>CM034146.1:303143645-305868645 GCA_019776745.2 Taxus chinensis
GTATCTCTTGAGGCATTTCTCTAGTCTCTCTATGCATATCCCTCTCTTTATCATCCTACCCAGGCCCTATATATTAATATAGACTTATCAAACACTGTCATGCCTTCTATGAAGTTGTAGATTGAGTTGCCATGTGTCCAAGTGGTCCTCCATGGGAGCATTGTTATCCTTCAATTAATGAAACAAGAGATCTCCATCCTTTTCCATGACAATACTTTTGGAATCTTCTATCACAAGGGATATTCCTTTCATGGGAACTAAGTTTCCAGGATAGAACCTTATCCATCTCCGCATACGCAGTTGGGTCATGCTTTCCTTGTGTTCTTCCAATGATATGCCAAATATGGCTAAGTTCCAAATACATTAAGACCTCTACCTTGCGCTTACGTACCACTGGTTCTTCTAAATACCTCCTAAAACCTTACCATGTACACTCGCTCCCTACGCACCTTTCTCAGAATAGGCCTTGCAATGCCCATGTGCCTTATTGTACTTAGCCAATATTTTAGGGGCTCAACATCACCCCACACTATGCCTATTTTCCACCCTCGGGAACACCTTCTCAATGAATAAAGAATGACTGTCCTTGAATAGTTTGGAGAAAGAATAAAGGAATGAAGAATTTGGGAAAGAATGAAAGAATGGGGAAACAAAACATGATTACTTCTGTAAGAGGAGAGAGAAATCCTTCATGTAAGTCTGCCTCCAACTTATTCTAGGTATCAACCTTACTTTGTGCCTATTGATAAAGGTTAGGTGACTAGGGTGCTCAACTCTTCAAAGCTTAGCCCTTCTCCTTGGGTATTCATCGTTTCCATGATCCCCTTAAATTGTTTTACCAAATCCTCGAGCACGTCCATCCTTCGAGTGATTTAGGGATACAACTCCTTCAGCTAGTTTTTGATTGAGCCCCATAAGGTGTCAATAGATTCTGATTTCTTCTCAACCTCAGCTAGAATTCTGTCACATGTTAATTAAACTCAATATATTCCCCTTGTTCTTCTCTTAGAATTCCTTGAGCTCTGCTTCATAGGTAGCGACCAGAATGCTTGCCACTCTATCTCTATTGGTGTAGTTGTCATAAGTGGCCTCAACGACTTAGGTGACTGATTTCACATCCTCAAGGAATTTCTTGTACTGGGAAACAATTTCCACGACCTTCATCTTGTCCTCCTTCTCTTTGCGCACCGATGCCTCCTCTGCAGACTCCAAGGCAAGTGGTTGCCTTTCCATTGTAAGGATGCGGGTCAAGTCCTCTAGGCATTCCAGGGCAGATCCATACTTCTACGCTGGTGGCGTTAGATCTGGATGCTTCAAGAAAATGGCATCTATGATCATCTCTACTTTCTTGTAAACCTCGTGCACCCTTACCTTCTCTTCTTTCAACTCATGCCTTAGCTTGCAGTGCTGATTAGCTCCTCCTACTTTAAGTCCTTTGTCCTTTCCTTGAGCTTTTCTTCCTTTTTCTCCAGTTCTGCCTCTAGGAACTTCACCATGTCATTCCTCCTGAAGAGTTTGACTTCTACCTCAATCGAAACCCTGTTTAGCGCATTGTAAATTTTCTCATCTGATAGCCACTGAGCATTTACCAAGGGGTTGTCACATTTTGACTCTGATACCTTCATTACTGCCCCTTGGCTTACTTCAAATTCTAGTTCATCGATGTGGGACTCAAATTCCCAAGAAAGCATTTTCATCATCTGAGGCTATTCACCTTCCTCATCAAATGATGTCATAGCCAAGAGTTGTTCCATTAGTATGGTGCTTTGAAAGCCTCACACGCAACACCTTGTCTGGGCCATCAATATAGCCCATCCTTTGAACCTGTGATGCTTCACTCTTTCTCCCTATGTGCATGCGGCCTTAGGAAAGCTTACAACCAAACTGGGATCCCCTCCCATGCTCCCATATTCCTTTTCTATGCTTTCCTCCTCTGCTTCCTTCATCACCAGGTCTGCGTTGCGTTCCATCTCTTGCTCTATTAGGTCTTTGATGATCTTTTCTACTTCTTTCTCCACAGCCTTGTCTATTTGTTCCTTTGTGAGGCTTGGGGTCCTTTGTTCTTTTGTAACTTCCTCACTTACCCCCTTTGTCCTGAGTATCCTCTTCTTCCTTGTCATTCTTCCTCTTGACAAATATGTACTCATTTTCTTCTTCCTCTCCTTCCTCCTCTGAGTCATGTACTTCAAATACGGGAGGGCCTTGATTTGAACCTCAAGTTCAATCATCATCATCATCATCATCCTTTTCACCCTCTATAGGCCTCCAAGCTCTCTGTACCCTCTGAGTCATCTTCTTATGTCACCTTCTGCTTCTTCTTGACATGAGATTCTACTTCCTTCTCCTCCTCCTCTGGTGACCTCTCTTGAGTGATGGGTTCTTTGTGCTTTGACAATTCTTCCTCTGGAGTCTTTGCTTTCACCAGGGACTTCTTCCTATGTGCGTAAGTACTAGGCTTAGCGCTTGTCTCTAGCGCACTTACTACTTGTGTAGTCTGAACACTTAGTGCTTTCTGCACCTCTTCTCTTTCCCTCTTCTTTGGCACGGGCTTATTTCTTCCTATGGGGTCCTTAGGGATGGATACATCATTTTCCAACTATGCACCCTTTTCAAATTTTGGCCTTATGTGAAGGTATATCCTTGTTGCAGCCCTTCCAGCGATTGGAAATGTTACTGGCTTCATCATCTGTATCTCGTGGGAGACATATCTCTCCATGTATGTGTGCTTCTTGGGGTAAACTAACTTTCTACACAGCTCTCTGTGGTCTTGATCCACCTCACTAAGGTCAAACCTTAGTCTCTTGGCCTCTTTGAACCTGTTCACCCCTGCTTGGAAGTATTGCACGGTGAAGGAGAAGGGAAACTTGCACCAGGGGCTCATTGTTTCATCTGTCAACCTAAATATGCCAATGCAAAAGTGTTGATATACCGCGAATTCTACTTCTCATTTCATGAGTGTGGGTAGCTTATTTAGAATTCTCCATTCCACCCCGAATGAGTCCCTCATGCACTTGTACCACTTCTCTAAACGCGCCTTGTGAGTGGATGTCATGGTCTCACAAGTATATTTTGTGAACCACTTCACAGGTGAGGGATCCTCTTCTGGGTACTCCTAAACAAACCTTTAGCCCATCAGGAACTCCGATCTCTGAGAAAACAATTGTGAGGAGGAAATTGCCAAATAGTATCTTCTCGCCTTCTTGTGCACTGCTAATGATTTCATCCGTGATGAAAGAAGAACAAGTTGTAGATGGTCCCCTCAGATATTTTCCGGCATACGTTCAGCCATGCCTTGTTCACTTGATTCCATCTCTCTTGATCATTGAGCTTGGTTACCAAGCACGCATCCATCCTCATCACGGGGTCTGGGATCTATGCGATGTCAAAGTATCACGATCCTTTCTTATAGTCATACACAACTACTATTTCCTTGATGGCCTCCTTGTCGCTTAGGTCATCATCAATGCTATCCCCTTCACAGATAAGGTCTGTGAACTTGGAAATCAACTGGGGAGTTATGTGCATCTTGCACCCTGCGAAATAAAAATTGTCTTTATGAATGCACACCATCAGCCACTAATAGAGGTGCTTAGGTTTACCAAAGTAGGATAATTCGTAAAGTTGCAGTAACGCTGCCTTCTCAAATTTAACCTTTACTTTGTCACTGCACATGGGAATGCCCTCTGGTGTCCTCTTATTTGTTGGGTGAACCAACTCCAAAGCCATTTATTTTTCTGTCATGCATGTGTGGTGATTATAGTCACTTACAGTCATACCCCATATGAGTATTTCATCTCTGCGTACCACTCTTCATTTGTGCTTGCGACGACAACCGTTTGCTTCCCCTTTCCCTTTCCCTTCTGCTTCTTAGGTGAGATGGTTTCTTTCTTTGGTTTCATTCTTCTGGTTAGGTTATCACTTCAAAACGTCTTCTCCTTTCTCTGTTCTACCACTCTATTCAACCCTAATGCTCAATCTTGTGAAGAAACCCTCCTTACATCGTGCCCTAGCCGCCAAACCCTAACTAGAACAATTCTTCCACAAGATGACACTTCTTAACAACTTCCTTCTCAACAACTCCCTCCACACCCGTGTACTCCTTTCCTACTGGTTTGTGGATCTATTCTAGTCACGTCCTCTTAGATTTCTTAAATTTTTCTTCACACAGATCACTTTTGGATGCCCTAGTTCGCGAGAACTCTTTTCACTTCATAAATGCAAGGTAAATAATGAAGTGCCCAACTTCTTATTTATAGCTTCTCCTTCTTTCTAGCATTAAATGTTATTTTACCTACCATCGTACTTAACTCTAAATGTGGATTTTTCCACCTAGCCAGCCATACACACCTTCACTTACATGCCCAATCTTGCACGAAACATGCTATAACCTTCTGGCACACAAAAAATCCATCCTGATAGAAGATTATTACACATGTGTCAATAGTGCCGAAGGCATTTCTTCTTTCCACCTGATTTTTTTTGCTTTCACCTACCTCGTGTTGTTCCTACACTTCTTCATTCTCTATACGTGGTTTCTCTGAATTCTTATCATGACACCAACCTTTTTCATCCACCTCTTCTTCCATGCACTTCCTTCATTCTTGTGCACTTTGTATCCATCAACCGAACCATTCACCACAACTTCTACTTCCATTTCAACTTGTATTATAGGCCTATACTTCACATCACTCCACCCCACACTAAAAAATTTGCGTGGTCCTCTGCGCATGCACAACCCTAAAAAAGTAATGTGGTTACCATCGACCAAGGTGCAAAACAAACAACATAACAAATGACGAGAAAGGGTAACACAAGAAAGGAAATTACATAAAGGGAAACCTATACTAAATGTCAAAACTACCTTATTACAAACTCCAAGAAGACTTATTTATAGTAGGGATTAAGCCTACTCCCATTGAAATGGCCTGGCAATCTCATTCCATCCAGCACTCTCAACTAGCACGATCCTGAATTCAGGATATTTGAGATGATATAGGGCCCCAACCAATGGAATTTCAACTTTCTGGGATGGTGCAAAAACTTAGAATCATATAACAATACCATCTACCCAATCTCAATTTTTTTTTGATGTGGCGGTCATGCCATGCTTTTTATTTAGCCTTTTCAGCCTTTTGACTCCACCTGGCCAATGATCATCTCTCATCCAATTTCATCAATTTGTCAATCCTTTCCTCCAGCACTTGCTTGTCGTCCAATCCTCCTGCACACACTATACGTAGAGAAGGTAACATAAATTCAATGGGTAAGACAACCTCTATGCCAAACACCAATTGGAATGGTGTGGATTTATTCAACCTCTTGTAGGTTGTCCTATATGCCCATAGAATTGCTGATACTTTTTCATCCCAATCTTGTCTACCAACGTCACAAATTTTGGTCAGGGTATGACTCAATATTTTATTAAATGCCTCGGTAGTTCCATTTTCTTGTGGATGGTAAGGGGTAGTCTTATGATGAGCCACCATGAACTCTGCTAATAGAATCCTGATGGTCTCATTTAGGAAATGTGTACCCCTATCACTAGTTAAGCTCAATGGGCATCCATACCTTGTAATATTATTTTCCCATAGAAACCTAATTGTCGTAGCCACTATACAATCCTTAGTAGGCGCTGCTTCTTCCCATCTTGTAAAATAATCCGTGTAAGTGATTACATAGCGTGATCCCATCCTACGTGCAGCTGGAAAAATGGGGCCAACAAAATCTATTGCCCATTTTTCAAATAGCTCTGTAGTTAGAATAGGGCACAAAGGAGTTTCATCCCTCCACCCTGGTTTGCCAAGGTGCTGACAATGATCACATGCCTTTCAATGCTCTTTGCAATCTTGATATAGGGTTTCCCACCATAACCCAACTTGTAATATCTTGTATGTAGTGGTGTTCCCTACATAGTGTCCACTTATGCTTCCTCCATGCGCCTCCTCCATAATAGACAGGTGCTCATGTTCTAGCACGCACCGACGCAACACTTCATCACGTCCTAGCTTGTACAAATCACCACTAACCAGCATGTAGGGTGCAACACGTATGGCTAACTACTTCCTTTCTAATGCTTTCATCCCTTCTGGTGCCATACCTATTTTGAGAAACACCACAATATCCTTTAAGTCTGAGGGGGCGTGCCACAACCTAAACAGTTGTGCGCCTGACATGGTATACTTAATGCTTTGCACATCCTCCCCTGAGTCAATTCTAGACAAGTGATTGGGTCCATAATTACTCTTTCCTGGCTTGAAAACCACCATGAACTCAAATTCTTGGAATAACAGGACCCATCAACATATGCGCCCTTGTAGAATGGTCTTGTTTACCAAGTATTTTAATGTCATGTGGTCCGTGTAAAATACAAATGTTGTTGCCAGTAGATATTGACTGAATTTGTGCAGCGTGTAGATCATGGATAGTGATTTGCACTCAATAATGGTGTAATTTTGTTCCACTATTGTTAACTTCTTGCTTACAACATGCAAGGGATGGTCAACAATCCCTTCACTAGGTTGTGTCAGTACTACTCCAACGGCTGTACTAGAGGCATCCACATGAACATGGAAAGGCTTATCCCAAATGGGGAAATGGAGAATGGGTGTTGTGACAAGCCTATCCTTCAAAGTGTCGAATGCCCTCTGTTGTGCCTCTCCCTAATGAAATTTACTCTTGTGTTTAAGTAATTCCTCCAAGGGCGTGGTGATCTTGGCATATCCCTTTATGAACTTCCTATAGTAACCTATATGCCCAAGGAATCTATGCATGATGCTTTGGCTAGTAGGCTCCCCTAAACCCACAATGACTGCAACCTTGGCAGGATCTACTAGTAAGCCTTCCTTGCATATGATATGTCCCAATAAGGTTCCAAATGGGGTAGCAAAGACACACTTCTTGATGTTGAGGGATATCCTCAACTCTATCGACACCTTTCAAACATTAGTCTTAAGTTATCACAATGGTCTTTGACTAGACCATACACAGTCCAATCATCCAAATAGACCTGAAGAAATTTATGGATGAAGTCCTGAAAGGCTTGCACTACAATGCGCGAGAACACAACAGGTGCATTCTTCAATCCAAAAGGCATGACCATATAGGCAAAACTTCCCCACTCAGTGGAAAAAGTTGTCTTTCTCTGGTCTTCCCTTGCAATCCTCACCTGGTGGTACCCTGAGAACCCATCCATGAAGGAGTAGATTTCATTCTCGGTAAATCCCTCTAAGATTTATTTAGTAAATGAGGTAGGGAAGGGATCAATGACACATACTACATTCAGGTCCTTGTAGTCAACATAGATCCTTATCCTCCCATCCTTTTTTATGCTAATGACCATTGGGCTTATCCATTCTGACTCTTCCACAACCTCAATGATACCTGACACTATCATTTTTTCTATCTCCTCCTTGACCCATATGCACAAATTTGGATTCATCTGATATGGCCTCTTTTGGATTGGGCGCACACCTTCCTTTAGTTTTATCTTCATCTCCCCTAAGGAATGGTGGATGCCTTTGAGTTCATGATACCCGCATGAGGGAACAAATCCTGGAATTCACGTAGCAGATCAATGATCTTTGAGACCTCCTTCTCTGACCAATAGTCTCCAATGATAGCTTCCTTGGGTTTTTCTTCTAACCCAATGTTAACCTTCTTCATTTTTAGGGGCTCATGGTAAGCACACGTCCTTTCATCAGTGCTATCTATAACATCACACGTACCTACAAAGTGGTT
Organism: Taxus chinensis; assembly: GCA_019776745.2. NCBI lineage: Eukaryota > Viridiplantae > Streptophyta > Pinopsida > Cupressales > Taxaceae > Taxus > Taxus chinensis. Next base: position 303,151,383 of record CM034146.1, read on the forward strand.
AACATCTAGACTCTCCATTTCCTCTCCATCTATGACATAAACCATCTTTCCTTTTTCCTTTTCTATGCACACTCTCTCAAACTGCATCTCCTCTGACTCATCCTCATCAAAGCGTGCCTCTAAACTAGGCTCACCTAGTAAATCTAGTAGCTTGTCTTCTACCATGGCACTATCCCCCATCGTAAGGCACTTGATCACTTGCAATGCCTTATCCACTAATGGATTTGTGCTCCAATATTCAAAAGCTTGGATGAGATTAGTTGTCAGCTCCTACCAATTTCCTGTCTAGCGGCATGTTTCTGAATGGATATACCACACACGCACACAACCTTGTAGTGTGGAATACAGCTTATGCACCCATAATGATGGTGGTAAGGCTTCTGTGCCTCCTATCCAGGCCTTCTCACATGCTTGGATATGAAATGAAGTGGTCTCTTTACCATGGTAGTCTTGAATGACCGTGGGTGCGTTACTCCTGGAAAACCTTACAGAAAATGTGATTCTTACCTTGCGCCACTCCAGGAGGTTCTCATAATGTGTAGCCCACCAGCGCACTGCAGTCAAGAGTAGGTTATAATTGAGCATCCTTCTTCTTTCGTCCTCATTTTTCCACTGAGTTCCCATGTCTCGTAAGAAAGTTTCAGGGTATGCCCCTCTAGAGTAACTCGGTAACCATTTCCCTCCTAAGCATTTGAGTGAGTGTGCCTTGGTCACTTTTGTTACAGACCCCCTCAATTGTTTCCCAATTAACTGATAGGTCTCGTGTGCTCCCAATTGTCACACGTCATGCTTGTGGTATCACTCACAGACTGGGCATCCTCAAATTGGATAACTCCTTCTGTAGGGTGAATTATCTTTGGGTCTCTGATGGAGCGCACATAAATTCTATCAAGGACCTCTTCTCCTAAAGGTTCAATGTAAGGTGCCAACTTCCCATTTGTCAAGGGGATGATGACCCATTCTTCCTTATTCTCAAAATTGATATATCCTTTGTTGAACCTTAGGTCAACATTGTTCTTATAACACCATGGGTGCCCAAGCAAAGCTAGAAAATTGTCTTCCTTGGTGAGCACCAAGACTTCAAAGTCTCCAGTAAACTTGGCCCCCTGAATGGTAATAACTACATCCTTTAATACTCCAATGGGCATTGCCTTAGTTTTGTTTGCCATATACAACACATTCGAAGATGGCTGTAATGCAGGCCTTCCCATTTGATGTCAAGCATCCAATGTAAGAACATTGACTTCTGCTCCCATGTCAATCAATATGTTGCTTAGAAGCCAGCCATCCACAACTGCGTTCAATGTGATCTCTTTTTCATAGTGAAGGCTATGGGGAGGGAGGTTTGCATGCAATACCTACCTTTCATGCTCCGCTCTGACATGTGGAATCTTCTCCCATAGCCATTCTCCTAGCAAAGGAATAATATTCTCTTGCCTTAACATTTTTCACACTTCCTTGACCTCATCCAGGTCCTTCTGCAGAGCCTCTGCATTCCTCCTTTGCTCCTACTACCTGGAATACTCCTTTAGACATTGGATTTCTCCCTGTAAACTCCGAATGACATCCATTGTCTCTTGATACACTTCCTTCTGGTGGGTAGGGTCTGGATACTTCTCATGCACCACTTCTTCTCTTGAGACTAGAGTCCTTTGCCTTGGTACTTCTTTAGTGCACGTAGCTTCTACTCGTGTTGTCACCAAAACAGGTTCTAACCCTGACTCACATGCCACTCTAGGAATCCACTGTGTGTTGGCCTTCTATATACTCACCATCCCAATGTCCTTGTCCTTTCGATGCTACTAGCTCATGTGCTCAAACAACTCAGGGAACTCCTCATACTTATGCTTCTTCCCACACCATGAGCACTGACAATAAATTTGGACACTCACGCCTATAATGTTCTGTAGATCCACAGTTATAGCAGGTTCCTCATGGGAACTCAATTCTTCCTCCTCCGTGGTTACTGCAACCATAGAATCCTCTGTGAGAACCTCTCCCATGTGCCCCTCCATCCACGTGTCCTCCATAATGGAAATCATCATCTTTGGAACTACTTGCAAGGCTTTTCTAGCGCACACCATGATCAAAGGCTTCATGGATGTGTTCAATAATTATATAATCCTTAGTATCATGGGTTGTAGAGGTGCAAATCTTACAGTAGCAAGACACATTCTTCCGGATTGTGCACTGCAACAAGGGACATCTACTCACATCATGGTCCCCATGACAAATTTCATAATCTACTGCTATGGCGCGTACTGATTTCCGAGGGCAACTATCCTTGGCATGCCCCTCTACTTCACAATCCATGCACTAAAGACCACTATGAGTCTCATGTGAAGAGTTTGTAGAAAGCTTCTCTAACTGCTTGGCCATGGCAGCGATTTGAGCCTCTAGAAAAGGTCTTACACCAGTATCAATGCTCCTAACCACTTCAGCACGTAAGGCATCCTCTAGAGCCTCGCGCAGATCAGTAAATGTTTTATGGGATAATGCCCTCCTAAATGGAGTGATCAACCCTCCAACAAACCATTGAGCATGTTGTGAAGGGTGAATGTCATATGACAGTTGTGACAGGAGATATTTAAACCATGCATCATACTCCTGCACACTCTCTGCCATTCCCTTTTGGATCTCTTTCAAAGCGCTGATGCTCTTCTGCTCGAACTCTGGTATATGGAACTCTGCTAGGAATGCATTCTTTAATGTGGTGTAGTCTACCATCATCTAATAGGGGTCTTACTTCATATACCACTTATGTGCATGCCCTTACAACGTTGTTGCAAACTGACTTGCCTTCCGCTCTGGGGTAGTGATCCCCTTCGTGTGCCATAGTAATTCACACTTATGCACATATTCTGCAACATCCTCTATACCTTGGTAATCTAGACAAGTGTAAAGACATTTAAAGAACACCTGAGGAGGTGGCTGAGGGCCCTGTCCTCTTGATCCATATCCTTAGTTCCCTCCAGTATTTCCTCTAGTATTCCCTCCACCAGATCCACTAGATCTACCAGGTCCTATGCCTCTAGATCCACCAGCTCCACCTCCAGATCCTCCTGTAACCGGCAATGGGCCTGAAGTGGTCGTGCCTAGTGTCCCCAACGTCCCACTAAACTGTGTGCCAATGGTCTGTGATATTTCTCCACAGCTAGAGGTGTATCCTGCACCACTCCCAGACACGTTGCCTAAACCTTGCGTACTTGCACTTTTCCCAAAAATTCCTCCAAACACCGGAATGGTATGTGTAGCCATGGATGTTCCAAACAAAAAATTATATCTCCTAGGTGCCGATCGGTCACTCTTACCGATGCCAATTGAGTTATCAATACTTCTCCTTTGATTTTGAAAACCAAGCACTAGGGGTTGGTCGCTAGGTTGGTTTAGATACATGTTGATGGCTCTTCTTTCTCTAATGCAACGAAATCTCATAAGAAGCTAAAGGGGCCTCTCTCATGCGATTTCCAAGATGAGGTAGCATAGAATTCTCAGGCTCCACGTCCTCTGTGTGAACTTTAACACCCTCTTGTAACTTCTGCCTCCATAGATCCATCACACTTGTAACCTCACGTTGTCTAGTCATCTCCCTTTCTCGAGATTCGCTATACTTGAGTCGTCTCTCCTCCCTTTCCTTTTCATCCATAATTTCTGCCATCTTCCTCCACCCTAGCTTCCTCTCCTAGCTCAGAGTAGCTTAGCCAGCCATGGGGAATGCTTCTAAACTCAAAGTAATGACCAAGATCTTCATAGCCAAAGGAATAACACTAAAAAATGACCCTCTAGGATCCCTCAGAAACTCAAACTCAACAACTTCTGGGCAAGAATACGTCAAAATGGCGTATTCTAAAGTGTAACTGGCTAACACTCCCTTCCACCAGTGATCAATAACACACGTCCAAGTCAAATTTGCATCATGCAGCCTCTGATAGTCATCTTGGGTCCACACACACGATCTATAGAACCAACTTGATTTGGATGTGTATGTTGAAAGCCATTCATATAGCTCTACTGGGAAAAAAAAAAGAATGTCTCATACAGCTCATGGTATAGGTTCTCTTCTACCCATCTACGCACATTGAACTCAGGTCTAGTGCTGAATCTTTGAGAAAACTCATCCTCTGTGCTCTTGAACCATGTTTCAACACTTTCTAGAGTCAGACACTCTGTCATTACACATCAAAAAGACAAAGATGCATGTCATTTATCACAAAAACTTCAAAAATAGGTCCCAGAAATGGAACCAAGATGTAGTCATTTTTATGCTCTCTCAAAGAACAAGGAAATCCCATGCGTGCCATCCTATCACCTACTGGGAACTGGGTGCTCACCTGAGGCACGTGCAGGCATCGAGCCCCTCCGTTATGTGAGTTGTGTGAGAATACATTAGTTATGATAGTAAATTAAGTGAAGAAACTAGAAATGAACCATACATTTATCTTAGAGCTCAGAACAGCTTCTAGACCAATGTATTCATTCAGATAAGAAGAGCATTACAGAATATAGATCTGAATCACAACATAAGGGAAATACACAGGGGTTTACACCCACTCATGTGAAATATATATAAAATTGATCCATACATATATAAGTAAAATTGGAACCACGCATATATTTATATTAATTATGTTGATAACCACATTACATTAACTGAAGGCAATCACAAATCCATATATTAGTGCAGACCAATGTCATGCATCAGAACTAGACTTAGGCCCTTCATAGTACAAAGATAAAATTACTCAAACCCATCCCCTTGATACAACATACTCCTACGGATCCTTATAAACCCAACCCATGGAGCTTTCACAGTATTCCTGCATGGCTTCACCTCCCTTCAATTCTCAGTCTCTCCATGTCTCTTTCTCTTCTATTGGGCACTCATATATATAGCCTTATCAAGCATCTGCCATGCCTTTCTGAATTTGTAGATTGACTTGCCATGTGTCCAAGTGGTCCTCCATGGAAGCATGCTTCTTTAGGTGCGAGCTCTCCATCCTTTGTCCATGATGACCTTCTGGAATCTTTTATCGCAAGGTATATTCCTTTAGTGGGCACCAAGTTACCACGCTGGCACCTTATCCACTCCGCATGCGTAGTCGGGTCATGCTTTCCTCGTGTTCTACCCAATATGCCAAATATGGCTAAGTCCCAAACCCTTGCTTTTCCTTGTATGTGCCCGCCACTGGTTCTTCTAAACCCTCCTAAAACCATGTCCTATGTCCTTTCTCCTTGCGTCCCCTTCTTCAAATAGGCCTTGTGCACCCACGTGCCTTCTTGTACTTAGCCAATATTTTAGGGTCTCAACAATACTGCACCAAGAATTTTTTGAGTTCAAATGATAAGCTTGAAATTAGTTCAAAAATATTTCTCCTTTGGTAATGAAGAAGTTCTGAAATGAAAATGTTGCCTATATCAAGCTTCAACCTGCATGAACATTGATTATCTCATTTTTGGTGTTTACAAAATATTGACTTTTGAAGACTTGTTTCATGAGAAATATTGATCACTGTAGAATGATCTTCTTGTCCCAATTTCACATTGACTACATCCATATATGAGTTGAAGAAATCATCATGACACAATTTGGAAGAGTCAAGTTCCTCCATAAGATCCTCCTCATAATCTAATTTTAGAGAGGTTAGGGTTTGACCATTAAATGATTTATCAAGATCACCTTCTACCTTTTCTTCTTTCATGCTCTCCATTTTTAACATGATTACTTTAGGGAGACATTATTTTGTTTTTACAAAATTAACCTCTTTACTTACAACTTCCAAGAGGTCATGACCTCTATTCAAAACATGTTTGACTGATTTATTTTTAGATTCAACAGAGAACTCATTTGTTATTAAATAGGATAGGAAATAATCAATAGTAATCTCATCATCTCCTTTTTTTTTAAAATAATGGTCAAAAGAAAGAAATTTGTGGTGTTTGTTAATTTCATATGGTTCCATACACTCATTACCATCTTCTCCTTATGTTGACAGAGGGAACAAGTTTCAAGAATGAAGGTTCATGTGTTCTTGTCCCATCAAAAAATGTCTCAAGAAGGACATTGATATCTTTAATTTTATATTCTTTAATATTAAACACTTTTGCATCATATGCAAGATCAAAACCAACAAGGAAGTCATCAATAATTACCTTGATTTCAATCTCTTGAAGGTTATTCAGAAGAGAAGAGTGATTCATATTTTGTATACATTTTGTAGTAGCAACCTCAATTAGCATTGGATCATTTCTTTCAAAAAAAGGATCTTGACTTTCTGTATATGTCACTTCTTTAAGAAACTCTGCTTTGGGAACAAATGAATCCATGAATGAGGATTCAGTTATCTTACTCTCTTCATTATTTTCAATGATATCAATTTGAAATTCATTATGAGGTTTAAGAAGAGGACATTCACTAGTGTCATTGAGGTATTGTTCAAGAATAAACACTTTATAGTGCAAGGGATTGCTAGAATTTATTTTCTAACATATGACTGCTTTCTTCCTCACTATGGAGTGCCTCAAGTGGTTCAAACTTATCTTGCATAGCCACAACACAATCTTATAATTAAATATTGATGTGAGGATCTGAAACATCTTCCGTAATTCTTAAAATACTTTGTAAGTAATCCTTTTTCAAGGTTGTCATCTCTTCATCTCCATTAGAAAGAAAATCATCCAAAGGAAGAGAAACAAAAGATAATGTTTTGAGTTATTTTATCCAACCGAGTATAATATAAAACATTACTTTTAGGAGATAATTTTTCTATAATAAATGTCACTGCTTACCTCATTCAAGGAGTTGTGTCTACGTTATTTTTTATTCTCATGTAACAATAACATTGTCTATCTTCTTTGCACTTATTTAATTATACATTTGGACTCGTGATCATCAACATGTGGTTTCCTAATTTTTATACCTTTAACAATGCTCTTTTGGAATTTTAGCCATAAGGAGTTAATTGTAGGGTCATTAGTTGCAGCAATCCTATCCAATCTGGTTATCCTTGCCTGTAATTTTTTGTTCTTTTATATGCCTTGTATGGATGTGTCAAAAAACTTTATCTTGTAAGTGGAAAATCATAAATTTCTAGAAATTCCTTCTTTTCTTCTACTTGCTCATTTGGTCACATATTTTTAGCTAAAATCAGAGACATTTTTGTTATTTGTAAATCCATACCTTTATAGAGCTTTGCTAAAAATTGTGCTTGTTTTGGATCATCTGGAACTTGAAATTTCTTAAAGGGGGGACACTTTTCTTCTTTTCCATCACTGTCATTATCACTCATTCACATGGGGTGCAAATTAGTAGATTTCATTTTCAGGAAGTATCCTAACCTTTTGGTACCAATACACATGCAAAGATTCCAACCTCCATTCCAGGGGAGGTCTCTAGATACAAGAAATGAATGTAACAGAATTTTGTTCCCAAATAGAGTCGCTAAAAACTATTCTCAAGCTTTTAAGTTACTTTGTATATCCTTGATTTCCCAATGGAAGCATATAAAATATGCAATAGTTAGGGAATGTCAGCTATTGATATAGTAACTTTGTTTATATTTGAGAGGGGAAGTTCTCTCGTATGATGGTGATTTTGTATTTGGGTGCTTTTAACCAGAAAACATGAAAAGGAAAAAAATTGAAAGAGAAAGAAAGAGGAAGAAAACTAAGGAGGCGAGAAATATATAACAGAATAGAATAAAAAAACTGCTGGGATTATCTCAAATGTAAACATAAAACTAAAATCCTCTTCTTCTCATGTTAATGGTAGAATATAATAATGAATGCAAAATAAGAAGCACACAATCTTTATAATCCTTGAACTACATAAATATGTCACAAAGTCCACGTACGTTTATAATGATAAAAAATTCTAAATATCAGAGCAATCAAATACAACACATGAAAAGCAACATCAATGCCATCATTCAATTACAAATAGTAGAACATAATTTATAATCGAGGAAAATTGACACTGCAAAGAGAAAAGAATGGCATTATTTTACATTTGTTTTGGTTTCAAAGTGCAAGGTTCCCCCCATGGTAAATATATGTACATGTTATGTGTTCATTACATTCTATTTACATTACATTATGTAAATTATTGATGTACGTAAACCTATCATAATAATTCAAAATATTATACTCTTTCTATTAAATTTCCTTAAATTAAATTTTCAACTCCATTCTTACATTATGAAGCCAAGGAAGTCCTAGTAACATGTCACATGCTCTAATGAGTTGGATAACCAAGAAAGGTGTAGATAGGATAGCTATACCCATTTGTAGGGGCAATGTAATATGTTTGAGATATCTATGAATATACCAAGAAGTGGTTTGTAAGTGTTTTTAATTTTAACCTAAAGAATTAAGCAATGTCATAGTACATATATTTTCAAAAAATTCATTATCAACTTGAACATTGTGAGTATGATGTTGATTGATATAAGCATAAATACAAAATGTATTGTTATCTAAAACATAATCCAATATTTCATGCTCATCAAAAATGATAGTAGACTATAGAGGTGGAGAAATTGGTGATTGTTAGAATAAATACATCCAAAGGATGGTTATAAGAAGATAGAGAAGGATTTTTATGCACGACGAAATATTACCTTTGGGATCTATTGTATATCGAGGTAATGGATCATTGAAGATTTTGAGGTTTAAATTTTCATTGAATGTCAGTCTAAATTCCTCTTGGTTATTTTTTAATTTTATATATTTATTATTGAGGAGAATCTAGATGACATTTTTGATATTGTAGTATCAATTTGTATAATGGCCAATAAAAAAATAAAAGTCTCAAAAAATTACCATCAAATGATTTATGTTGAGGATATCTTGCATCAAATTCTAGAGGCAAAGGGAGAGACACAAGGTTACACCAATAGGTAAACTTATAAAATTTGAAATCCCTACCTACAATGTTTTGATTGGATTGTTTTGTGATTTAGATATTTATGGTGATTTCTACAATTATGTAAATATATTTATATCTATGGTTCCTTTTGGTAGTTAATACTAGTTGGGATTGCATCTCTTACAAGGTATTGATAGTCAAATGGTTTAAAAATTAGATTTTGTAAGTATTTTGGACTAGGGTTTCAAAAAAACCCTGGGGTTTTTTTATTTATAATGCATTGTTATAATTATATAAAAAAATGTATGATTTAAATAGAAAATTAACTTACCTCTATCCTTGGTCCTTTATAAAGAGGTGCCACGTTTTCTTCTTCTTCCTCTTACCCCTTCTTTGTTATTGTTGGGTCCATATAGTAAATTGGGGGTTTTTTCTTTCTCTCCTCTTCTACTTTCCTTTGTCATACTTCTCTTATACTAACAAATTTTTAGAAGATCCTCTCAATATCTCCTCCTCTCATTGTTATTTTACCTCCTTTTACCATTGATTTCTCTCATGTCATTCTCTAAGGCAAAAATAAATGAAATGTGTTTGGGGTTTGGGTGGTCGGGTTTTTATTTTATTTTTTATGTTTCTAGATTACTATGTAGAGAAAATGTGATGCAAATTTGTGCCACATTTGCATCACACGCATGTTTTTTTAATATTATATGTAAGTATATATAACTATGTATATAAGTATAATATACATACAATACTTATTATATATGTATGTACACACACACACACACACACACACACACACACACACACACACACACACACACACACACACACACACTATATATATATATATATATATATAGTGTGTGTGTGTGTGTGTGTGTGTGTGTGTGTGTGTGTGTGTGTGTGTGTGTGTGTGTGTGTGTGTGTGTGTGTGTGTGTGTATACATACATATATAATAAGTATTGTATGTATATTATATATGTATGTATATATACAATACTTATTATATATGTATGTATATATACACACACACACACTATATATATATAACTGTTACATATAATATTATATATGTGTATATATTATAGCTACGTTATACTAGATATTATATTATTGTATTATATGTGTGTATATTATTATTATTTTAGATAGGTAATAAGATTTAGTTTTGAAGGGACTAAAAAACCCTTTACACAAAAAAGAGTCCAAGGCACACAGGCCAACAAGAGGAACCAAAAGCACTGAGTCAAACTAACTTGACAAGTAGTGCAAACAAAAAAAGCAGACCCCAAATGGTCTAAATATTAAACACACATAGAGAGTTTTTTAAAATGAGATACTTAGAGAAACTAGAAGCACCAAACCTTAAGGAAGGAGAAACATAGAAATGTTCAGCCAAAGGGTTGCCATCAGTCCACCTTGCTCTATGCATTTTTACTTTTGGTTCTAGTGCTTGGACCCACTTCCTTGTTTACTTTGCACTTAATGATGACTCTGGAAGGAATTTTACCCTTGTTTTTTTCCTCGAGCTCCCCGCCGTCTTCCTCATTAACACTGCTCAATTCCATATGCATATTAACCTCATCCTTTTCCGCTTGAATTTTGGAAATATGATCTTATAGGATTTAAATCCTCTACTCTTGCATGATGTAGTTAGCATTCAGGCCACCAATACGCTTGTTTTGGATATCAATATGTCTAAGGCAATCTTTAACTTCATGAACCAAATTTTTATTGATCACCAAAATAGTGTCGCAGCCACCTCCACTTTGAGAATGCGAGCTTCCCAATTAATAATATCTCTGGTTCTTTCCCTATTCCCCACACTTTCCTCCCCAGACATATCCTTTTTTTCATATCATAGAGGATGTTGGAAAAACCAATAGGGCCCTCTTGCTGACACCCCATTTTCCCTTTTTTTATGTGGGATGCCAAGGTCTCATTTTCTGAATCATCACTTTTTTCTTGAGGTCTGGAAGGGATAATGATTCTACCTTTCTTGAAAATTAGCAAGATAAGGCCATGGTGGAGGGGGTTTCCAACTTTTCATTCTGGTAGTCAATGATGGAGGTGGTCAAGGACCAAAGGAGGAAAAAGGGAAAGCTCATCTCTTGGTTTCTACGAAGGTAGTTCAAAATGGATAGGTGGTAAGAGAAAAGATTCGTAGTTTTTCCCACGAGTGTGAGGTATTTCATCACCATGAGACACACATCTACCCACCTACTGGGAAAGCAAGTTTTGGTGATACCATCATCATACTGAACAATATTTTCCCCACGAACAAAGAAGATAGAAATCTCATGTTTTTTCCTACTTTTATCCTTAAAGATTTTAAGACCATCGATGGACATACCAGTGACTTCGGCGATGGTGTTATCATTTACCTGAATTTTAGTGTCCCTCATCTTAACATGGCCATCCTCCCATGTTTTCCTAAATTCATTGGAAAGCTACGGATCATGGCCCTGCAACTTCTCAATATAGATGAACAGATCACCCCTGCGAAGAAGGTTCCACAAGGTACCATCCCTTTTAAGATTTATATAGGAAGTAGATTTGGTCCTCACCCTATCTACACTCACGATAATCCTACCATAAAAACCAGACACAATAATGAAACCAATCAAGAAGAAGGAATAAATATAGATATAAAACACAGTGTGGATGTTAGAAATCCTATCAATATTGCTATTAACATCCACACAAGTTTCATCCTGCATATCCCTGTAATTATGAGGGTCTATCTCAGCAAATATTGTCCTCATTAATCAATTTTTTGATATTATTCTAAGGTAACTCCTCATACTTCCAACTCATTTTCCCCTACAGGTCATTTCCATGATTTGCTAGGCCATCAACAGTCTTGTTACCACTCATGTACATGTGTTGTATCTCGGCCTTTTCAAAATCTCCCATCATTTTCTTAGCCTCCTTAATTATATTTTTAAGCTTCCATCCCCTGTTATCATTTTCCTTATGGGCATTAATAATACACATGAAATCTCCTTCAATAATAAGGTTTTGAATAGTCACGGTTTCAAATAGATTTGATCCCCACAAAATAGCTATGGCTTTGACATGATTATTTGAGTGAAGCCCAACATGACCAGCATATGCCCTTAAACAACCCCCCTTATGATCCTGAACTATCCCTCCCCCTCAATTACTTCCTTTCCTCACTTTAGTTGAGTCGTTGAAGTTTACTTTGCACCATCCAGAGGGTGGGAATTTCCACTTGACCTTCTTAATTTTCTCCCGCTATCTTTGCCAATAATCTCATAAGGAACCTTGAGATTAAAATTATTTAGGATATCCAAGTCTAAACCCAAGGGAGGTTTGGTAGTCTTGCATTTAACAATTTGAAAATTATCTTTGAGATTTTGGATGATAAGCCTCACCACCTTCTTGGGATAAGAGATCTAATTTATGAAAATCTTGTTATTCCTTTTGATCCAGATCCCCCACAGAGTATGTGAGAGGGCCAAACTCCATAATTCTTTAACACTTTCATGGTGAAAAATGGATGTCCATTGTTTAGGAAGGTTTGAGAATCCCTGGGAAGTATTAGCTAAAGTTTGAAGAAGTTGAGCAGTGTCGAGAAAACTTGAAAATAAAAGAAACATTCTAGATAAATATGGATATTAGTTTCTTCTTGGACTTTGCATAGGAGACACCTATTGATGATTATCATTCCTCTTTTTCTAAGCTTGTTGACAGTAATAATTTTCTTCTTGACAACTTCCTAAAAGAAAAGATTAATTTTTGGGATAAGTTTTTTGGTCCAGATTCTCCTCCAATAATCATTAGTAGGAAGTTGTTCAAAGTTAAGAAAGTAGTCGGATATGTGTATATTATAGGTATATTATATTATATTATATATGCATAATTTATTATATATTATATATTATGAATGTTGCATTGTTATGCGGGAAAACATATCGTATATTTTGGTGACGTTTTGGATCTCTCAAATGTTTTTAGAGAATTAGGGAGTTATAGGGGATGACCTCTATTATTTTAAAATATTTCAAATGTTTATTGATATTGATAATTTTAATATGTTGTTATTTTTAATATGAACATTAAAATGGTTTTGAATAATAATGTTAGTAGGATGACATTCATACTAAAATTCCTTGAAAAACAAGGTAAACCATCAAATTTAACTCTTTAAACCAACATTCCTTATACTTTTCCAAAGCATGCATGTATTCATGACAAGCATACCAAGCTTGGCGCCACTTAAATATGTTAAGAGGGTAAGTTTTATACACCAAATTATTACCTATTTGACATTGATCAAATTAATAAATCATCCACATATCACTTCATATCCACGAAGTAAGTGATATGCCAAATTGAGGTAGACTTTAAAAAGTCAATTACATTTACAAATTAATTGATTTGAATTCAAATTCCATAAATAGATAAATATATTATATCTCAACAAAGCAAAAAATAATAATTTAATGATACATTGATAACATTAGACAAAATTTGGAATTAATGAAATAACACGATAAATAGGATTATGTGTGTAACACCCTGAACTGTTGTTACTTCCTCCTAAGCATTCAAGTGTTGATATGTGATTTCTAGTAAATGGATTGTGTACCTCGATTCGGAAATCATGCTTGATATGTATTAAATTTCTTGCAGATTGCAGATCTTGACTGAGTCAAAATATTAATAGACTCTTTTATTTATTTCATCTTGTGACTGAATATTAATCTGATCACGGAATGAAATTATACAGGTATTCATCAATAATATCTAGACTTGGACCAGAGGAATTGATCCAAGTAATGCTTTAATTTTGTGAAGTGATAAAATTAGATCCCGAACCTTGAACAGGTTGCAAGGTATGGAAGCATTTGGTAAGCTGGTCAGGAGTATGACTCAGGCTGATCTTGAGAAATGAAACGGTTCCCGATATCTGGTATATCTGGAAGGTCTCGATTAAAGACCAGGTAATAATCCATTGACATACAATTCTGTAATAAGAACAGGAGTGGCTCTGTTCTAGAAAGTATGATGCAGGTCTCTCCGAGTTTTCAGGAGAAGGACCAAACTGAATTACTAAGGGTTAGTAACCTAAAACAATAACCTAACCTAGGGGTTAGATTATTGTTAGTCTAACCTAGACCTAGGCTATGTGTTATGATCCTAAAATAATAACTAAGTGCAAAATGGTTAGCATGGTTCTTACCCTAAAACTCTAACCTAAGATACTAACCTAGCTAACTAAGAGTTTATGGGAAGGGGCCTTTGAAGGGTGGCGAACCATGGGCGCTATTCTCTATGGCAATAAATGGGAAGGATAAGGATGAGGGACAGGCAGATGGCGGAGGCTTAGGCGGCGGCTAACCTTGGCAGACTTGGCAATTACTAAGTTTTGAAATGAACTTGAGATTTTGATGGACTGTCGCCAATTTTGGCGGTCGGTGGGAGTAGAGATTAGGCGGGAAAATTGGTTTAATGGCATTTAATGTTTAGGGAGTCGAGCCCGGAGCTCGCGAAACGGCATGCAAACGAGAAGTTGGAAGGTTTGTTTGGTGTATCGCGATTTTCGGTCTACTCTCTCTCTCTCTGCTAGTTTACTGGTTCTTCGCACCAGTTCTCTTTGAGTTGCATGGCGAGAATGAATTTCTCTGGCTCTTTTCTCTGCCATGGAGGATATATTGTAAATGGGACAGCGAAATTTTGTTGGTCGCTGTATTTGGGAAAAAGAAAAGGAAGTTTGAGCTCTTCCTGTTGTCTTCTTCGGAAATTCGATCAAAATACAGGCATGTTAGGCCCTATCCTTTAAATATTTTGCTGTCTTTCAAATGTCTTCATTAAAACAACTCTGTTTATTTGTTTGTGAAGATTAGATAAATTTTCTATGAAGATTTAGTTGATTTTGGCTCTGTATCTCTTCTGGTTCGATTTTTGGCAATTTCCGCTTGTTGGGTGTTTGTTGAAATCGAACTTCAACTCTGTTTGTTGTGTATTCCTTCTGGTTTAAATATGAGAGATTTATATTTATAAAGGTTTGAATGCTCGGCCTGTTTGGCGAGAGCCCGTCGAATATACTTGTGAAGGGTATAGATCACTGTTTTGCTGTCGACTTTTGATCGTCAATGCTGTTGTGAGACAGTAGGGAATGATACTGGTGTACCATTTGATTGTTCTGTGCTTTTGAAGATTTTCGAAGCTCTGTCGTGGTTTTGTTAACAGCGACTAATGATACTTTGTGGGTTTCATTGTTTTCTAATTTCTGGCTTGGAATAGGCAACTGTTGAGTTACCGTAGTCTTTAACGACTCAGTGGATTTCATGATTGAATCGTTTACAGTAATCTACTGTTGTGAATGTAGATTCATCTTGAGTTTTGTTATTATATTGTCGTGGAAGCCTTGTGGAAAAGACAGGTTTTGTGGCTACTGTTATTGTAGTAAATACTGAGTATTGACTTTATGTGGATGTATTGCCTTTCCTTGCGAAAATTGTTCGAAGGTTTCGAAGCAGCTCAGTTTATTTCATTGTTTTGGAATGAGTATATTGATTTGCTTATACTTGTTTCATTCGGAATGTTTGTCTTAAATGGCATGGAAGGATTTATCAATTAATTCTATTTTTTATACTGTTGTTGGGTTTGTGATTATGGGCGCAAATCCGTTATCAGTATGTAGTGTGAATTAGTGGATTTATTAGGATTGAATTCCGAACGACTGTGAGGAGACGTTTCAATGTTCTATTTCTATTTTGGTCACTGTTCAAGTTAAAATGTGTATATACAGTTGTTAAGTGTTGATCCAGTGACTTGAAGGGAAAATCTGTACTGAAGACCTCTGTATTTTCTTGGAGTACTTTGTGTTGCATGTTGCTTTGGTGGTACAGATTCCTTAGGTGATCAACTACATATTCAACCTGTTCTATTTGTGCTAAATTATTGGCAGAGTACAGTCGGGTTTCTTGGTTGAAATAAGAGCTTGATTGTTTGTCTGATTTTTATATGCGTCATTGATGACTGTTTTCGTGTTCTGGCCCTGTTTGGGTGAGTTGCACTAGGGATTTGCATGCACCAAGGTAGGGATCGATTGATGGTGTTCCTTTCCGTCTGTTCAGCCCGATAGACTGAGAAAGTATAAGTAAGCTAAGTTCCTTTCTGTTTGTTCAGTTCGATTGACTGAACATGAATTGGAATCAATGTGTGGTCATCATAGCATAGTTTCTCGGAAACCTTAAAAAGGCTTAATGTTATAGAGTTGTTGATTACAGCAATACGCTTGAAGCTCTTGATTTCGAACTTGGTTCGAAAGCCTTACTGTGTTTAGGAGAAACTAGTTTTGGACATCAGACTGATTTATGGATTGTTGATGTGTTAGTTGCTGTACAAGAGATTTGCTGGGTTTCTATTTTCGTGATTTAGAACAGTGATCTTGATTTCGGCCTGTCTAACTTGTTCATTTATATACTGGTTGACTGTTCTCATAAGTGAAGGCAGTACAGTGATGAACTTATGTAAAGGGGAAGTATGAATGGATTGATTCTTTCTCTTCCTTTATTTAATATTATTGATAATGAACTATCAGTAGGAAATTAATTTGGTAACGTTTGGTAGGATTCCAAATTATCATGTTATTTCCTTTTTGGAAGAATGCAACAATCTGACCAGTGTCGTGATTTGGATTCAATGATTGTTTATATGCCTTCGTTCTTGTTTCTTTAATATTTGATGAAATATTAGAAAGTGTTTAAGACTATTCTGTAACAATGATAGAGTTACATGTTTGTAATCATTTTGTATTACAAGGACATAGTCTGAATATGTTTTCTTATTTGAATATTTGATCTCATTTAAACAGGGTGTTTAATGGAAACAATTGATGGATTGCAATTGTTTTAAAAGTTAGTGCTTATCATGCTCAGTTCGTTGAACTGACTCATGTTGACTATTTTTGCAGATGGTTGCCGTAAGAGGTAAATACAATGCAGATCTGGCAGTCCGATCAGATAGTTTATTTGATTTATTATGAATTACAGCTTGATTTTATGGATGTACTATATGAGAAAAGATGTTTCTTTTCCGTTAGCATTATATCAAGTATGCTGTTGCATAAAATGTAATTGTACGAGTTTCGAAAGGAATGAAAATAAGTGTTTGATACTTATGTGTTGTATTCTATTATGAATGATGAACTTCTTCGGTTTACGTAACGAAGAGGCATAGTTATCTTTGTATAATATGGATGCTTTTGTGATTGACAATGAAAGCTTGTAAGTAATTAGACTAAATTCTTATGAGTATTTAGTAGTTCTAATTTGATCTGGATAATGCAATATTGTAACTTAAATATTGTCTCTCTAGAAGATAGGTTAAAAATTGAGCCTAAAAGATAACGCTAAACAAGTTGGATTGAATTACTAATCCCTAGTCCTAAGTATAACAGGACAATAGTAGATTGGATTCTTAATCATTCATAGCTTTAAAATGAAAGGTATGATATGAATTCAGTTAAGAGAACTGATAGGCAATCAATGGAGTTTCAGGTGGCAATCTCAAGCATAGGTTATGAGATATTGTCTGAATCTGTTGCTTAGAATCAGATGTATTCTAATGACTCCTTGATAGAAACTAGACCATAATACCTCTACCAAGTAATGGAATAATAGAGGAGGGTCGTCTTAAGAAAATGAATCCAGGGATTTGGAAAGGCTAACCTTAGGGAAAAGTCTTAAGAAGTAATTTAAACTCTAGTGCGTAACGCTTGTTTTGGGTAGATCTTCTCGAGGCGGATCTAAAGGTTGACGGCATAAAGTCGACTGCAGGGCTGTGCCTCCGAGAAGATTAGGATCTTCTCGAAGTTACAACAATGCAGGTGACTTATGGCGACACCCCTTGCATTGATCGTTGAGATTTACACTTGATTTCGCACGAGTTACCCAGGGACCGATTAAGAACGTGGTCATGTTATATGACTGCCTCGAAGATTTGGGGTGTCATGACACACTGGTTGAACTGCATGGTTGAACCAGTATGTCATCATATCCCTAATCCTCGTAGGCATCCATATAACATTATCACCTTGTTAATCTGCCTCCGAGTGATTCAGCTGTGAAAGAAAGGACTGACAGTAATCAGTAAAAGACATTCTATATAACATATGAATGGGGTGAAGGACGTATTCCAGATTGACGAGTATGCCGTTAAGGAATACGAGACATGAACAGTATGTTTCAAATCTTTGGCCAAAGTATCGCAAGCTGCTGATTGCGTTGTCCTGATTCACCTAGTCTAAGGGATGAGATGCCGATGAATAATGGTAACAGTTATTCAGTTAGATTCCTTGGACAGAGCATTCTGAATTCCCAGATTAGGGAAGAGAACCGCAAGAGTGATGTGTTAAATAAAAACACCGACTCTTATTACTCATGAATAGATCGGTAGATTACCGAGTCATGGAATGAATAGATCGGAAGTACTCCGAGTCATTACAGCTGCATATGGTTGCTTGTTATATGAATGGTTATTTGAATTGTGAGTTCTAAATTATGTATTTAGAACCAGTATGCAATTATCAAAAAAAAAAAAAAATTCACTTGTTCTAAAGTTAAAAATGAGGACGTTACATCTTGGTATCAGAGCTGAAGGTTGCAGCTCTTGGACCTATTGAGTCCATAATCTGATAAAAACCCAAATTTTCTTGTAACAGAAAATGGTTAGAACAAGGGGGAACGTTGCGAGTAATGCTCCACCTGAAGAAGGAGCGGCAACAACCCAGAAACTGGATGAGATCCTTGCTGCCCTGTTGGACACAAGAGATCGTTTAGCTGTACTCGAACAGCAGGTGATGGGGAATGAGGAGGAAGAAGAAGCTAATAATGATAATCAGCAACCTCCTGAGGACAACCCCGAAATGGGTGTTGATGTTAATGCTGGAAATGTACCTGTCCAACCAGAAAACAAAAGGGCCAGATTGGCAGCAGAACTCACTAATGATATAAAAAGGATAAGCCCACCTAAGTATGATGGCACCACATTAGGAGATGGAGCTGAGAACTGGCTCAGCGAAATGGAGAAGTACTTTGCTATAAGGAACTTCTCAGAAGAAACCAAGGCAATATGGGGAGCCTATCAGCTTTCTCACAAAGCATCTTCGTGGTGGGATAGCCGAAAAGCTGAACTAAATATTGATGAGACCAATATCACTTGGGATCAATTTAAAGGCTATTTTAGGCAACGTTGGCTGCCACAACTTTTTTATGATCAGAAAATGACAGAATTTCAGAACTTGACTCAAGGGAAGTTAACAGTAACTGAATTCTGGGAGCGGTTTACAAAACTTCTCAAGTATGTACCGCAGTACCAAACTGACGAAAAGTTCAGGATACGGAAATTCATCATGGGATTGAATCCTGTGATAGGGGGAGAGGTCGATGTTCACAGTCCAACCACTATGGAAGGAGTTGTTGAAAAGGCCATAAGGCAAGAACAGAAATTGAAGGCTATTTCTGCTCATAAGGAGGAAGTGCGGAAGAAGACTGCAAACCCTTCTTCAACCTCTCTTGCACCCAGAAAAGGACCATGGAAAAAGTTTGGGAACAAGAGTAAGTTTCCAGGAGATAACAATAAGAAGGCAGCAGTAAATAAGCCTGCTGGAAATGTGAAGGATAATTTTGCAAAAAATTATAATAATGGTCAGAAGTCCTATGGAGGACAGCGTGACAATTATAAAACTGGAAGCAACTTTGAGCCTAAGAAGGGACCTGTAGGAGGCTGCTACACTTGTGGTAAAGATCATTACGCAAATCAGTGCCCTTTGAAGAAGGATGATCGTAATCAGCAGCATAAGATACATGCTGCAGTAGCGGACAAACAAGCTGAAAAGCAAGTGACACCTATAGAAGTTCCGGGTAAGTTATTCGGCATACCTGTCACTATTCTTTTTGATACAGGAGCTACTGAATGTTTTATATCTAACAAACTAGCTTCTAAACTTAAAAGAAAAGCTGGAAAAATGGATAAATCTTGGACTGTACAGTATGGTAATAATTCTGTTCATACAGTGAGTATGTGTCTTTTTGGAGCGGTCCTTGACTTACCTAACTTTTCCACGGAAGTTGATCTCTATGTTGCACCTTTGGGATCGTATGACATTGTCATCGGTGTTAATTGGTTAGCTGACCATAAAGCAAAGGTAGATTGCTATGAAAAGAACATAGAATGTTTAGATGATCAGCTGGAATCAGTAGAAATTCAAGGTGTGAAACGAGAAATTACAGTTAGAAAGCTGTCAGCTATGCAGCTTAAAAAGGCTAAGAATAAAGGATGTACCCTTTATGCAGTAAAGATATCTGAATCTTCTGAAGAAGATAGTGATTTCATGAAGCAAATCCCACTATTACAAAGTTTCAGGGATGTTTTTCCTAAGGAATTACCAGGGTTACCACCCAAGAGAGAATTTGATTTTACTATTGAAATCAAGCCTGGAACTGAACCTATTTCCAAGGCGCCTTATCGGATGACTACTATTGAGTTAGTCGAGCTAAAGGCTCAGTTACAAGAGCTTTTGTCAAAGGGATTGATTAGACCAAGTGTTTCGCCTTGGGGAGCACCTGTGATATTTGTGAAAAAGAAGGATGGAACTCTGAGACTGTGTATTGATTATCGGATGTTGAACAAAGCAACAATTAAGAACCGATACCCACTTCCTAGGATCGATGATCTGTTTGATCAAATGCGTGGAGCAGCGGTTTATTCTAAGATAGATCTTCGATCTGGTTATCATCAGCTAAGAATTAAAGAGGAAGATATTCATAAAACAGCTTTCCGAACAAGGTACGGACATTATGAATTCACAGTTCTAGCCTTTGGGTTAACTAATGCACCTGCAGCCTTTATGAATTTAATGAACAATATTTTTCAAGAATACCTGGACAAGTTTGTACTTGTATTCCTGGACGATATTCTCATTTATTCTAAAAGTGTTGAGGAGCACAATGAGCATCTGAAGATAGTTTTGGGAATTTTGAGAAAGAGAAAGCTGTATGGTAAGTTATCCAAATGTTCTTTCTTTGACTCAGAAGTTCACTATTTGGGTCATGTCATAAGCAAGGAAGGAATCGCTGTAGATCCTTCGAAAATAGTGGCGATAACTGAGTGGCCTACACCAAAGAATGTGCATGAAGTAAGAAGCTTCATGGGTCTTGCTGGTTACTATAGAAAATTTGTAAAGGATTTTTCTAAGGTAGCTGCACCAATAACTTCATTGCAGAAGAAGGATAAGAAATTCATGTGGAATGACAAGTGCGAAGCGGCTTTCAAAAGTCTGAAAGACCAGCTGACTTCTGCACCTATATTGGCTGTACCAGACCCTAATGGAAATTTTACAGTGGTAACTGATGCTTCTGGGGAAGGTCTTGGGGGTGTTTTGCTACAAAATGATCAAGTCATTGCTTATGAGAGTAGAAAACTTAAGATTCATGAGCTGAATTATGCCCCTCATGATCTGGAGCTTGCTGCCATTGTTCACGCACTTCAAGTCTGGAGACACTACTTACTAGGGAAACCTTTTGAGTTGAAAACTGATCACTTGGGACTGAAATATATTTTTACTCAGCCCAATCTGAATGCCAGACAAAGAAGGTGGTTAGAATTTCTATCACAATATGACTTTGATATCAGTTATATCAAAGGAAAGGAGAATAGAGTAGCTGATGCTCTAAGTCGTAGGAGGCACATTTCTGCTCTTATAACATTAAGAACTCAGTTTAAAGACGAGGTAAAAAGTGCCTCAGAATCAGATACATATTTTCAGCAAGTAAAAGCAGCGCTTGCTGCAGAACCTAAAGATAAAAGGTATGAAGGTTTTCATTTAGATAATGAAGGAATCTTGCGTTATGAAAATAGGGTATATGTTCCTGTGCTGGATGATTTGAGAAAGAAGTTGTTAGTTGAATTTCATAATTCACCTTTCTCTGGACACCCGGGTATCACAAAAATGTTAGCTGATTTGAAACAGCAATACTTCTGGAAAGGTATGAAAAAGGATGTGATAAATTTTGTGACTCATTGTCTGGAATGTCAGCGGGTGAAAGCAGAGCATATGCATCCTGCTGGATTGTTGTATCCTCATAGCATACCGCAGTACAAATGGCAAGTAATAACCATGGATTTTGTACAAGGACTACCTATGTCCAGGAATAAACATGATGTTATCCTGGTAGTTGTAGATAAGCTAACTAAGGTAGCTCATTTCATCGCTGGAAATCTAAAGGATGATTCTCCAGTGCTAGCCAAGAGGTTCGTACACGAAATTTTCAGATTGCATGGTGTACCTGAACTGATTATTTCTGACAGGGATCCTAGAATGACGTCAAGGTTTTGGCAAACGCTTAACGCAGCCCTAGGAACGAAACTAAACTTCAGTTCTGCATATCATCCAGAAACGGATGGGCAAACTGAGAGGGTAAATCAAGTGTTGGAGGACATGTTGCGAATGTATTGCATGGATCAACAGTATAAGTGGGAAGAGTATCTCCCATTAGTTGAGTTCGCATACAACAACACTTATCACTCATCTCTTAAGATGGCACCTTTTGAAGCACTTTATGGAAGAAAGTGCAGAACCCCTGTAAGTTGGGACAGTGTAGAGGATAGAGTGGTAATTGGACCAGAGATTCTCACAGAGATGGAACAGCAAGTTAAGCTGATTCGTGAACGATTAAAGGAAGCAGCGGATAGACAGAAGAGCTATGCTGACCTTAAGCGGGTTGATAGAAAGTTTGAGCTTGGTGATAAGGTTTTTCTGCGTGTTAAACCCAGAAAGAGTTCTATAACTTTTGGCAAGGCTGCCAAGTTGTCACCACGATATGTGGGACCTTTTGAAATTGTCGAGATAATCAATCCTGTAGCTTATCGTTTAGCATTGCCTCCTGCTCTATCTCGTATGCATGATGTTTTCCATATTTCTTTGCTTAAGAAATACGTTTCAGATCTGTCACATGTTTTAAATTGGAATTCCTTGCAGGTCCAAGACCCAGGAATAATCGTGGTTAAACCCACAAGGGTGCTGGAAACTCGCCAGTTGCATTTAAGGAATCGAGATATTCAGCAATGTAAGGTCCAGTGGGACCAGTTTAGCGAAGAAAGTGCAACTTGGGAAAACCTGGAAGAGATGAAAACTGCTTTTCCTTCTCTTTTTGCAACAGAATGAAATCTGTTGATGAAATACTTTTATGAACTGATTGTTTTTAAGTATTTATGAAAGCCTGATTAAGGCAGACTTTATTCAGGTTGAATAAAAGTGAGGTGACATTGATTTCTGAAACTATTAAATATGGAAGTAAACACATTGTTTGTGTACTAATAAATTGATTGACCGGAAGGTTAAGTTTAATATGTAATTCATCGGGACGATGAATCCTTTTAGGAGGGAAGCATGTAACACCCTGAACTGTTGTTACTTCCTCCTAAGCATTCAAGTGTTGATATGTGATTTCTAGTAAATGGATTGTGTACCTCGATTCGGAAATCATGCTTGATATGTATTAAATTTCTTGCAGATTGCAGATCTTGACTGAGTCAAAATATTAATAGACTCTTTTATTTATTTCATCTTGTGACTGAATATTAATCTGATCACGGAATGAAATTATACAGGTATTCATCAATAATATCTAGACTTGGACCAGAGGAATTGATCCAAGTAATGCTTTAATTTTGTGAAGTGATAAAATTAGATCCCGAACCTTGAACAGGTTGCAAGGTATGGAAGCATTTGGTAAGCTGGTCAGGAGTATGACTCAGGCTGATCTTGAGAAATGAAACGGTTCCCGATATCTGGTATATCTGGAAGGTCTCGATTAAAGACCAGGTAATAATCCATTGACATACAATTCTGTAATAAGAACAGGAGTGGCTCTGTTCTAGAAAGTATGATGCAGGTCTCTCCGAGTTTTCAGGAGAAGGACCAAACTGAATTACTAAGGGTTAGTAACCTAAAACAATAACCTAACCTAGGGGTTAGATTATTGTTAGTCTAACCTAGACCTAGGCTATGTGTTATGATCCTAAAATAATAACTAAGTGCAAAATGGTTAGCATGGTTCTTACCCTAAAACTCTAACCTAAGATACTAACCTAGCTAACTAAGAGTTTATGGGAAGGGGCCTTTGAAGGGTGGCGAACCATGGGCGCTATTCTCTATGGCAATAAATGGGAAGGATAAGGATGAGGGACAGGCAGATGGCGGAGGCTTAGGCGGCGGCTAACCTTGGCAGACTTGGCAATTACTAAGTTTTGAAATGAACTTGAGATTTTGATGGACTGTCGCCAATTTTGGCGGTCGGTGGGAGTAGAGATTAGGCGGGAAAATTGGTTTAATGGCATTTAATGTTTAGGGAGTCGAGCCCGGAGCTCGCGAAACGGCATGCAAACGAGAAGTTGGAAGGTTTGTTTGGTGTATCGCGATTTTCGGTCTACTCTCTCTCTCTCTGCTAGTTTACTGGTTCTTCGCACCAGTTCTCTTTGAGTTGCATGGCGAGAATGAATTTCTCTGGCTCTTTTCTCTGCCATGGAGGATATATTGTAAATGGGACAGCGAAATTTTGTTGGTCGCTGTATTTGGGAAAAAGAAAAGGAAGTTTGAGCTCTTCCTGTTGTCTTCTTCGGAAATTCGATCAAAATACAGGCATGTTAGGCCCTATCCTTTAAATATTTTGCTGTCTTTCAAATGTCTTCATTAAAACAACTCTGTTTATTTGTTTGTGAAGATTAGATAAATTTTCTATGAAGATTTAGTTGATTTTGGCTCTGTATCTCTTCTGGTTCGATTTTTGGCAATTTCCGCTTGTTGGGTGTTTGTTGAAATCGAACTTCAACTCTGTTTGTTGTGTATTCCTTCTGGTTTAAATATGAGAGATTTATATTTATAAAGGTTTGAATGCTCGGCCTGTTTGGCGAGAGCCCGTCGAATATACTTGTGAAGGGTATAGATCACTGTTTTGCTGTCGACTTTTGATCGTCAATGCTGTTGTGAGACAGTAGGGAATGATACTGGTGTACCATTTGATTGTTCTGTGCTTTTGAAGATTTTCGAAGCTCTGTCGTGGTTTTGTTAACAGCGACTAATGATACTTTGTGGGTTTCATTGTTTTCTAATTTCTGGCTTGGAATAGGCAACTGTTGAGTTACCGTAGTCTTTAACGACTCAGTGGATTTCATGATTGAATCGTTTACAGTAATCTACTGTTGTGAATGTAGATTCATCTTGAGTTTTGTTATTATATTGTCGTGGAAGCCTTGTGGAAAAGACAGGCTTTGTGGCTACTGTTATTGTAGTAAATACTGAGTATTGACTTTATGTGGATGTATTGCCTTTCCTTGCGAAAATTGTTCGAAGGTTTCGAAGCAGCTCAGTTTATTTCATTGTTTTGGAATGAGTATATTGATTGCTTATACTTGTTTCATTCGGAATGTTTGTCTTAAATGGCATGGAAGGATTTATCAATTAATTCTATTTTTATACTGTTGTTGGGTTTGTGATTATGGGCGCAAATCCGTTATCAGTATGTAGTGTGAATTAGTGGATTTATTAGGATTGAATTCCGAACGACTGTGAGGAGACGTTTCAATGTTCTATTTCTATTTTGGTCACTGTTCAAGTTAAAATGTGTATATACAGTTGTTAAGTGTTGATCCAGTGACTTGAAGGGAAAATCTGTACTGAAGACCTCTGTATTTTCTTGGAGTACTTTGTGTTGCATGTTGCTTTGGTGGTACAGATTCCTTAGGTGATCAACTACATATTCAACCTGTTCTATTTGTGCTAAATTATTGGCAGAGTACAGTCGGGTTTCTTGGTTGAAATAAGAGCTTGATTGTTTGTCTGATTTTTATATGCGTCATTGATGACTGTTTTCGTGTTCTGGCCCTGTTTGGGTGAGTTGCACTAGGGATTTGCATGCACCAAGGTAGGGATCGATTGATGGTGTTCCTTTCCGTCTGTTCAGCCCGATAGACTGAGAAAGTATAAGTAAGCTAAGTTCCTTTCTGTTTGTTCAGTTCGATTGACTGAACATGAATTGGAATCAATGTGTGGTCATCATAGCATAGTTTCTCGGAAACCTTAAAAAGGCTTAATGTTATAGAGTTGTTGATTACAGCAATACGCTTGAAGCTCTTGATTTCGAACTTGGTTCGAAAGCCTTACTGTGTTTAGGAGAAACTAGTTTTGGACATCAGACTGATTTATGGATTGTTGATGTGTTAGTTGCTGTACAAGAGATTTGCTGGGTTTCTATTTTCGTGATTTAGAACAGTGATCTTGATTTCGGCCTGTCTAACTTGTTCATTTATATACTGGTTGACTGTTCTCATAAGTGAAGGCAGTACAGTGATGAACTTATGTAAAAGGGAAGTATGAATGGATTGATTCTTTCTCTTCCTTTATTTAATATTATTGATAATGAACTATCAGTAGGAAATTAATTTGGTAACGTTTGGTAGGATTCCAAATTATCATGTTATTTCCTTTTTGGAAGAATGCAACAATCTGACCAGTGTCGTGATTTGGATTCAATGATTGTTTATATGCCTTCGTTCTTGTTTCTTTAATATTTGATGAAATATTAGAAAGTGTTTAAGACTATTCTGTAACAATGATAGAGTTACATGTTTGTAATCATTTTGTATTACAAGGACATAGTCTGAATATGTTTTCTTATTTGAATATTTGATCTCATTTAAACAGGGTGTTTAATGGAAACAATTGATGGATTGCAATTGTTTTAAAAGTTAGTGCTTATCATGCTCAGTTCGTTGAACTGACTCATGTTGACTATTTTTGCAGATGGTTGCCGTAAGAGGTAAATACAATGCAGATCTGGCAGTCCGATCAGATAGTTTATTTGATTTATTATGAATTACAGCTTGATTTTATGGATGTACTATATGAGAAAAGATGTTTCTTTTCCGTTAGCATTATATCAAGTATGCTGTTGCATAAAATGTAATTGTACGAGTTTCGAAAGGAATGAAAATAAGTGTTTGATACTTATGTGTTGTATTCTATTATGAATGATGAACTTCTTCGGTTTACGTAACGAAGAGGCATAGTTATCTTTGTATAATATGGATGCTTTTGTGATTGACAATGAAAGCTTGTAAGTAATTAGACTAAATTCTTATGAGTATTTAGTAGTTCTAATTTGATCTGGATAATGCAATATTGTAACTTAAATATTGTCTCTCTAGAAGATAGGTTAAAAATTGAGCCTAAAAGATAACGCTAAACAAGTTGGATTGAATTACTAATCCCTAGTCCTAAGTATAACAGGACAATAGTAGATTGGATTCTTAATCATTCATAGCTTTAAAATGAAAGGTATGATATGAATTCAGTTAAGAGAACTGATAGGCAATCAATGGAGTTTCAGGTGGCAATCTCAAGCATAGGTTATGAGATATTGTCTGAATCTGTTGCTTAGAATCAGATGTATTCTAATGACTCCTTGATAGAAACTAGACCATAATACCTCTACCAAGTAATGGAATAATAGAGGAGGGTCGTCTTAAGAAAATGAATCCAGGGATTTGGAAAGGCTAACCTTAGGGAAAAGTCTTAAGAAGTAATTTAAACTCTAGTGCGTAACGCTTGTTTTGGGTAGATCTTCTCGAGGCGGATCTAAAGGTTGACGGCATAAAGTCGACTGCAGGGCTGTGCCTCCGAGAAGATTAGGATCTTCTCGAAGTTACAACAATGCAGGTGACTTATGGCGACACCCCTTGCATTGATCGTTGAGATTTACACTTGATTTCGCACGAGTTACCCAGGGACCGATTAAGAACGTGGTCATGTTATATGACTGCCTCGAAGATTTGGGGTGTCATGACACACTGGTTGAACTGCATGGTTGAACCAGTATGTCATCATATCCCTAATCCTCGTAGGCATCCATATAACATTATCACCTTGTTAATCTGCCTCCGAGTGATTCAGCTGTGAAAGAAAGGACTGACAGTAATCAGTAAAAGACATTCTATATAACATATGAATGGGGTGAAGGACGTATTCCAGATTGACGAGTATGCCGTTAAGGAATACGAGACATGAACAGTATGTTTCAAATCTTTGGCCAAAGTATCGCAAGCTGCTGATTGCGTTGTCCTGATTCACCTAGTCTAAGGGATGAGATGCCGATGAATAATGGTAACAGTTATTCAGTTAGATTCCTTGGACAGAGCATTCTGAATTCCCAGATTAGGGAAGAGAACCGCAAGAGTGATGTGTTAAATAAAAACACCGACTCTTATTACTCATGAATAGATCGGTAGATTACCGAGTCATGGAATGAATAGATCGGAAGTACTCCGAGTCATTACAGCTGCATATGGTTGCTTGTTATATGAATGGTTATTTGAATTGTGAGTTCTAAATTATGTATTTAGAACCAGTATGCAATTATCAAAAAAAAAAAAAAAAATTCACTTGTTCTAAAGTTAAAAATGAGGTTAGAACATGATTTCTATAGTTTCACACAAGTATCGCAAGTATTCATTGTTGATAACCTATATGTCGCAATAAGATCCTCAAGGTACTTATAACCTGCAACAAAAAGATTCACCTGAAAAACCCCACAATACCACATCAAATAAAAAAAATCAAGATGCAATATGGGGAGTCAGATTGACCTCGGTGGTCACCCAACTGGGTGATCTTACAACCAATCATTGCACTACATCTCAGAATCCATGTAGTTCTTGTGCGTGTGTGAAATAATCACACCCTAGGACTCCCTTGTGCAAGTGCACTTGATAATGAGCTAGATAGATGTAGCAATGTAAATAGAATGTGTAGATAGAAAAATGAGTTTCCCCTTCCTATGATGTGTATGTAGAAAATACAGTCCCTTGTCGCTTGATTGAA
Organism: Taxus chinensis; assembly: GCA_019776745.2. NCBI lineage: Eukaryota > Viridiplantae > Streptophyta > Pinopsida > Cupressales > Taxaceae > Taxus > Taxus chinensis. The sequence goes on from CM034146.1 coordinate 303,180,165, forward strand.
TTCTAAATGGATCTTTTGAAGTTCTTTAGGTTCCTTCTGAGTGTAAGCTTAGGTGATAGTAATGATGCTTAGAGATTGGTCCTTTATTTTGTTCACATAACTATATATTTATATGATTCCCTTATTTGAATTTTATAATTGACAGCTGGAAGGATGACCCATGATAAAATAATATTCCTAAAAGATAAAAGAGGCCTAAAAAGAGTGAGTAAGGTGGAAAGAGGTCGGGGGCACATAAAGGGGACAAGGGCACCTGGGCACTAACATCTTGGCTAGGTGCTGGTGTTCAAATTCATAAAATATAGGAAAGTAATGTATTGACTTGGATATAGCATGTGCTAGACCATATAGACAACAAAAAACAAAGACAAAATGCCAAATATAGTCATCAATTACTAATTTTATTACTTATGAATCATATGAATGCTAGTATGTGTTTATGGAACTATAAATGTACCCAAGTGCATAATTTTGTGCTACATTTTCCCCACTTTATGTTATTGAGTGAATACTCAATAACATAAAGTAAATAAGATATGTGTACCTGATAACCATGTAAAATGTGCGGGGAGAAGTGTGTCGAATGGACAATTGAAGCATGGAATGATGCAGAAATGGAGTGTGGAAACTAGGAAAGGAAAGTGACCCTATGGGTGTATACGTATGTGTCATACAACGTGATACCTATTGTTGTTGTATCTTGTTAAAGGTTGTTTCTTATTGCATATTATGGATAGACATGCAAAAGAAGAGTGAATAAGTAGTCAAAGATGTGTTATGAAAAATTTGCATAGGTATGTAAAGCATGTGAAAGTATGTAAAAGTAGTAAATGGAAGCGTGCACCTGATTTGTGAAGAGTGAAAAGGAAAGAAAATTTCCTGAAATGTTGTAGAAACATGAGTTTTTGGGTGATCTCATTCCAAGATCCAGGTTTTTGGGCAATCTCATGCCAAGAACAAGTTTTTTGGGTGATCTCATGCCAATTATGAGTTTTTAGGGCAATATCACGCTAAAGAGAAAGTATTGGGGAGAGAGGTCTAGTGTTACTCTCCTTCCATGAGTCTTCCCTAATTATACACCACTATACATGGTGTGATCTTGTTTTGTTCTTGTTGTCCTTGATTTATTCCTAATGTAATGTTAGTTCTGATTTAAATGGATATAGAATGCATCTTGTTTGCTAGAGGATTGTATGTTGTGAATTATACAGGTCTGAGAAACTGAGTGTGTGTGCCCCCATGACATTAGTACCCAGGGGAGGACATAGGTGCTAGGTGCTCCAATTTGAGCCTAGGAATTGGTGTTTGTGTTGTGCTAAGGGCCTAAGTTATATTTTGGGTTGTTTTAAGACTATATGATTACTTTATTCATGTATTGTGTAGGCCCATACTTATTGATCAGAGAATACTTGTTAAAGATCACACAAGAAGTCTGCGTGTGAGAGAAGACCAGGAACAAGGGCATGGAGGGACATGAAGAACCCACACGCTGAGGGAAAGTTCAAATTTCGTGACTTAGCCGATTTTGAGCATGAAGACCTATTTTTAGAAGATGTTGTGCAGAGCACATAAACGAGGTAGAGACGTGCGTGTCATGCATTGTCTATCTTTACAGGATCAGATCGAAGCATTTTTCATGGAGATGAGCTAAGAATAGGATTGTCACTTCAGTTAACTGTAAGAGGTCTATAGATAACACACTTGCATGTGTGGCTATGCCTGTAAATGGCGTGTGGCTATTAGTAGCATGTGGCCTATTTTTGGAATAGATAAGAGGTGAAGGGAAAGTCCCCACCCTATATATATGATGTGAATCACATAGTAGTTGATATATAGGTATATGTAGAGCGTAAGAGGTAAGAATAAAGAGATATGTGCATATGACTAGATTACTGTATCAGATCCATGTGCGCATCAGTATAGATTTCCATTATCATAAGGAGATTCTATGTTTATTAATAGATGGAAGATATTGGCTGAATCTAAGTTTCATTCCTATGTGTATAATTAAGTAGTGCATGTTCTTGATTCAATCATGATTATTGTTTAAGCTTGTTCTTTCCTAGATTTGAATATGGCATGCATTGTAGAATGATGGATTAGTTATGGATCTATATGTTTCTTCCTTCATCACGCTAACATCCTACTACAGCAACCCTAAAGAGGGACCTGGTACCTTTGTGCACTTCAGGTGAGTGCTTAGTCTAGGCTGAGTGATGTGCAAGTGCGTCTGTAATGAACCATTACACCAAAACCTCGAGGCATTAGTGAAATCTTCACATGAGGATCATAACATCCCACCACGCTTCTGTAGCCCAGATCTCAGGCTAGATTTGTGCCTGTATAGTGGGACCAAACCCTGCCCTATTCGCGCAAACACTGCAATGCCGATGTAGCTACCCGTGCCAAGACTCAAACCTAGGAGGTCGTTTTGATACCAAATGTAACGAACCATTACACCAAAACCTTGAGGCATTAGTGTAATATGCATATGAGGATCATAACAATGTCTAGGGTGTTATCTGGTAAATTCTAGGCTATAACATTGGTTCCATTGTCGGGACCTCTTTTTTAGTTGTTTTCAAGATGGTTCACGATGAAGACATACCGGTTAACTCTAGCAAGTATTGAAGAGTGGATACATGATTTGGAGGAAGAATATGCACGATGGTTCAGCATTAGATCTCAGTTTAATGCACATAGTTGGGTATAATAGAATTATATGATAGCTTATATGAGATATTTTTTGCCATCTTTCCAGTAGAATTGTATGAGTGGTATGATTGCACTTATGCATCTGAAGTGGAATTAGAGGTATCACACACTTGTTTAGACACAGGTAAGAATTTCAGGCCCTGTTGACTGTTCTGGACATCGTGCTATGGATACGTGGTTTTGTGGTGTTCTAAATAGTTATATTCTGGAATATTCAATTTTGACGTATTCTTTCCTAGAGGTAGCTGAATTCTAGTTTTTGTGGTATCCTAGAGGAGCATATCTGCAAGGTATTCCATTGGCGATCAAGATCTTGATGGTAACTTTGAACCTGGAGAGTAAACCGATGGCTAACTAAACCTCACCACGCATGAGGGCAGGAACAGGTTTGGTGAAAGATGGTAAACCTAGCGGTAGAAAGGAAGAGAGAGGAAAGGTGGCTTAAGTATAATGAGGCATGTACGAGAGGGAGATAGAGAAGTAACATACTATTGACAGAAAGTATGGCGTTGAGAAGAGATATATATCGTGAAGGATTTGAAGCTCATGTAGAATACGTGGAGCTAGAGCATCAGGAACTCCCCCATATTGGAAATAATGATAGAGATCCCCCCTTGGCTTCACATAGAAGTGTTCCAATAAATACTACCTGGGTTGGGGTCACACATCTTAATCCACCTAGTGACCTGGCCCTTGCGCTGGGTTTTCCAGTATCTAGTACGACAAGTAACCAACCAGATAACTTGGGAAGTAGGAGAGTAGGAATAAGTCAGGAAGCAAGCACATAAATGGCAAGTCATACGGATTCATTATTTACAGGAAATTTTTAGGCGCATCATCTACACAGAAATGAGTGAAGCGCGTAGAATGTTGGATTCACCTCTGGAAGTGGAAACTACCTCATAAACTATAGGGGTTTAGTATAGTACTACTATTCTGGAGCACCTAGGGGAGTACATCTATAGGTCATATTCTAACTACAGTGGAGGATCAGGAGGTATAGGTGGTTCTAGTTCCGAGTGGATCTGGTGGTTCTGGAGGTAGAGGAAACACATGAGGTTCTGGATCAGGTGGTTAAGGCCCGCAACAACCATAGAATATCTATGTGGATATGTCTCTTCATCTCACGGAGTATAGAGGTATAGAGGATGCTGTTGAACATGTGCATATGTGTGAAATATTATGGCGCATGAAAGGGATCACAACTTCTGAGTGTAAGGAAAGTCAATTCACTACTACCTTGTAGGGACAAGCACACAGCTGGTATAGAAAGTTTGACCCTGATCAAACTTACGTGGATTATGCAGCATTGAAGGATGCTTTATTAAAATATTTCTATATCCCATAGTTTGACCAGAAGAGTATCAATGCGCTCAAAGATATCAAATAGGAAACTACTGAGAGTGGACATGAGTATGATGCCCATTTTAAGACACTTCTATCTAAGTTGTCTTTTGATATTCACACCAGCCAACATGCACAATGGTTTGTTGGAGGATTGATTACACCATTTGGAAGGGAACTTTCACATAACACATACACTGATCTACGTTAAGCATTGGAGGTATCCCTACTTTTTGAGGTAGTTGGGAGCATTGACATTGGTGTTAGTCCATTCTTAGAGGCACATATTGTAGCCATGGCAAAGCAACTAGAAAAATTATCAGAAAATTTAGCTCATGAAACATGCTCAGGGATTTGGTGTACAGATTGTGAAGTGGAAGGTCACACCAAGGATAGTTTCCCTCATAGACCTATACATTCATTTTTGTTAGAATTTGAAATCTATCATTTGAATCATGATGCTAGCCACTGTTCTTTGTTACAGTGTGTGATAAGGAACAATGTATCCTCCTTTTACAAGATTTGCAAGTCCACAACCCATGATACTAAGGATTTTCGATTGATTGGTCAGATCCATGATGCTATAGACATTGGGGTATGACAGACAAGTGTAATATATAACTCTAAGAATAAGAATGAGCACTAGGATTGGGATCATAATCAATAGTTCTTTGATAGGAATGAGGGTCATTTTGAAGGAGTTCATGGAAGAGGATGTGGATATCAAGGTGGATATGGAGGATGAGGCCGATGGTGGAGGAAGAAGTGATTTCTCTCATGGAACGTATTATACATGAAGATCTCCAGACCACTATAGGCACGAATGTCTCCAGAATATTGCATGTTATTTTTGTGGAAAGAATCATAGCTATGAGGAGTGCCCAAACTTATATGAGCATCTCAGTAAACAACATAAGAAATAGAGAAAAGGTGCAAAGATGGTTAGAATCCAGTGCATGGTAGAAGATTAGTGGATGCCCAAGATAGCACCAGAACTTGAGGCCTTAACTGTGAAGATTACCACATGTGCTGAAGTGACACGTACAAGAGAGGCATCATACCAGAAGCCTACAATCACTAAGGAGGAGGTTCTATATGCAAGGTACCCTAGATCCTACCCATCAGAAGGAAGTCTATCAAGATACCATGGAGGTCCTCAGAAATATTCAAGGTGAAATACAATGTTTAAAAGAGCAGTCCAGAAATATGGAACTGAAGAAAGAAGTAGGGAAGGTCCCCTTTGATATTGATGACATCAGAGAGGTGTGTAAAATGTTGCGCCAGGAGAATATTATTCCATTATTAGGGAATTGGTTGAAGGGGAACACTCCACGTGAAAGCACTGAGAATGAATGGCAGATCCTACATGCAAATCTTCCCCTGATAGCATTGACTATGATAAAGAGATCACTCTGAATGTTGTTGTAGATGGATGGTTGTTGAGAAATATTTTGATTGATATAGGTGCGGAAGTCAATGTGCTTACTTTAGATGCATGGGTACAAATGGGGAGACCTCCATTACATCCATCATCTAATGTGTTGTTTATGGCAAATAGGACTAAGGCCACTCCCATAGGAGTTTTGAAGGATGCATCTATAACCATACAAGGGGCCAAATTCACTAGGGATTTTGAGGTATTAGCACTTGCAGAAGCAGATAATTTTCCAGCCTTGCTTGGACACCCTTGGTGTTATGCAAATAATGCTGACTTGAGATTCAATAAGGGGTATATCAGATTTGAGAACAAGGAGGAAAGGGTTGTGATACCTTTGACAGATGGGAAGTCTACACCATATGTTGAGCCTCTAAGTGAGGAGGACTTAAACAGAATCTATGTACATGCTATTCAGGACCCAGAGGTCAATGAGCCATCAAAGGAAGGCATCCTACAATGGGAGAATTCTCAATCTATTAGTGATACTACGAGTATTGCTTGTGATAATTGGGCTCATGGTACATATGAACTAGTAGGGTCCGAGGTAAAAAGTGCGGTTGTTACGCACAAGAATGGACTTCATTATGTTTGACAGATAGGTAAGCACAATATCTTGGTATACACGAGTGGAAGATCTTCCTGTATTCTTACAAGCCACAGAGGAATAGTGGATAGATCAGGTTAGGAGAAGAGACATGTTAACATATATCTTATGTAGGATAGCAGCATGTTGGTGGGTAGTTCAAAGAGATAATATTATGGAGTGGAAGGAGATCAAAATCACCCTATCTACCAGGTTTGTAAGAAGTAATGCACCTACACATATTTACACTTATAATGGTGATCAACTTGTTCAACACCACATTCAACAGTGTGAGAGACTATGGATAGCAGGATAGGAAGCATTACCACCTTCACTATGGGTGCATAAATTGTATTCCACTCTACAAGGGTGTGCACGCGCTTGGTATGTATATGCAGAACTACATTGAAAGATTGGAAACTTGAAAAATTTGATTGCAGGAATGATCCAGACCTTTGACTACTTTTCTTCCCAACCTCCAACAGAAGAGGCATTAAAATTTGTCAAGCAGTTAACCATGAAAGATAGTTCAAAGGCAGAATAGCTCATACAAGAATTATTTTACGAGACAAAATTAGGTGTGCATTTTGAAAAAGAATAAGAAGAATCCATATTGCTTGAACATGCTTTCCTTGAGATAGAAAAAGGAAAGATGGTGTTCATCATGGATGATGAGGAAGTTGAAAGCTTGGATATTGACCATTCACAGTGGGCACGCGAGGTCTTGGATAGTGCAGATAAGAATACATGCACATACCATAAACCAATGAAGATAAAGAAGGTCAATATAAGATTGGAGGCTAAGCCTAAGGAGGCCATAATTGGAGACTATTGGTCAGACTCGGAGGTGGAAAAGATTATTGAGTTACTACAGGATTACCTGGAATTATTCCCTCAAGGGTATCATGAACTTAAAGGCATACACTAATCACTTGGGGAAATGAAGATAAAACTTAAGGAAGGTGCGCATCCAGTGAGAAAGAGACCTTATAGAATGAATCCTAATTTGTGTAAAAAGGTAAAAGAAGAAATTGATAAAATGTTGAAGTCTAGAATCATTCAACCTTTGGATGAGTCAAAATGGGTTAGTCCTATGGTGATCAGTATAAAAAAGGATGGTAGAATTTGAATTTGTGTTGATTACAGGGAGCTAAATGTAGCATGTGTCACAAATCCCTTTCCTACACCATTCACTGAGGAAATACTAGAAGGAGTAGCAGGGTGTGAAATCTATTCCTTTACAGATGGGTTTTTGGGTATCATCAGGTTCGAATTGCCCAAGAGGATCAAGAAAAGACAAATTTTACTATTGAATTGGGTAGATTTACCTATACTATGATGCCTTTTGGATTGAAAAACATGCTTGTTGTATTCTCATGCATAGTTGTTCAGGCATTCAAATATTTTATTCACAACTTCTTACAGGTCTACCTCGATGATTGGACAGTATATGGGCTTGTTAAGGATCACTGTGACAATCTGTGCTTAATGTTTGAATGATGCAGGCAGTTGAGTATCTCTCTGAACATCAAGAAGTGCATATTTTCTACACCTTTTGGAATACTGTTGGGACACATAATTTGTAAGGAAGGATTGCTTGTTGATCCAGCTAAGGTTGCAGTCATTTTAGGGTTGGAAGTGCCTACCAGTCAGAGTGAGGTGCGTAGATTTTTAGGTCACACAGGATGTTATAGAAAATTCATCAAGGGATATACAAAAATTTATGCACCTCTGGAGGAGTTACTAAAAGGAAAAGGTACATTCTATTGGGGAGAATCGCAGCAACGTGCGTTTGAAACATTAAAAGAGAAACTTACTACCGTGCCTATCCTGCATTTTCCTTCATGGGAAAAACCATTTCATGTACATGTGGATGCCTCTGGCATGGCCATTGGTGCAATATTAGCTCAACCTGGAGAAGGTATTGTCGATCATCCTATCTGTTTTGCTAGTAGGAAGCTGACTCCTGCTGAACAGAATTATACAACTACAGAGTGCAAAGCTTTGTCAATGATCTATGCATTACACAAGTTTTGAGCAGTATTTTTAGCTACACCATCTGTATTCTATACAGATCACATGGCATTAAATTACTTGGTAAATAAGCCCATCTTGCAGGGTTGCATATGCAGATGGGTACTCTTATTTCAAGAGTTTGATTTCACAGTTGTGGTAAAGCCAGGGAAAAGTAATTCTAGACCAAAAAACCTATCTAGAATTCACTCAGGAGAATAAGCACAGATGAATGAAAAAACCATGCCAAATTCCCAATTATATAGGTTATAATGCGCGCCAACTGAACTTTACGACATTTTTGTTTTTCTACTGACTCATATGGCACCAGAAGGAATGAAGGCATTAGAAAAGAAACAACCTGCCATACATGCGACACCTTTTATGTTGATCAGTGGTGACCTATACAAGTTAGGAAGAGATGAAGTATAACGCCATTGTGTATTAGAGCATGAGCATAAGGATATAATGGATGAGGCTCATGGTGGTATTGCAGGTGGCCACTATGTAGGTGATGCTACAAAATATAAAATTCTACTTGTTGGATTATGGTGGGAGGCATTGTATAAAGACTGTAAAGAATATTGTAAGGTGTGTGATCATTTTCAGTGCCTAGGAAAACCAGGACAAAGAGATGAAATGCCACTGAGACCTATTATCAGTGCTGAACCATTTGAGAAATGGGCCATTGATTTTTTAGGACCTATTTCACCAGCCGCTTGCAGGACTGGATCGCACTATATCATTACTTGCACAAATTATCTCACATGGTGGGTAGAATCAAGCACCTATGAAGGACTGTACAATAGCTACAACAGCTAGGTTTCTATGGGAGAATGTTCTTACAAGATATGGATGTCCTTTAAGTTTGACAAGTGATAGGGGTACACACTTTTTAAATGAAACCATAAGGATCCTATTAGATGAGTTTATGGTTTCCCACCATAAGACTACACCTTACCACCCTCAGGAAAATGGAACTGCTGAGGATTTCAACAAGATTTTGAGCCAGACATTGACAAAAATTTGTGATGTTGGAAGAAAGGATTGGGATGATAAAGTGTCAGTTGTTCTTTGGGCATATAAAACCACTTATAAGAGATTGAACAAGGCCACACCATTTTAGTTGGTGTTTGGCATCAAATCCATTCTTCCTATAGAATTCATGTTACCTTCTTTGTGCATTACGCATGCTGGAGGTCTAGCTGATGAGCATGCTTTAGAAGAGCAGATTGAAAAGATGATTCAGTTGGATGAGTGACGAGCCATAGCACGTTGGAGTCAGAAGCAAGAAAAGGCTAGGTAGAAAGCATGGCATGATAGAAATATAAAGGATAAGAAGTTGGTGGTTGGACAAATGGTACTTCTTTATGACTCTAAGTTCTTGTGCCATCTAGGCAAGCTCAAAGTACATTGGTTAGGGCCGTATGTCATCACTTACATACTTGAATTAGGCACTTGCCAGTTAGAAGCACTTGATGGAACACGGCTACCCGGTTACTTTAACAGGAGTAGGCTGAAGCCCTACTATAAATAAGTCTTCTTGGTGTTTGTAATAAGGTAGTATTTCCATTTAGATTAGGTTTCCATTATGTATTTCCTTAATGTATTTCCTTCATTGTCGTTATGCTTTGTCAATTTAGTTGTTGTTCTTGTGTAATAAGTGTGCTTGTGTGCATGAAGCTAATTACTATGTGAAGAATGTTTATGTGCAGAGGACTGCACATACTTTTAGTGTGGGGTGGTTGTAGTTATCCAAGTAAAATACTATGGGAATTGAAAGGTGAAAGGAATAAGCTGCTACAGGTGTGCTTTAAGTCAAAAGAAGATTGCTTCTCAAAAGTGACCAAGGATGGAGATGAATGAAAGGATAGTATAACGTGAGGTAAGTAGAGGCCATGATAACTACCAGGAGAAGGTACAGTGATGAGGTACTCAGGTGCAAGGGCACGCGCTGAAGAGAAGTCTATGACCAGAGGGTAGGAAGGCGTGCTAGAAGGTTATAGCTAGGGCACGAAGATGTACCACGCGGAATGAATGAATTTGGTCAATGAATGAGAGGATATTTGGTAGGTGAAGGAGCAATAAATGCATCAAAATTTGAAAAACTATATAAGGATGGGATGCGAATTCATTTTTACCATTGTGACTAAGAGTATTTGAGGAAAGAGCTAAGTGTGAAGAGCCGAGTGATTGGGTTAAGGTGTGAAGGGTGTGAAACCAAGTGTGACAAACAGATCTATGCGAAAAGAAGCTTTGCATCCCTGGTGGTGAAGGGTTTGAGTGAAGCAAGGTGACAGAGAGGAGTTAGGGAATGAATTTTCCACCTAGGGCATGATTGAATCGAGCTAGGGTTTGATTTGCAAATTACAGAGTTAAAGAGGAGACGATTGCAAGGTAAAAATGGCACCCAAGAAGGAAGTTGTAATAGGAGCAAAAGGAAAGAAGAAGGTGGTCATCGAGGAGGAAGAGATGGCACCTGAAAGTAATTTTTTAGAAATGTAATATCTAGAAGGATTCATCATTGGCTAGGAATGGGATTCACACATCAGAAAGAGAAAAGTAAGTGAATACAATCACAGGACCTCAGAGAACAAGAAGGAGCTTGATTCCTTGCTCACTATGAGGATGAAAAAATGTACGGAAGATGACATGCCAGTTTATGATGATGTAGGTGAGAAGCTTCTGAAGAGAATTGGGGTCTACCAATTATATGAGCTTCCATATTTCAGGAAGTATGAGCCCTTGTACCAGTGGCTCATGAGCAGAGTGCATGAGGACTTCTTCTACTTTGCAGGATGCAGAGTTAGAATCTCATCTGTGCTTATCTCAATGGTGACAGGTTTGAAGGCCACAAGAGAGGATATAAAGAATGATCTCACAGATAAAGCCATGATCTTAAAGACCAGACAGGAGTTGGGGTACCTGAAGGGTCCGTGTGGTATGGATATAGACAAGTTGAATAACTATTCAGTTGTGCAAGCAGCAACACACCTTGTTACAAAGTTGAATGACCAGGAGCAGTGGTCACAGGTAAATACTATGTGGTTACACGTTGCACGCAAGATGTCAGAAGGAGTAGTCTATAATATTACAGGCTACATTACAGAGAAAATAGTCAAGGAAGCATGCACAGGAGGGAAGATCAGCTTTGGGGCTGTTCTATTATCACTGGTATTCATGGAAATTGGAGTACCAGATGGGCCAAAGGAAAAGGTATGGGAATACCCCATGGAGAATAAGTCACCAGCTGAAAGGTTCAGCAAGTACCTATGTAAAGGGTCCATGATAGATGATGTCAAGAAAAGGGCAGAGAAATGGTACGATAGGCTTTGGGAAACATTTGAAGAAGAGTGGTGCATCTCGAGGGACATACCATCAGTAGTGGAGAAATAAGTCCATTTTTTTGTATATCAGCATTTCTACATCATGCACTTCCCAATGAGAGATGGAGTCTGGAGCCCTTGGTGTAAATTTCCTTACGCATTCACTGCAAGGTATTTCCAAGCATCTGTTCACAGATTCACATACACATGCCGACTGGTATTCAATGCAGATAAGGTAGACTGTGACTACCACACGTTGAGGAAGAAGTATGTGTATCCAGGAAGAAGTGCCTATGTCGAGAGGCTCATTTCAGAGGTGTTGAATATTAAGCCAATAAGTCTGGTTGTAGCAGATATAGGGGCAGCATTAGTGTATCTTCAGCTAAAGCCCAAGATGGAGAACAATAAGTATGTGGAGAATGAATTTTCACTCCCAGGGCCACCGAAGGGTAAGCACACAATGGAAAACATACCAGCGCAAAGGCCCATAGAAACTATTGAAGTAGAGGATGAAGAAGAGGAGTGTGAAGATAGTGGAGGCTTGGAGCACAGAAGAAAGCAACCATATGACAGAGAAGAGTCACAGCATGTGACCACTCCACCTCAGGGACAGGATGAAGAGGAAGATATGGAGGTTGAGCAGGGGAGCACAGATTTAAGAAAGTATTCAGATGCACAAGGACTCAAGGTGGAACCCCACAAATGGTAAGGAAATCACCTCGTCTCTCTCCACACAAGGAGACCACTAAGCCAAAGAGGAGAAGAAAGTTGAAGTTGGATGAAGAAGTGGAGGAATCAGGGGAGAGTGAGTGTGCATCTCCTACCCCACTTGAGAAAGAAGATGAGCCACAGAATGAGGAAGAGAAAAAATATGAAGAGATGAAGGACGAAGAAGAAAGAGAGAAGGAAACCTCCAGATCCACGCATGTGACTGCTCAAGGTGTAATGGGATAGACTCCTAACCTTGAAGCTACAATTCCCAAGGGTCCTAGATCAAAGAGGATGAGTGGGGAACACAGTACACTACTCATGGGCTATACAGAGGACATTGGCAAAATCATTCGCGCCCGTTTCCAAAGCACTGTAGAACAAAAGGATTTATTTGGCTGGGAATTAATGGATGGGGATATGGTGACCATTCACACTAGAAAGAAACTCTCATGGTCAATGCACACCCACATGGATGAGCTTGATTTTGATGTATGCGAGGAGTCATGCGTGTCAAGATGAATGAAGAAGACACCTCAAGCCAGGCACATAACAGTTAAACCTACTATTATGTCAGATGAACAAGTTAGCAATGTGCTGGTAAAGGTTTCTACTGAGGTTGCAAGAAGAAACATGGACAAGGCCGCAACAATCAGAGTGTTGCGTGAGGAGTTGAAGATGAAGGATGCAGTGATAGCATGCCTGACCCAAGAGAAGGACTTGGAGTAGAAAAATAATAGTGTGTTAATTGGCATGGCAGAGGCCATTGGAGATCATGTGATGAAATCACGCCCGTATCTGAAATCTAAGGTACCAGAACAATTCCCCTCAGTAATGCATTATGTTAGAGCTTTGGTGGACTTGGTATTAGAAGAGGACACAATCAGAATGCCAAAACCAAAGAATCCTGAAGAAGAGGTGGAAAGGGCTAAGGCTACAGTAGTCAAAAATATTGCATCATACGAAGGCCTACTGCAAGTGCTCCAAGAAGAATTGAAAAAGGTGGATCATGCCTTAAATATATGCATAGCTCCAGAGGCGTTGATCAAGGTAAAGACTCTGGAAGAAGATAATGCAGTCCAGAAGGCTATGAAGGATGATACCTTGGGCCACGTAGAATGGTTAACACTCGTAAAGCAAAAGCATGAGGCCCTAGCAGCAGCACAAGAGCCACACAAGGAAAGATTAGATGAGCTTGGGAAACTCATCACACAAAATATGGATGCACTGGAAGGAAAACATACTATAATGTCCAGCATTATGTTGGTATTGCAGAATGAAAAAGGTGAAGTTACCCAGGATGAACTGGAGTCTATTATTGTGGACATACTAGAGCAGGCAGAGAAAGCATTCACTGAGTGGTAGGCCTTGGAGGCTGAAATAGGAGGAGTATCCAGAGTTGATCCTTCAAACTGATACAGAGGAGGCTGCCTCATAAAACATTCTTTATTCATCTACATTCTTTCTTATTCTTTCCATTCAACATTCTTTACTTCAGTTTTGGAGATAACCATTGTCGGGATGACAATGAGATTAGTGTGGGGTAATGTTGATCAAAGAATACTTGTTAGAGATCACACAAGAATTCTGTGCGGGAGAGAAGGCTAGGATCAATGGCACAAAGGGATAGGAAGAACCCATGCGCAGAGGGCAAGTTTAGCTTTTGGGACTTAGCCGATTTTGAGCATGAAGACCTATTTTTAGAAGATGGCGTGCAGAGCACATAAACGAGGCAGAGACATGCATGCCACACATTTTCTATCTTTAGAGGATCAGATCGAAGCATTTTGCATGGAGATGAGCTAAGAATAGGATTTTCACTTCAGTTAACTATAAGAGGTCTATAGATAGCACACTTGCATGTGTGGCTATGCCTGTAAATGGCGTGTGGCTATTAGTAGCATGCGGCCTATTTTTGGAATAGATAAGTGGTGAAGGGAAAGTCCCCACCCTATATATATGATGTGAATCACATAGTAGATGAGATATATAGGTATATGTAGAGCATAAGAGGTAAGCATAAAGAGATATGTGCATATGACTGGATTATTGTATCAGATCCATGCGCGCATCGGTATAGATTGCCATTATTGTAAGGAGATTCTTTGTGTTTATTAATAGATGGAAGATATTGGATGAATCTAAGTGTCATTCCTGTGTGTAATTGAGTAGTGCATGTTCTTGATTCAATCATGATTATTGTTTAAGCTTGTTCTTTCCTAGATTTGAATATGGCATGCATTGTAGAATGATGGATTAGTTATGGATCTATATGTTTCTTCCTTCATCATGCTAACATCTTGCTACAACAACCCTAAAGAGGGACCTGGTACCTTTGTGCGCTTCGGGTGAGCACTCAGTCTAGGTTGAGTGATGTGCCAGCACGTCTAGGGTGTTATCTGGTAAATTCTAGGTTGATAGGGGGAGGGAAATGTGCATGGTAGAAACCAATGCACATGCAAATAATGGCTAGATGTAGACACAAAATCATGTACTTTGAATAATTATCTAGTCTCAATTACATACTACTATTCATATGGTTCCTAAGTACGAAAAGTACTAATTAACCCATGTCTTTGGCCACCTTTCTTTTCAATATGCTTCTACTTTCATTATTGCACGTGTACTTGCTCAAACTGTCTTTACACCTTTCAACATTTTTCATTATGGACACTAGTGCTCAGCTAGGATGTCAATGCTAGGTTCCCCCATAACCTCTGAGATCCCTTGTCCTCTTTTTACTTTGGTCATACTTTCTATCCATTTGAGCATCTTATATTTTTGGTAGTTGGCCTTTTCGGGGTTAATTATGAAATTCAAGCAAGTGAATCATATAAATATAGAGTTATGTGATCATAATAAGGGACCAAACACTAAGCATCTACTATCTCCACCTAAGGTTACATCCATCAAAGGCATCTATAGCTCCATATGCATCCATCTAGCTCCATCATAAGGGACACAAGGCTAGTTCATCTACTTCACAGTTCATAGGATGGGAGTCTATTATTTCCATGCACACACTATTTACATTATACATCTAGTTACTTACTCCTTACTCAAAAAGTGCGACTGGCATAAGAGCAACCTATGACAAAATTCCGCACACACACACATAGAACTACATTGGGTTTGAGATGTAGTGCAAAACTCGGTGATAAGTCCATTATTTTGGCAGTTGAATACTTTTTGACCCCTTCATTTGCATATTTCTTTTTTATGGTTTGATGCTTTGTTTCGGGTTTTATAGGTGATTTATTCATTCCATATTTATAGAGACATACATCATAATTCAGCAACATACACACGTGACAAAAGGTGAACATAGTGTGAACCTCTTGTGACACCTAAGAGGAGGTTTTCTAAGTATCTACACAAACCAGGGAACCTATAATCTAGACCAAAGTGTCCAAGGGTGCCCCTATTCTTCTCCAGGCACCCCAGTCTAGTAAAATCTGTCGGATTTGTATTTTTTCAAGATTTTGTGTGACGGTCCTCCATCTCTATTCAGTCGGTCTCCATTGTGACACAGTCCAACAACCTCTTCAAATCAAACTAAGGATTTTCTAATCCTCTTTACACATTAGGGTTTCATATTTTCTATTGCTTAGTTTCTTTGGTGTTATTTCAATATTTTAGTATTCATTTATTTATTGCAAACTTGCATTAAATTAAGATATAACTTACATTTTAGTTTAATCATTTTGGTGAACCCGACGGTACTCCATTTCTATTCAGTTGATCTGCATTGCAACATAGTCCAACAACCTCTGTAAATCAGTTAAGGCTCTTGTAACCCTCTTTGCACATTAGGGTTTCATATTTTCATTACTTAGGTGCTTGGGTATTATTTCAGTATTTTAGTATTCATTTATTTACTACAAACTTGCATTATATTAGGCTATAATTTACATTTTATTTTAATCATTTTGGTTAACCTGAACCCAATATTCATGCTCTTAGGATCCTAATTATTTGCTTATCATTCTAGAATAATATAATCATAAGTATCTCAATTAATAATTTCTTTCTTTCCAATCCTGACTTGAGACATAAAGTACAACATCTCCTTACTACTACTCGCATTCCCACTTATATGCATCCAGATTCCATCTATAATTCTTTTGTTGATGCATTTTCTTAGCATATTTCTTTCCCATCTAATCCTTATGTTGATCTTTCTATTTTCAACAATGATCCACCCTTGCATATCATAATTCACATTTATAATATGGGTATCAAGTGTAATTTAATCGATAATAGATCTGAGCTCATTCTATGTCCCATGTCATTCCTTGAAAAGATTAGTGTATCAGTTGCTAATGTTAGTCCATCATGTCTCTCTCTTCGTGCTTATGATGGCTCTATTCGTCCATGCATAAGTCACATTTTTTACCTATCACTGTAGGGCCAAAAGATCTCAACATAGTATTTCTTTGTCATTGAATTTCCGGTTTCATATAACTATTAATCTTAGTAGACCATGGCTCCATGCCATGCAATTTGTTGCCTCTACCATGCATCATTATGTCAAGTTTCTACATGAGGGTGTTGAGTATACTATTCTTCGTTATCTTCATCCTAGTACAAATATTGTGACCATGATCCAAGTACCACACTTCCTATTCCAAGATTTGACACTACTGATGACCCATAACCTATAGATGAGCTACCAAATTTACCACCACTTGAAGGTGATATTTGCATGGTAGATTTCATGACAACTACATCTACACTCCCCTGCTTCTACTATTGATATGATTGTTTATCAGGGGCTTATCCGTACAATAGATGTCGCTTTAACTACTCCAAATTCTCATGTACCACTTCCATCAGTATGACCTCCTTTCACATGCACACTTTTCATGAATGATTCTTATTGGGAGCATACTCCATTCAATCCTACTTGTAATGATATAGTATGTACACATGATGGCTTGACTCGGCTAGGATTTAATTTTGAGGATCTCTATTCTCCACAACATTCTTCTCACCTTTATCATGGATTCATTCACATTACTACCGCTTATGGTTTACATGTATTTCACCTCACATTTTCCCTTATGCGTAGTCCTCGCTCTTTGCCACTTACATTAGGGAAATCCTGGATTGATTACATTGGCGGAAAGTTAGATCCTAATCATCATGATATATCATTTTCCATGCCCCTTGGTCATGTATTCATCTACAATAGTTCCTTTCTTGGCTATATGCAAAATCTCACTCACTGGTATGCACGTGGGTGTCCATTACCACCCTTCACTAATGAGGAATATGCTATGGGCATGTACAAATTACATCTCAATGGCTCATTACATGATGGTTGATCAACCCAACACTATTACTTATGAAGTCTATGATGATTTTTCATTTGGTTTTAACCATGACAACGACAACCTCTTAGATGATATTACATGATTGTGTTCTACATCATACACACTTGGGGAGCATCACACTTATCCCCCTCCTAACCTTAAAAAATATCTAATTCTCTCATCACTGCACATCTAAACCTATACACATGACACGCATCCTATCACACACCCTAGTATCACCACTACCTGTTGACGCACTCTTGTGCTTTAGTTCACACTCTACTATTAAGGGAATCCTATACACATGAACCATATACACTGCACAATAGACATTACACATCACAAATCTTCACACATATTCCATACATACATCATACATCTCACATCTTATGTCTTACATTTACTTTATTGCATAAATACATCTTGCTATACATCTACACATCTCATATCATCCACACATCTTACATCCTATACCTCCTACATTACACAACAGTTACACATGACGATTTTTCATCACCACGTCTACTACACATATTACACATCCTACTCATCTAATTATATGCACTGCACTCACTACCTTATGACGCACTCTATTCTCATGGTCCATATTGGACTGTTGAGGGTATACAAATCAAATGGACCTCATCACAATCACACATTCAACCATTTGATCTTTCTATCATGTGATATTCTTAGATTGGTAATATATGCTTTATGATACATCATCATTTCTTCTAGCATCCTTTCGTGATATACGATTTAGTCTAAATCATCAATTATTCCGTTATCTTGTTGTGATATGTGCTTTAGCTACATCATCACACATTATTACACCTCAATTCTATGTTGCATATCATCACTACACATTCATCACATCACGCCACACACAACATATAGTTTGACCATTTCCCGATGATACACTCTCATTTACGGTTCATTCTTGACTGCTAAGGGGGAATATATAAATTAACCTCACTGCATATAATTCCATTCACTCAGGGGGCATGCAACTCTTATCATTCACTCTACATTCCATTCCATCCATCCATAAAATATTGCATATCTTGGTTTGCATTTCCTCTAGCTTGTATTTACTTATACATGTTCATTTTATTACACATGCTAGATAGATATCTTGTATTCCATTATCTTTATCATACACACATGCACTTCCAATTTCTTTCTAGTTGTGATCGTAGATTATACAGGTCCATTACACACAACATGGATATTTGGTGCAGTACCTAGTACCCATCCCACAACGACTCTTGGGGGAATCCACTTTCGTACATTACAGGTGGTATTGTTCCATTTTGTACTTAGCACTTTACATTATTAGATTTAAACACTTTGACATACTTTTTATCTTTCTAACATCCTTACTGGTGCTTCATGTACAACATTTGTTATGTAGGACTAGTTACCACCATGGTTATCTGTTGCATTTCTTGTACTTTCTTGTCATTATTTGCCACTGTATATGGGCTATGCCCTTTGTCTTATGTGCAAACTTGTCTATTTGCGGCCATTATGTCCTTGATTGTCTTGCGATACCATGAGTGGTGTCCCATGTTTAAAACCCACTTTTCGCAGTCTATGTTGTCTTCTTGCGTGTTTACTTACATTTTAGCATATACATTGTCTGCTTAGCTTACATGTCATCTTTTACATGAGTTTTTGTCTTTGCTTTACTAACACTTGTTTTCCTAAGACACTTGTTTGTGTGTGCCTTGGTTTTTACCAAGCTCATTCCCTTCCCCTTGCAGGGCACAATTTCAGTGGTCGGTCCTCCTTTGGGTCACATTCTCCTTCAATGACATCACATGCACCCCAAATGAGGGGGGCATCATATGGGTGAATCAATCACCCCATACACTAGTTTACACATAGTACACAACACAACACAATACCGGTACAATACATTTTTTAGATTATAGGGCTCAAAATCATATTTGGGTCCATGAAAAAGTGGCCTTACTTAGATTGCCTGAAACCAGGGGGTAATTACCACACATGATTAGGCCTTCAACACTAGATCTACCTAGAAATCATAGGGGGCATCAGATTCACATAACGATTGGTTCAGAACAATCTATAGATACTCATCATCTGCAATGGTAGTTTATTATAGGGTAGATAGTCCTTAGCACACGCATTAGTAGGACATCATCTAGTACCTGGTCCTATCTACACTACTTCTGTCGTGGCATCAGCATCTCTCAAAGGTTGGAGGATGACACTAGATATTTTCTCGATACATTCCTTCCATTACATTAAGGTTGTAAGATAAATCTGAAAAAATCGCATGCCCTATACATCATCTAATCAGGATCCATGAGATTACCCAAAACACTTGCAATTCCTCAATCACGGATCAAGTGCACATGTTCCTTTTTCACATTTTTAGCATTTTCTTTTACATGCTTCCTTACATGTTTTTTATACATATACATGCATATTTGACTACTTGATCATCTTCTCTTTTGCAGGTCCGTCCGTATGGGAAACAAGAAATCAACATCAATAATAACATCAAAATGATACAAAAATAGGTACACCACATACACATTAGAACCTACACATGTTTTTCCACTCTAGGTTAATTTTCATCACCTTTTAAACTTTTACATCTTTAGTCTCCATGCTTCATCTTTTTTTTATCACTCCACGCTTTGTCTAGTCCCTCAACACACTTTCTACATCAATCTACATGGGTATTAGGTACACATCTATATCTACTTTATGTTACTGAGCATTCTTCTCACCAACATAAAGTGGGGGAAAATTTAGACACAAAATCACGCACTTTGGACAATTATCTAGTCTTGATCACATACTACTATTTGCATATGGTTCCTAAGTAAGAAAAGTACTAATTAGCCCATGTCTTTGGCCACTTTTCTTTGCTTTATGCTTCTGCCTTCAGACTTGCACTTTTACTTGCTCAGTCTATCTTTTCACCTTTCAACATTTTTCATTCTAGACACCAGCGCCCAACCAGTACACTAGGGCCAGGCACCCATGTCCCCTCTAGGCACCCTTGTCCTCTTTGTAATTTGGTCACACTTTCTTAGTCCTTTCTAGCCATTTGAGCATCTTATCTTTTTGGTAGTCAGCCTTTTCGAGGTTAATTACAAAATTCAAGTAAGGGAAACATATAAATATAAAGTTATGTGATCATAATAAGGGACCAAGCACTAAGCATATAATATCTCCACTTAACGTTGCATCCATCAAAGGAATATATAGCTCCATTTTCATCCATCTAGCTCCATCATAAGGGACAAAGGATGGTTCATCTCCATCATACTTCATAGGAGGGGAGTCTATTTTTTCCATGTACACATCGTTTACATTCTACATCTAGATACTTTCTTGCTACTTCATGTGTGACTGGCACAAGAGCAACCTAGGGCAAAATTACACGTACACACACACATGTAGAACTATACTGGGTCTAAAATGTAGTGCCAGCGCTTAATGATAAGTTCCATCATTTTGGTAGCTGAGGATAGTCTTAACCCCTTCATTTACATATTTCTTTCTTTTAGAGTTTGATGTTTTGTTTGGGGTTTTGCAGGTGATTCATTCATTCCAAATTTACAGATGACATATCGACATAATTCAACGACATACACGTGACACAAGGTGAAAAAGTGCAAACCTCTTGTAACACCTCATAGGAGGTTTTATGAGCATCTACGCATAGACCAGGGCACCCAAAATCCAAATCTAGGGTGCCCACCAACACCCCTATCCCTTCTACAGGTGACCCAAGTCCATGGTCAAATATGTCATATCTGTAATTTTTCCAGGGCTTCCGTGTGACAGTCCTCCATCTCTCTGTTCAGTCGGTATCCACTGTGACACAATATCCAACAACCTCTTCGAATACGCTAAGGGTATTCTAACCCTCTTTGCACATTATGGTTTCATATTTTCATTTCTTAGCTGCTCGAGTATTATTTTAGTATTTTAGTATTCATTTATTTACTGTAAACTTGCATTAGATTAGGCTATAATTTACATTTTAGTTTAATCACTAGATACATGTGTTACTAGAAAAAGTAGAAATGTCATAGGAAAACAATATAAAAACAATTTTACATACAAAATACACCGTGAAAAGAGGGTTTCAAAAATGGGACATCACTCATAATGTCACAATTCGATCAAGGCCGAAGTATCCAAAAGCATACAAATAGTGATCAAGCAAGACATAGGGCATATCCCACAAACAATGGCATACAATAGTAAATAATGGCAATCAAAGAGTAATAGACAACCATAGTGGATAGTTCCTTAAAATAAAATGTTACACACGAAGCACCCATTAACATGTTAGAAAGATAAAAATTATTTCAAAGCATGTATAGATGAATGGAACAAGTAGTGTGCTAGTAATAATATGAAGTAGTATAAAATGAAACAATATAACCTGTAATGTGTGAGGATAGAGATGCCCTTAGGAGCCTCGATGTGACCGGTAAGAGGTAAAATGTTGAGAATTATTACAAAATGTAAGGATATGTAAGAGGTCTGAATTCACAACTATAGAGCACGTGAACGCACGTGTATATAAAAAATATTATGACATACTGGATATCTGGCTAAGATAATAAGTAAAGTTTAACATGTAACTAGTATATGAAAGCAAGGGTAAGTGTAACCAAGATATGTAATATACAGGGTATGAGTGAGATGGAATGATCTGTAATGTGAATGTGATAGGAATAGTGTGCCCCCAGCAGATGTGTATGAGTATGAGATGAAGTTAATTTATAAAAGACCCCTCAACAATCAGGAATGAACCATAAAACAAGTGTGTGTCATCGGGAAATGTTTTGAAATATGTGATCATAGATAGAACACAAAGCTTAGAGTGTGAAGAGTGAATGTGATGAGGTTCATTGCATAGTTAGACCCTCAATAGTCGAGTATGAACCGTGGAACTAGAGTGCGCCATATTATAATATGTTGTGTGAGAATGGAATGTTAGAGATATGCATTGTGAAGCACTGAGCATGTAATGTGCAGTGTGTGAGGTTCATCAATGTAGTATGACATCAACATTCAATTATGAACCTTAGCATAAGAGTGTTTCATAGGTTAATGATGATATAATATGTATCAAGTTATGTAAGGTTGCCTACAAATAGGAAGTATGAAGCATGACACGTAAAATTGGAAATGATAGACAACTTATGATACTATGAGGGGGGGGGGGGAGAATAAGCATGATGACCCCTAAGTGTGTAATATATGAAGATCTATGGTGGTGTTTGAAATTTTTCCTTGTCATCAATGTAAGGAATAATTTGTTTGAAAAAAGTGATTGGTTGCTGGAGTGGAGGGTGGATAGGGACCCTGAATGGTGGTGGATTATTTGGGATTGATAGTGCTACAAAATACTTGATATGAGATAAGGCTAGATTGATTTTGAGAGGTGGTTTCTTATTTTGACTTGTTAATGTTGTAGAAGACTTGAGAGGGGGAGGGGTTGGAATGATTTTGAGAGGAATTTTCTTAGGAGGATCTTGACATACTATAGAAGGAACATTAGTAACAATGGTGTGATTCTCATTAGACATAGAATAATTAGATTTAGGAACCCAGTGGGATATAACAATTGGAGATGAAAATGTAGCAACATTTTGTGTAGCAAATGAAATGAGACCATAATGTTGAAGTTGGTCAATTTGTCACTTAAGAGAATAGAAATAATTGTCATTATGTCCATTGATTCGATGATAATGAAAATATGGGTGACCTTGGTATTTTATAAACTGATAAGGAGGGTAGAAATGAATAGATGGAAAGTTGATAAATTGATGAGTGAGGAGATCAGGTATAATATCAGGTTTCTTAGCATTGAGATCAAAATTGAGAGGTGTTGGTAATGGAAATGTTTGATTTTCACTGACATGAGCACATGTAGAAGACATAGATGTGGGATGAGATGTAGAAGGAGAACTAACACAAGCTTGAGAAGCATCCTTGAGATGTTGGATTTAATAAATTTAAGATATGTGGTCATTATTTCCATAGCTTGAATTTTTTCTTGAAATAAAGAATGTAAAGCTTGAATTGACTTGAAAATGGGTTGATTGGATGGAGGAATAGGATGAATAGAATCATCAGATAAACGATTGAAGATGACACTTAATTGAGTGTGTGGAAGTTTGTGAGGAAGATATATAGTGTCTAGGGTTTTTTAAATAATAGTGTTGTAATGTGGATGCATTTGAGTTAGGTCATGTACAAAGAATTGAGGAAATTGAGGAGCCAAAAAATAAGAAAAATGAAGATCTGAGTATATTCAAACATAGGTTCATCAAATTATTTAACAAAATTTTAATTTAGATGTTAAAACCTAATATTGCAAAGTCACGTATAATAAATAAATACTAAAATATATAGATTGGACACAAAAATAAGCTTATAAAATGTGAAACCCTAAGTGCAAGAGAGAAAGGAATAGACATAGATGATTTGCACTCAATCTGGGATTGAAGTAGACTAGGAAAATTGTTGAACAAGAAGCTATATACATCATTATTTCTCTGAATAAATTATGTAGGTCATTGAACATGCTAGACACGAGTGCCAATGACAGGACAGGGACACTTGGTCACTTGTTGGTGACAAAATTTGTCAGGTGGACAAATCAGGAGTCTCCACCAATGTTCATGGGGCTACACCCCTCTGCATTGAATGGTGAAACTCCCATTATTTAATGTAACTGACCTAATACTAATCTAAATGTTGTTGGTTAGCCAAATATACTGGGGATCACACAAGGACACTCCACCGAACCTATGACAAAATTCTTGTACATGGGTACAAGGAATGAAATTACAGGGAGTTAGAGAGAAGGGGGTAAATTAGGAGGTGAGGTATTGCCATGAGTAGGATAATTGTAGAGCTCACACCCAGTAACCAAGGTAGTTCAACATTCAATATAGAAGAAAGCAATAATGAAGCAGTTAGTGAGACAAACAAAATCTACAAAGACACATAGTTATTTTAGTCTCATTCATTGAAGATACAAAGATCTCTTTGATCACCATGATTTTACATTCCTTACAAGTGGGAAATGGAGGAAAAAAAAGGCAGGGAAATATAAGAATTGTAGATTTTATTCCATGTGTAGTGATGAATAAAAAGCTTTAATCAAGCTACCACAATTCACAATGCTACAGAGTATAAGTTCTTCAAAATCGGAATCCTTTGGAATGGAGAGGCCATCCCAATTTATAGAAATTTCAAATGTTCTTTCACCTCCCTCATATGAATCTTCGTGTTCCATATTCTTTAGTTAATTTTAATTTTCCATAAATTAAGTGTTTCTCTTATAATTTTGAGAAAATACTTTTACAATTTTAAAATAAGTCACTTAAGTGAATAAGAAAAAATACAATGATGAGGCTCAATGAAGAAGTAGAAAGGAGAGAGAAACAAGGGGGATAAAGAGATAAGGAGAGGTGAAGAAGGAGAAGCCACCCCTGATGGAGTCCAATGATTCTTTCCAGATTTGATGAAACACTCTAATATAGTGGAATCTGGATCCTTGAATGCCTCACACCGCTAGAAGACTTGTTTGCATAGACACATAGACACCACGAACTAAGTGTTTAGAAAACCTGTTGAATAAATATTTTGGTGACCATGAGTATCACTCATGGAGATTCCATTTGAAGAGATTAAATCCTTGAAACTTATCCTATCATGTCTCTCTGCAACACCGCCACACTGTCATGCTAATTTAAACATCCTAATGAACACACCATAAACAGTTTGATGATGTAAAATCCACTTCACACATTATACACAAACAAACGTAAGCCATGAAATGAGTGTCAAAAGACATTCTTGAGATCCATTGTAAGAGGCATCACTGTCACATACTCCTCAACATATTTTGATGATATAGCTTGTGTCGGCTTCACCCCTATGAGTTTTAATTTCATGATTCCTTGACACTTACTATATTTGGAAAGGGAAACTATTTTTGGCAAGTGTCAAGATTATGCCTCATTGGTCCCTAATTGATGATGCTGAATTGAACGGTTACCACTCTATGCACTCCTTATAGGAAAACTAATTTTTGGGATGACTTACTATTAATAGTAAGTTCCTACAAGACAATTTACTATTTTTAGCAAACAATGATTTTTACCCAAAATTGACTGCACCAATGAGATCTACTTATATCACTGCCCCTGTGCACATTGTTGTTTCCTTGATTTCTCCTTTTGGGATGTCTTACTATTATGAAAAGTACCCATATATGGAACTTACTAATTTTAGTAAGTGATGTTTGTTTCTTTCCTAGACTGACTAGTCAATCTGACCTCATTTCCCTCCTCAGTGCACATTGTCTTCGTCGTAACTGCTTCTGGTGATGAATTACCCAAAATAACATCCACCCATGTAATAAGGCTTACTATTTTTGGAAAGTGGGTCTTTGGTGGTTAGTTCATGATGAAATGAAAAAAAATTATATGGTTTTTTGCCTATGTTCCTCTGAAATTTCAACTTGATCTAATGCTAGAAACGAGAGATTTTAAAAAATCAATTTTTTCTATGGGGAAACAAGGGTTTTCTTGCTGTAAAACATCTGGGTTGTGCATGGAAAAATTTCTTTATTATCCTCATTTCTCTTGGAAAACTAGGAGAATGCAACAACTGGCATCTCAATCTGTTGAGTAGTTTGCAAGATATGAACAATTCTTCTCCGGGTGACTTTGAGGGTTTTCTAGAAAAATATTCATTTCTCTTCATTTGAATCTGGATATTTTCATGATTTTTGTGTATTTAGATCATGGAGGATTTTTTTGGGTTGATCGAGGACAAAAAAATTGTATTTAATCGCTGGAAAAACAATTCCAGCATTCTAGTAGCATCTGGAGCATGTGGGGGAAAAATGGTGGAAAATGACTAACTTTTGGTGTATATAGCTTGCAAATGAGAGAGGGAGGGATATTGAAATTTTTTATGTCCCTTTCATCCCTTTCAGAAATTTGAAAATGGGACATGAAATTATTCTTCATCATAAGCTTGACACTTGTCATATTTTTATTCGTCATGCAACTTAAGTGAGGGGGCTGAGCGGAAGCACTTGGGGGCTGAGAGAGGTGGTTTACGGGTCATATGGGTGACTAGAAGGCTTAATGGGAGTAGGGAGTAATTTTTTTCACCTCATGTACCATTTAAAAATTTACAAAGGGGACATTAAAATGCACCTTCACCTCAGGTTGCCACGTGTCCCATCAGAAATTGGACTGAGTGTTGGAAAGCTTACCTTGGGATCCAACTTGCGAAGATGATATCTCAAGCTCTCAAATAAACTTTTGGGTGAAATTTTATATGATTCCTCCTCAAAAAATCTCACTTATTCCAATGTAGATGGTAAAAGTAACCAATTTTTACTATAACACCTCAAAAATTCTCCTTCTTTCTTAGGATTTCCAATTGTGCGCCAAAAGAATGAGGTTTCCCGAACAATGTATGAAGTTTCAAGAAGTCCCATTTTTTCAACCATGTAGATCATTGAAAATTATTTCCATAGGTACTTTTTTTCTTTAAAATAACTATGGATATCCTACAATATTTCTTTGAATATCAGGTTTTCTTTCATGACGCATGCTCCTTTAGGCCCAAAAACCAACTTTCGGTGACCTGGCTTCTAAACTTCCAATTCTTTCCAAATTTTCCTTGAATCAGTTCCTTGATGTTTTGGAATATCAAATACACCTCCATGATGAATATTGGTCTTTTTTTCCTATCTGATGATGAGTTAACCATATTCGAAAGGCTGATGAAATCCCCTTCTAAACATGCTCAAAACATCACTTTACAAACCATTGCTCCAACATGCTATTCTGATCATTTTTGTTCCTAAATCACCTAGGGGGGCTGATTTTTCTTTCCTAAATCAGCTAGGGGGAAATTTTATATTCACTTGAGGGTGATCAGACTGACAGGATAGGGTTGGTACTATGGATGGATTGACCTAGGGGGTGTCCGGAAGGGTCTACAATCAAAAGTTTTGACATTGGGGTCCGATGTCATACTTGAAAATTGGAAATTTTTTGTGTTGTACATTTGCATGATAACATAACTGATGACCTCTATTGGGTTCCTATGACTTCAAGAATGTTTATAACTTGATTTCTGGAGTATCACACAAGTGTCGTAAGTATTCGCTATTGATCTCATGTATGTCACAATAATATATTCGAGGTACCTGTAACTTGAAACATAAATATTCACCTGTAAAACCCACAATAACACATCAAATAAAAAAAAATGCAATATGGGGAGTCATACTGACCCCCACGATCAACCGATAGAGTGAGCTTACAACTGAGCATTGCACTACATCTCAGACTCTATGTAGTTCTTGTACGTGTGTGAGCGAATCGTTCCCTAGGATTCCCTTGTGTGAGTGCACTTGATAACAGGCTAGCTAGATGTATCAATGTAAATAGAATGGGTGGATAGAAAAATGAAAAACCCCTTCTTATGTTGTGTATAGAGAAAAGGCAGTTTCTTTTCCCTTGATTGAATGCTATGGATGCTTTGAAGTTCTTTAGGTTCCTTTTGAGTGCAAGCTTAGGTGATAGTAATGATGCTTAGAGCTTGGTCCTTTATTGTTTTCACATAACTATGCATTTATATAATTCCTTGGTTTGAATTTCATAATTGACAACTGGAAGGCCAAACCATAATAAAATAAGATTCCCAAAAGATAAAAGAGGCCCAAAAAAAGTGAATAAGGTGGAAAGAGGTTGAGGGCTCCCAAAGGGGACGAGGGCACCTAGGTACTAGTTTCCAAATTCATAAAATATAGGAAAGTAAAGTACTGAATCGGTTGTAGGGTGTGTAAGACTAGATAGACAACAAAAAAGAAAGACAAAAGGCTAAAGACAATCATCAATTACTGGTTTTATTTTTTAGGAATCATATGAATGCTAGTATGTGTTAATGGACTTAGAAATATACTAAAGTACATAATTTTGTGTCTACATTGGAATATTCATTTCATCATCATATTCGTTATCTTTAGTTTCATGAATTTCATCACCTTCTTCTTCAAAATAAGCTTCACATTGATCATCAACTTAATCAATATGATGATATTCTTCATTATTGGTAGGGTTTTCATTATAACTAGAGTGATTTTCATCATCTCTATCAACAACATCACATGTTTCCCATGATTCGTGTGTTACACACTATTTTCAACAACATGTCTCATCATTGGATCATAATACAAGAATAACTACCAATTACCTTCTCTCTCTTATTAGGATAGAAGAAGACCTATATAAACATAATTAAAAATTAATTATTCATGAAAAAGATACCTACATATATAAATTGTGTGCATGAAAAAGGAGAATATTTATAAAAGAAAAATTATACAAAGTAATATTTGATCATAATGTGTAGGTAACACATATCCCATCAGGTAATGCTCTAGAAAAGTCAACTAAGTAGAAGCCATTTTCATTTTCCACTATGATTTTTTTTTTGTCAATGGAAGGGTACCAAGTATACCTAAATTTAATAACTTCAAAACTTCTATAATAAAGTTTTATTACTTATGTTATCTTTTAAATATGATCCAATTTCTATTGGACTAAATTTTTGTCATTAGCACTAGCTCAGCGAACCTTGATGCAGGAGCATCACTCACTTGTAAATATCCATTTTTGGTTTCCTTTGCACTTTTGGAGTGAGATATGTTTTATGGGAATGTTTGTAGTGTTTAGTGTGGGTCCCTACTCATTTTGGCCCTTTCATGTTTGTAATAAGGCCATTTGGGGTTTTCCCTCCAAAATGAGCCATTCAAATACTTGAATTTCCTAAGTACCATTTAGAGGATAAAGTGATAGGATAGGAAGTATGAATTGATGTAATGGATCTCAAAGAGCCTCATATGATCCATCCTTCTAGTAGGGTTCATAACAATAGTCACTTCTTGTCTAGTTAGGTTACTCTAACTAGTATTGTAACTGCATGTTTTAGGTAATTCTAAAGGACATATTTGAATGTGTGAGGAGTAAAGGTTTTGAGAAGGTTGAAAATAACATGTGAAGGTTTTTGAGATCCATAGAGGCTCAAGCATGATTTATATGAGATCCGACTCATTTTTTATGACTTATCTTATGATAATAAAGCTTGAGAATCTTATAAATATGAATGATTTATAATAGAAGAGTAGGTGTACTCATGTTCTCTTGATGTGTATGATATAACATTGTTAATTTATAGAGATTTGTGAATGGTGGATTTACTGTATGACAAGGTTTGTTCTTATTATTTGAAACTAGGTGGTATTTGGGATAGATTTTCATGGTTATAAAGGAAACTATGTGTTTTGGAGCATAACATGATTGTGTAGATAGGTTTAATAATTACAATGGAATCAACAACATGAGAAAGCATGTTTCAAATCCATAGATCCCATGAAGAATTGATTTAGTTAAAATTGGAGGAGGTATGCCAAGTGTTTGTGATATTTCATGTTGATTTAGAAAAGAAAGAAGTGATATGAGGAATTGTTGAAAGGTAATTGTTAGTGAAAATTCACAACACCCCCAAATGAGTTATAGATCTACTTTTCTAAGGCAAACTCATCTGGTGTGAATGCACAACATTGAGTTTTCTCCAAGGTGTGGGGCCTTACAAGGTGAGAAAACTCTCCAGAATGAAGTTGGTTATTAATCCTCTATTTAGGTGTATGCATGTAATATTTGCAGAGGTTCTGATTAAAAATCCTATTCTAAAACTACCAAGGAGACATGGTTGAGAGAAAAACAAGGAAATGGAAACAAAACTAAGCAAAAAAAAAGAGGTGATACACCAAAGGAGTGCTGAAATCCTTGATTTGCAAAAATAGACATAAATAATGAAGGATGACAGCAACTAAAGCATGCACAAATTACCAGAATGCAATGAAGGATTAGAAGACAATAATAACTGCATGAGAGGATTGAAAATTGATCACAAAACATACATTATCATGCCCAGATTTGATACAATACATTGCAATAGCAAAGAGGCACAAAACATGTTACAATCTCCATGGGAGGTCTGAAACTCCTTCAAATCCACCTACTAAGATGAAAATAAGAGCTTGTAGAAGCAAGAACATCCAACCTTTTAAAAATGAGCCAAATCTAGCTTTTAATGGCCAAGCAGAAGAAGAGAAAGAAAAAAATGTGGGCACAATGATTTATGAGTTCAACTACTAATCAAATCCCTTTAGTTTCTCCTGCAAGGTGATGGGCTTCATGGACAAACCCATACACCAAAGTACATTGCTTTGCAGATCCAAAAAACAGCCGATACTTCATTAATTTTGGTGGTTGAATGTCATTTATGTATTTTTTGTGTGCCAGAGATGTTTTCTCATTTTCTCCCACAAATATCTATCAATATTCAAAAATTTAACCCTCCAATGTGTAGATAATTTTACCATATTTATAATTATATAAAGAACACAAAAAACCAAGCTCTGGATCAAAAGATATGCCCCTCTGAATATTTAGGACAAAAAATGGCAAAAAACGAGGGTCAAAATTAGGTCGACAGGTTGAAACTTTAAAATTTTCCCTTTTAAATTTTTTTCCGCAAAATCCTCCACTGCCTCTGGGACTCCAAGACATGTGTCATCCTATGATTTTTTTATGGGAGAAAGGGCTAAACCTACCTTTTTCTCTTTTGATTTCATTTTATGAAAAATTTCCCAAACACCCCCCGCACCCCGCTCCTTGCCGCTGCCACGTGTTGGCCCCTTATTCATCTGTGGGCTCAAATTTCCTTTGTCCCCCCATGCTTCTCTGACCAACTCTTCTCCTTCTCCTTGATGGGCCCATGGGATATTTTTTCCCTTTCGCCCTTTTTTTAGTTTTGGAAAAAAACCCAAAATTCCTTTGCGTCCTCGACTTCCACCACCACGGGGACATGTGTTGTTTCCACATTAGCCACGAGACTTTGCAAATTTCCTTTCCTTCTCCTCGGTGGGCCTGCCAGCTGGTTTTTTCCCTTTGCACCCTTTTCCCACTTTGGATAATTTTTTAACTTCGCTCTACCGGCCCGACGTCCGCCGCAACGTGGCATCTTCTCATTAGATGTGGGCCTGTCAAGGGAAAATTTCTCAAAAAAACTTCGTCGAGCCATAACTTTCAAAATATTTGGAGTTAGGAGGAAAATGTTACCTTTTTGGAAAGGGGAAGCAAAATACTATCTGATGAAGCCATTTATAGAATCCTTTGAGTGCTTTAAATGTGTAAAAATTGAAGTTGAAGCACAAGGAAGGAAAGAATGAAGGCAAGTTAGTCAAAATAAGCAGGGGCTCATTTTGGATAACAATTTGGTGACTCTCAGGGGTCATCTTCCTGTTAGATGAATGATCAATGGCATTTGAAGCATCAATTAGGCATGGAGTCAAGCTTGATAGCCAATTCTGATATGACCTATGAAAATATGACCTCTGAGCCACTTGGAAACCCAATGAACTGGAGTTGTTTTCACCAAAATGCCACTGTAATAGACTGTGCAAGAGCAACACAACAACACCAAAAAACTATGTAAAAAATTGGAAATCATACATACCCAAATTGGGATATGTAGAGTGTGCATAAGCACTTCTTCTACTAAAAGAAAACCTACCTACTCTACTCTAACTGGAAGTAAAGGTTGGCTAAACAAACCCTGCAACTGGTTGTGCAAAATAGCTTCCTTTCTTCAAAATTAGTAGCCATGCAAATGATTTGGAGCTGAGTATGGCTGCTTGGATGAATGGAAAATCAATAAGAATTTGGTCTTCTACCCAAATTAGAAAGGTGTCAGCTGAAAGTAAATTGAATACCTCTTTTAGTTGCTCTGCATTTGGATTGAAGAGGTATGACAGCTGATCCTTGGTACTTTGTAGCTCATCCTCATGCTTAGAAGAAAGCATAACTGGTTGTGACTTCTCCTTTGGCTCCAATGAAGCCAAATACCTTATTGGGTAAGGTCTGATCCATTTGATATGCCCATAGCTATGATTTTCAACTCCAAAAATGGAGTCTTCTTGTAGACCTTCTTGAATGGATGGCGTGGAAGAAATGATAGAACTCTTCTGTTGTTTTCCTTCCTTTAATGAAGAACATGGAAGATTTAAATCTTCCAATCTTGATTCCAAAGAGCTGCTA
Organism: Taxus chinensis; assembly: GCA_019776745.2. NCBI lineage: Eukaryota > Viridiplantae > Streptophyta > Pinopsida > Cupressales > Taxaceae > Taxus > Taxus chinensis. The sequence continues at coordinate 303,212,816 of CM034146.1, forward strand.
TAAGATGCAGGCTGCTGCAAATGAAATTTCTCCTCCATGACAACATGCTCAAGTGCTTGGAATGTGGATGATGAAGGAGAAAATTGTGTGATTTCAACCGGTTCCTCTTCATCAAAATAGTCCTCCAAATCTAACAGATAAACTACCTCATTATTGTCCTGATGCAAATGTTCAACCTCTCCCATGGTGTTCTCTTGATCTACAACTTGATCACCATGGTTTCTTTCATCCTCCAACATTGAGTTTGAGAGATCAAACTCTTCTTCAGCACTAGATCTGCACTTTTCTCCCCCACAGCTAGAATGTGCTCCTCTTCTTTTGGATTTGGAGTATCTTCTCCTTCCTTTATTGCTTTAAGACAAGCTTTCTCTTGATTTAATTCTTCCTCTAGCATGAAGTTTTTCAAGTCAAACTCTTCAATCTTCTATTCTATAAGATGAGTTGGGGCTGCAAGATCTCTTTTAGAGCTTTCCTCTTCTATGGTTGATTGTGTAACTTGAATTGGATCAGCATCTTCTTCAAGTAGAGTGCCAACATGGACACTACATTATGAGAAAATTGATTACTGATTTGCCTCTTCTTTTTGCTCTTCTTCTGCTATAACAAAATCAGTCCTAACCACCACTTGCTCTTCAACCTTGGCCTCCTCTTTTGGTTTCACCATCAAGGGGATTTTTGTAATCCCAAATTTAAGAGCCAAGCTTACCAAACTTCTGATTTTTTCTTCTTCTTTTGGCTCTTCTTCTTGCTGTCCTCCATGATTGAGTTTTGTAATTTATTCTTCCCCACATGGAATTGAGAATGCAAGAGGAGGGGTGGGTTGTAACTCAATTGATTTTGTAATTATTTTTTGTGGTGGAGGAGATGAAAATTCTTGTTTACTTGGGGTGGAAGGTATTTATTTTTTCTCTTGTGGAGGGGATTTGGATTTGGAAGAGAAGAGAGAAGAAAAATTGAGATGGGATGGAAGACTAGGGGATGGAGAAATGGAATCAACTCTTGGGGAAACATGGGCTGGATTTGGAACTTGGCATTCAAAATGAGATGGTGCTGCTTGATGAATGGAAGGAGAAAAACCAAATGATGGTGTAGAACTTACCCATTGACAAGGTTTCTCATCACCAAATTTTTAGGCCTCTATCTCCAATGTCCATTGTGTAAGTTAGGGTAGCATCTCCATCATGAAGTCCATCTTCTCCTGAGGGCTGAAGTGTCTTGGAAAAGGGCCAACCCATGGACAAGGTGCCTTGCAACCAATTCTGAAAGCCTTCATTTGAGTTGTTGCTCTTGATTGCACCATGCCAACCTCTATTTTTTGGATCTTCTCCACAAAATCAGAATCTTCCATTTGATTGTCTTCATTGTTTGCATACTCCTACTCTTGGAAAGAACCATAGCCAAACTAATTTTGGCACTGCTGCTCATATGGATATGCATACTGATTTTGAATTTGATCAAAATGTTGATTTGAAGGAGTTGTAAAACATGTTGGAGGTGAAATATACTGCTGTTGTAAATGTGAATTCCATGATGGAAATGGAGTCATGATTGCACAACTTCATGAAATGAAAGAAGATGGAATATATGGAAGGAAGAACGGATGAAAAATGAATGAAAATGAATAAAAAGAGGGTATGCAACTCAGAGAATGAGTTATTTACCAGATGTAGTTGCCAGATGTGCTTTTGAATATGCATACAAAGGTTGAATATTTAACAGGAACACACCAACCTATCAAAAATAAAGTGGAAGACCTCTAAGGTCTCACCAGGCATGCCAAAACTGTTAGTGCAAATTCACAGCACCCCCAAATGAGTTATAGATATGCTTTCCTAAGGCAAACTCATATGGCGTGAATGCACAAAATTGAGTTTTCTCCAAGGTGTGGGGCCTGTAAGGTGAGAAAACTCTCCAGATTGAAGCTGGTTCTTACTCCTCTATTTAGGTGTATGCATGCAATTTTACAAAGGTTTTGGTTCAAAATTCCTACTCTAAAACTACCAAGGAGATAGGGTTGAGAGAAACATGGAAATGGAAACAAAACTAAGCAAAAATAGAGAGGTGATACACCAAAGGAGTGTTGAACTCCTTGATTTGTAAAAATAGACACAAATCATGAAGATTACAGCAACAAAACATGCACAAATTACCAGAATGCAATGAAGGATCAGAAGACAATAATATCTGCATGAGAGGATTGAAAATTGATCACAAAACATACATTATCATGCCTAGATTTGATACAATACATTGCAATAGAAAATAGGCAAAAAACATGTTACAATATCCATGGGAGGTTTTAAACTCCTTCAAATCCACCTTCTAAGGGGAAAAGAAGAGCTTGCAGAAGCAAGAACATCCAACCTTTTACAAATGAGCCAAATCTGGCTTTTAATGGCCAAGCAGAAGAAGAGAAAGAAAAAACATGGGAAAAATGATTTATGAGTTAAAATACCAATAAAATCCCTTCAATTTCATCAACAAGGTGATGGGATTCATGGAAAAACCCATACGCCAAAGTACATTTCTCTGCAGATCCAAAAAACGACCCATACTTCATTAATTTTGGTGGTTGAATGTCATGTCTGTATTTTTTGTGTGCCAAAGATGTTTTATTATTTTATCCTAAAAATCTCCATAAAAATTCAAAATTGAACCCTTCAACTTGTATATAATTTCACAAGCTTTCCAATGATATAAAGAGCGTGAAAAACTGAGCTCTGGATCAAAAGATATGCCCCTTTGAAGATTTAGGGAAAAAATGGCAAAAAACAGGGTCAAAATTAGGTCGGCGGGGTCAAACTTTAAAATTTTCCCTTTAAATTTTTTTTCCCAAAAGCCTCCACACCTCCACCACTTTGATACATGTGTTGGCATCTAATTCACTGATGGGAGTGTGGGCTAAACCTGCCTTTTTGTCTTTTGATTTCATTTTGGGAAAAATTCCCCAAACACCCCCACGCCCCGCTCCTTCGCTGCCACGTGTTGGCCCCTTATTCATCCGTAGGATCAAATTTTCTTTCTCCCCCCATGATTCTACCAAATCTTCTCCTTCTCCTTGGTGAGCCCATAGGATGTTGTTTCCCTTTCAACCTTTTTGCAATTTTGGCAAAAAACCCAAAATTCCTCCGCAGCCCCGACTTTCGCCACCACGGGGACACATGTTGCTTCCACATTAGCCGTGGGCCTTTGCGAATTTCCTTCCCTTCTCCTTAGCGGGCCTACGGGCCAATTTTTTCCCTTTACACCCTTTACCCACTTTGGAAAATTTTTTAACTTCGCTCCGCTGGCCTGACCTCCGCCGCCATGTGACATCTTCTCATTGGATGTGGGCCTGTCAAGGGAAAATTTCCGCAAAAAATTCCGCCGAGCCATAACTTTCAAAATATTTGGAGTTAGGAGGAAAATGTTACCTTTCTGGAAAGGGGAAGAAAAATTGTATTTGATGAAGCCATTTCCATAATCCTTTGAGTGCTTTAAATGTGTAAAAATTGAAGTTGAAGCACAAGGAAGGAAAGAATGAAGGTAAGTTAACCAAAATAAGCAGGGGCCTCATTTTGGATAGCAGTGATAAATTTACAAGAATTTAAATATCTAGTTTAGGAGGATTATAAAATGGTTTTTAAGGCATATTAATTCCCAATTCAATATTCTAATAAAGAGAGTTAAGAACTGTAAAACTCTATTAACAAAGTCCCCTTAAGATTGGTAAATCAAGATTCTAAAGGTTATAAATGTGATTAAATTGGATAAATAAGTTTGAAAGGAATTGGTGGACTTTAGTAAGGGTTTAATTTTTTTTTTGAGTCTCGATGAAGCCTAAAAATGTGATCAAATAAAATTAAACCAAAAAGACTAGCTCTTGACCATTATACCCTGTTTAGGGTTTAGAGAAGTGGAAACACAACCATAATTTTCATTTTACCTAATAAAAATGTTAATATTTGGTTAAAATGTTGAGATATGTTCAATAAAGGATTATATGAATTTTAGTATCAAATGGAATAGTTATTATTGGTCAAAATTCAAAACGCATACTAACTATGCATAAGAAACCCAGTTTTGAGGGTTTAGAGAAAGGAAATGACAAGATACCTAAAATTTGTCTTTAACACCTTCTGAAATGTTTATAAGAGAATGGAAGAGACATAATGGAGGTGAAAACATGGTTTAAAGAAGGATTTATAAGATAATTTGTATAGAAAACTAGTAATCTTAGTCAATAACTTTGTTTTATTAACAATCAAGAATGTGTTTTTTAAGAAGTACATCTCAAAAGGTGTATTCATATTTAGTGGAATTTGTTTATAAGGTTTATAGAGGATTAATAAATATGATTACATGTTTAAATTAAGAAAACATAAATTTTTAGATCCAAAATTAGGAAAACTTAGTCTAAACCTAGCTAATACAAGGCATGAAGAAGATAAGAAAGTAGCGAGATGTAGTGTTTGGAGTAAATAAAGAGTTTGGAGCATAATAAGGTCTTGTGAGAAGTTTTTAGATGTGATTTTTGTAGGTTATATAAGTTCTTGACAAATTTGGCTCGGTGTTTTGCTTAGAAAAACTCAGTTAAAGACCTCGAGAAGATCTAATTACAAGTGGTAAAATTTAGTTGAAGGACTTATCTTGAGAGTTAGAGCCTACAACTTGGTAGTGAGCTAAAAATTAGTAAAGTGTATCACGATATGTTTATTTTCTCATGGGATTTTTAAAATTGGTTAAAACAATACAGTTTGCATGAAAATAGGGCTACAAAGATTAGACCTAAAATGAAACTGTTCAAGGTGATTTGAAGGAATTAGATGGAATGGAAAAGTTTGAAAGTTTGTGAGAAGATATAAGGCCATAAAGGGTAACCAAAAAATAAATATTATTTTGAGTCCTTGGTAGTTTCTATGAATAATAAGCTTTGTGGTAAAACATGGCTAGTCGAACTTACTTAGAGTTTAAGGGTGAATGTGAAGAAATAAGGTCTTGATTCACTAATGGTAGTTCTTGGATGAAGTTTATAGTAGGGAAAGCCTATTGTGAAGAGTTTGTACTAGATAAACATACCTTGAATCAATATGTACATTGATTTTTTCCTTTGGCATAGATTTTCATAGTAAAGCTATAAATAATTGCATGGTTTGGTGTTTCTTAAAAAATAGCTATTAGTTTGTTGGTTTGGGTTTGTTCATCCTCTACATCATTTTGGTATCAGAGAAGTAAGATCTAAGTAATTATAATTTTACATGATAATAAATTTTTCTTTTTGAAGTGTGTGTAAATTTTTGATAGGTTTCTCTTTGAAAGAAGACAAACAAGAAGAAGTAAAAAGGAAGTATATAAGAAATAATTCAAGAGACTGTGTTAAAAATAACTTCGGTGAGACTTAAGCAAGGTGAAAAATACTTGCTAGAGGATAATGGAGGAAGAGAAAGTGAAGATGGTAAAGGTTTTTCTCAAGTTCTTATGCCATAAGAAAAAAGACTAATAGGAGACAGAAAAAAGTAGGAAATATGAAAGGATGAAGGAATTAGCCAAGAAGAGAGAATTGTAGATGCAACAAGAGATAAGGGAGCTAAGGAATTACATTGAGAAGATGTTAGGTTTTATGGAAAGATTGGAAGAAAAATAATACCAAAGATTTGAATTAGTGATAAATAAGATAGGTAAGTGGCCTATAAGGTTGCTTATGGAGAGGAAGAATAAAATTCATCCAAGGATATTGATAATAAAATAGAAAAGAATGTAAAGGAAAACGAATAAGTGGATAGGTAAAGAGGAAAAGGAGGAAGTCATAAAATGTATACTTGTAGGGATGAACTTGAAGAAGAATTTTTTAGAGAACAAAAAAAATAGATTATAAGTTTGTATATGAGAGCAAGGAATAGCTAGAGTTTGAGATAAAAGAACTTGAACATGCTTTAAATGGTGAAATAGTGAGGGATGATGGAGAAAAAAATTAGTTGATGGATGAGAAGACTAAAAATTAATGCGAACAAGTCAAATTAGTTGTGGAAATAAAGTGTAAGTTGAAGAAGCAATAATAAATGAAGGAAGCATATGAAGAGACTCAAACGTCTCTATATTTTTCATCTAAGTTTTTTTTGTAATTGTGTGTGTGCAAGTTTACTTGATGAGGAGGTGAAATACTTAGAATAATAAGCTCTTAAAAGAGATCAAATGGAGAGGAATCAAATTGATATCCACATTTTGGAGGACAAATTTAAAAATAATATGATGAAAGAAAGATATAAATCTAAAAAATAAACTCGTTACTAATAAAGAAATCAAAATTATAGAAAAATAAAGAATAATCTTAAAGGTGCAACACAATCAGAAGAAAAGGAAGAAAAAAAATTATATGGATAGAAGTTCAAATCTTCCCACTTGGAGAGTATGATGAAGGAGAATCATTCACTTGTAAATATCCATTTTTGGTTCCATTGCAATTTTGGATTGAGATATGTTTTAGGGGCATGTATGTAATGTTTAGTATGTGTCCAAAATCATTTGAGCCCTTTCATGTTTGTTATGAAGCCATTCAATTTTTCCCTCCAAAATGATCCATTAAAATATTTGAATTTCCTAAGTAGCATCTAGAGGCTAAAGTGATAGGATATGAAGTATAAAATGATGTAATGGTTCTCAAATAGCCTCATATGATCCATCATTCTATAGAAACAAAATCACGCACTTTGAGTCATTATCTAGTCTCGATTGCATACCACTAATCATATGGTTCCTAAGTAAAAAGAGTATTGATTAACCCATGTCTTTGGCCATATTTCATTGCTTTTATATTTCTACTTTTGGTCTTGCAGCTTTATTGACCCAGTTTATTTCTTCATACTTCAATTTCATCTTTTCTAGACTGGAGTGCCCAGCCAGGATGCCAGCTCCATGTGCCCTTATCCCCTCTGGGAGCCCCTATCCTCTTTACATTTTACTCTCACTTTTTGGGTCCTTTATAACTATTTGAGCATCTTATATTTTTGGTATTCAAAATTTTCAGGGTTAATTAAGAAATTTAAGTAAGGGAATCATATAAATATAAATTTATGTGATCATAATAAGGGACCAAACACTAAGCACGCTATCACCACCTAATTATGTATCCATCAAAGGCATCTATAGCTCCATTTGCATCCATCTATCTCCATCACAAGGTACACAAGGTTCGTTCATCTGCATCACACTTCATAGGGGGGATTCTATTGTTTCCATGCATACATTATTTACATTCTACATCTAGTTAATTTCTTGCTAATTCACATGTGAATAAATAAGAGTAACCTAGGGAACAATTACACGCACATGCACACACACACACGCACACCTAGAACTATATTAGGTATGAGATGTATCATAGTGCTAAGTGATACGTACAACAATTTGGAAGTTGAGGACAGTTTGACCCCTTATATTCATCTTTCTTTTTAGGGATTTGAGGCTTTGTCTAGGGTTTTGTAGGTGATTATTTCATTCCAATTTTACAACAACATCAATAACTTAAGTGCGACATACACGTGACAATCAGCGAAGGCTTCACATCATCTGACGACTCTTTGAAATTATCTTTTGGACTTCTCGCACAGACCAGGGTACTTAGATTACAGACCAAAGCATCCTAGGTGCCCCAATCCCTTTTCCAGGTGCCCCAGTCAAGTAAAATCACTTGGATCTGCATTTTCTCAAGATCCTATGTGATGGTATCCCAATCCTGTTTATCCAGTCTTCACTACGAAACACTCCCTCATAAGATTTGAATCAGCTAAGGCTCTTTCAACCCTCTTTGCACATTAGGGTTTCATATTTTTATTTATTAGTTTACTTGAGTTATTTCCTTCATTTATTTATTCATTATTTACTACAAACTTGCATTATATAAGGCTTGGATATTACATTTTAACATAATCATTTTGGTGAACTTGATGTATCCAACCCTTTCTTTTGAATATGTCTCATCCTTAGCAAATCATGGCTTGATCTTTGTATCCTTATTTTGCACCCGCTAAGGTTTTAGGAATATTTACCAAAACTACTTTGGTTCCTCCTACTATCTCTAATGGATATAATATTATTGAACAACTTAAGGATACGCAAGCTAAAATCTCTCTCTCTATGAATTATTGCGCAATGTGCCAGATTTTTGTCAAACATTAAAAGCCACCCTTTGTTCTATTCATATCAAAATTGATAATTCAGTGGTATCCTTTACACATCTCATTCAGTCTCTTAAAAATTTTCCACACACTATCTCATTCACCAATGTTGACATATCTCCATTTGCTACAGATAATCCATTTACACCTCTACTTATTATGGATGTCATTAGCACCACTTGCATTGAAAATTTACTTATTGATAATGGTTCGGTTGTTAACCTATGCACCCATTCCCTTCTCAAACAATTGGGTATTAAATATAACCTATTTTCTAGAATTTCCACTCTTATTTAGGGTTATGACTCCACTACTCACACATGTCTAAGGACTATTTCACTACATATTCGTGTCAGGACTAAGACTGTTCTCACAAAATTTTATGTTATAGATACATCATTAAAATTAAATCTCTTACTAGGTATACCTTATATTCAGGTGATGCATGTTGTGTCATCTAATATACATCAATGTGTCAAATTCTTACATGATGGATATGAACATATAATTACTGCAGATCCTGAAACCTTCAAATTTTTCCTCATAGACACTGTTACTACTATGCAAATACCTCCTACTTATTACATTCCATATAGTAGTATTAATACATATGACATTGTTCAGTCTAGTGCTTCACAACCTTCTTCTACCACTTAAACCACTCTAGTTGTTTCTACTCACACTACTAGCATCATTTCACCCACAATACCTACTTCTACACAAGCTACTCATCATCTCACTGATGGTCCTATTACATCTAGTACATCTCATACCAATATACTTGATACTTAAATACAAAAATATTATGCCAACACAAACGATTCTGGTGATTCAAACAACGACATTGATCATGTTGAATTCACTAACAAAGCATTAGGAAACTAAACTTCACTCCTCTTGAGGTAGATGAATCTTATTTGAATGAAACCTTAGTGGTTGATGGCCTTGGTAAATACAAATTCAAGACACCTCCCTCTAATAATGTTATGGTAATCTATCAGGGGTCTCTCCATACTTTAGATGTTATCTCAGCTTCTTCTGAGAAAACAAAACCTACATTGTTTCCTTTCACATGCATGATTTTCATCAATAAATATTATTGGCATCATATTCTGGTGGATCATACCTGTCCTGATACTATTTACACATCTGATGGCTTATCTCATTTTGGATTGAAACTTAATGATATATTACCACCTCTGTGTTCACCCCATCTTTATCATGGTTATTTTCACACCATGTTTGCCTATGGTCTTTGTGTCTTCCATTTAGTAGTATTTGTTGCACACAGTTCCTAGTCTTTGTGGCTTGACTATATTGGAGGCACTATAGACTCCAGTCACACTTCTCTTAATTTTCCCATACAATTTGGAAATTTTTCTATTGATAGTTATTCATCTCCTAGATATTCCCAAAATCTTACTTTTTGGTACGCACATGGGTGTCCACCAACATCATTCACTTATGAGTAATATGCAATGACTATATACACCTAGAGTTACATTGTCTCTTTATATGACCCTCTTCATAGTATTACCTATCAGGTCTCCAATGTTGCCCCAATCAAATTTGATCCAGACGATGATGGCCTTCTAGACAATGGCACTTGATATTACTTTTCAATTCACACTTGGGGGGGAATTACCTTTATTCCCCCCCACTAACATTAACATGCTTATTACATTCACACTGTCACATGTACATATTCACACTCACTAGCATTGATCATTACCTAATGAAGCACTCTTGTGCTTCGGTTCACACTTGACTATTAAGGGTATCTTATACACATGAACCTCACATATTGCACACTAGACACTACACATCACACATCTTACATACATACATCCTACATCCTACATCTTACATCTTGCATCTTCCTATGCTTATACACATCTCATATCATCCACGCGTCTTGCATTACATACTACACATCCTACATTAGACATCACATGATGATTTCTCATCACCACATCTACTACACATATTCTACATCCTACTCATCTACTTATACATGCTATGCTCACTACCCAATGATGCACTCTAGTCTCATGGTCCATATTGTACTTTTGAGGGTATATATCACAAATGGACCACATTCCTTTCACACATTCAACCATTTAACCTTCTTCTCATGCGACATTCCTAGGTTAGTGATATATTTCGTAGGCTACATCATCAATTTCCATTGTAGTGATATATTATTTAGGATAAATCATCACTTCTTCTCTCATCCCATAGTGATATATGCTTTAGGCTACATCATCACATGTTCACACCTCATCTCTATGATGCACATCATCACTACATAAAACACATCACTCAACCATTTCCTGATGACACACTCTCATTTGTGGTTCATTCTTGACTACTGAGGGGGCATAAACAAGTGAGCCTCACTGTATACAATTCCATTTACTAGGGGGGCACATAACTCCTATCATTCACTTTGCATTCCATTACATCCATCCACAACATGTTGCATATCTTGGTTGCAATATTATTGCTTACATTTAATTTTATACATTCACTTTATTACACATGTTAGATATATTTCTTGTATTTAATTGTATTTATCATACACACATGTGTGTTCACTTTTTTGGGGTGTTAATGTCAAGTGGGGATAGCCACTTACAAAAACCCTGTCTTAATGATTATGTTTAATAATCTTAGTCGATCTTCACAACTTTGAAAAGAGTGAAGCAGTATAACCGATCACCCATCCTATATAAATAGGATGATCCCTCATGGGATTAGATGGCTTGGTAATCTAGCTTTTGCTAATGATTTTCATAAACCGATTGATCTATACTAAGCTACTTATGTGAGTTGTTATGCATCAAGATAGAAGTTTGTTATTGTTACTATGAGACCGAGGAGAAAAGTGGAAGTGTTGGGTTAAACTGATAAATTCTTAATATAAGACAATGCTTTTCAGTGGAATTTTTTTCCCTACGGGTTTCTCCAGTTAAATGTAATGTCTCTTGTCTCATTTACTTTCAACTATTTATATTTGTTTTCATTCATATGTTAACTGTTATATGCCTTTGTAAAACATCTGGTTAAAATGTCTGCACATTATAATCTATAATCCTCAACTGTTAATATGTGGATATATAATTCTTCAATTATATCTAACCACATTTGTTCTAACACTGTATCAGATCTTGTAATTATGTGTGAATAGAGATAGATCTGGATGTTTTCTATCTTGCAAGAGCAAAGAATCTTAAAGATTGTTTGATCTACAAAACCCTAAAAATTTATCCAATAACTTAAAGCTAAACCAAGGGAAAAGTTCTAATTTTCATCCCAAAATTACTTGGATATTGGTCAATTAACTATTTAAATCATGTTAGAGTTGTTTGTATACTTGATATTTGCTTTTGCATCTAGTTTCAGTTGTTTATGATTTAAATCCATCGTCTACAATATTATTTTAAGTTTTTGTGCCATTTATAGTCATTACGATTACTTTTTGATTATGGACCCAAAAGATTTCCTTAGATCTAGTTAGTTCGGAGTGTTTAAATCCATCATGTCTTTATAAATCTTTATTTTTTGTTGGATTTGCTTTTGCGAAGCCTGATCCAATATTTTTTCACCATTTGGCTTTGTTTTGTTGGTTTTGTGAAGTTTGGACCAATAAAATTGCTCCAAATAGATTCTCAATCCTTTTTTCATGTTTACGAAGACATACACTTTCTTAGAGTGCCAAATTTCTTCAATATGACATCTTTTTGTCTTTGTAGAGCTTGGGCCAATCATTTTGTGCCATCTGGCTTCGCCCTGTCAGTCTTGTTGGACCATTTTCATGAGTCAAATGTGTTTTCATTGATGTCAAGCATAATCGGTTGATGTATAGTAAAATTGATGGTAAAAGGAATGAACTGGTAAATTGAGCAAGATGAAAATATGAAGGTTGATTAGTAGTGTCAGCTCATAGAGGCTTCATGATAATCAAAGATAAGTCCTAAGGGACTTATTTAGTATTTGGGCAAGCTGTGGAGATGAAGAAATCAAACAAACACTAGAAGAAACCGCCCAAACACTAGAAGAAACCGCAAAATAAAGTAATTCAAAAGCAAAACCGTAAAGGTAAGGAAGTTGAAGGCAAAACCATGGAACAAAAGAAAAAGCATGATGAACTAGAAGAGCCACTATATATGGATGATAGCTGTGGAAGACTACAAAATACGTAAGAAAAAGAGATAGAGTTGTAGACATGGAACAATGCCACGGAAAAGTAGCAAGTTAGGAGGAAATCTGTGAGACATTATAAAATCCATGGGAAGAATAGAAGAGACGCAAATATCTAAAAAGTCGCCAAGGAAGAAGAAATATCTCCAAATAAAGGTAAGTGTCGTGATACAAAGGAGAAAGTAAGAGGAGTAAAGGAAAGCCATAAAATGATGGAATATGGACTGTACAAGGGTTGAAGGCAATCAAATTGATTCAAACATGTACAAGTGAGAGTTGGTTCTCTAAAATTGATGGTGATTCGAATGTCAGGTGATTACGGTTAAGGATACGACTTGAACTTGACAAAGATGAAGAAATCCACTATTATAGCTGGTAGCATTTAATGCATATTGACTTTGTGGAAATGGTGTTACATTCTTTATGAGATCCCAAGTTTCAAGGAAAGATAAAATATGGAGAAGGAAATGACTCGTTCATCTCTGTCATGATGCAAACTGTAAAAAGAGGGTAATCTATTTTTGGAAATGAATAATAAATTACTCAAGTAGGTGCATGGAAAAAAGTGTAATCAAGTCGAATAGAGAAGGAACAAGATCTGGAGTTAGTTGTATGCATTTAATGGATACGAATTCTTAGGTGACCAAGCAGGAAGGTGCATGAAAAGACATTTGAGGTGAAGGAATGAGTTATTTGTTATATAGTTTTCAATTGGAACTATTTTATATACTTCTCAAGTGGGAAAAAGAGTATTTGAGATAAGTGAGAACTGCAGAAGAGAGAATATGATGCAATCAAGATAAGAAAGAGTGACAAAATAAAAAGAGAGAGGAAAGAGGAGAGAAGATCGATGATGCATTGATTTAGAAGATAAATAGAGAATCAAGGGTGATAGATTGATTGATAAAAGAGTTTGAATAAGATGAGAAAAAGAGCGTGAGAAGAAAAATATAGAAAAAACTAGGAAAGTGATCATAATTCATTGAAATAGCAATTGTTGTAACTATATGATCAAATTATGTATAAGAACCAAGTATAAGTTATATCTTAGCATATTTAGGGAGTTGTAGCTTCCTTATAGGTGGGTGCCTACAAAATAAATCACTTGTGATGTGTAATATTCACTTGAGTTTTTTGTTGTGCATAATGTCAACAGAGGTGTAGGGGTTGGAGATCTTTGTTGGATTGGTGACTCACTAAAAAATCTTATAAGTTATGAGTCCTTGCTTTTTGTAATATAAGCAATAGTTTTGGTGGATTTTCTCCCGAAAGGGTTTCCCACGGTAATTATTGTGTTCTATTTATTGTGAAAGACATTTGGTTGTTTGAATACTCGTAGTTTAAAGTTGTACATCACTAAAGGGTTTTAAAATTGGAATCAAGAGGAAAGTTTTAATCTGCACTGATTCACCCCCCTCTCTATGCCATTGATCTATAACAATTGGTATCAGAGTGACGTCCTTACTATAGAAGCTTAAAATCTTTAAGGAGATCCTCCTATCACAAGAATGGAAGAAAATCAAGGATAAGGAGGTTTGTCATTGTCAATATCACCTCTCTTCACTGGTACAAATTATGCATTCTAGAGAATAAGGATGAAGACATATTTTATGTCACTTGGTTTTAATATCTAGGAATGCATTGAAATCAGATAAAATCCTCCAGCCACACCAATTACTACTTTTCAAGACAAGGAAAAATATGAATATAACTCAAGAGTTATGAATGCCATTTTATGTGGCTTGACTGAGACAATTTTTGTAAAATTTATGCACTACATAACTACAAAGTAGATATGGAAAAAAACTGCAGAGTATCTATGAAGGAGATGAAAAGGTAAAGCTAGCTAAACTACAAACTTATTTAGCTCAGTTTGAGAATCTGGAAATGAAAGATGATGAGAACATAGCGGCCTGCATGTAAAGAATAGATGAAGTCATAAATATGATTAGAGGATTAGGATAAAAGATGGAAGAATATGTTATTATCGAAAAGGTTTTGAGATCCATGACCAACAAGTGCGATGCAAAGGTTTCAGCCATAGAAGAATCCAAAGACATGAAGGCTCTCATAATGGATGAATTGCATAACACCCTATCATCATGTGAAATGAGGACTATTGGATCTAGAGGCACCAAGAAATAAGTAGCATTCAAGGTTAAGAAAGAAAATCAGTCCATCTAAGAAGAGGAAGAAGAATCAACTTCAAGACATGAGTTGGATGATGAAAACATTGAAACCATGTTCATGATAAGATTAAAAAGAGGATTAGGTAAATATAAAGGAAAAATCCCATTCAAATTTTTTGCTTGTGGACAAGTAGGTCACTTTGCTAGGAGGTGTCCAAACAAGAATAAATATAATCAGTCTGAACATGAAGAAGATAGTCATAAACATAAAAAAAGAAAAAATGAATATAAGAAGAAAAGTGACAAAAATAAGTTCTTTAAGAACAAAATAAAATTCTATTCAAAGGAAGAATCAAGTGGATCAGAGTCAAGTAACTCTGAGAATGAAAATGATGAATATCAACTAGAGAGTTTCTTTATGGCTATGGATGTGGTTGAAGAATGCAGTTCCAGAGGAAAGAACACCATTGAGTATGAAGATTCAAATGAAGAAGAAGCTAAAGTTAATCACGAAGCAAAGCTAATATGTTCTCTTAAAGATTTGAAACTATGTAGGAAGAAAAATTAGAAATTAAGGTACACCTTGAAAGATTATGAGGAACAAATTTGTGTCTTTGAGAGAAGACTGAGTTTGAAAGAAGAAGAAGAAAAGGCTAATGATCTTAAGGAGTTGGAAAAGATTTCAAAATTCTACAAGTCAAAGGAGGATGAGTGCATAAATTTGAACATAGAACTATATAAACTGAAGGCTAAGATGAAACAAATGATCTGCAAGCTAAAGATGTATGAAAAAATTGAAAAGGGCTTAAGTGTTTTGACTGATATACTGAGTATCCAATGTGATGCAAATGAAAACACTAGATCTGGTTTCAAAGAAAAAATAAAAGTAAAGGAGCCTGTAGAGGATGAAGAAAACAAGGCTACATCAACATCTAACACCTCATTTGCCACAAACAAGTATGTCATCAGTACCATGAAGAGAAGAACTTATGCTACTATAATCACATATGAAATGAGGTACACACATTATTTTATGGTTACAGTTATTCATGTAGTCAGTTTGGACATAAAGTTGCCAAGTGTAGGAAATTCTCTAATGGCTATAGAAGAAAGTTTGGCCCATCTTACACCAGATCAATCTACAAGAGTGTCCAACACAATTATCATAATAATAGTAGTGTGGTTTTAACCAACAAACATGAACCTTATAAACAAAATAAGTGGGTGTATATTGCAAATAAAGATGATAACAAGAGAAAAGAGTGATGTTCAATTATATAGACAACATTTCACATGCAAAATGAAGATAAAATTTGGTACTTAGATAGTGGATGCCCAAGCCATATGAAAGGTGATAAAATTAAGTTCATTACTTTATCCAATAATGCATCAAGTGTTGTAAGATTTGGTGATAACAACTCAACAAACATAGTTGGAAAAGGAAAATTGAGTTTAGACAATGGAAAGAGTATCACTGAAAATGTTTTATATGTTGAAGGTCTTAAACACAATCTACTGAGTGTGAGTCAAATGTGCAAAGGAGGATATAATGTAATATTTTATGATAAAGGCTGTGATATTATAAACTGCAAAACATGAAAGAAATTTGCAAAGGCCAAGCGAACAAAGAACAACATGCATGTTATGAATGAGATAAATAAATAAAAAATGCTTCATTAGTAAGAATGATAACAACTGGCTATGGCACAGGAGATTGGGACATGTAAGTTTTGAAAATCTTGTCAAATTGAGTGCAAGAGGGTGTGTAAGACATATGATTGAAATTTTGAAACCCGTATATACACTATGCAAGGATTATTTACATGGAAAACAAACCAGGAGGTCGTTCAAATCAAAGGAGTACTCTACAACCAAACCACTAGAGTTGATCCATAGTAACCTCTACGGACTCACCAGGACTGAAGGCATAAATTGTGAGTCATAATTTATGCTTATAAATGATGATTACACTAGGATGACATGGGTGGCATGTTTGAAACAGAAATTAGAAGCCTTATACTAATTCAAGAAATTCAAGGCACTGGTGGAGAATGAGAAAAAAATAAAATTAAATGCCTAAGATCAAATAGCTGCGGAGAATTTTGGTCAAATGAATTCGATGAATTATGTGAAGAAAATGGAATCAAGAGATAGTTCGTAGCTACAAGGACACCTCAGAAAAATGGGGTGGTTGAAAGAAAGAACAATACTATACAAGATATGACAAGGACAATGCTAAATGAATCCAAACTCTCAGACAAATATTGGATTGAAGGAGTCTATAACACAGTCTATCTTTTGAATAGAGCTCAATTGAGAATAAATAGTGACAAGACTCTTTATGAGCTGTGTAAGAAGAGACCAGCCAATATGAAACACATAAGAGTATTTGGAAAAAATTATATATCAAAAGAGATGAAGACAACTTGGACAAATTTGACTCTAGGTGTGATGAAGGGATATTCCTTGGTTACTCAATGGTTAGCATGGCTTATATGCGCTATAATAAACTGTTGAACTCACTAATGTAAAGGTGGATGAGATGTAACACGTAATAACCAACACTCAACACAATTACAGCCATGAAGAACAAGAAGATGATGAATAATTGGACAATCCATGTGAAGAAGAAGAAAGGAAAAACACTAATGCACCCTCCAGGAAAGTCAGAAAGGACCATCCTTCTAATAAGATCATTGGACACAAATATAGTGGAATCCTCACAAGAACAAAGCTTAGAAAAAAACATAACCATGATGATATAGCACTCTTGTCAATGATAGAACCTAAGAATTTTTTAGAAGCAAACAAGGATCAACATTGGGTAGACACCATGAATGAAGAGCTAGATCATATTGAGAAGAATGAGACTTGGGAATTGGTACCCAGACCGTGGAACAAGAATGTAATTAGCACCAAATGGGTATTCAAGAATAATCTGAGTGAGAATAGAGAAGTTACAAGAAACAAGGAAAAGCTAGTGTGGAAAGTTACTCACAAACAGAAAGAATTGGACTTTGATGAGACATTTACACTTGTGGAAATAATGGAAGCAATAAGACAATTCCTAGCTTACATGACATATGAGAATATCATAGTGTTCCAGATGGATGTGAAATCAAACTTCCTGAATGGTTTTCTGAATGAATAGGTGTACATCAAATAACTTGATGGATTCTCACTAACTGAAGATAAAGACTATGTGTGCAGGTTGAAGAAAGATTTGTATGGATTAAAACAAGCTCCTAAAGCTTGGTAAAATAGATTGGACTCATTCCTCATTGAGAAAGGATTCAGAAAAGGTGTTGCAGACAACAATGTCTACACCAAGGAAGAAGGTGAACATATTCTCATTGTAATAGTATATGTAGATGATATCATATTTGGCGGAGACCATGATAAGATGACATATGAGTTTTTTAATATGATGAAAGAATAATTTGAGATGTCAATTCTGGGAGATCTGTCATTCTTTCTGGGACTACAAATCAATCAAGTAGATAAATGTGTGTTCATATCCCAAACCAAGTACATCAAAGAAATGTTGAAAAGTTTTAGGATGGAAGAATACAAACCAATTGGTACACCAATGGAATTTGGGTGCAAGCTGAGAAGAAATGATGAATCACCAAAGGTAGAAAAAAAATTGTATAGATTCATGATAGTAAGCCTAATTTACTCCACCACATCAAGACCAGCCATTATGTAAGTAGTAGGCCTTATTGGAAGATTTCAAGAAGATCCAAGGGAAACAAACCTCAAGGCGGTCAAGAGAATTCTAAGATATCTCATGGGAAAAAATTGAGTATGGTATATGGTACCCCAAATGTAGTGATTTCAACATCAAAGCATATACAACTGCAAATTGGGGGGGAAGTGTTGATGCTAGGAAGAGTATGAGTGACAAAGTATTCTTTGTTGGAAATTGCATAGTATCTTGGTTGAGTAAGAAACAATCATCAGTGGCTCTTTCAATGTGTGAGGCGGAGTATATTTCTACCACGATGTGTTGTACTCAGGTTTTTTGGATGAAGTAAAAATTGGAGGATTATAAAGTAAAATATGAACATCCAATTCCCTTATTGTGTGATAGTACAAATGTAATTAGTGCCTCCAATAATCCAGTGTTCTACTCAAAAACCAAGCATATGCCAATAATATATCATTTCTTGAGGGAGCAAGTGAATGATAGGAAAATCAGTCTAGAATATGTGAGCACTAAAGAAGAAATTACAGATATAATGACTAAGTCGTTACCAAAGGAAAAAATTGACCACTTAAGGAATGAATTGGGGGTCATTCCTGATCCTGCCAACAACTAGAGGGCATGCATAAAATAAAAGGTAGCATTCTTAGGAAATATCAACTCTTAAAACAGTGCCAAAGTAAGGGGGGCCTAATCTATTAGCTTAAATATGTTAAAGCATGCATCAGCTCAGGGGGAGCATTGTCGTGAAACACTCTAAAACAAATGGATAAGAGAAATAAGCTTACGGGGAACTACTTGAGGTAAGAACATGTTGTATATAGCTCACCATTATATATTTTTCCCTTTGTCATTGTTGTCAAAGGGGGAGAATAGCTGAAATTCAGAAACTAACTTCTCATAAGTGTCGAAGGAGGAGAGAAGTGCAGAAACTCGAAACCAACTTGTTATATTTAAAGGAGAGAAATGTTGTGAGAGAAAAGGAAGAGTTACAAGGAACCAGGTATGGAAAATGTTTTGCCATCAAAGTTGTAGGTTTATGATTTAGGTGAGATAAGAGTTACCATCAATGAAAAAGGGGGAGAATGTTGAACCTTTTTCATGAGTCAAATGTGTTGTCATTGATTTCAAGGATAATTAGTTGATGTCGAGTAACATTGATGGAAAAAGGAGTGAATTGGTAAAGTGTGCAAGCTGAAAATATGAAGGTTGATTAGTAGTGTCATCTCACAGAGGCTAAAATATAATCAAGGATCATTCCTAAGGGACTTATTTAGTTTTTGGGCAAGCCGCAGAGATGAGGGAGCATCCACCAAAGTCTAGAGAGATCCACTGAAGACTTGGAGTAACCACCAAATTTAATAGAAAACCTCCAAGCACTAGAAGAAACCACAGAAAGAGAGTGAGTACTAATGGGTGTTGTTATTCCCTTCATTTAATCAACTTCCTATTGATGTCATATTCAAACCAGGGGTGTGTCTAAAGCTATATGCAACAAGAATAATCCTCTTGATCTAGTAGTTAACTGTAGTTATTTTTTTATTTTATGGGGGATATTTTCAATGTCTTAAGGAATTCTTGGTAAAAACCTTATTTAAATCATACTATGAAAATTTTACTGAAAGGAAACACACTGAAATCTTTGCTAAAAGGAAACACACTTTGCAGAATGGAAATAAACACACTTTCTTTTGGAAATAAACACACAACTTAGAGTGCTTAAAAATGGTTGCAAGAAGAATAAGAATCTATCTAGACACCTACATGAACAAGTATACAACAGAGTTTAACTAGAAGAATTAAATGTGATATAGAGTTAATAGATCTAAACTATTTGCTTAGGAAATATAAATACCAAATAGATGAATATCCTGGTCCTTGGGGGAGTGGGCCCTTACTCCTCATTCAATCAAGATTTAACAACTTAGAATTCTCTCAAACAGGAATGACTATTTATTGATAAAACATTCGGTATTACAAAACATATTGGATCTGTGTACTTATTCTATATGTATATCTATGTTCTCTGTATTTATCTACCGCAGGTCTGCTTATATATACATTTACAATCATAGCTGTCTCTACGATTTGGAAGAAATCGAATCGTGCCCAGAATAGATGATGACTCAGATTATGGCTGATTGGAAAACTATAAGATAACTATCCCTAGATCTTCGATCAGAAATCTTCTCATCCTTTCCTGATTAAAAGGATCATTGATGCTAAATCACTGGATGTGGTTAAAATAGATAAACTTCCATTGGTTTTAGAACTTAAGAGAAGTTCCAGAACCATAGGAAATCGTTAAAGATCAAAACCGTGAGAGTTCTGGAGCTACACTAAGGAGTTCTGGAACTAAGTCCAAAAATTTTGGAACAAAATATTGGAGTTCCAAAACTAATTCCTAAATTTTTGAAACTAGGTGATGAATCCTGTGA
Source organism: Taxus chinensis (assembly GCA_019776745.2). Classification (NCBI taxonomy): domain Eukaryota; kingdom Viridiplantae; phylum Streptophyta; class Pinopsida; order Cupressales; family Taxaceae; genus Taxus; species Taxus chinensis. The sequence goes on from CM034146.1 coordinate 303,233,445, forward strand.
ATGTGTAATGGAGTTCCGAAACTAATCCGTATTGGAACAAATGCTTTCGAAAACATGCTAAATGCTAATACTTCATTTCTTTGACTGATTGGACCTACTTTATTACAAAACTGAATTTCCAACACACTTCGTCAGGAATTTCAGAGATTTTAAATGTTAGGATCACAATTAATCAAAAGATGAACAATTACATCCTAACTCATATCAGATCAAATAAAAGTTATAAAATGTAATCAAACTTAATAAAAAGGAGAGTAAGATGAGATCATTTATTGTACATATAATGGCCATATTCTGGCCTCATCATTTCCCCCGTACTTACTTGTTTGTAAGTCCCTTTACAAAATTTATTCTTCAAAATTGGGGTTATGTGTTCTGGATTCCATTTGATTGCTCAGATCAAATGGCTGAAACTGGATATCCCAATGCTTAAACTTAGAGGTACTATACCCTGCTCCTGTTTCTATTTTCCTCTTCCACTCTTAAAATTGAGTAGGATCTTGAGGTTCTCTATTTTTCCAATGAGACATGGGGGTGAGAAGTAGAGGGGGTATTGTTCGTATTCCCATCCATATGTGCCCGTAGGTCTCATTGATATGAAGAATTATTGTGCCTAAAGATTTTTCTCTTTCTAAACTCTAGATCGGATTTGTAGCGGATATTACTTCCCTTCTTCTCAAGGAAACCGTAAGAAGTTCCGACCTTTTCAAGCATCCCTCATAAAGATCTTCAAACTTCTCCTCCTCATAAGAGGTAAGTGTATCAATACTTTTTTGTAAGCTGGCAAAATAATGTATCTTGAATCGTTCATCAAAGGCATGAGTTCTAAAATATATGAAGAAGGTAGAAGGTTTACCATAGTGAGCCCTCATGCAGAGATCAATTGAGCTAGATTTCAATAAAAAATCAGAATCCCTTTCCTTCCATGCAATCTAATTTTGGAGAACAGAGACAAATGCATTTAGCTGACTTTCCCCCTCATACAAATTGATCATAAATCCTGTGTTTTTTTCTAGGATCAGATTACAAAGATAGAATTCACACAGAATATTTTTCTACTAAGGACTAGCTAAATAATAAGTTGTCATGAATTCAGATTCATCTTTTAGTTCATGTGGAAGTCCACATGCACTCCTTGACAACTGCCATCAAATGAATTGTTCTTCCAAAAACACACTATATGCAGGAGAGGGTCTCCTGCAAGAAAGTAATTTTTCACTCATAATGCAGACCATCTATATTTTTGCAAGACATTTATATTTTTCTCCTTCTTCCTTATAAAAATTTTCTTCCCACTCTTTCCTTTCCTTCTTTTCTTCTTCCATCTTAGTCTTCAAATCTTCATTAGATGTTTTAGCTTCTTTGAGTTCCTTGCAAGTGTCATTCCATAGATGTTTGAGTGGTAAATAAGTTAACTCATTTTGTGCAGAGACTGTGGACACAACATTCTATTTTCTGGAAGTTTGAAATTCTTCCTCTTTATCTATCGGCTATTTTTAATTACTGATAATTCCTCAGTCCTAACTGTAAGCTGAGTTGTTAGCTCTTCAATGAGCATTTCCCTCTATTCTAATTTGAGTTTGAGGAAATCCAATTCCTCATCATTTTCCCTGATAATGAGCTCTTCTCTAGACAAGAATAGAGCTTGTTTAACATGATGTTTTTCTTCTTCCTCTAAAATTTATTGGGGAGTTGAGCATTCTTCTTCTATCAAAGGAAATTTAACTTTTCGTCTCTAGGATGCCAAATCTTCTTCTTCATGTAATAATTTTGATGGTTCATCCAATTCTTGAAAATCCTTCTCCTCAAGTCTCTCATCTCCTTTGTCCATCTCAGCTTAGCTTGGTTTAGGAGGAGTCATGGCCATGTTGCCCAAAATATCAACTTCTTTTTCCATCTTTTCCTGTTTACTCATTCCCTCTGGGATTTCCCTTGACCTCTTATGATTTTTCCTTCTTTGGGGAATTTCAACATGCCCAGTGGTGGATTTCCTCCTAGAGATAAACTATCACCGTCAAAGAAAAATATTAGCTCCCCTGTAGCTGCTGCAGAAGAAGAAATTTCTTTCAAAGGCACTAAAGGTTATGTTGTTTTGATCTTTCTCACAGATCTTCTACTTTTTGGTATATTCATGATTCCCACTTCCTTTTATTCTTCTACAGGGGCATCAATTTCTAAATTATTTGAAGGAGAAAATGGAGTTGGTATTGTCCTCCTGATAATATCAGGGTTTTTCTTAAACTTGCTAAGAAACTTTCCCCAAATTTCTTCTCCATTTTTCTTTAATAGAAAATGGTGTTAGCATACCAAATGAACTAACCCATGATGCCTGATTGTCCCAACACCCCATGAATATCTCTGGGCCATGGTTTGGATAGAATAAAAAAGAAATCTTCGAAGGTTTACTATATATTTTGGTTTTGTGGCTCCATATCTTAGATATATGAGCATCTTCAAGACTTCTTTTCCTACTGACCCAAATTGACCATCATATGTTAGAAAATTTAACTATCCAGAATACTACCCTATCAAAGGGTTTGGTAAAACTAGCCCTTCTGACCCCTTTTATGATTTTCTTTGTGTTGTAAATGTATTAGGGTTCAGTTTCCCCTTATTGTAGCATGGTTTTAACCAGTTCTTTCAAGGTCCCTTTGGTAGGATGTGGGACATGCAAAATTGGCACCTAGCCACCTTACTTATTGTATTCACAGAAAAAGGAATAAAAATATTTCTAACCTTTGTCCTAGATTGCTCTAGGTTTATGAAAAATTCTCTTACTAATTCTTCGTTATACTTTGAATTTTTTTTTTAGGAACTCTAGCCATCCTTCCTGCTCAAAGATAGATGTCACTTATTCATCCGCTAGTAGCTGGGAATCATCCTCTGGTTCTGATTTTTTTTTAATCCCCATATCGATTCAAATTTGATTTCCTTTGATTCTGTGTAAATTGGCTACATGGCTTCTTGCTTAGCTGCAGAGCTAACGATTTTAGCTACAGAACCTCTGTTCTTAGCTGCAGAATACAATCCTAATTCATTGCTTCTCCCTCAATATTTATCTGCAACTATTTCACTTTTTTGATTTTGCACTAATGATTACTCATGATAACTATGCCACCACTTATTCCATCCAAATCATCTTCATGATTACTCACTTTTAATAATAATAATGTAAAAATAGATGACTCATCATACCAACTTTTAAATCAAATATAATCACACATGAAAACTTTTAATCTAACCTTAAATAAGTTAAAAGATATAATTCCCATCCTTGACGGTGTAATCCTTTCGTTATGATGACTCATCATTCCTATAAGTGGAATAAAAAATGGTTAGAAAATACAACTATAATTCCAAATAATTTCCTTGTATTTGAATTAGTCATTTGAGGAGATCAACTGCCATTGCTGATTTTTAATTGACCTCTAAGAGATTTTTTTTATTTTTTATTTTTTTATTTTTTTGGGGGAAGAGAATGCCATTTACTGGTTTTCATTTTCTTCCCTTTTATTCTGGATCTATCATCTAGTTATTTGATCATTTTGGAAGAACTGGGTTTTTCCATATGATCAAATTCTTTGTCTGCTTCAATTGTAACATTCCCATTTTAAGACTGTAGAAACAAGGGATTTTTTTTTAAAATAGTGTTCACTGTTCTAAATAAAGCATTATTTAGAACAAACATTCCATGCCAATTGAATTCAATGGATAAACATGCAGCTGTAATGACTCGGTGATTCACCGATCTATTCACTCCATAACTCGGTAAGCTACCGATCTATTTATGTTATCTTATATATTGAATACATGTTGTATACTTCATATACTTTGTCTTCCTACCCTACACCGGGGACTGAGTGATCTATTTAAAGAACATATCTGAATATCTGTTACCAATAATCATTTGATATCACGTTGTTTTAAACTTGGTGACATAGGACAATGCAACCATCAACTTTCGATACTTTGGCCAAAGATTTATAACATACTTTATATGTCACTATTCCTAGATGACATACTCGTCATATTGGAATACGTCCTTCACCTCACTCCTCAATTATCATGATTGGTCTTTACTGACTACTATCAGTCCACTTGTTCCAGGTTTAACTCTAGCCCTAGATAGGAATATAACTTATTATAAGAAGACGCTTACAATGGCTTAGGGTAAATGGGCATACTCAGTTGACCTAAGTTGATCAGATGTACCAACGTACCCTGAGCCATTGGAAGCTAATTCATATCCTAAATATGCTCATATCCAGACCTAGAGAGAAGCTAAGTTCAAGTCTGAGTTCCTATTGTGTGTAGATCTAGATGATCAATGCGGAAGGGTGATGCCACATGTCAACTACAACGTTGTATTCTCAAGAAGACCCAAGCCTTCTCGAAAGCACAACCCTACAGTTGGCGTGTGCCAACATCCTTTAGAAACTACCTCATCGAGATGTACATACCCCGAGGAGATTGTTATTACATTATTAGTCTGAATTATTACTTGATTACAACAACCCTGCCAAACCCTAATCCAATGCTCAATAAGTTCTTAAAGAAATTTGTTTTATTTAGTCCATAAAGAACTTCATTATACTTACAGTTGTTTTCAATGTTAGATCTCTCAGTTACACTGCTAATTAACTGCAACCGAACATCGTTATCAAGTTTCATTTAAAAAGTACAATAACTTTTAGACATGTTCAACGTCCTAATATATCCAATTTAAAGTAGACTTCATACAAAATGAAGTCTAATGAATTGTAATCATATTTCCATACCTTTTTGGTTTATATTCCAAATAGAAAGAGTCTTTATCTACATGTTTAAGTGTTAGGGTATATCCTACCCAATATCCATAATTCTTAATCTATGTTCAACACACATTACATTACTATATTATATAGATTAGATAAAGATCATCATATTCTGCAACTTAACAAGCTGTATCTTAATTAGGGAAATTGAACTAAATCCATTTATCCAACTTATCAAAGAATAACCCATTAAGCATAAAAATAATATGAAGAATATCATCAAGATAGAAATCCATCTCTTTCATACAAGTACAAGATAATTTACACACCTATACAAGTAAATTCTAAGATTTCAATTCATCTTTATAACTTATACATTTACAAGCCTTATACATTTTAGGCATACTGCATAACAACTGTCTTCATTCTAAAAGAATACTACTTTTATTTTTCAATACAATCTCAAGAATGAATCAGAATTCTTCACAAGGAATCAGACTTAAATCAGCCAATGCATCATATAGGTTTTGCTCCTTTTCTCACTTACAAAGTCCATCTGCAAAAATTGCTAGCACGGGCTAGTTCAATGAACTGAGCATGATAAGTACTAAGCCTTAAAACTAAGTGCATTCCAATAATTGTTCCATTAAAACAACTCTTCTTTAATGAGACAATTATTACATCATAAATATCAATATAAGTAATAGCAAACAGAGTAGAAGTACATTAACCAATCTAAATTCACTTCTAAGAGAAGAACAAAATATAATCCACAACATCTGCCTTACAAAGTTTAAAGTTTAATTGATCCTAACAATTACCTTTAAACAACAAAGAAAAGGTTTACAATATAGATCTCATTGGAATGATTCATCTAGCTCCTAAGCAAGAAAGAAGAATATCATTTCCAAACTATGTTCAACACAAAAATATCACAAAATAGATACAAGTTCAAAACATGAATTTAACTGTTTCGTTTAAAGGACAACTACCTTTAAATACAACATTGCAGATTTTAAACAAAATAGAATCCTATATCAATCTAAGAAGGAATATAGAATTTTAACAGTTTGACAACAAGATTGTATTTTCTGTTCAACAAAACCGAAACATCAAATCTCTTCCTCCATCAATTTAACAAAAGATATGAACAAGGAAAGCTAAACAGGTATAATAAATATCCATTTTGCAAGAGAAATAATAACAGGAGGGTTCAATCAAATGAACTAATCCCTACAGGTTGGAAAGGGAATCTTATCAGAATTTGACTCAATCTTTAATTTATTCTCTAAACTTGACAGCAAATTCCTGTCTCTAATCTAAACAATAAGCTCATACACTAGTTCCCAGAAGAGAGAAAAAAATCAACTTATTGCAAGAAACGTACTAAAAGTCCACATTACAATCCTTATCATTAAAAACATGAGTTCCAATTTTAGTTCAGAACAACACTCAGTAAAGTTCTAAAACAACACCCTGTCCCTAAGGGTTCCCAATTTCCTTCTTCTTCTATAAGACTTAAGCATTAACTTATTGATCCCAACATGATTAGAAAACTTGAAACCTTAAACTAAACTAGTTCAAGAGTATCCTTGAACATGAAACCGAAATTCCCTTACACGCCTCCACAACATTGTACTTAAACGTAGATGATTCATAATTCTTTTAGAACTATAAAACAAAATTAGGTTAAACAGATTTAAGTATTCTGCCACCACTATTATTTCTAAGCATAGATAAAAATTCATTTTAAACAAATTCCAAATCCTACTATCAAACAAAAATGTTTCCAGTTAAATCTCCAAGAGATACTCAAACAGCTCAGTGATACTACTTACCCAGAATTACTTGGAGAAAACGGTTTGCATTAAAGGAGTTATAAGCTTCTAACTAGAATACAATTTACACCCAACTCACAAATACCAGAATAGAGCTAACATGTTGTTCAACTAAAAATTCAAACACTATGTATCAAATTACATGAACAATGCCGAATCACAAAGTCCCAAACATGATCATAGATATACACAAATATTGTGATACAAGTCAGAATATAACACGACAACCTTAACCAGTTTATAGCGTAAATAAGAAACCCTATTCCAACTCAAAATGAATCACAAGTTTCCCACGGAGGAGTTCAAAACTATTCAAGTAGATATTCGTAGGTTCAGGGAAACCACAATTCCCATTCTAGTTTGTATATCAAATAAGAAAGCTGATACCATCTCGAAACATGAGCTCCTACCAAAGTTCAGAACTAATAAAAAAAGTATTATTACTGTGCAAATTACGAACTTCCATTAATAGTCCAGAATAACACAAGAATAAAAATGAGTACAGAGGTACATATGGACTTAAAACAATAGTCCAAGATTACTCGAGAATCTAAACATTGTTTCAGAGTGACAAGAATCTCTAATCCAAATCCTTAACAAAACACTATCCCCTAATCAAGCTTAACTACACACGAAATTTAATACATGATCAAATGAAACACCATCTCAACACAAGCTCAAGCTCAAACAAAACACGATCTCAACTACAAGCTTTAGCTTAGTAACACAAACCTGAATAAAGGCTCTAGCTCAAACAAAAGATAAGCTCAACTACAAGTTTTAGCTCACACAAAGACGAGCTCAACTACAAGCTTTAGCTCACACAAATACGAGCTCAACAACAAGCTTTAGCTCAAAAAAAAGATGATCTCAACAACAAGCTTTAGCTCAAAAAAGATGAGCTCCACAGAAAGATCAAATGGGATTCAAGTTCCTAAAACACAGAACCAAATAAACAATGATGAAGGTCAGTTGAAAACACAACTTTGTCATATATTGGTTTAAGAAATGACAAGCATAGTTACAGTAACAAGTTTCTCATACATGTCTCGCTAATAGCACATACCAAGAAAGTTTCAAACACTTATCACCAATTTTCCATAGATTCATACCCAAATTTCCAAAGATTACAAAACCCAGCAAGCAAATAACCAAATAAAACATGAAAGCCAAGAATCTCATAAGAGCAGAGTCATTTTAATGAAACATTTAGAATAAAGCAAGAGATTTTAATGGTTAGAGCCTATCATGCCTGATAGCACCTCTGCCAAATCAAAGGAGACTTCTAGACAAACTTCCAACTCCTTTTCTCCTCCATGAAAGATCAACCAACCAACAACTTTCCTCAGCATGCCTCATATACCTTCCTATGATCGAAAATAGACCAAGTGAGTTAAAAATAGCAATGAAGTGCAAGTCAAACTACTGGTTTGAAGAACCAGTTTGGTTCATGTAGAGAAAAATCCAAAAATCATGCAAAAACCAACAACCTCCCATAAATCCACCTTCCAAGTTTCCTAGATGGTTTGTGAACAAAACTCAAGGCCAATTAATTTCATTAATTCCAATTTTCCTGCTCAACTCTCCTTGCCACCATCTCCTAAATCTGGTGAATGCTAGTTCCCATTTAACATAAAACTCCATCTTTAGTGGAGCTTCCACATAAGCCTTCGCTAAATCAACTAGCCCCTGCCAAAACTGATAGTACCTTATGCCATTAAGACCCTTATCAACAATTAAATGCCATTAAAACTGTCGCCTTAGAGGTATGTGACCCCTTTAGGTTCCCATTAAATTAGCTTAGGACAGATCCTTAAACTTAGGTTATTTTAGGAGTAATTGCCTTAGGTCTTAACACATTACCTTAGGTAATTTCCAACATTAGGTTAGATCATCTCACAACCATATAACATTAGGTTTTAGGTTAATTTAGATAGCTTAGCAACCTTTCTATATTCCCTTAGCACAAGGCTTAGATTAGAATAAAAATTCAATTAAGTAGAATAGCTAGGTAGTGAATATTCTTACATAGCTTAGGATTCCATAGGATAATCCTATAGTTAAAGCATTCTGAATCCTTCCTATGCCATGAACATGTTGTATTTTATTTACGTCAGCAATGTACTGCCAAGATCAATCTCTAAGGACCTAAGCACAACATACAACTGAATAGAAATATGTTCACACAAGATTAAAGAACTTTTAATAACAAATTTCAATCCACCATGTCCCTCAATTATGGAATGTCAATTTACCATTCATTCAACTGAGAAGGTTTAAAACATTCCTTGGATCATTGAAATTGATCCAGGGATGAGTTAGATAAAGAGGTAAGTTTGCAACTCTTAAGATAGATCGCAACTCACCTTCAAGAAGTGAAAAATGGATTCAAGGAAGCCATTCCATTCTAGCCTAATGATCTTAAGAACAAAAAATATTTATCCATATCAAGCATGATCTCCAACAATCAAAAGAACACATCTTTAGAAGAAAATCACATGTCAACACTTGAAATGCAAAAGAGGAATATAACAATTGTCGAGGGTGTTACATCAATCTTCCTCAAGAATTCATCCTTAGTAGGAGGCTTCCTATAGAGTTTTAGCCTATTTCTATTAACCAAGAGTGTTATTCTGCTGCCGTCAATGGGAAATAACTGAATATAACCATTTTTAAATATCTGCTCAATTTGATAGGGTCCCAACCATCTGGTTCTCAATTTTGCCTTGAATTGTTGGTACTTAGAATCAAATAGCAATGCCTAGTCTCCTTCTTTTAATTGCCTCTTATTGATATGTGTGTCATGCCATTTCTTCCTTTGATATTCGATTATCTCTGTCTGCTGAAGTGCTTCCATCCTCAATTCATTGAGTTGAAGGATTCTTTCTTTTTGAGCTGCATCCAACCCACCACCCACCTTAACTATTGTTCTCAATGTCTGTAGTTCAAACTCAATGGGAAACAAGGGATTTTTCCCATAGACTAACTCATATGGTGAAAACCTTGTTGTAGTTTTCCAAGTTATATTATAAGCCCAGACAACTTGAGGTAGTCTCTTTACCCAATCTTTTCTCCTAGCTTCAACTATTTTGGTAAGGATGTTTTCCAATTATCTGTTTGTTACTTCAGCTTGTCCATTTGATTGTGGGTGATAAGGAGATGACTTCCTATGATTGATTTGGTAATACATTGTGAAAGCTTGGATCATATTAGAAATAAATTGTGGTCCCTGATATGAAACTATGCTCCTTGTTCTCCAAACTTTACCATAATTCTGTGCCAAAGGAAATCAACAACTACTTCTTCAGTGGCATTTGTCAATGCTTGTAATTTTGCCCATTTTTTCACATAGTCAGTACACACAAGAATATATTCATTTCCTTGTGAAGGAGGATTAAAGGGACTAAAAAAATCCAATCCCCATATCTCAAATGGTTGAATCACTACTTGAGGTTGAAGAGGCATTTCATTGGTGAAAGTTGGTTGTCCATCTTTTGATAAGGATCACACTGCTTGATATATCTCTTCACATCCTTGTATAGAGAAGACCAAAAATAACTAGTTCCAAGTATCTTATGAGTTGTTATTTTCATTGAATAGTGTCCTCTACTTGGTTCATCATGACATGCTATGAGGATGTCAAAGATTTCATCTTCTCTTACACACTTGCGTAAAACCAAATCAGGACCACATTTAAATATCATTCCATTTAACCATTTGAATTTTGCACTGGTTTTGATTAAATTCTTTATTTGTTTCTTAGTGAAGGAAGGAGGAAACCTCCATGTTGCAAGATAATTTGTCATATCATCAAACCATGGTGTAACTACTAAAATAGAAAACAATTGTTCATTTGGAAAGTTATTCTTCACTAGATCTTACTCCCCTGTAGTGGTTAGTCTTGACAAAAAATCAGCTACCACATTAGATTTACCTGGATTTTCCACAATAGTAATATCAAATTCTTGTAAAAGTAATAACCATCTAATTATTCTTCCTCCAACCACTGATTTGTTCATTAAATATTTAATTGCTAAATGATCTGTGTGTATAAATATTCTATACCATGTAATGTAATGTCTGCATTTATTGATTGCATAAATCATAGCAAGAAATTCTTTTTTAGTGGTGGTGTAATTTTTTTCAGTGGTAGTAAGATTTTTACTAAGAAAATAAATAGCATACATTTTTCCTTCTTCATCTTTCTATCCCAAAACTACACCAGTGGAATTATTTGAGGCATCTGTTTCGATATGAAATGGATTTTCCCAATTAGATCCTCTCAATATTGGGGGAGTGATTGATTTTTCTTTAATTTCTTCATAAGCATGCTAACACCTTTCATCCCAAAGAAATTCATAGTCCTTGGTTAGCAAATTAAACATGGGGGCAGCAATTTTACTGAAATCTTTGATAAAGTGCCTATAGTACTCAGCATGTCCTAAAAATGAATTGATATCTGTGGGGGTTTGAGGAATAGGTAAGTCTGAAATGATCCTAATTTTGTTTTGATCAACCTAAATTCCTCTTTTTGAAATATGGTGTCCTAATACAATCCCCTCATTAACCATCATTAAACACTTTTCATGACTAAGAGACAGATTGTGTTGTTCACATCTTGTTAACACTCTATCCAGATTTCTCAAAGCATCATCAAATGTATCTTCGTGTACAATGAAGCCATCCATATATATCTTAACACAATCATTTGTTAGATCAACAAAGATTTCAAGTACAACTCTCTGGAAATTTATAGGAGCATTGCATAATCCAAATGGTAACACCCTATAGGAAAAGGTACCCCATGGACATGTAAATGTAGTTTTGTCTTGATCTTCAGCAACAACTCTGATTTGATTGTATCCACTAAATTCATCTAAGAATGAAAAGTATGGTTTACCTGAAAGGTTTTCTAGGACTTGACCTATAAATGGTAAGGGAAAATAATCTCTCAGTGTCGCTTTGTTCAGTTCCTTATATTTAACACATATTCTCTATTTTTCATTCTTTTTAGGAACAATTACGAGAGGAGATACCCACTTACTATTTGAGATAGGGTAGATAAAACCTACTTGTAATAGTTTTTCAATTTCTTGTTTGACTATATCCCTTAAGTCTGGGTTAATCCTTCTTTGAGGTTTCCTAACTGGTTTAATGTTTTCAGTATAGATGTGATGAGTGAAGATACTTGGGTGAATTCCCTTCATGTATTTGTAATCCTAAGAAAAATATTTAGTATGATTTTGTAGAAGATCAAACAATTTAGCGTCTTCATCATCCTTTAACCAACTGTTAATGTTCAAAATTTTACCTAGTTGAATCTCAACATGCTTGGTTCCGATGTGTGATGAATAGATTTGTTGAAAGGGTTCCATTAAATTATTTAGTGGACATGCATGTGATATGTAACAACATCTCCAAAATTTCCTTGAGACAGAATACTGGAAAAAGGATAGTAAGGAGAATTATGATACTTATCTCTTTGTAGGTCAAACTCTTTGTCACTGCTACTTTCTAGAAATTCTTCACCATTCCCTGATGGATTTGAAACTGAAGATATTGATTCTTCCTCTCCCCATGAGAAATCTCATTCTTCTGGAGTGAAATTATTTTCAATCACAGAGAGATAACGTTATGGTGATTCTGAAACTAAATGTGGTGGTTTCGGAACAAATTTCGCAAGTTCCGGAACTATGATCGCAGGTTCTATAACTATTTATGATTGCTTTGAGGATAGCTGGTGCTCATTCAATGGTGGATTAATCATCTCTTCTACTTCTCTTACGTGATCCTCCAATGTGATTATAGCTAAAGAAGACAAATTTTTCTTATTAGTATCAGAAGAATCAACCCACAATTGTTCTTGATTGTCAATAAAAGGTCGTGCAAAAGGATAAAAGGAAATTTTCTTAGAGTTCTCACCATTTGAGATAGTCATATCACCTGACCTGCAATCAATTAAGGCAGCAACTGTAGCAAACCATGGTCTACCCAAAATAATGGGATAACCCAATGTTTTACCTTTTTGCTACAGTATAAGGAAGTCAGTTGGATATTCCCATGACTCCACCATAACCGCCACGTCTTCAATAATCTCTTTTGGTTTTGCTACAAACTGGTCTGCCATATGCAATATGGTATTAGTAGGTTACATACCCGTTAATGGTAATGTTTTCAAAGTGTCTACTGTCATTACATTTATAGCCGCTCCTAAATCTACCAAAATGTTATGTATATCCTTATTCCCTATAGAGATAGAAATAATAGGACTTCCAGGATCTCCGTATTTTAGAAGTAAAAGTTTTTCTGCTAATAAATAAGCAAGTTTCCCATCTACTTTGATAGTCTTGGGGTACTTTTTCTTCCTTCCAGGATTTTGCAAACATAACATTTTGATTAATTTATTCAATTCTGGAATGTCCTTAATTGCTTGTAACTGTGGTATTTCAATATTCAATTTCCTTAGTTCTTGTACCAATTCAAACTCCTTGGTTTTTATAGCTTCTTTAAATCTCTCTAGAAATGGAGTCTTAGTAGTGTCGTTATCTAGCTCCTTTTCTTTTCTTTTTATATCCTCTTTGGGAACAATAGTACTAGGGGTTTCATTTTCTTCTGTCATTTTAGTGATTATAATAGGTGGACTGCTAATTATTTTTCCAGATCTAGTTTGAATATCGTTACAATCCATGTCATTTAGATCAACCGATTTTTCTAGTTTTGTTCCGTAAATAAGAGTTGTTTGTTTATTTCTTGGGTTTTCTATTGGCTATGCTGGTATTTGTGTTTGGACTATATTCTCAGTTTGTGAATTCTGTGTAGTGGAACCCATGATGGCCCGTTGATTCTGATTTGGATATGTTTTTCCTTTAGCATAATTACTAGGGTTCCATCTAGGTTATGACCAAGCATAAGGACTTCCTTTACCAGCCCATGGTTATTGATGTCCCTGAGCATACCAAGCTTGACTTGCCCAATCTTGAGGGTTCCATGTTGGTTGAGATACCCAATGTGGTTGTCCCCAATTTTGTGGTACTGTTTGAGCATCCCATGGCATCATCTAGGGATTAGGAATTGATCTTGGCATAAAATACCCTTGGTGAGGTTGTCTCTGAACAAAATTCAATTCTTCTGTTGTGGATGATGTACTAGTTTGTTTAAGATGATTATTTATGACTGGGAGTAGAGAACAAGCATTAGTATCATAGTCTTTAGATTCACAAATAAGACATACTTCCATTTTATCCAAAGGACAATCTCTTATTGCATGCTTCTTCCTACATCTAGGATAATACATAGCCAATGGTTCAGTTTTGGCATTTTCTTTATATTTTAATCAATCCATAGTAGAGGTTAATTGAACTAAAATGTCTGTTTTAAAGTTTTCTAGCTCATCCATTAGTTTGTTCATATTTGGATTCAAACTTTTCACCAATTCTCCTTTTCTAGGTCCACCCCTTGTTCTGGAATAGCTTCTATAAATGTCCTTAATTTCATTCATCCTTAATTGATCAATGTCTCCACCTTCTATCAAGTTAAGGGATTCCCTAGATTCGTCATCCAAACCCTTAAGAAAAATGGTTTTACTTAACTCCTCTTGAATTACAAAGCCACACCTTTTGCTTATGAAGAGGAATCTATCTAAATAATCTTATATATTTTCATCCTCCTCCTACTTGATTTTGAAGAATTCTTCCTTCCTATTTCTCCCTCTACAATAATCCTGGTATTTTTCTAGGAAGGTAGTTTCCATTTGTGCCCAAGTGGTAATAGAGTTGGATGTTAATCCCATGAATCATCTCATTGTTGCACCCTTCAGAGTGGATGGAAACAAATTTATTTTTTGATTATCCATTTTGTAGTCACAGGTTTGAGATAGTACCTTGAACTCAAACAGAAATTGTTCAGGGTCTTCAAATGGCATCCCTCTAAATGTGTAGGTGAGATATTTTTCATTGGTGTATCATCATTATCCAATTGGATTGGATAAGTAAAGGTCATATCAGGTTCTCTTTCAACTTCTCATGCCATTTTAAAAATATTTTCTAATTTTTTCTCCCAATCAATGTGGTAAGTGGTATGCCTTGGGGAAGGTGAAAAATTAGGAGTAGGAGGTTGACTACTCAATTGAGAATCAAAACTCACCCTAAATGGATCTTGAGAAATAATCCTTCTCCTAAAAGTTATACTTCCTTCAAGTGACTGATCTAAAAATTCCAAAGGTGGTAATTTTGTTTCTTGTATAACAGAGGATGATGTTGCCTCCAATTCTTGATCAACTTCCTTATTTAGACTAGAGGATGTTATGAATTCTTGTGAAGTTGTTTTTGGGAGGAATCTACCCTTTGAGTCTCTTGGTGTACTCATAAATTTTATGATATAGTAGGGAAGATCCTTCTACTAGTAGATGTATGATTGTTGCTCTTGTTAACACCTACTTAGAAAATTCCAACTAGTGTGTCCTCGGAAATGGCACCAAAAATGATGGGTGTTGTTATTCCCTTAATTTAATCAACTTTATGTTGATGTCATATTCAAACCAAGGGTGTGTCTAAAGCTATATGTAATAAGAATAATTCTATCGATCTAGTAGTTGACTGTAATTATTTTTGTATTTTCTGGGGTATCTTTTCAATGTCTTAAGGACTTCTTGGTAAATACCTTATTTAAATCATACTATGAAAACTTTGCTGAAAGGAAACACACTTTTCAGAATGGAAATATACACACTTTCTTTTGGAAATAAACACACAACTTAGAGTTCTTAAAAATGGTTGTAAGAAGAATAAGAATATATCTAGACACTTGTAGGAACAAGTATACAACAGAGTTTAACTATAAGAATTAAAAGCAATATATAATTAATAGATCTATACTATTTTCTTAGGAAATATAAATACCAAATAGATGAATATCCTGGTCCTTGGGGGAGTGGGCCCTTACTCCTCCTTCAATCAAGATTTAACAACTTAGAATTCTCTCAAACATGAATGGCTATTTATTGATAAAACATTCGGTATTACAAAACATACTGTATCTGTGTACTTATTCTATATGTATATCTATCTTCTCTGTATTTATCTACTACAGTTCTGCTTATATATACATTTACAATCATAGTTTTCTCTATGATTTTGATGAAATCGAATCATGCCTAGAATAGATGCTAACTTAGATTTTGTCTGATCAAACAACTATAAGATAACTATCCCTGGATCTGTGATCAGAAATATTCTCATCCTTTCCTGATTTAAAGGGTCATTGATGCTAAATCACCGAATGTGGTTAGAATAGATAAACTTTCATTGATTCTGGAACTTCAGAGAAGTTTCAGAACCATAGGAAATCGTTAAAGATCAAAACCATGAGAGTTCTGGAGCTATACTCAGGAGTTCTAGAACTAAGTCCAAAAATTCCAGAACTAATTACTGGAGTTCTAGAACTAAGTCTGAAAGTTCCAGAACTAGGTGATGAATCCTGTGAATGTGTAATGGAGTTACAAAACTAGCTTAGAAGTTCCAGAACTAAGCCGTATTGGAACAGATGCTTCTGAAAACATGTTGAATGCTACATACTTCATTTCTTCGACTGATTGGACCTAATTTATTACAAAACTAAATTTCCAACACACTTCATCAGGAATTTCAGAGCTTTTAAACTTTAGAATCACAATCAATCAAAAGACAGAAAATTAAATCCTAACTCATATCAGATCAAATAAAAGTCACAAAATGTAATCAAACTTAATAAAAAGGAGAGTAAGATGATATTATTTATTATACATTTAACAAGCATATTCTGGCCTCATCAAGTACCAAAAAATAAAGGAAGTAAGAAGTAAAACCGCAAAGGTAAGGAATCTGAAGGAAAAACCATGGAACAAAAGAAAAACCATGAAGAACTAGAGGAGCCGCAGAAGACTACAAAATCCTCAAGAAGAAGAGATAGAGTTGCGGACATGGAACAATGTTGTGGAAAGGTATAAAGTTAAGAGGAAATCCACGAGACATTATAAAATCTGTGATAAGAATAGAAGAGTTGCAGATAACTAAAAATCCTCCTAGGAAGAATAAATTCCGCCAAACAAAGGCAAGTGTCTCGATACAAAGGAGAAAGTCAGAGGATAAAAATAAAGTCATGAAATGATGGAATATGGACTGGACAAGGGTTGAAGGCAATTAAATTAATTCAAACATGTACAAGTGAGATTTGGTTCTCCAAAATTGATGGTGATTCAACTGTCAGGTGATTATGGCTAAGAATATGACTTGAAATCCACAAAGATGGCACTGTTCCAGCTGCCATCATTTAATGCGTATTGACTTTGTGGAAATATAGTTACATTCTCTATGTGATCCTGAGTTTCAAGGTGAAATAAAATATGGAGAAGGAAACGGCTCGCTAATCTCTGTCACGATGAAAATTGTAAAAAGAGGGAAAATCTATTTTTGGAAATGGCTAATAAATTTCTCTAGCAGGTGCATGGAAAATATTGTAATCAATTTGAATACATAACGATTAAGATTTGGAGTTAGTTGTATGCATTTAATGGAGCCGAATTCTCAGGAGACCAAGTAGGAAGGTGCATGTCACTTAATTTGAGGTGAAGGAATGGGTTGTTTGTGATATAGTTTGGACTTGGAACTATTTTGTATGCTGCTCAAGTGGGAAAAACAGTATTCGAGCTAAGTGAGAACTGTAGAAGAGATAATACAATGCAATCAAGCTAAGAAAGAGTGACAAAAGAAAAGAGAGAGGAAAGAGGAGAGAAGATCAATGATGCATTGATTTAGAAGATGAATAAAGCATCAAGGGTGAAAAATTGATTGAGTAAAGAGTTTGAATCAGATGAGCAGAAGAGAGTAATAAATATAACACAGATAGAGTCAAGAAAGTGATAATAATTGTTGTAACTATATGATCAAATTATGTATAAGAACCAAGTCTAAGTTTTAGCTTAGCAGATTTAGGGAGTTGTAGCTTCCTTGTAGGTGGATGCCTGTAAAAGAAATCTCTTTTGATGCGTAATATTCACTTGTATCCTTTGTTGTATGTAATATCAGTAGAGGTATAGGGGTTGGATCTCCTTGTGGGATTGGTGTCTCACTAAAAAAATATTTTAATATTTTTTATATTCCTATGAGTCCTTTCTTTGTGTAATATAAACAACGATTTTGGTGGGTTTTCTCTTGAAAGGGTTTCCCATGGTAATTTTTGTCTTCTGTGTTATTGTGTAAGACATTTTTTTGTTTGAATGCTCATAGTTTAAAGCCACACATCTCTAAAGGGTTTTAAAATTGGCATCAAGAGGAAATTTTTAATCTACACAGATTCACCCCCCCTCTCAGTGCTTGTGATCTCTAAAAATTCTTATTTGCCTTCTTTTTTTCTGCTATATTCTTTTGACTGCAAAGCTTGAACCAATCATATTTCTCTTGTTAGCTTTGCATTGTCAATTTTTGCGAAGCCCGAGCCAATTAGAAGGCCCTATCTTACTTCGTTGTGTCAGTAATATTATTTATTTAATTTTCATTCATGAAACATGATCCAATAAGGGATATACATATGTCTTCACGTTGTAAGACTTGGATTAGTTGTCCTCTGTCATCTGTGAAATTTGAGCCAATAGGATTGCTCCTAGTAGCTTCGTATTTCACATTATGTGTCTTATTTTAACTTGCTTCTAACATATGCGAAGGAAAAAATAATAAAATTTATCCAAGTATGTTTTATTTCACACTTGTCAGATTTGTGAAATCCAAGCCAATAGAATTGCTCCACATTTTTACATTAGCCAGTCTTTCATTTGTGGCAGTTGTTATCCAATTAAAATTTTCCATATTTTCACATTTGTCAATGTTTGTTAGTATTTCGAAAAGCGAGCCATTTAAAAGGCTCCATGTGTCCTCAATTTTCTTTAGTCATTTTGGTTACACTGCGAAGTGCAAAACAATAGCATTTGAACACGTACATCTCTTTTTCACATTTATTAATATCTATCATTTGTGAAGTTTGATCCATTTAAAAGGCTCCACGTATATTCTTTTTTTTACTTGTCTTTGTTAGATTTGTGAAGCATGAATCTATTGCTCTTTGACACGTATTTTAATTGTTTCAGCCTTTGCAATTGTTAGGGTGTCAGTATTTGATTTTTCTTAGCCACTTACATTGTGACACTTGTCTTATAACTTTTTCCAACCTGAACTTTTTTCACAATTTGGTTTATTTTGGGGACTTTAAGCCCACTCAAAGATATCTATTTAAACTTTCGACAAGTGGCCTCATTTGACTAAGACTTTGATTTCAATTTGTGTCAAACTGTGAAAAGCAATCCAATTAATTTAAAACACATGTATATGGTTCTGTCTTTTAATTAATTGTCTTCTGTTTTATTAGCTACATTGCGAAATGAGAGCTAATTGAAAAGTGACACATATATTTTTTTTTTGTTGTTTTCAGTCTTCTCTTAGTTTTTTGACATGTGGTTATTTTTTATTTTTGCGGACCTAAAAAAGCATTTTTTTTAAAAGTTTTACGTCCACCCGAGGATATGTTTTTTAACTTGTTTTTATTTATTAAGTAGCTCATTTTTTAGCTTGCTCCATCGAGTTACTAAATAACTCATTGAGATACTCTATCCTAAATTTGTCCGAGCTCGGTCAGCTCACCTGTAAACTCAATCCCAATTAAGTTCTATAAAATTAAGCTTAAATTCGATGAAATCAAGCTATTTTTTTTTTATTAATTTAGAGATATTTACATTCGTATAGCTAATAAAAAGATACGTAGCTAGTTTTATTGTCTCTATTTGGCTTCCTTGACTCATTTTTAGCTGAATTTGTTTCCATTGCCATCCAAGCATTAAAAATGGCCAGTTTAGCTAGTTTTTTGTTAGATAAGTCTCAACTTTTAAATGGAATGAACAATAGTATCTAGAGGGTAAGGTTAAAATTTTGTTTCATGTCTAGAAAGCTCTGGGATCTTGTGACTGGTATTGAAAAATGTCCCATAGGGAGACAAGCTACCCCTAAAATCCTTAGCTCCTTCTCTCAGAGATCTCAGGAAGCTCTATCCATCCTATTGCAAAGCATTAGAGATGAATTCTTAATGCATATAGGTCATATGGACTCGCCTGCAGATGCATGTAAACAATTAGAGACCATGCATGAAGGTAGTAGGTTTTCTAAAATTATTAAACTGGTTTTAGAGCTATTTACAACACCCATGAAGGGGGATGAGAAAATTGTCAACTATTTGGCTAAAATTAAGAACATCAAAGCTCAATTAGATGGCTACACCTGTGAATTATTTCAAGGTAAGCTATTGTACTTCATAATTCAGATCAATATTCATAAAAATTTCAGAAACTACATCTCAACTCTCAATTCTACGTATCAAAATGAGAATGATCTTCCTGATCTAGATACCGTGTCTTTTTTATTGATTCAAGAAGAGAGAGTCATGGAGAAATTTGATTCAAAAGAGACTTATTCTCAAGCCCTATTCTCGCAGAGTCATAAGTATTCTCATAATAGAAATAATAACAATCATAGTAAAAGCCTTAATATCATATCTATATTTAAATCAATTCCTAAGACTAACTCTAAGAAAAATCAGAACTTTAAAGCCAAATTTAATGTTACTTGTAATAAGTGTGGAAAATTTGGGTATAAATGGTCTGATTATAGGGTGAAGACTAACAAATCAGTGAAGAATACTAAGAATAGCAAGCCTAATAACCATAAGGAAAATCAGATGCAAACCCAAGCAAATGTGGTTGAGTAGTCTATTGCTTTGTGTACAACCCTTTCATCTTCAAATGACAATGAATGGATTCTTGATAGTGGTGCCTCTAGGCACATGACTTGTACTCCTAGTATCCTCTCAGATGTATTTAAATGTGAAGAGAATATCTATCTAGGAGATAACTCAATCATTAGATCAGAAGGTTGTTGCAATGTTAAGCTTTCAAATGGTGTAATTAGGAATGTCTTATATGTTCCTTAATTGAAAAAGAATATTTTTTCTTGCTCTCAGCTAAATAAAGAAAACTATAAAGTTGTTTTACTGCTAGATAAGTGGTTTGTCAAAGATATGTTTAAAAATGTTATTGCTTCAGGAATTTAAAAAAAATGGCTTGTATATCTTTGATGGTTTTGTGTCTGAATCTTGTTTTTCTTCCTCTTCTAGGAATTATATTGAAATTTTGCATGAAAAAATTGGTCATGTAAATTTCAAAAGCCTATATGATATGTTTAGACCGAATCTTGTTGTTAGTCTTCCTAAGATAAATATAGGTCATGAAACTTGTGAAAGTTCCTCCATGGTAAGCAACATGCTTAACCATTTCACAAACATCATGATCTAAATTCCTCTCAGTTATTATAACTGATTCATAATGATGTGAGAGGCCCACTTGAGGTTCCTTCTCTTAGTGGAGCCTTGTATGTTGTCTATTTTATTGATGATTACTCTAGAATGACTTGGTCTTATTTCATTAAGAAGAAGTCTGATGTCTTAGTTAAGTTTCAAGAATTTAAAGCTGTAGTTGAGAATAATTATAATCTGAAAATTAAGAGAATTAGGACTGATAATGGAGTGAATATGTCAAAAAAAAAATTAATGAGTTTTTTGTGTCATGTGGGATTCAAAGAGAGTTGAAAACTCTCTATTCCCCTCAACAAAATGGAATTGCAGAAAGTAAGAATATGACTATCTTAGAAATGGCTAGGACTATGATTCATGCTTTCAATGTGCCTAAATTCTTATGGGTTGAAGCTATGAACATTTTTGTCTATATTATTAATAGAGTTCCTACTAAATATCTTCATCAAAAAACTCCTCATGAATTTTAGAGAAATAAAAAACCAAATATTTCTCACTTAAGAATATTTGGTACTCCTGATTCTATCTTCATTCCAAAATCCAAAAGGAAGAATCTTGATCCAAACTCTTTTTCTTGTATTTTCATTTGCTATGGCTGTAAAAATAAAGGATTTAGAGTTTATGATCCATTCAAGCATGACATTGTTGAAAATAGAAATGTTCAATTATTATAAAGAAATTTCTATGATGATCCTCTTGAACCCTCCTCTGTTACTCTAGATATAGAGCCTGATAATTCTTATCCCATGGAAACAGAAATTCAAGAGGCTGATCATTCTAATCTAGATATGATGGATATTGAGGGGGAGTCATCTCAAAATGTCTTGCAACCTAAGATTCCTAAACGGGCTCAAAGTCATACAAAACTCTCAACCTGATAATCTTAGAAAGCTAATTAGAAGTCAACATACTTATCATGCCTTGATGACCCTCTATGATGTAGAACCAAAATCCTTTGAAGAAACATCTCAATATGATAAATAGATTAAATATATGAAGGATGAATACAATGATTTAATCAAAAATGAAACTTGGGGACTAATCCTTCCTCCTTCTAAAAGAAGCATCGTAGGATCTAGGTGGTTGTTCAAAATCAAATATAACTCTCTAGGAGAAATTGACAAGTTCAAGGCAAGGCTAGTAGCTCATGGTTTCACTCAGAAACCTAGTATAGACTATGTTGAGACCTTTTATCTTATTGCTAAGATGAGCACTATGAGAGTTATTCTTGCATTAGACGCCCAATATGGTTGGGAGATTCATCAAATGGATGTTAAAAACTATTTCTTAAATGGTGACTTAAAAGAAGAAATCTATATGAGTCAGCCTAAAGGTTTTGAAGAAAATGGTAAAGAAATTTATGTCTATAAGCTTAAAAATTATTTGTATGGTCTTAAGAAAGCTCCTAGATCTTGATATGCTAAAATTAATAGGTTCTTTGAGGAACTTGATTTTTCTAACTATTTTTCTAATAATGATTAATTTTTTAAGTTTAATAACAATCATATTATCATTATTGTTCTTTATGCTGACAATATTTTGATAACTAGCAGTGATAGAAATCTAATTGTTAGAATCAAATAAAATTTAAAATAATATTTTGAAATTACTAATTTAGGTTTATTAAATCATTTTCTTGGCATGATTATATTTCAAGATCATAAGTCTATTGTTGCATCTCAATATCAATATGATATGAATTTTCTATGAAGATTTAACATGATTTAATGTAAGCCTATTTCCATTCCTAATGAAGTTGGTGTCAAGTTAGATCCTAATACTACTTGTGCTAAAGTTGATCTTACTCTATATAAGAATCTAGCTGGTAGTTTAATTTATTTTACCATTACTAGACCTGATATTTATTATGCAATAGGAGTAGTTTCAAGATTTATGTAAGAAACTTATGAGATTCATTGGAAAATGGCAAAGAGAATTTTGAAATATATTAAAGGAACAATCAATTATGGTCTTTTTATTCTTCTTGTAATGATGCACAATTATTTGGTTATTGTGATTCTGATAATGTTAGTGATGTTGCAGATAGAAAGTATACTTTTGGATATCTTTTCAAGTTGGGTGCAAGTTCCATCACTTGGAGTAGCAAGAAGAAACCAATAGTGTCTATATCTTCTACTGAGGCATAGTATAGAAGTGTTATGGAAGCTATTATCCAAAATGTTCATCTTGCACATTTTGTGGCTAACTCCTTCTATTCTTCCCTCTCTTGTGCCTTAGTCATAAATTTTTGCTTTTCAAGGACTCAAAACTTTTTGGAAATGGCACCATTGGATAGAGATCTTTCTCAGCTTTCCAGAAAGGTAAAGTTTTCCTCCTAACTCCATGTATTTTTGAAGTTATGGCTTGGCTGAGTTTTAGTGGGAAATTTTCCCTTGAAAGGCCCGCAGCCAATGAGATGCTGCCTCGTGTCCAAGGAAGTGGCGGTGGTCGGAGGAAATCTTGGTTTTTTTTACCAAGTGTTTTGGTGAATTTCAATAAGGGGATATTTTCCCCGCTGGCCCACCAGCGAATCAGGAGATGCCACGTGTCCAAGGGAGGAATTTGTAAAATTTCACTAAGTGTTGGCGCATGGAAAATTTTGGAAGGAAGGTTCGCGCCCAATCATATTGTGCCACGTGTCCTATGGCGTGGGAGTTTCGGAGGGCAGAGGAGAAGTTTGATTTCTGGCGAAGTGTTTCACCAAATTTCAAAGGAGTTTTTGGCCCGCTACCCCCGCCAATCAATCATGTTTCGACACGTGTCTCCGAAGTCGGGAAAGGCGGAGCGCGGGAGGAAACTGGGATTTTTTCCCAAAAGATTGCGAACAAAGAAATTTTGTTTATGGATGGCCCACGATCAATGAAATGCCGCCACGTGTCTCGGACCGGCGGGAGGTAAGGAGAATTTGGGAAATTTTCCCAAAGGAAAAACGAAGGAATTTTTCAAAGGGAAAAGCCCGCCCCCAAAATGCAAGCCAATGGAATCTCACCACGTGTCTAGGTGGCGCCAAAAAACTTAAGAAAAGCCCGCATGAAAAATTCAAAGGGGCAAGCCCACACCCAATGGGGTTATGCCACGTGTCTAGGTCAAAAATGGTCAAAACGGCCCGTGGAAAATTCAGGAAGGACAGGCCCGCATCTAATCAGCGCACGCCACATGGCCTCAACTCACCGGCCCTGCGGGGATTTTTTGGAAAATTTTCCAAAGGGAAAAACAAAGGAAAATGGAGTAGGATAGGCTCGAGCCCAATAAAAATGTGCCATGTGGCACCTGGAAAGGTAGAGAGTGGGGGTTTTTTGAGAAATTTTCCCAAATGCAAAAAAGGTGAAAAAATTCAAATTTTCGCCCACCAATCCGATTTGGCCCTGTTTTTCCCTAAAATTTCAAATGGCCATATCTTTCGATCCAAAGCTCATTTTTTCACGTTCTTGATATCAATGGAAATCTGGTGAAATTCTCTACAAGATTCTGTGGTCATTTTTGCATTTTGATGGAGTTTGGAGAGATAAAATCAAAAAACACCTCTAGCACGTGGTCATGGACAGAAATGACATTTCAACCACCGTTTTTAATGAAGAATGGCTCGCATTCTCTCCTAGCATGGCTAAAAATGTTAGGGCATGGGCCTATAAGGATACCCATGCTGTTTTGATCATGTTTTGGTCAATGGTTGAATCCCTTCCATGTTTTCCCATGTTTCTCTCTCCTGGGCTTGTCCCTTGCACTGTAAAAGCCAAATTTGGCTCATTTTTTCAGGGTTGAACATTTTTTGTGTATAGCAGGCTCCCTTTTTCACCTTGAAAGTGATTTGGTGGAATATAAGACCTTTTCTAAGAACTGCAGCTTATTTTTTCCTCTCAGGTGTTGTAATGCATGTATTTTGATATTTAAAATGACAATGCAAGCTCTGTGAATGAGTTTCAATCCTCTGCTTATGTTGTTTGCTTCCTTTCTGATATTTCGTTACATGTCATTAGTTTGTGCATGATGTTTTGTTGCATTTCCATGATTTGTGTCAATCTGCAGAAGTAAAAAATGCTCACCACTCCTTTGGTGTATCACCTTATCAGCACTAGTTTCAGTTTTTTTTGCATTCTGCATCTTTGTCCACTTTGGAATTTAGAATAGGATTTTTAATTTGAAAACCTCTATATAACTTGCAAGTGATAAATTTGATCAGAGGAGTTCAGGAACCAGCCTCTAATCTGGAGATTCCTTTCCCATTTTACAAGTCCCACACTTGGGGAAAGGATTCAATGTTGTGCAATCACACTGGATGCTTAGGATGATCAAACTAGAAATCTGATCAACATCCAGGGGTGCTGCTGATTTGCAACAACATAAACTACTAAAGAAGTTATGTCATTGAAAAGACTTTTGGATGAGTTGCACATGGGCGTCAAAGGGAGAACTACTCTTCTATGTTGTTGATTAGTCATACTCTTGAACTTAGAGAGGAAAATACATAAGGTTCATATGGGAAGGAAAAGTGCATTCAAAGGCACGAAAGTATTGGAAAGGATTGCGCTCGAAGAACAGAAATAGGTTCAAGACTTAGCCGTTTTTACAATGAGCATCTATTTTTGGAGATAGCGTGCAGAGCACAAAAACCGGTCAAAGACTTGCGCGACATGCATTGGATATTTTTGGAGGATCAACTACGAAGAAATTTACATGGACACAAGCCAAGAATAGATCTACTACTGCCAGTTAACTAAAATTAGTCTATTGTTAGTGCACTTGCATGTGTGGCTATTTTTGTAATGATGCTTGGCTAATAATAGCATGCAACCTATTTTTGGTTTAGATAAGCGGTGAAGGGCAAGTCCCCACCCATATAAATATGCATTGAACTGTGTAAGAAAAAGGGGGTGAGAATTGTGGTATAGTGAGATTATGTTGCCAAATTTGATAGGTGCGTGAGTGTATGCTACTATTATTATAAGGAAGCTTCTGTGTATTATTGAATTTAATATAATGATGATTATGGACTGAATCAAAGTGTTATCATGGTTATAATTCAATATTTCATTCTTGATTTTATCATGGTTATCTTTTAAGTTTGTTATTCTTTAGATCTAAATCTAAACATGCATCGTAGAAGGATACATTAGTCATAGATCTAAATGCCTTAAGTCTTCATCGTACTAACATCCTGCAACATCAACCCTAAAGAAGGGCCTGGTACCTTTGCACGCTTCAGGTGAGTGGTCAATCTAGGCTAAGTGATGTGCTAGCATGCATGGGCTTATATAGGTGAATTCTAGGCTACATCATTGGTTCCATTACCGGGACCTCTTTTTCTGTTGTTTTTAGGATGATTCATGATGAAGACATATTGGTTGACCTTAGTAAGTGTTGAGGAGTAGATACATGATATGGAAGAAGAATACGCATGATGTTGCAGCATTGGATTTGAGTTTAACGCATGTGTATGGGTGGAACATAATATGTATGACAGTTTATATGAGAGTTTCTTCACTATCTTTCTAGTAGAATTGTACGAGTGGCTGATTTTTTATGCATCTCAGTAGAATTAGAGGTATCACATAGTTGTTTGGATGCAGGAAGAATTTCAGGCCCTTTATGATGCTGATTTGATTTAGACTCACACTGTGGATACATACCATTCCATGGTTTTTTGAACAGTTATATCTTGGGGTACTCAATTTCCACTTATTCGTGGCCAGAGGTAGCTGAATTCTAGTTTTTACGATATCCAAGGGGAACTTACCTGCAAGGCATTCCAATGGTGATCAAGATCCTGATGGTAACTTTTAATTTGGAGAGTAAACTGATGGATAACTAAACCCCACCACGTGTGAAGAGTAGGTTTGGTGAAAGATGAAAGACCTTGCAATAGAAAGGAAGAGATAGGAAAGGTGACTTAAGTATAATGAGGCGTGCGCCAGGGAGGTAGAGAAGAAACAGGAGGTTGCAGAGAAAATGGTGTTGTGGAGAAAGATAGTTTAGGAAGGAGTGAAATTTCACATAGAAGACATGGAACCCAAGCCTCAGAAACTCCCTCATTTCAAAAAACATGACAGGGAACCCTCCTTTTCCTCATGTATAAGCATGCCAGTAGAGACAACCTGGGTTGTGGGTGTGCATCTGAATCCACCTAGAAACCTTGAGGTTGTGCTTGGTTTTCTAGTATCTAGTACAACAAAAAGTCAACAAGCTAATTCATGTAGTGGGAGAGTAGGAGCGAGTCTTATGAAAGCCATAATGATGGCAGTGTAAACGAATTCATTGTTATATGGGAGTAAATTTTTGGGTGTATCATCAACGCAGAATATAGGTGAGTCAATTTTTGGACTAACTTCTGGGAGTGGTAACGCTTCGCAGTCTATCAGTGTACAGTTCAGTTTTACTATTAAGACATAGGGAAGTACATCTTCTAGTCTGACACCAGCTACAGGTTAGGGATCAGGAATCATAGGTTGCTCTAGTTCTAGTGGATCTAGTGGTTTTGGAGGCTGAGGAAACACAAGAGGTTCTGGATCAGGTGGGAAATTTCTGCACCAACCCATAATAATTACATGGAGATGTCTCTTCATCTTCAAGAGTATAGGGACATAGAAGACACTATTGAACATGTGAATATGTGTGAAATAATGTGGTGTGTAAAATGAATCATGGCTTCTAAACGTAGGGTAAAGTAATTTGCTACTACATTATAAGGGCGCGCCCACAACTGGTACATGAAGTTTGACCCTGATCAGACTTGCGTAGACTATACAGCTTTAAAAGATGCAGTCCTTAAAGATTTTCACATCCCTGAGTTTGAGTAGAAGAGTATAAGTGCACTCAAGGATATTAAGCAAGGCACTACTAAAAGTGTCTGAGAGTATGATGCCCATTTTAAAACACTGTTATCTAATCTTTCTAATGATATACATGCAAGCCAACACACACAATGGTTTGTTGGGGGCCTGATTACACTACCTCTTTTAGGAGGGCATTATGACATAAGATATACACTGATCTTCACGAAGCACTTGAATCAGCTTTATGCGTTGAGGTAGTTGGAATCATAGACACTAGGGTGAGCCCATTTTTAGAAGCACAAATTACATTTATGGAAAAATAGTTGGAGAAACTATTGGTAAATTTAGCACATGAGACATGCACAGGGATTTGGTGTACATATTGTGAAGTAGAAGGCCACATAAAGGATAGTTGTCCTCACAGATCAGTGTGCTCATTATTGTTGGATTGTGAGATATGTCATTTAAACCATGATGTTAGCCGCTTCCCCTAACTATAATGCGCAATAAGGAAGAATGTTTTAAGCTACTGTAAAATCTGAAAGTCGACGACTCATGACACGGAAGAATGATGACTGATTGGTCATATACATGATGCTATAGATATTGGTGTATGATAGAAAGGAGTTTCAGATAACTCTAAGGTAAATAATGAGCATAAGGACTGGGATCACAATCAGGTGCGCTATGATCGGAATGAAGGTAATTTTGAAGGTGGTCATGGCAGAGGTCGAGGATACCACTATGGAATCAGAGGATGAGGCCATGGTGGTGGAAGAGGTGAGTTCCCTTGTAGAACATTTTATACTTGCAGATCTTCTGACCACTACAGGCACGAATGTCCCCATAATATTACATGTTCTTTTTATGGAAAGAACCATAGCTATGAGGAGTGCCCAAACTTGTATGAGCATCTTAGTAAGCAACATAAACAAGAAAACAAAGGCACATGGATGGTTAGGATACAACATGTTGTTGAAAATCATTGGATGCCTAAGTTGGAAGCAGAGTTCAAGGTGTTACAAGTGAAGATCACAACCCGCGCTGTGGCGGCACGTGTCAAAGAAGCATTACAGTAGAAGCCTACCATCACTAAGGAGAAGGTTCTACATGCACAATACCCAGATCATGCCCATCAAAAGAAGGTTTATCAAGAAACCATGTAAGTTCTTAGGAATCTTTAGGGTGAGATACAATACTTAAAAGAGCAATCACAAATGAAAAGAAAGAATCAGAGATGGTCCAAACTGATATGGATGACTTGAGAGAAGTGTGTAAATTGTTGCACCAGGAACATATCATTCCACTGTTAGGGAATTGGTTAAAAGGAAACATTCCACGTGTAAGTGTTGAGACTGGATGACAGATCCTGCTGTGAATCTTCCCCCTCATAGCTTAGATTATGACAAGGAAATCACTCTAAATGCTATTGTGGATGGTTGGCTATTGAGTAATATACGATTGATACAGGTGCGGAAGTCAATGTTCTTACTTTATATGCATGGGTACAAATGGGAAGACCCCCATTGCAGCTATTCTCTAATTTATTATTTATGGCTAATCAGAATAAGGCCACTCCCATTAGAGTTTCAAAAGATGCATCCATTACCATACAAGGAGCCAAGTTCAGTGGAGACTTTGAGGTTTTAGCACTGGTAGAGTCAGATTTCCCATATCTATTAGGGCATCCTTGGTGCTATGAAAATAATTATAATCTTCAGTTCAATAAGGGTTATATCATTTTTAAAACATGGAGGAGAGAGTTATTATCCCTTTAACAGATGAGAAATCTGCACCCTATGTTGATCCCTTAAGTGAAGAAGATATGAATAAGATTTATGTACGCGTCATCCGAGATCCAAAGATGCTTGAGCCAACTAAAGAAGGAATAATTTAGTGGGATGATGCACAGTCCATTAGCAATACTACAAGTGTTGCTTTGGATAATTGGGCTCATAGTACTTATGAGTTAGTAGGGTGTGAAGTAAAGAGCATATTTCCTAGAGGAAGCAAACCAAGTTATGTCAGGAGGATAGGTAAAAACTTGGTACCTTGTTATACTGGAGAAGGAGATCCTATTGTATTCATGCACACCATGGAAGAACAATGTATAGACCAGTTGGAAAGAAGAAATATGCAAGCATATACACTACGTGGGATAGTAACACACTGGTGGGTGGCCCACAAGGATAATCTTATAGGATGGAATGAAATTAGGATTTATCTTACTACTAGGTTCTTCAGGAGCAATGCACCTACTCAAATATGCACTTATCATGGTAATCAACTTATTCAGCACCATGATTAGAAGTGTGAGAGACTCTGGATAGAAGGTCAGGACGATTTACCACCTTCACCATGGATGAACAATTTTTATTTCTCTTTACGCCATGGGTGAACAAGTTTTATTTCTCTTTACAAGGATGTTCACATGTTTGGCATGTATATGCAAAAATCCATGGAGAGACCAGAAATTGGTAGGATTTAATTATAGGAATGGCCCAGATGTTTGACTTCTTCTCTACAAAGCCTCTAGTGGAAGAAGCATTAAAATTCATAAAGTGCTTAACTATGGGAGATAGCACCAAGGATGAAGAAATCCTTCAGGAGTTATTGGATTAAGGAAACCTAGGATTGTGCATTTTTGAGGAAACAGAGGCTGATGCCACACTACTTTAACCGCTTACCTTGAGAAAGAAAAAGGAAAAATGGTCTACTTAGTGGATGACGAAGAAGTATAAAATTTGGATGTAAACCATTCAACAGGTAGGCATGAGGTGTTGGATAGTGCAGATAAGACCATGTGTACCTATCGTGAACCTATGAAGACAAAGAAGGTGAATATTGGATTGGATGCTAAGCCTATGGAAGCCATAATTAGAGAGTATTGGTCATACTTTGAAGTGGAAAAAATCATATAATTACTAAGGGATTATCAGGACTTATTTCGTAGGGGGTGCCATGAACTTAAAGGCATGCATGAATCATTAGGGGAGGAAGATAAATCTTAAAGAGGGTACATGCCCAGATAGAAAGAGAACCTACAAGATGAAACCCAACTTGCAGGAAAAGGTCAAAGATGAGATTAACAAAATGTTGAAGTCTGGGATTATCAAGCTCCTTGATGAGTCAAAATGGGTTAGTCTAATGGTGATCAGTATCAATAAGGATGAACAGATAAGGATCTACGTGAACTATAAGGAGATGAATATTGCATGTGTGACGGATCCCTTTCCTACACCATTCACTGAGGAAATACTAGAAGGTGTTGCAGGGTGCGAAATCTATTCATTTATGGATGGGTTCTCTGGGTATCATCAGGTTAGGATTTCCCATGAGGATCAAGAAAAGACTATGTTTACTACTAAATGGGGTAGCTTCACCTATACTGTAATTCATTTTGGTCTGAAAAATGCGCATGTTGTATTTTCACGCATAGTTGTTCAAGCATTCAAGTAATTTATTCACAACTTCTTATAGGTCTATTTAGACAATTAGATGGTGTATGGATTAGTCGAGGATCATTATGACAATATGCACTTAATGTTTGAAAGATGTAGACAATTGAGTATCTCTTTGAACATCAAGAAGTGTATATTTTCCATGCTATTTGAAATACTGTTAGGACTCATAATTTGCAAGGAAGGTTTGTTGGTTGATCCAACCAAGGTTGCAGTCATTATAGGCCTAAGAGAGCCTACCAGTCAAAGTGAGGTGCATGGATTTTTTTATCGTACATGATATTATAGAAAGTTTATCAAAGGATATGCCAAAGTCTCTGCACCATTGGAGGACTTACTAAAAGGGAAAGGTATGTTCTATTAGGGAGAACCACACCAACATGCATTTGAGACATTGAAGGAGAAACTTACTACCGCACCTATTCTACATTTTCCTTCATGGGACCAACCATTTCATGTACATGTGGATGCCTCTGGCACGACCATTGGCACAATGTTGGCTCAACCTTGAGAAGGTATTATAGATCATCCTATCTATTTTGATAGTAGAAAGATGACTCCTACAGAAAAAAATCACACAACTACATAGAGCGTGAAGCTTTTTCAATGATCTATGCGCTACATAAATTCTGCACTGGTACCTACTAGCTACATCATTCGTTTGTTATATAGATCACACGATATTGAATTATTTGGTTAAAAAAATCCCATTCTACAAGGGCACATATGTCGATGGGTGCTCTTATTTCAAGAATATAATTTCACAGTTGTGGTAAAAATAGGGAAAAGTAAATCATTTATCCAGAATACAGTCAGGAGAAGAAGCATAGAAAATTAAAGATACCATGCCAGATGCCTAGCTATACAGGTTACAATGAGAACCATCAGAGCTAGAGTCCATTGCTGTATTTCTACGAACAGGTATGACACCAGAAGGAATGAAATCCTTGTAGAAGAAACAACTTTCTATATGTGTATCCCCCTATAGGTTTATTAGCGGTGACCTTTACAAGCTAGTCCAGGATGAATTATTACATTGTTGTGTACTGGAACATGAGAGCATATATATTATAGAAGAAGCTCATGGTGGTATTGCAGGTGGCCACTATGCAAGTGATGCCACTGCCCGCAAGATTCTACTCACAGGATTATGGTGGGAGACCCTGTATAAAGATCACAGGGAATTTTGTAAGGCTTGTGATCATTTTCAATGTCTTGGGAAACCGGGCCAACAAAATGAAATGCCTCTCAGACATATTACTAGTGTTGAACCATTTGAGAAATGGGCTATAGATTTTGTGGGTCCTATTTCACCAGCTGTGTGTAAAACTGGATTGCACTATATCATAACTTACACTGATTATCTGATAAGGTGGGCATAAGTAGCACCTATAAAGGATTGTATAATGACTACACCATCTAGGTTTATTTTGAAAAATATTATTATAAGGTATGGATTTCCTTTAAGTTTGACCAGTGATAGGGGCACGCATTTTCTTAATGAAACAATCAAAATTTTATTGAATGAATTCATGATTGCACACTATAAGACTACACCCTATCATCCTCAGGAAAATGGAACTGCTAAGGCTTTCAACAAAATTTTGAGCCAGACATTGACAAAAATATGTGATATTGTAAGAAAGGATTGGGATGATAAATTATTTGCAGTACTTTGGGCATATCAGAAAACATATAAAAGTTTGAACAAATCCACACCATTTCAGTTAGTGTTTGGTGCAAAAGTAGTTCTTCCTATGGAATTTATGTTACATTCTTTGTGTATTGCACGTGTTGGAGGTCTAGCTGATGAGAAAGCCTTATAAGCACAAATTGAAAAGTTAATTAAGTTGGATGAGCGATGAGCCATATCACGTTGAAGTAAACAAAAAAGAAGGCTAGGTAGAAAGTATGGCATGATAGGAACATCAGGGATAAAAAGCTTGAGATAGAACAACTGGTGCTCCTTTATGATTCTAAGTTTTTGTGCCATCCAAGAAAACTCAAGGTACATTGGTTGGGGCCGTATGTTATCACTCACATACTCGAATTAGGTGCTTTTCAATTAGAGGCACTTGATGGAAAACAGTTACATAGTTACTTCAATCGGAGTAGGCTAAAGCCCTATTATAAATAAGTCTTTTCGGTGTTTGTAATAAGGCAGTGTTGCCATTTAGATTAGGTTTTTAATTCTACATTTCCTTAATGTGTTTCTTTCTTTATTTCTATGCTTTGTCAATTTAGTTGGTGTATTTTGTAATAAGCATGTTTACGTGCCAAAATCTAATTACTATTTGAAGAAATTTTATGCGCAGAGGACTACACATACCCTTAGTATGGGGTAGGTTATTGAGATCTAGGTATAGGACTATTGAAAATAAGTCCACATGAAAGTAACTATCTACAGGTGTTATTCAAGGTTGGAGGATTGAAAAAAAAACACAGAGATTGCTTCTGGAAACAAGGACCATAGGTAGAGAGGAATTAAGAAACAAGCATAATGCAAGGTAAGCATAGGCTAGGAAGAATACTAGTGGAAGGTGCAGTGATGAGGTACTCATGTGCATGGAAGCTCAGTGAAGATAAGTCTACAACCAAAAGGTAGGAGGGCTCACTAGAAGGTTATAGCTTGGGTGCAAAGATGTACTACATGGAAATAATGAAAATGGGCATTTAATGAGATGATTATTGGTAGGTGGAGGAGAAATAAATGCACTAATTTTTTTTAATTCTTTATAAGGACAAGATACGAGTTCATTTTTAGTATTGCAATTGAGAGACTTTGAAAAGGGTTAAGTGAGAATGAGCCGAGTAATCGTGTTGAGGTGCAAAGTATGTGAAACTAGATGTGGAGAGAAGGGTTTTGAGCAGGAGAAGCTTGCATTCCCATAGGTTAAGGGTTTGAGCAAAGTAAGTGCATTACAAATGAGCTAGGGCATGTGATTTCCACTAGGGCATGGAGATTTACACTAGGGTTTTAAATTTCTTAGTTACAGAGGAAAGAAAAGAGATATTTTTCAAATGGCACTGAAGAAAACACTCATAGCAGGAGAAAAAGGGAAGAAGAAGGTTGAAGTGGAAGAAGAAATTTCTCCCGAGAGTAATTTCTCAAAAATGCAATATCGAGAGTGCATGATTGTGGGACAAGAATGGGATTCCCATATCTACCAATGTAAAATCAATGATTACAACCATCGAACATCAGATAATAAGAAGGAGCTCGATGCGTTGTTCATCATAAAAATGAACAAGCGCACGACAGAGGATATGCCAGTATAGATGATGTAGGTGAGAAGTTGCTAAAGCATAATGGAGTCTACTAGCTGTATGAGCTGCCATATTTTTGAAATTATGAACCATTGTATCGGTAGTTGATGAGTAGAGTCCATGATGACTTCTTCTACTTTGATAAACGGAGGGTAATAATCACAGCTGCTTTGATTTCAACAGTGACAGGACTAAGGGCCTCAAGGTTGGATCTAGATAGTTATTTAACTGATAAGTCCACAATCCTAGAGACAAGGAAAGAGTTGAGGTATATTAAAGGTCCGTGCAGCATAGACATTAACAAATTGAAAAAGTAGCCAGTAGTCAGGCAACTGCACATTTTGTAACAAAGTTGAATGACCAAGGAAGATGGTCGTAGGTGAACACAATGTGGTTGCACATCACAAAGAATATGTCTCAAGGAGTGGTCTACAATATTGCAGATCACATAGCAAAGACAGTCATTGAAGAAGAATAAATAAGTGACAAAATAAGTTTTGGCGTTGTACTATTGTATTTAGTATTTATAGAGATTGGGGTACCTGATGATCCAAAGGTACCCAAGATGTTTCCTTTAGCAATACATTATGTAAGTACATTGGTGGAATTAGTGCTTGAAGATGAACCTCTACACATGCTAGAACCAAAGGATCCAACACATGAAGTAGAGCGGGAAAAGGCTTCAGTGATGTGGAAGATTTCATAGTATGAAGGGTTGCTTCAGAGGTTGCAGGAGGAACTAAAGAAGGAAGATCAAACGCTGAATATTTATACAGTGTCAGAATCCGTTATAAGGACCAGAACCATATTGGAAGACAATGAGGTCATGAAGGCCATAAAGGATGAGACTTTGGGCTGCATAGAACAATTAACACTTTTTAATAAGAAGCATGAGGCCATTACACTAGCTCAGGAACCACACAAGGAAAGGCTGGATGAGCTTGGAAAACTCATTGCTCAAAAGATGGACTTGTTAGAAGGGATGATGACTAGAATGTCAAGCATTGTGTTGGTATTACAAAATGAGAAGGGAGAGATTGAAAGGGATTAATTAGAGTCAATTGTAGTGGATATTACAAAGAAGGTAGAGGCCTCTCTCAATTATTTGTAGAACTTAGAGGCAGAGATAAAAGAAGAATATTCTGAATTGATTATTCAGATTGAAGAAGAAGATATTGTAGGGTAAAGACATTCTTTTATTCAACAAAATTATTTCTATTCTTCTATTCATATTCTTTGATTTATTTTTGAGAAAACCATTGTCGGGGTGGCAATGCAACTAGTGTGGGGTTTTGTTGATCATTCAGACTCTAGAACTTAGCAAAGAAGATACAAAAGGTTTGCGCGGGAAAGTAGAGTGCATTCAAAGGTGCCGCGCGCGAGGAACAAAAACTGGTTCAGGACTTATCCATTTTTACGATGATGATCTATTTTTAGAGATAACATGTGGAGCACAAAAACAGTTCAAAGACTTACGTGACATGCATTGGCTATTTTTGGAGGATCAGTTATGAAGCTTTTACATGGAAACATGTCGGGAATAGATCTACTACTGTCAGTTAACTAAAAGTAGTCTATTGTTAGTGCACTTGCATGTGTGGTTATTTTTGTAACTACGCATGATTAATAATATCATGCGACCTATTTTGGGTTTAGATAAGAAGTTAAGGGCAAGTCCCCACCCATATAAATATGCATTGAACTATGTAAGTAAAATGAGGTGAGAACTATGGTATAACGAGATTATGCTGCCAAATCTGATACGTGCATGAGTGTATACTACTGTTATTCTAAAGAATATTCTGTGTATTACTGAATTTAATATAATGAAGATTATGGACTGAATCAAAGTGTTATCATGGTTATAATTCAGTATTGCATGCTTGATTTCATCATGGTTATCTTTTAATTCTGTTATTCTCTAGATCTAGATCTTAACATGCAATGTAGAAGGATAAATTAGTCATAGATCTGAATGCCTTAAGTCTTCATCATACTAACATCCTCCAAAAACAAACCTAAAGAGGGGCCTAGTACCTTTTCTTACTTCGAGTGAGTGCTCAGTCTAGGCTGAGTGATGTGCCAACATGCCTGGGCTTGTATTGGTGAATTCTAGGCTGCATCATATGTGATAGCTAGAGTTGCATTGCTCTTACAAAGAATCTAGTTCAACATCAAAGGACCAAGCATATTGAAGTTCAGATGCATTTTATTCGAGAAAAAGTCCTAAATGGTGATATTGATTCAAGTTCTGGTCTACTAAAGATCAAGTTGTAGATATCTTCACTAAGCATTTTTGTGTCATGATGTTTTACAAGTTTCGTGCCTTGTTGGGCATATCAGAGTTTCCATTGAGGGGGAGTGTGCATGATAATGCCACCTCTTAATGGCTATTGTAAACTTCAAATACTTCCTCCACTTTGTAATAAGTAAATGTGTCACTCTATGTGAAGTTACTTGTAAATCCTAGTGAAGATTTAGTTGTGGGTATGAATTAATTTATAAAAGGCTCCATAATCTGATGTAATTCTTTATAATTAAAGCATTTGTTCTTAAGAATTTTGGTATGGTAAGATCAGTCGATCTCCCTTGTTTGCATGCTAGCTTAAATTATTGTTGTTGATTCAAGGATATGTAAATCCTTTTGTAGAAAAAGGTTAAATTGGAATGTTTATTTTTTGTTTTCCCCACTTAATATCAAGGGGGAGTGTTGGGGTGTTAATGTCAAGTGAGGATGGCCACGTAAAAAACTCCTATCTTAAATATTATGTTTAATAATATTAGTTAGTCTTCACAGCTTTGAAAAGAGTGAAGTGGTATAACTGCTCACCCATCCTATATAAATAGGATGATCCCTCACATGATTGAACGACTTAGTAATCTAGATTTTGCTAATGTTTTTCATACACCGATTGATCTTTACTTAACTACTTATGTGATCTATTATGCAACGAGACAAAAGTATGTTATTATTACTATAAGACCGAGGAGCGAAGTGGAAGTGCTGGGTTAAACTGATAAATTATTAATACAAGACAGTTTTTTTAGTGGATTTTTTTCCCTACAAGTTTCTCCACTTAAATTTTGTGTCTCTTATCTCATTTACTTTCAGCTATTGATATTTTTTTCATTCATATGTTAAATGTTATATGCATTTGTAAAACATCTCGTTAAAATTTCTACACATTATAATCTATAATGCTCAACTGTTAATATGTGGATCTATAATTCTTCAATTATATCTTCTTGCATTTGTTCTAACACACTTTTTTTCTAGTTGTGATCACAAATTATACAAATCCATTACATGTAACATCGATATTTGGTGCAGTACCTTGTACCAGTCCCACACTGGCTCCTGGGGGCATCCACTTTTGTACACTGCAGGTGTTATTGTTTCATTTTATTTCATAACACACTATTTTATCATATTATACACTCTTTGACATACTTTTTATCTTTCAAACATGCTAATAGGTGCTTCATGTGCAACATTTTTTTTGCAAGACTATTTTCCACAATGGTTATCCATTATATTGCTTATACTTGCTTGTCATTATATGCCATTATTTGTGGGATTTTCCCTTTGTCTTGTGTGTACACTTATATGTCTTTAGCTTCACTGGCCCTAATTTTCTTGCGACACCATGAGTGGTTTCTCATGTTTACAACCCATTTTGTGTGCTCTACATTGTCTTTTTAGGTGTTTACATTATATACTTACACATTGTCTACCTAGTTTACATTTCATATTATACATGCATTGTTGTTTATACTAACACTTGTCTCCAAGCCACTTGTTTTCATGTGCCTTTCTTTCTACCAAGCACATCCCCTTCCCCGTAGAGGGAACAATTTCAGCGGTTGGTCCTCTTTTGGGCCACATCCTCCTACAGTGACATTATATGCACCCCTAAAGAGGGGGGCATCATTTGGGTGAACCAACTCACCCCATACACAGTATAAATGGAACAATATTAGTACAATACATTTTTTAGATTTTGGGGCTTAGAATCAAACTTAGATCCATGACACAACAACCTTACTTGGATTACCTAAGACTAGGGGGCATATCACATAGCGACAGGGTTCAACATTGTCTACAAAACTCTACACAACAAATTTTATAGGGTAGGTTGTCCTTAACACATGTGTCTATACACATCATCTGTAATGATGTTTTATTCTGGGGAGCAGTTACAGGTTGGAGGATAACTCCAAACTTTCCTCTCTACACTACTTTTTTTGTGGCATGAGATCACCCAAAAAACTTGCCCTTCATCAACAGGATCCTTTCTACACCCTCTTTTCCTCATCACAGATTAGGTGCACATGTTCCTTTTTCACATTTTCAGCATTTTCTTTTACATAATCCCTTACATACTTTTATACATATACATACGTATTTGAATACTTGATCATCTTCTCTTTTACAGGTCTATCTGTAAGGGAAGAAAATAGTCAAAAAACAACACACGCATTGATACTAACAACAGGTACATCGCACACATTGACATTCACACATGCGATTTTGCCCTAGGTTCACTCTCATCACCTTCTTACACATTTTACATCTGTAGTCTCCACGATCCATATTTTTTTATCACTCCACACTTTTTCTAGTCCCTCAGCACATTTTCTACATAGATATCAGGTACACATATCTATCTACTTTATGTTACCAAGCTTTCCACTCACCACCATAAAGTGGGGGAAAATGTAGACACAAAATCATGCACTTTGAGTCATTATCTAGTTTTGATTAGGTACTGCTATTTATATGATTCCAAAGAAAGAAGAGTACTAATTAACCCATGTCTTTGGCCATGTTTTGTTGTTTTCTATTTCTACTTTAAGTCTATTTTTCATACTTCAGTTTCACCTTCTCTGGACTGGAGCGCCTAGCTAGGATGCTAGATATAAAGTTATGTGATCATAATAAGGGGCCAATCTCTAAGCACTATCTAACACCACCTAAGGTTGAAATCATTTAAGGCATCTATAGCTCCATTTTCATCCATCTAGCTCCATCACAAGGGACGCAAGGTTGGTTCATCTACATCACACTTCATAGGAGGGGAGTCTATTATTTCCATGCACACATTATTTACATTCTACATCAAGTTACTTTCTCGCTACTTCATGTGCAATTGGCACAAGAGAAACCTAGGGCACAATTCCACACACACACACACACACACACACACACACACACACACACACACACACACACACACACACACACACACACACCTAAAAATCCATTGAGTTTGATATGTAATGCAATGCTAAGTGATAATTCCATCAATTTAGAAGTTGAGGATGATCCAACCCCTTCATATGCATGTTTCTTTTGTAGGGTTTTTATGCTTTATCTAGGGTTTTGTAGTTGATTATTTCATTCTAGGTTTATAGTAACATCAATATCATGAGACATACACATGAAAAGAAATGAAGACTTCACTTCATCTGACGAATTTTTGAAATTGACTTCCAAAATTCCCACATACACAAGGGCACCCAGATTACAGACCAATGCATCCCAAGTACCCCAATCCCTATTCTAGGAAACCCAACCCATCCAAATCACTCGGATCTATATTTACTGAGGATCCTATACGATGGTCTCCCATTCCTATTCAACTGGTCTTCACTGCGACACAGTCCAACAACATCTTTAAATCAACTAAGGATCTTCCAAACCTCTTTGGACATTAGAGTTTCATGTTTTTATTTCTTAGTTTTCTTGAGTTATTTACTTCATTTATTTATTCATTATTTGTTGCAAACTTGCATTATATTAGGCTAGGATATTACATTTTAACATAATCACTTTCTAATATGGTTCATAACTATTATCCAAAATTACCCCCTGGGTTAATTTTGGCCTTAACAAGCTTCAAAAACGGACTTAGCCATTTTTGAAGTTTGTCTGTGATGGTTAAACGACCGTCAAATTCTCGAGCCCAAATTTCTTGGTTGTTGGAATTCAAAAACCTATGGGATGCTAAGGACTAATACATTGGTGGGTTCATATTAAAATCCATGGTACAAAGAAATTTAAAAATTCACAAAGCAAGGAGCACCTCGTAGTGTTGTGCGGAAAATTTCAAGTTCGTTGTACGAAGGAAAGCAAGAGGACCACATGGTGATAGATCAAAGATGGAGTGGCGGGCTACGTGTCAGTATTGTGGAAGTTTCTAAAGCATATGTGCCTCATCCATACCCCAGGTCCTAAAATCATCTACAATTTATATTTCATCAAGTCTGGGCAGTCAAGCAAGGTAAAAGAGGACATGTGGCAGAAAATTTCAAAGCTAAATTTTTTAAGTCCCCAAAACATAAAAGTTGCGATGCAAAGAGCCATGTGGTGCTATTTCAGTAGCTTAAATTTCACATTCATATATTTTTAAAATAGAACCACATAGAGCCATTTCATGGGCTCATGTTTCACATTTGTTAGTTAAAAGCTAAAAGGTCTGACAGTCCATCAAGGCATTGAGCCTCCTCATTGGTCAGATTTTCACACGTGTCAAAGAGGAATATAAAATGGATTGACATGTAAAGTGTGTGAATCCTTTATATTGGCTCACACTTTTCAAAAGTCAGTCAAAGGGAAAATTACAAAGGAGGCATGGATTTTTCTCATTGGCTCACATTCCTAAGGGACTAAAAAGGGTCTGAAATATGAAGGAGCATGGAGCTCTTTCATTTTCCCATGTGGCACAAGATCTGGAAATGGTGAAGGAACATGGAAAGATCTCATTGGCTCACATTTTAAAAGGGTAGAAAGGGAGAAAAGGATAGTCTAATAGCCCCAAAGAAACGTGGTAGAGATTTATTGGTTCATATTTTTTTATGCGGAAGACCTTTTTAAAGGAAAAGAAAAAACCAAGGAAAAGAAGAAAGGACAGGTGGTTGGAAGGGAAGTAAAGCCTAATTTTTTGACCCAATAGAAGACCGAAAAATGGAAAAAGGTTAAGCAAGCACACATTAGCATAGACCAATCCCTGAACCAATCAAAGGTTGTCAATTGTCAAATTCTTTTGCACCCCAACATGCAGAACTTCAATTGGCCATATATTTTTCTACAGGTCTCCAAATCACACAAAATTTATATCGATGGAAATTTTTCCTCAAGACCTTAACTTTGGAATGATCAAAATAATATTTGGGCTAGATTTGATGAGAGAAATATAGGAAAATGTCAATTTGGCCATTAATGTGCAGTAACAAGTAGCTCAACCACACGATTTGATGAAATATGGGCTCACACATGCTTCTAAAAGAAAAAGGATATGGGGGATGAGTTTGACAGGGTGCCCATAAATTTTTAATGCAATTTCGAGCTTAGTTGAGGCTTGATATGTGGTGTGGAAAAGAAAGCAGATATTCATTAAAAGCAAGATCAAATATGATCTTCTTCTTTTGTTTTCTCTCTTCTTTATTCCCATTTGTTATACATTGTAAGGATCAACTCTTTACAGTGGTTGGACACTCTTCTAATGATTTTGCATTCTATTTCACAGATTGTATATGCATATATGAGTTTCAGACCTTAGATATAGCTTCTACATGTGAATCTTTCCTTTCTCCTTCACTGTAATGTATTGTGTGTCCTTATAAAGCAATAAGACATTTGTTTTGTGGCTATTAATCAGTCCTAGCTTGTATTTTTTTTTAATTTCATGCCTTTCATTGCATATGTGGATGTTTTGTGCATTTTTTGTTCACCTTGTAGGGTATAAGTTTGTTGTGTCTTCAAAGTGGCAGTTTAAATGAGTTTGGGACCGTGATATGTATGTATATCCTCTCTTTTCTAATTTTCCTCCCATTTTCCCCATTTGAGAGTGTCTCCCCACCCTCTTCTTAGTGTTTTCACCTCTCTTATCTTAGGATTTCCCATTTTATGTGCTCTTCTCTCTCCTTGGTCCATTGGATTATTATAATAGGAGTAGATAGCTGCATTTTCTTCCTTAGGAGTAGATTAGCATTAGAAATTGGTAGAGGAACTAGACTTATCTAGAGGTTGATATCATTTATGCAAGTCCAAAACTTTTGAAATCATCCCATGTTACCCAAAACATTGATTTCTCATCCATAAATTCATGATAAACTATACGGGTGTTATATTTTGGCGATAACAATTTTCACATGACTGGTGGGACATCAAAGTTAATATTTCCATTTTTCCAAGTTTAGGTGTGTATCTTGGTAAAATTTAAGCCTTTGGAGGCTCTAAAATAATACATATGGTGACTCCAAGTATTATCTACT
Organism: Taxus chinensis; assembly: GCA_019776745.2. Lineage (NCBI taxonomy): Eukaryota > Viridiplantae > Streptophyta > Pinopsida > Cupressales > Taxaceae > Taxus > Taxus chinensis. The sequence continues at coordinate 303,276,194 of CM034146.1, forward strand.
TGTTTTAATAGTCAAAGTGCCTCAAGTTATGAAAAGGATTCAAACATTGTCTAGAACATCAAAAGAATATTTTTTTGAGTATTTGCAGTTGTCACCTGGAAGGAGAAGAAGAGGAAGAATAGTTTAAAGGTCACCTTCACCTCTAATAGAACTCTTTCCACACCACCATCTAGTATACCTTTATTGCAATCTACTAGAGTTCTTAGACCTATCATTATGGCACAACAAGAAAATCAAGGATTTGTTAACTTTACTGGTAGCAATCCTCTTGCCATCAATGCCTAGAATCCCATTCCACCATCTACACTTAAGATTATCCCTTTCTACACTAGGGAAAATCAAACCAATCTAGATGATCACATATAAGACATTACTAATTTTTGTGTTATTCATGAAATTATCGACATGAATGTAATTGTGAAGCTTCTAGCTTCCTCATTCAAAGGAAAGGCTCTATAATGGTTTAGGAGCTTGGTAGTAGGATCAATTCAGAATTAGAACTAGCTGGGAACAACCCTTTACAATCAGCTCAGAGAGAAGATAGATAAAATTTCCTTTCTATAATAACTAACAACTATTAAGAGGGCTCCTAATGAGCTCTTGAGAAACATCAATTTCATATTTTAGAAGAATTGGGACAGGATTCCAGTCTTACTAATACCAGCCCCAGTAGGTGTTTTTCTTTACTTTTTAAGAGTTTTAAATTCAAATATTTTTGTCATGATCTATTCTATGGGGGCTGTAACACTGCTTGGTGCTTTTGTAATTTCTATTAGAGCTGAGAATATTCTTATCCAAGATGGAAAACCTGCCCCTAGACCCCAATGCCCATTTACCCAAAAATTGGAGACCCAAATTCTCATAAAAAACCTAATTTATCTCGTATTCATACTCCATGATAACAGAGTTCTAGTGAGGCATCTTCCTCAAGCACCTCATTTGAGCTTCAAGAGGTAATGAAGAAATTACAAAATCTTGGGAATGATTTGGTGTCAATTAAAAGTTATAAATCCCAAAATTTCAGACCTTATCATCCTCAATACCAACCAAAAAATCTCACATATCAACCAAATAAACCTCTTGTCCAAGATACAAATCATAATCAAAGCTAATTTCCTTTTGCTAGGCCATTTTAACCTTGTAACCTGAATGCAACCTCTTCATCTAAAGCTTGGGTTCCTGTCCAAAATAATCTTATACAAGATTATGATTGGTGTTTCCCTTGTAATCATCCACATAACAAAGAAACATTCCCTAATGGAATCATGAACCAAGCTTTAATGGCTCAAAGTGCATTTTCTTCTCAAGAAACACCTACAAAAGAAAATCAGCAACATATTGTCAATCAAGCGGCACCTCAAAATGAAACTTTACTTGTAAATTAACAAGTGGAATACTTTTGTGGGATAAATAAATCCCATCCTCAAGGTGTAACGATAAAAACAAGGTCCAAGAAGAGAGCTATAGAGGAAGGAAAGTCAACAAATGTAGGTTCTCCCCAACCATCTTTGACATTTCATGGAGGTGGCAGCTCAAACATTGTTCCAAACATGCAAAGTTAGCATAAGGTACCTCCCATACCAACTCAATTGCAAGTAAGGGGGAAAAAATTTATTATTCATCTACTTTCAATAGCTTGGAGGAAATGAATTAAAAAAATGTGAACATACCCATGTGGGATTTATTCGTAATTCTAGGCCAAAGGGACCTCTTATAAGCAGCCATGGCTAACTTTCCTACCCCAAATGAGCCATCCAAGGAGAAAAGGTTCTTACTAATGCAATGCAAAAAATGGAGGGCGAACCAAACAAAATTTTGAATCCCCCACCCTTCTATGTATGTTTTATCATAGGAGGTAACTTGGTACACAATTGTATGATTAAATCTAGAGTAAGTAGCTCAGTAATGCCAAAGTAGATTACATATTAGTTAGGCCTCAAATATGAGCCTCCTTCAAAGGGTGTAGTGCAGTTTGATGGGACAACAATAGGAACTGTTGGAATTATCAAAGGTCTAAGCCTCACACTACATGTATGTCAAAATGCATCAATTTCTCAGGATATATATGTAATTGACCTACCTCCACCCTTTTCCCTACGTTTATCTAGGGACTTCACTACAAAGATTGGGGGATACTTTTCATCTGATTGGTATCACGTGATTTTTTGGAAAAAATATGGTTCCAATGCCACTATCAAGTATAAAACAATTTCCACGTACCATATTGAGCCTTATGTGCCAAGCCCATTCAATGCTAAGTGCACAATCTTTGATCAAGAAGACTACCCAAGCACTCAAGAGGAATATAATCGTATTAGAAGCATCCTTGACTTGATGAATGGGAACATAATAGTAATATCCATTATCCATACAAAGAGAAGGAGGAAGTTGAATTAGGTGTTTATTGCCTGTATGAAGAAAATCCACCCTTCCAAGTGTCACTAAGTCAGATGATGATGAAGAAAATAGAATTTGGCAAATGTTCTTTAATGGATCAAGGAACATAAAACATGTAGAAGGAGGCATTGTGCTTGTTTCTGCTAAAGGTATGAAGTATTACTCTTCCTTCATATTTTAGTTCAGCTTCTCTAACAACACAATAGGGTATGAGTCTCTCATACATGAGATTCAATGGGAAAGCAAGATGAACATCAGAAATTTGTAGAATTTTGAGGATAGTGAATTAACTTTCAACCAAGTTAGAGTTTCCAATACAACTGAAAATGACTTACTAAAGGAATACAAACATAGGATGTGGGATCTATTGGAATATTGTGAAGCTTTCAGCATCCAGGTCATCCCAAGAAAAGAGAATGAAGTTGTTGATAGACTTGCTACAATTGGAGCAAGGTTTGATGTGGTTGAGGGTATTTAAAGAGAAAAAATTCAGCCATCTATCAAGGTGTTAGTAAGGTCTACCATACCAAATAATGTTACAAGTTGGAAATCATTTTAGAGTGATCAAAAAATTGTCAACTTCCTTCACGAAGAGGTTGAGTTCTCTTCAAGAAACCAAGACAAGTTGGAGAAACAATATGGGGATAAAGTAGTTCAACTCATAAAAAACAAATTTCCTAAGGGAATACTCACTTTGGAGTCCATTTTTAACCCTAATTACCATTTCATAAAGGATAAACCAAACATAACAATCAAGGGAGAGGGTTCAGATCCCATCGTAGCTAGTGAGGGAAAGTTCCTCAACATTGGAAAATAAAGCAACAAAAAAGAGAAGCATGATTTTGTAGATCTTTTCCATGATTTTGTTGATATATTTTCTTAGAGTTATGAATACCTTAGGGATTTTAATCCTAATTTATCCCATCATACGATTGATTTTTTCCCAACTAATAATATTATCATGCAGAAATAGATGCCTTTAAACCCTCATATTGAGCCCCAATGAAAAAAGAGTTGAACAAGTTAATAAAGGAAAACATAATTTTTCCCATCACTCATCATGGGTGGTTAATATGGTTCTAGTCAGGAATAAAAATGGAGAGATCAGGTTGTGTGTGGACTTTAGAGATCTAAATAAAGCTTCCCTAAAATACCATTACCTGTTGCCTTCCATGGAACAAATTTTATATATAGTGGCTGGCTCTGGAATATTTTCTCTTCTAGATTGGTATTCAGGATATAACTAGACCATGGTGAAAGAGGAGGATCAATTCAATACTGCTTTCACCACCAAGTGAGGAACTTATGCCTATAAGAAGATGCCATTTGGCCTTTCAATAATGGAGCAACATTCTAAAGAGCCATTGACATGGAGTTTAGAGGGCTAATTAATAAAATTGTTCTTGTATATTTTGATGATATTACAGTATTTTCTAAGGACACAACTGACCACCTTTTCCATCTTAGGAAAGTATTTTAAATGTGTATGGAGTTTGGAGTCTCTCTTAACCCAAAGAAATTTATTTTTTTAGCTTATGAGGGTAATCCCATTGTTCACATTATCTCTAAAAAGGGGCTAGCCATTTTTCTAGAGAGAATCAACACCATTATGACATTTTCGTTGCCCAGTCATAAAAAGGGATCTCCAAAGTTTCTTGGGGAGAATGAACTTTTTTATAATATTTGTCCCAAACTTTGCTAATATTTTCAAGCCACTTACATTGGTACTAAATAAAAGCATGGATTTCAAATCTATTGTTGATGGAAAAGAAAGCTTTGAAGCTATAAAACAGGCCATTGCCTAGGTCCCAACTCTTATAATTACATATTTCTCAAAATATTTTATCTTGTACGCATTTGGAGGTGTAGAGACAATATCGGGCATGTTAGTACAACTAAATAAAGAAGGAATAGAGAAACCCATTGCCTTTTTTAGCCAAATCCTTGAAGACTATGAGGTAATATATTCATTCATTGAGAGGAATGGCCTTGTTGTTATAAGAAGTCTAAATAAGTTTAGACATTTGGTGTCTAATAACAAGATCTAATTATTAGTCTCACATGTTGTCATAAGGGAATTTCTCTTGAAAAAATATTTAAATGAGAAGAGAGATGGATGGATAACCAAAGTCATGGATTATGACATTGATATCAAGATTACAAAGATGGTTAGTAGAAAGGGGATTTGTGAACAACTAGTTTCAAATCAGAACACAGATGAAGAAGCCATTTTTGTGCTTCATGATGATCAAGAGTGGTTAGTTGATGCCATGAATACCCCTTGTTGGACAAAAAATATAATGAACTATCTTCAAACAGGAAAATTCCCTCACGGGTGGAGAAAAGCTAAGAGAATGTACATCATACTCCAGTCCATTACATACGTGCTTGTGGATGGCATTTTGTTCAAGAAATATGTTAATGGGGTTATCTTAAGGTGCATCAAAGTAGATGAAATAGAAAAGGTAATGTGTGAGTTCCATGATGGTGATGTAGGGGGTCATTTTTCCCCAAGAGTCATAACTCTTAGAATCATGAAGGTTAGATATTACTGGCCTAGCCTCTTAAAAAAATTCTATTCATGGGTCAAGAAATGCAAGAAGTGTGCCTTCTTCACAAGAAAATAAATATTAACAAATCTTCCACTCCACCCCATCTCTATAAATGAACCATTCATGCAATGGGGGTTGGATTTCATTGGGATAATCAACCCAAAATCAATCTTGGGCCATAAATGGATCCTCATAGCTATATATTACTTCACCAAGTGGACAGAGGTAGTTGGACTCAAGGAAGAAAATGAAGCCACCATTCTAGATTTTTATGAAGGTATTGTGGCAAGATTTGGTGTTCCTTCCACAATTATTTTTGATAATTCTCTAGCCTTTATTGGAACAAATATATCTAATTAGGTTATGAAGAATGGTGTATACTTAAGCACATCTTAAAACTATTACCCTTAGGGTAATGGGATAGTTTAATCCACCAACAAAAAATTGTTAAGAATCATAAGGAAGACTCTAGATGAGAACTAAAGAACATGGCACATAGACAATCAGCCTTGTGGGTTGATAGGATTACTCCCAAGAGATCAATTGCTAACTCTCCCTTTAGGCTAGTTGATGGTAGAGAAGTAATGATTCCAATATCCCTTGAATTACCACCACTGGAACTTATTAAATAGTTAGAGTTGTTTGAATTTGAAGCCATGGAGGTCAGATATGTAGAGCTTATGGAGCTAGAAGAGATGAGAAGCTAGGCTATGAAAAACAATGGAGAAAGACTAGGATCAAATCAAAATGATCTTTGATAGGAAACCCAAAAGCATAAAATTCCAAGAAGGAGACTGTTAACACAAAATCAGAGCACCCCCAAATGAGTTCTACAGGTCTGCTTTTCTAAGGCAGAGTCATTTGGTGTGATTGCATAACATTGAATTTTCCCCAAGGTTTGGGACCTTGCAAAATGAGAAATCTCTCCAGATTGAAGGCTGGTTCCTTATTCCTCTATTTAGGTGCATACATAGAAACTTGCAGAGGATCTGTTCTTAATCCTAATCTAAACTTTACCAAGGAGACAGGGATAAAAGGAATACAAAAATTAAAACAAAGCTAAACTACGAGGTGATGCACCAAAGGAATGATGAACAATTATTTTGCTAATAGACACGAACCAAAAAAAATGCATACAATAAACAAGCACAGATAGCCATATATGTAATGGGAGACCAGATGAAAGCAAAAGAGACAAGATAGGATCTAAAATCAATCACAGACGTGTTTATTGCTCTGTAGATTGATACAGTCCATTACAAAGTAGCCAAGAGGCAGAAATGTATTGCAATTTTTTGATGGAATGCCTGAACCCCATAAATCCTTTTGCTAAGAGGAGAAGCAAGCCTGCAAAACAAAGAATGTACAACCCTTTACAACGAATCCTGGCCCCGTATTTATAGATTCAACCTGAAAGAAGAAAAGAGAGAGAAGCAGGAAAGTAGGTTGAAGCTCAACCACCACTGTTAATGCCTTTGATGAAATCTCCCTCCAAATCCATCTTTACTGAATCAATCCTTGGTTCAGCACCTTGAAGGAAGAGGAAATGGCGAAACAGATCAAAACTAATCTGGTTGTTTAGGTAAGAAGATCCTGCATTGAAATCCCGAAGATGTTTCCTCCATTTCTCTTCACCTAACCTCCTCAAAATTAAAGTTGCAGACCTCAATGACATGGGTGAGGCCGAGATCTTTCCAATGGCATCACATTTGCAATATTTTGTATCAGGTCTGTACAGGAGGGCGGGAAAACAACTAAAAAAATGGACCCCCTTTCTTCCAATTTCCACTTTGGCTTTGAATCGGGCCTAGATGCTGAATTTTTTCCTTGGGTGGAGTTGCGGGCCATTTTACAACTTTTACCCCTTTTGAGATAACAAAGGGAAAAGAACCAACTTTTTCTACGATAGTCTACTTTCCCCTAGTACACGCGACAGTCTAGTGCTCATTTAGAAACCTTTTCTCTCCACCTGATTGACTTTATTTCCTCTTATGTGGGATCATGGTTGATCCAATATTTGGCATGGGGGTGAAATATGGACCAATTGTCTTGTCATATCGATTGGGCATGGAGTCATGAGTGATAGCCTGCTACTGATATGAAATTTGAAACTTGACCCCTGGGCCGCTTGGAAACCCATTAAAACTGAACCTGATCTTGACTAAATGTTGAGTCCAAACACTGCATGAGAGTAACAAAATAACAACACACTATATATAAAATTTGAAATCATACATGATCTAAATGGAACATGTAGAGCATGCAAAGAACTTAGGAGAAAATCAATTTACACTATAGTAAGACAATGTGCATAAGCACTTAGAGGAAAGAGAAAACTAAACTAATATGTACATGGTGAGAACTCCCCTTTTAGTAGTAGTGTTTAAGATAGATCCCATTTACTGGAATTTGTAATTCTTTACCCTCTAATGTAGACAATTGGAAAGCATTCCTACTTTTGCATCTTGTGATCATATAGGGGCCACTCCAGATGACATCAAATTTGGAATTCCTTCCTGGTTTTGCTCGATCTACATCCCATTTCAAAACCAGGTCTCCTTCCTGGAAGGTCCTTGCTTTTGTCTTCTTGTGAAAGAATTTCTTGATTGAAGTCTGATTCTTCTCTATTGCTTGGAGAGAATTCTCTCTAATTTCTTCTAATTCTATCAGCTCCACATACATGGCTTCCATTGGTCTCAATTCAGACATCTCTAGTTGATTCACAAGCTCCAATGCTGGAAACTCAAGTGATATAGGCAACACTACCTCTTTCCCATAGATGAGCTTGAATTGAGAGCTACATATAGATCTCTTGGGTGTTATTCTATCATCCCATAAGGCCGTTTTGAGCTTTGTGTGCCAGGTTTTCTGATTCTCATCAAGAGTTCTTATGATGATCTTTAGCAGGTTCTTGTTTGTGGACTCAGCCTGGCCATTACCTTGAGGGTAATAGTTTGATGAAGTACTCAAATAAGTCTCATTCTTAACGGCCCATCCTATGATCTTGGAACCTATAAATGCTAATGCATTTTCTGATATGATGGTGGCTGGTACTCTAAATCTAGTCACTATCCCTTCATAGAAATCCAGGATATTAGACTCATTTGCTTCCTTGAGTGCCACTGCCTCGGTCCATTTGGTGAAATAATCTGTCACTGTCAGGATCCATGTGTGACCTTGGATTGAGTTTGGATTGATGACTCCAAAGAATTCCAACCCCCATTGCATGAAAGGTTGGAAAACTGAGATTGGGTGCAATGGAAGTGTTGCTAGCCTTTCCTTGCCTTTGAATAATGCACAATTCTTGCACCTTTTGATCCATATGTAGCAGTCACTAAACACTATGGGCCAATAATTTCCCGATTTCATGATTTTGAGTGTTGTCACTCTTGGAGAAAAATGGCCTCCAATTTCTTTAACATGGATATCTTGTAGCACTCTCTCCACCTGACTTGTCTCAATGCATCTCAGCAGAATGTAATTGATGTCCCTCTTAAACAAGACACCATCAATAAGAACATATGGGATGGCCTATAGCCTAAAATGTCTTATTTTTGATTTACTCATCCCATGAGGACACACGCCTATTCGAAGGAAGTGAACCATGTCTTGGGTCCAACAAAGAGTAGGTACATCATCTCTCCCTTCTTTTTGATCATCTTATAGAACAAAAACAACCTCATTTTCATTGTCTGTTTCATCTTGTTGACCTGAGTCTAGTTGTTCACCTAAACCCTTCCCACGGACCAGTTTGGTGACCTTGATCTCAATGTCATATTCCATGACATGAGTGATCTATCTTGCACACTTCTCATTTAGGTCCTTGTTGAGAAGGAATTCTTTAACTCCTGCATGGGAGACCAATACTTGTATTTTTTTGTTTGAAACCAAACGCTTAAAATTCTTCAATCCTCTTATTACCACCAGGACCTACTTCTCAATGAAGGAGTACCTCACCTCATAATCTTCGAGACTCTGACTGAAGAAAGCAATTGGATGTTCTGTACTTTATTTTTTCTGCTGCACCAAGATTGCAAAAATTGTGTCACTGCCACTAAAGGCATACAATATGAAGTCTTTGGAAAAATATGGGTTCAAAAGAGTTAGGGTTTGTGATATGGCTTCTTTGATGGCCTCAAAACTTGCTTTCCCTTCAATTTTCCTCCCTAATGTTAAGCTCTTCTTCAGCATCAATGTTATTGACTTAACAAGGGCAGCAAAGTTTGGAACAAACCTATGGACAAAATTGATTTTTTTCCAAGAAGCTTTGAAGAGCCTTCTTTTGACTTGGCAATGGAAATGATCTTATTTCTTGAACTCTTTCTGGGTCAATTGCCAATCCTTCCTTTGATATGATATGGCCTAGAAGCTCACCTTCATGGGCCACGAATATGCATTTTTTGGGGTTCAGTGACACCCCAAATCTCCTACATCTCTAAAAAACTTGCGTCAGATGGAGGATATGATCTGATACATTCTTGGAAAAAATAGTGATGTCATACAAATAGATTAGCACTATTTGGTTAATTAATCCCTTGAATGCCATATCCATTTCCCTTTGGAAAGTGGCTCCAGCATTAAACAACCCAAATGGCATTTTCCTATAGGCATAGGTGCCCCATTTGGTAGTGAAAGCTATTTTGAATTCATCATCTTCTTTCACCATGATCTGGTTGTACCCTGAGTAGACATCTAAGAGGGAGAACCTTTCTGACCCACACACTACTTGTAAAATCTGCTCCATCGAGGGGGGTGGGTAGTGATCCTTGAGGGAGGCTCTGTTCAAATCCTTGAAGTCAACACATAGCCTGCTTTCTCCATTTTTCTTTCTGACTGGGACAATATTTTCAACCCAACTTTATTGTTTAATTGGAAATATGATGCTTGCCTCTATCATCTTGTTCAACTCCTTCTTCATCAGAGGCTGAATATGTGGGTTGATTGGTCTCTAATTCTACCTGATGGGCTGAGCAGCTAGATCTATTTGTATTGTGTGTTTTTCTAGCTTTGGATTTAATCCCCTTAGGTTCTCATAACTCCAAGCAAACACATCAGGGAATTCTTGGCAAAGTTATATGAATTCATACCTTTCTTATTTGGTGGCCAATTTTCCAATTTGAAGTGTTTTCTCTTCTCCAACTAGGATTGAATATGAATCTTCTCCTTTAATCTACATGTTAGTCTTCTCTTTTCTAAACTGGTCATTAGGATTGAAAATAGATTCCAGTGTCACTAAGCCTTTGGGAAGATTGTTTGTATGCAGTTGTACTATCTGATTCCCGTACTGCTGCTCTAGTCTACTCTAGTTTATAGCTGAGAATTTAGCTTCTTCTTGTAGAAAGTTAATGATCTTTTGATCATTCTCAAACACCTGCCAACATGTATTATTATCTGGCACTACTGGCCTCACAACCACATGGATATGTGGCTATTCTTTAGCCCTCTTGATGCTAGCGACCACATCAAACATTTCTCCAACTGCTGCAAGTATATCAACAGCTTCATTCTCCTTCCTGGGTATGGACACAATATTGAAGGCCTCGAAATCCTCCATGAGATCCCATACCCTACTCTAGTAGTTTTTTAGTAGGTCATTTTTGACAGCATTAAGTCCTCTTACCTGATTGGTAACTAGTTCACTGTCACCGAATATTTGCAAGTTCTTGATTCCCAGCTTCCTTTCCCAATGAAGACCTTGGACTAACGCCTCATATTAAGTAGTGTTATTTAAGCAAGCGAATTGGAATCTGAAGGCTGAATAATATCTCATACCTTTGGGGGACACAATCATGGCTCCTCCTATAGCTCCTTGTTTATTCCTTGAACCCTCAAAGACCAATTTCCATACCTCATTTTCATCCTTGTATTTTGGCTTGATTAGGTCAGGAAGAGGTTGGTTCTCTTCATGTAGGTAGTAGACACATAGCTCAGATTCTTCCATTTCTTTATAGGGGTTAAAATCATGTATTTTTTTCCCCAATCATCGAGAGTCAAGTCTAGGATACATCCCACCTTGGTATTTTCTTCAGAAGTGCTTAGGAGGTCCTCTTGATCAAAATCTGAGCAGTTGGCGTTGATTGGGCTAGGCACATAGGATTCAATATGATAATCAGAAATAGGTTATATCTGATTGTGGCCTTCACTCCATACCTTTTCCTAAAGAGCATATGTGACCAATCAACAGATAGGTAGCCTCCAATTTTGGTAGTGAAGTCCCTAGACAGACACAAAGAAAAAGGTGGTGGAAATTCTATGATTGACATGCTTTACAAAACAATCACATTAGGGAAAGCATGTAGAGTGAGACTCAGATCCTTGATGATTCCCATAGTAGTCACTATTGTCCCATCTAATTGGACTACTCCTCTAAAGATAACCTCATATTGGAGACCCAACTGATCAGGATATTTGTTTTGGCATCATAGAACTACTGGCCCCAGAATCAATCATACAATTATGCACTAATTTGTCTCCAATAATCAGTGAGACATAGAAGGGAGGAGGTCTCATGTTTTTACCTTGTTTCTCTCCGTGGTTCCTCCCAGGATGAATTGTATAGACAAACACTCTTTCTTGCTGGTTAGGGGGGTGATTTGAACTTGACCAATTCTACATGGTAGTTTACAACGGATCCCTCTACCCTGGAATGTCTAGTGACTCCCATAGTGAAATGTTCACACTTTTCCTTTTCATCTACTCAATAATATTGAATGTTTTATCCTTTTGCTGCCCCTTCCTAGACACATTTCTTTCTTGCACATGGGCTGTTACAACTAGTGCCTGACTAGGTTTGGAAGGTGGTCAGGATTGGTTCAGCATGTTGGGAGTTGTACTTGGAGCACCAGGACCTTATGGAGTGATGGAAGGTTGAGGGTCACCCGAGTTCAGTGGTTGGCCCTCTCTAATATTCCTCTTTTTAGACTATGTATTGGTAGCTACACTTTGAGAATGGAATTGATTCATCCCATAGAAGTCTTCGGCCTACAAGTTGACTAGCATAGTTTCATTTGGGGGTCCACCTTTTTGAGCTTCTTGTTGCTAATCTTCCTCTTAGCCAAGTTCTTGTGGTACCATATTGGTTTTCACCATCAAGGCTTGATTTAGAGCACCATTAAAGCACGTTGATTGGTTATGTGCAGGAACCAATGCCCTTGATGTTGAAGTTGTGTTAGGATCATATGGCCTAAAAGGTTTAGCAGCTTGGGGTTGTCCTTGGTTCTGGTTTTGATTCACAGTCTGAGGTGGTGGCCTATTGTGCTAATATTGGGGTCTAGCTTGATATTGAGCTTGGGGCTGGTATGGCCTAAAACTCTGAGCTTATTGTCTTTTGATGGTCACTAGCTCATTCCCAAAGTTCTAAAATTTCTTCATCATTGTTTCCTAAAACTCTTTAAAGGCATTAGATGATGAAGTGGAAGCTTCAATTGAGCTTTGACTCTAGGGGGTGGGTATAGGAGCTAATGTAGGCACTTGGCTAGTATATGTGCTTCCTGACTTAGGGTACAGAGGCATGGATGGCCTAGGAGTGATTCTTCCAGCTTGAATCAAATGGTTCTCAACCCCTATGGAGAGGCTATAGGCTACAGGTAATGTAGTGCCCCTATTGACTGAATCATCAAAGAAATATCAGAATTTAAAGCCCTATGAAAGTATAAGAAGACACCTTCATTAGTGGGCTTTACTGTTGTCAAAATCCTATCCTAGGTCCGCTGGAATCTAAGGTTAAAGTCTGTCAGCTGCTTGTTTAGGGCTCTCTTGATTGTTGTTAATTGCTCCAACAAAGACAAGTTATCACCCTTTTCCCCAAACTGGTCATGAAGAGTTGTGCACAGCTGGTTCCAATTTTGGATCGATCCTGCTCCAAGACTCTTGAACCATTATGAGGCTTTCCATTTGAATGAAGAGGTGAGTAGCTTGACTGTAATGTCCATCTCATGGATTTCATGGATTGTATAGACATTTGTAATATCTCAGACATGGTCACCATGAGATGCTTGATTTTCTCAAGTGAGATATGGGATGCTCTTTAATGCTCCTATCAGAACTAGGTTTTGTGCAATCAAGGCAAGTGGACTACTACTGGTGAAGTTGACATATGGATTTGGTTGTGCCATTCTGATTGGCCTAGGAACCCTTGCAAACTAAAAAAAAGGCCTTGTAGGTGGAGGTGTTGACAACGTTCTGCTTGGTGGAGATGGAGACCTCTGAACTCTTCTTCCTCTCCTTTCTTTGCCTAGGGATAGATGCAAGTATTCAAATATACCTTTTTTCCTTGCTCTAGACCGTGTTTTTCTCATGAATCTTCCAAGCTTAGGCTACTAAAACTAGTAGATTTGTTTCTTTTGGAGTCACCAGATGTACAATTTTAAGGCTTCTTAAAATCCAGAATCATAGAAAGTGTACATCAATCCCTAATGTAATAATATGGAGACTTCATAGTCCCACAGGGTGTGCCAAAACTATTAACGTGAAATCACAGCACCCCCAAATGAGTTCTACAGGTCTAATTTTCTAAGGCAGAGTCATTTAGTGTGATTGTGTAACATTGAACTTTCCCCAAGGTGTGGGACCTTGCAAAATGGGAAAGCTCTCTAGATTGAAGGTTGGTTCCTTATTCCTCTATTTAGGTGCATATGTAGAAACTTGTAGAGGATCTGTTCTTAATCCTAATCTAAACTTTACCAAGGATATAGGGATAGAAGGAATACAAAAATTAAAACAAAGCTAAACTACGAGGTGATGCACCAAAGGAATGATGAACACTTATTTTGCTAATAGACACGAACCAACAGAAATGCATACAATAAACAAGCACAAATAGCTAGATATGTAATGGGAGACTAGATGAAAGCAAAAGAGATAAGAGAGGATCTAAAATCGATCATAGACATTTATTTCTCTGTAGATTATATAATCCATTAGAAATTATCCAAGAGGTATAAACGTATTGCAATGTTTTGATGGAAGGCCTGAACCCCACAAATCCTTTTGCTAAGAGGAGAAGGGAGCCTACAAAACAAATAATTTCCAACCCTTTACAAAGAATGTTGCCCCTGTATTTATAGATTCAACTTGAAAGAAGAAAAGAGAGAGAAGCAAGAAAAGTAGGTTGAAGCTCAACCACCACTATTAATGCCTCTGATGAAATCTCTCTCCAAATCCATCTTTACTACATCAATCCTTGGTTCAGCACCTTGAAGGAAGAGGAAATGGCAAAACAGATCAAAACTGATCTGGTTGTTGAGGCAAGAAGATCCTACATTGAAAGCTCGAAGACATTTCCTCCATTTCTCTACACCTAAAATCCTCAAAATTACAGTTCTAGACCTCCATGACATGGGTGAGGCTGAGATCTTTCCAACAGCATCATATTTGCAATATTTCAAGCCCTGAGTCAAAATATACTCCCCTTGAAGTTTGTATCAGGTCTGTACAGGAGAGTAGGAAAACAACTTGAAAAATGGGCCCCCTTTCTTCCGATTCCCGCTCTGGCTTTGACTCGGGCCTAGATGTTGAATTTTTTCCTTGGGTGGAGTTTCGAGCCATTTTGTAACTTTTGACCCTTTTGAGATAACAAAGGGCAAAGAACCAAATTTTTCTCCGACGGTCCACTTTCCTGTGGGACACGCAACAGTCTAGAGCTAATTTAGAAACCTTTTCTCTCCGCCTGATGAATTTATTTTATCTTATGCGGGATCGTGGTCAATCCAATATTTGACACAGGGGAAAAATATGGATAACAGAGACTTAGTCTTGAAATGGGGTGCAGACATAGCCAAATTAGGTAGACACTCAAAATTTTATGCAATATGGAGTGGCCCCTACATCATTTCAGGTTGCAAGTCAAGTAATGCTTTCTAATTGTAAAGATTGGATGGAAAGGAGTTACAGATTCCATTTAATGGAATCTTTCTAAAGAATGATTACTAAAGTAAAGTTCTTTCCTTTTACATAGTAGATTAGGTGTTGAATTCCTCTAAGTGCTTTCGACACATTGTTTTGTTAGTAGTAGTTTTAGTTTCCCTAAGTGCCTTGCATAGTTTTATTACTTTTGGATGGCGTGGTTTCATTGCATGTGATTCATGAGGGTATTTTAAGGATAATATCATTAGAAAGGTTGAGATCATAAGCATCCCAAAGTGTCAAGGAATAGTTACAATACTAAAAATATTCAAATATAGAGAAACTAAAATCAGAGTTAGTATAGTTCCATATTTTCCATTCAATTGTGCCAATAGTGGCAGGTCGGGGAAGTTCCATTTTCAGTTTGGGAATTTCAATGGTAGAATCAAATCATCGGGAAGTCATAAAGCTTCATTCAGAGCCCACAAATCATTTCCAAGAACTTCTAGTTTGTGCTAAGTTTATAACGCCCTTAGGGTAAGATGTTTTAATGTTCTGATCAGTTCTTTTACATTTTAGGCTTGACTCCATGCCCATTGGATTTTCTTAAATACTACTGATCTAATTTAGTAGGAAGATTACCCTGAGACATCACCAAGTTATTATCCAAAATTACCCCACAAGTTAATTTTGGCCTTAACAAGATTAAAAAATGGACTTATCCATTTTTCACAGGTCTGTGATGGTTAAACGACTGTAAAATTCCTGAGCCCAAAAGACCCACCCATTGGCATTAAAAAACCCATGGGATGCTAAGGAATAATGCATTGGCAGGTTCCTATTAAAATATGTCATACAAAGAAATTTGAAAAGACACAAAGGCAAGAGCGCCTCGTAGTGTTGTACAAAAAATATCAAGTCAGCGGTACAAAGGAAAGGAAGAGGGCCATGTGGTGATAGATCAATGACAAAGAGGTGGGCTACATGTAAAAATTATAGTAGTTTCTAAAGAAGATGCACCTAATATAAACCCCAAGTCTCAGAATCAACTACGGTTTATATTTCTTCGGGTTTGAGAAATCAAGCAAGGTCAAAGGGCACATGTGGTGGCCAATTTTAAAGCTAAATTTTATTGAGTCCCCCAAACTTAAAAGTTATGATGCAAAGAGACACATAGATCTATTTCACTAGCTCACATTTTTCATTTGGATAGTTTGACAATAGAGCCACATGGAGCCATTTCATTTACCTCACGTTTCATAGTTTTTAGTTCAAATCTAAAAGGTCTGACAGTGCATCAAGGTGTGGAGTCTCCTTATTGGTAAGAGCTTCCCAGGTGTCAGAGAGGCATATCAAAAGGACTGACATGTAAAGTGTGTAGAGCCTTTCTAATAGCTCACACTTTGTAATGGTCAATCAAAGGGAAAATTATGATGGAGGCATGGTTGTTTCTCATTGGCTTGCGTTCCTAAGGGACTAACAAGGCTCTGAAATGCAAAAGAGTGTGGAGGTCTTTCATTGTCCCACATGGAACAAGATATGACAATGGAAAAGGAACTTGGAAATATCTTATTGGATCACATTTCAAAAATGTAGAAAGGGAGAAAACGATAGTTTGATAGCCCCGGAGAAACATGGCATAGACTTATTGGTCTATATTTTTATGTGGCAGACCTTTTTAAAGCCAAGGCAAAAGCCAAGGAAAAGAAGAAAGGAAAGATGACATGAAGGGAAGTAAAGCCCAATTTTGCAACCTAATAGAAGACTGACAAATGGAAAAAGGAAAAGCAAACACTCATTGGCACAGATTGATCCCCAAACCAATCAAAGGCTACCACATGTCAAATTCCTATGCACCCCAACATGTAGAACTTCAATTGGCCATATCTTATACTGCAGAGCTCCAAATCACACAAACTTTATATTAATGGAAAGTTATCCTTAAGCCCTTCACTTTAACGTGATCAGAATCAGATTTTTGGTGGATTTGATGAGAGAAAAATAATAAAACATCAATCCTTCTATTAATGTGCAGTAGTAGGTAGCTTAACCACTCAATTTGATGAAATATGGCTCACACCTTCTCCCACAAGAAAAAGGACACATGGGGAAAGTTTGATAGGGTACCCATTATTTTTTAATTCTCTTTCGAGCTTGGTTGAGGTGTGAAATGTTGTGTGGTAGAGAAAGTAGATATTCATTAAAAGTAGGATCAAATCCTATCTTCTCCTTTGTTTTCTCTCTTCTCTATTCCCATTTGCTATATATTGTAAGGATCAACTCTTTTACAGTGTTTGGAAACTCTTCTAATGCTTTTGCATTATTTTTTATGGGTTGTATATGCATATATGAGTTTCATACCTAAGATCTAGCTTCTACATGTGAATCTTTCATTTCTCCTTTACTGTAATGTATTGTGCATCCTTATAAAGCAATAAGACATTTTTGTCTATTAATCGGTCCTAGCTTGTGTTTTTCATAATTTCATGCCTTTCATTGCATCTGTGGATGCCTTGTGCATGTTTTGTTCTCCTTGCAGGGTATAAGTCTGTTGTGTCTTTGAAGTGTCAATCTAAATGAATTTGGGACTGTGATACTTATGTATATCCTCTCTTTTCTCATTTTCCTACAATTTTTCTCATTTGAGAGTGTCTCTCCACCATGTTCTTGGTGTTACCACCTCTCTTAGATTAGGATTTCCCATTTTATGTACTCTTCTCTCTCCCTAGTCCTTTGGATTATTAGAATAGGAGTAGACAGCTACATTTTCTTCCTTAGGAGTAGCTTAGCATTAGGAATAGGTAGAGGAATCAACCTTCTCTTGAGGTTGATCTCATTTATGCAAGTCCCAAACTTGTGAGATCATCCCATGTTACCCAAAGCACTAATTTATCATACATAAATTCATGTTAAATTAGAGGGTTTTGTATTTTGGTGATAACAATAACCATGATCACATCCTGTCATGGTTAAGTTCGTCTAACTGGTATTATAACTACATGTTTTAGTTAATTCTAAAGTATGTATTCAAATGTGTGAGGACTGAATTTTTTGAGGAGGTTGAAAATATCTTATAGAAGGTTTTAGAGAGCTATAGAGGCTCAAGAATAATCTATATGAGATCTTATTCATTTTTATAATAGATCTTAAGATAATAAAGCTTGAGAATATTGTAAATATGAATGATTTATGATAGAAAAGTGGGTTTATTCATGTTATCTTGATTTTTATGATATATCGTTGTTAATTTAGAGAGATTTGTGAATGGTTTCTATATTTTATGACATGGTTTGTTCTTATTGTTTGAAACTAAGTGATATTTGAGATACATTTTCATGGTTATAAGAGAAACTTTTGTTTTAGAGCATAATATTACTGTGCAGGTTGGTTGAAGGATTAAATGGGGATCAATAACTAGATAAATCAGGTTTCAAATCCATAGAGCTTGTGAAGAATTGATTTCGTTAAAATTGGAGGAGGTATGCCAATTGTTTTAGATATTTCATGTTGATTTGGAAAAGAAAGAATCAATATGATAAATTGTTGAAAGGTAATAGATTTACAAGAATTTTAATATCCTATTTAGGAGGATTATAGAATGGTTTTTAAGGCATAGTGATTTATAATTCAATATTCTAAAATAGAGATTTAAGGACTAGAAAACTTTGTTATCACAGTCCCCTTAATATTGGTAAATCAAGATTTTTAAGGTTGTAAATGTGGTTATTGTGGATAAAGAAGTTTGAAAGGAATTGGTGGAGTTGAGTAAGGGTCTAAAATTTTTGTTTGAGTCTCAATGAAGCTTAATAATGTGATCAAATAAAATTAAAATAAAAAGAATAGCTCTTGGCCACTGTACCCTGTTTAGGGTTTAAAGAAGTGGAAAAACAATCATAATTTACATTTTTCCTAATAAAAAATGTTAATATTTGGTGAACATGTGGATATAGGTGTAATAAATGGTTTCATTAAGTTTGGTATAAAATTAAATAGTTTTTATTGGTCAAAAGTCAAAAACTCAGATTGATTGTGCATAGGAAACCTAGTTTTAAGGGTTTAGAGAAAGGAAATGACAAGATACCTAAAACTAATCTTTAACACCTATTGAAATTTTTATATGAGAGTGTAAGATACCTAATGGAGGTGTAAAAAAGGTTAAAATAAGGATTTAAAATATAATTTGGATGGAAAACTAGTAATCTTAGTCAAGAACTTTGTTTTATTAACAGTCGAGAGTTTGTTTATTAAGGCGTAAATCTCAAAAGGAGTATTTCCATTTAGTGGATTTTTTTTACAAGTTTTATAGGGCATTAATGAAGGTGATGATATTTTTAAAGTAATAAACCTTAAATTTTTAGATCCAAAATGAAGAAAAATCAATCTAAACCTAGCTAGTATAAGGCTAAAAGAATACAAGAAAGTAGAGAGTTTAGGACATAACAAAGTCTTGTGAGAAGTTTTTCTATATGATTTATGGAGGTTATAGAAGTTTGTGATAAATGTGGAGGTGTTTCACTAAGAAAAATGAAATCTAAGACCTACATTTTTTTAGATATGGTAAAAAAGATTTGGTTTTAAAGGGACCAAAAAACCCTGTACAAAAAAGAAGCTAGGCCAAAAAAATCCACCAGAACAAAATATGGAGGTCCAAGTCAAAAAATATTGACCATGAGGAAACCCCAGAGAAAGGCACAACCTACACTAGGTCTACAGAGTTACATGTTTTAATGGGAATATAAAAGGAAAGCCATGAAAACAAGAAAAGAAAACCAACACAATGCCAAAAAGAACTATAACTAAAGTGTCACCATCAATTCGCTTTACTAGAGGAATCTTTGTTTCTATTCCTTGCATTGGGTCCCATGTCCATGGCTTCACCAAGATCATATTTCCAAGAAATGATAACCTTTTTAGGGGTCTTCTCGGTAGGATCATTACCTTCATCTTCCATTTGCTCTCCATCCTTAGAGATGCTCATCTCCAGATGAATTTTTTCCTTACCAACTGCATCCTCAATCTTGGAAATTTTATCCTAGAGTATGGAGATTCTATTCTCTTGCATGAAAATTTACACATTAATCCCACTAATTCTCTTGTTCTACACATCAATTTTTCTGTGGCACTCCCTAATATCTTGGACAAGTTTTTTGTTAACTGGGAGGATCGTGTCGGATGTGGACTCAACCCTCAAAACCCTAGCTTCCTAATCCACCATAGTTTTGTCCCTCTCCTTGCTGAAAGAGATATCCCCTAAATATTTATCACGTTTTTGAATATTATAGAGGATATTCATAGCTATGTCATCCCATTTATCTTGATTCCCACTATACGAATGAAAATCGATGCACGACCTTTAATCACACTCGACTTCCTGAGGTCTTATCGAGATAACCAATGTGGAATATTTGGATGGCTATGTATAGAAAAATATAGATAATATGTGGTATGTGGATGAAAATATGTGGAAATGGGATAAACAATATATGAGGGAAAAATAATGTCCTTGATGAGCAATATTGGGATCTGCTTGTCAAGGGCAAGGAATTCCCTTCTAACCTGAATGGGTCTAATGGATGGATTAGAAAGGATAGCTCCATAAAGACTCCAATCAATATTGAGCTCCATGGAAATATTTTCCAATGGTTGTGGGATATGTGGAAAACCAATGTGTTCCTCGTAACGATTTCGAGACAAGGTCATGAAATAAATTAGAGAGAGGTGTGGTTTTAGTGGATCCATGGGCGGTTAACTGGTTTAGTCTAGAATGCACAAGCTCTATAAGCATTTAGGTTCAGGATGTTTAATTTTCTGAAAATGTCTGGTACATTTGGGGATGATCTAAACACTTGTGTGTGTAATCCGATACCTAAATCTATTTTGTCTTCGGGTCCATTTGGTTGTGGAACCCTAGGATCAAAACCATAAACTCTTTCCGGTTGTGGTTCAGTGATGGTCATGCATGCATTTGTGTGGTTTTAATCTAATCAAAGAAAATAAAAATCTGATCTAAATAAGCAAAGACTACATTATGTTTTTTGTATTTTGTAATATAAAAGGCATAAATCAAAGTAAAGAAATTAATCTAATAAAATAAATATTTTTTTATTTTCTAGAAATTTCTGAATTAAATGAATAAATAAAATATTCTAATCTAATTAACAAATCCTAAAACAAATAAAAAAGTTTGATGTAGTTGTCTATATGTGAAGAAGAATTCTAATCTATGCAGCTTTTCTTCCCCTGCAACTTTCCTAACAAAGTAAAGAATATCTTTATGGAGGATTTTATATATGAGATGATGCTTTGGTTGATTTCTAAATTAGCAAAGAATATTTGTTCCAGAATCACCTCTTTGAAAATATACAGAGATAGGAAAAGGAAGCTATATATCCTAAGAAATATCTATTAAAGGAAATGATCTACTGTAGATATTCAATGATTGCAACAATGAAAATGGAAATGACTTTTCTACTGTAGTGAATAATGTGCATACAAATTTCTCAAACAAATAATTAAAGAAATGATGAAACCCAATTACAATCCTAACCTGGTAATTACAGTGTTGTGGCAATCCATTTGTGGTATGATTTTGTGTCCCCTCAGTATTTGTTTCCAGCCTTCGGTGTCCACATGAGTCTAGGGAGATGGGAATGCAAAGGAAGCTAGAAGAAGGTGTTGGAGCAAGAATGGCTTACTAGGAAATCTGGTGTCAATGCAAGCAGAGGAATAAAAATGAAAGTGAACAGGGCAACATAACATAGCAATACATGGCAAAATTCTCTGGCCTTTTGATTTAGAAGAAGTGATGGTTTTATAGAAGGTTCGCTGGGTTGTGCACTATCACACTTGGCAACCATGGGGTGCCACATCAACACATGAAGGGGTAGTTAAATTGTTAATAAAAAATCACAAGTGAAAGAGGAGATTAATACGAATCATTCAAGCCTGAAATTAGCTAAATTGATTAAAAACGTGCACTAGAAGTGAACTAGAATGAATTAACACACGTTTAATTCACGTAGGAAGAGTTCTAGAAAATTCATACGAAACCATCACCCTGTGTAGGCTGGCAGTTACGTAACCACTTCCCAGTTAGGGTGGGGGTTCCATAACTAGAGGCCAAAAACTAAGGGAAAATGCTATGAGAAGTAGCAAAAAAGTAAGAAATGGCTAACTAAGGTAAACTAGGATACAAATATAAGATGTAACGAGGTTAAGGAGCTCGAACACATTTGGAAAATACATGAATCATCATTGGGGACTTTGAATCATTTTCTTATAATGTAGCACGTACAAATTTGGGTGCGTATATATTTCCTGATTAGAGAAGTGTTTTAACCACAAAGAGGCGTAAAAAGTAGATTTCAAGTATGGAGTTCCCAAAATGGGGAGTTAGAAGCTATACCTAACATGCTCGTGTGCTGAAATGTCTCCATCTAAGCTCTCGCTACCTACAAGATGAAAACAAGACTCAAGTGTAGATAGATACGCTATCAAAAAATAAACACTAAAGTAAAATGAAAAGAGGACTTACCATATGCACATGGATAGAAGTATACCTATGCCAACTCTCCATCCTTATAAAGTATATACACTCAAAACAAAGTTAAAACAAAGCATATATATAACAAAAACACTCATTTTCAAATTCATTTGCACATATCCTCATTGTGATTTTTGAGCTCAGGACCAACCATCACCGTTTTAGGCAAGATTATATTCAAAACGATAAGTGCAATGATGTGGTCATGCCTTTACAAACGAGAAACTGAGTGGCGAAGACAAATGTTAGTGTTTCATGTTTGTTTATTTAAAACCTAAAATTTGAAAATTTTGAGAAATCCACACCTATGGGGATTATTTTTGAATTTTTTTGAGTCAAATGGTTTCTTAGGGTGTGACATAAGTGGATCTATTTTTTGTTTTATCTAAAGTGGTAATTTTTTGTTATTTTTTGTATTTTTGGTTCAAAGGCGATGGCTCATCCATTCTAGACATGACCACTACCCTACACAGGGTGGCGGTTAAAAAACTACCACCCTACATAGGGGTGGTTGCGTAACCACCATGGTAATTACACAACCACTGCCCTACACAGGGAATTAATTTCGTAATTGTCGCAATAGAACCTTTTTTTTACTAACTTGGATGATTTTTTTTGCTTTTAAGTTTTATATTGTTTTTGACGAGTTTATGCCTTAAATCATGTTACTAAATTGCTATTTTTCTTGTTTTGTTGAACGAAGGAGTTATACATTCGTTGGAGCTGATCGAGGGAGTGTGATTGGATCCCAGGAATTATTGCTTAGCTGACACATGATGAGAGATTCATTACACTGGATTAGGTTGTGGAGGATTTCTCAGGTGTCACACATAGCACCAGCTAACCATATTTTGTGTGACATGTTGTCTTAGTGGGATGCTGACCAAAACACTTTCTGGTTGCCTTGTGTTAGGGGAGAGTAGACCATCACTCTCGAGGATGTCTACAGGATTCTCAATGTACCTGTGACTGGTAGACGGTTGACATTGGTGAAAGGTTCTCTATTTTTGTATAGACAATGGACATCTTATATGGGGGTGATGGGGCACCCAATTTTGGCACCAATGAGGGTATGCAGCTATTATCAATTACCTCCGCACTGATCCTTACTCTCCATAAGGCCATCATTAGTATCTTGGCCTTACATTTGGTGGTAGACAAGGGAAGGGAAAAGCTCTTATATTGTTGGGCTTCTGTAATTATGGATATTGAGAAGCACAAGAAAATACTTACGTGGGGTATGGACATTCTTGGGACCATATGCCATGATCTATATCACGTTGTGAGGCTACTGGGGAAATCCCTAAGCCACCCTTCCTTGGTTATGGGTTGGGTGTATGAGAATATTTTCCCCTACCATTAGGGAGTTGGTATACAAGATCCAAGGGACATAAAGGGTGTGATATGGACAGGTATATCTGTTCTCATAGGGGCACATTAGTTTGTTGCTTCATTGACTACAGATGATTTTTTTTTTAGACCCTACCAGGACCTGATTGGGAAATGGGGTGACGACATGACTATACTACTTTCTTTTAGTAGTGTGAGACACTTAGTAGATTGGAAAGCTAGGGTGGAGGTCAACCCAATTGGCAGAGTCCCTCAGCAGTTTGGGAAGCCATATGATGATGTAATTTTGGTTGTTCCTATTATTTATCATGGCATTAGAGAGGCTTGAGTAGGCCTTAGGGGTGAGCATGGCTGGATTGTTGTTACATCTGAGGTACCTATTAGTGTGGACAATGTCCTATTTCCTAATGTCCCATCAACACTCCTCTAGATCGAGGCTACACCCATTCACAATGGGGAGGAGTAGGATGAGAAGGAGGCCCATACAGATACCAAGACTGAGGTTGAGATTAGTCAGGAGATGGGTGAGGAGGTCAGAGTAGAGGGGGGTGATGAGGATAGTGACTTAGATTAGAGGAGGAGGCAGAGAATGAGACCCTCATCTCAGAGGATCCCCTATCTCCTAAGAGAGGTGGTGATGAGCAGTCCATGATGGGATAACATGTCACCTCATGAGAGGGAGAGGAACAACAGGTGCCCACAGTGGACTCACCACCACCAGCTACATTGTCTGATCCTACGTGGATGCATGGAGATCCGACTATGTAGATACTCTTTTCTTGACCCTGTAAGCTAGAATTGTTTGTAAACTATGCATTGTGTTTCTTTTTTATTTTTAAATGTTTTCAAACTTGTTACTTTCTTTTTTTGCAGCCACTGCTGACGGCTAGCGAGATCTTATTCGTAGGATCTGCGTCGATATATTACTAATCCCTACAGGGAGGACTCGTTTAGAGTTGTTGGAGGACTTAGGACAGCCATTGCAGGCTGGAAGACACACCAACGTGTTTGTGCCTCTTTGAAAGGTTGCAGAGTTCTTGACTTCTCAGAGCAAACAGATTGTGGCATATGAGATGGCGAAGATGATGGTAAGGTGGAGCCATTCACGTAGCAAGGCCGTAAATAGTGGTCATTCTCACAATCACTCTCATCACTTGGTGCATTCATGACATCAGAGATGTAGCAGGATTCCTTGCAGCAGTCGCGCACCATCTTAGGGATCCAACAGAGAGGGATAGGCCATTGAGATTTTATTACTTTGATGCTATTTTGTGGGGCATATATATGATGTTTTCAGATTTTCGTGTTCATTGTGAGCATTTTGACCACATCTAATATGTGATGGAATTGTATACAAACTTGATTCACTATGATATATACAAATATCTCTTTTTGGTTTGGCTATCCTTTTCACCAAAGTTGATTTCATTTATGGTTTACTTCGCGTGTGTACTCTTAGACTTTTAGAATTTATGATTTTATATGCTTTTCAAACCGCATGCAGTGGATGATGAATGATAACAAAATGAATCTCTTTATGTTGTTTTGTTTTTATATGGTGCTAATGCGAACACAATGTAATGTTGAAAATTTGGTTTTTCAAGCAATATTTAGTACTTCTTGTTTTGTTGGAAAAATGTGATGAATGATTAGATAATAAATGAACTCACTCCACTTCTAACCCCACGCAACTTGTAAGATGCGAGGGATCATCACCAATACCCAGGAGGAACGCGAGTTGTATGATTTTGATAGATGGAGATGGTAAGAGAAACACAAGATTTTGACAAAAACCCAATTAGAAACCTACAACTCAACTTTACACACAGTTTACTACATAGCCTAGAATGTGATTTGCTTGCAAGTTTATCTAGACTTAGACCCGTAGATTGCCTCCTGATTGACAAAATCTTGTTTTAATGCTTCAATTCTTTTGGAACATACACATCTAACTCACTTTTTTGGGATTTATGATTTTAAAGCACTTTTTATTGAATGAAATTTCTTTTAACTTACTAATTTATTTGGAGAGACCCCCTACACCTTGCCCCATACAACCAGTAGGAAGCATGGGCTCATCACCAAGGACAAGGCATAGGAGAGTAAGGGCACTTCCCTCCTTTCCCAATCTCACACCACTAGTAAGAGGCATGGGCTCAACACCGAAGGTTGGTGGGGCAAGGAAGTTTGTAAATTAAAATTTTGTGTTGATTTTTGACTTGACATAATATTCTTTTTTTATATTTCAAACTATGATTTGTGATTTTGGGAGGGAGAGTTTTCCTCTAGCCTCAACCCCATACAACCAGTAAGATGTGAGGGCTCATCAATGAAGGTTGAGATAGGCGAGCAAGAGATCCAGGTAAAATGTTTAGAATGTTTTTTCTACTAAAGATGTTTTTTGGGAAAGATGTGACATTAAGAAGCTTCTAGAACAGACTATGGGCAAAAACACCTATGCTAGCACAAAACTATGAGTAGATCCAAGTATGCATGCCTTGGTAGGATTAATGTCAAAATTTTGTCTTATCTTATTGAACTGATGAAATGATCATATATGTTGATGATAATATTGCAGATATTTAAAGAAATGTGATTGAATGTGGTGCCAATATTTTCAGAAGTTTTTGAAAGTTGATTGAAATATAAGTTCATTCGTTACAAATTTACAAAATGATCTAGAAGATGAAATGCAATGTGGATGTAATAGTGTACATGTGGAAATGTAAATGGATCATGCATAGTGTCGTTTTAAGTGAAGTGAATTGATGGATTCTCCGAATTCACCCTCTAGAGTACAAGGTGATATGCCCCATTTTGTAGTCCTCCAAGACTCAATATGGGCCCAACCACTTAGGCCTGAACTTCCTTCCTTTGCTAATTATCTTGTCTATCCAGTTGTCAAATGTTAATACCAAATCTCCAACGAATGTATCATGTTCATATACTTTCTTATTGTACTACCGACACATCCAGTCAGTGTAAGCTCTATGGTGCGCCTCAACTCTGAGTTGAGATTCATCAAGGTATTCCATTTCAACGATCTGTGCCTCGTGATATCCTTCTTCTCCTAAAATTCCTTGTAATGATATCCGGAGACTGGGTATCTCAACTTCAAGTGGAAAAACCACTTCCGAACCAAATACCAAAGAATATGGGATTGCCGCCATTGGCATTCTAATTGATGTTCTATAGGCCCACAAGGCCAGAAATAGTTTTAAGTGCTAATCGTGCTTGTTATCATTAACAATTTTTCAGGAGGATGGATTTTAACGTCTTATTAGTTGCCTCGGCCTATCCATTGGCATGAGGGTAGTATAGAGAGGCAGTGTGATGATTTATCTTAAATTTTGCGCACAACTCATGCACTTCTTCATTTTTAAATGATGCGCCATTATCAGAGATAATGACCTGTGGGACACCGTACCTACAGATGATTTGGTTCAAGATGAAATTTGTAATTACAGATCCCAGAACAGTGGTAAGAGGCATAGCCTCAACCCACTTTGTAAAATATTATGTGGCTGTGATTACAAAATTGTGGCCATTTGTAAGTGAGGGGGAGAATTTCCGTATAAAATCCAAGCCCCACATGGAAAAGGGCCAAGGTGTTGCAATCAGTTCTAGAGGTTTGGAAGGAATGTGAATCTCTTGAGAGAATTCCTTGCACTTATGGCACTTGCGTATGTATTCTACTACGTCATGTTCTAGGGTGAGCCAAAAATAGCCCATCTGGTGTTCTTTCAAGCAGTTGCATATCCTCCGAAATGACCTCCACAAACCCTGTTGTGGGATCCATAGAGGATATTTTCAAACTCTTACACATTGATACCCACCTTAGAAGCATTCTGTCAAAAGCTCTACGATAGAGAACGTTTTCTATAATTACGTACTTGGCGGCTATAATGTGTAGCCATCTTCTCTGCTGCGAAGTTTCTCCCTCAAGGCATGTGTGATCTATAATAAAATTAACAATATTTGAATACCATGGACACGTAACAATGGGAGGTCTCATCTCTACATAGTATATGCACTCATCAGGGAAGCTCAAGTCTACTAATTCTTCACCGTCTAACTGGGATGTCTTCCAGCCAATCGACGTTATGTTTTGTCCTTTGACATGGACTTTTGGTTGACATAAATTAACTCAACTTCTCCCATAAAGGTTATTAAGCTATCCAAATTTCTTGGACAAATAACCCTGTGTTATGAATGTCTGAAGGTCCAATATGTTTTGACAATAACCCCACGTGTTTCTTGGTTAAACATGTAATGTCTTAAACATTTTGTTACAAATACTATAGTGAGGCATTCATTTTCCTGCCTACATATAGCGTCTCTCGTAGTCTAGAAACATACAAATGATGAAGTAAATTATATGTTCATGTTTTTCATCGTCTTCTTGTGCCAACATGCAGGCTAACTGAGACAGTATGTTAGCCCGTGAATATAAAAATGAGTAGGGCGATCTAACTTGGGAGGCATGAGTGTGCGAGGAGCACCAACAGGAATAATTTAACTAATTCAAATGCCTCATGACACTCGGCCTTCTAAACATTGCAGACAATCCTTATTTAGAAAATTATTTATTAGATGAATGAGCAAAGTTTAAATTAGGTATGAACCTACAAACTACTGCCAAGCTTTCCAAGAAAGGACCTAATGCCCAATTCGTCTGATGGTCGGTAGTCATTTCAAGAACTGCTCAGGATTTTTGTACTGGATCCACCATCAATCCCTCGTGAAGAGATGATGTACCACAATAACTTCCCTCTCTGTCACACCAAACACACATTTTTCTAGATTGAATGTAACGTTGTATTCGATGAGGTGAGAGAGGATGAATATGAAAGCACCTTAAGGTGATCACAACACTTTTTGGCCTTAGCCACCTTAGCCAGAAGTTGTCAACATATGATTCCACAATCTTATGAATGAGATCATGGGATATGTCAAGTCATGGCCCATTGGTAAGTGGCACCAGCGTTCTTGAGACTGAATGGTATGACTATGACATAGTAATAAGTTCCCCAAGGATTGATAAAGGTCTGAATTTGTTTGATATTCCTTGGAGATCCTAATCTGATTTTACCTAGAAAAACCATCCATAAGCGACAACAGACTCATAACCAGCTATTGCCACAATGATAACATAAATGGATGGTAATGGGAAATCATCTTTAGGACATGCTTTGTTTATATTATGAGATTCAATGCAGATTCAAATTTTTTCGTTCTTTTTAAGAACAAGGACGATGTTAGATACCCACATTGAGTAATCGACTAGATCAATGAATCCCACATAGTAGGAGTTTCATAATTTCCTTTTTAACCATAAGCGCTACTTTTGGTTTCATAGGTATGGATTTTTGCTTGATGAGGATTAGACATCAGATTTGGTCACAAGGTTGTGAATTGCCACATTAGGAGCAATTCCTGTCATTTCTTTATAACTAAGCACAAAGGATTTTAAATTCTTTAAGAATCTTCGTGTTTATTTCAACCTCTTCACGAGTCAGTGAAGAACCCAACTTGTAACACCCTTAACTGTTGTTATTTTCCTCCTTTGCATTCAAGTGTGATATGTGATTTTCCTTATATGGATATGTTCTTTTTGATTATGGGAAATCATGCTTGACATGGTTAAAGTCTTTTCTGCTCTTAAAAGAACTTAGATAGAACTGGAATGTTTCTTGGATTCATTTCTTTCATTTTTCATAAATGAGTGCAATCTGATTTTAGGAGAATTGTAAACTTATTTATCTTTATGACTCATCCTTGGATCAATTACAGTGATCTAAGGAATGTTTTAAATCTATTCAAGATGAACAACTGATAAAATTAGCATTCCTTGAATTATTAATTTTGGACTGAGCTTAGAAGATATAAGTTCTTTAATCCTCCTCAATGCAAATATTTCCATTCTGTGGAAAGTTTCATTGGATTGTTGGGAATCAACCCTGGCAAGTAATTATAGTTGTAATTGGGTTTTCAGCCATTTATGGCATTGGAGAGAACCGAGACCCTAAGCCCGGTAAGGTATATAGGTATTCCTATTTAAGCTATGGTGTTTGATACAATTTCTGAACCTAACCTAGCCTTGTGCAAACAAAACCTGGAAAGGTTGCTAGATAATAATCTAACCTAGAACCTAATACTACCAGGTTATGGGTGATCTAACCTAGTTCCTAAACTATGTATTTTTGTTATTCACCTAAGGGTTTACCTAACCTAATTGCTAAGGGCTTATACTAAGGTTAGTGGTTAGTGTTATATCCTAAGGTATAAATTTTAAATTACCTAAGACCTAACCTAAGCCACTAATCTACCCTAAGTTAGTGGTTATGAATTGGAACCTAAAGGGGGTCACATACATAGTGGTGACAATTTCTATGGCATTAATGTTAAGTGATAAGGTTGTAAGGCATACGGACTGCCAGATTTGGCAGGGATTAGTAGGTTGGTGGAAGCCAAGGTGGCAGCATCACTAAAGTTTGAAATTTTTGTTAAATTTTATTTGGCACTCACCAAATTTGGTGGTCGGTGGCAAGGAGGACTGAGCGGGAAACTTGGAGTTAATGAAATTAAATGCATTTGGGTGTCAAGCCCAACCCACCTTGGTAGGCATGCCAGCAGATTTTGGATGTTTCATTTTGCATGTGCTCTATTTTTCACTCTTCATGCAATCTGGTTTTTCAAACCAGCAGTTTAAGCTTCATTGCATGGCTATTTTTGATGTTTCAGATCTATTTTCATTTTTTGGAATGTATATAAAATAGTGTGGAAGAATTTTTTGGTTGTTTGACCTATCTTGGAGAAGAAAAGAAGAAAGGATCTCAATCAGAGGTCTTCTTCGAGTTCACAACGGTATTATCAGGCATGATATGCTCTAACTATTAAAACCTCTTACTTCCTCTAAAAAATTTTATGAAAACAACTTTGATCTGAAGTGTTTGTGCATTTCATGCTTTATCTGGAATATGGATTTATGGGTTTTGTATAAACTAGTGTTTATGGGTTGAATCTAGATTTTGCTTGATTCTGTTGGAAGCTTGTTTACATTGCTTTTTCTTTTACAACGGAATTGTGAATATGTGAGCAAAACTGGAAACTTCATAGTACTTCCTCAGTGGTTGAAATTGTTGGTTGGCTTTGACTTCTTTAGTGGTTTTTATTGTTACATGAAATCTGTCTGTATTTGTTGAGTTAGTGTTATGAACTGTTGTGCTTATAAACCCAAGTGGGTAAGCAACTCTTGTGACTTTTGGAAACTCTTAAACTGGTTGAATACTCGTTTCAGTGAACGAAATCATTTCTAAGATTATCTGCTTTAGGATGTTAGAATTTTATCTCATGGATAATTGGACTATGAATAAATTCATGGAAGGGTTGTGTTATATCACTTTGGGGAAAACTTTAACTGTTGTAAAGTTTGCATGCATAGGAAAACATAGTATATGGTTTAGTCTGTATTCTTCTTACGAAAGGCATTGACTATTTTTTAAATTTGCAAGCACTGTGTGTAGGCCAATATATGGTTTAGTTTGTAATTCTTCTTGTGAGGAACATTGACTGATAATGAAACTTGCATGCACAAAAAAAATAGTATATGGATTAGTGTTGTGTTTCTTCCTACAAAAACTCGGTTGAATTTGGAACAGTACTAAAATTTTGTTTGCTATTATGGGTAAACTAGATTGTAACCGAAGTCTTTTAGCATGGTGTTTGTGAAATCTTATTCTCTGACCACATTAATGGTTTGTGGAGACTTTTTACGAACCTAACTTGGAAGTTGTTAAGTCTTAACGATGTCAATTTTATTACATTCTATTTGAAATTGGAAATAGGGTTTGAAAGGTGTATGAATGAATTTGAAAGACCTATTCTTGACTCTAAACTGTTTATAAGTATTTTATTATAATCAGTTTTGTAATACGGTAATTGGGTAGGTATGAATTCGTGATTTGAATACGGTGAAGCAATACTGTATAGGAAATTTTTTCTTGATGCCTCAAATCAAATAGTGATCTGAGCGATGTTTCGGTTCAACTATTATAGGCTTTGGTTACTTATAACTAGAGGGAATCTGTTGATTACCTTAACTTGGTTTTTCAACTTGAATTATTAGAGTCTTTGAGGAATTTGTGTCTTACTCAGTATGAATTGTATTTAAATTATTGTTGAACTTGCCGTTATTGGGATAGTTCTGCCTTACCTGGACTATCGGGAAGTTTAGAGGGTGAGTACCAAACTAGATTTCTTACTTCTTGTTGAGCTCAATAAATGGATGTCAAGTCTGGAAAAGTAAATAGTGTTTTTAAAATTGATTACGGACTATGTTTTAACATCACTGTTTTGTTGCCAAGTTTTTCTTAAAAAAAAGGGGGGGGAAATTTTTAGGTAAGATAGATGGAATTTTTCTGTAGATAGTGAATGGGTTCTAAGAAAGAAAATGATTACTTGATTTCTTCTTATCTGAAGACTGTTTTGGTACCATGAAAGAATAATAAGTCTTCAGGGATATACTATAATACCTTACCGCTTGTGGGATGTGTATGGGTTACATTATTAAAATGTTTCTACCGAAAAGTAGAAAACATGTATTACGTTGGGAAAGTTGAGAATGATGTATCAATTGGTTATCTCTTTTCTGATGTTTTTCTAGCTCTCTTTTATTGGAACTCTTTCTTAAACATGAAATGTATGTTTAAAAAGGAAGTAAAACTGTTTAATTGATTTGTAAAATTGGTTATAGATTGGGATAATTTAATGATAGGTAAACTTATAGTTGAATGATAATCTATCATGTTTTCTAGGTTTACCTTTATATGAATTTGTTTGATGAATAATTTAAAAATGTTGGATTTTAAAGTAGTAAACCTTGAAGAGGAATAGTTAAATTATGATATGCATCTGTTTCTACCTTTTCAGATGTTAAGTGTTTGGGCATAATGGAGATGTTTTCTCTTTTGTTTTACTTGACAATTGGATGAAACATCTTAATGGGAGTATGCTGAAAAATCTTCCCGTATCTTTTAGTAAGGATAAGGGTTGTAATATAATTGGAAAGATTGGAAATAATGATATGTTGTGATTATTGATTTATAAAGATATTCGATGAAATCAATTATACTTTAAGTGGAAGGACAGAATTTTTAGAGTATGCTCTGCTCTTCCATTTGTTAACTCTTCTTTAGTATTAATCTTCTTTTATTAATATTACATATGCTTAGGGCATGAACTATAAGTGGTTCATTTAAGTAGGGTTGTTCTTATTAGGACATTTTGTGGATTGTGCTTCATTTTAAGGCTTAGTGTTTATCATGCTCAGTTCATTGAACTGACCCGTGCTAGTAATTTTTGTAGATGGACTTCGTAATTGATAAAAGCAGGAAAAAACTTACTTGATGCATTGGCTGATCTAAGTTGATTCTTGTAGATGAAATTCTAATTTGTTCCCAAGGTTGTATTGTAGAAAGAAAAGTTTATCTCATTCTGAATATAGGTTGCTGTCACACAGTATGCCTAAAATGTATAAGTTTTAAATGAATTGAAAGATGGAGATTTGCTGGCATAGATTGTGTAAATTTTCTTGTTTTGAGGATAAACTTATTATTATCTATATGGTTGGATGTACATTCATAATGGTAATATAAAAAGGAATTTAGATGAACTTCCTAAGTAAGTTGAAGTTAAGTGACTGGCTAAACACAACAATCTTATTTAAGAATGTCATTATACCCTGTTATGTGAAATAAAACTATAATTTAAACCATTGTAATTATAAAGGACATTGTGGGTGTGTTGAGCCCTAGAATGTAATTATGAAGAGGAAGGTATGAGGGTTAATCATTAAGACTTAAGAACAATAAGTCTGACATGTTTCAGCCTAAGTAGGCAGTTACACTTCCTTAATTGGTTGAGTTATTTAAAATAATGGAACATAAGTTGTTGTTGTTCTGTTTTAGAATAACGGGTTGTTAGATTAAAACTAACAAATCTAGAAGTAATCTTAAGTTAATTAAAGTTCTTAGGATCAATTGATTTTGATACATAAAAAGAACTTAAGAGTATTGAACTTGGGGTTGGTTAGGCTACCAAATTTTATCATCTAATAACCCAAATTTAACTTAACGTATGTAAAATTTTGGAGGTATGTACATCTTTACGAGGCCGTTCTGTAGGATGTTGACACACGTCAACTACAAGGTTGTACCTTTGAGAAGATTAGGATCTTCTTGAGGATACAACAGTGTAGTTAACATGTGGCAACACCCTTCTGCATTGATTGTCAAGACCTACACACCTTTGAACTTGATCAAGATTTTCCTCCAGGACTGGTTAGTATCATAGCCAAGATATGAGGTATCCCTTTTGGACTCAGGGTACCTTGGCACATGGGGTTAACCTAGGTTGACCCAGTATGCCAATTTACCCTAAGTCTTTACGAACCTCTTCATAACATGACCTATGTTGCTAACCTAAACTAGAGTTAAACCTTGGACGAGGGGACTGAAAAAAGTCAGTATAAGACATTCTTGATAACAATGGAGTGGGGTGAAGAACGTATTCTGGATTGACGAGTATGCCATCAAGGAATAAGTTATACGAACAATATGTTAGAAATATTTGGCCAAAGTATCGCAAGCTACTGATTACATTATCCTATGTCACCTAGTCGAAGGATCGTGATGTTGATGAATATTAGGAACAAGTATTTAGTATGTTCCTTGGATAGATCACTCAAAACTTGGAATAGGGTAAGAGAACCAAGTATATGGAGTATTTAGTAGAATACTCAAAACTCAATGTTACACATGAATGGATTGGTAGTTCATCGAGTCATGGAATGAATAGATCGGTTGCTCACTGAGTCATTACAACTACATATGGTTATCTGCTATAAGAATGATTCTTATGAAATGTGTGTTCTAAATTATGTATTTAGAATAGAGGACATTAATCATGCAAAAAAAAAAAAATCCTTTTTTCTAAAGTCTTAAAATGGGAATGTTACACAACTTTAAAATTTTTGGTTCCTCCTCTGTCTTAATATTGATATCCATCCTCCCTTCGATCAAATATGTATTACCCTCTTCAAACTCAGGTGGGGCCGGAGGTAGTTCTAATTCCCCTTCCTCTTTTATCTCACAAATATTAAGGCCTTCCGAGAAGGGAGGATCCATCATGTTATCTCAAGAATAGGAGGAAGAGTGAGGAATGAGAGAAAATCCTCTCTCATGATGCGCGGGATGTAAATCCGTATAATCATTAAGGTATCCTAAGATAGACTCATCATTTTCCACATAATCTAGGGTATCAAGACTGTTCTCAGCCTCAACATATGCCAAGATCATATTCGTTGGAATTTTATGAACCACGGGTTCAACACGAACCAAAACCATGAATTTGGTATCTTCTAATTCTCTGCTCAGACAGAAGCAAGAAGAAGAAGTATATATTGAATCAGCAAGAAGGTTTTGTTCACATGGGATGGATTTGATTGAAATGAAGTCAAAACCTTTACTTGAGTTGAGTACAAAATTTTTATAGAGTATTAAGTGTTCCACCCTAGTCTCATATACCTCTAAATTTTGATTTGCATCTAGCTCTTAATCACCCAACACTCTAATATTTTAAGTGCCCATCCTTTTGGCTACTATGAGACCAAGAAGAAGAGCCTCACATTTTGCACCATTTTTTGTAAATTTGAAATCTATCTTGAAGGAAAAAGGAATGACATTCCCCTCAGGAGAAGTGAGGATCACACCTACCCCAAAACCAAAGTGGAATTTAGCACCTTAGAAATTAAGAGTCCAACAGTTGCTTGGGAAGATTGATGTTAGATCACTTTTTGTATCTTCTCCCCTTACTTTTGAGACTTCAACCATGGAAAATTCATCAGTTAGAAGATACCCGAGTCTCAGAGCATGTCTTGTGCCCACGAAATCAAATGGAAGAAGAATGGGTAAATCATTCTCCAACAGCTTGACAATATTCTCTACGGTTTATGTTGATACCATCTTAATGATAACAATTTCATCTTTGACCACAAGAATTCCTTTGATCAAATTGGTAGTTTCTAATTCCATTGTGGGAATTATATTTTTCTCTCGAGTTAAACTCGTGGGTTTGTTTAATTGGTTTTGAGGGAGCTCAAATTTAGTATGGACGGCAAGTTTCTTTTTTAGTTTAGCTAGGTTAATTTCAAAGGGATTCGGGTCACCATTTATAATGAAGAGTTTCCCCAAATTTAGAAAGCTAACTTCCTGAAACAATGTGGAAGGAATTTCCTTCATGCAATGTATCTATGGATGACCGAGAATCATATTATAGTTGGTTTTTTGGTCTATAAAATAAAATATATAAGAACCATCTTAGGCCCTAGGGTAACTAGTAGCACTATGGTTCCAATCGATGTTTCCTTAAGGCTATCATACCCTCTCAACATTTTATCTTTGAAGAGAAATTAGTTTCTCCATAGCCTAAATTTTGGATAAAGGAAAAGGGGACAATGTTGACTACTGCCCTGTCATTGATCATTGCACACTTTACGTAGTTATTGTAAATCCAAATTTGTAGGTACAGATCTAGATCACCTCGATGTGTCAACTCAACATCTATGGGCATCTTACTGATATGTAATATAAACCTGACATCTCTTTCGGGATGCCTAGGAGGATGTACGTCGAATTCTATGTGATTTATTTGCGCCTCTAGAGGAGGGGTGACATTGATCAAAATAAAATACCCAATTCTTCCAATAAAGCATCTCTATGAGTAGGGGATTTCTTCAGCAAATACAATAAGGAGATGTGATAAAAGGTCTTTGTTAAATCAGTGATCAAGTCATAAGCCCCCACTAGTTTTAGAAGTGTTGGAACATCATCCAACATAGATGGGTAAATAGGAATGGGCTGCAAATGGTAGTCTTGAGTTCTCATAGCTGTATTTATCTCAAATTCGGTATCTAACTCTACTAGACCCATGATCTTAGTTTTTTGGAAACCATCCAACGAAGGTGCCACTAATGGGTTTGATGAATTTTAAGCTTCATGATCAATTTTTCCCACTAAGATACCCTTGTTTGTGTCGTTGGGGTCCAAATTACCATTTTTAGGATGCGTTGGAAGGGGATTGTTAAAGATCTTAAGCAATGTATTTTGAGGGGATACCATCCTCATGCTAGCATTATGAGTTAGCACTATAGGATTCATTAAAAAAATCTCAACAAAGAGTTGTCATTGGTCCTCTGGTATACTTTGAATGAATTTATTACAATTGTGGCATGTTCTAGCATCATTTCCTCAGACCCTATGGAATCCACAATACATCTCAGGATCATAATCTTGAGGTCTTTGGTTTTTGTTTTACTGCGGTCCAAAGCTCTGACTGTTATTCAACTATTGATTATTATAATTGAAGTTCAGAGGTCGTTTCCCTTGAATTTGATATTGGTTTTGGTACCCATTTTAGTACTGGTTAGGGCTTTTAGATTGAACTTGTTATTTTTGGGGTGGAGGATGATTGGAATCCACCATGTTGATTGTGGGAGAAAATTTGTTACTTCTATGATTATTACTGTTTGTGTTGTTGACATTATTTCTGCTTGAGCTGTTAACAACATTTGGTTTCTTTACTTGGTCTATAACACTATGGTTTTTGTTGACCACCTTAGGTCCTTGGTTTTTTTATTGTTGGGGTAACTTTAATTACCCTAATTAGGAGTGATCAACCTCCCATTTGAACCGTAGGTATTTCAAACATTGTCTATTGTTGCTTGATCAATGCGGAGAGAACCCTCCAACACCTTTTCATAACTCCTTAGGGGGAACTTCTGGACTAATTCCTTCATTTATCAGTTAAGAGAGTGAAGGAATAGATTGAAAAGCTCCATCTAGTCCATGTTAGGAGTGTTTTTTGAAGAGTAGAGAACTTTCTGTCATCTCTAGATGAAATACGTAGCAGACTCGTTGTGCTCTTATTTTATATGTAGAAATTACTAGATTCATGTTCTCAATAACTTGTTCAGGTCAAAATCTTTGAGGAATTCAGACACGAGTTATTTACAAGAATTTATGGTGACCTTAGGTATCCTATAATACCATTCGAGAGTGATTCCTTCAAGATTCTTAGGGAATATTTTCTCTATAAATGCATCCCATGGGAACAACTCTCGAATGGCAGTTGTATACGCTTTGATATGTGAATTCGGATCTCCCTTCCCTTTAAACTTTGGCAAGTCAAGGAGAGGTCATGAAATCATTATGCTTTGTATCATGAAGTCCAAGGGCTCCTTAAGATATTTGACATATGTTCCCAAAGCGTAATATTCTACCATAGAAGACCCCTAATGGGGAGGTGGAGTAGTCATAGGGGCCGATATGGTGTAGCGTAAATGTTTGTAGAGTCATAAGGCATCCCCTACGACTAAACATATAATCCAGGAAATGAGAAAATGCCCCCTATAGTGATTTGGCATACATGTGCAGATATGGGGGAACGTTACTCTAGTACGGAGTGGGAGACACAAAATTGGGGAACGTTGCATTACCAATCGGGACGACATTTGAGAACGCACTTCCAACTGGTGCCTATTAAGGGTATTTGTACACGGTGTTCTTGATAACGAATACTTGAAAATAATATTTAACCTAGAAGCTTTACACAAAAACAAGACAGTGCTTGTGTATTTTATTAATATCAAAATCAAGCATTACAAAACAAATGAGAGAGCTACAATATTTATAGATATTGGAAAACTCTATCTCATCCTCAATATATAGAAACAAATCATGTAATTTGAGAAAATATGCAGAAATAGCATATTACCCCTAACTACCCCTATTTCCCCTCATGTAAATCATCCGAGAATAAAAAATGCAAGATAGAACATGATCCCAAAAACATTGGGATGAGAACATTATCACTTAGTTAACTAACAACTAAGGATAACTATATCTATTGACATAAGTTTAAAGTTTTTAAATTAAATACTTTAACTTATTACATTTTTTCAAATATCAACTAATGATGAATTAAGCTAAGTTTATTCATAACATTCCACCCCTTAATTCAGCATGGTCTCAAATGAACATGAGATAAATTCTCTAAAACCCTCAAATTTACCTCGAACAAGTGACTTTGTGAAGACATCTACATGTTTCATATATCTTGGAAAATATTGGATCTAGATGTTGTTGTTCTAAACATGTTCATGAATGAAATGAACCTGCACCTCAATGTGTTTGGTGTGCTCATGAAAAATTAGATTCTAAACAAGTTTTACTACCCCTTCGTTATCAACATGTAGGATAGTAGGATATATCTGTGGTATTCCCAATCCTTCAAGTATATTTCGGAGCCATATCACTTCACAGAAAACTTCACCTACTGCACGATATTCTGATTCTATGGAGGATCTTGAAACACAAGTCTTCTTCATACTCCCCCATGATATCAATCTAGATCCCATAAATAATACAAATCCTGAAGTGGATTTCCTATCATCTATGTTTCCTACATGATCTGAATCTGAATATCCTATCAAGAAGAAGTTATCATTCTTCTTATATTCTAGGTCATAGTCCATAGTTACTCTTATGTACCTCAGTATCCACTTTGTTGCTTTCTAGTGAGAAACCCTTGGTTCTTGCATGAACCGTGAAAGATAGATGATTACATAGTTGATATCCGGCCTAGTGTAAGTCAAGTAGATGAGACTCCCGATCAATTATCGATAGAGAGTTACATTTACTTATGGTGATGGATCTATTCAAGACATTTGAAGTAATTTCTCCATAGGTGTGGAAAATGGCTTACAATCCATCATATTGAATTTCTTGAGCATTGTCTTGGCATATTTCAATTGTGACACAAAGATATGATTTTATCTTTTCCAAACGTCAAGTCCAAGACAATAATGTAGAAGCCTGAGATTGGTCATGTCAAATGATCATGTTAGATATTTCTTTTTTGAATCAATCATCCTCAATGATCCTCTAGTGATGACTAGATCATCGACATATACTACAACAATCACTATCTCGCCCCTTGATTTTTGAGATTGAGATTAGGATCGTATGGACTCCTGTTGAATCCATGTTGAATGAGACGCTCATCTATTTTTATATACCATGCCCTGGGAGATTTCTTTAGACCATATAGTGATTTTATGAGTTTACATACCTTTTCCTCTTTACATGGTATGAAAAAACCTTTTGGTTGAGTCATGTAAACTTCTTCCTGTAAATCACCATTAAGAAAGGCACTTTTCACATCCATTTGGTGTATTTTCCAACCAAATTATGTAACTAGAGAAAATATTAACCTGAAAGTTTTTATCTTAGCTTTGGGAGAAAAATTCTCCTCATAATCAATGCCTTCTTTTTTAGCATATCCCTTAGAAAATAGTCTAGCCTTATGTTTATCAAATTTTTAGTCTGCTTTGTACTTAGTTTTGAAGATCCATCTGCATCCAATCAACTTTTTCCTTGGTGGAAGATCTGTAAGTTGTCATGTATTATTTTTCATAAGTGACTTATATTCTGCATCCATAACATCTTTCCAAGGTTTATACTGTAGGGGGCTTCTGAAACTAAGGATGGCTGAATAATTTCAATAACTTCACCCATTAAGGCCAAATTGACCTCATTTCGATCCATACTGCGAGTCCTTATTCTAGTGGTAGATGTGTCAGGGAAACTATCCAATTTTTCATCTCTCATCATACTTGTATACCATTTAGGGATAATTTTTGTGGTTCCTATGGGACGTTTAATTTCACCATCTTCCCCATCATCATTGTCATTATCAAAGTGATTATCATCCTCTATTTTCACTGTAGGGATGATTTTTTCATAATGTGAGTATATGGAAGGGTTCTAAATAATCATAATTTAGAGCACACATTCCATGCCAATCAATCACATAACAAATAACCATATGTAACTGTAAATGACTCGGTGAACTACCAATCTCTCATTTCATGACTCAGTTTTTCCCAACCGATCTCTCATGTTAACTTAAAGTATTGAATACTACGTGTATACTAAGTATACTGGTTCTCTTACCCTATTCTAGGTATTGAGTGTTCTATTTAAGAAACCTATCTGAATGTTTGTTACCAATATTCATCTGAAATCTCATTTCTTAAACTAGGTGACATAGGACAATGCAACCAACAACTTGCGATACTTTGGCCAAATATTTCCAACATACTATGTACATGTTACTATTCCTATATGACATACTCATCCAACAGAATACATCCTTCACCCCACTCATTGTTATCTAGAATGGTCTTTACTGACTTCTATCAGTTCACTTGTTCAAGGTTTGACCCTAGATCTGGTTAATAACATGATTTAGTATAGGAACTCATTCGTGATGACTAAGGGTATATAGACATACTAAATCAACCTAAGTCAATTGGGTGTGTCTAGTTATCCTAAGTCATCATGAATCACTTTCTGTACTAAATCACATTCCTAATCTGACCTAGAGAGAAACTAAGATCAAGTCTAAGTTTGAGTAGATCTAGATGAACCAATGCTGAGGGGTGTTGCAACATGTCAATTGCAACATTGTATCCTCGTGAAGACCCTAGCCTTCACAAAGGTACAGTCCTGTAGTTGGCATGTGCCAACATCTGACAAAACTACTCATCTTGATGTACACA
The DNA here is from genome assembly GCA_019776745.2 of Taxus chinensis. Taxonomy (NCBI): domain Eukaryota; kingdom Viridiplantae; phylum Streptophyta; class Pinopsida; order Cupressales; family Taxaceae; genus Taxus; species Taxus chinensis. Next base: position 303,317,559 of record CM034146.1, read on the forward strand.
CCTCGAGAAGAGGTCATTTTCACCCATTTATATCATAATTAAGATTCAAATTACAGCAACCCTGCTTAACCCTAATTCCAACAACCCTTAAGTTTTTCATCCCTAATTGAATTGTTAAGTTAATACGTAACTTCGTAAACTTAGGATTACTTTCATATTCATTAACGTTTTTCTTAGCATTCAGTTAATCTAAAACAAAAACAACATCCATCATAATATTTACTTAGTACAACTCAACCATTCATGGTGTGTTTAAGATCCAAAACTGGTTCCATTATAGTAGACTTCATAGAGATGAAGTCAGATTTATTAACGATCTTATGTACCATACATTTGTTTAAAACCTATGGAGGTATTACTCAAGAGGTGATGAACCTTCCTCTTTCTTGTTTAAGTGTTGGGGTTTATTATACCCCTTTTCATTTCACACTTCGTGATAGTTAAGTTATACTTTCATTAACATCATTTAGTGAACCATATAAATTAGATAAAATAACTTCCATGCATGCCAACTTATCAAGTTGCATTCAATTTAAGGGATATTGTAATTAAATCCCATCCCTCCAACTCATTTAATGTCAACCAGAAATAAGGATCCAATCAGGTAAGAATGGAAACCATGAAGATAAGATTACAAATTTCCTTCATATAATGCACAAGAGAAATGACATAACAAGTTTAAGTAACTCCAAATATTTTTCAATTCATCATGGTAAAATACATATTTTGCAAGACCATTAATTTTAGACATATTTCATGTCAACCAGAATCAAGATCATTAAAGAATACAACTTTTCTTCCTTCAGTACATTTCAATAATGAATCGTATTTCTCTATAAAAGATCTAGACTTTAAGTAACCAATACATCATATAAGTTATTGCCTTCCTTTATCACTTACGAAGTCCATCTGCAAAAATTGCTAGCATGGGTCAGTTCATTGAACTGAGCATGATAAGCACTAAGCATTAAAATGATGTGCTTTCAACTAACTGTTTCATAAAACCAACTCTACTTTTATGAAATAGTAAAGCCAAGAAAACAAATAAATCATAAGTAATAACATCCATAAAAGAAGAACAATTGATCAACCTAAAATAACATTAAGAAAAGATCATGAAATAATCAACACTTTACAACATTATATTAGATAAGTAATATTTCAACCAATTTACTTATCTACATCAAATAAAAGTACTTACTACCTATTTCTTACATAATTCAATCTGAATTAGTAATACAGGAACTAACTCCACTATTTTCCAACATAGAGTTACTTTATGGAGCAGGAACCAACAAACTCAACAATACAAAATTCCATAAAAAGACATCTACAGCCAAGTAAATTCCATCTTCTTGAAAGGTTTTAGGGTGAGTCATCTACAACATAAAAATAAGAGATTCCCATTTCAGATGCTATACCCAAATTCATAGTCCACGATATAACCTAAGCTCTCAAGTTAGGTCACACCTTAGAATTAGGAAAATATTCACTCAACAAAAGGCATATAACATTAATGATCCAAAACAATGTTAATCCCTTCAATACAAATCAAGTGAATAAGAGAGAAGTATCAACAACTACTTGATGCATTCTAAAGAGTAATGCAATAGACTGATCCAATTATATATACTAGATTACACAAAAGAGGGAAGAGTGAACTGAGATAACAAATAAGAACTTCCCTTCTAATTCAGTTAATCCAAATATCAATTCACAACTCAACAAAGAGAATACAACACATAATCTCTTACAATTTCAAAAGGAGGCAGCGATGACTCTTTACCTCAGAGAATAAAAGAGAAAGGAGTCAATCGACATGATTAGAGGAGGATTCCAACATTCCTTCACAAGCAAGGATGGTCGTAAAAGGATTGGTACAGACCCAATCATAACATCCTTAAACTCTTTTAAATGTAGAAATCATGCACCAAAAACTGTTAGACTAAAACATGCGACCACAAAAATGTAGTTTGGGTTTCAAAATAAGGTTCACTTAAACTCGAAGCGATAGTAGATACAATATTACTCTCCTCATCAAGAAAGAGATGTAATAACAAGAATTGCTAAAAAATTTACAGGGAATTAACAACCTTCAACAGTCATTCAAAATCGTCAAAGTTTCAGTCAAAGGAACCATAGTCTTTCCCTACCTTCAAAACGATAGTGCAAAAATCGGTGAGAAAGACTCACATTCGAATCCTCACAGAGGTGAGAGAAATACATCTTATGAATGGACAGAGAAAGATCCATCACGATTCGATTTCAAAGAAGGTGCAACACAAGATCAACATGGCTTAGCTACAGGTGCACAAGCTATCAATCAGAGATGATAAAAATACTTTTAGTTACATTTCTATGGACAGGTTCAACTGCACACCTCTACTAATTTGACAAGGTATATCATTCCTTCCAATCTCACTCAGAGATCAAAGAAATTGAAGAGTCTAGAAAACCCCTTATTCAAAACTGATTTGGTTAGTTCCAGATCACAAAACGTCAACCAAAATTATGAATAAACATTCCTTAAAGCTTCACGATACCACTACAGGAAGGATTTAACAAGTTACTCTAGCAAGTTACTTAAGAGGTTAACCCAGATCAGGAACAGGTATGCTTAATCAACAACATCTAACTCAAAAGTGGAGTAGACGGAAAGATCATCCTCAAGCAAGTTCAATTAGAACTACGTGAATAACCCAAATATCAATTCAGAATAAATTCAACTCTCAAAATGTCCTCAACCAAATAGGACTTCATCTAGTAACCTTTAGTTCAGTCTTCCAAAAACTTAATAAAGACACAATACATATAAGATCAAAAAGAGAAGACTTCACACATAGATATTATCAACAAGATAACTTCAAAATCTAAGTGTCCAAGGAACAATTATCACATAGTTTCCATAAAATAACTTAATTCGAGAAACTCAGTTTATTTTTAACTGAAAAGATAAGGGGATTAAGAAAACATTCATTCTTATTTCCATACAATTTGAATCCATAAAAATAGAAAATCCAAACACCCATTATCAACCCAGCTTCCATCGAATACTAGATTCGAAGAAATGAAAGTTTATACAGTAAGTTCAAGAATAAGTCACTCATTTACTATTCTCTATACAAATTCGAGTTCACACAACTCTGAATCAAAGTATACATACAGTTCCAACAAGAGTAACAAATCTTCAACAAAATAAAGATGCGATAGAGAAGGATATTATTTTACCTTCTAACAACCAAAACAACAAACCCAGTTCAAAACTTAAAGCAACATTACATTTCCATAAACCCCCTTTTGAACAGACAAGCACGGTTCACACATGTTCAACATTACTCAAATCACAACTAGATTTAAGGTGAGATTCAACATTAAATGAATAGGAAAACAACCCATTTCCTACTTTATCAAGTAGAGAATTTTCAAGCAAGATTGCATGGTAACCATAACAAAATAAAATACCCATTTATTTCATGAGAGCAGAGTTGTTTTAATGAAGACGTTTAGAGAAAAGTAGAATAACTTAATGGATAGAGCCTATCATGCCTGATAGTGCTTCTGTTGATTCGAAGAAGATTTCCAGCTGAGCCTCCACAATTCCTTCTTCTCCAAATGAAGTCAACAACCAAAAAATTCTTCCTCATATGCCTCTTATACCTCCATTGGATCGAAAATAGTCCAAAGGAGCTAAAAATAGAAACAAATTGAAAACAAAATTGCTGGTTTGAAGAACCAGATATCTCCATGCAGAGAAAAAATTGAAATGCATGAGTAACCAAACAACCCCCAAGAAATCCACTCGCATGGTTTCCAAGGTGGTTTTCTCACCAGAACCGATGACCATTAATGCCATTAAACTCCACTTTCCCACCTATATCTCCATGCCACCACCATCTAAAGTTGGTGAGTCCAATTTCAAAGATAGCATGCATCACTTAACTCTAGTGATGATGCCAACTAGGATTCCCTCTAGTTTCCATGCCTCTGCCAAACTGACAGTACCACAATTTTTAAATTCAAAATCAAATCACATAAATGACTTAGAAACTTTTGCCACCACCTTACACTTTCCATGCAACCCCTTAGGTCCCCTTCCATCCTTATATTAGTTTAGGTTAAATAAACATTAGTTTAGGATCTGACCTTAGGTTAGATAGAAAGTATTCACCTTAGGTCATTTTAATATTGCCATAGGTTACAAGCCATCATAGATTAAACCATACCCCATAATAGTTCAATATTAGGTAATAGGTTAGAGATAGACCTCTCTTTACCTTAGACGATCTTCACACCCCATGCCCGTAGAGTATACAACTTAGATTAGGGTGCAACATGCATAGTTAGGAATAGATCTAAGGTAGGTCTAGCTTAACTTAGATTAGAATTTCAGTTAAGGTAGATCTTAAAGATCTAGGACTTAGGTTTCATCTTTTATAGTCCTGAAGTAGACCTCTATCCTTCTTACACCATTAAGCATCCTAAGAGATTAACAAGAAGATCCGAGCACACTATTCATAGCAAAATGCAGAGCAAGGACCTCCAAGAAAGATCAACAAAATTGTGTATATTTAAGGACTCAGTCCCTTACTTCCTTTAATTTTTAAATGTTGGTTTGTCATACAGATCAGACAAGAAGAATTAAAGCATACCTTGGATCAATGGAATTGATCCAAAGTTTCGCTATTAGAGAGAGATAAATTTACAAACAACATTACAAGTTTACAACCTTACCTATCTCAAGTAGAATGGATTCCTTGCAAGCAACAACATTCCAGCAAAATGAATCCAAGAACAAAATAATTTTATCCATTACAAGCATGATTTCCAATAGTCAAAAGAATAAACCTTCTTAGGAAAAATCACATACCAACGCGTACAATACAAAGAGGAAAAAGTTTAACAGTTTTTCAAAGATGTTACATACTTCCCTCCTAAAAGAATCATCATCCCGATGATTTACTTAGTTACACAATTCACATCAAGGACAAATCAAATTATTATATTACCTTTCATATGTTCCAAACAAAACTGGATTTTAAAATTCCAAAATCAGCATTTACGTAGCTGTTTATTTTGAATATGAAATGTTTGCCTAAAACTGGTAGATTTATTGACATAAGAAGAGTAAAAACTTAAACTTATCAGTCAACAGAATCAATCTTGTTCAAATAAATATGGAAAAATAGTTTTCATATCTTCCATATTTTCCCAGGTTGCACTTTCTTCGTTAAACTGATCCCACTGGACCTTACATTGTCTTATTTCATGATTTCTTAAGTGCAACTGGCAAGTTTCTAGCACTCGTATAGGTTTAACCATGATTATTCCTGGGTCTTGGACCTGTAAGGAATTCCAATTTAACACATGTGATAAATCTAAAATGTATTTCTTAAGAAAAGAAATATGGAAAACATCATGCATTCATGACAAAGAAGGAGGTAATGCTAAACAATAAGCTACAGGGTTGATTACTTCAACAATTTCAAAGGGTCCCACATAACGAGGTGATAACTTGGTAGCCTTGCCAAAAGTTATAGAACTCTTTTTTGGTTTAACCCGAAGAAAGACCTTCTCACCAAGTTCAAATTTCCTATCAACCTCCTTCAAGTCAGCATAACTCTTCTTCCTATCCGCTACTTCTTTCGAGCGTTCACAAATAATTTTAACTTGTTGTTCCATTTCCGTAAGGATTTTAGGTCCAACCACCTCTCTATCTTCAATGTTGTCCCAACTAATAGGGGTTCTGCATTTCCTTCCGTATAATTCTTCGAAAGGTGCCATCTTCAGAGAGGCGTGATATGTGTTATTGTATGCAAACTCAACTAATGGAAGGTACTCTTCCCATTTATACTACTGATCCATGCAATACATTCGTAACATATCCTCTAAAACTTGATTAACTCTTTCAGTCTGTCCATCCATTTCTGGATGATACACAGAACTGAAATTCAACTTAGTTCCTAGAGCTGCGTTAAGTGTTTGCCAAAATCTTGAAGTCATTCTTGGATCTCTATCAGATATGATTAATTCAGGTACTCCATGTAATCTGAAAATCTCATGTACAAACCTTTTTTCTAAAACAAGTGAATCATCCTTAAGATTACCAACAATAAAATGTGCTACCTTTGTTAGTTTATCAACAACAACTAAAATCACATCATGTTTATTTCTTGACATAGGTAACCCTTGTACAAAATCCATGCTTATCACTTGCCATTTGTACAGCAGTATGTTATGAGGATACAATAAACCAGCTGGTTGCATATGCTCAGCTTTAACTCATTGACATTATAAGCAGTGTGTCACAAACTCAATCACGTCCTTTTTCATCCCTTTCCAGAAATATTGTTGTTTTATATTAGCAAGCATCTTTGTAATACCAGGGTATCAAAAAAAAGGTGAATTGTGAAATTCAACTAATAATTTCTTTCTTAAATCATTTAGCAAAGGTATGTATACCCTGTTTTCAAATCGTAAGATTCCTTCATTATCAAAGTGAAAACCCTTATATCTCACATCATTTGGATCTGCAGCAAGTGTTATTTTTACTTGCTAAAAATAAGAATCAGATTCCATAACACTTTTTACTTCATCCTTAAACTGAGTTCTCAACGTTATAAGAGCATAAATGTGCTTCCTACGACTTAGAGCATCAACTACCCTATTTTCCTTGCCTTTAATGTAACTTATGTCAAAATCATATTGAGATAAAAACTCTAACCATCTTCATTGTCTTGCATTCAGATTTGGCTGAGTAAAAATATACTTCAGCCCAAGATGATCAGTTTTTAGTTCAAAAGGTTTACCAAGCAGATAATGCCTCCAAACTTGAAGTGCATGAACAATGGCAACAAGCTCTAGATCATGTGGAGCATAATTCAGCTCATGTAACTTGAGTTTTCTACTTTCGTAAGCTATGACATGATCATTTTGTAAAAAAATACCTCCAAGACCTTCCCTAGATGCATCTGTTACAACAGTAAAGTCTCCATTAGGGTCAGGTACAACCAAAATAGGTGTTGATGTTAACTGATCCTTCAAAGTTTTAAATGTAGATTCACATTTCTCATTCCACACAAATTTCTTATCCTTTTTCTGCAATGAAGTTATTGGTGCAGCAACTTTGGAGAAATCTTTAAAAAAATTCCTATAGTAACCAACAAGACCCATGAAGCTTCTAACTTCATGTACATTCTTTGGTGCAGGCCACTCAGTTATAGCTACAATTTTAGAGGGATCTATAGCTATTCCATCTTTGCTTATAACATGACCCAAATAGTGCACTTCTGTGTCATAGAAAGAACATTTAGACAACTTACCAAACAATCATCTCTTCCTCAAGATTTCCAAGACTATCTTCAAATGCTCATGATGTTCTTCAATACTTTTAGAGTATATGAGAATATCATCCAAGAATACAAGAACAAATTTGTCTAAGTATTCTTGAAAAATATTATTCATTAAATTCATAAAAGTTACAGGTGCATTTGTTAATCCAAATGGTAAAACTGTGAATTCATAATGTCCATACCTCGTTCTAAAAGTTGTTTTATGAATGTCCTCATCCTTAATTCGTAACTGATGATATCCAGATCAAAGATCTATCTTAGAGTATACCGATGCACCACGCATCTAATCAAACAGATCATCAATTCTAGGAAGTGGATATATGTTCTTAATCATTGCCTTATTTAACATTCTATAATTGATACATAATCTAAGTGTACCATCTTTATTTTTCACAAAAATTACCGGTGCTCCCCAAGGTGAGACACTTGGTCTAATCAAACCCTTTGACAAAAGTTCATGTAACTGAGCCTTAAGCTCTACTAATTCAATAGTAGTCATTCTATAAGGTGCCTTAGAAATAGGTTCGGTTTCATGTTTGATTTCAATTGTGAAGTCAAATTCCCGTTTGGGTGTGAGACCTGGTAGTTCTTCTTGAAATACATCAATGAAGTTTGGTAATAGTTGATAACGTTCTAAGAAACCACTATTTTCCTTAGTAGATTAAGAAATTTTTACTGCATATAAGGTACAACCCTTATTTTTGGCCTTTTAAGGTTGCATAGCTGACAACTTCCTAACAGGACATCTAATGTCTGTTGTTTTCTACAGGACATCTAAACAATTAATATGTTTTTTAAAATAGTCAAATTTTGCTTTACGCTCAGGTAACCAATTGAGTTTTGAGTAGATCTAGATGAACCAATGTTGAGGGGTGTTGCAACATGTCAATTGCAACACTATATCCTTGTGAAGACCCTAGCCTTCACAAAGGTATAGTCCTGCAGCTAGCTTGTGCCAAAATCTGACAGAACTACTCATCTTGATGTGCACACCTCGAGAAGAGGTCATTTTTACCCATTTATATCATAATTAAGATTTAAATTACAATAACTCTACTTAACTCTAATTCCAACAACCCTTAATTTTTTCATCCCTAGGTGTTGTAACATGTCAATTTCAACAATGTATCCTCATGAAGACCCTAGCCTTCACAAAGGTATAGTCTTGCAGTTGGTGTGTGCCAACATCCAACGAAACTACTCATCTTCATGTACACACCTCGAGAAGAGGTCATTTTCATCCATTTATATCATAATTAAGATTCAAATTACAGTAACCCTACTTAACCCTAATTCCAACAACCATTAATTTTACGATCCCTAATTGATTTATTAAGTTAATACATAACTTCATAAACTTAGGATTACTTTTATGTTCATTAATTTTTTTAACGTTTAGTTTATCGAAAACAGAAACAACATCCATTAATAACATTTACTTAAAACAACTCAACCATTCATGGTGTGTTTGAGATCCCAAACTGGTTCCATTATAGGAGACTTCATAGAGATGAAGTCAGATTTATTAACGATCTTATGTACCATACGTATGTTTAAACCTTAGGAAGTATTGCTCAAGAGGTGTTGAACCTTCCTCTTTCAAGTTTAAGTGTTGGGGTTTATTATATACCCCTTTTAATTTCACACTTCGTGATAGTTAAGTTATAGTTTCATTAACATCATTTAGTGAACCATACAAATTAGATAAAATAACTTCCATGCATGCTAACTTATCAAGTTGCATTCAATTTAAGGGATATCGTAATTAAATCCCATCCCTCCAACTCATATAATGTCAACCATAAATAAGGATACATTCAGGAAAGAAGGGAAACCAAGAAGATAAGATTACAAATTTCCTTCATATAATGCACAAGAGAAATGACATAACAAGTTTAATTAACTCCAAATATTTTTCAATTCATCATGGTAAAATACATATTTTGCAAGACCGTGAATTTCAGACATATTTCATGTCAACTAGCACCAAGATCATTAATGAATACAACTTTTCTTCCTTTAGTACATTTCAATAATGAATTAGGTTTCTCTATAAAATATCCAGACTTTAAGTAACCAATACATCATATAATTTATTTCCTTCCTTTATCACTTACAAAGTCCATCTGTAAAAATTACTGGCACGGGTCAGTTCATTAAACTGAGAATGATAAGCACTAAAAATTAAAACGTGTGCTTTCAACTAACTGTTTCATAAAACCAACTCTGATTTTATGAAATAGTAAATCCAAGCAAACAAATAAATCATAAGTAATAACATCCATAAAAGAGGAACAATTAATCAACCTAAAATAACCTTAAGAAAAGACCATGAAATAATCAGCACTTTACAACATTATATTAGATATGTAATGTTTCAACCAATTTACTTATCTACATCAAATAAAAGTACTTACTACCTATTTATTACATAATTCAATCTAAATTAGTAATACAGGAACTAACTCCACTATTTTCCAACATAGAGTTACTTTATGGAACAGGAACCAATAAACTTAGTGATAAAAAAATTCCATAAAAAGACATCGACAGCCAAGTAAATTCTAGCTTCTTAAAAGTTTTAAGGGTGAGTCATCTACAACATAAAAATAAGAGATTCTCATTTTAGATGCTATACCTAAATTCATGGTCCATGATATAACCTAAGCTCTCAAGTTAGGTCACACCTTAGAATTAGGAAAATATTCACTCAACAAAAGTCATATAACGTTAATGATCCAAAACAACATTAATCCCTTTAATACAAATCAAGTAAATAAGAGATAAGTATCAACAACTACTCGATGCATTCTATAGAGTAATGCAATAGATGGATCTAAATATATATATACTATATTAGGATCAACAATACAATTATAATACTAGATTACACAAAAGAGGGAAGGGAAAACTGAGATAACAAATAAGAACTTCCCTTCTAATTCGGTTAATTTGAATATCATTTCACAACTCAGAAAAGAGAATACAACACATAATATCTTACAGTTTCCAAAGGAGGTAGTGATGACTCTTTACCTCAACGAATAAAAGAGAAAGGATTCAATTGACATGATTATAGGAGGATTCTAACATTCCTTCATAAACAAGGATGGTCATAAAATGATTGTTACAGACCCAATTGTAACATCCTTAAACTCTTTTAAACGTAGAAATCATACACCAAAAATTGTTAGACTGAAACATGCAACCACAAAAATGTAGTTTGGGTTTCAATATAAGGTTCACCCAAACACGAAGTGATAGAAGATACAATATTACTCTCCTCATCAAGAAAAAGGTGTAATAACAAGAATTTCTAAACAATTTACAGGGAATTAACAACCTTCAACATTCATTCAAAATCGTCAAAGTTTCAGTCAAAGGAACCATATTCTTTCCCCACCCTCAAAACGATAGTGTAACAATCAGCGAGAAAAACAAACATTTGAATTCTTATATAGGTGAGAGAAATACATCTTATGAATGGACATAGAAAGATCCATCACGATTCAATTTCAAAGATGGTGCAACACAAGATCGACAGGGCTTAGCTACAGGTGCACAAGCTATCAATCCAAGATGATAAATTATACTTTTCGTTGCATTTCTATGGATGGGTTCAACTACACACCTCTACTAATTTGACAAGGTATATCATTCCTTCCAATCTCACTTAGTGATCAAAGAAATTGAAGAGTCTAGAAAACCCCTTATTTAGAATGGATTTGGTTAGTTCCAGATTACGATACGTCAACCAAAAGTCTGAATAAACATTCCTTAAAGCTTCACGATACCACTATAAGAAGGGTTTAACAAGTTACTCTAGCAGGTTACTTAAGAGGTTAACCTAGATCAGGAACATATATGATGAATCAACAACATCTAACTCAAAAGTGGAGTAGACAACAAGATCTTCCTCATGCAAATTCAATCAGAACTACGTGAATAACCCAAATATTGACTCAGACAAAGCCAACTCTCAAAATTTCCTCAACCAAATAGGACTTCATCTAGTAACCTTTAGTTTAGTCTTCCAAAAACTTAAGAAAGACACAATATATATGAGATCAGAATGAGAAGACTTCACACATAGATATTATCAACAAGATAACTTCAAAATCTAAGTGTCCAAGGAAAAATTATCACATAATTTCCATAAAAGGACTTAATTCGAGAAACTCAATTTTTTTAACTGAAAAGATAAGGGGATTAACAAAACTTTCATTCTTGTTTCCATACAAGTCTGATCCATTAAAAACATAAAATCCAAACACCCATTATCAACCCAGCTTCCATCAAATACCGGATTCGAAGAAATGAAAATTTATACAGTAAATTCAAGAAGAAGTCAACCATTTACTGTTCTCTATACAAATTTGAGTTCACACAACTATGAATCAAAGTATACATACATATCCAACATTAGTAACAAATCTTCAACAAAGCAAAGATGCGACAAAGAAGGATATTCTTGTACCTTCTAATAACCAAAACAAAAAACCCAATTCGAAACTTGAAGCAACATTACATTTCCATAAACCCCCTTTCAAACAAACAAGAAGGGTTCACACATGTTCAACATTACTCAAATCACAACTAGATTTAAGGTGTGATTCAACATTAAATGAACAGGAAAACAACCCATTTCCTACTTTATCAAGTAGAGATTCTTCAAAAGAAATACAGAGAATTTTCAAGAAAGATTACATGGTAACCATAACAAAATAAAAGACCCATTTATTTCACGAGAGAAGAGTTGTTTTAATAAAGACATTTAGAGAAAAGCAGAACAACTTAATGGATAGAGCCTATCATGCCTGATAGTGCTTCTGTCGATTTGAAGAAGATTTCTAGCCGAGCCTCCACAATTCCTTATTCTCCAAATGAAGTCAACAACCAAAAACTTCTTACTCATATGCCTCTTATACCTCCATTGGATTGAAAATAGTCCAAAGGAGATAAAAATAGAAACATATTGCAAACAAAACTGCTGGTTTGAAGAACCAGATATCTCTATGCAGAGCAAAAATGGAAATGCATGAGTAACCAAACAACCTCTAAGAAATCTGCTCGCATGGTTTCCAACGTGGTTTTCTCACTGGAACCGATGACCATTAATGCCATTAAACTCCACTTTCCCACCTATATCTCCATGCCACCACCATCTAAAGTTGGTGAGTCCAATTTCAAAGATAGCATGCATCACTTAACTCTAGTGATGATGCCAACTTGGATTCCCTCTAGTTTCCATGCCTTTGCCAAACTGACAGTTTCGTAATTTTTAAATTCAAAATCAAATCACATAAATGACTTAGAAACCATTTCCACCACCTTACACTTGCCATACAACCCCTTAGGTCCCCTTCCATCCTTATATTAGTTTAGGTTAAATAAACATTAGTTTAGGATCCGACCTTAGGTTAGATAGAAAGTATTCACCTTAGGTCATTTTTAATATTTCCATAGGTAACAAGCCATCATATTTTAAACCATACCCTATAATAGTTCAATATTAGGTAATAGGTTAGAGATAGACCTCTCTTTACCTTAGACGATCTTCACACCCCATGCCCGTAGAGTATACAACTTAGATTAGGGTGCAACATGCATAGTTAGGAATAGATCTAAGGTAGGTCTAGCTTAACTTAGATTAGAATTTTAGTTAGGGTAGATCTTAAATATCTAGGGCTTAGGTTTTACCTTTTATAGTCCTGTAGTAAACCTCTATCCTTCTTATGCCATTCAGTGTCCTTAAGAAATTATCAAGAAGATTAGAACACAGTACTTACAACAAAATCCAAGGCAAGGACATTTAAGAAAGATCAACAAAACTTGTATATGTAAGGACTCAGTCCCTTACTTCCTTTAATTTCTGAATGTCGGTTTGTCATATAGATCAGATAAGAAGAATTAAAGCATACCTTGGATCAATGGAATTGATCCAGGGTTTTTCTATTAGAGAGAGATAAATTTGCAAACAACATTACTAGTTTACAACCTTACCTATCTCAAGCAGAATGGATTCCTTGCAAGCAACAACATTTCAACAAAATGAATCCAAGAATAGTATAATTTACCCATTGCAAGCATGATTTCCAACAATCAAAAGAATACACTTTCTTAGGACAAATCACATGTCAACGTTTGCAATGCAAAGAGGAAAATTTAACAGTTTGTCAAAGATGTTACATACTTCCCTCCTAAAAGAATCATCGTCCCGATGATTTACTTAGTTACACAATTTACATTAAGGACAAATCAAATTATTATATTACCTTTCATATGTTCCAAACAAAACTAGATTTTAAAATTCCAAAATCAGCATTTACGTAGCTGTTTATTTTAAATATGAAATGTCTACCCAAAACTGGTAGATTTATTGACATAAAAAGAATAAAAACTTAAACTTATCAGTCAATAGAATCAATCTTGTTCAAAAAAATATGGGAAATAGTTTTCATATCTTCCAGATTTTCCGAGGTTGCACTTTCTTTTGATCCCACTGGACCTTACATTGTCTTATTTCACAATTTCTTAAGTGCAACTGGTGAGTTTCCAGCACTCATATAGGTTTAACCATGATTATTCCTGGGTCTTGGACCTGCAAGGAATTCCAATTTAACACATGTGATAAATATGAAACGTATTTCTTAAGCAAAGAAATATGGAAAACATCATGCATTCGTGACAAAGTAGGAGGTAATGCTAAAAAATAAGCTACATGGTTTATTACTGCAACAATTTCAATGGGTCCCACATAACGAGGTGATAACTTGGTATCCTTACCAAAAGTTATAGAACTCTTTTTTGGTTTAACCCAAAGAAAGACCTTCTCACCAAGTTCAAATTTCCTATCAACCCACTTCAAGTCAACATAACTCTTCTTCCTATCTGTTGCTTCTTTCAAGTGTTCACGAATCATTTTAACTTGTTGTTCCATTTCCGTAAGGATTTCAGGTCCAACCACCTCTCTATCTTCAATGTTGTCCCAACTAACAGGGGTTCTACATTTCCTTCCGTATAATGCTTCGAAAGGTGCCATCTTCAGAGAGGCATGATATGTGTTATTGTATGCAAACTCAACTAATGGAAGGTACTCTTCCCATTTATACTGCTGATCCATGCAATACATTTGTAACATATCCTCTAAAACTTGATTAACTCTTTCAGTCTGTCCATCCATTTCTGGATGATACGTAGAACTGAAATTTAACTTAGTTCCTAGAGCTGCGTTAAGTGTTTGCCAAAATCTTGAATTCATTCTTGGATCTCTATCAGATATGATTAATTCAGGTACTCCATGTAATCTGAAAATCTCATGTATAAACCTTTTTTCTAAAATAGGTGAATCATCCTTAAGATTACCAACAATAAAATGTGCTACCTTTGTTAGTTTATCAATGACAACTAAAATAACATCATGTTTATTTCTTGACATAGGTAACCCTTGTACAAAATCTATGCTTATCACTTTCCATTTGTATTGTGGTATGTTGTGAGGATACAATAAACCAGCTAGATGCATATGCTCAGATTTAACTCATTGACATTCTAAGTAGTGTGTCACAAACTCAATCACGTCCTTTTTCATCCCTTTCTAGAAATATTGTTGTTTTATATTAGCAAGCATCTTTGTAATACTAGGGTGTCCAGAAAAAGGTGAATTGTGAAATTCAACTAATAATTTCTTTCTTAAATCATTTAGCAAAGGTATGTATACCCTGTTTTCAAATTATAAGATTCCTTCATTATCAAAGTGAAAACCCTTATATCTCACATCATTTGGATCTACAGCAAGTGTTGTTTTTACTTGCTAAAAATAAGAATCAGATTCCATAACACTTTTTACTTCATCCTTAAACTGAGTTCTCAATGTTATAAGAGAATAAATGTGCTTCCTACGACTTAGAGCATCAACTACCCTATTTTCCTTTCCTTTAATGTAAATTATGTCAAAATCATATTGAGATAGAAACTCTAACCATCTTCGTTGTCTTGCATTCAAATTTGGCTGAGTAAAAATATACTTCAGCCCAAGATGATCAATTTTTAGTTCAAAAGGTTTACCAAGCAGATAATTCCTCCAAACTTGAAGTGCATGAACAATGGTAGCAAGCTCTAGATCATGTGGAGCATAATTCAGCTCATGTAACTTGAGTTTTCTACTTTCGTAAGCTATGACATGATCATTTTGTAACAAAATACCTCCAAGACCTTCCCCAAATGCATTTGTTACAACAGTAAAGTCTCCATTAGGGTCAGGTACAACCAAAATAGGTGCTGATGTTAACTGATCCTTCAAAGTTTTAAATGTAGATTCACATTTCTCATTCCACACAAATTTCTTATCCTTTTTCTGCAATGAAGTTATTGGTGCAGCAACTTTGGAGAAATCTTTAACAAATTTCCTATAGTAACCAACAAGACCCATGAAGCTTCTAACTTCATGTACATTCTTTGGTGCAGGCCACTCAGTTATAGCTACAATTTTAGAGGGATCTACAACTATTCCATCTTTTCTTATAACATGACCCAAATAGTGCACTTCCGTGTCATAGAAAGAACATTTAGACAACTTACCAAACAATCATCTCTTCCTCAATATTTCCAAGACTATCTTCAAATGCTCATGATGTTCTTCAATAATTTTAGAGTATATGAGAATATCATCCAAGAATACAAGCACAAATTTGTCCAAGTATTCTTGAAAAATATTATTCATTAAATTCATAAAAGTTGTAGGTGCATTTGTTAATCCAAATGGTAAAACTGTGAATTCATAATGTCCATACCTCATTCTAAAAGTTGTTTTATGAATGTCCTCATCCTTAATTCACAACTGATGATATCCAGATCAAAGATCTATCTTAGAATATACCGATGCACCATGCATTTGATCAAACAGATCATCAATTCTAGGAAGTGGATATATATTCTTAATCATTGCCTTGTTTAACATTCTGTAATCAATACATAATCTAAGTGTACCATCTTTCTTTTTCACAAAAATTACCGGTGCTCCCCAAGGTGAGACACTCGGTCTAATCAAACCCTTTGAAAAAATTTCATGTAACTAAGCCTTAAGCTCTACTAATTCAATAGTAGTCATTCTATAAGGTGCCTTAGAAATAGGCTCGGTTCTAGGTTTGATTTCAATTATGAAGTCAAATTCCCATTTGGGTGGAAGGCCTGGTAATTCTTCCAGAAACACATCACTGAAGTTTTGTAACAGTGGATAAAATTATAAGAAATAACTAATTTCCTTAGTAGATTCAGAAATTTTTACTGCATATAAGGTACAACCCTTATTTTTGGCCTTTTTAAGTTACATAGCTGACAACTTCCTAACAAAAATTTCATGTTTTACCCCCTGAATGTCTGTTATTTTCTGCAGGTCATCTAAACAACTAATATGTTTTTCAAAATAGTCAACTTTTGCTTTATGCTCAGCTAACCAATTAACACCTATGATTACATCATAAGACCCCAAAGGAGCAACATAAATATCAACTTCCATGGAAAAACTAGGTAAATCAAGGACTTCCCCAAAAAGACACATACTAACTGTATGAACAACATTATTTCCATAATGTACAACCCATGTTTTATCCATTTTTCTAATTTTCTTGTTAATTTTGATGCTAATTTACTAGAAATAAAGCATTCAGTAACTTCCGTATCAAAAATATTAGTTATAGGTATGCCAAATAACTTACCCGAAACCTCTATGGGTGTGACTTGCTTTTCATCATGTTTGTCAGCCACTGCAGCGTGTATCTTGTGTTACTGATTACGGTCATCCTTTTTCAAAGGACATTGATTTGCATAATGATCCTTGCCAAAATTGTAATAGCCTCCTACAGGTCCCTTTTTAGGCTCAAATTTATTTCCAGCCTTAAAGTTATCATTTTGACCTCCATAGGACTTCTGTCTGTTATTATTGTTCTTGGCAAAGTTATTTCGTACATTAGTAGCAGAATTATTTGTTGTTGTTTTCTTATTATTATCTGTTGTAAACTTATTTTTTGTACCAAAATTCTTCCATGGTCCTTTCTTAGGTGCAAGAGATGATGAAGAGGAGTTTGGAACTTTCTTTCTAAATTCCTCCTTATGAGCAGAAATTGCCTTTAATTTCTGTTCCTGCCTTATGGATTTTTCAACAACCCCTTCCATAGTGGTTGGGCTGTGAACATCCACCTCTCCCCCTATAATGGGATTCAGTCCCATGATAAATTTTTATATCCTGAACTTCTCATCATTTTGATACCGAGGTACATACTTAAGGAGTTTGGTAAACCATTCCCAGTACTCCATTACAGTTAATTTTCCTTGGGCTAAGTTCTGAAATTCAGTCATTTTTTTTATCATAGTAAATTTGTGGCAGCTAGGGTTGCCTAAAATAAATTTTAAATTGATCCCAAATAATATTTGTTTCATCAATGTTCAACTCAGCCTTACGGTTGTCCCACCATGAAGATGCTTCATGGGAAAGTCTGATATGCTCCCCATATTGCCTTTGTTTCCTCTGAGAAATTCCTTATCGCAAAGTACTTCTCCATTTCACTGAGCCAATTTTCAGCTCCATATCCTAATGTGGTGCCATCAAACTTAGGTGGAATTATCCTTTTGATATCATTAGTGAGTTCAACTGCCAGCCTTGCCTTTTTATTTTCTGGCTGATCAGGTATGTTTACATTATTGTTATCAACACCTAAATTCCCAAATTGGCGTTGTCCACAGGAGGTGGTTGATTGTTATTACCAGCATCTTCTTCCTCCTCATTGCCCATTACTTGCTGTTTAAGTACAACCAAATGATCTCTTGTGTCCAATAGGGCAGCAAGGATCTCATCAGTTTTTAGGTAGTTGCTGCTTCTCCACCAGGTGGTGGGTTGTTTGCAGCATTTCCTCTTGTTCTAACCATTTTCTGTTAACAAGAAAATTTAAGTTTTATCAGATTATGGACACAATAGGTCCAAGAGCTATAACCTTCAGCTCTGATACCAAGATGTAACATTCCCATTTTAAGACTTTAGAAACAAGGGAATTTTTTTTATACATAATGTTCTCTATTCTAAATAATCATAATTTAGAACACACATTCCATGCTAATCAATCTCATAACAGATAACCATATGCATCTATAAATGACTCAGTGAACTACCGATCTCTCATTTCATGACTCAGTTTTTCCAACCGGTCTCTCATGTTAACTTAATAGTATTAAATACTCTGTGTATACTAAGTATACTTGGTTCTCTTACCCTGTTCTAGGTATTGAGTGTTCTATTTAAGAAACCTATCTGAATGTTTGTTACCAATATTCATCTGAAATCTCATTTCTTAAACTAGGTGACATAGGACAACGCAACCAGCAACTTGTGATACTTTGGCCAAATATTTCCAACATACAGTTCATGTTACTACTCCTAGATGACATACTCATCCAATGGAATACATCCTTCATCCCACTCATCTGTCATCTAGAATGGTCTTCACAGAATTCTTTCAGTTCACTTGTTCAAGGTTTGACCCTAGATCTGGTTCGCGACATGATTTAGTATAGGAACTCATTGTGATGACTAAGGGTATATAAACATACTCATTCGACCTAAATCAATTGGGTGTGTCTAGTTATCCTAAGTCATCATGAATCACTTTCTGTACTAAATCACATTCCTAATCTAACCTAGAGAGAAACTAAGATCAAGTCTAATTTTGAGTAGATCTAGATGAACCAATATTGAGGGCTGTTACAACATGTCAATTACAACATTGTATCCTCATGAAGACCCTTGCCTTCATAATTAAGATCGAACCCTGCTTAACATTCCTGCAACAGTTGAGACCCTAGCCTTCACAAAGGTACAGTTGTCGTGTGCCAACATCTGACAGAAACAACCATCTTGATGTACACACCTCGAGAAGATGTCATTTTCACCCATTTATATCTTAATTAAGATTCAAATTATAGTAACCCTGCTTAACCCTAATTATAATAACCCTTAAGTTTTCCATCCCTAATTGAGTTGTTAAGTTAATACATAACTTCATAAATTTAGGATTACTTTTATGTTCATTAACTTTTTGCTTATCATTCAGTTAATCGAAAATAGAAACAACATCCATCATATGATTTACTTAGTACAACCCAACCATTCATGGTGTGTTTAAGATCCAAAATAGGTTCCATTATAGTAGACTTCATAGAGATGAAGTCATATTTATTAACGATCTTATGTACCATACATTTGTTTAAAACCTATGGAGGTATTTCTCAAGAGGTGATGAACCTTCCTCTTTCTTGTTTAAGTGTTGGGGTTTATTATACCCTTTTTCATTTCACACTTCATGATAGTTAAGTTATACTTTCATTAACATCATTTAGTGAACCATACAAATTAGATAAAAGAACTTCCATGCATGCCAACTTAACAAGTTGCATTCAATTTAAGGGATATTGTAATTAAATCCCATCCCTCTAACTCATTTAATTTCAACCGGAAATAAGAATCCAATCAGGTAAGAATGGAAACCACAAAGATAAGATTACAAAATTCCTTCATATAATGCATAAGAGAAATGACATAATAAGTTTAAGTAACTCCAAATCTTTTTCAATTCATCATGGTAAAATACATATTTTGCAAGACTGAGAATTTCAGACATATTTCATGTCAACCAAGCATCAAGATCATTAAAGAATACAACTTTTCTTCCTTCAGTACATTTCAATAATGAATTATTTCTCTATAAAAGATCCAGACTTTAAGAAACCAATACATCATATAATTTATTTCCTTCCTTTATCACTTACGAAGTCCATCTACAAAAATTTCTAGCATGGGTCAGTTCATTGAACTGAGCATGATAAGCACTAAGCATTAAAATGATGTGCTTTCAACTAACTGTTTCATAAAACCAACTCTGCTTTTATGAAATAGTAAAGCCAAGCAAACAAATAAATCATAAGTAATAACAACCATAAAAGAAGAACAATTGATCAACCTAAAATAACATTAAGAAAAGATCATGATATAATCAACACTTTACAACATTATATTAGATAAGTAATATTTCAACCAAATTACTTATCTACATCAAATAAAAGTACTTACTACTTATTTCTTACATAATTCAATCTGAATTAGTAATACAGAACTAACTCAATTATTTTCCAAACATAGAGTTACTTTAAGAATCCGGAACAACAAACTCAGCAATACCAAATTCCATATAAAGACATCTATAGCCAAACAAATTCCAGCTTCTTGAAAGGTTTAGGGTGAATCAACTACAACATAAAAATAAGAGATTCTCATTTCAAATGCTATACCCAAATTCATAGTCCACGATATAACCTAAGCTCTCAAGTTAGGTCACACCTTAGAATTAGGAAAATATTCACTCAATAAAAGGCATATAACATTAATGATCCAAAACAATGTTAATCCCTTCAATACAAATCAAGTGAATAAGAGAGAAGTATCAACAACTACTTGATGCATTCTAAAGAGTAATGCAATAGACCGATCCAATTATATATATACTAGATTACACAAAAGAGGGAAGGATGAACTGAGATAAAAAATAAGAACTTCCCTTCTAATTCAGTTAATCTGAGTATCATTTCACAACTCAAAAAATAAAATACAACACAAATCTCTTACAATTTCCAAATGAGGTAGAGATGACTCTTTACCTTAGAGAATAAAAGAGACAGGAGTCAATCGACATGTTTAGAGGAGGATTCCAACATTCCTTCACAAGAAAGATGGTCGTAAAAGGATTGGTACAGACCCAATCATAACATCCTTAAACTCTTTAAATGTAGAAATCATGCACCAAAAACTGTTAGACTGAATCATGCGACCACAAAATGCAAGTCGGGTTTCAAAATAAGGTTTTCACCCAAACATGAATTGAAAGTAGTAACAATATTACTATCCTCATCAAGAAAGAGATGTAATAACAAGAATTGCTAAAACTTACAGGGAATTAATAACCTTCAACAGTCATTCAAAATCATCAAAGTTTCAGTCAAAGGAACCATAGTCTTTCCATTCCTTCAAGACGATAGTGCAACAATTGGTGAGAAAGACTCACATTCGAATCCTCATAGAGGTGAGGGAAATACATCTTATGAATGGATAGAGAAAGATCCATCATGATTCGATTTCAAAGAAGGTGTAACACAAGATCGACATGGCTTAGCTACAGGTGCACAAGCTATCAACAGAGACGATAAAATACTTTTCATTACATTTCTATGGATAGGTTCAACTTCACACCTCTACTAAGTCGATAAGGTATATTATTCCTTCCAATCTTACTCAGAGATCAAAGAAATATAAGAGTCTAGAAATCTCCTTATCAAGAACCGATTTGGTTAGTTCCAGATCACAAAACATCAACCAAACAGTCTGAATAAACATTCCTTAAAGCTTCACAATACCACAATAGGAAGGATTTAACAAGTTTACTCTAGCAAGTTACTTAAGAGGTTAACCTAGATCAGGAAACATGTATGCTTAATCAACAACATCTAACTCAAAAGTGGAGTAGACAACAAGATCATCCTCAAGCAAGTTCAATCAGAGCTACATGAATAACCCAAATATCGACTCAGAAAAGCCAACTCTCAAAATGTCCTCAACCAAATAAGACTTCATCTATTAACCTTTAGTTTAGTCCTCCAAAAACTTAAAGAAAGACACAATATTTATAAGATCAGAAAGAGAAGACTTCACACATAAATATTCTCAACAAGATAACTTCAAAATCTAAGTGTCCAAGAAACAATTATCACATAGTTTCCATAAAGAACTTAATTCGAGAAACTCAGTTTTTAACTGAAAAGATAAGAGGATTTATAAAAACATTCATTCTTGTTTCCATACAAGATGAATCCACAAAAACAAAAATTCCAAACACCCATTATCAACCCAACTCCAATCGAATACCAGATTTGAAGAAATGAGAGTTTATACAGTAAGTTCAAGAATAAGTCACTCATTTACTGTTCTCTATAAAAATTTGAGTTCACACAACTCTGAATCAAAGTATTAATATTAATACAGTTCCAATAGGAGTAACAAAACTTCAACAAAACAAAGATGCGACAGAGAAGGATATTCTTTTACCTTCTAACAACCAAAACAACAAACCCAGTTCGAAACTTGAAGCAACATTACATTTCCATAAACCCCCTTTTGAACAGACAAGTAGGGTTCACACATGTTCAACATTACTCAAATCACAACTAGATTTAAGGTGTGATTCACCATTAAATAAATAGGAAAACAACCCATTTCCTACTTTATCAAGTAGAGATTAATCAAAATAAATACAAAGACTTTTCAAGAAAGATTGTATGGTAACCATAAAAAAAAATAAAAAATCATTTATTTCATGAGAGAAGAGTTGTTTTAATGAAGATGCTTAGAGAAAATCAAAACAACTTAATGGATAGAGCCTATCATGCCTGATAGTGCTTCTGTCGATTCGAAGAATATTTCTAGCCAGCCTCCTTAATTCCTTCTTCTCCAAATGAAGTCAAACCAAAAAATTCTTTCTCATATGCCTCTTATACCTCCATTGGATTGAAAATAGTCCAAAGGAGCTAAAAATAGAAACAAATTGAAAATAGAACTGCTGGTTTGAAGAACCAGATATCTCCATGTAGAGAAAAAATGAAATGCATGAAAAACCAAACAACCCCCAAGAAATCCACTCGCATGGTTTCCAAGGTGGTTCGCTTGCCAGAACCGATGACCATTAATGCCATTAAACTCCACTTTCCCACCTATATCTCCATGCCACCACCATCTAAAGTTGGCGAGTCCAATTTCAAAGATAGCATGCATCACTTAACTCTAGTGATGATGCCAACTAGGATTCCCTCTACTTTCCATGCCTCTGCCAAAATAGATAGTACCACAATTTTTAAATTCAAAATCAAATCACATAAATGACTTAGAAACTGTCGCCACCACCTTACACTTGCCATGTGACCCCTTAGGTCCCCTTCCATCCTTATATTAGTTTAGGTTAAATAAACATTAGTTTAGGATCTGACCTTAGGTTAGATAGAAAGTATTCACCTTAGGTCATTTTTAATATTGCCATAGGTAACAAGCCATCATAGATTAAACCATATCCCATAATAGTTCAATATTAGGTAATAGGTTAGAGATAGACCTCTCTTTACCTTAGATGATCTTCACACCCCACACCCGTAGAGTATACAACTTAGATTAGGGTGCAACATGCATAGTTAGGAATAGATCTAAGGTAGGTCTAGCTTAACTTAGATTAGAATTTTAGTTAAGGTAGATCTTAAAGATCTAGGACTTAGGTTTTACCTTTTATAGTCGTGTAGTAGACCTCTATCCTTCTTATGCCATTCAGCATAGTTAAGAAATTATCAAGAAGATCTGAGCACACTATTTACAAAAAAATGCAGAGCAAGGACCTCCAAGAAAGATCAATAAAATTGTGTACATTTAAGGACTCGGTCCCTTACTTCCTTTAATTTCTGAATGTCAGTTTTTCATACAGATTAGATAAGAAGAATTAAAGCATACCTTGGATCAATGGAATTGATCCAGGGTTTTGCTATTAGAGAGAGATAAATTTGCAAACAACATTACCAGTTTACAACCTTACCTATCTCAAGCAGAATGGATTCCTTGCAAGCAACAACATTTCAAAAAAATGAATCTAAGAACAAAATTATTTATCCATTGCAAGCATGATTTCCATTAGTCAAAAGAATACACCTTCTTAGGACAAATCACATATCAACACTTGCAGTGTAAAGAGGAAAATTTTAACAGTTTGTCAAAGATGTTACATACTTCACTCCTAAAAGAATCATCATCCCAATGATTTACTTAGTTACACAATTTAAATCAAGGACAAATCAAACTATTTTATTACCTTTCATATGTTCCAAACAAAACTAGATTTTAAAATTCCAAAATCAGCATTTATGTAGTTGTTTATTTTAAATATGAAATGTCTGCCCAAAACTGGCATATTTATTGACATAAAAAGAATAAAAAATTAAACTTATCAGTCAATAGAATCAATCTTGTTCAAACAAATATGGGAAAGTAGTTTTCATATCCTCCAAATTTTCCCAGGTTGCACTTTCTTCGCTAAACTGATCCCACTATACCTTACATTGTCTTATTTCATGATTTCTTAAGTGCAATTGGCGAGTTTCCAGCACTCGTAAAGGTTTAACCATGATTATTCCTGGGTCTTGGACATACAAGGAATTCCAATTTAACACATGTGATAAATCTGAAATGTATTTATTAAGCAAAGAAATATGGAAAACATCATGCATTCATGACAAAGCAGGAGGTAATGCTAAATGATAAGATAATGGTGGATTACTTCAACAATTTCAAAGGGTCCTACATAACAAGGTGATAACTTGTCAACCTTGCCAAAAGTTATAGAACTCTTTTTTGGTCTAACCCGAAGAAAGACCTCACAAAGTTCAAATTTCCTATCAACCGCTTTAAGTTAGCATAACTCTTATGCCTATCCGCTGCTTCTTTTAGGTGTTCACAAATCATTTTAACTTGTTGTTCCATTTTCGTAAGGATTTTAGGTCCAACCACCTCTCTATCTTCAATGTTGTCCCAACTAATAGGGGTTCTACATTTCCTTCCATATAATGCTTTGAAAGGTGCCATATTTAGAGAGGCGTGATATGTGTTATTGTATGCAAACTCAACTAATGGAATGTACTCTTCCCATTTATACTTCCGATCCATAAAATACATTCGTAACATATCCTCTAAAACTTGATTAACTCTTTTAGTTTGTCCATCTGTTTCTGGATGATATGTAGAACTGAAATTCAACTTAGTTCTTAGAGCTGCGTTAAGTGTTTGCCAAAATCTTGAAGTCATTCTTGGATCTCTATCAACTATGATTAATTCAGGTACTCCATGTAATCAGAAAAACTCATGTACAAACCTTTTTTCTAAAACCGGTGAATCATCCTTAAGATTACCAACGATAAAATGTGTTACCTTTGTTAGTTTATCAACAACAACTAAAATCACATCATGTTTATTTCTTGACATAGGTAACCCTTGTACAAAATACATTCTTATCACTTTCCATTTGTACTGTGGTATGCTATGAGGATATAATAAATCAACTTGATGCATATGCTCAACTTTAACTCGTTGACATTTTAAGCAGTGTGTCACAAACTCAATCACATCCTTTTTCATCCTTTTAAGAAATATTGTTGTTTTATATCAGCTATAGACACCAAAAACACATCACCTTTCATCACCTTCTTCCAAAATAACCTAATAATAACATTTTACATGGTTGATCGATTTAACCCTAATTCGGTCACTCACAACCCTTTTCGCACATCACAATGACCCCCATTCACACACCCAAGGATTTAATTAACATCAATTAATTAAATTCCTCCCTTTATCCAGTCATCAAGCCACCTCACCTGACCACCTCACCAGTCCACCACCTGACTTGCCCCTCCACCTCATACTTCCACTACCCCACTTGTGTTAGGTTATGGAGATAAATATCTTCACTGAAGCATGTGTTACAAAGTTGTTGGAATATATAATAATTGTCATCAGAGCAAGGGGAACCAGCATCGATTACCCAAGACTGATATTGGTCAGGCAAGACTGACATCAGTCAGAGCAAGTAGGAACCAGCCGCAGTTAAGGATAACCGGCGTTGGTTACCTATGCGATGATGTTTTAATTAACTCTAGGGAATTAAATGTATCTTTAGCATTAAAGTAGATTTATTGGATGTAATCGCATGACAAAGTGCCCTAAGTTTATATACACCTATATAAGCATGAAAGTTAGGGTTTAGAAGGAGAGTTAAGAGAAGGATTGAATTAGATCCTTGATTCTCCTAGATTGTGAGGATGAAGAAGAAGAAGAGAAAGAAAGAACATGTTACATAAAGACAAGTCTCCATGGGGAGAAGCTGAATAGAAGGAAAGTGTAGGTACACTGTTGGTGAGAAGATGGCACTATATTTCCTTTATATTGTTTAGTCTCATGTAATGGCTTGCATAGTATGCAAAGCACTTACGGTTTCTTCTTATTAGATCCACAAGTTGTGAGATCTTATTATTGCTCATTCTTATAGATCCACATGTAGTGAGATCTTATATTGCAGATCCATGTGATCAAGCTTAGTTACATAGTGCCAGATGTAGGGTAGCTTCAGGTATGTGAGATCTAGTGGTGTTTCAGAGGCATGGTTGTAGTGCACTCAAGTAGATCTGGTTAGAGATATGAAGGAGACACATGTGGTGGTATGGAGGCATGGTTCAGTGTATTAAGGTAGATCTAGCTGTAGGTCTGGGAGGAGGAGGTACTCTTATAGAGATACATATAATCTTGTGCAGAAGAGTTGGTTTGTAATCACTTGTTATGTTATATATATGAGATCTCTATCTTTGGTGGATGAAGCCCACATTGGGTGAACCACGGTACATGCTTGTTATGTGTGTTTACTTTTGAGTGATTTGGATTATTCTAGTTTATACTTCCAATGCTATAGAATTTGTGGGATTATTAGATCCGTATTTTCATGTTTGAATTTGATATTCTATAGTTGTAAATGTTTCCACGTAGACCCATCCCCAACAACTTACACCTCCACCTCACCATTCCACTCCCTACAATGCCCATACCTAGCCCATACCCTTTTAGAAAGCGCTAATAGTGGCCACCCCACTCATAGGACCCTTTTTTGTCCTATTACCGACTCTAAGGACGGAGGATGCATTTTCTCCACCACTCAAAATCAAGTGGGGAAGGAATATTCCCCACTCTTCAAAAAACAAATCCCCCCGACATAACCGGTGTCGGTTACAGTCTGACCGATGTCGGTCAGGTGGGACCGGTGCCGATCACCTGCAAATACCCAATCCCGACTCTTTCCAAAGGGTTGGTTCATTTTTGGTTCATTGTTGGTTCATGGTTGGTCATTTTGGTTGATTCTTGGGTTATTGGTTGATTGGCATTCAACATTGGTGTCCGCATTATTGTTGGCAACTCAGTGAAACAACAAGGCCATTGGAACTCCCAGATGAGACCATTAGTGGAAGCACTCACAAGAAACCTTTATGAGAATATCCATTAGAGGAACCTGAACCAGACATATCTCAGGAAAGATCTCTCCAACCAACCTACCAGCCTTCATCAACGTCTATCACTCTTCTCCATCAGTGGATCACTCTCCTAAGCATATCAAATTCTAGGTAAGTGGATCCCTGTATCATGCACTTGTGTTTTGGTACTTGTCTTCTCTATTTCACTACCCGAGAAGTAAGACTCCTCTCCTACCACTCTAACCTCACCCATTCGACCTACACTCAGGACCCTCTTCATCCTATTTTGCTCCCTATCAACTTTAAGACCCTCGACAACTAATATATTCCTCTTTTGCATTTCAAGTGTTGACATGTAATTTTCTTGATAAATATGTGTTCTTTTGACTGTTGAAGATCATGCTTGATAAGGATAAATATTTTTTGTTCCTAAAAATCATTAGACTAAAATTGTATGGTTATCAAGAATTCATTTTCACTTTGGAAAGGTGAGCTACAATTTGGCTTTAAGAGTTGCAGACTTATTCCTTCTTTTGACTCATCCCTGGATCAATTTCAGTGATCCAAGGAATGTTTCAAATATTCTTCATAGACTGAATGGTAAATTGACATTCAGTAGTTTGAGGGACATAAAAGACTAAACTTTGTTTGTTACAGATTCTTTGGTCTTATGTGAACGTATTTTTGTTCAGTTGTATGTTGTGCTCGCGTCTTTGGTGATTGATCTTGGTAGGACATTAAGGACTTAAGAAAAATTAAATTCACGGAGGAGTTCGGAGTCCTAAAACCTAAGGATTATCCTATTAGTATCCTAAGCTAGGTAAGAACACCTATGTTCTAGCTATGTTTACTTATTTGAATTTTATTCTAACCTAAGCCTCTTATTCTATTTTGTTGGGTTGGCGTCCTAACCTAAGCATTGTGCTAAATGAATAAGGGAAGGATTACTAAAGTAATACTAGGCTATTTTAACTAGTACCTAAAACTAAAGGGTTATGAATTGAATCTAACCTAAGGTGGGAATTACTATTGGTAAATTTTATTAATACCTAAGTTGGCTATTGCTAGACTAACCTAATTTCTATTGGGATCCATCCTAAACTATTAAAGGGAACCTAAGGGGTCGCATGTCTCTAAGGTGACGGTTCGAATGGAATTTAAATCAGTTGATAGGGTTTAATAGAAGGTATTACTGCTAGTTTTGATAGGGGCTATTTGACTTGGTGGAGGCATACGTGGAAGCTCCACTAAAAGATGGAATTGTATTTTTGGATGGAATTGGCATTTGCCAGATTTAAGAGGTGGTGGAAAGGAAATATAAGCGAGAAATTTGGAATTAATGGCATTAATGGTATTAATGAGCCTCGCTCTTTGTGTGTAAACCATCTTGGAAACTTAGAAGGTGGGTTTGTAGGAGGTTATTTGGTTTTACATTCATGGAAAAATTTTCTCTGCATGGATATAACTGGTTCTTTGAACTAGCAATTCAAACTTCACTTCAAAGCTATTTTTGGTTTCTACGGTCTATTTTTGATCAAAGGAAAGTATATGAGGTGTAGGAGGAAAAGATGTTTGATTGTTGATCTTTCATGGAGGATAAAAAGATTTGGAAGCTCGGATGGAAGTCTCCTTCAATTTTGTGGAAGCACTATCAGGCATGATAGGCTCTAACTATTAAGATTCTTTGCTTTCTTCTAAATGATTCATTATAACAACTCTGCTCTCATGAGATTCATGTTTTCATGTTTGACTGGTTATTTTCTTGTTGGGTTTAGTGAATCTTTGTGTTTTTTGGATTTGAATCCATGGCAAAAATAGTGTTGTTTTGGAAACTTTCTCTCTGTGCAAGTTTTATGACAGCATGCATGTGAAGTTTGTATGTGAAACTTGTTTCTGTAACTCTATTTTTGCACTCTTGAACATGTATTCGATGTTGTTGTGCTTTGAACTGACCTTCGTGGAAATATAGGGATCTAAACTTAGGGGAAACTTGAGTTCCATTTGATTTTACTTTGGGGTTGCATTTCTGGACGAAAATTTTTGTTGGGGTTTCATGTTGTTCTAAACCAGTGTTTGGAAACGTAAACAACACTAGGCAATTTCTTGAAGTGCATTTTTGGCATTGTACTCATATTTTATTTCTTGTGAAGTTTGGAACTTTGGTGTGAAGCTTGGGTTTGACACTATACTCTTTTTGGGCACTGGAGTGTTATGAGCTTTCATTTGGAGCGATGTATTTGATTTTGTTTTGGTATTTTTGTGTTGGGTTTCTCTTGTAATAAAAGTGTTAAACTTATAACTCTTTATTTGAACAACTTACTCACCAAGAAATTGGGTGAAAGCTAGTTTGAGTCATTTGAAATATCTGCGAGATTTGGAACTGGAAACATCTTGTTTAAAAAAATGTGAAACTTTTGTTTTATGACTATATCATCTTCCTTGAGATGGTAATGGCATGATAATTGGAGGGGGTATTCTTTCCCCTCTTTTTTGAGGAAATCTACATTCTGGGTTGATTGTTTAGTTTGAAACTAAGTCACCTCTATCGAATTTGGTGGTTGTGAAGTTCTGTTTTGGATTTCTATTTTGTTGCATAGGAAATAGAATGGGACCCCTTCTGACTTAAACATTTTTGGTTCTTACTCTCTCTTCTAATTCTTTTAAATAATTTTTGGGTATCAGTGGAAGGTTGAGTTATTACTGTGGACATTAGATCTATACGGGAAGGATACTTTCTTCGTTTAGCTATTTGTTCTTAGTTATTTTAAATCATGAACTACTTACCTTTTTGTATTAGGTGGTGAAGCAATTGTAAGTCTTCAGTCTTGGGTTCATGGTTAATTCTGAATTTGATAGTTGCTGTTCGGGATTTTATTATTGTCTGATTCAATGGATGAGTCCTTGGGCTTATTTTTGAGAAAGAAATTATATATGTATTCTCTTGGGATCTATATGTTGTTTTGGGACTGCAATACAATTTTATCCTGATTTGATTTGAAACTGGAAAATTCATTTGTTCAGTAGAATGAAATGAATTGTTATTGAACCTTACCTTATTGGGTTTCCTTTTCTCTATCTTTTGGATAAGCTCATTGTTTGAACTTCTCTGCACTCGATTCCCTTTCGAAATGGTGATTTCTTATGGCTTGTTGGTCTACTTTATTAGAATCATTGTTGCGATAATGTGGAAAGATAGTAACTGAGTCGATCCTGTTGATAAGTGAATGCATACTTATGGGTTCGACTGTTGTTGACTAGCCTTGCCTTGTTTGAATTGATAGGAGTAGGTTTGTCTCTTATACTCTCTATCTTTTTGGATGAACTTGAGTAGAGATTAAATCCTTTATGGGGCTACGTTGTTTGTGAACGTTGGTTTTAGATATTTGATTTATAACTTCTAACCTGCAGAGTTGGAATTAGAATTGTAGTTAGACTATTATGATTTTCTATACCTTCTTGTATTGTTATGAAACTCTATTTAGATGTATATCTTAATGTTGAATTTATAAGATTGTTAAACCGGAAAGGAACAGGTAATTCATGTTATGAACCTAGTCTATTTTTCAGATGTTATAGGTTTGGGCATGGTATGTGATGGTTCTTCTTATTCTTGCTTAGGATTTAGATGAATAATCCTAGAATGAACCATGTTGTATACACTTCTTTGTCTCATATAAAAGATAAATGTGGTATTCTATTAGGATAGAATTATGAAATAATGGGATGACAAGATCTATTGTTTGTTTACAATCCATTGATAGGATCAATAAAACTTTAAGTTCTTAGGCAGATATTGTGTATTATTTTTTGCTCTTCTCTTAAAATTTGATCTAGATTTATTAATGTACTTCTTTTATGTTTGGTATCACTTATGCTTATTGTATGATGTATTAATTATCTCATTAAAGCAGTGTTACTTTAATGAAACAATTAGTGGAACGCACTTTGTTTTAATGCTTAGTGCTTATCATGCTCAATTCATTAAACTGACCCGTGCTAGCAATTTTTGCAGATGGACATCGTAAGTGATAAAAGAAGGTAAAAACTTATATGATGCATTTGCTAATATAAGTATGATTCTTTGTAAATAATTTTGATTCATTCCTTAGTTGTATTGAAAAATAAAAGTTGTATACTTTATATAATGAAGGTTATTGTTATGTAGTATGCCTAAAGTGCATAGTCTTGTAAATTTATAAATTGTAATGATGAACTACTATTTGTGATTTAGTTGCATTGGTTGTGTAATTTTTCTCATAATTTTATAAAGAATATGAAATTTCTATCTTGTTGATATTCTTCATATTATATTATGCTTATCTTGTTATCCTTGATAAGATGGATAAAGGGAATTGGTTCAATTTCCCTTATAATGATGTAACTTGTTAAGTTGCATAATATGATGTGTTTTATCTAAAAAATTTAACATAGTAATGTGATGTTAATGAACATATACTGCTATGGATATTGTGAATGATATACCCTAACAATTAATCATGTAGAGGAAGAATCTTTCTCTCTCAATTGAATGTAAACCAAAAAGGTTTGGAGATATGATTATTAATCATTAGACTTCATTTTGTATGAAGTCTACTTTAGTTGGACTTATGCGGTCGTTAAACCTTCCTGAATGTTAAAGTACATTTAATTGAAACTTATGATATTGCTGTCCTATTTTGGTTAACTGTTAGTTAAACTGAGTAAATGAACATTAAAAAGTAATCATAATTTAAGGAAGTTCTTCATTGACTAAATGAAACAAATTTGGGAAATAACTTAAGGAGTGTTGGATTAGGGATTAGCAGGGTTGTCTGTAATCAAGACATAATCCAAATTAACAATGTATTAATAATCTCCTTGGGGGTATGTACATCTTGATGAGGTAGTTTCTGTAGGATGTTGGCACACGCCAACTGCAAGACTGTACATTTTGAGAAGACTTGGGTCTTCTCGAGAATACAGCATTGTAGTTGACCTGTGACAACACCCTTCTACATTGATCATCTAGATCTACACACAAAAAAGGACTTGAACTTAGTTTCTTTGTAGGTCAAGTTAGTGGCATATTTAGGATAGGAAGTAGTTTCCAATGGCTCAAGGTACCTTGGCACATCCAGTTGACTTAGGTCAATTGAGTATGCCCATTTACCCTAAGTCATTGTGAGCATCTCTCTATAATAATTTATGTTTCTAACCAAGGCTAGGGTTAAACTTGGGACAAGTGGACTGACGGTAGTTAGTAAATACCAATCATGATAATAGAGGAGTGAGGTGAAGGACGTATTCCAAAATGACGAGTATCCTATCTAGGAATAGTGACATACACAGTATGTTGTAAATCTTTGGCCAAAGTATCACAAACTGTTGGTTGCGTTGTCCTATGTCACCAAGTTTAAAGCAACATGATATCCGATGAATATTAGTAACAAATATTTAGATATGTTCTTAAAATAGATCACTCAATACCTGGTGTAGGGTAGGAAAAACCAAGTATATGATAAGTATTCAATGCTTGAAGTTAACATAAATAGATCGGTAGATTACTGAGTTATGAAATGAATAGATCGTTGGATCAGCGAGTCATTTACAGCTGCATATGGTTATATATTTGAAATTGATTGGCATGAAATGTTTGTTTTGAATAATGCTTTATTTAGAACAAAGAACATTATAAAAAAATTTCCCTTGCTTCTAAAGTCTTAAAATGGGAATGTTACATCAACCCTCTGGCCAGTCACAAAAGGTACCCTAATCCCCATTTCCAAGCTCTGACACAATACCAGTGACCATAACTGGTTCACCCTAAATGCGGTCGATCGACCCTGACCACCGTCGGTCACCCTGCTATTTGCTAGCTACCCACCTTCTACCCAAATACACCCAAAATCACCCCCACAAGCATCCTAACACTCTAGCCTAGACCTTCCTTTCACCTAAACCTCACCCATACCTTCTCAACACTCTATCCTGAGACAGAGTGGGACCAAAACACCTCCCACCTAGACCTCTGTTACTTCTATAGTGATCGAAACCGATCAACCTTAACCGGCATCATTCCCCTCAACCGGTGTCTGTCTCTGTGTCTACTAACACAAAGTAGATCAACAACCTACCTCTTCACCCAAATAACCTAGAATACCCTACCCAACTCTAGCCTAACCCTGTTTGTGATCTGCAGACTACCCAACCTACCTAGGACCTGACCCAAGTACCCTTTTACCTGCTTTGTTTTAGTATTTAATTGAATCAATGTTGATAGCAACCTGAGGCACCCAAATTAGAATGCTAGCACTAGATTTTATTTATTTACATGCTTTTTTCATTTAATATTGATGTATACAGCATTGGATTGAAAACCTTCTAGGGAGTATCACACTTCTTGGATCTAGCATACGCTAGGCAGTCCACTGACATATGTTGTTTAACTCTTTCTTGTGGTATTGCTTTCTTATTTCAGGGTAGTCCTCCCCAGCCAAAAAGGATTTCTTATGATCGACCGAGATTAGAAGTCTACACACATGAAATCCACCCTCAACCCAACAATAGGTAAACCTCCTACACCCTTATTTGTTTTAGTCTCTAATTGTACGTAAAAGGGATTGAAAATTTTTGGCACGCCCAGTGGGACCCATCCGGGGTTCCTTGCATTTTTCATTCCTAGGAAAAATTTATATGTTTGTTTCCCTTTCTAAAAGGATTTCACATTAATCTCCTTCTCTAGAATCTTCTTCCTCTTCTATTATCTAAAAGCAATCGTGTTTTGGTGCTTTAAAATGAACATTTCTTCCCTTTCATTAGTATCGCATTAGTGAAAGTTTGTCCCTTCTCCTATTCATCAGTTGTGACATCGAATATCATATTTTTGATTTGGGTTTAAAACACTCACATTTCATTCTTATTTACTACATTAGCTCACATTAAATGAGGGAAACCTATATGCTGGAAGTCATGCCCAGCTGATGGTTGACAAATTAATCATAGAAAATCACTTTCTCTTTATCTATCTCTGAGTCTTACCAAACTACATAAAATTTCAAAAAACACATCTTCTTAAATGACATCTTCCCGAGAATATCTGTCTGCGATGACACAATTAGGTTGGCAAGTACTCCCCAGCTTGTTACTTCTGTCGATTCATTATCTCATAGGGTGGCCTGCCCCCAACATAACAAACCTGAAACCTTGCCTTTTAGATCTCCTTCTTCATAAAAAGCCTTCCTCACCAAAAAATTGTATTCTAAAGTTCATGTGTTAGTCCTTCTAAATAGCGTAAACTCAACACATTTAAAATCACTTGTTAGGTAACATCTTCTTTTAGCATTCTTCTTGAAGTGTGTTTTGAGGTGTGAGAGTACATTTTCTCCATTTTTGTTCTTCTTAGCCTTTTTGCACTCCCCACTCACAGTTGGTGTATTCTGACTCTTTGTGAGGGTGTAGAGGCTTCATTATATCATCCACCAATCTCTGGTTTGATCATTCTTTTGATTCAAACTTACCATAACACAATTTTCTCCAATTTTTCAATCTACACAGTAACCGGCATCGGTTTACTCCTAATTGGCATTGGTCATACCTTATTGGCATCGGTCTCTGTTATTTTAGGCTAACTTGTCCAAAAGACCCCTCTTTCAGTTTCTTTGTTGTCACAGTTCCTGAAACATTCTGTACACTCTGTTTCCTACTTCAAAGCTATCACAGAGCCTTCCCACCTGATAATTATCACTCCTTTATCTCATTTTGATAAACCCCTTCTTATCTTTTAGTAACCAACTCTGGTTATCCTTGACCAACATCGTTCACCCCTAACTGGGGTCGATTAGTCTATGTTAGTTCTTGACTATCATATTCACCCAATCTATCTACAGATACCCCATTCCTGTTCATTCCTATTGTTGTCTATGTAATATGTAGAGTACAACATTATCTGATCTACACCCCTTCACATGGTGTTGATGTGCAACCAAACCAAGGCACTTATGTTCCACCTAGTCCATCACCAACTTTCGTGTCCTCACCTATGGACCCCAATTTACCTGTTGTTATTGGTATGGGTGATGTAGACTTCACAAGGTTTCTGGACTAGAGCCCTGCCACTTTACAACACTATCTAGCCCACTCATACGCTTATGATTCTTCGTGCTAGCTTATCTATGGTATGCCCGTGTCCATCCCACCTAATCTTGCACCTACCTCTATGTCAGCTACTTCTAGCTCGGCTCTCCCCACTTCTCCCTTGCCACCGGTGGTGTCACAACTTGACCCTACCGTAATGGCATCCACCCCTTATATGACGTTCACCACACCTTTATCATCTTCACCCTTTGTGGCATCTACCATACCCATCTCCATACTCATTGGTCTAAGTTGGCCCATGTCATCCACTACCTACATACCCATTCCGTCTCAACCACCACCAATATCGGCAAACCATACCCCCCTCTAGAATTTAGTTATGTCTATTCCCTAATCAATTCCTCCTATTGCTACTAGGGTGGTCACCCTGACCCCTCCTGTATACACCCATTTTCAACCTCCACGCGTAGCCTCTACCTCTTATTCAACATATTACCCTTCCTCATCCTTCTCCTCGCATATACCTCCACAATTCTCATACGGGGCTCATTCACACAATGTGATACCTTCCACATCATATTCTTCTTACCTTCCTCCCCCTCTTAGAAGTCAACCTTCATCACAACCGACCCCCAACCTGATCAAAATGATGATGGATAAGATGCACACACTAGAGGAATATCTTTCCGGTTCACACACATCTCTAACCTACGAAGGATATTTGTAATGAGCCTATTCATTTCTCTGTTCCTATGCGTCCATACGCCCACATTGGGAAATATCGAAATTCATCTGGTTCCATAGCAAAGAAGACCCGAAACAACATCTGAGGTCTTTTAGACACATGTGTTATCTCAACGCCCATGATGACGCTTTGTTATTATGAACATTCTCCATGTCCCTTAATGACCTGCTCTCAATTGGTATGGTGCCCTACCTAAGCACTCTATCTTCTCTTTCAACCAGGTGGCCTAAGCCTTTTTGTATCACTTCTCCATTAATGTAGCCAAGAAAGTTACCATCAATTCAATCATAGAATTTTTTGCTCGTTGGCATGGCCTGATCAATCAACTCACATTCCCCTTATCGCAGACCGAAATAATAGAGTTTTTTACATGGGATTTTGCTTGCCACATCTCATCCACCTTACAAATCCAAATGTTTCATACATTTGACTAGGCATTCACCATGGCCTAAAAGCTTGAAATCTGAGTCATGGAAGAAAAGAGGATTCAATTGCGTAAAAAAGGTGCTCCTTTTGAACCACATGAACCTGCTTTGACTACCAAAACACCATCAACCGCTCCTCTTAACCCTCCTAGAGCCAAAGGCTCTTCTCATGTGGTAGTCCTGAAAGCTGGCCCGTCTCACCCATCCAACCTGCCAAAACCTTCACCTAACCTCTCACCAGTGTAAACATTCCTCTTCAAAAATGAACAAAAGAAATATACCCCCATTGTTGAACCATACCCTATTGTTCTATAAAAACTCCTGAATGCAAGGGCCATCACTCTTCCGGCTATCAAACCACACCCTGGTTTTGATCCTGCCCATCTGATACCCTCACGGTATAGGGAAAATGAAATCTGCGACTACCATTGTACCAGAGGGCACAATACTAACAACTGTATCACCTTTAAAACCATTTACCAAGAAATGTTATATAGAGGATATCTCATTCTGGATAATCCCAATGCACCTGCAAACCAAAACCTACACATCTTCCAAAAACCATTTCCTAATCATACACCCCCACCCAAAACAACCATTATGTTGTTAAAAGTGACAATATCATGGAGGTTCATGCCATCTTTGATATTCTACCCATACCACTCGCACCATACCCCCAACTATACCTACAGAAGAACTTCTCAAAAAAATGTCTTTACCTATACCAGCATCTTCACCATTATCACTAGAAGTTAATCTAGTGCAAACAAATTCTTCTTCTTCGAACGTCATAACTACCATACCTGACCATGTCATTGACCCTCCTACCCTCATGTTGGATGAATCACCATTGAAACCTTCTTCCATACCCATATAGGAGTCGGCAATACCTTCCCCTTCCTCCACCTCACCCCACAGCAAGGAAGATCCTTCTTCATCTACCTTACCCACACTGCACCACCAAGAAGATCCTACTCTGAGAACAATCGACCCACTACCATCCCCTTCAACATTAAATGATCTCTTCTCATCTCTCCTTCCTATAGAATCAAATGTAGAGGACTTCCTTGTTTTGCAGATATTAATTCCATTTACAGGGATCACCATTAAAAGCCACCCTCATCCCCTTCCTCTCTTCATCACCTTATTTGACAGACCACCCAGAGTATGTTGATCATTCATTACTTCAAGAACATCTCCAAATCCCTGTCTCCACACACATGCAGACCTTACCTACCGAATCACTCACTATTTACCCTACAGTTGTGGCAACATCCACACCTATCCCACCCACAGAGGTGACATCAACACCTCCCACATTACCTCTGACCATACACATACCTCCATCATCTACATCATTTACATCCTCATTGCCCAATCCCCCTTCAACCTCCACAATCTCTCGTATCCTGGGGGTGTGACCTACATCAATCCTTACCCATCCCACAATCAAGCTTGACCTAATTAACCCCTCTCACCCCCTCACCATGAATACACCCCAACCAAAACCAAAACACCAACCACCCCAGATGTCGGTATTGGCATCACCCAC
This sequence comes from Taxus chinensis, assembly GCA_019776745.2. NCBI lineage: Eukaryota > Viridiplantae > Streptophyta > Pinopsida > Cupressales > Taxaceae > Taxus > Taxus chinensis. Next base: position 303,355,842 of record CM034146.1, read on the forward strand.
TACCTCTTTGTCACCTTCACCATTGCCATCCCTCCTGGGTCCTCATCCATCGACTCTAACACCAAAATTGACTATACACAATATGACTAAAAGCCAACAACCACCCCACCTACCATCACATCCTCTTCTACCCAACCCTATGAAGTTTCTTTTATCTATTAGGAAACATCGATTACCACTACTGTCTATCACCCCTACCCCCACAACATCACCCCTCTCACCTTGGGTAACCCATCCTCTCCCACCTTTGGAATGACCCTCTTTATCACACCATCATTCTACATTACTCACCACCCCACCTCCCAAAGCGACACCTAAAATCAAAACTAGATCACCTACTACACTCTTACCTAACAAGGTGTGACCCACACCCCAACCCAAACCTAAACATACCCAAACAACCCAGACCACCCCCATACCGCAACTAGTAGCACCCACTTATAAGTCACCACCGACACCCACTCCCAAACCTATACCCACTTCACCATGAAACCCAATGGCAAGATCCTATGCTACTATCCTGGCCAACGTACTGTCTTCTTCCCACATCACCTTACCACCCATCTAACCCTACGACCCACTCAAACCAAAACCAAAATTGTTTGATGACTCCCAGATCTGTTCCTACCACTGTGCACCAAGACATAATGTGGAGGATTTCCAAGCTCTCAAAGCACTCCTTCTACAACTCTTCACTAAGGATGATCTGTTAGACACAGATGTAGCTCCTCCTATAACCATAATCACCCCTTCTACACCGCTACCAACTCAATCATCATCACCCCACAAATCATACCCTTCCTACCCACCTCCCATATTCAAAATCAATATGGTTTGAATAGACACTCGGGCTCAACGTGATAAAGGGAAAACCAAGGCAGATGAACCTACTACCTCCACTATACCTCACATCACACTTGTGCCCGCACCTAAAATCACCATCTGAGGACCTACCTTCCCTATTTCTAATGGGATAGCCCATCATGCCATGATCAAACAACTCCATCAATCACCACTCAAAATGTCCTTGTATGACCTAATCCAAACTTCTGAATCTCATCGTCAGGCCCTCATTGAGGTCCTGTAATCCATTGAGGTCCCAACCAATGACCCCAAACTAGTTGCATCCATCATCACACCACACCATGTGGCCTCCCTTATTTCTTCACCTCCCACCTCGACACCTGTCACCTCATCTCAAGTGGCTACCCTCACTTTCTCTGATGACGAAATCACACCTCACCAAACAAAGGTCCCTGATCCTGCCTTATTCGTCTCTTCCTTTATCGACAATATACATGTTTGATGTATTATGATAGATGGTGGAGCTAGCATCAACATCATCTCCTCTCATGCATTCAATCAAATGCACATTCCTACTAATTACATGCATAACAATCCAATTATGATGCGTTCTTTCAACGATGCCATAACCACTACCTTGGGGATAGTGATCTTACACATTCATGTTGGTCCCCGTAGCATCCCTAAAATCTTCTACGTCATAGGAGGAGAGTTCCAATACAACATGTTGCTTGGCTGACCTTGGATTCATGTCATGGGATGTGTCCCCTCTACCCTTCATTATTGTCTCAAATTTGAACATGAGGGACACAACTACACCATTCCTGTTGAAAATTCACCATTCAAAACATGTAACATGTTATACCGGCCTAACGACATTCTCATACCTGTCACCACTCCCACTTCCACCTCTGCTTCCACTACCACTACCACTACCATTTCCTCTTCAACCCCTACCTCACCCATTATCACCACCACAACAACTCCTGCAGAGTCATCCGTTGTTCCACGACCCACAACCTCATATCAAACCCTCATTGAGACATCCATTCCCACCACCCACATTTCAGATACCAACCCATTGGAAGGTGTTTTTCAACACCTCACACTAGGGGAGTACCACCTCTACAACATCGATACCTTCCCCACCCCACAAGAGTATGGAAACCTTCAACAACATCCCCATTATGACCCCCACATTGGAAAAGTTATCACCTATGGACCCTCACATCTCTGTACCAATCTGACCTATGGGGGCATTGACACTCCTACTTACACACCTGAACCACCTACCCTAACCCTACCATTTACCACCACCCTTCCCACATTAACTAACCCATGCTTTTCCCATACCTTCCTACATCGATGTGCTTAGAAGGGTTTTGGCTTCGATCTTTATGAACAAGGATGTCACGCCATTATGCCTTGCACTACTCACAAGCACAAGGACCGTAGTGGGGTGGGATTTGTTAAGCCCACACTTAAATAATCCCATGTTGACCTCATTACAGAGGTGCCTTAACCTCACAACCCCCAACCTAGTTCACCTGTTTCACCTGTGGAATCTATAGACCCAGAGTCTATTCCTCCTACCTTTTTTTCATAAACACCATTTCCTTGGGACCAATCGCAATACAATGAGATAATGAGGCTCCTACTTCTTTTCCCATCCTCTATTTTAAGATGATCAAGGAAGAAACCCCTTCTATCAATGTTTTCCAATGTCAAAATGACGACTCCATTCTCACCTAATTGGGTGCGGAAGACACCTATCTCCACTGCACACTACCTTCCGAAACCCAAAACATGCTGAACGAATCCACCATCACCATCAACATCCACACATCAGATGACCCCCACATTCTTAAGATAAGCCAATCTTTGGACTCCATTGAACAAGAAGCCTACACTTCTTTCCTTCGTAGCCATAGCAATGCTTTTGCTTGGTCATACGCCGATATGCCCGATATTGACCCTAATATCATGGTCCAAAATATTATCACCTTACCCAATTCTAAACCCATCAAACAGAAGATGCATAAAATGCACCCACATATTGCTCTTCTCGTCAAAGAAGAGCTCCAACATCTCCTCTCTGTCTCCTTCATCCTACCCATCGACTATCCACAATGGATCTCAAACATTGTTCCTGTTACCAAAGCAACGGGGGGACTATGCATATAGACTGACTTCTAGAACCTTAACCTCTCTTGTCCTAAAGACAACTTTCCTCTACCTAACATCGACCAATTGTTGACTTCATCTCTGGACATGAGATGTTATCTCTCATGGACAGGTTTTCAGGATATAATCAGATGTTACTTACCCCTGAGGATCAACACAAAACCAACTTTATTACCCCTTGGGGGACCTTCTACTATCGTGTCATGCCCTTCAGCCTGAAGAACGGATGTGCCACCTACCAATGAGCCATGAGCTATATCTTTCATGAAATCATGCATTACATCTTAGAAGACTACATCGATGACCTTTTGGGAAAATCCAAAAGCCACGCTGAACATTTACCCTTTCTTAAAATCATCTTCGACCATCTCATTCAATATTTTGTACACCTTCAACCTAAGAAGTTTGTTTTCACCATCCTATCAGGTAAAATCTTGGGCTTCATTGTTTCCTTATGAGGCATTGAAGTTGACCCAGCCAAAATTAAGACCATCCTCAAGATGCCTCAACCCACTAACCTACACCAACTTTGTAGTTTGTAGGACAAACTGCAATCTATTTGTCGATTCATTTCTCAATTATGAGATCATTGTGAACCCCTTCCACCACCTCCTTAAAAAGGATATCACCTTCCATTGGAATGCGGACTATCATAAATCTTTTGAAGCCTTGAAAGTGTATCTATTACAACCACCCATGCTTACCCTGCCTAGGGATGACCAATGGTTCTACCTCTACATTTCCACCACTGACCATTCCTTAGGAGCTATGATTTCTCACCGTGACGACCAACACAGCGAACAAGTGGTCTATTACATCATCCGTACCCTTATGGATTATGAGACTAGATATACACATGCAAAAAAGTTGTGCCTCGCTTTAGTCTTCGTGGCCACCAAAATTTTCCACTTCCTACTTAACCACACTACCTTCATCATAACCAACACCGATCCCTTTCACTACATGTACTCTAAATCATTCCAAAACCAACGCATTTCACGATGGCTCATGGTACTCACTGATTTGGATATCACCTTTCTGCACCAAAAATTAATCAAAGGTCAGGCTATCGCCGATCAACTGGCTGATGCCCCACTCTCTGACCACCAACCAAGTAACTTCAAATTCCCTGATGAATCCATTGTATCCTTTTCCTCGACAAACCTACTGAGGAACCTCTTCACTATCAAATGACCCTCTTCTTTGACGGATCTAAGTTCAACGTGGGGGTGGAGCTGGAATCATCCTCATTCCACATGATAGTGAACACATACCCCTTTCTTTCAAACTTTACTTTAAGTGTACCAACAACATCGCCGAATATGAAGCACTCATACTAGGTCTCCAAACCGCTTGAACCCTAGATGTTAAATCCATTAATCTCTTCGGTGATTCTCAATTGGTAGTAAATCAGGTCAATGGACTATACCAATTTTGTAATGAGGAATTACAGTGGTACAAACACCATGTAGACCTCTTATTAACCACCTTCACCCACTATAACCTGCAAACCATCCCCCGCTCTATGAACAAGTTCACAAATACCATGGCTTGTATTGCCTCAAAAATACCCTCATCACCTACTGATTCACAAATCTTTGTTGTTGTACGGAGATTGCAATCACCCTCCTACCTCTCTCATGTGGTTAATCTCATGGAACAACTTACCACCGACCCATCAGACCTCTGGTACCTGCAATACTCTGACTACCTCTTCCTTTCCATCCTTCCTTCGGACCTTACCCACAATGGCTGACACACCTTCCTCCAAAAATTCTCTCGGTACATCATCATGGGAGGTCTCCTCTATAAGCATGGCTTCAATGGGATCCTTCTTTGATACCTCACTAGCTCCAAAATACCATATACCATCAAAGAAATACACGACTGTATTTGTCTAGGTCACATCATTGGCCTAGTTGTCGCTAAACATATCTTACGCCTCAGCTATTACTGGCCTACCCTCAACCGTGATTGTTGTGACTATGTCAAATGATGTGTGAAATTTCAACAACACTCAAACCTTCATCACACCCCAGGTCATGCCTTATAGGTCGCACGATACCTCTGACCCTTTTCTCAATGGGGCCTCGACCTCATCTATGAGATTAACCCTCATTCTTACCAATGCCACCAATGGATCATAACTACTACTGAATATTACACCAAATGGGTGGAAGCCATTCCACTCATCTCTACCAAAGCTAAGAAGATTTGTGAGTTCATCAACCATCACATTATTTGTCACTTCAGTGTTCCTCATCACCTTATCACTGATAAAGGCAAAAAATTAAAAAACAAAACCCTCTAGAAACTCTGTGATACCTTTGGTATCCAGCTCAGTTTCTCTTCACCTTACTACCCTCAAACCAATGGCCAAGCCGAATCAACCAACAAAACCTTGAACAAAATCCTCATGAAAGTGGTCAACGATATTGGGAAGGATTGGCATACACACATTCCTTTTTCCCTTTGGGCATACCACACTAGTATTCGTACATTGACTACTGCTACACCTTTCTCTCTGGTCTATAGTACCGAGGATGTATTGCCTCTCGAGGTCTAGATCCCATCTCTCTGCATATCACTCAAATACATGCTTACCAACGATGACTTTCACCAAGATCATTTGCCCCAACTAGATCTGTTAGATGAACAATGTCTACATGCTTTAGATCACCTCCAAATCTACCAAAAATGAATCAAATGCGCTTATGATAAGCACATCCACCCTTGAACCTTTCAAGTCAGAGATCTCATCTAGAAGGAAAATCAACATGTAACCAAAACTGAGAAACATCTAGGGGGTAAATTTTCTCCTAATTGGCTTGGACCCTATATCATTACCCATACCTATGGATCAGGTGCTTATCTTTTATCTTCACTCGATGGTAAACCCGAACCTAGGCCCCTTAACATCTTACATCTTCGACCGTTCTATCGTTGAACCAAATGCTCTATCACCCATTGACTATTACTGACTCATCCCATGAGTACTCACTCCTCTTATCACAATCTCACATACCTATGATTAAACAAGAATCATGTGACTATCCGTCACTTTTTCAACCTTGTCTTCAATATGAGTACCATAGCTCTACTCATGACATGATTCTCATGGATACTTTTCATCCTCTCATAGATGGAATCCCATGGTCATATACCATGCCATATACCCATAAAAAATAACCCAACTCCACCTCCACCTCTTGATTTACGTTTTTCATATTCCTCTATAGCCTTGTCCATCGCTTACTTGGTAAAACCAAATTCACCTATCAAAATTGGGATCACCCTCCTTGAGTCAAACTTCCAACCATAAATATGAATCCCTTAAAAGGACATCTACCATTTATATCTAGTCTCCATAAATAGACTACTCCCTCGAAGGACAACTATACTGCACTAGCCACACTCTACCTAGTCAAAATATTAAAAAAAATGACTAGCCCATTTTGAAGCTTCTCGCATTGATCAGCTTCACGAAGACCTCAAGGAGATTATCTAATCATCCCACATAAACTTCCCGCATCAATCAATCTATCCAAAAAATCTAACACACCCTTTTTTCCATGGACTCGCCTATCTGATTTATTGACCATCTTTTACAAGAGGTGCATTATTCCCCTTCACGTTTCTAACATTTCACCATATCACCATTTTACCACATTACCCTACTTTTCCAACCCATCATGGGACGATGTCATGAATACAATTTGTCGTGATCCTACACATTACTTCACCTTTGAAAACATTCAACTAGCAAGGTCTTTTAGGGGCTTGAGGTTCAACACACCTACCCTTGGTTTGTGCATCGATGGTCCTTCCTAATTTGGCTGCATCATCAACCCTATTACAATTCCCTGATAATTGAACTGTTGACCTTCTTCAAACCAAACCAAGATTTTGGCTCACCACCACCTACCTCTCACCCACACTTACCTCAACCTATCAATCTCTATTTCACAACACATCTGATCTTCATCACCTTACCAACCCACACCCATACCTCTGACCTATCATCTTACCCATCTATCGTTACCCACAAGTATCATATATTTCCCCGCTACCTATTTACCTGCTCACCCATACCCATAACTTGTACCCAATCACCTGAACCATTTACCCTACCTATCTACACACACCCATGTCCCTTACCTACTCGACCATACCTTTTACCCTACCTATCTACCCATACCCATGACCCTTACCTATTCGATCATACCTTTTACCTCACCTATTTACTCATTCCCATTGACCCCACCTATCTACCCACACCCATAACTGTTGACCTGATCACCCACACACATTACCTATTTACCCGTCTATCCATACCCATGACCTATACCTACTCACTCATACCCATTGACCCTACCTACTCACCCGTACCCATTGACCCTACCTACTCACCCGTACCCTTGACCCGATCATTCACCTTAACCTATCTACCCATAACTTTTACCCTACTTATCTACCCATGACCATTCGCCTTACCTACCCGTACCTACTCAACCATACCATTTACCCTTACCTATGTACCCATGAACACAACCTACCTTAACCCGACCATCCCTTATCAATACCTTCTCTTTCCCTTCCTAACTTAAGGGAGAAATACATTGGTCTGAGGCCCCTTTTCATCAGGCTATGTAGGCAGCACTCTGAGGGCATGGGGCCCTTGGAGGTTAGCTCGACCATCATCATCACCTTCTTCCCCTTTTCTCATTCACACTCAATCACCTCTCACCATTGGCTACCTCTTCCTATCACATTCTACTCTAATTAGTTTCCAATTTATCATCCAATAAGTGGAAATTAATACACTTCTTTTCCAACATTCATTTCATCACATTTACCACAATCATACAATACTTGCGAAATAAACTCAACCATGCCTATAGCTTGACTCAACCATGCCTATAACCTAACTCAACCATGCCTATAAACTTACTCAACCATGCCTATAACCTGACTCAACCATGCCTATAAACTTACTCAACCATGCCTATAACCTGACTCAACCATGCCTATGACCTAACTCCATCATGCCTAACACCAACCTAACTCAACCATGCCTATGACCTGACTCCACCATGCCTAACACACCTATCATTCATCCATCTAAGCATAAAAATCAAATCCTATCAACACACAAACATGACCAAAAAATCATCCATATCATCATATAAATTTGTTTATCCATACAATATACACTGATATCAAATAATATCCATATCTCAAAACTCTCATATATAGCCTCGCCATCTTCGGCACGCAGACCGGTATATGATCAAAAATACAAAAACTCTCATATACATCCTCACTCTCTTTGGCATGTAGGCTAGTAAATATCAAAAATGCCTAACTACATCAAAATCGAGTGACATACATCATACATCATCATGTCAGACATCCTACATCTTAGTCTCTCCTATCTCCTCCTCCCCCTTGGCTTCTTTCCAGCAACCCGCTAACATCTCACCACCTGTCATGGGTTGAAGCTGAGTCCCTGCTGGTATATCACCTAGTGTTGGCCTCCGTGCACTAGTCACCTCTCCCTGACCATGTCTCAGGGCTTGCTGGCTCCATGTTCTCTCCACGCTGTGGGTGCATGATCTGGTCCTCTCACTCAAGTCCTATTGTGACCTATACTCTCCATACAATATACAATCTATCCCTACTGCCATTAGCTAGTCCTGATAATACCTGACCTCATCTCGGGAATCCCACAATTTAGATAGGGGTACCATCTATGGTGGCCCCATTGGCCTTTGCCCCTATTCCTGTCCTGTGAGACCCTGTCCCACCCCTACCTATGAAATGGGACCATATCTCAGTGCCTATGGTGGCCCCATCAACCTCTTCCTCTGTCCCTGTCTAGCCCCTACCTGTGAACTGGGACCCTGTCCTAGTTCCTGTGATGGCCCCATCAGCCTCTGCCCCTGTACATGTCCTGTGGGACCCTAGACCACCCTTGCCTGTGAACTAGGACCCTGTCCTGGTGCCTGTGGTGGCCCCATTGGCCTCTACCCCTGTGCCAATATCTGGGCATGTAATGCCCCGATCTACACCTATGCAGTGGCTAACTGGACCTACAACCCTGTAACCTATGCCTAAAGGGCACCCACCTGCTCATCATCACTATCTCCACCCTGTGCCATCTGGGCCTGTAGACAGGCCACCTATGCATGTAAAGTGGCCACCTCCACCTCTGAACCTGTCAACTACCCCTGCACCATCCCCAACTAGGTAATCAAGGTCACCACCTTCCCTTGTAGGGTGTCTCTCTATACCGTGATTGTAACACCCTTGACAATTGTTATATTCCTCTTTTGCATTTCAAGTGTTGACATGTGATTTTCTTGATAAAGATGTGTTCTTTTGACTATTGAAGATCATGCTTGATATGGATAAATCATTTATGCTCTTTGATTGTAGGGATGGTATATTGTTGCTTGTAAAAATCTATTTCACTTCTCATTGGGTAAGTGTAATCTGGTTTGAAAGGTGATAAAATTATCCTTGCAATTAGACTCATTCTTGGATCAATTCCATTGATCCAAGGTATGTTTTAAATCTTCTTATCAAAACTGAATGAAAACTGACATTCATCGATTAAGAGACTTAACAGACTGAACTTTTGTTTGTTGCATATTCTTTATCATCTTGGAAACAGTGCTTGTATTATATTTTGTGTTGTGCTCGGCTCTCCTTGATCAACCCTTGTAGGGCACTTAATGGCGTTAAGGGAAATATAAACCTTGCTTCCGGATTCTTGAGAAAAAGAAATTATTATTTACCCTTTACCTATGTGGTCTACCCTAATAGATATGGGACTCAGGTAATTTACCTAACTATTACTACACCACTTTATGTGGGATGACATTCTAACATGAGCTATTAGCTTGAAAGGAAATAACCTAGGGGATGCTAAGTTATTATAAACCTATTTTTTTGGTGAAATATTCATCCTATCCTAGGATGGAAATTTATTGTTGGGGGTTATATCCTAAGGTTTTTTATTTTAACTAACCTAAGATATAACCTAAGCAAATTCTATCTATCCGAAACTAATGGGATATGAAAGGGGACCTATGGGCCATTGGCAAGTGGGGGAACTAAGTGGCGGTTCCTAAGATTTTATTAGGATTTGATTTTGATTTGGTTTTGAATGCATGAAAGTACTTCCAGTGTGCCAGGGGTTAGTGAAAGTATAGATGAACCTACGTGGAGGCATCACTAAGTTTGGAAATGAATTTTGAATTGCAATTAGGTCTCACTAACTATGAATGACGATGGCAAGGAAAGATAAGAGGGAAAATTAGAATTAATGTCATTAATTCACCTCGGTTTTGGTGAGCAGGTTGTCTTGGAAGGCATGCTGGCAGATTTGTTGGGGGTTGTTTTCCTTTGCATGCTTCACGATTTTTGCTCTGCATGGAGCTAGCTAGTTTTTTGAACCAGCAGTTTGATCTATACTTAGTGGCTATTTTTGAATTCTTTGATCTATTTTTCGGTTTGAGGAATGTATAAGAGGCACTATGGAAAAAGATTATTGTTGTTTGATCTTTCTTGGAGAAGAAGAGGTCTTGGAAACTCGGCTAGAAGTCTTCTTTGAATCGACAGAGGAACTATCAGGTATGATAGGCTCTACCCATTAAGATTTCTTGCTTTCTTCTAAATGATTCATTAAAACAATTCTGCTCACTGGAAATTTTATATTTGCATGATGTATGTGGTTATTAACTTGCATGTATTCTTAGAAATTATGTGGGTTTTAGAATGTGAATCCTTTGTTGTTATTGACAGTGTTTGGGAACTTTCTCTGTACTGGTTGTTAGAGGTTTGCATGTGATTTGTTTTGGAACTCTGTAACATGTACTTGAAGCTCTATTGAACTCTGTAACTTAACCTTGTAGTTCTGTTAATTGTAGTTGAAGCTTGTAGCTTGTATTCGAAGCTTTTTTTTCTTGCATTCGAAAATAATGTGGAAAGATCTAGCTTATTTCTTGTTGGGTTCTAAATATCTGTTTAGACTACATTTCATGAGTTGGAAGTGGATCTCTGTAGGGGTTCTAAATTTGTATTGGAGCCGAAGATTTGTTTTAGCTTTATTGGGACCGTGTGTTTGTTTGGACTGTGTTTGAACTTTTTGAAGTTTTGAAACTTGGTTGAATATTTGGTTTCAACAACTAAACTTGTATATAGTTCTTATGATTATTGAATTCATTGTTGAGTTGTTACGTTGTGCCCTGTACTTAAGCTCTTAACTAGGGTTTTATTCTTGCTTAGGGAAATGGAAGGATTGAACTTGTAATAGAGTGTTGGTGTTTATTCTAAGCTTTTATTAGGCCCATGGGATTCCATTTTAAACTCATATTTGAGATTTTGTTGTTAGAACTTGTGATCGATGCATGTATTTAACGCAACACAGGTATTCCATTGATGGTTGTTTTGAGTCTGTAATTTGAAATCTATGAGTTGTATACTTACAGGTATTATGAATTGAGAAACTTCTGTCTTATTTAATACTATCTGACGAAGGGGGTCTTGTGAGTTTTCTATGGTTGGAATAGACCGTGTAACTTATTTTTGGCCTCCTTTGTTTTGACTTTGAGAAGTAATGGTTGTTTTACTTCTACCTTTTATAGTGCACTGTGTGTTCAAACTTGATGGGGCATGTGAATTAAAGAGTGTATTCTATTCATATATGCTTTGAGCATACCCATGTCTAGTGGGAACACTTGACTGCTTTCTTCTTAGAAATAATTGGAACTGGAACTGTGTTCTATTATAGGATAGTCATATCAGTTATAGAGGTTCATGGACTGAATTACTTACTTTCTTTCTACCTTTTATGTTGAACGAACCCTACCTGCCTTATGATTTTGAAAGGAACTGGAGAGGTTTGTGGTTATTTCGTTCAGTCGATTTTGAAGAAGGTGGGACAAACTTGTCTTATCGAATTACGTAACTACTTACTTCCATCTGAGTTGTGGGTTTTTTGTAGAATGCTAAATTTTAAATTGTTATTCTGTATGTGGTTCAAAAAGTTACAATGTCGCTTATCTGGATGTTAGTAATGTGGCTCTTGCTTGGGATTTCAAACTACCTTCTTATTTGAAGTTTTTTGTTAATGTTTGTAATGGTAATTCAGTCTTCGAGTTGAGAGTTGTTGTGACTTTTTAATATTTTTCGATTAGAGGACTTTTACTCCACTATTATATCCTTGTTGAACCACCATGTATTAAAGAGTAAGAATTATACTCTCTTGGGGACATTCTACAATTTGGGACTGTTCTGTGTATTTTTTATGAGATTTGATATTGGATTTGAGCTAGGTGAATGAGAATAGGTCTTCCTAGGAAGGTTGTATGGAAATTGGAAGTATGTGGGCTTTGACTGTGCATTCGGTTTTGAGTTCTCTTTTTGAAACTAGCTTAAGAATTTTCTAAGTTGTAATAGATTACGGATTTCATTTCATAGTATAAATGAAATGAAGTATCATTTGGGGTCCTTATTGGTTTGAGATCCTTTTTCTATTGAATGATAAGTTTATTGATTGAACTTCTCATTATTCGATTCTCTTCTTTGTCTATATGGAGGGATGAAACTTACTAATATCAATTATGTTGTAACTAACTCCTTGCAGATTGGGAAAATTTAAATGTGTCCTTCTATCCTTATGAATTTATGAAATAATTTAATAATAAGACTTTTTGACTGTTTAAAAGTAATTGATAGGATAAATTAAGTCTTGTGGTATAATTCTGATGTTGCAGATTATAAAATGTTCCTTTCTTAAAAGTAAATCCAGATTTCTTAATTGTACTTCTTTCTAGATGTTATTACTTATGATTATCTGCATGATGTTTTTCAATTGTTTCATGTAAGCAAAGTTGTTTAATGAAGTAATTAGTGGAATGAATTTTACTTTAATGCTTAGTGCTTATCATGCTCAGTTCATTGAACTGACCCATGCTAGCAATTTTGCAGATGGACATCGTAAGTGATTAAAGAAGACAAGAACTTTCATGTTGTATTGGGTTATTTAATTTTGAACCTTATGTAAGGAGTTTCGATTCATTCTTGAATTGTATTGAAAAAGAAAAGTTGTATTCTTTTTGGAATGAAGGCTATTTGTTATACAACATGCTGGAAATACATAGTCTTGTAAATGAATAAGTTTTAATGAGGAATTGAATGTTGGAGATTTGCTTGTATTGGTTGTGTAAACTATCTTATATTTATGAAGAAGATGGAATTCCTATCTGGATGATATTATTCATATATGTTATATGCTTAATTTGAATAAACTTGATAAGTTATATAAAAGGGAATTAGTTTAATCTCCCTTAATAAGATGCAGCCTGTTAAGTTGCATAAGTTAACAATCTTATCTAAACAATTCTATTATAGTATTGGAATGTGTAATGAATATGTGATAAAACTATATAGTTTGTGAAAGATAAGAAGAGTTGAAAAACCCTAACACTAAATCAAGTAGGGGAAGGTTCTTCCTCGCTAAAAGGAATGTAATCTTAAGAATGGTGATATGACTGTAAATCATTAGACTTCATTTCCCTAGGAAGTCTACTCTAGTTGAACCTATTTGGTTGCTACACCTTCATTGAATGATTAGGTTATATTTAAGGGAACTCATGATAACGATGTCATATTTTGGTTAATTGTTGTTAAACTAAATAAACAAACATTGAAAGAAATCATGAGTTAAAGGAAGTTCTTTAATGCTTAATTGATTCAAGTATAGAAAAAGGACTTAAGGAGAGTTGGATTAGGGTTTTGCATAGATGTTGTAATCTGTTTTATAATCCAAATTAATTTAACATTAATAACCTCCTTGGGGTATGTACATCATGATGAGGTAGTTTCTGTAGGATGTTGGCACATGCCAACTACAGGGTTGTACCGTTGAGAAGACTAGGGTTTTATCGAGGATACAACATTGCAATTGACATGTGGCAACACCCTTCTGCATTGATTATCTAGATCTACACACAATAATGACTTGAACTTAGTTTCTCTCTAGGTCAAGTTAGTGGCATGTTTAGGATAGGTAGTATCTCTTAATGGATCATGGTACCTTGGCGCACCCAATTGACTTAGGTCAACTGAGTATGCCCATATACCCTAAGTCATTGTGAGCGTCTTCCTATAATGATTTATGTTTCTAAACAGGGCTAGGGTTAAACTTTGGGCAAGTGGACTAACGGTAGTCAGTAAAGACCATTCATGATAACAGAGGAGTGAGGTGAAGGATGTATTCCAAATGATGAGTATGTCATCTAGGAATAGTGACATACACAGTATGTTGTAAATATTTGGCCAAAGTATCGCAAGCTGTTGGTTGTGTTGTCCTATGTCACCTAGTTTAAAGTCACATGATATCAGATGAATATTGGTAACAAATATTCAGGTATGTTCTTTAAAAAAGATCACTCAGTACCCGATTAGGGTAGGAAAACCAAGTATACAAAGAATAAAATAAGTATTCAATACTTAAAGTTAAACATGAATAGATCGGTAGGTAACCGAGTCATGGAATGAATAGATCAATATATCACCAAGTCATTTACAACTGCATATGGTTATCTGTTATGAGATTGATTGGTACGGAATGTGTGTTCTAAATAATGTTTTATTTAGAACAGTGAACAGTATGTAAAAAAATAAAAAATTCCCTTGTTTCTAAAGTCTTAAAATGGGAATGTTACATCTTGGTATCAGAGTTGAAGGTTGTAGCTCTTTGACCTATTGTGTCCATAATCTGATGAAACTTAAAAAAATTGTAACAGAAAATGGTTGGAACAAGAGGAAATGTTGCAAATAACCCTCCGCCTGATAAAGGAGTAGAAATTGCCTAGAAACTTGATGAGATCATTGCTGCCCTATTGGACACAAGAGATCGTTTGGTTGTACTTGAACAACAAGTAATGGGCAATGAGGAGGAAGATGATGTTGAGAACAATAATCAGCCACCTCTTGGGGACAACGCCAATATAGGTGTTGATAATAACAATGCAAACATACTTGTTCAACCTGAAAACAAAAAGGCTAGGCTGACAGTCGAACTCACTAATGATATAAAAAGGAAAAGTCCACCTAATTTTGATGGCACCACATTAGGAGATGGAGCTGAGAACTGGCTCAGCAAAATGGAGAAATACTTTGCAATAAGGATTTTCTCAGAAGAAACGAAGACGATATGGTGAGCATATCAACTTTCTCACAAAGCATCTTCATGGTGGGATAGTTGTAAGGTTGAGTTAAACATTGATGAAAATAATATCACCTAGGATCAATTTAAAGGTTACTTTAGGGAACGTTGGCTGTCGTAACTTTACTATGATCAAAAAATGACTAAATTTCATAACTTAGCTTAGAGGAAGCTAACGGTAACTGAATATTGGGAGTGGTTTACGAAACTCCTTAAGTATGTACCTCAGTACCAAACATATGAGAAGATCAGGATACCTAAGTTCATCATGGGATTGAATCCCGTTATAGGAGGAGAGGTGGATGTTCATAGCCCAACCATGATGGAAGGGGTTGTTGAAAAGGCCGTAAGGCACGAACAAAAATTAAAGGCAATTTCTGCTCATAAGGAGGAAATAAGGAAGAAAAATCCCAACTCGTCTTCATTATCTCTTACACCTAAGAAAGGACCATGGAAGAAATTCAGAATGAAAAGTAATTTTTCATCTGATACTAATAAGAAATCGGTAACAAACAAGTTTGCTGGTAATGCATGAAACAACTTTGCTAAGAAAAATAATAACGGATAGAAGTCCTATGGGGGTCAGAGTGATAAAGCTAAGGCTGGAAATAAACCTGAGCCTAGGAAAGGACCTATAGGAGGCTGTTATAACTGTGGCATAGATCATTGTGAAAATCAACGCCCTTTGAAAAAGGATGATCGTAATCAACAACACAAGATATACGCTGCAGTAGTTGGCAAGTAGGCTGAGAAATAGGCCACGCCTATAGAATTTTTGGGTTAGTTATTTGGTTTACCTGTAACTATTATTTTTGATACTGGAGCTACTGAATGTTTTATTTCTAGTAAATTAGCATCCAAACTAAAGAGAAAAGCTAGAAACATGGATAAAACATGGACTGTATAGTATCGAACAATGTTGTTCATACCGTTAGTATGTGTCTTTTTGGAGCATTCCTTGATTTACTAAAATTTTCCACTGAAGTTGATCTTTATGTTGCACCTTTGGGGTCTCATGATGTAATCATAGGTGTTAATTGGTTAGCAGAACATAAGGCTAAAGTGGACTATTTTGAAAAACACATTAGTTGTCTAGATGACCTGTAAAAAACAATAGAGATTTAGGGAGTGAAACTTCAAATTTTTGTTAGAAAACTGTCAGCTATGCAACTTAAAAAGGCCAAAAATAAAGGATGTACCTCATATGCTGTAAAAATTGCTGAAACAACTAAAGAGAATAGCAATGTTATGGAATGATATCTGCTGTTATGAGACTTCAATGACATATTTCCAGAAGAATTTTCAGGTCTTCCACCCAAAAGGGAGTTTGATTTCATGATTGAGATCAAGCCTGGAACGGAACCTATTTCCAAAGCCCCTCTATGCATTGGAGGAATAAAAACATCATTTCTTGTAGGTTTTGATGGAGAAAATGTCAAGAACATCTTTCAAGCCTTTAATGCAAGCCATATTGCTTCAAATGAGTTTTTTTGCTCAAATTTTCCATGGTTACCTTCTCCCACATGCCAAGGATGAAGAATCAGTTAATTTTTGATGGGATAAAACCCTTAAAAAGTCTTCTCATGCCATTAATCCAAGATCATATTTGTTTTGAGAGTTGTGCTTCACCAAATTTATCATTTTTTCTCTCCAACATGCAAAACAGAGATAGAGGAGGTCAATTTGATCGATTGTAGGCCAATTTGAAGGGATTAATGGTGGGTGGTTGAGAAAAAAGATCAGATTTTGCTTCCTCCTCTATTTTCCCTCTCTTTTCTTTAGCTATAAATGTAAAAGATGTGATCTATTGTAAGGTTGGACATTTTTCTCTTGCAAGCTCTCTTTTCTTCCTTAGCAGGTAGATTTGTAGAGTTTCAGACCTCTCATACAGGTTGCAGCATATATGTTTTGCCTCCTTGCCATTGTAATGCATTATATTAAACCTGGGAATGATAATGTATGTTTTGTGATTGATTTTCCAATCCTCTCATGTGTTTATCATTGTCTTTTTATCTTTCATTATATTTTGGCAATTTGTGCATGTTTTGTGCTACATGGTTTATTTTCAAAAAAGAAGTTCATCACTCCTTTGGTGTATCACCTTTTTAGCTTAGTTTTTTTCCCCCTTTCTTGCATTTTCAACCCTATCTCCTTGGTATTTTTAGAGTAGGAATTTTAAATCAGAACCTCTACAAGAATTGCATGCATACACCTAAATAAAGGAGTAGGAACCAGCTTAAATCTATTGAGTTTTCTCACCTTGCAAGGTCCCACACCTTGGAGAAAACTCAATGTTGTGCATTCACACCAAATGAATTTCCTTATAAAAGTAGATCCATGGGCCATTTTGGGGGTGCTGTGAATTTTCTCTAATAGTTTTGGCACACCTGGTGGGAGCTTAGAGGTCTTCCACTTTATTTTTGACAGGTTGGTGTGTTCCTATTAAAGATTCAGCCTTTGGAGGCATATTCAAAAGCACATCTGGAAACTCCATCTAGTAAATAACTCATTCTCTAAGTTACATACCCTCTTTCCATTCATTTTTCATCCATTCTTCCTTCCATCTCTTCCATCTTATTTCATTCAATGAAGTTGTGCAATCATGAATTCATTTCCATCATGGAATTCACATTTACAACAACAGTACATTCCACCTCCAACATGTTTTACATATCCTTCGAATCAACTTTTTGAGCAGATTCAAGATTAGTATGCATATCCATATGAGTAATGCCAAAATCAGTTTGTCTATGAAGCATGTCAAGCACAAGGGTATGCAGATTGTGAGGGAAGTCAAATGCAAGATGCTGGTCTATTAAAGAAAAGCCAAAAAATGGAGGTTGGCATGGTGCAATCAAGGGCTCAAACACAAATGAAGGCATTTCAGATTGGTTTCAGAGCACCTTATCCATGGGGAGGCCCTATTCCAAGACACTACAGCCCTCAGGAAAATCTAGACTTCATGGTTAAAATGTTGCCCCAACTTGCACAATGAATTGAGGAGATAGAAGCGTATGAGCAAATTCCGAATCAACCTTTTCAATGGGTAAGTCATTCAACAGCTCCTTGTCTTTCTTTTTCACCCTCTCAAGCTTTATCATTTCAGTAGTGTCAAGCTTCAAGTTTCCCATATGCTGCCCCAAATGTTGATTCCATTTCTCCATCTCCTAATCTCCCATCCCACCTCAATTTCTCTACTCTTTTCCCTTCCAAATAGCCATTCCCTCTAAAGGAACAAGAGTTTCTACCTCCTCCAACACCACAAAAAATTGTAAAATCAATTGAGTTACAACCCACCCCTCCTCTTGCATTCCCAAATCCATGTTGGGAAGATAAAAATCAGAATGTTAGTCAAAGAAAACAACAGCAAAAAGAAGATCCAAACAAGGATGAAAAGATTAAAAGTTTGTTGAATTTGGCTCTTAAATTCGGGATTACAAAAAACCCCTTGATGGTGAAGCCAAAAGAGGAAGTTGGAGTTGGAGAACAAGTGGTGGACAAGGATGATTTTTTAGCAGCAGTTGAGAAAGAAAAATCAGCTCAAAAGGATCTTGCATTCCCAATTAGTCCTCTAGAGTAGTAGATTGAAGAGTTTGATTTGACAAACTTCATGCAAGAGGAAGAGGTTAGTCAAGAGCAAGATAGTATTCAAGCAGTAGAGGAAGGAGAAGCTGCTCCAAATCCAAAAGAAGATGAGCACATTCTAGCTATGGAGAAGGAAGAACAATCAGCTCGAAGTCCCATTAAAGAGGAGTAACTAGAAGAAATCAAATCAGAATTGGAACTAGATGAAGGAATAATTATTGAAGATTTTTTTCTTTTATTTGAAGGGTCTGATTTGATTGATGAATCTATTATGGATGTGACCAAAACAAATTCATAGGAACTGAATCATGAGCAGGTTGCATAAGAAACCTCATGTTTTTCTCCCACTTCATCCTCCAAAAATCTAATTTTTGGGATGAGTTCAAGCTGACAAGCTTCATGTTTGAATATGAAGCTCCACATGGTGAAAATGAAGATTTGAAGGTCACCATACAAAAGGGAGAGACCTTGTTGTAGTAGGACATTGAAGAGTTTGATTTGCCATCATACTTATAAGAGTGTTTGGATGAAGAGCCAACTGAAATTACAACATTTTTTTCTTCACCATTCATTCTCCAACAACAAGAACTTGCTTCCATGGAGAAGAGGATTCAAGGACAACAACCTGTAGTTTACAACATGCCTCTTGAATTAAGGTTGGAAGAATTTGATCTTCCAAAAGCTATAATGGAGGAACTCTAGAACCAACAATGTATTGCAGTAGGTTACAATAATGCAAAAGTAACTTCATTGGATGTTGCAATCAATAATGATGAGCTGCATATTAGAGAAGAGTTCCATACTACCATGAAGGAAGGAAAAGAACATGAGGATTCCATCACCTCTTCCACATCATCCATCCAAGAAGGTCTACAAGAAGGCTCCATTCTTGTAGTTGAATTTCAGAGCTATGGGTATATCAAACGGATCAGACCTTGCCCAATAAGGTATTTGGCTTCATTGGAGCCAAAGAAGAAGTCAAAACCAGTCATGCTTGCTTCTAAGCATGAGGATGAGCTACAAAGAACCAAGGATCAGCTATCATACCTCTTCAATCGAAATGTAGAGAAACTAAAAGAGGTATTGGATTTGTTTTTAGTTGGCACCTTGCTAATTTGTGTAGAAGACCAGCTTCTTATTGATTTTCCACTCATCCAACCAGCCATGTTCAGTGCCAAATTAGTTGTATGGCTGCCATTTTTTAGGAAGGGAAGCTATTTCTCCCTGCCGATTGCAGGATTTGTTTGAGCTCCCTTTGCTCTTGGTTAGAGTAGTATAGGTAGGTTTTCTTTCAGTAGAAGAAGTGCTTGTGCACACTCTGCATATCCCACTTGGGATATGTATGATTTCCAATTTTGTACATAGTTGTTTGGTGCTTTTTTGGTTTCTCTTACACAGTGCATTCGGTTGCTTTTGTTGAGGATCAACTCCAAGTTTCAGTGGGTTTCCAAGTGGCTCAGAGGTCAAATTTTTATAGTTCAGATCAAAATCAGTTTATTAGGCTTGACTCCATGCCGAATGGATGCTTCAAAGGCCATTGATCATTCATCTAGCATGCAGATGACCCCTGAGAGTCACCAAATTGTTATCCAAAATGAGCCCCCTTCTTATTTTGGCTAAATTTCTTTCATTTTTTCTTTCCATGTGCTTCAAATTCAATTTTCACACATTTCAAACACTCAAAGGGTTTTGGAAATGGCTTCATCAAATAGGATTTTTCTTCCCCTTTCTAGAAAGGTAAAATTTTCCTCCTAACTCCAAATATTTTGAAAGTTATGGCTCAGTAAAGTTTTTTGGGGAAATTTTCCCTAGACATGCTCACAACCAATAAGAAGGTGCCACGTGTCTAGCAATGGAGGAGTGGTAGATGTCAGGGAAAAGTTTTAGTTTTTGACACTTTGGTCAAAAGCATAAAAGGGCAAATTTTTTCCCGCAGGCCCGCAGAGAAGAAGGAAATGGATTGGCCGAGGCGTGGGGAGATTTGGGAAATTTTTCCCTTTTTGTCTAAAATTCCCAAAGGAAAATTTTAGCCCCAAGGCCCACAGATTATTTTGGAGCTGCCACGTGTCCAGCGGTGGAGGAGTTGGACCGATGGAGGAAGTTTTGGTTTTTTGCCAAAACCAAAAAGGGGCTCAAAGAAAAAAGATGTGGCGCATCCCTGCCAACCAATGAGGGAGCGCCACATGTCCAGTTAACGACGGAAGGGCGGAAGCATGGAGGTAAAATGGGAAATTTTCCCAATGAAAATTTCCAAAGGAAAAAGACATGCTTTCAGCCCATGATCCCATTAGTGAACCAAAATGTGACACGTGTCCCGAAGCAGTAGAGGCGCAGAGATTTTTTGGAAAATTTTCCAAAACTGCAAAAAGCAAATTTTGACCCTGTGGACCCATTTTCAAAATATGATTTTTCCGCCAAGTATGCCCTAATTCGTGCCTCAAAATTTGTGCCTAAATTTTTGTCCTATTTTTTCCCTAAATCTTCAAATGAGCATATCTTTCGATCCAGAGATCAGATTTGAACAAAATAAGACTTTTTGGAAAGGTCCCGAGCCCATCTATGCATTGGAGGAATAAAAACATCATTTCTTATAGGTTTTGATGGAGAAAATGTCAAAAATGTCTTTCAAGCCTTTAATGTGAACTAGATTGCTTCAAATGAGTTTTTTTTCTCGAATCCTCCATGGTTTCCTTCTCCGACATGCCAAGGATGAAAAATCAGTTCATTTTTTATCAGAGAAAACCCTAAAAAAGTATTCTCATGCCATTAATCCAAGATCATATTTGTTTTGAGAGTTGTGCTTCACCAAATTTATCATTTTTTCTCTCTAACATGGAAAACAAAGCTAGAGGAGGTTGATTTGATGGATTGCAGGCCAATTTGAAGGGATTAATGGCGGGTGGTTGAGAAAAAAGATCAAATTTTTCTTCCTCCTCTATTTTCCCTCTCTTTTCTTCTCCTATAAATGTAAAATATGTGATCTATTATAAGGTTGGACATTTTTCTCTTGCAAGCTCTCTTTTCTTCCTTAACAGGTAGATTTGTAGAGTTTCAGACCTCTCATACAGGCTACAACATATATTTTTTACCTCCTTGCTATTGTAATGCATTGTATTAAACTTGGGAATGATAATGTATGTTCTGTGATTGATTTTCCAATCCTCTCATGTGTTTATCGTTGTCTTCTAATCTTTCATTATATTATGGCAATCTGTGCATGTTCTGTGCTACATTCTTATGATCTGAATTTATTTGCAAAATAGAAGTTCATCACTCCTTTGGTGTATCACCGTCTTAGCTTATTTTTGTTTCCCCCTTTCTTGAATTTTCAACCTTGTTTCCTTGGTAGTTTTAGAGTAGGGATTTTGAAATAGAACCTCTGTAAGAATTGCATGCATACACCTAAATAGAGGAGTAAGAACTAACTTCAATCTGGAGAATTTTTTCACCTTGAAAGGTTCCACACCTTAGAGAAAACTCAATGTTGTGCATTCACACTAGATGAATTTCCTTAGAAAAGTAGATCCATGGGTCATTTTGGGGGTGCTGTGAATTTTATCTAACATGAACACTTAGATTGTGCATTGATTACAGAATGTTAAACAAAACAACAATCAAGAATAGATACCCACTCCCTAGGATTGATGTTTTATTTAATCAGATTCGTGGAGCATCGGTATATTATAAGATAGATCTTCGATCTGGATATCATAAATTGCGGATTAAGGATGAGGATATTCATAAAACAACTTTTAGGACAAGGTATGGACATTATGAGTTCATGGTTTTACCTTTTGGATTAACTAATGCACCTGCAACATTTATGAATTTAATGAATAATATCTTTCAAGAATACTTGGACAATTTTTTTCTCATATTCTTGGACAACATTCTCATATATTCTAAAATTATTGAGGAATACCATGAGCATGTGAAGATAGTTTTGGAAATATTAAGAAAGAGACGTTTATTTGGTAAGTTGTCTAAATGTTCTTTCTATGACACAAAAGTACACTATTTGGGACATGTAATAAGTAAGAATAAAATTGTTTTAGATCCTTAAAAAATTATATCTATAATGGAGTGGCCTGCATGAATGAATGTACATGAAGTTAGAAGGTTCATGGGGCTTACTGGCTACTATAGAAAATTTGTAAAAGATTTCTCTAAGGTAGCTGCACCAATAACTTCCTTACAGAAGAAGGATAAAAAGTTTGTTTGGAATGAGAAATGTGAAATTGCATTCAAAAATTTGATCAAAAATTTGAAGGAATAGTTAACTTCAGCACCTATTCTTACAGTACCTGATCCTAATGGAGATTTTATGGTGGTAACTGATGCATCTAGTGAAGGTCTGGGATGTATATTGTTACAAAATGGTCATGTCATAGCTTACAAAAGTAGAAAACTTAAGTTACATGAGTTGAATTATGCACCACATGATTTAGAGCTTGCTATCATTGTTCATGCATTACAAGTTTGGAGGCATTACCTACTTGGTAAACCTTTTGAACTGAAAACTGATCATCTTGGACTAAAGTATATCTTCACTCAGCCAATTCTTAATGCAAGACAACAAAGGTGGTTAGAGTTTTTGTCTCGATATGATTTTGACATCAATTATATCAAGGGTAAAGAAAATAGAGTGGCTGACGCCCTAAGTCATACGAAGCACATTTCTGCTCTTATAACATTGAGAACTCAATTTAAAGATGAAGTAAAAAGTGTTATGGAATATGATTCTTATTTTTAGCAAGTAAAGATAGCGCTTGCTGTAAATGCGAATGATTTGAGGTATAAAGGTTTTCACTTTGATAATGAAGGAATCTTACGATTTGAAAACAGAGTATATGTACCTTTGCTAAATGATTTAAGGAAGAAATTGTTTGCAGAATTTCACAATTCACCTTTTTCTGGACACCATGGTATTACAAAAATGCTTGCTGATATAAAACAACAATATTTCTGGAAAGGAATGAAAAAGGATGCTATAAACTTTGTGACACATTGCCTTGAATGTCAACACGTTAAATCATAACATATGCACCCAGCCATTTTATTGTATCCTCATAGCATACCATAGTACAAATGGCAAGTGATAAGCATGGACTTTGTACAAGGGTTGCCTATGTCAAGAAATAAATATGATGTTATCTTAGTAGTTGTGGATAAACTAACAAAGGTAGCACATTTTATCGTTGGAAATATGAAGGATGATTCTCCGGTGTTAGCTAAAAGATTTGTTCACGAAATTTTTAGATTACATGGAGTACCTGAATTAATCATTTCGAATAGAGATCCTAGAATGATGTCAAGATTTTGGAAAACGCTTAATGCAACTTTAGGAACTAGGTTGAATTTCAGTTTTGCGTATCATCCGGAAAAAGATGGACAGACTGAAAGAGTTAATCAAGTTTTAGAGGATATGTTATGAATGTATTATATGGATTAGTAGCAAAAGTGGGAAGAGTATCTTCCACTAGTTGAGTTTGCATATAATAATACATATCATGCCTCTCTTAAGATGGCTCCTTTTGAAGCATTATATGGAAGAAAATGCAAAACCCCTGTTAGTTGGGACAGCATGGAGGATAGAGAGGTAATTGGACCTGAAATCCTTACTGAAATGGAACAACAAGTTAAATTGATTCGTGAACGGTTGAAAGAAGTAACATATAGACAAAAGAGTTATGCGGATTTGAAGTGGGTAGACAGGAAATTTGAACTTGGTGAGAAATTCTTTCTTCGGGTCAAACCAAAAAGAGCTCTATAAATTTTGGCAAGGTTACCAATTTATCACCTTGTTATGTGGGACCTTTTGAGATAATTGAAGTAATCAACCCTGTAGCTTACCACTTAGCATTACCTCCTGATTTATCACAAATGCATGATGTTTTCCATATTTCTTTGCTTAAGAAATACATTTCAGATTTATCACGTGTTAAATTAGAATTCCTTGCAGGTCCAAGACCCAGGAATAATTGTGGGTAAACCCATACGAGTACTTGAAACTCGCCAGTTGCATTTAAGAAATCATGAGATAAGTCAATGCAAGGTCTAATGGGACCAGTTTAATGAAGAAAAAGCAACTTGGGAAAACACGGATGATATGAAAACTACTTTTCCATATCTATTTGAACTGAATTGATTCTATTGAATAATAAAAAAATTGTGATTTTATCTTTATAATATAATAATTATGCTAGTTTTGGGCAGATATTTATTTGTTTTGAATAAACATCTATTTAATGTTGATTTCTGAAACTTAAAATTAGATACTGTTGCAAACATATGTTAATAAAGTGAATAAAAATTGATTATCCTAATGCAATGAATAAAATGAGGCAATCATCAGGATGATGATTCTTTTTAAGAGGGAAGCATGTAACACCCTCGATAATGGTTATATTCCCTCTTTTTGCATTTCAAGTGTTGACACGTGATTTTCTTGATAAATATGTGTTCTTTTGACTACTAAATATCATGCTTGATATGGATAAATCATTTACACTCTTTAATTGTAGGGCTAGTATGTTGTTTCTTGCAATAATCTGTTTCACTTCTTATGAGTAAAGTTGTAATCTAGTTTGAATGGTTGCAAACTTATCCTTTGCAATTGGGACTCATTCTTAGATCAATTCCATTGATCCAAGATATGTTTTTAAATATTCTTATCAAAATTGAATGAAAAAACTGACATACATCAATTTAAAATACTTAGCGAATTGAACTTTGTAATTATTACAAATTTTTTACTCATCTCAAAAGAATTGTGCTTGCATTCTATTTTTTGTTGTGTTTAGCTCTTCATGATAGAACTTTACAGGGCACTTAATGGTGTTTAGGGAAATAGAAACCATACTTTTGTATTCTAGAGAAAAAAGAAATTATTATGTACCCCTTTACCTATACGGTCTACCCTAATAGATACATAACTAAGGTAATTTACCTAACTACTACTACACCACTTTACGTGGGATGGCATTCTAACCTAAGTTGTTAGCTTGAAAGGAAATAACCTAGGGTATTCTAAGTTATTTCTAAACCTATTGTTTTTGGTTAAATCTACATCCTATCCTAAGGTGGCAATTTATTGTTGGGGGTTATATCCTAAGGTTATATATATTTAAACTAACCTAAGATCTAACCTAAGATAAATTCTAGCTATCCTAACTAATGGGATATGAAAGGGGACCTAAGGGCCATTGGCAAGTTGGGGACTAAGCGGTGGTTCCTAAGATTTTATTGGGATTTGATTTTTATTTTGTTTTAAATGCATGAAAGTACTTCCAGTGTGGCAGGGGTTAGTGAAATTTTAGAGGAACCTATGTAGAGGCATTCTAAGTTTGGAAATGTATTTTGAAGTGAAATTAGGTCTCGCCAACTATGAATGGAGGTGGCAAGGAAAGATAAGTGGGAAAATTGGAATTAATGTCATTAATTCATGCCTCAAGTTTTGGCGAGCAAGCCATCTTGGAAGGCATGCTGATTGGATTTGTTGGGGGTTATTTTTGGTTTGCATGCTTCATGATTTTTTCTCTACATGGAGCTAGCTGGTTTTTTGAACCAGCAGTTTGATTTGTGGCTATTTCTGAATTCTTTGATCTATTTTTAGTTTGAGGAATGTATAAGAGGCACTGTGAAAAAAGATTACTATTGCTTTATCTTACTTGGAAAAGAAGAGGTCTTCGAAACTAAGCTGGAAGTCTTCTTCGAATCGGACAGAGGCACTATCAGGCATGATAAGCTCTACCCATTACGATTTCTTGCTTTCTTCTAAATGATTCATTAAAACAATTCTGCTCACTGGAAATTTTATATTTGCATGATGTATGTGGTTATTCACTTGCATGTATTCTTGGAAATTATGTGGGTTTTGGAATGTGAATCCTTTGCTGTTATTGATAGTTTTTGGGAACTTTCTTAATACTAGTTGTTAGAGGTTTGCATGCGATTTGTTTTGGAACTCTATAACCTGTACTTGAAGCTCTATTGAACTCTGTAACTTGAACTAGTAGTTCTGTTAATTGTATTTGAAGCTTGTAGCTTGTATTCGAAGATTTGTTTTCTTGCATTCGAAGATAATGTGGAAAGAGCTGGTTTATTACTTGTTGGGTTCTGAATCTTTGTTTAGATTGTGTTTCGTGAGCTAGAAGTGGAGCTCCATAGGGGTTCTAAATTTTTATTGGAGCCCGAGATTTATTTTAGCTTTATTATGACCGTGTGTTTGTTTGGACTGTGTTTTAACTTTTTGAAGTTTTGAACCTTGGTTGAATTTTCAGATTCAACAACTGAACTTATATACAATTCTTATGAATACTGAATTCATTGTTGAGTTGTTGTGTTGTGCCCTGTACTTAAGCTCTTAACTGAGGTTTTATTCTTCCTTAGGGAAACAGAAGGCTTGAACCCGTAATAGGGTGTTGGTGTTTATTCTGAGCTTTTATTAGGGCCATGGGATTCCATTTTAAACTCATATTTGAGCTTGTGTTGTTAGAAATTGTGATCGATGTACGTATTTAACGCAGCACAGGTATTCCATTGATGGTTGTTTTGATTCTGTAATTGGAAATCGACGAGTTGTATACTTACAGGTATTATGAATTGAAAAAATTATGTCTTATTTAATACTGTCTGATGGAGGGGGTCTTGTGAGTTTTGTATGGTCAGAATAGACTGTGTAACTTCTTTGTGGCCTCCTTTGTTTTGAATTTGAGAAGGAATGGTTGTTTTACTTCTACCTTTTAGACTGCACTGTGTTTTCAAACTTGACGGGGCATGTGAATTAAAGAGTGTATTCTATTCATATCTACTCTGAGCGTACCCGTGTCTTGTGGGAAAACTTGACTGCTTTGTTCTTAGAAATAATTGGAACTAGAACTGTGTTCTATTATGGGAAAGTCGTATCAGTTGTAGAGGTTCATGGAATGAATTACTTACTTCCTTTGTTGTCTTTTATGTTGAATGAACCCTACTGTCTTATGATTTTAAAAGGAACTAGAGAGGTTTGTGGTTATTTTGTTCAGTCGAGTTGGAAGAAGGTAGGACAGAACTTGTCTTATCGAATTACTTAACTACTTACTTCCATATGAGTCATGGGTTTTTGTAGAATGCTAAATTTTAAACCTGTTATTCTGTATGTGGTTCGAAAAGTTACAATATCACTTATCTGGATGTTGGTAATGTGGCTCTTGCTTGGGATTTCGAACTACCTTCTCATTTGTAGTTTGTTGTTAATGTTTGTAATGGGAATTAGTCTTCAAGTTGAGAGTTGTTGTGACTTTTCAATCTTTTTCGATTCGGAGGAATTTTACTCCACTATTATATCCTTGTTGAACCACCATGTATTAAAGAGAAAGAATTATACTCTCTTGGGAGAATTCTATAGTTTGGGACTGTTATGTGTATTTCTTATGAGATTTGATATTGGATTTGAGCTAGGTGAATGAGAATAGGTCTTCCTAGGAAGGTTGTATGGAAATTAGAAGTATGTGGGCTTTGACTGTGCATTCGGTTTTGAGTTATCTTTTGGAACTAGCTTAAGAATTTCTAAGTTTCTAATAGATGATGGACTTCATTTCATAGTATAAATGAAATGAAATATGGTTTGGGGTCCTTGTTGGTTTGAGATCCTTTTTCTGTTGATTGATAAGTTTATTTATTGAAATTTTCGTTATTCGATTCTCTTCTTTGTCTATATGGAGGGATGAAACTTACTAATATCAGTTATGTTGTAACTAACTCCTTATAGATTGGGAAAAGTTAAATGTGTCCTTCTATCCTTATGAATTTATGAAATAATTTAATGATAAGACTTGTTGACTATTTAAAAGTAATTGATAGGATCAATTAAGTCTTGTGGTATAATTATGATGTTGCAAATTATAAAATGTTCCTTTCTTAAAAGTAAATCCATATTTCTTAATTGTACTTCTTTCTAGATGTTATTACTTATGATTATCTGCATGATGTTTTTCAATTGTTTCATGAAAGCAAAGTTGTTTAATGAAGCAATTAGTGGAATGCACTTTACTTTAATGCTTAGTGCTTATCATGCTCAGTTCATTGAATTGGCCCGTGCTAGCAATTTTGCAAATGGACATCGTAAGTGATTAAAGAAGACAGGAACTTTCATGTTGTATTGGGTTATTTAATTTTGAACCTTATGTAAAGAGTTTCGATTTATTCTTGAATTGTATTGAAAAAGAAAAGTTGTATTCTTTTTGGAATGAAGGTTGTTTGTTATACAACATGCTGAAATACATAGTCTTGTAAATGAATAAGTTTTTTAATGAGGAATTGAATGTTAGAGATTTACTTGTATTGGTTGTGTAAACTATCTTATATTTATGAAGAAGATGGAATTCCTATCTGGATAATATTATTCATATCTGTTATATGCTTAATTCGGATAAACTTGATAAGTTAGATAAAAGGGAATTAGTTTAATCTCCCTTGATAAGATGCAACTTGTTAAGTTGCATAAGTTAACAATATTATCTAAACAATCCTAATATAGAATTTGAATGTGTAATGAATATGCAATAAAAATATAGAGCTTTTGAAGGATAAGAAGGGTCTGACAAACCCTAACACTTAATCAAGTAGAGGAAGGTTCTTCCTCGCTAAAAGGAATGTAATCTAAAGAATGGTGATATGATTGTAAATCATTAGACTTCATTTCCCTAGAAAGTCTACTCTAGTTGAACCTATTTGGTTGCTACACCTTCATTGAATGATTGAGTTATATTTAATGGAACTTATGATATTGCTGTCCTATTTTGGTTAACTGTTGTTAAACTAAATAAACGAACATTAAAAGCAGTCATGAGTTAAAGGAAGTTCTTTAATGCTTAATCAATTCAAGTATAGAACAAGGACTTAAGGAGTGTTGGATTAGGGCTAGCATAGATGCTGTAATCTATTTTATAATCCAAATTAATTAAACATTAATAACCTCCTTGGGGTATGTACATCGTGATGAGGCAATTTCTATAGGATGTTGGCACACGCCAACTGTAGGGCTGTACCTTCGAGAAGACTAGGGTTTTCTCAAGGATACAACATTGCAATTGACATGTGGCAACACCCTTCTGCATTGATCATCTAGATCTACACACAATAAGGACTTGAACTTAGTTTCTCTCTAGGTCAAGTTAGTGGCATGTTTAGGATAGGTGGTAGCTCTCAATGGCTCAGGGTACCTTGGCACACCTGGTTGACTTAGGTCAACCGAGTATGCCCATATATCGTAAGTCATTGTGAGTGTCTTCCTATAATGATTTATGTTTCTAACCAGGACTAGGGTTAAACTTTGGGCAAGTGGATTGATGAGTAGTCAGTAAAGACCATTCATGATAATAGAGGAGTGAGGTGAAGGACGTATTCCAAAATGACGAGTATGTCATCTAGGAATAGTGACATACATAGTATGTTGTAAATCTTTGGCCAAAGTATCGCAAGCTACTGGTTGCGTTGTCCTATGTCACCAAGTTTAAAGCAACGTGATATCAGATGAATATTGGTAACAAATATTCAGATATGTTCTTTAAACAAGATCACCCAGTACCTGGTTAAGGGTAGGAAAAACCCAAGTATACAATAAGTATTCAATACTTAAAGTTAAACATGAATAGATCGGTAGGTAACCGAGTCATGGAATGAATAGATCGGTGTATCACCGAGTCATTTAACACCGAGTCATTTGCACTGCATATGGTTATCTATTATGAGATTGATTGGTATGGAATGTGTGTTCTAAATAATGTTTTTATTTAGATTAGTGAACATTATGTAAAAAAAAATTCCCTTGTTTCTAAAGTCTTAAAATGGGATTGTTAAAGTGATTGTGGCTAAATCTAGCTGTCCCGTCCTGAGTGGTACCGCTCGTAAATAAGTTGCCCACCACTGTTTATATCTATCTGTCAGCCCTGTATCATCAATCCGCCAGTCTGTCACCTTATCCTCCTACCCTGTCAGCACTGTCAGTTGTGGTAGAGGTAATGGCCTCTCCGCGTCATCTCTCCTCTATTATGAGAAGGGTGGGGGTATATCCTGTGGAAGCCCAAACTATTGTCTAACCCTGTCTACTGGGATCATATTGTGCTCCCCTACACGGTGCCCCTCTATCCATCTGAGTAGCTGATGGCCATCTAAATATTCAGCCATCTGTCTGTATGAGGGATAACCCACACACGGTGTCTAAATAATGTCCACCTCGGAAAATCCCTCCAATAATCACTTGTAATATGCTACATCATGAGTAGCCATGTCTAATCGACACTCTTCAATAACATGCACCCATCATCTATACCCCACCTAAACAAAACTCATCTCAAATGCATCAACTTGGGGCATACCAATTGGACGAACACACACAATGTGCTCGTAGGCCCAATAGTGGAGAACAAAAGTACAACATAAGCTGAAATGGCACAGCCACCCATATGCCCATAACTCTTTATACAATTACACCAAGAATGTTGGTGCCCAGGAAAAATAGGTCCTATCCATCACCATATCATGTAACACCCCCATCAGTGATCGTGGGAATCTCCCACCCTCTGCATCCGACAGTGTGAAATAGCACACTGCCTCCATCAATAACACTACTAGTCGCGTCTCCTCTAGACGGGATGGGTACATATCACCATAACTTAGGCTAGCACTGTGAAACGTCATCTTTGTCAGTCCCTCATTGAACACTGTCAGCATCAAATCCTTAGATGCCTCTGAGGAGATCGAATATACCATCATCCCCAAAACTGATAACTGCAGGATCATGTACACGTCCTCCAAGGTAACTATCATCTCCCCCATCGGTAGGTGGAACATGTTTGTCGCCAAGTCCCATCTATCGATGACGGTAACCATCAAACACAACTGTCATATTGCATGCTGATAGCGTCTGACCGTAATCAGGCCCACCTCCTCAATATGTCGCCACTCCTCGACTATCGCAGTGCCTTGAACTATCAAAAGTAGGGGTGACACCCTGTCTCATTGTTAGGAATTAATATTTACATTGTGTAGATAATAATTACATTTGGTAATTATTATTATGTTAG
Organism: Taxus chinensis; assembly: GCA_019776745.2. Taxonomy (NCBI): domain Eukaryota; kingdom Viridiplantae; phylum Streptophyta; class Pinopsida; order Cupressales; family Taxaceae; genus Taxus; species Taxus chinensis. The sequence continues at coordinate 303,387,720 of CM034146.1, forward strand.
TAATTTGTTATTTATTTGTTATATAAAACAACTAATAACAAATGTGTGTTGAGTTGTTTGGTTGTTACAAACAACTCACGTGATTAGTATTTGTTAGTAAAATAGTTTCCTAATTTATAGGAAACTATGTGCCTATATAGTTGTAAGTGCATCCTATGTAATGTATCCAGAATGAATTGAAAGAATATTATTATTCCGTGTTTAATATTGTATGTTATTCATATGTAAAACTGATCCAAATATATTATTTGGTATTAGAGTAGGGAAATATTATGGATGTTTAAGGAAACTGTGGATTCAGGAAGTATATAAAATTTCGTCAATCTTCTCTTCATCTTCATATCCACCTATGGTTCCTTTAGAATTCTATTATATAGGTGTACATGATCAGATTTGAAGAGTGTATAATTATTGGATCAATAGATCCATTACTTTGATTTACATTCACTTGTATTTCTACCTTGGAACGTGTGAAAGGTGACTCATTGCTCAACGGTTATTCAAAATTATCAACCCTGTAGATGGATGCGTTCAATCCTTATAGACTTGCATCAACGTTTGACTGGTATAACTTGAATTTTGGGGTATTTGCTTGATTTGTGAAGAATTCCCTGATCTGGCACACGGCTTGTGATTCTTATTTCCATTGTCTTGATCGTGTTCATATGCAAACACATTATTGGATTTCCCAAGAATCATTCCAATGATCTCTTCATTTAAAAGATGTTAGAGGATCTACTTTTGACAGTGAATATTTATCCTTTGATCTACATCAAACTCGGATCCTGTGACATTTCTTGATCCACTCGTCATCACCATTTTAGATCTGCCAATGACCGTGTCTTCTAAAAATTGTTGCAGATCTCATCGTTTCTATAGAAAGTGTTTTCAATTAGAAGGGAGGATTTTTTAAGAGAAGGTTGTATCATAAAATCTGAGGCTCACAATTTTGGGATTATTCCCACGCAGTCTTCTTTGGCTTGTGGATTTTATTGTCCCAGGTGGAACAATTGTGGAGAATAGAACTCATATCTACATGCACCGCCGACTCTTATTTTATATGCAGTGACCAGTCCATATGCATTCCTGTGCATTTATCCATCTGCAAGTATATTTGTCCATGCGTACAAGATTTAGTGGTGTTCATCTAATTCTAGTATGCATTTACCTTGGCATCTGAATCGGGATATTTTTTGACCATGCAATCTACTCATAATTTTTATACCTCCATGTAGTACATGTTTTCTTGACATGTCATTATAAATAGAGTCACTTCAATATAAATGTGTCCTTGTTAAAATTTACATATATATTGAGTCCATTATTCAAATGTAATTGTTAAGACCTTCAATTGTCTCATTGTTATAGTGTATTGTAAGTCATCTTGAGTCTTTATAATAAGAGTTTGTCATTTGTGATTATTTGTTTATGTCAATCTCAAATTAATATTTAATGTTATTTTTTACATTAAATGTTCCATTAGTCATCAAAGACATATAAATTCAAGATTAAGTGTGTACACATCATAGGTCTATGTCAAATTTATGAGTCATTGTCATTTGTCATGTTAAATTATCTTATGTCAAATTATACGAGTCATCGTCAAAGTTCGAAAAATATCTAAAAGTGACTTATGTTTTTAGTTTTGTCATTGTCCAAATACATCATTTATTGAGTCAGAGTCAAAAATTCTAAAAGTCTCAAAAATAAAAAATAAAATTTTTTTTTGCCTCACGGATGCATTGTCGGTGTTACCCGACGTCCAAAAAAATAAAGTGTTTCACATTGTGGGAGGGAAGATATAATAAAAAATGTGTAAACAGTTGAGCTTCATATCTAAATCCAGTTGAGTTAGTAGCATGTCAATGGAGGAAGGAGGCATCAGAGGTAGGAGGTTGATCAGTGACCTCTCATCAGTCACCAACGACGGGGCCGCATGAAGTTGTGGTGACAGTGTGTGTGTGAGATTTCTTTCATTTCAGAATTGTAGTTTTTTGTGTGCAGTATGATTTCAGAGTTCCTGTTTTGGATTGAATAAGTGAAATGTTCACATTGATGGGGGGAACATGGTCTCATTGTTCCATTTCCATTATGTTTTATTGTTCAGTTTTGAAAGTAGTATTTCCTACATGATTACCTGTTGTAGAGACATTGTATAATATTGATCAAAAAGTGTTGTAAAACCAATTGTGTAAGGTTTTTGGTAAACCTGTAAAACCAACTGTGTAAGGTTTTTGGTGAACCTGCAAAACCAATTGTGAAAGGTTTTTTTGGTAAACCTGTAAAACCAATTGTGAAAGGTTATTGGTACACCTACAAAACCAATTTGGTAAGGTTGTTGGTAGAAGCCAGAGAAAACCATCAGTGGAAGAAATGTGCGTTGGCACATGTTCAAGTTTTGTGCAAGCCCGATGTTGCACATTTTCAGAGTTGATCATGAGCACACAGAGGTGGAACGCTACAAGAAAAGAATGAGATATATTGAACCATGTAAACACTAAGGGGGGGAATGTTAGGAATTAGTATTTACATTGTGTAGATAATAATTACATTTGGTAATTATTTTTTGGAATATATTGGGTAAAAGGAGGGTTTTAGAAGGTCCCACAACCTTTATACAAAAATCCCATTAGGCCAGATCTAGCATTTGAATTTGCAAAGCAAAAATACCCGAGAAGATTCCAAAAAGGAGAACGAAGAAGAGCCAAGCCGAGAAAAGGAAAAGAAACATTAGATGAGCTTCTTCAGCTCAGAGACAACATTTTTAGCTCTAGGAGAGCTAGAGTTGTTTGCCAGAAGATCAGCCAGCTTGAGAAGCTCCGAACAGTCGTCAGCTAAAGCCACCTTGGTGGAATCCGTGAAGTCCTCCCATGCTTTCAGAGCCTTGAAGGCACGTTGTAGTTTACTTAGGATGGAGGAAATGATTTCAGCTCTGTTATGGTCTTTTTTAGCATCAGCAGACTCAATATCAGCAGTATTAGAGTCCATAACAGGAGGGGAGAGAGGAGTGTCAGCAACAAAATCTTTTACAACAGAGGGGTCCTTAGTACCAGCAGAATGAGAGGAGGGTTCCACCACATGTTGATTGATATCACCCAGCTCCGCTTCCGGGGAGTCAGGGTACAGATGAGCAAGCCCCAAAAGATCAGTTGCGCTAGAGTAGTCAGGGATGGAGACAGGAGAAGGAGCATGGCCACTGGCATTAGTGTCCTCCAAGAAAAGACACGAGATGGGCATAGGAAAAGAGGGGGTAGCAGTGGGAATGGAGGTGTCGCGGGGGGGGCTCACAATGGCCACATCGAAATTCAAACTAGAGGAGAGGAGCAAGCGGTGACAACGCCGAGAGGAGCGGAGGGAGGAGGAGGAGGGGCGAGAAGAAGGGGAGGGGGAGCGGTGGCGTCGACCCATTTTGGGAGGGAAACGGAGCAGGTTGGAATGGGAAGTGGCGACGGAAAAAAGCAAATAGAGTAAACCTTGGTGGAGGATGACACCCTCGCCCTCCCGAGCCAACATAACAAAATGTTCCAGAGACTGAAAAAGGAAGGCAGCCAAATTGATTTTTCTCCCCCATCGGAGATGGGAGAGGATGAACAGATGGGGGCTGAAGACCAGACGGTATCTTCCGTCAATAGTGAAGTACCTCATAATGACTTCCGCCACTCTGTCCCAGGGAGAGGTCAGAGAGTCACAGGTATAGCCAGAAAGATATTTCTTTGGTCTGTCACCTGGGGCGTTGAAATCTTGAATTTCAGCGTGAAGGGAACGCCTGTAGTAAATATCGCCCGTAGCAGGGAGCCCGGTGGCATCAGCAATGGCGTTCGTTGAGATGGTGAAACGAGTGCTGCCAATTTGGACATGACCCCTCAACCACGAAGCTGTGACAGCATAAGAAACCAGAGCCGAGTAACCAGTCATTTTTTCCAGAAAAAGTGGCAATCCCATTTTCCACTAAAATGCTCCACACCTCGCCATGATTCTTAAACGACTCGCAGTTGTCAGGCTCAAGGCGCTTCAATTGACCCCCCATGAGATGAGAATTAGAATAGTCACAAAAGCGGAAATAGGAGAGGATGAAAACTAGCTTGAACAGGAGACCGGCAATGTTATTAAAACCCTTCCGCCACCTCCTCAGATGATTAGTGTGTGAATAAAGCTCATTCGTGTGGGGATTTGCCGCATCATTACAAGGCACCTTAATCAAGTATCTCGTGTTAAGTATCAAATCAATTAAATTCACCATATTCACCGCCACCTTTTGAGAAGGCCAAGGCGAGCAAGCCGAAACCCGAGTCAGCCCTTTAATCCACCAGTCAGCAGTGGGATGTGTCGTTTTGAACAATCTGACAAAGGTCATTCGGGAAGTTATCAGTCCAATTTTGCTGATTTTCGATGAGGACACCCATAGTAGCAAGAAGATCCGCCGCTTTATTTCCTTCCCAGAGGACATGCTGGAATTGGACTTGAAGGAAAGATCTTTGTATACTTCTAATATCAGCAATGATGTTCCTAATCGACCAATGGCCAGGGTCATTTGATCGGAGGAGGTTTATGATGCTGAGGGAGTCACTTTCAACTTGAAGGGGATCATTGCCTAAATTGATAGCCATCTCAAGGCCTTTGAGGATAGCTAAAGCCTCCGCATGATGGTTAGAGCCAAAATTGAAATTATGGGCAGAAGCAGCAACAATTAAACCCGAAGAGCAACGGAGAATGGCCCCTCCTCCGGACATACCTGGATTTCCTTTCGAAGCTCCATCCATGTTGAGTTTTTTCTAGCCCCTTGGAGGGGGAAGCCAGCAGACCAAATTCCGATCAGTATGAGTTCTTTTACAAGGAATGGATAAAAACTTCTGCCACTCCTGGGTGTGACAGAACTATAGTTTTTGCTGATATTTGGACCACGTGGTCAGGTTGATATTTTCTTGGAGAGCCAGAGAAATCTGAGTAGCCACCTGTCCAGGATTGAGACTTTTTTCTTTGAAGATTCTTTTGTTTCTTTCTTTCCATGTGCCCCATAAACCATGCGGGAGGAGGAGTTTCCAAGCCAAGTTTAGAATCGGATGAGTGAAGGGAGAACTCCATTGAGAGAAGGTGTCCTGAATGGAATCTGGAAAGATCCAAAATACACCGAATCTCGATAAGAGCCACTACCAAATAACTTGCGAGAAAGAGCAATGGATCAAGAGATGTGATGAGGACTCCGCTTCATTGGCACATAGAACACATTTGGTGGGAAGGGAGAAACCCCTTCTCTTCAGGTTCTCCCCAGAGAGGAAAGCATTCTTAGAGGAGAGCCAAGAGAAAAAACCAATTTTAGGGGTGAACTCCTTAGGCCAGAAATTTGTAAGAGGGGGGCCTATGTCAGCACTATGCATTGAGAGATAAGCAGCCTTAACTGAAAAGGAGCCCGATGTAGAGAGAGTCCAGATAATCTCATCCTCATTATGGGAAAAGGGGATGTATATGGAAGAGAGAAACGCTCTAAGTGAAGACAGCAGGTTTCTTTGCAGGACGCTGATATCCTCCCATTCCTTGATATCCCATGAGGGGATGGAGTTCACCCTCTGCCAATAGCCCGAAGCTAATCTGCCATGTATATTGATGATACTTCTCTTGATAGGGTCCCAAGAGGGATTGAGGTCAAGGGGTTCATCTCCAATCCAAGTATCCCTCCAGAAATCAATGAGACGCCCATTCCCGAATCTCCATTTAGTGCCAGCCCGAATGATGGGAAGCGAGCTACATATAGAGTTCCATATGGCTGAGCCTCTAGTGGGGATGGAAGTGATAAAGTCTTCATTGTTTGCTAAATACTTAGCTTTGAGCAAGTGGGCCCAACAGGAATCACCTTTAGCCACCTCCCAAGCAAGTTTGGCCAGGAGGGCCCCATTCATCTCATTCATTTTCCGAAGACCGAGACCACCATGAGCAGTTGGTTTACAAACCTCTTTCTAGGCCACAAGATGGATCCTTTTCTTTTCTTCAGTTCCAGACCACAAAAAGTTCCTTTGAATTTTTTCCACAACCTCCCTTATAGAGCTGGGAATCTTGAGCATAGACAGGAAGTAAGTAGGAAGGTTCTGAAGAGTGGCTTTCACCAGCTGGAGCTTGCCAGCCTGGCTGAGTAGAGCTCCTTTCCAAGCAGTGAGCTTTTTTTGATATCTTTCCATGACCAGATTCCACATATTTTTTGATTGCCTTCCATGGAAGAGGGGGATGCCCAGATAAGAGGCGGGGAGGTCCACAATCGAGTAACCAAAGATATCAGCAATCTTTCTCTAGACTCTGGGGGGCGTGTTGATGAAGGATATGCTGCTCTTGATGAAGTTAACTATTTGCTGAGAGGCTGATTGATAAAGAGAGAGGATATCCATAATAGCCCTGGCTTCAATAACAGAAGCCAAACTCAGCAAACTGGCTATGAGTGGCCGAGGGACAGTTTGAGGTGATTTTCATGCCAGAAATGATGGATTGATTTTTTGCCGCATCCAGAGCTCTGCTGAGGGAGTCCGCCATTAGAACAAAGAGAAAAGGTGACAGAGGATCGCCTTGCCTGATACCCTTGCTGCTTTTGAAGAAACCTGCAGGAATGCCATTGATAAGAATAGAGAAGCAAGGGGTCGAAACACATGAGAAAATCCATCTACACCACTTTTTGTCAAAACCAAATTTTTCCAAGGTCTTGATTAAGAAAGGCCAGCTGACTCTGTCAAAGGATTTTTGCATATCCAATTTTAAGATCATGCCTGGAGACTTCGCAAGAAGAGCCGAGTGGATGGCCTCATGGACAGTAATTATACCGCCTTGAATAAGATGACCTTTTATGAATCTGTTCTGATTATGAGAGATGAGGTTCGGCATAAGAGGTTTTAGCCTGGAAGCCAGCATCTTAGTGATGATCTTGTAAGACGTGTTGCATAAACTTATAGGACGAAAATTGGAAACCTCCTTAGAATTATGCACTTTTGGGGCAAGGGCCACGAAAGTGGTGTTCCATTCCTTAAGCAGTTTGTCATTCATCTGAAATTCATTAACTACTAGGAATATGTCCTACTTGATGATTTCCCAAAAAACTTGGAAGGAAGCGGCAGGAAAGCCATCCGGACCCGGGGCTTTGTCTCTCTTCATAGCAAAGACAGCTTTATGAATTTCCTCCATAGAAAAAGGCTTGGTTAGATTGTTGTTCATCTCAGGAGAAACCAGATGTGGAATGTGCTAGAGCATTTCATTCATAGATTGTTCCGAAGGAGCCAAATCAACATGGAGAAGATTTGAGTAGAAGGATATAAGCTCATTGGAAATATCAGATTCAGCTGTTAGTAAGATCCCTGCTGATGACACCAACTCACGAATCTTATCTCTAGCTTTATGTTTACAAGCAGTGATGTGGAAGAATTTGGTATTACGATCACCTTGCTCAAGCCAGAGGGCCCGAGAACGCTGCCTCCAATAGGATTCTTCTTCTTTAAGAGTGTTGTGATAATCACTGAGGAGAGAGATTTCTTGTTGGTGAAGATGATCTAACCTTCCAACAGCCTCAATTTGTTTGGAAATTTTAACCAAGCTCTGAGAAAGCTCCTTCTTGCGAACCTTGATGTTACCGAAGACCTTCGACTTCCATATTTTGAGCTGTTTTTTGATTTCTTTAAGTTTGCTGGAAAATCTGAACATATTAGTTCCCTCAATCTCGATATTCCACCAGCTTGCTACCAGGGGAGTCAGATGGTTATTTTCAAGCCAAGCCAGCTCAAATCTGAAGGGAGGATTCTTGGCATTTACCTTGTGATTGGCGCTTAACAGAAGAGGGCTGTGATCTGAGCCAGCCCTTGAGAGGGAGCTGAGATAAAAGTCCGGAAAGAGAGAAATCCAATCCAGAGAGCCAAGAGCTCTATCTAATCTGCATTGGATGTGGTTCTTGCCCAATCTGCGGTTTGACCATGTGTAAGATGAACCGTGGAGATCCATGTCCAAAAGTGAATTCTCCCTTATGAAGTCAGCCAAAGCTTCCATGCTAGACGGCATAGCAGGCATACCCCCCTATTTATTCGATGGATAAAGAGGGCAATTAAAATCACCCATTATTAGAATGGGAATTTTACCACAAGTGATGATGAAGTTAGTGATATCTCTCCAAAGTTTTCCTCGATGAGTCTCCAAGTTTGGGGCATACACATTGATAGCAATCCAAGAGGAGTCAGCACCAATCTCTTGGAAGAGGATACATATAAAGTTGGGGTGCTTGAACAGGCAATCCCCTTTAAGACTTCTGGGATCCCACAAGGTACAAAGCCCCCCAGAGTTTCCAGTTGAAGGTTGAGATTCAAAGGCAGCCGCTGGCCAGATTTTATGGAGCCGAACCTCCGTTTTTAGTTTGGTTTCCTGCAACATGATGATATCAGGTGAGTTCTGGAACTTGATGTCTTTGATGATTCTTTGTTTTTGAAGAGAGTTGAGCCCTCTTATATTCCAAGAAATGATCTTCATTTCTTTTGTTTGGGTTTACTCCCCACCACCATGGGGATAGTGCCTTGGGTTCCTTGCGCCACATTTATAGCTGCTTCTAGTTGAAGCTTAACACTGCTTGGAGTTCTGCCTCTAACCTTTTCCAAGCCAATATCGGGTTTCTTGTTGCTGCTTCTAGTGAAATGGTGATTGAAACAATCATCGGTGGAGAGATCCGAGGGAGAGGGGACAGGGCCTGAAACAGGCGGGCAGGGGGGAGGTAGGGTGGGGGGATCGAGGGAAGAGGGGATCGAAGGAAGGGGGGAGGGGAAAAGGAGCAGGCAGCGGCAAAGGGGGAGGGGAGGAGGCATCCAAAAGAAGGTCCTCACCAAGAGACGAAGAGCCGGGAAGAGCCGAAGGAGCCAGGGGGGGAGAGGGGATGAAGGGCTAAGGAGGAGGGAAGGATCTCAGAAGTAGGATCAGAAGAAGGGTTGATTTCTCCATCCTCAAGGAGAGTGAAGGAATTAGATGTGGGGATGATCGGGATCTCAATGGAGGACGATTTAGGAACGGATTTTTTATTGTATTTTGGGGAGAGGGTTTGGGACATTGGTTTCGGTTGAGGTTTAGAGGGGCAGCCAGAGGCCCTATGGCCAAGTTTTTTGCAGAAGGAACAAGCTTGAGGAATGTATTCATAGTCAATGGGTTGTTTCCAGTTCCCTAAGTCCGAGATAAGCTCGATGTCTTTTGGCAAGGGGCAACTAATATCAGCATTAACACAGAAACGAGCATGAATGAATCTAGTTTTTGCTTTTGTGGCTTGATCTATAGCTATCAAAGAACCTATTGAAAGAGCAATACCTTCAATAACTGCCGGGTGCCAAAACTCCAGAGGGAGCCCCGGGAGGTGAACCCAGATTGGGGCTTGGGTCATGGATTCCGTGTGTGGGTTGAAACCAGGTGACCATTTCCTGAGATAAAAACCCCGCCTGCCAAAAAACCACGGACCACCAAGCAGCGCTCTAGCGAAGTCTTCTTTCAAGCTGAAGGAGAATAAGATGAATCCATTAGGCATAGCCGCTATTTCTAGCGCTCCACATGGTTGCCATTTTAAACGAGCCCATTTTTTTATATCCTCCAGTGGGGGCCTAGGGCCCATCAGCGTACCCACTAAGGACAGGTCACGAGAAGTGGCAGAAGCCTCCGTGATATGAGAGGGGATGCGCAGGGAAAAGGACCCTTCTGACAGTGAAGGGGAGAGCTTTTCCGAGCTGTGATCCGATGTGGAACCCTCCACGACTTTTGACCAAGCGAAAGGCTGCGTTGGAGAGAGGGACCCTGACAGAAGGGGCCCCCGATCCGGACCAGAGGGGTCCGGCATTAGAAAGAGGACCAGAGACATCAGACAGAGGCAGCAGGCGGGAGCAGCCGAGGCACCGGATTCAGAGAGGGTGGTTTTTGTAACTACATCACAAAAAGAAAGGTTTACATTTGGTAATTATTATTATATTAGTAATTTGTTATTTAGTTGTTATATAAAACAACTAATAACAAATGTGTGTTGAGTTGTTTGGTTATTACAAACAACTCATGTGATTAGTATTTGTTAGTAGAATAGTTTCCTAATTTATAGGAAACTATGTGCCTATATATTTGTAAGTGCATCCTATGTAATGTATCCAGAATGAATTGAAAGAATGTTATTATTCTGTGTTTAATATTGTATGTTATTCATCTGTAAAACTAATCCAAATCTATTACTTGCATCCGCAGTTGATCTCTCCCCTGCATCCGACACAAACATCACATTAATACACCTCAACTATACCTAGTACCCTACCTCTTTTTTTTTCTCCCAACTTACCTTTGCATCGCATATTCTATCTACCCACCCCAACCTCACCCACTATCATTTACCCATACCTATTTGAACCACCCACCCATGCTATGTTTTTCATCAAAACACCTTCTTTTACCCTTACCTATCTCACCCACCTTACCTAGGGCACTTGTGGCCCCTTTTTTCCCTAAACCACAACTAGTACCGGTTATCTCTAACTGACCTCGGTCTCCCATAAACCAGCATCGGTCACCTGTTTTGTGACCGATACCGATCACACCCCACCAACATCAGCTAAACCCCGATCGATGCCAGTCACTGTCGCGGTGAAAAATGCGACACCTAAACCCTCCATTTTCACAAAATCCCCCTTTCCCTCCCTTCTACCCACCCATTCTTACCTAAACACCTACCTACCCACACCCACCTAAGCATGCCTACCTACCTCACCGTTGACCATGTGGATTTTCTCATGTCCTCACTTGTTGCATCTTGTGATGACAGTACCTATTTTGCTCAACCTATTGACCTTACCTTACCTATGGCTGTGACCCTTGTCCAAACAAAACCTTGACCTTTTGACCTTTTAGATGTACCGGAACCACCCTACGCATTCCTGCATCTTACCTCATTGATTTCCCAGACCATATCCTTTACCTTGGATAGCAGACCTCAATACCCCGTGTTTGGATGACCCTTGCGACCTTGGCTGACGAAAATTTATTATGTTAAACAACCCTTGTACCTCATTACATTTTCCAACATGTGTGTACATTTAAATGCTCTACCTAATCACCCACCGTACCTTTCACCAGCACCATACCCACGAATATTATCCCCTTCACACATATCCACACTTTATCAAACCACCCACCGACTCTCTCTATTCTTCATCGTCAGTGTCTGATTTGAGGGGGGATCACTCAGGCCCCTATCTGGGGCACCCAACATCCACCTTCTCACCCTACATTCACATGGGGCAAAAAATAATATTTGTTTTTTTTGTGCCACCTCCCACTACAGGCTACCCAACAAAAAGGGGCAAAATGTAGACACCAAAAACACATCACCTTTCATCACCTTCTTCCAAAATAACCTAATAATCATAATCTACATGGTTGATTGATTTAACCCTAATTCGGTCACTCACAACCCTATTCACACATCACAATGACCCTCATTCACACACCTGAGGATTTAATTAACATCAATTAATCAAATTCCTCCCTTTACCCACTCATCAAGCCACCTCACCTTGCCATTGGACTGGCCACCTCACCTAACCACCTCACCAGTCCACTACTCCACTTTCCCCTCCACCTCACACTTCCACTACCCCACTTGCACCTCCACCTTACCATTCCACTCCCTACCTTGCCCATACCTAACCCATACCCTTCTAGAAATCCCTAATAGTGGCCACCCCAATCATAGGACCCATTTTTGTCCTATTACCCACTCTAAGGGCGGAGGACACATGTGCTCTGCCACTCAAAATCAAGTGGGGAAGGCATATTCCCCACTCTTCAAAAAAAATCTCCTCAACATAGCTAGTTTTGGTTACAGTCTGACCGATGTCGGGTAGGTGGGACTGGCACCGGTCACTTGCAAATAACCAATCCAGACACTTTCCAAAGGGTTGGTTCATTGTTGGTTCATTATTGGTTCATGGTTGGTCATTTTGGTTGATTCTTGGGTTACTGGTTGATTGGTATTCAACATTGGTGTCTCTATTATCGTTGGTAACTCACTAAAACAACAAGGCCATTAGAACTCCTAGCTGATACCATCGGTGGAAGCAATCACAAGAAACCTTTGTGATAACATCCATTGGAGGAACCTAAACCAGACAAAGCTCAGGCAAGAGCTCTCTAACCAACCTACCAGCCTTCATCGACATCTATCACTCATCTCCATCAGAGGATCACTCTCCTATGTGTATCAGATTCTAGGTAAGTGGATCCCTATATCCTGCACTTGTGTTTTGGTACTTTGCTTCTCTATTTCACTCCCCGAGAAGTAAGACTCCTCTCCTACCCCTCCAACCTCACCCATTTGACCTACACTCAGGATCCTCTTCATCCTATTTTTCTCCCTATCAACCCTCTAGCCAGTCACAGAAGGTACCCTAATCCCCATTTCCAAACTTTGACCAAATACCAATGATCATCAATGGTTAACCCTAACCATGTTCAGTCAACCCTGACTGCCGTTGGTCACCCTGTTATTTGCTAGCTATGCACCTTCTACCAAAATACACCCAAAATCACCCCAACAAGCATCCCAACACTCTAGCCTAGACCTACCTCTCACATAAACCTCATCCATACCTTCTCAACACTCTGTCCTGAGACAGAGTGGGACCAAAACACCTCCCACCTAGACCTATGTCACTTTTATAGTGACTGATATTGATCAACCTTAATCGGCATTGTTCTACCCTCAACCAACGTCGGTCTCTATGTCTACTAACATAGAGCAGACCAGCAACCTACCTCTTCACCCAAATAACCTAAATACCCTACCCAACTCCAACCTGACCCTATCTGTGACCCACAGACTACCCAACCTACCTAGGACCTGACCCAAGTACCCTTTTACCTACTTTGTTTTAGTATTAAATTGAATCAACACTGATAGTGACCTAAGGCACCAAAATCAGAATGCTGGCACTAGATTTTGTTTATTTAAATGCTTTTTTCATTTAATATTAATTTATACAATAGTGGATTGATGGCCTTCTAGGGAGCATCACACTTCCTAGATCTAGCATACGCTAGGCAGTCCACTGACATATGTTTTTTAACTCTTTGTTGTGGTATTGCTTTCTTATTTCAGGGTAGTCCTCCCTAGCCAAAAAGGAGTTCTTACGATCGATCGAGATCAGAAGTCTACACATACGCATTCCACCCTCAACCCAACAACAGGTAAACCTCCTACACCCTTATTTTTTTTCAGTCTCTGATTGTACACAAAAGGGATCGAAACATTTTGGCATGCCCGGTGGGACCCATCCGGGGTTCCTTGCATTTAACATTCCTAGGTAACACCTTTATGTCTATTTCCCTTTCTAAAAGGATTTCACATTAATCTCCTTCTCTGGAATATTCTTCCTCTTCTATTATCTAAAAGCAATCATGTTTTGGTTCTTTAAAACAAACATTTCTTCCATTTCATTAGTATCACATTAGTGAAAGTGCATCCCTTCTTCTATTCATCAGTTGTGACATCGAATATCATATTTTCAATTTGGTTTTAAAACACTCGCATTTCATTCTACTTTATTGAATTATCTCACATTAAATGAGGGCAACCTATATGCTGGAAGTCATGCCCAGCGGATGGTTGATAAATTAATCATAGAAAATCACTCTCTTTCTCTTTCTCTACCTATGAGTCTTACCAAACTGCACAAAATTTCAAAAAAACATCTTCTTAAACGACATCTTTCTGTGATCACAGGATCAGATTGGCAGGTACTCCCCATATCATTACTTTTGTCAAGTCATTATCTCAGAGAGTGGCCCACCCCCACCATAACAAACCTAAAACCTTTCCTTTTAGATATCCTTCTTCGTAGGAAGCCTTCCTCACCAAAAAACTCTGTTCTAAATTTCATGCGTCATTCCTTCTAAATAGTGTAACCTCAACACATTTAAAATCTCTTTTTAGGTAACATCTTCATTTAGCATTCTGCTTGAAGTGTGTTTTGAGGTGTGAGAGTATGTTTTCTCCATTTTTGTTCTTCTTAGCCTTTTTGCACTCACCACTCACAGTTGGTGTATTCCGACTCTTTGTGAGGGTGCAAAGGCTTCATTATATCATCCACCAATCTCTGGTTTGGTCATTCTTTTGATTCAAACTTACCATAGTACAATTTTCTACAATTTTTCAATCTACATAGTAACCAGCATCATTTTACTCATAACCAGCATCGGTTATACCTTACCAATGTCGATCTCTATTCTTTTGGGTTAACTTTTCCAAAAGACCCCTATTTCAGTTTCTTTGCTGTCACAGTGCCTAAAACATTCTGTACACTCTATTTCCTACTTCAAATCTATCACAGAGCCTTCCCACCTAATAATTATCACTCCTTTATCTTAGTTTGATAAACCCCTTCTTATCTTTTAATAACCGGCTACAGTTATCCTTGACCAAAATCGGTCACCCCTAATTGGCGTTAGTTAGTCTATGTTAGTTCTTAACTAGCATATTCACCCAATCTATCTACAGATACCTCATTCCTATTTATTCCTATTGCTTTCTATGTAATCTGTAGAGTACAACATTACATGATCTACACCCCTTCACATGGTGTTGACGTGTAACCAAACCAACGCAGTTGTGTTCCACGCTAGCCTTCAACCTCTTCCACCTAGTCCATCGCCACCTTCTGTGTCCTCACCTATGTACCCCCATTTACCCACCGTTGTTGGTATTGGCGATGAAAACTTTGTAAGGTTTCTAGACTAGAACCATGCCACTTTACAACACTATCTAGCCCACTCATCCACTCGGGATTCTTCGGGCCAGCTTATCTACGATATGCCCATGTCCATCCCCCCTGCTCTTGCATGTACCTCCATCTCAGCTACTTCTAGCTCGGCTCTCCTCACTTCTCCCTTACCACCAGTGGTGTCACAACTTTACCCTATCACGATGGTATCCACCCCCTATACGACATTCACCACACCTTTATCATCTTCACCCTTTGTGGCATCTGTCATACCCATCTCCATACCCATTGGTCTAAGTAGGCCCATGTCATCCACTACCTACATACCCATTCTATCTCAACCACTTCCAGTATTGGTAAACCATAGCCCCTCTAAAATTTAGTTTTGTCTGTTCCCCAATCACTTCCTCCTGTTACTACTAGGGTGGTCACCCCGACCCCTCTTTTATACACCCACTTTCAACCACCCATAGCCTCTACTTCTTATTCAACATATAACCCTTCCTCATCCTTCTCCTTGCATATACCTCCACAATTATCATATGGGGATCCTTCACACAACGTGATACCTTCCACATCATATTCTTCTTACCTTCCTCCCCCTCTTGGAATTCAACCTTCATCACAACTGACCCCCAACCTGATCAAAATGATGATGGATAAGATGCACACACTAGAGGCATCTCTTTCCGGTTCATGCACATCTCTGACCTACTAGGAGATTTGTAATGAGCTTATTCATTTCTTCGTTCCTATCCATCCATACCCCTCACATTGGGAAATGCCCAAATTCAACTAGTTCCACAGTAAATAAGACCCACAACAACATATGAGGTCTTTTAGACATGTGTTATCTCATCACCCATGATGACGCTTTGCTATTGTGAACGTTCCCCATGTCCCTCAATGGACTTGCTCTCGATTGGTATAGTGCCCTACCTAAGCACTCTATCTTCTCTTTTAACCAGGTGGCCCAAGCCTTTTTGGATCACTTCTCCATCAATGTAGTGAAGAAATTCACCATGACTGACTTATATACCACATGTCAATACGATGATGAGTCAATCATAGACTTTGTTACTCGCTAGCATGGCCTGATCAATCAAATCACATTCCCCTTACTGCAGACCAAAATAATAGAGTTTTTTGCATAGGCTTGTGCTCACCACATCTCATCCACCTTACAAATCCAAACATTTCATACATTTGACAAGGCATTCACCATGGCTCGAAAGCTTAAAATCTAAGCCATTGAAGAAAAGAGGATTCAATTATGCAACAAAGGCTCTCGTTTTAAACCACATGAACCCACTTCCACTACCAAAACACCACCAACCGCTCCTCTTAACCCTCCTAGAGCCAAATGCTCTGCTCATGTGGTAGTTCTGAAGGATGGCCCATCTCACCCATCCAACCTGCCAAAACCTCCTCCTAACCTCTTTTCAGTGCAAAAATTCCTCTTAAAAAATGAACAAAAGAAATATACCCCCATTGTTGAACCATACCCTTTTGTTCTGGAAAAAATCCTAAACACAGGGGCCATCACTCTTTCGGTTATCAAACCACACCCTGGTTTTGATCTTACCCATTTGATACCCTCATGGTATACAGAAAATGAAATATGTGACTACCATTATACCAGAGGGCACAATACCAAGAACTGCATCACCTTCAAAACCATTGTCCAAGAAAAGTTAGATAGAGGATATCTCATTCTGGACAATCGCAACGCACCTACAAACCAAAACCTGCACATCTTCTAAAAATTATTTCCTAATCATACACCCCCCACCCAACACAACCATTCTGTCATCAATAGTGACAATATCTAGGAGGTTCATGCCATCTTTGATATCCTACCCATACCACTTACACCATGCCCCCCAACCATACATAGAGAAGAACTTCTCGAAGAAATGCCTTTACCCGTACCAGCATCTTCACCCTCTTCACCATTACCACCATAAGTTAATCTAGTGTAAACAGATTCCTCTTCTTGAAGTCATTCTTGGATCTCTATGAGATATGATTAATTCAGGTACTCCATGTAATCTAAAAATATCATTTACAAACCTTTTTGCTAAAATAGGTGAATCATACTTAAGATTACCAGCAATAAAATGTGCTACCTTTGTTAGATAATCAACAACAATTAAAATCACATCATGTTTATTTCTTGACATAGGTAAACCTTGTACAAAATCCATGTTTATCACTTGCCATCTGTACTGTGGTATGCTTTGAGGATACAATAAACCAGCTGGATGCATATGCCTGGCTTTAACTCGTTGACATTCTAAGAAGTGTGCCACAAACTCAATCATGTCCTTTTTCATCCCTTTCTAGAAATATTGTTGTTTTATATCAACAAACATCTTTATAATACCAGGGTGTCCAAAAAAAGGTGAATTGTGAAATTCAACTAATAATTTGTTTCTTAAATAATTTAGCAAAGGTATCTATACCCTGTTTTCAAATCACAAGAATCCTTCATTATCAAATTGAAAACCCTTATATCTCACATCATTTGGATCTACAACAAGTGTTGTATTTACTTGCTTAAAATAAGAATTAGATTTCATAACACTTTTTACTTCATCCTTAAACTAATTTCTCAACGTTATAAGAGTATAAATGTGCTTCCTATGAATTAGAGCATCAGCTACCCTATTTTCCTTGCATTTAATGTAACTTATGTCAAAATCATATTGAGATAGAAAATCTTACTATCTTTATTGTCTTGAATTCAAATTTGGATGAGTAAAAATATACTTCAGCCCAAGATGATCAGTTTTTAGTTCAAACGGTTTACCAAGTAGATAATACCTCTAAAATTGAAGTGCATGAACAATGGCACTAAGCTCTAGATCATGTGGAGCATAATTCAGCTCATGAAACTTGATTTTTCTACTTTCATAAGCTATGACATGATCGTTTTGTAACAAAATACCTCCAAGACCTTCCCCAGATGCATTTGTTACAACAGTAAAGTCTCCATTAGGGTCAGGTACATTCAAAATAGGTGCTAATGTTAACTGATCCTTTAAAGTTTTAAATTTAGATTCACATTTCTCATTCCACACAAATTTCTTATCCTTTTTCTGCAATGAAGTTATTGGTGCAGCAACTTTGGAGAAATCTTTGAAAAATTTCCTATAGTAACTAGCAAGACCCATGAAGCTTTTAACTTCATGTACATTCTTTGGTGCTGGTCACTTAGTTATAGCTACAATTTTAGAGGGATCTATAGCTATTCAATCTTCTCTTATAACATGACCCAAATAGTGCACTTTCGTGTCATAGACAGAACATTTAGACAACTTACCAAACAATCATCTCTTCCTCAAGATTTCCAAGACTATCTTCAAATGCTCATGATTTTCTTCAATAATTTTAGAGTATATGAGAATATCATCCAAGAATACAAGCACAAATTTGTTCAAGTATTCTTGAAAACTATTATTCATTAAATTCATAAAAGTTGCAGGTACATTTGTTAATCCAAATGGTAAAACTGTGAATTCATAATGTCTATACCTCGTTCTAAAAGTTTTTTTTATGAATTTCCTCATCCTTAATTTGCAACTGATGATATCCAGATTGGAGATCTATCTTAGAGTATACCAATGCACCACACATCTGATCAAATAGATCATCAATTCTAGGAAGTGGATATTTGTTCTTAATCGTTGCCTTGTTTAACATTATATAATCGATACATAATCTAAGTGTACCATCTTTATTTTTCACAAAATTTACCAGTTGTCCCCAAGGTGAGACACTTTGTCTAATCAAACCCTTTGAAAAAAGTTCATGTAACTGAGCCTTAAGCTCTACTAATTCAATAATAGTCATTTTATAAGGTGCCTTAGAAATAGGCTCAGTTCCAGATTTGATTTCAATTGTGAAGTCAAATTCCCATTTGGGTGGGAGACCTGGTAGTTCTTCCAGAAATACATCACTGAAGTTTTGTAACAGTGGATAACGTTCTAAGAAATCACTATTTTCCTCAGTAGATTTAGAAATTTTTACTGCATATAAGGTATAACCCTTATTTTTGTCCTTTTTAAGTTGAATAGCTGACAACTTCCTAACAGAAATTTCATGTTTTACCCCCTGAATGTATGTCATTTTTTGCAGGTCATCTAAACAACTAATATGTTTTTCAAAATAGTCAACTATTGCTTTATTCTCAACTAACCAATTAACACCTATGATTACATCATAAGACCCCAAAGGAGAAACATAAAGATCAACTTCCGTGGAAAAACTAGGTAATTCAAGGACTACCCCAAAAAGACACATACTAACTGTATGAACAACATTATTTCCATAATATACAGCCCATGTTTTATCCATTTTTCCATATTTTCTTGTTAATTTTGATGCTAATTTACTAGAAATAAAAAATTCAGTAGCTCCAGTATCGAAAATAATAGTTACAGGTATGTCAAATAACTTGCTTGGAACCTCTATGGGTGTGACTTACTTTTTAGCTTGTTGTTCAGCCACTGTAGTATGTATCTTGTGCTACTGATTGCAGACATCCTTTTAAAAAGGAAATTGATTTGCATAATGATCCTTGCCACAATTGTAACAACCTCCCACATGTCCCTTTTTAGGCTCAAATTTATTTCTAGCCTTAATGTTATCATTCTGGCTTCCATAGGATTTTTGTCTGTTATTATTGTTCTTAATGAAATTATTTTGTACATTAGCACCAGGCTTGTTTGTTGCTATTTTCTTATTATTAACTTTTGAAAACTTATTTTTCGTACCGAGCTTCTTCCATGGTCCTTTCTTAGGTACAAGAGACGATGAAGAGGAGTTTGGAACTTTCTTTCTAAATTTCTCCTTATGAGTAGAAATTGCCTTTAATTTCTATTCCTGCCTTATGGCTTTTTCGACAACCCCTTCCATAGTGGTTGGGCTGTGAACATCCACCTCTCCCCCTATAATGGGATTTAGTCCCATGATAAATTTCTATATCTTGAACTTCTTATCAGTTTTATACTGAGGTACATAATTAAGGAGTTTGGTAAACCATTCCCAGTACTCCGTTACGGTTAATTTTCCTTGGGCAAATCTTTAAAATTCAGTCATTTTCTGATCATAGTAAAGTTGTGGCAGCCAATGTTGCCTAAAATATCTTTTAAATTGATCCCAAGTAATATTTTTTTCATCAATGTTCAACTCAACCTTATGGTTGTCCCACCATGAAGATGCTTCATGGGATAGTTGGTATGCTCCCCATATTGCCTTTGTTTCCTGATAAAGAATGTTGACATTTATTTGTACCATTTTTTAGAGGTGGTAGACCCCTAACCATATCGTATCAATGTAAGTGTGTTAAGATATCCAAAAATCGCATGTCCAAGTCTTCGATGCCATAGTTGAGCTGATGATGTATCCTTGGCTACCAGTGCTTGATCATTTCATTGAACAAAATCCAACTAAAAAATTCTTCCCACATTTGAAGCTTTTGCAACAATTTTGGATCTTCGTGACTTATCTCGAATTAGGCACATCTTTTTACCGCCTTTACAATCAAAATCAATTTTGAGATTATGATCTAATAATTAACTCACATATAACAATTTTTTTGTTAAACCCGGGACATAAAGAATGTCTGTAATTTTACAATTATGTTGCCCAAGTGGTAGTGAAATGGAACCAATGCCTTTAACAATGTATGATGTATCATCTCCCAAGAGACATGATTTTTGATGGGTGTTTTACTCATTGTGAAGAACCAATCTTTCTTTCCTGTCATGTGTCAAGTTGCACCCGAGTTGACATACCAAATTTGATTTGTAGAATTGGATACTTCATTTGAATGTGCAGAATATAGGAATTCATCATCATCAAATTGATATTCTTGTTTAGCTACATTTTATTGTTGAGTTGGTTTCTTCTTCCAGTTGTTTTATTTTGTCCCTGTTTACTTTATGGTTGACCAAATTTTGTTTGTTGGTAATTAATATTTTTACCACTTGATGATCCTTGTTGGAATGTGTTGTACCAAATTTTTTTTAACTCATGTCCTTTTCAACCACAAATAAGACATTTTTATTTGTTTTTTTGACCTTGTTGAGTATTACCTTGCTTCTGAGGCTGTTTACTAGACTTAGCCTATTTTTTTGTTTTGTGATTAGAAGCAAGTGCTTGCTTTTCAGTTTCAGTAGTTGAGTGAATAGCTTCCTCTTGTTTTAGCATATTCACTAACTCTTCAAAAGTTATTGTTTGACCAATTATGTTTAACATGGTCACAAAAATCCTATATGAAGGAGGAAGAGCTCTCAACACTATAGGCATGAGTGATGTGTCAGTTACTTCTTCTTCCAAAGCTTGAAGTGATGCACGCAAAATTGTCACTCTTCTCAAAAACATTTTAAATTTTTTAGTTGGTTGCATTTTCAAGTTCAATAGTTGAATCTAGAGATGAAGTATTGTGTTCTTATTTTTTGACTTATATACTATTTCCAACTTGTCCCAAGATTATTTTGTTGTTGTGGTCTCATGAATATGAGGTTTTACCTCATCTAAAACACTAAAAAATGTTATTAACTTTTCTTTTTGATTTGCACGATCAAATGTAGCTTGTTGTGTAACATTTGTTGCAGATCTTGTTAATGTACCAGAAACAACGGACCATAGATTTTCAAAATCAAGTTGTGTATGAACTTTTGTTTTCCATGCTAGATAATTATCAAAATGCAAAAGTTAAGAATTTGGAAAAAAAAAAATCGTGTCGTAATTGCAGCCATTGTGAAAAGTGATAAACATTAGAAGAAAAAATTGAACACTTTCCCCCCCTTAAAGCATGCACCCCCCCCCAAAAAAATATTACTTTATTTATTTTGGGATCCTTTTCAGTCGTGTACAGTGAATTTTTGGCACTATTGGCCCTGTTACAATTTTGGCTATGTGGCTGATTTGAAAAAATATAAATTTTTGGACTCTTTGGCCTCTTTTGAAATACAAGAAATATCTAATTTGTTCAATTTTTACAAAATAAAGCTTATTAAAAGCTAAACCAAGAAGTAGAAATCCCAAAAATACACACTTTCAAAACAAACGACACCTCAATCTAAGGTACCCGTTGAAAGTTATGGCTCTTTTAAGTTATGATTTCAATATCTTTCTGGGCCCCTTTCCAAAAATTAAAAAAAAATTACTTCTAATTTTTTCCACGATGTCCAAAAAAAGTTTTTTTTTTAAAAGTGAATTTTTAAAAACCAAATGCAGATAATGACTTACGTGTATTCGTAGTGCGTTTTAGGGTGCAACTATAGTTTAATCATTTTACCTAAGTGTTATTATAACCCTTGGCCGCAGTTTGTTTTTTATTGTTTCTCTTTATACACAGGTATTTTTTTCCTTTGAGGCAACTTTTTCTTCCTTCTTTTAACACAATTTTTGATGTTGAATATTTTGCAGGCACGTCTTCTTCTTCTCTTCAATGCTCTTTATTTTTGAATGCAATATCCAAGTTGATTGGAGGCTTCGGGATGACGCTTTAGACATATATCTTCTCAAAGGCATGTAGAATTCCCTTGCCAGATATATGAAAAGATAGAGCACAGAGAAGAGGAAGTAGAATTTATGTGGGGAGCTTGAAAATATTCATTCCCCACAATACAAAAATATTGTATATATATATTTTTAAATGCTTCCAATTTAAAAAAATGTAGGTACAGGTAATGTTTTTAAAAATACCATACAATGAAACAATGCCACCTTTTGCAACATATTTGCATCTAGGTCTACAAGGGCCTGTGATTGCACTCTAGGTGTTCTTCAACTGAAAATAAACCATAAACCGAGGTGTGGATTTGGGTAGGGGCTGTGAAATGGATGGGGGAATCTATGGCTCCTCCTAGATCTATGATTTCTCCAGATCTCCCTAAACTTCCCTAAAACTTCTTACACTCCTCTTTGGATCAGAATATTGCTATGATAAAAAAATCTTTATAATGAATACTTGAAAACAATATTTGACACATAAGCTTTACATAGAAACAAGACGGTGCTTGTGTATTTTATTAATATCAAAATCAAGCATTACAAAAAAAATGAGAGAGTTGTAATATTTATAGATATTGGAAAACTTCTATCTCATCCTCAATATATGGAAAAAAATCATCTAATCTGAGAAAATATGCAGAAATATCATATTGCCCCTAACTGCCCATATTTCCCCACATGGAAATCATCCAGGAAAAAATATGCAAGATAGAACATGATCCCATAAATTTTTGGATGAGAACACTATCACTTAGTTAACTAACAACTAAGGATAACTAATATCTATTGACATAAGTTTAAATTTTTTAAATTAAATAGTTTAATTTATTACATTTATTCAAATATCAACTAATGATGAATTAAGCTAAGTTTATTCATAACATGTGTCAGGGGTCATACCCAAGGTTCCTGATTCTGTGAGAAGATCTTCAGGGTTTGGAACACCCGTGTAAACTAGAGGATGATTTAGTGTAGTAGGTATCTGGAAAAATTTTTGCAGATGATGGAGAATCCTTCCTTTCCCAGCATAAGATGAGGCATGAGTAGCCTAGGCAAGTTCCAATTCTCTAACCCTATCCACCAATGTCAATATGAACTCACCTGATGATGGTATGGCGTTCTATTTTATCATGCATTGTTGAAATTGGTTAGGTTACAAAAGAGTGTGATATCGTGATATGAATTGTTTGTTGTTTATACACCCCTCGTTAGGAATGTTTTCTGTCATGGGACAGGTAGAGGTGTTATTTTGAAGTAAGACATCAACATATCCTTGCATCCTATCTAGACATTAGTCCATATTTTTGAATAATTAGTCACTTCGTGCATAATGTGCTAGGTACTCCTCATCCAGTAATGGGATTTGGTCAGATTTCATACTTATTTACAGTCTAAAAAAGACCAAAGGAGAGGAACTTGACTCTCCGGTGAATTTCGTATTGTTATAATTTGAGATTTTAGGTTATGGTGTATGCGTAAGTTTATCAATATCCTCAATCCCGACTAAGGAGCCATTGTTGTCCACTTGGGGAGGAGGATTTGGAGATGCATAGAGATTAGTTGAGTAGTTATCTTCCCTCGCAGATAGTGAGGTCGAATGTTGTTGCCTACCCATTTGGTAGTAATATGCCTTGAGACCCAAAATGGGTCAGTTGTGTTCTTATCAAGACATATTCGGGGGGTATATGAATACTCGTAGAATAATGGGAAAGGAAGAAGATGGATGAAAGAAATGGAAATGAAAAGATACTAGCTCTTCATGTCAGGTTCACATTTTTCTACAAATGAAAATTGACACGTGACCTTTAATCGCACTTGACTTCCCAAGGTCATGCTGGGATAACTGATGTGGAATATGTGGACGGATATGGATAACAAAATATAGATAATATGTGGTATGTATATGAAAATACGTGGAAATGCAACAAACAAGCTATCACGGAAAAATAATTTCCTCAACGCGCAATATCGAGATATTCTCTTCAAGGGAAAGGAAGTCCCTTCTAACCTGAATGGGTTTAATGGATGGATCAAAAAGGATAGATACACAAAGAATCCAATCAATATCGAGATCTTTGGAAATACTTTACAATGGTTATGGGATACGTGGAAAACCAATGGGTGCCTTGTAACAATTTCTAGACAAGGTCATGGAATAAATTATAGATATGTGTGGTTCCACTGGCTCTATGAGCGGTTAGGTTATTTACTCCCAAATGTGAAATCTCTATAAGCATTTTGGTTTAGGACATTTAATTGTCTTACAATTTCTGGTACATGTGGGAATGATCTAAAAACTTTTGCGCGTAATCTGATATCTAATTCTATTTGGTCTTTGGGTCCATTTGGTTGTGGAACCCTGGGATCAAGACCATAAAATATTTCCAGTTGTGGTCCGGTGATGGTCATGTGTGAATTTTTGTGGTTTTAATCTAATAAAAGAAAATAACAATCTGATCTAAATAAGTAAAGACTACACTATGTTGTTGTATTTTGTAATATAAAAGGCATAAAGCAGATTAAAGAAATGAATCTAATAAAATAATTTTTTTGTGCTTTTCTGGAACTTTCTGAATTAAATGAAGAAATGAAAGCTTCTAATCTAATTAAAAAATCCTAAAACAAATAAAAAACAAGATGTAGTTTTCTATTTTTGTAGAATAATTCTAATATATCCTAAAAATTTAAAGTTCTCTAAATTATGGATGTTAATTAAATCCTTTATTTTTCCTTAGAGGCATGGGAAGAAATCAGAGCTTCTCATAAGCTTTTCTTCCCCTGCAACTTCCCCAACAAAGTAAAGAATACTTTTATGGAGGATTTTCTATATAAGATGATGCTTCGGTTAATTTCTAAATTAACACAAAAGCTTTCTTCCAGAATCACCTCTTTGCAAATCTAGAGAGATAGGAAAAGGAAGCTATCTATCCTAAGAAAGCTTTGTTGAAGGAAATGATCTACTATATTTATTTAATGATTGCAACAATGAAAATGGAAATGCCTTATCTACTATAGTGAATAATGTACATACATATTTCTCAAACAAATAATTAAAGAAATGATGAAACCCAATTTCAACCCCAACCTTGTAATTGTAGTTATGTGGAAATCTAGTTGTGGTGTGATTTTTTGTCCCCTCAATATTATTTTCTGACCTTCAGTGTCCATGTGAGTCCAAGGAGCTGGGAATGCAAAGGAAGCTATAAGAAGGTACTAGAGCAAGTAATTGATTACTAGAAAATCTAGTGGCAATACAAGCAGAGGAAGAACTATATAAGTGAACAGAGCTTGATTGTGTAATCTATAGCAGGATTTTAGTAGCATAACATAGTATTACATGAAAAAAAATTTGGCCTTTTGCTTCAAAGAAATTGATGGTTTTATAGAAGGTTGGTTGGGTTATGCACTATCACACTTGGCATCCATGGGGTGACACATCAACACATGAAGGGGTGGTTAAATAATCAATTACGAATCACAAGTGAAAGAGGAGACTGATACGAATCATTCAATCCTAAAATTAGCTAAATTGATTTACAAATGTGTGCTAAAAGTGAACTGGAGTGAAGTAACACACATCTAATTCACACACGAAGATTTCTTGAAATTTTTCATGAAACCACTTCCTTGCGCAAGGCAGTGGTTACGCAATCACCGCCCAATTTGGATGGTAGTTACACAACCGCTTCCCAGGTAGGGTGGTGGTTCCATAACTAGAGGCCAAAAAAATGTTGTGGGAAGTTGCAGAAAAGTAGGAAATGGTTAAGTAAGGTAAAATAAGCTACAAATACAAGATGCAAAGAGATTAAGGAGATCAAACATCTTTGGAAAAGACATGAATCATCATTGGGTAATTTGAACCTTTGTAGAAATATTGTTTTTAAAGTGAATAGAATAAGATTTCTAACTAACAATAGGTCTTTAAGACATTTTTTCCCGTGAATGTTCATGTCTACATTTAAGACTGTAACTTTTTTTTCGCTTATCAATGTAGTACATGTAAATTTAGGTCCATACACCCACCTTTTTAAATGTGAGTCGAATGGTTAGTAAGGGTTTCAATTTCTGAATCCACCTCTATATGAACAGGGGGTTGGGCTAGGACCATAGGTTTACCTTTCTGGAACATTAACAGAATCATCCCATGATGTAACGATGTATCCACTTTCTCATTTTGATAATCATTGATGGAAGAAGCAAGGGATATCAAGAGAAAGAAGGAAAAGCTCATAGCTTTGTTTCTATGTAGGTAATTGAGGGTGGAGAGATGGTAGGAAAAAATATTTCTAAATTTACCTTCTAAGGTAATATAGTTCATAAGAACCATGCATACATCCAGCCAATGATCAAGGAGACAACTTCTCACTATTCCATCATCAAACATAAGAATTCTTTTGTCCAGCCCAAAGAAAGTAATAATTTCACTCCCCCACCTAGTTTTATCCTTGAAAATTTTAAGGCCTTCCAAGGACAAACCCGTGGCCTCAACAATAGACTCTTCAGTAATAAAAATCTTCATACCCCTCATTTTGACACAAACCCTTTTGCAAGCATTACCAAA
The DNA here is from genome assembly GCA_019776745.2 of Taxus chinensis. Taxonomy (NCBI): domain Eukaryota; kingdom Viridiplantae; phylum Streptophyta; class Pinopsida; order Cupressales; family Taxaceae; genus Taxus; species Taxus chinensis. Next base: position 303,414,549 of record CM034146.1, read on the forward strand.
TTCAAGATCCAGTTGGGGATCATTACCTTTTAGCCTCCTGATGTAGTTGGAGAAGCCACCTCTTCTTAGCAACCTCCACAATGTACCATCCCACTTTATGTGCAAATAGATAGTTGGATTGGTGTGGACCCTGTCACCACCCATATTTAACCCAGATCTCTGCACAAACTTGAGACGTATAGAAAAGAAATTGTAAACACATAAAAATAAAACTAGACACAAGTTGGGGTGATTAATTCCCCTTCCTAAAAAATAATTAGTCTTCCCATAAGACATATTACATGAATCCATGAGGCTATCATACTGAAGCTCAAAGTGTTTTGTCATCATTAACAAGCATTAAGATATTGTTCCATGGTATTTTCCCACCCTACCAGATCATCTTTTTTGACATGTCATTTCCATGATTAGTTAATCTATTGGTAGGCTTATTTCTAGCCCTATACACATGATTAATTTCCACCTTCTCAAATGAGGCTAATAAAATTCTAGCTTTGGTGATGATATCATTAAGTTTCTAGCCTATTTTCCTTATTACTTTTAAGCATTGACAAGACCTAATTACAAGTGGTAAAGTTTAGTTGGACTTAGCTTGAGAGTTGGAGCCTAAAAATTGGTGGTGAGCTAAAAAATCGGTCAAGGTATCAGGATATATGTTTATTTTCTCATTGGATTTTTTCAGTTGGTCAAAATAATAATGTTTGCATGAAAATAAGGATACAAAGATTAGACCTAAAACGAAATTATTCTTGGTGATTTGAAGGAATTAGATGGGATGGTAGAGTTTGAAAGTTTGTGAGAATCTATAAGGCCATAAAGGGTATCCAAAAACCTTTTTTTATTATTTGGAGTCCTTAGTAGTTTCTTTAAACAATAAGGTTTGTGATAAAACATGGCTAGTAGAGCTTACTTGGAGTTTACGGGTGAATGTGAATAAATACGGTCTTGAATAACAAATGGAAGTTCTTGGATGAATTTTATTACAAGGAGAGGATATTGTGAAGAGTGTGAAGTAGAGAAACATCCCTTGAATAAATATTTACATGAATTTTGGTTGTTTGGTATATATTTTCATGGTAAAGTTATACAGAATTACATGGTTTGATATTTCTTGAAACTAATTATTGGTTTGTTGGTTTGGGTGTTTTCATCTTCTGTATCAGGCTTGCTCAAAAGGAATATAAACTATGCAACAACAAGTGACCCTTCTCTTGTCAATATTTTCGACACAAAAATAATTTTCCTTTGAACCACATTGATGAATGTTTACTCACCTTCATTATGTTAAATCATTTAATATAGTATTAATGTATTTCTAAAAAATATAAAACACATATATAAGAAAAATGTTGCGACATCTAACCAATTCTTCACATCCTCACACTATGTCTAATGTTTCTTGTGTCACTTCCCTTTGATTGATGGTGTGAATATTTTATAAATATGGACTCATTCATTCAAGATTATTTTGGTTTGGTAATGGTATTTGTAGATTGGTTGGAAGTTGTTTACGTGGATGTTTTTATCTCCAATCTATCATTTAGCTCTCACATATTGTATTTTCTTCTTCATATTTTTGAAGCTACACAACCACATCTAAAAAATTCAATAACATTAAATTCCCAATGGTATTATTTTCAACCTGACATAAAAAAGCAAACATGTAAATAAATAATTAATGGATACACACACACACACACACACACACACACACACACACACACACACACACACACACACACACACACACACACACACACTAAAAATACATCATTTATGTTTGATATGAATTTAAATACATTCCAAGTTTCACAAATTTTCTTACTCTAAGAAAGTTCTCTTCCAATTTTCGTTTCCACATTCAGCATCCCAAATGTGTGGTATTTATAGAAATTCCTCCCAAAGATATTCTGACATGTAGAAAAATGTTTCCTAAATAATATATCCTTCACTTATAGGTCCCTATGGATGTGCTAACTAATTTACAAATCCCTTTATGGCCTTCATGTACCTCTCTGTCCAAAACATCCATTATGTGTTAACTACACCTTCCATTTAAAGACCATCAACCAAATGTAGGAATATGTGAGTTTGAGAATCCATGAAAGAATTAAGTAGTTCCTTTTCTAATTTGTAAGAAATATCTGCAATATTTTATTTCTCCTGCTCAATCCTTGCTTCTGATATCTATTTGAAGACAACAACCTATTTTACAAACAATGATTGTCATGTTTTTTAATGTAACAACATTTTACATACAAATGGATGAGCTGTAGTTGAAAAAAAAAATCATATTACCTTAAAAAAATTGAAATTCGATATATTATATTTATTATGTCAAGTGGAAGATTACAAAATGACCCCCTTAAATCCAAGGGAAATATATGTAGTAAAAATAAGTTATAAAGGTTAAATATGAAGAGAATAATATGTTACATAATTTAAGACAAAAAATTAAGCAAGCTACCTTTAAAATGTTATGACAATCGTGTGTTATTAGGCCATTTATGCACCAATCAGTGGTAAATACATGTTTCATGGACGACCCATAGCCATTCGGTGTGCAAATCTCTTACATTGTTTGATTCACCAAATTGACTTTCTCTTTACATAATAACCATGGAGCCTATTCTTCATTTTTTAGACGTTTTTTATCCTATTGACTTTTAGATTGGCTATAGAACTTAGAATATCTTTCTCTTTTTTAGAGATGTGATTCCACATAGAAAATGTTATATTTTTAAATATATGCATTGGATCCAAAAGATTCCTAAGTGATAAATTATCCCACTACATAATATTGTAGAATATAGATAGTTTATTCATTCATGCAGGCATTACAACTTTGTCACTAAAGATAACCACACCAGATATCCCACCAATATGGATGAATATCCACATTTGATATTGTTCATTCTTGTTTGAAAGATTTACACCAATCCCCAAGTGACATAAGTTTTGTAGGTTATCTAATATCAAGTTTTCCATCAAAATTTATTTTCTTTTTAACACAATACTCATACTCCATCAGAAAAAACCTTTGATTTCCTTCATATACAACATTTTTGAGATATTTGGAGGAACTTCCACATAGTTGATCATTGTACCCTAGACAAGCATATTTTCCTTTTGTTAAGAGACCTGCTTATAGAAGTGGTTAATAAAATTAGTATATAAGGTAAAAATGCACACACAAATATACAAATGATCATTTATTTATGAATTTTAGCATATGAGAATTACCTGAACAAATAGCCATCCCATGAAAATCATGGATATTCCACCATAAGATGTCGTAATAGGTGAAATTCTTTTCACTAGTTCCAATGGGTTTTGAAAGATCATATATTAAAATTCCATCCCATATTGCTTACAACTCATCAATTAAGAGTTCTAGGTACACATCCATATTTTTTACTTGGTGCTTACCAAGTACCAATAATGACAACATTAAATGCTCCTAACAAATCATCAACCATGGATGAATATTATAGTTTAGAACAATTATTGGCCACACAGTGAAGCTAGATGACGTACTAAAAAAGAGGTTAACGACATCCATTACTAAACCAAACAATACATTGTGTGACCTCTCTCTGAGTTTTTCAGGCAACAATTGGTCAATGTGCTTCATTGCATTTGAAAAATAAGGAATGAGCCAAACTCCATCAATTTTTCTATTCTTATTATGCCATGACATTACATTTGGAAGTGACTTACAACTGAAAATAGGAAGTGACTTACAACTGAAAATATGCCTAATATTAGGGAGTATTTGAAAATGTCTTAATACCTTATTTGTAATGATGAGCCCTTTCACTCCTTTTTGAAATTGTGGTCCCCTAGAATTTGGGAAACTGACCTCATTCTCATATTCCTTCCTAAATAGAATGCAATCATTTGTGTATGCATCATAGTTAACATTGACAACCCTTAAATTTGATGATATTTTTTTTGCCTCTCTATATGAGGAGGGAAGTGTGTTCTTTTGAGGAAGTGAACTACTTTTCAGCAAGATGTAATAAAACAAAGAAAAGGAAAATAAAAACCTAATGTAAAACGTATGAAATATAATTAAATGTAAAATATAGTTATGAAATTATTATCTAAACTCAATAAAGTATTCACATTATTTTTTGACTAACACAACCTCACTTTAAAGTTTTTAAACACTAGTATAGCACTCAACAACGATGTTCTAGTCTCTCTTTATTTAAAGAAAGGATTCTTAGAAATTTTCATCCCATCCTAAATTACTCTTGTCACACACATCCAAAATGCACACATAAAAACTACACATCTTGAACATATTCTTCCCAGGTGGAACTATTGGTATTTCATCACCCAATAGGAAAGTCGTCATGGTGTTCTTGCCACATTACAATTTTTTTGGCTATCGGTATATTGGATAAGTGCCTGATACCCTTAGTGTTGTAGTGCATGAAGTGCAAGGGTAGGCCCCAATATCAGTCCCTGTACCGATATTAATCACATATTCAGGCCTCACGTACCTTTGATTATATCAAGGACTCCATCCAAAACAACCCAAAACCATCCATAGTTTGGCCATTTCCTAGGCTCCATTCAAGCCCATTTTTCTTTCTTCCTCACATTTTTCTAATAATCAACATAATTAAAATTATGTTGTGTGACTTGTTTGAATTAATTAGAAATCAGCATAGTTTATTTTTTATTGTTTGTCTCATGCCCATTATTACCCGTTATCAAGCAAGGAAAATGGAACAAACCATGACATCCAACAACATTCCCACTTCTATTATTATTTCCCAAAAAACTTCATCCCCTTCCATTGTTTCTTCCACCCCTTTGGTCACCTCTTCCATGGTTACCCAACCTATAGTTCCATTCTCCCTCTTCAAGAGACTCGGGCCATCCAATCTAACACCCATATCAAAACCAACCCATTTCTTTATCACCACTCGGTCCCATCCAAACCAGCTACACCACATCCGCAAATTCTATGGGAGATTTTGAGCCTCTTAACATCACTCATGAATGTGTGGAGTTTCAATAACTCCTTGATGCCAAACCTATTACTTTTCATGACTATCTCCTTTGTAAATATACCAAACTCCCCATTAAGGGCCCCCTATTCAAAAAAATTACACCTATCATTCACATCCCGAGTCTACTCAAGTCCTTATGTCACAACTTGTTGCTTTCTTCCCAAGATCCATGAATGAATTCGCCATAGTGCAACATGAACTTGGGTCCCATAAATCCTCATCTATAATATCTCAAACCCACTAATCCACTCAATTGGGGGTTCCCATACCTTCCAATATTCCACCTATCAACACTACTATCACCTTCTCTATCCTTGTCACCTCTTCATCCACTATGGTTATTAGTGCCCCTATCCAATCATCACAAGATACTTATTTGCTTCCCCCTTCATCTGAACATCATAACCTAACTTTAACTGTTACCTCCACTACCCATGTCCATGTGAATGTCATCACTTCACAACCCCATCCTTCTTAATCAACACAAACCCATTAACCTCCTTTTCAAATTTCCTTTCGTTACATACTTCACAATCAACCAAAGTCAATAACCACCCCATACTTATATCTCAACTCATCCCATAAGAAATCAATCTAGTATTCCCATTACCCAACAACCGACACAATCCCATAAATATTAGTACATTCCCATCTCCCGACAATAACCTATAGCTAAACCTATTCCGTTGCAACTGTATGCTGGAAAAGCGATAGGCGAGCATGAGAATCAACAAGTAATTCTTCCGCGTACCCGAACTCCCGAGGTCGTGCCGAGACAGCCGGTGGGGGTAGAATATGCAGACAAACTAATTAGGCAGTCTAATGTCTTCGACACGCACTAGTGGAATTTGCGAATCTAAGGCAAAGAAGGCCCTTCTAACTTGGACTGGTGTGATAGATCGATCAGCGAGGATGACTGCTCGAAGGCTCCAATCAATATCGAGCTCTGGCGTGATTCGATCTATAGGTTGCGGAATACGTGGAAAATGACCTGGGATTGTTTCGTGTATATCTCCTGATAAGGTCATATAGTGGATGATGAATACAATCGATTCTATGGACAATTTTCTGGCCTAGTCCAGAATTCCCTAGCTTCGTTAGCTGCTATATCTAGTAAGGATAGTTGCTCGATGATGATAGGTGGAAGTGGGGTGGACTGAATACCAAAGTACGTAGGCTAGCGTCTATATCGGATTGACCTATGGACTCGTTGGACTGTGGGGTCTGTGGATCACAACCGTAGACTCTCGATTGTTACGGTCCTGTTATGGTCATACGTGAGATCAAGTTCTAATCCCTAGTATCCAGTAATCGTATGCTTTCTCAGCTTCTATGTTTAGAACCAATAGTTGTGTGATCTTCTCAGAATACCTTACAGGTGTTCTCGCAACCTGGATTCTTAAGCTGGTATCTATATCTACGAGGGTGTCTCCAACATCTAGCTGTGGAACTAGAGGATCACACCCGAATGTTTGTTCTCTTTCGAGCCCTTCTACGGTCATGTGGATGTTTTCTAGGGTAATCTGTAGTTTGGCTGACTTGACCAAAACGCATGTGCTTGGTCGTCTTCTATGTTTAATCCTCTTAACTGTGAACTGATCAGTTGTAAATCTGTGGTTGTTCGGAATACTTGTATCCTGGGATTTTGGTCTATGTCAACTATCGCTGTGACTAGGTTTGGTTGAGGCACGATTGGCTCAAATATATATTCCCTGGGCTCTTGAGGTCCCGTGATTGTCATACGAAACAAAATGTAATCTAACTGTAATGAAACAAATTCTAACTAAGTGAAATAAACCTAACTACATATAACTTTTATTTTTCTATGAAATATTCTAACAATTTTAAGGAAAGAAAACTATCTTATGCGTATCTAGAAATACTAACTAAACAATAATTAAAAACAGACAAGATAACCGAGTGTGGTTATTTGCCTGTGTGATTTGTAGAATTATTCTAAATGACTAAAATAATCTGTCTAATCTACCTACAAGATTCTCGATCCTACCTCAAAAGTGAGGAGTGAATCATAGTTTCTCAGAAACTATCAATCCCCACAGCTTCCCTAGCAATATCGAGAATATAATGAAATGAAATAAAGTGATTAACTACTCTATTTGATATAAATCTGACTAGAACTTTGAAATGTAAAACCTGGATTCCGCAGAACAGTGGCGAATCCAATGGTGTGTGTATGATCTCGTCCCCTCAGTATGATCTTCTCGTTCTTTCGTGTTCACTTGGATCCAGAAAAGCGTGTAATGCTAGCACCGATAGGAGTAGATTTTGGGACAAGGACAGCTCAGAATGCAAACCGAGAATGCGAGTAGGAGAGGGATAGCGCAAGAGTACAGAGCTTGGCTTATGCGATTCCTAGCGGGATTTTACTGCGAGCCATGCAACGTGAAGCGACCAGAACCTTTGACTATCCTATATGAAGAGCAAAACCTGCAACTTTAATGGCTTCCCAAGCTATTCTATTCCAAAATAAAGACACTACTTGCACAAGTTGGATATGTGGCTTACCAACAGCTGAATGAAGCTAACCAGGCATATAATGGATTGAACTAAGAACTCCAAGACACAGTAAAAACAAATCTACAGCAAAGAGGAATTCAAAGGCAAGCTTCTAACCGGATTGGATGCAACAACATCACTGCCTGCACAAGATGGGTCTGTGGCTTACTAACAGCTGAGTAATACTGACCAAGTATGAAATAAGCTATGCTATCAATCCTAAGCAAGCTAACCAAAACACTAAAAATCATAAGACTCTAACAAGGAAAAATGGTGACCAAAAGCTCCAGCTCAAATTCTTCACCCAAATTCAGACCAAAAACTCCAGACCCAAAATCAGCTGATTTGCATGTACACAAACCATGCATTTATAGGAATTCCAACACTCAAAAACCAAAACCAAATTGAACTCCTAAACAATAAACAAAGGAAAAACACTGTTCCAGGGGACCAAAAACATTAATGCATGCTCAAGTCGGCAAAGAAAAGCTGGTGAAACGTGATATTTCACGCGAGTCACGTCAAAAGAGCGTTCTGGAAAATGCGCACAGGACCACCGCTCTGAGTAGGGCGGCGGTTATAGGACCGCCGCCCAGTTCAGGGCGGCGGGTAACGAGACCGCCGCCCTGCAGGGTGGCGGTTTCGTCACTGAAGGTCAAGAGGCCAAGGAAAGAGGGAAAAAGGGGAAAACAAAGGGCGCGGGGGCTAAGCGGGGCATGCGGGATGTTAACGCATACTCCGAGGGATTTTCCGGATCCCGAACACCTTGCGAGGAGACCTGTATCATCATTGGGGCACTTGTTACATTGTTCTGGCGGTACAGTACCTTACAATTTTGGGTACGTACATATTGCCCCCTCGGAGAAGTGTTTTAGCCATGAAGAGGCATAAAATGGTGGGTCCGAGTATGGCAGTCCCGAAATGGGGAGTTAGAAGTTATACCTTACACGTCCGTGTGTCGAAATGACGCCATCCAAAATTCCCGCTACCTGCAAAATGAAAAGAGAACTCAAGTGCAGATAGATACAATAATTTGGAAAACAAACACTAAAATAATAGGGAAAGAGGACGTACCATTTGTGCGGGGATAGGAACTTACCTCCGTCGGCGCTCCAAACCTGTGAAAAAGGCATTCAAAACAAAACAGAACAATATATATATGAAAGTGGGCCCATTTTCCTATTCATTTACGCGAGTCGATTTGATAGATTTTGAGCTCTGGGACCCACGGTGACGGTTTCTCGCGTAAGAGTAGAGTCAAAACATCCGTGAGTGAGATAGCGATCATGCCTCCGTGCGGAACGCCACCCCGCGAGATCACAGGTTGGTTTTCTTCAATTTTGCATTTTTCCCCCTTCAAATTTGAAATGGTAAATTATTTGTAATGGGGGGGTTATTTTTGAAAATGTTAGGTTCAAAAGGTCCGTCTAGGGGGGGGCGCCTACTGGGTAGGCTCTTTGTTTTTAGTTAAAATGGTCAATTTTTGCATGTTTTTTGGACTTTTTAGGGTATAAAAACCCGCGGGTTTTCGAGACCACGACCAGCCGCCCTGGCCAGGGCGGCGGTTACATGACCGCCGCCCTGTTCAGGGCGGCGGTTACACGACCGCCGCCTCTGAAGGCAACGGTTGGGAAACCGCCGCTCTGCACAGGGCGGCGGTTTTGCACAGAAAGCAAAAGGGACTTGCTTTTGAGTTTGTTCTTGTATTTTTATCACTTCTGTACATTTTTATGACTCCCTCGGCATTGATTAGATACTAACTTGCTCTGTTTTGTGTGTTTTTGGGTGTATGCAGGCGAGGGAGGAGTACATTAGATGGAGTCGAGAGAGGGAGTGTGATTGGTTTCCCGGGGTGTTGGATGCCCTTTCTCAGGATGAGGAGGATACATTACAGAGGGCCGGCATATTGCGTATATCACGCGTGCCCCATGTCACACCATCTAGTCACATCCTTTGTGACTTATTTTCTTATTGGGATGCAGATCGGAACACTTTCCGACTGCCAGGGGTTTGCGGTGAGTGGACCATCACTTTGGAGGATGTTTACCATATCATGGGGGTCACGATCATCGAGAGGATGACTTACCCTTGAGACCGCTGGGTTTATGGGCCCAGATAACACAGTGGGTAGGCTTACATGGGAGATGCAGTTAATCTCCACTGGGGCCGAAGAAGGGAGTGAGAGTTTGGTCTATTCCTAGCTTTGCCCATCCCCTTGATTTCGTCAGGCCATTATGGGGATCCTTGCCTTGAGATTGATCGGGGACAAGGGAGGGAGATACACTTATTATACTGCTGGGTCCCACATCATTGTACAGATTGAGGGAAATGGCCGGATTTATGCCTGGGGAGCTGCCATATTTTGGGGACTACCTACCACAATTTGTACAGGGTGGTCTATTTGTAGGGGTAGTATTTGAGTCATCCGACCTCTGGTTATGAGCTGGGTCTATGAGCACTTCGTCCCCTATGGCATAGGTGTAGAGGTGGTAGATCCTAGAGCTGTGAGGGTAGCCAGATGGATCAGACATGTCAGTGCTCAGAGCACCTCACTAGCCAGTTGCTTCCCTGACCACTGATGACATGGAGGCCACACCGTATCAGGCTCATGACAGGCATTATGGGGCGAGGAGGCTCTTACTTTGATTTCTTGCTCCACCACAGAGCAGCTTGTTGACAAGTGTAGGGACGGGTGGAGACACATCATTTTGGCCGAGTTCCTCAGCAGTTTGGGCTGCCTTACATGGGTATGATTCCTCCAGTGATGCACCAGTGTACAGGTCAGTCCTAGAGGCCAGAGGAGGTCCTAGAGGCCAGTGGTTGGACAGTTGTTACCCCTGGCATTTCTATTGCATCCAAGAGGGATAGTACGTGCTCAGAGGGAGAGCTGGTGCTTCTCAAGCACCTTTACTTCAGATTACTGCCGGTCCCGCCTACATAGTAACGATGACCCCATTAGACATAGAATCTGAGTCTAAGGAGTTCACAGGGGGGATTCGAAGGAGGAGACAGAGGCTGAGGTCAGTGATTCGAGTGGACAGGAGGACAGTGATCCTGAGTGGCATGACACTCAGGATATCATGTAGGCAGCGAGGGCAGGAGAAGAGTGTAGAGAGGGTGACTCTAGTTTTAGAGAAGCCATTCTCTCAGGGCCTTGGTAGGGAGGACGAGTCCATAGTAGGATGATCATGTTGCCTCCGGCCATATGAGGAGTGCACCAATCAGTCGGCAGCGGCATCTGTGGCAGGTGCGCTGATCCTAGTAGGCCCATCCTGGAGGCCCGGTGATCCCGAGTAAGTTATCCTCTCATCTTTTAATGTTTTCTTTGAGTTAGGACTTGCCTTAACCGCTATCTCTCCTTATATGTTGTATCTTGTACTCATGTTTAGCCTCTTGATTAGTTTCTAATTCGTCTTTCTCCTTTATTTTACAGAGACTGTCGATGAGTGGCGAGACCTGATCTGCTAGGGTATGCACCGATACCCTGATGATCCCTATGGAGAAGACCCGTGAAGAGTTGTCTGTAGATGCAGAGGAGCCTTCAGCAGCTGGTAGACATACCGACGTCTTTTCGCTCCTATCTGGCATGTGGCCAGGATGGTGTCGACCCTTCGTACTAGAGCTGGCAGGCTAATAGGAGAATGCCGAGCGCCTGATGAGGATTCATTCTCATGGTGAGACCGCGAGCTGCCCCTCGGGATCGTGAGCCCTTCGTTCACTTCAGAGCGCCAGCGTAGCTGGAGTCCTAGGTGTGGGCGTGCACCTTCAGAGGGATCTCATAGGGATTGAGAAGCCACTTGGCTCTCTTAGTATATTTTGTATGATAGATTTGTTTATATTTCCCGGGCTCTTTGAGCATTTTGACCATGCTTTAGCAGCATGATGGCATTGTACAGGAATTTTGATCATTTATATATATGCATTCTTTTTGGATCAAACTCTTGGCATTCTCGTTTGACCTTGTTTCCATTTCCAGCTGCTTTGTGTAAAATAATATTTTATGGCTTATATGTTTTTTAGAACGTATGCAATGGAGAACAAATGATACGAATGTTAACTTTTTTTTTGTATTTCATGATGCTGATATATGATAATGTAGATATACAATGTGATCTTTGATCTTTAGTTTCTTTAAGCAATTTTTTGATACTTCATATTTGTTTTGGCAAAGTGGTGAAGATAAGCCGGTACGATGAGCAGATAAACTTGCCCCACTCCTAGCTCCATGCGACTAGTAAGATGTGAGGGCTCATCACCGAGAGCTAGAGAAGGGCACAAGTTATGAAATGTGTTGAAATGGTGGTGACGAGAGATAGAAAAAACTTTGATGGAACCAAACTAGGATGCTACAAGTCTTACTCTACCTGAGTGACTTCCATAGTTTTGGGATGTGACTTGCTTTGTAGTTTATCTAGACTTAGATCCGTATAAGGCCACATGGTAGAAAAAATCTAGGTTTTTAGGATTTTTAACTCTCTTGGAATTTTAGAGCATCTGATGCATTTATTTTCAAATCAAGACTTCAAGAGTTTGAATTGTTTGCTTATGACCTTTTAACATTTGCATTGTCAAGAGGACCCCCTACGCCCTGCCCCATGCTACTAGTAAGAAGTGTGGGTTTATCACCATGGGAAAGGTATGGGTGAGTAAGGGCATTTCCATCCTTTCCCAACCCTACGTCACTAGTAAGAGACACAATCTCATCACCAAAGGTTGGTAGGGCAAGGAAATGTGTAAAATTAAATTTTTCTGTTTGATCTACTATTTGACTTGTCTTACTTGAGCAAAATTTCAAGTGTGTTCTTATTTCCAAAGAGATATATGTATGGGATAGATGTGACACAATGAAGCTTCTAGAATAGACCATGGGCAAGACACCTATCCTAGGAAGAAATGCAAAGTGAGAACAAACCTGCAGATATCGGTATGGTTACCGTTAAGACTTTGTCATATCTAGATTTTATGTGATGAAATGATTCCAAAACAAGTGATGATATTATGAAAATGGAGAAGATATGATTAGAAAGTGCTTATGCCAATACCATCATGAATTTTGTAATGAATTGCTTTGAAAATGAGATTCTTTGATCACAAAATGTATGAGAACAAGCGGACAAAATGATCCTAATCTAAATGAAGATGCAATGTAGATAGTAACTATACAAGGAGCGTTAGCTGCTTACGCATAGAATCGTTTAAGGTGGAGGGAATTGATTATTTCACCTAACTCCTCACCTTCTAGCATACATAAGAGATATGCACCATTTCCATAGTCCTTCGTGACTCGGTATGGGCCCAACCATTTGGGTTGGAACTTTCCTTCCCTTCGCCAGTCTTTTTGTCAATCCGATTGTCTAGCCTTAGAACTAGATCACCTTCGTATACGTCTCGTTCATAGAACCTTCTTATTATACTGTCAGCACATCCGGCCAACATAGAGCTCTGTGCCACTGTTCAACATCTAACCTAGATTCATCTAGGATTTCTAGTTGGTAGAGACATGCTTCTCTATAAGCGCCTTCATCCAGAATCCCTTGTAATGAGATACAGAGACTAGGTATTTCAACCTCAAGCGGGAGAACTGCTTTTGCCCTGAATACTAGCGAAAAAGGAGTTGCTCTCTGTTGGTGTTCTTATTGAGGTTTGGTGGGCCCACAAGGCCGAATATAACTACAAATGCCAATCTCGCTTGTTTTCTTTTATAGTTTTAAGGAGAATGGATTTTAATGTTTTGTTTGTCGCCTCAGCCTATCCATTGGCTTGAGAGATAATACAGGGAGGTTGTATGATGGCTTATTTTAAATTTTTTACACAGTTCATGAACTTCATCATTCTTAAAAGAAGTCCCCATTATCTGAGATAATGATTTTTGGGACACCGTACCTGCAAATGATTTGGTTCAAAATGAATTTGGCGATTATAGAACCCGGTACAGTAGTAAGAGGCATAGCCCCTCCTACCCACTTGGTAAAATATTCGGTGGCTGTAATTATGAAAATTATGGCCATCTGTAGATGAGGGAGAGAATTTCCCTATCAAATCTAGGCCCCATGTAGAAAAGGGCCATGGAGTAGCAATTGGTTGTAGAGCTTGTGCCGACATGTTAATCTCGTGGGAGTTGGCACTTATGACACTTTCGTACAAACTCTATTGCAACACGTTCTAGAGTAGGCTAGAAATAGCCCATTCGATGTATTTTACGAGTGGTGGCATGACCACCAAAGTGGCCCCCACATATTCCGCTGTGAGATTCATGGAGAATCCTCCTAGATTCTTCTGTGTCGACACATCTTAGAGAGCATTCCATCGAATGCCTTTCGATAGAGCACTTGCTCTAGTGATGAAATATTTATCTATGATAATGCGTAAATCACCTTCTTCGTTGCAGTGTCAGTACCTTCCAGATACGTATGGTCCATTATATAATTAATAATATCAGTGTACCAAGGACACTCAGAGATAGGAGGTCGGGTTTTTATGTAGTATATGCACGCATCTAGAAAGTCCAGATCCACCAGATCACCTCCGTCTAATGGGTTATCAGCTAACCAATCCGCGATGATTTGTCCCTTAACTGGACTTCTGATTTACGAATGTTAATTCAAATTCACCCATTAAGGTTATAAAACGTCCAACCTTTTTAGACAAGGACCCTTGTCATGAGGAAGGTCTGTAAATACTATGTCTTTACAATGACCCTTGTTTCTTGATTTAACATGTAGTGTCTTAAGACGTTTGGTTGCAAAGACTATGGCAAGGCATTCTCGTTCTTCTTGCATGTATAGCGTGTTTCATAGTCGAGTAATGTTCGAATAATGAAATAAATCATGCACGTTCTATCTTGTCATCATCCTCTTGGGCCAGCATATAGGCTAGCGAGACATTGGTAGCTTGCGAATATAAAATTAACGGGCGGTCTGGCTTAGGTGGCATTAGCATAGGTGGTGACAACAAGAAACACTTAACTACGTTGAAAACCTCATTGTAGTCTTCGGTCCAATCAATACTATAATATTTCTTGAGTGAATTGTTGATTGGGTGAATGGCGAAACTTAAGTCCGGGATGAATCTCTGGATTACGCCAAGCTTTTCGAGAAATGACCTGATTCCTAATTCATCCGAAGGTGGGACCATTTAAAGAACAACCTTAATTTTTGTTGGGTCAACATCTATTCCTTGTGATAATATAATGTAACCTAGGAGTTTCCCTCCCGTTACACCAAAGATGCATTTTTCTGGATTTAGCGTGACTCCGTATTCTATTAGACATGAAAGAATGATGCAAAGTACTTTTGGATGGTCACAACACTTCTTGGCCTTGGCCAACAAGTCATCCACGTAGGATCCCAAAATTTATGAATAAGATCATGAAATATATATGGCATATCCCGCTGGTATGTAGCTCCAACGTTCTTGAGACCGAATGGCATAACAACATAGCAATAGGTTCCCCAAGGAGTTATAAACATGGTTTTAACTTGATCTTGTTCGGATATTCTGATTTGATTGTATCCCGAGAATCCATCCATGAGAGACAAAAGTTCAAAACCAGCTGTTGCATCAACAATAACGTCTATGGATGGTAATGGGAAATCGTCTTTAGGACACGCTTTGTTGATGTTTCAGAAATCTATGCAAATGCGTATCTTTCCGTTCTTCTTGAGAACGGGAACCATATTAGATACCCATTGGGAGTAGTCAACTGGCTTGATAAATCCTACTTGAAGGAGTTTTATTACTTCCTCTTTTACCATGAGAGCTACTTTGGGTTTCATGGGCCTTGATTTTTGTTTAATTGGCTTTGCATCTGATCTAGTGACGAGGTTGTGTACTGCAATGTGGGGTGCAACTCCCGTCATCTCCTTGTAATTAAATGCAAACGCCTTCTGATGTTCTTTGAGAACCTGAGTATGTATTTCCACTTCTTCTGGTGTCAACGTAGAACCTAGTTTCAATATTCTTGGTTCATCTTCTGTCCCAATTTTGACATCGATTGTTTCTTCGATTAAAGAGGCGTTACCCTCTTCGAACTCAGGTGGTGCTGGAGGTAAATCTAAATCATCCCCATTTTCTATTGCGTATATGTTAGG
This sequence comes from Taxus chinensis, assembly GCA_019776745.2. NCBI lineage: Eukaryota > Viridiplantae > Streptophyta > Pinopsida > Cupressales > Taxaceae > Taxus > Taxus chinensis. Next base: position 303,430,183 of record CM034146.1, read on the forward strand.
TTCCCTTTGTGACGGAAGATCCGTTACGGGATTTCCGAAGTAGGAGGACGAATGTGGGATCAGGGATAAATCTAGCATGTGATAGGAGAGATGTAATGATGTATAGGCATTTAAATAATCCAAAGTAGCCACATCATTTCCAACATGGTCTAGGACGGTAGATTAGCTTCCGCTTAAAAGAGGATTTGTCATTGTTTTTATTAATGGTTCGTCACGAATGGATACTGTGAAGTGAGTATCTTCTAGCTCATTTCTTGGAGTAAAACGTGATGCTGAGGTTGCTATTGAATCGGCAAGAAGATTTTTCTCTCGCAGGATCACTTCAATGGATATGAAGTTAAACGCCTTGCTTAAATCTAATACAGCATTTTTGTAGAGTTGTAAATGTTCGGCTTTAGTTTCATATACTTCAACAACTTGGTTTGTTACTAATTACGAGTCTCCCAAGACTCTGATGTTATCAATACAAATCCTTCTGGCTAAGGTGAGGCCAAGAAGGAGGGCTTTGTACTCAATGCCATTGTTTGTGCATTCAAAGTTTAACTTAAATGAGAATGGGAGGACCTTCTCCTCGGGCGAAGTAAGAATTATACCTGCCCCTGCTCCATAATGACATTTAGCTCCATCGAAATGGAGAGTCCAATATTTAGCTGGGAGTGTAGATGTTGGGGCATCTGCCGCGTTTGCACACTCTACTTCTATCATACAGAGATCCTCTGCCGGTAAGGAACCAACACCTAGGGAAAATCCTATGCCTACTGAATCAAATGGTAAGAACATTGGTGAATCTTGTTCTATCAATTCAACGATTTTCACAGTAGTCCCTAATGATACTGTTTCTTTAGTTTTACCTTTAGGGGTTGGAGTTGTTTTGGCTATGCTGGTAGTTTCAAGATCCATTGTAGGTATCAACTTTTCCTCTGGCTTTGGGTCAGAGGGTTTATTAAGTTGGTTTGTTGGCAGCTCAAATTCTGAGTGCACCCCTGGTCTTTTCTTTAAATCAGCTAGGTGCAAATCGAAAGGTTTTGGATCGCCTTTGGCTACAAATACCTTTCCCAGATGCAAGAATCTTACTTCTTGAAATAGCGTGGAAGGGATTGCCTTCATTCGATGTATCCAAGGTCGGCCGAGGATCATATTATAGTTAGTTTCCCGATCTATAATATAAAACTTGTTATCCCCGTTTTGAGTTCACGACAAAACGATCGGATAACCCCTACAAAATTTTCAAAGTGATTTTGCATTATGGCCTCTTTTAAAGAGAATCGGGTTTTCGGGTGTTACCAACAGTTTGACATAAGTTTTAACATGCTTTATGTCTTGTATCTTCCGAAGCCCGAAACCTACCTCATACTGTGAAAATCAGGTTTTCGGACATCCAACGCATCGGAACATACCTAAGTTAAAACCTGCTTTGTGTCGTCTGACTTCCGAAACCCGAAACCCGCCTTGTATTGAGATAATCCTTTGTATTCGGGTTTTCGGAACCCCAAAGCATCGGAACATCCATGATCCAAAACATGTTTTATGCTCCATGATTTCCGATTCCCGAAGTCCGCTCAATCCTTTGTATTCGGGTTTTCGGGGCTATGTAGCATCTAAGCACCTCATGCTTTATGCATCATGTTTTCCAAAACCCGAAACCCGAATTGCACTAAATCTCCTCGTGTCGGGTTTTTGGACCCCTCCAACATGCTGACATGGCATTCATACCGAGTGGTCGGTGAGTTGGCACGTGCCAAGCTGAAGTGTATTAATTTCCATTTTCTTATAAATACGCGGATTTCCACGTCATTCTTACCATTCATATTTTTAATTCATGGATTATTCGCGCATGCTCTTCCGTTTTCAAAACCCCGCAAACTCGCATTGCCTAATTGGATCGTCTGTTTTTGATCTTACATTTCTCGAATTGAAGGTATTGTTCTTTTCCTTCTTTATTCTTGATTTTTATGGATCGATTGCGTGTATTTTCTTCCCAATTTCTTGCCAGTTGTTGAAGGTTCTCTTTCCTTCCTCTTTCTGTGTTGTTTTGGAAAGGGTTTTGGGTTTTTAGGGTTTATCTCTTTTTGAGGACTATCAATTGGTGCTGTTTCTTCCAAATTCTAATTATATGCATGATTCATGGGTAACAAAAAAAGAAAAAGAAAAAGGAAGTTGTATATTTGGAATTCAAGAAAGACTCTGTTTTTGCTTCTCGAATTTTGAAGACTGTTTTACAGATTCAAAGGTCCGAAGTATATTGGAAGCTTGAAGTGTCAGAGTTTCTCAACATTCCGACCTCAAAAGAAAGTGCCGGGTATCTCTGAGTTTCCGTCATTAACAACAGTGGGTGCTGGGTTTCCTCCCATTTCTGCCATTGACAGTGAGTGTCGGGCATCTCCGAGTTTCTGATATCAAAAGCAAGTGTCGGGATTTGCCAAAGTTCCGACATATCAAACTTGTCGGGTTCTCAGGGTTTTCTGACATCCTCTTCTGTTCCTGTCGGACTTTTCTATTCTTCCAGCATACTTAGTCAATCGGGATTTTCAGTATAGACAACATCTCCTGAGTTTCAAGCCTTTCTCCCTCCAACATTCTTCATGTCGGACCCTAGTCCATCTCACGAGAAGGCCGAGAAGTCTAGCAGAATGAAGTACAAATTTAAGAAGCCAGAATCTCCATCATATATTGATTGCAATTATGATATCAGGGATACTGAACTTGGCAATATAGATATGGATGACTTCTGGAATAGGGTGAAGAGTTCTTCTCAGACCCCATGGATGACAACTTTAGCTAACAGTGGCTTGCCCCTTACAGCAGGTTTTCCCATGTCAGCCCAATGTCCAGAATTGGTTTTGGCTTGTGCATCTAGTTACGACTTGGCTTCTCGTTCCGTGAGGAATCAGGCTGGTGAGGTAGTCATAAAAACTAGATGGAGCTTATTTTGATGATCTCCTGAAACTACCTAATTTCGAAGAGTATGGGGACCTAAACATCAAGTCGGCTTAGAAGGCCTGGGATAGTAATCAGGAAGACTACATTAAGGATGTCAACAAGAAGTTCCTGGTCAAGGCTAAACCAGCAGTATCTAGAATTCCAAGGACTATCCCTAGATGTGATTTCATACAGGAAATCAATGATATTATCACCCTGCTGAGCCGGGTTTTTGGCTTGCCAGAATCAAATTTATCTCATGGATGGATGTATCAGTTTATGGTAACCATCAAGAAGAATCAGCAAGGGACTGACTGGGGAACCCTTATCAGCAATGAAATTGATTCTCAGATGACGACGGTCTTGTCAACCGAAAAGTTTTATATGTTTTCATATGTGGCTTATGCAGCGGCCAGGATGAGGAACTATCCCGGGCTGGATACTAAGGGAAGCAGAACGACAAACCCAGTTTATAAATATTTCCCTCAATTGACCAAGAAGGGGTCCAAAGAGCATTTTAGAAGGGTAAATGATGCCTTCTTCTACGAGAATATCTGTCGGCTGAACCCGGAACTAAGAAAGACAAGAGTCTCAGACGAGGCTTGGACTGAAGTATCTAAATGGGGGTGTATCTTCTTGTAATTCAAGAAGTTTACATATCTTCGAACAGTCATGTACTCGGGAGAGCCTTTCCATCTGCCTCGCTATCCAGGGGATAGATTGATATTGATAGAATTGGTCAGACAGCTGTTGGATTTTCACAAATTCCAACAAAGCAAGCATAAGGCAGTAGTATCCTTCCCAATTTCTATTGGGAGATATACTTGCTCGACAGTGGCAAAGGCCAAAAATGTTGAAAGTGAACTTCAGGAAAAATTAAAGAAGCATATGAAGTCCCGGGATGGTTTTGACATCCGAGGAGTGCTTAGAGCCTATGGAGCCCAGCATCTGCACAGGCCCAACATTGACGATATATGGGTTGATCTGCGTAACAAAGTTGCGGTTCACAGAAAAGATAATAGTAGGTTGACTATTAATGAGATTCAGATGCTGGAGCTTTCTGATTTTCCAGATGGCACGAATGAAAATGAAAGTGTGTTGGATATGTCCTATGATGGGCTTAATGAAGATCGATACATTTTTCCACCTATTGATTGGTCGGCAAGCGAAAAAGCCTCTATCACAGATAGGTCGGCTCTCATTCTTGCTCGCACCCAAAAATGGCTCTCCTCTTGGGGCATGAATTTTAAAGATGACAAGTTTCCCAAGTTGGCTGCTTCGGAGGTGGGGCCCTCCCAAAAGAAAAAGGACAAAGAATCTCCTTGGGGGCCTATAAAAATCAGGATTCCCAAGAAGAGGAAAGAAAGACAAATCTCTTCAATTGTTTCTCCAGCTCAAACGGTGGTTGTGCCAGAATCACCAACACCACCAGAAATAGGAGAAATTAATTTGGAAGAAGGAGGAAGCCAACTTCTGTCTTCACCATTTTCTGATTGCTCAACTGGAGAGACCTTATCTCTTGCATTCAAGGCTTTAGAGTCTGAATCTGCACCTCCTCCCTCACAGCCACTTCTACCTCCTCATTCTCCATCCACTTCTGCAACCATGGCCAGTATTTTCTCTGGGCTTTCACCCCTCTCTGCTGGAACCCAAGTGATCACCAGCACGCCCCAACCTGTACCTCTCTTTGCTGCATCTACTACCATGTTGGCTGCTATTCCCCCTTCAATAGTAGAATCTTCTCCCCTTGAAAGTAGAATACCAGTTACTACAACATTGACAATTTCCTCTGATACGGACACAATGGCTACTCGAGAAAACTCTGAGGAAGAGGAAAGTAATTGTACCCCTACCAGCCTTTGATTTCAGCTCACTCAAGGCTTCTACTATGCGAAATCAGCCAAGAAACCCAAAACAGTTTCAAGGGTTTTGGTAGATGCTTCAGGAGATAAGTTCGTAGAAATTGCCACTCCTTCAGCTGACAAAACTAGAGATGATATAACTGCTGCTGATTATCAGATAACCAAGGTGGCTCTAGGGAAAGTGACAGCAGAAGGAGCACAACAAGATGCACCGGCTTCCATAGACGTGCTGTACCAAAAGTTGAAAGAAACAAAGGACAGCAGAAATGAGCTTAAGGAAAAAGTGGAGCAGTTGACAGAGGTTTTGATTAAACTCTCAACACCCATGGAATCCATACCATCTTCTTCTGTATCTGCCGGATTCGATTTCTCATCGGTGCCTACGATTGAGAAGATTGCTAAAAAAGGAAGGGTGGTTGATGAATGGATCCAAAAGTTGCTCCAACAGGGGGAGGAAGTAATTCAAGACGTGGTGAAGGTTCATAAGTCTTTGGGAGAGATTCAGAAGGAAGGAGAGAAGATGGATGAGGAATTCACTGAAGAAATTGGACAGCTTGATTTGACTTGTGAAGCTCTCCAAGTGCTAAAGCAAATACCAGCACATCTCTTGGTAGAAGAAGGCATTCTTCCACATACAGATAAACACTTCCAGCTGACCAAGGCCATCAAGTTCAGAGTAAAGATCCTCAACGAAGCCTGCAGCAAGTTGAGAGAATCAAGGGATAAATTGATCGATGGGAAAAGTGATCTAGAAGAAGAATTGCTGAAGATTTGTCCAAAGGTGTCAGTTGGGAGCTCAGGTATCCTATCAGCAGATGATCTCTTCAAACAAGTCCAAGAATTTGTTCAGCATGAACTTGTACACGAATTTGACCTTGAAGTCATTAGTCAGTTTGTAAGGATAGAGCATACTTTGGAGGCCTTAAGAAAGCTCAGCAAAGGATTGAAAAAGATTCCCGGCATTGCCAGCGATGTTTCATGAGACCTGCGAAATGTGGAATGATCATTCCACTGCACCTGATGAAAATGAAATGCAATGCATTATTCGGAAATTCCAGGAGTTTCGGAACAAACAGTCTCAGCTGGAGGAAGAGAAAGAAGAAGAAGCAAATGATGATGATTCGGATTAAGTCCCAACGTCCCATGTCATTTCTATTTTTAGATTGGCATGTCTTTTTTATTTCTGTTTTGTCATAATTTTGATTCATGTTTTGACTTGATCTCCTGTGTGAGAGTCATGCAAAACTGAAACTCCAGTTAACATGCTACTTTTTAGGATCTGTCCTATTTTATCTCTAGTTCCTTTTGTTATAAATAAGGGATGCCTGTGCATTCAAAAGGTTCGAGAATTTTTGGAATATTGAGGGGCTATTGGAAAGGAGAAAAACTTTGTGTTTTCTTTTAATCATTTTGAAGAATAGAAGATGATATTGTTTTACAGACTTTGTGTTGTGGAATATATCTTACTTAAGACAGTGTTCTTATGTTCATGATCTTAAGCTATTCTTTGCATAGCATCTTAGTGTTTCTGACTATTTCGAACATTATATTTGTGATCTAAAACTCGTATGATTATTTCGTGCTCTGTTTTTACTCGAAAGAAAATACGTTTCTCCCCATTTCTTTTCTATCGTGCTTCTTTCACTGTAACATTTTCTAAACCTAGTTCATTCAAGAAAGTAATATCCTTGAATCATGTGAATGTGGATTTCAGGATTTCATCGCAACCCCCCATTGGTTAGATTAGTGTGAATATCGTATATATCATTTACTATGTTTTAGATTAGCAATAAAAATGCAGCCTCACTTGTCTTTGAGGAGGGATTTAATCCCATGTACTGTGGTTGAACCTCATATTTTGATTTGACAAAATATCCAACCAACACCTATAGAATCAAATGGTAGGAACATTGGTAGATCTTGTTCTATTAATTCAACAATTTTTGCAGTATTTCCTCGTGATACAATTTCTAAAATGTTAGCCTCATCCTTGAGGGCTGGGATAGTCTTGATTAGGCTCATAGTTTCAAGATCTATTATAGGTACCAATTTTTCTTTTAGTTTTACATCGGTGGGTTTATTAAGTTGATTTGTTGGGAGTTCAAACTCCGAGTGAATGCCTAGTCTTTTCTTTAAGTCAGCCAGGTGTATATCGAATGGTTTTGGATCACCTTTGGCTACAAATATCTTTCCTAAGTGTAAAAACCTTACTTCTTGAAATAACGTAGAAGGGATTGCCTTCATACGGTGTATCCATGGTCGACCGAGGATCATATTATAGTTAGTTTCCTGATCTATAATATAAAACTAAGTCAGGATTGTTTTGGGTCCTAAGGTGACCGGTAATATTATAGTTCCAATTGAGGTGCTATAATGCTATCATAGCCTCTTAGCATATTCTGGGTCATGGAACTATTTGTTTCTCCATACCCTAACTTTTGAAGGAAAGAAAAGGGGACTATGTTAACTGCTGCCCCATCGTCAACCATTGCGCGTTTCACATAGTTGTTATAAACCCATACTTGCAAGTGTAAGGCTGGATCACCTCGTCGTGCAATCTCAGCGTCTGTTGGCATTTTTTTTTTTCAAATATGAATTCGGTATCCCTATCCGGCTGTCTCGGAGGGTGGATATCAAAGTCTACATGATTTACTTGTGTTTCGGGAGGTGGAGTGATGTTAATTAGATGGCCTAGACCTAATGCTTCTAAAAGAGCAGCTCTGTGAGGGGGAGAGTTCTTTAGTAAGTCCAAAAATGAAATGTGTGAAAAGGTCTTTGTTAGGTCACTAATTAAATCATAGGCACCGATGGGTTTTTCAACTATTTGCTGACTCTTATCTGTCTCTGGCAGATGACTTGGGCTTGGTTGAGAGAAATACTCTCATGTTCTTGTTATAGCTTCGATAGGTAGTTCAATGTCTAATTCTACCAAACTAACTATCTTAGGTCTTGGTTGAGCTCCCAACTGTGGCGCAACTGATGGATTTAATGAAGTCGAAGCTTCATGATCATTGTTTCCCATTATTACACCTTTCTTTGTTCCATATGGATTCAGCCTATTGCTGTCATGATTTGGGAGTGGATCATTAAAGATCTTAAGGGGAGCATTCTGGGGGGAAACTACCCCTGCGAGAGTATTTGGTTGTGGTGAGACGGGATCTGCCAAGAACAGGTCTATGAAGAACTGTCTTTGTTCTTCTGGCAAACGTTGCATAAATTTATTGTAGTCACGACATGTTCTAGTGTCGTGACCATGAATTTTATGGAAACCACAATAAGAATTGGGATTATAATTCCTGTTTTCTTGGTTTGGTGTGTATTGTGGCCTAAAATTCCGATCAAACTGTTGCCTATTAGGACCAAAGTTTTGGAATTGTTGTTTCTGGTTTTGACTTTGGTTTTGGTAACCAAATGAGTTTTGGCTTGGCCCTTGTATGGGATTTCACCATTGTTGTTGTTGTTGTTGTTGTTGTGGATGGTTAAAATCCACTGTATTGACAGTCGGGGTAAAATTGTTGTTTCGCTGGTTGTTTGTTTGTGATGGAGTATTAATGACATTTACCCTCTTGGGCTGGTCGGTTACCCCATCCGTTGTTACCCCACGATTTTTGTTAAGGATTTTGGGTCCTTGATTGACATTTGTGGTAGTTGTAGTATTTTGAGTGGAGGTGATTAACCTCCCGTTTGCTCCATACGTCTTACGACCACTATCTATTGTTGCTTGATCTATTCGCAGAGCGCTCTCAAGTACTTCATCATAAGTCCTTAGTGGGAACTTCTGGACTTCTTCCTTCACTTCGCTGCTGAGAGAATGAAGGAATAAATCACATAGTTCCATCTGATCCATGTTTGGAGCACTTGCTGATGAATAAAGAACTGTACGCCACCTCTGGATGAAGTGGGCGATAGATTCATTGTGTTCTTGTTTGATATGCAAGAATTCTCTGATTCCTGTTCTTAATAGTTTATTCATGTCGAAGGCCTTGATGAACTCAGACACAAGTTGTTTGAATGAATGTATGGAAGCTTCAGGTATTCTATAATACCAATCGAGAGCGATGCCTTCCAAGGTTTTGGGAAATATTTTAGCAACAACTCCATCCCAAGGGAGTAATTCTCGTATGGCTATAGCGTAAGCTTTGATATGCGCATTCAGATCTCCCTCACCCTTGAACTTAGGCAAATCAGGGAGAGGTCTTGGAAGCATGACACTTCGTATGGTGAAATCTAAGGGTTCCTTTAGATATTCTGAATACGTCCCTATTGCATAGCTTTCGACCATTGATGGTGTTTGGTGAGGGAGTGGTGGTGGGATGGGTTGTTGATACGGTGCAGCATACGCGTTGGCAGGGGCATAGGGAGGTCCCTGTGTTTGAGAAAACATGTCAAGAGAGGAGAACATATCTCCTTGTGGTGATTTAGAGTACATGTTTAAATAGGACGGGGTATTATCGAGGAACGGACTGTTCGACATTAGACCGGGAGGAATAGTGTTAGAGATGATAGGCCTTGTTGGTGTTTGCTGTGGATATTGAGGAGGCATGCCTAACGTGCCTACTCCCGTAAGGAGATCTACCTGACCAGAGTGGTATGGAGGATTGGAACTTCCTGTTTGTATGAACGGAGAATTTTGACTTGCTTGAGCCAGTTCTAACCCTCTCACTCTTTCTACTAACGTTGAAATGACTTCATTTGGTGAAGTCACGGTACTTTTCCTGAGCGGCGTTTGTTGTATACCTTGGTGTTGTAAAGGTACATGATATCCTGTCATAAATTGATCGCTATTTTGCCAAGTTTCTCCCAGAATATTTCCTGTATGCAGTGGTATAGAGGTATTTTCTTGAAAAGAGATTTCGGGTTGTATTTGTAATCCTCCTATAGATGGATACATTCCCTGGGAGCGTTGTTCACTCCTAGGATAACGTGTTGACTGTCCATCATCTAAGACCAGGTATGGATCTGATTGCCTACTAATTTGTGGTCTGAGTAACATTTGAGGAGATGAACCAGATTCTCCTGTAAACGTCATATTGTTGGAACCTGAAGGTTCTGTTTGTTGGGTTCGAGGGGGTTGATCTAACTCCTCAGTTTGAAAAGACGAACTATATTTGATTCTTTGGGTTTGTGTTGACAACTGATTAGTTGAATAGTTGTCACCCCATACTGAGAGCGAGGGTGATGATTCCCTATTCTGTTGGGCGTAGTATGCCTCAAGACCTAGGAGGGGCCTGCCATATGCGTCGAATCCCGACATATTCGGGGGGTATATGAATACCCGCAGAATAATGGGAAGGAGCGAAGGTGGATGAGAGAAGAAGAAAATTCTCAAAGAGAAGGTGAAACAATTGTTTGTTCACGTCGGGTTCACCAATTTTGTACGCCGGAAAAGTGACAGGCGAGCGTGAGAATCAACAAGTAACTCTTCCGCCTACCTGACCTCCCGCGGTCATGCAATCACAAGCCGTGGGGGTAGACTATGTTAGACAAACTATTAGTCAGTCTAATTGTCTTCGACACCAGCTAGTGGAATTTACGAATCTAGGGCAAAGAGGCCCTTCTAACTTGGACTGGTGTGATAGATCGATTAGCGGGATTATCTACTCGAATGCTCCATCAATATCGATCTCATGGCCGTGATTCGATCTATAGTTTGCGGAATACTGGAAATGACCTGGGATTGTTTTCGTGTAGAATCTCCTGATAAGGTCATATAGTGGATGATGAATACAATCGATTCTATGGACGATTTCCTGGCCCTAGTCCATACTTCCCTACTTCGTTAGCCCGCTATAAATCTAGTCATGAAGTTGCCGATGATGATAAGTGGAAGTGGGGTGGACCTGAATACCAAATTACTTAGTCTAAAGCGTCTATAATCAGGATTGTGACCTGTGGACTCTTTGGGCGTGGGTCTGTGGATCACAACCGTAGACTCTCAGTTGTTGCGGTCTTGTTATGGTCATACGTGAGATCAAGTTCTAATCCCTAGTATCCAGTAATCGTATGCTTTCTCAGATTCTATGTTTAGAACCAATAGCTGTGCGATCTTCTCAGAATACCTTACAGGTGTTCTCGCAACTTGGATTCTTAAGCTGGTATCTATATCTACGAGGGTGTCTCCAGCATCTGGCTATGGAACTAGAGGATCACACCTGAATGTTTGTTCTCTTTCGAGCCCTTCTATGGTCATGTGGATGTTTTCTAGGGTAATCTGTAGTTTGGCTGACTTGACCAAAATGCATGTGCTTGGTCGTCTTCTATGTTTAATCCTCTTAAACTGTGAACTGATCAGTTGTAAATTTGTGGTTGTTCGGAATACTTGTATCCTAATATTTTGGCCTATGTCAACTATTGCTGTGACTAGGTTTGGTTGAGGCACGATTGGCTCAAATATATATTCCCTAGGCTCTTGAGGTTCCGTGATTGTCATACGAAACAAAATGCAATCTAACTGTAATGAAACAAATTCTAACTAAGTGAAATAAATCTAACTACATATAACTTTTATTTTCTATGAAATATTCTAACAATTTTAAGGAAAGCAAACTATTTTATGCGTATCTAGAAAATAATAACTAAGACAATATTAAAAAATAGACAAGATAACCGAGTGTGTTTTTTCCTGTGTGATTTGTAGAATTATGCTAAATTGACTAAAATAATCTATCTAATCTACCTGCAAGATTCTTGATCCTACCTCAGAAGTGAGGAGTGAATCATAGTTTCTTCCAGAAACTATCAATCCCCACAGCTTTCCTAGCAATATCGAGAAGAGAATTATAAATAAAGTGAGTAACTACTCTATTTGATATGAATCTGCTATAACTTTGAAATTTAAAACCTAGAGTGCACAGAACAGTGGCTGCATCCGATGGTTGTGATGATCTCGTTCCCGCAGTATGATTCGTCTCATTCTTTTAGGCAAAGAAGGCCCTTCTAACTTGGACTGGTGTGATAGATCGATTAGCGAGGATGACTACTCGAAGGCTCCAATCAATATCGAGCTCTGGCGTGATTCGATCTATAGGTTGCGGAATACGTGGAAAATGACCTGGGATTTTTTCGTGTATATCTCCTGATAAGGTCATATAGTGGATGATGAATACAATCGATTCTATGGATGATTTTCTGGCCTAGTCCAGAATTCTCTAGCTTCGTTAGCTGTTGTGTCCAGTAGGGATAACTATTGGATGATGATAGGTGGAACTGGGGTGGACTGAAATACTAGTGTGCGTAGGCTAGTGTCTATATCTAACTGACTTGTGGATTCGTTGGGCTGTGGGATCTGTGGATCACAACCGTAGACTCTTGGTTATTGCGGTCCTGTTATGGTCATACGTGAGATCAAGTTCTAATCCCTAGTATCCAGTAATCATATGCTTTCTCAGCTTCTATGTTTAGAACCAATAGTTGTGCAATTTTCTTAGAATACCTTACAGACGTTCTCGCAACCTGGATTCTTAAGCTGGTATCTATATCTACGAGGGTGTCTCCAGCGTCTGGCTGTGGAACTAGAGGATCGCACCCGAATGTTTGTTCTCTTTTGAGCCCCTCTACAGTCATGTGGGTGTTTTCTAGAGTAATCTGTAGTTTGGCTGACTTGACCAAAACGCATGTGCTTGGTCGTCTTCTATGTTTAATCCCCTTAACTGTGAACTGATTAGTTGTAAATTTGTGGTTGTTCGGAATACTTGTATCTTGAGATTTTGGTCTATGTCAACTATTGCTGTGACTAGGTTTGGTTGAGGCACGATTGGCTCAAATATATATTCCCTGGGCTCTTGAGGTCCCAGTGATTGTCATACGAAACAAAATGCAATCTAACTGTGATGAAACAAATTCTAAATAAGTGAAATAAATCTAACTACATATAAATTTTATTTTTCTATGAAATATTCTAACAATTTTAAGGAAAGAAAACTATTTTAAGCGTATCTAGAAATAATAACTAAACAATAATTAAAAACAGAAAAGATAACCGAGTGTGGTTATTTACCTGTGCAATTTGTAGAATTATTCTAAATAAAACAGTTTGTCTAATCTACCGGCAAGATTCTCGATCCTACCTCAGAAGTGAGGAGTGAATCATAGTTTCTCAGAAACTATTAATCCCCACAGCTTCCTTGGCAATGTCGAAAATAGAATGAAATGAAATAAAGTGATTAACTACTCTATTTGATATGAATCTGACTAGAACTTTGAAATGTAAAACCTGGATTCCGTAGAACAGTGGCGAATCTGATGGTGTATGTGATCTCGTCCCCTCAGTATGATCTTCTCATTCTTTCGTGTTCACTTGGATCCAGAAAAGCGTGTAATGCTAGCACCGATAGGAGTAGATTTTGGGACAAGGACAGCTCAGAATGTAGACCGAGAATGCGAGTAGGAGAGGGATAGCGCAAGAGTACAGAGCTTGGCTTATGCGATTCCTAGCGGGATTTTACTGCGAGTCATGCAACGTGAAGCGACCAGAACCTTTGACTATCCTATACGAAGAGAGAAAAACCTGCAACTTTAATGGCTTCCTAAGCTATTCTATTCCAAAATAAAGACACTGCTTGCACAAGTTGGATATGTGGCTTATCAACAGCTGAATAAAGCTAACCAGGCATATAATGGATTGAACTAAGAACTCCAAGACACAGTAAAATAAATCTACAACAAAGAGGAATTTAGAGGCAAGCTTCTAACCGGATTGGATGGAACAACAGCACTGCCTGCACAAGATGGGTCTGTGGCTTACTAACAGCTGAGCAATACTGACAAAAGATGCAAGTGAATTCAAGCTATGGCTTCTAAACAAGCTAACTAACTAAAACACTAAAATGAGGGACTCTGAGAGAAAAAGATCAAACTTCAAAATCCAGCCAAGCTTCAGACCAAAAATTCTAGACCCAAAATCAGACCATTTGCATGTACACAAACCATGCATTTATAGGAATTCAAACATCTCAAAAACCAAAACCAAATTGAACTCCTAAACAATAAACAAAGGAAAAACACTGTTCCAGGGGACCAAAAACATTAATGCATGCTCAAGTCGGCAAAGAAAAGCTGGTGAAATGTGATATTTCACGCGAGTCACGTCAAAAGAGCGTTCTAGAAAACGCGCACAGGACCGCCGCTCTGAGCAGGGCGGCAGTTACAGGACCGCCGCCCTGTTCAGGGCGGTGGTCACGAGACCGCCGCCATGCAGGGTGGTGGTTTCGTCACTGAAGGTCAAGAGGCCAAGGAAAGAGGGAAAAGGGGGAAAACAAAGGGCGTAGGGGCTAAGCGGGGCATGTGGGATGTTAACGCATACTCTGAGGGCTTTTCCGGATCCCGAACACCTTGCGAGGAGACCTGTATCATCATTGGGGCACTTGTTACACTGTTCTGGCGGTACAGTACCTTACAATTTTGGGTATGTACAGCAACCATTCGACAACACCCCCCTTATCAACCACTTATACAAACACCTACTCATCCTCAAACATATCAACCTCATTTTCAACCTAGTCAATCTACTTCATATATTCCACAACCACATCCTTCAATTCCTCGTCCCCACACATATAATGATCCCATGCATGCGTTATTGATTAGAATGGCCAAACTTGAAGCCACTACCTTAGGATATAAGACTACCTTCTCCTATGAACAAATTTTTAATGAACCTATTAATCCATCACTCCCTGTAAAGCCTTATCCCCCACATTCGGAACTACCAAAATTATTTAAGCTCAATAGCAAGGAGGATCCACAACAACACCTTTGTGACTTTATGTATGCATTCCACCTCATTTCTCATGAATAAGACCTTATGCTCCATACCTTCCCCATGTCATTGGTCGGTCCCACATTGGATTGGTACAAAGGCATTCCACAACACTCACTATTTTACTTCACCCAAGTTGTGAAACTATTTATAGATCACTTTTCAATAAATAGTGTGCATAAAATTACCATCACATGCCTCTACGCCATTAGAAAATTTGACGATGAATCTATCACATTTTTTTTGTAAGGGGGCATGGCATAATCAACTACTTATCCTTCTCCCTTCCACAGTCTAGATTAATTAAAATATTTGCACAATCTTGTGCAAAGAATATTTCTTCTACTCTTCAAATACAATCATTCCAAATTTTTGAAGAGGCATTCACCATGGATTGTAAACTCTAATTTTGCACCCTTGAGCAAGGCCATCTCAAGCTTCGATCTAACAAACTGAAACCTGAGTTTACAAAGTCATCCATGCATACTGGTAAGGCTAAAAGAACAACTAACACTATCAGATTCAAGCCCTCATCTACATCAAAATATCACATCGAGCCTCCACAAAGGGCTCCTAGAAAAATCCCCAATTACACTCCTCTTAGAGAATCATACAACTATATCTTTGAAGAATTAATGGTTTTGTCCCTCATTCAACTTCCTCCCATCTAACCCTTTGACGATTCATGGCCCAAACCCATATAGTATTGTGAGGAAAATTATTGTGAGTACCACCAAGTACATGGTCATGACATCGATAATTTTTTCACATTAAAAGACCTTGTACAAAAACTCATAGACCACAATGATCTTCAATTATAAAATCTCAATGCACCACCCAATCAAATCTTAGATGTTTTTAAATAGCATTTTCCCAACCACCCACCTAATAATAAAACATCTCCTCCTACATCTCAAACACCCAACACTCATACCATCAATGCCCTAAGTCGTGAATCAAATCCATCACTTACACCCATTATCCCTTCACCTACTAAATCTATATCTACTGAAATTTCTACCCCTTTACCTACAATATCTCTTACACCTATTTCTACATCCCTATCACGTATCACTACTATGTCTTTGCCTACCACACCTATTACACCATCTATATCAATGTGTACTACTTCCCCATCCCTACATATATCTAGTTCTTCACCCTCATCTATATCAACACCTATCTCAACACCCTTATCACACATCCCCACATCTATAGCCACTTCCACATCCTTATCTTCAACCACATCTATAACCATGATCATACCTAGATCAACATTTTATCCCATGTAGACATCCACATCATCTCTTAAGGCATATGTTACATGGAAAACCTCACTTAGCACAACCAAAAATTATATACCTACACCATCTACAAGTTTAGTGACTCCTACAACAACATCCCCAAAACCCACACATTCACCAACCACTTCTGATCTTATTAAATGTATCATCTAGAAACCACTTCTACCTTCAATATATACATCTATAACCACACCCACATCATCTGATTCTACCTTAAAGGATCTCCCAGTTGAAATCATTGAAATCATCGCTATCCCTACCAAGGTAAAATCATCATGATAGAAATATAAAAACCTTTGCGTGGCTATTTGAAAATCGTTCACTCATCCACACAAAAATTTAGATCTCCCTCCTCCTAAATCTCATCATCCTAAACAATCCAAATCGAGTCCATTTACCAGTCCCTCCAAATAAAAATTCAAATCTAAACCATCAAAAAATCCTATCATCACTAAATCAAAATAAAAATCATCCACTCTCTCCTCTAAGTCTAAGACCAAATCAAAACTCCTCCTTCAAATTTCAAATCAAATTCAAAGGCTCCCATAAAACATCATTGAAGAAAAGCATCCCTCTTGCCTTCATCTACCATTATCAAATCCATTATATGCAAAACCTTCTCCAAAAACCACCATCAGTTTCTACACAAAAATATTTCAATGCCTTCTCCTCCAACCATATGTGATAACTCTTCCACCTATCAACTCCTTTGATTCACATGGTCTAAGACATTTTTGGTTTGATTCTAACCTGATTTTTTGCATATCATTGAGCTCTTGGACATGATATCAAACATTGTAAGGCCCTTAAAATTATAATCCATAATCTCATTGAAGAAGATAATCTCCTCATCAAATAATATCCTCCTCTCCCATCTACTAATTCATCCATCTCCCCTTACAACTCTTTGATCAAAATCACATCACCTAAGATCTCTAAGTCCTCTCACTCATCCAATACCTTCATCACCATTCCTCATCCAAAATATTATTCTCCCAAATAAGTATTCCCTCTTGTTATTATTGTTGTTCAGATCACCACTCATTCTTACCTCCATGATTTCACACTACCTACTAAATCCAAGTCAAAAGTTGTTATCAACATTCCCTCTAGAGAGCCTAATCTGTCCCCTTCCTCATCAAACCCAAAGTGTCTATCTTATCCACCCCCAATCCATTGACAAGGATTCTGCAAACAAATCATCATGGCCCATTCAAGGAGTGGGTATGAGCTCATAATCTCTCATCATCTCTAAAGCATATTCCCACCCATAGCAATGAGACTTAGCCTTTTGTGGACCTTGTTAGAGAACTTGTTGATGTAGCCTAGAATTTGCAAGATAACACCCTAGTCACACTGACACATCACTCAGCCTAGACTGAGTGCTCACCCGAAGTGTGCAAAGGTACCATGTCCCTCTTTAGGGTTGTTATAACAAGATGTTAACATGATGAAGGAAGAAACATATAGATTCATAACTAATCCATCATTCTACAGTGCATGCTACCCAAAGATCTATGAAAGAACAAGCTTAAACAGTAATCATCATTGAATTAATAACATGCACTACTCAATTACACAGAATGACACTTAGATTCAGCCAATATCTTCCATCTATTAATAAAAATAGAAGCTCCTTACAGTACTGTTAATTTATATCAAGGCGTGTATGGATCTGATACACACATACATACAAAATCATACATATACCACTCTCTGTGATCTCTATGTAATTTGTGTAGTATTTTTCTGTATATATCTACTATGCACCTAACATCATATATATAGGGTGGGGACTTTCCCTTCACCACTTAACTATTCCAGAAATAGGTTGCATGCTATTGATAGCCACACGCCATTTACAATTATAGCCACACATGCAAGTGCGCTATCTATAGTTCTCTTGTAGTTAACTGAAGTGTCAATTCTATTCTTAGCTCATCTCCATGCATAGATGCTTTGAACCACTTCTCCAAATATAGACAATGCATGACGCACACATCTCTGCATCGTTGATGTGTTTTGCACGCCATCTCCTAAAAATAGATCCTCATGCTGAAAATTGGATAAGTCCCAAAATCTTGCCTTCTATGTGCAGGTCCTTCTTGCCCTTCTGTGCCTTTGATCCTGGCCTTATATTCCATGAAGACTCCTTGTGTGATCTTTGACAAGTATTCTTTGATCAACATTACCCCACACTAATCTCATTATTGTCCCGACAATGGGTATCTTCAAAACTTGAAGTAAAGAATAGAAGAATGGAAAGAATAAGAATGAAAGAATGTTAAGAATCCCTACGAGATTATGAGGTAGCCTCCTCTACATCAGTTTGTAGCATCAGCTCTAGATACTCCTCTTTTATTGTAGCCTCAAAAACCTTTCATTCAGTGAGTGCTTGCTCTGCTTTCTCTGGAATGTCCACAGCAATGGATTCCAACTCATCCCGCATAATTTATCCTTTCTCATTTTGCAGAACCAACACAACACTGGACATGGATGTCATCCTTCCTTCCAAAAGGTCCATCTTCTGCGCAATCAGCTTCACAATCTCTTCCAACTGAGTCTTGTGCAGCTCTTGTGTTGCTGCCAGGGCCTCATGCTTTTGTTTAACTATTGACAATATTTCTATGTGACCTAATGTCTCATCTTTCATGGCCTTCTGGACCTCATTGTTCTCTTCCAAGGTCTTAATGTTGATGAGAGCCTTTGGAGCTATGCATATATTTAAAGCTTGGTCTGCTTTCTTTAACACTTCTTGTAATGCATACAACAACCCTTCATAAGATGTGATTTTCCTCATCACAAAAGCTTTCTCCTATTTGATATCTTGTTCTGATTTTTTTGGCACTTGTATATGTAGAGTCTTATCTTCAAGCACCAATTCCACCAACTTTCCCATATACTTTATCGCTGAGGGAAATCTCTATGGTACCTTGAGTTCTAAGTGTGGCCTTGCTTTGATTACAAAGTCCCCAATCTCCTCTGCGATGCTTATGAACACTTCATTATTCTTCTACATGAAGTTCCTTTCTTGTGTTATGCACACTATCTCAGTGTCCTTTGTCTTTAGCTCTTCATGCAACACTTTTATTGTGGCAGATTTGTCCATGTTTCTTCTAGCCACCTCTATAGAAACTTTCACTAGTGCATTATTGACTTGTTCATCTGACATGACAGTAGGCTTTACTATCATGTGTCTAGCCTAAGGTGCCTTCTTTAATCACCTTGAAATGCATGAATCTTTGCACACATCAAAATTAGGCTCATCCATGTGGGTGTGCATCGACCATGATAGTTGCTTTCTAGTTCACACGGTTGCCATATCCTCATCCATCAACTCCCATCCAAATAGATCTTTCTACTTGATTGTGCTCTGGAAGCAGGCATGGATAATCTTTCCTGCATCCTCTGCATACCCCATGGCTGGTGGAATGTGCTCTCCACTTGTCCTTCTAGACCTTTGCTGCTTAGGCACCCTAGCTTCCAAGTTTGGGACTTGTGTCTCCATGTCCTAAATATCCTCTACAGTTGTTTCTTCTGGTTCTTTCTCTTCTTCTCCTTCCTTTGATGCCTCATTCTATTCTTCTGGGATTTCTGGAAGTGTAGGAGATGTAGGCATGCTCTCCTCTGATTCTTCCACCTCCTCATTCAACTTCAGCTTCCTCCTTCTCTGTGTGGTCGCTTCCTTTTGTGGGGAGAGTCGGGGTGATTTGCGCACAGTGGTTGGAGTAGCACCTTGGGTCCTTGTTCTCCTGAATACTCTTTTAAACTTGTGCTCCCCTTGGACCACATCCAAGTCCTCTTCATCCCCCTCTTGTGGCTGAGGTGGGGTAGCAATGCGCTCAGCTTCACCTTGACTTGTAGGATGTCTCCTACCCCTATGTTCTAAACCACCACTATCTTCATGCTCTTCCTCCTCATCCTGCACTTCGATTTGCTCTGTGGGCTTAGGCGCTGGGATATTCTCCATTGTATGCTTCCCCTTTGGTGGTGCTGGAAGTGTGAACTCACCTTCCACATATTTTTTATTCTCCATCTTTGGCTTCAACTGGAGATACACCAATGCTGCCCCCAAATCTGCTACAGCCAAACTTATTGGCTTGATATTCAATACTTCTGAAATAATTCTCTCTGTATAGGTGCTCCTTCCAGGATATACATACTTTTTCCTCAATGTATGGTAGTCACAGTCTACCTTATCTGCATTGAAGATCAGTCTACACGTGTCAGTAAACCTATGAACAGATTCCTGAAAATACCTTGCAATGAATGCGTAGGGTAACTTGCACCAAGGGCTCCAGACTCCATCCTTCATTGGAAAACACATGATGCAAAAATGTTGGTACATAGCAAACTAAACTTTTTTTCCTACCACTACTGGTAGGTCCTTTGGGATGCACCGCTCTTCCCCAAATGCCACGAGGATCCTGTCATACCACTTCTCCACCCTTTGTTTTACTTCGTCTATCATGGCCCCCTTGCATAGGTATTTGTTGAATCTTTCAGCTGGGGACTTGTTCTCCATGGGGTATTCCCATATTTTCTCCTTTGGTCCATCTGGTACTCCAATCTCCATGAACACTAGTGATAGTAGAACACCCCCAAAGTTGATCTTTCCTCCCGTGCGTGCTTCTTCGACTATTTTCTCTGTAATATAGCCTGCAATGTTGTAGATTTTCCCCTCTAACATCTTACGTGCCACATGTAACCACATTGTATTTACCTATGACCACCACTCCTGATCATTCAACTTGGTAACCAGGTGTGCTGCAGCTTGTACCACTGGATAATTCTTAAATTTGTCTATGTCCATTCCATGCAGACCCTTCAGGTATCCCAACTCCTATTTGGTCTTTAAAATCACAGCTTTATCTGCAAGGTCACTTTTTATGTCTTCTCATGTGGCCTTCAGACCTGTCACTGATGAGACAAGTGCAGACGAAATTCTAACTCTGCGTCCTACAAAGTAGAAGAAGTCTTCATGTACCCTGCTCATGAGCCATTGGTACAAGGGATCATACTTCCCAAAATATGGCAGCTCATACAACTGATATACCCCAATTCTCTTCAAAATATTTTCACTTACATCATCATATACTGGCATGTCATCTGTCGTGCATTTGTTCATTCTAGAAGTGAGCAAGGAATCGAGCTCCTTTTTGTTCTCTGAGGTCCTGTGATTACATTCACTTACTTTTCTTTTTCTAATGGGTGAATCCCACTTATGGGTATTACATCTTTGAAAAATGACTCCTTATGGGTATTGCATCTCCGAAAAATGACTTTCAGGTGCCATCTCTTCTTCCTCGATGACCACCTTCTTTTCTTTTATTTTGCTATTGCTGCATATGCCTTCTTTGGTGCCATTTCTACCTTGCAAATGTCTCTTCTTCAACCTGCAACTCTGCGAATCAAACCCTAGCTCGATTCAATTATGCCCTAGGTGGAAACTTCGTAACCTAACCCTTCCCTATCTTTCTACTTCACTCAAACCCTTCACCATTGGAGATGCAAGCTTCTTGTCACACAAATCTAGTTGTCACTCTTGGTCTCACACCCTTCGCACCTTAACTCGATCACTCAACTCTTCACACTTGGCTCTTCTCGCGAATACTCTTAGTTGCAATGGTAAAAATGAATCTGCATCCCTTCCTTATATAATTTTTTCAAATTTTGATGCATTTATTGCTCCTCACCTACCAAATATCCCTTCATTTATTGACCAAATCCGTTTGTTCTGGACGGTACATCTTCGTTCCCTGCTATAACCTTCTAGCACACCTTCCTACCCTCTGATCACAGACTTCTCTTTAGTGTGAGCTCCTGAACCCAAGTACCTCATCACTACACCTTCTCCTGGTAGCTAACATGGCCTCCACTTACCTCGCATTATGCTATCCTTTCCTTCATCTCCATCCTTAGTTTCTTTTGAGAAGCAATCTTCTTTTGACTTAAAGCACACCCGTAACAACTTATTCCTTTCACCTTTCAAATCCCACAGTCTTTTTCTTGGATAACGACAACCACCCCACACTAAAAGTATGTGCAGTCCTCTGTGCATAAACATTCTTCATACAGTAATTAGCTTCATGCGCGCAAGAGTGCTTATTACACAAACAACAACTAAATTGACAAAGCATAGTGACAATGAAGGAAATACATTAAGGAAATACTGAATTGAAAACCTAAACTAAATGGCAACACTACCTTATTACAAACACCAAGAAGGCTTATTTATAGTAGGGCTTCAGCCTACTCCCGTTAAATTAATCGAGTAGCCATGTTCCATCAAGTGCTTCTAGCTGGCAAGCACCTGATTCAAGTATAGAAGTGATAACATATGGCCCCAACCAATGTACTTTGAGCTTTCCTAGATGGCACAAGAACTTTGAGTCATAAAGAAGTACATTTTGTCCAATCTCAAACTTCTTATCTCTTATGTTTCTATCATGCCATGCTTTCTACCTGGCCTTTTCCTATTTCTGACTCCATCGTGCTATGGCTCAGCACTCATCTAGTTGAATCATATTTTCAATATGTTCTTCTAAATCCTGTTCATCAGCTAGACCTCTAGCACGTGTAATGCACAAAGAAGGTAACATAAATTCTATAGGAAGAATAGCTTCCACGCCAAACACCAACTGAAATGGTGTGGCTTTGTTCAATCTCTTGTAAGTTGTTCTATATGCCCAAAGCATAGCTGACACTTTTTCATCCCAATCCTTTCTTCCAACATCACATATTTTTGTCAAAGTCTGGCCCAAAATTTTGTTGAAAGCCTCAACAGTTCCATTTCCTGAGGATGGTAAGGTGTAGTTTTATGGTGTGCAACCATAAACTCATCTAATAGGATCCTGATTGTCTCATTCAAAAAGTGTGTACCTCTATCACTTGTCAAGCTTAAAGGACATCCATATCATGTAAGAACATTCTCCCATAGAAATCTAGCTTTTGTAGCTATCGTATAGTCTTTCGTAGGTGCTGCTTCTACCCACCATGTAAGATAATATGTGCAAGTAATGATATAGCACGATCTAGTCCTACGCGCGGCTGGTGAAATAGGTCCTACAAAATCAATGGCCCATTTCTCAAATGGTTCTGCACTAGTAATTGGTCTCAAAGGCATCTCATCTCATTGCCCTGGTTTTCCTAGGCGCTGACAATGATCACACACCTTACAATAATCTTTACAGTCTTTATACAGTGTCTCCCACCATAATCCAACAATTAAGATCTTCCAGGCAGTCGCATCACCTGCATAATGGCCTCCTACAATACCACCATGAGCCTCTTCCATGATATCCTTACTCTCATGCTCTAACACACAACGACGTAACACTTCATCTCTACCTAGCTTGTACAGGTCACCACTGATTAACATAAATGGTGTTGCACGTATAGCAAGCTGCTTCTTTTCTAATGCTTTCATTCTTTCTGGTGTCATACCTGTTCATAGAAAGACAACAATGTCTTCTAATTCCATGGGCATGCATTGTAACCTATATAATTATGCATCTGACATTGTTTCTTCAATTGTCTATGCATCCTCTCCTGAATTGATTCTAGATAAATGGTCTGGTCCAGAATTACTTTTCCCTAGCTTCACCACAACTGTGAAGTCAAACTCTTGGAATAGGAGTACCCATCTGCATATGCACCCCTGTAAGATGGGATTTTTTACCAAGTACTTCAATTCCATGTGATTTGTATAAAACAAAAATGGTGTCACTAACAAGTACTTTCGAAACTTGTACAATACATAGATCATTGACAAAGCTTCGCACTCTGTAGTTGTATAATTCCATTCAGTAGGAGTCAGCTTCCTACTAGCAAAACAGATTGGATGATCTATAATACCTTGCCAGGTTGAGCTAACACAGTGCCAATGGCCATACCAGAAGCATCCACATGTACATGAAATGGCTTATCCCATGATGGAAAGTGCATAATGGGCGCGGTAGTAAGTTTCTCTTTCAATATCTCAAACACGCGTTGCTGTGGCTCTCCCCAATAAAATGTACCTTTCCCCTTCAGCAATTCTTCCAAGGGTGCAACAATTTTGGCATACCCTTTTATGAATTTTCTGTAATATCCTGTATGACCTAAAAATCATGCACCTCACTTTGACTGGTAGGCACTTCCAGGCCTAAAATGACTACAACCTTGGCTGGATCAACTAGCAAACCTTCCTTGCAGATTATATGTCCTAACAATATCCCAAATGGTGTAGCAAATATGCACTTCTTGATATTCAAAGAGATGCTCAATTGTCTACATCGTTCAAACATTAAGCGTAGATTGTCACAATGATCTCTCACAAGCCCATATACTATACAATCATCTAGGTAGACCTGTAAGAAGTTGTGGATAAAATATTTGAATGCCTGAACAACTATGCGCGAGAATACAACATGAGCATTTTTCAATCCAAAGGGCATCACAATATAGGAAAAACTACCCCATTCAGTAGTAAATGTTGTCTTTTCTTGATCCTCCTGAGCGATCCTAACCTGATGATACCCAGAAAATCCATTTGTGAAAGAATATATTTCGCGCCCTGCAACTCCTAGTATTTCCTCAGTAAATGGCATAGGGAAAGGATCTGTGATGCATGCAGCATTCAGCTCCCTGTAGTCCACACATATCCTAATCCTCCCATCCTTCTTGATACTGATCACCATTGGGCTAACCCATTCAGACTCATCAAGGGGCTTGATAATTCTAGATTTCAACATTTAATCAATTTCTTCTTTCACCTTTTTGCACAAATTAGGATTCATTCTATAAGGTCTCTTCCTAACTAGTCGTGCACCATCCTTAAGTTTGATCTTCATTTCCCCAAGTGATTCATGCACACCTTTCAGTTCATGATATCCTCGAGGGAATAAGTCTTGAAAATCCCTGAGTAACTCGATGATCTTTTCTACCTCTGAATCTGACCAGTAATCTCTAATTATGGCCTCCTTAGGCTCAGCCTCTGAACCTATATTCACCTTCTTTGTCTTCATGGGTTCATGGTAGGCACATGTATCCTTGTCTGCACTATCCAAGACCTCGCACACCCCGTGTGAATGTTCAATATCTAGGTTCTCAACTTCCTCATCATCCACGATGTAGACCATATTTCCTTTCTCTTTCTCAAGGCAAGTGCACTTAAGTAGTTTGGAGTCTATTTCTTCATCCTGTTCAAAACATGCTCCAAACTCTGTCTCTCTGAATAATTCTTGAATATACTCTTTTGCTTTTGCACTATCTCCCATAGTTAAGTGCTTGACAAATTTTAATGCCTCTGCTATAGGAGGTTGAGTCGAGAAGTAGTCAAAATTTTGGATCATACCTGCAGTCAAATTTTTCCAGTTCTCAGTTTCTCTATGTAGTTCTGCATATACATACCAAACACGTGCACATACTTGGAGCGTGGAATATAATCTATGCACCCAAAGTGAAGGTGGTAATGCCTCTTGTCCTGCTATCTAGAGTCTCTCACATTGCTGAATGTGATGTTGAACAAGTCAATCACCATGATAAGTGCAGATTTGCGTAGGTGCATTGTTCCTTATAAACATGGTAGACAAAACTATTCCAATCTCTTCCCAGTTTATAAGATTATCTCTATGGACTACCCACCAACACGTTGTTGTCTTGCGTAGTGTATATACTAACATATCTCTCCTTGTAGATGGATCTTCCCACTGCGCTTCCATGGCCTTCAGAAAGGTAGAAAGATCCTTTTTCCTTGTATACCAAGGTACTATGCTTCCTATCTGTCGAATTAAGTGAAGCATATTCTTGCACACAACCATGCTTTTCACCTCACACCCTACCAATTCATATTAACATGAGCCCAATTGTCACAAGAAATACTCATAGTATCACTAATAGAATGAGAATCCTCCCACTGTAGAATGCCTTCTTTTGATGGCTCATTGAACTCTAGGTCCTGCATAGCACGTACATAGACTCTGTTTAAATCCTCCTCACTTAGAGGCTCAACATAGGGTGTAGACTTCCCATCTGTCAAGGGTATCAAAACCATTTCCTCCTTGTTTTCAAATTTGATATATCCCTTATTTAATCTCAAGTCAACATTATTAGCATAACACCAAGGGCATCTAAGCAAGGTTGGAAAATTATCTGCTTCTGCAAGTGCTAATACCTCAAAAACCCCAGTGAACTTGGCCCCTTGTATAGTGATAGATGCATCTTTCAAAACTCCTATGGGAGTGGCCTTAGTCTGGTTTTCCATAAATAACACATTAGATGATGGCTGTAATGGAGGCCTCTCCATTTAGACCCATGCATCTAGTGTCAGTACATTTACTTTCGTGCCTGTATCGATCAATATGTTGCTCAATAGCCACCCATCCACAACAGAATTCAAAGTACTCTCTTTTTCATAGTCAATGCTATCAGGTTTACATGTAGAATCTACCATCTGGTCTCAAGACTTGTGCGCGGAGTGTTCCCTTTCAACCAACTTCCAAATAGTGGACTAATGTTCTCCTGGCATAACATCTTGCACACCTCCTGTAGATCATCGATATTAGTTTGGACTATCTCTGATGCCTTTTTCTACTCCTTTAGATACTATATCTCACCCTAAAGATTCTTTATCACTTCCATGGTATCTTGATAAACTTCCTTTTGATGAGTAGGATCTAGGTACCTCACATGCAAAACCTCCTCCTTGGTAATCGTAGGCTTCTGGTGTAATACCTCTCGTGCACATGCAGCTTCAGTGCGTGTAGTAATCTTCACTATCAATGCCTCAGATCCTTCTATTATCTTGGGCATCCACTGATCTCATACCGTGTAATAGATTTTAACCATCCCATCACCTTTGTTTTCTTGCTTATGTTACTTGCTCAGATGCTCATATAAGTCCAGGAACTCTTCATAGCTATGGTTCTTCCTGTAGAAAGAAAATGCATTATTCTAAGGACATTCGTGCCTGCAGTGGTTAGGATATCCACACGTATAACATGTACCATGAGGAAAATCTCATCTTCCTCCACCACGACCTCATCCTCCATATCCACCACACTATCCACATCCCCTTTCATGACCTCCTTTAAAATGCCTCTCATTCCTTTCGTAGCGCATTTGATTATGATCCCAATCCTGGTGCTCATTCTTGCCCTTAGAATTATCTGTTGTACTTGTATGTCATACTCCAATGTCTATGGCATCCTGGATCTGACCATTCAACTGAAAATCATCAGTATCATGGGTCGTGGACCTAAAAATCTTGCAAAATCAAGATACATTTTTCCTTATCGCGCGCTGTAACAAAGGACAGTGACTCACATCATGATTCAAATGGAAAATTTTATAGTCCAATAGTAACGAGCGTATAGATCTGCGAGGGAAACTATCCTTGGTGTGATCTTTCACTTCACAATTTGTACACCAAATCCCTGAGCGCATTTCATGGGCTGAATTTGTTGACAACTTCTCTAACTACTTAGCCATAGCTGCAATCTGTGCCTCTAGAATGGAATGACACTAGTGTCGATGCTCCCAAATTCTCAGTATGCAAATCTTCTTCAAGTGCTTCATGGATCCATGTATGTCTTATGTGACAGTGCACTCTCCTAAAATGTGTAATCAATCCTCCAACAATGCCATTGTGCATGCTGGCTAGTGTGAATATCATAGGATAACTTGGATAGAGTGTCTTAAAACGAAGAATCATACTCACGTACACTCTTAGTAGTGCCTTGCTTGACATCCTTGAGTGCACTTATACTCTTCTTCTCAAACTCAGGGATATGGAACTCTTTCAAGAAAGCATCCCTCAGTGTTGCATAATCCACGTGAAGTTTGATTAAGCTCAAACTTCTTATACTAGCTCTCCACGTGCCCCAGTAATGTAGTAGCATTAATTGACTTTCCTTTCACTCAGCAGCTATAATCCCTTTAGCACGCCACAAAATTTCACACATACACACATGTTCGGAAGCATCCTCTATACCTCTATACTCTGGGAGATGAAGGGACATCTCCATGTAGATATTTTATGGTTGATGCGGACCTTGACCACCTAATCTGAAACCTCCTAGGTTCCCTCTGCCTCCAGATCCACCAAAATTAGAACCACCTATACCTCTTGATCCACTACCTGTAGTTGGAATAGGGTATGTAGATGTACTCCCTCGTGTTTTGATAGTAGTACTATATAGAACCCCCACATTCTATGAAGCAGTTTCACTTCCAGAGGTGAGTCCTACATTTTGTGTGCTTACATTCTGTATGGATGATGCACGTAAGGATGCTCCTCCAAATGACATTGAAGCTATTTTTCCTGCCATTGATGTACTTGATCCCTGACTTACTCATGATTTCCTACTTCCTGAATTAGTTTGTTGATTACTTGACGTACTAGATACTAAAAAAAACCAAGTGTAAAGGCTAGGTCACTAGGTGGATTAAGATGCGCATGCCTATAACCCGAAATAGTCTCTATAAGCGTACACTTCTATGTGAGGTTGAGAAGGGATCTCTATCATGCTTTCCAAGATGGGGGAGTTCTTGATGCTTTAGCACATCACTCAGCCTAGACTGAGTGCTCACCCAAAGCATGCATAGTTACCAGGTCCCTCTTTAGGGTTGCTGTAACATGATGTTAACATGATGAAGAAAGAAACATATAGATTCATATCTAATCCATCATTCTACAGTTCATACTACCCAAAGATCTAAGAAAGAACAAGCTTAAACAATAATCATCATTGAAGTAATAACATGCACTACTCAGTTACATGGAATGAAACTTAGATTAAACCAATATCCTCCATCTATTAATAAATATAGAAGCTCCTTACAGTACTGTTAGTTTATATCAGGGCATGTATGGATCTGATACACATGTTCATACACCCAAAATCATACATACACCACTCACTATGATCTCCGTGAAATATGTGTAATCTCTTTCTGTCTATATCTACTATGCACCTAACATCATATATATAGGGTGGGGAATTTCCCTGCACCACTTAACTATTCCAGAAATAGGTCGCATGCTATTGATAACCACACGTCATTTACAATTATAGCCACACATGCAAGTGCGTTATCTATAGTTCTCTTGTAGTTAACTGAAGTGTTGATTCTATTCTTAGCTCATCTCCATGCATAAACACTTTGAACTGCTTCTCCAAATATAGATAATGCATGGCGCGCACATCTCTACATCATTGATGTGTTCTACACGCCATCTTCTAAAAATAGATCTTCATGTTGAAAATTGGCTAAGTCCTAAAATCTTTCCTTCCACGCATGGGTCCTTTCTTCCCTTCCATGCCTTTGATCCTGGCCTTCTATTCTGCACGGACTCCTTGTGTGATCTTTGACAAGTATTCTTTGATCAACACTTGTGATGGAGGAGCATCACTCTTTACATATAAATAGATCATGAAGACATTAATATTATATTTGTATATGTGTTCATGAATTCTAGGAGCCATTAGGAGTAAGTCTGTGTGGCTATTCTAGTTTTGGGCCTTTCAAAATTCAAATGGAGAATTTCCCTCCAATTTGAAAATTTTCAACGTTTGGTCCATTTTGGCTTGTTGTAGTTTTTTTAAAGAATTCTTGAAGCTTGTAAAAATGTGGAATGAGGAAATATGTGATGTGTTAAGTCCTCTGTAGAATCATAAGTCATAAAAAGAGCTACACATGCTAAACTTAAGGCACTTTAGGTAAACATAACCTCATAGAGTGGAATCTCATCATAAGTCATGTTTGTAACTGATATAATGATAAAGAACCTAGATTAAGTGGATGGAAAGGATATAAAAAGGATAATTTAACTTAAACTACTCATTCTATCTAGATGATAATCAAAGTGTAAGGTTTTAAGAAGAGTAATGAAGGAGAAAACTTAGTTTGTGATAGTTCTTACATGATTCTCATGATTTTTATGTGCATGTAAGTGATTCTTGATATTGTAGTTGAATGTAAGGTGATCTTAAGCTTGGTTATGGTTGTTTGATTTCTAGTGAGCTGATTTTGGGGTTTCTGTGTATTATTACTCTTGAGATTGTTTTAGATGCATTCTTGTGCAATGTGGTTATTTGAAATTATGTGCATATATTAACAAAGGATTTATGATTGGTATGAATTATTTATTTTGGTGTCTTGCATGTTTTTGGATACTATATAAATTCTGACAAAGGTTTATATCTCTTAGTTAGTAAAGATTTGGAGCCTACATACCACTGTAGTAACCTGGGGCTTTCCACGTAGTAAGATGATTTGTATATTTGGGAGTATCATGTTTCAACGATATAGAAAATGAAGCATAATAGGTTCATAGTTGTGTGTATTCATATCCTTTGGTAAAACTTTTGGTTTTTAAGTTGACATGTGCTTGAGAGGACCTTAATGACTATAACAATCACAGAAGAGAGTGCCAAGTTGAATGGTTTTCATCTTGTAAAACTCCCTTCAAAGGAAGAAATAATTATATAGAGAAAAAAGGATGAGAGATTATCTTCAAATCATTGCATGTATATAAGGATCAAATTAGCCAAGGAGAAAACCATTCTGTGGAAATATTTGTCCTAAGCCATTAAACCCTGTCGTAAGAGGCAGAGCAGGGTTAGTTAGAAGAAATTTCAAGGTAGGGAGTTCCTCTTGATCTCAACTAGTAATATGATCATTAAAGATATATGGTATTAAAAACAAAAATTTTTGTTTTATATTGATTTAGCTCATACCAGGTTTCTAGCAGGGTTTCATAATGATATTGTTAGGGTTTGAAGAAATAAACAGCTCCACTTTGCAAAATAACTTGATATTTGTTAGATATATATGTAGTAACATACATTAATATATTTAAAATATATTTTGATGTTCCACTGATTGAATAAGGAGAAAATCATGTTAGTTTTCTTATAGGACAGTCTACCCAGTCAAAGACCTAGTTTTTGAGACCATTTAACAAAGAGACCAAGCTTTAAAGTTTGAATTAAGCATTGAAACTCCTTAGAAAGATAAAATGTATTAATGGGTGATTAAAAACATATAGTTTGTGTCTTGATGCCTCCTAGAAGTGAATATATGAATGACAGAAGGATTTCTGATGTAAATCTCAGCTCAGCTAGTCTCTGTTCAAAGAAAGGTTGCAAAATCTATGGAATGGGATAAGAACACTCAAGAACCCCAAAGCTTTGTGCAAAACTGATCAATGGACCATCATTTAAGAAGTAAACAAGGATTCCTACTTTGCATGTATTAGTTTGAATCGAACAAGAAAACTTAACAAATATAATTACCCTTTATTCTTAAAAGCATAAATAAGTGAGCCTAATAATGATCTAAGTAATCAATTTGTGCTTAAGAGAATGGGATCTCACCATTAATGGCTTCAAGGCCAATGGTTCTTCCCATTTACTCTATGGTGTGTGATGTGTTGCAAATGATAAAGAAAATAGCCCAATAAGATGAAATAAAACTCCTAATCCTAACAATAATACTATAGTTTATGTTAGAGGGAAGAAGTGTTCTTGTAAATGAGAGGGGTTAGTGGGATATTTATAGTTTTTCATTTGGAAAAAGTGGGAGATTTGGGTGCATGTGGGACAAATAGAAAAGGCCAAAAAGCACCTTCAGCAATTCAAAGTAAGATTTGACTATGTTTAGAAGAGATTGACCATGGTTAAGACTAGTTAACCATGTTTAGAGAGTAATTAGGATTTTGAGAGGGTTATGAGAGGTCTAATCAATCCAATGGAATGGATTGGTAGTCAAGGAGGCTAGTAGAAGTATCTTGGAAAGGAATTGGTAGAGGATTTAGCCAATAAGAGGCTATATTAGCCTATTTAATTGGTTTATAAGAGGAATATGGCCAAAAGGGGGTCAAGAAAGGGGAGTTAGATAGGTCTAACTGATGGTATGTCGTAAATTTGCAAGGAGGAGAATAATTAGTGCAATATTAGGAATAATAGTGCTTTGATCAAACTACAGGTGTCTATATTTTCCCCTCTTTGAGGTGACGTAAGCTACGTCACTTTAAAGAAAGTAGACAAGTATAACCAAGTAGAAAAATTTTGAAGGGGTAGAAAAAAAATTAGTAGGGAGAAGGTAGGATGCCCCCTCAAGGGTCGATGGGGTTATGGAAGAACTCGATCGTCGATCAAAAAGAGAACAAAAGAAAGAAGAGGTGTGAAGAGAATATTAGAGAACAACAAGAAAAAGGGATATTGAGCTATCCACAAACCAGTGCAAACAATTTTTAATCATCATTTTACTTAGTATCCTCCTCATTAGCCTTTATTAAAATTTAAGCATACGAAAGAGGTGTAAAATGACATGCAAAGCCAAGATACAAACAACCGTCCCTTGCTAAAATAACAACTCCATGCAATATACAAATATGCAATGCAATATGAGAAGTAAACAAACTCACCTAACATGAAAATAAGTACAATAACACACACACACAAACCAACAACATTCAAGATACTTGCACAAATAATTTGTTATCGAGATGTAGTCCCAAATGTTCTTATAAATAACAATGGTTTAAAATGATGCCCCAAGAAATTTTTATATGCAAGGGAAAAGGTGGAGGACACTTGGGTCCAATGGAAAAGTGATGTACATGACAAAAACAGTACCAGGAAACTTATAGTGCCCCAGAGTACAAAGGTGAAGTAAGCAGCGTAGCTTTGTAAAATGATTGTAGAGTTAAGTGATCCGTCAGTCATTGTTTCAAAAAATGTTAGAACTTCAGCAAGATACGAGATGACTTGCCATGTAAGAGACACATATTTCAGCTGTAAATGATTTTTACCTATTTTAGTCCATTTTTCAAGTTTTACGATGTTTTTGGCTTTTTGGATGATTTATAATTTTTAAATTTTTGATCGGCCGAGAAGAATTTGCATAAGAGACTGAAGATCTCCTAAAAGGATGCGCAACTACCTGATGGCGAAGGCAAGGGTGTCAGATAGCAAACAAATGCCCTGGTAAGAAGAATTACAAGAAACAATAATTATTTTATAAAAATAATCATCGTGCGGGAAAAAGAAAAGAAAAATAGAAGAGAAATGATAGAAAATTGTCACCTGGAATATTCATAAATCATTCCAAGTCAAAGAAGTGACTGCAAGGTGGTACTTAGTGCTCTTACATGTAAAAAAAAGTAGAAATAGTCACCTTAGATATGAAAATAATCATTTTAGAGAGTAGAAGTACCGTTAGGTTGATTGCGACGGAGAAAACATGCCCCAGGGGCATTGCAATAGCTAATATACCCACCCAGGGGGGTCAAACAATCATGACCATTTCATTTGTAGCAGAGCTCTTGTGAATTTTTACCGCGAGTGAGAGCGATAGCCCTAGAGTGAGATGGCAAGACTACCGAGCAAACGGAGACGAGCAGATCATATCCGAGAGTTTCTTTGGGACCCAGCAAACGGACCCTACATGAGTGCCCTATCCCTCCTTTGTCAATTTTGCATTTAATGCACTTTTTTTGTCCTTTTTAGGGTAGCTTTTAATGTTTTTGATGTATGCACTTGTGCGCATGCATTGATTTGATGGATGCATGCACGCACATGCGTCAGAAAATATGGGTACATGTATATGTACATGTTGAAAAAATAGGTACGCACCCGCATATCTATAAAAAGGGGGTGCATCGCGCATGCCGAGGTCGGAAAAACAATGACGTGCACTCGTGCATGGTTGAGGGTGAGTGTATGCATCACATCAGGGGTGCATGCATTCTAGGTAGGATAGGAAGAATAGGAATAATAGAGGGGGAGCGTACGTGTCGAGTAGGGTGTGTATGCATCGAAGAGGAGGTGTATGCGTGTTGGGCACGTATGTGCCGAGACAGGCGTGCAGGCGTCGAAGTGGAGGCGCACACGCCTGAGAGAGAATGGATTTTGTCCCTACAACAAAAATAGCTATGTATAGATGAAAAATAGACTATATGGTTTGTAGAAGAAGGAAAAAATTAGTATATTAGATGAATGAAAGATCAATTGCACCATAAAATTAGCTAGGAATAGATATAGAAAAAGATTAGATAGAAGGTGGATAGAAAATTAGATCCTAACGTGTGCCCTTTTGTTTTGCAAAGGATACTTCCCGTTCTGCATACCCATGAGAGGTACAGCCGGCTGATATCGATAGACGTGTAGTTCGATGAGGATGTCAGGAGGATATTGGATATCCTTATATACGTCACAGGATTGGCCTACATGGCCAATATGCCCCAGATTACCTTGTATCACGGCTTGCTGATAGCTGTAGTTGAGAGGTGGCACAACGAGAGTCAGTTTTTTCAGCTCCTGACTAGTGAGATCACTATTACACTGGAGGACATATGGTGCATCATGCGGGTCCCCATCTAGGGTCATCTTATCAAGTATAATCATCACCAGCCCAACATTGATCGGTGTATCCTTGAGCTATTTGGTGTACGGATGATACCACATCGTAGGATGACTATTAGATTGTCACGCTACATCGAGGACCCAGAGCTTGATCATGTGGTAGTCTACATGATGGCCTTTGTCAGTGGAGTTTTACTCCCTGACAAGACCAGTGCTTCATTTCCACTTGGTCTCCTTGGAGTGATACGAGGTTTGATTGATGGGGAGACATACTGCTGGGGTCAGTGCATTCTAGCACACTTATATTGGGACCTCCATTTGATCACCTACTACCATCAGAAGATGGTAGGACCAGCCATATTGCTGCATATTTGGGCGTGGGACCATATTGCTATTGGTCACCCCTTAGGTGTTTTGAGAGTTTGGGATCTAGAGGAGCCTTCTACTATGGGTTGGGTTATGATTGGAGATGATGTGTAGCCACACATAGGAGATGCCTACCATTACTTCCACGAGTTGGATGAGTTGCAGAAGCCTGTCATGGTATGGAGGCCTTATAGATGTTTTCAGTGGCTAGAGGATGGCCTAAAGCTCAACACTGCAACTGTTGAGCACTTCATGATGGGAAACCGTAGCTATATGTGGGAGATTTACAGAGTGGAAAAGTACCAGACACAATTTGGTATTACCCAGGATGTACTTGGGCTAAATATGTGGTATGCTTGTAGGGCCAGAGAGTATTTTTATATGGGGCCATAGATAGCCAGAGGCAAGGCCTTGACTAGATTTTTATAGGTAGTACTAGCTATGTGGGTACCCCTGAGACAAATGAGAGATCTTGTTTGTATGTCAGAGTATGCCCCCTGGTACCATAGAGTGATCTTCACGCTGGCTTGACCATTCCCATAGCAGCCTACGAGGTAGGAGTGATGGCACCCCCTGGATGGGGATTCCTAGTGGTGAAGAGGGTGGAGCTGATAAGGTGGTGATGATAGTAATGATGATGATCCATTTGACGACTAACATCATGTTGGGGGAGGGGGACATGGTCCTCCATTACAGCAACCTCAAAGACAGGGTACCTCAACTCTGGAAAAGACAAGCATCCAAGGCACCAGACATAGAGTTGGCTCCAGTAGGCATTCTAGCGGGTATATATGCCCATTTACAATAGGTACTTCCAAAGCAGAGTCCACCACCTCATGCTCCAGGGGGTGGTGGTAAAAATGGGCATTTTGCTGCTCTTCAACAACAGTTACAGGGGGCGATATCCATACAGTTACAGGTGGTTGGTGAGAGAGATGAGGCTAGGGCACAAGTACATGCGCTTACAACAGAGCAAGATCAAGCCAACGCTCAGGTACAAGTTTTGACAGTTGAGAGAGATCAGGCCAGAGCACATGCCACTTAAGGTGGGGATGGTGCAGCCTTGCAGTACCAGATTAGCCAGTTGGAAGGATAGGGGGCTTAGATACTGAGTCTTTTACATCACTCACATACTCAGGTGTAGATGGTTGTCACACATAGAGGGACCATGCCTAGGCATGGTTTTAACAGAGGGATCAGGCCCGAGGCCAAGTACAAGGTTTTATTATTTAGAGGGATCAGGCCCGAGCCCAGGTATAGACCATTACGACTGACAAAGATTGAGAGGCTTTCACCATGTGACATGGCCCATGGTGATAGAGGCCGACTAGTAAGAGAGTGAGACACTTCCGTTTAGGAAGCCACTACTTTTGGTGATGCTAATATGATTCAGGATGTTATGAGGGCCCGTGGTGAGGCCTTATATTATAGGAACCTATTTTAGAGCAGTCCCAATAGAGCAGCGTGTGGCACCTTTTGAGAGCTAGGTGTGAGTATGATAGGTCCTAGTCACAGCGTTCAGGCCACTCAATTAGATCAGTCTGATAGCCAATTGTACTTTAGCCAGCTGGACATCAACCAACCAGACAACAGGGTGGTACCTCTGGTGCAAGCCCATCACATCCACCACTCTTCCGTTCCCTAGGTCATGGACCCAAGAGCCTTGGAGAGGGCGCGAACTGTGGTTGATTTCTTCATTTTACCTTTTGTACAGATGTATTGTATGTATACATGCCTCTTATGAAGGCTGATTTTGATCGATGTATAGATTGATGTACCATTATTTTGATGCCTCTTGATGAAGGTTGAGTTTTGATGCATGCCCTTTTTAGATGGCATATTGTATCGATGATGTATACCTGATTTTGAGCCAGACATTTATACATGTATTATTCAGACATTTGATGATGATTTTGTTATGTCATGCTTTGATTATGCCCTTATGATGATGGTTTATGTTATGTAGATGATTGTATCATGATGTACGCTCTTTCTCTTATGTATGTGACATACTTTATCCTTAGAGATGTTTACGTTTCATGTTTTTTGCATTGATGATATATCCACAGATAACATCATATGTTTTGGATTTTATGGGATGTTTCTATTTTCTATTATAACACTTGGGATGATACTAGATGATATTGGTGTGGGGGGGATATATTTTTGATTATGCGCAACCCCTCTTGCCCCCATTGATGATATGATATGTGATGATTAGCTTAGTATACATGCATGATGTAAAACTTAGCATTTTTGTATATATGATGTATCAGATGATATTTATATGTGATGAAATGGTAGATGATAGATGTGATAACAAATGGATGTGCAGAAAACACAAAGAAAGTTAACAAGACCAAACAAATATACACAAAACAACACAAATAAGACAAAATGCAACCAGAAATGAACCCAAGAAAACTTTAATAACACACCAAATTGACATTCAAAAATGAATCCCAAAAGGTGCACACAAGCTACGAATGAACCTAATTCCATATACAATTAAATCAAACAAGATCCAATCTATGATAAATAAATGAATCACCATACCGCATGAAAAATTATTCTCAATCAAAACTATACAAACCAACAACTAAAAGTAATTAAATTATTACCTTGTTTTTGTGGGACAACATTGATATATTTTCTAATGTTTTTGGGTTATCTAGGAAGATAAATTTTCAAGGCTACCGTTCATGTTGTTTTTGAGGTTTTCTTTAAGACAATGTTATGAAGGTTGGTGTAGTCCTGTCCCTAGAAGGGGGATTTTGTAAATGTTTAGGTTTTGGTGTACCTTTTCTAAATGTTTTTGTATTTTCTAAGGTCATGTTCAGAAAGAAATGTACAAGGACAAAAAAAGCATGGATTCCCCCAGCGTGATGTGGGAATATACAAAAGGAAGAATTCCACACGTATATGTACAAGAAATTGGAATGTGAAGGTACCCTTAACGTTAGATGGGAACATACAAAGGTACATCCTTCATGCAAATACAAGAGCAAATAATCCAAATCATGGCTTGGTGGAGATGGATTTGGTAGGGTTCCTAGACCTAGCAAGGGAAACTAACCCTAGAAAGTAGTGAGAGTTACCCATCTTGATGCAAGAGTAGCTTGTGAACAACGGATCCTCCTTGAGCACAAAAAACCAGTTTTCACTCAAAGACCAGCCCACTGTGCCATAATTGTGTGATTTTCACATGTGGACGACCTTCTTTTTCTTTACTATTTTCTCATGTTTTACTTTTTTTTTCTTTGTTTTTCTATTTTTTAGTTCTTATATGATATTATCGTCATGCTTAAGTGTAGAACCGCTTGAGGTGCATGGCATTCATAGGCTCTGGAAGCTCTTCACCATCCAAGTATGCAATTTTATATGCTCCTGATCCATACTTGGCCACCACCACATAAGGCCCTAGCCAGTTGGCCTCAAACTTACCTTTCTTTTCTCTGTCTTTGATGGTATTCTTATGATTTTCTTTCAACACTAGATCACCTACATCAAACTCACGATGAATGATCCTCTGGTTATAACCTCTTGATAATCTGTTCTGGTAGACCTTAAGGTGATTAAGTGCTCTTATCCGCTTCTCATCCAACAACTCTAGCTCTACCAACCGAGATACTATATAGTCCTCGTCTTTATCAAGATAGTCCTAGAGAGATATCCTTAGGGAAGGAAGCTCCACTTCCAATGGTATGATTTCTTTAGTGCCATAGACTAGTGAGTATGGGCTTGCACTAGAAGAGTGCGGATGGAAGTTCGATAGGCCTAGATGGCGGGATGTATCTGTAAGTTCCAATTACGACCAGTTTTACTTACCATTTTCTCCATGATTTGTACAAGGGTTTTATTGGTAGCTTCAGATTTTCCCATTACCTTGGGGGTAATAGGGGGTAGACCACTTGAGTTGAATATGGAAATGTTGACATAATGTCTTTACCATTTTATTTTTGAAGGATTTACCATTATCAGTGACAATGGTGGAGGGGATACCATAATGGAAGATGAGATGGTTCATGATGAATTTAGAAATTTACGCACTGGTGACATAAGTAAGAGGCACAACCTCTACCCATTTGGTAAAATACTTGTTTTTGATAATGTGAGTGTGGCCATTTGAAGGATGGAGCTTCCCATGAGATCCAAGCCCCATTTAGAAAATGGCCAAGGTGTTGTGATAGGATGCAAAGTATGTGCCAACATATGTATCAAGTTCCCATACTTTTGGCATAGCTCACATTTCTTTATAAAATTACAACAGTTTGATTCCATGGTAGGCCAATAATAACCTACTCTTAATAACTTCTTAGCCAAGACCATACCACTAGTGTGCACTCCACAAATACCACCATGTACTTCTTTAATAGTGTGGATTGAATCAGTAACATCCAAACAATGAAGAAAATTCCCGTCGTAGCCACAATGATAGAGGGTGCCTCCTAGGAGGGTATAACAGGCTATACAACGGATAAGGGATTTCTTCTTAGAATGGGTAATGTCTGGGGGAAATGTGCCATCTTGTAGGTATCAGAAGATAGGTTCATACCAAGGGGATAATGGACCAAAAATTTCACATGCCAAAAATGACTCTACAAAGAAAGGCATTTTACTTTCCTGAGGTGGAATGCATAACAATGATCCAATTGTAGCCATAACATCTACTGATCTATTATGCGACCTTGGATTTTGTTCAAATATGATCTGTGTAAAGTATTCCTTCAAGGTTTCAACCATTTTATTGTATGGAATGAGTTTCTCATCCTTAACCTTATACTCATCATTAACTTGTTTAATGATAAGTTGGGAGTCTCCAATGACTCGCAGCTATCTGATATTCCAAGTAATAGCTAGCTTGAGGCCATCAATGAGTGCCTCATACTCCACAATGTTATTAGTGCAGGGGAATCCCAAATGGAATGCTCTTGGGATAACCTCACCTGTGGGAGTGATGAGCACTACTCCTGCCCCCGATCCGTGGAAGGTGAATGATCCATCAATATGGACTTACCATTCTACAGATTCTTCAATATACATCATATATGCATTTGGCAGATCCAAACACAAAGGTTCCATCCTTGGTAGAGGATTTTCTACCAACTGATCCACCAATACCTGTCCTTTCAAGGACTTTTGATTTATAAAATCAATATCAAATTCACTTAGGAGAATGATCCAATTAGCCATTCATCATGTAAGGGTGGGTTTGGATAAAAGGTACTTGAGAGGGTCAACTTTGGATATTAGTTTGGTTTTATTGTTGAGGAGATAGTTGTGAAGTTTCTAAAAGGTGAAGATGACTGCCAAACAGGCCTTTTCAATCTGTGGGTAATTCAATTCGTAGGCAATCAGAGTGCGACTGAGGTAGTAAACCAACCTTTCTCTATGGTCTAGATCATATTGGGCAAGCAGTGCACCAATTACAAATAGGGTAGCAGAGATGTATAAGAGGAGAGGTTCTCCTGGGGTAGGTGGCATGAGTACAGGTGGGTTAACAAGGTATTGTTTTAGTAATGCAAATTCTTTTTGACAATCTAGTCCCTAGTTGAATGCAACATCCTTCTTTAGTAGATGTGTAAATGGGTGGCACTTATCCGCAAGTTGTGAAATAAAGTGGCGGATTGCATGAATTTTCCCTTGTAGACTCCTCAATTGTTTGAGAGTGGTAGGTGGTGGCATTTATGTGATAGCCGTAACCTTTACAGGGTCCACTTCTATCCCTCTTTTTGAAACAATGAAACCTAGGAGTTTTCCTGATAAGATGCCAAAGAAACACTTCTTAGGATTCAAGCAAACCTTATAATCTCAGAGATGCTGAAAGATACGCCTCAACACTCTAGGGTGCTCACCTCTTATTTTAGATTTGGCTAGGATGTCATCAAAATAATCTTCCATGATGTCATTCATCATGTCATGGAAGATGACAGTCATTGCACGCTGATAGGTGGCCCTGACATTCTTAAGTCTGAAAGGAATGACCTTGTAACAGAACGTTCCCCAATGAGTGATGAAGGTCGTCTTATGTTGTTCCTCTTCTGCAATCTGAATTATCTGAAAATAATCCATTAAGGACAAAATTTGAGTGGTGGAATCCACAATCATATCAATGTTAGGTAAGGGGAAATCATCCTTAGGACATGCTTTATTGATATCATAGAAATCAGTGCAGATTCTTATGCCAACAGGTTTCTTCTGAACAGGGACTATATTAGATATCCACTCTGAATAGTCGATGGGCTTAATGAAATCAGCAACTAATAATTTCTCCAGTTCTTCTTTGACAAGGAGTACAATTGTAGGGTGCATCTTTCTCAACTTCTACTTGATGGGTTTAGCGTCTGGGTGCACAATGAGGTTGTGTATGACTAAATCTGGATCTAACCTAGG
Organism: Taxus chinensis; assembly: GCA_019776745.2. Classification (NCBI taxonomy): domain Eukaryota; kingdom Viridiplantae; phylum Streptophyta; class Pinopsida; order Cupressales; family Taxaceae; genus Taxus; species Taxus chinensis. The sequence goes on from CM034146.1 coordinate 303,471,137, forward strand.
CATATCTACGTATGACCATGCAAATATATCTCCATATTATCTTAACAAATCTACAAAAACCTTCTGTTCTTAAGTTGAGAGTGAAGCTCCCAAATTTATCATTCTTGGTTCTTCTTCCAAGCCAATGTTGACATTGATGGTATCCTCCAAAAGCATCTTAGAAGTTTCCTCCATCTAGGTAGGATTAGGGGGAAGAGTAAGGTCAACCTCCTTAGGTGGCTCATCTTTATCCTTAAACGGATAACTCATTTTGTCCATAGGTTCTTCATTCTGTTTGTCTACGAGCGCTTCAAAGAGTTTATTGCTATGTGATTGGTGTTTATTCCTCACAAAAGGTTTCTCTGAAATAATTTTACTCTTATTTACCACCTTCTTATTCAAATGTCCACACATCTCTGCCTCTTCCTCAAAGTATGCACATGTTTCTAGTTGAATTGAAAATCCCTTCTTATGATCCCTAGCTGGAATAGAATCCCCGAGCCCCATGAAATCTGCAAATGCCTCTTCGTTCTCAAAAAAATCGATTGGCACGTGAAATTGTTGATCCCAATCTATAAGTTTGGGATATAGAAGGGTTACTCGGTAATTATTTTGAGGCCTGGATTCTGATAAGTTGAGGACAACGAAATCAAGAAATAATTTAGTTGAGGCGAGATCCTCGTAGAGGCTACATTGGGAATCCGCATCGCTATCAGAATGAGATGAATCACTCTCGTGTTGACAAGAGGTGGCATCAATTTCCAAGGGTGGATCATCATGAGGTTGTATTCCAAGACCATATTTATTTTATTTGAAGCGAGGGATAGGAATGGGTTCTAATCACCCTTGCGCATTGATTCCACATCCGAGTCCTTTGTAACCCATGACAAACATCATGTAGTGGCATTTGACATATTTGGGTGCCTGATTGCATGAATCCATGGTTCCTTCTGATACTCTGTTAGTAGGATCCCCTAACATATTTTCCTCAGACAAGAAACCACTAGGAATGAATTTCTCCAATGGTTTAGGGCATTGTTTCTGAGTGCTTTTGAACTGAAAATAGGGCTTCCCTCGTGTCCTAGGTGACACTGATAAATATGATATTAATAAATCTTGTTCAAGGGTGAACGACTTACCTGGGCCATACTTTGCCAATGTTGCCTCCCATGATGCAAAAGGGTTGACTAAAGAAGGAAAATATTGATTGTAAGGAGTGAGTGAATTTGGATCCACACGGTCCTTGATAGCCTCTATTTGCAAAGGAATGACAATGTCTGCAGAAGGGCACTCATAAGTTGCACGAGAAAAACTGTGCAAGGCTCTACAATGTGTAAATGGTTCTGGATCACCTTGGATGGTGATTATCTATCCTTTGTGGCACATTTTGATACATTGATAAAAAGTCGAAGGAATGACCTGCATGATATGGATCCATTGGTGGTCCTAAGAGCATGTTGTATGGTAGGTCCAAGTCAAGGACATGGAACGTTGTATCATGACAAGTTGGCCCTACTTCCATTGGAATTACTATAGTGCTTGTTGACTCTCGCTCCTCATTATCATAGGCCATGATCGTGATATTTTGTGCACCTAGATCCATTTCTGAATGTCCTAGTTGCTTAACCAGCTTCAAAGTACAACTTTTTATACTGGATCTAATGTCCACAAGTATTCTCTTAATTTTGTGACGAGTAACAAACACTTCTAGGTATAAGGATAAGTTATGCTCTGGGTCATTACGCGGGTTTGAAACATGATCAAAAGTGATGTGATCATTAGCGTTAAGGTGCAAAATCATGGCTTGGAGGTGCATGGGATCTACATCGGTTGAGACTCCCAAACTATGCAACGTCTTGTACAATATGTTCTTATGGGAAGTAAAGATTTCAAGGAGGTCAAGAATGTATATCCTAGCAAGTGTTTTCTCCAACTAGTCTATCAAATTGTACTAACCTTCCTGAGGGATAGGCAGGGGATCTGGTATGATTAAATGAGCACGTCTCGTCCCTACTGCGCAACTCTTTTCTAAGATCCAGATAGTATTGACCTGTTCATCAGATGAACGAATACATCCTATGAGAGAATCAAAGGGACTGTCATTAGTGGGATAAATATAAGTGGCAGTCCTATAATCATTGGAGGTTTGTCCATGATCTGGCTTCCTTTTCTTCTTATCCACATGGTTAGGAAAGGGATCTTTAAAGATACCCATTTTCTCATTTGGACCTTGGCCTGAGTTGGGGGGAGAATCTACATGATATTTCCCTCTTCAATGAGGTCTTTTATGTAATGATGTAGTCTTAAACACCTATCTGTCTTGTGCCCTTTAATGCGGTGGAAGTCACAGTACTCATGTTCTTTGAACCAAACTTGTTTTGGAGAATTTTATGGGTATGGTATCGTCGCGGTTGGGTATTCCACCATGCTTGCATTATCTAACTATTTTAGATGGCAGATAGGGATTCTGTTAATGGCGTGAACTCACGTTTGGTAGGTGCCTTGGGACGAGGTCCTTGTGAAAGCTTTAAAAGTGGACCAGTCTGCATGGCTTGGACTCTTTTGGATTCCGTAATGCCATCCCCAATGACATGCTTGTTTTTGTTGAAAAATTTCAGTTTATCTAAAGATTTCACTTCATGTTTGTCTTTGACAACCGGTTTAAGTGTTCCCTTCATGATGAGGGCCTTCTCGATTTGACTTCCCTTCTCTATAACTTCTTCAAAGTTTGAGCCACAATGCATTTGTAGATGGAAGGCTATCTCTGGGTTAAAGTTAGGCACAAATATGCTTACCAATTGTTTTTCTAGCAAGGCACAAGGGAAACAACTTTCCAATCCTCACCATTGTTGTAAAAATCTCGCAAATGTCTCATTGGGTTTTTTATTTGTATTGCAAAGATCATTCATTGTGATATCATTTTCCATATTATAGGAATAATGTCATACAATTTTTTCTGCTAATGCGGGCCATGTTGTAATGGAGCCCTTGGGTATGCTATAGAACCATTCCAATCCCTAGTCCCCTAGGCTGCGAGAGAAGAGTCGTATTAAGAATTTATCATTGTATGTGACCTCTTGGCAAGCCATATAAAAGTATTTTATGTGATCACGAGGATCACTCTTGCATTTATACTTATCAAATTTAGGAACAATAAAATTCTTTGGGAAGGGTTTCCGTAACATATCTTTATCAAAGGGGTAAGGACATAGTTCTTCATATGAATACTTCTTATTATGTCATATGTTTCCCTCCTGTAGTGTAGTAAGCGTATATTTCATTGATTGTAATTCTCATTCAATGATTTATTCTTTGGTGGGCAACATTGGTCTTTGCGCCTTAGCTACTTTAAAGGTCACATCACTATATGGATCAAACTAGAATTTGTTAGATTTCATCTTGATTTTGTCTTTGTATACATTCCTACTTGAAGAGCCTAAGTTTGCTAATTTTTGGCTCAGTTTCAGGATCTATTTCTGAAGGATATCTTCTTCGATTAAAGGGTCCTCTTCCTCATCAAACTTGGGAGGTGGAGAGGCTTTGCACTCAATCTTCACTTTACGTGAAGCTTTGTAATATGGTCACCGTGAATCACCAAGTGGCTTGGATGGGTCTCCTTCAATAGTGTTATGATGTTGACCAGAAGTAGAAGCATACCCTACATCAAAAGGGTTATCTATGTCTAAGAGGGATCTTCACTCTTCTACTTTATGGTTAATGAGCTTATTTTCCACTTTACGCTCTTGTGGAAGCTTAACTCCTAGTTCTAAGACTCTTGTGAGTACTTTATCTCTGTTATAAAAAAGGAGTTCATCAAATCGGCCTAAGTTTAATTTTTGTTGTTCTTCAGAAGAGTTAGACTCCTCTCCACTATGATCGATCAATGGCTCTACATGCTTAAATTATGAAAAGAGAGGGGCTAAGTTATTTCCACTAAATGGGAATGATTCAAAAGGATTCTCTCCTAAGTTGTTGTCATTTGGTTTGGATGCCATTTTCGTGATTCTAGGCATCACTTAGCCAAAAGGTTATGCGAGGTTCTGTCTAAATTTTGTTAAAGTTTATGTGACGCCTATGCGTATGTTTGAGTCAGTTGCTAAAAGTTCTAATGTGTTATGTAGTTGCTTTTATGACTCAAGAAACACTTATATGAACATTCAAATGCAACGATCACTCAAATTTTCATTTTTCCAAGTCTATACCCTAACTATGATTCCAGTGAAGGGTCCCAAGAGATAGTGCCAGCATTGTATTAATACGTAGATCGAGTTAGAATTCTAACAAGGCCTAAATATTAAAGTGGTATTGATGCAATCCCTCGACAAGGTATAATAAAACTAGTTTAAATGCCGATGAAAGCTAAGTTTTCCAAAAATGGGAGTCACAAGTATGTATAGTGTAACAACACTATCTTGATACATTAACCAAGAAAGCAAGGTGCTAGTATCAAGATGATGTTATTTTGGTATATATAAGGAAATATCGACACCCTAAAAAATACTTAGATGATGTTGAAATTGAAACGAAGCATGAGTATAACAAGAAGTTGTTAGTTGTGTGAGCAGCGTAACCGCACAATAAAGGGACTTATATCAAGTTTTCAAGAAACTGAAAACCCAATGTAAGTACCAAAATTGTGTGATTAGAATGCGAGTAAAAAAAACTATCAACCTAAGGAGAGATAAAAAGATGAACCAAAATCATGGTAGTGAAGATGATCTTGAAATCAAGATCAAAGACCTTATCAAAGATATGAAAACATACCTGTGCACTTTAGAAATTTAACAACCCAGCCACAAACATGGATGGGTGTAAAAAAACAAAAAAGTGGTGAGTACTATCTTTGATAAAACATGTGAGGTATGCTTCCTTCTCACCCCAAAAAATGGACAATGAGAATGCAAGGGTATAGATCAAAAGGATGAAAATAAACTAAGTGCCACTTGGGCAGAGTTTCACATCGTCCGAAGATGAGAATGAAACCGAGCTATCTGAGATGTAGTTTAATTCCATGATGAAAGACACTTAGCTCAAAATTATGTGGGTTCTTTTCCTTGTTCGAGAAAAAAGGTTCAGACTCCAAGTGAGTCATCACTTTGTGATGGCTTGACGTGACAATGAACTAGTAAAGTGGGCTCCAAGATAGAATGGACCTCCTTAATAGGTTCTCTCAACTAGGTGTCAGAAGATTGTCTAATGTGAGCATGATTTTCCCAAAGAGTTGGGAGCAATGACTGATTTGGGAGTATCTCTTTTTTGTAGTTTTTGTACTTTACTTGTACCCCCTTCTGATACAATGAGGAAACTAGTGCGTTCAGTTGTACTAGTCGTCACTGGGAACCACGATACAGACAATCTTTGACTCTAACTCACAAGGTGTACTAGTCAAGTGGGTAAGCAGAGTGCTTCCTGTTTCATCCATGAGGTTACTCAACGGTGGATTACTTTAGGGTTCCTGGAACCACCCCCATTGTTGTAGCTTAAGGCATTATGCCAAAGGGGTTATGTTCTAGTTGAGTGGATAGGGATGTACCCTTTTTTGAAACCTGCAATACAGTGTGAAGTGAAGTGGTGTGTTTTTTATCTTGCTTAACTTTAATATGGTTTTAAGTAGCACACAGTTTAGTAACCTGTATAAAAACACGTGTATTACAAGATTTGTCTCGTTTTTTGACTCCTCTACTTTGACAAGTGTTAGGTCTTGTACGAGATGAGTTTAGTAATTTTCCATTTGAATACTGATATCAAGAATGATAATTCACATGTTGCTTGTGATTACTAAGATCACCAAAAGGTATGAATGAAGAGCATACGCAATGTGAAAAATTCCACTATAACAAGTTACATGGAAAGTACTTCACTTTTAGAAGCATAAAACAAGTGTTTTTCAAACATGAAAAAAGGTTTGTACAAGTGTTTTTTGATCTCCTAGATCACCTATAAGGTGAGGAGAGAGCATACACACTTTACAAACCTCGTTTTATTTTAAGGAATGAAAAACTTTTAAGTTATGCTAGTTTAAACAATTAATCAACACCCTACACTTGCTTTGTTAGACTTTAAAACCTCATAAAACTTTGGAAAAAATGATCTTACATCCTCGGGAAAATTAAATTTTAAATTTTCACACAGACACCTACACACTCATAATGACACCAACGTGCCCCAACCAATGGATACACACCCCAGCCAATGCAAACGTGTGGTAGGAAGAAAGGAAAGGGGGTACAAACACCTACGCGGGCCTGTCAGACAGGTACACTAGGGTTTTGATGCGTATGCTCTCTATTCAATGGGTATGCCTACAGGTAAAAATGTCAGAAAACATATTATGACATCAGACACCGACACGTCTAGAGACACAGAGATGCTCAATGGTCGACAAGAGATTCGAATGGTTCAACGATAGAGACGTCCTTATTCTAAAATGTGTTTTCAAGTAGTAGTATGACAAATGGATATGCAAATGGCTATCTTAACGCCAGCACTAGGGTACTGATGGAGATGCACCCCTTCAAGACACCTGCGCGCACCCCTGAAAAACCTGTAAAAGTCATGGATTTTGAAAATTTTCAAAAGCAAACATAGGTTAAAGGTTAGCCAAAGAATCCTATTTCTAGCTCAAACCCAAAAAATACATGATCAAGGATGATTTAGCCTACTTAAAAATATGAGATCATGTAAATAACAAGCTATTTATCCTAGAAGACATGAAAGTGGTTAGAAACTGAAAATAAATAGCTTGAAAAGACTCCATTAATGGAGGATGGACTTCATGTCCCATTGAGCATGCCAAATGTGTTCAAAGAAAGGTTGCAAAAGCTATGGAATGGGGTAAGAACACTCAAGAACCCCAAATATTTGTGCAAAACCGATCAATGGACCATCAGATAAGAAGTAAACAAGGATTCCTATTTTGCATGCATTAGTTTGAAGAAAACAAGCAAACTTAACAAATATAATTACCCTCTATTCTTGAAAGCTTAAATAAGTGAGCCTAATAAGGATCTAAGCAATCATTTTTGTGCTTAAGAGAATGGGATCTCACCATTAATGGCTTCAAGGCCAATGGTTCTTCCCATTTACTCTATGGTGTGTGATGTGTTGCAAAGGATAAAGAAAATAGCTCAATAAGATGAAATAAAACTCCTAATCCTAGCAATAATACTATAGTTTATGTTAGAGGGAAGAAGTGTTCTTGTAAATGAGAGGGGGGTAGTGGGCTATTTATAGTTTTCCATTTGGGAAAGTGGGAGATTTGGGTGCATGTGGGACAAATAGAAAAATCCAAAAAGCACCTTTAGCAAGTCAAAGTAAGATTTGACTAGGTTTAGAAGAGATTGACCATGGTTAAGACTAGTTAACCATGTTTATAGAGTAATTAGGATTTTGAGAGGGTTCTGAGAGGTCTAATCAATCCAATGGAAATGGATTGATAGTCTAGGAGGCTAGTAGAAGTAGCTTAGAAAGGAATTGGAAGAGGACCTAGCCAATAAGAGGCTATATCAACTTGTTTAATTTGTTTATAAGAGGAATACGACCAAAAGGGGGTCGAGAAAGGGGTGTTAGATAGGTCTAACTGACAGTATGTCATCAATTTGCAAGGAGGAGAATAATTAGTGCAATATTAGGAATAATAGTGCTTTGATCAAACTAGGATTATTTTTTCCTAATCTTGTCTCCTACCTTCATGGTATGCATGCACCCATCTCTCCTCTATCAACATTAAGACTGATTTCTCATCATAAAACTCATGACAAGGACTCAATTATTGTTCTTGACTGCCCTCATTGTTCTTGTAATCATAATCATTTAGTTTGTAGGTATAAATTCATTTCTTTAGTATGACTAGGCCATTAGAACCTTCCGCCTATCACATACAACGATACCCTCTCTTTCTATTATACTGGAAGACCTTTATATTCCTTGAAATATATATATATATATACTATCCTAACTCAGTTTTTTCCTTCCATGAGCCCTCAACCCTTCTCTATCCAAGTTCAAGCCTTAACCTAATATGCATGGTCAATGCTTTATCCTATAGCTTCCACACTGTAGTTCAAGAATGAATGAATTTTTGAAAGGCATCCAAATAGATTCTAGACCCTTGCTCCATTCAGTATGACCTTGTATAATTCACACTCTTTTCCCTTTTCATGAGTGTGTCCCCTTTGAGCCATACACTCCACATGTATTCAACATATCAATCATTCCCTTCCTTATTAACTGGTCACAAAAGTATTCAAATAGAGATAAGTATATTATCTACCTCATACCTGGCTTATCATAGTCTAAACCTCATTTGGGATGGATTAGCATCCTTCATCACTGTATCTCCCTCCTTAACTTTGTTCCATGATTCTTTTTTTGTTCTGATTTACATAATTCAAGGTCTAATTTTGAATTTGACAGGATCTCATGGTATGGTTTCATGTTTATGGATTCTCCTTGTTATGTTTGAGGTTATCCAACCTCATGTGCACTATAAATTAGTATATTCTTCCTAAATTGTGACCTTTCCTAATACTCTTCCCCAATGTTCCTTATAACTTTCTTAGCTCAAATCATAGGTTTAAAACCACTGCCCATACCTTTCTTGGTACAATATTCATGAATTTCAATCTTCTTTAAGTTATTCAAGGTGCTTCTCATCTTTCATACATTGATTCCTTACCTGTTAGGCCCAGCTCAAATTCGTCACTTACCTTCTTGATGGTCTAGGACATTCCTAGAAAGCTCTGTAAAATCAATTGCCACTGAAATGATGGCATTTCTCTTCATAATTTTTTCTCAAAACCTTAATCTCACTACTATAAGGACTATTAGGTCCTATCTCAGCTCATCAAAGTTCTTGACACCTCCCAGTTTGTGTAAAAAGACACCAAGCCTCCTTCTACCCTTCTCTAACGTGTTTCCTTAATTGTATAGTCCATTGTATAATTGAAATGAATGCAAACTATTTATATGATTCTGCTTAGAATCATTCAAACATGTCAATTAAACCTTATTCTGCCTCCATACAAGTTTTAGGATCATAATCTATCAAACTATGATGAAAATCCTATATGTTTACCTCTTTGACTGTATACTGTGATTTCCTTATTTTTCTCAAAAATACTGTTAAGAAGATATACGATCTCACTCCTCCAATAACCACAATATTTGGAGGATCTCTTCTCCATGAAAACACAAAGAAATGTTGGAATTTTCACCAATTTCATTAGTAAAATAAAAAGATATTGAATGCCCTATATGGAGCCTGTGAAGGAACAATTAGCTCTAAAAACCAGACTATGTAATTTCAAGACTTACAAAAAAAATGATTTGGATCCTTATCACCTGCATATCATTTCTATATTAATAGTTAAGGAAAATTCATCTCATAAACATCATGGAGGGTTTCTACATCATTGTCCTGTTATAGTTTTGATGCATAGTCCATTAAAGAAGTAATTACACTAAAAAACCAAAGTAATTTCTTCATTTTCAGACTTCATACATACATTATTCACCCTTCTTAAAATTTTTACCTTCTTTCTCCATTGAATTATTCCATTCATTAGGTTTGCATACCTATTCTAGCTCCCTAAGAAGATTAACTTGCTCCTAGTTTGACTGAATCTACCATAGGAAAGCTCGACCATGTTCTAAACATACCAAATGTGGATAATATTCATCCAAGAACACCTCACAACTCATTAAAAACCTCTTATTATGGTCTTCATGACCTTATCAATCTCTTGACAACTCATTCACACCTATTTCACCTCCCTACCTAGTCAAATATGACAAATTACCACCACTACAAGGATTTTCACCTTCACTACAACAATGCATATAAAATATGAATATCAACAATGATATGATGGAGAGAGAAAACTTCTGACAACCCCTTATATATGCTCAGTGTCTAAAAAAGTCTTATTCAGACTCCATTTTTGCTCCAATGTTCCATGGTGATGCTCTTGCATCAAGCTATCCACCTTGAATTCTTTCATGAGCTCTTGCTCACGAGTCTTCATCCTTTTCTTACTCCTTTACCTATACCTAGGTCCCATATTCTTCTTATCCATACTAGTATTTTTATCTTCTCATTGTATTCTTTGTATCTCATCTTTTTCCTTCTTTGTCTTTTCTTGTACTTTCCTCTTCTTGTCTACTTCTCATTCACTATACTCCATATTGTTCGTTCATCTTTAGTCATGTCTTGAAAGTCTTCTTGTTCTCTTATTTTCAAGATCTCTCTCATGTAATCATGGGCTTCATCCAAATTTCCAACTACTATACCTACATGCACAACACTAGAAACAAGCTTAGACAAAAAATTTGGAAGTCATGAAGCTTCTTCATGTTGTTTCTCCCCCTCTTCTCTTTTTTTTTCATTGAACAATCCCAATTTGGTCTTCGTATACCTATTTTTTCCTTGCATTGCTTCACCCCTAGGATTTTTAATGAGCCTTTCATTCCAATCTTCTCTCACAATTGTTGCATTTTATTATTCTTTCACTATTCTTCCTCCTTGTAACTCATTTTCCTTCTTCCATTCATCAAATTTCTCCATCTCAGTTAGTTTAGGACAGTCATTGAGTCCTTCATTATGTAAATCACACTCTAATGCATTCACCTCATCCTGTAGTTGCTCCATGTTCTCATAAACAAACTCATCATCTTGTTCAAAATACAACATCTCTTGAATTAGTTTTGTGTCATCCATACTATCATCAAAACAAACAAAATATGATTTCAATTTTTCACATTTTACCTATTCATTTTCATGCACTTGTGACTATTTTTCATCATTTTTCCATGGTTCCACCTCTTCTTCATCCATGGGATGACTTGCAAAAAATGTTTCTATCTTCTTCAATTCTTCCTACAATAAGAAAACATCTATATCTTCTTGGGATTCATCAAACTTAGGTCCAACAGTTACACAATGTTGTACTTATTCCAAGAATTCTACATTTTCCTTCATTTTCTCATTTTAACCTCCATAAGAGCATTCATTGGCTTCCACATTAGTCCATATTATATTCTCTTGGAAAAATCCAGTCATACATTCATCATTATCATTAACCATGCTTTAAATATCATCAACTAATGAATCAAATTTAGTTTGTTTACCTTTTCTTCTCATTCCCTTTACCTCTCTTCGAATGACATCAAATTTATTCTTCCAACAACTCCCTAGAACAATGACTTGTTCCTGAGTATCTCTACCTCTATGTACATCACCTTGGAATGTTTTTCATCTATTTGGTCTTCATAGGTTTGCTTGCATGTTATTTTATTGAGCCACTTGGGCACTGTGTATCCATATTATTTTGCAAGGTCCTCTATGCTCATCCTTTTCTCTTTATTCCTATTTTATTGTTGCATACCTTCATGCCTAAATGATTTCAAATGCATTCCTTGTTGTCCTTCTATTCGGGAATCTTTGATTTATCTCTTGTCTATAATGTATTTCTTGTCTAGGCTGCCCTCTAGACCTGCAAAATGAGACGTTGACATAACTTTAACATTCACAAATATCCTTTTAATGGACTATCCATCATCCTTCTTCTCTTATCTTTGTGGTTCTTCATCATATTCACTAGACCACTCATTCTCTTCATTCAATAAGTATTCATACTCATTCTTCGTTTCATCTATATAAGAATCTTCACATGCTTCACTCATGAATCTTGGCTCTTCTTATATATCCATCATCTCATCATGTATGCTTTCAACCTCTTAATATTCTCTACTAACTATATTTTCCCCTACTGCTTCTATCTCTTTCTCGAGGAGTTCAACATGTCTCCTTATTTCAGTTATCTCTCTTTATTTCTTCTTTTTTTTCTGTTCTTTTCTCCTGCCACTCTTACCTCTCTCATTTCATGCACCAAAACCATTACCTGTCTTCACGGTATAGCTTCCATGGTCTCTCTTTCTCTCATCCAAGTATCTATCACCTTGTGTTGTAGCCTTCTTTCTCTCTCTTATCCAATCTTCTTCTTGGATATATGGCTACTTCTTTCATCTCTCTTTCTCACAACCTTTCATTGTGCAAGCTCTAGCGGCATTAGGAAAATTTCCTTGGCTCACTCTTCTTCTTGCTAGTTGTAGCTTCTTAGTCTTATTTTCACTTCTTCTTTCTTCTTGACTAATTGATTCTCTCTTCTCTTCTCGTTCACCTACAACTTTGTATCACATCCTCATTTAACCATTAGCACAATAACATACAACCTCAAAACAAAGTAAACATCCTACTAACTCATTTTAACATCCATATTAGCAATCAAATTTCAAAAGTGGTATCTTCTCTACTCTGATACCAAAATGATGCACATCTCAGCTCAACCAATCCACCCTCACTATCATATCGTGTTCTAGGTTTTTTTTCTAATCTTATCTCCTACATTCATGGAATGCATGCACCCATCTCTCCTCTATCAACATTAAGAATGATTTCCCATCGACAAATCATGAAAAGTACTCAAGTATTGTTCTTTTACTCCTCATCCTTTAGTTTGTACGTATACATTCATGTCTCATACAATGATACCCTCTCTTGATAGTGGACTCACAGTCCTTTGTCTTCCCTATATATATCTAACTCATTTTGTTCCTTCCATGAGCCCTCAACCCTTCTCTATCCAAGTTCAATCCTTCACCTAATATGCATGGTCAATGCCTTATCCTATAACTTTCACACAATGGTTCAAGAATGAATAAATTGTTTTTAGGCATACAAATAGTTTCTAGACCCCTACTCCATTCAGTATGACCGTGTATAATTCACACACTACCTTTTTCATGAGCTTGTCCCCTCTGAGCCATACACACCACATCCATACACACTCCACATGCATTTAACATATCAAGCCTACCATTCCTTATTTATTGGTCACAAAATTATTCAAATATAGATAATTCCTTATACCTGGCTTATCATAGTCCAAACCTCATTTAGGATGAATTGACATCATCTATCATTGTATCTCCCTCCTCAACTCTATTCCAAGCTTTTTTTATTTTTTTGATTTGTCTAATTCAATGTCAAATTTGAATTTAATAGGATCTCATGGTATGGTTTCATGTTTATGGATTCTCCTTGTTATGTTTGAGGTTATCCAACCTCATGTGCACTATAAATTAGTATATTCTTCCTAAATTGTGATCTTTCCTAATACTCTTCCCCAAGGTTCCTTATAACCTTCCTAACTCAAATCAGAGGTTCAAAACCACTACCCATACCTTTCTTGGTACAATATTCATGAATTTTAGTCTTCTTTAAGCTATTCAAGGTTCTCCTCATCTTTCATGCATTGATTCCTTACTTGTTAGGCCCAGCTCGAATTCTTCACTTACCTTCTTGATGGTCTAAGACATTCCTAAAAAGCTCTGTACAATCAATTCCCACTGAAATGATTCATTTTTCTCCATAAAATATTCTAAAAACCTTAATCTCACTACTACAAGGAGTCTTAGGTCCCATCTCAGCTCATCAAAGTTCTTGAAACCTCCTAATTTGTGCAAAAAGACACCAAACCTCCTTCTACCCTGCTCTATTGTGTTTCGTCAATTGTAAATTCCATTGTATAATTGAAATGAATGCAAAATATTTATATGATTATCTTTATAATCATTCGAACATGTCAATTAAACCTTATTATACCTCCATACAAGTTTGAGGATCATAATATATCAAACTATGATGAAAATCCTAATAGTTTCCCTCTTTGACTATATAGTGTGATTTTCTTATTTTGCTCAAAAATATTGTTAAGAATATATATGATCTCACTGCTCCAATAACCACAAGATTTTGAGGATCTCTTATCCATGATAAGATAGAGAAATTTTGGAATTTTTAGCCAATTTCATCGGTAAAATAAAAATATATCGAATGCCCTATATGGAGCCCGTGGAGGAACAATTAGCTCTAAAAACCAAATTATGCAATTTGGAGACTTATAAAAAATATGATTGGGGTACTTATCACTTGCATATCATTTCTATATTAATAGTCAAGGAAAATTCATCTCATAAGCATTATGGAGGGTTTCTACATCACTGTCTTGTCATAGTTTTGATGTATAGTCCATTAAAGAAGTAATTACACTAAAAAACCAAAGCAATTTCTTCATTTTCAGACTTCATACATACATTATTCACCCTTCTTCATCTTGTTACCTTATTTCTCCATATAATTCTTCAATTAATTAGGTTTTCATACCTATTCTAGCTCCCTAAGAAGCTCAACTTGCTCCTAGTTTGACTGAATCTACCCTAGGAAAGCTCAACTATGTTCTAAACATAACAAATGTGGATAATATTCATCCAAAAACACCTCACAACTCATTACAAACCTCCTATTATGGTCTTCATGACCTTATCAATCTCTTGAAAACTCATTCACGCCTATTTAACCTCACTACCTAGTCAAATATGAAAAATTACCACCATTACAAGGCTTTTCACCTTCACTACAACAATGCATATACAAATATGAATATGAACAATGACATAATGGAGAGAGAAAAATTATGACAAATCCTTATACATTCTCAGTTCCTAATAAATACTTATTCATACTCCATTTTTGCTCCAACGTTCTATGGTGATGCTCTTGCATCAATGTCCCAGGGCTAGAAGGGTGCTTAAGAGTCTAAAGATAAAAATTTAGATGGAGGGTGTAAACCAAAGAGTTGGGGTCTAATATTTTTCATGCACATTAGGGGTGATGAAAAATAACTAGTGAAGATTATAAATTCTTTTGGGTAGTTCTAGAAGTCTCCATTCATAAATGTTGTAAGAATACCTTCTCCTAAGGGTACCAAGAAGACAATCTTGACAAAGATGGTGAATATTTATGTTTTGATTTCTTGGAATTAATTTCTTTAATTGATCTAAAATATTTTTAGGTGTCAAGTAGGTTAAAAGTTATTAGAATCCTTGGTGGAGATATAAAACACAATGGTGCATATCGAGCTAAGAAACTAGTATAAGAAGGGGAAGAACAAGTCAAGGAATGTGAATACAAAGTAAGTTTGAAGGAATAATGATCTATCTAAGGATTGAATTAACCATTGAAGGGTGTATGAAGTGTGGAAATTTTGAACAAAGTGTTTATAGAGGCCATATAAGGTGAAATAGTACCAAATTACAATTTTTTAGCCATTCTAGGCTTGGTTATGATCCTCAAATGCAAAGATAAATTGAAATAATTATTTTTAAACCTCTTGATATTTGAATGAATGATTGTTTTATATTCTCTCTACATCAACTTGCTACTTTTTCTCCCATATTTTTTTTTAAATTCTATAATTCTAAACATATCACCTGAATACCATGATCTCCCACTTTTCATCACAGTACATATCGATGATACTTTCATCTAATGTTCTATGATAGACAACGGAGCCAACTTAAATATCATCTCATACCACATCTTTTATCAACTCAAACTCCCCAACTCCATTTCCTTTACACTTTCAATGATGTCATTTCTTCCACTTTGGACATGGTTATTATGTTGATCTGCGTCTTTGAAAACATCCTCCATGAGGTATTCTATATTATGGAGGGGGGTTTAAATATAATATATTAATTGGACAACCATGGATTTGTGCCATGCATTGTTTCCCCTCCACCCTTAATTTTTGCATCAAATATGATCATGAGGGGAAGATCCTCACTCTCCCCATAGATACTCCTCCATTCAAATCATGTCACATGACTTATTGACCTATCGACATGTTCATTCCTAAATAAAATTTTATAAGGCATCCACTAGCTCATTCGTCTCTACATCTAAACTTCCTAATGACGAATCTATAGATAAAGTGATGAATCATCTCTCATTGGGGGATTATCTTCTCCTCACCCTTAATTATTTTCCCACACCTCATCGATTTGGTAGTCTTGATAAAGCTCCAATGTATCAACTTGATGTCAAGAATATAATTTATGTTGGTCCACCTCATCTTCGCGCCAATCTCATCTATGGTGGCATTGATCATCCTTCCTCTCCTATCGACGCTCAACCACACACTAAGCCTTATATTAATGGCTTTGACTTCTTGTATCAAAAATTATTTTCTTGCACTTATCTCCATCATTGCACATGGAAAGGATTTGGAATAGGGTGTTATGAACAAGGCATACATGACCTCATCATTGATCAAAATATTAATCCCCATGAGAAGTTGAGATTGGGTTTCAAAGAACAATGTACTGAATCTCTTGCACCTTCTTGATCTTCAACCCTTATGGACATTGATCCTCCATTCTCTCCATCCCATGATCCCATGGATACGGATGACATTGTGTCCATCTCCTCTATATTTTTTCTTTAATCTCCACAATCACTTTGAGACCACTCACTTATCAGTATGAGGGTAAAATTTGGTCCCTTCCTTTTCAATTTATTAATATGGTAAAGGAATATTCCTCTACCATTGACATTATTTAGTACATTGATGATGATTTTGTCCTTTCCTACATGGGGGTAGAATATTCCAATCTTCAAAATACCTTACCACTGGACACATCCACCTATATCAATGAATTCACCATCTTCATCAATGTAGGGACTCCACAAGAGCCATGCAACCTCAAATTGGGTCAATCCCTCAATCCAAAAGAGCTCAACTATTTCACCGCATTTATTTCTAGACATAGCCAAGACTTAACATGGTTTTAGTCCAACATGTTGGGCCTTGATCCTTCTATTTTTTTCTACAATATCGTCATCATTCCTGATGTTAAGTCGGTTAAGAAGAAACATTTCTGCATGCATCCTTGCATTGTTCTACTTATCAAGGAGGATTTGTAATGCCTCCTCTCAGATAACTTCATCATTCCTATCGACTATCTGCAATGGGTTTCCAAGATTATACCCATTTCCAAAACCTCTGGCAAGCTCCGCATCTGTACAAACTTTTGAGATTTGAACCTTTCTTTTCCTAAAGATGAATTTCCTCTTCCTAACATCGATCAACTCATTGACCTCACTATGGGCCATGAGATGCTTTATCTTATGGATGGTTTTTCTGGTTAGAATCATATTCTCATCACACCGTAGGACCAACATAAGAATTATTTCATCACCCCTTGGGGGAATTGTTTCTATTATGTCATGTCCTTCAGTTCGAAAATTTTCAGTGCCACATATTAGCGGGACATGACTTACATCTTTCATGATTTCACCTATAATATAGTTGAGGAATATTTCAATGACCTCTTAGGTAAGTCTAAGAATCGATATGATCGTATTTCTGTCCTTGAAACACTCTTTGGGTGCCTTATGTGTTTCTTTCTTTGTCTAAATCTAGCCAAGTGTATATCCAGAGTTCTAAATGTCAAACTCCCTGGATTTATCATTTCTGTTAGGGGTATTTAATTTGACCCTGCCAAAATCAAGGCCATGCTCAAGATTCCCTCTCCTTCTGATCTAAAATAACTTCATAGTCTTTAAGTCTAACTTAAATAAATCCACTTCTTCATCTCTCAAATTTCTAACCATTACCAACCTTTTCATCACTTCTTCTCAAAGACATTGACTTCAACTCTAATAATAATTTCCAAAAATCCTTTCAAGACCTCAAGCAATATCTTCTACCCCCACCTATTCTTACCCCTCCACGTGAGGGGTATCCTTTTATCTTTATATCTCTACCACCGACCATGCTTTAGGATCCATGTTGGCACACCATGATGATTAGGGTAGGGAGTAGGTTGTTTATTGCATCATTCATACCCGTCATAAATATGGGACTCACTACAATGACGCTGAAAATTTATGTTACACCCTTTTCTTCACCACCTCCAATATTTTTCATTATCTCCTCAATCATAAGACCTTCATCATCTCCATCTTTCCTCTTCATCAAACCATGCATTCTAAGCCTTGTCATAGTGAATTCATCACTCAATGTCTCATGCTCATGAATAATTTTTACCTAGATTTTATCTCTCATAAATATATCAAGGGCCAAGCAATCGCTGATTAGCTAGATGAATGCCCTCTTTTTGATAATTATCCTCTGAACAAGTAATTTCTTGATGATTCTATCTTCACCCTTGATCATAAATATTCACCACATCAGATGAATTTTTTTTTCAATGGATATAAGTGTCAACGAGGGGGAGGCACTGGTGTTATTATCATTCCTCCTTAGGATACTCCCATCACTATCACTTATAAACTTAATTTTTAATGCATTAACAACATGGCTAAGTATGAAGCCCTCATCCTGGGCATTGAAACCATTGTCATGCTTGACATCCAAATCCTTGAAATCTATAGTGATTCTCAACTTATCATCAATCAGGTCAAGGGAATATATCAATGTAAGAATGAAGTCCTTCAAAAGTATAAGGACATCATCAACTTCCTCCTTGAAGCTTTCAATTTTTATACCATCCAATCCATTCCTCATTCATCCAATAATTTTATAGACAATATGGAATCCCTCGCATCCCTCATCCCATGGGAAATTGAAGAATCCAAACTCTCTATTATCATTCACCATCTTGATCAAGTGTCTCATGTCCATGAGCTTCGTTGTATCAATTGTGTTGACATTAATCCATCAGATATTTGGTATTCTCAAATAATTGAATATTTATCTTATTCTAAGATCCCCTCCAAACCATCCAAAATGGTAGGCAGGCATTCCTTCAAATTTCTAACCACTATTTCATCCTTGGCAGCATCCTTTACAAACGTGGGTTTTACGGTATTTTTGGTGGAAATTTTAGAGGTTTGCCTATCACCAAGTGTGTTCTTCACATGGGCTATTATTGGCCTTCCCTTAATCAAGACTATTGTGAATATGTTAAGAAATGCATCAAATTCCAGTAGCATTCTAATCTCATTTGCATTCCTATTCAGGCCTTACAACTAGCTCAAGATATTTATCCTTTCTCATAATGGGGACTTGACCTCATTGGCCTCATCAATTCGTGTTCTTCCCAAAACAACCATTATATCATCACTACTACTGATTACTTCACCAAATGGGTAGAGTTCATTCTACTCGCATCTAAAAAACAAAACTAGATCATTAATTTTTTCTATCAGCACATCATTTTCCACTTCACTATTCCTTAAATCGCTACACCCAGCTCACTTCACAAGGATTTTCTCCCCCAGTAGGTTTTGCTTACAACAAACATCTCAAGGAACGTGACTTTAACATCGATGACCTTGTCCTAAAAGAAAATTAGACGTCACTACTCTAGAAAGCATCCAACGTGGAAAGTTTTCTCCCAATTAGATTTTACCATACATTATCATGCATAAATATGGGTTTGGATACTATCATTTAGCATCTCTTGATGGTAAACCATAAATAGAACCTCTCAATGCCTTGAACTTGTAACCCTTATACTGTTAACATACCTACCAACACAATCTTAGTCATTTCTTAATATCCTACTTCCATCACAAGCCTCACCATATCCCTTTGTAATGATTTGAAATTATGTGGTCTATTGTCACTTTCCTTCTATGACCTTGAACATGGACTCCACTTCTCTGCCCATGGAATATTCATTATGGACATGTTCCTCCATCTAGGTGGGAACCCCGTAATCATTACATTTTTAACCCTCTTATCTACCTACTAGAACCATGCTAAGGTTCCATAGGTGTCATGTGTACATATTATTATCTCCTCCCCAAGTGGTTTACTTGGATATTTGCAACTTTATCCTAAAGTAAAAAAAATTGGATGCTATTATCAAAACGTTATCATATCTAAAAAATAGACTGCTCCCTTGAAGGACAACTGAACATATAAAATCAAAATTAAAAATTAAAAATTAAAAATCGTAATGTATACCACTCCCTCGAGGGATGGCTATGTAGACACCAAAATCAGGTCACACTCCCCTTAGCCCCTTGTTAATTAATCAACTTAAACACACTTACCTAACCATGGCCCCTTTCACCCCACACTAATATTAATTTAATTCATTTAATTAAATTAATATCTATCCTCATCATAGCTATTATTTAATTATCCTAATTACCTAATACTCACCCCTCCATATCACCAAGACACCTCACCTAGCCACCTCACCCTAAGCCTATTCTTAATATGTTCCCATAACTAACTAAGACCTATCCAACGCCCTAAAAATTAATGCCTACACCTCATTGCCACAGACACAAATGGAAACTTCCGCTCTTGTCTATAGGAATAGAGAGATATAGAAGCAGTTACAACCATGATCTCCTATTTTTAGTTAACTTGTCGAATCCCACCTTAACCGATGCTGGTCACCCCTAAACTGATGCCGGTCAGACCGTAACCACTGTCGATCAGCCTTAATTCCCTGGGACAACCTCATCCTTGAGGTTGGTAGTTTTAGAGAACACGGGTATGCATGCAAAGCATGAGATCAAGAATTTTTTTTCACACAGACGTCCAGTACTCACTGAGCAATCATCCAGTAACCATCTAGCACTCATTCCAGCATACAGCTGATACAGTCCAGCAAGGACAACACATGTAGCCCATGCAAGAGTTCCCCAATGCTTGGTGATTCCTCCACAGCATCTAACCACTCATTATCATCTCCATTCTTATTTCACAGGAATCCAGGACTAGATTCCGAGTAAGTAGAACCTCTACTCATCTCATTCACTTCATTAGTTCCAGTATTTTCATCTTTCTCTATTGTTATTTTCTCCCACAACCACTTACCTATCTCCTTTGGTAGTATTCCCTCAATACCCCTATCAAACCCTGGCGAAACCCCATCTAAATAACCTAATTCCTCATTCCAATCAACCAAGCCCCATTGTGTAACCACAAAGAGGACCCAAAAACTCGTTCTGTGATATTCCCAGTATCCCACAGTAATGGGCATCAGTTCTTCCTAACCGGCATTGGTTAGCCCATAATACATTGGCCTCATGACACTAATTTTCCAACCCAACCCATAGCTCATCCTAACTCCATCCAAACCCCATTAGATCTACCCACTGTCCTGATATCCCACCTAGACCTCATAAATATCCCACTCAGCTCCTTATCAACTTAAAAAACCTCCTCCACAACTATGTTCTTGACCCTCTGTCATTTTGTCACTGACCGGCGTCGATCACCCTTAACCATCATCGGTCACCCCTAGATTGACATCGGTCTTTGTATCCACCAATATAGCTTAGAACAACAACCTACCTACTTGTTCTTGAGTTACCCATAATTACCTATGACCTTTTCTAGACCTCTACCAGACTTGCAGAAGCCCAAAACCATTTACCTGACCCCTGGATCTTGTTTTAACTTAGCCTGTTGAATTAGATATTTCTTATTGTGTTTTATATGAGATGCCTAAATCGTATAGATTACAGTAAGATGACATTTAATTTATTTCTCACATTAAATTGTTTAAAACAGTTGATTGACAGCCTTCCAGGAAGTACCACACTTCTGAGATCTAGCATACGGTAGGCAGTTCACTAGCATATACTATTTAACTCTTTCTGGTGGTCTTGCTTTCCATTTCAGGTAGTTCCTCCTAGCCAAAAGGAAGCTCTTACAGTCAATTGTGGATTGAGGAGTCGACATGCACACAACCACCTACAACCATCATCTTCAACAAATATTCCTCCTACACCCGTTACCCTATTTATTTAGTCAACATTCAAATAAATGATCTAGAATCAGGTGAAACATTAGGTCCTCCTCAAACTCACCTATAGACGTTCCATTCTCATGTTTAGCCAATCACTTATATTATTTGGACAGAGCCTTACTGTGGGGGCACCTTTTGCTTCCTCTCTCAACACAAATGCAAGTGTCACTTGTTGATACTTCCACTATCTACCCAAAAATATTTTGACCAATCAAACCAAGCACAACCACCTCTATCACAACTTCTTCCATGACACCCATAACATCTCAACATACACCCTCACCCATAACCTAACATACATCTAAATCCAAACCACACCTACATCATCTTCCTTGACTAAACCTATTATTACCTTAGGGTTCACCCCAACCACCAGCCTTACTCATCCACCTATCAAACTAGATTTAGCTACATCCTCCAAAGTCAACACCAAACCTATTACGTCACCCAAGTAGAAGAACCAATCCCATAGAACCCATACTTTGGCTGCGCCAATCACACCTTCATCACCTTCACCCTTTCCATCTGTCTTAGGACCTCAACCTCCCAACACAGTCAAGAAACCTCCACTCGTAAATAAACCAAAAACACAACAGCCCATTCCTTCCTCATAAACCTCTAACATACCCAAGTGCCTGACACAACTTACACCTGCACCTACATCATCTTTACCACCCATACCTCCAATACCCTTAGCAACTTCTTCACTACCCACTACACTTCAGTCTCTATCCCTCACACCCCCTACACGACCTGCATCATCTACCTTCACAACACCTCCGTTATCCCCCTGGGTAACTCACCCTCTTCCCCAATCCACTTTTCCCTCTAGATCTCATACACCCATATCACCTTTTCCCAAGAAGGTGCAACCTAAAGACAAAAATCCACTACCCTCTAATAAGGTAGTCAAAACAACCATACACCCTCCTGCCCATTCATCTACCATACCCCTACCCAAGAAAACACGACCAACACTAAAGACTACTCCAACACCCAAAACCATAGCTCGACCCACTCCCCCTCCTGCAAAGACTATTCCTCAATAATCAGCCGCACCTACGGCCAAACCCACTTTCACTTCCCATTGTGACCCACTCACAGGGTCCTATGCCAAATTCTTAACCAACATCCTTGAGACGTTTGTCATCACATTACCGCCACTCAAACCTTATGGCCCCCTCAAACCCAAGCCAAAAGGGTTTGATGACACTAAAATTTACGCCTACCATCGTGTTCCAGGGCACGATGTGGAGATCTACAAGGCTTTGAAAATCATCTTTATCTAGTTGTGTCCTCCTGAAGAAAACTTTGACGATGATGACCTTCTTGATGAGGACCTTATTTCACCAACACCCATTTCCACAGTCCTTCCCTCACTACCTACTCAACAACCATGACCTCCACCCCCTCAACTCTTAGAGCCACCCCCAAGATTTGAAATTAACATGGTTCACATTAGAGAACTTGCCACACCATCACCTAAATGTCGTTACGCCCAGCTCACTTCACAAGGATTTTCTCCCCCAGTAGGTTTTTTCCCGTCATGTCATTATACCACTCATCCTACACCTTCTCCATTTACCAAATCCCCTTAGATCAACATGATCCATGTTGCCACCCGTGCTCAGAAGGACAAAGGAAAGGAAAAGGTAACTGACTCACCAACCAATCCTATACTCGACATACCACCTACACCCACACCTAAAATTACTATTTGTGGCCCCATATATCCTATTTCTAATGGGGTCACACATTAAGCCATGCTCAAACAAATACACCAATCCCCCCTCAAGATTTCCTTATATGACCTCATCCAAACCTCGAAATCCCATCGTCAAGCTCTCATGGAGGTCCTGCAATCTATTGAGGTTTTACCCAATGACCCTACACCCGTAGCCTCCATTATCACACCCCATCATGTAGCCTCTCTCACCAAATTTCCACCTTTATCCACACCTCACCCTACTCACCAAGTAGCCTCCCTTAGCTTCTCAGAGGAAGAGATCGCACCGCACCAAAATAATGACTGAGACCCATCTCTTTTCATATCTGTCCACATCGATGATATACATGTAAGACATGTAATGATCGATGGGGGCACAAGCATTAATATCATTTCATCCCATGCATTTGCTCAAATGTGCATACCTAAAAATTACATGCATAAACATCCTGTCATGGTGTATTCATTCAATGATGTTATCACCTCTATACTAGGCACGGTCATCCTCCACATTCGCGTGGGCCCCCACATTTTTTGAGAGTTATTTTACATCTTGGATGGGGAATTTCAATATAACTTGTTGCTTGGTAGACCTTGGATTCATGTCATGGGTTATGTTCCTTCCACTTTGCATCGTTGTGTAAAGTTTGAGCATGAAGGACACACCTATACTATTCCAGCTGATCCTTCACCTTTTAAAACATGCAACATGCCTTATTGACCCAAATACTTGTTTATACCCATTAAGGCATCTACCTCCACGACCACTACCACTTCACCTATGCCTCCACTTACTAGTACAGTTGATACCTCAACCACACATGCCTCCTCCATTCCTATCATTGCCACAACCTCCATAGCTGAACCATCAGCCTCCCAATCTGTTAGCTCCACCTCTATGTCAACCTCTGACACATCATCTATTCTAGCTACCCACATACCAACCACTGATCCCTTGGAAGGCATTTTTCAATGCCTCACTCTGGGTGAGTATCACCTATATAGTGTCAACACATTCCTTACTCCACAAGAGTATGGAAGTCTTCACCAACACCCTCATTATGATCACCACATAGGAGAATGCCTCCTTTATGGTCCTCCCCACCTTCGTACCAATCTCACCCATGGGGGACTTGATACCACCACTTACACACCCAAACCACCATCACAAACCCAGCCATTTTCCGTTGACTTCCAGCCACTCACCAATCACCGTTTCGCCCACACCTTCTTGCACCAATGTGCATGGAAGGGTTTTGGCTTTTGCTTTTACAAGTGAGGCCACCATACTATTATTCCATGTACTAGCCACAAACATAATGACCGTAGTGGTATAGGATTTGCTGAACCACCTATCAAGAAGGCTTACATTGAACTCATCAAGAACATCAACCCTTCTCCACCTTCTTAACCATCATCACCACCTTAAGTGATGGAGTTGATGGATCCAAAATATATAAAAAAAAAATCATAAACACTATTTCCTTGGGGCCTCTAACTTATCAATGCGAAGGTGAGGCTCCTTCCTCTCTTCCCTTCCTGTATCCTGAAATGATCGATGATGATACACCTTCAATCAACATCGTTCAATGTCATAATGATGAATCTATACTCACCTAAACTTGGTGCAGAAGACTCATATATTCATTGGATGTTACCCTCTGAGAAGCAAACCATGTTGAATGAATCGACTATTGAGATCAACATTCATACTCAAGATGACCCGCACATCCTAAAGATCAGTCAATCTATAGATGTTGTTCAATAGGAAGCCATCACTTCTTTTCTCAAAAACCATAACCATGCTTTCACTTGGTCTTATGTAGACATGACCAATATTTCCATATTGGTCCATAATATCGTAATTGTTCCTGATGCCAAACCTGTCAAACAAAAACTGAGGAAAATGCACCCTCGCATTACCCTTCTCGTCAAAGAAGAACCTTACCGCCTTCTTTCTATTTCCTTCATCCTACCCATTGATTATTCTTGTTAGATTTATAACATTTTCCCTGTCACTAATGCGACAGGAAGACTCCACATTTACATGGATTTCCGTGACCTCAACCTTGCTTTCCTGAAAGACAAATTTCCCCTACCTGGTATTGATCAGCTGGTTGACCTTACCGTTGGTCATAAGATGCTATCACTCATGGATGGCTTCTTGGGTTATAACCAAATCTTGCTTGCCCCAGAGGATCAACACATAACTACATTCATCACCCCTTGGGGGACCTTCTGCTATCGAGTCATGCCTTTTGGCATTAAAAATGTTGGTGCCACATATCAGTGGGCTATGACTTATATCTTCCATGACATCATGCATCATATATTAGAAGATTACGTCGACGACCTCCTTGCCAAATCTAAACACTGCTCTGAGCACCTCGCCATCCTAAAAAACCATCTTTGACCTCCTTATTAAATATTACGTTCGCCTTCAGCCCAAGAAGTGTGTCTTCTTGGTTATCTCAAGAAAGCTCTTGGGATTTATCGTCTCCTTCTTTGGTATATAATTTGACCCTGCTAAATTCAAGGCCATTCTAGAAATGCATCCACCCACTAACCTTAGGAAACTCCGTATCCTGCAAGGTAAGTTATAGTCTATTCATTGTTTCTTTTCACAATTATTTGATTTTTGCCAACCTTTTCATCATCTTCTCGAGAAGGATGTCTCCTTTAAATGGGATGAAGACTACCACAAATATTTTGAGGCCATAAAACAATACCTCCTTCAACCACCCATACACATTCCACCTAAACACGATCAACCTTTCTACCTATAAATCTCAACTACCGATCACTCTTTGGGGGCCATGCTTTCTCATCGCGATGAATAACATAGAGAGCAGGCGGTCTATTACATAAGCCGTACTCTTTTGGACTACGAAACCTGATACACCCATTACGATAAAATTTTCTTAGCCTTAGTTTTCATTACCACAAAACTTCACCATTACCTACTCAATCACAAAACCTATGTTGTGACCAACACTGACCCCTTACACTTCATGTATGCTAAACCTTACCAAAATCAACATGCCGTACACTGGCTTATGCTTTTGGCTGACCTCGACCTCAAATTCATCCATCAAAATTCCATCAAAGGCCAAGCTATCACTGACCAATTGGCTAACACACCTATTTCCAGGGATCAACCCTCTAATTTTGACTTTCCAGATGAGTCAATTACTACCCTTTCCCTGAACGAACCCGCTTACCAAATGAAACTCTTCTTTGATGGTTCCAAGTGCCAACGTGGGGGTGGGGCTAGTGTTATCCTTATTTCACTTGATGGTGAACCCATGCCTTTTTCTTTCAAACTTGATTTTGAGTGTACAAACAATATTTCCGAATACGAAGTGCTCGTACTAGGTCTCTAAGACGCCTACACCCTAGATGTCAAATCAATCAACATCTTTGGTTATTTTTAATTGGTCATAAACCAAGTCAATGGTATATACCAATGTCATAATGAGATACTTCAAAAGTATAAACATCATGTAGACATAACTTTGACCACCTTTGACCATTACACTCTTCAAAGCGTCCCCCGTTCAACCAACAAATTTGTAGATACCATGGCCTGTTTGGCTTCTCAAATACCCACTTCGCCTACCGATTCTAAAATCTTTGTCACCATACAACGAATCCAATCACCCTCTTATTTACCTCATGACATTTACTCTATCAGAACCACTACCCCCAACCCGAGCGACCTTTGGTATAAACAATACTCTGACTATCTTTCTATCTCCATATTACCTCCTGATATCACACGTAATGGACAACGCGCCTTCCTTAAAAAGGTATCTTGTTACGTCATCATGGGGGGCCTCCTCTATAAGCGTGCCTTTGATGGTATTCTCTTATGATGCCTCACGATTTTTGAAATTCCTTATACCATTAAGGAAGTTCATGATGGCATATGTGGAGGTCACTTTAGTGGTCTTGTTGTTGTTAAGCGTATTCTTTGCCTAGGCTATTACTGGCTGACCCTTAACCATGATTGTTGCGACTACGTCAAGCATTGTGTAAAATTTCAACAACATGCCAACCTTCATCATACACCCATTCATGCCTTATAGGTCACCCGTGACCTTTTTCCCTTCTCTCAATGGGGTTTGGATCTTATCGGAGAGATCAATCCCCATTCTTCCCACTGCCATCAAAGGATCGTCACTGCTACCAAATACTACAAAAAATGGGTTGAGGCCATACCGATCATCTCCATGAAAGCCGAGAAAATATGTGAGTTCATCAATCATCACATCATTTGTCCCTTTGGTGTTCCTCATCACCTCATCATTGATAATGGAAAATAATTCAAAAATAAAACATTGTGAAAACTTTATGACGCCTTCAGCATCCAGCTAAGTTTCTCATCACCATATTACCTACAGACCAATGGCCTAGCTGAATCCACTAACAAAACCTTATACAAAATTCTCATGAAAGTGGTTAACGATACTAGGAAGGACTGGCATACGCATATTCCTTTTGCCCTATGGGCATACTACACTAGTTTTCACACTTCCACTGTCACTACACCTTTTTCTCTAGTCTACAGAACAATGGCTATTCTGCCTCTTGAAGTCTGAATTCCCTCACTCCACATTTCTCTCCATGATATGCTAAATGATGACAACTTTCATCAGAATCGTTTTGCACAACTTGAGTTATTAGATGAACATCGTCTTAACACCCTTGACTACCTTCAAGTTTACCAAAAACGTATCAAACATGCCTATGATAAATGTTTCCATGAACAAACCTTTCATGTTGGTGATCTTGTCCTAAAAGAAAATCAACATGTAACCAAAATAGAAAAATGTAAATGGAGAAAATTTTCTCCTAATTGGCTTGGACCATACATCGTGACCCATACTTACAGATCAGGCAGATATTATTTATCTTCACTCGATGGTAAACCCAAACCTAAGCCCCTTAATACTCTTGAATTTTATTCCTACCTCACCTTTTTCCTCTTTCTATGCTCATCTCTTGAGCGCTATCCACCTCTTACACCTCACCAATGATTAAACAAGAATCATGTGCATACCCATCACTAGTTATCTTATCTTGAATATGTGTACCACGGCGTTGCACATAGCATGATTCTCATAGATAATTTTCGTCTACCTTTAGATGAGATCCCATGGTCATTTCACCTTGCTTTCTAAACAAGAATCCGATTCTTCACCTTAGTCTTGTCCATGACTTAAAAGCCCACACATGGGATCCAACTCCTTGAATCAAATTTACTATAAAAATATGACTCCCTCAAAAGGATATCTTGCTCTCTACAATCGCTGCTATAAATAGACTACTCCCTCGAAGGATAGCTACGTAAATCTCTTTCAAAAAAAAAGAGAAGCGAGAGAATCTGAAGTTTTCCACATCGATTAGCTTCACGAAGACCTCATGGAGTTAATTTCCTCATCCCATATAGACTTCCCACATCGATCAGTCTATCTCAAATATCAGTCAATACAGAAAGCCTTTTAGTCACGGACTTGCCCATTGTGACCTTAGATCTCTTGCCCAAAGAGCAAGCTACCTCATACCATATAAAAATTAACCACCTTTCACCCCTCTCACCATTTGTACTCCCATTTCCTACTCCCTCAAGGGACCTTTTGGAAACCATGACATTTGGTGATCATGTGACTAGTTTTCACCCTTAGAACAATCAATCATGTAATGTATTTTGGGTCTTACATTCATCACCTCTTCCAAGGTATTACCTACTCGGTCGTGATCCTTGCCACTCGGGTGGCTTTCTGTGCCTCCTCTTATCTTTTAAACCTTATTCATTACGTATTTATTACCTTATACAAGACTTAGTCCTCAACGCTTACCTTCAGGGTAACCTTCTTCTTCTACCACCATCAAAATCACCTTTACCAAGTTTCCCACAACTCACCCACACCTAACAGACCCAAACCCAAGTCATGCCTAAAAACTATTAACTCATTTTCTTACCTCATCACATTCTTCCCTAGCTTATGGGAGAACTACATTGGCCTGAGGTCCCTTTTTGTTAGGACTATATAGGCAGCACTCTGAGGGCATGGAGCCCTTAAAGGTTAGCTCAGCCACTCCCTACCCTAACTAATTCATCTTTTATTTTCCTAACTCACATTCGACCCTACTTAGTTTCCTTTTTATATCAAAAAATTGGAAATTAAACCAAACAAACAACAAGTTGTTTCACATTTTTATCATCATCACACCATACATTTATTATGACTACCATTTTTTTTGCCATCATCATGCATATATTATAAAACATCTCACAACATGACTCATATCATCATTAACCACACACATTAATGAATTAAAAACTTCACCCACTCTTAAACTCAACCATGCCTATGACCTTACTCAACCATTCCTATGACCTAACTCAACCATGCCTATCACTTGACTCAATCCATGCCTAAAACCTAGACTTCGATCCATGTCTAACACCAACCTAACTCCGATCCATGCCTAAACACCAACCTGACTCCATCCATGTCTAACTACCAACCTGACTCAAACCATGCCTAACACACCTATCACTCATCCATTTATGCATAAACAATCGCAGTCTATCAATGCCTAGGCATCACCAACCTGACTCCATTAGAATCTCACTCCCCTAGT
Organism: Taxus chinensis; assembly: GCA_019776745.2. NCBI lineage: Eukaryota > Viridiplantae > Streptophyta > Pinopsida > Cupressales > Taxaceae > Taxus > Taxus chinensis. Next base: position 303,501,135 of record CM034146.1, read on the forward strand.
TTCTGTCCATATCACGACAAAATTAATGTGTGTATCTATACAACATACATGGAAATCGAATCATGAATCTCATCCATCTTATCATCATCGATAAATATGTGTGTCTCTAGACCATATACATGGATATCCAATCATGAGCATCATAGGTCAAAATCGTAAGCATGCAGGCCAATAACCCAATACAAAATGTCATCAGCACATGCAGGTTGGTATCATGATCACAATAATAAACCACTCTCATATACATCCTCACTATCTTCGGCATGCAGGTGGGTATATATCAAAAATACAAATATCTACAAAATAGTGGATCACATGGCTATCAAGAATCTCCCTGTTGAGTATCCATCATCTCTGTCTCACATGTCTCCTCCTCAGCCCCTGTGCAGTGTCCCACTAATAACAATTTATGTGGCCTAGTGCCTGAAGGCCCTGCATCTAGAGCTGGCCTTTGTGTGCTGGTCACCTCACCATGACCTTGTCCATGGGCTCACCAGCCCCTTGTGATCTCCTCACTCTAAGTGTGGGTGCTCCTCCTCTCACTCGAGGTCTGTTGGGATCTACACTCTGTATATGACTAAACAAAAATCTCAGCCTCCAGTAGATGATCATGATAGTAACACACCTCACTCAAGGTAATCTCTCAAAAGGCCTACTAGGTACTAGCCTATGGCGGTGCCATCGGCCTCTGACCCTGTCGTGCCCCTACCTAGGTAATGAATGGGACCACTGTCCCTATACCTGTGGTGGTGCCACTGGCCCCCGGACCCTAGCACCTATATCTGGGCATGAAGGGCCGCTATCTGTGCTTGTCCTACTTTCAACTAACCCTAAAAGCCCATAACATGTCCCTACACTGTGGCCACCTAGCCCTACAAATATATCACCTAGGTCTATAGGGTGGTTACCTGCACCCCATCCCCCTCACCCTCCTCCCCATCTCCACCCTCTACATCTCCACCATGGGTGAGTACCTATCCTTGTCCTACCTGTGCTTACAGTGTGGCCACTTATGCCTATAATGTGGCAACATGTGCCTCTGTACCTATCATACCTGCCCCTGCATGATCCCTAACTGGGTCACTAGGGTCACCACCTAACCCCTGGAGGGTCGTCTCTCTAAATGGTGATGGTGGCTAGATCTGGCTTCCCTGGCCTCAGTGGTACTGCTCTCAACTGTGCCGCCCACCACTTGTCTATATATGTCTGCTACCCCGGCATCATCTATCTACGCGTGTGACTGGCTGCTCCTCCTACCCGATTCAGCACTTATAGGTCAAGGTGGAGACATCAGCCTCTCCACATCATCTCTCCTTTACTGAATGGAAGGGTGGCGAGTACATCCTGACGCAACCCTGAACTGTTGCCTGACCCACTCTATAGGTATCAGCTCATGCTCTCTTGCTCACCGCCCCTCTATCCACCTATAGATCTGAAGCCCATCTAGCTCTGCAGTCATCCCCCTGTATGATGGGAAGCCCACATATGGCCTCCAAATGATGTCCACTCTAGACAATCCCTCCAGTAATCACCTGTAATAAGCTACATCATGTGTAGCTCTCATGCCTCGACCCTCTCCCATGGCTGGTACCCACTGCCTGTACCCCACCCACACCAATCTCGATGGAAATGCATGTGTCTTCTCGAGGCATCCCAACTAGCCGCACACACACAATGTGCTCATAGGCCCAACAATGTAGTAGAAAGGTACAACATAGGCTGAACCACCATAGCCATCCATATGCCCACAACTCCCTGTATACCTACACTAAAAGTGCAGGTGACCATGAAAACTAGGTCCTATCTATCATCATGTCATGTAGCACCCCATCAGTGACCGTGGAAACCATCCACCCTCTGCATCTGGCAGTGCAAAACAACACACTACCTCCATCAACAATACAACCACCCTCATCTCCTCAGGGTGGGCTATGTACATCACTCCATAGCTCATACTCGCACTATGGAACCGCAAATCTACTACACCCTCACCAAATACTGGTGCCAATAACTCCTCAGACGCCTCTGACGAGATCGAGTACACCTACCTCCCTGATATCGGTAGCCACAAGATCCTGTAGACATCCTCCAGGGTGATCGTGAGCTCACCCGTCAGCAGATGGAAGGTATTGGTCACCGAGTCCCATTTGTCAATGAGGGCAACCATCAAACTCACCTCCTAAACTACATGTCGGTAGCGTCTGACCCTAATTAGGCCCACCTCTGCCACATGACACCACTCCTCACGCATCATGCTCCCTCGTACCTCCAAAAGCAATGGTGGTACCCTACCTCTCATACGTAACTGATCTCTCACCTGCATCCAACAAAATGATCACATTATTAACCACTTACCCATATCTATAACTTTTACCATTACCTTTGACCCCAAATTCCACTTAACCTATCTACCCATACCCCAAGTCTTCATCTTTTTTCTCTTTTTCTTTGACCCCACATTTTGACCTAACCTACTTACCCACACACATACCCTTACCTCGTCACTTTACCTATCTATCCCTACCCTTCCCTATCTACCTTTACCCTTGTCCTCTCTCTCCCTACCCACTGCACTTACCTTGTTTATCCCTGTGTGGACCGACGACCGGTCAACATTGACCGACCCCAGTCTAACCTTGACCAACCACAGTCTCACTATGACTGGCATCAGTCACCTCCCTTATAACTGATACTAGTCTGCAACCACCGACGCCGGCCATAGTGGAACCGACGTCGGTCACTGTCGTGGCTGACCACCACAACCCCAAACCCCTTTTCTCTACACACTCCTCATTCTACCCACCCATTCCTCCCCCAAACCCCTCACACCCCTTCCCACCCCTCTTTTACCTATCTCCTACCCTTCCCCCTTCCCATTTCATCCATTTTCCTTACAAATTCAAATTTCATTTTTTTTCCCCCAAACCCCCATTTCCCACCTACCCAACTTCTTCCCAATTTCACTAAACAACCAACAATAGGCTTTAGATCTTACCTCATCCCACATACTGTCGATGTGGTGGCACCTCAGGCCACTACACTAGTCCACCCGATCCCTCTCCTACCTCCGCCATTGCCGAATGTTCTCTGAATCTCCAACTAATCAAATCTAATGCCCCGCTCTCGTGACCCCACCAGTCAATCCACACTCGTCACCTACATGACTTGCCAATGTAACTTTATCAAAGCCCTCAATAATTTTCTTCCTCTCTCCCTCTCTCTTGTCATTTTCTCTCTTTTGCAAATCACAAATGAATTTTAAAAATGCGGACTTATTTCTTTTTATACCCCTCTCGACCTAACCGGTGACGGTGTATCCTTGACCAACGACGGTCATCTACCCTAGCAGACCACCAACGGTTAGCCTTGACCGACCTCAGTTGGTCTTAAACGATGTTAGTTACCCTACTCAGCCTCATTACTACCTATTACCCTACTTTTCTTGTCTGCCTACCTTTTTAGCTCACTCCCATACCACCTTGATAACTTTACCCCTCCAAATTACCCTATATTTGTCCTATTATATTCGAGCCTCATTATTTTTCCCATACCTCGGCCCTACCCATTCCGTGACTTGGATATTTGGACCTAGACCATCGCTAGTGACCTTTGACCCCATGTGTTTGTTATAACCTTACGGCACTGTTACCTGTGTTGATTGACCTAATGACCTTACCTTGCCTCTTTTCATGACCATTTATCCTGACCCAACCTTTGGTGTACCAGAACATACCTAAACATTCCTACACCTGGCCTGTATCATGTTTCCTAACCATATCCTATACCTTGGATACCAGAATCACCTCAACCTTGTTTAGATAACCCTATCGACCTTAGACAATGTAGAGTTTGTTCCCTGCTCTTCAACCTGGTACTGTGCTAGCAGTTTATACGTGTGTGTGTGCATTTGACTGTTACTACCTTTGACCCTAACCCATTACCTAGATTACCCGATTGGACCTTTCCTTCCTTTTACCCCCATTTCCTACCTTCTTCTTCATCACATTCACCTTTTATCAAACCACTCACCAATTCTTCCTTCTACCTCATCAGTTCCTGGTTTGAGGGGGATCACCTTCACCCACACATGGGGCAACCACATCTTATTTTTGTCAGCATTGCTTACCAATACAAGCTACGCAACAAAAAGGGGAAAAATGTAGACACCAAAATTAGGTCACACTCCCCTTAGCCCCTTGTTAATTAATAAAATTAAACACAGTTACCTAACCATGGCCCCTTTCACCCCACACTAATATTAATTTAATTCATTTAATTAAATTAATCTCTATCCTCATCATAGCTATTATTTAATTATCCTAATTACCTAATACCCACCCCTCCACATCACCAAGACACCTCACCTAGCCACCTCACCCTAAGCCTATTCTTAGTATGTTCTCATAACTAACTAAGACCTAACCAACACCCTAAAAATCAATGCATATACCTCAGTCCCGCAGACACAAATGGCAACTTCCGCTCTTGTCTGGAGAAATACAGAGATCTGAAAGCAGTTACAACCATGATCTCCTTTTTAGTTAACTTTTGGAATTCCTCCTTAACCGATGTCGGTTACCCCTAAACCGATGTCGGTTAGACCGTAACTGCCATCGGTCAGCTTTAATTCCTTAGGGGCAACCTCATTCTTGAGGTTGGCAGTTTTAGAGAACACAACACACATGCATGTAAAGAAGAGATCAAGCATTTTCTTTCACACAGACGTCCAACACTCACTCAACAATCATCTAACAACCATCTAGCACTCATTTTGGCATAGAATTGATCCAGTCTAGCAAGAAGGAGAGCACAGGCAACCCATGCAAGAGCTCCCCAATGTTTGGTGATTCCTCCATAGCATCCAACCACTCATCATCATCTCCATTCTTCATTCACAGGCATCCAAGCCTAGATTCCAAGTAAGTAGAACCTCTGCTCATCTCATTCACTTCATTAGTTCCAGTATTTTCATCTTTCTCTATTGTTATTTGCTCCCACAACCACTTACCTATCTCCTTTGGTAGCATTCCCTCCATACCCCCATCAAACCCTCACAAAACCCCATCTAAACAACCTGATTCCTCATTCTGATCAACCAAGCCCCTTTGTGCAACCACAAAGAGGACCCAAAAACTCATTCTGTGATATTCCCAGTATCCCAATGTAACTGGCATCAGTTCACCCTAACTGGCGCGTCAGTTAGCCCATAGTATATTGGCCTCATACCACCATTTTCCAACCTAACCCATAGCTCATCCTAGCTCCATCCAAACCCCATTAGATCTACCCACTGGCCTGATATCTCACCTAGACCTCATAAATATCCCACTCATCTCCTTATCAACTTGAAAAACCTCTTCCCAGAACTCTATTCTTGACCCTCTGTCATTTTGTCAGTGACCAGCGTCGGTCACCCTTAACTGTCATCGGTCACCCCTAGACCGACATTGGTCTCTATATCCACCAATACAACTCAGAATAACAACCTACCTACTTGTTCCTGAGTTACCCATAATTGTCTGTGACCTTTTCCAGACCTCTTCCAGACCTGCAGAAGCCCGAAACCATTTACCTGACCCCTGGATCTTGTTTTAACTTATCCTTTTGAATTACATCTTTATTATTGTGTTTTATATGAGATTCCTAAATCATATAGATTACAGTAAGATGACATTCACTTTATTTATTGCATTAATTTTTTTAAAAAAATGGATTGACAACCTTCCAAGAAGCACCACACTTCCAGGATCTAACATACACTAGGTAGTCCTACTACATATACTATTTAACTCCTTCTAGTGGTCTTGATCTCTATTTTGAGGTAGTTCCTCCCACCCAAAAGGAATCTCTTACATGGTCAGCTATGGATCGAGGAGTCAATACGCGTGCAACAACCTTCAAACAGCATCTTCAACAAATATTCCTCCTACACTTGTTACCCTATTTATTTAGTCAACATTCAAATAAATGATCTAGAATCAGGTGAAACAAGCTACTCTTTCATATCATGGCAGTAGAAGGCTTCCCACATTGATCAGCATTCCAAATCTCAAAATTAATACATTAAAAACATTAAAAAACAAGCATCCTTGGAAAGCTTCCCACATCGATCATCTTTCCCATCTATAGAAAACTTCCTACATTAAACTGTTTACACCATATTTCTCAGAGCTGGTACATAAACCTAGGACTACCACATAAGGAGAACCTATTTTACCCGTACAAGCTCCATCTTAAACCCCTTTTTGTCTCTACAGTAGGTCTATAAGCACACATTTCATCTTTTTCTCATGATCTTAAGTTTGACTAACTATCATTAGTTATGTGTTAACATATATCAATGGTCCTAAGTGTAACTCTTTACATTTTTCCCTTTCCCTATTTACCTCCTAATCCTATTCGAAGGCATCCTCCTTCGTGTTTGCTCCTCTCTATGACAAATTATACCTTCTCATGTTTTGGTCACCCCATTGAATTTCACATTCTCTTTTATTACACTCATATGTCATCTCACATCTAAACTCATTTATATTTTCCTCTACCCATGTCTAAATCCATCATTCCTATCACCTTATACATATCAACTCATCATTTCTACTTTAGTCTAAATAATATCATATGAGACACATCTATCATACTAGTCTAAATCACATAAAATTAGTTTTCTCATATAATCATCTTCCCATCTAAATCATCGCATACCTAATTAATCCATCATATGATAACATCCAATCATTGTAATCAAATTATAAAATTAAATCATCACGTCATACAATTAAAATAAAATACATACATACCATAATCAAATATACATCACATCTACCATCTAAACTAGCATCCATGTCATAATAAAATAATCAATCTCACCACATAAATCATCATCCATGTATGCTGAAAAAATCATATATATATATATATATATATATATATATATATATATATATATATATATATATATATATATATATATATATATATATATATATATATATATATATCAAAATGTGTCTATGCCTCCATGATGGACCTCTATAGGATCCATCTCAAAATCAATACAACGTCAAAATCTATACATACAATGTCCACCTAATCAGGTAAGTGAAATTTAGACAATATAAGTGTTTATCCTTCCCCCATTGGAGCAAGTTCCTATGCAACTCTCTGTCCATCAGCACCTCCTCCATCTGTCCATTTGGATTGGGATCTCACTGTGGTTGCGCCATGCTGGTCGTGCTCTCAGATGGAGTTGGTCGCATTGATCCTCCTGTTCCATGCTTCCCTGCTTCCCTGTTATATATGCTACATACCTCGGCACATCTGGTAGTCTTGATGTCACTATGTGCTCATAATAGTGTACCTCTGCACTAAATGCCTTGTATTGGTCTAGTGACACAATACTCAGCAAAGCCATCTAACCATATCCCTGCGATGCCACTGGTGCCCCACTCTCTGACTCCACACCTCCTATAGGACCAAGCTCACAAAATCTAGCCCTATAGGCATCCCTCTGCCTCTTGTATTTCTCTCTCTACTAGATTCGTAGGTCCCTCTCCTAACGTAATCTTTTCACCTCCCAGTGTGTTTCCTCTCTCTCCTTGCATGTTGCATCTCTCATGTTGGGTAGTATCTTGTTCCACCTATAGACAGGCTATCTCTAAAGTTTCCCCTTCATCATCTCAATGTGCTACATCCTCCTCTCCTATTGGCACCTCCTCCTCCTTATCCAATCCTACCTCATCCCTCTCTTCCTCCACCTGGACCACCATTGCCTCTATCATCCACTCTATAAATCCATCCCCCACTCCCACATCATCATATTTGTCCCAAGGTGATCCTTCCTCATCAAATGGATCAGACATCATAGGACTAGGCAAGTCTCTCTCACCCTCGTCTCACCTGTATCTAATAGGGTCTCCTAGCACTATCTGGATGAACCTGAACTACCTCATCACTTTTGGAAATTGTACTACTTCCAACATCTCTAGCCTCTTCCCCTACACCCATCTAATCCACCTCACCCCATAAAACTAAATGTATGCACCTCATCATGCAGGAAAATCTCGGTATGACTGCCATCTGATTTGATCTACATCTAATCCATCCAACATGTTTGTTTAGTAATCCACCCCTCTCTCTCTCCTCTATCTCCATGAGCCTAGTCAGCTCTCCATCTATAAAATCCAGTTGCTAACTCAATATGGTCCCTTGTAATCTATGGAAGCCCTGATGGTCTAATCACAACAATATGCTCATATGTCCAACAATGTAATAGAAACTAGACATATAATCCTGACCCCCTCTCTGTCAAGTACATTTAAATCTCGTAGTATACCTGAGCCAATAATGTTACACCAAATGAAAACACTATATTTTTATCTATGATGTCTACCAACACCCCCGCAAATGTCCATGTAAATATCACTCCACTAGAATCTAGAAGTGCATAACATGAGATAGCCATAATAATCACAAATATAAATTTTCTCCTTGATTCCCTTGGCTCATACCATGCCTCTATATGGAAATCCCTAGAAGTAAATGTAATCTAAGGGGCATCAGATCCAAATAGCCATGTTAGTACGCCCATTCTCCTCTCATATGTGATCGGATCTATCAACTCCCCACGTATCAAAAACATCAATATGAGGTGCACATCCTCTAACATGATTGTCATCTCCCCAGTCCTGAATAAAAATGTGTTATTCTACACATCCCATTTTTCCATCAATACAATCATCAAACATATATCCCTAGGAATCCTCTGGTAGTGTTGGAATCCACCCAACCCCCCTATGGATAAATGGTTCCACTCCTCATTGATAATATCACCTTTGATCTGATCATACATTGTTAGAAATCTATCTTAGAGATATAATGTGTCTCTTGCTTTCAAATCCCATCAAACAACCAACCATTATTATTCCCCCATAAGTCGATATTCATCAAAATTTAAAAAATTATACTTCTTATGCCAGTCGATGCCAACCTAGTTAAGGTCGACATCATCCAGCCTTGGTTCGTCACTTTTAGGCCCTAGTCAACTATGACCATGTTTTGTCATCTAGTTCTTCCTCACTACTTCGTTGGCCTCCATATTACTCAAAATCTCAAATCCATATTTCATGCAAACCTCTCGATTGTCAAGTTACACAATACAAATGAGATTTTTTAGCCACCATCACCTTTTATATAGGTCACTGACCCTAGTCGTTGTTGATTGACTTTGGTCGCCGTCTACCTAACCCTAGTCACCATTGACCATGTGTAGCCATTGTCGACCCTATCCTAAATTGTTTCTCCTTGTATCGATTTCCTAAATCATTCTTCTAAATTATATTTTATTCCACTTTTACCTTGTGTGTTGTTCATAACATACTTTTATTTTTTCCTTCAAACGTATCCTGATCTTATCATGCATCCTTCATCACATCCATCATCTCTCTTTACGATCATCTTTATGTCCCTTTTAAGGCACCATATTTCATCGTAAGTACACCATTGTGGCCATATTTTATCCTCATCCCACCCAGATGCATATTATTGATTCCTCATATTTGAAGGATATTGCATTCGCTTGCCGCCCATTTTGTCATAACCTTTGCCTTGATCATCCTCAAATTTGTTTGTGCGTATTTTGATGTCTTCCTTTAACCCATTGGTCCCATGGATTGAAAATACATTTGAGTGCATTCCCTCCATATTGCAGTGGTTTTCACTGACTCACAAGTCCGTAGGACATTGTCGTCGTCTCCATTGAGGCCGTACTTTGTTCCCTTCTAAAGTGATTCTAAAATCTCTATCATATTTTTGTTTTTTCCTTATCCTTTTCCACCTGGGAAAACTTCTCTCTTCTCCTCTCTCTTTCTCATCATTTTCACCCTTTTCTGTGTTCATTTATCTCTTTCAAACTCGTGATCGATTATTCTTCATATCCTCAATCACTATTTTTAGGGGGATCACCTATTTCATCATCATATTCTATCACTTTTCATTTTTGTCTCATGGATTGCCAAATGCAAACCACTTGACAAAAAGGGGAAAATATAGACACCAATTTTTGGTATCCCTTGTTCCTCACCTCACATTCACTCCCATTCATCATCAATTCCTACATACATACCTCACTTCCCACTTAAATCCCCCTTTTCTTCCTAAATTCAATTTATCCCTTTAGCATTCCACCTTCATCCCATCCTAATCATATCCTTAATTTAACATCCCTAATCACCATTAATTTATCTTCCCTAAATCATCCCCTAATTTTATTATCCTCCATAAAGCATCCTTTTTATTATTTCTAAGTACCCAACCACCCTCATTTAATAATTTTACCTTCCCTTTTCCTTTATTTAATGTTTTCCACCCCTCACCTACCCTTTTATCTCCCCTAGGCATCCCTAACTCACACTTACCACTTAAAACCCTAATCCCTCCTCATAAGGGATCATTTCCTCAAGATCATATATCTTCCACCACCCAAATGGACGGACCGCCATAGTCATTGATGACCCATATAGGTCTTTGTTGACCCTATAAATATGCCCATACCCCTCCTTCTTCAAGGATGTAATTTTGGAGACTTCAAGATTTCTTGTGATCTTTCCTTCATTTTTTCTCTTCTTTACAGCTGTTATCACCATCTTGGAGCTACTTTGGAGATTTTTTGCTTCACCCTTGAACATTTGAAGTCCACTTTCTCTCTTGCATGCTTGGAGCCACCCTTTCCATTCCATCACCTTTTGTTTCAGGTTCACTAGTCATCCTGGAGCCATGTCTTTTCCTTTTCTCATCTTCATTTCCATATGCAAATTGTCATTTTCTCTCATCTTTTTCTATCAAACCCTAGATCACTCTATGTCATCATCAACCTTGTCAAGTTGTTGTCAACCCAATTCTCATTCATTTGGCTTTTTTTAATTCATGCTACTAGTCATCCACTATTTGATCCCATATCCTTTAATCTTGTCATTTTGCACACTTGCAACTTTAGATCCCAACTTCATCAAATCTATTTGTTGTTGATTAGGACCAATTGTCATCGATCCTGTCAAGCACTTCTCATTTTTGAATTAATTTTATTACATCCTTTATGTTATCATCATATCCAACCTCCTCATAATAGCTCAACATCATCCCCAGTTCATATCATCTCTAGATCAGGCTTCAACAAGTCTTTCAAGTTTGCTTCTTTGCATTTTTCTTCCTACACTGCCTCATTTATCATTGATTGTGTTCTGTAGTCTCGAGTCACCAGCAACCTAACTAGGTTTGATTTAGTTTATATTTACTTGAATCAGATATACATTTTACTTCATCCATTATATCTTAGATTTTCTGTTTCAATTCAATTATTTTCTACATCCAATTTATTAATTGCCTATTTTATCTATCTTTCATCAAAAAGTGGGTTGACATCCATCCTAGGAATTTTTCGCTTCTCAGGACCAACATTTTAAGATAAACCACCATCCAATCTACTAATCCATTTTTATATCTTTATTGTGCAAGTCATCAATCTCGTTGTGAGGATGATCTCTCTTTTGCACATGTATTCATCGTCATCCCATCTAGAGGTACCTTAAACCCTCTCATATTAGAGTTTCTTATTTTCTTTATTATTATTTCACTAACTTAAAACATGTACAAGAAAATCATTTCAAAAATTTAAAAAAATAATAACTTAAATTAATAAAAAAATTAAAATTTTCTATTAAAAATTACAATTACTTACCAACTAATATGTAACATCTATACTCATTGATGAAGAACTATGTTCTGGGGAAGTAGATCTCAATATAGATGAAAAAATTAGATATATTGAGTAGACATATGTATAGGGGATTGTGTATACCTAGTGGATGATGACATATTATCTAAAAATGGTAAACTACTTATTTAAACGATTGTAGGTTTAGGTGAAAATGCTAAGTGTGATAAAAGAGAAAATTAGAGTTTTCTACAAACCCTTATTTCTAATTACATAGTTAAAGATTATTTTATTTTTTATTGTGATATTTTATAATAATAAATAAATGGATGTGTAATAGTTTAATATTAAATGTGAGTGTGAAAATAAGAGAAATTTGTAAGAAAAATTGTTGCCAAGGGAGAATACCAACCTTATCTTCATGATTTGCAACTATTGCTTGGTTACAATGGGATATACATGCAAGTCTAAGTGCCTAACATTTTCTATTGTCTACATATTTTTCCAAAAGAGCGCTAATTTCATACATCATGAACCTAAAGAACTTATTTTGTATATAAAGAATTCAATAACCTTGAAAATTATGCATAATCTAGAAAAAAACTTGGAAGAAAAAATTGTAATATTTGGAAAAATATTTACTTTAATAAATCATGTTAAAACAATAAATTCTTCACCTTATTGTCATAAAAATATCCATCCACTTTCCAATTTGAACCACAACAGTATTTTCCACCATAAAAATGAAAATTATGATTTAAGAGAAAAATATATTGCCACAAACCCTAATTTATTATTATGTGCTTAAAGATGTTTTAGTTTTGTATAGGAAGAATTTTACAATAAGTGAAAAAAATATATGGCATAATTTAGTATTAAATGGAAATAGTAAATGTGAGGGACATTTTTTTGCATATGTGGCCCAAATTTTGTGCAAAAAATTCACCACATTTCTGCAACACATTGGCATCATTTTTGCATCATAAATCAATTATCAAACACAATAAAAAATAATGCAAAATTAACACAATTCATAACGTTATTTGCACAATATGTAGTAGTATTTCCACCTCCTTTCCACCAATTTTTCTTTATGCATATGTTTCCCTCTTAATTACATGATCTTGGATGAGCTCATATTTTGTATTGATGACCCTTCCTCTTTATATCAATTCATATTGGCCACACCACAATTAAGAGATCCATCATAGATGAAGGTTCTAAAAATTGTGACACCTCTTTTAACTTCATTAAGACACTTAGTTACTCCTTAGACAACCTAAAATTCACTCAAAGCATGTATCAAGGATATGATTATAGAAAAATAACCCCATGGGTTACATTTGGCTTCATATCATTATGCCCCTCCTTTCATTTGCACTTGTCTTACAATATCATATAAAAATGATCATGGACTCATCGCAAGTGTGCATTCATGTAATCCTCTTACCAGTGTATCAATTTTGTACGCTTAGGAACTATTTCTAAAGTACAAGAAAATACCAACCCTTGGAAATTTGTGATTTAATTAAATTTGAATTAAATATATATTGTAGAGTAAATATTGAAATAAATGATGTAAATTTTCTAAAATACAGTAATGACATAAGAAAAATAAGATGTATAGTATATAATCCTAAGAAAGGAAGAGAGATAGGATTATTTAGCTGATTTTTGAGTGCACAAGAAGTGATCTCGGTAGGTTTGACTAATTAACAGACTGTAAATAGGGTTTCCATTGGTCACTAAAAATATGGAGTGCAAGAACAAATCTGGACACGGACACCCGTAGCAAGACAGGGGCACCTAGGCATTAGAGAAGGAAACTGGGCCTTAGTTACTATACATATTCTCAGGATTTGGTTTCTCCTATGTCACTAGGTTTTTGTAATTACTATCTATTGATCGCATGATGTTCACACTATGATCACCAATGGTACCTGTAACCTGAAAAATACAAGTTCACCTACACAAACCCACAAAAAACATCAAACCTAAAAAGTAAAATGTAGAATGAGGAGTCAAACTGACCCCAATGGTCACCCCGAGAGTGAACTTATGACCGATCAGTACACTACATCTCAAAATCCATGTAGTTCTTGTGTTTGTGTGTAGAAATGATGCCCTAGGATGCCCTTGTGCAAGTTGCACTTGATAATGTATTGTAGCTAGAATGTAGAAATGTATAACATGTGTGAATGGAATAGAACAGACTTCCCCTTCCTATGCAGTGCATGTAGAGTTGTTGCAGCACTTGTCCCTTGAATAGATTCTAGATCCATGAATGTATTTAGAGTACTTTAGTGCCTTTGGAATGTAAGATTAGGTGATGATAGTAATTCTTAGTGCCTGGTCCCTCATTTTGAACACATAACTATGTATTTATATGATTCCCTTGTTTGAATTTTGTAATTGGAAAATGTAAGATTGACCCATAAGTGAAAAAATGCCCAAAAGATAAAAGAAACCAAAAAAGAGCGAGAAAGGTGAGAAAGGGTCGGGGGTTCCCAAGAGGGACATGAGCACCTAGGAACTACTATCTTGGCTAGGCACTGGTGTCTAAAGCCATGAAATATAAACAACTATAGTTTTAACTGGGTTTTAGGGTGTGGAAGACAAAATAGAAAACAAGAGACAGAAAAGAGGCCAAAAAAAGTTTTCAACCACTAGTTTTCTTGCTCATGAATCATGTAAATTATAGTATGATTTTAGGACCTAGAAATGGACCCAAGTGTGTGTTTTCATGTCTACACTTTGACCTATTTCAACAATGTGGTATGTTCAAAATTCCTACACTTGAATAACTTCATTCATATATTTTCAAGAATATCAACACTTTAACTACCTAGTGGATTATCTTCATGGCTATAATGGTCATCCCAAGATTTTGGGACATACTCCACCTAAACTCCTTAATTATGATGGTTATTATCATGATGAAATTGACCTTCAAATTAACACCTCTAATCTTCCTAATGAAATTGTTTTCTAATTACCTCCTGCCTTATGACCATGGTTGCATAAGAAGGATGTTAATTGTGTCCCTATCACTATCTCTCACACTTAACATCCTCCTTTATATAATCTCATCCAACCTAGAAATATCATTGACTCATGTGTTATTGATATTACTACACATAATTACGATGACAAGTATTCTCTCAATAATCCCTTCTTAGTAAGATATGCCCAAGCTAAGAACATGGAAATGCTTCGTTATCATGATACTCTACACTCTAACTTTATTTATATCATCAATTTTATCATCGAATCCATTGGAGATGCACAACCTACCTTTGACCCAAAGGTAGAAAATCTCATGGATGATAATTATACCTATTCCAATTTGTACTATATGGATAATATTATGAACTATATTACCTTAATTAGTGACTTGATTCATAAACCACAATCTTCTCCTTAGGTTATCCCTTATACAACACCTATTACAAAATATTTTTTATTTTTTCCCTCTCACTTCTCCACATACCACTATACCTCTACCTTTCGTGACATCACCAGTATCCCTCCTTTTCATTATGGCTCTTATCCCACCCATATCTGAGCCATAATACACGTGGCATGAGGCTCTTGGACATGATGTTTCTGATTGTAAATCCTATAATGGAACATGAATAAACTCAAGGTGGAAGTCAAGAAATATTAAAAATAAGGACTCATAAACCTCTTATGTAGCACCACTCTTTTTCTCTCATCGTGGTTTTTTCTCACATACAAATGATACTTCTCAGGTTCTCTACCATAAGCACCAATCCTGAGAACCATCTCATCATGTTCCTGATAATCAAACTTCATATCCCCCATCAAATAATTTTATGCCATCGTTTAGTTCTCATCATTCCTTCATTTTCCCTCCCTTCATGATACTTTTCATGATGTCCTCACATGGATCTATGACAATATCGATGATTCTCTCTTTTGTACACAATCCAAAGTACACCAAGGTATCAATATCATACAAGATAACCTCAAATACCTTATGATTCATACTCACCAGAAAATCCTACACAACGTATATCACATCATCAACAATGCATATCAATAATTTGTGTGTCATTATTGAGACACTTTATCTTATCTTTTCCATTCATATATATCTCCTCATTGGGTTTATCCATCTTGTTTGGGTTTATACAACCATTTCTTCCTATCTTAGATACTTTGGTAATTCTTATCTCTCTCCCACTTGGGTTCTTCTATCCTACTTGGTTTTATATGGCCATAACTTCATGTCTTAGATATATTGGAAATTATTTTCTATCTCCCACTTGGGTTCTTCCATACCACTTAGGTTTATACAGTCATGGGTTCCTATTTTCAATACTATAGTCACCAAAATCCTCTCATTTCTCACTTGGTTTTATCTCTCGTCACTTGGGTGCAAGAAAGGTCCGAAAATAGGCATGGATAAGGTAAATCACATGCAAGGAAGACATCTAATTATAGGATTAAATCATTGATGAGGCCGAGCTATTTATAGCTCAATATAGAGTTAAAGAAGATCACGTAGATTATATTTAGAACATTTATTCTTAGAATTAACACATGTAAGTGGTGAAGGGAAAGTCCCCACCATATATAAATAGGTATTGAAATCCTTGTAAGTGTGTGATTACTATGAATTTGAGGGCGATAAAAGTGATATGAGATGTATGTGTGCATGGATGTAAAAAGCTTATGGATGTAATCAGTGATTTTATTTGATAGAATGAATTGTTATGTTTAATTAGTAATGGAAATGATTTTTTTAACGAGCTAATATGATTAATTTCCTTATTATATGTATTACCTATGTTATACTCTGTTGTTATCCTCATTCATGTTATAATGGAAAAGTATGTTAACCACATCTTGACAAGTGAAACAAAGGAGGAACTTGGTTGGTTGTGCATACCTTGGGTGAGTGCTTGGACATATGTCTAGGTGAATTACCAGTATGCACGACCTTGTGAAGTGTTAGCTACTAGATTCCAACATTTTTGTTTCATTTTAGGACCTCTTTTCATTTTTCTCATCAAAATGTGGCATGCACATGACCTTCTAGCTATCATTGGAGAATATTGAGCATTGGGTGGATGATGACCAGGACAAATTTTCTCAGAGGTATAAAATTGGATGGGATTTTAATGTATGTAAATGGGTGGAAGAAAATATATATGATTCATTACACAAAACATTCTTCATTTTATTCCTAGTATATTTGTATGAGTGGCTATCATCTTACGCGCAGAACATGAGCGTCTAACTAGGTAAAAAGCAAGTGTGGAGCCAGGATAATTACTAAACACTTTCTAATTTGGATGAACCATGGACGTGTGTTATAGATCATTGGTGGGAAGGTATGATATGAAATTATACCTTAGAGTGTGTGGTTTCAAAATACTCATGCCTAAAATAAGTAAAGTTTTAGTTTCTACGTGAACCTAGAGGATTTTATTTAAGCACGATGTCATTATCCATAAATATCTTGATGATTGAGTTGGGGATGGATAACTTACCTATGGTAGGCTAAAACTCCACTGCATGTAGGGGTAGGAAGAAATTTTTGGAAGGATGGTGTTGGTCCAAGTGTAAGAAATAGAGAGATAGAAGAAACAATGTGTAGGTATAATGATGCATGAGATAGGGTAGTTTAAGAGGCATTGATACTGAGGGGAATGATGTCATGAGGAAGTGATGAGAACCTTGTAGAAGGTGAGGGACAATATGATCATGTATTTCTGGTATTGGGGAAGTGTCGTAGAAGGACCCATTTTTCATCTAATGAGAGTGAGTTTGAGGAAAGAATGAGAACCATTGGCACACATCTGACCCAGTCTCGATACCTAGCCATTTTACTTGGTGCTTGGAATTAAGAATTTTTTTATAGAGGATCATCATAGTGATGGTGAACAATAAGGTAATCAAGGATCATCGTGTTGGGTTGGAGATACAGGTAGACACATGTTAGTATCAGCATATGAGGCACAACATATTAAGGTATAGCAACAGGATCTCATGTTTGGGAAGAAATTGTTTGGAAGCAATATGGTAGGTTCAAAGTCAGGAAAAATTAGTGGCATGCTACCCATTATAGGTAATCCTATAGGTGGAGTATTAGTACAAATGATTTATGTGCAGTTCAACACTACTACGGGGATGTAAGGTAGTAATTCTACATGTCCTTAGGTCACAGAAGGAGGATCAAGAGGCTTAGGTCCTCAACTATGTGTAGGGAATCCTAGTAGAGGTTCAAGTGTATGATATGGTCTCACTCCAGGATAAGGACCACAACAACTTGCACAATAACCTCAGAAACCATAATAAAAATCTCCTCGGATATTTTTTGAGATGTCCCTTCATTTTAGAGATTATTTGGGTTTGGAAGATGTAGCAAAGAATGTGCATGAGTGTGAAATTTTGTGGAGGAACAAAGGAATAATGGCTCCATATCAGAATGCCAGTAATTTTGCAACAACACTTCAGAGCCACACACATAGTTGGTATAGGAAGTATGACCTGCATCAAACAATAGTGGACTATGATGCATTGTGTGTTACATTCTTAGTTATGTTCCACATTCTTGAGCTTGAGTAATAAAGCATTAGTACACTAAATTATATAAACCAAGGCTTGTCTAAGAGTGTTAGGGAGTATGATGCACATTTTAAGATTTTGATGTCTAATAATTCTTATAACATCCATCAAATCCAACATGTGTAAAGGTTTGTAGGCAGCTTGTTGACACCCTTCCTAAGGGCACTATCAAATAAGACATTCACCGACATGTGTGAGGCACTAGAATCATCATTTTGATCTGAATTAGTTGGTAGCATAGATACTAGTGTAATTTCATTTCTTAAGGCCTATATTATAGTAATGGTCACTTAGTTGGAAAATTTAACTGCCAATTTATCTCATGAGATGCATAGTGGATTTTGGTACATTGATTGTGAAGTGGAGGGACATTCAAAGGATTTTTTTTCATTGTGTCTGTGTTTTTGTCATTGATGTCAAAGGGAGTCTTGAGTGCATATGTGAGCTAGTTATGCTCCATTGGTGGGATAACATGTTCTTGGTGTATGGTCAAGCAAGCTATGTGTTGTAAGTGATCTCCAAATGCTTTCATATGATTCCATGAGGTAATACATGGTCAATATGGTGTGTCAGAGGTGTTAATGAGTCTTTAAGATATTAACAAGGTGAGTTCATGAGAGTCTTGTGTTGAAATAAGCCATTCTAGGCTTTGTCCTAGACCTAGTGGATGCATAACATAAAGTATGGAGCAAAGTAGAAAAAGGTAAGTCAGTGCAAGCATTTGGAATGCATTTTGATATTGTATGATAGGCATATAAGATGATTAAGTTCAAATTTTATATGTTTAGTGCATAATGAAGGTCCTTTGGAAGCAAGTTCTTCAAGACAAGGCAAAGAAGACATGGGTAAGTCATGGTGTTTGGAGATTTGTAGGTGTGTGTAGGTATAAATATGAATTAGATATCATCAAGTAGGTTATTATTGATGTATGGACCAAGTTTCAGATGTTGGTTTACAATTTTGAGCAAGTTATGATATTTTTTCCCTTACCGATTTCAAGCAGGTGAGTTTTTGAGTTCGAATTTGATGTTATGATGCTCACTATAAAATGTATGATTTTTATGGGAGGCTGAGATTTTGGGAAAATTTAAATAGGTATCCTGAAAATACTTTCTAAGTTGAATGGGGTATTTTGTTCATCATAGTTTTATGAACCCTCATTTACACCAAAACTTCTCTATTATGATTTCAAAACCCTAGTTTGAAAGTGACTTGAGAGAAAATGGTTGTTAAATCCAAAAAGTGATTCCTTTTACAAATTTTATGATTTAATTATGAAGATGACTCCTTGATATTTTTTTGATGTATTTTATAGGTATTGGTTGTGTGTGTGCCCCACTTAAAAATGATATTTTGTCGAGTTTTAATTTTGTGTCCAAAAATTCCATTGAGCCTAATGAACAATTTATCATTTATGGAATCATGGGAGTTGTAATACATTTATAAGATATTTTTATATCATGTTTGATTTTTTAGGAAGCAAAGTGTTCCCTATATTTAAAGGCTGGTTTTTTGGGATGAAATGGTAGTTTTAAAGAAGTTTGCTTGCAAAGTTTTTTAGGCATATTATGTCTGATTTGTAGCTTTATTAGTGCACAATTATGTATCTAAGATCAAGATATTTCCATTTATATATATTATTTATATGTTTTAGATCATCGGATGTCCTATTGATCCTTAGATTTGAGGTCTAAGGTTTGGTGCACAAGAACAAACATGTTTTTGAGATGTTTTCATGGCGTGAGGTGATGATGCAGAGTTTTATAGGTATGGTGGAAGTATGATGATTTCTTTTACGATGGGCATGTAGGATAAAATTGGTTTGGTTTGGCAAGATAGATTTTTAGTGATATTAGGCCTATTAGTGACCTAATGGAGAAATTTGGGTGTGTTTGTGATATGACCAACATATATGGTCATGTGTATGATTTCCTCATTATTTTTATATTATTTTTTGATGTTATATTCTCTATGAATATTGACCTACATTATGTGGGTGCATTAGTCAAGTATATAATTAAGTTGCGAAGGCTCATTTGTGAGTGTTAGAGAGATGGGTATGTGGTGAATTTTGGAAGGATATATGAGTAGAATAAGGGAATAAATGAATATATTGAGACCTTTAAATTGATGGATATTGATTCTATGATGTTTATCTAAGAAATGGTGAGCTTCAAGAATTTCATCCATACATGACCTAGTTTGAGAAGAAGACCTAGTTTGTGTGCATGAGGATGAGTGAGCTAGAGGAGAGTGTGAGAGTCTTATGAGGGGTCAAGAATAGAGAAAGGAATATGTATGAGAGGATGATAATGGTATAAAATAAGGAGCTACATGTCTTTATACCTAATCAGTATATGATGGTGTAGACACCTAAATTTTACTTTTACAATCCTATTGCCAAACACACACAAATCACTCTCATTCTTACCAATTCCATTATAATTAGTGATTTCCACTAATTAACTAACGTTTCTTACCATTTTTTCCAATTAAAAACACATTTATTATTTCCTAACCTCTTTCACATTCAGGATGCCACTTTACAATGAATTGTAAGTCAAAATCCTCTTCCAAACAGACAAGTAGCGATTATTAGCTAATTAAACCCATTTTACTCTTGTTTTGGTCAATATACCCTACTATTGGCTTAAAACCCTCTTCTAACCACTCAAAACTAACCCACTTCCCTCCAAAACATCTCAGCAAGCTTCAAAAGCTTATCCTAGCCTCCTAATTAACCATAAGTGGTTGATTAAGGCTCCTCGCATCTTAATCACTTGCTAATTCACTAATTATGATTAGCAAAGCCTTAATCATAATTATAATCTCTTAATATTATTTGTACTTTTAGTCCCACATGCACCAAGATGTAATTTTTCCTTAAAGGAAAAGCTATAAATAAGACTAAGTACTATCTTCCAACTTTACACCATGCTTTGGTTTGCATCTCATATAAGAAATATGATTTATAGCCAAGCTCAATCCTTACCTAAAGTATTCAATGGGGTTAGTAGATGGGTATCCAATATGATCTTGTAGTCATTTGGAGAGACTATTTCACCTTTCTTGGAGTAGCAACAAACCCAATTTGATTTCCCTCTTAGATCTATTTAGGTCTTTGTTAGTTTAGCAATTCAATACATAGTAAGGATGCTTTATAGATTAATGTTTAATTCCATTTAGTTTATATTCATAGCATGATTTAAAGCTTTGATCATTAGTGTTACATTCCTAAACTTATAGCTTGACTATAGGTGGAAATGGTGTTCGCCTTCCCTGGTTATTCATACAATTTCCTTTGTAAATTTTCGGGGTGTTATCATATGGAGCATGTTTGAGCAAAGAAGAAAGTGTGTTTGAGAGGGGTTTTGAATGGAGAGATATGAAAGAGTGATCACAATCAATTATTGAGAAACAAATTTCAGAAGTGATGTTCATATTAACGTGGCTGATTTTTTTTTGTCATCTTGGGGAGTTGCATCCTCCTTGTGGGGTTAGTGCCTCACTAAATAAGGAGTTTATGCTCCTTGCAGGGTTGGTGCCCTACTAAACTAGGGGTTGGTGTTCCTTGTGGGGTTAGTTCCTCACTAAACAAATCTCATGTGATATGTAATATTCACTTGATTCCTTTGTGTTGTGTAATATATGATTAAGTTCAATGGGTTTTCTTCCCCTTGATGGTTTCTCACATTATAAGTTGTGTTCATGTGTTCTCTCTTGTATATTGTTTTTGTGAATGATTATTTAATGTTTTATAAGTTCACATATGATTAATGGTTAAGTATAATGGCTCAAACAAGTATAATAAATTGAAGTAAAAAAATTATATGAATGATTAACCCCCTCTCAATCATTATGCTTCCAACAAGGATACTTTTCCACATAGGAATGTGCGCGTACTATTAACATCTTGTAATATTTTTCACAAGAATCATGATGTCCAAAATTATCCACTTTTGCAACACACTATGTAGAAGAATGTTTCCATGTATTGATTTTTTTTTATGTCCATACTCATGACACAACCAATTATCATCTGATATATTAGATTCATGAGAATTTTGAAACATGGTTGCATCAAACTAGTGTAGAGAGTATCTCACGGACGTAAGAGGGTAAAAATAATGACTGACACAAAAATGGTAATGGAGGCTTTAAAGGTAGATACTAAGGTAGATGATGTGGTGACCGAGGAAGGTTCACGCGAGGAACATGCTACACTTGTGGGTCACCCAATTACTATCAATGCAAGTTCTCAAAGAATCAAGTTTGTGTGTATTGTGGTAAGGCACATAAGGTTGAGGATTTCCCACATTTGTAAGAACAACAAAAAGGAAAAGGGATAAGCCATGATTAAGTTTGAACTTGAAAAGAAAGGGAAATGGATGCCTAATAAGTTGGTTGTAGCAAAACCTCAGTCGATATAGGTCACCATGCACACAAAAGAAGCACATACATGTGAGCAAGGGAGATCAATAATTCTCATCAAAAGATAGGAGTTTATTCATTTAAAGTATTCAAATGCGGGAAAATAGAAGGAAGTATATCAAGAGACTATGTGAATCATCAAGGAGTTACAAGGAGAAATACAATGTTTAAAAGAGAAAGCACACGAGAGAGAACACGTGAGGAATAATGAATTACCTCATAAGGATGTGGATGACCTCATAGAGGTATGTAGGATGCTAAAGCAAGAAAATACCATACCTCTACTAGGAGAATGGATGCGGATAAGCTACCACGCACAGGTGTAGAAAGGAAGCACCAGATTCTTCATACCAACTTACCTCCCCAAGATCATGAGTATGAAAAATAAATTACATTGGATGCAATGATTAATGGATGGTTGGTAAGTAATATCCTCATTAATACATGTGTGGAAGTGAATGTTCTCATGCTTGATGCTTGGAACCAGATGGGAAGGCCACCATTACAATCATCCTCAAATTTGTTCTAAATTCTTAATAGGAAAAGGATTATTCCCATTGGGGTGTTGAAGGGTGTTTCTATCACTATTCATGGAGCCAAGTTCAAGGGTGACTTTGAGGTCTTAGAGTAAGATGAAGAAGACAATTTCCTTATGCTACTAGGTCATCCTTAGTGTTATGCCAACAAAACATTTTTTTGTTTTAACAAGCATTACGTGAGTTTTGAGAAAAAAATATAAGTGCATTATGATACCAATGGATGATGTGAAGATTACACCTTACATAGATCTCATCAATGAAAAATACCTCAATCAAATCTACGTGCATACAATTCCTAACTAAGAGAATGTGGATCCAAAAAAGGAGGGTTTGCTTCAATTGGAAGACACGTAGTCCATAAAGGATACTAATAGTGCGGCTTGTGGCAATTTGAATCATGGTACTTATGATATGGTTGGCCATGAAGTCTGAGGAATAGTGAAAAGGGTGATTGTACCATGACCAGTCAAGCAGTTGGGAAAGGTTGGTTTTTTGAAGAGCACGAGAGGAAAATCCCAAATAATTTTTGCACACGATGGATTTATATAGTGGCAAAATGAGGGGGATTGAATAAACATGTTGTTATACACGTTGTGTGAGACTATGACACTATGGTGGGCTACACAGAGCTACATCTTTCTTGGTTGGTGTGAGATCAATTTATCCTTTTTGAAAAAAAAAATCAGGAACAATCTCCCTTCACCATTACAATATTATGATGGAAAAAATTATCCCATGGTACATGTACACAATTTCAATAGGAATTGGATGACATGGAAAGATGCTTTGCCACCATCACTACCAGTATACAAGTTATATTCTACTTTGCATGGTTGTGCATGTACTTGGCATGTACAAGCTAAGATGAAGCAGGAGACAATGAATTGGCATGAATTTACTTCAGGTATCACCCATACTTTTGAGTAATTTTCTACTAAACCACTCATTCATGAATATTTGCATATTATGAAGCACACAACATTGGGGGATAGCATAAAGGTTGAAGAAATTATGACTCAATTGTTTGTAGAGGTTGGTACTGAAGCATATGATGACATGGTGGAATCAAAGGAAACTCTGTTGGGGCATGCCTAGAAAGAAAAGGAAAAAGGATACTTTTTTTATTTGATAGATGATGAACAAGTAAAAAATCTAGATATAATACACACAGAGGGTGTGCATGAGGTATTAGACATAGCAAATGAGCAAGCACGATCCTACCATGTGTTGTTGAGGTCTAAGAAAGTAAACATTAGAACTGAATACATACTAAAGGAGGATATTATTGGTGATTATTAGTATGAACCAGAGGTACAGAAAATAATTGAACTATTGTGTGAATTTCAGGATTTGTTTCTTAGAGTATACCATGAGTTAAAGGGTTTGCATCCATCATTAGGAGAAATGAAATTAAATCTCAAGGATGCCACATCACTGGTTCAAAATAGGCTCTACCGGATGAATTATAATCTGCACATCAAAGTAAAGGATGAAGTTGATGAAGTTTTGAAGTTAGGCATTATTTATCCCATTGAAGAGTCATAATGGATAAGCCTAATGGTTATCAACATTAAAAAATATGGCAAGATAAGGATTTTTTTTACTATAGAGTTATGAATTATTCATGTGTAATTAATCCTTTTCCCATGGCATTTACTGAGGAGATCCTAGAAGGTATTTTAAGGCACAAGATCTATTCATTTACAAATGGATTTTTGGGTTACACCAGGTGAGGATCGCACATGAAGACCAGAAAAATACCACTTTTTCAACTGAATGAGGATGCTTTTCTTACATGGTTATTCCATTTATACTGAAGAATTTCCAGTAGTGTTCTCACACATTGTTGTGTAGGCATTTTAAGATTTCATTCATAAATTTATTCAAGTTTACTTGGATGATTTATGGCTTGGTTAAATACTATTGTGATTGTTTAAGGTTGATGTTTGACACATGTAAACAACTTAACATCTCCCTGAATATTAAGAATTGTATCTTCATGGCACCATTTGGTACCTTGCTTGGACATAGTATTTGTAAGGAAGGATTGTTGGTAGATCCAACCAAAATTGTGGTCATCTCATGATTGGAGGAGCCAACTAACCAAAGCGATGTGTGTGGATTCCTTGAACATACTTTTTTATTACCATAAATTTATCAAGGACTATGTAAATATTTCCGCACCACTAGAAGAATTGTTAAATTCAAAGGGAAAACTCTATTGGGGTGACACACACTAGCAAGCTTTTGAGACTTTGAAGGAGAAGCTAACCATGCTTATCTTACATTTTCATTCTTGGAATAAGTTATTTTATGTCCTTGTGGATACTTCTGGAACAACCATTGGAGCATTGTTAGCATAGCCAGGGGAAAGAAACATGCATGAAGATGATGTAGGCTGAGAAAAATTATACAACTACAGAGAATAAAGTGTCATCATATGTATACACACTTCACACATTTAGACATTATTTTCTCACGATGTCATTTATATTCTATATTGATCATGTGGAACTTAAGTATATGGTTAAAAGGATAGTTTTACAAGGAATCATTTGTCATTGGATCCTTTTGTTCTAATATTTTTATTTCTCAGTTATAGTGAATGATGATAAGAGAAATTCAAGACTAGACCACTTTTCAATAATTAACTTTAGTAAAGACACACAAAGCATTGAGGAAACTATGTTAGATGCTTAGATATTTAGATTACACTGCACTCCGTCTCACTCGGAAGACATTACAGTATTCTTGCACACTAGAGTTACACCTCAAGTTATAAATACCCTAGAGAAAAAGAATCTCACGATTTGCATGACACGCTACAAGCTAATTGGAGAATATTTATACAAGATGGGTAGAGATGAATTCTTGTGCAGGTGTGTGTTAGAGCATGAACCTGAAGCCATAATGGAAGAAGAACATGGAGGAATTACAAGAGGTCATTATACAGGTGAAGCAATAACGCGTAAAATATTACTTGTTAGATTATGGCGGGAGACACTCTATAAGGATACCAAGGCATCTGTCAAAGTATGTTATCATTGTCAGAGGATACGTAAACCTGGGAATCAAGATGAGATATAATTGCACCCTATAGCAAATGCATAACCATTTGAGAAGTGGGAAACATAATTTTTTGGCCCAATTACACAAGTTATATGGAGAACAAGTGTGTGTTACATCATTGCATACACAAATTATTTTATAAGGTGGGTAGAGGTTGTGCCTACAAAATATTGCACTACAGCTATAATAACACGATTTATTTGGGAAAACATCATTAAAAGGTATGGTTGTCCATTGAGCCTTACTAGGGATAAGGGAACTTGTTTTCTTAATGAGATAATCAGAATATTGTTGATAGAGTTCATGGTAGCTCATAATAAGACTACCCCTATCACCCACAAGGAAATTGTATTGCATATGCCTTCAATAAGATCTTGGGAAAAACAATGACAAATATCAATGATGTAGGTAGAAAATATTGGGATGAAAAGGTATTAATTATGTTATGGTAATATAGGACCGCATACAAGAGGTTGGATAAGGCCACATCTTTTCAATTTGTGTTTAGTATGGAGGAAGTTTATCCTGTGGAGTTTATGTTACCCTCCCTACGTATTGCACACATCGAAGGATTGGATGATGAAAAATTAGTAGACAAGCGCATTGATAAACCGATGCAACTAGATGAGAGGTGTGTCATTGCATAATGGATTTAGAAGACAGAAAAAGATAGACATAAGTCTTGGCATGATATGCACCTTAAGAATAAGTCATTTGTATAAGGGACGATGGTGCTTTTATATGATTCAAAGTTTTTTCATCATCCTAGGAATCTCAAAGTGTATTGGTTGGGACCATTCTTAGTATTCAAGATATTATAATCAAATGCATGTCAGTTATAGGTGTTTGATGACACTCTATTTCCTAGATACTTCAAAGGGAGTAGGTTGAAGCCCTGCTATAAATAAGCTTATTTTTTGTTTGCAACAAGGTAGTATTACCATTTATATTATATTTCCCTTTCACTTTTTATTTTTTTTTGTAATAAGCTTGTTCACACACAGAAGTTGATTACTCTATGCTATACTGATGCGCAAAGGACTGCACATACTTTTAGTGTAGGTTAGGAATATTAAGGTACATGTTGGAAGTAGAGGTAGATGTGCATGATAAAATTGAAGGCATGCATAGGTAGTGCTCTCGGGATAAGGTGCACAGGTGTTTAATAATGGTGTTGCTTGAAGTTGGTGGAAGTCTTCACAAGAAACCATGTGAATGGACGGTCGTGCAAGATAATGTGAGGGAGGTAGAAAAAATATAGAATACTTGGTAAGTGGAACAGAGGAAGAATTTTCATGGTTTAAGAAGGTGCATGTAAGAGGGTCTATAGCCTAGGAAGTAGTAGTGCACCAGAAGGTTACAAACTTTCGCGTGTGGGAAAAAAGAAAAGAAAAAGTATGGGAAAAGTAGAAAATCTCTTTAAAATATGAAAGCGGTGGTATGTGAGGAGAAAGTAATGTGGTTAGAAATCGATAAATATATAAAAGGGTTATGAATGAAGTCATTATTACCTTACTTTGAAGAAATTATGTCATAAAGATCTCAATTATGACAAAGTGTGAGGTGCAAAGAATGAACTAGAGAAGCTATGAACAAAGTGTGAACCAAAGTGATTGAAGAGCAATACAAAACCATGTCGATAGAAATATCCTTGTGAAAATTATAATATATGTGAAGGGTTTGAATGAAAGATAATGAGCTAGGGTTCATAGGAGAGGACATAAAGATAGGTTTCACAGAGCTAAGGAGTAGAATTTTGAAGGTTGAATTAGGACACGAAGTTGAACTAAGAAAGTGTAAGTGTTGAGTAATAAGTATGAAAGTGCATCAGCAAAGGCTAGGAATAATTTGAGAATGTAGGTGTGGAATTTTCAGCACCTAGGTAACACGAGTTCACAGGTGAAAGAATTATACGAGTCAGATAAGAAATATGGCACCAAGAAGAGCATTGAAGAAAAAGAATCCTAGTAATGAGTTGCTTGAAGATCAGTTTTCATAAATTCTATATCCACCCAAAGGTAGTGGTAGGGAAACCTTGGTCGTTGTAACTGTGAAGGTATAAAATCAGTTAATACAACCACCATGCATAAGGGTGTGAAGCATACATCATTAAGGATGTCTTGCAAGAATTGAGTACAAGGACTGTAGAAAGAAATATTGTGTTAGATGATTCGATGTGCAGGACCTTGGAGGAAGCAAGAATTATTCAATTGTATGAACTACATTACTTTGGGAATGCCACGCATCTGTTTTAATGGTCAATATCACATGTGCATGAATACTACTTCTACTTCATAGGAAGAAAGATGTGATTGACTACCAGGTTGATCAGTAGGGTGATTGGATTACACAACACTAGCGAGGGAATAGAGCTTGACCTGTGCAATGAAAAAAATATTGAGGAGAAGGCCACCAAATTATAATATTAGAGGGGGACATGTGCATTTAATGTTGATAAGACTGATAACCCTGACATGATAATGGTCACGTGCTTGGTTAGTTACAAACTGGGAGCTTTCAAGCGATGGACAAAATTCAACAAAAAATTCCTCCATATTACACATAAGATGGTGCATAAAACCAAGAATAACATTTCTTTGTACATATCCAATGGTATTATTGAATAGGCTAAGACGTAGACAAAAAAAAGGAGAAAAGATTACTTGGGGATCTATTATCTTGTTGATAATATTTTAGGAGATAGGGATGTCAAACAAACCATAAAACAATATGTGGGTTTACCCATTGTAGGAAAAGTCTTCGGCAAAACAGTTTTCCAAATTTACTTGTAATGGTGGAATCAATAACCCCCATAGGACACACCTTGAGAATTGGTACATAATTATGTGTGAGGTGTTTGAGAATGAATGACATGTGCAACAAAAAATATCATCATTGTTAGATAAACAAGAAGAGCTTATAGTAATTCAATACTTCATCC
Organism: Taxus chinensis; assembly: GCA_019776745.2. Taxonomy (NCBI): domain Eukaryota; kingdom Viridiplantae; phylum Streptophyta; class Pinopsida; order Cupressales; family Taxaceae; genus Taxus; species Taxus chinensis. Next base: position 303,530,419 of record CM034146.1, read on the forward strand.
TTGTGTAATTTTTGATGAAAAATGGAGAGATGAGGCCATAGTGAAAACTTTCATTTGCATCACAGCCAAATATTTCAAGTGAGTTGTGAATAGGATTAAGGACACATAGCACTTGAAATTCAATACATATAGGGTTGATGCAGACTACCATATGTTGTGGAAAAAGTATGGGTGTGTATCTAAGGATATATATTTGGAGACTATGGAGACTAACAACATGGACCTTAGTCCAATCCTAACCCTGGTAATTGGCTAGGATGCATGCAGAGTATATGTTTTCCTATGGCCAAATATGAAAGACAAAAAAATTGTCAATGCAGAGGATGTTGATATGCCACAGCCACCAAGAATTCATACTACGAATATTTCGAAGAGGAGGCACGATGATACACCTCCATAGGAGGAAGAAGGAGAAGATGAATAAATTGCACTTTACCAGAGCATGAGAGAAAATACAAAGGAAACAGAGGGATGATCACCATGATGCAAGTGCCTCACACACACAATAGGAGGCTTCAAATAAATAATATTGCCAGCCTATCCCAAAAAATAAGAATCCTATATTGGTGTATGACTTGGAGGAAGAGGAAGAGGTCTTAGAGGAAGAGGTGCATGAAGAAGAGATGGTGCATAAAAAACAACCGTTGTAAGAGGTGGATGAAAAGTATGAGGGCCATCATGATGAGGAAGTTCACAAAGAATAAAAACATGAGGATGAGCATAAGTAGGTAGCTATAAAGAAAAATATTCTAGGGAATACTAAGGGGCTGGAGGAGAAGAAATCCATTAATAGATTAATATTATGCCGATGACCTTGAATAGGCCCCACACATAAGGAAGAAAGAGAAGAAAAATCCTAGAGGCACCCCCAATGTCATACATTGACAAACCTTCAAAGGTACTAAGGGCTAGATTTTAGAGTTTGGTATCAGAAGAGGATTTATACTATTGGGAAATGATAAAAAAATAGGAAGCACTTGCACACATAAGGAAGATGCTCTCATGGAATATGCATACACATATGGAAGAGCATGAATTTAAGGTGAGAAAGGAATCATACTCGAAGATAAAGCTTAAGAAGGAACCAAGAAAGGTGTTCCCTGTGATCGAATCTACTAAGTTGAAAGATGAACAAGCTTACATAATGCTAAACAAGATGGCCTTTGAGGTGGGAAGAATAAATATTGATAAGATGACCATGTTTAAGAGAATGTAATAGGATCTACAATACAAAGGTTTAAGGAACCAACAACTTGTAGAAGAGTTGAATGAGGAAAATAAGATAATATATGCCATATATAATAAAGTAACAAATACAGTTACTAGCATTACACACGTGTACCCAGACTTGGTAAAGAAATCCCCACTAGATTATGCTACATAAATAGATTATCTAGAATATCTAGTTTAGATGTTGTTATTCAAGGTGGAGATTGGATTGGGGCCATCAGTAGAAGAAATTGATGAAATAAAGAATAAGAATAAAGAAATGGTGGATAAAAAAATTTAATAATATGAGGCGTTGATCATGGAAGTAAAGGAGGCCATGCAAAAGGTAGAACAATTTTTTGAAAACTATGGGGATTTTGATCATATTCTTAGCTCATGCACTATAAAAGAAGAGGAAAATTTGAAGAGGATATAGGCCACAATGAAAATTAATAAAGTCAAGTGTGAGAAGGTCATAAAAGAGGTTGCAAAAAAGAGAGAACTAATAAAATCCTTGAAAGAAACGTTTGAGGAAATACTTAAGGAGATACAACCTCTGGTAATGTGTAAGATGGATACTCTTGAGGGAATTACATACAAATTAGATGTGGTGGTTAAGAAGTTGAAGGAGAAGGTTAACAAGACGACTTTTGAGCACGTATTATATATTGTAGAAATAATGCCAGAAAAGGCTGAAAAAGAGCTCGAAGGTTGGAAGAAGTTGGAAAATACAATAAACAAAGAGTTTCCATAACTTCTCTCACCACCTAAGGCTTGAATTTGAATGCGCATGCAGGTTTTTCATTCTTGGTTCAGATGGGTAATTTCCCATATTATTAATTCTTCATATATTCTTTAATTCTTTCAGTTATTATTTAATAAGTTGTTCTAGATTTATGTTATTGCTAAGGATAGACAATACTCCTAGTGTGGGGTAATTTTGGGCAGAAGAAATAGATAAGTACTAGCCATGCATGGAGGAGGAAGGTCGCATGTAGGAGGGCGCGTGCAGATAAAAAAGAGATGTAAAAGATTAGGACCACGTGGAAGTATGTGTGCAAGAAGAGAGAAAATATAGGTCTGCGTGTAAAATTCTGTGCATGCACAGGGGTTTCACAACTGATCTTATTTCAGAGCTAAGGATAAAAATAGGAAAAATCACAAATGGCATAGCATGCAAGAAAGGTCCAGAAATAGGTGAGGAAAAGGTATAGAACATGCATGGAAGGTATATATTTATAGGATTAAATCATGGTGAAGGCCAAGCTATTTATAGCTCAATCTAGAGTTAAAGAAGAGAATACATATTATATTTAGCACATCTATTATTAGGATTAATGTATGTAAGTGGTGAAGGGAAAGTCCCCGCCATATATAAATAGGTGTTTCACTCCTTATAAGTGTTTGATTACTATGAATGTGAGGGTGTTAGATGTGATATGTGATGTATGCGCGTATGGATGTAAACAACTTATGGATGTAATCAATGAGTTTATTTAACAAAATGAATTGTGTTTATGATGGGAAATTGTGGATTTTTATGTTTAATTAGTAATGGAAATGATGTATGTAATGATCTACAATGATCAATTTCCTTATATATGTGTTGCATATATTATACTCTTTTGTTATCCTCATTCATGTTATAATGGAAAAGTATGTTATCCACATCTTGACAAGTGAAATAAAGGAAGAAATTGGTAGGTTGCGCGCACTTAGACATATGTCTAGGTGAAGTTCCACCATGCATGACCTTGTGAATAATTTTATAATAGACTCCAACACTCTAATTCTTGGTCCACTCTGAAAAATGAACAACCCACACATCCTATTAGACATTTATTCCACATATAACCGAAGATAAAAATATACAATATCATATTATTTAACTCTAAGGCTCATATGGCTCATTGGGATGCTCCACCACAAAATCTCTATATTCTAAGCCTCCCAATGTTCCCCCTCTTCATATCTCGTTCGATGGGTTCCAGCTAACCATACCCGCATATTGCAAAGCACTAAAATCATGGGTGATCTCCTCATATCATATGCCCTCTACCCTCGACACCCCATCAAATATGTTGTTATTGAGGTACTTGTATCTGAAAAATATCCATCTCCAAGTATTTGTAATCACAAATCTCAATGCCATCCTCGAGGTATTGCTACTCTCTCCTTCTTTACAACATCCTATCTCTTGGGGCTGCCCTCTGCATATATATTATTTGAGGCTTCTTTGTACGCCTTACTCCCCTCCATTATTTTCACCTACCACCTAGTTGTAGGACACACTTCTCTCAGCATGGTCACAATGTTGGTATGCCTACCACCAGTCTCACTCCTCCTCCTCTCTTTGGCATGTCTCACTCAAAATTTTGGGAGATTTAGGGTCACCACATGATTTGGACACCCAAACTACAAATCACTCAATCTACTGGGTGTATCTCCACCCACCATAAATATTGACTTGTAATCTCTAATGTACCCTTCACAATCACTATAGATGTCTAGTTGGGATATTAATGCATTATCCCTATATAGGGGAGGGTCTTTACCATGAAATAGGATATCATATGATATCATAGAATCAAGAGGTAAGTGGGTACATGGATAAAAATTGGTGGAAAGATCAGTGAAAATGGAAAACTCTTCTCATTGATGCATGATTCTTTCTGATGAACCAAGAAAGGAAGGTTGTTACCCCAAGGTGGGTGGAAAAGGAATGTTCATATAAAATATTGAAGTCACAAGGAACTCACAATTTTGGGATGATTTATGAAGGATCGCTGAGAATGGGATTTGAAATGGAGGTGATAAATTTCTAAATGAGGATCCCAATCTTCAAGGTTAGTTGTCTAGCAATCTAAACCTAAGAAGGATTAGTCTAAACAAGCTATGAAAGAGAGGGGATAGAAAAAATATTTGGTAGTGGAGTGTTAACTACCATTTTATATGGGATCATTCTTGTTATAAGTATGATCACAATGTTAAATGGCATTGAGATGGACAATATAATAGGTAAACATGATCATCCCTATATAAATTACTACATAAGGATCAATGACGATTACCTAAATTGAGGATTTGGATATAGGGGCTTTTTTTTAGGTGTGTGTCATGAGAAATAGGGATATATGATCTTGTAGGAGTTGTCTCATGGTGTTGATGAAGAATAAGATGGTTCGATACATATTATAATCTACTTAGAACCATCCATATGAATTGTATTTTCAATAGACACACTAGTAAAGGGATATGAGGTATCAACATTGTTAGTAGTTGCCTTACTGGTATGATCATCATTGGATTTTTAAAAGTTGGAATGATCAAGGAAGGGATAATTTTATGTTTTAATATTTTCATTATCTTGATGAATAGCTTCATGTTGATCACATTTTTGATATTTTTCACGTGCCTTGATAGATTTCACATGCCCCATCTAACATTTCTTGGGTGATAGCTTTGTTTTATAATTTGTTACCAAAAATAAAGGTATATAGGAAAAAGGATCAAAGGACACAATAATTATCATATTAATGGCCCCAATTGGCATGTCGCCAAGACAATTTAATATCATCATGTCATTGAGAGAGAGGGTGATAAGGGTCTGTAACCATGGGAAATGGGTGGGGTAGATGTCTTCACAACTCTTCCTTGGATAGAGGTTGGTGACATTCAACATGGGAGGAGGTAGGATGTGATTTGGGAATAGATATTGATCAAAATTTTGGATGGTATTATTATAAGAGGTTCCTTAAGGAAGATTATATGTGACTCTTTCATCAATAGCATTCTTGTTCTTAGGAACCATGATGACTTGAATGTTGTTATGGGATTGTTTCTTTGGAGAAGGATTTTTGAATTCTCTCATGAGATAATCTTGGAATTTAAATTGTTTTAATGCTTCCTCTAAAGATGTAACGTAAAATGCTCTAACTTTATATTGAATGTAAGGCTCAATTGATCTAAAGAATAATTGGAATAATCTCCCATTGGGAATGTTATGTACAATCCTATTGGACAAGATTTTCCAGCATTTGATGAAGGTTTGGACATATTAATTTCCCGTTTACTTACAATTGATGAAGGCGTTAATATATTGTTTAAGAAGATTTTGATATTAGAATTCACTGACTAGGGTAGTTACCAAGCTTTCTAGCTTGATGATGGAGTTGGTCGGGAGGGTGTGACACCAATCCAAGGCATGTCTTGTAAGAACTTATTAGCTAAGATTTTGGTGGCATCATAGGAGTTATTCTTGACTCAATATTTATGTTTATTTCCAATATCCTTAATATAGACAATGGGGTCAGTATAAGCATTAGAAGTGATGGAAGGGGTGACACCTCAAATATCTATTAAAATGATGTAGGGATCTGAAGACTCTCTTTGCATAGCTTGAAGGTTCTTGTTATGAATTGGAGGTTACGTAATGGAAATTCCATTGGGACTAACAAGAAGTGGATGAGGTTCACCTTGATTTTTCATTCCCCAAGAGATTGTTTGAGGGTTATTAACGAGCTATGTTACATTGGTTTGGAATTGTAAAAAATTGATTTGCGGTCATGTTTTGTTTTTAACTCAGATGTTCTGTGAGTTGTACGATAAGTTAGGTAGAATCCACATTGGAAGGTATGTTGGTATTTTTAGCTGAACTTGGATTCACTCCATCCGAAGGAAGCTCAGGATGGTTGATATCAACATCTAATTTCTAAAAAATATAGTCCTTATGATGCTTGAATAGAATTTTGGGTGAGTCTTCTATGTACTTAGGATTTTTTTTGGAAAAAAAATACATGGTGGGGGTATAATTAAATTCAAGTAAATCTTCATGTTCCCATTTTTTTTAGTATCAAATATAGTGTTTCAAATGTTTGGTTTGGTTTGTATTTTTTAAGGTGGCAACTTTGACATCCTAGCATATGCTCTTATGACAAGTAAATAGGCGTAATGTGGAATTATCTTAGAAAGGACATAATTTTGAGAGTTATTATAATGATACATAGATGGGTCAACTGATAATGTAGTGAAATTAACAATAAATTACTCCATGATGAAGATAAAATGCTTATAGGATATTTATTGGGAGGTGTTTTTTTGAAAGGATTGGCCATGCAGTAAGTTTACACATGGGCCAATGTCATCAAAAGGAATATAGCTACGAAAATAATAAGAATCTCATAATGGTATCAAACATAGAGTAATTTTACATAGAATTTGATGGCATCATGAGTGAAAAAATGATGTTCATATTGGATCAGTTTTGCAATAGGGTTATGCACAAGGTTAATGGAATTTGATAGGAAAAATTGATGTGAGGATTGGATCATTCATGTAATAGGGTTTTGTACAATGGTTTACGGTGTTTATAATAGTAGGAAAAATAAATAAAGGATTTTGTCTGACCTAATTCAAAGCAGATTAAGATTCGTGTCACGTTCACCAGAGTGTACGACAAGTAAAATATAGATTCCTAGTTTGGTTCTCAAATATAGAAATCTAATCTAAGACTGGCTACACTATGTAGATACAAAGGCTCTCAATGAGTGTTAATGTTGTAAATCTAGAGGATAATAGCCTATCCAAAGGATATCTATAGGTTTTCAATGCCTACAACTATGATAAAGATAGGTATCCTACTAGAATTTTGTTTTAAGAGGGCATAACCAAGGGTTGGATAAAGCTAAGAGCACAATAATAATAATACAATGAAATAAACCAAAACAAACATACATCTACTCTATTTTATAGAAATTAATGACCAACAAAAACAAGTACATATAAAATAAGAGACTAAAGAGGGTTATAAATATTTACATGTAGCGTGTGTGTGATGATTGATACATTATATTCCCTAGAGACAATAGCACTGAGTGATAACCTTTATGGGTGGATAAGGGGAAATATCAACAAGAATATATCCAATCCTAACTCACTATGGTGACCCAAATGTAAAAGGTGTAAGCTTCAAGACTCCAAATTCAACCAATAAGTGTGAAATGGTATGAGAAAGAGTAATTATACAAGTATTTTATGTAAGCAAGTAGTTTTGTAGCATTTTTTGGTTGGTTTCATTAATTATGTATACTTGATGCCATCACCCATGGGAAATGACATCAGCCATGGAAAAAACAAAAGAGATGTCATCGCCCATGAGTGATAGTGTTTCCCTTAGATGAAACCATAAGGTCACAAGGTGTAAAACATGGGGAACCGAGGCCAAGAGATAAATGGTTGTGATTGACGAAGGTCTTGGTGACCAAAAGAAGGAATGATGACATGTAATAAGTAGGTAGACATAATGGGATGAGTAGACACAATAGGTACAATGTGTGAACAAAGGGGTGAAATGAGGCATGTATATGGTAAATAAGGATAGCAGTGACATCTCTCAAATATTCTGGCCTATCCCACATGACCAATTCTGATCATACCCGAATCATGGTTGGCCCCTTAAGGTGCCCGCTCAAGAGGATAATGCATCAGTATCCCCTGCACAAAACAAATGGTTAGAAAGCATAAAAATATGGTGTATATACTTGAAACTTCAAAGATAACTATTGAAAATACTATTCTAAATAACTTCAAAGGTATCCTCTCTCCATCTACAATAATAACATGTTATTAGGAGAAGCCCTTACATTAAATAAAAATCACTCATCTTGATAAAATATTCTAGATTCTCCATCCATAATTGAATGCAAAATTGAATTCAAGCTAAAGTCACACATTTTGAAATGTCTAAAGGGTTAAGGGAATTTACTCTAGATCTGCATACACTGACACTATATACATAATCATGAAGGGTACATTTAATTTTATATATAGTTACACCTACTATCTTTGGGTCGATATAATCAAATGCACATTAAGGATTTTATTATATTTTCATTCACACTTACACCTACACTAGGAGAAATGCATGAGGTTTTCTCGCACCTGAGGGGATGTAGTGCAACACCTAGATTGGTTCAGTAGGGGTTGACCACCATGGTTATTCCAACCTCACCACACATATTTTTATCCTTGTTTATCTACTTTGTGTGTGAATTTATAGTATATGTATTCACGAGTTTCATCTTTTGTATTTCACTATAGATATTTTTTCATAACTAGGAGCCCTAGTGACAAACAAAGATCCACATTTTTTAGCCTATCAACAAGCACCACAATTTTTGTATCCCCATAATATATTAGTCCAAAATAGTATATATGATGACTAAAATATTGTACACCCTAGTATAATCTATATGGCTCCATATTTGAGCATCTTGTAGTCCCAATCTCATGAGCAAATCACTTTTATGTCTCAAATCATCTACAAAACTAGTATGCATACCCAAATCACTTCTTGCACAACTCTTTCATTTAAGTTTACTTACCTAATTTCATTTAAGAAATCATATCTTATTAGTTTAATAATTTATTTCTTGGAGTTATATTTTACTTTACGTATTGATTGTTTAATTAATAAATTTCAATATATAACTTATTTATAACAGTTAATCAATAGAATTTAAGTTAAAGGAATTAACATATAACCTATACTTAATTCAATTTTGATTAAATCAAAATTCCAACCTAGGACATCTCTTTCCCTCTTGAATTCAATGTTTTTTACCCTAATTTAGAACCCTAATGAAACTCATAATGCTACTTGGAGACTCTACAAGTCAATTCATTCCTAACTAATGGTGGAACTTGTGATATTACTAGAAGACTCTTATAACTTGATCCATATCTTATGGCGGTGAAAACATTTTTATCCCATCTAGGACCATGCCCATATGGAAACCATTAACTTTTGAATATGCATCCCATAAATTCCCCACATGCATCATTAGATCCTGCCAAAGTGAGGAAAATGTGTCTTCTAAAAAATGTGCATTTAAAATTAAAGGATAATTACACACCTTAGGATGGGGTTTATGATTATTTCATAACATTTACCTAAACTACACTTACCTGTAGATAGGAGGATGGGGCTTATGGTATATCCCCCCTTTGTAGCTTGCGAAACTTCCCAATCTTAGAGAAAACTAACTTAAGATCTACTTTATTTATCTTAAAGGATATTACATGAGCTTTCTAATATAAGTTAAATTTGAGATTTATGGATGCTCTTTCATCAACCACAAACCAATAACTCACAAATATCTACCACTAAATAACTCATACACATAACCACATAACTCAAAACAATCATTTACATAGAAATCTAATTATGACATAACAATTTGTGATATATCCCCACTCTTTTATGCACCATCATATTACTATAGGATTAGAACCTAGGGAGATTTTCACTTTAAATACCCTAAGAATTAATACCATGTAATATTATGGAAATTTTCAAAATTGATCAAGTAATGAACTTCACAAGTATATATGTGGTGGTGTCAAAGATGCCTAAACAAAAAATCACTCTATATAAAATAAAATCAATTGAATTGATTTAATATGTGGGAAAGAGTTTCTAATTATGCACCTTTCAACATGTGAAATAAAGGTATGCAAACCCATAATAAGGAACTAACCCCAATATATATAAAATTTCAGTTTACACATTCACCTACAGTACATAACCCAATTATATGCCATCATCATTAATACCTCGAAGGGATCCAATAAGATGGGATTTGCACTAACAATATATGTTAACACTTGAAATTCCATATCCTCAATAGACACATAATTATTTTTTTCCGCCCTTGTTTCTCCACAATTATGAGTATGAAAAGTTGCAAAGTTAGTAAGATAGACATGTTATTGAAAACAATAAAGGACATGTACACTAAAAGAACAACTTTGTTGTATCAATTATTGAAGCTAGTTTCTAACAAAATAGTAACATTCGTCATAAATTACTTATAATGATTATTAGAAACACAAAAACTTAATCACATTTAGAGTTTGGAAATAATGAGAGTAATTCCATTCAAACAAATGTCATTTTTTAGTTAGTGTTAGAGAATGAGCGGACATTCCTTGTTAACTATTAACAAGTTTGAATATGACATGGGTGGTATAAGATCTAGTATAACACATATTCTAAAGAGTGTCATAAAATATTATTTCTTTACAAAAGTTATACTTTACAAAATTAAGGTTGTATAATTGGGTCTTACAAAATTAGGTCTTGTTATATGATTGGTCCTTACAAAATTAGAGGTTTTGGTATAATATTAGATTTTTTACAATATAGAGCAGGACCAAATTGTAGTACACCCTAGAAGAATATGTATGGATCCATATATGAGAAACTTTCACTCACAGTCCCATGAGCAAAGAACTTTCAAGTCTACACTAGTATTTATAACCAGTATGCATACCCAAATCACTTCTTGTACCACTCTTTTATCTAACTTCACTTCCCTCTTCTCACTTAAGAAACTATATCTTATCACTTTCATATTTTATTGCTTAGAATTATATTTTTATTTGTATATTGATTGTTTAATTAATAAATTTGAATATACAACTTGTTTATAACCCTTAATCAATACAATTTGAGTCAAAAGAATTAACCTATAACCTACACTTAATTCAATTTTGGTTAAATCAAAATTCCAACCTAATACCCCTCTTTCCCTCTTAAAGGTGGTGTTATATCACTATTTTAGAACCATATTAAAACTCAAACCCTACTTAGAGACACTCCTAACCAACCCATTCCTATCTAATAGTGAAACCCATGATGTAACTAAAAGAATATTATATATTTTCCCCTCTTATAGTGGTTAAAACAATTCTCCCATCTAGAACCATGCCCATTTGGAAACCATTAACATTGTAGTATGCATACTATATATTTTCCAAGATGCATCATTAGATCCTACCAAAGTGAGGAAAATGTGAGACTTTTGAAAAATGTGCACTAACATTTTAAGGATATTTACACACCTTAGGATGCATTTTTTAGTATTTCATATCATTTACTCATGATACACTTACCACTAGATAGGAGGATGAGGCTAATGGTATCTCTCCCGTATTTGGCTTGTGAAAGTTCACAACCCTATAAAAATATAAGTTAGGATATGCTTTATTTCTCTTATTGATATTTCATGAGCTGTCTAATATTGGTTAAATATGAGATTTTTGGATGTTCTTTCATCAATCACAAACCATTACTCACAACTATATACCACTAAATAACTCATAAACATGAACCAAAAAATATGTGTAACAAAGGTCAAGGTGAAGGATCCCACCCACTGGACCCCTGACACCTCCAATCTCAAGTACCTTACATTTTCCAAGCCTACTTAAAACTATGTTCCCACATGTTTATCCCACTATAGATGTGTCAAGGTTTTGATAAACCTTGACTCAAATATGTTGCTCATCCATGTTCACTTATGTCATGTCAAACAACAACTGCTACTATTAATACCCTACATGCCATCCTATGATCACTTAGGTGTAAAGTGATAGCCTTCTTCAACCAAAGATCTATATTTTTTTAAGAATTGATTTCGAATCAAAAACATATGAAGGTGTGATGAATAAAAATATCACTTGTGAAAAAAACTTATTTATCCAAAATTGAAATCAACCCTATAAAATGTTTCTTATAAAGAGGAATTCATCCCAAAACCCTACTTATATACATAAAATACCTTACCCTAAGAGAACTCCATAAACCAATTACCTTCTAACAAATTTATTTTATCTCCAAATTTAGAAAGGAATTAAGGTATGGGATTAGAAAATGTATTTTAATTTTAATTTTTTATCTTCTTCCAAAACAATCATTTACATAGGAAATTTAATTATGGTATAACAACTTGTGATATATCACCACTCTTTTATGCACGATTTCATTACCATAGGATGAGAACTTAGGTAGTTTTACACTTTGACTAACCTACAATTTAATACCATGCGAGTAATGAATTTCACAACAAAATAATGGAATGCATATATGTAGTGGTACCAAATATGCTTAAAGAAAAATAATCACACTATATAAAATAAAATTAATTGAATTTCTTGAGTATGTGGAAGATGGTTTCTAATGGGGAAGGAAAACCCATACTAAGTCACTAACCCCAAATATATATAAAAGTACAAGTTACACATTAACCTATAATACATAACCTAATGATATACCATAATCATTAGTACCTAAAATGGATCCAACAATATGGGATTTGTACTAAAAATATGTGTTTACACTTGAAACTCCATATCCTCAAATGATTTGTAGTTATTTTTTTTACCACCCTTGTTTCTCCACCATTATGAGTATGAAAAGTTACAAATTTGGTAGGATAGACATGTTATTGGAAAACAATGAAGTACATGTACGCTATAGAGAATTTTTTTGTATCAAATATTGAAGTTGGTTTCTAATAAAACAATAACATTCATCTTAAAGAACTTATAATTATTATTATAGACACAAAAAAATAAACCATGTTTAGTGGTTGGAAATCGTGAAAATAATTCCATCAAAACAAACCCCAATGTTTAATTGGTGTTAGAAAATGAGTATACATTCCTTGTTTCCCATTAGAAAGTTTGAATATGGCATGGCTGGCACAAGATCTAGTGTAACACATATTCTAAGGTGTTTTCTAAAGTAACATTTCTTTACAAAATTAAGGGTTTATTAAATTTAGGTTGTATGATTGGTTCTTACAAAATTAGGTCTTGTTATATAATTGGTCCTTACAAAATTAGGGGTTTTGGCATAATTAAGGCTAATGATGTTTTTTTTTTTTTTTTGCATAATTAAATGTTATAAAATTAGGTTTGTTGCATAATTAATTCTTGAAAACAAATTAAGGATAGAAAAATTGTCTTTTTTCAATATTACATTTTTCATAATTTTGAAATTAAGTTTGAGTAATTAGAAAAAATTGTTAGAAAATTTAAGGGATGACTAATGTTACAAATTATAAATCCACAATATAAATTGTCAAAGATTGTAGTTTATGAAGTGCAATAATTAAAAATATAGATTTAGATTTTTATAATGTAGATTAAAAAATGTAAACACCATGAATAAAAAGTAAATGAACACAGTGACACAAGATATAAGTGGTTAAACCTTAGAAGGTTAAAAACCACTAAAAATCACTTATATTTATTGAGATTAAACTTTCACCCAACACTCCTTGTAACACCCTGAACTGTTGTTACTTCCTCCTGAGCATACAAGTGTTGATATGTGATTTCTTTGTAAAAAGGATGTGTTCCTTGATTGAGAAATCATGCTTGATATGTACTGTATCTTCTTTGCAGATTGCAGATCTTTGACTGAGTCGGAATATGATTGGACTCTTTTATTTCTTTCATTTTGTATCTGAGTTTAATCTGATCTCGGAATGAATCATAGAGTTATCCATCTATAAGACCTAGCCTTGGATCAGTGGAATTGATCCAAGTATTGCTTTAAGTTTGTTCGTGATGAATTAAAATTACAGACCTTGAACAGGTTGCAAGGTCTAGAAGCATTGAATAAGCTAGTCCAGAGTATAACTCAGGTTGATCATGTGAAATGGATTGGTTCCCGATATCGAAGTATATCTGGAAGGTCTCGATCGTGGACCAGGTAATAATTCGGTTTCATACAATTTTGTAGCCTAAAGGCAGAACAGGAGCTAACCCTGTTCAAGAATGCATGTTGTAGGTCTTTTTCTGAGTGTACGGAATGTAGACCTAACTGGAATTATTAATGTTAGTAACCTAAAACTAAACCTAACCTAGGGGTTAGATTAGTGTTAATCTAACCTAGACCTAGGCTAAGAACTAATGTCCTAAGTTAGTATCTATGTTCTATGAAGTTAGACTAGGTGTTATCCTAAATTCTAACCTAAGTTACTAACCTAACTATTGGGCAAGGATTATGGGGACCTATGGAGGGGATGCGAACCATGGGCGGCAGTTTCTATGTTATTTAATGCAAAGGATAAGTATGAAGGACAGGTATTGGCGGGAGGTTTTAGAAACGGCTAACTGAGCCGACGTGGCAGGTCGCCAAAACTGAAAATGGTCTTGAAATTCTATTTGTCTATCGCCAACTTTGGCGGTCGGTGGCAGTGGAGTTTGAGCGGGAAATTTGGAGTAAATGCAATTAATGAGCTCGGTAGTCGAGCTCGGAATTCATGAGAAGGCATGCAAATTGGAAAGTTGTTGTTTTGTTTGGCTTATCATGAATTTCAGTTTTCCTTCTGCTTGTTCACTGGTTCTTTGCACCAGTCTTATTTGTGTTGCATGGTGAGTATGAGCGTATCTAGCTCTTTTCTCTGGCAAGGAAAATATATATGTCATGGAGATAGTAAAATTTTGTTGGTCGCTCTAACTTGGAAAAGGAAAAGAAAGTCTGAGCTCTTTCAGTGGTCTGCTTCGGAAATTTGAGCAAATACCCAGGCATGTTAGGCCCTAACTTTTAAATATCTTGCTCTTCTTCAAATGATTTCATTAGAACAACTCTGTTCAAATGATTTATGGAAATAGATGATTTTCTATGGTTGTCTTGTGTGATTTTGGTACTGTATCTTCATGCTGGTTTGATTTTTCTTTTATCCCTTGATGGGTGTTTATTAAATTTGAACTGTTGTTATATTTCTTTGGGGTTTTGCATCTCGGATTTTGTATGTGAAATTATTGCAAGTATATGTGATAGGCCTGCTCTGTGTGAGTCCGTAGATTGTTCTCTCGATGGGTACAGACTATTGAGATGCTTGTTGATGGATACTTTTCGTTAATTCTTGTTGTGGAACTGTCGGAAAGGATACTGAAGGACATTTGTTTGATTGTTCAGTTAATTGACCTTTTCTTTCGGAAGCTCTGTCGTGGTTGTTATTTAGCGGTGGTTATGGATTCTGGTAAGGTTTCGTTATGAAATTTTATAGTTGTTTGGGAAGAGGTAACTACTGTGTTACAGTAGTCATTACGACCCTGTGGAAGTTGTTTTTCCCTTGCGTGGAGGTTATGGGGATTCAACCCATTGATAGTATTGATATATATATATATATATATATATATATATGATTATTGTATTGAAACGACTCTGTGGAGTCCTCTGAATGAATCGTATATTATGGTCCACTGTTGAGGATATAGATTCATCCTTGAGTTTTGATAATCTGAATTCCGTAGGAATCTTGTAGAAGTAACAGGTCATACGACCTCTGTTATTTGTAATGAAATTTGGTACAGACTTCCTGGGTATACATTTATGTTTCCTTCTGTGTAAGCTTGTTTGAGAATTTTGAAGAGGTTCAGTTGAATTCCTTTTTATGAAATCAGTATTTTGATTTGCTTACACCTGATTTTTGAATGCTTACCATAGTTGGCATAGATAGAATCATTAACTATTTTTATCCTGTATACTGTTGTTGGGACTCAGTTGAATTCTTGATAGATAAACAGTGTAACTGCTTCAAATAAAGACTGTTGGGTTTTCTATTGTTTTCGACACCATTGGGTTCCATGAGTATGGGAAGATATCTTGTATATCGGCTTCTTGAAAAGCTAAACTGTGAATACTATTTCTGGACTTAGTTTTAAATCCTCGAATGGTAATCTATGTCACTGTTTTCTGTATAAGCCTGAGTATGAACATGTAACGTTCTTGGCTTTGTTGGTTTTCTTTAATAAGCTTGACTTCATGAATTTTGGCTTCTATGAAGTAGGTCGTGAATACCATACTTTCAACTCTGGATGCGTTCAGAAGTGACTAAGTTATGTTATGTTATGTTTTCTTTCTGACTACATTCCAGTTGGATATGGATGTGCATGTTGCTTGGATTTCGTTTAAAAATCCCTCCGCATAGTCTTAGGGAAATGTCATTGCTTAAATGATCATGAGTCTTTGGTCGACTGTGATAACAAAGGAGATCTTTTGAATTCGACCTTGTGTCTAAAAGCCTTTCAGTGTTTATCTTCTTGTCTGTCGCTTCTTGCGCAAGGTCATACTGAGTCTGCTTGGTAGATAGACACCGTTGTTTGGCAAGAGGGTTACTGTACTGTAGTTGCTTTACTTTAAGTTTTAACAAAACAGAGTGCTGATTGAGGGACTCGACTGATTTATTTGCATGAGTATTAGGTGAATGCCTTGCTTTTGAAAAGACGGTACAGTCATGAGCTAATTCAGAGGGAAACATGTACAATTTGTTTATTTCTCTTCTGATATAAAGTATAGGTTGAAATAATTGTTTATCTAACCTTTGGAATTGTTCTATCATGCTGATGGAATCATGATAGGTTAATTTTGTATTATGTTGAATATATAATCCGTCTGATGTTGCTGTCCTTGGGATTCAGATGGATAGTTGGTTAGATGCATTTGTCTTCTTGATCACTAACGTTTTAATGATTTGATTTCATTTAAACAGGGTGTTTAATGAAAACAATTGATGTTTTGCAATTGTTTTAAAGGTTAGTGCTTATCATGCTCAGTTCATCGAACTGACCCATGTTGACTATTTTTGCAGATGGTTGCCGTAAGTGGTAAAAGCATGCAGATCTGATAGGATGATCAGATTGTTTAGATTTGATTTTAAGTAGAATTTCAGTTTGAATTTCTTTAAATGTACTATAAGAGGAAAGATGTTCTTCTTCCGTTGAGTATTGTATCAAGTATGCTGAATGCATAAAATGTATTTGATTAGTTCTGAAAGGAATGGAGATTGATATTGTTACTTATGTGTCTATATCCTTATCTTGATAGTTTGACCTTCTTCGGTTCAAATGATCTAAAGAGCATTGTTATTATTATATAATTTGGAGACTTTTGTGATTAACAATGTAAGCTTTGCATGAATATAAGACTGAATTCTTATGATTGTTTAGCAGTTCTGGTATGTTCTATCAAAAGCTAAATTGAAATTTAGGTAACTGTCTTTTTGGAAGATAGGGTTAAAATATACCTAAACAGAACGCTAAACAAATTGAATTAAATTATTAATCCCTAGTCCTGATTATGACAGGACAACATTTAATTGGATTCTGAATCATTTATATTTGATGCTAATAAGTATGATATAAATTCAGTTATGAGAACTGATATAAATCTAATGGGGTTCAGATGGCTATCTCGTGAGAAATTTATGAGATATTGACCAATTCCGTTGTTTTAGAATTATGTATATTCTATGAACTCCTTGATGAGACCTTGGCCTTGATAACTCCTCTGAGTAATGGGTTTTATTGAGAAAGGTCATCCTAGGATGAGGAATCCAGGGATTGGGAAAGGCTAACCTTAAGGGAACGTCTTTAATGTAATTTAAACTCAACGTGCTTAACGTATATTATTAAGTAGATCTTTTCGAGGCGGATTTAAAGGTTGACGACACAAGTCAACTGCAGGGTTGTACCTCCGAGAAGATTAGGATCTTCTCGAAGTTACAACAATGCAGGTGACTTATGACGACACCCTTTGCATTGATCGCTAAGATTTACACTTTAATCTCGTACAAGTTACTTTTGGACCGATTAGGTATGTGGTCACATTATATGGTTGCCTAGGAGACTCGGGGTATCTTGACACACTGGTTTAATTAGGATTGACCTAGTATGTCATCTTATCCCTAGTCTTCGAGAGCATCCATATAACGTGGTTACCTTACTAATCCATTCCCAAGTGATTAACTGGGATAAAAGGGACTGACAGAAGTCGGTATAAGACATTCTACATAACATAAGAATGGGGTGAAGGGCGTATTCCAGATTGACGAGTATGCCGTTAAGGAATACGAGACATAAACAGTATGTTTCAAATCTTTGGCCAAAGTATCGCAAGCTGCTGATTGCGTTGTCCTAATTCACCTAGTCTAAGGGATGAGATGCCGATGAATAATGGTAACAATTATTCAGTTAGGTTCCTTGGACAGAGCATTCTGAATCCCAGAATAGGGAAGAGAACCGCAAGAGTGAAGTGTTAAATAATAACGCCAAATCTTATTACTCATGAATAGATCGGTAGATTACTGAGTCATGGAATGAATAGATCGGAGGTACTCCGAGTCATTACAGCTGCATATGGTTATCTGTTATATGAATGGTTATTTGATTTGTGAGTTCTAAATTATGTATTTAGAACCAGGATGCAATTATCAAAAAAAAAAAAAAAATTTGACTTGTTCTATTGTCTAAAATGAGGATGTTACACTCCTACTGTTTCCATAGATCCACTTGTAGCCACACCTTTAGAAAGGGATTACAAACCACCTCATACATATGCTCGTGAGTTTTATATCATTTGCATCATGTATCTATGATCAGCTCTCACATATTACTCACATCCATATGCTACACTTGATATTTTTCATATCACTGCTGTAACGATATCTAATGAGATCACCTCATTTTATATAAGTTGGGTGACTTGTTTTGGGTCGCTCTTACATTTTAAAACATTGTTGACAGTAGTAGTCATTCCATCATGCTTACATTTTAAATATAAGCTATAAACAAAAAACATAGAGTCTTTGGTGGGTTTCTTAAATAAGTAGTTTCCCACTTAATATTATAAACCCCATACTCCCCCATAATGTTAAGTAGGGAAACATGCAAAATTGATTTCACATGTCAAAATTTGTTCCTCTTTCTAAGTCATCTTTTGGTACAAAAGGAATTGCAGTCCATAAATCAACGTCTGATTTACGAATAACATCTAAAACACTTGTTTCATGGGTTAATCAGTTATGTGGTACACTACAGCAATGTCTAGCGGGTTTTTCAACTCTGCAATACACTATCACAATGTCCCACAAACTTATACAAGCCATCAATAATTGTACACATATTGTTTGTTTTAGAGAATCCTCAAGACACTATTTTGTTGTGGTTCAAAGCAATGTTCCACGGATTCCATAAAAACCACAATACAAAGGAACATTATAAATTTTTAAGATAAAGTGATTAAGGATGAAGCCTTACATAAGACTATTAATAAAATCTTTATATTTAATGCTTCATTGGGGATTACAAGTAAACTTCACATACGGAACAATTTACTCAAACAACATAGAAATAGTCTCGGGAGTATCCATTTTGACACATTCAAGCCATTAAGAGATGGAATTGCATAAGAAAAAACATACAACATACCTATTTCTTATTTCCCCTTCAAGGGAAGCTTTGAAAGGCCAAAAAATCATATGATTCAGAGGTGAAGATCAACATCATTCACATGATCATAAGAGCTAAACAACACATGCTTAGCTGATTCATAGGTGGAGATCAATGTCATCTACATGATCATAAGAGATAAGATTTGAAATTCCCAACATAGCATGGAATTTGTAGAACTTTACAGCACCCAAGAGCTTAGTAAAAATGTTTACAGCCTACTTGTTGTTGCCAAATCACTGCACCCCCCGAATGGCCTGAAAATGAACATGACATTTGGTGTGATTGGGACACATGGGATCACCTCTCAAGCTGCGGGACTTGGGCTCGAGGTGAACCTTCGGAGAAGGCAAGCTTCCTCTTCTTAAACTAAGCACTACACTACTCCTAATGCAGGTAAAAATGGATAACTAGACCTATGCTAACATTTCAAGGGATTAGGGAGAGACATTTGCAAAGAAATAAAACCTATACTAGAAGTGGTGATACACCAAGAAAGGGTGTTTCTAGACAACCTTCCGGTTTTCCAATGAAGAGAGATGATCATGAGAAAGAATGGCATGCATTACAAACCAACTTTACATATAATACTTCTTTCCCTAATAAGCACAATTACTTCTAAAACTTGCAAAGGAAACCCTGGTTACACAGTTCATCTACAAACATGATAGAGGCAAATAGAAGCAGTAAAATCATGAAAGGACATAAAAATGATCACAAAACATAATTTACATTACTTCAAGTACTTGCACAGTGCATCATTACATCAGGGAAAAGGCATAGGCTGACATTACAATTTGAGAAGAAAGGCCTGAGAGCCTACAAATTCACAACATTTCAACTTGTGAAGAGAGGGGAAGCTTGGAAAGTGTCTAACTTGTCCAACTTGTATGACCTATTGGAACCCCTTCAAATGACCTTCTAACTTACATTTAAAGAAGAAATTGAGAGAGAGGAGAGAAGAAGTCATAAATTTCCTTCCTAAATTGAAGGTACATGATGTATCACTTATTACAGTTGGTTAAACCACTTGAGAAAGTTCCATCATGTGCCATTAATTGCTTGTTGACATAGTATTCTCAATTAATTAAAATAATATTTAAATAATAATAATTAATATTGTTAGTAAAATATTTAAATAAAAATATTAAATTAATTAAAATACTAGTGGGCCCCCTGTTGGCCAGTTTATACTGAAGGGGAAATTATGGGAAAAATCCAAAAATATCCCAACTCAGTGGTTGGCTCACCGAGCCAACTCACTGAGTTGGGTCCGAGGTCTTTTATCTCCACCACAACTGAGTTGAGCTCCTACCACTAAACAACTCCCATTGAGCTATTTCTCATTTTCGTCAAGATCTAATTACAAACCGGACTCATAAGCCATTCCCCGTAACCAAGCTCCCCGCGTCAAGCTCGCAAAGTGAGCTTTCCACTAATCTCTAAACTAAGCTCCCAACCGAGCTCCATTTCCTTGGCAAGCTACATTCATGAACCAAGCTCTTCATGACTGACTTGCTCAAAATTAACCAAAACCAAGTTCTTTTGAAAGAATCAAGCTCCTTCATCTTTACATATGATCGAGCTCATACATCAAAGATCGATCTCCTCTTGTAACCACATCGAGCGATCTCCCTTTCCTTTTTCCGAGTTGGTTGGCTTTTCCATGTAGCTCACTGCATGATGCCGAGATCCTTTTGAGATTTTCCATTTTGTGTGCTTACAACCGAGTGACTTGACCATCATTTAAATTTGCATCGATGGTACCTCCTTCCACAAGATCATTGTGCATTGGCTGATCCATCACATGCATCATATAAACCGAGCTCTGAACCTACCAATTGATCTCGTCATGAGCTCGCTACCATCATCCACTGAGCTGACTAACCTTTGTAAATTCATGTCAAGCTTTAACCTTGATTGAGTCACACATTTTATCCATCAACCCTACAAAGTTCTAGACTCATCGACATTTTTTCCTTTCTCGGACCATGCTCCCAAAGATTCCTCTAAGATGCTCAACTCAGGCTTGGCATATCCCTCTATAGCATCTTAGACTCCATCGTGTAGAACTTTTTCTAATCATATTGATGTTGATTGTCACCTCTTCATCTGTCAAATCAAGCGGTGTCTCCTGTATTTCCAACATTACGGAAAATCCTTCACTTACTTTAGCATGTCCGACTCAGAAAATCCAAACAACATCATCTCCTTTATGCAACCACCAAGCTTATCCATTAGATGAGTTCTAGACTTACCAATCTTCTACAAGCTCACCTAAATGTGCACTGAGTTTGTCAACCGATCTCACATTTCTCTAAACTCACGCAACTCAACCACCTTTGGGCTCATTGAAATGAGCCATACCTCAGTGTTCTCAGTCCATGAGCAATACAAAAATCATTATCATGCATCACCTACAACGTATTACTGAACTTATTATGTGATCTCATGTTGAATCCATGGCATTCGTACATTTCTGATTGAGCTCATTCAATGAGTTGAGTGCCTATACTTTGGAGCCATTTATTTAGTATTGGTTTTCTATACTATCAAGTAACATAGACATCCACTGATCCTCTGTTGATAACGAGTTCGAGCTTAAATTTGAGTCATTGTGACCCACTGTCTCCCACCGAGCTATTGAGCACATTTGATGCAGCCTAGAATTTGCAAGATAACACCCTAGTCGCACTGGCACATCACTCAACCTAGACTGAGTGCTCACCCGAAGCACGCAAAGGTAGCGGGTCCCTCTTTAGGCTTGTTGTAACAGGATGTCAACATGATGAAGACAAAAACATATAGATTCATAACTAATCCATCATTCTACAGTGCATGCTACCTATAGATCTATGAAAGAACAAGCTTAAACAGTAATCATCATTGAATTAATAACATGCACTACTCAAGTACACATAATAACACTTAGATTCATCCAATATCTTCTATCTATTAATAAATATAGAATCTCCTTACAGTATTTTCAATCTATATCAAGGCACATATGGATCTGATACACACATTCATACACTGTTCTCTATGATACATACCTATATATCTACTATGCACCTAACATCATATATAGGGTGCGGACTTTCCCTTCACCGCTTAACTACTCCAGAAATAGGTCGCATGCTATTGATAGCCACATGCCATTTACAATTATAGCCACACACGTAAGTGTGCTATCTATAGTTATCTTACAGATAACTAAAGTTTCCATTCTATTCTTAACTTGTCTCCATACATAGATGCTTTGAACTGCTTCTCCAAATATAGACAATGCATGGCGCGTGCATCTCTGCATCATTGATATGTTCCACACGCCATCTTCTAAAAATAGATCCCCATGCTCAAAATCAGCTAAGTCCTAAAATATGAACTTGCCTTCCATGCACGGGTCCTTCCTGTCCTTCTGCACCTTCAATCCTGACCTTTTATCCCGTGCAGACTCCTTGTGTGATATTTGCCAAGTATTCTTCGATCGACATCACCCCACACTAATCTCATTGTCATCCTGATAATGGTTATCTCCAAAATTTGAAGCAAAGAATAAGAATGAAAGAATAAGAATGAAGAATGTGGACACATAAAGAATGTATATGAGGTTATTTAAGCAACCTCCTTAGTATCAGTTTGTAGCATCAGCTCTGAATACTCTTCTTCTTCCTTTTACTATTGTTGTAGATGCCTTCTTTGGTGCCATTTCTACCTTGCAAATGTCTCTTCTTCACCCGTGCAACTCCGTGAATCAAACCCTAGCTCGATTCAATTATGCCTTTGGTGGAAACTTCATAACCCACCCCTTTACTATCTCTCTGCTTTGCTCAAACCCTTCACCACCGGGGACGCAAGCTTCTTATAGCACAAATCTGGTTTGTCACTCTTGGTTTCACACCCTTCACACCTTAACTCAATCACTCAGCTCTTCGCACTTGTCTCTTCTCTCAAATACTCTTAGTTACAATGTTAAAAATGAATCTGCATCCCATCCTTATATAATTTTTTCAAATTTTGATGCATTTATTGTTCCTTACCTACCAAATATCCCTTCATTCATTGACCAAATCTGTTCGTTCCATGCGGTACATCTTCACACCCAACTATAACCTTCTAGCGTGCCTTCCTACCATCTAGCCAAAGACTTCTCTTCAGCATGCGCTCCTGCACCTAAGTACCTCATCACTGCACCTTCTCCTAGTAGCTATCATGGCCTCTGCTTACCTCACGTTATATTGTTCCTTCATCCATCTTCATCCTTGGTCACCTTTTGAGAAGAAATCTTCTTTTGACTTAAAGCACACCCGTAGTAGCTTATTCCTTTTATCTTTGAATTCCCTCAGTATTTTTTTGTCTCTCTCTTGGATCACTACAACCACCCCACACTAAAATTATGTGCAGTCCTTTGCACATAAACATTCTTCATACAGTAATTAGTTTCATGTGTGCAAGTGCACTCATTACACAAACATCAACTAAATTGACAAAACATAGCAACAATGAAGGAAATACTGAATTGAAAACATAACTAAATGGCAATACTACCTTATTACAAGATGGCTCTATGAAGATTAATATAGTCCCTATTGAGCAATTTCAGAGCAGTATGGTAGTCGAGAAAGATAATCAGTTGTGC
The DNA here is from genome assembly GCA_019776745.2 of Taxus chinensis. Lineage (NCBI taxonomy): Eukaryota > Viridiplantae > Streptophyta > Pinopsida > Cupressales > Taxaceae > Taxus > Taxus chinensis. The sequence goes on from CM034146.1 coordinate 303,554,354, forward strand.
ATCACTGAGGAAACTTCGAACAAGGACTGTATGGCTCTTAAAGAACCTTTGAAGAAAAAATATCCTAGGGGAGATGGTAATGCAGATCTACTTCCTTGTTCCTAGCAACATAACAGCGGTTTCACCGGCTTGTTTCAGCACCAGATCAGCTACTACTCACACACCTGACAGGATTTAGAAAGAACGTGAAGAGGGAGAAGTTACGCCTATCATGGATAAGGAGGATCCAGATTCTGGATTCACAATGGTAATTTCAAGAAAAATAAAAAAAGAATGGAAGGTTTTGAAATGATCCCAAAATCACTTTACAGTGATAAAAAAAAGAAAAAAGACAATTGGGACACCTCTACATCCAGAACAACTAGATCTTATGCTAGATGAATAGCTGACTTTGGAGGAAGTACAAAAAGAGGAAGACCCTCTAAAAATACTCTTAGATCTAAAAGAACGGAGAGGGACATTGCAGATGGAGTTCAGCGTCAGTTGAACCATCAGGAAATTCCAACCACCAATCATTCCAAATGAAGATTATTTCTTGGAACATCAGAGGCCTAAATGGAAACTCCAAGCAGAGAACCAACAAGGAGTTACGGGATTCCAGTAATCCTAGTATTTTGATTCTGCAAGAAACTAAGATGAAAGCTAAGACCCTTGAAACTATTAAAAAGAGTTTTTGGGATAACTCTGAAATGGTGGTTGTTGACTCCCAGGGAGCTTCTGGAGGACTGGCTACTCTTTGGGATAAAAGACACTGTACTGGTATGGTTCTCAATGCTAATATTAATCATCTTGCAATCAAATTTGTTACTATTGAGAATAAGGGTGAATGGATCCTTTCTAACATCTATGCCCCTAATTCGGTTAGTGGTAGAAGGAAGCTTTGGGCTGACCTTAAAACATTTAGAAACCAGTATTGTTCTACCAACTAGCTTATTATGGGGGATTTCAACTCCCCACTAAACCCAGGTGAGAAGTTTGGAGGTACCTCCAGCTTTTCTACTGGTATGGAGGATTTTGCTGATTTTATTGCTGAACATAACCTCTTAGATGTGGATCTTCATGGAAATAAATACACTTGGAATAATAGAAGGTTGGGAAAGGAGTTTATTTAGGTGAGATTGGATAGGGCTCTAATTTCAGCGAGCTGGATTCTCAGTCAAGACTTCCACCTCTCTTCCCTACCCAGAGTTGGATCGGATCACAATCCGATTGCTTTAAATTTTCTCAATTGGACTAAACCCACCAGAAGCTCATTCAAATTTGAAAAGATGTGGATGGAGCATGACAATATCTATGATAAGATAAAATAATGGTGGGGATGGAATGGTGAAGGCACTGCTCAATTTAGATTGGTTCAAAAGCTCAAAAATGTCAAAAAGCAAGTCAAAATCTAGAATAAAAGTGTTTTTGGTAATGTATTTGACAATAAAAAAAAGTTAAAACAAAAGCTTCAGGATCTAGAATTAAAAATGGATACTATGGGGAGATCGGCTGAAGATGAAGTTAATGAAAAGAATATTCTTTCAAAGTTGCATACGATCTGCAACAGAGAGGAATCTTTATGGTGACTTAAATCTAGAGCTATTTGGCTCAAAGAGGGAGACAGGAACACAAAGTTATTTCATATGACTACTCTGAAGCACAGAGCCTGTAATAGGATCTTAGAAGTTTCTAAAAACAATGGAAATATCATAAAAGATCCCAATAGCATTAAGAAAGAAGTGCTTGATTTTTATAAAAAACTTCTTGAAGAGAGGAATATCATCAACTCTGAAGCTATTTCCTTTATGTTGGAGGCCATTCCCCAAAATAAAATTGAGGATCAGAAATTCAGAAGTATCACCAAAGCGGTCATGCTTGAAGAGCTGCAAAAAGCTGTTTTTGCTTTAGAGGGTGACAAGGCTCCTGGTCCGGATGGGTTCTCTATAAATTTTTTCCAGAAATTCTGGGAAATCTGTTCAGAGGATCTTCTCAGAGCGGTGAATGAATTCTATAGAACGGGAAATCTTTTAAAAGAGCTTAATAACAACTCACATTGTGCTGGCTCCTAAAAAAATGGATGCTAAAGATTTCAAGGACTTCAGACCTATTAGTCTTGTGAATGCCATATATAGAATTTTTACCAAAATTATTACTACTAGACTTCAGCTCATTATGAATGATCTCATCTCAAGGCAGCAGAGTGGCTTCATCAAAGGTAGGATTATACAAGATGGAGTGATTATGGTTCACGAGACCATACATTCCATGGAAAATAATAAAAAGGCAAATATGGTCCTTAAGCTTGATATGAATAAAGCTTTTGACAAGGTCTCTTGGGTTTTCCTTGACAAAGTCTTAACAAAATTTGGGTTTCCGGAAAAATTTAGAAGAATTATTAAGGCTTGTATCTCTACGGCCAGATTCTCTGTGGTTGTTAATGGTGAGCCTGTGGGTTTTTTCACTAGCAGCAGAGGACTTAGACAAGGGGACCCTATCTCCCCCTTACTCTTCATTCTTTTGGCTGACAGCCTTAGTAGAAAAATTGGCAAAGTGGTTAAAGACGGGCTTTTAAATGGCTCTAAGCCCACTTCCATCAGCCAAGCTGTCTCCCATCAGCAATTTGCGGATGACACTATCCTTCTTCTTCTGGCGTCAGTCATTGAAGCTAAGGCTATCAAGGCTTTACTGTAGCTCTATGAATCTGCTTCTGGGCAAGAGATTAATTATGATAAAAGCACCATATTCTTTTTCAACACTCCTGAGGAAAGGCAGCTCAAAATTGCTAAAATTCTGGGCTGTAAAATAAGTGCACTTCCAGCCACTTACTTGGGCCTCCCTCTCGGCACTAGGAAAGTCTCTTACAAGGTGTGGGATGAATTATTGGAGAGATTCCAAAAAAAAATGGCTGGTTGGAAAGGAGCCACTTTATCTAGTGCTGGTAAGTGCCTGCTCATTAAAAGTACTCTTCAAAATATGCCCATCTATGTCATGTCGCTCTTCAAGATCCCATCTTCCTTCAGAGATAAAATTGAAAGGATTCAAAAAAAAAAATTATGGCAAGGCATGGAAGAGAAGTTCAAATTTCACTTAGTGGCTTGGGATAAGGTTTGCACCCCGAAGTTTATGGGTGGTCTGGGTATAAAAGATATTGAGAAAATGAATGAGGCCCTCATTGCTAAAATGGGCTGGAGAATGTTGTCTGAGAAACAACCCTGGATTGATTTAATCAAAGAAAAATATTTAAATCATCAAGCTGTGTATTCTTATCTTCAAGATGAGCACCTCCCCTATGGTTCCATTTTTTGGAATAATCTGGTCAAGAGCAGAAATTTCATCAAGCAGGGCAGTAAATGGAAAGTGGGGGATGGTAGGGACATAAACTTCTGGGAGGATAATTGGTTTAATGGCAATCTCATGGATAGATTTGGGGCGGTTAAGGACAGTCTCATAAGCAAGTATGGCATTAAAATCAAGGACTATATTGAAGGAAATGGTACCAGCAAGAATTGGAAAAAACTTACTGTGGAGAGAATTGATCTAAAGAAAATTACTTCCTCCCTTCAAGATCAATTAGATCTTATTCCATTAAGTCAGCTGGATTCCAAGGATGAGCTGGTATGGAATAATTCCAATGATGGGAATTACTCTGTCAAATCTGGATATAATAATTTCTTCCATAATAGTCAAACAGAGTTCAATTGGAACAAGATTTGGATGTCTGAATTAACTCCCAAAATAATTTTTTTCCTTTGGCTGGCTATCAGAGGCAGGATTCTTACCACTGACAACCTGATGAGAAGAGGATTTATAATTCCTAATAGGTGCCATCTTTGTAAGAATGATTCTGAGGATATCAGCCACCTGTTCATACATTGTGAATATGCCACCAGAATATGGAGTTTTTCCCTCTCTAAATTTGAAGCTCTCTGGGTGTTTCCGAAGGATCTTAATCAGCTATGGACTCAATGGAACCCACCCTTCAGGCATTGTGTTGTTAAAAGGATCTGGAAGCTGGCTATCCCTCATTTAATCTGGAGGATATGGAAGGATAGAAATGATATTATCTTCATAAATAAGAAGCAAAACTATAAACTTAGTATTGGTAAAATTTCTAATGGTATCAAAGAAAATATTGCTAGATTTAAACCCCCCAAGAACAAGAGATATCCAGAGAATGAAGAATACATCTTATCCAATTGGCAGATTGGAACTATCAACAGTCGGAGCAATCCCGGGAATAGCATTGATAGATCTTCGATCAAATGGCATCCTCCTAATTTTAATTGGTATAAGTTGAACTTTGATGGGGCCTCTAAGGGAAACCCTGGGATAGCGGTAGGAGGAGGAGTGATACGGGATCATAAAGGTAATCTGATTGCTGCGTATGCTGGGAAAATGGGAATTCAAACTAATCATTTTTCCGAAGCATTATCTGCACTATGGGGCCTGAGAATTGCCCAGACTCAAAATATTTAGAACCTCATTATTGAAGGGGACTCCCTGAATGTCATTAATCTTCTTAAACAGTGCTCATCTCCTAGTTGGAGCATTAAGGATTTTATCTCAGAGTCCATAAGTATTAGTCATACTTTCAATAACATCAGGATCATGCATACTTACAGGGAGGGTAATAAATTGGTGGATGCGCTGGCTAATTATGACATTAATGTTAACCTCACTGTTTGGGATAATAATAGCATCCCTAAGCAGCTCCACAACAGCATTCATGCAGATTTCTATACGCAAGCAATATCTAGAGCTGAGTCATGATCTTTGGGTGTGGATCAGCATCAATAATACTCCCACACGTGTTGACTTAAAGAATATGATGATGCAAATCATGTCAAATAAACATGTTAGTGTGAAATATATGGGGAACTCCAAGTGGAGTTACATTGATTTGAAAATCACGCATGCGGGCTGCACTGCGACTGCTAAAAGCCAGATACAAAGCTCCACGGAAACCGAAGACAGTAGTAATGTGATTGATGACAGGGAGCGGGCTATTCCCACATGTGATTTTCCGCAGGCTCAGTTCAGTAGACACGCAACCATTCGTGGGAAAAGCAACGGCTCTCATTTCCAATCTTGTGCGGATTACAATAGCAAGAAGCGGACGGGTTTCATCGCTCACAAGAATTTGGGAATTTGTTGAAATCAGTTAAGCACAGAGAAGATGGGGGGACCTCCATGCCAAATTGAGCCAAGTGCGGACCTGGACTGGAAGGATAATATTGAGCTATGGAGCATTCTCAGCAAGGGTGGCATCACCAACTTCATGGAGAAGGTTCAGGGGCATGATCAAAGCATTTCTGTGCGTTTTGCAAAGGAATGGAAGGAGTGGACTGTTGATTATGGGGGGCAGAAGATCTTGGTCAATGAAGAACTTATTGCTGAAGCGACCGGCCTTAGTTTGGAGGGCTACCGTTTCTTTAACAAAAGGGTCGACAGAGATGCTGAAGAGAGGAGATTTGTGGAAGGATCTGAGAAGCTAATATATGTTACAGCGGGCCTCCTTGTTAGCTCGATTCCTCCGCCCTATGATGAGGTTACTCGCATGATGATACGGTTCATCTCCTTGGAAGGTAGGTTTGTCACTGTTCCTGCTAAACATCTTATCTTTCTTAACCACTTCCGTAGGAATCGCTTGGTTTGTTTTCCCCATTACTTGCTGAACTCTCTTGAACGCTCCATTTTGGAGTTTCAGAAGCATACCTGGGTGGTTCCCTTACACCAAGGGCTTATTTTTTTCTTCATAAATGCTATCTTCTTAAGTACCCTGGTCTCCCTTCCTCTCCTAGCTCGGTTCCCCCTCTGCCGGGCTCCGCTGCTGCCAGCCCTGTTTCTCCATCTGCCCCCGCCACCACTGCAGTCACCCCCCTGCCGGCTGTCCAAGCTTCTCCTTCCATTCCCCCTACTGTTGCTCCCGCCACCCACCTCGCCTCTACCTCTAAAAGACCGGTTACCAGGGCCTCTAGAAAGCTTAACCTTGAGACTCTTGCTGTGGAGAAGGGGCCTCATGAAATAGAAATTACACATGACCTTCTGAATATTAGCAGTGCCAGTCCCTGGGATGTGCATATGGAAAGTTCTTCAAAAAGGCTAGATGCCTTAGAGGCTGATATGAAACTGCTGAAGGATGAGGTTAAGAACTTGGCTAAACAGAAAGGCAAGAGAAAAAAGGAGGAGGAGGGGGATATTGATAACAGCCAGATTGATGATATCTACAAGAAGCTGACCTCCTTAGACTCCCGTTTAGGGAAGGCCAAAACTCGACATGATTACAACATGGCCATCTTTAGGGTGATTGAGGAGTTCATTGAGCAACATGTCAAAAGTGTCTCCAACCTCAGCGGTGTTCCGGCTACACTTTGGGGTAACGAAAAGGAAAGCAAAAGGACCATTGAGCAGCTGGATAATACTGATGCTGCCCACATGACAACTTTGGGTATGTTCCACTCCTGGAAGAATATCAAGACCAGCATTGACAAAGCTACCAAGAAGTAGTTGTAGTTGCTTTTGCTGTTCTTGTATGTTTTTATGCTTTTTTTTTGCGGTCTCTCTACTGCTTTTTTGCAGTAATTTTGTTGTTTTGTCTCGTTTGGGTAGCTGTTTTTGGGCTACTTCGAGCTTCATTGTAACACTTGGATTTTGATCCTTTTCTCTCTGGTTCACATTCCTATTCTGGCTCCTAGGCCATATTTTGTTCTCAAGGGTATAGTCCCTTTCAAAAAACTATTTGCCAATAATAATAATAAAAAAAAAACACCAAGAAGACTTATTTATAGTAGGGCTTCATCCTACTCCCATTAAAGTAACCGAGTAGCTGTGTTCCATCAAGTGCTTCTAAATAGCATACACCTGATTCAAGTATAGAAGTGATAACATACGGCCCCAACCAATGTAATTTTAGCTCTCTTGGGTGGCACAAGAACTTTGAGTCATAAAGAAGGACCATTTGTCCAATCTCAAATTTCTTATCTCTTATGTTTCTATCATGTCATGCCTTCTGCCTGGCCTTTTCCTGCTTCTGACTCCACCGTGCTATGGCTCAGCGCTCATCAAGTTGAATCATCTTGGCAATACATTCTTCTAAATCCTGTTCATCAGCTAGACCACCAATGCATGCAATGCACAAAGAAGGTAACATAAATTCTATAGGAAGAATAGCTTCTGTGTCAAACACCAACTGAAAGGGTGTGGCTTTGTTCAATCTCTTGTAATTTGTTCTGTATGCCCAAAGAATAGCATACACTTTATCATCCCAATTCTTTCTTCCAACATCACATATTTTTGTCAAAGTATGTCCCAAAATTTTGTTGAAGGCCTCAGTAGTTCCATTTTCCTAAGGATGGTAAGGTGTAGTTTTATGGTGTGCAACCATAAACTCATCTAATAGGATCCTGATTGTCTCATTCAAAAAGTGTGTACCTTTGTCACTTGTCAAGCTTAAAGGACATCCATATCATGTAAGAACATTCTCCCATAGAAACCTAGCTATTGTAGTTGTACAATCTTTTGTAGGTTCTTCTTCTACCCACCATGTAAGATAATCTATGTAAGTAACGATATAGCACGATCCAGTCCTGCACGCGGCTGGTGAAATAGGTTCTACAAAGTCAATGGCCCATTTCTCAAATGGTTCGGAACTAGTAATCGGTCTCAAAGGCATCTTATCTTTGTTTCCTATTTTACCTAGATGCTGACAATGATCACACACCTTACAATAATCTTTACAATCTTTATACAATGTCTCCCACCATAATCCAGTAATTAAGATCTTTCGGGCAGTCGCATCACCTGCATAATGGCCTCCTAGCTTGTAAAGGTCGCCACTGATTAACATAAATGGTGTGGTGTGTATAATAAGCTGCTTCTTTTCTAATCATTTCATTCCTTTTGGTGCCATACCCATTCATAGAAAGACAACAATGTCTTCTAATTCTGTGGGCGCACGTTGTAACGTGTATAACTGTGCATCCGGCATTGTTTCTTCAATTGTCTGTGCATCCTCTCTTGAATTGATTCTAGATAAATGGTCTGGTCCAAAATTGTTTTTTCCTAGCTTCACCACAAATGTGAAGTCAAATTATTGAAATAGGAGCACCCATCTGCATATGTGCCCTTGTAAGATGGGCTTATTTACCAAGTACTTCAATGCCATGTGATCTGTATAGAACACAAATGGTGTTTCTAACAAGCATTGTCGAAACTTGTATAGTGCATAGATCATTGACAAAGCTTCGCGCTCTATAGTTGTATAATTTTGTTCAGCAGGAGTCGGCATCCTACTAGCAAAATAGATTGGATGATCTATAATACCTTCGCTAGGTTGAGCTAACACAGCACCAATGGCCATACCAGAAGTTTCCACATGCACATGAAATGGCTTATCCCATGATGGAAAGCGCAGAATTGGCGCGGTAGTAATTTTTTCTTTTAATATCTCAAACACGCATTGATGCAGTTCTCCCCAATAAAATGTACCTTTCTCCTTCAACAATTCTTCTAAGGGTGCAGCAATTTTGGCATACCCTTTTATGATTTTTTTATAATATCATGTATGACCTAGAAATCCATGCACCTCACTTTGACTGGTAGGCGCTTCCAAGCCTAAAATGACTGTAACCTTGGCTAGATCAACTAGAAAACCTTCCTTGCAGATTATATGTCCTAATAGAATCCCAAATGGAGTAGCAAATATGCACTTCTTGATATTCAAAGAAATAATCAATTGTCTACATTGTTCAAACATTAGGCGCAGATTGTCACAATGATTTTTCACAAGCCCATATATTGTCCAATCATCTAAGTAGACTTGTAATAAGTTGTGAATAAAATATTTGAATGCCTAAACAACTATCCACGAGAATACAGTAGGCACGTTTTTCAATCCAAAAGGAATCACAGTATAGGAAAACTACCTCATTCAGTAGTAAATGTTGTCTTTTCTTGATCCTCCTGAGTGATCCTAACCTGATTATAATCAGAAAATCCATCTATGAAAGAATATATTTCGTGCCCTGCAACTCCAAGTATTTCCTCAGTGAAAAGCGTAGGGAAAGGATCTGTGACACATGCAGCATTCAGATCCCTGTAGTCCACACATATCATAATCCATCTGTCCTTCTTGATACTTATCACCATTGGGCTAACCCATTCTGACTCATCAAGGGGCTTGATAATTCCAGATTTCAACATTTTATCAAATTCTTCCTTTACCTTTTTCAGCAAATTAGGATTCATCCTCTAAGGTCTCTTCCTAACTGTCTGTGCATCATCCTTAAGGTTGATCTTCATTTCCCCAAGTTATTCATGCACGCCTTTAAGTTCATGATATCCTCTAGGGAATAAGTCCTGATAATCTCTGAATAATTCGATGATTTTTTCTACCTCCAAGTTTGACCAGTAATCTCCAATTATGGCCTCCTTAGGCTCAACCTCCGAACCTATATTCACCTTTGTTGTCTTCATGGGTTCATGGTAGGCATGCACATCTTTGTCTACACTTTCCAAGACCTCACGCACCCCATGTGAATGTTCAATATCCATATTCTCAACTTCCTTGTCATCCACAATGTAGACCATCTTTCTTTTTTCTTTCTCAAGGCAAGTGTGCTCAAGTAGTTTGGAGTCCATCTCTGCTTCCTTTTCAAAACATGCACCGAACTTTGTCTCACCGAATAATTCTTGAATATGCTCTTCTACTTTTTCACTATCTCCCATATTTAAGCACTTGAAAAATTTTAATGCCTCTGTTACATGAGGTTGAGTTGAGAAGTAGTCAAATGTCTAGATCATACCTACAGCCAACTCTTGTCAATTCCAAGTTTCTCTATGTAGTTATGCATATCCATACCAAGCACGTGCACATCCATGGAGCGTGGAATACAATCAATGCACCTAGAGTGAAGGTGGTAATGCTTCCTGTCCTATTTTCTAGAGTCTTTCACACTATTGAATGTGATGCTGAACAGGTTGATCACCATGATAAGTGTAGATTTGCGTAGGTGTATTGTTCCTTATAAACCTAGTCAACAAAGCTATTCCAATCTCTTCCTAGTGTATAAGGTTATCTCTGTGGACTACCCACCAACACGTTGCTATCCCACATAATGTATATGCTAACATATCCCTTCTCTTAACTTGATCTACCCACTATGTTTCCATGGCCTTCAAGAATGCAGGGAGATCTTCTTCCCATGTATACCAAGGTATTGTGTTGCCTAGTCATTGAACTAAACGAAGTCCATTCTTACGTGTAACCATGCTTTTTACCTCTCACCCTACTAATTCATATGTACCATGAGCCCAATTGTCATAAGCAATACTCGTAGTATCACTAATAGAATGAGAGTCCTCCCACTGTAGGATGCCTTCTTTTGATGGCTCATTGACCTCTAGGTCCTGGATGGCGAGTGCATAAAATTTGTTTAAATCCTTCTCACTTAGAAGCTCAACATATGGCGTATAATTTCCATCTATCAAAGGTATCACAACCCTCTCCTCCTTGTTTTCAAAGCTAACATACCCCTTATTGAATCTCAAGTTAGCATTATTTACATAACACCAAGGGCATCCAAGCAAGCCTGGAAAATTGTGTGCTTCTACAAGTGCTAATACCTCAAAATCCCCAGTGAACTTGACCCCTTGTATAGTTATAGATTCATCCTTCAATACTCCTATGGGAGTGGCCTTAGTTTAGTTTTCCATAAACAACACATTAGATTATGGCTACAATGGATGCCTCCCAATTTGTACCCATGCATCTAATGTCAGCACATTTACTTTTGTGCCTGTATCAATCAATATGTTTCTCAAAAGCCACCCATCCATAACAGCATTCAGAGTAATTTCTTTGTCATAGTCACTACTATCAGGAGGAATATTTACATGCAAAATCTGTCATCCGGTCTCAAGGCTTACGTGTGGAGTGTTCCCTTTCAACCAACTTTCTAATAGTGGAATAATGTTCTCCTGGCATAACATCTTGCACACCTCCTACAGATCATCGATATCAGTTTGGACTGTCTCCAATGCTTTCTTTTTCTCCTTTAGGTATTGTATCTCACCCTGAAGATTCCTTAGCACTTCCATGGTATCCTGGTAAACTTCCTTCTGATGAGCATGATCTGGGTGCCTTGCATGCAAAACCTCCTTGGTAATTGTAGGCTTATGGTGTAATGCCTCTCACACACGTGCAGCCTCTTGCGCCCGCGTAGCCTCAGCGCGTGTAGTAATATTTACTGTCAACGCCTCAGGTCCTTCTATTATCTTGGGCATCCATTGGTCTTCTACCACATGCTAGATTCTAACCATCTCGATGCCTTTTTTTTCTTGCTTATGTTGTTTCTTCATATGCTCATATAAGTCCAGGCAGTCTTAATAGCTTTGGTTCTTTCCGCAAAAAGAACATGTATTATTTTGAGGACATTCGCACCTGTAGTGGTTAGGAGATCCACATGTATAACATGTTCCACAAGGAAACTCTCCTCTTCCTCCACCTCGGGCCCATCCTCCATATCCACCATGATATTCATGTCCCCTTCCACGACCTCCTTCAAAACACCCCTCATTCTTGTTATAGCACGTTTGATTATGATCATGATCCTGGTGCTCATTCCTACCCTTAGAATTTTCTATTATGCTTTTCTATCGTACTCCAATGTCTATGGCATCCTGGATCTGACCAATCAACTAACAATCCTTAGTATCATGGGTCATGGACCTTCAAATCTTGTAAAAGCAAGATACATTCTTCGTTATTGTGCATTGTAACAAAGGACAATGACTCACATCATGATTCAAATGGAAAATTTTACAGTCCAATAGTAACGAGCGTACAGATTTGTGAGGGAAACTACCCTTGGTGTGACCTTCCACTTCACAATCTGTACACCAAATCCCTGAGCGTGTTTCATGGGTTGAATTTTCTGATAGCTTCTCTAATTACTTAGCCATAGCTGCGATCTGTGCTTCTAGAAATGGACTAGTGCCAGTGTTAATACTCCCAACTTCCTCAGCATGAAAATTTGCTTCCAGTGCTTCGCACGGATCCGTGTATGTTTTATGTGACAACACCCTCCTAAAAGGTGTAATCAATCCTCCAGTGAACCATTGTGCATACTGGCTAGCATGGATATCATAAGACAACTTAGATAAAAGTGTCTTAAAATAGGCATCATACTCCCGTACACTCTCAGTAGTGCCTTGCTTGATATGTTTGAGTGCACTTATACTCTTCTGCTCAAACTCAAAAATATGGAACTCTTTCAAGAAAACATCCCTCAGTGCTGCATAATCCACATAAGTTTGATCAGGGTAAAACTTCCTATACCAATTATGTGTGTGCCCCTGTAATATAGTAGCAAATTGACTTGTCTTTCACTCAGCAGTTATGATCCCTTTAGCACACCACAAGATTTCACACATATGCACATGTTCGGTAACATCCTTTATACCTCTATACTCTAGGAGACGAAGCGACATCTCCATATATATATATATATATATATATATATATATATATATATATATTTTGTGGTTGTTACGGACCTTGACCACCTAATCTAGAACCCCTTGGGTTCCCTCTACCTCCTGATCCACCACCTATAGTTGGAATAGGGCCTGTAGATGTACTCCCCTATGCTCCAATAGTAGTACTATACATAACCCCTACAGTCTGTAAAGTAGTTCCACTTCTAGAGGTGAATCCATCATTCTATGTGCTCACATTATGTGCGGATGATGCACCCAAGAATGCTCCTCCAAATGAAATTGAATTCATTTGTCCTGCCATTGATGTACTTGATCCCTGACTTACTCCTGCTTTCCTACTTCCCTAATTATCTTTCTAGTTACTTGTCATACTAGATATTGAAAAACCAAGCGCAAAGGATAGGTCACTAGGTGGATTAAGATGCACACTCGTGGTCCAAGTAGTCTCTATTGGTGCACTTTTGTGTGAGGATGAGAAGGGATCTCTATCATGCTTTCCAAGATGGGGGAGTTCCTACTTCTCTGGCTCCACATATTCTAGATGAGCTGTAAATCCTTCACGAGCCAACTCTCTCCTCAATGCCATACTTTTTGCAACGGAATGTTTCTTCTCTATTTCCCACTCACGCGCCTCATTATACTTGAGCCGCCTTTCCTCTCTCTTCTTTTCTACCAATAGGTATGCCATCTTAATACAAAACATGTTCTTGCCCTCACGCGTGGTGAAGTTTAGTTAGCCATTGGTTTACTCTCCAGGTTCAAAGTTACCATTAAGATCTTGATTTCTAGTGGAATACCATGCAAATATGTGCCTCTTGGATACTGTAAAAACTAGAATTCAGCTACCTCTGGGCACAAATACGTCGAAATTGAATATTCTAGAATATAATTTTTTAGAACGCCACGAAACCATGTATCCACCATGTGAGTCCAAATCATATCAGCATCATAAAGATTCTGAAATTCTTCCTATGTCCAAACAAGTGCGCGATATCTCCAATTCTGGTGAGATGCATAAGTAGTAAGCCACTCGTAAAATTCTAGTGGAAAGATAGTGAAAAATCTCTCATATAAGTTGTTGTATAGGTTCTGTTCTACCCAATTGTGTGCGTTAAACTCAGATCCACTACTAAATCATCATGTATATTCTTCCTCAAGATCATGTATCCATTCCTCAATACTTGCTAGAGTTAACCGATACGTCTTCATCGCAAACCATCCTGAAAACAACTAAAAAAAAGGTCTCGGTAACAGAACTAATGATGCAGCCTATAATTTGCAAGATAACACCCTAATCACACTGACACATCACTTAGCCTAGACTGAGTGCTCACCTGAAGCGCCTAAAGGTACCAGGTCCCTCTTTAGGGTTTTTGTAATAGGATGCCAACATGATGAAGACAAAAACATATAGATTCATAACTAATCCATCATTCTACAATGCATGCTACCCACAGATCTATGAAAGAACAAGCTTAAACAGTAATCATCATTGAATTAATAACATGCACTACTCAATTACACAGAATAACACTTAGATTTAGCCAATATCGTCCATCTATTAATAAATATATAAGCTCCTTACAATACAATCAATCTATATCGAGGTGCGTATGGATCTAATACACACATTCATACACTTCTCTCTATGATACATACCTATATATCTACTATGCACCTAACATCATATATATAGGGTGAGGACTTTCCCTTCACTGCTTAACTACTCTAGAAATAGGTCGCATGCTATTGATAGCCACATGTCGTTTATAATTATAGCCACACATGCAAGTCTATTATCTATAGTCCTCTTACAGATAACTGAAGTGTCCATTCTATTCTTATCTTGTCTCCATACATAGATGATTTGAACCACTTCTCAAAATATAGACAATGCATGGCGCACACATCTCTGCATCGTTGATGTGTTTGGCATGCCATCTTCTAAAAAAAGATCCTCATGCTCAAAATCGGTGAAGTCCTAAAATTTGAACTTACCTTCCACACGTGGGTCCTTCCTTACCTTCCGCGTGCTTCGATCCTGACCTTCTATCCCCCATGGACTCCTTGTGTGATCTTTGCCAAGTATTCTTTGATCAACAACAATCTTTCTTCATCATGTCACGCATCATCTACTCAGTTGTTCTGTGAATAGGAAACCAGGCACATTTCAAAGCTCCTGATGTCAGTTTATTTCCTTCCTTGTGTCAACTCCATGGCTCAACCCTACTTCATCATTCCCCTTGGATAACTCAAGGCCTTTTATGCATTCCACATTGCCTTTCATGAACCATCTGCGAGCTTCCCCACTTTTGAACCTACCGAGTTAACCGTCGAGCTAATACTTAGCTCATCCTTACTGCAATGTTTTAGAATCCCCCATCGACGCTAAAATCCACAACCACTAAGCTTTGTGTGAGCCGATTGATTCTCCAATGAGCTCGTATCTGAGTTTGTGAGCCCATCATATTACATGCAACCACCCGAGCCTTCAGATGAGCTTGTCAAGTTGGTCGTGAACACCTTTAGGTGAGCTCATCCTCACAAATTGAGTAACGATATGACCAAATCCCACGTGTAAGTCAAATGGGCCAATGGCTCTTCCACTCTATCACTTTGCCGAGTTAAACAGAAACCATTCTACCATGTCGTTACTTCCAACTCCAAGCTCTAAGTACCACTTCGCGATCATCAGATGACTTGCCATGATTTGTGTTCTATTGATTCACCACTGGATCCTGACCGAGCTCACCTTTTGGGCTTCGAAAACTGAAATTCTCACTCGCTAAGGTCGAATCACCATGAACCTCCAAAAATATAATCTATGAACCCTGAATCTATACACTCCCAAATCCTGAAACTACAGATTTTGGAGTTTCAGAGTTTTAGGCTTCGGAAACATCCAACTTTCTTGACATTTATGATCCCAAAAACTCTGAAATGCTGAAACGGCTAACTTTAAAATATGATTTAACTCGACCCACCTCATTCCCAAGATTTTTCATACAAGCCCTCCATGTTGAGTTATTGATTATCTTGAACTCTTTTTGTGAGCACCTCACCTCTCCAAACAACAATCGACCCTCCAATTGTTATCCAGCTAATTCAATGACCCGCGTGGCCTCTCTAACCGCATTAGAGCCCTTAATCTCTTTATTTTATGTGAGCGAGCTAATTCAATGCACCATTTAACCGAACCCCTTTGCATATGGATCCGAGTTCGTGTGTATCGATTTGAGCCCCGATTTTCCTTCACTGTCGAGCTTGTAAGTTGGTCACGAACAAGCTTTGTGAATCCTCATTGAATAAAGTTTACTCACACTTGGTCATTTAAACTCGACCGAGCTCCAAATAACCTCGCTTTATCTTACTTCCATGGTCTCACCTCACGATGTGCCATGCACTAAGATTTAACACCCATGGCTGCTCCAATTCACTCCTTTTATGCTTGAATCCCCGAGCAGCCCAAGTAAGCTTTCTCCAAACGTTGAGCTCCTATGATAGCCTTGATAGATCCCGACTTGGTCTCCTATAGGAAAACTCACTGGTTTTTCATCCATTCCTCGGTGTCGCTTGACCTAGACTCAGCCACCTTATGCCTTCTTCCATGTCACAATGGGTTTCTCACAATTCATTTTCCAAGCTCGACCTCACTCCACGCATGAGCTAACTCACCGAGTACTCCAGAGCCACATCTAATCTTTCTTTACACGTTGTGCTACCACGTTGTATTCTTCATGGGATCCCTACAACCTCGGTTATTCAACGAGTTCACACATTGATTTTAGCACCTTCGAGTCATGCTTCTTATCACCTTTCACCCTACAAACTATTCTCAACTAGCTCAATTCAATGAGCTCATGGTTTCAACTCGATGGTCCGAGTTGTTTCGACCCGCGATATGCTTTTCCATTGGCATGATTCAGCCTTGAAAAACTATCCAACCTCTTGCACATCGAGTTAATCCAGTGTCGGGATCCTTAGACATAGCTCACCTTTTTATCTCAAATAAACTATAATAAAACTTCGCACTCATTTAAATACATAGCTAATATTAAATTTGAGCTATTAGCTATCAACACATGCCATCAAAATAGAGCTTTATGCATTGGATTTTGATTTTCCTAAAGCCCTAGATCTTTTGAGGAATAGAAACACAATAAATCCCCTTAAGACATTATTTATCAATTCTATCATTTTTTCCATTATTCACAGGAAGTGGGCCCTCAAGGTGTTTGTCCAATTTTTATCTAAGAGGGAAACATTTGACAACACTACTCATTAGTGGAACAAAACTTAAGATCTATATCACCTTTGATAAAAAAAACATCTCGGATGTAGTGCATATGGATCTCAATATACTTGGTTATTTTATGTTGGACTGGATTGTTTGCAAGAGAAATACAACTTTAGCTGCCACATAGAAGTAGAGTTCTTCCTTTGATTCCCATGTAAAGTTCTTCCAACATTCTTTTGAGCCACATGGCTTCTTTTGCTACTTCCATAGCACTTCTATACTCTTCTTCAGTAGAAGAGATAAATATTGTTAGTTGCTTCTTTCTGCTCCAAGTTATTTCACCTCCACCCAACTTGAAAATGTATCTAGAAGTAGATATTTTATCCACAATATCACGACTGTTGTCAGAATCACAATAACCAAATAGAATTGCATTCTCACAAGAAGAATAACACATGTTATATTTGATTGTACCTTTGATATACCTTAAAATCCATTTTGCCAGTTTCCAATGGTTTTCATAAGGATCCTACACGAATCTATAAACAATTCCAACTTCATAGGAAATATCAAGCCTACTGATAGTTAAATAATTCAAAATACCAACCATTTTTCTATATAAATTCAGATTAAATTTATCACAATAAGGTTTTGGATCTAATTTAACACCAACTTCCATAAGAATAGAGACAAGATTACAATTAATCATATTAAATATTTTAAGAATACTAGTAGCATATTGTGATTGAGATGCAATAATAGATTTGTGATTTTGACAAACAACCATGCCTAGAGAATGTCATTTCAAAACATTGTCTTAACTTCTCTTTGATTCTAAAAATTAGATTCTTTCACTACTAGTAATCAAGAGATCATCAACATATGATACAATAATGATAACATGGTTGCTTTCATACTTGACTAATAAATCATTATCAACAAAATAGTTAGACAAACCAAGCTCATGAAAGAATCTATTTATCTTAGCATACCAATCTCTAAGAGCTTGTTTAAGACCATACAAATATTTATTAATTTTACACAAATAATTCTTTTACAAGTCCTTCAAATCCTTCAAGTTGATGCATATAAATTTCCTCTTTCAAGTCACCATTTAAAAACACATTTTTAACATCCAATTGGTGAATCTCCCAACCATGTCGAGAAGCTAAATCTAGAAGAATTCTAAAAGTTCTCATTTTGGAAATAGGAGCAAAGGTTTCAACATAATCCATACCAGGTTTTTGAATAAACCCTATAGAAACTAATATTTCCTTGAATTTATCAATCTTACCAGCAAAGTTATATTTGATTTTATACAACCATCTAGAGCCTACAATGCTTATTTTAGGAGGAAGCGGGACTAGTTCCCAACTTTTATTTTTAATAAGAGTATTATATTCATCTTCCATAATTGCAACCCATATTTCATCTAGGTTGACTTCTTCAAAAGATTGAGGTTCAACCTTATAAACAATTGACAAGGCATGATAATAATGTTGACTATGGGTCATCTTCTCAAATCGTTAGGTTAAGAGTTTGTAACTAGATTTTTGGCCCATTTAGGAATCCTAGATTAAGACAAGGATTGAGAAGACTTACTCTCAATTTCTACATGCATCAAATCAACAGAAGGATGTTTAGACTCTTGTAGATTAGTTTACATATTGTCTAAGCAAGGAATATCATATAGAAAACTAGTTTTCAGACTTATTAATTGTAGTGCCCACCCATGTGGGACCAAAACACAAGTCCAAATATAACAGGATATTTTTTTTTACTTTCAATTTATTGATATTGTTTTGTGACACCTATTAGGAATATTATAGTGCTTCACATATGTATATGTGTGAATAATAATTACGTGTGTAATTATTATGGTAAATATCATTTACTAATGTGTGGTAAATATTATTATTATATTTACTAATGTTATTTACGGGTTTATTGTTTGTAATAAATCCTATTTTATAGGATGTTTTTTCACTACTTTTTTGGCTATATAATAGCCTTTGTATTATGGTCGGTGATAATATTAGTCAATGAAGGTTATATTTTGTAACCTCTGTAAGTCTCATCCAAACCTTTGAGTTGGTATCAAAGTAGAGACATTGCTACCTATGAATGTAATGGAGGAATAAAAATATTTCAAGGGGAAACTTAATTGCAGTTGTTTATTATTGCCCAACAGATGAGATCTTTACTCAGCTACGAGAATGATAGCTTTGTTATTTTTTGAAGAAATTTATAGATCAGTGTATGGGTAAAATATAAAGCACCATAGAAGATAAAAGAGCCATTTTTTTGAAAGACGTGAAGATCTCATGATCAGCAAGAACCTATGCATCTCTGACAGTCATGCATTGATTTCTGCATTGGAAATGGCATCAGACTTTTTTGCATGCTAAAAATTATGCAGTTCTGGGTGTGAATCCAAAATTCATCGGTTGAAGGCATACATTTGATTGTGAGTATCTCTGTGAAACTCCATCGCCCACCTATTTGGAGGATTTGATAAATTTGTCTTGTATGCACGTTGATCAACACATCATCAACGCCCACCATCCATGACTGTCATGCCTGAGAATCATATATTTATTAAATGTGGATATCTCTAAATAATCAATCAATTCTGCCAAGGTTCGAAGTCTTAAAAAGAGCATATGCTTTGTTGAAAATTTATTTAAAGTATTCATTGTCATATTCAAACTGGTTCATCAATTCCTTCTTAGCTGTATCTTTAAGAATCTTCCACCACATTTCTGCTTCATCCATCGTGTAATGAGATATCTGGCTCATCCATCTCGCCTAGATCTCCTTGACCCGAGCTACTCGGTACGTGAAAAATATTCATGAAAGTATACTATCATGGCAGTGTTTTCCCTATATTTTATAGTGAACAACTTGCCTTGTATAACCTGGCCACCGAGAATGAATCTCCATCATAGCTGATGCATTTTCTACTCTACATTGAAGTTAAGTATAGTCTTGGTTTTTTTGATTCGAGTCCAATTTTTATTAAAATTAGTCATCTAGATGATACTCATGTTTTTTGTTTGTAGTCTTCCTTTAAAAAATTGAAGTCCAAAGTGAATCTATCAAAAATTTCAATGTTTTTTTTCATAAGTTATTTAGAGTATCATTAGGATGATAAAAGTCGTAATTATTGTTTTGTGTCAATAGTGTCACTTTTAAGTATATTTTCACCATCATCCAAGTCCTGTAGTCTTATCATTTACCTCTTACCATCATTGACATTTTTTTCGAGTAGGACATTCTAGTGTTATTTGCAAGTTATTATCTAAAGTCTCATTTTATATTGAGAAAGAGTGATTAGTTATTCAATACATTTTTCGTCATATTTTGTATTTTTGTATTAATATCAATAGGTAAGTAATTGATAGTCGTTAAATGTTATAAAATTCAATTTGTATTGTAGTGTCCTTGTAAAAAATCATCAAATTTATGAGTCATCAAAAGTTGTAAAAAAAAAAAATTGCCTCATTGTTTAATAATTGGACGCATTTTATCTTGTACGCACATCCAAATTATGGAGGTTATTTTTTGAGCTTCATGATCACATCCTGCTAAGTTAGTTTCCTATCACTGGAGGATGGAGGCACAGGATGTTGGAGGTCAATAAGCGACCTCTCATCAATCACCAATGATGGGGACGCACCAAGTTGTGGTGATAGTGTGTGTGATTTTACTTTTATTTCAAAGTTGCGGTTTGTTTCAGTTGTGTGATTTTTTTCCAGAGTTCCTATTCTATGTTGAATAAGTGAAAAGTTCACATTGAGGGGGGGAACATGGTCTCAATGTTCCATTGTCATTTTTCCCTCTTTTTAGTTTGTATCCAGTGAGAAATGTTTCCTACATAATTCCTTGAAGGAAAAACATAGTGGACAAATGAAATCAAAAGGAAAAGTAGAATCATGATATTTGGGTTGTTGGTTTTCCTGTAAAACCATCCTTTGTTGAGGTCGTTGGTGTCCTGTAAAACCGTCCTTGTTGAGGTTTTTGGTTGTCCCTTAAAACCATCCTTTTTGAGGTTGTTGGTTGTCCTGAAAAACCATCCTTATTGGTTAGTGCTTGTCCAGTAAAACCATCCTTGAAGGTTGTTGGCTCTCCTATAAAACCATCTAGATCATGAGCATGCATGGGTAGTAAGCTACAGAAGAAGTGTGATTTTTTTTTCCCATGTTCGCACTAGGGGGGAATGTTAGGAATACTATAGTGCTTCACATATGTATGTGTGTGAATAATAAATACGTGTGTAATTATTATGGTAAATATAATTTACTAATGTGTGGTAAATATTATTATTATATTTTTATAATATATTGTTTCAAAAATGTATTATTTGTAGAGTTTGGTTACACTCGTAATGTTATTAATTGGTTTATTGTTTGTAACATATTTTATAGGATGTTTGTTCTCTACTTCTGTCACTATATAATATCCTTTGTATTATGGTTTGTGATAATATTAATAAATGAATATTATTATTTTGTTACATTTTTAAGTCTGATCCAAACCTCTAAACACCATAAAGAATCCGAAGAGTTTACACGACACCACACGTAACATTTACACCAACATGAAGAACACATAGCCTTTGTATTATGGTTTGTGATAATATTAATAAATGAACATTATTATTGTGTTACATATGTAAGTCTGATCCAAACCTATGAACACCATAAAGAATCCCAAGAGATTACATGAAACCACACGTAACATTTACACCAACATGAAGAACACATAAATTTCAACATGACACAATCTACAACCAATGTCACACTTAGATAAATTAGCAAATATGAAACCATGACATGTACATCACGAATTGGAACCTTCCATAATATCCCATTTTCATGGTTAAATATTCGTCATATTCAAATTCCATTTTTAGCCTTAAATGTTTGCAGATCCTATAGAATGAAAACAAACATTTTCCTTTTTCTAGGTTGTATTGTTTTTATTTCGTATTACACTAAACTTAATATAGTCCCACCTTAATTCCATTTAAAAGTTTTCCTATATAACCTTATAGGTATCCACATCAATTATCACATGAGCATATATTCTTATTCACAATGTTACGACTTACTCATTTGATTTCAAATTTAACTTGTAAGAAGTACACTTAATTGGGTTCTTTTCTAACTTACTATCATTTCCATAACTCAATAATAAAAAGAAAATATTCAACACATATCTAAGATTTTCCTAGCTCTCGGTCACAAGTATAATTTTTATCTCAGCTAATAATACATTTAATTGACATTCTTAGTAGCTATGATTCAATAATTAATTAGAGTCATTATAACCTTTATGTGTTATGAGTTTCATCTTCTAGGCTAGAGATTGTGTTTCTCGAATGGTCGAAATCACATCGAGAAGTTTAGAAGAACTTCTAACAACAAAATAAATCCTAACTAAGTATAAGGTAATTCTAATTTTCACTTGTGTGTTCTTTTTATATCACTCACGTTTAAAAGAGTTAGGATTTTATTTGAGGTACTATGTGAGGTATTTCCTCACTTTATGGTCTGGCAAAGTACACTTGATCACATTTCAAAGAATAAACATTACCTTCCTTGTTTTTATTATGATCCAATACATGTACAATTATTAACTCTTCTCGGGAGACTTAGCATAAAATATAACCATCTAAAATGTTGCTAAAAATTACATCAATCATGTCACAAAGTGACATAGCACTCATAACTATAATAATGTTCATAGTTCCATGAACATAAGAAATCCTCTTAAAAGACATGCCTAAAAGTAATACTAAGCCTCTAGGAACACATGAGAAGATTGGATTCAAGGAATATCTCAAAGAACAGAGATGGTTACTAACACTAAGATGCATATTATCAAGACAATCTCTTTGAGAAACATCTAGATATCGAAATCTTGCTAAAAACCTAAAAAGGTGAATGACACACAATTAACCCAATGCTTAAGGGTGACCCTCCCAAGGGTTGATATATTGGGGTCAATTGGGTAAATTTTAAAATAATAACCTCCTAAAAGTGGTCAACCATAACCTTTATTAAATTAGTTTCATTACTTAATGAGTGTTACAAGAATTTTAGTAACACACAAGAATACAAAATCACTTCATTCAAATAGGAGCACAATTATAAAATGTTCATTTAATTTACAGTTAAAACGTACATTGATGAGACAAAAAACATATGCTGATTTTGAAAATAAATGAAAAGAAACATATTGATTTTGTGAAGAAGAAGAAAAATGACGTGTCTTGTACAAAAATGAAGAAGAAAAAGAGGCCTCAAAATCAAAATATGCATGAGGACATGCATGAAGTTAAGTGCAGGGGAGTGATGAGATTGAAGTAAGTCTCATATAATGCATAAAATAACATTGTTCCTTCTCTTATAACATGGATTTAGATGTATTCTTAATAACTAAATATCTTATTTAAGATAAAATGTAGAATATATTTGATCCATCTTTGAAAAGTCCATTGCAATATGAATGTTTCTATTTCCTAATATTTTTTGTAATTTTGAGTTCAATATTATGTGCGAGCAGGTAATTTGATCTTTAGAATGTATTTTAGCAAGTGAAAGACACATATTACAAAGTGTAAGACTCATAATGCATAGAGCATAGGACTCATAATGCATAGAGCGCACGACTCCTAGAACCAGCACAAGACTTACTATAACTAAAGTTACAAACCTCCAAATGAGAATATGAGAGAGGTTTTTGTTCCTCTTATTGTTGTGAGGAAAAACCTCTATCTGTATTTACACAAAAATAATAGTTTTGAAGATATCATTGTTTTAAGCAGAATATTTTTAAGCACAAGACTTACACATGTAGCACTAGATTTACTCTATATAAAATTTCAGACCTTCAAATGAGAATCAAAGAGATTTTTTTGTTCCTCTTATTGTTATGAGTAAAAACCTTTCTCCATTTTTACACAACAGTAATAATTGAGGATATATATATTCATTTGAAATTTCAACAGAATAAGGTTGAAGGAAAGTAAATAAGAAAAAACATACATTCAGTAAATATATGATATCTCCCTTATTTCTCAATGAAATTAAGAATTTCAAGATGTTTTAGAAATATTACAATAAGAATTACCAAACCCACAATTTTTTTGAAAATATTATTCAAATTGAATTCACAGTAATGATCAAAAAATAAGGGATGAGAATATGGTGGGACAATTTTCGTGTTGAAAGATTCAATCATGCAATAGCAAACTTGGCAAATGGAAACAAGTAGTTAAGTGCATTTAGAAGAGATAGTTTAATGTAAAGTTGTAATATTTGAATTATTCTATTCTAATATTTTTTCCTTGTCAAGTGGAAGATGTAGTTGAGTGAAATTGAAAGAAGGAGTTCAGTCTAGAGGTGTAGTGTTTGATTAAATATCTTCCACGTTTGTCTCCTTGTCAAGTTGAAGAAGAAGTTGTTAAATATGGAGTTATATTATTTGAATAAATTCCTTCCACATTTATCTCATTATAAAGTGGAAGATGAAGTCAATTCTTTCCCAAGTTTATAGGTAGGTAGTTTTATAATCTTGGAGTATTTTCCAAGGGATGAGTTATAAATATCTCTCCAAAGCACTCAATGCAATAGTGGTAGAAGATGGATGATTTTTGTAACATCACTTATGATTAATAAAATCCACAGTTGAAGTATCTTGGAATAAATTTATTTTTAGTTTTTTAAGCCAACTCTGAGGGAAGAGAAAGGGCCCACTCTTACCCAAGGAGTAGGATGGTTGATTGATTTTTAGAATAGAATCATATTGTTTTACTTAGATTGTTCAAATCAACATTGTGTGTGTATTTTGTTTTGTGAAGATTCACTTTCATTTATTTATTTTATGTTATTTATTTTAGTTTGTTAGATTATATTTTCTTTCAGTTATTTATTTCATTTTTTTATATTAGATTTATTTTCAGTTATTGAATTTCCTTTCAAGTATTTTCAATTCTAGATCAAATAATTGTAAAAGCATTATTTCCTATAGCCCCTTTTACAAATAGCCTTGGACACCGCTTGGTTTTGACATTATTTAAAATTAAATGATGAGGATTGCAACAACTCTCATCATACATCTGTACCATTAGTAATATATACCTATAATCAAAATCGCCCCTAAAATAGAATGCCCATTTCCCCTAAGATACCAATACACTACAATATCTCACTCATTACAACACAAATAACATTCATGCTTATAAACATTATGTTGATACATATATTTAATATTACATGAATATTTCAATGATAATCTATATTATAGAAAATAGCAACGCTGCCATTTGCTTTTTTGTCTCACATACATGCAACCACCGCATGGTTAGCATAACTATTGGCATGGCATCAAACTACATCCAAGAACGATATACAATTTTCTAATAATAATGAAATTATATTTAACAAAATTTGAAGAAGAGTGATAATAATAATGTCATTTCATTTCATTTCTAAAGCCATGGAGAGAGGTAGAGAGAGGAGAGAGAAAACACCATATTTCCACATTCAATTTTCTTTCAAGCAAGTGCCAATAGAAAGTTTCCTACAGTCATGTATTTGTGTTTACAAGGTTTCTCTATCATTATTTTTCTTGGATAAGTTCATATGATAGTTTTCGCCAAGTAGTAGCAAGTTTCCAAAAACGTCAAATTTAGACAAGTTACTCAAAAATAACTTTTGAAAACCATATTTGAGACTCAAACACACAAGGGAACAAATTCCTACCTATTCCTCTATATACAGGGAAACACTCAGAGTAGAAGGAACCAAAAACTCGTAAACAAGATTAAAATAATGCTCATCTTTCTAGATCTACCGATCATAAAGTGGCCTTATCACCCAACGACCGGAGGCCTACAAAACCTATCAAGAAAACTATCTTACGGGATGTTTTTTTTCCAAACTGAGGGTTTGTAGTAATTTTCTCGTAAAAAAATTAGAGGTATGCGGAAGCCAAAATCTATTTTGAAACCCAACACCAAAATGGTAGGTCAAAACCAAACTACATTTTTATTTTTTAACAATTGTTTAAAGCTGCGAACTAGCCCATTGGGATCCTAAACACATCACAAAACAATTTCAAATAGATATCCAAGGAACAACCCAAGGTTTAGTTGGACACTCCACATGAAAAGGTACACGACTAAAGTTTTATTTTCTCATTTCGAGGGTCTGTAAGGATATTTTGTGACTCAATGAAAGTAGGTTTTATTAATATTACACAAATTCATCCAAAAGTAGTTTTACTAAGCTTCTCGTGTATCCTGCCAATCTGCATGGTTTCTAAAGCCAAATCTAGTATCGTAGTTTATTTATCCATAGCACGAGGTAAAGGAGAGAGTAGTGTTTACATTCATGGGTACTCATCAAGTGCATACCAAACAAAGGTACTATTTGCTATAAGAAACAAGTTTTGTTTAATTCACCCAAAAATTACTCTTCTTTAATTTGATTTATAACTCCATTCAAATTAAGAAAACTTGAATGTTCAAATTATGCAAGGATAAAGTGAGATGACCATGCCTGATAATTGAATTTGTGAAAAACATGGATTAAATGAAACTCATT
This sequence comes from Taxus chinensis, assembly GCA_019776745.2. NCBI lineage: Eukaryota > Viridiplantae > Streptophyta > Pinopsida > Cupressales > Taxaceae > Taxus > Taxus chinensis. The sequence goes on from CM034146.1 coordinate 303,580,685, forward strand.
CTACATTCGTCTAAATGCTTATATTTTATCAATATCTCATTTGTCATACTACAAGAAGTTCTTAAATCCAATGGAATCAAAAAAGAATTCAAATCGAGAACCTATCTCAATAGGTCAAGCTCTTCCAAGAAAAGAAAATAGTAAAGTGGTCTTTTGACCACACTTTCTTTGAGCATTTTGTTAAACTCATGTGCCCGCTATATGCTCCACATTTGGGGCAAAATGAAAAGATCATATAATGCCAATTTCTACTTTCTACCATGGTTAAACCCACCACACTAAACAAATGTGGCTAGCAAGAAATTTTAAACAATAAGAAGCTCCACTTTTATTTGTATTTTGTTAAACATTTCAAAAGCTTCCACTGCATACCAGTAAATTAGGTCATTGATCACATACAAATATGATTCAAGCCTAAATTTAATCATGCATTCATGGATCTCCTTGTCACATTGCATAGATACTAAGTTATAAAATATTTGAACAACACTTACAAAAGTAAAGGAGTCTAGTCCCAGACTTGCATGTTGCATCTTAGAATAGAATTTTAGAGCTTCATTATGATCAAAATTTCTCACATACCCTACAATCATTACATTCCATGCGAATGACTTCCGCTTCATATATTTCATCAAACACACATTGTGTAAGCAACATTCTGGAATTCTATCAAACATTTCACACACCTTACGTGGGATTAAACATTGCACATCCAACAATCATTTTTTTCTATGTTTCTATCAAGAAATTTTGTAAAATAGTTCATAGGCCCTGCGAATGCTTCCAAAGCTTCCATTTAGGTACAAGGTGGGGTTATGTTTGTAAAGTAATTGGTGTTTGTCTTTACACCTGTCATATTTCATTGCTCTAAAGTTTCCAATGCCTTTTTAACAAATCCATTATGTGTTTAACTTGCAATCATTGTTTTCAAAACAGACAACACACAATTCCACAACTCCCTTTTCTTAAACCATAAAACCATTTTCTTTTTTGATTCACAGTTCTTTGTGGAAATATGACAACATTCTAACCACCCTGCAAATGCTACCCATGTCTACAAACAGATTTTTCTGGGTGCTAGAGATAAATCTCTACACAAAAAAAAACACTTCCCAAAAAATAATTTGTTAGATGTCCATTTTTAGGAAATAAGTGATAAAATATGCGGAATAATCCCTCACAGAATCGCAATAGTAGAAACTAATATGTAGAAAATATTACATATCTGAAATAAAAGTGCAAAATAATAAAATAAAAACACAAAGAGATAGTATTTAAAGTGGTTCACCCAATTTGGGCTACGTCCACTAAGAATCACTTGCTCATATTTTATTACAAGTCACTGCTCTCTCAATACAATACCCAGATCTGTTTGGAGCTATGTTCAACAAACTCTATAGAATTCACACTCAAATTCAGAAAATATTTGTAATGTTACATCAACCCTACCATATGCACAAAACCACATAAGTAGACAACTGCTTTAGAAGTTTTACAAAACCGTGGGTATCAAAACCATGGGCCAAAACCATCCCATAAACCTATGGGTCAAAAATCCTACCCATATGAGAAAAACACATTTCCTAGTATATTGGGCACATTTTTTTAGGCCAAAAAAATTCTCAAGGGTTGCGCCCTTGAATCGGATGCTAGAATAGGTCACAAAGTTGGATTTACACCTAGTAATTTCATTTGAAGAGCTAGTATTTCTATTCCCAAAATGTAACACGCCCTTGTAAATAAACAATCACAACAAAACCTTTTCTTGGGTGCCAAATCCAACAGTCCACATACTCAAGAAGACAACAATATGCCTAGAGATTTAAATACATGGTTTTCACTCTAAAAACATAGACACATAATATCACCAATATTTACACAAAAATCCAGTACACTCAGAATTCCCACACTCCATTTTTTGGCATGGTAGGGGGAAATATAGCAAACATGATTGTGCTTGGATTCACACTTATCCAATGCATTTTCCTGAAGAATTTGTAGGATTTTGAACAACTCCTTTTTTACTAGATCCTACAAAAAAACTAAGCTCAACTGAAATCTCAAACCAGAACCAACTCATTCATCTCTCTTTAGCATATATGCATGCCCAGAACTTGTAATGATATTCCTTGACCCAAAATTAATCTCCATAATCCTCTCACGGATTCCCAAACATTGAATAAAACATTCTCATAGTTACCAAATATTCCATTATTTCATTCTTTGGAAAGAGGTTTGGCTCAAGCTCTAATAATGGGAAGGATTTAGAAATATCAATAATATTTTATGATTTATTTAAATTTAGTTAAACTCCCTTCTATTGTGAATTTTATGTTTTATTTTATTATTTTAAAATTTTGATTCAACCAAACCATAATAGCTCCCCCCCAAGGCACTTACTTACCATGCAACTATCTTTATTTGAAGGTTATGCAAATTACCTTTATTGATATCGTAATACAATTTATTATTACCCGAACCTCAACAGTTCCCTGGTAAGATATTTACTATCATCTTGTAATTAATTTCATTAAATTTAATAAAGTTAATTATGATATAATTAACGTTACCTCATTATTTTTGGACGCACCTCACATCAAAGGTTGTAAGAATCCTCTTAACCACCACATAGGTGGTAGTAACCCGTGAATCCCATAGAGTTAACTCCCATCGAGATAAAGAATCTTGGAAGCTTGATTTATAGAGATTTCCTAATTATAGATAATTTTTCTCTTGACCTTAGGAAAGATGGCCACTAGTAATAAAAGATCCATACAATTACTTTTATCTTTTAACAACATATAATATTTCAAATATTAAAAATGTATTACTATTTTCTTTACGCACTATTTAATTGTTTTATTTTTCAAATTATTCATATCATAAACATGATGCTAAAACAACGAACTCACTCCTACCAAGGACCGACTCAATCCCACACAACTACAGTCAATATTTGGTAATGGGAGGGGCATTACAGTAACCTCATATGAGGGAAGAGAGGTAGAATTACAAAAATATTTCTCAACAACATGCACATTCCTATTTTCTAAAATCACATGCTTAACTGGATCATAGACTCTTAATCCTTTTGTTTTACCACCATACCCAAAAAAAATTCAAGAGTAAGAGGTAAGATCAATATTTTGTCTTTTAACTTCAGAAATAAGAAGAGAAGTAGGGTGGCCGAATATATTTAAATAAGATATATCTTATTTTTTCTTAGTCTATACTTGATGAGGTGTGGTTTGATGTAAATATTTTGTGTGAAATATATTAAGGATATGAGCAAAAATGTTAATATCTTCATCCCATATAAATTTAGGAACATTATAAGCATGAAGGATGGTCCTAGCCATTTCTAAGAATGTTTTATTCTTTCTTTCAGCTATGTCATTTTGCTTAGGAGAATAGGGAGTTGTTAGTTCCCCGTGAATTCTATTAGATACAAAAAACTCATCAAACTTATTAATTACATACCTCCATTATCATTTCTAATTCTTTTAATTTTCATATTAGCCATATTTTAAACAAGGGCTTTAAACTCTTGAAACTTAGGTAAGACATCATACTTTTTCCTAATGTAATAATACCAAGTCATTCTTGAGAAATCATCAATAAAACTAACAACATATAAAACACCACCAAGAGAAGGTACTTCCAAATTACTTATAACATCACTATAAATTAACCCAAGAAAGCAAGAGTAATTATACTTGTGGTGTTTATTAAATGGTTGTACATGTTTCTTACCACGCAAGTAACTTTCACAGAATTCATAATCTGATTTTATCTTAGAAAGACCCACAACAAGGTTAAGGTGAGACATCTCATACAAACTATTAAAGTTTACATGACCATACCTTTCATGCCATAATTGAACAATACTACAAGAAGAAGTGGAAAGATAAGATTCAGTAACAAATCCATTAAAAAAGTAAATTCCATTCTTTTGTAAACCAGTAGCAATTACTTTACCAAGATTATTTTTAATATACCATTTATCTTGTAATAAAACAAATTTACAATCATTTTTAGTTAATTACGAACAAGATAAAAGATTCTTATTTAAGTTAGGAACAAATAACACATTCCTAATGATTCCATTTGCAAACTTCATATTGCTACAAAATTCAGACTTGATGACAGACTTATCTCCTAGATAAATGTTTTCATAGCACTCAACAATATCTTAAAGGATACCATGCATATGTTTCATGTGTCTAGATGTACCACTATTTAGGATTCATTCATTTTCATTGGAGGTTGAAAGGGCAGTATAAAGAGCAATAGAATTCTCAACATTATTGGTTTGGTTATTAGTATGCCTCTGATTTGTATTGTTCCTCTTCATTTTATTGTTGTTTTTCTTATTCTTAGGATTTTTGTGAGAAAGTGAGCATGAAAATCAGTTGGCTTATGACCAAATTTACCAAAATTGTTACAAGTGCCACCAAACTTTACTTGAAACTTCTGATTATTCCTATTGTGCTTAAACTTGGATCTAAAGTTTGAATATTGATTTTTATTACTGATATACCGATTTTTAGAAGACTTATAACTTTGAAAGAACAATTCCTAAGAGGTAATCTCTTTTGAGTCAAAGTTCTTCATGGCACTCTCTTTTTGAATAAGGAGAGAAGAAAATATGTCTAAATCTTGTAAATCATCTTCATTTTGATATTTAAAATTTATAATAGAGATGAAGTTTCTAAACTTTTCATGAATGTTAATTTGAATAATGAAGTAAAGCAACTTATCATGAAACAATTCACAATTACATCTATCTAATTGAGCTTTAATATCATTAATTTTATCTAGATAATTAATACATTTAGGGGTTGTAAACCATTCCATGATTAACTTAATTATTCTATAAATGTGACTACCCTCATGCATAGTTTGCAATTGATCCCATGCATCAGCTGGAGATTCCTTATGTCCGATATGCAACAAGAACTCATCATTGATACTTTGTAATAAAATGGGCATAGACTCTTGGGATTTTTGAGGGAAAACACTTAAGTTCTCAGGAGTAGCTTGTCTCCCAATGGGTTTCTTCTCAACTCCACTAATTAAATCCCATAGCTTTCTAGCTATAAGGATAAAATTAATCCTAATTCTCCAGATAATGTAATTAGATTCATTTAAAAGTTGATTTTTATCCATTGAAAAACTAAAATAACTATCCAATGTTAAAGAAAACTTAGAAAAAATTAAAAATCAAAGTATTAGACCATTTTTTAAAAGTTACAGAGATCCACAGTACAAAAATCAAAATACAGTAGATTAATACTCAAATAAAATATCTTGAACTTGATGAAAACACCCAAACAAGGTACTAGAACCAAGAAGGAAGGCCACAAAACAAAAAAACTAGCCACAAGAGACCGTAATGCAATAGAGAAAAAATTATAAAATTTTCAAATTTTAAAGTCCGTGGAACAAATAAATTGTGTTTCATGGAATACTTAGGCCAATAGACATAGAATAAAGAAAGAATTCTAAAGAGCAAAGGAAGACAAACCATTGAACAAAAGAATCCATGCGAAAAAGAAAGGTATGTGTAACATAAAAAAGTTACAAAACACAGGGGTACACGTAACAAATAAAATGAAGTTGTGAGACAAGGAACCCATGTAACAAGTAGGTGAAAATCCATGGAATAAGGAAATCCATGTAATAAAGAAATGCAAGCTGCATAAGACTTAAGGAAATCCACGCAAGTCAATAAATCCATAGAAAACTTAAAGAAGCTGTGGAAGACTACATATGACTAAAAAGTGAGAAATATGCAAATAAATCACGTGAAATCTATAAAATGGCTATTAAAGGTGTAAATCATTTAAATAATCCATAGAAGACTGGAAAATCCATGAAGGAAATAGAAATTTTTGTGAAGGCCTGATAAACTTAGAGGTAGGTCGCAGATGGTGAAAAATGTACATCTATGCACACAAATTTTTATGGAGGCTAGAAACACATACACAAGCAAGATCTAATATATCTAAACTAATTTAACACTTTATATCATCCAAATTCACATTATTTTGGTGAGAATTAGATTTTTGAACCTAATAAACTTGAAGCAAGCTACAAAGTAAGCTAGGGTTTTTCATATTTGAAAAACTCCAGGTTTCTTCACACTTTTAAATCAAAAACATCCAAATCTATCTTGCAGATACATAAACACAAGCTTTGATACTATGTCAGAAAATTTAAGGGATGAATATATTAGGAAAACTATGGTTAGTGCTCCATTTTTGCATGGGTGAATAATAATTATCAGAGTAATTATTATATTATTATGGTTAGTTAGTAATTTGTTATAAGTTGTTATATTAAAACAACTATAACAAATATGTGGTTGTGTCAGTTTAATCACTCACATTAATAGTGTTTGGGAGAGAGATTCATGGAGGAATAGTTTTAAGCTACATCTTAAATTATAGGAATGTTATTCCTATATAATTTATGGTTTGTATTATGAGTTTTAATGAGAATATAATTGAGAATGGTTTATTCGTAAATTGTTTTCATGTTGATCTCTCTCCAAATCTGATCCATCCTCCACAATTGGTATCATAGAAAATACGGTCAAAATGGGAGTCTTTTTGTGTAAGGATTTGTGACTGTAAAATTAAATATAGTTTTATATTGCAACCTCGTACATCCTTGAGGAAATCTTGTACTACTGGAGGAATACGCAGGGTTTGATATGCCCATGGATAGTTTCTCCAACATCCATGTTGTCTGACAATATACTATAGTATAGATCATTGTTTCAGCTGGCTATCCACATTTTTATCTCCTACATACATCATTTAATATTATGTCATTAATTCTTGTTACACTCTCATACATTTTCAGTTAGTGTTCAAGTATTGTGATTTATATTCTCATGGATCATAAAAACTATCAAATTTGTATATATTTTCCCACACCTATTACTCCATAAAATTCCACAAGAACTCTCCATTTGCATTTCACACATTGTATATTGTCTAGATTATTTTACCTTCAGATATATCTATTTTTTGCATTGAAATTATCTATTTTCAACATATTAACCGATGTGTTTTGTCTTTCCTTGTCTTGATCCATGCATCTTATCTCAGTAATCAAGGATCTTAGGACAACATCTTTTTTGTATTCTACTTCCACCTTCAAGCATTTATTCAAACCCTATATATCGAGTAGTATTTTATTCATCATCTCACCATCAACAATCAGCATTTTGCAGTTATGTAGCAATCAAATACGTGGATTGGTTTTATCACCAATGTCTAACCTTTATTATAGTCAATTCCCAACCTTGACTTTTCCATGTGGCAGCAAGAGGTCAATCTTCAAGTCTTTTATTACAATTTTTCAGTCTTTTCAATAGGTTTAAGGTTAGTCTTTTAGTGTATTATGTTAAGTTTTTCATTTAGATTATTAAATTCAATATTTGATTGAGTTTAGTTCTTTATTATTGTGTCATCAAGGTTTGTTATAAGTGTTTTTTTTTATTGAGTTCTATAAATGAATCTAATTCCATTTGTTTATATAAGTTTCTATTTTTTGATAAGGTAACATCTTCTATGCTAAATTTCATTTTAATTATAGTGTATAGGTTCTCTTCTACCCATCTACATGCATCAAACTCAGCTACAGTGCTTAATCTTTGAGAAAACTCATCCTCCATGCTCTTGAACCATGTTTCAACACTTTCTATGGTCAAATGCTCCGTCATCATGCATCACAAGGAAAAATATTCATGTCATTTCTCACAACAAATTTGAAAAGAGGTCCCAACAATGGAACCAAGATGTATTCATTTTTATACCCTTAGACCAGTAGTCTAATCCCATGCGCGCCAGCCTATCACCCAGCAGGCGCTAGGCGCTCACCCAAGGCACGTGCGGGTGTCGAGTCTCTCCTTTATGTGATTCTTGTGAGAATGCATCATCTTATAACATATAATAAAATGCATAAGGACATAAAAGAACTATACAACATTCTAAGAACCTAGAATGAGTTGCCATCTCATTGCATCCAGAAAAGAGAAATAACAAGTAGCATATGGAAATGGTTCATACAAAAATGAAATGCATAAGTATTATACTCCTGAACACATATATGATTCATAACAGAGCCTTATATTCATATTAACTAGTTTAATAACCACATTACATACCTTGAGGTCATAATAGACACTCATATAACCATGCAGAGCCAATTCATGCATCAGAACTACACTATGTTCATCACATTACAAAAATGAATGCAGACCCATCCCTCTAAATGTGTCATGATTCATATTTTATCCTAATCCCTAACCCCTAAAACCCTTCATTATATTTCTTCAGAGATTCTCCTCTCTTCTCCCATTCTTTTCTTCTATCAGACGCTTGTATTTATAACCTTACCAACCACTGCCATTCCTTTCAGAAGTTATAGATCAGTTGCCAAGTGTCGAAGTGGTCCTCCATGGGAGCATTACTTCTCATATCCAAGCTCTCAACTCTTTACAATGATGCTCTTCTAGAACCTTCCACCACATGCCTGGAATGTTCCATTCTTGATCCTATAGTCACGAGGATGACACCTTATCCACAAGGGTCATGCTTTTCTTGTGTGTTTCCTGGGACATTGAATGCAGCTAAGTCCAAAACTTGTCTTGCCTTGTGTGCGTGCACCGTATGTTCTACAAAACACTGCTAGAACCCTTCCCTGCATGCCTTCAACCCCGATCCCTTCTTCAACTAGGTCCCGTGTGCCCATGTGCCTTCTTGTACTTAGCTAATATTATGGGGCCCAACATCACCCCACACTACACCTATTCTCTGTCCTCAAAAACACTCTTTAATAAAGAATGGCGGATCCTTACAAATGGTTGTAATGGAAGAATAAAGGAATGAAGAAATGGGGGAAATAATGAAAGAATGGGGAACTTGTTTATCACTGGAGGAGGAGAGGGAAAGCCTTCCCTAATTCTTCCTCTAACTTATCCCAGGCATCAACCTCATTTTGTTCTTGTTGACAAATGTCACCTACTAGGGCACTTACCTCCTCAAATTTTAGCCCTTCTCCCTTGGCGTTCATTATCTCCACGATCCCCTCCAATTATTTTCCCAAATAGTTGAGTACATCCACCCTCCGAGTGATTTTGGAGTACAATTCTTTTAGCAGGTTCTTGATTGAGCCCTAGAAGGTCGAAATGGCCTCTAATTTCTTTTTCACTTCGGCTAGGATTATGTCTCACTTAGCCCTATTCCCCTTATTATTTTCTTAGAAATCCTTGAGTTTCGTTTCATGGGTGTCAACCAAGATACTTTCCAAGCAACTTGCGCGACGGCTTTTACATAGGTGAGGATATTGTTATACTGAGAAAAAAATTCTACAACCTTCATCTTATTCTCTTTTTCTTGGCGCGCCAACGAATCTTCTACAGATTCTAAGGAAAGTGGCCACCTATCCATAGTGAGTATGTGGGTTGAGTCCTCTAGGAACTATAAGGTTGATCCATATTTTTGCGTGGGTGGTGTTAAGTATGGATGCTTCAAGACAATGGCATACGTGATCATCTCTATCTTCTTGTATACCTCGCACACCCTTGCCTTCTCATCTTTTAACTCACGCCTTAATTGAGCGCTAACTAGCCCCTCATGCTTCAGGTCCTTAATTTTCTTAAGGAGCTCCTCCTCCTTTATCTCTAGCTCTACCTCTAGGAACTTCACCCTGTCATTTCTTCCTAAGAGTCTAGCTTCAACCTCAACTGAAACTTTGTTGAGCGCATTGCAGATTTTCTCATCTGATAATTGTTGAGCATTCACCAAGGGGTTTATTCCTTTTGTTTTAGGTACCTTCATCAATGCTCCTTGGCTTATTTCAAATTCAGGCTCATCAATGTGGGACTCAAATTCCCATGATAACATTTTCCTCATCCAAGGGTATGCACCTTCCTCATTAAATGAAGTCATGGCCAAGAGTTGTTCCATTGGTATGGTGCTCTGAAAGCATTCGTGCAACACCTTGTTTGGATCATCAATGTATCCCATTCCTTGACCGTGTGTTGCTTCTGTGCTCTTCCTCTCTATGTGTTCCACTCTTGGAAATCTTACAGCCAAATTGGGATCTCCCCTCATGCTGCCATATTCTTTTCCTACGCTTTCCTCCTCAACTTCCTTCAGCACCTCATCCATGTTGCGTTATACCTCTTGTTCTACCATGTCCTTAATAATTCTCACCACTTCTCTCTTCGTGGCCTCTTCTACCTTTTCCTTCATGAGGCTTAGGGTCCTTTGATCCTTTGTATTTATTTCTCCGATCATCCCCTTTCCTTGAGCCTCAGCTTCCTCTTCGTCATTCTTCTCCTCATTCTCTTTATTATACTCCTCATCTCCTTCCTCAGAATCATGAATCTCATAGACAGGATGGCCTTCACCTCCTTCAAGCTCATCATCATCATCCTTGTCATCGATGTAGGCATCTAGACTCTCTGTTTCTTTTGAGTCTACCTCATTTGTCACCTTCTGCTTCTTTCTTACTAGGAATTCCAGTACAGGAGATTCTTCATTTTCTTTCTCTTTGATAGGTGATGTCTCCCTTGGTGATTCCTCATGGGTGAGGTGTTCTTTGTGATTTGATGCCTCTTCTTCTGGGGTCTTCGCATTAATAGGAGACTTATTTCTCTGTGTGTAAGTACTAGGATTAGCATTTTCTTCTGGCACGCCCACCGATTGTGTGGTTTAAACTCTTGGTGCCTTCTTCTCCTGCACCTCTTCTCTTTCTCTCTTCCTTGGCGCAGCCTTCTTCCTTCCTTTAGGGTCTCATGGATGGATACATCATTCTCTAGGTAAGCGCCCTTTTCAAATTTTAGAATTATGTGTAGATACAGTCTTGTTGTGGTCCTCCCTGTAATCGGTAGCATTAAAGGCTTCATCATTTTTACTTCGTGGGAGACATATTTCTCCACGTATGCGCACTTCTTTGGGTAGACGAGCTTCCGGCGTAGCTTGCAGTGATTTATATCTACCTCACTAAGGTCGAACCTTAGTCTCTTGGCCTCCTTGAATGGATTGACTCTAGCTTGGAAGTATTACGCAGTGAAGGAGAAGGGTAGCTTGCACCATGGACTCATAGTTCCATCTGTCAATGTAAATCTGCCAATGCATAAATGTTGATACAGTGTAAAATATGCATCTCCATCCACGAGCATTGGTAACTACTGTGGGATACTCCATTCTACTCTAAATGCATTGCACATTTTCTTGTAGCACTTTTCCAAGCGTGCCTTGTGAGTGGTTTTCATGGTTTCCCAAGTGTACTTTGCAAACCTTTTTTTGGTGAGGGATCCTCTTCTAAATACTCCCAAATAAAATTTTATGTACCATCTGGCACCCCAATCTATGAAAAGACAATGGTGAGGAGGAAGTTACTGAAGAGTATCTTTTCTCCCTCTTGGGCACTACTTATGATCTCATCTGCGATGAAAGAAGACAAGTTATATATTGTTCCCTCTTATATCTTCTGGCATAAATTTAGTCATGCCTTGTTCACTTGTGTCCATCATTCGATCATTGAGCTTGGTCATCAAGTGTGCAGCCATCCTCATAACAGGGTCTAGAATCTCGATGATGTCAAAGTATCATGACCCCTTTTTGTTGTCATACATGGCTACAGTCTCCTTGATAGGCTCCTTGTCAGTCAGATCATCATCTATTTTATCTCCTTCACAAATGAGGCTTGTGAACTTGGATATCAACTATGGTGTTATGTGCATCTTATGCCCTGTAAAAAAAAGTGATCCTCATGCATGCGCAACATCAACCATTGATAAAGGCACTCAGGATTTCCAAAGTAAGGAAACTCATACAGTTGCAACAATCCTACCTTATCTAATTTGACCTTCACCTCATCACTATAAATGGGAATTTCATCTAACGTCCTCTTGTTAGCTGGGCAAACTAACTTTAGCACCATTTATTTCTCATTTGTTCTCATGCGATGGTTATAATCACTCATGGCCATCTTTCGCAAGTGTGACTCCCATTCATTTTCTAGCAATATCCCATCTGGGTACTACATTTATGTGTACCATTCTTCATTGGTGCTCATGACGGTACAGTTTTCTTTCCCTTTCCCTTGCCCTTTGTTTTTTTTGGTGAAACAGTTGGTTTCTTGGGTGTCATATCTTCCGTTGGGATCAACTACAGACTTCTAACTCTGCTCTGCTACCCTCCAAATTCAACTCCAAGGCTTCAACTCCTAGAATTAATCCTTCTTTCTTTGTGCCCTAGCTGTTAAACCCTAACTACGAAAACCTTTTACAAGACAACGTTCTTCACACAACCTTTCCTTATGCCTGTGTACTCTTTCCTTCTGGTTCACAGATCTACTCTAGTCGCACACTCAAATTTCTCAGATTCTTCCTCCTTTGCACAAATTTCTCTCTGGATGCCCTATTTTGCAAGAGCTTCTTTCACTTCGTAATTGCAAGGTAAAATAATGATGTGTCCAACTTCATTTATAGCTTTTCCATCTTTCCAGCATTAAATGTTATACCACCTACCACCGTACTTGACACTAAATGTAGATTTTTTCTTAAAACTGACCTTAAGCACTTTTACCCACGCGCCTGATCCTATGCAAAAAAATTGACAACCTTCTAGCGCACACAAATCCAAACGGACTGAAGACTCTTATGCACATGTAAATAGTGTTAAAGGCACTTCTTCTGCCCTCTTTCCTGATTTTTGGTCTCGCCTACCTCATGTTGTTCCTGCGCTCTTAATCCTTTGTACATGGTCTTTGTTACAGCCTTTTTGACACCATAATTTATCATCCACTATTTCCTCATGTACTTTCTCAACCTTACGCGCTTCCTTCTACTAGGCCACTTAACTCCACCCCACACTAAAACAAATGTGCGGTCCTCTGCGCATACACAACCTTAGAAAAATAATGTGGTTACCAACGTGCAAGGTGCAAAACAAAAAAAAAGAAAGGAACAAGTAACAAGAAAGGGAAACACAAGAAAAGAAAAAGCATAAAGGGAAATTCTAGACTAACTGGCAACACTGCCTTATTACAAACACCAAGAAGACTTATTTATAGTAGGGCTTCAGCCTACTCCCATTGAAATGACCTTGTAATCTCATCCCATCCAACACTTGTAACTGGCAAGTGCCTGAATCAAGGATGTACAAGATGATGTAGGGTCCCAACCAATGGACTTTCAACTTCCCAAGATGGTGTAGATACTTGGAATCATACAACAACACCATCTTCCCAACCTCAAACTTCTTGTTCTTGATATGATGATCATGCCATGCCTTTTGTCTTGCCTTTTATTTCTTCTGACTCCATCTATCAATTTATTACCTTTTGTTTAACTGCATCAACTTATCAATTCTTTATTCTAGCAATTACTCATCAACTAACCCTTCTACACATGCTATACATAGTGATGGTAACATGAATTCAACTAGTAAAATAGCCTCCACACCAAACACCAATTGAAATGGTGTGGCCTTGTTCAACCTCTTGTAGGTTGTCCTGTATGCCCATAGAACGGTTGATACTTTGTCATCCCAATCCTGCCTTCCAACATCATAGATCTTAGTCAATGTGTGACTTAGTATCTTGTTAAATGCCTTAGCAGTTCCATTTGCTTGAGGGTGATAAGGGGTATTCTTGTGATGAGCCACCATAAACTCTACTAGTAGAATCCTGACCATTTCATTGAGAAAGTTTGTACCTCTATCACTTGTTAAACTTAAAGGACAACCATACCTGTTGATTATGTTCTCCCATAAAAATCTAGCAGTTGTCGTTGTGGTGTAATCCTTCGTAGGCACTGCCTCTGCCCACCATGTCAAGTAATAAAATACCATGAACCAGTCCTTCGTGCGGCTCAAGAAATTATCCCTACCAAGTTGATTTACCATTTTTCAAATGGTTCAGAGCTGACTATTAGTCGCAAGGGCATTTCATCTCTCTTTCCAGGTTTGTCAAGCTACTGGAAATGGTCACAGGCCTTGCAAAACTCAATACAATCCTTGTAGATGGTTTCCCACCAAAGCCCTGCTAATAAAATATTCCATGTGGTAGCATTTCCTTTATAGCGTCCTCCTAAAATCCCACCATGCACTTCCTCCATAATTTCCACGCGTTCATGCTCCAATACACATCAGCACAAAACCTCATCTTGACCCAACTTATATAAGTCTCTACTAATTAACATGTAGGGTGTGGCATATTGCTAACTACTTTCTCTCCAGAGCCTTCATCCCTTCCAGTGCCATACCTATTTTTAAGAACACTGTGATATCTTCCAAGTCTAAGGGTGTGTGCCACAACCTAAATAGTTGTGTGTCCAACATGGTATCCTCAATGCTTTACGCATCCTCCCCTGAGTTAATCCTTGATAAGTGGTCAGGTCCTGAATTACTTGTTCTTGGTTTCACAACCACTATGAACTCAAACTCTTTAAATAATAAGGTGCAACGGCATATGTGCCCTTACAGCATGGGCTTGTTAACTAAGTATTTCAATGCCATGTGGTCTGTGTAGAATATAAATGGTGTTGCCAATAGATATTGCCTAAACTTATGCAGTGCATAGATCATAGACAATGCTTTGCACTTAGTAGTTGTGTAATTTTGTTCTACTGGTGTCAACTTTCTACTTACAAAGCACAAGGGATGATCAAAAATTCCCTCACCAGGTTGTGTTATTACTACTCCCATAGTTTTCCATGAGGCATCAACATGCACATGGAAAGGCTTATCCCAAGAGGGTAAACGTAGTATGGGCGTCGTGACAAGCCTATCCTTCAAAGTGTCAAATTCCCTCTATTGTGCCTCTCCCCAATGGAAGGAACTCTTGTGTTTTAATAATTCCTCCAAGGGTGCAGTGATCTTGGCATATCCCTTGATGAATTTCATTTAGTGCCCATTATGCCCAATGAATCTGTACACTGTGCTTTGATTAGTAGGCTCTCCTAATCCCATAATAACTACAAGTTTTGTGGGATCCACTAGTAATCCTTCTTTGCATATAATGTGTCCTAACAGGGTTCCAAATGGGGTAGCAAAGACACATTTCTTAATGTTGAGGGATATCCTTAATTTCTGACATCTCTCAAACATCAATCTTAAATTGTCACAATGGTCTTTCACCAACTCATACACGGTCCAGTCATCCAAGTAAACTTGAAGAAATTTATGGATGAAGTCCTGAAATGGTTGTACCATGATGCACGAGAACATAACAGGCGCATTCTTCAATCCAAAAGGCATAACCATGTAGGCAAAAATTCCCCATTCAATGGTGAAAGTTTTTCTTTATCTAGTTTTCTTTTTCTATCTTGACTTGGTGATACCCTGAGAACCCATCTGTGAAAGAGTAGACTTCACACCCGACTACTCCCTCCAAAATTTCTTTAGTAAAGGGGGTTGGAAAAGGATCGATGACACATACTACATTCAAATCCCTGTAGTCAACATAGATTCTTATCCTTCCATCCTTCCATCCTTCTTAATACTTATGACCATTGGGCTTATCCATTATGATTCTTCCACTGCCTCAATGATACTAGATGTTATCATCTTGTCTATTTCTTCCTTGACCCATACGCAGTAAATTTGGATTCATCTGATAAGGCCTCTTCTGAATCGGGCGCACACCTTCCTTCAACTTGATCTTCATCTCCCCTAAGGAATGGTGGACACCTTTGAGTTTATGATACTCGCAGAGGAATAGATCTTGGAACTTGCAAAATAGATCAATGACCTTTGAAACTTATTTTTCTGACCAATAGTCCCCAATGATAGCTTCCTTAGGTTCCGTCTCTATCCAATGTTAACCTTATTTTTTTCAAGGGCTCATGGTAGGTGTGTGCTCACTCATCAGCATTGTCTATGACTTTGCGTGTACCTTCAGAATGGTTAACATCCAAAGTTTCCATCTCTTCACCGTCTACTACATAGACCATTTTTCCTTTTTCTTTTTCCATGCACGCGCGCTCAAGTTGTACTTCCTCTAATTCTTCTTCATTGAGGTGCATCTCCAAATAAGGCTCACCCAACAACTCCAATAGCCTATCCTCTGTCATAGCACTATCTCCCATCATAAGGCACTTGATTACTTATAACGCCTTATCTACTGATGGCTTGGTACTCCTATACTCGAAAGCTTGAATGAGATCAGCCACCAACTCCTACCAATTACCTGTTTGACAACGCATTTCCAAATGAATATACCAAGTGTGTGCACAGCCTTGTAAGGTGGAATATAATTTACGCACCCATAGCGAAGGTGGTAATGCTTTTGTGCTTCCCATCTAGGCCTTCTCACATGCTTGGATATGAAATGAGGTGGTCTCTTTACCATGGTAGTCTTGTATGACCGTGGGCACGTTGCTTCTGGAGAACCTTACAGAAAATGTGATTCTTACCTCATGCCACTCTAGGAGGTTATCCTGATGTGTAGCCCACCAGTGTGCTGCAGTTCTGAGTAGGTTATAATTGAGCATTCCCCTCCTCTCACCCTCATTTTTCCACTGAGCTTCCATTTCTCGTAAAAAAAAATCAGGATATGCTCCTCCAGAGTAACTTGGAAACTTCTTTCCTCCTAGGTGCTTGACTGAGTGCACCTTTGTTACCCTTGTTACAGATCCTCTCAACTGTTTCCCAATCAACTCATAAGTCCCATGTGCCCAATTTTCGCATGCCACACTAGTGGTATCACTCAAGGACTTAGTATCTTCAAACTGGATAACTCCCTCCGTGGGGTGAATTATCTTAGGATCTCTGATGGAGCGCACATAGATTTTGTCAAGGACTTCTTCTCCTAAGGGCTCAGTATAGGGCACTAACTTCCCATCTGTTAAAGGAATGATCACCCTTTTTTCCTTGTTCTCAAAGCTGATATACCCCTTGTTAAATTGCAGGTCAACATTGTTCTTGTAACACCATGGGTGCCCAAACAATGTTGGAAAGTTGTCTGCCTCGGCAAGTGCCAAGACTTTGAAGTCTCTAGTGAACTTGGCCCCTTGAATGGTGATAACTACATCCTTTAAGACTCCAATGGGCATTGCCTTAGTCTTGTTTTCATTATACATCACATTCGAAGATGGTTGTAATGCATGCCTTCCCATTTGATGCCAGGAATCTAAGGTAAGAACATTGACCTCTACTCCCGTGTCAATGAGGATATTACTCATAAGTCATCCATCAACAACCACATTCAAAGTAATCTCCTTATCATAGTCAAGGTTGTGAGGAGGAAAGTTTGCATGCAAAACCTACCTTTCACACTTTGCTATGGTGCGTGGTACCTTCTCTCTCAGCCATTCTCCTAGAAAGGGAATAATATTCTCTTGCCTTAACATCCTACATACTTCCTTTACCTCATCCAAGTCATCCTTTGGAGCCTCGGCATTCTTCCTTTTCTCCAATTGTCTTGATTTCTCCTTTAGACATTGGATCTCCCCTTGCAAACTTTGAATCACGTCCATAGTTTCTTGATACACCTCCTTCCTATGAGTAGGGTCTAGGTATTTTCCATGTATCACTTCCTCTCTTGAAACTAGTGTCCTCTGTCTCAACATATCCTTGGCCACATGGCCTCTACTCGCATCATCACCAGTACAGGTTTTAGCCATTACTCGCACGCCACTCGTTGCATCCACTATGAATTGGCCTTCTTGATACTCACTATCTCAGCACCTTTTTCATTCCGATGTTGCTGGTTCATATGCTCATAGAGCTCTGGACATTCTTCATACTTATGTTTCTTTTCACACCATGAGCATTATAATAGATCAAGACACTCATGTTTGTAATGTTCTGTAGATCCATAGTTATAATAGGTTCCTCACAGGAATTCACTTTGTCCTCCACCGTAGTTACTGCGACCATGAAATACTCCACAAAAACCTCTTCCACGTGCTCCTCCATCTACGCACCCTTCATAATGATGATCATCATCCTTGGAATTTCTTACAAGGCTAGTCTGGCACACACCAAGATCAATAGCATCATGGATCTGATCAATTAGTCTGTAATCCTTGGTATCATGGGTCATAGAGGTACAGATCTTACAATAGCAAGAAACATTCTTGTGGATTGCACGTTGTAGTAGAGGGAACCTACTTGCATCATGATCCCCATGGGAAATCTCACAGTCTACCGCCATAGTGTGTACCAACTTCTGAGGGAAACTATCCTTTGCATGCCCTTCCACTTCGCAGTCTATACACCAAATCCCACTATGAACCTCATGCGCTGAGTTTGTAGACAGCTTCTCCAATTGCTTGGCCATTGTAATAATTTGAGCCTCCATAAATGGACTAACACCAGTATTAACACTCCCAACAACTTCGGTGCATAGGTCAGCTTCCAATGCCTTGCGCAGGTCTGTGAAAGTTTTGTATAACAGGGCCCTTATAAATGGTGTTACCAATCCTCTGAAAAACCATTGAGCATGATGGGAAGGATGAATTTCATAGGATAGTTTAGACAAGAGAGTCTTGAAATGTGCATAATACTCCTATGCACACTCTACCATTCCCTATTGAATCTCCTTCAGAGCATTAATGCTCTTCTACTCAAACTCAGGTATATGGAACTCTGCTAGGAAGGTGTTCTTTAATGTGGTGTAGTCTACCACCATCTGATGGGGGTCATACTTCCTATACCAACTATGCACACGCCCTTGCAACATCGTTACAAACTGAATTTCCTTCTGCTTCGAGTTAGTGATCCCTTTTGTGCACCATAGTAATTCACACTTGTGCACATGTAGCATCTTCGATACCCCTATAGTTTGTTAAGTGCAAAGACATATAAAAAACACTTGGGTAGGTGGTTGGGGTCCTTTTCCTCCTGATCCAGAGCCTTGGTTCCCTCTGGTGTTTCCTCCTCCACTAGATCCACTGGATCCACCAGGTCTTATTCCTCCTGACCCACCAAATCCACCTCTTGCAGTTGGAAAAGGGACTGAAGTGGTCGCGCCTAGTGTTCCCAACATTCCATTAAACTACATGTTGTGATATTGCCCCACTACTAGTTGTATGTCCCCCGCCACTCCCAGACATGATACCCAAACCTTGTGTACTTTCACCTTGTCCAAAAATTCCTCTAAATATAGGAATTGATTGCACATCCATGGATGTCCCAAATGAGAAATTATATCTCTTAGGTGTAGATCAGTTACTCCCACTGATACCAACTGGGTTAATAATATTTCTCCCTTGATCTGGAAAACCAAGCACCAGGGGTTGGTTGCCAGGTGGGTTCAGATACGTGTTGACAGCTCTTTTTTCTCCATGTGAAAAACTCTCATCAGAAGCTGAAGGGGCTTCTCTCCCACACTTTCTAAGATGGGGTAGCATAGACTACTCAGGTTCCACATCCTCTGCATGAACCTCAACTCCTTCCCGTAACGTCTTCCTCCATAAATCCATCACACTTGCAACCTCATGTGGTCTAGTCATCTCCCTTTCATGAGCTTTGCTATAATTGAGTCATATCTCCTCCCTTTCCTTCCTAGCCACAATGTCTGCCATCTTTCTCCACCTTAGCTTCCTCTCCCAGTGCTCAGAGAAGATTTAGCTGGCCATGGGAAATGCCTCCAAACTCAAGGTAATGACCAAGATCTTCATAGCCAAAGGAATAACATGTAAAAATGATCCAATTGGATCCTTCAGAAACTCAAACTAAATAACTTCTGGGTAGGAATACGTAGACATGGCTTATTCTAACGTATAATTGGTCAGCACTCTCTTCTACCAGTGATCAACAGCACATTTCTAAGTCATATATGCATCTTGTAGCCTCTGATAGTAATCTTGGGTCCACAAGTGCAATCTTTAGTACCAGCTCAATCTGAAAGCATATGTTGAAAGCAGATCATATAGTTCTACTGGGAAACAACAGAAGAATGTCTCATACAACTCATGGTATAGGTTCTCTTTTACCCATCTGCATGCATAAAACTCAGCTCCAGTTCTTAATCTTTGAGCAAACTCATCCTCTGTGCTCTTGAACCATGTTTCAACACTTTCTATGGTCATATGCTCCGTCATCATGCATCACAGGGACAAATATTCATGCCATTTCTCACAACAACTTTTAAAAGAGGTCCCGACAATGGAACCAAGATGTATTCATTTTTATACCCTTAAACCAGTAGTCTAATCCCATGTGCACCGGCTTATCAGCCAGCGGGTGTTGGGCGCTCACCCAAGGCACGTCCAGGTGCTGAGTCTCTCCTTTATGTGATTCTTGTGAGAATGCATCATCTTATAACATATAATAAAATGCATAAGGATAGAAAAGAACTATACAACATTCTAAGAACCTAGAATGAGTTACCATCTCATTGCGTCTAGAAAAGAGAAATAACAAGCAGAATATGGAAATGGTTCATACAGAAAGGAAATGCATAAGTATTATACTCCTAAACACATATATGATTCATAACAGAGCCTTATATTCATATTAATTGGTTTAATAACCACATTACATACCTTGAGGTCATAATAGACCCTCATATAACCATGCAGAGCTAATTCATGCATCATAACTACACTATGTTCATCATATTACAAACATGAATGTAGACCCATCCCTTTAAATGTGTCATGATTCATATTTTCTCCTAATCCCTAACACCTAGAACCCTCCATTATATTTCTTCAGAGCTTCACCTCTCTTCTCCCCTTCTTTTCTTCTATCAGGTGCTTGTATTTATAACCTTAGCAACCACTGCCATGCCTTTTAGAAGTTATAGATCGGTTGCCAAGTGTCGAAGTGGTCCTCCATGAGAGCATGCCTTCTCAAATTCAAGCTCTCCACTCTTTGCAATGATGCTCTTTTGGAACCTTCCATTGCATGCCTGGAATATTCGATACTTGATCCTATAGTCATCAGGCTGGCACCTTATCCACAAGGGTCATGCTTTTATCATGTGCTTCCTAGGATGCTGGATGCGGCTAATTCCAAAACATGTCATGCCTTACACGTGCATGCCATATGTTCTACAAAACACTGTTAGAACCCTTCCCGGTATGCCTTCAACCCCGTGCCCTTCTTCAACTAGATCTCGCATGCCCACACACCTTCTTGTACTTAGCTAATATTTTGGGGCCTAACATTGGTGCCCATTTTGATACTTCAAGTAAATATTGTTCTCCCATGCATTCTTGGTCTCATTGAGTATTTTAATGTAATTCCCCATACAATTTATTATTTCTTAAAGTGTTCCTCATAGCCACAACATTTATATCTACAAAAATTTATGTCATCTACAAATCATTCACATCATTTTGAACTAATATCTTGACATTTTGTGTGTTTTATGAATTACTTGTGATTTTCAAGTTTCTCGGGAAGTAGATGAGCTCATAGCAGTTATAATGATATGTTTAAACCTTCAAAGAAAGGATTCTTGCATTTGGAAAATTTCTTAGTGGAATTTTTCAGGTTTGCATTTGGTACACATATGAAAAATGCAAATCCATCCCCACCACCTAATAAAATGGAGTGTTTAGGTTATTTTCACGCATGCGGGAATTCTAAGCAAGTTCACAACTTATGAAAAGTTACAAGGTACAATTCAATATTTGATGCCTAGCGGAAGGTATATTTTGTGGATATTTCAAATGAGGGGTGGGTGTATTTTACATCCTTTCTATTTGCAAGTCCACACATTATGCAAACATGTAAGATGATTCTTGGGGATGAGACCCAACAGACGACCACGTGATACTCTATCAATGCAGTTTAGGATTGGGCATCCCATATAAGTTTGCACTTTGCATTTTTTTATTTAATGAAAAAATACAAAATGCATCCTGAGGTTTGAAACTGGCCAAAGGACATGTGACATCTTATGAGTACATCTTGATATTGGGCATCCTACAAAACTTTGTAATTTACATTTTTTATAGTTGTTGCGAAAATGCAAATTGTTTCCTCATCCCTAATCCCCACCAAATTTGCATGTGGACGGTCTCTATTTAAAATTGAATTATAAATCGGTACCTAGGATTGTGAAAGATAATTTATGGATTCTTCCATTAATGGGATTCATTTGAATAACTATATGTTGGAAAATTTGGCTAAGTCCCTCACTCTACTATTAAATTTCAAAGGGATCAAGCATTTTTTAAGCCTTGGGAAGTGAGCCAAGGCCATAAAATTTGAGAGCAAGTTACTGTAGACACATAATCACGCACTATGGGTAATTTTATCTTGTTCTGGTTGCATACTACTATTCATATAATTCCTAAGTAAGAAAAGTACTAATTAACCCATGTATTCAGCCACCTTTCTTTACTTTTTGTTTCTACTTTCAGTCTTGCACCCTTACTTGCTCAGTCTGCCTTTTTATTATTCAGCATTTGTCATCTTAGACACTAGTGCCCATGCAAGATGCCAACATCAAGTGCCCTCATCCCCTTTAGGGGTTCCTGTCACCTTTGTACTTTACTCGCACTTTTTGGGTCCTTTCTACTCATGTGAGTGTCTTATGATTTTGGTAGTCATCATTTCAGGTTTAATTACAAAACTTTAACAAAGGAATCATATAAATATAAATTTATTTAATCATAATAAGGTACCAAATACTAAGCACTATCTATCACCACCTAATGTTACATGCATCAAGGCATCTAAGATCTCTATTGCATCCATCTAGCTCTATCACAAGGGATATAAGGGTTGGTTTTCTGCAACACACTTCATAGGAGGGAAGTTCATTCTATTCCATGCACACATTTACTACATTCTACATCTAGTTACTTGTTCACTATCCAAGTGTGACTAGCACAAGAGAAACCTATGGCACAATTCTACACACACACACAAAGACATTGGGTTTGAGATGTAGTACAATGCTTAGTTGTAAGTTCACCATTGTGATAGTTGAGGACAATTTGAAACCTCTTTTTGCATCTTTATTTTTTATAATTTGATGTCTATTTGAGGGTTTTGTAGGTCTATACTTCATTGCACATTTACAACAACCTAAGAAAACTTGGTGTGACCTCGGAGCGATCAAAGGTGACTAAAGGTGAA
Organism: Taxus chinensis; assembly: GCA_019776745.2. NCBI lineage: Eukaryota > Viridiplantae > Streptophyta > Pinopsida > Cupressales > Taxaceae > Taxus > Taxus chinensis. Next base: position 303,603,757 of record CM034146.1, read on the forward strand.
CACATTGTGACACCTCAGAGGAGGTTTTATAAGAATTTCCATAGACCCATACACCTAGAAACAAGTCCAACACACCCATGGGCACCCCTGTCCTTCCCTAGGAACCCCATTCTAATTTGTTCCTTCATATCTACATTTTTTTGTACTCCAGTGCAACAATTTGTGCTTCACAATTTCAAGTTTTCCAACTATGTGCATTCTCCAAAACACTACAAACCAACTAAGGATTTCTACCCTCTTGTTGCAATTAGGGTTTCATTATTTATTTCTTAATTTCTTGAGTATTCATTTGTTACTTATTTGTTATTAATTTACTGATACTATAGCATTCAGATTAGGCATATAAAATTACATTTTAGCTTAATTAGTTACAGGGATTAATAGTGAAGAAGAATCAGTTTCTTTTTTTCCTTTTTTAGTTTACAATTGGAGGTTTTAGCTACATATGCATGAGTAAGTTCCATGACCCAATACTTTTGTGTTATCATTGTTCTGAGAGTTTTAAGTGATTTTGAGTACTTATCCTCTTTCCTTGATACTAGTTAAAGTCCCTTATATATCAAGGCATTTTTTCACTCTGAATTCCAAAATGAAGATCCAATTAATTGGTATCCATGTCACCTCCAACATCATAAGCAACATAGATGAAGTAATTGATACAAATTTGGGGAATTTTGACCTAGCTGATTTTCTCAAAAGGCTTCATGTTCCAAATTGAAGTGAAGTAATGACATCTATTTATTCAATTTTCATTTCTTTGGCCTCCACTTTTCCTCACTCCATTCAATTTTTAGAGTTGGTATAGGCATGTGCTGATAATTACAACCCTAAAACTATAGAGGTATTATATGGAAGTTGTGTCAGAGTTCTTTTAGTAACACCAGAGACATTCCAAACATTACTAGGGTTTCTTAGAAGAAAAGAGGTGGTGGAAATCACTATTGAATCAGATGAGAAGATGTGGACCACCCACCATGTTACATTCTCTAAGATTCTGAACAATAAATGGTTACAAAAGACTAGGGGTTCTTACACAAGGACTCCCAAAAAATTAACAAGGTCAAACTTCAGTGAGGAAGTTGAGGATATCAACACCCTATTGAGAAGAATGACAGGATTAAGCTGTACTTTTTACTTCCAAGAGTGGATGTTTAGATACATATAAGTTATTCTTGCTTTCAATAATAATATATGTTGGGCTAAACTCATTAGCAAATCCATACAAGACCAACTCATTAGAATGATTGTGCAAATCTAGGAAGGATCAAAACAGAGACGTGAATTCTACATGACATCCTATCTTTTCTATAATGTGGCATGTCATAAATATCTTCCTTTTATCCCAAGGATGAGATAGTTCCCAAACTTTAGATTCTATGATTTATACCCTCAGCTAAATTTAGAAAATTAGGGGGGTGACTTCAGGAGAGCTCATGGTGCTTTCTTTGCACCCATTATTTACATACTTAGGCTAGAATGGGAACAATATAGAATATTCACTAACGAAAAGTGATCAATGAATTTGGGTTTTATTTTGTACAATTCAGGTTCTTCACCTACATAAGAGTGAGTGGCTTCCAAGGCACTCCATATATGTTTCCTAGGTACTTGGATGATAAGTGGGTACTTATTGAATTGTTTAGACAACTTGATGATGTGCACAAGTTGATTGAAGGGAAACAAAAAATAAATATCAAGTTTTCAATTACTATTAGGAGGTATACATTCTAAATTGTTTTTAAAGAAAGGCTTTTGGATGAAGAAATTTACAAAATGGTAATGGAGAAGTTATAAGAAAGACCTAACTATGATATTAGATGGGTAATTCACATAGTCTTAGGGAGCTCATATGAGCATGAGACTCATTATGTAACAACCTATTTATTATGCTTCTCAACTAAGAATTTTTATTTTATTTTTATTTACATTAACTTAATGCTTCCCTGATTTAAATACCCACCATAAATCTTAAATTCAATCCATCTAATAACAGTCATAAACCATGTGCAGTTGCATGAGCCGGTTAATAGTTGTCCCCTCATAGATTACTCTTTACGAGTGTGTATACAAGGTATATTGTTGGTTTCCTTTTTCAGGCATTGATAATCAAGTGATGATTTCTAAGTGTATACATAGGTATCTGCCAATCAAATCCCATTTGGTATCCCTACACATTACATCTTGGTGAAATCAAGAGAGTGTAATCAGAAACTTACACTACTTTGATAAAAGTGTCAGAGACATATATGCCATGCTCGGTTCTGTGATGGCACAATCGTCATTAGGAACTTGTCATATCACCTAATCACTTTTTTTAGTTATATGGATTATGTTCCATTTCTTAAATCATTAAGCTCATATTTAAAAATTTAATCATTCATTAATGTCTATTCCTATTTACTAGGTTGATTTTGTTTATAAGACAAATAATTATATTTGTACCCTATCCTAGTGGTCTTAAAGTACCTGTGTACCTCATTCCATACCATCGTGATTTGAAAATACAATGAATGATACTTAATCCATGTGATTTCATGTTGCTTCTATTAAAAGACAGCATCCTATTCGTTTCATGTAAGTAAATATGGAATCCTAGAGATCTAGGTTTACAGATAGATTTTATGTTATATTTCAGCACTAAGTACGTCAATAATAATTGTTCCCTTATGTGTGCTAAATTTATCACGTGTCATTATTAATGATTAAGTTACCGCAGCGAGATATCATTTGTCATGATGATCATCATCTCTTATTTGGCATTGAGGTACATATCTGTACAGTATAATCAACATTTGTAACTTAAAAATACTTAAATCTTAAGGTATTACGATATTTGTAATTTATGGGGCTTGATGGGATAACTCGGCATAGGATTTGTACCATAGTAACTAAATAATGACCTAAGTCATTAAATGGGTACTACATAACAGCGGCCATAATGATTTGGCTCGCTGAGTTCTGCTAATTGAAACATCGTATCTTATTGAGCTAAGGAAATTTAATTAATTTATGACATGTCAATTCACATGTCTCATTGAAACTCTCATTACGATTGAATTCATACCTAAGGATGTAATGAGGGATTCATGAATATCAATTACATGTTTAGATTCATTCCACATGATCATTGTATTTACTAGTTGTAGATTTAAATTAGCCTACTACATTAATTCCATAGATCATAGGTAATCCATTTGCACTAGTAAAGTATTATTTTTAGAATAATAATTAATAAGACCAAGTCCAATTATTAAATAGGAATACCTAATACATATAAATTAAACATATGTAATTTCAGTTACACATATCATTTAATTTATGTACTGTGTTTAAGTACAAAACACAGCAGTATACTCTTAACCCAATAGGACCATTAATATTGTAAATATGCATGTGTCATTATTTAAATACATAATAATTATATATTTAATAATTCCTTATATCATTCCATATAAGTTTCTAATCATACAATCCATTGAGATTAAGAAACATTCCCATTTAATTTTCTAAAGTAAATCAAGACTAGATTAAAGATAGAATACATCTTATTCATTTCCTTTTCGAAACAGATATTAACATAATGGGATAATTTAGCCTCTCAATCAACTAAACAATACAACAATATTTCACTTAATTATAACTTCACTATGTAACATGATGCAACTTAATCAATCAAATTGGCTAATTTCTTTCAACATCATTCACCTTGCAAACTTAAGGTACTCCATCTGCAAAATGTTAGCAACTATTAGTTTGAAAGAATTGACATGATAATACCTATTTCCCCCTTAATAATTTATGCCATTTAGTATTTACATAAATGAAATGTTGCATTAATTTAAATCAAACAATTGACTTACTAGAATCATAATACCACCTTTGTAACATAACAAGATAAATAATTGGCATTCATATTTTTGTTAACTTCCTTTAAATCTATTTACTTAAGGATATATAACAGAATACAATTCAGGTCATCATCAACCATTCGTTATCAACCTAGATCATAAGTGCAATTATTATATCGATCCTATATAATCTCGGATAACTTATATAAGTATCGAATAATATTTAATCTCCCAATTAACCACATGTATCAAATAGTATTTAAACATTTAATTAAATACAAGTATCAAATGGTATTTTTATCACTCAATGAAATAAAAGTATCCAACAGTATTTAATCACTCTGTGAAATGCAAATATCAAATAGTACTCAATTATTGAAATAAATACAATTTTTTATGTTAACAGTGATTTCAACCAAATACAAAGTAAATAAACCACTTATAGTAACCCTTAATTTTTCATATAATAAATTAGATCTGGTTACTCATATTAATGATACATAGTCTCCTATCATAGAAAAGGGTTACAATAAAATAGAATCTACATCATGATTTCACATACTCCAAAGGAGACCATACAAAAATATTTGACCATCTCATCATGGTCTACCAATAATATTATATCAATAGCTCATAGCAAAGGGTAAACGAGTTTGACAATAACACGGTAATATTATTTAACTTAAAATTTATGAAAGTGCCAAGCCCACCCAAATTTCCTACTCAGCGAAAACAAATCAAACTTATCCGAGAGTACCCTCAAGCCCATCACTAATTATCTACTAAGGAAAAATATGTTATAATAGTAAACATTAATGCCTCGAGAGCCCAATCAAAGGTACAAGATAATTATGATGTAGAGACTCATAGGTGTGACTACACATCAAAAATAATTAACCCATTATTCCAAGTGAGCTCGTAACAACTCGAATGAGCAGTAATTTTTACCTAACCAAAGCAAGTTGAAGTCTATTCTAGGTGTGGCTCATTCTCCTAAACAAAACTCAACATAAGTAAAATGATACAAAGGTGACACTACAGATCATATAACCCATCCAACAGACAAGGAAAATATCTCTCCAGACATTTTATACTAAACAGAATCTCGGGGTCGAACAACATGGGCTCATAGCTTCACAAATGAACCCATATCGACAACAGATAGTAACTGGTTCGAAAACCCATCCAAAGAGAGAGAAGTTCAATTATACATCTGTAGAGTGACTATAATAACTGGGAGTTGACCAAAATTAGTCGAATGGAAAAAAGGATAAATTTCAATAATGTTAACCATAGAATACCCAAGATCGAATCTAAGGGTTCGATGTAAACATATATATGTATAACAAACGACACCCATATCTTTTTGGGTTTTACTTACATAAATATACAAACCATGGATTACATACTCTAAGAAGACATAATGCATTCACCCATTGAAAATAACACAACAACATCCATGATAACATTGTAAATGTTCCAAAGATCTTGTTCAACATAGAAGCCAAATAACGAAATCAAAAGATACTACCCAACAAGGTAATATTACCTAAAACCCCCATTTCCACATAATCAAACACAAGAACTACAGATATTTTATTCACACAAATAATAAATGGATTAATCCATTAAAAGAGAGATAGAGCTCATCATGCCTGATATCGGAGCCTTATTCTTCTCCTTCTATTTCCAAACTTTCTTTGCAAACATAGCTTAAAAGACCGATCCCCCAACAAAGAAAAATTGTTTTAACTTCTCCATGTTATTTATTAAACCCAGAATATTAATGCAACCCCATAATCTCTCAACTTCCAGTTAAAATGATGCATGCAATAGTTCAAAGAATTAACAGAGTGCACAATGAAAGGAACGATAACCAGATCGTACCAAGCCAAGAACACAGATGTTAATCAAACACCACGATCAATAAAATAAAAGCAATTCACCAGAATAACTTTACATAAAACCTTTGCAAACAAATGATAAGAAATATCATATATTATTATGGAACTCAATGCAATACAATGAGAATGGGCCTGGCTTAAATATGCAAGGAATAACAATCTAAGAACTAGTCAAGGTTGTAGATCAAGCCATAAATCAAGGAAATAGCTAGTCATCAAAGAACTAGTCAAGACCATAGATTTAGGAGAGAACTAGACATCAAGGATCTAGTCAATACCATTGATCAAGGAAAGAACTATACCTAACAACTAGATAATATATCCTAATATCTAAATAAGATGAAACAAATATCCACACACATAAGTGGGTGAGGATAAATACATTAAAGGTAAATAAAGTACCTAGGTGAACATGAGCTAAGGTAAATACCTACTCTAACACCCCCCTCAAGTTAAGCTAGGGGCCAAAATAGATGTGGCATGTCCATAATATGAGTCCTGACAGCTAGGCTTGGTGAGGTACTCATGTACAATAACTTGGAAAAAAGGGACACCGCAAGGTACCCAAAACCAGTAACAACAAAGTAAAGAGAGTAAAGACCCACTCTAAGGCATCCCAAGAAGTTCGGATCAAAAAACTCATACAATGTTGAATAATTTTAGTGTGCACTGTGGTCTGAATCCACTGCTCAATCAAAAAACTCAAAAACAATTGGCACTGGGTTTCACCAGAATAGCTCCATACAAAGAGACTGTCAATGGAGTGATGTCGAAAGTGCAAAAAAAACACCAAACATAATTCGATCAACTGCTGCAAATAGGTGTGCCACAATCCAAGAATAATAACCAAAGCAACAAGGCAAGGACATAAACTCTAGAGTGTCATGATCCAATAAAAACCAAGGTAACAAGGCAAGGACACGAAACCTAAAGAAGCAGGATCAACACCACACCCTCCCATACTGCTGAATAGGTGGAGTGATGTTGCAAATCTGTAAGATTTGTCAAAACAACTACTTGAACACTAACAAACTAACACTGGACTACACTAGAATAGATCCCCCAAGAGATAATGTCAACATGTTAAAAGTGTCAAAAATATAGATACAAAATCTCTCAACAAACAAGAGAGATACACTACACCTGCGAAAGAAAAATGCTCAAAATAAGAAGCATCACAATGCAGAAGGTATAGAAAGTGGAGAAAGAGGCCAAATGGTGGAGGAGCCATGCCTATAGAGTCCTCTCAATGAATGTCTATGTCACCACCATGAATGATAAGAAATCCACCCCAAATCAACACGGATGGATGAAGAAGATGCCTGCATATGACTTGGTGTAAAATGCACAATGGGTGCATACAAAAGAACATCAGAATGTGTGTCAGGTTGATCATGTCTGACAGCTGAAATCTCAGGTTTCTCAAGTCTGAGTGAAGATGTAGAACTCATGTGTTGCTCATGATCCTCAAAAAGAGTCGAGTGAACAAACAAAGGAGCTCTATCAATGTGTGATCCCAATGAAGTATCTACATGAAAACCAATGTCATGACGAGAATTCCACTTAACATGTGGAATAGAGGAAACAATACCCTGTGAATGTCTACCAATACCTCTGCTAGTGAAACCCATAAAATGGAGCATGCGAGAGCTAAAGGTAGTGGTACGCTTCTCAAAAAGGCCATGCAGTTGAGTAGAAATAGGATACACAACATGTGGTACTATAATAGGCACAGATGTGGAAGAGCATGCAGTAACAAGCCTCACAGGTTTAGAAGCATCAAGAGCAGGAACATGCTCAAAGACTAACATATCAATGTCAGTGGGCACAAGAGCAATAGTTGCAAGTGGACTAGGAGCATGGATATGGCTGTCCACAATATCATGGTGATGTTGTAGGCTAGCAAGTTGTTGCTACAGGGAGTGGATTATTGTATACTTACCATGAATGAGTGATTGTAGAAGAGAATTTCACTTCTTGAGTGATCTATTTTCTTCCACAAATTTTACAATATCCTCTTGAAGTCCACATACTTCAGAGAAAATCATATCATTCTGAGAATCCATGATAGAGAAAAATGTAACTCTCAAAAGTTTAGGATGTCAAGCTCAGCCAAAATTACGTCCACACAATTGATTACAACACTCCTCCATATTTGGAACTTTATAATTATAGTGCTCAAAATAAATATTTCCAATGGAAAGAGAATGAAAAAATAAGAACTTTTACAAAAAAGGGCACTCAAAACTAAGTTACCGAGTAAAAGATACAAATTGTTCAATATTTTTGCTCTGTTATTTATTTTAGTTGCCACTAAAACAAAATAAATTATTGTTACCTTCACCACACAAATAAAATTAAATGGGGCTGAAGTTAAGCACCTACTAGTAGGAATCATAAGCTTTAAGCCCTCATATGACCCCATTCAATGTCGCAAAGAACTAGTCAAGACCATAGATTTAGGAGAGAACTAGACATCAAGGATCTAGTTAATACCATAGATCAAGGAAAGAACTATACCTAACAACTAAATAATATCTCCGAATATCTAAATAAGATAAAAGAAATATCCACACACATAAGTGGGTGAGGATAAATACAATAAAGGTAAATAAAGTACCTAGGTGAACATGAGCGAAGGTAAATACCTACTCTAACACATCTAACACATAATAAGGAAAACCCTCAAACATGCAAAGCTCGACAACACCTCCCCACAATAACAACAACAATAACCAAAACCAACCATATTTTCCCCAAAACCACCTCATGGTTTCCCTAAGGTGGTGGAGGGAACTTCAATAAAATTAATGCATGGCAGGACAATGACAGTTCCCTCCTAAGCTCATGCCAAAGACTTGCCAACTTTTAAATTTAGCAGTGATTCTAACTTCACTAACAATTACATGCTAAAATGTAACCATCACTTTAGTCAAGACATCCATACTTAGTTGGTTCTCCATTTAGTTACCTAGTAGTGTTCATTAAGTTCCCCACATTATTATTTACTACTTGTGCAAGCCAAGTTGGTAGGTTTAGTTCCTAATGTTTTCAAACATTTGATAATCTACATTATCATATTCCTTGTTAGTATTTGAACAACTTTCAACTTAGTTTAGTATTATATAGGCTATACTCATTAATTATGCTCCAAACTTTATAAGTTTGGTTATGTATAATTCCCATTAGATCCTTCATAGTGGCTTGAAACCTTAGATTAGGCCCCTTAATAATACTGCAACAATTTACCAAGGTCTAAGAGTAATAAACATTATGGATTCGAATATCAACAACATGGCTTAGCATTACATAGAATTTAAATATATGAGCCTAATGTTACATAAATTTTGTATTCAGGGTGATCAAATATTATACCCTTAACTTAAAGCCACAACCTTACCCTTAGTGTTTAACTCCTACATTTTAATAGACAATCTCATATTGCCTAAACACATGAAGTCCAATTTATCATATTTGATCATCTAAACCCAAGATAAGTAGGTAACTAGAGGTAATAATAAAATCACAATTTACTTACCTCAGTCTTAAAGTTTAGACAAGAAATATAAGGTAAAACAATCACGGTACTATTTATCTTAGTCCATTTAAATCATTCACTTTCCTTTTCATAGTCATCGAATCAATCTAATATAGAAGCATTTTACAACTCTAAATAAGTATGAGTTAGAACACCTGCACTTGTTAGGCTTAGTCTAACAATGAGAAAGTAAGGTATAGAAACAAAATCCCAGTAATAATGGTACACAATGTGTTCAACCATTAGTGAACAAATCTCATTGTCTCAAGCATGTTATAGTAATGTACCTACATTTAGACCATGCATAGTCATCAAGACAGCATGTAGGCCTGCTACAGAAGCTTGCCATAAATCTGACACTCTTATCACAACAAAAGTAATAAAACAACGGGGTTGTTACACATTACAAGGACTATTAAATGGATTGTAAGGATGAAGAGGAGGTCAGACTTAGAGACTTCTCTAGAATGACCTTGGCAAAAATCATTGACTACAAGGTTGCAGTTATTCCATAAGGACTTATGGATGATGACCAAGTAATAAGAAGGTTTTATGTTGAAAAAAATTTGGTTACACAACCAAGGGAACCACTTTATTGGAGAAATATAGAGTCCACACAACTACATGATATAACTTATGATGTCATGAGGAGAACCTTGACTTGGATTATGTAAAGGTAATTAACTTGTCACTTCATAAAACTTTGGTGTTAAAGGAATACAGGGATTCTCAAAGAGGATCTTCCTATTTTTAAATAAGGTATAGCTAGTATGGACTCTTTGAAAGGTAAAGTTCTTTAGGTCTAATCTAAGAGGCATGCTTCTAGGATGGTGGAGGGGTGGAGTGCAAAAAAATTAAGAAAAACTTCAGTGTCTCATCTAAAACACAAAGTAGAAGAAAATTTGATGATTACTATGAAGGATGCACCCATCACTCAAGAAGTTCCATTACAGTCTAAACCTAGATATGCATCCATGGAAACCTCAGACATTTGATTGTTTGATTTTCAAGGGTCTTTCAAGAATAGAGGCTCATCAAAGTATGGCCATAAGACCGTTTTGATATCTTTCCATATGACCCAATAAGCTTGGACTGGAGGAAATGCAAGAATGAGGCTATACAGCTCAAATGAAAGATGCTCTAAGATGAAGATGCCTATAGTTTAGGATATTATGTAATGCAAGGTGTAAGCTAGATTTGAAATGAGTGTAGGAGGAGGGTTTCTTTTATAACCCTATGGTTTTATGAAGCATTACATCCTATTACATGTGGGATAATAGAAAATCTAGGTTAGTAATGGATAAACATGGTTTAGAAGTGGTTGAATTAAATTTAGGAGAGTTTAGTTTGTCCTCTAGTGACTCATGTGAGATGAGGGGGTTTATTGATTAATCAAAGAGACCATAATTAATAGAGTGTGAACAGCATTATACAGGATTTTTAGTGGGAATAATCTCAGCAGGGATTTAGACCTACTAAAAAAGGAACTTTAATCAAATAGATATGTTTCAAATTTATTTGAGTACTAATTGAACAAGGAAGTTAATTAATTAAGAATAATTAATTACGCACCAGACCCCAAAGGAGCACCAACCCATAGTTTAGTAAAGCACAAACTCCAAAAGGAGGATTTACCCCCCTAATATGATCAATAACCCACTCAAACACCTTTTAATGAATATCCATGATATGTTTTTCCTACAACAACTGATGGAGATCATAAATTCAGCTCATACTCCTTCAAACACTCTTCAAACCCTCATTAAATTATAGGTCGTCTACATTTAACTTCTTTATGGACTTGATCTCACACTTGTGTATCAAACTATATCCTCATCCTGATAACACACTTATTTAGATATGATATCATGTCTTAATACCTATTTCAACTCACATATGGGGCGCACTTTTTAGCCTCTCTGGCCACCAACTATCATGAAATTTGAATTCAAACTTCACTTTTATATGCACTCCAACTCATAGTACATAAATTAGGTCATTCCATTACCATAATTTTGGCTTCAAAAACTATTTAGCTAAAATCCCAATACATTCATAAAATCATTCATATTAGACTTCATGTTAGGTCGGTCATGCCCAAATGGAACCAAACAAGCACAAAATGGTAGCTCAAACCACTATCACCTAGATGAGCTAAAACAACTTATTAACACCAGTCAACCATGATTATTAAGATCAAAAAATCATCACACATGTAAAATATGACATAAAAACATAATCCATGGTCGTTAATTATCTTTCACAAATTAAATTATTCATAACTCACTCAAGAAGGCTCATATCCTTCTCAAAACAGATGTTTCCACGACTCTGTCATGACCTATGGACCTCAAGAGGTCTATCTTATTGAACAATATCAATATCGTCATGGTGTCAAAGCCACTTATTGAATCCTCCATTACCAATTTATTATCAATCCATTAATTATATATTTGACAATCATCCATATGTGCAAACCACACTCACTTTTCTCTTCACCAAATTGAGCTACACAAAAAGAAGTTTTACAAAATCAATTGGTTTGCACTCTTTATGCCACTTTCAAGACCTCAAAATTCCTTAAATAAGTAACACAAATTAGCAATCCCATTACACTATTCCAAATCGATATAAAGCAAATCAAATCCAATACATCATGTATCAAAATCATCGCTCACATTTCCTAGCAAGTACAATCGTGACATCAGAAACAACAAACCTAATTCTCATAAATTAAGTTGGATGACCCATAAAATCTCATAATCATGAGACAAACCATATAACATTGGAAATATCTCTAAATCATATTTCCATAACATCTTACATTTCCTTCCAACTCCAATTGGAATTCCTTCAACCAAGTCCATCTCTAAAAATAGCTAAAAACTGCCCCAAAACTTCCTTAAGACTAGTCTTCATAAATAGGGAACAAATTTCCTCTTGTGCTGTCAACCATGATCTAGAAATAATGAATTTGACATGGAAATTAAAAGTACCATACTATAAAATTATGATGGAATTTATTTTGCAACTCCTTTGAGAAAACCTTGTCCCCAAACTAAACTTCTTCATAAACTTGCATTTTTTAGAAAGGGTCCACTAACCTTTACATGTTATTATCATACATTTATAGAAATAGATGAGTATTATACAACATTCAATAGCATAATAATATCACAAGAATGACAATTTTGGGCACTTATCATACAACAATCTCTGTACCGCTTTTAACTAGGGTAGTACACAAAATTTTCTTTTACAACCAAAATCAGTTATACATTTCCTTTATTTGAACAATGTAGACACCATAAAAATACATACCTATTTTTAGTCATTCCTAATTATCCCCATCCTTCACATAATATGCCAAATCAGCTGTAGAATGAATTCTAAATCCTTACCCTTTCATATTCCATTAATAATTCATCCACATCGCTTTAGAATTAATTTAATTAATTCTAACATGTGTAAACCATACACTTATATACCTTGACTAATTTTATCATGTATTTAAATAATTAAATATTTAAGTTAATCATTAACCTAACAGTTCTTAGCATGAAAATGGATGACATATCCTAAAATGGACAAGGCAAAGAAGATGATAATTTTAATGTTGTATTCCCAATCTTGAGCTCATTATCCTTCCAATGTAATGAAACAATGCACATACCACATTGCATATGGCAGCATGTTGTGAAAAAGTAGGAGTGCAAGAAAGATGATTTCTTGACCCAATTGAGAAACAAAGAAAATCATGAGGTGGGTAATAATGTCAAATTTTTCAAGACATCTATTGAAAATCAACCCATGGAAGCAATGGTCATGAAGTAGATTTATGAAAAATAAAACATGTTTGAGTATGAAAATGATACGTCAAGTGTAATTAAGAATCACATTCATGGCAGCGGTAGAAAATCAGCAAATGTAATGAATGTAAGAACCAAAGAAAATTCAGAAAGAATGTGTCAAAGAAATAGATGTGATGGAATGAATGAGTTGATCATCAATCACACTATCAATCACGCTATATTTATCAAGAAGTTCAGGAGAGGATCATACTTTAGTGATCATGTCAATGGATTTACTGAAGAATGGCATTTGGCGATACCCATTTATGGGTAAGCCCTCAATTCAATTTCATGCTTCATTGAAAGCAGGTTGTCCCCCGCATGTACATAGGTGATTTAGGATGTTTCCATTTTGGTGTTGTGTGTTTCCTTTCCCTTTTTTAATTTCCCTTGTGTTGTGTGTTTCCTTTCTTGTCATTTGTGTTTGTTTCTTGTTGTGTGTGCATATTCAATAAAGGAATATGTGTGGTATATATTTTAAGTGACTTCATGTAGCCCAATGGATAAGACATTGATTCACATTATATCTTGAGATTCTAGAGTTCCTAATTTCTTTGTCCTAACTACGCTTTATTCAAAACATGTCCCCAAGCTAGAGCCAATTGTTTTCATGTCTTTTTGTAAATGCAAAATTCAATGTTGAAACATGACAACTATACCCTAGTGTCAAAAAAATTTCTTGTAAACTCTCCTTAGCATAGATTTGGATGAATTTACCCATTATGTTAGGCATATCCTATCCTTTCAAGTGATCATATATGTTTTGATAACCTTTCCCATGTGTTTTAAATCTAAAATCAAGTTCCTGAAGTTCTTTCAATGCAGTGTTTCTCAAGGTAGATTCTTCAGTGAGCCCAGAATGGCTATTTTTGGCCTATCCTAGACATGAGTACACCCTCTAGGACAGATTTAAAGGCCCAAATTCATTGGGAAGTGGTATTTAGGATATAATAATATTTTTCAACGGGTTTAGGAATATTTAGGTAATATTTGAAGGTTTAAGAACAAGTTCAGTGAATGCAGGTTTTTGAAGGTGAAGGAGCTTGCAGTTCAAAACAACACTTGAGCTTCGGGAAGTGATTATGGGAGATTCATAATGATTTCTAGGTCAAACAAGATATCATTGGAAATATGATGCATTCCTCTAAATTATGGTATCTTTATATTTTTCACAAAACACGGGCACTTCTTCCCACAATCTTTTTTCAGAAAGCATAACATGTGGTCCTGAGATAAAAGGATTTTTTTTAGGGAGTTATAGGAAGAATAAAATCATGGGACCCATCCCATTTTTTATAAAAATTCTTTTTGGATTAAAAATCATATAAATAATTTCCATAAACGACCTCTAGATACTCCAAAAATGACGTTGTCAAGTCTCTCTCCAAGTTAAGCTTTCGGCACTAAGGCTAATTTTAGGGTGGACACATGTCATCACTAGATGATGGCACACTTTTGTGTCCCAGATGTCCTATCCCCTTGGGAAAATTGGAACACAAAAATTCTCCCATACCCAAGTTATCCTTATGGATCATCATGTGACCCCGATGAAGCCCAAAGTTACAAGATAAGCCCCTTCTCGCCCATTCTCAGCTCTTCCCATCGCGTAATCACAAAGTGACACATGTCACTCTCATGTGAGGGTGAAATTTCCTCTCCTATATATCCTTTCCCCTTGGAATATTTGGGACACAAAAATGTTCCTCATTCCCAAATTTTCCCTTGATTCTCCATATGACCCCAAGAAGGCTCTGCAGACCATTTTTCAGCCCCCTCTCCTCTCTGCCTCATCCAATCAGCTTTCACCACTTGTCATCACCAGATGAGGGTGTATTTTTCTTCCCATCTATCCCTTCCCCTTATTATAGTTTGGAAAAAAAATCACCCATGTTCATCCCTTTCCCAAGTTCATCATGTGACCAAGTTCCAGCCCGTGGGTGTTTATTGCTTTTTCTTTATGTCTCCTCGACGAAGTAATCACATAATGGCACTTGTCAAGAATATGTGAGGGCACACTTTTATACCCCATCTATCTCATCCCCTTGCAACATTTAGGACAAAAAAATTCTCCCATGTCCAAGATGATCAAGAACAAAATAATGTAAATTTTCTATCTATCATGCTTCTTCCTCCCCTGTGTGTGTGAGAAAGGTGATGCCGAAAGAATGTATAAAATCCATTACAACACACTTCCCTTTAATATTTCTTCCAAAACCCCTTGAATTATTTTTTAAATCCTCCATTAACCCTAAAAATTCTTCAGACACCATGTTAAATCTCCCTCAGAGCATATGTGGTTGCTAGAATGAATATTTTTCAATGTAGGCCAGTGAAGAAGTTGATCGTACCTAGGTTTGAAATGATGTTTCTTCTCCAAATAATATATATGATATATAAATCTTATTGGATCCATTAATTTCTACTATGTAAGCTTCAGACTTGAAACCCTCACCAAGAAAAATTCCTTTTTTTATTTCCAAGCATTCTGATAGGTGAAACACGGTGAAATTTGGAGCACGAGATCATGATGAAGATCTGAATCTAAGAATAATATCTCCATCGCAAACCGAGGTAATTTTTGTCACTTAATGAAAATATAATATGTTATTCCTCTCTACATGCTAAAAATATTAAGCCCCCAAATTGCAAGTTTGGATCACCCAAAACAGTCAGAAATGGTGCAAAATGAAAGGTGCTGCAAAATTGTCAATTTTCCCAAAATAGGATGTCTGGAAAAAATTACCTGCTAAAAATATAAAGTGGATAAAAGTAGCAATAAATCATTAACAAAGGGAAATTTGAATTTTCCAGAAGGATCAAGAGGCAAATTTAAGCAAAACAGGTGATATGTCCTAAAATAGCTTGTCCTGGTAGTACTTGTTAAAAATAGAAAGTCTTCATTTTGGGTAAAGAAAGTTGCAGATGGCTCCATTTTCACTCATATTTCCTCTTTTTTTATTCTTCACATGGTTTTGGGATGATCTCGTAGCTCAAAAAAATAAATTAAACCTCCATATGGGTCTTGGAAACATCATCTTGAGCTCAATTATGTCCAAACGCAAGGCAGAGCATCGCAAGCACAGTAGGTAAAATCCAAGGACATTGTGTGGTCAGAAGAGATTCAAAATATTTCAAGAACTAAATTTATTCATTAGATGAGAGGTCATCATATCTCATTGGTAAAATTAGATCCATCATCATCTCTTAGTGAGCTGGTTGGAGTGAGCTCAGAGAGATGAGTGATTTCAGCTCGATGAGCTAGGTGAGACGGTGAGATGGGTGGTTCAAAATGGTTGAGTTGATTGATCCAATCAATACAAGTGATCTAGGAAAGATCACACATATCTTAGAGTAGTAAAGGAAAAATTTGCAATCTTGCAACATAGTGTGCAGAACAGGGATGTAAGTATCAAGAGTTTTAAGCATCATGAATGATAATTGTGAATGCCTAAGGTAAATAGATTGATCCTCATTCTCATTATAAGATCAGGAATGCATCATCATGGGTGAGGTTCATGTTCATCTCAAGATTACATTGGGAGGTCTTGAAACAATGTTTCTAAACACTTATTTGGCAGTCTAGGGTGTTTGTGCATCATGAAAAAGGAGGATATTGTGATAATCATCATAAATTTCTTCATCAAAAGGAGCTTCTTCAAAATTTTCAATAAATCCCCTTTCCTTCTTCCCCTCTCTCACTTTCTTCAAATTCTTCATTGTAAGCAATCATGGTATTTCATCTTATTCACTTAAGTGACAATATTTGTAATTTATAAAATAATTCTCTCAAAATTATAAGAGATATACTAATTTTGTCTCTTCTAAGGGTAGGTGAAAGGTCACAAGTGGAATAGGAACACGAAGAGTCATTTAGAGGGATATGAAATGTCAATTCACAATGTTATAACTTGGGATGGATTCTCCATTCCAAAAGATCCTGAAAATTCTAAATTTTAGTTCTTGGTAGCAATTGTGAATTGTGGTAGATTGATTGATGCTTTGTATTTCATCACTACACAAGGAATAAAAGATAAATTTCTTCAATTCCCCTTTTCCTATGTGTTCTTCTATTTCTCTATTTTATGCACTTTGCAAACATAGCGATCAAAAAAGATCTTTGTATCTTCGATGAATGAGCCTAAGAGAATTGTTTTTTTGTGTGGGTTTTGTTTGTCTCACTAATGGATTCATTTTTACTTTCTTCTAATTGAATGTTAAATTACTCCAGTTATTGGGTGTGAACTTTGTAATTTTCCTTGTCACAGCGATAACCTTCCCTTCCTAATTTCTCCCCTTCACCCCTCATTATTGTAATTTTTTCCCTTGTACCTCATACAAGCACTTTGCCACAGGTTAAAGGAAGTGTTCTTGTGTGATCCCTTGCCTATTTGGCCAACCCACGTCACTTAGATAGGATCATATTAGTTTACATTCAATAATGGGAGATGCACCATTTAATGCAGAGGAGCATAGCCCCATGAATGTTAGTGGAAACACCTAATTTTCCATATCAACAAATTATTCACCAATAGAGATAAAACTAGATTTTTCTAGCTATTCTTGATATTTTTTAATGGAATCTACATCAAAATTATGAATTAAAAAATAGGATGTTTCAATGCACGTATTATTTTCTATAATTTTTATTAATTTTTACTTTTGAAAGACAAGCCACAACAAGCATGGTGTATAGTAAAATATTTTACAAGTCATTGTAGGTTGGAGGCTCCACTCACTAATTTTCAAATTCTTCATCTCATGAACTTTTAATAAGGTCCAAGTTTTTCCATTTGGACTTATGGTGTTCTCAAAATGTCCATTTCAAGTTTGTATTTGTTTGTGCAACCATTCAATAGCACAAGCATGTGCTTGATCTTTAATAAATATGAATTATGGCAATTGTAGCATTGAGCATGTTAAGTGGCATGATGGAAAGTATTATTTTGTAAGGCATAAAATACCAGTAGGTTTAGAGGTCAAATCCCTTAAGCTACATGATTATCCTTAAGAGACTTTTCTAATTTTTGGTTTCCCATATGACCCTCCCATGTCTCTCAATTATCCCCTTATTCCCTAATTATCCCCCAATTTATTAGTTCAGCCCTCATATGACCTACAACTATATTTTTAAGCCTCATATGCTACTTGTTTCACATAACATGCACCATTGAGCCTCACTTTTTTACTCCATTTTTATCAAAGGTTGTGTTTTCTACTCTGAAAGGACTACACACACACACAAAAAATCACGTTGTGAATTTTTTCAAGCTCTACATATTGGAGTAATGTTTTATAACTTTTTTGTGGCTTAATTTTTGAGAAAATTCAGTTTTTTTATTGTTGTCTTGCCCTAGTTTTTGTACTTATAGTTGGCCAGACTTTTGATCTGTGCGTCGTATCACGGCATCATTTTTTTTAATGCATACTTTTTTGTGTACTTCAAAATTGTGGGTTCAATTTTGGTTCATACTACACTATCATTCTAATTTCATTATAAATTTATAATTTATTAATTGTATTTTATCTATAAATCACACAACTTATAAAGTGTTTCCTATTTTCAGCTAGGGGTTAATTTTTGTGCATTAAAAATATATTTGGGTTGGGATTATTTGATTCTTGGCTTGCATGTCAACCATTCTATTGAGGAAAATATGTAAGAACTACATTATTATAACCAATTTAAGAGGTGTTTATTGAATGCATTCATTTTGTGAGGTTCTTCAAAGAATTTTTTTGCCTTACTATTATAATAGATTCCAAACATTACTTCCACACTCTCATGTAGGAAAATTAAAACCTTATTTATGAAAACACCATGCTCTTTTCACAATAATGTTCCTTCAACAATACATGGTTATATTTTTTGAAAATAATATGAAGACAAAACAACACAACTCTATACTACTCTCATTAATTTCAAGAAAAGACACCCTTCTTCAGTCTTCATAGGACACATTTTCATGCTTGCAACGTCATATTGACACCATGGAAATACTTTCATTGAACATAGTCTACCTTATGTCACTGATTCAAATCCTATTGACACATCATCATCTTTTGTTTTTCCTAATCATGAGTTTTTATTGAATTTGATGCACCCATTGTTGCATTTGTTACAACCCACACTTCATATTCACCCACCATTGTGTTTAGATAATTTTAGAAGCACACAATTGGTTTTGGATCCCGTATTCTCCATTCCATGGCTCTTTGGTGAATGCATAGGTAAACATTTTCAAGGAATCACTTCCCCTATTTAATGTGTTCATTAGATTTCTCACCATGGCATTGGATATAAAGAAAATAATTTTTAATTGGGTACACTTCATGCACACTCACATGTTTTTATTTACTCCACTCTTCATGATGATATTGAGCTTCAAATGATTTATTTTGCACACTTTCTTAGACATGAGATAACTTACACTAATTTATTCATACATGAGAGTCATGAAACTTCTAGAGATGATTCCTCACATGTATTGTTTGTGCGCATGGCATTAGATCATATGCAATCATATTCATGTACCATCTATATTCACCTATAATGGATTTAAAATCATTCATAGTGACATCTTCAATGTTCTTTGAGTGGGCTCTATAGGTGTCGATCATCTATCATTCAACTATATTGGTTACACATTACT
Organism: Taxus chinensis; assembly: GCA_019776745.2. Taxonomy (NCBI): domain Eukaryota; kingdom Viridiplantae; phylum Streptophyta; class Pinopsida; order Cupressales; family Taxaceae; genus Taxus; species Taxus chinensis. Next base: position 303,623,548 of record CM034146.1, read on the forward strand.
CATTATGCCTAGTAGCACTCCTTTTTTTGGAGAAACTCTATTTGACATTTCTCCCTTATTTTGAAACAACTCTAATATTATCATTTATCCTTACTTTGATAGTTAGACAACTCCTTATTTTTAGTAATGTTGGTGTATACAATATCTTATTTTCATATTTAGTTTTTTGGGTTGTATACTTACAGTAAGTTATAAAGTACCATGGGGGGTTTGTTTTCATAGCCTAATCTAATTTCATACATGTGTGCCTTGTTTTGTACACCCTTTTATTATTTTTTATGTATTCACATCACTATTAGTACCATGTTATTTATGAGAGACCATTTTCTATATCATTTAACACCTTGACAATTAGACCATCTCCTTTTAGTGAGCATTTTTTGGCATACCCAGCTTCTTTCATCATTTTGGAGTAACTCTGATTTTATCACTTATCCTTTCTTCAATAGTTAGACAACTCTTTTTTTTAGAAATTTTGGTGTATACAATGTCTTATTGTCTTATTTGGTTTTTGGGATGTATACTAACACTAAGTTATAAAGTGCCATGGGGGGTTTTTTTTCATAGCCTAATCTAACTTCATACATGTTTGCCTTATTTTATACACCATTTTCTTAGATGTTATGTATTCTCATCACTATTAGTGTCATTTTATTTGTGAGAGACCCTTTCATGTGTTGTTCAACACCTTGACAGGTAGACCATCTCTTTTTAGTGAGAGTTTTCTAGCATACCCAACTTTTGTCATTGTTCATAGTTCGAGTAATGGATTCATACCACCTATAGACACTCAAATTTTTTACTTGTAATTTAGAAACCATTTATTTGAATATGCACTCTTGTTATGCTACACACAACTTCTCCATTCCCATTTAGAACTTTTTGAGGTCCATTGTTTAGCTTGTTTATCTTTACACACCAAGAAGTTGAGACATCCTAATAATTCAATGCATGAAATATTTATAGAAATATTATCTTACAAATCCCAAATCTCATTCATCATGTTCCATGCTCCTGTTCAAGACCATACAGTCTGGTTATGGTTGTACCATATGGTCTTGGCCTTTTTATATAGTCTTAGACCGACATGTATTCAAACTACACTTTAAATTTCAAATATTTTGTTCGGTCTTATACTTCATTAGGGTCTGAATTTCTTAGAAAAATCATCTACATAACCTTATATAAGCAAGTAAACACTACCTCATTTTCTAGCTGAGAAATCATAAGGCAATGCCTTAAAGCACTCACTTCTTACACTTGTAAAAACAATCCAAAGCTCCCTAAATCTTGGAATTTCACATCTACATTCATTAGGTAAGTATCCACATCAAATATGAAGCTATAAACTATATCAAGGAAGCCAATTATCTCATTTACAAGCATTCAAACATCCTCTCTCCATTTTTTTAGCAAGAGCTAAGTCAAAGCAATAATGGTCAAATAAATTTCCAAACCTAATTGATCTATCAAGATATCACATGTTACGTCAAGAATGAAATGTGGTTTAAGGCATATTTGGAGTAGTGCCAATGTCTGTGGTGCACGAGGGTACCCATAACCCTTATAATGTTAATTTTTCAGAACTCTTCATCCATGGATATGGTTTGAGGTGATGTTCAGTCCATTTATATAGTTTCACTGCATGTGCGATAACTAGGTTTTGACAGTGACAGAAAAATCCATGAAAGCAAGCAACGCATAATTTTTCAAGAGCTAACTCAGAGTAGGTCCTAGACCATGTGGTATGGACCTGAATGTGTTATATGGTTTTCACTCAATAATATTTCTATTTCCAACTCAATTTGTAAATATCTCTCAAGTTCAGTTTTTCAGGATTTATAAGAAATGAGTAATAGACTGATTATAAATCCATAAATAAGTTGTTGAAGATTATAGATTACAAAGTGCAGAATACATAATGTAATAACAAGAGCTAAAGAAAATAGCAGGAAATAAAAGAGATAGGATATACCAGATTTAAGTGGGGAAACCCGAAGGAGAAACCCCCACTATAATAAAGCATTGTTTGTATTAAGAATCTAAAATACAATTTTTACCCAGCACTTCCACTTCACTCCTTGCTCTCTCTTAGAAAAAATAACAATGCAATAATAATGATGGTTACCAACCAACTGATCTTCTATATCAATACCAATGTATACTTTGGTTTATTAGCAATCTCGAGAGGGATTTCCATGATTCAGTCACTTTGTTCCACTCTTAAATGTGTAAGACCATCATTATAAAGTTTAATACATAAATTTTAAGATAATGTGGGGCGTACAGTAGTGGTAGATATCCCACTTGACATTATCACTCCAACACTCCCCCTTAATGTTAAGTGGGAATCATGTACAAAACATATTAACATTTTTTCCTTATGTCAAGTCACCTTTTGGTACAAAAGGAATTACAATCCATAAATCAACTCGTGATTTAGGTTGGAAATCAAAAAACACTTGTTCCATAGTTTTTCAATTCCATGGTGCACTAAAGCAGAGTTCCATGAGTTTTTCAACTCTATAGTACACTACCGCAGTGTTTCACGGACTTATATAATCCATGAACAATCATTGCGTGGGATTGCAGTTCTGTGGTGCACTATAGTAGAGTTCTGTGGGTTTTTTTTCAACTTCGTGGTCTACTAATGCAGTATCATGTGGACTTATACAACCCGTGAACAATGCATTGTGAATTTTAGCAAGACCATGAGAAAGTTTTTTTTCGTGGTTCAAAACAATGTTCCAAGGATCCCATAAAAGCTGCAATACAAAGGAACATATACAAAATAAATTCTAAGAATAAGTGCTTTATATATGAAGACTTATATCAGATTATGGATAATTTTATAAAACAATGCATTCCCATAACTAATGTTTTGTTGGGATTTACAAGTAAATTCACATAGCATGACCATTTACTTATGAAAAAATGGAGGAAGTATTGGAGGTTTACAACATCCATTAAGAGGTGGCATTATCATGCACACTCCCCATCAATGGAAACTCTTATAAGCCCAAAAAGGCACAAAATTTGTAGAACTTAACAGAACACAGCGTATTTTTGAATATATCTACAACTTGATTTTCATTCGAGCAGAACTTGAGATCAATGCCACCATTCAAGACTTTTTCTCTAATAAAGTGCATATGAACTTCAATATGCTTGGTCCTTTGATGTTGAAATGGATTATTTGCAAGAGCAATGCAACTTTGGTTATCACATATAATAGTAGTGCTCCCTTTGACACCCATATGTATCTCATCTAATAGTATTTTCAGCCACATAGCTTCTTTTGCAACTTCCATATCACTTCTACACTTTGCTTCAGTAGAAGATATAGACATTGTTAGTTGCTTCTTTCTACTCCAACTGATGGCACCTACACCAAACTTGAATACATATCCAGAATTAGACTTTCTATCTACAACATCACCAACATGATCAGAATCACAATAGCTAAATAATTGTGCATCATTCGAAGAGGAATAAAATAGACCATAGTTAATCGTTCCTTTAATATATTTCAAAATTCTTTTTGTCCTTTTCCAATGATCCTGATAAGGTTCTTGCATAAATATTGAAACAACTCCTACTGCATAAGAAATATTAGTTATAGTAATAGTCATATTAATTAGACTACCAACTAGCTATATATACATAGTAGGATCAAATTTAGCTCAAACGGGTTTGGTATCTAATTTGACACCAACTTCAATAGGAATGGAAACAGGTTTACAGTAAATCATGTTAAATCTTCTAAGTAGATTCACAACATACTAAGATTGAGACACAATAATAGACTTATGTTCTTAAAATATAATTGTGCCAAGAAAATGATTTAGCAAACCTAAATCAGTCATTTCAAAACGTTGTTTTAACCTTTCTTTGATCTTAACAATTAAATTTCTATCACTGCTAGTAATCAAAAGATCATCTACATATAATGAATTAATGATAATATGATTATTTTTAATCTTAACAAATATATCATTATCATAACAGGAGTTAGAGAAGCCAAGGTCATGAAAGAAAATGTTAATTTTAGCATATCAAGCTCTAGGAGCTTATTTAAGACCATACAAATACTTTTTGAGCTTACATACATAAATTTCCTTACCAGGTTCTTCAAAACCTTTAGGTTTCTTCATGTAGATTTCTTATTTTAAATCAACATTAAGAAATGCATTTTAACATTCATTTGGTGAATCTCCCAATCATTTTGGGTAACCAAAGAAAGAAGAATTCTAACAATGCTCATTTTTTCTATAGGTTCAAAATTATCAACATAGTCAAGACCAGGTTTCTGAGTGAAACCACGAGCTACCATAATTTCCTTGAATTTATTTATTTCTCCTATAGTGTTACATTTTATCTTATACAACCACCTAGATCCTACAACGCTTATCTTAGAAGGATGAGGGACAAGTTCCCAAGTTTTATTTTTAATCAAAGCATTGTATTCGTATTTCATAACCTGAATCCACTATCATCTTGACAATATTCTTCAAAAAAATTGGTTCTTCCTCATATAGGGTCATCAAAGAATGATAAGAATTTTGACTATAAGTTACCTTTCTAAGACTAACAGGATTAGACTCCTTAACCAGATTTGGAGCCCATTAGGAATCTTAGGATGCAAGACATTTTGAGATGACTCCCCCTCAATCTCCATCATATCTAGATCATGATAATCAATATTTTGGAATTTTATTTCCATAATGTTAGGAGAAATATTATCATGTTCTTTCTCAGGAGAAACAGAGGAGGGTTCATGAGAAGCATCACAGAAAGTCTTTTCTAAGACTTGAAAAATTATGTTTTCAATAATGTCATGCTTGAAAGGATTATAAAATCTTAGTCCTTTAGTTTTACAATCATAGCCAACAAAGATACATGAAAATGAGCTTGGATCAAGCTTCTTCCTTTTTTATTTTGGAATAAATATAGAGGTAGGACTACCAAATATTCTTAAGTGAGAGACATCTAGTTCTTGCTTTGTCCATACTTCATAAGGAGTAACTTGATGAAGATATTTAGTTGGCACTCTATTTAGGATACAGACTGCAATATTCATGGCTCCTACCCATATAAATTTAGGCACATTTTCAGCATGAATCATGGTCCTAGCCATTTCTAAGATAGTCCTATTTTTACTTTCTACAATGTCATTTTTTGTGGGGGATAAGGAGTGGTCAATTCTCTTTGAATTCCACATGACACACATAAATCATCAAACTTTTTGCTGACATATTCTCCTCCATTATCAGTCCTAATTCTTTTAATTTTTAGATTAGAAGCATTCTCAACTAGAGCTTTAAATTCCTGAAACTTAGATCGGACATCAGAATTTTTCTTAATGAAGTAAGACCAAGTCATTCTAGAGATGTCATCAATAAAGCAAACATCACACAAAACACCACTGAGAGACAGAACTTCAAGTGGTCATCTTACATCACTGTGAATCAGTTCTAATAACTAGAAAGAATTGGAATCATGATGTTTTTGAAATGGTTCATCATGTTTCTTACCACACAAGCAACTTTCACATGTTTCATGATCAGATTTCATCTTAGGAAGACAAACAACAATATTAAGTCTAGACATTTTGTACAATATTTTTAAATTTACATGACCTAATATTTCATGCCAAAGCTAAATATCATTCCTAGAAGAAGAATAAAATCAAGACTCAAACACAAAACCATCAAAGATATACAAGCCATTTTTCTAAATACCAGAAGAAATAATATTACTGAACTTATCTTTTACATACCACTTATCTTGCAGCAAAACAACTTTACAATTTTCTTTAATTAGCTGAGAGCAAGACAAAATATTATTTTTTAGTTGAGGAACAAAAAATACATTCCTAATTACACCATTTGACAATTTAGCATTGCCACAAGCTTCAAATCTAATAATGGAGTTGTCTCCTAGATAGGTATTTTCCTCATAATTGACAATATCTGAGAGGATTCCTGGAATACAAGTTTTGTGCCTAGACACACCACTTTCAATAATCCATTCATTATCATTTGAAGTTGAAAAGGTGGTATACATGGTAATAGACTGCTCAGGTACATTTTCTTTATTTTTCTTCTAATTTTTATTAAGATTATTAGGCTTGTTGTTCTTAACATTCTTGACTGATTTTTTAGTGTTCACTATACAATAATCCTCTTTATGCTTTGCAATAGGATGGACAGAGCTTCCTAAGAACTTTGAGAGAAAGAGCTAATTTTTTCAGGGGGTTTTTTTTCCAATGGGTCGTGTCTCTACACTAGTCATGAGATCCCATATCTTCCTAGCCATAAAACGGTCTTTTAATCTTACTCTCCAAATAATATAATTCATTCCATTTAACATATGAGACTTATCCAACAAAAACTAGTTGAACTAGCCAATTTTAATGCTCAGACAATATTTGCAACAGATACAACTAAAAAATGAACCAAGAGAGCTCAAAAGAGACAAAGTGCAAGTTACAGACCTTCTTTTTAGTTATATGGTCACGAATAAATGAAACAAATAATTCACCGAAGGCTGCAGAGCAAAGCTCTAAGATTTCCAAATTTGGAATATGTGAGGCAAAGACACTTAGAGAACCCACAGCACATATAAAAAATTAAATTTGTAGTATAAATAAGATTGTGAAAGCCTCATAACACAAGAAATTTGAACTCTGCGATATAAAGAAATATACAACCACGATGCAAAAAAAAAAAATAAACCTGTGAATGGAGAAAAATACGACATGTGTTGATTTTCTATTAGGTTACACTTTGCAGTCTTACATAATTGAAACAAAGGACAAAAAATGCAAAAAAATGTGGACACATTCTATTTTTTCACGAGTGACATGGACTCACAAAGTCTTAGTCAAACAATGCCACTTTTTAATGATCAGGTGACTAAAAAAAGACACTTGGCAGATTTTTTCCAAACTATAAATAAATTGCTTTAGGTGGACTTAAAGTCCCCAGAATAAGATAAACTTTTTTTAAATAAAATTTGTGTCTTAAATCTAAAGATAGGTTTCACAATATAAGAGGCCAAGTCATAGAAATTATTAACACCCTAACACTTGTGAAGACTAACACATTAGAATATTAAAATACGTGTCAAGATTCAATTAGTTCTCACTTCACAATTCTACCAAAAATAATAAGGAAAGACTTGGACACACGTGGATCCTTTTAAATGGCTCACTTTTCACAAGTTTGACAAATTCTGACAAATGTGAAAAAGGTGGAAAAATCAGATTAGATAGCCCACTACCACACTTAGAAAATTTGACAAATGTGAAATTTGAAGGCACACGGAGCAATCCTATTGGCTTGGATTTTATAAAGATAGAAAAAGCTAATAAAATACTGACAATGCAAATATAAAGCGATTTGGAGATTTCTTATTGGATCACAAAGGAAATATTAGCCCGGAAGCGAGTGATGGAGGAACAATTAGTGCTATTTCTACCGTACTGGCTGTAAAGTGTCTACTTTTTCACTCAGATCTGACTATGAAGGGGCTTCACATTGACTCAAATCGGATGGTTGAAAAGCCACAAGCACAGTCCACTTCCACGCTGGGATCCACACCTTTAGCTTGGAAAATGATTCTACTACAACAAAAACCTCTGATCAAAAAAGTGGGTCCGCAATATCCAGCTAAGGTGTAGTTCACGTGGGAGAAGGATAAAAAAGGTGTGACCTACCTGAAGGTGTCAGATGGTTGTCTACATCAGGCTTTGGACAAAGTGAATCTTTCCCTTGTTTGTAAGTTTCTCAGATCTAGACCTAATATTGATGTCATTAGAAAATGGGCTTGTAGAAAGTGGCAAAAAAAATGGATATGAGCATCACCACTATGTCTAGGGGTTATTTTCTAGCCAAATTTAATTAGCAGGTTGATTTGGAAATGGTGCTTTTGGGAGACCCATGGTGGTTGGGAAATATGGGTATTTTTCTGAAATGGTGGTATCCTGGGTTTGATCCTAATACTAAGAATATACACACCATTCCAATATGGTGTAGGCTTCTAGGACTACCCCTGTAATTTTGGGATGATGAGATTCTATTAAATGTTCCTAAATCTCTCAGATCTCCAATTGGAATGGATGGGCCTACAAGGAACAGATCCAGACTAGATTTTTATAGATTATGTATTTCTTCTGAAATAGAGCAGGAGTTACTGAATCTTATCATTCTACATTCTAAGTATGGAATTTGGCATTAAAAGATTGAATATGAAACCTTTCATCTGAGATTCAAAAAATGTCATAAAATAGGACATTTTACTAGGAGATGTCCTAACAAAGAGATCTCTCAAGAGGAAAAAAAGGAAAGCTTGATAAGACTTTTGAGGAATCTGATAAGATACAGGAAGTTAGGTTGGAAAACAAGGATGTAGGAAAAAATAAAGATCAAGGGTAGGCTGAAGGGTTACCCCTTCACCAACTAGAGCTGAAATACAAGAAAGGTAAAAAGGGTTTTAGAACTCCAATTAGGAAACCATTGATCTGTAGGAAGCTCTGGCATCCTAAAACCCCAGCAACGGGTGCATCTAAATTCATCCAACCTCTACATAATATTTAGATTCACAGACTCCAGTAAAGGTGATTCTAGAGGTTGATGAGCAAACTGAGACAGTTATAGTGAATCTTCTATCTAAGGAGGTTGATCAGAATGGACTTTGGGATAAGAATAAGGACACTAGAGTTGTGCCAGGGGCAATAGCAACTGAAAATGATCCATTATGCACCATTGAGGAAGTCCTAATTGAGGAAAAAGAAATGACTGTATCCGAAACCTCACTGAAAAAAGTCTCTTTGTTGTTTAAGAGCAGTTCTCCTAAAAGTGGGAACCCCCTATCCAATACAAACTCAACATCTTTACAACCCCTTGACAATGAGAAGGAAGAGAAAGAGGAGGGGGAAATTATGCCACTCAAAGAAAATATGATGTCTGATGGAGATCCAGATCCCAATGGTTTTTTAGAGGTTAAATAAAAAAAGAAAAGATTGAAGGGATTTGAGAAGATCCCAAATTCACTTTATAATGAGAAGAAAAAGAAAATTGATAACTGGGGAGCTTCAACATCTAGAACTACAAGATCATCTACTAGAAGAATAGCGGATTTTAGAAGTAGCTCTAAAAGAGGTAGAACTTCAAAGAAGACACTTAGAACCAAAAGAACAGAGGAAGATATTGCAGATGGTACTCAAAGCCAATTGAGCCATCAGGAAATTACATCACCTATATCTTTTAGATGAAGATCATCATCTCCTAGAATATTCGAGGTTTGAATGGAAAATCTAAACAAAGAATAATCAAAGAGTTAAGAGTTTCTAGTAGGCCTAACATTCTACTTATGCAAGAAACAAATATGAATTCTAAGGTACTTGTAAATTGTAAAAACAATTTTTGGGAAAATTCAGACATGGCTGCAGTGGATTCTCAGGGAGCTTCAGGTGGCATGGCTACTTTTTAGGATAAGAAGCATTATACTGGTATGATTATTTTTGAAACTAGTAACCATCTTGCTATTAAATTCCATGTTATTGAAAATAATTGTACTTGGATCCTTTCTAATATCTATGCACCCAATATGGTTAGTGGAAGAAGGAAACTCTGGAACAATCTAAAGATTTTTAGAATTCAACATAGTTATGACAACTGGCTTATTATGGGTGACTTCAACTCCCCATTAAATCCAGGGGAAAAACAAGGGGGTAAATCTTGTTTCTTTAATGGTATGGATGAATTTGTTGCTTTCGTTGCTGATCTAAATATCATGGATGTGGACCTTCATGGCAATCAGTATACTTGGACAAATAGAAGGTTGGGAGGGATATGATTTAAGTGAAACTGGATAGAGCTCTTATCTCTGTAATTTGGATTCTTCACCAAGACTTTCTTCTCACCTCTCTGCCCAGAATTGGATCTGATCACAATCTGATAGTTTTAAATTTTGTTAATTGGGTTAAGCCCACCAGGAGCTCCTTCAAATTCAAAAATATGTGGATGGAGCATGATGACATCTTTGACAGGATCAAGGAATGGTGGAATTGGGTGGGAGAAGGAACTGCTCAATTTAGGCTTATTCAAAAGCTTAAAAATGTCAAAAAAATAGGTTAAAATTTGGAATAAAGAAGTCTTTGGGAATGTTTTTGTGAGAAAAAAGGAATTAAAATAGAGACTCCAAGATTTGGAAAATAAAATAAATTCATAGGGGAGGTCTTTGGAGGATCATTTAGTGGAAAAAATATCCTTTCAGAGTTACACATGGTTTGTAGCAGGGAAGAATCCCTATGGAGACTTAAATCTAGGGCTATATGGCTGAAAGAGGGTGACAGAAATACAAAGTTATTCCATATGACCACATTGAAGCATAGATCTTGTAATAGGATTATGAAAGTTTCTAAAGGTAACAGCATCATCATAAAAGATCCACGGATCATCAAGGAAGAAGCTCTCAGATTCTATGAAAAATTGCTCAATGAGAAGAGTGCTATTAATGATATGGCTGACTCTTTTATGTTAGAAGCTATCCCACAAGATAAAATTGAGGAGTAGAGATTTAAAGATATTACCAAAGTTGTTACTTTGGAGGAGCTTTAGAAAGCTATTTTTACTCTTGAAGGAGATAAGGCTCCGAGGGACCAGATGACTTCTCTGTAAAATTTTTTTAGAAATTTTAGGAAATTTGCTCGGATGCTCTCCTTAGGGTTGTAAATGAATTCTTTAGAACTAGATATCTACTGAAAAAGATTAATAATAATCACATCATGTTGGCTCCCAAAAAAATGGACGCTAAAGATTTCAAATATTTCTGACCCATTAGCTTGGTTAATGTTGTCTACAGAATTTTTACTAAGATTATTGCCACCAGACTGCAGTTCATTTTGAATGATTTAATCTCAAAACAACAAAGTGGATTCATCAGAGGAAGGATAATTCAAGATGGTGTGATCATGGTGCATGAGATTATTCATTCTATGGATAATAATAAAAAAGCAAGCATGGTCCTTAAACTTGACATGAATAAAGCCTTTGATAAAGTTTCCTGGTCTTTTCTTGACAAAGTTCTGGCCAAATTTGGTTTTCTCAACAAATTCATAAGAATTATCAAGGCTTGCATTTCTATTGCTAGATTATCTATGGTGGTTAATGGTGAACCAGTGGGGTACTTTACCAGTAGTAGGGGATTAAGACAGGGGGATCCTATATCCCCTCTTCTCTTCATTATTATGGTGGATAGCCTCAGCAGAACTATTACCAAAGCTGTTAAAGATGGTCTTCTAAAAGGCACTAAACCTACCTCTACAAATCAAATGGCTTCTCATCAGCAATTTGTAGATGACACTATCCTTCTTTTAGTGGCATCTATCCTAGAAGCTAAGGTGATCAATTCCATTCTAAAATTTTATGAGGCTGCTTCTGGACAAGAGATCAACTTTGATAAAAAAATTATTTTCTTTTTCAACACTCCTTTGGAAAGACAGAATAGAATTGCTAAAATATTGGGATGTAAAATCAATTTACTTCCCACTACTTATTTGGGGCTCCCCCTTGGTACTAAAAAAGTCTCAATAAAAGTTCTGGAATGATTTACTGGAAAGATTCCAAAAGAAAATGGCCAGATGGAAAGGAGCCATTCTTTCCAGTGCTGGTAAATGTTTGCTTATCAAAAGCACTCTTCAAAATCTGCCTATCTACATTATGTCTCTATATAACATTCCTTCTACCTTCAGAGAAAAAATTGAAAGGATCTAGAAACACTTTTTATGGTAGGGAATGGAGGAAAAATTCAAATATCACCTGGTTTCCTGGGATCAAGTGTGCACTCCTAAAAGGATTGGGGATTGGGCATAAAAGATATAAGAAAAATGAATATGGCCTTAATTGCAAAAATGGGTTGGAGAATGCTCTCGGAGGAACAACCATCGATTGATATCATTAAGGCTTATATCTTGAATAACAAATAAATTTGTCTTTCCTTCATGATGAACAAATTCCCCATGGTTCCATTTTCTAGAACAACTCGATTCTTGTTAGGAATTTTATCAAGCAAGGTTGTAGATGGAAAGTGGGAAATGGTAGAGACATCAATTTTTGGGGAGATAATTGGTCTAATCTTAGCCTTAATGATAGATTTGGTGTAGAAAATGATAGTCTTGAACATAAATATGGTACTAAGGTCATTGACTACATGGAAATTGATGGAAATAAGAAGAGATGGAAACATTTCTCAGTGGATAGAATTGAATTGAACTCCATGTTTTCCTCTCTTCAGGAGCAACTAGACCTCATCCCCTTGGATTAGTTAGAAGTCAAGGATGAAATTATATGGCACAAATCCAAAGATGGGGATTATACGGTTAAATTTGGATATAATTTTTACTTTGAGAATATCCAGAGTGATTTTAATTGGAGCAAGATTTGGATGACTGAGCTAACCGCTAAAATTAAATATTTTTTGGCTTGTGCTCAGAGGTAGAATTCTTACTAATGATAACCTGATGAAGAAAGGATTCATTATGCCTAATAGGTGCCACCTTTGAAAAAAATATTATGAAGATATTAAGAACCTTTTTGTCCACTATGAGTATGCTTCAATTATTTGGAGTTATGCCTTTTCCAAGTTCAATGTTTTCTGGATTGTGCCGAAGGATTTCATTCAGTTTTGGATCCAATGGAATCCTCCTTTTAAGCACTGTGTTGTGACAAGACTTTGGAAATTGTTCATGCCCCATATTATATGGAGGATTTGGAAAGATAGGAATGATATCATTTTCAGAAATAATAAACAAAATTGCAAGCTCAACTTTTTTAAGATTGGTCATGCTATTAAAGATAATATTGGGAGATTCAAACCTCCCAAAAATAAGAAATATCTTGAGAATGAAGAATATATTCTTTCCAATTGGAAGATAGGAGCTGCAAATTTACAGATTAGGAATACCTTAACCATTGATAGGTCTTTGATTCATTGGATCCCTCCTGAGATTAACTAGAATAAACTAAACTTTGATGGTGCCTCCAAGGGTAATCCTAGTTTTGCTACTGGGGGAGGTGTACTTTGGGATTATAAAGGCTGTTTAGTTGTTGCTTATGCTAGTAAAATGGGGATTCAAACAAATCATTTTACATAATCCCGAGTTTCTCTATGGGGGCTAAGGGTTACAAAATATTATAATATACATAACTTAATTTTGGAAGGGGATTCACTAAATATCATCAATCACCTAAATTAATTTTCTCCTCCTAGTTGGACTGTCAAGGACTTTATTATGGAATCCAGAAGTATTTGTCAAAATTTCAAGAATATCATCATTAGACATACTTATAGGGAGGGGAATAAGGTTGCGGATACCTTGGCCAATGTTGGCATCAATAATAATCTAAACATATGGGATAATGAAAATTACATCCCTTAGAAGGTACATAATAGCATTAATGTGGATAAATATGAGCTTTCAAACGTGGAGTAGAAATAATAATGGTATGGAGCGGGCTTCAGTAGAGGTGAAAGATCACACATGTGAGAATTATCATCCTAATTACAACCACATTAACTCCATTGAGCCTTGCACAAATGGACAGGGGTTCTTAAAAACTGGGACACACATAATGAAGAAACATATTCAAATGAGGTTTTTGAGCAAAAAAATTACAGGAATAGCATAGAAGAAGAAAATGGGAGGTGCACCATGCCAATTGGAGCCTTGCAGTGATCCGGTCTAGAAGAAAAATGAGGAGCTATGGAACCTCTTACACAATGGCATCATTATAATTTTATAGAACACATTCAGGGTCACGATCAGAATATTTCGGTTCATTTTGCAATGGAACTGGAAGGATATAAAGGTGAAATATGGTGGCCACTGTGTTACTATCAATGAAGAGTTGATTGCTGAGGCTATAAGCCTAGAATTAGAGGGTTACCATTTTTTCAGCAAATGGATTGAAAGGGTCGCCGAGGCTAAGAAATTATCTAATGAGGGAGAGGAGCTTGAATTTTTTTATGTGGGAATTAGGGTGAGTTCCATTCCCAAGCCATTTGATGAAGTGACAAATATGATGGTTAGGTATATTTCTCTGGAAGGGCGATACAAAAATGTCCCTGTTAAACATTTATTTTTTCTAAATAATTTAGAAGGTAATTTGTGGTTTGCTTCCCACACTACCTACTTAATTCCCTTTAGCACTCAATTTTGGACTTTCAGAAGCACTCCTGTGCTATCCCTCTCCACCAGGGCCTCATCTTCCTGCTCCATAAGCTTTGTGTCTCCAAATTCCCTGTCTTCTCGACCACTCCCAATGTACCGCATGTCACTACCTCCACTTCTCCCACTCCCATACTTGAAACCAATTCCAAATCCAAGACCAAGAACCCCAAGCTTCCAAAAACTGACACCCATCACTTTGCCCAGGTTCTCAGAAGCACCAAAGAGCTGGAAGTTACGTAAAATTTTCTGCATATCAGCAATGTTGGTCTGGATATGGCCCTACATCAGGAGGGGAATCACATGCCTTATAGATTGGAATATGGAGAAAGAGATGAAGCAACTTAAGAAGGACATGCAGTGCATGGAAAGCATAGAAAGGGAAAAGAAAAATTGATGATGATAATGACATTGGAAAGGATCAGATTGCTGACATTTATAAAAAGTTGAACTCACTAGATAGTAGATTGGGAAGAGAAAAAGACAGATATGATCATAACATGGATATTTTCAAAGCCATCAATGAATTCTTAGAGCAACAAGTTCGAAGCATTACCATACTTAGTGGGATCACTAACACTATTTAGGGGAATGAAAAAGAGAGGAGCCAGACCATCTCGCAGCTGAATGCTTCTGACCCAATGCACATCACCACATTGGCGTTGTTCACCTCACTACAAACTATCTAGTCCAGAATTGAAAAAGCATCCAAGAAGTAAACTCACTTAGGATGGAGGGTGTCACTTTGTAGTTGCTGATCTTTTTTGGTCTTTTTGTTGTGACTTTGCTACTTTTGTGTTGTTTTATTACAGTTTATGTTATGTTTTGTTTCTTTCTTATAAATTTATTTTGGGTACTGCCAGACTTAGTGTTTTATCTAGATTTTGATCCTTTTTTGTCACTATAAATTATAGATATTTATGGTACATAAACAATGATTATAATATAGGTATAGTCCTTTAATTTATAGTAATTTACCAATAATGAATTAATAATAATTAAATTAGGCTTCGCAATAATATTAGATTAATAACAATTAATAAATTATAATTATCTTTTTAGCTAAGGTTACCATGGGAGAGGGCTCCTAGCCCTTTGTGGCATCTAAATAAATCTTTCGATATCGGGCAGACAAAACATATCCATAGGATGGAATTTTAAGTGGCATCAACTAGCCCAAGGATTAAACTCACGTTATCATGGTAGCCCTATAAACCGAATGGAATCCAAACCATCGGCAGTAGGCCCCCTAATCACAAGAGCTGAGATTTAAACCTTGCTACCCTCCCAATAACTAAGAGACCCAATAACCGTTACACGACTACCCGTTCAGATAATATTTGAGCGTTAATATTAATGTTCTTATCAACATGGTTAGCTTAAAAATTATACTGATGGAGCCCGAAAATGAAAAACTCTACAGAACCCTAGACATGACTTCAAGCTTCTTCAACTCATGGAGGCAAAGATAAAAGCTACTAGGGGTGGAGGGGATCTTTCTGGAGGTGTGGATGGGCTGTTCTCTTCTAGTATCTCACAGATATTTTTGAGGGAGGCAGTACATGGCTCTACTAATAAATCCATAATATAAGCTTAGCTTCAAGACCTATACTGGTACTATGTGTAGACCTTTCTCCTCTGCCTAACAAATCCTTAAACATACATAGTAGGAAATCAAGAGACGACAGAAGATTTCCATGTTCATAGAGGTGGTATCTCGAAGGCGAAACCCCACTGTATAGAGCACTGTTTGTATTAAGAATCTCACATGGCTAGGAGGTGTACCCAATGGTTCCACTTCTCTTCTTGGTTTCTCTTAGAAAAGAACTTCTTAGTGATGGTCGACCTCCTCTATTCAATGTTGGATAATAATGATGGCTACTAATGAACTAGATGTAATGATGGAGCAATCCCAATGTTTTCCCTTCAGTTTTATGAGCTATCCTGAGAGGGCTTGTCCATGATACCAATATCTCTATGAGTAATGGCCCCTACTCCCATAAAAAATATGATGGAAGACCATAGTGGTGTCCTCGAGATTTCACCCTAAAATCTATGGGACTACCCCCTTTTAAGAACAAATTGTTGGTTTTCAATGTAATGGATCGTTTTGTGTTTGTTTTCTTGTAGTTGTTTGCATTTCTCTAAGGTATCCCCAGAGAGTCATAAAATCTCAAATTCGATAAATACCCACATGCTAAAGCTCACTCAACCCCTTTGCCAGGTTTTGTCTGCAGAGAATTTTAATTATTTATTTATTAAATAAATAAAGTTCTTGTTTAAAATAAATTGAGCTAAAATTGCAGGATTGAACCCATACTGAAGCATTTTCACCCCATTAGTGCTTTTACTTCTTAATGGAGTGTTCACTCGAGGGGAAGAATGTTTAACTGACCAACTAATTTGGCAGGTTATTTTTTGAAGTAATTGTCTGCAACTTTCGGCATTTTTTTTTGTTATTTTTTATTTCTTCTATGTTTTTGTTTTTCTCCGTTTTTCATCTTGCAATCCCCATAGCCTATTCATTCCTCCTCCAAGACATTTTCCCGGGCCTAGGTTTTTGAGAGGCTATCTATTGTTTTTAATTGCTAATCAATCTATCTAAAGGTGACCAGAGCTCAAGATTCCTTCATGATATTGCAACCAGGTTGCTTGGTCCAAAAAGGTGCAATAATGGATTTTATGAAAATAAAAAAAAATACTACCACCAATGTGTAGAGCACGAGGAAAAAATACACTTTTAGAAAAAATAACACCTAAAATGGAATCACGGAGTTAAATTTATGGCACTTGTAAGTTTTTGATGCTAAGCATCTTCCCGAACCCTTTCCAAAAATGGAAATTTTTAGATTTTCTTCACCAAAAATCCAAAAAAGGAAATAAAATGTTGCTGATGAGTTTTCACACAAATTTTATAGGCAGAAGTCATAATACAAGTCACACTTTTTGGGAATGATGGTTTCTTAATGCAAGTCACATTTTTAGA
This sequence comes from Taxus chinensis, assembly GCA_019776745.2. Taxonomy (NCBI): domain Eukaryota; kingdom Viridiplantae; phylum Streptophyta; class Pinopsida; order Cupressales; family Taxaceae; genus Taxus; species Taxus chinensis. Next base: position 303,640,767 of record CM034146.1, read on the forward strand.
AGCTTCCTGGCAGGTAAATATTTGCCACAATGACTTAAATGGAAAATGGGAAATTAGACCCTATCAAGCAGGGTAAAATTTCACCTACCTGCTCCTCATGATTTTCCCACAAAGGATTTATTTAAATCCAAATCAAGTCACACTTTTTAGCTTGCGTGGAAATTTGGAGTATTTGGCATAATGACTTAAGTGAAAAGCAGAGAATTAGACCCTAGAGTCAGGGTAAAATTTTACTTTCCTGCCCCTCATGTTTTTCCCATAAAGCAAGTAAAATTCACCCATGCAATTTACATTTTTTTAGAATCTTCCTGACAGGTTAATATTTAACATGAAAACTTAAGTGAAAAGTGGAAAATTAGACCCTAGCAAGTAGGGTAAAATTTTACCTGACTTCTGCTTGTGTTTTTCCCTTGGCTTATAGCCAAAAAGTGTGACCCATCCTTGCATTAGCTAAATGCCTAAAATATTAACTTCTTTTAGCTGTCGGGAAGATATCTAGTTTTTGACGCCTAGGGTTGGAAAGGATTTCTTTTTATTATTCTGGCAATCGTATATGTCGATGTGAGTGCCTACGGGTGAAGAAAATAATATTTTAGCTTGCTTGACATGCAAGCAAAGTATAAAAATAGGCGACAATAGGCTTTATAATCAGATTCGGTGAAGAAATTAGATATTCATGCTATGGACTACATACTTGTTTGAATTATTTACAAGAATACTTCATTTATGCCCATATTGGTGAAGAAAGTAGAAGTCAATGACTGATACATTAAATATATCTTCAAAATCAGAGAAAGAAATAGATCCAACTCTCATAATTGCAAGGGATTCCGAATTTTTTTATCCTATTGTATCTAATGCAGCCCATGTGTAAGTCATTGCATGGAAAATTCCTTTCAAGAGCTTGTGCATGTGCTTCCAATCTTCCAGTTGAAGCCTTCATTGAATTTACTTGTATTTTCCTTCACCTAGAGTGCTTTCCAGAATTTTAAAATTGCTCATATATGTAAATAAAAATAAAAGGTGATGAGTTTTTTCTACATTGTTTATAGAAAGAATTTTATTAGTGCATGTGCTAGAGAAGAAGAAATGAAAAATATTTAAAGATAAGAGGGGAGACATGTCAAAGGTATCACCCACAAGAAAATCACAGTCAGTTGCTTCCTGATCCAATTTGGTGAGAATCAAAGGTAATATATTTAACAACATATGGAACAAAAAGGCTTCTCAAATTCAAGGCATGAGATATCATTGAGATAATTCATTGCTAAAATAGATGACAGCAAAAGTACAATGCATATTGGATCAACATGCAAAGTATGGAGGAAGGAAAAAACAAAGAGTGTTGCAGCAGATTTCTTCTAATTTATTCTCCTCTTTCTTCTTCTTTCTCTTATTTTCTTCGACAAAGCAATTGAGTAATCAATTAAAATTGTAAAATTAGGTAATTGGATATAAAATACGTTACTTTAAGTTACTAGAAGAAGTCAATTACTTGGAAATAGGTGGCAGACATGCAAAATATAAGGTTCCATTTTCAATTATAAATTATGCATGTCATATATAGTGGAATTCCAAGAGGAAGATTGCCAACTGCTTACCCTTTTCATAGCTTTCACATGTGGCAATTCATTAAAAAATTCCTATTTGTAATTTCCCTCTATATATTATAAATAGAGGAAAATTCTATGGGTTAAAGAAAATGATCATCATCACAATATCTTAATCACAATTTGTTAATCAATATTCTTGAGTTACAGACTTTTTTCTGCAGCCCTTGATGCCATTTTTTTGAAAGATGAGGAATTTAATAAAGGTTAATTTACGGAGAAATTTGTGTCCATGGTGCAGTTTGTTTCTTACTTATTGTATGGATCTTTTGATAAAATTTGTGTTATCTGAGATTTAGATTAGAAGCTTTTTTTTTTTCCTTTACTTCTGAATATTGTGAGATCTAATTGTTTATGTTAATCCATGTGTATGAAACCAAATATGTAAAATATTGGTTGAATTACATATCTTCCTTTCTTTTTTCCCAAATTCTATTATTCCTCCTTCTGAAAATACTTCATAAAAAACTGCTCACTTGTAAAATTTCTAAGATATGGTTCATGAGCTTTGTAATTAAAGTAAAACCATTTGTAAATAGTTATTAGGATTCATACTTACCATATTGATAAACATATTACATAGTAACCTCATCGTTAAATGAGGGAGATTTATCTCATGACTCCCTAGGTTTTTAGCTATGCAGAAAATCTAGCCAAAACATCCTAATAAATTTTAATACATAAACTTTAAGATAATTTTGGGTGTATAGCAGTGGTAGATATCCCACTTGAAATTATAACCCCAACATAGTCCTCTTGGTTTCTCTGATGCACAGTCTCATATATTTCCAAAAAATCAGATTTGGCAAGTTAAGTGGTTCTATACATCCATTTTTGTAGACACAAAAATATTCACTTACTATTACATTACACCTCTAGTATGTTTTTATACACATGATTTCCAAGTACGAAGATTAGACACTGGTGACACCTTTTCTTAGTCCTTTTACTAGTTTTGACTGATTTTGATTGTGACTTGTCCTCTTACTGCTTGTATTTACATATTTTGGTCGTGTCACAGAGATTCATGTCCCCATTCTTAATATAGTTTATGTTTCTTGGATTTGGGATATTACCACCCAATAAGGACATTACCGCCCTAGCGCTAGTGTTCCTTCTGGGCATTTTTTCCAATCTACTTTATTTTCTAACTTGTCAAGTTCTTCTTCACTTTGGGCCTTTTCTTATATTTATTTCATGACATGGTTCAAATATTGGTGTCACTAAGCATTGAAATTTAGACAAGTAAATCACACACACACACACACACACACACACACACACACACACACACACACACACACACACACACACACACACACACACACACAACCTACTAATTATTAGTGGGGGTTGGAAAATTGGGGCTATCACTTTCTATCTGCCATCTACAAGAGCAACACTCAAGGACTACATTCTGGGCTGCATTATTCACTACATAAGAGGGCTTATTCAGAATTCCATATCACACATTCATATTGGGGGGAAATTATTTGTATCTAGCTATCTTGGTGCAACTAGAACAAGGGAAACCTAGTTTTAAAGGACACAATTCAATCTCACACACACTAGAACTACATAGATTCTAAAATGTAGTGTAGTGCTTAGTGACAATCACATTGGGGTGACCTTTGAAGTCAACCTGACTCAATCATATGCATTATTTATTTCATCTAATATTTTATTATATTTGTGCAGGTATCTAGGGTTTTTTGTAATTACATGTGTGACACATGAACCCTACAACAAATTTTATGTGACAAATAGTAAAAGGAAAAAGCTAAGTTCATACCTTTGAAAGTCCAAAAGTAGGGCACTTGTCATGATACTAGTTCTCATATCAGACACTAGAACCTAGGGAGGTTTTGTCCCCCTTTAGGCATTTCTATCTGAAGAAGTTCCAGACTCCTATTTCTCATACATAGCCTGCACAGTCCAGATCCATCCTTCTCAGCCTATCTCCCAGCCCAGGATCGATCCAGATCTCCTGATACAATCTAAGTCACTCTTATCTCTTATATTGCACACTTTATTTTACTTTTCATGGTAAATATTTCTTGGTATTGCTTTATTTATTTGATCTCATTCCTTTGATAAAATATTTAATATTATTAAATCAATTTTTTACTTTCAATTACATGTTGGGTTAAGTGGTGTATTGTAATCTTTCTTATCTAATTTGAGTTGTAAATCCAATTTATTTCTTATATTATATCATCCTTGTTAGATCACTAATCAACTCTAATGTATACTACACCTAATTAAATTGACTTAGAAATTTAATTTAGGGTCAAATATTTTGGTGAACCCACTTTTGATCGAACTCTTCACCTAATCTAGGATCTCCTTAGTTTTTTGAGTATTAGGCCTACTGATCTCCAAACCCTAGCTACCATAGGGTTCCATATTTGTATTGTATATTCATATCCACACCTTATTTATATCTATTATCTGCCCTGAACTGGATTTGCACAATTTTTCCTAGGGTTTCATTGTCATTTCTCCCCTTTGAGTCACTTTATAGGGCTCATAATTTCCAAATCATCTTTTGTTTCATATCTTAAGCATAAAAACTCTATTTTCAAATTTCTTCGAGTTCTTTTCTAATTTTACATATTTAGTGAAAACCAATTTTTGTTTTCCCTAATGTTTAGCACACTTTTCATAAATTCAAAATTTTCTATTTTTTTGTAATTAGGGAATAATCATAAAAATATACACTTTTGGAAAAATTGTCCAGAGGTTTTTAATTTTCATAATCAAATTCAAAAGTAACTCTTTTTTGTTTTTTTAAATTCAAAATCTATTTCGATATATGGTAATTTTATTCATTTGACAATAGTCACTTTTTCTCAACATCACTTTTTGGGTCTTATCCCCGTGGTCTCTTGATTGTCAGACCTTCATATGTTAATCCTTATTATTTTCTATAAAACTGGAGTTTCTTATATCGTTTTTACCATCATATCCCATTTGACAAGATCTCAAGTATCATTGTATCATTTACTTCAATGACACCCGAATGTAGAGTACTCTCACCAAAATAGTACACAAAATAAAGCTCTTCGATAATACGACAGCCTCCCATGTGAATTCAATTTTGAGTCGTATTTAAGCTCTTTCCATTAGTAATGATGACACATTCCATAGGACTATCTTAGATTCTATTCAATATTTACACCATGATTTTCAAGATAAATTCCAAGCTATGAATACTGAGATTACATCTCTCAAGGATGAGATACAACATCTCAAGTATACTTCCAATGCACATATTATTTATCTTTCTATGCATCACAATATTTCTAAGGCCAACAATAAGAAATGTGATACAAGTTTTTTGTCTACTACATGTGCTCATACAAGTGAGGTGAAAATCCTACATAAATATAACAATGGATATGCTACATGATATCAACCTCTTTGGTTTGACAAGCATGTTATACAACATGATATCTTATTTACGCTACTCAATAATTGCTTAATTACTCTATTACATACTCATTACTATATATACTATCATCTTGAAAGAATCAAAGGTCAAGAAATTTGCAATTATAATACAATTAATGGACATCATGATATTTATTTCTATGCTTTACAACCAAAAATACAACTTTAGTGTTGTTGGTCCAAAAATCTGTCGCCTGGACAGATCTATGGATAGACGAGCCAACAGTGTGCAGGGCTTAGCCCCTCTTTGAGTCAGAAAAGTGAAACTGGTTTATTGCTATTCTGCCAGCAGGAATCTATGCAAGTCTCACAGATTCTGCCTTCGGGGGTTGGGATCTCATCCCAGTAGAGTGTTCTAGGCTGCGAAAAGAAAGGAATGAAAGAGGGAGAAGAGAAAGAACAGATCCGAAGGGAGAAAAGAAATGAATTCCAAAGCAGAAAGGTCAGAAGATTTATGTTTTTAGTTTGGTAGTAAACAGAGCCAAACCTACTTGCATAAATAAACAAAGCAATACTGATGAGAAAATGACAGAAAAGTAGATATGAATCCAACAGATTAAACACATACAGATCTAACGTAAGAAAGATCTAATGCATAACATAGCTATTGAGCACAAAGTCTTAATATTTGTATCACTGTTTTATTCTGTTACAAGAAAGCTCAAATTCTTTCTCTCCTCACTTCTATTTTCATCTAAAAAATGTTCACCCCGAATACAACAAGTATTCCAGTATTTATAGAAGAGAGGAGAAGAAAAGCAAAAAGGAGCCAACAAATATTTACAAAGATATTTACAAAATATCTAAAAGTCATGTTGACTTTTGACAACTTGATGGATGACATCATCCCATGATGCAACATGGATGATGTCATCATTTGTGCCAACACACTTTAGACATTTCAACAAGAAATTCGGAGAATAGAGAGAGTAAGAAGAAGAAGAAGAAGAAGAAGCTACTCGTCATCGTCATCCTGCAGCTGAAAGGGGGTTGCCTGCTTCTGATGCTGCTCAGGAGATGATATGTGGAACTGAGCGCGGTATTCCAAAAACTTGTTAATCATGGGCCCAAATTGATCTTGTGATGGATCCTTGTGCCGTTTGCTGATTGCTTCGCAAGTCTCCCGTTCGCTTATGAGCTTTTCTAGGAGTTTAGAATAATCTTTCTCCGCCTCGATGAGAAACCCGATGAAGTCCCTACAGGCCAGCAGGTTGTTGATAGATTCAGTGTCAAATGTGACCTCTAGCCCCGTTCCTTGAGAAGCGATCTCTTTGAAGATCTGGATAGTTTCATCAGCTGATCTCATGGTAAAGGAAGGAGTGAGCAGCCCTGGAGACATGTTAAGGACAATTCGCTCCATTTGATGCATCGCATCCAGGGCCTCTTCCTTCACCTTGTCTATCTTTTCCAGAACAAATTCCAGCTGATCTATCCGATAGTCCAAAGTGGACATGGTTTTGTTGAGAGCCCTTGGATGGCCGAAAACTCCGAACTTGACCAGATCTTCGACTGAACAGTCGAACATTTGTTGAAAGGTCTCATGTTGGAGTCTAGCATGATCTAGCTCTTCTGATATGGGACCCGCTAATACTTGGAGTTCCTTGTTCACCTTTTTGATGTTTAGATATGAATTGATATATTCGGCGATCACTCTTTCACTGTCCTTGAGGATCTGGCTCCTCCAAGCAGAAACGGCCATACCCTGCTCGCCGATCTTTGAATATTCATTGATTTTCTCCTGGCTGAGAAGCTCAGAAGTCTCGGTGGCAGTCGTGGGAGGTGCACTACCCATCTTCTGTAAGGCTTGAAGCAGATATTTGTTCTGCTCCTTCAGTAGCCTTTTCTCTTCTTTTGTTTCCTGAAGCTTTTGACAAAGGGCGTCGACCACGGAAAGAGCTTCCCCCTGGAGACTTTCAGAAGATGTCCCCATTGTGACTTGGGTCACAGTAAAATCTGCCGGAGACAGATCCTTTTTCTCTTTGAGGGGATCGGGGTATGTAATTTCCATGATCCTCTCACCTGCAGCACTTTTAGAGAAACGTGCAACAGGCTTCAGCTTCTTTGCCCCTTTGGCTGGAATTACTGAAAAGTCCATCGGAGCGATGGGAACTTTCCTCTTTTGCTAGCTCAGCTGCTGAGAGATCCATGCTGGTCCTATGGAAGAAGGACCAGAGACAGAAGAGGGGATAGCTGCAGTAGAAGAGGGGAAAAACGTGGAGACACGCGGAGGCGGCATAAAGAGAATAGCCGAAGAAGTGCCCACGAGAGGAAGGGAAACTGCAGCTGCAGAAGACAAAGGAAGGGAAGGGAGCCCGGAAATGAGGGAAGAAATGGAGGAGGAAAGATCAGCGAGGGAGGAGAAGATAGACAAAGAGGCAGGGGAAAGAGTAGAAGAAGGGGCAGAGGACATGACCAAAGGGGTGGTCGTCTGAGTCACTCGAGGAGGGGAAGGAAGAGAAGAAGAAGGGACAGAAGGGACCTCTGTGGTTGTAGCAATGCCGACATCCTGAGTGGATGGCCGTATGGGACTATCCTCTGCTGCTTCTTTCTCTGGTGAATCCAGAGTTATTACTTGTTCTGGCGCTGTGGAAGGAGGACTTCCAGGGGCTTCTTCCTGAATGGTGCTAGGCTCACCTTCTACACCTTTACCTTTTGACTACTTTTTGGACCTTGGAGGTGCATTGCCCAATGGGGAGGTTGTGAAATCTAACCCGAGGTAGATCAGCCCGTTCATGCGGCACCAGTGCTTTGTTCTGCGCATATTCTCCTTGACCCTCTCTTCAATTGTTTGAGGAGCCTTGCTTTTTTCAATGGCTGGGAAGGGCCAATCATCCCCTTCCGTGTCATTATACACCTTGTCTACTTCATCTTCCGTAGTTTGGAAGCCTTTGGGGACAATGGCCACTCCGTATTGGATAATTTCCTCCAATGCTAACCGAGAATGATCCTTTCTTCTGAGTTCCACCTCGTGGATGACGTCAATGTAAATATCCTCGATCTGAGGAACATGGATCGGATCAAGCTTAGCCCTTGGCAGGCAGCTCCTTGGGTCAAAGGTAGGCCTGGCTGGGAATTCATGTTTCAAATTGAGCAACTCCAGCTCTGCGAACATTTCCTTCACTTTGTGATGGGAGGAGCATGTGTACCGACCCACTGTGAGGGGGAAAGGAGTTCCGCCCTTCTTTCTCTTGAGGCATTTCTCATGGTATGTGACCAGCTGCCTTGATAACTCTAGTAGAATCAGCTTAGGTCCAGCGTACCTTGGCAGCCTGGTTGGCTCGCCCAAGAAGTTGACCGCCCTCAGATAGGTAAATGTGGGAAACTGGGTGAACAGGGCCCCCCATTTCTCCACAGTTGACACAATGTTCTTGGTTGTGCGACCATGAGTTAGATTCGGCCTCAACATGCAAATGATGTGATAGAAGAAAGCATCATTAATTTTGGTGAATTGAGGGATGCTGTTCTCCAGCCTCAGTTCTGGATAATATTCATATATTTTGACCTGAGGCCAAATCCCACTTCGGTTTAGCCCTGGATAATCCCTCTCCGACGCTGCAGCGTAGACTACATAGGAGTTCATATGGAACACTCCCGTTGTGGCGAATTGTTGTAGCTGCTCGGAGATGGTGCTACATATTATTTCTCCCCAGCAAAAGTGCTGCTCAGGCACATTCTTATTCATTGTTTCCAAGTACCTTAGCATCCATTTATGGAAGTAATGGGCGTCAGAAAGCCCGAAGACCCTGTTCAGGAAAGTGATAGTATCGCTGAGCTCTTCTGAGAAGTCACTGCAGTGGATGATTTGGGGCCACCGGGTTCCCACCTTCTTGTTTTTCAAGTAGACTTCATTCATTAGTTGCATGCATTGGTCTTCATTGTCTTCCCAGGCCTTGATGCACTCTTCTTGGCTGACGGCCACAAAGTGCCGGTGGTGAGGGATGCCAAGTATCATCTCAAAATGACGGGCAGTGAGGTTTATGACTACCTCGCCCTTGTTGTTTTCGACACACCTTGTGTCCTTGTTGTAAGATTGTGCAATCACCATCATGAATTTATTGTTGACAGCGCTGACGGGGATTCCTCCGGTGAAATGCAGGGCACTGCCTATTAACTTGTCCATCCATGGACTTCTTGTAACTTTCTGAGTTCTAACCCAGAATTCTTCCATGTCAACGTGACCCAATTCTGAGTCTCTGACATCCATACTGCATTCAGCCTATGATTCGGGCATCCTGACCCTTTGATATTTATACTTCATCTCTTCCTCAGTAAGCTTCGCCTTTCCTTTTGATTTGGTGGATCTCTTGCTGGATGTAGACATGTGTTCTTTCGAACTCAGTTGCTGATCTGCATGGAGAAGAAGCGAGACCCAATCCAAAAAGGTTGAATTAGCTATTTGATCTTTCATTGGAAAGCTAGCAGAAGAAAGAGTTAGATATTTTAAGGCCAAAGGCGCATGGTGCATGGATGTTGCAGCTTACAGGGCTAAATAGGCAGGGCGCACGGGAAAGGGCTGTTGCAAAAGTTAAACTGGAGCCAAAGGCGCATGGCGCATGGATGTTGCAGATTGCATTTTATAGAAGGGCGCATGAAAATTGTGTGTTACTTTGGGATTCGGTGCGCCCTTTGGCGCGTGGATGGATCGTGTAACATTGACTTTTCGTGCGCCAAAGGGACATGGCGCGGCACACGAAGGGTTTACACAACATGATGTTGATGTAATCGGGGATGCGCCTGCACCTTTATAGATTCATACTTGCGCAGATATAACTTGTGTAACATGGAAGCTGGATGCGCCATTGGCGCATGGAAAAGGGATGGAACATGGATGAACGGTGTGCCAATGGGGCGCAGGATCAGCATTTGTAGCATGCGAAAGAGGCGCGCCATGAGGGCGCATGAGTTCTTGATGCAGCAGGACAAAAGGGTGCGCCATTGGCGCGGGTTTTGCTCATGTAACAGGGTGGGTAGATGCGCCAAAGGGCCGCAACTGTTCTTAGTGTTGCAAGATGCGCCAGCGTGCCTAAGTGAAAAATAGAGCTTTCTCGACGGGGTTTCTAACTCTTTTCTTTCTTTCCTTTATTTCCAAGACTGCTTGGGGAGACATAAGGTTTCAGACCAAAAAGAGGTTTTCAGACCAAGCTTTTCTTTTTTAAAATAACACCCTCTACCAGCAGATCTGGAAAGAGGGGGGAAGGGAGGAGGAAAAGAAAAAAAAAAAACAAGGCAGCACAGGGGGGGAAGCTCAACCTATTCTATTTCAAAACCAACCGACAAGCTAAACACCAGACCAACAACGCATCAAGAACTGAAAACACAAAACGTAGAAGAGGGAGAACCTCTTACCTGATAAATAGCAAAAGTTTTGAGAACGGGTCCACAATACGTTGAAAACGACGGAGCAGAGGCTGACAAGCTCAGAAAAAAAACATGTGCTTCGCAAAAGTGAAAATGACATTTGGGCGCGCAAAACACAAAAGAAAATTCAAATATTTACAAAACTACAAAATAATGACATGTATAATTTATTTGAGTTGTTGGCACTTTACATTACATGGGTTATTTGTCACTATGGTTGACAGATATCAGTGTAAGGGTTTTATTTCATTTTCTACACATCATTCTACTACACATTCATCTCAATTTTGTAAATCTAAATGGGTTCCTGAAAATTCCCCATTTATGTCTAGTGAACATAATGTAATATTGAATGATGCAACTTCTACAATACCATAAGAGCCACTTTTCAACAATATTATAATAATGACATGAATGTCATGGAAGTATTATCAATCGCGCATATGACCTCATAGCACCTAGAGAATATATATGGAAATCTCAAGGGTCTTACCAAGTTACTCGTATGGCTGCATTTGAAAAATGTTGATGGTTGGGTTAATGATAAGGACTATGATAGCAGCAATGATGATCCAAGTGATACATAAATAAGCTTTTTAGTGGTAACATGTTGAATAATCTCATAAATGGCCCTCATTTCTCATTATTACTCAATTTTGATGATTAATATGACTTTGATCGTGATTACTTTTGTGATAACTGTATACACACTGATATATATGATGAGAATTTACAAATTATAGAGTCTAATAATGATTTGAGATATTATTTAAATGTTAGCATTAATATTTTCTCAATAACTTACCAATTCTCATTATGTTGTACGATATACCATGTCTTACTTGTAACCAATTTCTACACCCAAATTTTCATTGAGCATACAATCAAATCATTAAGCAAGAATGCATCTTCATAATCTATAGTAGTTATACATCTTCTATTTAGTTCACTTATACAGTATAGAACATCATTATACTTCATCCCCTTTAAAATGATCAAGGTTATATGCATATCTCCCTCCCTTCATTTCCATGAATAGGTTTCTTTGCATGTCCCTATGTACTTTAGTAAGGATCACATTTCACACATGTTTTCTAATGTTGTTAATATTATCCCTAGTCATCATAAGTTATCTCTTCAATCACAATGTATTTTTCACACCACTCACAATCAATAGAAATCCATATCAGTATCTTCTGGTATCATACTATATCACAACTATCAAATCAAATCCTTCCGCGAGTACAATCTCTAATGGCTCTTAGGAATTTTATTGTGTGCACTCATGGATGTACTGTACTGCCGGAACAGTGTAACAAGTGCCCCAATGATGATACAGGTCTCCTCGCAAGGTGTTCAGGATCCGGAAAAAGCTCTCCGAGTGTGCGTTAACATCCCGCATGCCCCGCTTAGCCCCCGCGTCCTTTGTTTTTCCTTTTTCCTCTCTTTTCTTGGCCTTTTGCTCTTCAGTGACGAAACCGCCGCCCTGCATGGGCGGCAGTCTCGTGACCGCCGCCCCGATCAGGGCGGCGGTCCTGTAACCGCCGCCCTGCTCAAAGCGGTGGTCCTTTACGCATTTTCCAGAAAGTGTTTTGACGTGACTCACGTAAAGATCAACGTTTCACCAGCTTTTCCTTGCCGACTTGGGCTTGCATTTATGTTTTTGGTCCCCTGGAATAGTGTTTGGCCATTGTTTATAGTTTTAGAGTTCAGTTTGGTTTTGATTTTTTGGGTGATTGAAAGCTATAAATAAGTGGCTTGTGCTCAAGCAAATGGCCCTGAAGTTTGTCTCTGAATTTCTCTTTGCAATAGACTTAGCTTTCATTTTGCTTAGAGTGCTTGGTTTAGTTCATTATATGTCTAGTTAGCATTGTTCAACTGTTGGTAAGCCACATATCCAGCTTGTGCAAACGGTGTTGTTGTTTTATCCAATCCATTGGAGTAGAATAGCTTAGGAAGCCATTAAAGTTGCAGGTTTTTCTCTTCAAACAGGATAGTTTCAGGTTCTGGACGCTTTATGTTGCATGACTCGCAGTAAATCCCGCTAGGAATTGCATAAGCCAAGCTCTGTACTCTTGCGCTATCCCTCTCCTACTCGCATTATATTCAGTCTGCATTCTGAGCTGTCCTTGGCCCAATATCTACTTCTGTCGATGCTAGCATTACACGCTTTTCTGGATCCACGTGAACATGAAAGAACGAGGAGATCACACTGAGGGGACAAGATCACACACACCATCAGATTCACCACTGTTCTGCGGAATCCAGGTTTTAACTTTCAAAGTTCTAGTTAGAATCATATCAAATAAAGTAGTTAATTGCTTCATTTCAGTAAATTCTATTCTCGATATTGCCAGGGAAGCTGTGGGGATTGATAGTTTCTGAGAAACTATGATTCACTCCTCACTTCTGAGGTAGGATCGAGAAATTGCACAAATAGATCAAGCAAGTTATTTCATTATTTAGAATAAATCTACAAATTACACAGACAAATAACTACACTCGGTTATTTTGTTTGTTTTAAATTGTTATTTAGTTGTTATTTCTAGATACGTTTAAATAGCTTGCTTTTCTTCTTAGAAAGTTAAAACAAAAATAGAAGTTATATATGTTTTAGATAGTTAAAATTTGTTTTGTTGCAGTTAGATTTATATTTTGTTTTATATGACAATCACGGGACCTAGGGAGCCCAGGGAATACGTATTTGAACCAATCGTGCCTCAGCCCAACCTCGTCACAGCAATAGTTGACATAGACCAGAACCTTAGAATACAAGTCTTCCAAACAACAACAGATTTACGACTGATCAGCTCTCAGTTGAGAGGGTTAAATATAGAAGACGACCAAGCACACACGTTTTGGTCAAATCAACCAAACTACAGACTGCCCTAGGAAAAACATTCACATGACTGTAGAAGGGTTCGAAAGAGAACAAACCTTTGGTTGTGATCCTTTGGTCCCACAGCCAGGTGCAGGAGACACTCTCACAGACATAGATACTAGTTTAAGGATCCAGGTTGCACGAACGCCTGTGAGATATTCTGAGAAGATCGCGCAGTTATTGGTCCTAAACATAGAAGCTGAGAAAGCATATGATTACTGGATACTAGGGATTAGGACTTGATTTTGTACATGACCATAACAGGACCGCAACAACCTAGAGTCTACGGTTGTGATCCACAAATCCCGCAGCCTAACGAATCCATAAGTCAATCAGATATAAACACTGGCCTACGCACACTAGTATTCCAATCCACTCCACTTCCACCCATCATCATCGAACAATTTTCCTTACTAGATATAGCGGCTAACGAAGCTAGAGAATTTTGGACTAGGCCAGAGAATCATCCGTAGAGTCAATTGTATTCCACCATCCACCATATGACCTTATCTGGAGACATACACGAAACTATCCCAGGTCATTTCCCACGTATTCCACAACCCATAGATCGAATCACGCCAGAGCTCGATATTGATTGGAGCCTTCGAGCAGTCATCCTTGCCGATCGATCTATCACACCAGTCCAAGTTAGAAGGGCCTTCTTTGCCTTAGATTCACAAATTCCATTAGTGCGTGTCGAAGACATTAGATTGCCTAACTAGTTCATTTGCATCCCACGCATATTCTATCCCCACCGGCTATCTCGGCATGACCTCGGGAGGTCAGGTACGTGGAAGAGTTACCTGTAGATTACCACGCTCGCTTGTCGCTTTTCCGGCGTACAAAATTGGTGAACCCGACGTGAACTAACAACTGTTTCACCTTCTCTTTGAGAAGTTTCATCTTATCTCAATCACCTTCGCTCCTTCCCATTATTCTGCGGGTATTCATATACCCCCCGAATATGTCGGGATTCGATGCATATGGCAGACCCCTCTTGGGTCTTGAGGCATACTACGCCCAAAAGAATAGGCAATCATCACCCTCGCTCTCAGTATGGGGCGACAACTATTCAACTAATCAGTTGTCAACACAAACCCCAAGAATCAGATATAATTCATCTTTTCAAACTGAGGAGTTAGATCAACCCCCTCAAATGCAACAAATAGAGCCTTCAGGCTCGAACAATATGACGTTTACCAGAGAATCTGGTTCGTCTCCTCAGATGCTACTTAGACCACAAATTAGTAGACAATCTGACCCATACCTGGTCTTAGATAATGAACAGTCAATACGTTATCCTAGAAGTGAACAACGCTCTTGGGGTATGTACCCATCTATAGGAGGTTTACAAATACAACCCGAGGTCTCTTTTCAAGAAAATACCTCTATGCCACTACATATAGGAAATACTCTCGGAGAAACTTGGCAAGATAGCGATCAGTTCATAGCAGGATATCACATGCCTATACAACACCAGGGTATACAACAAACGCCGCTAAGGCAAAGCACCGTGACTTCACCAAATGAAGTCATTTCAACGTTAGTAGAAAAAGTGAGAGGGTTAGAACTTGCTCAAGCAAGTCAAAATTCTCAGTTCATGCAAGCAGGAAGTTCCAATCCTCCATACCACCCTGGCCAAGTAGATCTCCTCACAGGAGTAGGCACGTTAGGCATGCCTCCTCAGTATCCGCAACAAACGCCAACAAGGCCCGTCATCTCTAACACTATTCCTCCCGGTCTAGTATCAAACAATCCATTACTAGACAATACCCCGTCATACTTAAACATGTACTCCAAATCACCACAAGGAGATATGTTCTCCTCTCCCGGCATTTTGGCTCAAACGCAGGGACTTCCCTATGCCCCTGCCAATGCATACGCTGCGCCATATCAACAACCCATCCCACCATCACTCCCTCAGCAACCACCATCAATGGTCGAAACCTATGCGATAGGGACTTATTCAGAATATCTGAAAGAGCCCTTAGACTTCGCCATACGAAGCATCATGCTTCCAAGACCCCTTCCCGATTTACCCAAGTACAAAGGTGAGGGAGATCCAAACGCGCATATCAAAGCTTACGCTACAGCCATACGTGAATTACTCCCTTGGGATGGGGTTGTTGCTAAAATATTCCCCAAAACCTTGGAAGGCATTGCTCTCGACTGGTATTATAGAATACCTGAAGCCTCCATCCATTCATTTAAACAACTCGTATCAGAGTTCATTAAGGCGTTCGACATGAACAAACTGTTGAGAACAGGAATCAGGGAATTCTTGCACATCAAACAAGAACACAACGAATCTGTCGCCCATTTCATCCAGAGGTGGCGTACAGTTCTTTATTCTTCAGCAAGTGCTCCAAACATGGATCAGATGGAACTATGTGATTTATTCCTTCATTCTCTCAGCAGAGAGGTGAAGGAAGAAGTCCAGAAGTTCCCGCTAAGAACTTACGATGAAGTACTTGAGAGCGCTCTTCGAATAGATCAAGCAGCGATAGATAGTGGTCGTAAGACATATGGAGCAAACGGGAGGTTAATCACCTCCAGCCAGAACACTACAACTACCACAAACATCAATCAAGGACCTAAAATCCTTAACAAAAATCGTGGTGTAACAACGGATGGAGTAACCGACCAGCCCAAGAAGGTAAATGTTGTCAATACTCCATCACAAACAAATAACCAACGAAACAACAACTTTACCCCGACAATCAATACAGTGGATTTTAACCACCCACAACAACAACAACAACAACGGCGAAATCCTATACAAGGGCCAAGCCAAAACTCATTTGGTTATCAAAACCAAAGCCAGAAACAACAAATGCAAAATTTTAATCCTAATAGGCAACAGTTTGATCAGAATTTTAGGCCACAATATACACCAAACCAACAAAACAGGAATTACAATCCCAATTCTTATTGTGGTTTCCACAAAATTCGGGGTCATGATACTAGAACGTGTCGTGACTACAATAAATTCATGCAACGTTTGCCAGAAGAACAAAGACAGTTCTTCACAGATTTGTTTTTGGCAGATCCCGTGTCACCACCACCAAATACGCTCGCAGGGGCAGTTTCCCCTCAGAATGCTCCCCTCAAGATCTTTAACGATCCACTCCCAAATCATGATAGCAACAGGCTGAATCCAACTGGAACAAACAAAAGTGCAATGACGGGAAACAATGATCATGAAGCCTCGACTTCACTAAATCCATCAGTAGCGCCACAGTTAGGAAGTCAACCGAGACCCAAGATAGTCAGTTTGGTAGAATTAGACGCTGAACTACCTATCGAAGCTATAACAAGAACACGAGAATATTTCTCTCAACCGAGCCCAAGTCATCTGCCAGAAATGGATAAGAGTCAACAAATAGTAGAAAAACCCGTGGGTGCCTATGATTTAATTAGTGACCTAACAAAGACCTTCTCGCACATTTCATTTTTGGATTTACTAAAGAACTCTCCTACTCACAAAGCTGCTCTTTTAGAAGCATTAGGTCTAGGTCATCTAATTAACATCACTCCACCTCCTGAAACACAAGTAAATCACGTAGATTTTGATATCCACCCTCCGGGGCAGCCGGACAAGGATGTCGAATTCATATTCGAAATAAGTAAAATGCCTACAGATGCTGAGATCACACGCCGAGGTGATCCAGCCTTACACTTACAAGTATGGGTTTATAATAACTATGTAAAACGGGCAATGGTTGACGATGGGGCCGCAGTTAACATAGTCCCTTTCTCTTTCCTCCAAAAACTAGGATATGGGGAAACAAACTATTCCACCACTCGAAATACATTGAGAGGCTATGATAGCCTTAAAGCCACTTCGATAGGAACTATAATACTGCCGGTCACCTTAGGACCCAAAACAATCCTGACTGAGTTTTATATTATAGATCGGGAAACTAATTATAATATGATACTCGGCCGACCATGGATACACCGAATGAAGGCAATCCCTTCTACGTTATTTCAAGAAGTAAGATTCTTGCATCTAGGAAAGGTATTTGTAGCCAAAGGTGATCCAAAACCTTTCGATTTGCACCTAGCTGATTTAAAGAAAAGACCAGGTGTGCACTCAGAATTTGAACTTCCGACAAACCAACTTAATAAACCCACTGACCCAAAACCAGAGGAGAAGTTGGTACCTACAACGGATCTTGAAACTATCAGCATAGCCAAAACAACCCCAACCCCCAAAGATAAGGCTATAGAAACGGTATCATTAGGGACTACTGCAAAAATCGTTGAGTTAATAGAACAAGATTCACCAATGTTCTTACCATTTGATTCAGTAGGCATAGGATATTCCCTAGGTGTTGGTTCCCTTCCAGCAGAGGACCTCTGCATGGTAGAAGTTGAGTGCGCAAACACAACAGATATCCCAACATCTATACTCCCGGCTAAATATTGGACTCTCCATTTCGATGGAGCTAAATGCCGTTATGGAGCGGGGGCAGGTATAATTCTTACTTCACCCGAAGAGAAAGTCCTACCATTTTCCTTTAAGCTAAACTTTGAATGCACAAACAATGGTGCTAAGTACGAAGCCCTCCTCCTTGGCCTCACCTTAGCCAAAAGAATTGGTATTGATAACATCAGAGTCTTAGGAGACTCGCAATTAGTGACAAACCAGGTTTCCGAAGTATACGAAACCAAAGCCGAACATTTGCAGCTTTACAAAGAAGCCGTATTAGATTTAAGCAAGGCGTTTAACTTCATATCCATTGAAGCGATCCCGCGAGAGAAAAATCTTCTCACCGATTCAATAGCAACTTCAGCATCACGTTTTACTCCAAGCAATGAGTTAGAAGATACCCAGTTCACGGTGTCCATTCGTGATGAACCATTGATAAAAACAATGACAAATCCCCTTTCAAGCGGAAGTGAATCTACCATCCTAGACCATATTGATAGTGATGTGGCTACTTTGGATTACTTAAACGCCTATGCAGCACTACATCTCTCCTATCATATGCTAGATTTATCCTTAATTCCACATTCGTCTTCCTACTTCGGAAATCCCGTGATGGATCTTCCCTCACAAATGGAACCTAGCATATACGCAGTAGAAAATGGGGATGATTTGGATTTACCTCCAGCACCACCTGAGTTCGAAGAAGGTAACGCCTCTTTGATCGAAGAAACAATCGATGTCAACATCGGGACAGAAGATGAACCGAGAATATTGAAACTAGGATCCTCGTTAACCCCAGAAGAAGTAGAAATACATACTCAGATCCTCAAAGAACATCAGAAGGTGTTTGCATTTAATTATAAGGAGATGACAGGAGTCGCACCCCACATTGCGGTGCACAACCTCGTCACTAAATCAGATGCAAAGCCAATTAAACAAAAATCAAGACCCATGAAGCCCAAGGTAGCTCTCATGGTAAAGGAAGAGGTAATAAAACTCCTCCAGGTAGGATTCATCAAACCAGTCGACTACTCCCAATGGGTATCTAACATCGTTCCCATTCTCAAGAAGAATGGAAAGATACGCATCTGCATAGATTTTCGAGACATCAACAAAGCATGTCCTAAGGACGACTTCCCATTACCATCCATAGATGTCATTGTTGATGCAACAGCTGGATTTGAACTTTTGTCTCTCATGGATGGATTCTCGGGATACAATCAAATCAAAATATCTGAGCAAGATCAAGCTAAAACTACGTTTATAACTCCTTGGGGAACCTATTGCTACGCTGTTATGCCATTCGGTCTCAAGAACGCTGGTGCTACCTACCAGCGAGCTATGACATATATATTCCACGATTTAATTCATAAAATCATGGAGTCCTACGTAGATGACTTATTGGCTAAGGCCAAGAAGCGTTGTGACCATCCGGAAGTACTCCGCATCATTCTTTCACGCCTAATAGAATACGGAGTCACACTAAATCCAGAGAAATGTGTCTTTGGTGTAACAGGAGGAAAACTCCTAGGTTACATCATATCGTCACGAGGGATAGATGTTGATCCAACCAAAATTCGGGCTGTCCTCGAAATGGTCCCACCTTCGAATGAATCTGGAATCAGATCATTTCTCAGAAAACTGGGTGCAATCCGGAGATTTATCCCGGACTTAAGCTTCGCCATTCATCCAATCAACAATTTACTCAAGAAAGACTATAGCATTGATTGGACCAAAGACTGTAATGAAGCCTTTGATGCAGTTAAGCGTTTCCTATTATCACCCCCTACGCTAATGCCACCAAAGCTAGATCGCCCGTTAATTTTATATTCACGGGCTACCAATGTCTCGTTAGCTTGTATGTTGGCCCAAGAGGACGATGACAAGAGAGAACGTGTGATTTATTTCATCAGCTCGAACACTGCTTGACTATGAAACACGTTATACACAAGCAGAACGAGAATGCCTTGCCATAGTCTTTGCTACTAAACGCCTAAGACACTATATGCTAAATCAAGAAACAAGGGTCATGGTAAAAACGGACCATTTACGAACTTTCCTCACACAAGGGTCCTTGTCTAAAAAGGCTGGACGTTTTATAACCTTAATGGGAGAATTCGAATTAACATTTGTAAATCAGAAGTCAGTTAAAGGACAAATCATCGCAGATTGGTTAGCTGACAACCCATTAGACGGAGGTGATTTAGTAGATTTAGACTTTCCAGATGAGTGCGTATACTACATCGAAACCCGACCCTCTATCTCTGAGTGCCTTTGGTACACAGATATCATTAATTATATCATGGACCATACGTACCCAGAAGGAGTTACACCGCAACAAAGAAGGCGGTTACGCATTATCGTAGCTAAATACGTCATTATAGAGCAAGTGCTCTACCGAAAAGCTTTCGATGGAATGCTCCTAAGATGTGTCGACATGGAAGAATCCAAGAAGATTCTCCATGAATCTCACAGTGGAATATGTGGAGGCCACTTCGGTGGCCATGCCACCACTCGAAAAATACATCGAATGGGCTATTTCTGGCCCACTCTAGAACATGACGCAATAGAGTTTGTACGCAGGTGTCATAAGTGCCAAGAATTCTCCCATGAGATTCATATGCCGGCACAAGCTCTGCAACCAATCACTACTCCATGGCCCTTTTCTACATGGGGTCTAGACTTAATAGGGAAATTCTCTCCCTCATCCACAGATGGCCATAATTTTATAATCACGGCCACTGAATATTTTACCAAATGGGTAGAGGCTATGCCTCTTACTACTGTACCTGGTTCTGTAATCGCCAAGTTCATTTTGAACCAAATCATTTACAGGTACGGTATCCCGCAAATCATTATCTCTGATAATGGAACTTCTTTTAAGAATGAAGAGGTTCGCGAACTATGCAATAAATTTAAGATAAGCCATCATACGGCTTCCTTGTATTACCCCCAAGCCAACGGACAGGCTGAAGCGACAAACAAGACACTGAAAGCCATTCTCCTTAAAACGGTAAAAGAAAACAAATGAGATTGGCATTTGAAGTTATATCCGGCCTTGTGGGCCCACCGAACCTCAATAAGAACACCAACGGGAGCAACTCCTTTCTCGCTAGTATTTGGGGCAGAAGCAGTTCTCCCACTTGAGGTCGAAATACCCAGTCTCCGCATTTCACTACAAGGGATTCTGGATGAAGATGCTTATAGAGAAGCACGTCTTTCCCAACTAGAAAGCCTAGATGAAACTAGGTTAGATGCTGAACAGCGGCATAGAGCTTATGCTGACCGAATGTGCCGGTAGTATAACAAGAAGGTCTATGAACGTGACATATACGAAGGTGATCTAGTTCTAAGGCTAGACAGCCGGATCGACAAGAAGACCGGCGAAGGAAGGAAATTCCGGCCCAAATGGTTGGGCCCATACCGAGTCATGAAAGACTATGGAAATGGTGCTTACCTCTTATGTACGCTAGAAGGTGAGGAATTTGGTGAAACAGTCAATTCCCTTCACCTCAAGCGGTTCTACGCATAAGCGGCTAGCACTACTTATAATTATCTACATTGCATCTTCATATAGATTAAGATCATTTTGTCCACTTGTTTCTTACATAAATGGTGATCAAGGAATCTATCCTCAAAGTAATTCATTACAAACTCATGATGTTGTTGGCATAAACTTTCTAATCATACCTCTCCATTTTCGTGATATCATCAAATCATCTCAGAATCATTTTATCAAATAAAGTCAGACATGACGAAGTCTTAACGGTAACCATACCAAGATCTGCAAGTTTATTCTCGCTTTGATTTCTTCTTAGGATAGGTGCCTTACCTATGGTCTGTTCTAGAAGCTTCAGGGTGTCACATCTATCCCATATGTATATCTCTTTGGAAATAAGCACATACTGACATTTTACTCAAGAAAACAAGTCAACAAGTGATTAAACAGAAAATTTTATTTTTACACATTTCCTTGCCCCACCAACCTTCGGTGATGAGCTTGCGTCTCTTACTAGTGACGTAGGGTTGGGAAAGGATGGAAATGCCCTTACTCGCCTATACCTTGCCCACGGTGATAAACCCACGCTTCTTACTAGTAGCATGGGGCAAAGTACAGGGGGTCCTCTTGACAAAGCAAACGTTAAAAGTCATAAACAAACAATTCAAACTTTGAGTCAAAAACGAATGAATCAGATGTTCAAAATTCCAAGAGTTAAAATCCTAAAAACCCAGATTTTGTCTACTATGTGGCCATCTACGGATCTAAGTCTAGATAAACCACAAAGTAAGTTGCATTCTAAACTATGAAGTCACTCGGGTAGAGTAAGCTTGTAGCTTCCAATTTGGTTCCACTAAAGCTTTGTCTGTCTTTCATCACTATCATTTCAACTACACCTCATAACTTGTGCCCTTTCTAGCTCTCGGTGATGAGCCCTCGCATCTTACTAGTTGCGTGGAGTTAGGAGTGGGGCAAGTTAATCTGTTCATCATACTGGTTATATTCATCACTTTGCAAAACAAACATGAGATATCAAAAATTGCTTACGGAAGCTAAGATTCAAAATCACATTGTATCTACATTGTCATATATCAGCATCATGAAATACACAAAAGGAAACAAACATTTGCATCATTTGTTCTCCATTGCATACATTCTAAAAAGCATATAAACATACATCGTAGTATACACAAAGAAACTGGAAATAGAAAAGAAACCATGAGTGCCAAGATTTTGATCCAAAACAAATGCATATATATAAATGATCAACGTTTATATACAATGCCATCATGCACTAAGCATGGTCAAAATGCTCAAAGAGCCCGTGATATACAAAGAAATATATAAATACACGAGAGCCAAGTGGCCTCTCAATCCCTACGCGACCCCTCCGAAGGTGCACGCCCACGCCTAGGACTCCGGCTACGCCGGCGCTCGGAATGTATGGAGGGCTCAGGATCCCTAGGAGCAGCCGCGGTCTCACCGTGAGAATGGCTCCTCATAAGGTGCTCAGCCATCATATAGCCCGCTAACTCAGTGCGGAGGGTCGACACCATCCTAGCCACATGCCAGACAGGAGCAAAAATGTCGGTATGCCTACCAGCTGCTGAAGGCTCCCCAGCGTCCACAGACAGCTCTGCACGCGGGTCCTATCCATGGGGATCATCAGGGAATCGGTACATACCCTGCGGATCAAATCCCGCCACTCATCAACAGTCTCTGCAAACAAAGGAGAAAATGAATTAGAAACTAAGCAAGAAACTAAAAGATACAAAATAACAACTAAGGAGAGCCTACAAATAAACATTAAAAGGGAGAAAGGGTAACTTACTCGGATCCCCAGGCCTCCAAGATGGGTCGCTGGGGCCGGCACCTGCCGCGGATGCCGCTGCCGACTGAGGGGCTGCTCCTGTGGCAGGAGCAACATGTCACCCTGCAACTGACTCATCCTCTCCACCATGGCCCTGAGAGAGTGGCTCCTCTGAAACTAGAGTGTCCCTCTCTGCGCTCTGCTCAGCCCTCTCTGCCTGCATAATATCCTGAGTGTCATGCCACTCAGGATCGCTGTCCTCGGTCTCCTCCTCTGTCCCTCCCTCTGTAAATTCCTCAGACTCGGAGTCAATATCAATAGGGTCATCGCTGCTATGAGCAGGACCCGCAGCAATCTGAAGCAAAGGTGCCCGAGGCGCACCGGCTCTCCCTCTAGCACGAACTATCCTCCTGGCTGCAATGGGAATGCCAGGAGTAATCACTGTCCAAACCTCGGCCTCTAGGCCCCCCTCTGGCCTCGCGAACTGATCTGTAAACTGGTGCCACTGGGGGAAGCATACCCGCGTATGGAAGGCCAAACTGCTGAGGAACTCGGCCAAAGGGGGGTGCACCTCCACTCGTCCCACTCTATCAATAAGTTGCCCTGTGGTGGAGCAGGAAATCAAGGTAAGGGCCTCCTCGCCCCATATACCGGCCATGGTCTAGTATGGTGTCGCCTCCATATCGGTAGTAGTCAGGGAGGCAACTGGCTGATGAGGTGCTCTAAGCACCGACATGTCTGTCCATCTGGCTTCCCTAACAGCTCAGGGATCTGCTATCTCCACACCCCTGCCATAAGGGATGAAGTGCTCATAAACTCAACTCATGACTAGGGTCGGGTGGCTCAGTGACTGCCCCTGTAAACGCACCACCCTATATAGATCGTGGTAGGTGGTCCCAAGAATATCTGTACCCCAAGCGTATATCTGGCCATGCCCCTCTATCTGTGCAATGATAGGGGCCCAACAGTATAGCAATGTGTCCCCTCCCTTGTCCCCGATCAACCTCGAGGCAAGGATCCCCATGATGGCCTGTCGAAATATGGGGATAGGCAAAGAAGGAATGGATCGAACTCTCACCCCCTTCTTCGACCCCGTGGAGATGGCTGCATCTCCCATATAGGTCACCCACTGTGCAATCTGTGCCCGTGAGCCAGCTGTCTCCAAAGTGAGTCACCTCCCGATAATCGGGACCCCCAGAATGCGGTAGACGTCCTCCAATGTAATGGTCCACTCGCCATGGACCCCTGGCAATCGGAAGGTGTTCCGATCTGCATCCCAGTAAGAGAATAAGTCACAAAGGATGTGACTAGATGGTGCAACATGGGGCACGTGCGATATGCGCAGTATACCAGCCCTCTGAAGTGTGTCCTCCTCGTCCTGTGAGAGGGCATCTAGTACCCCTGAGAGCCAATCACACTCTCTCTCTCTGCTCCATCGGATGTACTCCTCTCTCACCTGCATACACCCAAAAACACACAAAACAAACTAAGTTAGCATCCAGACAATGCTGAGAAAGTCATAAAAACACGTAGAAATGCTAAAAATACAAACACAATCTTAAAAACAAGTTCTTTTTGCATTCTGTGCAAAACCGCCGCCCTGGGCAGGGAGGCGGTTTTGTAACCGCCGCCTTAAGGGCGGCGGTTGTGGTCCGAAAACCCACGTGGGCTTTTAACCTAAAAAGGCCTAAAAAGTGCCAGAAAAGACCATTTTAACTAAAAACAAAGCCTACCCAGTAGGCGCCCCCCCTAGGTGGACCTTTTGAACCTAGCATTTTCAAAAATGACGCCCCCATTACAGAGTATTTAGCATTTCAAAATTAAGGGGGGGAAAACAATAAACTGAAGAAAACTAACCTGTGATCGCTGAGGTCGATGTTCCGCACGTGGAGGCATGATCACGATCTCGCTGTGAACATTTCGACTCTACTCACGCAAGAAACCGTCACCGTGGGTCCCAGAGCTCAAAATCAATCAAATCGACTCACACAAATGAATAGGAAAATGGGCCCACTTTCATATATATGGCACTCTGTTTCATTTTAAAAATAACTTTTCATAGGTTTGGAGCGCTGATGGAGGTAAGTTCCTATCCCTGCACAAATGGTACGTTCTCATTCCCTGTTATTCTTAGCGTTTATTTTTCAAACTATTGTATCTATCTGCACTTGAGTTCTCTTTTCATTTTGCAGGTAGCAGGAATTTTGGATGGCGTCATTTCAACACACGGACGTGTCAGGTATAACTTCTAACTTCCCATTTCGGGACTGCCATACTCGGACCCACCGTTTTACACCTCTTCATGGCTAAAACGCTTCTCCGAGGGGGCAATATGTACGTACCCAAAATTGTAAGGTACTGTACTGCCGGAACAGTGTAACAAGTGCCCCAATGATGATACAAGTCTCCTCGCAAGGTGTTCAGGATCCAGAAAAAGCTCTCCGAGTGTGCGTTAACATCCCGCATGCCCCGCTTAGCCCCGCATCCTTTGTTTTTCCTTTTTCCCCTCTTTTCTTGGCCTTTTTCTCTTCAGTGACGAAACCGCCGCCCTGCCTGGGCGGTGGTCTCGTGACCACCACCCTGATCAGGGCGGCGGTCCTGTAACCGCCGCCCTGCTCAGAGCGGCGGTCCTTTACACGTTTTCCAGAAAGCGTTTTGACACGAATCATGTAAAGATCAATGTTTCACTAGCTTTTCCTTGTCAACTTGGGCTTGCATTTATGTTTTTGGTCCCCTAGAATAGTGTTTGGCCATTGTTTATAGTTTTTAGAGTTCAGTTTGGTTTTGTTTTTTTTGGGTGAATGAAAGCTATAAATAAGTGGCTTGTGCTCAAGCAAATGGCCCTGAAGTTTGTCTCTGAATTTCTCTTTGCAATAGACTTAGCTTTCATTTTGCTTAGAGTGCTTGGTTTAGTTCATTATATGTCTAGTTAGCATTGTTCAACTTTTCGTAAGCCACATATCCAGCTTGTGCAAACAGTGTTGTTGTTTTATCCAATCCATTGGAGTATAATAGCTTAGGAAGCCATTAAAGTTACAGGTTTTTCTCTTCAGATAGGATAGTTTCAGGTTCTAGACGCTTTATGTTGCATGACTCGCAGTAAATCCCGCTAGGAATTGCATAAGCCAAGCTCTGTACTCTTGCGCTATCCCTCTCCTACTCGCATTATATTCAGTCTGCATTCTGAGTTGTCCTTGGCCCAATATCTACTTCTGTCGATGCTAGCATTACACGCTTTTCTGGATCCACGTGAACACGAAAGAACGAGGAGATCACACTGAGGGGACAAGATCACACACACCATCAGATTCGCCACTGTTCTGCAGAATCCAGGTTTTAACTTTCAAAGTTCTAAGTTAGAATCATATCAAATAAAGTAGTTAATTGCTTCACTTCAGTAAATTCTATTCTCGATATTGCCAGGGAAGCTGTGGGGATTGATAGTTTCTGAGAAACTATGATTCACTCCTCACTTCTGAGGTAGGATCGAGAAATTACACAAATAGATCAAGCAAGTTATTTCATTATTTAGAATAAATCTACAAATTGCACAGACAAATAACTACACTCGGTTATTTTGTTTGTTTTAAATTGTTATTTAGTTATTATTTCTAGATACATTTAAATAGCTACTTTTCTTCTTAGAAAGTTAAAAACAAAAATAGAAGTTATATATGTTTTAGATAGTTAAAATTTGTTTTGTTGCAGTTAGATTTATATTTTGTTTTATATGACAATCACGGGACCTAGGGAGCCCAGGGAATACGTGTTTGAACCAATCGTGCCTCAGCCCAACCTCGTCACAGCAATAGTTGACATAGACCAGAACCTTAGAATACAAGTCTTCCAAACAACAACAGATTTACGACTGATCAGCTCTCAGTTGAGAGGGTTAAATATAGAAGACGACCAAGCACACACGTTTTGGTCAAATCAACCGAACTACAGACTGCCCTAGGCAAAACATTCACATGACTGTAGAAGGGTTTGAAAGAGAACAAACCTTTGGTTGTGATCCTTTGGTCCCATAGCCAGGTGCAGGAGACACTCTCACAGACATAGATACTAGTTTAAGGATCCAGGTTGCACGAACGCCTGTGAGATATTCTGAGAAGATCGCACAGTTATTGGTCCTAAACATAGAAGCTGAGAAAGCATATGATTACTGGATACTAGGGATTAGGACTTGATTTCGTACATGACCATAACAGGACCGCAACAACCTAGAGTCTACGGTTGTGATCCACAAATCCCGCAGCCTAACGAATCCATAAGTCAATCAGATATAAACACTGGCCTACGCACACTAGTATTCCAATCCACTCTGCTTCCACCCATCATCATCGAACAATTTTCCTTACTAGATATAGCGGCTAACGAAGCTAGAGAATTTTGGACTAGGCCAGAGAATCATCTGTAGAGTCAATTGTATTCCACCATCCACCATATGACCTTATCTGGAGACATACACGAAACTATCCCAGGTCATTTCCCACGTATTCCACAACCCATAGATCGAATCACACCAGAGCTCGATATTGATTGGAGCCTTCGAGCAGTCATCCTTGCTGATCGATCTATCACACCAGTCCAAGTTAGAAGGGCCTTCTTTGCCTTAGATTCGCAAATTCCATTAGTGTGTGTCGAAGACATTAGATTGCCTAACTAGTTCATTTGCATCCCACGCATATTCTACCCCCACCGGCTGTCTCGGCACGACCTCGGGAGGTCGGGTACGCGGAAGAGTTACCTGTAGATTACCACGCTCGCTTGTCACTTTTCTGGCGTACAGACACACATATTTATGCACGTTTATAGGAGCTCTCGTGTCTCCTTAAATTCTCATCATTTGGGGGCAATCCATCCACTTCCTTTAGGTGTTATTGTTCTATTATAGTTCATTTGCAATTCCTCGTTATGCTCAATTATATACATTATGCACTTGCTACTTTTCAGACTAATAAGATTAACACATGTGTCTTGTGTAGTATTGACATCTTTTGGTTCATATACCTTGCCTATGTTTGTTACTACATCATATTATTTTATTTTGACATGTTGTGTTCATGTATACATGTTTGTGTGTGTTACTGCTTGATTTTTCTCCTTATTTTTTCCCTATGTGCCTTGATTGTCTTATGACATCATGGGTGTCCCATGTTCATGAAATTATGTCTATCTTATTTGTAAAAGGAACGATAAATAGATCATACTAAGCCAAGAACACAGATGCTAATCAAACACCAGAATCAATAATATGAAAGTAATTCACCAGAATAACTTTACATAAACCTTTGCAAACAAATGAGTAGCAATATCATATATTATTATAAAACTCAATGAAATACAATGAGAATGGACCTTGCTTATATAGGCAAGGAATAACAATCTAATAATTAGTCAAGGTCATAGATCAAGTCATAATTCATGGAAAGAACTAGTCACCAAAGAACTAGTCAAGACCATAGATTTAGGAAAGAACTAGACATCAAGGGTCTAGTCAATACCTTAGATCAAGGAAAGAACTAGTCAATACCATAGATCAAGGAAAGAACTATACCTAATAACTAGATAATATCCCCCTAATATCTAAATAAATAAAAATAAATATCCACACACATAAGTGGGTGAGGATAAATACAATAAAGGTAAATAAAGTAGCTAGGTGAACATGAGCTAAGGTAAATACCTACTCTAACAGTTTGTAATTATTTACTCTTGTTTTAATGCCTACGAGCATTGATTATCTTGTGACATTGTGGGTGTTCCATGCTTGCAGGCCTCAAAATCATTTGGTATGCTCTTATATGACATTATTTGTAAATTGACTACATGAATGTTGTTTGTGTTTGTCTACATGCATTGTTTATACTATTTTTTATTACAAGCATCATTACTTGTTGCTAGCATTTTTTTGTTATGCGCTATGGTTTCCACCATGAAAAAACATCTTTAGCACTTTACATAGTTCCTCAAGCATCTCCTTCAACATTTCACACGTATATCTTTTCAGCAACATGCTCAAACATGGTTTTTACACATACCTCAAAAGAGGGGGCATCTGTTTGGATTTATTCTATATTTTTAATAGAAATAGATAGAACTTTGGGGGCAAATGTAAGTACAATTAGGGTATAGGCACTCAGAAATGCAATTACACACAAAGGCTTGCAAAAATCAGCACGTGTTCAAAACTATACACTTTGGTTAAGATTGTATAGTACGGTCCTAACCCTCATACGTTTCTAAACAAGGGAAATTTTAGAAAAAATATTTCAGCATTTTTCAAGTTTTCACATATATACACATGTTTTTTGAAATTTTTAAAATCACATATCAATACAAATGGTGTGAAAATCCTTCATTCCTTCTTCACATCAGCACTCAGTCTTAGTTTCAGTTTCAGGAATCTTGAGGGCATGGGTCACCTTCCTTATTCAACATTGTTAGCACGTTTTTAGCATATTTTAGTGTTTTTTCCAGTACATACTCATTTGTTCAGAATATGGGAAGAGTTTGGGGTTACCTATTCTCTTTGTTATTATACCTCCTTATTTACAAAATCAGTTCTAGATCCATCTGTAATGGTATGATTTGTGGGGTTATGAAAGGAAGTGAAATAGCTAAGATCTTTGTGTGTCAATTTTCCTCTCCTATTACAATTTAAGGGGAAGATAGCAGAGTTGCTAAATAATTTTGATACATGTTCTTTTTCCTTTTACATGGGTACATTTATATCTCTTTCTATTTTTTTATCTTTCACATTTATGTGTTGGGTTGCATGTGTACCTAACACTTTGACTTATCCTCAGCATTGATTGGGGATAGATCACCCCCAATCCTTCAATGAATTTCAAAAAATATAAATCTCTAAACACAAGCAAAACACAAGTAAATAGATGTATTATTTCCTTTTTTACATATTTTCACTTTACATATATGCAAATGCAAATCTTTTTTGTTACAAATTTTATTTGAGTTATGGTCAATTATCTATTATGGACATTGACTACACCCTATGTTGCAAGTTTCATCATGGAGCGTGCCAACACCAAGCACAATAATGCAACCACAAAATAAGCATTCAAGTAAATACAAAAGTGGGTTTACATATTCAGGTACAAATTCCGTTAAGCATGTAATTTTCAATGTCATAATTAAAGGGGGGAAATGTAGACACTCAAATTTGGTATTTTTACTTTGGCAACCCTTTATTAGATTGTCCACTCTTGTTATACTAGACACAACTTCTCCATTCATACTTAGCACTTTCTGAGTTCCATTTTTTAGCTTGTTTATATTTTCACATCGACATTTCAAGACCTCACAAGAGTTCAATGTACAAAATCTATATAGAAATATCATTTTACCAGTTTTGAATCTCATTTGGCATGTTCCCTGCTCTTATCTAGGATCATACAGATTGGTCAAATCCATACCATACAGTCCTGACCTCTTTATACAATATTGGACTAACATGTATTCCAACTACACTTTTGATTTCAAATATTTTGATAGGTCCTATACTTCATTTGGGTCTTCCTTTCTTAGAAAAATCATCTACGGAACCCTATATAAGCAAGTAAACACTACCACATTTGTTAACTGGGAAATCTTAAGGAAATGCACTAAATCACTCATTTCTTACACTTGCAAAAGGTATCTAAGGCTCCCTAAATCTTGGAATTGTACATCTACATTCATTAGGGTAGCATCTACATTAGGTATAAAGCTACAAACTAGGTCAAGGAAGCCACATCCCTCATCTACAAGCATCAAAACATCATCTCTCTGAGTGTTTTTAGCAAGATCTAATCCAAAGCAAGCATGGTCAAAGAAATTACCAAATTTGACTGGTATATCTAGATATCACATGCTAGGTATAGAATGAAATGCAGTTTGATGCCTCTTCGGAGTAGTTCCAACATTTGCATTACACGGGGGTTCCCACAACCCTTATAGTGTTTTTTGTAAGATTCTTCATCTATGGATAGGGTTTGAAGTTATGTTCATCCATCTGAATAGATTTGTTACATGTATGATAACTAGGGTTTGGTAGTGACAAACAAATCTAGGAAGGTGAGAAACCCAAAAAGTTTTAGGAGCTAACTCAGAGAATATCCAAGACCATACAGAAGGTCCTAGACCATACAATATGATCCTAACTATGTTGTATGGTCCTGACCTAGGTAGATTTCTAGTTCCAACTCAATTTGTGAATATCTCTCAAGTTCAATTATATTGGTTTCTTTGGTGCATAGTCTCAGATCTTTCCATAAATTAGTTGTGGCAAGTTAAGTTATTTTATACGTTTTTTCACTTTTAATTGTATGTTGGGTTAAGTGGTGCATTGCAATCTCTCTTATCTTATCTAAGTTACAAATTTGATTTATTTTTTATATCGTATCATACTTGTTATATCAGTAATCAACTCTAATATATCCTACACCTAATTAAATTAAACCAAAAATTTAGTTTAGGGTTAAACACCACTCATATAAATATATTATTATGTTCACTCCACCCATTCAGCATTATGTGGGGTTTAGTTATATTTCTTCTTTGATTTTTATGTCACTTTCTTACTCTTGGCTCATCACATCATCTACTTTAGGTAATTGATGGAATTCTTAGTGTACTCTTTTGTACTTTTCTTCATTTGATGGATTGTCATCCTCTTTTGAGCTATTCTGGTGCATATAGTGCCAACTTGTCTTCTTTAGTGATCGAGTAGTGGATTCAGACCACATGTACACATTTGAGTTCTTCACTATTAATTTCATTTACACTTCTTGCATATTATTTAGTGGTGGCTTTCATCTGATCCATTGCTTTTTTACTTATGAATTCCATCCCATCTATTGTAGTCTCCATAGTACTTACTCTAATTTTTTTAAAGGCCTTGATTTTGTATCTTATATTTTTTTGTTGTAACTATTATACATGGGTTCCTTATCAGGCCTAGTTGTCATGACCATTTATTTTTTAATTTTGACTTCCCTAATTATAATTTAAGGGTGGTTTTTGGTGCAATATATATATATGCACCTTTTATTTTAAATTTACTTAGTTTATTTATTTTTATTTAAACTTTTTTGGCATGGTCTATTTTACATGCCTCGTAGGCTTATATTAGGATAAGTGGCACTCATATTGACCACATATCTCATGTGTTCATATTCATGTGGAGTTTGTTACACACAGCTATCATATATTCAAAATCAAAGTTGGACTATAAATTTTTATTTTGTTATGTATAGACCTGATGCAGCCTAGAATTCAATGTTACAAATCCAATAAGACCCTAGACATGCTGGCACATCACTCAGCTTTGACTGAGCACTCACCCAAAGCGCGCAAAGGTACTAGGTCTCTCTTTATTGTTTTTATTTCAGGATGTTAGCATGATGAATATTAACATATATAATTCCATTACTAGCACATCATTCTATAGAGCATAGCAGATCTATATCTAAGGGAGAATAGAACTAATTATTAACCATGATGAGATCAAAGACATACTAGATTCAGCTACACATAGAACTGACACTTAGATTCAGCCAATGTCCTCCATCATATTAACTGCAATAAGTTTATAGAAGCTTCATTACAATAACAGTAGTGTGCGTGTAACAGATTTAGCAGCATAATCTCACTATGTATGCATATCTATGTATATGTCAATCTCTATATTACACATTTTACTACATACTTATAAGGGTGGGGGCTTTCCCTTCACCACTTATCAATTCTTGTAGTGCCCACATTTTTATAGCTCAGTTACTTGTTGCTCATTTACTCATAGACATGTTTTGACAGAGACTTGATATGTTTTAAACATTACATTAGGAGATTGGATCTGATTAGGCATGTATGGACATTTAGGTGTATAGCACCAATTTAGCTTGATTACTATGTTGTTTACATTATCTTATGATGTCATGGATACTAATTGATAGGATTTTGTTTTGGAACGTAGTTATATTAATGGATACTTAGTTTTTTGCATGTTGGGATTCTATGGATACATGTCATTTTATCATTGTGACTAACTTATGGTGAATTATGTATGGTTGTGCATGTTGTCATACTTTCGATTCCAGAAAGATGAAAAGTTAGTCTAGAATTCATTGATATCTT
Source organism: Taxus chinensis (assembly GCA_019776745.2). Classification (NCBI taxonomy): domain Eukaryota; kingdom Viridiplantae; phylum Streptophyta; class Pinopsida; order Cupressales; family Taxaceae; genus Taxus; species Taxus chinensis. The sequence goes on from CM034146.1 coordinate 303,673,953, forward strand.
ATTTAGTAGTTGATTTATATTTTATCAGACAAGTGCGTTTAATGTGTGCAATGAGTGTGCAGGTGACAGGTCACAGGAGAACGTGGGACTCAGGCTAGCTACGCAACTTTGCACAAGCATCCCATAGGCTAATCCCTAGCCATGATTATTACTTGAGGCCTTAGCATTAGAATTATTGTTTTGGGCACCATGGGTGACCCTCATTTGTAATATAATGTCTTGTGATTATTAATTTTTCTTAGAATGTCAAGTTGTGTTGTAAACTTGTTTTGGGGAATTAATGACCCCACTTGCATTAAGTTTTGAATTAGATTAATGATGTACTTAATCTAGAGGGTTTTGGGTCACATGTGAACCCTTGGGTGGGCCCCACACCCTCTAACCTTGTGCCAAATTTTCCAAACCCGAAATTGGGTTATTTTGGGCATTTTTAGGGACCTCTTTTTAGTTTGGGGGTTCCCTTATCATAAAAATGAGCCCTTTGACCCTACCTAATAGGTAGGAGGGCTTATTTCCAAGGCTAGAGGGAGTTTTCCCTCCCTTTTTTCCTCTTGTTTGGTCACATCCATGTAAGAGGTATGGTTTAGTGTGCTTGTTAAAAGTTACACAAAAATTGTTTTGTTATCATTTAGAGTAATTTGGGAGAAGAGGGCTAAAAGGCATTTTACCCTTTCTCTCTTTTGTTTTGGCATCTTTGACATTGAAGGAAGAGAGGGGTGACACATGTCAGGCCCTCATTTGTGAGGATTTTTTGCTTGCTCCTCTTCAAATTCCCCCTCATGGGAAAAGAAGAGAACTTTTTTTTTGGAGTTTTTGCTTGGATGCTTGTGGATTTGGAGCTAGAGTTTGCTTGAGTCAAGAAGTGGAAAAGATTGAAGTTGGAAAGATTTTTGGAGAGCTTTATTTGAGGTAGGTCTCTTAAGTCTTATGGTATGTGTTGTATTCATGCTAGTTGTTAGATTTGTCTACTTGGAAATATGGTTGTTGCATGTGGATTTTTATTTATTGTTACTTGTTTTTACTCCCTCGATCATATGACATGATGGAGTTGTGGGGAAGAGAGAGGGATTTTTCCCTCTCAATCCTCATAGGCTTGATTGACAAGCCTTGTAGGATTTAGTTTTTCCCCTCAAATGGTTGAGGTGGGGAAGTTGGTTCATTTGGCTTGAGCCTCCTTTCCCATTCTTGGCAAGGAAACCCCTTTGGTGAAAGGGAGGAGAAATAAGGAGGGCTTGAATGAATTAGGAGAAATAAAGAGGGCATGGAGATCCTGTTTTAATGTAACTATTGTTGGCTACAATTTTGGAGAACTTCTCTCCTCTCTTCCCCATTTGTTTTAGAGGTAGAACTTGGGTTCTTCTCTTTTTTCACCTTTGTAAAATTTGGAGTCTTTTTTTATGTTTGTCTTGTATCATGTGGATGTATCTTTGGTTGTTCACCCTCACTCTTGTGCAAGTTGTGGATGGTAGTCCTCTTTCCCATGGGCTTGGGGGAGGCTAGCATGCATCCCAACCTTGGGAAAGGCATGTGATGATGCCTATGGTTGGGTGGTAAAACAAGCTCTTTCTCCTTGTATGGGTTCTTGAAGGCATGGAAGTTAGATGTTGGCTTGGAGTTGGTGGCATCATGGTCTCTCATTGAATCCTTACCTCATTGTAACCCTTTTTGGTATATGGCTTGTGGAAACTTTTTCTTTATTGTATTTCCTCTTCCATATTGTATTTGAACATCACTTGCAAGTTTTGTTTTCCATTAGTATTTAAAGAATTTCTTTCAACCTTGGAAAGGAGTTGTTGGATTGTTATCTTGTGTATCTTAACATGTTTGTAATAAGATGTATTGAGGAATGTTACAAATAAAGTCTTGTAAATTGATTGTATTCTTATGAATCTATGGAACCTCCATTTGAAAAAAAAGGGGGGGGAACAAGTTATTGGAAAGTTCATTTATCATTGTGGTAGACTTCATCTTTGTAAAATATTGAGAACTTGTATAAATGTAAGATTTAATAGCATTCTTGAAACACACTTATTTTTGTACAAGTTTTGAAAAGTTAGAGACTAGAACATAACTTTTGAATTTTGGTTATTGGTGTTCAAAAGAAAGTTGATATATTGTGGATATGGTTTTTTTTTATTTATTCAAAAGGATGATAAAATGAATTAAACTCGCATTTACCATATTTCTTGAGTTATTATTGAAAATAAATATTACAGATTTATAGATTTTAAACTATATATATATATATGCTATATAGTTTAACTTATAACAATACATTATAAATTATAGAATTTGTTTTAAATAAAGAAAAAATTTAAAAAAAAGGGGTTTTATTTTTAAAATTGTTATACGGCTTGGGGGCAAGGCCGACCCCCCCCCTCATCCACCCTCTACACCGCCTCTCCCCCTACTGGCTCTGTCACCCCCTTCGCGGCCTCCCTGCCGCCACTTACCTGCTGCACCCCCTCCATCTCCCCTTCTGGCCACCATCCACGCTACCGCCCGCAGCAACTCCCGCCACCCTATCGTCGCCCCGACTGCCCTCCATAGCACTCTCCACTCTACCACCCCTACGCCTGTCCCAAACCCAACCCCGCAGCACCACCGCCACCGTCCCTCTCAACATTCGCTGCCTCCTCACGCATCCCCCAGTTTCCCCTTCAAAAAAATTTGTTCCCCCTTCATTAGAAAAATACATAAATCAATATATATTTATCAAAATATAAACAACAAAAAAAAATATACCAAAATGTTTTAGAATGCATGATTTCAAAAAAAAAAAGACAAGAAATAATACAAGCTTCCATGGCTTCCCCACCATTGACCTGCAAGAAGGAAAAAAAGTAAAATTAACAATGAGAGGAAAATAATATGGAAAAGAAAATAAAAGAAAGAGATAAAGAAGTTTAGGGCACAAAATTTTGATCTAGGGTTGAGATTTGTTTAAACTTAGGGCTCAAATAAAACCCTACTCACTTTAAGTCATGGGTTTTTGGTGGGAATGGTAATTTAAATTAAAAGGGGAAATGTGGGTAAATATATGTAATGGGGGATGAATTTATTTAAGGATGAATATTTATATTTTGATGTGGGTGAAAATTATTTAAAGGAAATATATATACATATTTATTTAAATGTGTGAAATTTAATAGAAGTCAAATAAATAAAATTAATTAGAAATAAATGTTTTAGCAATTCGGTTAAAATTAGATTGTTATGAATTTAATTATTTAGTGAGAACGATTAGGCGAAACATTAGTTCTCACTTTAAAAAAAAAAATTACCAACTTTTTAGTCTATTTTCCGGTGTCCCGGGGCGAGGCACTACGATTCTCAAAATAGGTCGCATGCTATTACTAGCCATGCGCGATTACAAAACTAGCCACACATGTAAGTGTACTACAATAGACTATTGGTAGTTAACTAATAGTAGTAGATCTATTTCTGGCATGTGTCCGTGCAAAATGCTTGGTAGCTAATCCTCTTAAAATAACCAATGTGTGGCACGCATGTCCCTTCCTCGTTTGTGTTCCCTGCATGTCATCTCTAAAAATAGACCTCCATGAGCAAAAATAGATAAGTCCCGAAAGCTGAACTTCTGCTCCGCACACATGTTCTCCCTATCAGTTCGCTCCTTTGAATATGACCTGCTTTCCTGCGTGGACTTCTTGTGTGATTTCTACCCAATGTTCTCTGATCAACATTGCCCCACACTAATTTCATTGTCACCCTAACAATGGTCATCTCCAAAACTCAAGTAAAGAATTAGAAGAATGGAAAGAATTTTGATAAATGAAAGAATGTTTTTAATCTGCAGTCTCTTCTTCTGCAGCCTGAACAACTAATTCAGGATATTCCTATTTTATTTCAGCCTCCAAGGTCTGCCACTTAGCGAGTGTTTCCTCTGCTTTTTCTGGAATGTCCACAGCAATGGACTCCAATTCATCCTTCCCTCCAGCAAATCCATCTTCTACGTAATGATCTTCCCAAGCTGTTCCAGCTAATTTGTGTGTGGCTCTTGGGCTACTGCCAAGGCCTCACGCTTCTATTTAACCATTGATAACCTTTCTGCACGGCCCAATGATTCATCCTTCATCACTTTCTGGACCTCATTGTTCTCCTCCAGGGTTTTTATGTTGATGAGCACCTCTGGAGCTGTGCAGATGTTCAAGGCTTGGTCTACTTTCTTCAGTTCTTCTTGCAGCGCTTGTAGCAGTCCTTCATAGGATGTAATCTTCTACATCACCGAATTCTTCTCTCATTCTGCATCTTACGCTGGATCTTTTGGCGCTGGTATGTGTAGAGGTTCATCTTCAAGCACTAGGTCCACCAACTTTCCTACGTAGTGTATCGCTAAAGGAAACATCTTTGGTACCTTTGGCTCTAAGTGTGGCCTAGCTCTTATGACATTATCACCAATTTCCTCTATGATGCTGATAAATACAGATTTCTTCTTCTGCGCTAAGTCTCTTTCCTATGTTAGGCACGTTATTTCCCCATCCTTAGTTTTAATCTCTTCCCTAAGTGCCCTAATTGTGGCAGCCTTGTCCATATTCCTCCTTACCACCTTTGTTGAGACTTTCACCAATACATTGCTCACCTATTCATCTAACATGACAATAGGCTTTACTATCATGTGTCTAGCCTCAGGTGTATTTTTCAACCTCCTCGATACGCATGACTCCTCATACACATCAAAATCTGGTTCACCCATGTGTGTGTGCATTGACCACAATAATTGCTTCCTTATGCACACTGTAGCCATATCTTCATCCTTTAATTCCCAATCATATAATTCATTTTACATTAGTGTGCTCTAGAACCAGGCACGGAAAATTTTACCTGCTTCCTTGGCATAACATGTGGCTAGTGGAATGTGCTCTCCACTTGTTCTTCTAGACCTAGGTTGTTTAGGAACTTGAGCTTCTAGATTTGGAACTTGTGTCTCCACATCCTAAGTAGTCCCTGTAGCTGTCTCATATGTTCCCTTTTCCTCCTCTTCTCCTTCCTTCATTTCCTCATATTTTTGTTCTTCTATGTTCTCCGTAGGTGTAGGAGAATTAGGTGTGCTTTCCTCTAACTCTTCCACCTCCTCATTCAACTTTTATTTCCTTATCCTTTTTGCGGTTGTCTCCTTTTGTGGAAAGAGTCTGGGTGATTTGTGCACTTTTTTTGGAGTAGCACTTTGGGTCCTTGTTCTCCTGAAAACTCTATTAAATATGTGCTCTCCTTGGACTGCATCCAAGTCCTCATCATCCCCCTCTTATGGTTGAGGTGGTGTAGTGGCACGCTCAGCTTCATCCTTATTCATAGGATGTCTTCTACCTCTATGTTCCAAACCACCACTATCTTTGCACTCATCCTCCTCATCCTCTACCTCAATTGGCTAGGTGGGCTTAGGCACTGGGATGTTCTCCATTGTATGCTTACCCCTCAGTGGTTCTGGAAGTGTGAACTCGTCTTCCACATACTTGTTATTCTCCAACTTGGGATTTAGTTGGAGGTACACCAGTGTTGCTCCAATATCTCCCATAGCCAAACTTACTGGTTTAATGCTCAATACATTTGAAATGAGCCTTTCAATATATGCACCCCACCCTGGATACACATATTTCTTCCTTAGTGTGTGGTAGTCACAATCTACCTTGTCTGCATTGAACATTAGGCGTCGTGCATCTGACAACTTGTATACTGACACATGTAAGTACCTTTTTATGAAGGCATATGGTAACTTACACCAAGGGCTCCATGCTCCATCCTTCATGGTAAACCACACTATGCAAAAGTGTTGGTATACAGTGAACTGAACCGCCTTTCTAACCACTGAAGGAAAGTCCTTGGGGATGCGCCATTCTTCTTCAAAGGCTACGCAGAGCCTATCATACCATTTTTCAGCCCTTTGCTTGACCTGTTCTGTCATGGATCCTTCACACAAGTACTTTTTGAAGTGTTCTACAGGTGACTTGTGCTCCATGGGATACTCCCATATCTTCTCTTTTGGTCCATCAGGTACTCTGATCTCCATGAACACCAGTGATAATAGAACATATCCAAAGCTGATCTTTCCTCCTGTGTGCACCTCCTCAATGATAATTTCTGCAATGTAACATGAAATTTTGTATAATACCCCTTTAGAAATCTTTTTATCAATGTGTATCCACATGGTATTCACTTGTGATCACCTTTCCTGGTCATTTAGCTTCGTAACAAGATGTGTGGCTGCTTATATAACTGGATACTTCTTTAGTTTATCTATATCCATGTTGCGCAGACCCTTTCTGTACCCCAGCTCCTTTTTGGTCTCCAATATTATGGCCTTTTATGTTAAATCATCTCTCAAATCTTCTCATGTGCTCGTCAATACCGTTACTGTGGAGATTAGCATGGCTGAGATTCTGGCTCTGCATCCTGCAAAGTAGAAAAAATCTTCATGCACTCTGCTCATGAGCCACTGGTACAAGGGCTCATATTTCCCAAAGTAAGGGAGCTCATATAGTTGGTAAACTCCAATCTTCTTCAAGAGCTTCTTGCCAGCATCGTCATACACTGGCATGTCTTCCGCCGTGCATTTATTTGTCTTTGTGTTCAGCAAGGTATCAAGCTCCTTCTTATTCTCTATGGTATGGTGATTGTACTCACTCACTTTGCTTCTCTTTATGTGAGAATCCCACTCCTGGCCTACGATAACCCCCTCTGGATATTGCATTTCAGAAAAAAATATTTCGGGAGCCATCTCCTCTTCTTCTTTGACCACCTTCTTCTTTCCCTTCACTCCTGCTGCAACTGCTTTCTTGGGTGCCATTTCTACCTTGCAATCCTTTGTAGATACTCACCTCTTGAATTCTGCAATGTGTGGATCAAACCCTAGCTCGATTCAGCATGCCCTAGGTGAAATCATGTGCCCTAGCTCCTCTCTGTCACCTTTCTTCACTCAAACCCTTCACCATCGGGGACACAAGCTCTTTCTACACATAGATCTCTTCGTCACGACTGGTTACACACCTTTCGCACCTCAATTCGATCACTCAGCTCTTCGCACTTAGCTCTTTTTCGAATACTCTTAATCGTAACGGTAAAAATGAACTCGCATCCCATCCTTATATAGATTTTTAAATTTTTGATGCATTCATTACTCCTTCACCTACCAAATATCCTCTCATTAATTGACAATTCCATCCTTTCCACGAGTTACATTTTTGCGCCCCAACTATAACCTTCTAGCACACCTTCCTACCCTCTGGTCACAGACTTCTCTTCAACGTGCTTCCTTGCACCTGAGTACCTTGTCACTACACCTTCCACTGGTAGTTGTTATGGTCTCTGCTTACCTCATGTTATACTGTCCCTTCATTCATCTCCATCTTTGGTCATCTTTTAGGAGTAATCCTTTGACTTGAAAAGCACCTGTAGCAGCTTATTCCTTTCACCGTTTAATTCCAACAATTTTGTACCTGGATACCAACAATCCTATCCACCCCACACTAAAAATATGTGCAGTCCTCTATGCATAAACATGCTTCATATGGTAATTAGCTTCATGCGCGCAAGCGCGCTTATTACACAAGAACAATAACTAAATTGACAAAGCATAGCGACAAAGAAGGAAACACATTAAGGGAATGCAAAATATAAAACCTAATCTAAATGGAAATACTGCCTTATTACAAACACCAAGAAGGCTTATTTATAGTAGGGCTTCAGCCTACTCCCGTTGAAGTAACTGGGTAGTCGTGTTCCATCAAGCGCTTCTAACTGGCAAGTGCCTGTTTCAAGGATGTAAGTGATAACATACGGCCCCAACCAATGTACTTTAAGTTTTCCTGGATGGCACAAGAACTTAGAGTCATAGAGAAGTACCATTTGTCCAATCTCAAACCTCTTGTCCCTTATGTTTCGGTCATGCCATGCTTTTTGTCTGGCCTTTTCTTACTTCTGACTCCAACATGTTATGGCTCATTGCTCATCTAGCTGAATTGTCTTTTCAATCCATTCTTTTAAAGCTTTCTCATCAGCTAGACCTCCAGTGTGTGCAATACGCAAAGAAGGTAACATAAATTCCATAGGAAGAACAACTTCTATGCCAAACACTAACTGAAATGGTGTGGCTTTGTTCAACCTTTTGTATGTTGTTCTATATGCCCAAAGTACTGCAGATACTTTATCATCCCAATCCTTTCTTCCAACATCACAGATTTTTGTCAATGTCTGGCTCAAAATTTTGTTGAAAGCTTCAGCAGTTCCATTTTCCTGAGGATGATAGGGTGTAGTCTTATGGTGTGCAATCATGAACTCATCCAATAAAATTATGATTGTCTCATTAAGAAAATGTGTGCCCCTATCACTGGTCAAACTTAAAGGACATCCATACCTTGTAATAATATTTTCCCATAGAAACCAGGCTGTTGTAGCTACTATAAAGTCCTTTGTAGGTGTTGCTTCTGCCCACCTTATCAGATAGTCTGTGTAAGTTATAATATAGCGTGATCTAGTTCTATGCACAGATGGTGAAATAGGACCCACAAAATCTATAGCCCATTTCTCAAATGGTTCGGCGCTAGTAATAGGTCTCAAAGGCATTTCATCTCGTTGACATGGTTTTCCAAGACGTTGAACAATGATCACATGCCTTACAATATTCCTTACAGACTTTATAGAGGGTCTCCCACCATAATCCAGTGAGTAGAATATTGCACGTTGTGGCATCACCTGCATAGTGGCCACCTGCAATTCCACCATGAGCTTCTTCCATAATACATGTGCGCTCATGTTCCAATACACAACGGTGCAATACTTCATCTTGGCCAAATTTATACAAGTCACCACTGATTAACATATAAGGTGCGGCGTGTATAGCAAGTTGTTTCTTCTCCAAGGATTTCATTCCTTCTGGTGCCATCCCTGTGTGTAGAAAGACAACAATGTCCTCTAGTTCTGATGGTGTGCATTGTAACCTATATAACTATGCATCTGGCATGGTGTCCTCAATTTCCTATGCTTCTTCTCCTGACTGTATTCTTGATAGATGGTCTAGTCCAGAATTACTTTTTCCTGGTTTTACCATAACTGTGAAATCAAATTCTTGAAATAAAAGCACCCATCGACATATGCGCCCTTGTAAAACATGTTTATTTACCAAATACTTCAATGCCATGTGATCTGTATAAAAGATGAATGGTGTAGCTAGTAGGTACTGGAGGAATTTATAGATAATTGACAAAGCTTCGCACTCTATAGTTGTGTAATTCTGTTCTGTAGGAGTCATATTTTTACTATCAAAATAGATAGGATGATCTATAAGACCTTCTCTAGTTTAAGCCAGCACCACGCCAATGGCCATTCCAGAGGCATCAACATGTACATGAAATGGTTTGTCCCATGAAGGAAAACGTAGAATAGGCACGGTAGTAATATTCTCCTTCAAAGTATCGAATGTGTGTTGCTGTTGTTCTCCCCAGTAGAACGTACCTTTCCCTTTCAGTAACTCTTCTAATGGTGTGGCAACTTTGGCATAGCCTTTGATAAAATTTTTGTAATATCCTGTATGACCCAAGAATCCATGCACCTCACTTTGACTGGTAGGCTCCCTTAGGCCTATAATGACTGCAACCTTTGTTGGATCAACCAACAAACCCTCCTTACAGATTATGTGTCCTAAAAGTATCCCAAATGGTGTAGCAAATATGCACTTCTTGATGTTCAAAGAGATACTCAACTGTCTACACCGTTCAAACATTAAGCACAGGTTGTCATAGTGATCCTTAACTAATCCATACACCGTCCAATCATCTAAATATACCTGTAAGAAGTTGTGAATAAATTCCTTGAATGCTTGGACAACTATGCGTGAAAATACAGCAAGCACATTTTTCAGACTGAAGGGCATTACAGTATAGGTGAAGCTACCCCATTCAGTAGTAAATGTAGTCTTTTCTTGATCCTCCTAGGAATTCCTAACCTGATGATACCCAGAGAACCCATCTGTAAATGAATATATTTCGTGCCCTAAAATCCTTCTAGTATTTCCTTAGTGAATGGCGTAGGGAATGGATCAGTTACACATGCAGCATTCAGCTCCCTGTAGTCCATGCATATTATAATCCATCCATCCTTCTTGATACTAATCACCATTAGAACTAACCCATTCTAACTCATCAAGGGGCTTGATAATTCTAGATTTCAACATGTTATCAATCTCTTCTTTGACTTTTTCACACAAATTGGGGTTCATTCTGTAAGGTCTCTTTCTAACTGGGTGTGCACCCTCTTTAAGCTTTATCTTCATCTCCCCTAATGATTCATGCACACCTTTAAGTTCATGGTACCCCCTAGGAAATAGGTCCTGGTAATCCCTTAGTAACTCTATGATTTTTTCCACTTCAGAGTCTGACCAATAGTCTCCAATTATTGCTTCCTTAGGCTCAGTATCTGTTCCAATATTCACTCACTTTGTCTTCATTGGTTCATGATAGGCACGTGTGGTCTTATCTGCACTGTCCAATACCTCACGCCCCCTTGTTGAATGGTTTACATCTAGATTATCTACTTCTTCGTCATCCACTACGTAGACCATTTTTCCTTTCTCTTTCTCAAGGCAAGCATGATGAAGCAATGTTGCATCGGCCTCTGGTTCATCATCAAGACACACTCCTGAGTCTTCTTTATCTAATAACTCCTGAAGGAGTTCTTCAGCCTTGGCACTATCCCCCATAGTTAAGTGCTTGATAAATTTCAATGCTTCTTCTACCTGAGGTTTTGTAGAGAAGAAGTCAAATGTATGGGCCATTCCTGTAATTAAAGTCTGCCAATTTCTAGTTTCTCTATGGAGTTCTGCATATACATACCAAGCATGCGCGTAACCTTGTAAAGTGGAATAAAACTGGTGCACCCATAGTGAAGGTGGTAAAGCTTCCTGCCCTTCTGTCCAGAGTCTCTCACACTTCTGAACATGGTGCTGAACAGGATGATTACCGTGATAAATACATATTTGAGTAGGTGCATTGCTCCTAAAGAACCTAGTAGTAAGAGCAATCCCAATTTCATTCCATCCGACAAGATTATCCCTGTGGACCACCCACCAGCATGTTATTGTCCCACGTAGTGTATATGCTAGCATATTTCTTCTTTCTAGTGGGTCTATCCATTTTTCTTCCATGGCGCACAGGAATACCATGGGATCCCCTTCTCCTGTGTAACAAGGTACCGAGTTGTTACCTATCCTCCTGACATAACGCGGTTTTGTGCCTCGAGTGAATATGCTCTTTACTTCGCGCCCTACCAACTCATAAGTGTTGTGAGCCCAATTATCACATGCAACACTCGTAGTATCGCTAATGGACTGTGCATCCTCCCACTGAATTAGTCCTTCTTTGGTTGGTTCAATTATCTCTGGATCTCGGATGGCGCGTACATAAATCCTATTCAGATCTTCTTCACTTAAAGGCTCAACATAGGGTGCGAATTTCCATCTGTTAAAGGGATAATAACTCTTTCCTCTTTATTTTCAAAACTGATATAGCCCTTGTTGAACCAAAGATCAACATTATTTGCATAGCACCAAGGACGCCCCAATAGAGTTGGGAAGCTATCTGATTCTATCAGCGCTAAAACTTCAAAGTCTCTAGTGAACTTGGCTCCTTGTATGGTAATGGATGCATCTTTTAAAACTCCTATGGGAGTGGCCTTAGTCTGATTAGCCATGAATAATACATTAGAGGATGGTTGCAATGGGGGTCTTCCCATTTGTACCCATGCATCCAAGGTAAGAACATTGACTTTCGCTCCTGTATCAATCAGTATATTACTCAATAGCCACCCATCCACAACAACATTCAGAGTGATTTCCTTGTCATAATCTAGGCTATGAGGAGGGAGATTTACATGCAGGATCTTTCATCCAATCTCAGTACTTACACATAGAGTGTTTCCTTTTAACCAACTCCCTAATAGTGGAATGATGTTCTCCTTGTGCAACATTTTACACACTTCTCTCAAGTCATCTATATCAGTTTGGATCATCTCTGATGCTTTCTTTTGCTCCTTTAAGTATTGTATCTCACCCTGAAGATTCCTTAGAACTTCCATGGTATCCTGATAAACCTCCTTCTGATAGGTAGGATCTGGGTACCGTGCATGAAGAACTTCTTCTTTAGTGATGGTAGGTTTCTATTGTAATGCTTCTCTGGCACGTGCCGCCTTAGCACGGGTCATGATCTTCACTTGTAGTGCCCCTGATTCCTCCACTAACTTAGGCATCCATTGACTTTCAACAGCGCGTTGTATCCTAACCATCCCTGCACCTTTGTTTTCTTGTTTATGTTGCTTACTCAGATGCTCATATAAGTCTGGGCACTCTTCATAGCTATGGTTCTTTCCACAGAAAGAACATGTAATATTCTGAGGACATTCATGCACCTGTAGTGGTTAGGAGATCCACATGTATAACATGTTCCACGAGGAAACTCACCTCTTCCACCACCATGGCCTCATCCTCCGAATCCACCATGATATCCTCGACCTCTGCCATGACCACCTTCAAAATGCCCCTCATTCTGATCATAGCGCACCTGATTGTGATCCTGGTCCTGATGCTCATTCTTTCCCTTAGAGTTATCTGAAACTCCTATCTGTCATACACCAATATCTATAGCATCATGGATCTATCCAATCAGTTGGTAGTCTTCCGTGTCATGAGTCATGGACCTACAGATTTTACAGTAGCTTGAAACGTTCTTCCTTATCGTGCATTGTAATAATGGGCAGCGGCTAGCATCATGGTTTAAGTGGCATATTTCACAATCCATCAGCAATGAGTGTACTATTCTACGAGGACAACTATCCTTTGTGTGACCTTCTACTTCACAATTTGTGCACCAAATCCCTATGTGCATCTCATGTGCTGAATTTTCTGATAGTTTCTCCAACTATTTTTCCATTGCTGCTATTTGTGCTTCTAAAAATGGGCTCACCCCAGTATCTATGCTCCCAACTACCTCAGTGCGCAAGGCTGCCTCAAGTGCTTTGCAGATCAGTGTATGTCTTATGTGATAATGCCCTCCTAAAAGGGGTAATCAAGCCCCCAATGAACCATTGTGCATGTTGGCTTGTGTGGATGTCATAAGAAATCTTTAATAAATGCATTTTAAACCGTGCATCATACTCCCTAACACTTTTAGTAGTGCCTTATTTAATATCCTTGAGTGCACTTATACTCTTCTGCTCAAACTCAAGGATATGAAACTCTTTAAGGAATGCATCCTTTAAAGCTGTATAATCTATGCAGGTCTGATCAGGGTCAAACTTCTTATACCAGTTGTGGGTGTGCCCTTGTAACATAGTAGCAAATTGGCTTTCCCTATGCTCAGAAGTTGTAATTCCTTTTACGTGCCACAGTATCTCACACATATGCACATGTTTAGAAGCATCTTCTATGCCCCTATACTCTGGAAGATGAAGAGACATTTCCATGTAAATATTTTGGGGTTAGTGCAGACCTTGCCCACCTGATCCAGAACTTCTTGTATTTCCCCTACCTCCATAACCTTCAGATCCACTTGAACCAGAGCTCCCTATGCCTCCTGATCCCAAACCTGTAGATGGGGTCGGGCCAAAAGATGTACTTCCATGTGTCTTAATAGTATAACTGAATTGTACCCTAACAGTCTACGAATTGTCCTTTAGTGACTCATGTGGATAAATGGGGTTTATTAATTGATCAAGATGATTAATTAATAGATTACTACTCCTAGAAGTTAATCCAAAAATCGGTGCACTTGTATTCTGTGCTGATGATACACCCGAAAAGGTACTCTCATATAACAACAAAGCCATTTGTGCTACCATTATTGTGCCTCTTATAAGACTCGCTCCTACTCTCCCACTACTTGAACTAGTTTGTTGACTGCTTGTTGTACTAGATGCTGAAAAACCAAACGCAAGGGCAAGGTTACCAGGTGGATTCAGATGCGCACCCACGGCCCAGGTAGTCTCTGCTAGTGTGCTTCTACATGAGGCCAAGGGTGGATCCTTGTTATGATTTCCAAGATGGGGGAGTTCCTAATGCTCTGGTTTCATGTCTTCCACGTGAGCTTCAAATCCTTCATGATCCATCTCTCTCCTCAACGCCATACTTTCTGCAATGTTACATTACTTCTCTATCTCCCTCTTGTGCACCTCATTATACTTAAGTTGTCTTTCCTCTCTCTACCTTTCTGCCACTAGGTCTACCATCTTTCACCAAACCTGCTCCTTCCCCCATATGTGGTGAGGTTTAGTTAGCCATCGGTTTACTCTCCAGATCCAAAGTTACCATCAGGATTTTGATCACCAGTGGAATGCCTTGTAGGTAAGCTCCCCTTGGATATCGTAAAAATTGGAATTCAGCTACTTTTGGACACGAATAAGTGGAAATTGAGTATTCCAAGATATAACTATTCAAGACACCATGAAACCATGTATCCACATCTCAATTCCAAATCAGATCAGCATCATAAAGGGCCTGGAATTCTTCCTGCGTCTAGACAAGTGTGCGATACCTCCAATTTCACTTATATGCATAAGCAATCAGCCACTCGTACAATTCTACTGGAAAGATAGTGAAAAAACTCTCATATAAACTCTCATATAAATTTTGTTCCACCCATATGTGTGTTAAACTCAGATCCAATGTTGAACCTACTGTGTGTATTCTTCCTCCAGATCATGTATCCACTCTTCAATACTTGCTAGAGTTAACTGGTATGTCTTCATCGTGAACCATCCTGAAAACAACTGAAAAAGAGGTCTCGGCAATGGAACCAATGATGCAACCTAGAATTCAGTGTTACAAATCCAATAAGACCCTAGACACACTAGCACATCACTCAGCTTTGACTGAGCACTCACCCGAAGTGCGCAAAGGTACCAGGTCCCTCTTTAGGGTTGTTGTTGCAGGATGTTAGCATGATGAAGATTTAACATATATAGTTCCATTACTAACACATCATTCTACAGAGCATACCAGATCTATCTCTAAGGGAGAACAGAACTAATTATTAACCATGATGAGATCAAAGACATACTAGATTCAGCTACACACAGAACTAACACTTAGATTTAGCCAATATCCTCCATCATATTAACTGCAATAAGTTTACAGAAGCTTCATTACAATAACAGTAGTATGCGCGTAACAGATTTAACAGCATAATCTCACTATGTATGCATATCTTTGTATATTTCGATCTCTCTATTACACAGTTTACTACATACTTATAAGGGTGGGGACTTGCCCTTCATCGCTTATCAATTCTCAAAATAGGTTGCATGCTATTACTAACCACGCGCTGTTACAAAACTAGCCACACATGCAAGGGCACTACAATAGACTACTGGTAGTTAACTAATAGTAGTAGATCTATTTCCATCTTATGTCCATGCAAAGTGCTTTATAGCTAATCCTCCAAAAATAGCCAATGCGTGGTGCACACGTCCCTACCTCGTATGTGTGCCCTACATGCCATCTCTAAAAATAGACATCCATGAGCAAAAATGGTTTAGTCCCGAAAGCTGAACTTCTGCTCCACGCACTTGTTCTCCCTATCTATTCACGCCTTTGAATATGGCCTACTTTCCTGTGTGTACTTCTTGTGTACTTTCTGCCCAATGTTCTCTTTATTATTGTTTATTATTTGCAATAGATTCTATCATGTCTGGAGTGAGTCCAAATTGAGTAGGTTCTTGGGTTTCACCTATTATTTTAGATAAAAATCATCCAACTCAAGGCATATGTTACAAAAATATGTGAAACTAGGTCGACCCCATTCACATGTGGTATGTCTAATAATTCATAGTGGGTTGGATTTAAAAAAAGATACCCAAAATTAATATTGAAGACAACATAAATCCTTGATAGAGATGGAGTAGTATGTCTAAGGCCAGCAAATGTTGATTCTTTCTACTTGAGTTTTCCCAATGTTTATGAGGTTAACCCATATGACCCAAGTAGAATATGGAATTGTGCTGAAATTGTCCATTATAAGCAGGAAGGAATTTTGGTATGAGAGTGCTTATTAAAATGGGGAGTATATTTGTTCCATACATTATTCCAAGAAGTATGGAATGGATTACTAAATTGGGTTGTATGAATTTTGTCATACAAAGTATCCCTTTTTTCTATAATTTCAAGGGGAAGAGAAATTACAAAATTACATTGCAAGTTTTGACCCTAGTGCTTGCTTGAAAACTCAACCTCATGCATGGCTAACAAAGGAGTTATTCATGACATGGTTGCATCACTTTGCTACAATTAAATTCATTGGTTTGTCCCTAACCAATAGGAATCTACAAGTATTTTATGGTCATGGTTCTCATGTGGCTATACAAATAATTCAAGACGTACGGAGTTAGGGGATATGTTTGCTAGCATTATCGGTACACATTTTTCACAAAAAACAATCATTGGATGAGAGTTTCTTTGATCCATTCAAAACATATTTCAAAGAGGAGTGTGAAAATAGATATTTGAGAAACATGGGATAGATGTGAATAATATAGAATTAGTTACGTTTGGGAGCAAGGCATTCCACAATGCTCTTTCTAATCTAGATGGGCATCTAGAGTAGGATTTTTGAAAATTTATTTTTTGCAGTTTTTATAGCTTTTAGTATTTTACATTTTTAAGGTCTTCGAAGAATATCTAGGTTCATCTAGTATAATAAAAGATGTATGCTTTTTTTAATACCTTGTATTATATTTTTATCTTTCATATTTACATTGTATCCTTTAGTTCGTAAATCAGGTTAATGGACTAGGAGCTATGACCCCAACAAGGAGCATTAAAAATATAATAGTAATATGATAAATTTTAGATTTTATCCACTTATACCAATTCAAATACACCCTTAATTTGTGTACATGGTATCTCCATGTAGGATGAACTTTCAGTACCCATGTAGAACCCTTCATGTTCTATTCTTAACAACATTTCAACTTCCCCATTGTACAACCATAAAGTTTTTTATTTTGATTAAAGTGATGGATATGAAAGCATGCATCTCTCCTATAGAGTTTTATATTTTGTATATATTCTAAATTCAAATAAAGGTACTTCATTTTTAAATATATTTCATTGTGAATTGATTGTGATAGCACATTAAGCACCATAGTTAGTGTGTTTTTCAATGAATTGCATCTTGATTTATATCAGTGGTATCTAATAAATTGGTTACACTCTTACATGTCACATTACAAAAGGTCATAAGACAAAAATCATGGTCTTTAGATTCTTTATCCTTATAATTATCTTCCTTTTCATTTGAAATGACCTCAAATAATACAAGAGAAAATTAGAGATCCATTCAAAGAATTACTTTAGGAGTCCCTTGAGAAGTAGAGGAAGGAGATGATGACATATTTCACCAATGTTATCTCTTGGGTTGTCTCTACAATGGTACCCATTACATCGACATCAAGTAAACCCTTTGGGGGTCCAATACCCTTCAAGGTTCAAGTAAATTTTGGCATTCCTTGGTTTGAAGGAAATATTTATCTTGATGAACTAGATAAATAGCCCAACCAATTAGATTCATATTTCTATGTCAATAACTTCTCTAATGATAAAAATATTACATTCATGTTCCTTCAAGGTTATTTTCATATCAAAGAATGATGGGAATCATACTTCCTTCAAGATGAAGCTGATAGGGATTTGAATGCCAAATAAGGACTAAGAAAATTGTGGGATTATTTTGTGGAGGCTATCAAAGAAGAATATTACCTAATGAATAATTAAGAGGACCAATTCAAAAAACTACACAACACACACCAGGGTCATGATCAAATTGTGCAAGACTGCACTAATGTGTTTCATGTTTTGTCAAAAATAGTGTACACATGTGACAATGAGAAGCACTGAGATCTCATATATTATAGAAATTTGTGATATTACATCCAAGAGGATATGGAATTTTCATACATTATAATAGTAGGGGTATCCTACCAATATGTAGATAATATTAATAAAAGGTCTGACGCATAGTAAGAAAATATTATTCATATACAAAGAAATGAAAAGTTAATACTAAGAATCAAATAAAGTATGTAGAATCATAGGGACAAGATAAAAACCAAATGTAGAAGGAAAGGCCATGGGAGGACACATGATTGTGGTGTGAGAAACATAAGAGTGGGTATCATGACACAAAGGATTATTGAGTTGTTAACAAAAATATGCTGGTATATTCATGGGATCCATATGCAGGATAATCCTATACACAAACCACATGTTTACATGAAGAATGGGACCCTATTATAAATGTATATCCATACTTCATTTTCACAACTAAACTAATGATGCCTCTTCCAAAAGAGGACACAAGGCAATTATTTCACTTACATATGTGGATACAAAGAAAGGCTCTTCACTTTATATTAGTGGGAGTCACAAAAAATTGATCTTTGTAGGAGAAATCGAGAGATTGAATTTAGTAACTACTCCTCACTCACAACTATATTAGGTCAACTAGGTTAGTCAAGGTAAAGGTGTGTCAATCAAAAATGCCATATGCCCTATTCAATCAAATCATTCAAGGATGAGGTGGTTTGTGATATTGCACTCTTGGATGTCTATGATGTGCTTCTTGGAAAACACTATATTGGAGATATACATGGTGTCTATAAGGCCAAGACTAGCAGTGTCATCATCACTCTTGGTCATAAGTGTTATTGCATCCCATACGTATCCCCCGTTAAGTCAATATCCTTGATCAATGTGACACAATTTTAAACCCTGATTGTTCATACCAAGACCTTTTTCCTTACTCATGATCAGGCCTAACAATAATAAAAAAAATTACATTGGCCACAACTATTATCACACTAGGACAATCAACACAATAGAAGCGGATGGATCATATGATATCTAAATACATAAATGTCTTCATATTACCGATGGGAGTGCCTTTGCATTATCAAGTAAAACATCCAATTGACTTGATCCCTAGCACCCCACTATCAAATGGACCATTATATACATGTTACGTACTTGAGGATGAGGAAATCAAATGTCAAATTTAGGATTTGATTCAAAAGGGGTACATTTGACCAAGCACATCACCTTGTGTAATCCCAATTGTGCTTTCTTGAAATTAGGATGAGATGTGATGACTCTAAAATTTTAAATAATGTTCTTTGTTCTAAATTCATAATTTAGAACACACATTCTTTATCAACCATTCATATAACAGATAACCATATGCAGCTATAATGACTCGGTGTGCTACCGATCTATTCATTTCATGACTCGGTAAACTACCGATCTATTCATGTTTAACATTAAGTATTGAATACTTATCTGTATACTATGTATACTTGGTTCTCTTTCCCTGTTCAGGGTATTGAGTGATCTGTCTAAGGAACCTATCTGAATATTTGTTACCAATATTCATCTGCATCACGAACCTTAGACTAGGTGATAGAGGACAACGCAACCAGCAGCTTGCGATACTTTGGCCAAATATTTCTAACATATTGTTCATATTACTATTCCTTGATGGCATACTCGTCAATCTGGAATACATCCTTCACCCCACTCTATTGTTATCTAGAATGTCCTTTACTGACTCTTGTCAGTCCACTTGACCGAGGTTTAACCCTATTTGGGTTAACAACATGTGTTATGATAAGGGGAAGCTCACTAAGACTTAGGGTAAGTTGGCATACTAGGTCAACCTAAGTCAACCCCGTGTGCCAAGGTATCCTGAGTTTTAGAGGGCTACCCCATATCTTAAAACATGTTTCTAACTCGACCTAGAGAAAAACTAAGATCAAGTCCAATTTATGTAGATCTAGATGATTAATGGCAAAGGGTGTTGCCACATGCCCACTACATCATTGTAACCTCGAGAAGATCCTAATCTTCTTGAAGGTACAGCCCCACAGTTGGCATGTGCCAGCATCCTATAGAACAGCCTCATCGAGATGTACATACCCCAAGGAATTTATTAATAATTTAATTAATTTGGATTATTCAAAACAGATTTCAGCAACTTGGCCTAACCCTAATCCAACACTCCATAATTTCTTCTCTATAACAGATTCCATTGATTGTTAAAGAACTTTCTTAGCTTAAGATTTCCTTTAATGTTATTTAATGGACTAACAAGCCATCAACCATAACAGGACATCAATATCATAAGTTCCATTATTGTGACTTAACCGTTCAAGGAAGTGTAACAACCATCTAGGTTGTAACTAAGTATACTTTATTAAACAATTCTAATGATTAGGAATCATGTCTTCCATTTTATTTGCATTCTCAAGATAGAGGAAGGATCTTCCTTTACATGATTAAGTGCTAGGGCCTAGTGCCCTATAAATCATTTACAATTTCAATATTCATTAATGAATGTTTATTCCATATCATATTATTACATTGAATTGTTTAGTTATGATATCAAATTCTGCAACTTAAGAAGATGCATCCTATTAGGGAGATTAGTCCAATTCCCAATGTTAAACTTATCTAAGAATACCCCATTAAGCATATACATAATATGGAGTATAACAACAATATAAGATTCCATCCATGCAATGAGAGTACAAGATAATATACACACCCAAAGTAATAAATTCTCAACATTAATTCATCTCTAAAACTTATACATTTAGGTATGCTACAAGACAATTGCCTTCATTACAAAAGAATACTACTTTTCTTTTCCAATACAATTTCAAGAATGATTTAGAGTTCTTCACAAAAATCAAACTTAAATCAGCCAATGGTCACATAAGTTTATGCCTTCCTTTTCACTTATGAAGTCCATCTGCAAAAATTGCTAGCACGGGTCAGTTCAATGAACTGAGCATGATAAGCACTAAGCCTTAAAAATAAGTGCATTCCAATAATTGTTCCATTAAAACAACTCTTCTTTAATGAGACAATTATTACATCCTATAATCAATATATCAAAAGCAATGAAAAAGAAGTACATTTTAAACAATTGATTTCACTTCCAAGAAAAGGACAGAATATAATCTACCTTATCAGCCTTACAAAATAGAGTCTAATTGATTCAATCAATTATCCTTAGGAAAACAACATGTCATAACATCTCATTGTTTCCAATCTTTCATAAAAGAAAACAACATCTATCTTTGCTTCAAGCTAAAGGAAGAGTTTAAAGCATGGTTCAGATTAGGATGACTCATCTATCTCCTAAACAAAAGAAGAAGAAGAACCATTACAACTATGCCCAAACACAACACATCCAAGAAAATAGAACAGAATCAAAACATGATTTAATTTTTTCTTTCAAAAGACAATTACCTTAAAATTTAACAATTAAGATATTCACCAGAACAGAATTTCATTTTAATCTAAGAAGGAATAGAGAATCAATCGGTTTACCTGTAAGTTTAAATCTACTTCAAATATAGAAGTTAACTTTTAAAGATCTGAAACAACGTTCAAAGATCAAGGTAGACTCATACAGGAGTTACTCTCTACTCTAGATCATCCAAGGATAATTCTTAAAAAGATAGAGTGCAAGAGACAACTCACTCATCTCAAACCAAACAAGTAAGTCTTGTCAAACAACAGTCTGCCAAACAAGCTGACATTTACAGTTCAATAAACTGAATAATATAATCTCTTCCAACATCATTTCTATAAATGATTGTGTAAAGGAATACCAAACAACTCTTAAAGAAATCTCTAAATTAAAAAGAGAGAATCAAAACAGAAAAGTTCAACCAATGATCTATCCAGTAGTAAGAAAGCACACTACCATATTTCTTATACTTCTTTTCTTTCAAAGAGTACGAGTTTCAATTCCATACACAGAATGAAATAAAAAATAGCAGTCCAAAAAAACACAGTCGGTCTTAAGGGAATCACATTCCTTTCCTATATAAAGTATCAAGGTGTATTTATAGTATTCATGAGGAGATAGAAAAATAACTGATCAGTAATTTCAACATGATCAGAAGTATCAACAACTCATATTGAAATCCCATAGTCAGATTTCATTTTTGCATTACAAAAATAATAACCAGTTCTTGATTCAATAAGTATTATAATACAAAAACTATTAGAATAGAGTCAAGTAATCCCTCCATAACAGTACAAAGTACTAATTTACTAAGTTCTTCTCATAAACGAAACCCAGAGTCTATTCTAAGAGATCTGAAGATACAAGTTTCCACGGAACAGAGAGGAAAAGAATACCCTCAATTAAATGCCATTGATATCTCAGAAAAGAAGAAATAGTTCTTAAAATGAATTAACAAATATATTCATCAAACGAGGACATTTTCCATCAAGATCTCTGAGAGTTTTCCCAACAACTCAGCCAATTACTCTCCCAATTTTCTTTGAGCAAAAAATCGACAAAAGAGTTGTAAGTTTTAAATGTTTATTCCAAGTAGAACCCAACTCCAAAGTACTAGAACAGAGTCGACACGAAGTCCTAACAAAGTTTAGAACTATATAAATAACCAATTACGAATGCAATGAAAAACACAACCTCCATTAACAATTCAAAATTCCACTAAATAAAACACGGGTACATAACCACATATGGCTTCAACAACAATACCACGTTATCTAAGGTTTCAACACTGGTTTAGAACAATTAGAAGGCTCCAACAACAAATTCATAGCAAAACGCGAAGCCAAGTATTATCCCAAATAGAACTCAAGTTTCTAACCAAATTTTGAGCCCCAAAAAAAATGAGTAATAACATTCAAATACCGTGTACATTATGAACTGACAGTAACAGTTCAGATTATCACAAGGAACTAAGATACAAGCACTGAGCTTTATACAGGTTTCGAAAATAGTCCAGAGATATACAAGATTCCAACACGATTCAGAACAACAAGAACCTCTATCAACAGTTCTCAACAAACACAAAACCAGAACCAAGTTCCAAACCAAAAACGAGCTCAAATAAAGGTTCAACAAAACACGAGCTCAACACAAGCTCGATATCAAATAAAAAAAAACTCCAACAAGGTCAGACATAACCCAAGGTTCTCAAGATCTATGAACCAAATTAAATATCAATGAAGATTACCAAACAGAATACTTCCATTACCCATTCCAGAATGATAAGACCAAGTTACAGGAATACGTTTTTGCATGCATTCTCCTTTTTAAGAACTATACATGGTAAGTTTCCAAACAGAACATCAGTTACCAAGGATTCAATACCAATATCACAATATTTAATAAACCCAACAAGCCAATAACCAGATAAGATAAGAAATCTAAGAATCTCAAAAGAGTAGACTTGTTTTAATGAGACATTTATAAGAAAGCAAGAGATCTTAAAGTTTAGAGCCTATCATGCCTGATAGTGCTTCCGTCAAATCAAAGAGAACCTCTAGCCGAGCTCAAAACTTCTCCTCTTCTCCACGAAAGATCAAATAACAATGTTCTTTTCCCACAATGCCTCCTATATATTCCACGAACTGAAAATAGGTTTAAAACCTCAAAAATAGCCATTAAGTGCAGTTCAATCTGCTGGTTTGAAAAACCAGAGAGCATGCAGAGAAAAAATCGTGAAGTATGCAAAGTGAAACAACCACATTCCAACCCATTTGCATGCCTTCCAAAGTAGTTTGAGCATGAAAATTGAAAATAATAAATTCCATTAATTCTGATTTTCCTGCCTATCTTCCCTTGCCACCGCCTTCCATGTTTAGCGATTGCCAAATCAAATTTAAAAAGAAATTCCATTTTAGTGACACTTCCACATAAGCCTCCGCCAAGTTCACTAACCCCTGCCAAAACTGGTAGTACTTCCCTGTAATTAAGACCTTATCAACAACTTAAATGTTATTGGAACCATCGCCCATGACACATGCGACCACCAATCCCCCTTCATGCCCATTAGTTTAGGGTAAACATAATTGTTTAGGTTAGATCTTAGGTTAGCTTAGGATATGTAACCTTAGGATATAACCCAATAAATAATTTACCACCTTAGGTAGTTTCCATATAGGTTAGACTAATTCTAACATAATTGTTTATAGCCATTAGGTTAGATATAACCATATGGCATTAGGTTTTAGGATAATTTAAATAACCTAGTAACCCCTCCATGACCCTTTAGCACAAAGCTTAGGTTAGGATAAATTCAATTAATTAACATAGCTAGGTAGTAAATGTGTATATTCTTACCTAGCTTAGGATTCTGTAGGACAGTCCCTTTAGTTTTAGGAACCAGAATGTTTCCTAAGCCGTGTACAGGCTATAGTTCATTTGCGTCAACATTGTCCTGCCACGATCGAACTGAAAAGATCCAAACACAACATACGACTGAATAGAACAAGTTCACACAACAATCAAAGAACTTGTAACCAACAAAGTTTAGTCATATGTCTTTTAATTCCTGGAATGTTGATTTACCATTCATTCAACAGAGCAGATTTTAAAACATTCCTTGGATCACTAAAATTGATCCAAGGATGAGTCAGATTAATAGATAAGTTCACAACTCTTAAACCAGATTGCAACCCACCTACAAGAAATGAAAAATGGATTCAAGGAAGCCATTCTAATTCAGTCAAAAGGATCTTAAGAACAGAAGATGATTTATCCATATCAAGCATGATCTCCAAAAATCAAAAGAACATATCTTTATAAGGAAAATCACATGTCAACACTTGAAATGTAAAGGAGGAAAATAACAACTGTCAAGGGTGTTACATGCTCCCCTCCTTAAAAGAATCATCGTCCTGATGATTACCCCCTTTTTTTAACAATATACATCAGGACAATCACTTCATTCACTTCTTTTACCATAAGTCAAAATATATTAAAATCTTATAATTCAAGAAATCAGCATTAATAGTTGTTATCCAAATCAAATAAATATCTTCCCAAAACTGGCATATTTAATGTCATATAAAGATAAAATCATAAGTTTTTATCAGTCAACAAAATCAATTTTGTTCAAATAGATATGGAAAAGCAATTTTCATATCTTTTAGATTTTCCCAAGTTACACTCTCTTTGTTAAACTGGTCCCACTGGATCTTACATTGGCTTATTTCTCGATTTCTTAATTGCAACTGGCAAGTTTCCAGCACTCGAATGGGTTTAACCATGATTATTCCTGGGTCTTGGACCTGCAAGGAATTCCAATTTAACACGTGTGATAAATCTGAAACGTATTTCTTAAGCAAAGAAATATGGAAAACATCATGCATTCATGACAAAGCAGGAGGTAATGCTAAATGATAAGCTACAGGGTTGATTACTTCAACTATCTCAAAAGGTCCCACATAATGAGGTGATAACTTGGCAACCTTGCCAAAAGTTATAGAACTCTTTTTCGGTTTAACCCAAAGAAAGACTTTCTCACCAAGTTCAAATTTCCTATCAACCCTCTTCAAGTCAGCGTAACTCTTTTGCCTATCTACTACTTCTTTCAAGCATTCACGAATCAACTTAACTTGTTGTTCCATTTCCGTAATAATTTCAGATCCAATTACCTCTCTATCCTCTATGTTATCCCAACTAACAGGGGTTCTGCATTTTCTTCCGTAAAGTGCCTCGAAAGGTGCCATCTTAAGAGAAGCATGATATGTATTGTTGTAAGAAACTTCAACTAATGGAAGATATTCTTCCCACTTATACTGCTGATCCATACAATACATCCATAACATATCTTCTAAAACTTGATTTACTCTCTGTCTGTCCATCCATTTCTAGGTGATATGTAGAACTAAAATTTAACTTAGTTCCTAGAGCTCCATTAAGCATTTGCCAAAACCTTGACGTCATTCTAGGATCTCTATCAGATATGATTAATTTAGGTACCCCATGTAATCTGAAAATTTCATGTACAAATCTTTTAGCCAAAACAGGTGAATCATCCTTCAGATTTACAACAATAAAATGAGCTACTTTTGTTAGTTTATCAACAACTACCAAAATAACATCATGTTTATTTCTTGACATAGGTAACCCTTGTACAAAATCCATGCTTATTACTTGCCATTTATACTGTGGTATGCTATGAGGATACAATAAACCAGCTGGGTGCATATGTTCCGCCTTAACACGTTGGCACTCTAGACAATGTGTTACATAATCAATAACATCTTTCTTCATTCCTTTCTAGAAATATTGTTGTTTTATATCAGCAAGCATCTTTGTAATGCCAGGGTGTCCAGAGAAAGGTGAATTATGAAATTCAGCTAACAATTTCTTTCTCAAACCATTAAGCAAAGGTACATAGACTCTATTTTCAAATCGTAAGATTCTTTCTTTATCAAAGTGAAAACCTTTATACCTCAAATAATTAGAATCTGCAACAAGTGCTGCTTTTACTTGTTGAAAATAAGAATCAGATCCCATAACACTTTTTACTTCATCCTTAAATTGATTTCTTAGTGTTATAAGAGCAAGAAATGTGCTTCCTACGACTTAGAGCATCAACCACTCTATTTTCTTTACCCTTTATATAACTTATGTCAAAATCATATTGAGACAAAAACTCTAACCACCTTCATTGTCTTGCATTCAGATTAGGCTGAGTGAAAATATACTTCAGCCCAAGATGATCAGTTTTCAACTCAAATGGTTTACCAAGTAGATAATTCCTCCAAACTTGAAGTGCATGAACAATGGCAGCAAGCTCTAAATCATGTGGAGCATAATTCAACTCATGTAACTTAATTTTTCTACTTTCGTATGTAATAACATGACCACTTTGTAACAAAATACCTCCTAGACCTTCACTGGATGCATCAGTTACCACCATAAAATCTCCATCAGGATCTGGTACTGCAAGAATAGGTGCAGAAGTTAACTGTTCCTTCAAGGTTTTAAATGTAATTTCACATTTCTCACTCCAAACAAACTTTTTATCTTTCTTCTATAAGGAAGTTATTGGTGCAGCTATCTTAGAAAAGTCTTTTACAAATTTCTTATAGTAGCCAGCAAGTCCCATGAAGCTTCTAACTTCATGTACATTCTTTGGTGCAAGCCATTTTGTTATAGCTGTAATTTTTGAAGGATCTACAACAATTCCATCTTTACTTATTACATGACCCAAATAGTGGACTTCTGTGTCATAGAAAGAACATTTGGACAACTTACCAAACAACTGTCTCTTTCTCAGAATTTCCAAAACTACTTTCAAATGCTCATGATGCTCTTCAATGCTTTTAGAATATATGAGAATGTCATCCAAGAATATGAGAAAAAATTTGTCCAAGTATTCTTGAAAGATATTATTCATTAAATTCATAAATGTCGTAGGTGCATTAGTTAATCCAAAAGGTAAAACCATAAACTCATAATGTCCATACCTTGTTCTGAAAGCTGTTTTATGAATGTCATCATCCTTAATTCATAATTTATGATACCCAGATTGAAGATCTATCTTGGAGTATACCGATCCTCCACACATCTGATCAAATAAATCATCAATCCTAGGGAGTGGATATCTATTCTTGATTGTTTCTTTATTTAACATTCTGTAATCAATGCACAATCTAAGTGTTCCATCTTTCTTTTTCACAAAAATCACTGGTGCTCCCCAAGGTGAAACACTTGGTCTAATCAAACCCTTAGACAAAAGTTCTTGCAATTAAGCCTTAAGCTCTAATAATTATATAGTAGTCATTCAATATGGTGCCTTAGATATAGGTTCAGTTCCAGGATTGATCTCTATCGTTAAATCAAATTCCCTTTTGGGTGGAAGACCTGGCAATTCTTCCAGAAATACATCGCTGAAGTCTCGTAACAGCGGATATTGATCCATGAAATCATTGTTTTCCTCTGCAGTTTCTGAAATTTTTACTGCATATAAGGTACATCCTTTATTTTTGGCCTTTTTAAGTTACATAGCTGACAGTTTTCTAACAGAAATCTCACATTTCAACACCCTGAATCTCTGATGCTTTCTGCAAGTCATCTAAACAACTAATGTGTTTTTCAAAACAGTCCACTTTAGCCTTATGTTCTGCTAACCAATTAACACCTATGATTACATCATAAGACCCTAAAGGTGCAACATAAAGATCAACCTCTGTGGAAAAGTTAGGTAATTCAAGGACTGCTCCAAAAAGACACATACTAACCGTATGAATAGCATTATTACCATAATGTACAGTCCAAGATTTATCCATTTTTCCAACTTTTCTTTTAAGTTTCGAAGCAAGTTTACTAGAAATAAAACATTCAGTAGCACCCGTATCAAAAATAATAGTTACAGGTATGCCAAATAACTTACCAGGAACTTCTATAGGTGTAGCTTGCTTTTTAGCTTGCTTGTCAGCTACTACAGCATGTATCTTGTGCTGTTGATTACGATCATCCTTCTTCAAAGGAAATTGATTTGTGTAATGATCCTTACCATAATTATAACAGCCTCCTACAGGTCCCTTTCTAGAGTTAGAATTATTTTTAGTCTTAAATTCATTATTTTAACCTCCATAGGACTTTTGTCTATTGTTATTATTCTTGGTAAAATTGTTTCATGTAATTCCAGCAGTCTTATTCATTGTTGTTTTCTTATTATTATCAATTGAAAACTTACTTTTATTACCAAACTTCTTCCATGGTCCCTTCTTAGGTGCAAGAGAAGCTGAAGAGGGGTTTGGAACTTTCTTCCTTACTTCCTCCTTATGAGCAGAAATAGCCTTTAATTTTTGTTCCTGCCTTATGGATTTTTCAACAACCCCTTCCATAGTGGTTGGGCTGTGAACATCAACTTCTCCCCCAATAATGGGATTCAATCCCATAAAAAAATTATGTATCCTGAACTTCTCATCAGTTTGATACTAAGGTACATACTTGAGGAGTTTCGTAAACCGTTCCCAATACTCAGTTACTGTTAGCTTTCCTTGAGCTAAGTTCTGAAATTCAGTCATTTTCTGATCATAGTAGAGTTGTGGCAGCCATCGTTGCCTAAAATAACTTTTAAATTGATCCCAAGTGATGTTAGTTTCATCAATATTTAACTCAGCCTTACAGTTGTCCCACCATGAAGATGCTTCATGGGAAAGTTGATATGCTCCCCATATAGCCTTGGTTTCCTCTGAGAAGTTCCTTATTGCAAAGTACTTCTCCATTTCACTGAGCCAATTCTCAACTCCATCTCCTAATTTTGTGCCATCAAACTTGGGTGGACTTATCCTTTTTATGTCATTAGTGAGTTCTGCTGCTAGTCTAGCCTTTTTGTTCTCAGGCTGAACAGATATGTTAACATTGTTATTATCAACACCCACATTGGTGTTGTCCCCTAGAGGTGGATGATTATTGTTAGCAGCTTCTTCTTCCTCCTCATTGCCCATTACTTGTTGTTCAAGCACAGCCAAATGATCTCTTGTGTCCAACAAGGTAGCAAGGATCTCATCAAGTTTCTAGGCAGTTGCCACTCCTTCCTCAGGTGGAGGGTTATTTGCAACATTTCCTCTTGTTCTCACCATTTTCTGTTACAAGAAAATTTAAAGATTGTGGACACAATAGGTCCAAGAACTGCAACCTTCACCTCTGATACCAAGATGTAACATTCCCATTTTAAGATTTTAGAAACAAGGGAAAAAAGTTGTTTTTTTTTTAAATAATGTTCTCTGTTCTAAATTCATAATTTAAAACACACATTCTTTATCAACCATTCATATAATAGATAACCATATGCAGTTGTAATGACTCGGTGTGCTACCGATCTATTCATTTCATGACTCGGTAAACTACTGATCTATTCATATTTAACATTAAGTATTGAATACTTATCCGTATACTACGTATACTTGGTTCTCTTCCCTGTTCAGGGTATTGAGTTATCTATCTAGGGAAGCTATCTAAATATTTGTTACCAATATTCATTTGCATCACGAACCTTAGACTAGGTGACAGAGGACAATGAAACCAGTAGCTTGTGATACTTTGGCCAAATATTTCTAACATACGGTTCGTATTACTATTCCTTGATGGCATACTCGTCAATCTAGAATACGTCCTTCACCCCACTCAATTGTTATCTAGAATGTCCTTTACTGACTCTCATCAGTCCACTTACCCAAGGTTTAACCCTAGTTTGGGTTAACAACATGTATTATGATAAGGGGAAGCTCACTAAGACTTAGGGTAAGTTGGCATACTGGGTTAACCTAAGTCAACCCCATGTGCCAAGGTATCCTGAGTTTTAGAGGGCTACCCCATATCTTAAAACATGTTTCTAACTTGACCTAGAGAAAAACTAAGATCGAGTCCAATTTATGTAGATCTGGATGATCAATGTCGAAGGGTGTTGCCACATGCCGACTACATCATTGTATCCTCGAGAAGATCATAATCTTCTCAAAGGTATAGTCCCGTAGTTGGTGTGTGCCGGCATCCTACAGAGCAGCCTCATTGAGATGTACATACCCCAAGTAATTTATTAATAATTTAATTAATTTGGATTATTCAAAACAGATTTTAGCAACTTGGCCTAACCCTAATCCAACACTCCATAATTTCTTCTCTATAACAGATTCCATTGATTGTTAAAGAACTTTCTTAGCTTAAGATTGCCTTTAATGTTATTTAATAGTCTAACAAGTCGTCAACCATAACAGGACATTAATATCATAAGTTCCATTATTGTGACTTAACCGTTCAAGGAAGTGTAACAACCATCTAGGTTGTAACTAAGTAGAATTTATTAAACAAGTCTAATGATTAGGAATCATGTCTTCCATTTTTTTTGCATTCTCAAGATAGAGGAAGGATCTTCCTTTACATGATTAAGTGCTAGGGCCTAGTGCCCTATAAATCATTTACAATTTCAATATTCATTAATGAATGTTTATTCCATATCATATTATTACATTGAATTGTTTAGTTATGATATCAAATTTTGCAACTTAAGAAGTTGCATCCTATTAGGGAGATTAGTCTAATTCCCAATGTTAAACTTATCTAAGAATACCCCATTAAGCATATACATAATATGGATTATAACAACAATATAAGATTCCATCCATGCAATGAGACTACAAGATAATATACACGCCCAAAGTAATAAATTCTCAACATTAATTCATCTCTAAAATTTATACATTTAGGTATGCTACAAGATAATTGCCTTCATTACAAAAGAATACTACTTTTCTTTTCCAATACAATTTCAAGAGCGATTTAGAGTTCTTCACAAAAATCAGACTTAAATCAACCAATGGTCACATAAGTTTATGCCTTCCTTTTCAATTATGAAGTCCATCTGCAAAAATTGCTAGCACGGGTCAGTTCAATGAACTAAGCATGATAAGCACTAAGCCTTAAAAAGAAGTGCATTCCAATAATTTTTCCATTAAAACAACTCTGCTTTAATGAGACAATTATTACATCCTATAATAAATATATCAAAAGAAATGAAAAAGAAGTACATTTTAAACAATTGATTTCAATTCCAAGAAAAGGACAGAATATAATCTACCTTATCAGCCTTACAAAATAGAGTCTAATTGATTCAATCAATTATCCTTAGGCAAACAACATGTCATAACATCTCATTGTTTCCAGTCTTTCATAAAAGAAAACAACGTATATCTTTGCTTCAAGCTAAAGGAAGAGTTTAAAGCATGGTTCAGATTAGGATGACTCATCTATCTCCTAAACAAAAGAAGAAGAAGAACCATTACAACTATGCCCAAACACAACACATCCAAGAAATAGAACAGATTCAAAAAGTGATTTAATTGTTTCTTTCAAAAGACAATTACTTTAAAATTTAACAATTAAGATATTCACCATAACAGAATCTCAGAAAAGAAGAAACCATTCTTAAAATGAATTAACAAATATATTCATCAAATGAGGATGTTTTTCATCAAGATCTCTGAGAGTTTTCCCAACAACTCAGCCAATTACTCTCCCAATTTACTTTGAGTAAAAACTCGACAAAAGAGTTGCAAGTTTTAAACATTTATTCCAAGTAGAACCCAACTCCAAAGTACTAGAACAGAGTCGACATGAAGTCCTAACAAAGTTCAAAACTATACAAATAACCAATTATGAATGCGATGAAAAACATAACCTCCATTAATAGTTTAAAATTCCACTAAATAAAACATGAGTACAGAGCCACATACGGCTTCAACAACAGTCCCACGTTATCCAAGGTTTCAACACTGGTTTAGAACAACTAGAAGGCTCCAACAAAAAATTCATATCAAAATACGAAGCCAAGTATTATCCCAGAAAGAACTCAAGTTTCTCACCAAAGTTAGAGCCCAAAAAAATGACTAATAACATTCAAATACCGTGTACATTATGAACTGACAGTAACAGTTTAGATTATTATAAGGAACTAAGATACAAGCACCGAGCTTTATATGGGCTTCGACAACAGTCTAAAGATATACAATATTCCAACACGATTCAGAACAACAAGAACCTCTATCAACAGTTCTCAACAAACACAAAAGCAAAACCAATTTCCAAACCAAAAACGAGTTCAAATAAAGGTTCAAAAAAATAGGAGCTCAACACAAGCGTGAGATCAAATAAAAGAAAAAATCCAACAAGGTCACACAGAACCCAAGGTTCTCAAAATCTCTGAACTAAATTAAATATCAATGAATATTACCAAACAAAATACTTCCATCACCCATTCCAGAATGATAAGACCAAGCTACAGGAATACGTTTTTGCATGCATTCTCCTTTTTAAGAACTATACATGGTAAGTTTCTAAACAAAACATCATTTACCAAGGATTCAAAACCAATGTCACAAGATTTAATAAACCCAACAAGCCAATAACTAGATAAGATAAGAAATCTAAGAATCTCAAAAGAGCAGAGTTGTTTTAATGAAACATTTATAAGAAAGAAAGAGATCTTAAAGTTTAGAGCCTATCATGTCTGATAGCGCTTCCATCAAATTGAAGAGAACCTCCAGCTGAGCTCAAAACTTCTCCTCTTCTCCATGAAAGATCAAACAACAATGTTCTTTTCCTACAATTCCTCCTATATATTCCATGAACTAAAAATAGGTTTAAAACCTCAAAAATAGCCATTAAGTGTAGTTCAATCTGCTGGTTTGAAAAACCGGAGAGTAGGCAAAGTGAAACAACCACATTCCAACCCGTTTGCATGCCTTCCAAAGTAGTTGGAGCATGAAAATTGAAAACAATAAATTCCATCAATTTTAATTTTCCCGCCTATCTTCCCTTGCCACCGCCTTCCATGTTTAGCGATTTCCAAATCAAATTTAAAAAGAAACTCCATTTTAGTGACACTTCCACATAAGCCTCCGCCAAGTTCACTAACCCCTGCCAAAAATGGTAGTACTTCCCTGTAATTAAGACCTTATCAATAACTTAAATGTTATTGGAATCGTCGCCCATGACACATGCGACCACCAATCCCCCTTCATGCCCATTAGTTTAGGGTAAACATAAGTATTTAGGTTAGATCTTAGGTTAACTTAGGATATGTAACCTTAGGATATAACCCAATAAATAATTTACCACCTTAGGTAGTTTCCATATAGGTTAGACTAATTCTAACACAATTGTTTTTAGGTATTAGGTTAGATATAACCATATGGCATTAGGTTTAAGGATAATTTAAATAACCTAGTAACCCCTCCATGACCCTTTAGCACAAAGCTTAGGTTAGGATAAATTCAATTAATTAACATAGCTAGGTAGTAAATGTGTATATTCTTACCTAGCTTAGGATTCCGTAGGACAATCCCTTTAGTTTTAGGAACCAGAATGTTTCCTAAGCCGTGTACAGGCTATAGTTCATTTGCGTCAGCATTGTCCTGCCACGATCGAACTGAAAAGATCCAAACACAACATACGACTGAATAGAACAAGTTCACACAATAATCAAATAACTTGTAACCAACAAAGTTTAGTCATATGTCTTTTAATTCCTGGAATGTCGATTTACCATTCATTCAACATAGCAGATTTTAAAACGTTCCTTGGATCACTAAAATTGATCCAAGGATGAGTCAGATTAATAGATAAGTTCACAACTCTTAAACCAGATTGCAACCCACCTACAAGAAATGAAAAATGGATTCAAGGAAGCCATTCCAATTCATTCAAAAGGATCTTAAGAACAGAATATGATTTATCCATATCAAGCATGATCTCCAAAATTCAAAAGAACATATCTTTATAAGGAAAATCACATGTCAACACTTGAAATGTAAAGGAGGAAAATAACAACTGTCAAGGGTGTTACAGAGCATGTCCAACATGTTAAGTAGGTCCTTAAATCCTTATGTCAGCATAATATTTTTGCCAACTTAAATATGTATCCCTTTGGCATGGAAAACATCCAATACCTAGGTTACATTATCAACTTAGAGAATATGTACGTCATTTGGGACTAGCCAGCCCCAAAGACTCATTAAATTTTGATGCTTCTTAGGATTATCCAACTTCTAAAATATTTTTTTCTTTTCTTTTCTCGCATTACATGGCCTCTAAACTAGGCAACACAAAGAGGATAAAAAACAAAGTTTTTGTGGACACAACCACAACACAATGCATTTACACAAAAGAATCAAACATTGTTCTCAACGTCAGTTCTAGTATTTTCAAAACTACAAGAGTATTTTTATATTGAAATAGAAGCCTCATAGTATTTGCTTAGAGAAATCCCCACCAAACATGGGCACCCAATGTCATACCATAGTGATACCTTCTACAACATAGTGTGCATGTATCCAACATATAAAAAGAGGTCATATGTCATTGTGCATGCATACAAATAATGGAAACAATATATTTTTGGAATAGATACTATCATACACACAGATCATAAGCCCTTATAATTCACAAAAACCCAAGGCAAGTTGTAAAATTATCATCACTAGAGATGATCCACCTATATTCAATGAGTTCACCTCAACATCCTACACAAGAAGGGGAGCTTCAACTAAGTTTTTGACTATTTTTGTTGGCCCCTAATTATATCACTGACAACAATCTTTGACTCATGTGAGCATGAGACATCAGAATTGCCTTAAATGTATGAACAATAACTTCAATTTTTTTACATATTTGTGACTAAGTGTTGGAAAAAATGTTCTAAACTATCACCTTAAAAAAAGGGGATCTCAATAGAGGAGACTACATAACTCTTCTTTGAGCATGTGTGGGTTTGTTTCATCCTACCAAGAAGTTTTTGGAGCTCAAAATTGTGCCTTGCCCTGAGTCATAGACCACCCAGTATTTTGAGGCAACATGGGATTGTCTCCAAGTTGTGGGACTTGCACTGTGAGACATACCTCCGAAGAAGATCGGTTCCTCTACCTAAATCCTAATGCTAAAACTCAATTACTTTGGATTAGCATGCAATATGAAACTTGCTGGAAAACATAGTAACTGACATCAGTTATGGAGGGACCAACATCAATCACCTATGACCGACCATTGATCAGAAAAGGAGGAACTGACATCGGTTAGGGCTAACCGGCGTTGGTTACCTGTGTGTGAGTGTTTTAATTAACTCACGAGAATTAGATCTATTTTTAGTATTAAAGCAGATCTATTGATTGTAATTGCATGGCTAAGTGCCCTAAGTTTGTATATGCCTATATAAGCATGAAAGCTAGGGTTTAGAAGTAAGAATTAAGAAGAACTTGCAAAAGTTGATGATTATTGTGAGAATAATTGTGAGAGAGAGAATTCTTGGTGAAGAAGCAAAAGCTTGAGAGTAAGAAAGTATTGTACATCTGAGAGGTGTGGAAGATTGTAAATCTTCATTGTATATCTTGTGAAAGCTTTGGATAATAGATTGGCTTGTTTCTTGGTGGACGTAGCCCACACTGGGTGAACCACGTTAAATTTGGTGTTGATTTATATCTCTTGTTATGTATATTTCTTCTGGTAGAATATCCACTTTTATTTGCATGTATGCTTAGATCTGATATATTATCTGTACAACCGGTGTGCTAACCCCAAAAACTGGTATCAGATATTTGTTTGAGGGTTTTTTGTGTTAACAGATTTACTCACAGAGGGTTTTCTGATTGAGTGGGAGCTACAACAATGGCAGAAGAAAACAAATACAAGGTAGAGAAGTTTGACAACCGAAATTATCAATTATGGAAGATGCAGATTGAGGATTATCTGTATCAAAGAGATTTGTATTTACCGTTGGATGAGAATTCTAGACCTATGAAGATGACTGATGAAGAATGGAAGATTCTTGACAAAAAGGCTTTGGGATCTATAAGATTGAGCCTGACAGCATCCGTGGCTTCCAATATTATAGAAGTGACTTCTATGGTAGGGTTAATGAAATCTCTTGCTAATTTATATGAAAAACCTAGTGCTTCAAATAAATTTTATTTGATGAAGAAACTATTTAGTTCTAAGATGCATGAAGGTGGATCTACATCTAGTCATTTGAATGATTTCAGATCTATTGTAAATCAGTTAAAATTGGTTGATATACCGTTTGATGATGAAGTGAAAGAACTTTTATTCTTATGTTCTTTTCCTGATAGTTGGGATAACTTGGTAATGGTTGTTAGTAATACAACATCTGCTAATAATATTTTGAAGTTTGATGATGTGGTTAGTATAATATTGAATGAAGAAATTTGCAGGAAGAGTACAGAGGAATCATCATCTGGGAATGCTTTGAATGTAGAAAGAAGGGGTAGGCAGAAGGAGAGATCCAAGAGTAAGAGTAATGGGAAATCAAAGTCAAGGGATAGCAGATCTAAATCCAGAGGTAAGGGAATTACTTGTTGGAAATGTGGAAAGAAAGGACATGTAAAGAAATATTGTTGGTCAAAGGATAAAGAGAACCAACAACCAGACAAAGGTAAAGAAGAAAATCTTGTTGCAGCAGAGGTAATGCAAGATGCTCTTATTCTTTCTTTAGATAATAGAATTGAATCATGGGTTTTAGATTCAGGAGCTTCTTTCCATGCAACCCCTAATAAGGGTTATTTCAGAAATTATGTCCAGGGAAATTTTGGGCATGTTTATTTGGGTGATGATGAACCTTGCAGTATTACTGGTAAAGGGGAAGTTCATCTAAAATTACAAAATGGAAATACATGGGTATTGAAAGATGTGAGGCATGTGCCAAGCCTCAAGAGGAATCTTATTTCTGTAGGGAAACTAGGTGAAGCTGGTTGCATGGTTACTTTTACAGGAGACTCTTGGAAAGTCACCAAGGGTGATTTTGTTGTGGCAAGAGGTAAGAAGGTAGGAACATTATATTTATCTACCTATGTTACTGATTCCTTTTCTACATTATCTACTTCAGATTCAGATGCATGTATGTGGCATAATCGGTTGGGCCATATGAGTCAAAAAGGAATGCAGATCTTAAAGGCTAAGGGTAAGTTATCAGATTTGAAAGATTTAGATCTTGATTTTTGTGAGCATTGTGTCTTTGGAAAGCAAAAGAGAGTGAGATTTCTCAAAGTTGGGGCAACTAAGAAGGAGCAGAAATTGGAGCTTGTACACTCAGATGTGTGGGGACCAGCTCAGGTAGCTTCTCATGGAGGATCCCAGTATTATGTTACTTTCATTGATGATGCTACAAGAAAGGTATGGGTTTATTGTATTAAACATAAATATGATGTTTTTGAAACTTTTAAAAGATGGAAAGCCCTTGTTGAGAATGAATCAAATTCAAAGTTAAAGTGCCTTAGATCTGAAAATGGTGGTGAATATTGTAGCAAGGATTTCAATGATTATTGTTCAGTGAATGGGATACATAGAGAAATAATGGTTCCAAGAACACCACAAGAGAATGGTGTTGCAGAAAGAATGAACATGACAATCATGGAATGTGCTAGAAGTATGAGGATACATTCTAGATTGCCCTTGCAGTTTTGGGCAGAAGTAGTTGATACAGTGGTTTATTTGATTAACCATGGGCCTTCAAGTTCACTAGATGGAGGAATACCAGAGGAAGCTTGGACTGGAAAAGAGGTAGATCTTTCTTTTCTTAAAGTTTTTGGTTCAGAAGCTTTTGTGCATATTGATAAGGAAAATAGGAAAAAGTTGGATGCAAAATCCAAGAGATGCACTTTCATTGGTTATGGATCTGGTGATTTCAGATTCTGTTTTTGGGATTTAGAGAATTCTAAAATTATTAGGAGTCGTGACATTGAATGGAATGAAAAGAGAATGTACATGGATCAAATTTTGGTACCCAAGGATGAACCGAGTTGAGAAGTTTGTGAATGAAAATGAACTCTCAGATTTAAAATTAATACCGACAGGGTTACATAGTAACTGGTGTTGGTTGACCCCTGACCAACATCAGTCAGTAGAACTGGTATCAGTTACAGAAGAGCCAAACTGACATCAGTTAGTAGAATTGACATCGGTTACAGGTGACCGGCGTCGGTCACTGACAAATTTGGATACAAATGTCCAGGAGGTCTAGAATGAGCCTCTGGTACCCCAAACTCCTATGAGAAGGTCACAAAGGGTAAGTAAACCTCCAGAAAGATTTACACCTTCTCTATTTTATTTATTATTGACTGATAATGGTGAACCAAAGAGTTTTGAAGAAGCAATGTAGGATAAGACCCATGTCCAGTGGGAGCATGACATGGATGAGGAGATGAACTCCTTGGAACATAGAACCAGACTTGGGATTTGGTTAAGTTACCAGTAGGTAAGAGGACATTGTAGAACAAGTGGGTTTACAGGATCAAGGAAGAAGAGGGTGGATAGAAAAGGTACAAGGCAAGGCTTGTAGTAAAGGGATTTACACAGAAATCAGGTATTGACTTTGGTGAAATATTTTCTCCTATTGTTAAGATGACTTCTATTCGTATTGTATTGAGTTTAGTTACAGTAGAGGATTTTCATTTAGAGAAACTAGATGTGAAGACGACTTTCCTTCATGGTGATTTGGATGAAGAGATTTATATGCAACAACCGCTTGGGTATGAAGTCAAGGGTAAGGAGAAATTAGTGTGCAGGTTGAAAAAGAGCCTATATGGGCTCAAACAAGATCCAAGGCAATGGTACATGAGGTTTGATAGTTTTATGCATGAGCATGGTTACTTGAGATGTGAATCTGACCATTGTGTTTATTTCAAGAAGCTTGAAAATGGGAGCTATATTATTTTGTTATTGTATGTGGATGATATGCTTATTGCAGGATCTAGTATGCAGGACATTGGTGAGCTTAAGGGAAAGCTAGCTCACACATTTGCTATGAAGGATTTAGGAGCTACAAAAAGAATCCTTGGCATGCAAATACACAGAGACATGAAGAACAAGAAATTGTATTTGTCTCAGGAGGATTATATCTACAAGGTGTTATAAAGGTTCAAGATGCAGAATGTAAAACTTGTTAGTACACCTATGGCTGGACACTTCAAATTGAGTAAAGATCAGTGTCCTTATCATCACATGAGGAGGTCAAATACATGACACAAGTGCCATATGCTTCAGTAGTTGGGAGTCTCATGTATGTTATGGTTTGTACCAGACCAGACATTGCACAGGCAGTGGGAGTTGTGAGTAGATATATGGCCAATCTAGGTAAAGAG
Organism: Taxus chinensis; assembly: GCA_019776745.2. NCBI lineage: Eukaryota > Viridiplantae > Streptophyta > Pinopsida > Cupressales > Taxaceae > Taxus > Taxus chinensis. The sequence continues at coordinate 303,713,440 of CM034146.1, forward strand.
CATTGGAAAGCAGTCCAATGGATACTCAGGTATTTGAAAGGGACATCTAGCATGCAGTTATGCTATGGAGGTTTGGATATTTCATTATGTGGCTATGTTGATTCAGATATGGCTGGAGATCTGGATGGTAGGAGGAGCACTACTGGATATATTTTCATAGTAGGTGGGATGGACAGTTAGCTGGATTTCAAGATTGCAGAAGGTTGTGGCTTTGTCTACTACAGAGGCAGAGTATGTTGCAGCTATAGAGGCTAGCAAGGAGATGATATGGATGAGTAGGTTCATGAAAGAGTTGGGAAAGGAGCAAGATGATTGCAAATTGTTTCAGTGATATTCAGAGTGCAATTCATTTGGGAAAGAATTCAAGAATGAAACACATTCAGTTGAGGTATCACTTCATACAACAGGTATTGGAGGATGGGAAGTTGAATCTGGAAAAGATTCATATGAGTGAAAACCCTATGGATATGCTAACAAAGCCATTAGCAAAGGAGAAGTTGGAGCTACACTCCACTTTTGTTGGTCTTCAAGTTTGAGACTTGAAGAGGAAGAAACAAAGCTAAGGAAGGATCCAAGAATGATGTTGTATAGGTATGGTGCAGTAATTAATCTCCAAGTGGGAGATTGTTGAGTTGTGGAGCTCAATTACTTCGGATTAGCATGCAATATGAAACTTGCTGGAAAACACAATAACCGACATCGGTTATGGAGGGACCAGCATCGGTCACCTATGACCAGCATCAGTCAGGAAAGGAGGAACTGACATCGGTTAGGGCTAACTGGCGTCGGTTACCTGTGTGTGAGTGTTTTAATTAACTCACGGGAATTAGATCTATTTTTAGTATTAAAGAAGATCTATTGATTGTAATTGCATGGCTAAGTTCCCTAAGTTTGTATATTCCTATATAAGCATGAAAGCTAGGGTTTAGAAGTAAGAATTAAGAAGAACTTGCAAAAGTTGATGATTATTGTGAGAATAATTGTGAGAGAGAGAATTCTTGGAGAAGAAGCAAAAGCTTGAGAGAAAGAAAGTATTGTACATCTGAGAGGTGTGGAAGATTGTAAATATTCATTGTATATCTTGTGAAAGCTTTGGATAATAGATTGACTTGTTTCTTGGTGGATGTAGCCCACACTAGGTGAACCACGTTAAATATGGTGTTGATTTATATCTCTTGTTATGTATATTTCTTCTGGTAGAATATCCTCTTTTATTTGAATGTATGCTTAGATCTGATATATTATCTATACAACCGGTGTGCTAACCCCAACAGAGCATCATTTTACAATATATAGAGAATGAGAGAGAGAGAAAGAGAAGATAGAAAAGAGAGGGAAGAGATCTGATTTGATCTTATCATTAATGAAGATATATGTTTTTCCTTGTAACACGGCTTTTCAAACTTCAACCACCATCAATAATGCATTAAATATATAAAAAATATCATGGGCACCCTGTCAAGACCATTCTCGGATGTCTTTTTGCTTGTAGGATAAGATAAGAGCCCCATACTTCATCAATTTGGGTGGTTGAGCCGTTTGTAACTACATATTAATGCCTGAACTATTTTTCCCCTTTTTCTCCCACTAAACACCATCAAAATCTGATTTTGATGATGCCAAATTGAAGGGATCGAGGAAACCTTTCCAACAATATTAATTTTGTCAAATTTAGAGCAGGGAATCAAAAGATATGAGCATTTAAATTTTTGCATGTTGAGGAGCACATGAACGTGACACGTTGCAGCCTTTGATTAGCTCAGGGATTGCCTCTACCTACATGTGCATTGATTTTTCCTTTTTCATGTGTTGGTCTTTCATTGGTTCAGATTTCGGGCCTTATAAAATTTCCATTATCCATTACAAAGCGAAAACCAATGAGAAAGCTCCACAGATGTCCCTTTGTCAATCTTCGTTATATCATACTTTTCAGAGCGTAAAAAACAAACCAATGAGAAATATTTTACACTCCTCGCAATGTCAGACCTTTCTTTTACCCTTAACTAACAACTACGAAATGTGATCCAATGAGAAATCTCCATGCTCCTCGCAATGTCAGACTCTTCTTTTATCTTGACCAACAACCGCGAAATGTGAGACAATGAGGAAGCTCCACACTCCTCACAATGTCAAAACTTTAATAGCCCCTTCTGACCACTGCGAAACATGAGCCAATAGGAAAACTCCACATATGACACGTGTTCTCCTTTCATTGGTTGCACCTTCGCATTGCAATTTCTATCTAGGAGGACTTGAAATTGTTGGCTCCATAGAATTGTTGTCATGTGTCCCTGTTGACCTTTCAACCTTTCCCAGACCTGACGCCTTTATGAAACTTGGTCTATTACATGGACTTTACATCCGAGAAATGCATTTTCCTTGAAGACTGTCAAAATGGCAACACGTGTCCACTATTGGTTATTGAATCCTCATCATGTGGTTGCCCCTAAACCCATTGTGTGTCCTTTGACTGGCCTTGACCCAAGCCCAAACCCGAAAGCCTATCCAACACAATTAATTTTGTGGACTTGAAATCTGCCAAAGTATTTGGCTATGGAAAGTGCTGAAATGCTTCCATGTGTCCCTTATTTGATGTTTGGTGTTGAAATTGACATCCAAATGAATGTCACGTGGCCTTTTAAATATAACCCTCTGATTCTTTAAACCTTAGCCTCCTGCGGGTTTTTAAATGCCAACGACCGATGCTTTGGAGAGGCAGAATTTGACAGTCATTTGAATGTCACGGGCTTATTAAAAATGGCTAAGTCCATTTTAAATGAATCATCCAAATTAATCTTGAAGGGGGTTAATTTGGGATAACCTAAGCATCATGTTGAGTGGGGATTCCATATTTATGGTAATTTTCTAGTCAACATTATGGTCCATGATGGACACAAAATTCAATAAGTATTTTGCATTCTGTCCCTAGACAGATAAGTAAATAGAGGTGTTCAACCGCATGATTATGCATCTTCTTCAGATTTATTACTCCAAGCATCTAGCATAGCTACAATCAAGTTCTTAACAGTTCCACAGTACATATCCCATTTCAAGTATGTCTCAGATTCCATCCATTAGCTCCCATTAATGTAGCATTGCACATGATGTTGGAAGAAGAATCTACCCATTCCCATAAAGAAGTGGATAAGAAAGCTAAATTTTTGGAACAAATTTAACACGTCTAGCATCATATTCATGAGATTCTACATAATACCCATCATAAGTATAAGCAACAGTACGATGCCTATTAGGTTCCTCATCTATTTCAAATGGGGAATAAGTCTTGTTACATATTCAAGAAGAGCCTCAAGGGTTTATATAGGAAACTCATACCTCTATGATATGGTCCATACACCATTACCAAACAAGTTGGTGATGTTACATTTTAGCTTAATCTTCCACCCTACCTCAAGTTGCATCCAATTTTCAATGTTGAGTTTCTCCACCCACTTCCCACTACTCTTGGACACATCGACATTGGTGAGAAGATGTAGAGTCAGAGATGAACCCAGACAAGGAGATGAAGCATCAATGGATCATAGTCTACCCTTTAGGGAAGGTTGGGTAAATGGAATACCAAAGGAAGGGGTTCACCAAGAAGCAGATTGAGAAAACATTTCCACACTTGGTCCAAAACCTATAAGTAGTGGGGTTCATTGCTTCTCAGGGAGGAATGAATGATCTAGATGAGCATCCGTATCAAGATTTCTAAAAATCTATTTGTAGCAATTTCTAATATCTTTTATATATAGTAATTTTGAGAGTCTTCTGATCATTTCTAGGCTTCATCTAGTACAACAAAAAGTAAGAATTGTTGTGGACCCTTTCTTCTCATTGTTTCTACCATCTTTCCAATGGATCCTCCCATTCATAAATCAAGTCAATGGGCTAAGAGATATGACCCCAACAATGAGCATTAAAAATAATAATAATAATAATAATAATAATAATAATAGGATAAATTTTGGATTTTTTCCACTTCTACCCATTCAACTCCACACCTAATGTGGATACATGTCATCTCCATGTAAGATGACCTTTCATTCCCCATTTGGAACCCTCTATGTTCTCTTCTTTGTAAATTTACAACTTCTTCACTATACACCTATAAAGGAGCTTGTGTTGAAAAAAGAGATGGATCTCCAGGCATACATATCTCATGCAGAGTTTTTCATTTTATGTACATTCTAAATTTTAATAAAGTTACTTTGTTTTTACAAATATTTCATTGTGAAATGATTATTATAACACATTAAGCATCATCATGAGTGTGTTATCCACAGAATTGCTACACAATTTGAATCACCTTCACCTAAAAACATTAAACCAAGTCTCAAAAAGATGGGTATATGGCCTCTTAATGCAAATTCCTTTGGCAAAGATATGGGACCTAGCAGAGAATTTGACACATCCATTCAAGATGAAGCAAATGTGGTAGTAAGCATGCTAAAGCTAGCTAAAGTTGATTTGGAGTTGTTAACTACTTGAGAGCAACATGGTGAAGATGTTGAGATTGTTCTCAACACATAGCCAAGGTAAGAGTTAGATGCTCAATAGAATGAGAACAACATTAGAGACTATGTTCATCAACAATCAACTCAAGTTGGAGGGAATAAATTTGATGGGTTACTAGTTCTTCTCACAAAAGGTAGCCCTACTAATTTTGGATGAAAGAAGTATCTCTTAATCTTGGCTTCAACTTGAACTTCAACTATGAGGAAGTTAGCTTCTCCATGGCATCACCACAAACACTACATGAGTTTGATCGTATCCACTATTGTATCAACACTCAAGGAAGAAAATGGTGCCACACCTAAGTTGGAGGGAGGAAAGATTATAGGGGAAATTATAACAAAAAATTTAAGGGCATCCAAGGACAAAGAACTTATTCTAAACTCTTGAAACTCCTAATACCAAGGGCCAGAGATTTATCAAAGTCAAATTATGATGTTCGAATAATATTGAGAAAGGAATCTCAACTCATCACTATTAATCGATACATGAGGCTACTCATGGAGAAAGAGAAAAGAAAGAAGGAAATTGAGGAATCGACGCAATGTAAGAGAGAGAAAAAGCATGAGAGGAAGGAAGAACAACTTACTGCAAGAGAATGGGAGGAGCAAGAAAATATTGAGAATGAATTTAGAAGGTAAGAAAAAGAGCACCAAAAGTTTAAGTGAAAGCAACTTAGGGAGAAAAGGGAGAAGGAAACGGTCCAAAGGAAATAGGAAAGAAAGGGAAAAGAGTTTGAGAAGGAAATAAAGGAGTTGGAAAAGCAAACGAGGTTAAGTACTCCGCTTAATCTTTTTCCTGAACAACACATGTTGTTAAGGGATTTCATGGCCATAATTGTCCCCAAATATTGTCAAATCATAATGTTCTTGGAAAATGAATTGTTAATGTGAAATCACAGCACCCCAAATGAGTTATGGATCTGCTTTTGTAAGGCAGGGTCATTTGGTGTGATTTGCATAACATGGGACCATCTCTCAAGTTGTGGGACTTTCAAATGGGAATGATCCTCCAGAGAAAGTTGGTTCCTCTTCCTAAACTACCTACCATGAAACTACTCTAGTGCAGACAAACTAAATATAACCTAATCTAACCATTCTAAGGAACCAAGGTGAGAGAAAGAGGGAAAAAACAAAGCCTACACTAAAGTGGTGATACACCAGCAAGGGAAGCAATATATTTTGTTGAGGGAGAAAGAAATAAAAAAAATGGAGATGAGGGAGGTTAGACAAAAGTGACATGGCCCAGATCTACAAATCATCCATTAAACTCCATGAAACACAACATCCTGCACTTGTAAATGTGAAATACATGCATAGAAAACCAAGACTGAAAGGGAGAGGCACCAAGAAACAACAAAACGATGCAAAGGGTTGAAGAACACCACAAAAACATTTTTTTTATTCTCTAAAAGGTGCATAGACCATTACATTTCTAGAATTGAGGCACAAATACATTTGTCAGACGTGGGAGAAGGTTCGCTGCTCAAAAATGGCATCGAGAAACAAATTTGATAGAGTTTCTCTATGCCCAGAATGTCTCCCCTTCTCAAATGATATGTGTTACAATATATATAGAAAGAAAAGAGAGAGAAGAGGGAAAATTCAAATCCTACTCCAACCACCATGAGATATGCATCGAATCCTACTTTGAAATTTCAACCACTGAATATCAATGCCTTCTGCAAATCCACCCACAATATGTCACTTCTGGTTCCCTAGCGGATTGAATTGAATCAGATCTGGTAGTTGAAGAGATTGGATTCTGCGTTAATGGCTTGGAAGACTTTTCTCCATTTTCACCTACTAGGGCCACGCGACAGCCTGACACTCGTTTGGGCTTCCCTTTTTTTATATGGGACATGTGGCAGCTAGATTAGAGAAAAAATCGGGCTTGCGGGTTCGTAATTTACCTTTTCCCCTTTTCGTGAAACACAAAATCCAGAAAACCCCCGCGGCCCGAAGCTCTTCCTTTTAACTCTGTTTGGCCATTTTCCCCTGCCTCCATTTCATCCTAAGACATGTGGAGATTTGGATCTTGTTTGAGCTTCTCTTTTTTTTGGATTCACCTTTGGAGGAAGCCATTAGGACATGTGGCTCTCTCTTCTGGTTGTTCCATACTTAGTCAATTCTAGATTCTTTCCTAAATGGTTTTGAGCCTGAAGACCTTGAAACTTTACCGCATCTTTTCCTTCTTGCTCATGGCTTCTCTACGAAACTGCTCCTTCATTTCTGAGCCCACCTGTAACTTGTTTGTCATCCTGGAATGTGAGCTCGCGGGTCTGATTCGTTTCCTTCATAATTTCCTTATGTGCAGGAGTTGTCTTGACCAAATTTTCCAGGGGGTGAATTTGGGATAACAATTTGGTGACTCACGGGGACATTTGTCTTGCCTAGATGAAAAGACCAGTGGCCTTGAAGCATCCATTGGGCATGGAGTCTACCTGATAAACATGAAACTAATTTGAACTCTGAAATTATGACCTTTGAGCCTCTTGGAAACCTACTGAAACTTGAAGTTGGACTTCACCAAAAGCCAACTAAATGCATTATGCAAGAGCAATACAACAGCACCAAAAACTCTGTACAAACTGAAAATCATACATGCTCCAAATGGAACATGTAGAGTGTGAAAAATCACTTATTCTACTAAAAACAAACATACCTACTCTACTCTAACCAAGAGCAAAGGGAACTCAAAGAAAACCTGTAACTGGAAAGGAGAAATAGCTTCCCTTCCTCAAAAATGGCAGTCATGCAACTGATTTGGCACTGAACATGGCTGGTTGGATGAGTGAAAAACCGACAATAAGCCAGTCCTCCACCTAAATCATCAAATTATCAGCATTAGATGACAAGACCAATACCTCTTCTAGCTTTCTCTGCATTTGGACTTGAAGAGGTATGGAAATGGTGTCCCTTGGTGTTTTGTAGCTCATCCTCATTACCTGAAATAGACATGACTGGTTTTGGTTTCTCCTTTGGCTCCAATGAAGCCAAGTATTTGATTGGTCACGGTCTGATCCTTTGAATGTGCCCCTTATTATGAGTTTCACCTCCAAGAATGGAGTTTTCTTGTGGACATTCTTGGATGAATGGCATGAGAGAGATGATGACATCCTCCTACCTTTTCTCTTCCTCCTCCTTTGAAGAACATGGAAGATTAAGATCTTCCAACCTTGGTTCTAGACGGCCATTATGGAGTGTAGGTTTTTTTGCACTTGAATATCCTCCTTCATGGCAGCAGGTTCATATGTATGGAAGATGAGAGATGGAGGAAAAAATGATGTGATCTCCATGGGTTCCCCTCCATCAAGGAAATCCTCCAAGTTAGAAAGGTAATCTGCATCCTTGTTTTCTTGTTGCATGTGCTCTACCTCCTCCATGGTGCCTTCTTGATCTGCAACTTGATCACCATGGCTCCCTTCACTCTCAAACATGAAGTTTGAGAGATCAAACTCTTCTTCAACATCAGATCTTGAAGGGGATGAAGTGGGAGGAAGAACTGAAGGTTCCTCTTTAGCCTGTTCCACACTTAGAGCCTCTGGAACTGTATGGTCCTCTTCCATCATGGGTTCATCAATCAAATCAGGCCCTTGAAATGAAATTAAAAAATCTTCAATGATGCCTTCTTCATTGAGTGGCCTCAACACTGATCTGGTCTCTCCCAGCTGCCCCTCTTCAATGGGGCTTGGGACTGATTATTCCTCCTCTTGTTCTTGCTCTTATTTTGCTGCAAACTCAGCATCATCCACCACTAGTTCTTCAATCTTGACCTCCTCTATTGGCTTGACCATCAAGGGGATCTTTGTAGACCCAAATTTGGCAGCCCAACTCTTTAGATTATCTGTTATTTCTTTTCTGTTAGGCTCCTCTTCTTGTTGTTCTCCTTGACTAGATTCTTGAGTTTCTTCCCAACATGGGCTTGGGAAAGCAAGAGGAGTGATAGGTTTGGGTTCAACCATATTTGCAATTGTTTGTGGTGGGAATGGAGGTGCAACTTCTTGTTTGTTTGAAGGGGATGACTATTTGGAAGGGAAAAGGACAGAAGAAATGAGATGAGGTGAAAGACTAGGAGAAGGAGAAATGGAAATCAACACTTGGGGCAACATTCAGTGAGGAAGTCTTGGACTCTTGCCTCTGCTGAAATTGAGATAAAGTTGCTTGAGGGAGTAGAAATGAAAGATAGGGAGCCAGTGATGTAGGACTTACCCATTGACAAGGTTGTCCTGCACTTTGCTCATAAGACCCAATGTCCTCAATCCACTATGTGCAAGCTGAGGCAAGCACTTCAACCATGAATTCAAGCTTCTCCAGAGGGCTGTAATGTCTTGGAAAAGGGCCTTCCCATGGATAAGATGCCTTGCAAGCAAATCTGGATGCCTTCATTTTTGTTGTGGCCCTTGACTGAACCATACCAACCTCCATTCTTTGGATCTTCTCCAGTAGACCAGCATCCTCTACATAACTATCACCATCATATGCATCCCCTTGCCCTTGGTAAGCTTTATAGTCAAACTAGTTATGACACTGCTCATATGGGTAAGCATAATGGTCCTGAATCTGAATATAATATTGATCTGGAGGAGTTGGGAAATACATTGGAGGTAGACTGTATTACTGTAAGTGTGAGCTCCATGAAGGGAATGAATTCATGATTGCATAACCTCATGGAATGGGAGAAATGAAAGAGATGGAAGAAGAAAATGGATGAAATGAGTGGAAATGGATGGAAAAGGTCTGCAACTCAGAAAATGGGTTTTTAACTAGATGGAGTTGCTAGATGTGCTTGAAAGTGCCTCCAAAGGCTAAAATATTCACCAAGAGCACATCGAACCTGATGAAGTGAAGTGGTAAGGTGCTTCAGACCTGTCCCACCGGGCGTGCCAAAACTGTTAATGCGAAATCACAACACCCCCAAATGAGTTATGGATACGCTTTTCTAAGGTAGGGTCATTTGGTGTGATTTGCATAGCATGGGACCATCTCTCAAGCTGTGGGACTTGCGAACTTGAGATGACCCTCCGGAGAAAGACGGCTTCTTCTTGCTAATCCTAATGCTAAACTACTCCTAAGGAAGGAAATGTGACTATCTACTCCTAATCTAACAATTCCAAGGAGACATGGAGAGAGAAAGTGCATAAAGAGGGAAATCCTACACTAACGAGGTTATAGCACCAAGAAAAGGGAGTGAGATATTCTGTTGAGGGAGAAAGAAATAGAAAAATGGAGATGAGGGAGATCAGACAAAAGTGACAGCCTAGATCTACAAATCATCCATTAAACTCCATTAAACATGACATGTTACACCTATAAATGTGAAATACATGCACAGAAAACCAAGACTGAAAGGGAGAGGCACGGAGAAACAAAAAAACGATGTAAAGGGTTGAAGAACGCCACAAAACACATCTTTATTGCTCTAGAAGGTACGCAAACCATTACATTTCTGGAATAGAGGCACAAATACATTTGTCAAGCGTGGGAGAAGGTTCGCTGCTCAAAAATGGCATCTAGAAACAAATTTGACAAAGTTTCTCTATGCCCAGAATGTCTCTATTTCTCAAATGAGAAGTGTTATAGTATATATAGAAGGAAAAGAGAGAGAAGAGGGAAAAGTCGAATCCTGCTTCAACCACCATGAGATACGCATTGAATCTTGCCTCGAAAGCTCAACCACTGAATATCAATGCCTTCTGCAAATTTGCCCACAATATGTCACTTTTGGTTCCCCAGTGGATTGAATCGAATCAAATCTGATAGTTGAAGAGATTGGATTTTGCGTTAATGGCCTGGAAGACTCTTCTTCATTTTTCACCTACCAGGGCCACGTGGTAACCTGGCACTCGTTTGGGCTTCCGTTTTGATATGGGACATGTGGCAGCCAAATTAGAGCAAAAATCGGGCTTGCGGGTCTGCAACTTATCTTTTGCCCTTTTACGCAAAAAACGCAAAACTCAAAATACTCCCGCAGCCCCGAAGCTCCGCCTTTTGACTCTGTTTGACCATTTTCCCCTGCCTCTGTTTCGTCCTAAGACACGTGGAGAAGCGGCGCTTGTTTGAGCTTCTTTTTTTGGATTCATCTTTGGAGAAGCGCCGCTGGCACACATGGCTCACTCTGATGGCTCTGCTTTTTCATTTCCGAGCCCACCTGTAACTTGTTTGTCGTCCTAGAATGTGAGCTCGCGGGTTTGAGTCGTTTCCTTCATATTTCCCTTATGTGCAGGTGTTGTCTTGACCAAATTTTCCGAGGGGCGAATTTGGGATAACATGAATCTCCAAGTTCCAATTCAATATCAATAACACCAAGGACGGATGGAAACATGGAATTCTAGCTACCAAGATGCATCAATCCCGCTCCAAGTAGCTCCACTCCAAGCATGATTGTAAATTCATCACTTCCCTTTCCTAGTTTTTGGAAGTAAGGGTCAAAAATTATTATGTTTTTTTAGAAGGCATCAAAGAAAGTACCAAGGTTTTTAAGGTAGAACAGCATAAATATGTTTTTTTATTGTTGTATGACCCTGCAAACATGTTTCTGACATGTACCTACCATTTCTCCTTTGATATATTCTTAGATATGCATGACCTAACTGTATATATATGTATGTACATTTGTTGGCATTATGTAATGAAAAACACCTTTTTGTAAGTTAACGGCAATTGAGTGGAAATCTATTATTTGAAAATGCATTTATCTATCGAAGTTCAAAACAAAAATTAGTAATGACTGAGTGTTCAGTAGCAAAAAAATCCTACAATTACTTATAACTACAAATTCAATGGCAACACCGTAATCATTACTTGTCCATTAAAATTTCAATTTCAATTTGGAAGCAGAAAATGAAGTGTTAAGGCTTTAACAAAGCTTGCATTTCAATTCCCCACTTTTTCTCACATTTTTGTATCAAATGATGCTACCTTTAGTAACCTAATTTACAGTCTAGGATTATGTGGAAAGCCAAGTACAGATCTCCCATATAACTTTTCCCAACACTGAGAGGGGTAAAGTTTCGTGGCAGTCTTTGGTGTGACCAATCTTAATGGACAAGAATCTCGTGTTTATCAACAGTATACCTCAAGCATTGAATTTGTTTCATAACAAAGGAACGTTTTTTCAAGTTAATACAACATATATATACCCATGGTTTGGATAATCTATATAAAACATAATTCAAATGCCCGTCTAAAAGTAATGCCACTAACAAATGAATACAAGTAGGGATGTAAGATATCACTTGTAATCGTCATGTTGGATGATGGTCTACTAATTAAGATGCACAGCGGAACAAACATTTTTGAATGGACCTTTGATGTAAATGCAATTTTACATATATCAAAAGGTTCAAGTAGGTACTAGATCTCAATTCTACCTTTGGTGAGATACTTGGCTTGTCAAAGCTAATAAACATAATTTCAAATCTGTAAAGGTGACTAAGCATAGTAGTTACGATAAATTCAAAGCCCTCTAAAGGCACAAAAAGCATGGAAAACTTTGAATACTATATATGACAACAACCACCTACATAGAGCGACTACTCGATAAAGTTAACATCAAACTTATAGAAGAAGATAAGGCATTGACTTATAGTTTAAGCTACTCAAACCAAAGCTTATTGAAGGCTATGTGCAAATATTGACTTGTTGATAAAGTGATGCAAGAACATCACTCCTAAGTACAATCTAGGCATGTCATGACAAAATTTTGGCTTGTTAGGTGGGTTAAGAGTCCTTATAAGTCCCTAGGAGTCATTTCATGTTGTTTTATTGTGCTCAAGAAGTCAAAAATTCAATTTTTGCATTTTCCCTCCTTTTTGAGCAATTTGAATTTGTTGAGCCAAATTTTGGCTTGTTTGCTTGCAGTACGTAGTCTAGAAGGTTTCAATAGGATCATTAAAGGTTTTAGAACCATAGTGGTGTCTAAAGAGACTCTTCATAGGGCTTAGTTGGTCATATGGCTCTTAAAGCTTGAATTTTAGCTCCTTTTCTTAAAATGTAACCTCCATATGACCTTCCTCATGACCATAATTATTAGCTATGGGGAGAAGCTCGACTAAAGGAGGTATAAAGTTTGATTTTGTAACTAGTTTGAGATTTGCACACTTGAGTGATAACTTGAGCCTATTGTCAAAGTTAGTGGCTTATAAATGTTGGCACAAACCTAAATAAATTGATTTCAGGCTTTGGAAGCACGAGAGAAGAAAGTAGTGAGTGAATCTCCTTACCTAGGTTCACAATGAAACCCTAGTAGGGTTTGAAGCAACGAAGTAATTAAAAGGTCTTAAATTCGATTTCGAGGGTTGAAACCTTCAAGAAACCATCTTTATAGAGCCCTCAACAAGATTTAAGAAGTAATTGGCATTGAGAAGTTTTTAGTTAAGGGGAAATGTTGACAATCTCCTTAGAAGACTGTAGATGGTCGTTAGAGACCTAATTGCAATTGAGAAAGTGACATTTTTGGTAAATTTCCTCAAGGAATGGACAGTACAAATTGGTACAATGAATGTTGGCACAAATGGGTGCTCCGAAAGGTCATCATTTTGTTTGTTGAGTCATTTATTCAAAAGTTATGCCAAAAATTAACCTTGGACAAGGCTACTAGAGGAGAGTTAAGCTTAGGAGAGAGATGGTGGAGAAAAGGCACTAAAATTAAGAACTGAGCCAAAAGATTTAACAGACATCTCAAGGAGCATAATGGGTGTACTCAAAAATAGTTTGAGTTAGTCCTGGATGTCTGTAGATTGCTCCATACACCAACTCACTAGAGACATCGCTATTAAGAAGCTAGGAAGGTAGTTTTAGTAAAAGAAAGACAATTGGAAGAATTCTTGTGATTTCATCTAATCTCATGATTGTTTTGGCATGATACAAGGATAGTCAACACTTCTCAAGCATTGCACAAGTTATTTCAGAGTGATAGGACTAAATATTGCATGATTGAAGGATGTCTTGATTTGTGAAAAGAGTCATTTTGCAAGCCTAAAGGACTGATTTGAGTTGTTTTGATCACCCTAACTTGTTTGAATGGTTGTACAAGTGATATGCTTTGCATCATAAAGATGCTCAACCCCTAACTTAAAGGAGATTTGGCTGTGCATTCACATTTGAAGAATACTAAACAAAAGACGCTCTGATGGAAAAGGACCTACAAATTTCCACTTTCAACTCAATTTGGAAGCCATTTCCTTAGGGAGATGGGCATTTTGGTGTCAGTTGTTTTCACCTCGAAAAACAGATATTATGCTTCCAATCCTAATTTAAGTTTTACCTTGGAGTTATCATCGTGTATGTAACAGGACTGGGCATAATTAGGTTCCAACTTCTAGGTAATTGTCGTAGTTATTCCTGCATGGTACAATTTTGAGTCCATTAAGATTGTGTATATAGTTTTTTTAAGGGAGGTTTGAGTTCATTAATCATATTAATAAATTACATATTACTCTTGCCACTTTTACAACTTTCATGCTCGATAAGAACTAAATAGCATAGTGATCAATAATTGACAATTACCACAACAATCTGACTCCATAGCTTGATGAGGAAAATTAGATAGACGAGTATCCACAGAACTCAGGCACAGAGAATTGCTAGCTTGTATTATGCAAGCATGATAACTGGGTAAGTTTTAACCAAATAGACAAATTCAACTTAAATTCTCTCTCAAAAAAAGGATCGGCCCTAATAGCATTACAATTTTTACCCGATACGCAAACCTGCTTATAGATTCTCTCTCAAAAAATGAAGCAGTCCTGATTGCATTCAAAAATAACTGAAAATACGGGATTTCTGAAATCCCAAATGTAGATTGCCCAATGCACACAGGTGAATTGTGCTAATGCATTAAAATGACAGATGTGCCGCTACATTCAGTGACATAAACAGGGAAATCCTATGCAAGTTCATGCATATTTTTCCACACCACTAACCAACAATGCAGACAGTATAGCATATGCATGAACAGCAACCTGATATTCCTAACAATGCCCGTTGAACTGAGCTACAAGATCCTTGGAGGAATAAATATAGCAGACAATCCCCTAAGATATGAGTAACATTGATCTAATGGAATACAAAAAGTGATGAATATCAGTAATCTAATTAACACAAATGGATGATTGGCATCTAACAAGAAACAAATCTTGCAGAGATGGTTGCCTCCTCGTCAATAAAATAAGACTTTTTGTTTAACATTGCAGTCTTAAACAAGAGTTACTGGCAGGGTTCTCTTAAAAATTTTGAAATGGAACCAAGCTGCATGCCTGCAGAATTAAATAACTATTAACAGCCTAAAGTAACAAGTCAGCAAGGCTGCTGAATTCCTGCAGTTAAATAGTTGTTGCAGCTGATTTAAAAGCGGTGCAAAGTTGAACTTGTCCTAACCATAGGGTTCTGCAGCACAGCACTGAAATGGTAGAAATAAGATGCCGTACAGTATTCAACACTAAAATTTGTCTGTACAGGGCATACAGATTTTGAAACATGAAATAAAGTGTAAAACAGGAACTTGCCATCCTAACACGTGCTGTATAAAAGGAGAAATCTGCCCAAAGATGGAATATTGTTGTTCTAGCAAGAACCTGCCCCACCTCCTCCATGGTACAGGAGAAATGAAAACAGTCACAAAGTCCAAATGTAATCTGGTGTATCCTCCCGGCATCCAGCCACTGTCCGGTAAACATAGAGTCTATCCACAACATGATTTCTAACATCTAAGTCTTCAAATTGATCCCTTTCATTGATAACTTCAACATTCAAGTTTGGCATCCTTGAAGCCAAGTCCCTGCAACCATGCAAAGTAACATTACAGGATGACATCCAAAGGGATCGCATTGATTCATACTTTTGTAGACCTGATAAAAGAGCCGCATCACCAAATGGACTATCCCTTATCTCAAGCTTACGCAGATTTGTACAGCCCGATAATATATACTGCATCCCAATGTCAGTGTCACCAGCAAAAGCAACAGAAAGCATCTCCAAACACTTGCCATACAAACCAATCAGCTGAAAAACTTTGTCTGTAAGCAAGCCAGATAATGACAAACGCCGCAAACCTTTACAATACTGAACAATAGCTCCAAAACCTTCATCCAGGGGCTGCCCCGTCTCGTGATCTGGTTTTTTTGGGTCGATAATACACAAACGGAAACGAATAAGAATAGAGGAATTCTTGGCAACAGTAACCAAAGCTGCATTTGTCATTTGACGGCAGAAATATAGTACAGAAGTGAGCTTTGAACACCCCCTTGAAACAGCCATTAAGCCTTCCTCTGTCACAGCTCCTTGACCATAAGGGTCTAATGGGAAAACACGGAGCTCCTCTAAATCTTTGCATGTTGAGCCAACCACTTCAAGTCCTTTATCTTCTATGTAATCCAATACCTGCAATTTTTCAGTTATGAGTTTACTGTACAACAAAGATAAAGCTGAAACTTTTGCAGCAGAGAAAAAAGCTAGATGCAAACATCCTATTATTTTTCCCAAATAGCCATATCATCTATAGTATCACTGAAAACTCGAGAGATCATGATCTATGTTTGAGCTAAACTATTAACCCATTCAACAATAACTAAAAAATTGCATTTAATAATGACCATTTGTTTGCTGAAACTACAAGTAAATTATTGAGCAAAAATTTGAAATGTCAAGACATCACCCATAAGCGTTGCAGTTTGTAACAATGACCAATAAGCTTAATAAGTTCTGCACTTGGAATGGTTGCATAACTCAAGTTCAGAGATGTCAGATTCAGACACACAGAGTAGACTGAAGGTAGATAGACAGGTGCAACCTCCCAAAACCCTGATAAGCTTTGAAGTCCCTTGCAATTATCGAAGGCATCTTTAAGCTTAGCATATTGTTCAGTCCGTGGTTCTTGGAGGTAAGCACCTGTGCCTAAATCCACCAGTTGCGGAGCTCGATTTAAAAGCCGATGAAGTAGCTCCAATGGCACCAAGCGATTCAATTTCAAACTTCTCAGTGAAGTGCATCTGCAGACTAATCTCTCAAGTGCTTCAAAGTTCACCTCACTACTAAGACATGCAAAGTTTAAGGAAACCAATGATGTGCATGAATCTGGAAAGCAACTAAGCCAATGTCCACCACGATCATCAATGTCGTTCTCCTGCAAATCTAACTCTGTAAGATGCCTGCAAAGGTCAGAAAGGAATCACAATTAATTTCGCAAGGGCAAACATTTGAGAAAAGATACAACTGCTTTCTTTAGCAAACAAGAATATAGTTCATTCAGGAATAAATTTATAGAGGCTTGCTTCAAGAACAAAGAAACCATCACAATGAAATGAAACAGAAGACGCCAAAATCCAAAGAAACAAATATACTGCAAGATGTTTGCGTGGTTCATGTACACTTCCCATGCAAAGAAACAAATATTAAAACAGACTTCAAAATACCAGTGACCATTGTCCAATTTAAGTTGAAAAGTGGAGAAATCACAGCTACAATATTCTTTGGGAGCCCTTTCTGATATATGCCCCAATGATGCCCCCTATATCATCTATATGGGGCTAGTCAAAAGGTTTGAAGTTCCCCGCATCTACAGATTGGCAGTTTGAAGGTCCTATCTATATATGATATGGCGTTTGAAGGCCCCATTTCTGGATATTGGTTTGAAGTCGAAAGGTAGTGGTTACAGATAGATAGAATAGGTGGATGGCAGCTACGCTAGGCCCCTCACATATATGGAGGGTAGAGGAGCCCCCTCCCTATATATCTTATCACCGACTCCCGAGTGACCACGGGAAAACAACTAGAGTCAACTATTTGTAAGACTGTTTCCTAGTTTCAAAAAAATTATCAAATCAACTTTAGAACTAAGAATGAAATTCCACTAATGGGTTACTTGGTTCAAATGGGCATTTAATACTCTTTCCTAAGATTTCACCAAGTTTTTGCCAAAGTATCAAGTCAAGTCTTACTCATCAATTTTCTATGTAATTCTCAAGTCCTAATAATATTCGTAAGGGAAAAATTACAAAAAAATGATGTAGTCCATTCCTCCAGGGAATGTCCAGACTGATACAACATGCCCCACTTGTGGTACAACAAGCAAGTCAAAAGCGCATCTCTGGTTGTTTCTATCCACTACCAGTTAAGAATGGAGAGGTTCCAAATGAGTATAAGGTTCATCTCATGAATTTTTTATTCAATCCTCTAAAGGAAGTTTACTATTTTTTCCCATAAATGAGCCTTTTATATTCTGAATAGCAAACAAAGTTGTCTACATCAATCATAAATGGGTAATTTTTTACTTGGGAAATGATGCCACTGGTTTCAATAATATTTCTACTAGTTGCATAAATATCTCTGTTCTCGATTGGGTTGCTCAATTCAATAAAGGAAGTTCGGAAGCCACAACCTACTTTACGGGGCATAAGTTTTTCCCAGTGTTGATGTTTCAGAAACGGGGAAGGCACTTTCCATTCCCATCCCCAAATTCTAAAAATAAATGGGGATGTCCCCTGAATTTCAGGTACATTTTGGAAATGCCCCCCTTTATTGGGGAAATTGTGACGTCCCCAATAATTCTTATTTATTTTTAAAACACATTTGCAATTTAGACATTTAAATATTAATTTTAATTTTTATATATTATTAAACATTTTGATAGCTGTCCCTAGGATCCAGGAAATTTTTTCCATTCCGGAAACCCCATCCCATCTTCAAGACTCAGGTAACCATGGATAGAACATTTCCTTCTCACTCGCAGATCACTAGATTCAGGGTAGGGCATGTATCAACTCTCTGGGGCCTGGGCTCTATCTATCTATCCATCGTTACTCTATGTGATACAATGGGAGACACTCACTGTATATCTCACAAGGGTTCTCAATGGATATTGTAGTTCCATTTTTTGACTTCTACTAGGCAATTTGCTTATCTATTTGCAGCATCAAGCATTTTAGGTTTTATATCATTAATGTGGAGGTCAGATACATCTTTGGAGTTTGACAGGGTATGATGAATAATTATAAATATGTTGTCAAAGTTTTGAGCATGTGGTACAAATGATCCACATGGAAGTTTCCATAGTGTATAGATGAGATGACTATAGCATTTAATAGTTAGATTTAAAAACCGGACGGGGAGATTTCAATGGAAAGGCTACTGATGCCGTTATGAAATAAGCATGCAACAACAAGAACATTGAATACAGTAGCAATTGGTTCTGCTGATTGAAACAAAGATATTGAGCTTACCGTATGCAAAATTTACTCTGTAGTATGTACTACTTGAAAATAAAATTCTCATCCATAAATTATTTGTCTCTGTCTCAAGCATGTTTGCAAAGGAATTACCAAAATGTGGAGACTGTCACATTCACAGTTACGTTAGAAATTGCAACATTTATCACAAGGGAGGGTTATAAAGGACACTTCCCATACAGAGATCGACTCAATAGAAGAAACTTTTATAAACTTCTTTAAATCAATTTGCCATAACACGTGGCATGTTGGTCTGCGCTGATTCTAGACTTCTATCCAACTAGGTCTAACTTATTGGGTGATCCTTGGTTCTTGGAGAAAGTCTTTCCTACAATCTCAGTCTCACATCAAACTTGCAGGGTCAAATGCCCAAATGCAAGATTCGGTAATTACAAAACAAATCAGACCACACATGCCTCCCGCATGGGCCGCTAAGCTGTCTATTCCCATACTGCATAGCATGTTGGTCTCAGCAGAACCTAGACTTCTATCCAAAAAGGTCTAGTTTATTGGGTGACCAAGAGAGTCCTTCCTCCAATTCAAGTCTCCACTCAAAGGTCGAGACAATTGGGTTAGTTGCATTTGACTTTTTAAAAGCAAAAATTAAAAAATAAAACTGTTTCTTTTCCTGCAGGTACCTGCCGGGCACAGCCCAGGTGCTGCCCAGGAGTGCCAGGTATGCCAGGACAAACCCAACCATAGCCGGCTCTGCTGGGCAGTACCCAGGACATACCCACAGGCAGATCAAACCAGTACAAATACAGAAAATGTACCATATTGGGACCACCCCCCTGGATATAGGTACCCAGTAATGGAGCCTAACTTAGATGGAAGTGGACATGGGTACATTATTCAGTATGGATACCAAAGCTTTAGGAAACAAATTAGGTACAGGTCATATTTACCAGGAAATGGGGATGGGGACAAATGGTTATGCCAATTTTAAAAAAAAATGGATACATGGGTTTGGGGAGACGCCAAAAAACATACACACACACACATATATATGTAAGTCAGATGAGTGAGAGTTCATCAAAATCTGAAGCATATATGCAGAATTATGAGATCCTGGAAAATGAATTTGTGAGCATGATTCAAGAATTGGAAAACAAAATGCCTGTTTGGGGGCAGTCTTTAGTAAATCCCTCATTTGCTGACGATAGTCTTTAGGAATGATAATGCGAAGATTAAAATTCATTATGAAGGCTTCATAGGCCTGTTGTGATTCTTGGCACTCTTTGAGTAAATGAGAATGTCCTTTTCAGTTTGGCCAATTCAGCTTTCCTTAATTGCATATATGGGATCCCTTAACCTCAGGTATACATAGAAAAATATATGTATACACACACACAAGTTTCAGGAAAAAATAATTACTATATTTATGAATGATATTATAATATTTTGAAAGAGGTTATAAACATCGATCTATACATCCGTAATACATACTAATATTGAAGTGCACTTATGAAAGGTTAGGAGACATCAGAACATAATCATCATTACAACTTACAACACTTCATTGTATGTCACACTCCTACATGAAAGGCCTTTAGAAGAAGCTGTTGACCATGCAGAATTTCTTCATTTATTTTTCTTAATTACAAGAAAAGAGCAAATGTAAATCCAGAAATGCTTTACTTCATCAGCACAAGCTGATAACATAAGTACCCCTTTTAATCAACTGATAAAGCTTCTGTGCACCAAATCCCTTAACTTTCTTATTTTTTTTTCTTCTTACTACTACCACATAAGGAAACTACCTAGTATAAAATATATCATTATTTTTCATGCAAAAATCAGCCAAGTACATGCTGATTTTTCTTCATTTCTTTTCATTCTCTTTAAACTAGTTATAAGCACAAGAAAACGAATTCATGTGGCTTACTTGAAGTGTAAGAAACTACTATAGAAAGTTTTCCAAATTTGAAGGCACATTTCTGAGACATATGGAGATGCTAAGAAAATTTATCTCAAAGTTTTCTGATGTCTGGAGAAGTCTCTATACCATCTCTAGACAGGACACATTTTCCAAGACTGAAGACAAGTACCAGGGGGGACAAGTATGGGTTTCTGGGGCAAGTGCAGGTTTCTGGGTAACTAATTAACAAACTAGGAATTTAACTCAAAAAACCTTCTCAACAAATATTTTATTGTTGTGTTTTTGGGAGGATGGAGAATGGTTGGAAAACCTCTGAACATATACTGTAAATTATCCATTACTGAGTTTGTGTCAACTTCTACAGAGTACTACTCTAAAATAGCAATGCAAGTTAAGGTTGAACACTTAGCTGCAAAAGATTCTCTCAAAAGAAAAATGAACAATGGGGAATAAATGCCAATAAAGCAATGGCTGAAAGGAACTCCTAAAATGAATATCATTTTGCTCATCTCCTGCAACAAGTAGCTAACAAATAACACACACAAGCAACTCACACAGTACACCACAATAAGCTTAGCTTGCCTCAAGGTCAACAAAGATTGCACAAAAGCACTCAAATATCGATGTCATGGGGTTGGATTACCCTGGAACAATAGATGCCATGATGATCAATTGATCCTAGAGAGGACTAACTGCTTCCTGATAAACTCTGAATGGCTGTCAAAAAGTAAGAGATTCTCTACTGAAGTATTCATTTTGCCGATTCTGCTCATCGACCCATATCCTTAACTATAGAAATTGATTAAAGAAACCTGGAGGAATCCACTTCAAATTCGACTTTATGTGGCTAAGAGACCCGTCTTTTGAAGAAAATCTAGAAAAATGGTGGAGTGCTCAATTTGAAAGTTTAAATGCTACATTCCATCCCAAAAAATCAGAAAATAAGGAGGGGGTAATGAAGTAGAATAAAGGAAAATTCATGAACATATTACATGAAAAAGTGGCTATTGAAGCAGAGCTCCAAAGCCTAAAAAAATCATAACTCAAGAAGAATGAAACAAGGATCTAGCAAATAATTGTAAGTGCCTCATAATGGAACGATAGAAAATTCTTATAAAAGAAGAGACCTAAAAGCAAAAATCTAGTGTGCGGTGAAACCAAGGAGACAGAAACACTACATTTTTTCATCTCTCAGCAGTAGTCAGAAGGAATTGAAACAAAATTGAAGGATGACATCAAAGAAATCAGAACGGAAACAGTAAACTTCTGCAAGGATCTTCCCTCTGAAAATCAGAAAAGAAGATCAGGGTAAGTTGTTGGAAAACATTCCCTCTCATCTCAAAAGCAATGAATGATATGCTGATAACAGAAGTGACTTCAGAAGAAGTAAAGAAGACGGCATTTAGTTTAGAGAGCTGACAAAGCCCTTGGACCAGATGGATTCCAAGCAACCTTCTTTCAGAAAATGTTGAAGCACAGTTGCCAGAGATCTCATCAAAGAAGTTGAGGAATGAAGAAAGCAGAAAATGGTATTTTTGGAATGGAACAATACATTCCTAGCTATCATCCCTGTGACAGAAGATGCACTTCATGCTGAACATTTCTTGCAGATGGTGGATGGTATCCTTCATCGCCCTGACTATCTCCAACATCATTGGTCTTGCTGCTTGAGGTCTTCCCTTGGCCAGTTGAGGGTATGCTGACACCAGTTGCGGATTGAGACCGGTCATCATATTCCAAATGGGGATTAAATTTTTTCATCTCTCAACAGTAGTCAGAAGGAATTAAAACAAAATTGAAAGAGGACTTGAAAGAAATCAGAAAGGATGTAGTAAACTTCTACAAGGATCTTCTCTCTGAAAAAAGGAAAAGAAGATAAGGGCAAGTCATTGGAAAACATTTCATCTCATCCCAGAAGCAACAAATGATATGCTGATGAGAGCAGTGACTACCGAAGAAGTGAAGAAGGCAGTATTTAGTTTAAACTTTAGAGAGCTGACAAAGCCCTTGGCCCAGCTGGGTTCCAAGCAGGCTTCTTCCAAAAGTGTTGGGATATGTTGGCAAGAGATGTCATCGCGGAATTTCAGGAACAAAGAAAGCAGATAATGGTATACTTGGAATGGAACAATACATACCTAGCACTCATCCCTAAGACAGCAGATGCATTTCATGTTGAGCAATTTTAGCAGGAGGTGGATGGTATCATTTGTCGCCCCTATCTCCAACATCATTGGTCTTGCAACTTAACGTTCCCCCTCAGCTAGTTGAGGGTATGCTCACACCATTTGCAGATTGAGACTGATTTTCATATTCCACATGGAGACCAAATTTATCGTTGTTGCCCTGTCCAAAACTTGGATATTGAGGAGCACTCCATTTTCAGTCTATCAGATGCCCTATTTATTTTGAGATCCAGGGGAGATGCCACTGTTTTTGCAAAAACTCGAGCAACTCTATATCCACTTTCTTTCAATACCTGGATCAACAGCGTCTGGCCCTATTTTTTCGCGAAGTTGTCACTCTTTGAAGCAGGCCCCTACAGGAAGCCCCTAGAACCTCTAGGTTGATCACTTCATTCTTTCAGGCCCTCATAAAGGTTGGTGGCATTAAGCGGCCTTTGGATATTGTTGCTTCACACACTGAGGGGGTAGGTCAGTGAGGCAACACTCATCTTTGCACGACACTACACCTAAGGTACCCCAGCACACTAGCTCTCAGAAACAGGGATCTATTTCTGCTCAGCATCATGGATCTGCTCCTCGACATCGTGGATATTGCTTGTTTGCAACCACCTTTTGGGGTGTGGCGGCAAGCACACATAAAAGATTTTTTGCTACCACAGGAGCTTCTTTGGCCTACGATGTTAGGAGGGGGTCGAAGGGGAGCGCTTTGCTTCCTTTTAGGATTACACAACCTGGCCACCTCGGCCCTAGACACTCCCCAGGAGCATTATCAGATCCTGCATTGGCCCTTTCACAATGATAGATGATGACACAAATGATTCCTCTACCACAAGCATGGTCGGAGATTTTTGATGAGGCTGCCATCCAACCATTCTGACTTCTGACTTTCATCAGCCCATGCTCTTTGGGGGTTCTTACTCCACTCACGTGGTTGTTTGTAGTGTTACTCTAGCCACATGGCTTGGATGTTGGGTTTACCCCTCATTTATTTGCAGTGCTTTTGCTCTTATTTTATTTAGTAAGTCATTGTTCCTAGGGTCCTTTTAACCTAGCACTTTCAATTGTAACTAGGTGTATTCTCAAGACCCATTGACCTATTGTAATTAAGTGTATTCTCAAGACCCTTTGACCTGGGCATTCATATAATTTTTTCTTTCATAATTTCTCCTTTTGACTCATAGAGTAACATTGCCCTTTGTAGCTCAATCCATAAATATGTGACAAGGATCATGGCCAACAAGCTAAAAGGTTGTCTTGAAACAATAATCTCTGAATCCTGTGATGGGTTTGTATAAGGTAGGCAAATTGGATTAGTACTTCTTGTAACTCTTCCTACCAATAGGAAGGCTTTGTACTCACTTCCAACCTTCAGTCATTGCTTGTACTTAAGGATTAGTACTCGTTGCAAGGCTTACAAGATTGGATGGAATTCTCGCATCACAAAAAACAATCCATTCTTTAAACCAAAGCAAAAAAGCATGTATGTTGGTCAAATTAGATATGATCAAAGCTTACGATAAAGTCAATTGTGAGTTCCTCAACCAAGTGCATAAAAGATATGGCTTTAGCGATGATTGAAGATAATGGGTATGGAGTTGCATATCTACTCTATGCTCAATCTTGATTAACGAAACACCACACAAATTCATCAAGTCCTCTAGAGGATTGAGATAAGGAGATTTGGTATCTCCATACTTGTTCATCATAATGGCAAAAAGCCTTGGAAGAACACTTTATAAAGCCGTAACAAGCACAGACCTAAAAGGGGTGCACGATAACCACAAATGCCAAGAGAATTCGCAGTTGCAATTTGTTGATGACACGATGTTAGTTGGGGAACAATCAAAATGAGAGGCCATATTCCTTAAGGAGATCTTAAGCAGATATCAAAATACAGAAAAGCGGAAAGTCAGCCCGTCACAAAAAAATATATTTCCCAAATTTCCCTCAAGGAAATATTGCAGATTCCAAGGTTGGACAATTTGCAAACCAATATTTGGGTATACCTCTAATCTCAAGGAAATGCTCAAAAGAATTGTGGAAGCCAATTATAGAAAGAATCTGAAGTAAGCTATCTTCACGGAAAGGGAGATACCTTTCCCTTGCAAAAAGGGCACAAATTCAAGCCGCTCTAGAGGTATTACCTACTTATATGCTCTCCTTATTCAAAGCCCGTGGAAAGATCCTGGGACAAATGATACTAATTCAGAGAAACTTTTTATGGAGTGGAACAGATGAAAAGGAAAGATAAGTCTCATTGCTTGGGATAAAATTTGCACTCCTAAGTCACGCAGGGTGTAGGAATGTTAAGGCTTGACCACATGAATAAGGCCCGGGGTGCCAAGCTCGTAAGGAGAGGACACAGATCATAGAGCCAAATCAGCTACTGTAAATATCTTGATACTTAGCAACTTAGCAAGTAATAAGGATCTTCACTTAAACTCCTTTTCCAAGAAGTTCGGCCATTTGGAACTTCATCAAAAGTTTCAGGGAATTATGGAAAATAATAAATAGGAGATTAGGCAACTTTTGCAATGATGGTTGGAAAAGTTTCCTCTGGACAGTAAGGAAGAGTTTAAGGAATTAATGAATTACACAATATTCCAATGGGGTTCAAAGTTAGGTTACTACAATACTAGGGATGTAGAAGGTTGTCGATAAAAAAATTGACATGGCCAAAGAACATGTACAGTCCTATTACATTACCTCTTGAGGATATAAGTATCAGGACAGGGTGGATACCTCAACTTGACAATCCCCTAAGCAGACAATACCAGGCAACGAAAAATCTGAAATAATGCGGATATGCCCAAAGCTAATATATTCTTCTGTATAGCACCAAATCGAAAAGTGTTAAGATTCCACTAACTAATGAAAAGCAGCTTCTTTGGGCCCTCCATCTGCCGCTTTTGTTAGACACCACAAGAGATTAGTAAGCATATCCTACTCCATTGCAAATATGCCTAGAAAGTAGGATTTTTTCTTTGAACAAGTCGATATGACCTGGATTATACAAGAGACTGTAATAGGAAACGTCAAGGAAGGGAGGTCAAATTTCAAGAGCAAGGCAATATCAACCTTATGAACAATTGAAACATGTATCATCTATAGGAATCTATGGTTGATAGATAACAAAGAATATTCAAAGATGTCCTGCAGTCAGAAGAAAATACTTGGAGCAAAATTCAGATGACACTCTCAAGATTGACATCCATCTGGATCAAATACAGAGACAAGTTGGAGGGCAAAGAAGCAATGATATGTAAAAAGTAGAAGCGCATCCCTACCCTATTGGCCTCCACTGTCCAATAAAGGGGCCAATATTATTTGAAAAATGAAGCAGAAAGTGTTGATTGGACCCCCCTCACAATGGACGGATGAACCAATACTTTGAAGGGGCAGCAAAAGGAAATCGAAGCCTGGCCTAGGTTGTTCTCAAGAGACATGGAGAGGAACACTAATAACCATGCAGAAGCAATGGCACTCCAAAAAGAAATTAGATAGCTATCAAAAATTGGGGTGGACACTAATTTCCTAGACTGTTAATGAGGAAGATGATAAAATTGGAAACCCAACAAAAGGGGAATCAGGATGTGGTGATTGCTCAATGAAGAAGACTTTAAAAGTTGTATGTAAAACAATAAATGTTTTTAAAATATAAGGTGGGACTGAATAATTTGCCCCCTCCTAAAGACTGGTATTGACTACTGAAGAAAAGAAAAAACCTTGCTCCATCATATGCACACACTCCACATCATCAGCATGAGTTTAGCAACTGTTGCATTACAAAGTCACCTAACGATAGTGATAAGTTAGGATCCTGATTCGAAATAATGATAGCTTTGAAGAAGCATCATTCTCTGTGCTCTTTGATAAGGAGAACAGAAAATACATGCTCTGCCCTATGGAGACATTCTCTGCTTTATTTTTTTTCGTTTTGTAGGAGATATAAGCATATTCATCTTACTGAAAGCTGAAGGTAGATCCTGATACGAATGATAACAGCTTTGAAGAAGCATTATTCTTTATGCTCTTTGATGATGAGAATGGAAAATACATGCTCTACTGTATGAAGATTTCTATGCTTTATTTTTTTTCTTTTTGTTGGAGATAGATGCATATTGATCTTACTAAAAGCTGAAGGTAGATAACATGGACCATGCACCTCTACATTGTGTCTACTTTAGGTATGCACCTATAACTGAGTTTGCATAATTGAACGCATAAAGCCTAAAGGTTAAGATCACTGATCTTTATATGAGGTCATAATCAAAATGAATTCAGTTGCAGCCTATTCACTTCACTTGCAATGCTTTATTTCTTCTACGGCATATAGTAGACAAGACTACAGCTGCATGGTATGAGAGGAATTAGAGAAACAATCTGAGCCAGTATATGACCACAATCATGAATGAGGTAAGATTGACTGAAAAAGAAAATACATAGAAGAGAGGATTAAAATTAAGCACATTTTTCTGCACCCAATAATGCAGATCACTTGAGAACAGAGCAAAAGTATGTCTGTTCTTTAATAAGAAAAGCCACCAGTGTACCCACAACAGGGCATTTGTATGAGCAAATGCATCATGGTAGCTACAGCAGAGCATCTGCATATTTGAATAAGTGCATCGCGGTAGTTACCTTCGGTGGAGGAAAAAGAAATGAAAGCAGTAAGCAGTACAGCTCCTCCTTGAATTCATATCATCCTTTGGCTCCTTGTGGTTTCAGGGTTAACATTTTTTCTGCACTTCTTATACTTTGTCCATGGTAACAAAATAACACTATCCTAATTTCCTGAGCTGAAGCATACGAGGTTGGAACACCTAATGATGCAAAGATCAAACTGTGAAAAAACAGAAGACAGTGTCATACAGAAAATAACTATATGTCCCCTATGGAAGCTGAGATAAAATTCTGTAAAAGAGACATTTCAAGAGAATTTAGTTAGATGTGCAGCCTCTGATTAAATAGTTTAAAGGAAGGACGCAACATGTCTCCCTCTTCAGTCCCAGCAACCTAATGTTCTCCCAATAATGGATCAGCCAAGATACATGGTGAAGAAAGGCTAGAACAGTGATACTGTAGTTCTCGTGAGGGTGATAATTCTTCTTGGTCAGCTTTAAGCCTTTCAAGGATATCAAGACAGAACTACTGCACCAGTAACTTGAGGTTCCCCTTTTCATTCAATTTTTTTTTTCGGGTGAGTCCCTAACCCATGTCACCTTATGTTAAACAAAACACCACGACACTAATTTGGCATGAGTTAAAATACCCACGAAACTTACTAAAGTGTTGTAATTGGGTAACACACTGCATCCACCAGACAAGACTACAAAAAGATTACTGTAAGTGGTGGCAACTAAGCTCTAGGGATTCTTATAAGAAAACACGGGGGCTTTCAAACCTTCCAGACCCCACCGGGTGGAGCTTCGATGAAGAGACAGTAAAAAAAATTATATCGCCTCTGCTCTTGCCGTAGACATATTATAGAACTTAACAGGTATTCCAACAATAGAAAAACCCAAAAGATAAACTCCAATATGATTGCCTGTCCAGAACTCGGATTCAAATTAAAATAGTTAAAAGGCAAACGAAAATTTGTGAAAATAACTAACAGTTTACATAGAACGAATCAAGGTCTACTGAAACTGATAGTTGAGGGGTTCAAAACAGAGAAAAAAGGGGGGGAAACTGGTTTTGGTTCGAAAGAAAGGGATATTGTACCTGCAATGAGCGGCAACGGTGGCGAGACCGTCGGTGCTGAAGCCCTCGCAGCTGGTGAGCACTAGGACCTTGAAATTAGGGAAAGAGTGGGCAATCAGGTGGAGCGTGTCGTCGGTGACGACCATGCGCTTGAGGCGAAGCTCCTGAAGCCCGGGGTAAGCCTTGGCCATGGCGGCCACCCAGGCCTGCACATCCGCCCCCCAGCCAGCCGGAACCATGTTAAAGTCGGCAAAATGGGGCTTCCCCTTGAGCGTCAACGATTTTACTCGCGGAAACCGCTTTATCAATTTCTTCGGGGTAACCGCATAGCAATTGCCGATGAAAACCTTCTGTCTGCTCCTCCCCTCCACCTGACACCACAACTTGCAGACCAGCGACACCGCGTTCCTGTCTCTGTGCGACGACAGGAATGCCAATACGTGTTCCAGAACCTCATCGGGAAACGGCCTACTCATCCTCTTGACCACCATTACACATACAGGCTCCGGCTCGCGCTCAGATTTCGGCCTCGGCTTCGCCCCCGGCCCCGGCCCCCATGCTCCAGGAATCCTTCAGAGAGTTTTCGATCCAAGGAAAATTTGGAAAACGATCGGAAAATACCTGCTCCAGAAATCCTTCGGATGCCTCGAGACTGTATTTTTTCTGTGTGTATGTGCTCGCTTTGTGTGTATATACCAGGGTTATGTTAATGTATTGTGTATATACTCCAGATCCAATCCGACGGCCCAGAATGCGTCTCGCTCACCGCCCACCCAAATACCTGGTGGGCAAAAACATTTTTCACCCCTGCTGTTATTTTTTTAATCTTCTGGTGTTATTTATTTAATCTTCTCCTGTCCTCGTGAGTTGGCCCGCACAGACGAAGACTTTTTTGTGCTCTTTAAAGTATTAAAAATTGCAGAAAGAAACCCGGCGGATTTCTTTCCGGGATCCTCTCTTTTGCTTAAATATTTTGTCCTCTCCGACTGTGGGCTTAAATAATTAAATAGTGTGTGGGGGTTTTTTTTAAATGAATTTTTGTAATTTAAGGTTCTGTCGCATTCTCCAATTATTCGTTGTGTGGGGCAGGTGACTTTTATCAATCAATTTTTATGTTTTTAATTTATTGAGAATTTGGACTCAACTTATTCCTCCTCCTTTCTAAAGGAGTTGGATTTCTTGTTGAAATGAAATAATCAAATACGCCCTCCCTCATACTTCATCCTCTTTTCTCCCTTGACGAAATATTATTTTAATAAAAAAATAAAAATACGTATTTTTTTTTACATTACTTATAAGAATTTTTTTGCACTTTTCAAAATCCACGCAAGAATGTCGAATTATGGGATTGGAAGACTACCATCATGTTTAAGTTACCACTTGCATTGATGGTGTTGTATGGGTGTGAAATATAGGCTACTTGCACGTCGAGTTTGAAATGGAGGCAAATATAAAGGATCCCAAAGTGTTTAATCGAAAACAACTTCAGGGATATAATTTTAGTTCCTTGTTGAATGATCCTTGCAAAAACATGCAATTCACCTTTAGAGCCAAATATTATGACTAGAATCTTATCTGGGCACTTAGCAATATTGCATTTGGCACTTATCTTGACATTAATCCTATTTATACACAAATGACCAATTAAGGCATCCTCTTATTCTTGTGTGTGTCTAGAGCCCATTAGACCTCGGCTATTCTTTGTACACCTGTTTTTCAATCTTGCTTCTTTTTTTTTGGCATGCACCATTGGCATTTTTCAACCCCCTGGGTGATGTCTCGTGAGGCATTACTCAGAGCAGGGTGTACCAAAAATGGTCAGGTTTATTAGCAGTAACTGTGTGAGAGATTTGATGTGTAGCCCTCGATACCTCATATATACTTTCCTTTATTCCTCCTTGTCATCATTTTACTACCTCCTTTAACATCTTTATATTTTCCTCTTGATATCACCTACATATCCACTTACAAACCTGCATACCTCTGTCAAATCACCTTCACATCAACTCTTGAGTCTTTCATGCACCCCATGATCCTTTCCTTAGGACCCCATAATTTATCATTACCTAGAGCAAATGGTATTGACCATAGTTGATATTTTCTAGCTATACTTTTTAATGGCCGATGGCATTGACCCTTTGAAGAGCTATAATGACTAATCATGACCCCTATTTATATGTGTTCTTTAAAAGCATTTTCATATCATCGCATCATTGTTTATCGGTTTACTTACTCTCACTAAGGTGATCAAGAGTAGGAGTTGAACCAATAATTTTCACCAAGTCTCTGGATTACTCAACCATGGTTTACTTAGGTCTTCTTCATATCCGTCTTATGGTCCCCCGGATCAACTCTCTCATTAGGTGCTACTAACTCTAGGGGGGTTAATATGCAAATGGTGTCTCCACAAAGGTGAGTATTTTTAACCTTCATTTTCCTTTATGTTATATTCTAATTTGATTGATAGATCATGTTATAGATTAGGATATAGTAACATATTTTTTACTTATTACATTATAATTATATTGACCCTTTCCTTACATCTGCCCCTTGGCTTGTAACCTTTATCTATTTCTTACGGCCCTTGATAATCTTACAACCCTAGTTTATATCCCTCTATACACACATTATCTCTTGTTAATCTTCTTATAATCAAGATACTAGTAAGATTTTTTAGTCTTATTGTACCGACAACAGCCCAAGGTGTGTTGACACATCACTCAGCTAGAGTTGAGCGCTCACCCGAAGCGCGCAAGGGTACCAGGTCCCTATTTTATGGTAGCTTTGTCAAGAAGTTAGCATGATCATACAAATATTCCAGATCCATAATAGATAATCAAGTATATTGCATAACATAAACTAGATCTAGATTTTAACCATGTGCAAGATTAACTCATACAAAAATCAAGATTAACTTTACCATGCAACCAATCACAGATGTGTCTACAATCAATATCCAACCACAAAGATCCATTATATTAATTGTCATAAAGTACAGAAGCTTTATACATACATAGCATAGTCACCATAAGTCATGTGTGCTCATAAATCAGCAGTATAACTCTACAAAACGTGGATCCTTAAACCATGCAAATCAATACATATATATAGGGGTGGGGACTTTCCCTTCACCGCCTATGCATCCTCAAAATAGGTTGCATGCTAAGAATAGCCATGCGCCGATACAAGATAATTACAAAAGCATGCAAGCGCGTTATTAATAGATTATTTAATAATATAATTGCAGTCTAATCCTATTAATAGCCCAAAATTGTGTATGGCGCTTGATCTCCCACTTGTCTGAAATAGCCTTTCTGTGATCTTCAATTCTTCATACAAAATGTGCTTTGTACTCCATGTCTATAATTAGCCTTACACTAAAAAATGACTAAGTCTTGAATCCTCGCATTTCATGTGTGCGCCTTGTTCCACTATCCTTCCGCGTGCATCTGCGCACCATGTTCCGCGTGCCCAATCCTTATGCCCCGTCAATACTTAAGCTATATTTCATCAGCCCAAAATATTTCATCCCCTATCATAAACTTAAGCTTTGGGACCCTTCACTTTTGACAAAGTGGATTATCATCTTCTAAACCCGCGACTCTTACACCCCTTTGGTTATATCTTGTTTGTGTATAGACCCTAGAATGGTCTTCTTTTTATATCCTAATTTATATTATTGAGAAGAGAAAGAGGATAATCTATATACCTTACTATCCCACATACAATTTGATGAACCTAATGTGAATCTTATTCTACCACTAAGTGAATCATATTGACTTTCATTCTTATCTCCTTTCGTATATCAACTTAATACCCACTTCAATATCTCATTTATCTCTAGTTATCTCAAATTTTCTAAAGCCTCCTACCATGGAGCATATCTATAATTCCCAATTACGATTAAGACACTACCAAATATGACATGTGAATTTTATCATGTAACAAATTTTTACACCAAAACCTCGAGGCCTTAGTGAATTCCCATACCAGGATCATAACATCCCACCACTCTTCTGTAGCTCGAAGCCCATGCTAGATTTTCCCTTGTATGACCAGACCATGCCCAGTCCTATATGAGCCCGAGGAAAACACTGCAATGTTAGCATAGCCACTTGTGTCAAGACTAAAAATTGGGTGGTTGTTATGATACCAAATGTAACAAATCATTACACCGAAACCTCAAGACATTCGTGAATCCACACACCAAGATCATAACATCTCACCACGTTTTTGTATCATAGACCCTAGGATAGATATGCACCCACATAGTAGAACCATGCTCAACACTATGCAAGCCCCATGTGAACACTGTAATACTAGCGTAGCCACCCGTGCTGGGACTTGAACTTGCGTGGTTGCTCTAATACCAAATGCAATGAGTCATTACACCAAAACCTCGAGGCATTAGTGAATCTACACACTAGGATCATAATATATCAATCATTTTTTTAATAAATCTGGGGAGGGGATGATTTGGACTCAACTCATTCCTCCCTCCTTTCTTTATTAAGGAGTTGGATTTCTTGTTGAAATGAAATAATCAAATACACCCTCCCTCGTACTCACACTATTTCTCCCTCCTCTCTTATTAATTTGCATATGGAATATTTTAAAAATGGAATAAATATTTTTATTATTATTCTGAGTAGTTCTTTATACTTTTCAAAATTGATGCAAGAATCTCAAATTATGGGATTATAAGACTATCGGATCATATTTGGGTTACTAGTCACGTTGATTGTGTTGTATAGGAGTGAATTATAGGTTAGTTGCAATTAGATTTTGAAATGTAGGAAAATATAAAGTATCCAGAAGTGGCTAATCACAAACAACTTCAAAATTAACATTTTAGCACACTATGGAATAATCCTTGCGGAAACATGCACTTTGTCGTTAGAGCCAACCATTATGACCAAGATATTAAGTTATTGTACCACCCTAAATCTTATCCGAGCACTTAGTCAAATGACATTTGACACTTATTTTAACATTAATCTCGTTTATACACAAATGACCAATTAAGGCATTCCCCTACTCTCTCATATGTCTAAAGTCCAATAAACCTCAAATATTCTCTATATACACTTTATTTTTCACTCTTACTCATTTTTCTCTTCACATGCACTATTGGCGTATTGAGCCCCTAAGTGATATCTTTTGAGGCCTTATCAAGAGTGGGGTGTAGTAAAAATGGTCAAGCTGATTAGTGGTATTTTTGTGAGGGATTCGATGTGTATGCCTTGATACCTTAGATACCCTTACTTTTATATCTCCTTGTCATCATTTTACCACCTCCTTTAGAATATGTTTACCGTACTCTTGCTATCACCTGCATATCCACTTAGAAAACATTCATAATCTTGTAGATCACTTTCACATTAGCTCCTAAGTCCTTCATCGTGGGCCTTGATCCTTTCCTTAAAACCCCATTATTTATTATTGCCTAGAGTCAATGGTATCAACCATTGTTGATACTATTTGACTATACTTTCCAATGGATAATGGCATTGACCCTATGAAGAGCTACAATGACTAATCATGATCCCTATTCATAGGTGTCCTTTAAGAGCATTTTCATATCATCACATTGTTGTTTATCAATCTTCTTCCACTCACCAACTTTCTTTCAAGGTTTCACAGGTTTAGGACTAGTTTTGTGTACACTTTAAGTGTTATCTTTGGAGAATTGAGTTTGGGAAACTCGAGAATAGGAGTTGCATAATTAAGGTGCACCAAGTCCTTGAATTCCCCAACCATGGTTTACTAAGGTCTTTTATTTATCTATCTCACGGTCCTCTTACATCAAATCTTCCATAAATTTCTACTAACCCTAGGGGGTTAATACACCAATGGTGTCTTCACAAAAGGTAAGTATTTCCAACCTTCCTTTCCCTTTATGTTATAGTCTAATTTAATTAATAGATCATGTTCTAGACTACAATATAGTAACATATTCTTTATCTATTGTATAATACCTATATCAAAACTTTCCTTACATCTAGCCCTTAGCTTAAAACCTTTATCTATTTCTTAAACCCCTTATTAATCTTATAACCCTATTATAGATCCCTCTATACACACATTACCTCTTGTTTATCTTCTTATAATTAGAATACTTATATGACTTCATCCTCTATTCTAGTGTTAGGATTTGGAACCATAAACCTCTGATAGAATGTAGATTATTGTCTTCTAGATTTGTGGCTCTTACACCCCTTTGGTTATATCTTGATTGTTTGTAGACCCTATAATGGTCTTATTTTTATATTATAATTTATATTATTGAGAAGATAGAGAGGATAATACATAAACCTTATTATCCCACATACAATCTAATCAACTTGGCATGAATCTTACTCCACCACTAAGTGAGTCATATCCACGTTCATTCTTATTTCTTTTTATATATCAACCTAATACCCACTTCAATATCTATAGCTATCTTAACTTTTCTAAAGCCTTCTACTGTAGAGAATATCTATACCTCCCAATAATGATTAAGACTCTAGATAATATGACACCCATCTATATGGATTACAATGTGGTCAATACTAATTCTAAGAAAATTAGGCATATCACATCCACTAATAAAATCTCCACTATATGTCATTTGAGCCAACCAATACAAGAGGAATTAAAGTAGGAGGGTGAGCTTATAGGTAACATCTATGTTGACTACACACCCTCCATGTAATAATTCATCCCGAAATTCCCTGATTTTTTTGGATAAACTCTTAAATGTATCCAATACATGGATGATTACTATTGTTGGCAATTTTATCCTAAACACCCCCTCAAAAGTCCACACCCCAAGAGCATACCTCAAGTGAATCAACTGACACACGATGACACATCAATTGGTGGTTAAACTAAGTGCTCACCTAAAGTGTGTGAAGAAATTGGATCCCTACAAGATCTTATGAGAGATGAGGGTATGGTGAGCGCATCTTTATGCATGTTGAACAACTATTTTACATTATCCTAAACAAGCTAACATTAATCTTGCATGTAACACACATATATATTCTCCATCTTATTAAGATAATCATATCTAATAAGTGATTAATAACATAATGTAGATTATTATGTGCTCGACACTGCAATCAACCCAAAACACATATTATATTAGTTCACACACATCTTAATACATAAGAAACATAAGGTTATTGAGAGCATACATAATACCTATCACCTATATCTTCTCAGAACTAACAACAACCACTATGAACTAGTAGCCAGTAACACTTAACATCCCAATTACAATTCTTATAAGAGTTATATGTATAAGGAGTTTACATTTTAAATTCAAACTAGCATGCCCAATTTCAAGGGGTGAACTAGTCCTACCATTAATCCTTATATACCTTAACTATTCCTTCAAATGGATCACTCCAATTTGTCCTCACATATACCATAACATGATTTTTGCTAACAAATGGACTAGGTCGGGCAATGCTCCTCTCTAGGTTGTCCTGGCGGTTTGACAAAATAATGTTGATTGTCGATGTGATGCACATATGGACAAGTTACCAATTTTTTGGGTCAACAAATATAATCAAATAAACCATCCTTTATGAAATACATTTTCGACTAGTGGTGCACGCTAAAGCATGTCTTGTCTCGTCTTTTGATCTCATACTCATCCTTTCTCTTCATCCATGACAAGTGTAACCACTTGCATTAAACTTCTTTAATCCAACCAACTCAATCCACATAATGAATCTACCAACACTATTCAACCTAACAATTCTAATCTAACCAATCCCCATGTGGATCCAACTCAGCTAATTCTACAACTCATTAATAAAATGAGTTGATAAAAAACCATCAATGATAATCAATTTCTTCAGATGCAAGAAAATATTACATAAATGAACAATTGACCTAAACATATTTAGTGGATGTAAAATTAATACCCACCCTATCCCCCATTTTCATCCTAACAGAAATCCTCTTCCTTAAACCTCCTTTAACAAACAAGGTTCTTTAATTCATTTTAAAAGAACCTTTAACTCCCTATATTGTTGTTATGGACCTCACAAGTGATTTACCCTAAAAATTAGGCTAAGGGGGTATAACCCTAATACACTAATAAATAGGATTGAAATCTAGAAACGATGCACATTTAAGCTATTAATTAACATTTAATATTTAGATATGAACATGTAGCGAGCAATTGGATCAAACAAGGTATGTGCTAAATATAGAAATTGACAATAAAATGGTGCCCTTAGATTTTTTGTGTTTTAGGGTTGATCTAGGTGTGAACTAGAGTGGAACAAGTTAGTGTAGACATATATATTTGGCAAGTTATCCTTCATCAATGACACAATTCGATTTTATTTATATGTTATGACTTGTTGTTTTTACACCCTTGTTAGATTATAATATATTAGTGATTTAAGTACAATAAAATGTTGTAAAGGGGAACTCCATGAGGTTATTCTGATTAACTAAATTCCAACATTAATTATTCAATATCAAAATAACGTATTAATTATTGCAACTAATGTATACAATATGTTATAAGTTCAAAAACATAAGAAGATGAGTGCACTTAGTTGATTACAAATGGATTTTGGAAGTTCTAGGTGTGCAGAGTGTTAGAACCAGGAAATTTGAACCTAAGAGTGTTTTGTTCCTAGAACTATAGCTATAAAATGAGCTAGTGCAGGACCGTACATATTTTTCATGATTGTTCATACTGTTTTGCACCTGTTGTATTATTTTGGACATGCTTTTAATCTTACTCTGTAACTTCCTGAGATTTTTACCTACTTGGAAATGTTTCATGCTATCAAACCCTAGTTGTCACTCATGTTGCAAAGCCCTCTGAATATTATGAGTGAGGTCTCAAACCCTATCCACATATGGGAGACCCTACAAAACAAGCATTAGTTGGGTTGAAGTGTAATCCTTTCACCATAGACGTCGACACTACTCTGAAGAGGCCTCGTACCACACATCATTCTCCACATAAGTGATGTTTGAATGAATACAACTAAATATGACAATTGAAAACTCCTTGACAATGCTTAATTGAGTTTGGCTCCTGTCGATACTTAAAGTGGGGATTTTTTAGTGCTTATAAATGAGGGAAGATGATTCTTTGACCTGGTAGAATGTTTTAGACCTATAGTGATCGCTGCCTAATGATTGTAGATGAGATTTGAAAATATTTGGGGAGCGTTGGGTGCCTTTTGTTCTAAATTTTACAATAGGAGGTCATGAGAATGTTGGCTTGTGTTAGGTTCTTAAATGAGGTGAGTTTAACTTGCTTATATAGGGTTCTGAAGGTAAATTATCATGAAAAGGTTGATGCAAAGGGAATAAATGACCTAACGAAGAATATGAATTTGAAAGACCATATGGAGGATGTGTTAGTTTAAAACTATACAAGTCAGTCAATACCAAATTCTATAAGCCAACCAAAGTGGACATTTTTTCATAGGGATGAGAAACACGAAAACTGAAGGTTGCATCTTGTCAAGTTGAGTTTATCTATGGATTTTATGCAATTAACTCTCAGAATTTGTTGATATATCAATGTGTATGACTAAAAAAAGTTATACAAGAGACCTTGGGATGTGTTGAGCAGTGATAGAAAGAGTGTGCTTGTATTAACAAGAAGTTGTTGTTGAAACCAACATTGTCAAAGAGTAAATTGCCAAATTTGAGTTTTTACATTTCCCCCCTCCTTTAAGTATGAAATGAAAATTACATGCTTAAAGAAAAAGATACGTGAGTGTGTAGACACACTTTTTATCCATTCATAGTTTGTTTTACAGTGCCCGTTGTGTTGGTGTTGGCATGCTCCATGATGAAACCTACAACATAGATTGTAGTTAATGTCCATATTAAAGAATTAAACTTTAACTCAAATGTAAAATGTTACATGTATAATTTGCATTTGCATAAAGTAAAATAAATAGATGTAAAACATTGAAGGAATATACCTATTTATTTCTTAGAGGGAGATCCTCCCATTCTTTTCTTGTACTTAGAGATTCGAATTGTTGAGCTTCTTGAAGGATCGAGGGTGATCAATCCCCAATTGTGCCAAGGAAAAACCAGAGTGTTAGAACCCAACACGTAATGGAGAAGAGATAGAAGAGGAGTGAGATATCAAAGAACTCCATGAAGGAATAAGATTGCGTATCAAATTCATTTAGTAACTTTGATGTCTTCCCCTTTGAATGCAAGAGGAAAGGAAGGACTGCCTATGAAGAACTTAGCCACTTCGATTCCTTCTGTAACCCCACATACCACACCATTGTAGACAGATCTAGACCCAATTTTGTAAACAAGGACACACGGTAGAAAAGAGTATGATTGCCCCCATACCCTTTCCATGTGTTGCACATTTAAAAATGAATTAAATAGTAATTGTAATGAACTAAATGTAGATGGAGAAAGGAGACCTATTCCCCCCATATCTTTGAAACTATAATTGAAACCAAGTGTTGCGATGAAGGAGTGAAGTACTTCATGCCCCTATAACTAATCTGAAATGAGTCAAGTGAGTCTAAAATTATGTCAAGAAACCATACCTACAAGTGGAAATATGAAACTACTGATAAATTTGATATAACTACCCTAGGCAAAACCATGTGAAAAAGGTCACAACCATTTATACGTTCTTGACCAAGTTGTACATTTTTTAGCTTGTGCATGATTTTATGAAGTTTTGTATTTTATGTTGTTTCAAAGTACTTGTAACCTTTGTATACCTATGTATGAGCCCAAAATTTTGGTTGTTTCTAGTGTATGTGTAGAATATACCCAAAAGAATGACCCCTCTTTTAAAGCACGTGTGATAAAACATTTGAGTGTGTGGATTAAAATAATATATGTGTAACTATGTCTAATGACTCTAATAGTCTGAGCAAAAACACATGGAATGTTGTAATGGTGGCCATCAATGATGGGATCCCAAACTTGTAAAAGGGATGCACAGGTGGAAACCATGACACGTAACAAGAGTAACAATAATAATAACAAATGTATAATAAAACAAGTGTAGAGAGATAACAACAATAAAGTAAAATTCAATACTATGCAAATAGTTTAACAAAAAGGGCGTAGAGCCACAAACATGGAAGAGCCATGTTATCACAAGACAATCAAGGCCCTCAGACCTATAACCATGAGAAGGAAGATCACACAAGATAACATAGAGCTATAACCATGGGACACCAATGGTGTCACAATACAATCAAAGCACTTAGGCCACAATTAGTGAAGCAAGAAATTCATAACACACACAATTAGCAATCGCGTATAAAAAAACAAGAGTGTTAGAATGTGATGAAACAATATAATTGATATAGATAAAAACATATGAAGCAAGAGGTGTCAACTCTACACATCACACATGTTAGTCTTATTAGCTCAAAAGATAACATGTACACAATATATGTAATCAAACATAATGAGTAAGTAGAAATTAACTATAATAACACGTGTATAGTGTAAAATAAATTCCCCTAGATGTATAAGAAGTTTGGGTAAAGGGTTGTCCAATACCTGTCATCATGTACCGATTTGCATATGTCACGCATTAAGTTCAATATACCATGTGAATGCATGTGTGTAAAGAGTAAATAGATATGTTATCTATTACACCAAAGTGATAAACATCATGTATAATGTAAAGTGATAACAATGCAAGTTATGTGTATAGGTCCTAGTTTTGTATTTTTGTAAATATATGAATGTTTTTGTGTTTTTCTGGATGTGTAAATGTTTTTGTATTTTTGAATGTTTAGCTATGTACAAGGAGATATGTAGTACAAAAACTACCCAATGATAACCTATTGAAGAGGTGAAGCAATTATTAGAGGAGACATAGACTCGTGACTGAATTGTGCCAAATAATGTGACTCAAATGCAAGTGGTACAGTAGTAGTGATGTATGTCAAAGAATGCTTGTGTTACGAATGAGATGAAGTATATGCATGAGAGGTATGTGAAGCAAAAGACCTATGCATAGGAATAGAAGAGTGAGTATTCTTATACAAAGTATGTGCAATAGAAGACTTGGAAACAACTAGAGAGATAACATGCACACTAGAGGACCGACATGGGATCCTACGAGAGCCCCTACAGATAATGTGTGAAGTGGATGCCGATCAAGAGACCAATGGAGAATATATTCGTGAGAGGCAATGTGTGTAACCAAAGGTCTATCAAGAGACCTAGGAGGACTAGAGTTGCTAGATACAACGTGTAAAACTAAATACCTATCCCTAGATGCACTAGGAGTAGGGATAAAATCTATATAAAAATGACTAGGAAAGCTAGGAGAAGGAGCCTCAAAGGTAACACCTTGAATTGTGACA
Organism: Taxus chinensis; assembly: GCA_019776745.2. Taxonomy (NCBI): domain Eukaryota; kingdom Viridiplantae; phylum Streptophyta; class Pinopsida; order Cupressales; family Taxaceae; genus Taxus; species Taxus chinensis. Next base: position 303,754,285 of record CM034146.1, read on the forward strand.
ACCTATTGATTATGAACAAACTTTACATAATGGTGAATGACTGGTGGAATTACCCTAAGAGAATGTAGCTAAGGGATACGTAAATGTAATACACTAGAACTAAGAGTAGTAATAACCAAGAATTAAATTGATATAGTAACATAACTGACTGTAATATGTAGAGTAATGTGTCAATATCAAGGATTAGAATTGAATGTGATCTTCTTTATAGAAATTCCAAAAGATTGAAGTAGCAACATAGAAGACATTATCCTTTATATGTGAATCAACCAAAACACAGTGTACATGTATTTGATTCATAGAGACAAAGATGGATAGAGTATCAAAAATAAGCATGTCATATGTATTAGAGTCATCAAAAGTGATAATTGGTGTAGTATATTACATTTTAGTGACCATAACAATCATTGCATCCAAAGGGTGATCATAAGAGGTTAGTGATGGAACCAAACGATAAGTGATGCACACTTCTAAAGTAGATTTCTCATTATTATGCTTAGGAAATGGATCATTGAATTTTTTCAATTTGGCATTATCGTTGGTTGGATTAGAAGATTCAATGGGTTCATCCCATTCAATTGTATTTGATTCAATAATATCTTAAATGACGTGACGAAATTTGATGCACCTATTAGTGAGGTAACTAATACATCGACAATAATCGTAATAAGCAATAACACTGAAACTTGTACTTTAGGGTTTGCTCGCATTAACCTCAAATGGTAGAGGGAGATACATGAGGTTATAATCAAGTAATTATTTCAATATAATATGTGGGGCACAAGTTAAGTGTATAAATTTTTGTTGTGTGGGTTGTAACCGTAACTTAGTAGGTTGGGCAATACCATTGATGGTGTCCTTAACAATAACCTTAACATTAATAGTCTTTCCTTTGAATGTGGATTTTATTCAAAAATTGGCATTAGATACACTAGGAGTTCTAGCAATGTACTTGAGTTTATTCATATGTCACAGCTTAGCTTCACACTCTTTGAGTGCATGACATAGATGGTCAAATGATTGAAAATTGAGAAATATGACCGATTTTGACAAAGGAGAAAACAAGCTTTGTGTGAAGAGGCTTTGTAATTCATTTTCAGCTAAGATATTATTCATCTTAGTAAGCATGGTCTTGTATTATAAGACATCATCGTCGATATGTTTATTAGATCCTTGTATTTTAGACTCTTGTGTATACAAAACTTTGTCCCCGATGTTGATAGAGAATCGTGAAAAAATTTAATTTGTGAAAGTAGTGAAAGAGTGTATAAAGTGTGTGAGGAGACTATAAAACCATTGTAATGCAAAGTCCTTAAGCCTTATAGGGAAAATATTGGCAAGTAAAATGTCATGAGAGGCATAGTCAAAATAATCTACATGTCGTCCTTGGTTCGGTGGATTACCACACCCCTAAAAAGAACTCCAGCTAGAAAAATCATGGAGGAAATGTTGTAAAGTTAAACTTTGATGGAGCCTTAACAGGGAATCTGGATCCTATTAGGGGAGGAGGAATTCTAAGGAATAGTGATGGAGATTGGCTATTTGCCTACACAGGTCCTGTTAATTCACCAAACAAATAACATGATAGAAGTCAGAGCTCTTCTTTGGGGGGTTCTGCTTGCTAAAGAAAAAGGCTTCAAGGACATCTAGATCGAAGGTGACTCTCTCCTTGTCATTAATGCCCTTAATAACAAAGGTTCCATTAATTGGGCCATAAGTGATATCCTCAATGATGTTAAGGAAACCTCTAATTTTTTTTGATAGCATTTCTTATAATCATACCCTTTGTCAAGGGAACAAATGTGCAGATAAGATGGCCAATTACGACATCCATTGTAATGATTATAAGCTATGGTGTAAAGTTGATATATTACCCATGGATATTAATGAGACCATCAGTAGAGATAGAGGGCACTAAGTTTTATAATGTTGGCATGAGTGAGAACTGTGGCAATGATAACTTACTTAATATCTTGTTTTCCAATATTTCTGTCAGTGCGAAAGAAGGTATCTTGTTGAATTTTTGTAGCAATCAGAAGAAGCTCAGTCTAGTGAATATTAGGGGTGATAGGATTCATGTTAAACTAGTTAGCCATAGCATTGATGCGTGTAATCAACCTCTGTGGAACATGCTTAGGATTGGGGGTTTTAACAATTTCATTTCCAAATTACATGGTCATGATCCCTCTCTGTCTAAGGATTTCAGAAAAGCTTGGAAAGTGGATAACTTTGTTGTCAAAGGGATGGAAATCGAGGTGTCTGAGTCCTCCATCGCCCTAGTCATAGACATGAAAATGGATGGACTTAAAATTTTTAAGGATAAAACTCGTAGAGAACAGTAAATTGAGTGGTTCTTTGTTGGCAAGGAAAGATGTTCTTTATTTACAGATGGTATTGCCAGGTCATACATTTCGGGTATTTGGAGAGAGGTGTCCCTTCAAATTATGAAGTACATCAGTCTGGAGGGTAAATACAGAAAAATCTATACTCACCATTTGACCCTTCTAAATATGTTCCGCCATAAGGTCATGGTGAGCATCCCCTTCTTTCTGTATATGTCACTGACTAACTCCTTAGTGGCTTTCCAACAGGAGAAAGTGGAGTCACCTCTACACGAAGGGCTCATTCTTCTGATGTATGAAAATGGGAAACATGTTGTGTCCTCCCCTGAAAGATCATGTGGACGAGGACAACCTCACTCTTGCTAACTGCCTCACTAAGATGAAGGCCGAAAATTGTAAATTTATCGGGGAGGATTCTGGTAAAGATATGGGTGAGGCTGTCATGGGGAAGTAAGCACTTCGAGAAAATGGGACAGGGATGGAAATTTAAAGGGTTTAGAGGATTTGAGCAATAAGGTTCAATACTTATAAGGGGTGCTCCATGCGATGGAAGAAACCAATGCTAGCCAAAGGGATACAATGATGGATGTCATCAATACTTCCAAGTAAATTATTACCACTCAGGTGAAGTCCAAGCAGAAACTTCTTGAGCTGGAGGACCAGGTCAAAAAGATTAGTGACAAGTTGGAAAGGATGGAGGAGGGCACCAAAAGAAGGATTTTCAACTTGCGCATCAACAGCTCCTAGGATGAGCTGGAGGATGATATTAATGATAAAGGTGCTGAGAGTGGCAAGAACAAAGATAGCCACGATGGTAACAGTGGGGGATCCCCAAAAAATTAACGTTTGTTTTTGGTATGTTGGCAAACTTCTGCTATTTTTCCATTTTGGAGACCGTTTCTCCTTCTCTCTGGTCTCCCCACCTTGATATAAAGTCTGGTCCTTCTTTGTAAGAGTTAAGCATGTTTAACTCCTTTCAGGGACTTTTTCATTTCCTTCTTGCTGGTTATTTTTTAATTCTCCTTTTGTAATGGCCCCTGGGAGCTGATCCCTATTTTTACCGTATCTAATAAAAAAAATCTACATGGAATGATTGAAGATGTTTTACAGGGTCCCCTTTGCCATCATATATAGGGAGTTTAAGATCAAAAAAACCAATATGCAAAGGGTAAGAATCTACTTTGTGTGTAAGTGGGTTATGAAGTAATTGAGTAAAATCCATAGCATGAGGAGAAGCAAATACACCTTATTATAATTGTAATATTTAAGCTTGTAGTGATTGAATAAGGGTCTCAAGGACTAGAAAAAGAGACATGAGAACCGATATGATTTCCTAGAGGATGTGTAGTAGCAATAGTGGTTATAGGAATAGGCATAGAGAAATTGAGCATGGAAATATTAGGTTCCCCTAGGGATGTATGCACCATAGATTTAGGAATAGTAGATGTCTCTATATGAGATACAAAGGCATGTTTAAGTTGATCTCTTGCAACATTTATAAGTATATCAATATTAGCAAGATTCCCTTACAAGAAACATGTAAGATGTTGAGTGTTATCTTTAGGAAGGTCATGAGAATGGTTATCAAAGTTATCATTAGAGCCTTCACCTTAGACAGGATCGGGGTTAATAGATAAAAACATTGACAAATATATTAACAATAGAATACGGCTGAACATTACGAACCATGTTTGTATGATCAGAAGAAGGATGAAAAATGGGTTTCCTTTGTAACACCAAGTATGAGTATGTGGTCCTATGAGATTGATTTAAATGCCATAAAACATTGAAGGCAATGACATGGTGAGGTAAAGTAGAAAAAAGTACAACACCGAGAGTGAAGAGAAGTATAGATAAACCCTAGGACAACTAGGGGTACTGCAAATATTAAGTCACAAGTTGGGTTCACTAAATGTTTTTACACCCTTATTAGATTATAATAGATCAATGAGTTAAGTACACTAAAAGGATGTAAAGGGGAGTTGTAGGAGGCTATTGTGATTAATTAACTTCCAAAATTAATTACGCAATATCGTAACAACACATTAATTATTACAACTAATCTATACAATATGTTACAAGTTTAAAAACATAAGAGGATGAGTGCACTTAACTGATTACAGATGGATCTAGGAAGTTTTGGGTGTGTAGAGTGTTAGAATTGGGAAATTTAGACATGAGATTGTCTCATTCCTAGAATTGTAGCTGGAAAATGACCTGGTGTAGGACCATACAAATCTATCATGACCATTCATACAATTTTACACCTACCATATGATTTTGGGCCCGATCTGAATCTTATTCTGTAACTTCCTCAGATTGTCGCCTACCTGGAAATGTCTATTGTTGTTAAACCCTAGTTTTTTCTCATATTACAAAGCCCTCTGAATATTTTGAGTGAGGTCTCAAACTATAGCCATAGGTTGGAGACCCTGCAAAATAAATATTAGTTACGTTGAAGTGTGATCATTGCACCAATGATGTTGACAATACTCTAAAGAGGCCTCAAAACACATTGTTCTACACATAACATGTGATGTATTAATGAATGCAACTAGATTTAGCAAGTGAAAGCTCCTTGAAAATGCTTCAATTGAGTTTGGATCTTGTTGATACTTAAAGTGGGAATGTTTGAGTGCTTGCAAATGAGGGATGATGATTCTTTTACCTAGTAGAATTCTTCAAACCCGTAGTGATTGTTGCCATTATGATTGTGTAGGAGCTTTAGTGAGATTTATAAAGCCTCTTATGCTAGCTTTTGTAATAAGAGTTCATGATAATTCTAGGTTGTGCCAAGTTCTTAAATGAGGTGAGTTTAACTTGCTTATATAGGGTTTCAAAGGTAAATTATCATGAAAAGGCCGAGCCATAGGGAGTAAATGACCCAAAAAAGAATATAAATTTGAAATATCAGATGGAGGATATGTCAGTTCAAAATCATTTAAATATGTCAGGACCAAATTCCACAAGCTAGTTCCTGTCCAAAATTATACCCTCATGTAATTTTGAACAACTCGTCAAAAATGGACTTAGTAATATGTGCAAGACTAAGTTAGTCATCTGAGGAGTGCAAACACATAGTTTTATGTGGGTTCTCCTACAAGGGTACATCGAGCATGGATGTAGGATTTTTTTTAAGGAGATAGTGTTTGACAGAGGTTGGTTAGTATTTCATGAGACTAAGGAATTTAATCTTTTGGGGGCACCAAATCGGTCTCTCATGGGTCACAGGTAGGTCAGAGCATCGCGAGGTTTCATATCCGTGAAAAAGATAGAAAATAGGCTAAGGAAAAGATCCACGAAGTGAAGAGTGGAAAATAATCTTAGTGATTTGCATCATGGAATAACACAGTTTTGTGTGGACTTTGAAGATATAGATGTTATCACAAAAAAGTAGCACCCTAGGATTTTCTCTTTACAAATCCCTACTTTTTTCTAACATGGGATGATCTCACAAGTGTGGGACTTGCAAAGTGAGATCAACCTCCAGAGAAGGCTGGCTCATCCACCTACTCCTAGTGTTGACACTACTCTTGAAGCTAAAACCTACACTATCTACTCCTAATCTGAGTAATTCACAGGAACCAAGGGGAGAGAAGAGGGTTAGAAGGATGCATGGAAAGGGAAATCCTAAGCTAAAATATGGTGATAGCACCAAAAGAAAGGTGGAGAGAAACAATCTAATGAGGGAGATGGAAGAAGGTAATGGAGAAGGGAAGAGGTTTGGACATAAGTGAAACACGACCCAAAACTGCATTTTACCATCTATTATCACATGAAATACAACAAAAATGGAGCCTACAAAGGAGAAATATCATGCACAACACAATACAACAAGTAAAATAAAGGAAAGGTTGCAAGTAAACACAATTCAGGGGTTGAGAAAAACACCACAAAACAAAGTTTTATTGCAATATGAAGTATGCACAAACCATTACAGTTGCTAAAGAAGGGCACAATAATACATTGTCAGAGCCCAAATTTGAGGTTTGGCAGCTCACTTAGCTGCTTGGGACCACCATTTTGACATAGTTCCTTTACATGTATTAGAATTTCCATCCTTTGAAAGAAGCATCAATTTACAATATATAGAAGAATGGAGAGAGAGAAGAGGGAAAAGAGAGGGAAAGAGATTATATTTGATCTTGTCATTAATGAAAATCTATGTATTTCCCTGCAACACTACTTCCAAGCTTCAACCACCATTAATCATGCATTAAATCTCTAGGAAATAACATGGGCACCATTGCAAGACCATTCCCGATGTCTTTTTTCTTGTAGGAGAAGATAGAGCCCCATACTTAATCAATTCGGGTGGTTGAGCTGTCTGTAACTACACATTAATGCCCAAACTATTTTCCCTCTATTTCTCCCATAAAATTCCACAAATCTCTAATTCTTATGATGTCAAGCTGAAGGGCTTGAGGAGGAATTTCCAATGAGACTGATTTTGTGTGATTTAGATCTCCGAAGCTAAAGTTATGGCCATTTGAATATTTACATGTTGTGGAACACAAGAACGTGACACGCAATGACCTTTTATTAGCCTCAGAGATTGCCTCTGCCTATGTGTGCATTGCTTTTCCTTTTCCACATGTTTTCCTTTCATTGGTTACAAGGTCGGGCCTTATGAAACCTTCCTTATCCATCGCGAAATATAAACCAATGAGAAATCTCCATGCATATCACAATGTCAATTTGTTCTTTTATCCTAACTGACAACTGTGAAACATGAGCCAATGAGAAATCTCCATGCTCCAAATTCATAATGTCATATTGTTATTTTACTTGTACTAGCCACTACAAAACACAACATGAGCCAATGAGAAAGCTCCGGGCATGGCACATGTTCACCTTTCATTGGTTGCACCTTCACATCGCAACTTTTAACTGGGCACACTAAAAACTATTGGCTCCATAGGAATGTAGCCACATATAATGTCTTGACTTGCTAGACCACCCAGACCTGAAACCTTATTGAACTCGGTTTATTCCACAGACTTTAGGTCTTCTCCACACTCCGCAGACATGAGGTCCGCGAAATGCATATGCCTTGAAAAATGCTGGAATGGAAACATATGTCCACTGTCGGTCGTTGATATTGCATACCTCTCATTACCTTCACCTGTCGTGTGTTCTTTGACTTGCCTTGACCTAAGCCTGGACTTGAAAGCCTATCCAATACAATTAATTCTATGGACTTGAGGTCTACGGAGTCAAAAAACTTTGAGGAGATCCAGAATGGTGCCGCATGTCTCCGCTTTGACTGTTGATATTTTATCGTGTGGCCCATGTATGGCGCTGATCTTTAAAATTGACGGCCAAATGAACGTCACACGATCTTTTAAATATTACACGCTAATGGATTAGCTGAGCCTCCCACAAGTTTTTTAAATGCCAATGGTCAATGCTTTGGAGAGGTGGAATTTGACGGTCATTTGAACATATTTTGCCCCTTTAAAATAACTAAATCCATTATTAACCCTGTTAAAGCCAAAATAACCATAGGGGGTATTTTTGGGATAACAAGTTGGAGACCTCATGGGGTAATCTTCCTGCTAGATTAGATTAGTAGCCTTTTAAAATCCACTGGGCATGGATTCGAGCCCAAAACTCTAAAACTGATCTAAATTTGAATTTTCTTACCTCTGACCCCGTTATGAAGCACTTGTATGGACTTAGTATTGATATGTGGAGCTTTGAACAGAACTTAAAAACTATTCCAACTATCTGATTCCACCATGAAACCTACTTGGGCTGATCTGGGGCTACCTTGTTCTGCTCTTGAAGCTGATTACTTGGGAGTTTTGATTCACTTTATAATTGTCCCAAAATACTGCATTTTTAACTAAGGAAGAGGCACGGGGAGCCTTGAACTGCAATTGATCTTAGGGTCTGAATGATTGAGTATTTAAAACTGCCCCATATCTAATTTGGCCATAAAATGAACTATGCAACAATAACAAAAGGCACAAAACTATGTAAAAACATGAAAATCATACATGTTCCAAGTGAAAACCTGTAGAGTGTGCACCAACACTTCCTATACTGAAAGAAAACCTACATACTCTACCCTAACCAAAGGCAAAGGGAGCTAAACAAAACCTACATCAAGTTTTGAGAAATATCATCCTTTCCTCACAAAATGTGGCCATGTGATCTATTTGGAAACAAAATCACATGGTGGGAATGAAAGCATGCTTTGCACTCCATGTTTCTTCAAAGTATTAGCTACAAAAATGATGAATACCTCCTCTGATTATTCTGCATTTGGTTAGAGGTGTTGAAGCTGACCTTTGGCACATTGCATTTAATCCGCATGCTCTAAAGTGAGCTTGGCTGTTTGCAACTCCTTTGTTTTTAGCTCTAAAGAATCCAAATACTTGATTGGTAAAGGACTGGTCCTCTGAGTTTTCCCATCTTCTTTGTGTGCAACTCCATGAATGGAGCTACAAGGAGTGCTTTCTTCCTCTTCCTCATCCTTAAGTATGTGTGCAAGCTGATTTAAACTTTATTCTGTTTCCATAGACATCTCTGTCTCTTTCATGATGACCTCTAATTTTGCAATGGTCTCATCATTGTCTTCCTCCTTTCCCCCATCATCCATCATGAAGTTTGAAAGATCAAACTCATCCTTTTATTCTTCATGAAAACTGCTTTCAACAAGATCTTCTTGGATGTTCTCCTCCATGGTAGGTTCATCAACAAAATTAGGTTCAACAAAGGATGAAGGAAAATATGGATATGAATTGTTACCATTAAAAGAAAGCAAGAAACTTTCTATGATCTCCTCTTTATCCAAGACCTCTGAATCTTATTTGTTCTTCTTCAATTCTGGCTCTACAAGTTGAGATAAATCAACAACCTCTAAAAGTATGGTGCCATGATGTATACTACATTCAGAGCATAGAGATTTTTCATCATCTCCCTCCTGTGTTTGCTCTGCAATTTCAGTCTCCTCCACTTGTTCTTGATTAACTAAAATGTGGAATTATTAATCTAATTCTATAGTTAATCTAATATTAAGAATAATAGTAAATAATAGATAAATGTATAAAGAAAATGACTCAAACAACTAAGCAATTAGATATGTAAAACTCCAATGAATAAGGAGAGTTAGAAAGAGCTTAGCTAATTTGATGATGCCTCAAAACTGTGTCACAGAATAAACTAGATGAACAAGATGCAAAAACAACCACATAGAGGCTCTAAAAAACATAGATCTGGAGTGGTAGGCTGAACTGGGGTGCTTGGAGAGTACAGGGGTGCCTGTGGGTGCCCTAGTTTGTAATATGGGCATCCTAGTCTGTGAAAAAGCTCTGTAAACCTCCTCTAAGGTGTCATTGGGTGACTTCCTTCCTTCACTCCCTATCTCACTAACTTCATTGTACTTGGTTGTATGTCGCTAGTAATCAGTGATGAAGAAGAAACCTGCAAAACCCCAAGATAAACATCAAACCCCTAAACAAATAAAGATGCATATGAAGGGGTCAGACTGTCCTCAGCTTCCACAATGGTGGACTTACTAACTAAGAGTTGCACTACATTTAAGAACCGATGTAGTTTTATGTGCTTATGTGTGCAATCATGCCCTAGGTGCTCTTGTGCCAGTCGCACTTTGTGAAAGTAGCGAGAAATAACTATGAGTAGAAAATGTAATAAAATGGTGGATGGAATAGAATAATCTTCCCTCTTATGCAGTGTGATGTAGATGAACCAACCTTATGCCTTGTGATGGAACTAGATGGATGCAAATAGATCCTTTGATGGATGCAACCTTAGGTGGTGATAAATAGTGCTTAATGTTTGGTCCCTCATTATGGTCTCATAACTTTATATTTATATGGTTCTCTTGTTCTAATTTCATAATTAACCCTGAATAGGTGGACCACTACAAAGATGAGAAGCCCAAACGGATAAAAAATGCCCAAATAATGGTAGGAAAGTCTAAAAAGGATCAGGGTGCCCCAAATGGAACCAGGGCACCTGGGGCACCCCAATATTGGGCTGGATGCCCTAGTTAAAGGTAAAAGGATGCAAAATGACAAAAATAGGCTAGGCAAGTATGTGCTGAAGGTCGACAATGATGAAAAAATGCAAAGTAAAATGGCTAAAGGACATGGGTCAATTAGTACTTTCTTCACTCAAAAACCATATGAATAGTAGTATGAGACCAGGAATAAAAAATGTCTAAAGTGCATTATTTTGTGTCTACAGTTCTTCTGTCCTAACCTCTGTTGAATGCTTAACCAACTATGACATCTGATTGGTTTCAAATTTTAAAGCCCAATCCTTCAAAAAAATTATGAGTTCTTCTCTGTTGGGCTCTTCAATTTGCTACCCTCCTTGGCTGATTTTTTATCTGGTTCTTACCAAAATGGATTTGGGAATGCAAGAGGAGGGGTGGGTTGGGTCTCAACATGATTTTACAATGTTTTATTGAAGGGGAAGGTGTAAAATACTCCCATGGAGGAGAGGGGATCAAAGGAGAAGCCTTGAGGAAGATGGGAACCTTGACCTTAGGCTGAGGTGGTTGATAAGGAAGGGGAATTCGATACTGACGAGGAAGGTAAATGAGACCATCTCATTAACAAGGTTCCTCAACCTTAGACTGATTAGCCTCTAATGCCTGTAATGATGAAATGAAATAACCATTTGAGTGAAAGACTCACTCATTGCCTCAAGCCTCTGTTGTGGGTTAATCTAACTAGGTATATGACCTCCCCATGGGTAGGGCTGCCTAAAACTAGATTGTTTAGCATGCAATATTTGTAGTTGCTCCTTGAAAACATGTGAGATCTGCTCTATCTTCTAAACTCACCCTTCAAAATCATCTTTAGGTGTAGGGTGGCCTCCAAAGTCTGCATACTCATAAGAATATGCATACTCGATCTGATTTTGTTCATAAAAATAATCTGGAGGTGTGTTATAACAACTTGAATAAGGATTTTGAAAGGATGAAGGTGGATTTGAATGATACCGCTACTGAAACTGAGAAAAATGAGGAAATGAAGTCATGCTTGCAAAACTTCATGGGAAAGAGAAATTAAATGATGGGATGGAAGGGAATGGTCTGGTGAATGAGAAAATGGGTTGGTTGGACCATTGGAGTCACTTGATGTGCTTAGAACTTGCCTCCAAAGGTTGAAATCTAACCAAGAACACATCAAAATTGGTGAAATGAAGATGTGAAGTGCTTCAATCTTGTCCCATCGAGCATGCCAAAACTATTATCACAAAAAATTAGCACCCTGGGATTTGCTTGTTACAGATCCTTAATTTTTTCTAACATGGGATGATCTCACAAGTGTGGGACTTGCAAAATGAGATCGACCTCTAAAGAAGGTTGGTTCCTCTATCTAATCCTAATGCTAACACTACTCGTAATGTTGAAATGTGAACTAACTAATCCTAAACTAACAATTCCAAGGGACTAGGGAGAGAGAAAAGGGTTAAAAATATGCATGAAAGGGAAATCCTAAGCTAACAAGCAGTGATAACACTAGAAAAAGGGGTGATTGCTTTCCATAAGGGGAAGGAAAGAGATAAAACATGGGAGAGAGGGTAGACAAATGTGCTACATATAAGAACCATGCAGACTGAACTTTCCCATGCATTGACAACATGGAAAAATGGAACTTGCAAGTAGGAAATACACACAATATGACAAAAAACGAATAGAGGAAAGAGTGCAAATAAAATGAGCTAGGGAAGACAGATGTGCCACAAAATAGAATTTATTGCTTGAAATATGCACAGACCGTTAAATTCCTAACATAAGGTGACAATACATTTCAAAGACCAAATTATAGGTCTGGAACTCATGAGAAGTTGACCACCATTTTTGCATGGTGTCATTACAACAAAGAGCGATCCCTTTGAAAGAAGAATCGATTTGCAATATATAGAAGAATGGAGAGAGAGAAGAGGGAAAAGAGAGGGAAAGAGATTATATTTGATCTTGTCATTAATGAAAATCTATGTCTTTCCCTGCAACATGACTTCCAAGCTTCAACCACCATCAATCATGTATTAAATATTTAAGAAATAACATGGGCACCCTTGCAATACCATTCCCTGATGTCTTTTTTCTTGTAGAAGAAGATAAGAGCCCCATACTTAATCAATTCGGGTGGTTGAGCCATTTGTCATCGCACATTAATGTCTGAACTATTTTTCATTCTTTTTCTCCCACCAAATTCCATCAATCTCTAATTTTCATGATGTCAAACTAAAGGGCTTGAGGAGACCTTTCCAATGAGACCAATTTGGAGCTCTAGAGAGAAAGTTATGGCCATTTGAATATTTGCATGCCATGGAACACATGGACGTGATAAGTTGGTGGCCTTTGATTAGCCTTAGAGATTTCCTCTACCTACGTGTGCATTGATTTTACTTTTCCATGTGTTTTCCTTTCATTGGTTACATGATTGAGCCTTATGAAACCTCCCTTATCCATCACGAAGCATAAACCAATGAGAAATCTACACGCATGTCGCAATGTTAGTTTGTTCTTTTACCTTAACTGACAACCACAAAACGTGAGCTAATGAGAAATATCCATGCTCCTCACAATTTCGTAATGTTCTTTTACTTGTACTATCCACCGCGAAACATGAGCCAACGAGAAAGCTCCACACATGGAACGTGTTCACTTTTCATTGGTTACGCCTTCACATTACGACTTCTAATTGGGTGGACTGAAAATTGTTGGCTCCATAGGAATGCAACCATGTATAGTGCCTTGACCTGCCAGACCACCTAGACCATAAGCCTTATTGAACTCAGTTTATTCTACGAACTTAAGGTCCGTGAAATGTATATGCCTTGAAGAGTGTTGGGATGGTGACACACCGTCAGTCGTTAATATTGCACCACCTCTCATTGCTTTCACCCATTGTGTGTTCTTTGACTTTCCTTGACGCAAGCCCGGACCCAAAATCCTATCAAACACAATTAATTCCGTATACTTGAGATTTGTGGATCCCAAAACCTTTTAGGAGATCTGGAATGATGTCGTGTGTCTCTACCTTGACCATTTATCTTCTACTTGGTGGCCCATATCTGATGCTTAATGTTAAAATTAACGACCAAATGAACATCACACAACCTTTTAAATATATCCTGCTAATGGATTAGTTGAGCCTCCTACAGGTTTTTGAAATACCAACGGTCAATGCTTTGGAGAGGTGGAATTTTATGACCATTTGAACGTATTTTTCCCCTTTAAAATGACTAAATCCATTTTTAAACCTGTTAAAGCCAAAATAACCTTGGGGGTATTTTTGGGATAACAATAACATTCCGTAGGGTTTATTAATTCTGTGCATAGAGGATGAAGTCTTCCAAGAAATTCCATGTTGCACGAAGGAGAGGTTCAAAGTGTGATGCGGTAAAGGAAAACAAGTTCTAATACAACTAAGGTTGGAAACCACGAGACACTAACTTAGTGTCTTGTATATTTCCCAATTGCAGTGTTGTGCGAGTTCTCATGGAGTAGCAGAATGAAGAAACATGGTCGCATGTCAGAATGTCATGCAAGAAGAAGGAAATACCTCCATGACATAGTAGGAGTATTAAAGGAAAAGTGAAAAAGTTTTCAAAGTTGTGGTGGAAGCCGCGAAACATCAAAATTTACACAATAAGGGAAGCCGTGAAACATCAAAAGTCCGCAGGAAACACAAGATCCATGCCTAATTTAAAAATCAATGTTCAACCACTCCACCAACTAGAATTTAATGGAGTATGGGTGTCATCTTCCTTGACCTACAAATCTAATTACATGCAATTTGAGTCATGTCACGTGCCCACACTTCTTTACAAATAAATGTGGTGATTGGTTCTTGGTGGTTGAATCTCTCTCCTATTAGTGCCTCTCCTTCATTCTCTCTTCTTCTTCTCATTTTTCTATAAGTATGAAACTCATATGTTGTAAAACAGAACCCTCTCTTTTATAACGACACCATACCAAAATTATGGCTGACTTCTCACGAGTTTCAAACCTTGGATTTGGTCTATGCGATGTATTTTGTGCTTTCCTCAATGAGTTTAATGGTATGTGTATCCTTTAAGTAATAAAATCTTGTGTTTGTGATGCTATGCCCTATGTTTACGTTTATTGGATTTTTGCATCTTTGTTTTCTTCTTTGGTATGTTGTGTATGTTTTTTACTTGTAAGATTCCATTTTTGTGTGTTGTAAATGTGCAGGGAAGGGATACTTTGTGCGGTTTCGGTTCTGTGGCATATTTATATGCCCTCTCCTCCTAGATTTTCTTCCTTTTCTTCCCCTACGTGGCATAGTTGTATGTTGTGAACGTCACTTACCAATACAAGCTACACGACAAAAGGGGCAAAATGTAGACACCAAATTTGGGTCACACTCCCCTTTTACCCCACATGTATATTAATTTAATTCCCTACAATTAAATTAATGCCCATTCTCATAATATTCATTAATAAATACATTATTTAAATTAATTTCCACCTCACCCCACCGCATCTGTAATGAAATTACTTGTATAATTCAGATCATGAGCAAAAATATAACACCAAATAACACAATATTCCAGAATAATGATCTCAATATGCAATTATAATAGCTTCGCCACTTTGAGGGGGCAACCTCCAAACCATACAATAATACTCAAATACTCCAATGATGATGAAATACTACCTACAATCCCCTATACATATTATTCATATGTTATGGCCATCACCAAGGCCGACCTACTAAGCATGAGAAAGTATAAATGATATAATAAAATGATATGGTAAGCCACAAGTCGGCTACTCATATCCTTATACAAGAAATAGGTTAAGGGCATAGCATGCCCTTCCCCTTCAAAGCAACATTGTCCCCAATGTTGAGAAGCTCTGGGTGCTGCTGTAGGAATGTCATATCTTCCCATGTTGCATCTTCATTGTCCATATTCTTCCACTTGATCAGGTACTCAGTAATAACCCGTGTCCTCAATCTTTTAGTGTGTGTTTGAAGGATGCATTTAGGTTCCAAGATGACCCTCCCCTCCTCATCGAGCTCAGGTAACACTGTTTGGGCTGATACTCTCTGTCCAATTACTTTCTTTAGGTAAGAAACATGAAATACTGGATGTATTCTGGTTGATTGTGGAAGTTCTAATTTGTATGCTACAATACTAATCTTCTGCAATACTTGATAGGGGCCATAATACTTCGGTGAAAGTTTGTTATCCTTTTGTTGTTGTTTTAAAGACATTTTCTTATATGGTTGTAACCGCACAAAAACCCAATCACCGACTTCAAAATGCCTTTCTGTGCGATGTTGATCAGCCTGTTGCTTCATGTGGTTTTGTGCCATGACCAAGTTCTCCTTGAGACTAGAGAGGACCTCTTGTTGATACTGAATGTGTTCTTCTCCTGCTCTAACCCGCGGTTGTCCTCTCAATGATGATGTGATGGATGGTGGATGGTACCCATAGAGTGCCAAAAAAGGAGACATTTTAGATGAAGTATGGAAGGAAGTGTTATACCACCATTCTGCAAGTGGCAACCATTGGACCCATCTTGCTTGTTTATCAGACGTAAAGCAACAGAGATATCCCTCCAAACACTTATTTACAACTTCTGTTTACCCATTAGACTGAGGATGATAAGAAGAGCTATGAGCTAACTGAGTACCCAAACATGAGAATAAATTAGTCCAAAAATTACTAGTAAATATAGGGTCTTGATCACTTACTATAATCTTCGGTGTCCCATGAAGCTTCTGAACTGTGTCCATGAAGGCTATTGCTACCGTGCTTGCAGCAAATGGGTGTGCCAAGGCACAAAAATGAGCATATTTGGTGAGTCTATCCACCACAACCATGATGACATTTTTTCCTTCAGATTTAGGCAATCCTGTGATAAAGTCCATGGAAACCTCTTCCCACTGCTAGCTAGGAATAGATAGAGGTTGTAGAAGACTTGGGGATCGAATTGTTTCACCCTTATTTTGTTGACAAACCATGCATTCTGCCACAAATTTTTAGACATCCCGTTTGAGCCCTTCCCAGAAGAAATCTTGTTTGACTCGATGATAAGTCTTCAAGAATCTAGAGTGCCCCCCTACTGGAGAAGAGTGAAGCTCAGATAGAATCCTATTTTTAAGAGTGGAGTTCTTACATAGGTATAATCTATCTTTATACCATAAAACATCCCCTTTCAATACAAATTTTTCAGACATGCTTGGATCATTCTGGAGATGATGAATGAGGTTTTGTGTGGTTGGGTCATTTCTCCATTCAGACCTTGCCTCATCTATCCAATCTTCTTGTAATATGGATATGACACATAACAAGGCTGCAGTTGAGTCATCTTTCTGTGACAGTGCATCCACAACTACATTATACTTCCCTTTCTTATAGATAATCTCAAAATCATATCCCAACATCTTGGAGACCCATTTTTGTTGTTCTTTAGATGATAAACGTTGCTCCAAGAAGTATTTCAGACTATCATGATCTGTCTTCACTTTAAAGTGTCTTCCTATGAGATATGGTCTCCATTACTTTACTGCATGAAGTATGGCTAACATTTCCTTCTCATAAGTCAACTTATAAATATTCTTACCTTTGAATTGATGAATCAAAAAGTAAATATGATGGCCTTCTTGCATGAGAACTTCCCTCATACCCAACCTTGATGTATCACATTCAATAATGAATGTTTTGGAAAAATCTGGAGTAGCCAAGACTGGAGTGGTGCACATGGCCTCCTTTAGTTGCTCAAATGCTTTGGTTGCATCCTCACTCCAATGGAAGGAGTCCTTTAATAAAGCTTCCATAATGCCTTACGAATCTTCGGTAATAACCTGTAGCCCCAAAAATTCTCGTAGATTCTTTAGGGTTTTTAGAACCTTCCACTCCATCATGGCTTTGATCTTATTAGGATCTACTTTAACCCCTTCATGAGAGACAATGTGACCCAAATATTCAACCTCCTTGAGTCCAAAAGAACACTTAGAGGGCTTTGTATAAAGTTGATGTTGCTCAAGGGTTTCCAAAACCTTATTTACATGATGTAAATGTTCCTCCCATGTTTTGCTATAAATTAATATATCATCAAAAAACACTAAGACAAACTTCTGCATGAATGAATTAAAAATAAAATTCATCAAACTTTTAAATGTAGAAGGTGCATTTCTGAGTCCAAAAGGCATTACTAGGAATTCATAATGGCCTTCATGTATCCGAAAGGTGGTTTTATGAACATCCTCATCCTTGATTCTGATTTGGTGGTATCCCGAATGAAGATCAAGCTTTGTAAAATAAACAACACCATGCAACTCATCAAGCAAATCATCAATAACATGAATAGGAAACTTATCTGATTGTGTACTTATTAAGTTCCCTATAATCAGGACACATGTGCCACATGTCATCTTTCTTCCGTACCATCACTACTGGAGAATCTTAAGCACTTTGACTATGGCAGATGATTCCTACTTCTAACATCTCTTGTACAATCTTCTTGATTTCACTCTTTTGCACATATGGGTACCTATAAGGTATGATGTTATGTGATTGCCTTCATGGTAATAACTGAATAGCATGATCATGATCTCTCTTTGGAGGTAAGACCTTTGGTATATTTTCAAATACAACAGAGTGTGCATCCAACACTGCTTGCATATCTGATGGTATAATGTCCTTAGAATGATGAGCCTCTAATGAAAAGAGTTGTGCCACAAATCCCTCTGCACCCTTTTTTAGCATTTTGTGCATCTGATGAGAACTTACTATTTGTGGAGACTTTTCTCTTAAGCCTTTTAGCTCAAAAGTCCTTCCTTCAGAGTGAAATCGCATGAACAAGTCTTGGAAGTTCATCTCAATGGTTCCCAAAGTGGTAAGCCATTGAACCCCTAACACAATGTCTACTCCTCCCATAGAAATGGCATACATGGGACTATTTAGTATGTAATCTCCCATGGAAAGCTTAATGCTATGGCATTTTCTAGAACAAGTAATAGTACCTCCATCAACAATCATTACTTGACATTCAGGAGCTGGATAAATGAAACAGTTTAGGTGCACTGCTAACTTATGATTGATAAAGTTGTGAGTACTTCCTGAATCAATCAACATTGTGACCCTCTATTTTTTAGGAATCCAACCACCTTTAGGGTTTGGGGGGTGCTAATACCTGAAATTGCATGGCATGAGATCGTTGGCTGAGGATCTCCTGACTCCTCCTCTGGCTCAACCAAGACCTATGACTCTGCATCTTCATTATTCTCTTCATCTTCACTAGGCCCATCAATGTAGAACAACTTCTTTTCAGCACATTTATGTCTGGGTCCAAATTTACTGTCACAATTAAAATATAACCCTTTTTCTCTTTTTTATTCAATTTGTTGAGGTGTCAATCTAACTGGTCGAGGGAGTGCTGGGGCCAAGGTGTTGTGATCTCTGGTATAAGTGAAATGTCATCTCCTACTTGAAACAATTTTCTCCTCTGCCCTTCTTTCCATAATCATTGAATCATAAACCTTAAGAGAATTAAACATACACATCTGATGCTCAATGTGATCCTTAAGAACCCTAAGAAATAGGTCATTCAGATTCTCTTCAGTAATAGTTTTCACCCGCAAAGAAAGGTTTTAGAAGTGATGAATGTAATCCTTAACAGATCCTGTCTGTCTCAACTTTGCTAATTTCTTGAAGTAATTATCTGACACACTAGAACTTTAGTGTAATTGCAACTCTTCAGTGAAGACTGTCCATGTAACATTGAGACCACTCTTCTTCCTTTGAGCACATAACCATCGATACCAGATGAATTGGTTAGGTTTGAGATACAAAGCTGCCATGGTCACCTTTTGTCCTGATGGAATCTGATGTAGTTCAAAGAAATTCTCCATTTGGTTGATCCAATTGAGTGGATCCTTTCCATCAAACTTGCACATATCCACTTTTGGAAACATAGTACGGGCCTGCAGAGTGCTCGTATTTGGATTGTGCACACTCGAAGAACCACTCTGGCTCATGTGTCTATTATGTTGACATGAGGATCCACCTTGATTGACATAAGTATGATTACCCATCATATGCGTACTGAATTTTTGCATGAAATCCTCCAATATTTGTCCAATCCTATCCACATCTTCTTTGCTGGCCACCCGAGATTTAAAGTCTCTCAGGTTAAACTCAAGTTGGCTTACTTTATGGTCTATCGAAGTAAACCCTAACCCTGAGGAATCTGTAGTTATATCTTCTGTCTCCAACTCCTCAACTACTATCTCATCCTTTTCTGGTGTTTTACCCAGAGTGATGGGATTCTTTTTTCCTCTTGTGGAAGGCCCCGCCATAATGCCCCAAAATAGTAGGATGTAGGGATCACGGTCAAATTTTAGGGTTTCAGATTTTGATAAGAATTCAGCCAAATATAAAAAAACTTGAAGAACAAACCCCAAATTTTTTTTTTTTCTTTCTGAAAATGTAACGAATTTGAAAAAATTCCACAATTTGCACCCTAGGGAGCGATTTTATGAAAAACACTAAATTCTTAATAAATTTTGTAAAATAAATCAAAAAGCTTGAAATTTTTAGGGGAAATTACTTGAAATGTTTCGCAACTCTGGTAAAAATATCTCCCACCAATTCACTTTTTTTCGCAATATATGGTGGAAACAAAAAATTAGGGTTTTTGCCCTAATTTTGGCCTAGATCACAGCTCTGATACCACTTGTAATGAAATTACTTGTATAATTCAGATCATGAGCAGAAATATAACACCAAATAACACAATATTCCAAAATAATGATCTCAATATGCAATTATAATAGCTTCGCCACTTCGAGGGGGCAACCTCCAAACCATACAATAATACTCAAATACTCCAATGATGATGAAATACTACCTACAATCCCCTATATATACTATTCATATGTTATGGCCATCACCAAGGCCGACCTACTAAGCATGAGAAAGTATAAATTATATAATAAAATGATATGGTAAGCCACAAGTCAGCTACTCATATCCTAATACAAGCAATAGGTTAAGGGCGTAGCAACATCACCTAAACACCTCGTTATAGACCTATTCTTAACATGTTTCCTTTTAACCAGGACTCAATCTCTACTTACCATAACTAACTGAGACTTAGTCTAAACCTAACACTAGATGCCTACTCTTTCTCTAACAACACGCCCACTTACTTATGCGTAAAATGCCATTTTGGATCCGCAACAATGGATATAATTGGCCAAAAAATAGCCAAGATTTGCTATTTTTTGCAACCTAGGATATCCCACCTTAACTGACGTCGGTCAACACGAAACTAACGCCGGTCATCCCAAACCATCGTTGGTTACCATATATTCACTTTGGTAACCTTGTTCTTGAGGTTGGAAGAATTATTCAAGTATGAGAAGAGAGATATCTACATGCAAGCACGAACCAGAGCCCTATTGCACATCCAGACATCCTGAACTAGCACCAAGACTAATATGTAGGTTGAGCATTCACGCTAACATTCTGGGAAGCACTGCCATGACACTGACCACCAGTTCCATAGATCAACCATCACCCTCATCAAACCACTAGTCTTCAAATACAAGTAAGTGCATTTGGATATGCATCTTTCCACATTTATTTAGATCAGTTTCTTTATCTATGTTGGAGAGTCCTAGTCTCCTTTGCATCTCATCACCTCCCACCTTCTTATCAATCCCTCCACCTAACCACCTATAACCTCCCAACCTCCCTATACTTGACTCCATACACCTCTGAGCTACCCCTCAACACTATCATCTGGAAACCTAACCCATTATTCTGTTGATTCTTTGGGCAATCCCAGAGAATCGACAAAACCCACCCTCACTAATTTTTTACCAGCCCGACCCTACCAATGTCCGGTTAACCTAAACTATCATTGGTTTCTCTCTCAACCGACATCGGTCATACCATACCGAACGTCAGACTCTGTGTCTGGAAAACTTCCACCTATAAGAACAACCTCATAACCGTTCACCCCAAACAACCCAAATCATCCAAAAGCTTGACCCTGACCTGTGTCAACCACTTTATTTACCTGTTTGACTTTCAGATCTGATCCTAACCTTAGCATGTTAGATTAGATTTGTTTATTGTTCTTGAATGAGATACCTAAATCATATCAACTACAGTAGGAAATTACTGGTTCATATTTTTTTAATTAAGTTATTTTAAATAGTGGATTGACAACCATCTAGGAAGTATCACACTTACCGGATCTAGCATACGCTAGGCAATCCACTGACATATATTGTTTAATATTTCTTATGTGGTATTATTTGTATTCATAGGTAGTTCCTCCTAGCAAAAAGGAAGTTCTCGTAATCAAAATTGGATCGGGAAAATTAGAACATGTGAAAACTCTACCTAATACTTTCGCTCACATGGTATTCCTCCTCACCCTTACCTTATCTGTTGTTCTCTTTCATACGCACACTATATCGGTGAAAACATTTTGGCACGCCCGGTGGGACCCTCATTTGTGGGTTTCTTTGTATTGTTCATTATTAGGGAATCATTTTGTGTGTATTTATTTTTGAAATATATTTCATTAATTAAATCTTCTTCCCTGGTAGATATGCTTTTTGTTCTCCTACTTGCTCTCAGTGAAATATTTCTTAGTTAGTGGATTTAAAAAGAATCACTTCTTTTTATTTTGTATTGCATTAATGATAGAATCATACTCTCTGCATATTCATTATTTGCTCTCATCGAATATAATTTTTCAATTTAGGTTATAAAATCTTGTTGCATTCCATCCTTGTATGCTGCATTATTAGCTCACATTTAAAAATGAGGGCAACCTATATGTAGGAAGTCATGCCCAACTAATGGTTGACACAATTGAACCATATAAAGAACATTTCTCTCTTCTATCTCTTTGCCCAACTGCAAAAATTTGAATATCACACATCTTCTTAAAAAAAATCCTTACCTGGAAGAAGCTGTCAACCATCACACAATCATAGGATTTAGAGGGGGCACCCAGCTGGTTATCTCTGTCTAATCATCACCTAAGAGAAAGGACTGCCCCCGACATAAGATAACCTGAAACCTCACCTTTAGATTTCCTTCTTTTTAGGACGCCTTGCCTAACAAAAAAAACTCTATTCTAAATTCACAAGTCAGTTTGAAATAGCATTAGATAAAACAAACATAAAATTCACTTCTAGGATTACGCATGTTCTCTTAGCTTTGTTCTTGATTTGTGTTTTGAGGGTGTGAGGATTACGATTTCTTTATTTTCTTCTTCCTTTTGCACTTCCTACCGTCATAGATGGAGTATTTCGGTTATTTTTAAGTGTGTCAAGAGCCTCATATCTGGTCATTCTCAAATCTTCTGGAGTTGATTCTTTATCTGATTTTTAATTCAAAAACATCCATTTTTCTTCACCTCTTTATCATTTCATAGTAACTGGTGTCGGTCAAGCAACCATCGTCAGTTTTCATCTGACTGTCATCGGTTGACCTAACCAGTGTCAGATTCTAGCTCTTTTATTTATTTTACTTTAAATAACCTTAATCACCTATCTATTTTATGTTTTTGAAGTCCTGAGGAAACCATCATATCCCCCGAACATTATGATATCACTGTATCAGGTACAGTTTCCCCGATTTCATACTCATCAATTTTATTTCATTTGCTAAAACTCATACTTTTCCCAGAGTGATTGGTATCTAGTTATCTATAACCATCGTTGGTTCACCATTTAACCATCATCAGTCATACTGACCATCATCAGTTTCCCTGTGCTTGATTTCTAATAAAAAAAACTGACCAGAGTTTACCTACCTTGTAACTATGGTCTTTCTCTGCTTCTTTCTATGTTTTCTGTGTCATTTATACAATACAGTCTTACCTAGGTAGACGCTACTTCACTATGGTGTTGATTCACAACCAAACTAACGCCCTTATATTTCAAGCAAGATCTTAAGCAACTCCCACCTAGTCCCATCACCGCCTGTCCATCCTATCGCCTATAGATCCGACTCAGGTCTATCCCCATTGCTACTGATGATGAGGAGTTTGCAAGAATCCTTGATCATAATCCCATAGACCCTACAATACATGCCTTGCCCACTCATCTACCCGAGACTCCTCAAGATAGTTAGTATATGGCATGCCCGTATTTATCCCTCCTAACCTCACACCCACTTCTGCATCAGCTACCACTAGCCTGGTGCTTCCCTTATCCACATCACCCCCTATGGTCTCTTAGTTAGGTTCCACCTTTTCCATAATTACTACCCCCAATGCCCTCTATTACAACCATGAGTGTTAACCATGCCTTCAATGACTACCCTGAGCATAGCTCCTATCCACACCCTTTTCCTCATATGTACCAGTGACATCAGAACCACCTCTAGTGTCAGGCAACCCACACCCCCTTTTCAAAATCTATTTCTTTCTATCCCTTAATCTCTACCACCCATTACCACGAAGAGTTTTTGCGACCACCCCACCTATTTTACACGCATCATAGACAGTATCCCCTAATCTCATTTGTCACTTATTCAGGGTACATTCCACCTGTATCTATACCCCCTTCACAGTTTTCATATTCCGCACCCTTATGTACTGTGATGCCATCTACATCATACACCCATTATCAACCTCCCTTTATTGCGGGAGGCACCCATTCCTCACAACCCACCAATGACCTCATTAGGATGATGATGGAAAAGGTGTAAACATTAGAAGACATCAATTTCTGGCTCTGATAACTCCCTGACCTATGATGAAGATCTGTAATTAGCCTATTCATCCATCCATTCCTATTCACCCATACCATGTGCATTAGGAAATGCCTAAATTCAATCAATTTTAACAGTAAAGAGGACCCAAAATAGACACTTGCGGTCATTGAAGATATGGGTGCTACCTAATTATCCCATGATGATGCTTTGCTCTTACAAATATTTCCCATGTCCCTAACAGGACCCACCTTAGATTGGTACAACAATTTACTCTAGACATTCCATCTACTCCTTCAACCAAGTGGCTCAGGCATTCCTAGACAAATTATCGATCAATGTAATCAATAAGGTCACTAGGATCGACCTATATCTAATGACACGACGAAATGACGATGAATGTATCACAAAATTCATCACTCACTGGCAAAGTCTTATGAACAAATTAATGTGGGGTCCAGTTACACTCAAGCATGACACAAAAATATCGACTTGTTCACTAGAGCTTGTGCTAGGAGTCACTATATAACCTAAAATCATGTAGGTACAATGTCAACTTGTGTACCATTCTACGAAGCATTCACCATGGCACACAATTTGGAAATCTCGATCGGTTTTTGAAGAAGAGAAAATTTAAGGAGGAAATTAGAACGCCACCTTCATATTCTTAACGATTGTTCATAGAGCTCTTCCCCTTAAACCAAAAAATAATGCATATACCATTGAGCTAGGAAGGATATCCCAATGCGGTAGTTCATGAAGAGAGCTCGATCATCTCATCCATGTTGAATTCACACGTGTCAAACGAGCATCCAAACTTTCCCCAATTCAAGCTCCGTTTGTCACTTCCTACGGGAGCATCGATAAGGGACACTTCAATCAGAGAGCCCTATTCTTGCACATACCTGGAAAAGCTTACACCTAAAACATGGAGCCATTGCACCTCCAAGAAAAAAATTCTCAAACCTAGTTTCTAATATTCGCATTTTTATTTCTATGCTTCCATGGTGAAAATAAACATGCTTACCTCATTTTTCCAACTAAGGCTTAAGAAAAAGTCTAGAGTAGACCTAGAAAACATGGTACAAACCCTATACATACAATTTGATACACATTCTCCAGGTGATGATCCATAACTGGGGATCCTCATGATCGTGGACATGCTCTCATGCGCATGCATAATCCAAATTTGCTACATACTTAAGAAGTCATTACCTAATCATACTCCTTCATGTAATGCTGACTATTGCCACCTTCAACCAATGACATCAATGACCATGCTTGTACCATGCAATTGTTGACCACCTCATGATCGGCCTAATCACTCAATTTACCACCTATTTTGAGCTATCGCGTAAATCAGTGGCACGAACTCATCTACCCACAAAACAGCTTTAATACTTTTACAATACTCCTACAAGCCACTCAAATGAGTCCCCCTAATCTATACCTTAAAACACTCATGCCATCTCAGTCCAATAATTTCAACATGATGCCAAGAAACACATCATGCCATGCAACCTACCAAATAGTCAACTACCATTAAAACTGCCATCCACATGAGACTCATCATCACATTCTTCTCCACCAAATGAGGAACCTATTGACATCACCCAACAACTACTATCTCTGCCTGCAAATGGGATATGTCTGCAGACATGCCACTTTCGGTTGGGGATTTTTCATCCCTTAAGTCATTCTGAATTGATCTCCGATGAGTTTGGAGATTTTCACTTTTTTACTTTACTGTCACCCTCATAGATGGCTAATAAAATCCCTATCTCATAGATATCATTTGCTGACAGTGAAATTGCCACCAATCTTTACTAAATTATACTTTTGACAATAGCCACACAATATTTCATCCATTGGCCGATTGCTTGCATTATTCTCATAATGCCATTCTTTCCAGCTGACGTCCGTTGCTGGAGTCCCCTAGTGTTACATATCCAATTACTACTAAATGTTAGATCCTAAAGATACTTCTAAGATCTACCCATTAGATGTGTATTTCGAGTAACTTATGATCCATAATAACCATAGCTTGTTCTGTCAAACAATGGAGCCTTGTTTGTGGAGAAACCTTTACTTGAACATCTGATGACCTTTAGCCATGTGTGTTTTTTGGAACAACCTTTCCAATGGTTATACTGAACATGAAGGACACCTATCTCTTATACAAATTGTCTAGACCCATCACTATTATAATGAGAGGGGGGGTGAATGATTATAAGATCAAACTTTTAGTTATCCAAAAAACATACATCCAAAGTTAGCGAAATACGTCCCAAAACCACACCAAAATAATATAACATAGAGCAACAATACATTTACATGGAAGACCCAACTCTCAAGAAAAACCAAAAAATAAGAATCACTTGGATCACACCTTTGCCAAATCCAGACCCAATTATATCCATCATATAATTTTTTATATGCACCAACCCTGGCTAGAGCCGCCTCATCCCCAAAGGAAAGTTGCGATCTTAGCCAACCTATATCTTCATGACGATACAACTCACTGGAGACACCTCAATTGCCTAAATTTTGTGAGGCACCATCACCCTCACCTGTACATATGATATTACCACCCATACCTCCACCAGTTTCTTCTTAACCCCAGTTGAAGGTAATTATGCTATACTTCTTCAACTGCATACCGTCCACCCAAAGTCTGCTCTATACCATTTTTTTCACCAAAATCTCTATTGTCCCTTCATGGGTAACCTGTGCTCTGCTGTACATTTTCCAACTATCTATTTTGCATCGCGTAATCCATTTTCTTATTTATTCTTCTATAGCATCACTCTTTTTACCCATAGACACCAATCCACTCTTTTCTATCAAGGGTAATTTGAAACCATACATTACCTGCCATTGCTAATATCTACCGCTTCACTTGATCTGTTATCTTTTCAAATTCAGATGGTCTTTAAATCTTCTTATGTGACAGTACTTCATTTTCCTGGACAGTGAAACAACCCATTCCCCCTCCTATAGACACCCTGAATCCACCACAATCATCGCGCAAAGTAAAATAACCAAACCAACACTCATTAATCCCATTATAATCCATTGGCATTGTCTTGATGCCAACCTTCTAGGCATTCCCTGGTTAGATAAGAAGTTCCATAATTACAATACCTTTATCTTTCAACCTTGCTACTTCACATCAAACCCAAAACATGTGTTGTGTTCTTGATTACATTCTTGAATTTTTTACCTACTCATTGTGCACTAGGACATGCATACTAAAAGGTTATAAGTCTCTCACAACCATTCACACAATAATTCATTGTTTCTTCTCTCTGATGAATTATCTCGACAACGATGATATTCTTGATGAGGACCATGTTCCATATTTACTCCTGTCACCACACATCAACGTCACTGTATCTTCTTCACCTACCTACATTTTATGACCCACATAACTCTGTATAAAAACTCGAGGAATTTGAGATCTTCATGGTCAACCTCATTCTCTACTTCTCCATATTATCAATGCCAAGAGCACTGCCAATATGCACAACTTCACTCTTCATACAATTTATTTCTCTCCACTCTAGGTTTTTCCACATCATATAATGATTTTACTATCTCCTGACATACCTGTGCACTCTATTTACCACTTTGAAATCCAGATTAAAATGGTCTAAGGTTGGAAAATGCGCACCCATTAAATAATCTCATAAATGCATTACAAGAAGGCAACCAAACTATTGGTCCCATCAGACCAAGACCGTGCCGTAATATACCATTTACACCCGCGCCCAATAATTACTATTCGAGGACTCTGAAATGCCCTAGAATCTGACTTTGGGTCACCCACTGTATAATGATAAAAAAATCTACATTAGACTCCAAAGCCCTTAAAAAAAGTATTATATACGATCTCATCCAAAGCAATAAAAAAGACATCAGACATAGCTCTGAAGCAGGTTTGGTTAGACTCCATCGAAGTTCTTTAGCCTAGACTTGGAACCTTCCTTCAACATCAATAGCCTCCATTACTCCAACAACATCATGGACATGGCCTCATCTATCCCAAATCCTTTAGATGTAATATCTCTCATGTCCACTCATCAAGATATTTGATTTCAATATTCATGTCTTGAAATTGAGGATTAAAAGCATGCTATAATGCTCTGAACAGACTCTAGGATGATTTTTATAAAAGAGGACTTTTCATCTCCTTCTAGGTCGATAAGATACATGTATGATCACATGGTATGATTGATGGTAAAAATAATAATATCGGAAACTATAATTAGGTACCATGCGTAATAATAACTAACACGTGAAAGGTCGATAGTCAAGATTGTACCGCAAAATTATATTCAATGGGGATGTTTAATGTTAAAAAGTGACTATTGTCAATTTATGTCATAACCAAACACCCTATAAAAATAATTAGTGAATCTTCACATGAAAAAAGTAGAGAAATTTTCACTATCTATGGAATTGGACCTAAAACCTGCAATGACATTTGTAAAAAAGTTTCTATTTATTGTAGACACCAAATTTAGGTCACACTCCCCCTTTACCCCCACATGTATATTAATTTAATTACCTTATAATTAAATTAAGGCTGATGCTCACAATATTCATTATTTAATTACCTTAATTAAACTAATTTCCACCTCACCCTACCACATCACCTAGACACCTCATCAAGACCCATTCTTAGCATGTTTCCCTTTTAACTAGGACTCAATATACACTCACCATAACTAACTAAGATTTAGTGCTACCTAACTTAATTAACTAAGACTTAGTTCAACCCTAAAATCACATGCCCATTATTCCTCTAACCACATTCCCGCTTATCTAAGAACAAAATTCTGTTTTGATCCACTAGAATAGACAGAGCTGGCCAAAAAGATTGCCAAGATCTGTCTATTTTTAGTAAACCTAGGATTTCCTGCAACTTAACCGATGCTGATCAACCCTAAACTGACATGCCGATCACCCTAAACCATTGTCAGTTACCATATATTAACTTTGGTAACCTTGTTTGAGAGGTTGGAAGACTTATTCAAGTCTTGGAGAAGATATATCTACATACAAGCACACACCAAAGCACAATTGCACACCCAGACACCTTGAACCAACAACCAAGCACTGATCTGAAAGGAAATCATTCAAGGCAACATTCTGGGAAATAGAACCACAACTCTTACCATTGGTTCCACAGATCAACCATCACCCTCATCGAACCACCAGTCTGTAAATAAAAGTAAGTGCATTTGGATCTACATCTTTGCACATTTATTTAGATCAATTTCTTTATCTCTGTTAGAGAGTCCTAGTCTCCTTTGCATCTCATCACCTCCCACCTTCTTATCAATACCTCCACATGACCACGTACAACCTCCCAACTCCCTATACTTGACTCCAAATGTATTTTAGAATTCCCAGCTTCTTTGGAAACCTAACCCTCATTCTCCCATTCTCTATGTAATCACAAAGAATCTCCAAAACCAAGTTTCATTAAGTTTCTATCAGTTTGACCTTACCGACATCGGTTAACCTAAACCGTCATTAGTTTTCTCTCAACCGACATCGGTCATATGAGACCGACGTCGGTCTCTATATCTAGTTATTCTTCCCGTGACAGTAACCTAATAACCTTCACCCAAATAGCCCAAACCATCTAAAGCTTGATCCTGACCTGTGCTAGTCACTTTGGCTACCTGTCTAACCTCCAGATCTGATCATAACCTTACCTGTTAGATTATATTTGCTTATTGTATTTGAATGAGATACCTAAATCATATCAACTACAATAGGATGTTATTTGTTTACGTTATTTCTTGCATTAAATTATATTAAATAGTGGATTGACAACCATATAAGAACTATCACACTTCCCAGATCTAACATACGCTAGGCAGTCCACTGACATATATTGTTTTATATTCCTCTCTTGGTCTTGTTTTGCATTCACATGTAGTTCCTCCTAGCAAAAAGGAATTTCTCGCAATCAGCACTGGATCGAGAAATAATAACGTTCACACTCTACCTTCTACATTCATTCACAAGTATTCCTCCTCACTCTTACCTTATCTATTTTTCTCATACGTACACAACTTATCGGTTAAACACCAAAAGTAGATGGGAAATGATGTAATAGTGAATGAAACAAAGTATAGTAGATGTCATAAGATTGTGTGTATATCAAGGTGAAGATGTTCCAAATGGGAATCTAGTGTTGTGGGATGTGTACAATAGGATAGCAAGTGAAATTATGAAGAGAATGACGCAAGTGAGACAGAAAATGGAGTAGCGAGACTTGAGATATGATTAAAATCATGTGATGTGCATTAGTTGGCAGAATGAATGCAAGTAATGACCATAGTAATATAACAATTATTCAAAAAGCTATATATAATAAGTGTAAAAAGTGAGTATTGATTTCATTTGAACTTTGATTGAGTGGGATTTTGAGCTCTGAGTGTGTGAAGATGCCGTGAGCTAGAGCAATGCGATTAAGTCAGTTCGATATGGTGGTGGCAGTCGTGGCGTCACATTTAACAACTGAGTAGGTAAGTGTGGTTATTTTCAAAAAATGTGTTGAAATGAGTGGTTTATTGTGATTTATTACAAAATTTGTGTTTTTGAGTTTCTAGGTGTTTTTGATCTAGGCAAGAGCAGTGAAGGCGCTAACAACCTTTAGGATGTCAGCACCCCGATATAGGTGCTGGTGACTTGTTCCTGCGTGCTCACGTCCTGTTCTTGGGTGCTGACGTCACAGAAGGCTTGTTTTTAGCCCAAAATGTTATAAATGTGAAAATTGATGTTTTTTATGTTAGTGTAGTTGTTTTTGCATGCATATGAGGTATTAATGTTGTGTTTTTGATGTTGTTTGGTGTTTGTGTAGAGGGATAATCATTCTAGAGAGTTCTGCGGTGGTTGCCATTTGAGCACATTGTTGGTATTGGGCTTATTGAATGATGAGTGGGATATACTAGACCGTGTTGGATTGTGGCACATAACGAGGATGGGGGATGTGCCCCATAATATGCCAATGATGACTGCATTGTGCAAGCGATGGTGTTCAGACACATGTACATTTTGGTTACCTACTAGGGAGATGATCGTGACCATGGAGGATGTATATCACATATTGTAACTACTAGTTATAGGTAAGAGGGTCCATTTGATGGTCGTAGAGGATTATCAAAGACAAATGAGAGTAGCTAGATGGTATTTTACAGGTATGCGAGTACAGACTGAGACAAACAGTAGTTTAGATGTCATACTGAGATTAGGTGTTCCACGATTGCGAAATTTTATTGCAATTTTTGATTGCTTATTCAGTGGTAGTGGAGGGTGGTGGTGTAGTCATCTTGTATAAGATGCATGATATTTTTCATCGTATAGAGGAGGATGGTACCAAATTTACTTGGGAACGATGTGTATCAGCATATTTGTATAGGGACCTATACAAGTTCATGCAGGAGGAACATGGGGGTGGGCTAGGAGTCACCACATTGCTACAGTGTGGGATTTTGAGCATATTGCAATATTGAAGCTGCTAGGTGGGCCGCGTGCATAGTCGACGAGACTAGATATATTTCCTGGGAGATGGGCAGGTGTTCGGAGTAGGAGGATGGACACCAATACTTACAGATCAATGTTAGATCGTATAGGGCCTAGGGCTATCATATGGAGACCATATCGAGACTCTGGTGGATGACTCGAGGATGGAGTAGAGATATAATGTATTTGACATACTATGTGGCTAGATGACAGATTTACTAGGTTGACCAAGCTATTTCAGGTAGAGCGTGTGTCACAATAGTTTGGTATGGCTCAAGATGTGCCACCAGATCCATATGTATTGGTGAGAGCTATGAGGGCACTGAGGAGGGTTAGGATGATACCATGGCACATAGGGGCACAATTAGTACCTCTAGGTATAAATGAGATGGATGTGGTGATAAAGCTAATACAGGTAGACAACGTAGGGTGCACCGAGGCGTATAGTGCATGGTGTACATCACATTGATGGGTGTTGTTGTTCTCGGTTGTTATGGATGTGGCGGGAGCACCACCATTTAGAGGAGTAGAGGGGAAGGTAGTTACCCCCAATGGTGATGGTATAGTGGCAACGATAGAAGAGCATGAGTATTTCGATTATGTAGTTGATTAATTATTGCTATTGTGTATAGTAAGTAACGTGTCGATAGATGGATGTAGGTGATGCATATTGGTCGCTGATTGTTAATACATATATCCGCACATTGATGTGGAATGTGTCTATCAATGTGCTGATTGGAGGTGTGATGCTAGAGTGAGTGGATGCTATTACGGGTGAGCATGCCCATTTGTTCGATTCAATCGCATTAATAGTGGTGACATGTGTCGTGCTTTTGAGTGACTATGATGAGGTGCGGGAAAATACTGAGAGAGAAAGGGAGATGGTAGGAGGAGGAGCCTTAACACATGATGTGTTTACACACTATGTGGATTTGTAGAGGTGATTCTCAAAGTAGTCAGGTGAGTTGGCCATATTACAGAGGTAGGTCAACAGATATATAGGCCGCGACTAGTGGCGTAGATTGAGCGGCGAAGGTTTGAGTTTTAGAGCTCCTGTAACTGTATATAGTGATAGTGATGATGATATATGGCATGTATTGATGTAGCGATATATGGGAGCTTTCCCCCCATCGTTGAGGATATTATAATGATGATTTTGATTGATATATATATATATATATATATGTATGTATGTATATATATGGATGATTGGCATATGTGTATTGTTTTGACGTGTTTATTGATGTATGATGTGATGATTATTGTTCATATGTGGATTTCTTATGTGACATATATGGGGATGGTAAGTAATGTTTTGAAAGTTTGATTGTATGTATGAATGAGGATGAATGACATGTGCTAAGAATAGATGTATACGATGTATAATAGCATAAATGAAATTAATGAATCATGCGAATGATAGGAAATAATATGATGATATGTGCTTAAGTGTAGAATGAAAAAGATGTATAATGATGTATAATATTGTGTTTGGAATGACGAGGGGGGAGGGAAGAAGAGTGATGCCCTCCATTGTGTGTGTAGTGAGATGAAGTTCATTTATATAAAACCCCTCAGTAGTCATGAATGAACTATAAAACATGAGTGTGTCATCGGGAAGTGATATATTAGTGTATGCTAGATAAATATATCAATGAAATTTGTAACACAAAGATGAAGTGGGATTCTTATTGTAACAGAATCCTCAACAGTCATGTAAGAACTATGATAACATGAGTGTCATCGAGTGGCAAGGTGAGAAAAATCACTTACCAAAGACCAAGTGGACGTGGAGTGGTGGAAGCATGTGGAGTGGAAGCAACATGAGTGTATGAACCCAACTAAATGCCTAATGAGATGGTGCCAATGATGGGATATGTAGCGGTGGGAAGCATGGATGCCGACAAATTAAGAAGCTAATGTGTAGTAGGAGCATTGTGTGGCAGATGATATGGTTTAGCGATGGATGAATGAGATGGAGAGTCTATGTGCATAATGACCTATGGTGATGGACAAATAATGACCTTAGAAGCAAACAAAGGAGATAAGTGAACTGGAGTAACAATGCGCCTGCACAGAATTGGAGACATAAACCATTCACGATAATGAGATACAAAAGCAATGACACCCCTATCTTCTAATTGTTGTAATCTATTATGAAGGGCACAACAACCATTATCATGATGGCCATTAATGCAATGATAGTTACAATAAGGATGATCACATTGATTTTGCAATTGACGAGGAGGATGATTCTGATTAGAAGGTAAGTGAATCAAGCACTTATCAAACAAAGCACACAGTACATCATGAGGTTTAAAAGCATATAAAAAGTGCAATGGCTCTCAAGTAGGAGATACAAAAGTCTTAGGCAGATCTTGACGTGGTGGAGGAGATGAAGGATGCTTATGTGATGAAGAAGATTGATTTTTTTTGTGAGGTGGAGGATATGGAGATCTTGGAGGATGTTTAACAGTGAAAGAGGAGAAGAACTAGATGATGCAATTATAGTAGAAATAGGAGGAGGATCTATAACATGTGTAACAATGAGATACTGTTCTAGATCAATGACTTTATAGTATAATA
This sequence comes from Taxus chinensis, assembly GCA_019776745.2. Classification (NCBI taxonomy): domain Eukaryota; kingdom Viridiplantae; phylum Streptophyta; class Pinopsida; order Cupressales; family Taxaceae; genus Taxus; species Taxus chinensis. The sequence continues at coordinate 303,788,466 of CM034146.1, forward strand.
ATGTAAATGATTCGCATGTGTCATATTGTAAGCGTTGCTTTAAAGTAGGAATCAAGCCATGACAAAAGATGAATTGATTTTCTAAATCAATGGGCTAAAAGACTAACTGATGCATGCATAGAATATAATCAATAATAGGTTTTGTTTTTCCTTGATGTAAGCTAGGTAAGTGATCATGTGTGACTCTAGGACCATTATTAAGTATAAATCGTTGAAGAAAGACTTCTTCCATCTTACAATAGGTACTAATAGATCCAAATGATAGATGCATGTACCATTGGAGAGCATCACCAATAAGACTATGGAAAAAGTAATTAATAATCAGTCATTGGAGTGAGAAGCCATAGCTAGAAGATAATGCTTGAGATGCAGATATGGATTTCCAGTACCATTGAAGCATGAAAATGTAGGCATGATAAAATCCTTAGGGAACGTTGAATTGTGAATATTTTTTGGGATGTGATTTTCATCTAAATAATTGTTATCAATAGAAGCATAATAGGCCTTGCTTTCAAGAGTGAGAGATTGGACCTGATATTGTAATTGGCCAACAACATGTATGAGTGATAAAATATCATGCGAAGGAATGATGACAAAAGTGAATGGTGTATTGAGTGTTTGAAGCTTACTATTATGAGTGATCATAGGAATGCTAGTAGTGGAGGATGCCGATGCTATAGTCACACTAGATGTAGATGTGGAAGAAGTAATATGTGGTGAAAAACATGGAATGTCAGCAGAAGCATTAGGAATAACATCAAAAGAGTCATGAAGCAATAAAAGGAGAAAAATCAACATGCATGTTACTAGATACAATCTCAGAAGAAGATGAAAGCATAATAGGGTATTCACATTCAGTGGTATGCAGAGAAGTAGAATCATTACTAACACGTGCATCATCAATTTCAGATAAATATTCACATGCAAGGATTTCATTAAACATATCATCAACATACAATGAAATAGGAGAATAACTATCATGAGATGTATCTTTACAATTATTAGAGACATTTTCAGAAATACAAGGAGTATGAGATGTAATTATACAATTACCCTGACTAGTATGAGAAATAATGCCATGCACCTCTAAATTTTCCTTATGATTTTTATCGCAAGAAAGACCAAGTATATAATCAATAACAACATCATCAAGAGTTTCAATAGAAATAGAAGGTGTTGGAGTAGTCCTAGTGCCAACTGAATAATAAAGACTAAAATCAGAAACATTTTTCTCTTGGGAAAAAATACTGCAAGAGGAATTAACAAAGCTAATACTAATGTTGCATTCACTGGCCAAAATTTATCTTTGAATGTCGACATCAAGTTGAGGATTAGTAAAAAGAAGCTTGAGTTCAGCCTCAACAACATCATCAAGGATAGGATTAACACTCACAAGATGCATAGCTTTCCTAGGAGGAGAAGAGCTACTATTAGCCATTTAGGTTTTTAGTGGATCCTAGGGCAAGGAGTTCTAAGCTACGAGTTCACCAAAATGATTCAATAAAATATGAATATTTTATTAAAATCCTAATGCAAATATTGCTACAATAATATATAATGAGATACAAATGCTAGGTAATTTTATTTGATATAATTATGAAAGCATATGAAAAGGATATGGCACTTAGCTTGATTTTTCTTATCATGAAGTATCTTTAGACTGAATGAACTGATGAAACAACAACTCAGAATGTCACAATCATGCTTAGAAAAATGCAGAGATATCAAGAATCTTGGGGCACATGCACCTAGGTAAGGGCAAAGTCACCTGCGGGTGCCCTAGACCTTTGTGTGGCACTGGAGTTTTCCGAAAAGGTTAGAATCTATTTTGGCATTATCACCAGGGTTTCAAAATTGCTCACCAATTATTGCCTATATGTCACACTTGATTCGCCGAGGTACTTATAAATATGCAACACAAATAACCATAAATATGCAACACAAATAATCTCTTACAAAACCCTCAAACTACATCAAATCCCCAAAAAAGAAAGATGTAAAATGAGGGGTCAAAATATCCTTGGCTGTCAAACAAGTGAAATTATGACCAAGCACTGCACTATATCTCAAACCCAATGTAGTTCTATGTGCTTGTGTGTGCAATAGTGCTCCTAGGTTTCCCTTGTGCCGATGATGCCAAGATAGGTACAATAGTTAGATAGAATGAAAATGTGTGGATGGAAAAATGAACTTCCCCTCTGTAGCCTTTTATTTCACCTAAATGCTATGTGTACTAGCACCTCATTCAACATAATTGAATGCTCACCTGAAGCACACGCAACTACCAAGTCCCTCTTTTGTGTTGCTTTCCAAGATGTTAGCATGTAGATACATGATGATAAACTAACCAAGTACTCATTAAATTATACCAAACCATTGCATATATTTAATTGGAAACACACATAATAAGGAAACATATCAGTTCAAATAACAATCAATACGAGTTACACCATTAATTCACCATATTCAGACACATCAATGATCATAATCCATTATAACAAAGGTATTACATCACAGAAGTTGAATACATCAGTATACCAAGGCGCTAGAACATGCGCGAGCATCAAACCCTAGCTGAACAACATGCTAGACTCCAAGACTATAATCATATTCTACAGTGGTCCCAAAATAAGGGTGCATATATATATATATATATATATATATATATATATATATATATATATATATATATAGGGGTGGGAAATTTCCCTTCACTACCTATTCACTCTCCTAATAATAGGCGTGCTCAAAATAGACTACATGCAAGCTTTACCAAACAACTAATAATAGACTATCCTATAAATAGAACCTACTTTGATGTTATTAATAGATCAATCCATGCATGTCCTTTCATCTTTGATCTGCATGTGCTTTTTCCATAAAAATAGAATTTCCTTGGCCACCACAGCCTTCTTGATTTTATTTGGTTTCTGATTCATTATCTTGGTTGGACACTCTAATTCTCCCTTTCTTTTTTTAACCCATGCTACAAAAAACGTAACTAAGTCCCAAAGTCTTTCTGATCAGGAATGAACCCACCACACGCTATCCAATTATACCCATGCACACCCCTTCGTGCTACCCTTCATGCATTCGCTAGATTCTCATGTGTGGACATTTACTCATTTAATTTAGCCATGCAACAGTCAACCCTGCACTAATTTATATTTTTTGTTCTTGGATAATGGATTATGCCCAACTTATTTCTCCAAAGATTATATATGTAACACAATGAAAGAATAAAAAATTCAATACCAAAAAAGAATAATCCCACCTATATTACAAGTAAAATCAAGGCCTCAAGGTTATTGAATAATTTCTGGGTACTTAGCATTTAAACTCAGCCTTCCAATTTATTCCACTCCTTGAGCTCTTCCAATGCTTTCCTGGGTGTTACCTCTACAATCCCTGCCATATTTGGTTAGGCACTCAACTCATCAATCTTGACTATTGAGTCTCTTGGATAACCACAAGTTAACTTTCTGACCAAACATTCCATTTTATCATATTCATGTCTATCCAACACTATGTTCTAAACATTATTTGATCTTGAAGCATCTAGCTTATTCTTTTTGTGCCTTAATCAATTTTTTCTATTGACGACAACGTTCTGCCATAACCCTTGTGCGGACTTCTATCTTATTTGTCGGTGTATGTTCTTGTATAACCCTGAGTTCTATTCTTTTTCATCACTTAACCTTGTGTTAAGGATAGGGTCACACTTTTGACACCTGTTAAAATCTAATTCAGCTTTACTACTTGCCTCCTTGAGCATTGCATGAATAGATCCTCAAGTTCAATTATCCTAGCCTCAACAACTAATCTTATTTGCTTCCTTTTCCATAGAAACTTCTTCAACTATCAGACCCATGTTCTAATTTTTATATTCACCTAGAATCATTCCTACAAGGTCCTCAAGGTACATTCCATCTCATCCTTATAATCACACCTCACCTAGGCTCACCAAGTCCTAGGTATGTGTCTAGAATCTATTTTACTAATGTACCTGCCATGTCATAATATTTTATTGGTGCACTTATTTCTCTCCCCTGTATATCCTTCTCTTAAGATTCTTAATCTCATGATCTTTATTATTTTTATCCAGATACCATCACCCTCACTGTAAGCATTGAAATCTGAATTCCTACGTGTAACATGTGTCACAGTCAGCTTGTTCAAGGCATTACATGCATGTTCATCTGTCAAAATACATTGGATCTACCTTGCTTGTATCTTCCTCCCAGGTTCATTCTTCAACTGTTATAAGAATGAGGGAATTATTAATTACTTCAAAACTCAAGTTCCTCTGCATTCATATGAAAATTCTAGGATAAGATATTCCTGGTGCGCGAGACCCTTCCATGTTTATACATTAATTCCCAACCAATAAATTTATTTGTAGGTATTGTGCTCTAGAATCTTGTCCTCAAGACCTTTGGAGGGTCATCCATAAATTCCATATGTGGTGATTGGGGTGTCTACATCTTTCTAACTACCTTCACCTTCATTCTATGCTTTCTTGGAGTGAAAGGGCCTGTGCTAGTTCTACCTTCCGCGCCCTTATCTTCCTTAATGACATAAGCATCACAAGTTTCCTTCTCCTCATGCACCTTCTCGTGCACAGGTGACTTTCCCTTCTGTGGAATCTTGAACTACTCCTTAGCTTTCTAGTTAGGTGCTTCCTTCGGTGTGTTAGAACCTTCTTGTGTTTGTTCTTCTTTTCTTGGATTTTTCTTAGCCCATTCGCGCTCCAATTCCTCTAGAAAAGTTTCATCCTTTCTTTCTCACTAGACTCTTCCTCTTCACTGGAAACCACTTGTACCCCACAATGATTGACCTTTGTCTTTTCTATATTGTTTTTGGGTGGCTGAGAATTCCCTATGCCATCTTCATGTCTCCTTCTTTTGTGATACATTTTCTGTCTTTGCAAGTGATCAAGCCCAACTTCTCCTTCTTCCTCTTATTCTTCCGGAGATTCTTTGTGTGGTCTCTTGAGCAGTGGCATAACAATTCTTCTTGGTTGTGGAAGGTAAGTGTTTTTAACGTCCATCTCTATTCTGCCCTTGGTTTTTGGTCTTAAGACAACTGCATATCATCCCCTTTATTGTGATGTTCAAATGGGGGTGTAGGTCCAAAGAATCTTGCTCTAAAGTCTCCATAGACCACTTCTCAAAAGGTTTTGCACTTGCAATTAGTCTAAGTGGCATCTCATCTCTATGTCTAGGCTTCCTAAGGCACTGAACATGATCACATGCTTTGACATATTCCTTTGTGTCCTTGTACAAAGTATCCCACCAAAGACCAACCATGAGGATCTTGTGTGTTGTAGCATCACATGCATAATGTCCTCCTGCTATACCGCCATGAGATTCTTCCATAATAACTTTGCATTCATGCTCGAGAACACACTAGACCAAAACCTCATCTCTGTCCATTTTGTATAAGTCAACTCCTATCAGCTGATAAGGCACTGCACATATTGCAAGTTGTTTCTTCTCCAACATCTTCATGCCTTCAGGTGCTTGTCCAGTGTGCAAGAACACAAAAATCTCTTCCAATCTATGGGCGCGCAATTTCACCTAAATAACTATGCATCTAACATCACGTCCTTAATGCTCTATGTGTCCTCACCTAAATTAATCCATGATAAGTGGTCAGGCCCTGAATTAATTTTCCCTGGCTTGACAATAACTGTGAAGTCAAATTCTTGAAACAGAAGTATCCACCTGTAGATGCACCCTTGCAAAACAAGATTGCTGACTAAGTAATTCAATGACATATGATCTGTATTAAAAATAAATGGGGTAGCCAACAAGTACTATCTAAAATTTTGAAGCACGTAAATCATGGATAAAGCTTCACACTCTGTTGTTGTATAATTCTGCTATGCGGGTGTAAAATTCCTGCTTACAAAACAAATAGGATGATCTACAATCCCTTCTCCTGGTTGCATCAACACTGCAATAATTTACATGCCAGATACATCAACGTGTACATAGACTAGTTTTTCCCACGAAGGAAAGTGTAAAATAGGTCCAATAGTTAACATTTCCTTTAAAGTCTCGAAAGCATGTTGTTGCGTGTCACCCCAATAAAACTTACCTTTAGCCTTGAGTAACTCGTCTAGGGGTGCGAAAATATTTGCATATCCCTTGATAAACTTCCTATAATAGCTTGTATGTCCCAAAAATCCACACACTTCACTCTAATTAGTAGGCTCTTACAAACCCAAGATGAGAACTATCTTAGCTGGGTCTACCAAAAATCCTTCCTTACAAATAATGTGCCTAAATAGTGTTCTAAAAGGTGTAGCAAAGATACAATTCTTAATGTTAAGAGAGATGCTTAACTGCCTGTACCTCTCAAACATAAGCCTGATGTTATCACAATGATTCTTGACTAAGCTATACACTGTCCAATCATCGAAATACACTTGCAAGAACTTATGAATACAATCCTGAAATGTTTGCATAACAATGCATGAGAATACTGCTAGTGCATTTTTCAATCCAAAGGGAATAATTGTGTATACAAAACTTCCCCACTCAGTGGTGAAATTTGTCTTCTCTTGATCTTTTTTCATGATGTGCACCTGATGATAGCCTAAAAACCCACCCATGAAAGAATATATCTCACGCCCAATAACTCCTTCAAGGATTTCTTTTGTAAAAGGCATGGGAAAAGGATCTATTACACATGAAGCATTTAATTCTCTATAGTCCACACAGATCTTGATTTGACCATCCTTCTTAATGATTATAACCATGGGGCTCAACCATTCAAACTCTTCAATTGGCTCAATTATACTAGACTTGAGCATATTATCAATCTATTCTTTCACCTTCACACACAAGATAAGATTGATCCTATATGGCCTCTTCCTAACAGGTCACACTCTTTCTTTCAAATTTATCTTCATTTGACCCAAAGAAGGATGTACACCCTCCAATTCATGGTAACCTCTTGGAAAAAGATCCTGAAATTTGTGCAAAAGCTCGATAATATTGGCTACTACTTGTTCTAGCTAGTAATCACCAATTATTGCTTCCTTAGGCTCATCCTCTATGCCAATATTCAACTTCTTTGTTTTTATGGAGGCATGGTATGTGTGTGCCTTATCATTTGAAGAATCCATGACCTCGTGCACACCCTCAGTGTGGCCTACTTCCCAGTGGTCTCCTTCCTCATCATTAATCATGTACACTAGCTTTCCTTTCTCTTTTTCTTTCCAGGCGCCACTCATCTATACTTCTTTTGTCTCCTCAGGATAAAAGCACACCTCAGAATCTCATTATAAAACAAATTTAGCATGAGCTCTTCCACCTTCATGCTATCCCACAGTGTGATGTCCTTCATGATCCATAATGCTTCATGGACTGGAGGCTTAGTAGAAAAGTAATCAAAAGTTTGAATTATACTTGCAGTCATCTCTTGCCAATTCACAGTCTCCCTTTTCAATTCTGCATGGACATACCAGGTGCATGCACATCCACACAGTGCTGAGTAGAACTTATGTACCCAAAGGGATGGTAGTAAAGCTTCCTAACCTTGTGCCCATAGTCTCTCACAAGTATGGATGTGATGCGAAGCTGAATTCTTACCATGAAATTCAAATATGTCCATAGGTACATTTCTCTGAGTAAACCTGGTGGAAAAGGTGATACTCACTTCTCACTATTCTAAGAGGTTATCTCTATATATTTCCCACTAGTGCATTGTTTTCTTGTGCAAGGTATAGAAAAGAATGTTTCTCATATCTCCTTCATTCGACTACTGAGTCCTCATGGCACACAAGATTGTATCTGGCTTCCCTTCACCAGTATACCTTAGTACCTGAGCTGAGCCTAAGTGCCTCACCATGTGTGACCTGATCATCCTTGTGACTCACCCTTTAACTTCACACCCAACCATTTCATACATGCCATGCACCCAGTTATCACAAGCAACACTAGTAGTGTCACTTACAAACTACACATCCTCCCACTGAAGTATGTCTTCCTTTGATGGTTCTACATTTTTTGGATCATGCACCATCTATGCATAGATTCGATTAAGTTCTTCTTCACTCAATGGCTCAAGATAAGGATCTACCTTATTTTTAAATATAGGTATGATCACACACTTGTATTTGTTCTCAAAACTGATGTATCTCTTGTTAAAGCGCAAATCAACATTGTTTACATAGCACCAGGGCCATCTAAGTAATGCTAGGAAGTTGTCTACTTCAGTGAGCTCTAATACCTCAAAGTATCCAGTAAACTTGGCTCCCTGAATGATAATAGATGCATCCTTTAGTACCCCAATAGGCATAGCCTTAGTTTCGTTTTCCATATACAACAAATTAGAAGATGGCTATGTTGGTCTGAAAATCTGTCGCTTGGGCAGATCTATGGATAGACGAGCCAACAGTGTGCAGGGCATAGCCCCTCTTTGAGTCATCAAAGTGAAACTGGTTTATTGCTATTCTACCAGCAGAAATTTGTGCAAGTCTCACAATATTCTGCCTTCGGGGGTTTGGGATCTCATCCTAGTAGGATGTTTCCGACTGCGAAAAGAAAGGAATGAAATAGAGGATGGAGAAAGATCAGATCCGAAGAAAGAAAAGAAATGAATTCCAAAGCAGAAAGGTCAGAGGGTTTATGTTTTGGGATTGGTAGTAAACAGAGCCAAACCTACTTACATAAACGAGCAAAGCAATACTGATGAATAAATGAAAATAAAATAGAAGTAAATTCAACAGAGCAAACACACAGAGCTAACGTAAGAAAGATCCAATGCAAATAACACATGTATTTAGCACAAAGTCTAAATATTGTATTAATAATTCTTTCTATTACAAAAATCTCAAAGTCTTTCCTCCTCACTTCTATTTTTCATCTGAAAGATATTCACTCATGCCCAATACAACAAGCATTGGGGTATTTATAGAAGAAGGAAAGAAAAGAAGGCAAAAAGGAGCCAACCACCTATTTACAAAGATATTTACAAAATATCTCAAAGTCATGTTGACTTTTGACAACTTGATGGATGACATCATCCCATGGTGCAACATGGATGATGTCATCATTTGTGCCAACATACTTTAGATATTTACAAAAAGAAAGTCGAAGAAGAGAGAGAAGAAGAAGAAGAAGCCACTATTCATCATTGTCATCCTGCAGCCGAAAGGGAGTAGCCTGCTTTTGCTGCTGCTCAAGTGACGAGATGTGAAATTGAGCGCGGTATTCCATGAACTTGCTAATCATGGGCCCTAGTTGATCCTGGGAAGGATCTTTGTGTCGCTCACTGATTGCCTCGTAAGTCTCCCACTCGTCTATGATCTTCTCTGGGAGTTTGGAATATTCTTTCTCCGCTTCTATGAGGAACCCGATGAAGTCCTGACAGGCCAACAGGTTATTGATGGACTCCGCGTCAAAAGTGACCTCTGGCCCCAGCCCTTGTGAAACGATCTCCTTGAAGATCTGGATGGTTTCCTCAACTTTTCTTAAGGTGAAGGAAGGAGTAAGCAACCCTGGAGACATGTTGAGAATGATTTGTTCCATTTGGTGCATCGTGTCCAGGGCTTCTTCCTTTACCTTATCGATCTTTTCAAGGACAAACTCCAGTTGATCCATCTGGTAGTCCAGAGTGGAAATGACTTTATTGAGGGCCCTGGGATGGCTGAAGACGCCGAACTTGACCAGATCTTCGACTGAACAGTCGAACATTTGTTGAAAGGTCTCATGCTACAGCCTAGCATGGTCTAACTCTTCTGATATGGGTCCTGCTAGTGCTTGGAGCTCTTTATTCACCTTGTTGATGTTCAAATACAAACCAGAGAACTCGGCGATCAATTTTTCACTGTCTTTGAGGATCTGGCTCCTCCAAGTGGAAAATGCCATACCCTGCTCGCCGATCTTTGCATATTCATTAATTTTATCCTGGTTCAGAGGCTCAGGAGTCTCGGTGGCAGTTGAGGGAGGCGCACTGCCCATCTTCTGTAAGGCTTGGAGCAGATGTTTGTTTTGCTCTTTCAGTAGCCTTTTCTCTTCTTTTGTTTCTTGAAGCTTCTTGCAGAGGGCATCGACTGCAGATAGGGCCTCTCCCTGAAGGCTTTCAGAAGACGTACCCATTGTGACCTAAGTCACTGTGTAATCTGTAGGAGACAGATCCTTTTTATCCTTGAGGGGATTGGGGTATGCGATCTCCATTACCCTCTCTCCCGAAGCACTCTGAGAGAAGCGTGTGACAGGCTTCTGTTTCTTCGCCCCTTTGGACGGGATTACGGAAAAGTCCATCGGAGCGATGGGAACTTTCCTTTTCTGCTGACTTAAGTGCTGGGAGATCCAGGCTGGACTTATGGGAGAAGGGCCAGAAACAGAGAAGGGGACAACTGCAGTAGTAGGAGGGAAAAAAGTGGAGACACTTGGAGGCGGCATCGAGAGGGAGGCCGAAGAAGTGCTCACGAGAGGAAGAGATACTACAGGAGAGGAAGACATAGGAAGGGAAGGCAGCTCAGAGATGAGGGAAGAAATGGAGGGGGACAATTCTGCAAGAGAAGAGAAGATGGACGAAGAAGCGGGAGGAATAGTAGAAGAAGGGGGAGAGGACACGACCAAAGGGATGATCGCTTGAGTCACTCGAGGAGGGGAAGGAGGAGAAGAAGAAGGGACAGAAGGGACCTCGGTAGTTGCAGCAGTGCCGACATCCTGAGTGGATGGGCCTATTGGAACATCCTCTTCTGCTTCTTTCTCTGGAGAAGCCAGAGTTACAACTTGTTCTGGTGCAACGGAAGGAGGACTTTCAGGAGCTTCCTCTTGAGAAGTGCTGGATTTGCCCTCTTTGCCTTTTCCTTTGCCCTTAGGCTGCTATTTAGATCGAGAAGGTGTGTTACCCAATGGGGAGGTTGTGAAATCAACCCTGAGGTAGATGAGTCCGTTCGTTCGGCACCAATGCTCTGTTCTGCGCAAAGTTTCCTTGACCCTTTCCTCAATTGTCTGAGGTGCTTTATTTCTATCAATCGCCGCAAAAGGCCAATCATCCCCACCTGTATCAAGATATACTTGATCCACTTCTTCCTCAGTAGTTTGGTAGCCTTTGGGGATGATGGCTACCCCGTATTGGATGATTTCTGCCAAGGCCAATCAAGAATGGTCCTTCCTCATAAGCTCCACCTCATGATATAGGTCGATGTAGATATTCTCGATCTGAGGGATGTGGATTGGATCGAGCTTAGCCCTCGGCAGAAAATTCCTCGGGTCGAAGGTGGGTCTTGCTGGGAAGTCATGTTTCAAATTGAGCAGCTCCAACTCTGCAAACATGTCTTTTGCCTTGTGATGAGAAAGACATGTATATCTACCCACTGTGAGGGGGAAAGGAGTTCCACCCTTCTTTCTTTTGAGGCACTTCTCATGGTAGGTGATTAGCTGTCTTGACAGCTCTAGTAGAATCAACTTGGGTCCAGCATACCTTGGCAGTCTAGTTGGCTCTCCTAAGAAGTTAGCTGCCCTCAGATAGGTGAATGTGGGGAATTAGGTGAACAGGGCCCCCCATTTCTTAGTGGCTGTCACTATGCTCTTGGTCGTGCGACCGTAAGTCATATTTGGCCTCAATAGGAAGATGATGAAGTAGAAAAATGCATCATTGATCTTGGTAAATTGAGGGATGCTATTTTCCAGCCTCAATTCTAGATAGTATTCATATATTTTGACCTGGGGCCAAACCCCACTCCGCATCAGAGCTGGATAGTCCCTTTCTGAAGTTGCAGCGTAAACAACATAGGAATTCATGTAGAATCTTCCCGTTGTGGAGAATTGTTGCAGCTGTTCTGATATCGTGCTACTTATAATTTCTGCCCATTCAAAGTGTTGATTAGGCACATTTTTGTTCATGGTTTCTAAATACCGCAGCATCCATTTGTGGAAAAAGTGGGCGTCAGGAAGCCCAAACACCCTGCTCAGGAACATGATGGTGTCACTGAGCTCCTCTGAAAAATCAGTGCGGTGAATGATTTGTGGCCAACGGGTCACTACCTTTTTATTCTTCAGATAGACTTCGTTCATCAGCTGCATGCACTGATCTTCATTGTCATCCCATGCCTTGATGCAATCTCCTTGGCTGACGGCCACAAAGTGTCGGTGATGAGGAATGCCGAGTATTATCTCAAAGTGGCGGGCAGTGAGGTTGATTACGACCTCGCCCTTCTCATTTACTACACACCTTGTGTCTTTATTATAGCACCGGGCAACCACCATCATGAATTCATTGTTAACGGCGCTGACTGGGATTCCCCCAGCAAAGTGCAGGGCACTGCCTATTAGCTTGTCCATCCACGGACCTCTTGTGACCTTCTGAGTCCTGACCCAAAATTCCTCCAAATCAATATGACCCAACTCTGAGTCTCTAATGTCCAGGTCACACTCGGCCTGGGAGTCGGGCATTCTGACCCTCTGATATTTATACTTCATTTCTTCCTCTGTGAGCTTGGCCTTGCCTTTGGATTTGGTAGGCCTCTTGCTTGATGTTGACATATGTTCTTCTGAGTTTAATTGCTGATTTGCAAGAATAAGACATGAAACCCAATCAAAGAAAGCCATGTCAGCTGCTTGATTTTCCATTGAATTGCTGACAGAAGAAAGAGTAAGCAATTTTGAGGCCTCGGGGCGCATGGCACACAGATATTGCAGATTGCAGAGCTAAATAGGTAAGGCGCACAGGAAAAAGGTGTTGCAAGGGAATAGGATGCGCCCGTGGTGCATGTATCTTTTACGTTACATGGAACTTCAGTGTGCCAAAGGTGCATATATGGTTTGTGTAACATGTGCTTTTGGCGCGCTTAAGGGAACTTGGCGCGGCGCATGGAGGGTCAACACAACATGATGTTGCTACGATGAGGAATGCGCCTGCATCTTTATAGCTTAACACTTGGCGCATATGAAAGAGCCGTTACATGGGCACAGGGTGTGCCAAAGGGCGCATGAATTCTTTATGTTGCATACAAGTTTGATGTGCCAAGGGGTGCATGGGAAGCATTTGCAGCATGCGAGGGAAGTGCGCCATGAGGGCACATCTTATTATGATGTAACAAGCAGGGAAAGCGTGCCATTGGCGCGTGTATCTTTCATGTTGCAGGGGTGACATATGCACCGAGGGTGCAACTGTTTTTAATGTTGCATGGCGAGCTCATGCGCCAAAGGAGAAAATAGTTTTCTTTTTAGTTTTGATCTCTCTCAAAGGTGTTTCCACATATGGCTTAGCTTTTATTAACAAGGTTCATTATAGGATATGAAGAGGTGCTATACCAAAAGGGTTTTCAAGCTATCATTTTTTAGGACAGAGCTTCCTCTTCCAGCAGATCTGGAAAGAGGAGGAAATGTGGAAAGGCAATAAGGGGGGGGGAAGAAAACTCATAATCTATTCTTTTCAATCCATACTGAACCAACCTAGGAGCCAAAAACTACAAAAAAAAAACGCATGAAAGACAAAAGGCCACTTACCCGGATATAAATGATGAAAAAGCGTGAGAACAGGTCCACAAATCAATTCGAAAGCGATGGGGCTAGTGTGCTGACAAGCTCAGAGAAAAATCACGTATTTTGCATTGGTGACAATGACAGCGCAGACGCGCCTATATATAAGCGAGGCAACAATAAATGTGCCACCAACTTTTTAAAGGGGCGCACCAAATGAGCTGTCGACATGAGAAAACATGTGCCCTTTGGCGCACCGAAAGACTTGTCAACATGAAGATACGTGCGCCTATGGCGCACTGGAAGTGGTGCTAACAGAAGGATATGTGTGCCTATGGCGCACCAAAAAGCGGCGCAACAAAAGATATGTCGACAGGAAGGCGCATGCGCCTTGGCACACGCAGGGAAGCCTCAACATAGAGAGGCGCACCAGAACGCCTGTGACATAAGAAGACATGCGCCAAAGGCTTTAAAGGGGGCACATCAAAAGTTGATGTTGCATAGTCATTCTATGCACCCGGCCAAAAGACCAAAAAATGACTAAGTTCGAAAAACCAGATTTCCCGGGAAGGGATTTTGCAACGTTCCGAACGCAAGGAGTCCCTGACGAGGGATCGGAACAAAATTTCAGTATGGTTATCTGTAAAATTTCCCTTGCCAATTTTACGGGATAATAGGCTACAATGTAGGCCTTCCTATTTGATTCCATGCTTCCAGAGTCAACACATTTACCTCAGTGCATTTATCTATCAAGATATTTCTTACTAACCAGACATCAATTATTGCATCGAGTGTAATTTGTTTATCAAATTCATGGTCATGAGGTGGTAGGTTTATAAGTATCTTCCTCTCACGCTCAACTCTGGTGCACGGTACCTTCTTACATAGTCATTCCCCTAGTAGAGAAATGCCATTCTCCTGGTGCAACATCTTACACACCTCTTTCAGATAATCCACATCCTTCTGTGGGAACTCAACATTCTCTGTACATTCTCTCACACGTGCATGTTCCTTTAAATATTGTAGTTCACCCTGCAGATCTCTAATGACTACCATAGTCTTTTGGTAGACTTACTTTTGATGCATTTTGTCTGGATACTTGACATGTATCACTTCCTACCTGGTAATGAGAGGCTTAGCCTTCAGATTCTCATGCGCACGTGTAGATTCGGCACACATTGTAACCAACATGGGTTGTAATTCTGGATCAAAAATCTTCTTATGCATCCATTGATCAACATTCACGTGTTACACCTTAATCATCACTACGCCCTTGTACTTTTTCTTTATTTTACTCATGTGCTCATATAGGTCTTATAAATCCTCTAACTTATGCTACTTCTAACACCATGAACAAGTTGTATTCTAAGGGCAATCTTGTTGGTAATGATCAGGTGATCTACAAGTGTAACAGGTTCCTCGGGTGAACTTGGATTTTTCATCACCACAAGCTCGACTTCGATATCCTCCTCGGAAGCCTCCATTTCTATTATCTCTATTATAACACCCTTCATTATGTTTTCCTTCTTACTCCTTTGATCCACTCATCACACTAGTCTGGTGCACTCCTGTTTCAATGGCTTCATGGATGTGATCAATCAGTCTAAAATCAACGGTGTTGTGGGTATGTGCATGAAAAATCTTACAATAGATGGACACATTCTTCTGAATCAAACGCTTCAAAAGAGGAAAATTTTGAACATCATAGTCCAAGCGAAAAACTTCACACTCTAGTAATATCATGTGAACAAACTTGCATGGAAAAATATCCTTAGTATGGCCCTCTACCTCACAATCAGTGCATCATATACCATTGTGTATCTCGTATATTGAGTTGGCATAAAACTTCTCTAACTATTTTTCCATGGATGCAATCCATGCCTCAAAAAATGGGCTTACTCCAATATCAACACTTCCAACCACCTCAATGCGTAGAGTGGATTACAAGGTCTCACATGGATCCACATATGTGTTATGAAAGAGTGCTCTTCGAAAAGGATTCAATAATCCTCCAACAAATTACTGTGCATGCTGACTAAGATAAATATTACAAGACAATTTAGACAACAAAGTCTTAAAGCGTGCATCATACTCCCTCACACTCTCAGATAAGCCCTGCTTGATATCCTTGAGTGCGCTGATGCTTTATTGTTCAAATTTTGGGATGTAAAACTCAGCCATGAACATATTGCATTAAGCATTATAATCAACCATAGTATGATGTGGATCATACTTCTGATAGCAACTATACACGTGCCCTTGCAGTGCAGTAGAAAATTGACTTGCCTTTCTATCTGAGGCTGTAATTGCCTTAACCTGTCATAATAGTTCAGACTTATGCACATGCTCTAATGCATCTTCAATACCTCTATACTCTGGTAAATAGAGAGTCATCTCATAGTAAACTTGTGGTGTCGACTGTAATGGGTTTTAAGGTGGTGGTTGACTCAGTGGTGGTTGTTGTGGATGTAGACCCTATCCACCAGATCCAGAACTAGAACTTCCACAAATGTTTCCTCTAGGTGGCTAACCTAATCCTCTTGATCCTTCTGCACCCCCTGCTATAGGCTATAGTCCAGTCGATGAACTTTCTTGTGTCCCATTTGTAGTACCAGACTAGACACCAACTATCTGCATGGTCGTAACTGCTATTGTAGTACTTCCAACGGTCCATGCACCATTATTCTATCCTAATGATGTGCCTAAAAATAACCCTACATAGGTACTTCAAAATAATGAGGTTGACTATGATGCCATGGGCACACTATTAACTTGGTCCCCTGAATTCAATACAAAGTGATATCTACCTATCTCTTCTTTCCTACCTGTACTATATTTCTTCTTAATGAATACCTATGGATCTTGAACACCATGCACAAGGGCTAGGTACCTAGGTGGGATCAGATGCACACCTATGGTCCTTATTCTTTCCTTTGATACACTCTCATTTGAGGACAAAGGGAATTATCTACTATGCTTGCCTAAAGTTGGGAGATCCTGATGCTACGTGTCCTCGTCTTCCATGATATCTTCAAAACCTTAGCGAGCCATTCTCCTCCTCAACTCTAGTGCCTCATCAATCTCACACGCATGTGACATGTCCCTCTCTTGTGCTTCATTCAACTTAAGTCATCTTTCCTCTCTCTATCTTTCTATTGCCTGGTTTGCCATATTTCTCCACACCTACTCCTACCCCTGTGCGTGGTGGGGGTTTAGCTAGCCATAGGGAGGCTATCTAAATATAATTCTATTATCAAAATATTTATTGATAAAGGTATAACATGCAAGTAAGATCATCTGGTATCGTAAAATAACTAAAACTTAACCTCCTCTAGACACAAATACGTAGAAATAATGTAATCAAATGTATAATTGCGCAACACTCTAGCTCACCAACGGTCTACAACTCTAGTCCATTCCACATATGCATTGAAAAGAATCTAGTAATCTTCTAGCATCTAGATCTTCAGCCTAGGAGCCCAACGCTTCCCTAAGGCATAAGCTACCAACGATTCATACAATTCTACTTGAAAGAAGCTAAAGAATGTTTCATAGAGATCATGAGGAAGATTATCTTCCACCCACAATCATGCATTGAAATCAGGTCCAATGCTATACCTCTATGTAAAATGATCCTGACTATCCTCTAGCCAACTTTCAATGCTCTCTAGAGTCAACTGATATGCCATCTATATGAAACATCCTGGAAAACAGTTTGATAAGAGGTCCCAACAACAAAACCGAAATGTAGCCTTTTATTTCACCTAAATGTTATGTGCGCTGATACCTCATTGAATAGAACTGAATGTTCACTCAAAGCATGTGCATCGACCTGGTCCCTCCTTTGTATTACTTATGAAGATGTTATCATACAAATACATGATGATAAAATAACTAAGTACTCATTCAATTATACCAAACCATTGCATATAAAAATTTGAAACACATATAATAAAGAAACATATTAGTTTAGATAACAATCAATACAAGTTGCACCATGAATTCACCATATTCAGACATGTCAATGATCATAATCCATTATAACAAAGTTATTACATCACATAAGCTAAATACATCATTATACAAGGCACTGGAACATGCGTGAGCATCAAAACCTAGCTGAACAACATGCTAGACTCCAAGACTATACTCAGATTCTACGGTGGTCCCAAAATAAGGGTGTACAACACACACACACACACACACACACACACACACACACACACACACACACACACAGGGGTGGGGACTTTCCCTTCACTACTTATGCACTCTCCTAATAATAGGCGTGCTCAAAATAGACTACATGCAAGCTTTACCAAACAAATAATAATAAACTATCCTATAAATAAAAACTGATTTGATGTTATTAATAGCTCGATCCATGCATGTCCTTCCATCTTCGATCCACATGTGCTTTTCCCCCAAAATAGACTTTCCTTAGCCGCCAAGCCTCTTTTATTTTCTCTGGTTTTGATTCATTACTTGGTCAACAATTTAACTCTGCCTTTATATTTTTAGCCCGTGGTACCAAAATCGGCTAAGTCCTAAAGTCTTTCTACTTAGGTGCGAATCTCTGCGCACTATCCCATTCTACCTATGCATGCTCCTTCGCACTGGCCTCACACGCGGCATGTACTTAGTAAATTTTTTCATGCAACACCCTTACTATGCAGTGTGTATACAAAGTAAGAAGCCCAAGGTGAAATCCCTTTGATATGTAGATAGATATCCCTTGATAGTAATTGTCTGCCATTATAATGGTATGTTTGTTGTGTTTATATAGGGATCTCTTTCTTAAATTTTGACACTAATGACCTGACATGCCGACTAGTACCTCAAGATATGAGTGGGAAAACCAAAAAGGATGACCTTAAATGTCAAAAAGAAGTTAAAAAATAAAGAGGACATGAGTGCCCAGGATGGGTAGGAGTGCTTGAGTGCTAGTGTCTAGAGACAATTGATGAAAAATGTGTGAATACTAAGAGACGTGGATGTCTGTGACTTGACCATAATTGGGTGTATGAGTGATATGTGTGAAAGATAAAAAACAATAGAAAAAAAACAACACAAGTAGATGGAATAAGAAGTGTGTCATCAGTGAATACTTTTCTTACTCAAGATTCATACATGAAACAACATACTTGGCGGTATAGTAAATAATAGTAAGTGTGTGATTTTATGTCTACACTTTCATGGGTCTCCAAAGAGCTCATCCATTTTCTCTTTTCAGTTCTAAACCCCTTCATTTGCAACAGTGGGATAAAATCCCCAAAACATCCTGAAAACCCTACCTATTTTCCATGGAAATAGAGATCAATATCTTATTGATCACATTCAATATGTATCCAACTATTGTGTCATTCACAATATAAAAGAATAAAATTTTCATCTTCGGCTTATTGTTTTATCATTCAGAGGTAAAGAAAAAGATTGTTATAATAGTTTGGCTCCACATTCCATTTCCATTAGGGATCAGATGGGAGAACAACTACACAACCGGTTCAAGGAGAATGCATATGTCATTTCTCTCATGGAGCACATTAGTAAAATACAACAAGCTTCAATAGAGTTCATATCAGATTTTGTAGGCATCTAAAATGTCGACATGATTAATTATGATTAATCTATCCCACAAATATCCCAACATCATCCATATGATAATTAATCACAAGATTAATTATTCTTATTTAATCTTTTTTATCATATTTACCCTTTATCGTTATTTATCATTTATCCCAAATCCTTTTAATCCATCATTATATCCCATCTTATCATTAATCACTTTTATTTCATTATTATATCATGTTATCCTATTATAATCCCTATTAACATTTTCTAGGTATTTAATATTCCTATATCTACCTACCCACCTACCCTACACATCCCTACACCTAGCCTTTCCGTGTAACCTCACCCCTAATCATCATTTATTAACCTAGTATAATTCTAATCTTAATCACATACTCCCACCCTAAATCTAGAGGCTTATATTTCTAGAAGCCTCTCTAAATCCCTCCTTCTATTGAATTTTTAATTCAATGTAAGCTTCTTCCTTCTATGAATTTTGAATTCAAATTCTAGAGCTTTCCACTCTTGAATCCTCTAATCATCACATGTATTCTCCACCATTGATCCAAATCCAACTTGGCTTCATTCTAGCCATTGAATCCTCCACCCATTAACTATAAATTAAGTTCTCCTCCTTCGTGAGAGCCAAGGGATCCAATCCATAGAAAAAATATGCTCTTTTATTCATCCAATCAATCCATTCTATCATCACTCTATCATCCAATCTATCAATCATCATTCACCAATCAAGAAATCCGAGAAAGATCAAGGGGAGGTGCTAGTCAAGTTTTTCCACTAAATCTGAAGTAAATCCAACAATAAAGAGAAAATCCAACACATCAAAGGAGGAGGTTTACAACTTGTAGGTAAGTGCAGTTGTTTGTCTCTTTTCCCCTTTCAATCCATTGTTGTATTTGAGGTTTTGTTTGAGAATATTAGATAAGGAGAAAAACTTGTTGGGTTTTCTTGCATTCACAAGCTAATATTTTCTTACATTACATATTTCAACATCAAGGTCTTAAGGACATGGCTCAGAATCCATCAAGAGTTTAGAACCTCATAAGGTATGACATTCTTGTATTATTTGAGGTCCTTAGATGTTGATTTGGCTATATTAATCCAAACCCTAGGAGGTATTACTCTTCCTCAGGATTTTGCAATTACATTGCAAGCTGAGAAGATGCTCATTCAGGATGGTCAAAGGAAATCCATCCCCATTTCTTCTATTCTTCCCTCACCATCTCAAATTCTCCTTTCCCCATGTGCAAATCAAGAAAAATCCATCGTCTCATTCCAAAAATAGGAAAGTCCTTTACTTCCTAATTCCCCTTTTGGTGATGTACAATTCTATCACACCCAAAATATCCCCCACGATCTGTAAATTTTCTCTCCATCTCCATCCAAGGCATTATTCATCTCTCCAAGACCTTGTCACAGTGTTTTGAGAAGCCCTAGTGTTCCAAAATTTTCCCCAATACTCTACCCAACCTGCATTGGTTATCCTACGATGCAAGTAGATTATGATGTTTGTTACTTCCATGGAGAGGAGGAACCATGGAGTTAAGAATATGTTTTGGAGGAAATTTTTTCTTCCCCAATGGATCAAATTAGAATTTCAAAGCCCAAACCATCTCTGCTTGTAGGTGAAATAAAATAGTAGCCTTTCCCCAATGCCTCATCTCCAATTAATTCCGCCAAGGATGATAATTACATATTTGTCTAAGAATGGTGTGAAGTTGACTAGGATGATGAAAAATATGGAAATCCACAAAGGGAGGTAGTTAGTGGAATAAAAAAGCATGCGACTTTGAAGATGATAATTTATAATGGGTTGTGGGTTGAGGAGAAAGTGTTTTAAACACTTATGACATCCACATGTATCAGGAAGAAGATTTTCCAAGTGAGAAAGGTGAAACAACTGAGTGTAATGACCCCCTATTACTCTACATGCCTTGAATTTGCCTCACTTTTGGTAGAAAATCAGGCTGGGGTATAGAATGAAGATGAAGGAAACTTGTGCCCCAAAGTGGAAATAAAGATGTCCATGTAAGAGAAAGAAAAACCAAGTCCAGATCAGCTTGTGGAGATCTGCAATAAAGAGGAAATTGTCTCTAATAGCTCCATTTTTGGATTTAAGTGTTAAAAATATGGGAAAACCATGCAAATCAGCGAAACATTTCAAAAGAACTCCTGCCCAATCAAATAGTTGGCTGATTTAGATTCAAACTTCAAGTTGCCATCGGTCATGCTCATTTCAAGGCATGATGAAGATCATCAAGAAATCAAAGGTCAACGTCAACACATCCATCCAAATGTAGAGCAACTTGAGGAGTTATACATTATTTTCTTAGTTGATGCTTTCACCAATAATGAAGTGTGGGCTATGCATACACTTCCACCATGTGATTTAGTTGCAAAACTGATCCCATGGCCACATTTTGTAAGATAGGGAAGCTATTTCTCCCAACATGTATTAGGTTTTGTATATCTCCCTTTGTCTTTGGTTAGAGTAGGGTAGATTAGGTTTACTTATTGTAAAATAAGTGCATTATGTACACTCTACATGTTTCCACTTGGAACATGTATGATTTTCATGTTTGTATATAGTTTTGTGGGACTTGTTGCTTTTTCACAACCCAGTTTCATAACAGGTTCCATGGTGAAGTCAGATAGCTGGAAAAATCTTTAATATATATTCTTCCGACCCCATAAGATCAAATTTAGTTCAGTGTTAAGTTCATGTGGATTCAAGAGACATATTTTAAAAGTTTTAGATTAGTTTTCTTCAAGGTTATGATTAACTCCATGTCTAATGAATTCTGTAAGGCTACTGGTCTTTATCATCTAGCAGGTAGATGTCCCCTAGAGGTCACCAAACTGTTGTATAAAATTACACCCCATGTGATTTTGAGCAACTCTTCAAAAATCGTCTTAGTCATTTTTACTCAAGAAAGTTATACAAGACTAAGTTAGTCATGTCGGCGGAGTGCAGTCACATAGTGTTCTACAGGTTCTCCTAATCAACAGAATAAGGGAACATCAAGTAGGGACTTCTGTAGATTTTTTTACGGAGATAGTGTTTTGCATAGGTTGGTAGGTATTTCACTGCACTAAGGAAGTCAATCTTTCAGGTGCACCAAATCAATCTCTCATGGGTTATAGGTTGATCAAAACACCTCGGGGTTTCATGCCTATGAAAAAGTTAGAAAATCAGTTAAGGAAAAAATCTGCGGAGCGAAGAGTGGAAATGAAACCTAGTGCTTTGCATCATATAATAACACAACTTTGTACAAATGCTAAAGATATAACATTCTGCAGAGTTTGTTAATTCCATGCACAAATGATGAAATATTCCAAGAAAATACATGATACATGAAGGAGAAGTTCAAAGGGCCACGTAGTAAAGGAAAACAAGTTCAAATGTGACTAAGGTCAGAAACCACGAGACACAAAATTAGTGTCATATGGGTTTCCCAATTGCAGTGTTGCGCGGCTTCTCTTACAGCTGCAGAATGAAGGACATGGTCTTAGGTCAGAATGTCATGTAAGAAGAAGGAATTACCTTCGCGGAATAGCCAAAGTATTAAAGACAAAGTGCATAAGTTTTCAAAGATGTGGTAGAAGCCATGAAACATCCAAAGTTGAACAATAAGGGAATCCCCGAAACATCATAAGTCCACAGGAAACACATGAGCCACACCTAATTTGAAAATAAACATTTAACCACTCCACCAACTAAAATTTAATGGAGTATGGGTGATGTATTCCTAAACCTGTAAATTTTATGGTATGTGATTTGAGCCATATCAGGTGCTGACACTTCTCTGCAAACATTTGTGGCAATTAGTCCGTGGTGGTTGAATCTCTCTCATGTTGGCACCTCTCTCTCCTTCTCTATCCATCATCTCATTTATCTATAAGTACATAACTCATTTATTGTAAAACAAATCCATTTATTTTGTAATGAAACCATGTCAAAATGGTGGTTGACTTCTCACAAGTTCTAGACCTCATATTTTGTTTCCGTGATATATTTTATGCCTTCCTCCATGAGTGCAATGGTCTATGCATCCTTTAAGCAATAAAATCTCATGTTTGTGGCTAATCTTTTCCCTATGCTTACATTTATTGCATTCTTTCCTCTCCATTTGCTTCTCTAGTATGTTGTGCATGTTTTTTACTTGCAGGATTCCATTTTTGTGTGTTGTAAATACACGGGAAGGGATAGTTTGTGTGATTTTGGGTCTATGGCATGTTTATATGCCTATCCTCTTGCTTTTTCTTCTTTTTCTTCCCCTCCTGGAGAGTGATCCACCTTATTTTTTGGTGATATCACCGATCCTTTTATCTTAGGTTTTTATTTCTGCATCTCTCTCTTTCCCTCTCTCCTTAGTCCCTTGGACGTGTTAGAGTGGGATAACTTAGGAGTAGTATAAACATTAGGTTAGATATGTATAATAACTAACCTTCTCTGGAGGTTTGTCTCAAGCTGCAAGTACCACACTTGGAGACAGTCCCATGTTGGCCCAAAATTCTTGATCTACCATGATCAAATCTAGGGTGTAATTTTGAGCTTCAACACTAACTAAAGTGGATAGTTTTGCACATGGATGAGAAATATGAAAACTGAAGGTTTTATCTTGTCAAGTTGAGTTTGTATATGGATTTTTTATATTTAACTCCTAGAATTTATCAACATATCAGTGTGTATGAATAAACAAGTTAGACAAGATACCTCAGGATGTACTGAGTGAGGATAGAAAGAGTGTGTTTTTCTTAGCAAGAGTGCATTGTCAAAACCAACAATGTCAAAGAGTAAATTTCCAAATTTGAGTGTCTACACTTATACACACATCTTAAGCCTAATTTATATATCCTTCTCTCTTTTACGTGACTTGCTTAACTATGCACATTGATCAAACTTTCATATACTCAGTTGCATTTATCTGAATCAATGTATCACTCTTAGACATTTATACTAGAATGGGTATAATATGAGTTCTTTCCTTACTTATTATTAGGTTTAATAATTTTTTAGGTAGAATATTATGAATATATTAATCCACATTAACCATATAATCTAGAATACAACTATTAATATAACGAAAAATGATAGAACAATGAAACAATAATGTAAAATATAAGAAGGGATGAGTACTTAGCTGATTTGAGAGGTACATAAGTGATATGGGTATGATGACTAGATAAAAGAGCTTGTGAGAATCTAGAATAGCTTTGTTCTTGAGACTATAACTATAAAATTCTCTTGTACAAAACTGTACAACTAGTATAATTTGGTCTTGCTTCTCATGGTTTCAAACTTGTGAATGACGGGGTTATGCAAATTTGGGTGTTTTTCAGCTGTTTAGAACTTACTTGCATTGTATATCACTAAGGTTCACACAACTTAAAAACCACCTATTATTTACACCCTTTTTAATTTATATGTTATGGAAATACACAATTTTAAGAAGGATATAAGGGTTGTTATATGGGTTTATTCTGATTAATTAACTTCAAACATTAATCATGCAATATCAGAAAAATGCATCAATACCTGTAACTAGTGATAAAGATATGTTATAAGCTTAAAAACATAAGAGGAGAGATGCACTTATCTATATAGGATGAAAAAAGAGATATCTTGGTGTGCAAACTAGATAATTTGGGAGTAATGAACCTAAAGATGCTTGGTTATTTAGACTGTAGCTAGAAAATACCATGATATGGAACTGTAAAACTCTTCTAGGATTGAATGTATGGACTTGGACCTTTTGTTTTGGTTTGGACATGCTCAAAATTTTTCTCTGTAACTTTATGTTCCCTTCAATTTATTGGAAATGTGTTGTTGTCAAACCCTAATTGTTACACAACTGTGAAACCCTCTTAATAGTTTTAATAGAACTCAAACCCAATCATGGGTGAAAGAACCTACAAGATGGTTAGTGTTTGGGTTGAAGTGCAATCTATGCACCTCCTACATTATAAATAATTAAAATTTCCCTCAAATCACATATAGTTCTCCACCTAGCATTTGATATTTATATGGATGCAACCAGATTGGAAACTTGAACCATGTCGACAATGTTTAAGATGACTTTTCTCTTGTTAAGACATTGGATTGGGATATTTTAGATACTGCAAAATGAGGGAAAGTAAACTCCTTGACCTTATTGAGTGCTTTATAACTGTAGTAGTGACTACCCTAATGGATGTGCACCAAATTTGGGAAGATTTAGGGAGAATTGAGAGCCTTTTGTGTTAGTATTTGTAATGAGAGATCATGAGAGTGCCAGGTGAGTAAATGAAGTGATATTAACTTTCTTATACATGGTTTATAAGGTAATTTGTTATGAAAAGGTTGACCTATGGGATAAAATGATCCAAAAAAGATAACAAAATTGAAATCAAGGTTAGAGGATGTGTTAGTCCAAAACCGTAAAGGTTGGTTAGGACTTGAAATTACATATTGACCACGCTGTATGGTTTCAGACAAGAAGTTTGTGAATGTAATTTGAAAGATGTATTGTGATAAGAAAAAGATGAATAATGATTTTTTGCATTTGTATTTAGAATGTGATGACACATCAGTGTGTAGAAATAAAAAATGAGAGATAGACAATAAGAATGTGAATATTTGTCTTAGTAAAGGAGAATTATCACAACTAGTAGAGTCAAAAGTTAAATTTATAAGTTTAAGTGTCTACATTCCCCCCATTAAGTATGAAATGAAAATTACATGGTTAAAGGAAAAGATACCTGATTATGTAGACAATATTTGTCTTTTTTGAGAGTTTTTTGTTGTCTAGATGTGTTGGTGTTGGCATGCTATATGGTGAAACCTGCAACACATAGTGTAGTCATTGTCCATCGTAGAAATTAAAGTATAATTCAAATGTAAATATAGAATTTGAACTTGCACAAAGTGAAATGAAGAGATGAAAAACATAGAAGGAATACACATGTTGGCTTTTTGGAGGGAAGAGATCTCATTCTTTGCTTGTACTTGAAGATTTGGATTGTACTGTTGAACTTTCCTAAGGATTGAGGGTGATTAGTCTCCAATTGTGTTGAAGGAGAAAATTGTAGTATTAAGTGTGTGTAACATAATACCAAATAAAAGGTAGAGATATAAGGAGATAGAGGTATCAAAGCACCCCATGAAGGAATAATACCATGTATCAAAGTGTTGAGTAACCTTAATATCTTCCCCTTCAAGAGGATATGGAGGAATGCCTACAAATAACTTAGCTACTTTGATACCTTTTATAGCCCCATAGACCACACTTCTGCAGATGAATCTAGGCCCAATATTTTATATATAGACATAAATTATAAAAGAGAATGGGTGCTCACATGTTCTCCCCATGTGTCACATAACTGAGTAAGAGTTTGTAATATATTGAGCTAATGATCGAGAAGGAGACTCATGCCCTCAAAATCTCATATTTATAACTAAAAATGAGCACTGAAATGGAAAAAGGGTGAAATATTCATGCCCCTTGTAAAATGGTTTGAATTGTGTCAACTGAGTGTGAAATTATGTCAAAGACCTATATCTATAAGTGGAAATATGACTATGTATAAAAATCTAGTGAAATTGCCCCCAAGGCTAAATGTGTGGGAGGGTCAGGACCATCCATACAGTTTTGACCATACTCTATGTTTTTGAACTTGTGTATTTTTTCCCAATTTCAGTGTCTGGAGATGTTTATGAGGATTTGTGCCTTGTAAAAACTTGTGCATGAACCCAAATATATATATATATATATATATATATATATATATATATATATATATATATATAGATGTAAAATATGCCTTAGTGAACGCCCCCTCTTTTGAGGTGCACACGATAAAACATTTGGGCCAGTGAATCAAAAGAAAAGATGTATCCATGTTTGATAAGTTTGATAATCCATGTATGAAAACATAAAAAAGATGAAATGGTGGCCACATTTGAGAAAATTTTCTTGCAAAAAGGGGTTGTACATGGTGGCAACCATGACACATAAAGAAACAAGAAAAAATAACAAAAGTAGTAGCAAGCACTCATGTGTAATGAAATAGGCATAGAGAAAAAGCAATAGTCAATTGAGCAAATAGAAGTAATAAGAAACATAAAAAGGTAACATCAAGGTATGAAGTCACAAACATAGCACACCCATGGTGTCCCAAGAAAATCAAGGCACTTATGTCACATACAAGAGAAGCAATGTCATGTAAGAAAGGCATATGTCCACAAACACGGGACACTCACAATTTCATAAGACAATCATGTCACAAACAAGGTATGTTAACACAACACAAGCCACATGTGTTAGCTCAAAAGATAACAAGTACACACTATATTTAATTATAGACACTAAAATTTGGAAATTTACTCTTTGACACTGCTAGTTATGAAAATACACTCTTGATAAGATAAATACAACATCTTTATCCTTGCTTAGCACATCCTAATGTCTCTTGTATAGCTTGTTTATCCTTACACACTGATATGTTGATAGATTATGAGAGTTCAATGCATAAAATCCATATACTAAGTCAACCTAATAGGATGCACACCTCATTTATCATGTTTCTCATTCCTAGTCAAGGCCGTATAATTTGGTTAGGAATTTATATTTAGTTTTGCACCTACATATCCTCCATCTTTACTTTCAGTTTCACATTCTTCGATGGATATTTTACTCCCTTTGGCTTGACCTTGATTTTATAATTTACCCTTAGAACCCTATATAAACAAGTTAACACTACCTCATTTTCTAACCTGTAAATTCTACGCCACTACATTGTTACACTCACTTCCTATTCTTGTAAAAGGCACCACAAGATCCTAAATCTTGGAAAAGCACATTCACAATCATTTGGTAGAAATAAAAATATTTATTAAGCTCCTTATAAGGTCAAGGAATCATCCTTTCTCATCTACGAGCACTTAAACATCTCTTCTCCAAGTATTTTAGCAATAAACTCAACTCAAGCATTGTCAAAGAGATTTCTAAATCTAATTGTATTCATGTAGATATCATGTGCTAGGTGGAGAACAACATGTGGTATGGGGCCTCTTTGGAGTAGTTCCAATGTTGATAATGCACGGGGGTGACCACAACCTAACTAATGTTTGTTTTTAGGGTTTCCCATCGATTTTTAGGGTTTGAGATCATGTTCAAAATGATCAAAGGGATTTGCAACATGACTAAAAAACTAGGGTTTGATAGTGACAAACATTTCTAGGTAGGTGATAGTCTTAGAAAGTTACAGAGCTAGAATCAAAGCAGGTCCAATACCATATAGTAGGGTCAAGACTGTACATACGATCGTCGTAGAGTTGTATGGTCCTACCCAAGTCAGTTTCTAGTCACGACTCCCAGAATGAAGTATCATCAATATAAGATACCATTTTAGCAATGTACACTCCCAGAACTTCCTAGATCCATATGTACATAACTAAGTGCATTCATTTTCTTGTGTTTTCAAGTTCCTATCTTGTTTCGTACAATAGTTATAAGTATTAATACATTGTTATGATGATAGATAATTAATTTTTGGAAGTTATTAATCAAAATAACCCCATGTAGACCCCCTCACATCCTTTAGTGTACTTAATTCACTAATACAATTTTCACATAATATAATAACAATATAAACATTTTGGTGAACCCGACTTGTGAATCAACATTTTTAATGTTTTTATTCTTCACTTTTGGTGCTATATCTATCTTTCTACTCTACCCCATCATGTTATTATTTCTAATGTTTTGAGATATTTGAATCAATCCCGTAGGCCCACATGCTCACACTTGGGATTACAAAGGCGACCCATTTGTGCATCCTTATTTTGATCACACCATTGAGATTCCTAGTGTTTGGTCTTATTCTATATAGAATATATTTTCTAATAACATATTCACTATTAATGTTGATCCTATCTAAGGAAAATTCTCCAACAATAACCCCGACACTCATTCTCATGACCTTCCCAAAGATGAGGCACAACATTATACACATTTTTTACAAGATAATCCCACCAATATTAATCTTCTTCTTTATGTTACAAGAGATCAACTTAAGCACACTTTACTATCTCATTTACAAACCTTTGTTATTCTTACATCTACAGTGCCTACATCCATGAGGCTACATAATATTTAGATGTATAATGTCTCTATACCTCTTTCTACAACCAATGTTGTTACTACACGTCATATATCCAATCATAATGCTTCACACACTTCTTCATATAACACACAATCTCTTGAAACCCTTGTTCATAAGTTACAAGCTCAAATATTACAATTACAACAAGGTGCATCCCTTTCTTTTCATGTTATGGATTATACCCATTGTTTCATACCCCAATTGTACACGAAGTGGTTTCTTACCATTTTATTATTAGTTTTGCTGCTCCTAAAATCTCTACCTATGATGGTAAAGGAGATCCTGCTAAACATATTCAATCATTTCATATGACTTTCTTTGATTACTACTCACCAAAATATTCAGTAGTAGTCTTAACAAATTTGCACTATAATGGTTCTATGATATCACCACACATTCAATGTGATCTTTTATTTCTTTGGAAAATAAATTTTTGGCACAATTCTTTATCAACATTGGGGACAATGTTTTTTACACACAACTATCTAAGATGCAACAAGGATCTAATGAATCTATCAATGCTTATGTCATACAATACATGACCATGCTTACTAAGATTATAAATATCTTAGATGATAGTGAATCGAAATATATTTTTACACAAAGCTTGCTTTCTCCTTTGCAAGAATTGGTCATATTTGATGAGTTTCAATATTTTAACCACCTTTGTCACACCCTTAAAGAACACGAAGCTAAGTTGTTACATATGAACAAAATCAAGTACATTGCTAGCACTCCTACTACATCTAATGCATTTACAAGTAAATTCACATTCAAAGATAAGAGAAATGATACTAAATATAATTCTAAGGACACTTTTAATAGTATTGCTTAACCTACTAAGCTAAAACTCCAACCTACATGACGAGAGTTCATTATGTTACCTTGTGCCAAAAAAATTATATTAAAATGATTGCTTGAGTGTAATATCATGTATCTCCCTCCATCATTTGAGTTTGATGTGAGAAATCCTCAAAGTAAGAGTTTCAATCCAATGTTTACTATGATTATCCTAAATGTATTGGTCATGTCATTGATCAGTGTATCAAGCTTTGTATTTGTAGACACCCATAATTTAGCTCCATCAATCTAAATACTTAAATTGCGTTAATTATACAATTAATGACCTTCCATTAATTAAACCCCTTTCTACTTGAATTAATTAATTATTCTTAATTAATTAAGTTTCCTCTTCTATTAGATAAATAAATCATCATTTATTTGATCTAAACTCCTTCTATTCCCTAAATCATACTAATTATTCTTCTAAAAATCTTCTATAAGCTTGCTCACCTATTAATTAATCATTTGGGTTAATTAATAAATATCCTCAAACCTCATGAGCCACTAAAGGAAAAACTAAACTCTCCTAAGGTTGACTCAACCCTCTTTCAACCATAGTCATCCCCAACTAACTCAACCTTGCTATTATCCCACATGTAAAGGGATGTAAAGCTTATTTTATCCATTGGGCTATATAAGGAGCCCTTCCTCTTACCTTTCTACTTGCACCTAAATGATCATAGAGCCTATACTATAGCCATTTTATCATCTTAGAGCATTCTTCCATTAGAGGAGCTAGCTATCTTCATTTCTTGCATTCATCCATCCAAGTTTGAAGTCATATGGAGATATGTCAAATGGTCTTGTAGCCATGGATTGACAAGACTCCATTCTTGAAACCTTGGGATTCAAACATACAATCAACCCTTTTGATTGCTAAGGATCTAAATAGGTTCATTTCATTGATTAGCATTCAATAGAGATAGAGATTAATTGCTTAGCATATTAGTTTGGATGTTTATTCATGTTCTAATGCAAAGATGTTG
The DNA here is from genome assembly GCA_019776745.2 of Taxus chinensis. NCBI lineage: Eukaryota > Viridiplantae > Streptophyta > Pinopsida > Cupressales > Taxaceae > Taxus > Taxus chinensis. Next base: position 303,819,478 of record CM034146.1, read on the forward strand.
GTAGATTAGTCTTGTTTAAGCTCTAAGCATGATGGTGCATAGATTTTAGTTTAGCTTTGTTTTATAACTACTAGGTGTTAGTTCTAATTCTCTTTGCATAGCTAACTAATTCTTGCACACATTTGGCATGCCTGTGGGATGGATCCTTAGTCCCTTAACATTGTGGTTCAAATTTTGTTGTTATTTCAATTTTTGGCTAACCCTTGATATGCACATGTGTGAATTAATGTTGAATTTCTTATGATTTTTACTAACTTTACATGTGTTGAGTCTTGCTTATAGATCTAATTTAGATGGGTTCTTGTCAATTTTGAGCTAACTTGCCAAAAATTTGATATTTTTGAGATCGATTACATCATTTCCCATGTTTTGACATCACTTCTAGGTACATGCGTACACAAAAATGATAGAGGCGCGTACACATCCAAACCTGAGCGTAGGTACCAAAAGGATAGTGTACATGTCTAGAGTCTAGCGTATGCATCATTCTACCAGTGTACATGATATTTTGTCCCCTATGTTTTTCTGTTTTTCTGTTTGCTGGTGCATATGCCTGAGTCCCAAGTGTACACATTCATACTTCAGCTGTACCCATCTGATGTTCTTCTGTTTGACCCATTTTGACTCTTGAGCGTACATGTCCAAAGTCTAGCGTATACATCTCACTGCCAATGTACATGAATTTATATCTTCTGTGTTTTCTATCCTTTCTGTCTGCTAGTGTATACGTTTAGACCCTGGTGTACATGCCTATACCCGAGCGTACCCATCTACTAGTGCTATTTCTTAGACCATTCTGTCTATTAGCGTATACATCCAAAGGATAGCATACACAACTCTTGACCACGTACCCATTAGCTCACTATCAGTTTCCACAGAGGGCATACATGTCCTGAAGGTAGGTGTACACACCCAGAGTTGAGCGTACACATCACAGTTCATATTTGAGATTTACTTTAAAATTTGCAAACAAAAACATGTTTTCTAGATTTATTGACTCCTTGTAGTTTTAATTGAAGATTAAATTCTGTTTTACAGGGTTTATTTGTATATTTTTGCTAATGTGAATTGTTTAAGGTTTAAATGAACATTACATGCTTAATCATGAGATTGGAGTCATGTATGCTCTTCCCTCACACCTTCTAGGTGATCTTGGGAATCAGAAATGATTTCTATATCTCTTTTTCCTTTGAAAAACATTTGAAAAGAATGTCAAATTTGGTTAAAATGAACAAATTTTGCGTTTGAATCAAGTATTTTCCATTTTTGATTTTGTAGTTGGATTTTACGTCACGTATGCTCTTCTCTTGCATCCTAGGATGATCTTGAGAATTAGAAACAACATTCATCCTCTTTATGTGTATGGAAAACTACTAAATCCATCGTGCAGGACCTAAACATTTGTCAAAGAATGAAGGATTGAGACAAAACAAAACTACTAATACAGTTTCTGTGCAGGTTGGAAAATGGTGTTCAAGCAAACCACATTAAGTATAAAAGATAAAAAATGCACCATAATCAAAAGACTGTATTTGGAGGTTCAGATAAGGGTATGCCCCATCTGCTTAACTAGGACATAACCCCTTTGGCATAAGCCTTAAGCTATAACAATGGGGGTGGTCCTAGGAACCCCAAAGTAGTCCACACAAGAGGGAACCTTGTGGATGAAATGGGAAGTGCTCTGCACTACCTACTTGACTAGTGATACATGTAAGAATTAGCATCAAAGTTATCTGTATCACGACCCCAATGAGAGTACATGATGGATGAATTTATTGCCCACTATGCTTGAAGGGGGTAAAGTAAATCCAGGAGATACTCCTTGGGAAACCTTGGCAAACTGAGCTCACATCTAGATAACTTGTGACACCTAGTTGAGTGAACCACCTAGGAGGTTATCTTGTCTAGGAGCCAACTTTGACCATATCAAAACCAATTTGAGTTGAGAGCCATCACAAAGGGAGAACTTTCTTGGAATCGAAATCTCGTTTGTCAAACAAGAGGAGATCCCATTAAATTTCAAATGGCACATCATTCATCACAGAGATTGTGAAGAATTTATTTTTCTTAGTTTTTCACTCACCCTAAGGTGAGACGAAACTCTATTGAAGTGACACAAAACTCTCTTCAACACCAATTGATCTACTTCCTTCACTTTCTTTTGACACTTTGTTGATCAGAAGAAGAGTGACTACCCTTGTGTTACTAATTGATTGTATTCACCACTTTTGTGTCCATTTACACTCATCCATGTTTGCGGTTGAGTTGTTAAACGTCTAAAGTGTGTGGAGACATTTTCATATCATTGGTAGCCTTTTTGATCTTGATACCCAAGTCAAGATCATCAATCGTAGTTAGGCTTGATTCATCATCTTGATTCTCCTTTGAACTGTTATCTTGCTTATATCGTATCACAACAATTTTGATACTTACGTCTTGTTTCTTGCAAACTTGGCCTAAGTGTCTAGATTGTAACGTTACGCTACACACATTCTAACAATTCCTTGGTATACTCTAGCATTAGTTTGTTTCAAAAATTACCTCAATTTTGAAAAGTGTTGAGTGTTACCATTTGTGTGCATTATATCAATATCATTTTGATATTAATACCTTACTTTTCTGAAAATTTTGGTTAACATATCTTAGTGGTATTGTTGTGTCACTCACAATCGTAACTACCACTTTTTGAGATATAGGTCTTGATTGGATTCAAGCTCACTTTTAGTATACTTTGTTTGGGGATCGTATTAACTTTTTGTTATTACTTACGCCTTGTTCATTTATTTGAACTTGACATAAGTGGTGACATTTTGTTAATCATCTTAAACACCAACTACCATTTGAAAAACAAAACTTAGGAAGTATGACATTTTGATTGATTGGTCTAAAAATGAACATTGTGTGATTGTATCTTGTTTGTCACTTTTGACTTATTCTTTTAAGACAATCAATTTGACACATTGATCCTTTGACATTCATCATTCTTTGAACTATTGACATTCTTTGACATTTGTAAACTTCCACTTAGGTTTGATCAATACCTTTTGAACAAATTCAAAACACCTTAGTGAAGTTCTCACACATCATGGCCCCCAAAACAAGATTGGGAGCTAAAAGACAAGTAATTGAAAAACAAGCATGGGAAACATCGAACAAACAAGGGTCAAATCCCTTTATTGGTCATGATTTAGGACCTCTATTTTCTCCATAGAAAAAGAAATGGAAGACATGATAGATCATAGTGGTGATGAGGCAAGATCACCACATGTGGAGTTTGACTTTGACCCCGCCCTATTAGATGAATTCCTTTTCATAAAAAAAGATAGGGTACTTGCGAGAGTGGTGGAATTAGGTGCTAGAATGCCAACAGAACATGAAACTATTCCACCCACAAATGAGGCTAATGAGGAAGAACCACCTCTCATTAACATGGATGACATCTTAGCACATGGACATGCTTCCACATCAAACATAGAAAAAAACAACATGGTGGGTTATAAATTACCATTCATCAAGGTACCACGTAGAGTAAGAATAGAACATGAAAACATGGAACAACCCCCATTCAATGAAGATGAAGAAGAACATCATGAGGAAGAAGTCACTATACCACAACAAATTCATAACCTTAGTTGACAATTAGCTTTACTAACATCTCATGTACAAAAAGAAACAAACAAAAATGTACATGGGGAGAAACCTAAGGACAAAAATAGTGAATTTCACATACAAAACCAAGAAGGAGGAACATCAAAATATAGTCACGTGTATATGCCAGCTTCTCCCACTAAAGGAGAAACTTCTTTCTCAAGAACTACAATTTATGAAGGTAACGCTCACAAGCCTTCAAGAAAGTAATGGGAGAAATAACAAAAGGTATCAATACAAGGAGTTATGCCCCCATCCATTTGATAAGGATATATTGCTTCAACCCTTTCCTAAGAAATTTGACATGCCAAAATTTGACAAGTATAGAGGGAAAGGTGATCCATGTGATCATGTGAAATATTTTTACATGGCATGCCAAGAAGTGGCCTACAATGATAACTACCTCATACGACTCTTTCCAAAAAGTCTAGGAGGACAAGCCTTGGAATGGTTTACTCTATTACCTCGTGGGTCTATCTTCATATGGCCTAAACTGACAGAGAGGTTTCGTGCGAACATTTCTCATACAATATGGAAAGTGACATAACCATGTCAGACTTATGTAACACTAAACAATGTCCAAATGAAACCTTCACAAGTTTCCTACAAAGATGGCGGGGGCTAACTAGCCGCTTCCCTTGCTCAATCCCTGAAAAGCAACTTGTTAGCATATTTGTACCAAATTTAAACTTGGACATCACTTTTCATTTACAAATGCATTGTGTTTGGAGCTTTGAAGAGGTCATCAAGAAGGGCATACAAATAGAAAAATATATCATTACAAAAGGAACAATCAAATCATCTTCCAAGGATAATCAATCTACCAAACCAACGGACAAGCCAAATATATTTAACAAAAACAAGAATGTGGTAAGAGATAGAATCACAAATTCCAAACGTATATAAGCCATCCAAGTTGGTCAACCTTTTAAATTGACCAAAGGGCCGATCCAACCACCCGCCAAGCGTAGAACATTCACTCCTCTTAATGAGTCTTTGTTTGTAATATTGAAATAATTGGATGTAGTCCACATGGTGACTTATCCTACAACACAACCCTTTGATGAAAATGCTCCTAAACCTTCATGGTATAAAGAGCATGAATATTGTGATTTTCATCGTGTAAAGGGACACAAGACAGACAAGTGCCTAAGACTTCGCCACTACATCCAAGATCTTATTGATAATGGAGAGATAGAAGTTGATCCACCAGAGAAAAATCAAATGCCAAATGAAAAGATGGGGATATTCAAAGAACCATTCCCTAAACATGATAAACCAAGTGAGAAGAAGTTGGATCAGGGAGAGTCATCCCAAAGTTACAAATCCGCAAACTATCTGTATACCAAAAGTGATAACAATCATTACGACTCACTCATTGGATGTGTTTGATCTTCTGATGAGCATGTGAATACCATTAGGATCAAGGGAAAAGATTGCACTGCGGTAACAAGGTGCACTCATCTCATGATCTTAGAACCTCCTCTGTTTACCCCTCAAGATGGTCAGTACAACATCTTAGAGAAACTTGAGAATACATCTGCTAAGATTTCAATCTTAGATCTTCTCAAGATATTGAACGTACATAAAGACATCCTTTTAAAAACCCTCCAGGGGTCAGGAGTGCCAATGGAAGTAGACCCTTCACATTTACAAAACGTGGTGGAAAACATTACACCAACTAAACACATCTCATTTAACTACATGGAAATGCCTAACAATGATCACACACACAATCTTCCCCTATATATAGAGGTATTTGTTACCCACCGAAAGATAAAAGGGTGCTTGTGGACAACGAGTCGAGATTGAACATATGCACATTCAAACTAATCATAAAGTTTGGACGCACAAAATAAGATCTAGAGTCCCGCATTATCACCATGACCGCATATGAAAACATGGAGTGGGAGTCAGCTGAAATGATAACACTGCCAATGGAAGTAGGGCCTACTTGTCACAACACAACATGAAGTTTCATGTCTTAGATTTGGAACTTCCATACAACATGCTTCTTGGCTGCCCATGGATCCATGCCATGCAGGCCATACCATCAAAATTTCATCAGTGTATTAAATTGAAACATGAGGGACACAATGTTAAAATTCAAGGTGATCCTAACCCTTCACTCACTGCAAAGCTCTCAAAAGCTTTTACACATAGGGGTACATATACATGTCCCTCCACTGATATTGCTATTCCCCTTCAGTCAGAAGCTCTTGAATCATGGGTAGATTCAGACTCCCTAAGTTCTTGTGCTCATGAGGCTTCTATGTCTACTTCTCCCTTTGATTCATGGGAGATGAAAATCCTTGAGTATGGTTGTGGAGAATACAATGTGCAACAAGCTCTCCTAGTTTCATATTTGTCTGTGTCACCAAAAACTAGAGGCAGACCCAACTATCGATTTAAACGACCTAAAGATGAATGTACTATTAGGACATTCTTACCTTGTGGACTACTTACAAAAGAGAAATTGTTGGACCCACCTACAACTTGGGTCCCTGAGGACACTAAGCCTACCTACTATGAAACCCTAGAATATGCCAAATCTAGTAGAATGATGTATACTATGGGCTAAAAAGGACTCAGATGTGGAAAATTTAAACAAGGAGCAATAGAACCGGTCCCTCTTCCACATTTCAAAATGGAGTGTTATGGTATTGGTATTCAGCTATATGGGTCGCACCCCATGGATCAAAATGCTACTTGCTTTGAATGTGAGGATAGCTCTTCTTATTTAGATAGTGACACAGATTCCCACTGTATCCAATATGAGGATCTTTCCTCCATGAACCTTTTCATGGATATTGCTATCCTTACCATAACCCCCACCAATCCTAAAGTTGACCTTGTATACCCTACCCTTGTCGATTGGGACCAACAATTCATGTGCCATTGGACCTCTTTGAAAATGATGAGGCTATTATAGAATTTATGGGCATATGTGATACCATTCCTATTGGAGATCATAAGAAAGGTTTCTTCATTGACTTAGATACCTATGCATACTTCGGTGAGGAAGCTAAGCTTTGTGGTCAACAAAATTTAAGAAAAATCAAGGGAAAAAGTTCCAAAGAAAATCCTCAGCAAAAACGTATGTCCAAGTCACACAGTGAAAACCTCTTTGAGGTGTTGGCTGACCAACAAGTAAAAAAATCAATGGACAAAAGAAGTGACCACACTGAGGGTGAAAATCTCATAGAGACACCCTTGGAAGAAGATCTCAACCTTCCTCCCGATCCTACGCGTATGGAGGATATGTCAAAAATGCTCGTAGAGGAAACTATTGATGTGAATATTGGAACAAAAGAAGACCCAAAGATAGTCAAGCTGGGAGCTTCACTTTCAACACAAGAACATAAGACATTCACCTTTCTTCTCAGAGAATTTGTGGATATATTCACATGGTCTTATAAAGATATGTCAGGCTTAGATCCAACTTTGGGGGTGCATAACTTAGTAGTGCATCCAGACGCAAATCCTATTAAATAGAAGCTAAGGAAAATGCATCCACGAGTGGCCCTTTTGGTTAAAGAGGAGTTAGAGAGACTGTTAGCAACAAGGTTCATCAGACCCATTGACTACTTTGAGTGGATATCAAATGTAGTTCCAGTACAAAAGAAACCTATTGGAATCATAATTTGCACAGACTTTCGAGACATCAACAAGGCATGTCCAAAATATGATTTTCCTTTTCCTAATATCGACATGATTGTCGATTCAACTGTGGGCTATGAAATGCTATCTCTTATGGATGGATTTTTAGGATACAACCAAATCAAGATAGCAGAGGAAGATCAACATAAGATGGCCTTTACAACCCCTTGGGGGACATTCTGTTATCAGGTAATGCCCTTCGGCCTCAAAAATGCCAGTGCAACTTATCAAAGGGAAATGACAGTGATATTCCATGATATGCTTCATGACATCATGGAGGACTATGTAGACGATATCCTAGGGAAATCAAAGACCAGAGAAGATCATCGTGAAGTATTGAGGCGTATCTTTAAATGTCTCTAAGAATATAAGGTCAGATTAAATCCAAAGAAATGTGTGTTTGGGGTATTATCAGGGAAGCTACTAGGCTTCATTGTATCAAGAAGAGGGATTGAGGTGGACCTAGCCAAAGTCAATTGCCATTACTGAAATGCCTCCTCCCAAGAATATCAAACATCTGCACAGCCTACAAGGGAAGATACAAGCCATCACTGCTTCATTTTGTAGCTTTTAAAAAATGTCATTCATTCACCCATCTACTTAAGAAAGATGTTGACTTCATTTGGGGACCAGAGAAACAACAGGGCTTTGCCTTGCTTAAACAATACTTGTCTAATCCTCTTGTCCTCATGCCTCCAACCCCAGGTGAGCCACTTTTTCTATATATATCTGCCACCCAATTCACTATTGGTGTATTACTTGCTCAATATGAGCCTAGCCAAAAAGAAAAGTAGTGTACTATCTCATCCGTACCCTAATCTCATATGAGCTCAACTATCCCCAAATTGAAAAATCTTGTTTGGCTGTCGTTTTTACCTTCCAAAAACTTTGCCATTACCTATTGAATACTAAAACCAAGCTTATATCTAAAGTTGACCCACTCAAGTACCTATTGTCAAAACCCTCCCTTACGGGTAGGATGGCTAATTGGATCATTCTGCTCAGTGAATTTGACATTGAGTACGTACACCAAAAGTTAGTTAAAGGGCAAGTGTTTGCTGACTAATTATCAGAAGCACCCTTACCTAGAACAGAGCCTATGAGTTTGGATCTACCTGACACATCATTGATGTATATTGAATAATTTGTTATGTGGCAAGTACATTTTGATGGATCATTTACTTTCCATGGTTCAGGGGCAGGTGTAGTGCTAATCACTCCTTCAGGAGACCCCATACCGCAAGCTTTCCGTCTTGGATTTCCTTGCACAAATAACATTATAGAATATGAGGCACTCATTGCTGGAATGAAGTTGGATATAAAATGGAATATCCACCACCTTAAGGTCATTGGTGACTCACAACTGATTATCAAGCAAGTCAATGATGAGTACAAGGTCAAGGATGAAAAACTCATCCCATATAGAAAGTTGGTGGAAAATTTGAAAGAATATTTTGTGTGCATCACCTTTGAACAAATTCCAAGGGCACAAAACCAATATGCAGATGCAATGGAAATAGTGGGTTCTATGTTGCAAATTCATCCAGAAACCAATGATAGGCCATTTTTTGTTGAAAATCTATGTCAACTTGCATACGACATGCTAGATTATTGCTTGACATGTGAGGTTGTTGGTCCCCACTCCCCATGGTATGCCCATATTTTTAACTACCTCAAAAGTGGTACCTTTCCTCATGACATTACCCATTCTAAAAAACAAATCCTTATCTGCCAAATAGCCCATTACACCCTCCTAGGAGGCACACTTTATCATCGTGGCTATGATGGGAATCTGTTGCGTTGTCTAGATGTAGCAGAGTCAGTCCAAGTGATCAAGGAGGTACATGAAGGAGTGTGTGGTGCCCATACAAACAGAATGGTATTAGCAAAGAAGTTGTTAAGGGTAGGCTATTACTGGCCTACTATGGAGACAAATTGTTGTAACCATGTAAGAAAGTGTGTTCTATGTCAAAAGTATGGAAATTTCATTCATGCACTCATCACAACCTTTACAACCAATAACAACACCATGGCCATTTTCTAAATGGGGATTAGAATTAATAGGGAAGCTCACCCCTACCTCATCTGATGGTCATACCCACATCATCATAACCACAAAATACTTCACTAAGTGGGTGGAGGCCATTCCATTGACATATGTTATAGGTGCTCAGATATCAAAGTTCATCATGAATCACCTTATTTGCTGGTATGGCATTCCGGCTGCCATTGTTACTGATAATGGCAAATCATTCAAGAATAAGATGGTTAAGGATATCTGTCATCACTTTCAGACTAGATTAAAGTGGTCCACGCCATATTACCCACAAGGTAATGAGAAAAAAGAAGCCACTAACAAAACACTAGTTTCAAATAATGGAGAAGATGGTGAGTAAGACAGGTCACAACTGGCATTTGTAAATTCACCCAGCCCTCTGGGCTTATAGGACTTCCATTCACACTCCTACTGGTGCGACACCCTACTCCCTAGTATTTGGAACTGAATCTATCATCCCATTGGAAATCGAGCTTCCTTCTTTAAGAATATCTCTTAGGGATTACCTAGATAAGGATGAGGATTACAGAGTGGCCAGGATCACAAAATTAGAGCTCCTAGATGAAAGATGCATCCGCGCCCTCAACCATCTCAAGGTGTATCAAAACAGACTATCACAAAACTATAACAAAAGGATCATACCTCGTCAGTTTTAGGTTGGATATTTGGTGATGAAAGAGAACCAGTTCAACACAAGGGCAGAAAGAGAGAAGAAAGGAAAGTTTGAACCTCATTGGTTAGGACCTTATGTCATTGTGGCCAAATATGGGTCAGGAGCATACAAGCTTTCCCATCCAAATGGAGATGAGCTCCGTGAACCCATGAATGCCATGCATCTCAAGTGGTTCTATGCTTGAGCATGATGTAAAAATCATAAAACAACCAAAAAGTAGAAAATTATTAAAAATACAAAAAATAAAAAACGAGAAAAAGAAAAAGAGAAAAATAGGTCATCCGAATGTGAAAACCACACAATTGTGGCACTTTGGATAGCTCCCTTGGTGAAAACCAGTTTCCGGCACCTTGGGAAGATTCGTTGTTCACAAGCATCCTGTATCTAGGGGGTGCTTTTACTTTTCCTAGGGCTAGTTCCACACCTGCATCTGAGATTCTTTGTGAACCTATCTTGTCAAGCCTTGATCCAGATGATTCTCCTCTTGTAAATTAGTGAAGGGATTGCCTTTGTATCTTCCCCATCTAATGCTGGGGGCACCTTCACACTTTCATCTTCCTGTATATAACACATGGCACCTACCCTTGTATATTCCCATCTAATGCTAGGGGCATCCAAGTTTCTTAGTTTCCTATACATAGCTTCGAAAAACCTTTTAAAAATAAAAAAAAACATTCAAAAATGTCAAAAAAAAATCCAAAAACATTCCCATAATACTTGAAAAATCCAAAATGATAGAAAAATGGAAAATACAAAAGCAATACAAAATTGTTTCGTAAAACTCCCAAAAACAACGCAAAACACATTGAAAACAGTATCACAAAAACATAGTTTTAGTTTACTTGTTTTGTTTCTTTGTTTGGTTTCTTGCTTTGCTTGTTTGGTTGCATGTACATTGTTTGTATAGTTTTTACTTGTACATTTGTATGTTGTGTTGCTTAAACATACCACTTAAGATTGATATTTTCTTACTTAGAATAGATTTATTTGTATATGTGCCTATGGAGTATGTTTTTACATGTTTGTAAATAGTTGTACATAGTTGCTTTGCTTAGATTTGTTTTCATGTGTATATTTGGTAGATTGGCTAGCATTTTCTTGCACTTGTTTGTTACTTGTACATAGTTTTGTTATCACATCATCATATCTCCATCTATATCATCACATCTAACATCATCTATACATCATATATAAATAAAATGCTAAGTTTACATCATACATGTCCACTAAGCTAATCATCACATATCATATCATCAAATGGGGGCAAGAGGGATCACAAATATCAAAATCTATCCCCCCCACACCAATATCATCATATCATCATGTGCAATAAATCAAAACAAACATCACATATGCAATAACAAATGATAACATCTACATATATATCATGAATCAATAAACATGTGATACATCATCAATAACATAAAGTCTACAATCATCATCATCATCATAAATATCAAAGGGAAAATGTCTATATACAGGTATGTCTCAAAATTTACATCAACTGGATACAAAATAGCCATTATGGGCCTAAATCAAAATAAGCCTTCATCGCGAGGTGTGACAATAATATAACATGTACATCAATAAAACCTGAGCCTTCATAAGAGGCATACATCAGGTACATCTACAAAAATACATAAGTCAAGGAGGACGAGTCTTCCATGACTCTCTTCCTCACCTGGACTACCTATTCTGGGGTGTGGAGGTGACATCTATTACTGGTAGGAGGGCCCTGTTGCTGCAGCTACACTCTGCTTTACTGTGGGCTGCTATACAGAGCGGGTGGATTTGGGTGTCTTGCGTGATCTAGTCCCAGACCTACTAACAACAAGCTGATCAAATGGTTTAATCCTTTGCCCATATGGAATTGCTCTGTAGTAAGATTCCTTATAATAGGTAGCCTCCCCGCTAGCTCTCATAATGTCCATGACAACATGTCAGCCTATCCCATTGTTGCCTCTACTGAAGCCATCCTCTCCATTACCCTCATGCAACATCGGCATGGCTTGTATATCGTGTATACAATCTGCCTATCCCTGTCTGTAGTAATAGTGTGAACTTGGGCCTATGCCTAATCCCTCTATGTTGTAACTACCTGTAGCTAATCCTGTGCATGCTATAAGGTGCTCATAATCTGTGACAACTAGGCTGCCATCTATTTTATCTGTTGGAACCATGTCGCACCATCACCTCCTTGGCCAGCCTTTGCCCTGTCCTCATCTCACTTAGCTGTCAGTTTCTGTACCTAAACCTTGGCCTAGTCCCACTTAGATGTGAGTGTTTGTACCTAGACCTTAGCCTGGTCCCTCTCCACTGTAACCTGAAGCTGGACAACTATAACATGCTGAAGCTACAACTGAAGTGCAACTATCTATCCCCCATCTCCGCCCACCTCTCCAATCTCCTCCCCCATCTGCTCTCCACCTCCTCATCCCTCGGTGGGCTAGGAAGTGGCCCCTACTATGGAACTCCTCCTACAATAGGACCCTGTGGTGCTCTTTGTACTGACACCTACTGTAGTGGGACATATAATCCTATAAACATACCCACTCGGGACATCTCAATCTACCGTACCCAGACTTGCTACCTTTTTACTTGTTGTTGTATAGGTGGAGGACCCTATCTCCCACCACCAACCTACTGTTATCCCTCATAATCCTCCTCTTCCTCATCCTCCCCATCATCATCATCCTCGTTCTAACCCTCTAGAGGTGCCCTAACTCCTGTGGTCCATGCTTCATGCGGAATAGTAAGACGACGCAATATCACTATCAAATACCAAGGAGCATACTGAATGGTAACCATGACATCTCTGATGTGCCTCAATGGAAGCCACTGCTGTGGAACCATCTGATCAAAACTGGCATGGGCCCTGGCTGGTTGAATTTGAGGCCCCATGTCGAATTTCTCAGCAGCCTTGCGGGTATACCACATATCTAAGCCGGGAACATCCTGAACACCCCCAAACTATTGAGCACATCATTCTACATGATAATACTCTATAATATATCCCCTACTGCCTATCAAGAAGTGCTCTACCATCACTACATTGAGCTCATCAACATCCTCAACCCACTGATAATAGTGGTAGGGCCTCCACACTATCATCTAATGTGTAAGATCATCAAACTCTCACCTATAGCAGTAGGTATCACCTGTGTGTCCTCAAACATTGCCACCTGTATAGACCCATCCTCTAATAGATGGCTTCTCTAGATCTCGAGTCTGTAACTCACCTACAAGGTGAGTAATAGCTATATGGTCCCATGACTAGATCTGTAATAAAAGTGTTGGACCCACAGTTTTCTAACCTTGGTATGTAATAAGATGAAAATCCCAATACAAGTGAGCTAACATACAATGTCCCCAGAAATATCTCTTGCCTCGTAGTAAACCTGCTATAACTCCAATGAGGCCGAGTGGAAAGGTAGAACTTGTCTTGTCAGGGACAAAGATGCCACTGACATGAGCCATCAAATATACAATGATGCGATGAAAATAGGGGTATGTAATACAACGGTTCAGATAAAACGTCATCCCTCGATGAGGTATATCAATACTACCAAACACCTCAATCATACTATCCACGATATCCTCATCCCTGCTGATGTACTCAACTAACTAGCTGACAATGGGAACACAAAATATGTGTCAGACATCCTCAAGTGTAACAATCATCTCCCCTATTGAGAATCAGAAACACTGGCTCTATGAGTGCCATCTCTCAACCAAAGCTGTAAGGAGACCATGGTCTAAGGTGATCGTAGTCATCTGCCCAACATAAGACAATCCAATCACATCTAACAAGATCACCAACATCCACCGGTCACGTGGACGGAAGCTAGCCTCTATGGTGGCTAGTCGACTGTGTCACTCCCTTGTCTGAAGCGATGGTAAATGATACTGCAAAAGGAAAATACACATGTTACAACTTTCTTCAATTCTAATTCTTTCTATTTTCTTCTATCTAACTAATTTTTCATCTAAATTTCCTCTTTTTCATTCACTAAAAATTCTTCTACAAATTTGACAAGTTGGGATTTTTCCCTTCTTGAGTGCATACGTGCCCCTTTGGGCATGTACACGCCTCCTTTGGTGTATATGCACTTTCCTATATACGTGCCTTTAGTGGTGCATATGCGTACTTGTGTGTGTGTTGTGTGCACATGTATCTTGAGCCAATCGACTAACCCTTGCACATACGCGGCCCTTTTTGCTACATACACACCCTCTTTCGGGTGTACACCTAGGCATACACAGTTTCTGCTAATGAGTGTGTACGCTCCCCTAAGGATGCCTAAACGTGTGCGTACATGTAAACTTAGCATGTTTGTCTATGCATACACATTGTTTCTGGTGTGTACACTTACCTTTGGATGTATACGCACCCAAGGCTATGTGACACATGTTTTTACCCTAGCTACTAATAGTTTTAAATGCATAATAAATGTACAAAAGGACGAAGAAACATCAGGGAACTCACAATTGGTCCATCATCATTCATATTGGAAATACTCCTAGATAGTGTCAACGTGTCTATGGCAACTTTGAACCCTTGCCATCTTTCTCGTCTGCTCAGCGGTAACTCACGGTAAGAATTTTGATAAGGATTGACAACAAATGAGCTGATTGTGATGGTTTACCCCACCCTTGTGCAGGGTATATCTAACTTTTTTAACCCACCGCAATGCCTTAGGGGCATGTATTTTGACCGTCTTTTGTTTTTTTTCTAACACTTCTTCTATCTGCCATCATGATTATTTTTATTAAATAATCATTGTTAAGCTGATTTTTGCCATGTTGGGGCATTGTTTTGCTACCCAATGCCCATTTGTTCTCCCGTAACGCCATTTTCTCGCTTTCAGGTGATCTCCTACTTTCCTATTCCTTCTATAAACATCAAAAACCCATAAAAAATCATAAAAATCAAATTTTTCCAAAAAACAAAAGAGTCAAAGAATTGGAAAAATCCTAAACATTTAATTTTTTTCTCAAAAATCCAAAAAATCACAAAAATATTTTTTTTCCAAAAATAAAGAGTTGAAGAATCAGAAAAATCCTAAACATTTAAAAAATTTCTCAAAAATCCTAAAAATCATAAAAAAATCATTTTTTTTGCAAAAGTTGGTGATATTCCCATGACGGCTAAAACTCATATCTTGCACAGGGTATTAATTTCATATATTTACTGGTATTTTCACGTGTTCACAAATCAAATGACTCGTCAGATCATCAGATCTATAACCATTTACAAAGCTAGCCTGCTTGCTTCGTTGGTACTCTGGGGCATATCGAGTTATCTAGATACTGTTTCATTGCATACAAAACTTTATCATTGGACCTTGTGTCCTTTATCATCTTCCCCTCACATATATCCTTGCTAAGGGGATAATTTTGAAACCTTGTCGTCAATCATGAACATTTGAGGATCTTTAGATTGATAAAAAAACATTTGTGTAACAATCTTGACTATTGTTAGTTTGAGTATGTGTGTTTGGACTTGTTTCCTTGTTAAATGAGCTTGTTTCCTTCTTGTATTGCATTACTTTCTGTATGTTGCATTGAGTTGGTATTTTCAACAATGGATAATTTTTCATAGTATGTATTTTCATTTCATTTTTCTCTTTTCATATACTTATATTTTTAATAAGTACCGATGACGTAGATCCTTGGCAAAATGATGATAAGAAAGTTGTTCTACACTAGATGCAAGACTAGTTCTTCCCTGGCCTTCTTCCTTTTCTTTCTTCTTGATCATTCCCCTTTTAACACTATTCTTCTAATTCGCATGGGGCATCCTACCCCTACCTATTCTTCTATCCATTCCTCTCACCTTTTTCGATTGTCGATCACCTTCTTTCATCACCCCATTGACACTTGAGGGGGCATCTCTGTTAGGAAAAATAGATATTATTATTATTAGTGTGAGCATTAGTGAGTGTTTATTAGTTGTCTACTAAACAATTCAGAGTGATTTATGGGATTATGTGTGAGTTGTCCATCCGATAAGCTTTGACTCCTAAATCAATAGGATCAAGTTACTTATATAAGAGAACCATTAATTATTGAATAATACACATCCGGGTTATTTTTCATATACGTTTTGTCTCTTGTGTCTTTAGTTCTCTGAATATTTGTTTATTAGATCTAGTTAATCTTCAACATCTGGTATTAGAGCCATAAGTCCTAGGGTCTATATATTATCATTTGCAATATTATATATCAAATAACAATGTTTAAATCCCATTATCAAACCATTAACAATGGTTACGGTTTACAGGGAGGTCATATAAGGTGGTAGTAGACAATCTGTCCAATGAAGTACATACATGACTTGCAAATGCACAGTGACATAGATCTGACCATGTGCATGGAGAACCGAGCTCGTGCACCATATTAATGACTGATCCCAGGTGCGTGAAAAGGTGATGTGATCTATGTGCATTAAAAGGTGATGTGATCCTAAAGTTGTAAGGACGTATTGAATGCAAAATCCTGCACAAACTCATCATGAAGTCTACAGACTGATCTGACTTGCGTGCACCCTCAAATGGCCTCGAAGCTTCTCTGACCTCTGTAGCACCCAATGTCACCTTCTAGACTTCCTTATGACCTGTGCATTGACGTAGTTTTTAATGCACATATGGCAGATAAACAACGAGTCTTCCAAAACCAGACAAAGGTTTAAATGCAAGCCCATGCATTATTTGAATGGATTAATGTATATACTAGGCTAAAGTTATATAGTCTAAGGTATTATGCAATTTGATATTCACTTGATAACACTCTAGATTATAAAGTATATACTATCACGTTAGGATCCAAAATTTCATATGCCCCAAAGTCATTTCTATATATTTCAATGTTTCTTTTGATTTATACTATAGAAATATCCATGTAAAATTTAAAAAGTAATTTGTTCTTGTTACTTTTTAAATGCATAGTGTAAATCGGGAGCAATATCGCTTGAAATCGACTCCCCTAAGAGTGCATTTTCGGTCGAAACTGACACTCTAAAGTAAAATGAACATCCCTGTAGATAAGTTTAATAGACTGAACTTTCACATCTGGAAAGTCAAAATCCAAATGCAATTAATGCATAAGAATCTATGGAGGATTGTATTAGGAGATGAATCAAAACCCACAAACGCTGCAAAACTAATAGAGTGGGAAACAAGGGATGATAAGGCAAAATCAATAATAGGACTTTCCCTATCAGATACTAAGATACACTATGTGGATCTGAAAAAATCCTCAAAAACAATTTGGGAACTACTAGGCAAAACTTTTGGCTTCAAATGCAGTCAATGTTAAATTTTCACTAAAATTGTAACTATTCAAACTCGAGATAAATGAAAATGTGACAATGTTAAGCCACGTTAATGAACTAAGATCACTCATAAGGCAACTCGTAGAAGTAAAAGCTGTAATAGAAGACGAAGATGCTAAAGCCATACTTCTAAACAATCTTCCTCCTAAGTACAGTAATGTTGTGTTCACTCTTAGACAGATGCCCACACAATCACTTGAAGACATTATATCTGCATTTCTAAGTGAGGAGAAAAGAACTAAAGAAGACAATCAAGAAGAGTTTGCTCTCTATGTTCAAGAAAAAATATGTTAAAACCTACAGAAAAATATAGAAGAAGTAGAATGCTTCTATTGTAAACAAAAGGGGCATAAGTTTCCATTTTGCAAAATTAGAGCAAAAGATGTCATCAGTGGTAAACTCAAAATGGATGAGGCCAATGTAGTTGTTGAAGAGTCAGAATATGAAGAAGAACCGACACCAGAAGAACCTGACTACAATTCCAATGACTTTCTATTCTAAATAAAGATCTCGAAGGTTGAAGGCAAAGGAGGAGGAAGAAAACTGCATCTCTTGGTAGTCATCAACAAAGAGATTGTTGCATTGGAATGGTGCTATTTATTTTTCAGTCGTGTGTTTCATTCTGTAAATAAAACTTGTTAAAGCAAGTACATGATTGCATCACTTGTATTAGTCAGGATGTGATGGGGGTTAAAGATAATAATGGCATATAATGACATGGTTTTTGGTAAACCAGCAAAACCAATTGGTTGTAGGTAAACCATGGACAAACCTTCATTGGTTTCATGGTAACCAAGTAAAAACCATTTCTCAGGTTTGTGAATCCTTGGAAAATCACACATTCATTGTTAGATGCAGTATAGGATGATGCCTTCCCCGCGTTCACACTAAAGGGGTGATTGTTAGGAAAAATAAACATTATTATTATTAGTGTGAGCATTATTGAGTATTTATTAGTTGTCTACTAAACAACTCAGAGTGATTTGTAGGATTGTGTGTGAGTTGTCTCATGATAAGCTTTGAGTCCTAAATCAATATGATCATGCTATTGTATAACAGAACACTGATTATTGAATAATATTGATCCGGGTTATTTTTCATATATGTTTTGTCTCTTGTGTCTTTAGTTCTTTGAATATTTTTTTATTAGATCTGGTTAATATTCATCATCACACTTCTACTAATTTTTCTTCTACCCCTTCAAAATTTTGCCTGTGTACCATCTTTGAAGTGGCGTCGCTTACCCCACCCCAAAGAGGGGCAAATATAGACACCCATAATTTAGCTCTAGCAATTTAAATACTTAAATTATGTTAATTATACCACTTCCCGCAAATTGACGACATATTGTCAATATCACACATTTTCTCTTCCATCGCCGTTGATTAATTATATCATGTTAGTTAATTGACCCTCATATCTAGCAAAGGCGACAATTAATGACCTTCCATTAATTAAACCCCTTTCTACATGAATTAATTAATTATTCTTAATTAATTAAGTTTCCTCTTCTATTAGATCAATAAATTGTCATTTATTTTATTAAATCCTTCTTGTTCTCTAAATCATACGAATTATTCTTCTAAAAAGCTTCTATAAGCTTGCTCACCTATTAATTAATCACTTTGGTTAATTAATAAATACCCTCAAACCCCATGAGTCACTAAAGGACAAAATAAACTCTCCTAAGGTTGACTCAACCCTCTTTCAACGATGATCATCCCCAACTAACTCAACCTTGCTATTATCCCACATGTAAAGGGATGTAAAGCTTCTTTTATCCATTGGGATATATAAGGAGCCTTCCTCCTACCTTTCTACTTACACCTAAATGAGCATAGAGCCTATACTATAGCCATTTTATCATATTAGAGAATTCTTCCACTAGAAGAGCTAGCTATCTTCATTTCTTGCATTCATCCATCCAAGTTTGAAGTCATATGGAGATATTTCAAGTGGTCTTGTAGACATGGATTAACACGAATCCATTCTTGAAACCTTGGGATTCAAACATAAAATCAACCCTTTTGATTGCTAAGGATCTAAATAGGTTCATTTCATTGATTAACATTCAATAAATATAGAGATTAATTGCTTAGCATATTAGTTTAGATATTTATTTATGTTGTAATGCAAAGATGTTGGTAGATTAGTCTTGTTTAAGCTCTAAGCATGATGGTGCATAAATTTTTAGTTTAGCTTTGTTTTAGGACTACTAGGTGTTAGTTCTAATTCTCTTTGCATAGATAACTAATTCTTGCACACAATATCCTTCAATATATTATTAATTCAAATGTTATTAAATAGGATGATCCCATTGAATCTTCTAAGCCAACCAATGATGATTCCAAACTAAAAATCTTTAGTTATCCACTTCCTAAGCATGATAATGACAAATCTACTTCAGAAGTGCACAATAATTATTGTGCGGTGCCATCACCACCCTCTTATGATCACCCTTTGGATGCAATGATTGGAAGTGTCACCCACACATCATCTTCTACATCTCTTATCACCTTTGATGTCTCTAATTTATATGACATGCTTGTTTCATATACTCTATCACAGGTGTTTTGGTTGATCCAAATAATAAGGATAATGTTTACTTTCTCATGTTACTTCAATCTCTTCATATTTTTACAAAAATATTAGTTTTGATACTAATCCTCGCTACTAATGCATCAATCTCCCTATTACATTGGTTCCATTATTACACCAGTTTCATTTTGGGTTGCCACTACTCTTAGCTCTAGTGCATTACATTTAGGTACCCATTTGGTTAAATACTCTTAGGTATATTCCATCATTCATTCACCAATGTGTCAGGTTTATTCATAATAAACAGGCTATCACAATTAAAGGTGTTCTCTTTGAGTCCCTTTCTCCTAGTTTTCCTAGTCACTTGTCTATAGTTCTTATTCCTACTCCTAGTGCATCTACAAATAGGTCTTTAGTTTAATACAACACTCCTAGCATCTCTATCACTCTTAGGATCTTTCCAAGGCCCTTGGTTTTACAAATTTCCTCCCACAACTCTATCTCTCTTAGGTATCTCGATAGGCATTTTATTACACACATTACTTCTCATGGCTATGGATTTCCTAGGTCTTTTGATAGGCCTTTGGTTGTGCACACTGCCTCTCACAGTCCTAGATTTATTAGGCCTCCTATTAGGCCTTCAATTTCACACACTATTTTTCATGCCTCTCACTCTCATAGGATTTTGATTCAGCCATCTAGTGCACACAATCTTTCCGTAGTTTATCAAAAGCCTTCTTAATGTAGGGGCATCATTAAATAAAGCATCAAAGTATCAAATTTTCCTTCTTGTCATTTTTATAAGCTATTGAAGTGTCTAAGAGGTTTTAGTGAGGCATAGGAGTCATTTAGAGTTGATGAGAAGTCTAGGAAATTTGAATTTTCCTCATATTATGTTTTCCCTCTAAAAAGGGATTTGAACTAGTAAATTTTGTAAATGGCTTGCCAAGGTTTGTCAAGAGTGGAAAGGTGTCATGAAGGTCCCTAAGTATAGGTAATAATTGTATAAGTTTGTAAAACGAGTCCTAGAGTGAGTGTGAACAAAATAAATGTCTTAAATTGATGAAATATGCATGTATTGACCTTGTATGGGCATATAAGCCTAAGAGAGTTAGATAGGGTATGTGAGAGGGAGTTAAAAATCTCAAATGAAGGTTGGTTAAGGCTCATTCCTCAAGGATGGGAGGTGGAAAAACATAGAAGGAAGAAAAGAAGGGTGAGAAGACCCTTTGTTTTTGTATGAAAGAATATTGTAATACTGAAAAAGAAAATATTTTGAAGGTGGAATGTGATATATTTTGGCTGCAGGATTATATTCCCTGTATTCAATGAATTCATTCATGAAATGTGAGATTTTTCTTGATGATTGCTTCATATGAGAATAATGCATGTTCTTGATTAATTGATGAAATCCAATTAGGGAAGTTGATGCTCTGTTTTGAGTTGAAAAGGAAGCCATTGGCTGTGGTATATGACCGCATTTTACAAAATTTAATGGTAATCACTGTAAATTCTTGATGTTAAAATTTCTTTGGTTAGAGTAACATGATATGAAAGATTATAGTGGTGTTTTAAGGTTGTTTGTGTGGTTTTTCTCTCTTGTATGGTTAAATATTGAATACTCAAACCATATACATTTGTTGATAGTATAAAAGAAATCTGTGCCATTAAAATTTGATCAAATTTGATGTGTAAGGGCCTAGGATAAGATTGCATGAGTGTAGTTACAAAATCATGCACTTTAGACACTTATTTATCTTGGTCTTATACTACTATTTAGAAGGTTTTTGAGAAAAGAAAATACAAATTAATCCCCATCCCTTTAGCTATTTTATTTATTTTATTTCATAATTTGTGACCTATTGCACCTACATGCCTAGCCTTTTTCATACATCCCCTAAAATTTTAGCCGTAACTGGGGAGCCCTGGGGTGCCCTGGTCCCACTTGGGGGCACCCCGATCCTTCTAGCATTTTCCCACCACTTTTTGGGCCTCTTCTAGCCATTTTTCATCCTTATCTTTTCTGTGGTCAGCCTCTTCAGGGTTAATTACGAAATTAGATCAAGAGAACCCTACAAATATAAAGTTATGAGACCATAATGAGGGACCTAACATCATACACTACTATCACTCCATTTAGAGTTGCATCCATCTATTGCATTGACATCCACATAGCTCCATCATCAAGGCATAAAGCTAGGAAATTTGCATCAATGCACACTTCATAGGGGGAGGGATTCTATTCTATTCTATTCTATGCACACATACTATTACATTTTCTACATCTAGCTATTGCTCGCTATTTCACAAAATGCGATTGACACAAGTGCACCTAGGGCATGACATGCACACACACATAAGAACTACATCTGGGTCCAAAATGTAGTGCAATGCTTAGTTTAGTAATCCCACTATTGTGGCAGCTGAGGTTAGTCCAACCCATTCATTTGCATCTTTTATTTTTCAGGGATTTGATACTTCTTTGTCTTTTGTAGGTCTTCAACATCATCTTTCTTCATTCGATACATTTGGCACGGTTCAATAAAATCTAGTATGACAAATGATGAAGGTTATAAACTATCTTCTGACCCTGAGAAGACCAGATGTGAGGCCTTTTCAAAGAGCTGGGTGCCTATTTAAGAGACCAGGGTGCCTCAGGGGCACCCTAGTACCTTCCTGGGTGTTGCAATCTGTTCAGATCCTCTAGATCCGCCCTTTTCAGGACCTCTGTTCAGCCGTTCATGCTCCTAGAATTTATCGTCACATCTACGACACTCTACAACAACCACCTGTAATCAATTGAGTTCTTTCCTCACTTTACTCTTGCATATTAGGGTTTTATTTCTATTAGTTTAATTATTTAGCTAATTTACATTACTCTAGAGTACTTGCTTACATTGTTTATTATCCTCCTAGCTTAGATTAACTATCATTATACTTTCCGTAGTTAGTTAATTTTAGTTAATCAATGAGTGAATATCATAATAGGATTGAAGTTCTCATGTTAAATTTAAAATTTAGAACCTAAGTTTTGAAGGTGAGGGTTTTATACCCCTGTTTCAACATGTATGCACAAACCCAATTTTAGTTATGGTTGATATTACCTTGTTAATTATCCCACACTAGTAGCACAAAACTTTGAGGATAGGTAAGAGAGATCTTTAGATGAAATTTGAGGTCTTAAAAAACAAGGAAAAAGGAATTTATAAGATTTCGAGTGGTCTCGCGCTAACACAGAGTTGAGAGCTAGGGTTTGATAAAAGAAAACATATACCTTTGAAGGTTGGGTTAAAAATATGTAGAAATCATGGTTGCAAGTAATTTTAAGGAATTGTGAAGAAATTAGAAAGATTTAGTGGATAAAAATTAAGAAAACTCTGACAGTTGGCATTAAAGACAGTGGTAACAGGTCCAAGACCTAGTTGACAAGTCATTTTAGTAAAGAAGTAGGTTATCTACTTGAAGAAAATCCATAAAACTTTGAAGGAAATTAAATATTACAAATGGGTATTCAAAAATGTTTAAAGTGTGTCTTGAAACCTTTTAAATCAAGTTTTAGACCTGAAAACCTTAATGTGTAGGGCTACTAGAGCTAGTGAACTTGAAAGGAGAAAAAGTTAGGTAGAAAAATCTCTCACACACCATCACAATGAAAAAGGGTATTTGAATATGTTTCTACCTTATTCTGGGTCTGTACCCAGTGCCCTAACCATGAAATCACTAACAACCTTTGTTCTTAAGCACCAAAAGGATAATTTTAGCAAAGGAATAAAAAAGTGAGGAATTCTTCTGATTTGATCATATAAGTTGATTGTTTTCATGTCGAATGAAGTTTTGGAGGAAGGGGAACCTAGTACCATGGTCATTTAAAGCTTAATAGGATAAAAAAATTGTTAGAGCAGTGAGAGCTTGTGAAGAGTAGTTAAGAGAAACATAATGATAGTTGAAGATTTTTCAGAAAAAATGTTGATCCTGTAGATTGATATAAATTTTCATGGAGTGTTAAAAACAGGTTATAGTGTTAGAGGAAGGAATTTGAGGTGAATAAGGCCAGTTTATGAAAGATGGAGCCATTCTAGGGTATTAGTTATGATCTCCAAAATAGAGTGTTTTTATAAATGAAAGTATTTTGATATTTTTGAATGTATGTAAGTTGTATGAACTCTGCATCACTTCTACTACCCATGGTATGTCTCGGTGTACTTGTTCTTCCAGTCCTTCGTCTAATTCATCTACTTCATCTCCTAAGCCCTATTTAGAAATACTAATACTATACCAGTTACACATTGTTTGGCACAATTGAGACCCTAACATCTATCTTCTCCAATAGTTTCTCCACCTCTTCAGAAGGTTCTCATTTGATAGATTTCATGCTACCCTCTTCTTGTACATAGCTAACTATTCAAAAACAAAAAACATTGGTGTTTTTTCAAAATATAAAAACATTCACATATTTACAAAAACAACAAAATTAGGACATGTATAAATAACTTGAATTTTTTTCACTTTACATTACATATGTTGTTAGTCACTTTGGTTTGATTGATAATATATCTATTTACTCTTTACAAACATGTGTTCACATGGTATATTGAGTTTGATTTAGGACATAAACAAAGCAGTACAAGATAATAGATATTGGTTGACCCTTTACCTAGACTTCCTACACATCTAGGGGCATCTATTATACACTACACACATGCGTTATTGTTCTATTATAGTTCATGTTTGCTTCCTCATTACACTTGATTATATATATTGTGTACATGTTATCTTTTGAGCTAATAAGACCAACACATGTTTTTAGCTCTATGCATATCCTCTATGCTCTTTTTTGTTATCCTACAGACCTTGTTTGTCTTATAAAACCAAGGGTGTCTCATGTTTGTAGGCTCTACACCTTTTGCGTGACATTATTTACATACTATTACCTTTGAATTCGTTGTTGCTGCACTTGTTTTTATTATACATCCTTATTACTATTGTTTTTATTGTCTTTACCATTTCTATTATTTCTCTTGTTGCACACCATGGTTTCCACCATGTGCAAAATATCATTTTTGTAGGTACCAGCTCTTTAATGTGGCCACCTTTTTAGAATCCTACTCTAGACTCTCAAATTTGGAAATTTATCCTTTGACATTGTTGATCTTGACATTGGACACTTGCATGCAAAAATGCACTATCCTCACTCTTGTTTAGCACACCCTATTAGCTATTTGATTACTTGTTTATCTTTACACACATCCATGTCATTAGTTTCTGAGGTTTAATTACATAAAGCACATCTAGAAACATCCATCCTCTAACCCATGAAGTAAAAATGATCTTTTCTCCCCGTGGTTCAAAAATGCTGGTTTTTGTTAGAATTGGAATATTCAATCCCGACCCTACTGTACGGTTTTGGACCGACATGTTTTGGGCTAATTAATTTGATAATATCACATTTTTATGAGAATTTAATGACACAACAACCTTCATGAGCATATATAAGCAAGTACATCATACCTCATTTAAGGAACCTGGCACTTTAAGAACCCATCATGTAAAAGCAAGCACAAAAGGACACTCTAAGCTCCCTAAACTATGTAATAACTCATACAAATCCAGTAGGGAAGAACCATCTATAGGTCTGAAGTCTCCTTCCAACTCTAGGAGTCTCCATCCTCTTTTTACAAGCAAGTGAAGTGACCCTTCCTAAGTATTTGAATAAGTGTGAAACTCAAGTGAGGCATTGTCAAAACACAGTTGTCAAGTTATGATTACATTACAGTAGATATCACATGCTAGGAGAATGATATGTGATTTAAGACCTTTTAAGAGTAATGGTGACGTTAGCAATGCATAGGGGTGCCCATAACCCACCCAAATTTGTTTTACATGAATTTATTCTTGTACTATAATGGTTCTAGGGTTTGAGCATATTTTAAAGAACCATTTTGGAGGTGAGTGAATAAGTCCAACACACAATGAAACTCATTTCCAGGAAGGTGAAACACTCAAAAATTTATGGACCCATATTCCAAGTAGGTCCAATACCATGTCGATGGGTTAGGACCATACAAATGATTTTGACCTGGTTATATAGTTTTGACCAGGTTTAGTCTCACGTGTAAGTTTATATAACAAGTCATTTTTAGTATCAGGTCATCCTGTTCCTGCTTGAAAATCACCCAAACTCTTCCAGACCACACAAAATTAGCTAAGTGCAATTCTCCCTTATGTTTTTGATAGTTACTAAATCAATAGTCACTTTGAAAAGTGTTATTCTGATTTTTGTAATTAATGTTAGATAATATCTCCATGTTACATTATTTAATCATTTTTATGTATGTTAATTATAATTACACTAAAATATTAAAAAAGAATGAGATAGATTCACAAAAAGTGAAATCACCTACAATCTCCTATAAATTCTCTGACATCTAGTACATGGGCACACATCTATTATTTTGAGACAAATGCTCCATATGGTTTTTCACATGCACTTCAAAAGAGGGGGCATTCATTTAGATATATTCTACACCTACAATAAACACAAGCATAATTATGGGGTAATATACAAGTATAAATAAGTTACAAGTACTCAAAAACAACTTCATGCATAAAATTTTAGAAAATTAGGCACATGTCCAAAAATGTATAGTTTGGTTAGGAGTGTATATATGGTTATGATCCTCCCACACATTTTTGCTTGGGATTAGTTGCATCAACTTTGTCATTAGTTTCAAATTTTCACCTACAGGTACATGTTTTTGGCATAGTTTCAGATCCAGCTCATTCAATTTAGATCACTTACATGGGACATACACTACTTGACTCCACCATGACACTTAGTTTTTGCTACATTTTTAGGAATCTTAGGGGCATAAGTATCCTTTCTTCATCTATATTTCAATACACTACAATTTCTATTCAATTTCTACCCAATTATGTGGCACATGGGAAGGGCATGGGGGGCACTTGTTTTCTTTTCTATTATGTTTCCCAATTTACAAAATTAGGCCTAGATTATTCTGCCATGTTGTGGTCCCTAGGGTTGTGGAAGTTATCGAAGCAGATATGTTTTTCGTAAATAGTCCTTCCTTTCCTCTTACATTTAAAGGGGAAGATATTATATTTTTTGAATAACATTGATATATGATCATCTTCCTTCATAGGGTGCTTCGGTACTTCAATATTCTCTCTCTTTCTCTCTCTCTCTCTCTCTCTCCTCTTTTTCCATGTTGGGTTACATACATTAAACAATCCATTTATCCTTGGATTAATTGTGGAATGATCACCCCAATCCTTCAGCAAGTTCACTGATGCAAATATTCAAGTGAAAGAAAAGCACAAAATCTTCTCTCTCCATAAAACAAAAAAATGCATTCCTTCCTTATTTGTATCTCTTCATTTCATTTTTATGAAAATGAAAATATTTTATGTTACACTTATCATTTGAGTTAAAGCTATGTAGCCTAGAATTTACCAGATAACACCCTATATGCGCTAGCATATCACTCAACCTAGACTGAGCGCTCATGCAAAGCGCGCAAAGGTATTAGGTCTCTCTTTAGGGTTGCTGTAGCAGGATGTTAGCGTGATGAAGGAAGAAACATATAGATTCCTAACTAATCCATCATTCTACAATGCATGCCATATTTAGATTTATGAAAGAACAAGCTTAAACAATAATCATGATTGAATCAAGAACATGCACTACTCAATTACACACAGGAATGACACTTAGGTTCAGCCAATATCTTCCATCTATTAATAAACACAGAAGCTCCTTACAGTAATGTCAATCTATACCAATGTGTGCATGGATCTGATATAGTAATTTAGTCATATGCATATATCTCTATATCTCCATGCATCCATCTCTCTACTGTCTCTCCTACTATGTGCTTCACATCATATATATATAGGGTGGGGGACTTGACCTTCACCACTTATCTATTCCAGAAATAAGCCGCATGCTATTAATAGCCACGTCCATTTACAGGAATAACCACACATGCAAGTGTGTTATCTATAGACTTCTTATAGTTAACTAAAGTGAAAATCCTATTCTTGGCTTGTTTCCATGCAAATCACTTCAATCCAATCCTCCAAAGATAGAAAATGTGCGGCGCACACGTCTCTACATCTTTGGTGTTTTCCACATGCCATCTTCTAAAAATAGGTCTTCATGCTCAAAATCAGCTAAGTCCTAAAATCTGAACTTGCCCTCCGCGCACGGGTTCTTCTTGTCCCTCTGTGCCCTTGATCCTGGCCTTCTCTCTCGCACGGACTTCTTGTGTGATCTCTAACAAGTATTCTCTGATCAACATTACCCCACACTAATCTCATTGTCATCCCAACAATGGGTATCTCCAAAAATTGAAGTAAAGAATACAAGAATGGAAAGAATAAGAATAAAATAATGTAGATAAATAAAGAAGTTTTATGAGGCTATGAGGCAACCTCTTCTGTATCAGTTTAAAGTACCAACTCTGGATACTCCTCCTTTATTTCGGCCTCCAAGGCCTACCATTCAGCGAGTGCTTGTTCTATGCTTTTTCTGGAATGTCCACAATAATGGACTCCAATTCATCCCTCATAATCTCCCCTTTTTCATTTTGCAGAACCAACACAACGCTGGACATTGAGGTCATTCTTCCTTCTAGAAGATCCATCTTCTGCGCAATGAGCTTCCCAAGCTCTTCCAGCTGAGTCTTGTGCGGATCTTGTGCTACTGCTAGGGCCTCACACTTCTGCTTAACCATTGAAAATATTTCTGCACGGCCCAATGTCTCATCCTTCATTGCTTTTTGGACCTCATTGTTTTCTTCCAAGGTCTTTATGCTGATAAGCACCTCTGGAGCTATGCAGATGTTCAAAGCCTGGTCTGCTTTCTTCAATACTTCTTGTAGCGCTTGCAACAACCCTTCATAGGATGTAATCTTTCACATCACTGAGGCTTTCTCTCATTCTTTCCTCTTTCTCTGACTTCCTTGATGTTGTCATGCGTAGAGGTTCATCTTCAAGTACCAGGTCCACCAACTTTCCTACATAATGTATGGCTGAGGGAAACGTCTGTGGTACCTTGGTCTCCAAGTGTGTCCTAGCTCTTATGACATTTTCCCCAGTCTCCTCTGTGAAACTGATAAATACTTCATTCTTCTTCTACACCAGTCCCTCTCTTGTGTTATGCACACTATCTCTGCATCCTTTGTCTTTAGCTCCTTGCACAACGCTCTGATTGTTGCAGCTTTATCCATGTTTCTTCTAGCAACTTTAGCAGAAACCTTCACCAATGCGTTGCTGAACCTGCTCATCTGACATGATAGTAGGCTTTACTATCATATGTCTAGCTTGGGGTGCCTTCTTCAACCATCTCAAAATGCATGACTCTTCACATACATAAAATTCAGGCTCATCCATGTGGGTATGCATTGACCATGATAGTTTCTTTTGAGTGCACACAGTCGCCATATCCTCATCTATTAGCTCCCAGCCAAATAAATCCTTCTGTGCTATTGTGCTCTGGAAGTGGGCGTAGATAAATTTTACCTTCATCCTCTGCATACCCCATGGCTGGTGGAATGTGCTCTCCACTCATCCTCTTTGATCTAGGACCCTTGGGAATTATAGCTTCAAGGTTAGGATCTTGTCCCGTTACATCTTGAGTAGTCACATGTGCGGATCCAGAGGTTTCCTTTTCTTTTTCTTCTTCGTCCTTCATCTCTTCATATTTTTTCTCTTCCTCATTCTGTGGCTCATCTTCTTGCTCGAGTGGGGTCAGAGATGCACACTCACTCTCCCCTGATTCCTCCACTTCTTTATCCAACTTCAACTTTCTTCTCTTTTTTGGCTCAGTAGTCTCCTTGTGTGGAGAGAGATGAGGTGATTTCTGTACCATTTGTGGGGTTCCAATTTGAGTCCTTGTGCATCTGAACACTTTCTTAAACCTATGCTCCCCCTTACTCAACCTCTGTATCTTCCTCTTCGTCCTGTCCTTGAGGTGGAGTGGCCGCGTGTTGTGACTCTTCTCTGTCATAAGGTTGCTTTCTTCTATGCTCCAAACCTCCACTATCTTCACACTCCTCTTCTTCACCCTCTACTTCAAAAAATTTTGTGGGCCTTTGCGCTGATATGTTTTCCATTGTCTGCTTACCCTTTGGTGGCCCTGGGGAGCATGAATTCATTCTCTACATACTTGTTATTCTCCATCTTGGGCTTTAGCTGAAGATACACTAATGCTGCCCCCACATCTGCTACAACCAGACTTATTGGATTAATATTCAACACCTCCGAAATGATCCTCTCAGTATAGGCACTTCTTCCAGGATACACATACTTCTTCCTCAATGTGTGGTAGTCACAGTCTACCTTATCTACATTGAATACCAGTCGGTGCGTGTTTATGAATATGTGAACAGATGCTTGGAAATACCTTGTAGTGAATGCGTAAGGAAATTTACACCAAGGGCTCCAAACTCCATCTCTCATTGGGAAGCGTGTGATGTATAAATGTTGATATACAACAAACTAGAATTGTTTCCCTACTACTGATGGTAGGTCCTTTGGGATGTGCCACTCTTCTCCAAATGCCATGCGGAGCCTATCATACCATTTTTCCACCTTTTTCTTGACGTCATCTGTCATGGTCTCTTTACATAGGTACTTACTGAACCTATCAGCTGGTGACTTATTCTCCATGGGGTATTCCCCATACCTTTTCCTTCGGCCCATCTGGTACTCCAATTTCCATGAATACTAGTGATAGTAGAACAACCCCAAAGTTGATCTTCCCTCCTGTGCGTGCTTCCTCGACTATTTTTTCTATAATGTAGCTTGCAATATTATAGACTGTTCCTTCTAACATCCTACGCGCAACGTGTAACCACATAGTATTTACCTGTGACCACCGCTCTTGATCATTCAACTTTGTAACAAGGTGTGCTACTGCTTGCACAACCAAATAGTTCTTCAATTTGTCTATATCCATACCACGCGGACCCTTCAGGTACCCCAACTCCTGTCTAGTCTTTAAGATCATGGCTTTATCTGTGAGATCATTCTTTATATCCTCTCATGTGGCCTTCAAACCTGTCACTGATGAGATAAGCACAGATGAGATTCTAACTCTGCGTCTTGCAAAGTAGAAGAAGTCCTCATGCACTCTGCTCATGAGCCACTGATACAAGGGCTCATACTTCCCAAAATATGGAAGCTCATATAATTGGTAGACCCCAATTCTCTTCAGAAGCTTCTCACCTACATCATCATAAACCAACATGTCATCCGCCGTATGTTTGTTCATCCTAGCAGTGAGCAAGGAATCGAGCTCTTTCTTGTTCTTTGAGGTCCTGTGATTGTATTCGCTTACTTTGCTCTTTCTGATGGGTGAATCCCATTCTTGGCTGATGATGATGCCTTCTGGATATTGCATTTCTGAAAAATAACTTTTGGGTGCCATCTCTTCCTCCTCAATGACCACCTTCTTCTTTCCTTTTGCTGCTACTGCAACTGCCTTCTTGGGTGCCATTTTTACCTTGCAATACTTTGTCTCCTCTTTAACTCTGTAAATTGTGAATCAAACCCTAGCTCAATTTAATCATGCCCTAGGTGGAAAATTCATGCCCTAACTCCTCTTTGTCTCCTTGCTTTGCTCAAACCCTTCACCACTGGGGACACAAGCTTATTTTCGCACATGTATATTTGTCACGCTTGGTTTCACACCCTTCACACCTTAACCTGATCACTCGGCTCTTTGCACTTATCTCTTTTCTAAAATTCTCTTAGTCACAATGGTAAAAATGAATTTGCATCCCATCCTTATATACTTTTTCAAATTTTGATGAATTTATTACTCCTTCACCTACCAAATATCCTCTCATTCATTGACCAAATTTGTTCATTCTGCGTGGTACATCTTCGTGCCCCAGCTATAACCTTCTAGCGTGCCTTCCTACCCTCTGGTCATAGACTTCTCTTCAACGTGCACCCTTGCACCCAAGTACCTCGTCACTATACCTTCTCCTAGTAGTTATCATGGCCTCTTCTTACCTCGTGTTATACTATCCTTTCATTCATCTCCATCCTTGGTCACTTTTGAGAAGCAATCTTCTTTTGACTTAAAGCACACCCGTAGCAGCTTATTCCTTTCACCTTTCAATTCCCATAGTCTTTTACTTGGATAACTATAACCACCCCACACTAAAAGTATGTGCAGTCCTCTACGCATAAACATTCTTCACATAGTAATTAGCTTCATGCGCACAATCGTGCTTATGACACAAGAACAACAACTAAATTGACAAAGCATAGTGACAAATGAAGGAAATACATTAAAGAAATACATAATGGAAACCTAATCTAAATGGTAATACTGCCTTATTACAAAACCCCACCAAGAAGACTTATTTATAGTAATTATAGGGCTTCAGCCTACTCCCGTTAAAGTAACCATTGAGAATTCTTATTTATAGGGTAGCCGTGGTCCATCAAGTGCTTCTAACTGGAAAGCACCTGATTCAAGTATGTAAGTGATGACATACGACCCCAACCAATGTACCTTAAGTTTCCCTGGATGGTGCAAGAACTTAGAGTCATAAAGAAGTACCATTTTTCCAATCACAAACTTCTTATCCCTTATGTTTCTGTCATGCCATGCTTTCTACCATGGCCTTTTCCTTCTTCTGACTCCATTGTGCTATGGCTCATCACTCATCCAGTTGAATCATCTTCTCGATATGCTCTTCTAAAGCCTTCTCATCAGCTAGACCTCCAGCATGCACAATGCACAAAGAAGGTAACATAAATTCTATAGGGAGAATGACTTCTAAACCAAATACCAACTAAAACGGTGTGGCTTTGTTTAACCTCTTGTAAGTTGTTCTATATGCCCAAAGAACAACTGACACTTTGTCATCCCAATCCTTTCTTCCAACATCACAATTTTTTTGTCAAAGTCTAGCTCAAAATCTTGTTGAAAGCCTTAGCAGTTCCATTTTCCTGAGGATGGTAGGGTGTAGTTTTATGGTGTGCAACCATAAACTCATCTAATAGGATCTTGATTGTCTCATTCAAAAAGTGTGTACCCCTATCACTTGTCAAGCTTAAAGGACATCCATATCTTGTAAGAACATTCTCCCATAGAAACCTAGCTGTTGTAGCTATTGTACAGTCCTTCGTAGGTGCTGCTTTTTCCCACCGTGTGAGATAATCTGTGCAAGTAATAATATAACGTGATCCAGTCCTGCGCGCGGCTGGTGAAATAGGTCCTACAAAGTCAATGGCCCATTTCTCAAATGGTTTGGCACTAGTAATTGGTCTCAAAGGCATCTCATCTCTTTGCCCTGGTTTTCCTAGGCACTGACAATGATCACACGCCTTACAATATTATTTACAGTCTTTATACAATGTCTCCCACCATAATCCAGTAAGTAGGATCTTCCGGGCAGTCGCATCACCTGCATAATGGCCTCCTGCAATACCACCATGGGCT
The DNA here is from genome assembly GCA_019776745.2 of Taxus chinensis. Taxonomy (NCBI): domain Eukaryota; kingdom Viridiplantae; phylum Streptophyta; class Pinopsida; order Cupressales; family Taxaceae; genus Taxus; species Taxus chinensis. The sequence goes on from CM034146.1 coordinate 303,852,866, forward strand.
TCTTCCATAATATCCTTGTGCTCATGCTCTAATACACAATGATGTAATACTTCATCTCTTCCTAACTTGTAGAGGTCACCACTGATTAACATAAATGGTGTCGTGCGTATAGCAAGTTGTTTCTTTTCTAATGCCTTCATTCCTTCTGGTGCCACACCAGTCCATAGAAAGACAAAAATGTCTTCTAATTCTGATGGCGCACATTGTAACCTATATAACTGTGCATCTGGCATGGTTTCTTCAATTGTCTGTGCTTCTTCTCCTGAGTGAATTCTAGACAAGTGGTCTGGTTCAGAATTACTTTTCCCTGGCTTCACCACAACTATGAAATCAAACTATTGAAATAGGAGTACCCATCTGCATATGCGCCCCTGTAAGATGGGCTTGTTTACCAAGTACTTCAATGCCATGTGATTCTGTATAAAACACAAATGGTGTTGCTAACAAGTACTGTCAAAACTTGTGCAATGCATAGATCATTGAAAAAGCTTCGTGCTCTGTAGTTGTATAATTTTGTTCAGCAGGAGTCAGCTTCCTACTAGCAAAAAAAATTGGATGATTGACAATACCTTCTCCAGGTTGAGCTAACACAACATGCCAATGGCCATGCCAGAGCATCCACATGCACATGAAATGGTTTATCCCATGAGGGAAAACACAGAATGGACGTGGTAGTAAGTTTCTCCTTTAATATTTCAAATGTGTGCTGCTGCGGTTCTCCCCAATAAAATGTACCTTTCCCCTTCAGTAACTCTTCCAAGGGTGCAACAACTTTGGCATACCCTTTGATGAATTTTCTATAATATCCTGTATGACCTAAAAATCCATGCACCTCACTTTGACTGGTAGGTGCTTCCAGGCCTAGAATGACTGCAACCTTAGTTGGATCAACCAACAAACCTTCCTTATAGATTATATGTCCTAACAGTATTCCAAATGGTGTAGCAAATATGCACTTCTTGATGTTCAAAGAGATACTCAATTGTCTGCACCGTTCAAACATTAAGCGCAGATTGTCACAATGATCTTTCACAAGCCCATATACTGTCCAATCATCTAGGTAGACCTGTAAGAAGTTGTGAATAAAATCTTTGAATGCCTGAACAACTATGCGCGAGAATACATTAGGTGCATTTTTCAATCCAAAAGGCATCACAGTATAGGCAAAACTGCCCCATTCAGTAGTAAAAGTTGTCTTTTCTTGATCCTCATGAGCAATCTTAACCTAATGATACTCGAAAAACCCATCTGTGAAAAAATATATTTTGTGCCTTGCCACTCCTTCTAGTATTTCCTCAGTGAATAGTGTAGGGAATGGATTTGTGACGCATGTAGTATTCAACTCCCAGTAGTCCACACATATTCTAATTCGTCCATCCTTCTTGATATTGATCACCATTGGGCTAACCCATTCTGACTCATCAAAGGGCTTGATAATTCCATATTTCAACATTTTATCAATTTCTTCTTTTACCTTTTCAGCAAATTGGGATTCATTCTATAAGTTTGCTTTCTAACTGGGCATGCATCGTCCTTAAGCTTTATCTTCATTTCCCCAAGTGATTCATGCATGCCTTTAAGTTCATGATACCCTTGAGGGAATAAGTCTTGATAATCCTTGAATAACTCAATGATCTTTTCCACCTCTGAGTCTAACCAGTAGTCTCCAATGATGGCCTCCTTAGGCTCATCCTCCAAACATATATTCACCTTCTTTGTCTTCAGGGGTTCATGATAGGCTCGTGTATCCTTGTCTACACTATCCAAGACTTCACACACCCCTTGTGAATGTTCAATATCCAGGTTCTCAACTTCCTCATCATCCATGATGTAAACCATATTTCCTTTCTCTTTCTCAAGGCAAGTGCATTCAAGTAGTATGGAGTCCATTTCTTCTTCCCTTTCAAAATGTGCTTCGGACTCTGCCTCACCAAATAATTCCTGAATATGCTCTTTTGCTTTTGCACTATCTCCCATAGTTAAGCACTTGACAAATTTTAATGCCTCTTCTATTGGAGGTTGGGAAGAAAAGTAGTCAAAGGTCTGGATCATTCCTGCAGTCAAATTTTTCCAGTTCCCAGTCTCTTGATGTAGTTCTGCGTATACATACCAGGTGCGTGTACATCCTTGTAGAGTAGAGTACAATCTATGCACCCAGAGTGAAGGTGGTAATGCTTCCTGTCCTACTATCCAGAGTCTCTCACACTGTTGAATGTGATGTTGAACATGTTGATCACCATGATAAGTGCAGATCTGCGTAGGTGCATTGTTCCTTACAAACCTAATAGATAAGGAGACTCCAATCTCTTCCCATTCTATAAGATTATCTCTGTGGACTACCCACCAACACGCTGCTGTCCCACGTAAGGTATATACTAACATATCTCTTCTCTTAATTTGATCTATCCACTGTGTTTCCATGGCTTTCAAAAATATAGGAAGATCTTCTACCCCATGTATACCAAGGTATTGTGCTACCTATCCGTCAAACCGAACGAAGTCCATTCTTGTGCACAACCACACTTTTTACCTCACACCCTACTAGTTCATATGTACCATGAGCCCAATTGTCACAAGAAATACTCGTAGTATCACTAATAGAATGAGAATTCTCCCACTATAGGATGCCTTCTTTTGATGGCTCATTGACCTCTGGGTCCTGAATAACGCGTACATAAATTTTGTTTAAGTCCTCCTCACTTAGAGGCTCAACATATGGTGTAGAATTCCCATCTGTTAGAGGTATCACAACTCTTTCCTCCTTGTTCTCAAAGCTGATATACCCCTTATTGAATCTCAAGTCAGCATTATTTGCATAACACCAAGGGCGTCCAAGAAGGGCTAGAAAATTGTCTCCTTCTGCAAGTGCTAATACCTCAAAATCCCCAGTGAACTTGGCCCCTTGTATGGTTATAAATGCATCCTTCAAAACTCCTATGGGAGTGGCCTTAGTGCGGTTTTCCATAAACAACACATTAGATGATGGCTGCAATGGAGGCCTCCCCATTTGTACCCATGCATCTAATGTAAGCACATTTACTTCCGCACCTGTATCAATCAATATGTTGCTCAGCAGCCATCCATCCACAACAACATTCAGAGTAATTTCCTTGTCATAGTCAATGCTATCAGGGGGAAGATTTGTATGCAGGATCTGCCATCCGGTCTCAATACTTACATGTGGAGTGTTCCCTTTTAACCAACTTCCTAATAGTGGAATAATGTTCTCCTGGCACAACATTTTACACACTTCTCTCAGATCATTGATATCAGTTTGGACTATCTCTGATGCTTTCTTCTACTCCTTGAGGTACTGTATCTCACCCTGAAGATTCCTTAGCACTTCCATGGTATCCTGGTAAACTTCCTTCTGATGAGTAGGATCTGGGTACCTTGCATGCAAAACCTCCTCCTTGGTGATCGTAGGCTTCTAGTGCAATGCCTCTCTTATGCGTGCCACTTCAGCTCGTGTGGTAATCTTCACAGTTAATGCCTCAAGTTACAATGCTATCTTGGGAATCCACTGATCTTCTATCACGTGCATTAGATCCTAACCATCCTCACCTTTGTTTTCTTGCCTTATGTTGCTTACTCAGATGCTCATATAAGTCCAAGCACTCTTCATAGCTATGGTTCTTTCCACAGAAAGAACATGTAATATTATGAGGACATTCACACCTATAGTGGTCAGGAGATCCGCACGTATAACATGTTCCACGAGGGAACTCACCTCTTCCTCCACCACGGCCTCATCCTCCATATCCACCATGATATCCACGTCCCCTTCCATGACCTCCTTCAAAACACCCCTCATTCCTATCATAGTGCATTTGATTATGATCCCGATCCTGGTGCTCATTCTTGCCCTTGGAATTATCTGTTACACTTATCTATCATACCCCAATGTCTATAGCATCCTGGATCTGACCAATCAACCAAAAATCTTCAGTATCATGGGTCGTGGATCAGAAAATTTTACAAAATCAGGATACATTCTTCCTTATCGCGCATTGTAACAAAGGATAGTGACTAACATCATGATTCAAATGATAGATCTCACAATCTAACAGTAATGAGTGTACAGATCTGTGAGGACAACTAGCTTTGGTGTGACCTTCCAATTCACAATATTTACACCAAATTATTGAGCGTGTTTCATGGGATGAATTTTCTGATAGCTTCTCTAACTGATTTTCCATAGCTATAATCCATGCCTCTAAGAATGGACTAACGTCAGTGTCAATGCTCCCAACTACCTCAACACGCAAAGCTTCTTCCAATGCTTCATGTGGATTAGTGTATGTCTTATGTGATAGTGCCCTTCTAAATGGTGTAATCAATCCTCCAACAAACCATTGTGCATGCTAGCTTGCATGAATATCATAAGATAGCTTAGATAGAAGTGTCTTAAAATGGGCATCATACTCACATACACTCTCAGTAGTGCCTTGCTTGATATCCTTGAGCGTACTAATACTCTTCTGCTCAAACTCAGGGATATGGAACTCTTTCAAGAAAGCATCCTTCACCACTGCATAATCCACGCAAGTTTGATTAGGGTCAAACTTTCTATACCAGCTGTGTGCACGTCCCTGTAATGTAGTATCAAATTGACTTGAATTTCACTAAAAATCCGTGATCCCTTTAGTGCACCACAAGATTTCACACATATGCACATGTTCGACAGCATCTTCTATACCTCTATACTCTGGGAGACAAAGAGACATCTCCATATAGATATTTTGTGGTTGCTGTGGACCTTGACCACCTGATCCAGAACCTCCTGTGTTCCCTCTGCCTCCAGAACTACTAGATCCACTAGAACTAGAACCACCTATACCTTCTGATCCTCCACATATAGCTGGAATAGGACCTGTAGATGTACTCCCATGTGCTCCGACACTAGTAATATACTGAACCCCTATAGTCTGTGAGGTAGTTCCACTTCCAGAGGTGAATCCAACATTCTACGCGCTCACGTTCTATGTGGATGATGTTCCTAAGAATGTTCCTCCAAATATCATTGAATCCATCTATCCTACCATTGATGTACTTGCTCCATGACTTACTCCAATTCTCCTACTTCCCACGTTAGCCTAGTGGTTACTTGTCATACTAGATATTGGAAAACCAAGCGCAAGGTCTAGGTCACTAGGTGGATTAAGATGCGCACCCGTGGCCCAGGTAGTCTCTGCTGGCGCACTTCTATGTGAGGCCAAGGGGGGATCTCTGTCATGTTTTCTGAGATGGGGGAGTTCCTGATGCTCTTGCTCCACATCTTCTACGTGAGCTGTAAATCCTTCACGAGCCATCTCTCTCCTCAACGCCATACTTTCTATAACGGAACACTACTTCTCTATCTCCCTCTCATGTGCCTCATTATACTTAAGCCACCTCTCCTCTCTCTGCCTCTCTGCCGCTAGGTCTTCCATCTTTCACCAAACTTGTTCCTACCCTCGTGCATGGTGAAGTTTAGTTAGCCATCGGTTTACTCTCTAGGTTCAAAGTTACCATCAAGATCTTGATTGCCTGCTGAACACCTTGCAGATATACTCCTTTTAGATACTGCAAAAATTGGAATTCAGCTACCTCTGGGCAAGAATACGTCGAAATTGAATATTCCAGAATATAACTATTTAGAACACCATGAAAGCACGTATCCACAGTGTGAGTCCAGATCAAATCAATATCATAAAGGGCCTGAAGTTCTTCCTATGTCCAGACAAGTGTACGATACCTCTAATTCTGCTGAGATGCATAAGCAGTAAGCCACTCGTATAGTTCTACTGGAAAGATAGCAAAAAATCTCTCATATAGGCTATCATGCAGATTTTGTTCTACCGAAGTACATGCATTAAACTTAGATCCACTGCTGAACCGCCGTGCATATTCTTCCTCCAGATTGTGTATCCACTCCTCAATACTTATTAGAGTTAACCGGTACATCTTCATCATGAACCATCATGAAAACAACTGAAAAAGAGGTCCCTGCAATGGAACCAATGATGTAGCCTAGAATTTACCAGATAACACCATGGACGTGCTGACACATCACTCAGCATAGACTAAGCGCTCACCCGAAGCGCGCAAAGGCACTAGGTCCCTCTTTAGGGTTGATGTAGCAGGATGTTAGTGTGATTAAGGAAGAAACATATATATTCCTAACTAATCCATCATTCTACAATGCATGCCATATTTAGATTTATGAAAGAACAAGCTTAAACAATAATCATGATTGAATCAAGAACATGCACTACTCAATTACACACAAGAATGACACTTAGGTTCGGCCAATATCTTTCATCTATTAATAAACACATAAGCTCCTTACAATAATGGAAATCTATACCAATGCGCACATAGATTTGATATAATAATCCAATCATATGCGCATATCTCTATACCTTCATATACACATCTCTCCCTGTATGTATGTATGTGTATATATATTGGGTGGGGACTTTCCCTTCACCGCTTATCTATTCCAAAAATAGGATGCATGCTATTAATAGCCACACGCCGTTTATAGGCATAGCTACACATGCAAATGTGCTATCTATAGACTTCTTATAGTTAAGTAAAGTGACATTCCTATTCTTAGCTTGTCTCCATGCAAAATGCTTGATCTGATCCTCTAAAGATAGACAATGCGTGGTGCGCACGTCTCTACATCGTTGGTGTGTTCTGCATGCCATCTTCCAAAAATAGGCCTTCATGCTCAAAATTGGCTAAGTGCTGAATGCTGAACTTGCCTTCCATGCGTGATTTCTTCCTGTCCCTCCGCACCCTTGATCCTGACCTTCTCTCCCACACAGACTTCTTGTGTGATCTCTAACAAGTATTCTTTGATCAACATAAAGTTCAAATCCTTATAATGGATATTGACTCCACTATGTGTTGTAGGTTTCATCATGAAGTGTGTCAATACCAAGCACAACATTACTCTGAACAAGAAACTCCAAGTGAAGACAAAGTATGTCTATACACTCATGTATCTTTTCTTTAAGCATATAATTTTCATTTCATACTTAAATGGGGGTAAATGTAGACACTCAAATTTGACAATTTACTCTTTGACACTGCTGGTTTTGATAATGCACCCTTGCTAAGATAAATACAACCTTTCTATTCCTGCTTAGTACATCCCAAGGTCTCTTGTATAACTTGTTTATCCTTACACACTAATGTACCCACAAATTCTGAGAGTTTAATATATAAAATCCATATATTAAGTCAACATAATAGGATGTAAACCTTATTTATCATGTTTCTAATCCTTAGTTAAGGCCATATGGTTTGGTCAGAAATTTATATCTAGTCTCGACCTATTTGTATTGTTTAGCACCTTCATATCCTTCATCTTTTCTTTCAGATTCACATTCTTTAATGGGTCCTTTAATCCATTTAGGTCATCCTTTATTTGATAATTTAGATTTATAACCCTATATAAACAAGTTAACACTATCTCATTTTCTAACTTGGAAATCCTATGAAACTACATTGATAGACTCACTTCTTACTCTTGTAAAAGGCACCACAGGCTCCCTAAATCTTGCAAAATCACATCCACAATCATCAAGGGAATAAGCACTACAAGTATGAAGCTTCTTACTAGGTTAAGGAATCAACCTCTCTCATCTCTAAGCACTCAAACACCCCTTCTATAAGTATTTTAGCAAGATCTAAAATCAACTCAAGAATTCCCAAAGAGATTGCCAAATTTAGTTACATTCATTCAAATATCATATGCTAGTTGGAGAATGATGTGTAATTTAAGGCCTCTCCAAAGTAGTGCCAACATTGATGGTGCATGGTAGTTCCCAAGACTTAACTATGTTTGTTTTGTAGGGTTTACCATTCATGGTTATGGTTTGAGATATTGTTTTGAATGTTCAGATATCTTCACAACATGACTGAAAACTAGGGTTTGATAGTGATAGACATTTTTAGGTAAGTAACCATTCCAGAAAGTTACAAAGCTAGAACATAAGAAAGTCCAAGACTATATAGTGTGGTTAAAACCATACAGATGGTCTTGACATAGTTGTTTGGTCTTGCCCCAAATTAGTTTCCAGTCATAACTCCCAAAATGAAGCATCATTAGTCTCCGATCTCCCTATTTCAGCAGTGGGCACTCCCAAAAATTCCTAGAACCATTTGTAAAAAACTAAGTGTACTCATCCTCTTATTTTTTCAAGTTGCTATCTTGTTTTATACATTAGTTTCAATTATTAATGCATTGTTATGATATTATATAATTAATGTTGGAATTTAATTAATCATAATAACCTCTTGCAACTCCCCTTACATCCTTTGTACTTAACTCACTAATCTAGATTTAACATAATCTAATAAGGGTGTAAATAATAATCAAGCATAATGAGGAAGTAGAAATGAACTATAATTAAATAATAACGCATATATAGAATGAAATAAGAGACACCCCCAAATGATTTTGGTATCTAGGAAGGGCTAGGTTAATACCTATCATCATGTAACATTATATGTGTGTCGTATATCAATCTCTATATACCTTTTGAATGCATGTGCATGAGTAATATATAAAAATATATATTATTTAACAAACCATAATGATTAAAAACATATGTAGTGTAAAGTGTTAACAATTTGTGTATAGGTCATTTTTTGTATATTTTTAATTTAGTTATGTACAAGGATTGGGGTAACAAAATACCTACCAAATGATAGCCTTATGAAGAGGTGAATCAAATCCTGAAGAAAAGGGAGGTTCAAGCCTCAACTGTGCCAAATAACAATTTGTGTATTTTTGTAATTTTTAATTTAGCTATGTATAAGGAGTGGGGTAACAAAATACCTACCAAATGATAGCCTTATGAGGAGGTGAATCAAATCTTGAAGAAAAAGGAGGTTCAAGCCTCAACTGTGCTAAATGATGATGCTAATGTGTGATCTATGTAGAGGTCATGACATGTGTCATATGAGAACTAGGGTAAGAAAACCTATCAGAAGTTATATGCATAAGAGTCGGCCAAGTAAAAATCCTAGGAGTAGTAGTATGTGACTTGAATGATCAATGAATAAGAGTGTGAGGGGAGAACCCTAAAGAGATAAAAAGATTAAACATACATGGAAACAATATATGCATAGTAGCAAGAGGAAGCCAAGGTTGTAAGAAATATGTAAGATACTCAATTATAAGAGGGTCTCTAGTATCAACCTAAAAAATATGGAGAGACACAAGGCCAACCATAAGTAAAAGAGGTGATATAGAATCGTTGGGATCAATAGAAGTATATTGAGGTGTACATAAAGTAATAGAGGTAATATTAGCATGAGGGGCATCATGCATACAATATATAACCAACATAGAATAGAAAAATGCATATTTGGTAGTAGAAGTAAGATATGACGAGATGCTTGTATCCTTATGCATAACATTAGATGAGGTATTAAGCATGTGAATAACAATATGTGTAAATTCCTTGATAAAATTTCAAAGGGGGTATGGGTTGCCCCCAAAGATATAGGCACCATAGATGTATCAAAAGTAGGTATAGTCATGGGATATGAGACAATTGGTATAGGTGAAAGTAGAGCATTATGAACTAGGAGTCTAACACCTTTTGGAGGATTGAGAGACACATCATTAATATGAGCATGCAAATTTTTTTAGTACAAGTAAGATAAACACTAGCGTCATGATAAACATTATTAATATGTTTTATAATCATAGGATAAAGATCTTTAGTGTAAACAATGTCCTTGTTATCATGTAGAAGAGAAGTATCACAAATAGGTATATCATGGCTAAGTTCATATTCCATTGTAACATTATTTATATCAAAAATATTTTCAAGTGTATCATTGTTTACATCCATTTCAACATAAGATAAAGAAGTATAATCATGTGTAATATCATTAGAATTTGTGTTAGACTCATCATCACACTTATAACCATCAATATAATGTAGATTAATTCCAAAAAACAATCCTACCTTGAGAATAGATGTCACATATATAAGGGATGTGTTAGGATGGATCCATGTATTTTTAAAGACTTCATGAATGATATCTTTCCATGTGGGATCAAGTTAAATATCCTTAAACAAAGACATGGTGGACATATTCAAAGAAGTCCTAAAAATTGTAAAAGATAAGTTTATAGTTTCTTCAAAGAAAATCAAATCATTGAGAATATAAGCTATGATATTAAGGGGTGCAACAAGGGCGATTTGTGCACTTAAAAATACATCATACATATGTTTTACATATTATATAGAGTTTAATGAACTCAAGGAATGACACATAAGGTTCAACAAAAAAATCCATGAAACCTTAGAAAAATTTGTGGAAACTAGATTTATGTAATGCAAAAGATGAACTTTAGGTTTGGATATAAATATATGATGCAAATATGGAACCCTAAAGTAACTAAAGTTTAAACACAAATATTCAATTCAAAATTTACGTTTACCAAATGTTTACACCCATTTTAATTTATATGTTATGAAATTACACAACAACAAGAAGGATGTAATGGTTGTTACAATGGGTTATTATGATTAATTAACTTCCAACATTAACTATGTAATATCAAAAAAACACATTAATACTTTTAACTAGTGATAAAGATATGCCATAAGCTTAAAAACATAAGAGGAGAGATTTTCTTAGCTGTATAGGATGAAATAAGAGATATTTGAGTGCATAGACCAAAGAATCTAGGAGTAATGAGCACGAAGATAATTTGTTATTGATATTGTAACTAGAAAATTCCTTGGTATGGAAGCATAAAACTCTGCTATGATTGACTATATGATGTTGGACCATCTATATAGTTTTGGACCTACTCACAATGTTACTTTATAAATTTGTGTGACATTTTTTCCCTAGAAATATGTGTCACTTTCAAACCCTAAATGCTACACAATTATGAAACCCTCTGAATAATTTGAATCAAACTCAAACCCTAACCATGGGTGGGAGACCCTGCAAAAAGGTTAGTGTGTAGGTTGAAGTGTAATCTATGTACCACATACATTAGTACCACTCCAAAGAGGCCTCAAACCAAATGTAGTTATCCACTTAGCATGCAATATCTATATGCATGTAGCTAGATTGACAACTTGAACCACTTTGACAATGCTGGAGATGACTTTTCTCGTACTAAGACATTGGTCTGTGATATTTGGATGCTTAGAAATGAGGGAAGTTGAACTCCTTGACTTGGTTGAGTTATTTATAACTATAATAGTGACTTCCCTAATGGATGTGCATCAACTTTGGGAATGTTTAGGGAGACTTCAGTGCCTTTTGTGTTAGTATTTGGAATGAGAGATCATGAGAGTTCTAGGTGAGTAAATGAAGTGATATTATCTATCTTATATAGGGTTCCTAAGGTAGTTTGTTATGAAAAGGCTGACCCAGGGGATAAAATGATCCAAAAAAGATAACAAGAATGAAAGCAAGGTTGGATGATGTGTTGGTCCAATATTGTACATATCAACCAGGGCCTGAAATTACATCCTGACCACACCATACAATTTTGGACAAGAATATTGTGAATGTAATATGAAAGATGTATCATGATAAGTAGAGGTTAAATATTGATTTTATGCATTGTATTTAGAACATGATGATACATCATTGTGTAAAAAATAATTTTTTTGGGAGAAATACAATAAGATATACTAAGAAAGGATAAAATGTGGATATTTGTCTTAACAAAGGAGCATTGTCACAACTAGTAGTGTCAAAAGGTATATTGCAAAATTTGAGTTTCTACACATGCAATGACTTATAATAAATAGAAAACCCTAGATACCGGTAACAAACTACATACAATGATTAAATAACAAAAGGATAAATTTATGTGTGGGTGATGTTGGGATAAACCTAGAGGTCAACGCCTACTGAACCAATTTAATCATAATACTACATCCCTTTTAGTGGGAGCACGCCTCATGTAATGCTCCTAATGTAGGTGTATTAGTGTATGTAAATTTAAACCAACCCCCTATTTTGACTTTGTGTCTCTTGACACAATGATTAGTGAGTGTAAATATATATAAAATAGAGATGTACCCTACATGATAGTGATATAGTGTGATGTGCTTCATATGCTAAATTGATTCCCTTTGTCCCTTACGATCTTTACTAATACTTGGAGTGAATTTATCTTGCTAAGACATAACTATATGACATATGAAGGATTGTTAATGAAGGAATATATACTCTTGAATTGGCTTGAGTGATTTATACCCATGTGGTGGTTGCTATAAAGGATGTGCATATGCTCTAGAAATGTTTAGGATGTCCTTAAGTGCTTTTGGAGAGTAATTTACAATGTATGATCTTGATAATACCGTGTGAGTTCTTAAGTGAATTAGTCTTTCTTATATAGGCTTTCATAGGCTAGGTATTGTATGAAGATAAATTTAGGAGAAATGAAATGACCCATAAAAGAAATTAAAATATAAAAAAGAGTCATTGCAAGGTAGAAGACAAGACCGTATAAGTTGGCTAGGACCGTAGTATGACCTTATCCCATAATGTAGGGTCTATATAGGGATCTAGTGATGAAAGAGATTTTTTTTGGGAATTATGTCTGGGAGTAAAGTAATGCTTTGGATATCTAAAACTACAAGAGTGAACAAAAAATTAGTGTATAGATATCAACAAGCCATGTGGGAGAAAGAATGATATTTCAATTAAGCTTAGAGTGTAAGCATAAGTATAGTATAGGAGCAAAGGTAAAACTTGTCATTGCTAAAGGATAAGCTACATAAATCGAGTTTATACACTTTCTTTAGGTTGTCTATTATCCTATAGGTCAAAATTAATGGGACATTCAACCTAAAAAATCCTATATAAGAATGTTCAATACACTTAAGAACTCACCTGACATTCTTAAGAGATCCTACTACAAAATACACTCTTAAAGCACTCAAGACTCTCCTTAATATTAATAAAGTAGGAGAGCATATTACATGCACTGTTAATGTCTGAAGCACTCAAAATAGGTTCAAGATTTATCTTCCTGTTGGAAAGAAAATTTATCGCTAGGAAAAATTTGTAGATTTCCACCAACGCTTTGGGACTAGGTCCCTCTTCTTAAATGGGGCAGATCCATTATTGTATGTGAAAGAAAAATTAAATATGTTGTTGGTCTAGAGGCCGGGGATCCAACATGCACAATCCACTGCACATGTGGCAAATGATTGCAATCTTGTGCAAGGGAGGGATTTTCTAGGTAGGTGGGGAAGCGAGAGTGACAAATAAGGAGAGGGATTAATATTGCAAGTAGGAAAACTCATATTATTGCAAATATTAATTAGAACATATTAACACCCACAATTTGAGAAGAATCGTTACTTCACTAATAATATCAAGACAAGATAAAAACATGAACACAAAGTTTCACTTATTCACTCATCCATAAAAGTAGAAACTCCTTTATTTATTGACATTCTGAAAAAGTTGTACAATGAAGGGAAACATGAAAACATATAGAGAGAAATAGAAGAACTTGCTATCTTTTGCTTATTCTTGGTAGCTATCTACTTAAAAATTACAAAATTGACAACCCTTTGGAATGGGGAAGTCATTACATTATATAGACTTAGGAAAGGCTCTTCACCTACCCCCACATGTCTTTTCAACTTGTGACTCTTGGAATTATTAGGAAAGAAATTAAGTCCCCTTTTTATTAATTGAGAGAAACTTATTACAATTTAGACTTTAATCACATTTAAATGAATAAAATGAAAGTGAATAAGATGAAAAGTGCAACCCCCTTAATGAAGAATTAAAACACGAAAGAAGAGGGGAAAGGGGGAGGGAAGAGAGGAAGAAAAGAATATAGCTACTTAGATGAAGATAATTAGTACCTGTTGATATTGACAACTCTGGTGATGGACTCTTGGAAATTTCTTTTGGAGATATCATAATCCCTTTGAAATCTTTACGGTAGCTTTCCAACCTGGGTGTAACTTTCTCATCTTGAAGGATGTGCAAAAATTTCAATGAATTGATCCAATTCTTAGAGATGGTATTGATGTGTCTAGATCCATTGAACCATGATTGATGCTCCTTTTCTGTGTTTTCTTTGACAACCCTTATCTCAGAAAGATACTCTAGTGTATCCTCATTGAATGAAAATGAATCTATGACTTCCTTCTCAAAACAATTCTCAAATGGCTCCAGTAGGTCATCTAATAAAGTATTTTTATCTACTGTTGGCACTCCAAGCTTCTATATCTCATTGTTGACACCATATTACATTTTAGCAACCTATTCCTCGTGCGAATCTAGTTTTCTAAGAGCATGGTTAACCATTTCATAGTAAGATATGTGTGTTCTTACAAAAATTTGAGACAAGTCCTCGGATGTAGATTTGAATATCTTCCTTCCCAAAAGTAGGAAATAATTGGATTTTCCCATCACTATGACTAGTGGATATACCTGATCCCAATTTTCTTTTTATTTCTCAATCCCCTCTCTATTTTTTCTCACATTAGCAATGGTTGCACTCATGTAATTGAGCAATGAAATTATTTTAGGAAGAAACACTTATCCCTTCTCCAAGATCTTACTCACCCATTTATTATTTGCTTGGCCTTGCATCATGAACCCCTGAGTTTTTCTGATGGAATCTGGGTTGAAGCTACTTGTTATCCCGTAAAATTGACAAGGGCAATTTTACCGATAACCATACCGAAAATTTTGTTTTGATCCCTCGTTAGGGATCCCTTGCGTTCGAAACGTTGTAAAATCCCTTCCCGGGAAATCTAGTTTTCGAACTTAGTCTTTTTGAGCCTTTTTTGGCTGGGCGCATGGATTTGCCTTGCAACACAAAGTTTTGGTGCGCCCACTTAAAAGCCTTTGGCGCATGGTTTTTCATGTTAGCACGTCTTTCGGTGCGCCAAAGGATGTTGAGTCTCTTTTGCGTGCGCCAAGGCGCATGCGCCTTATTGTTGACATTGCTTTTGTTGCGCCACTTTTCGGTGCGCCAAAGGGCGCACATAATCTCGCTGCAACACAAAGTTTTGGTGCGCCAAAGGGCGCACATAACTTCATGTCAACAATGCATATGGTGCGCCAAAGGCCTGCTCATTCTCCTGTTGTCAAAAACTTTCGTGCGCCAAAGGGCACACACTTTTCCCTGTCGACAGCAACTTTCATGCGCCATTTCAAAAGTGGTTGGCGCATTGATGACAAGTTTTTCTATATATATCAATGCGCGCCCAATGTCATTTTCATTCTTTTTGTCGAGCACATGATCACTCTGGACTTGTCAGCCTCTGCTTCGTCGTTTTCGTCGCCCTGTGGACCTGCTCTCAATTTTGCTATATATCTAAGGTAAGAGGTTCTCCCTCTTCTCCATTTTCATGCTTTCGGTTCTTTGCGTGTTCTTGGTCTATGTTCTTGGTCTGTGTTCTTGGTCTACGTTGTGGTTTACTAGCCGGTGTTAAAAATAAGATTGGTTTAAGCTAGTTCCTCCCCTCGTGCTATCCTTTCTTCATTTCCTTCTTCTTTCCTCCTCCCTTCCTTCCCTCTTTCCAGATCTGCTAGAAGGGAGCTGTTTTGAAAGGACTTGGTCTGCCAAACTTTTTATACGAAGCCTTATATGTCCAAGCAACCTTTGAAATGGATAGGAAAGAATGAAAAATGATTGAGCAACGAGTTTAGTTCTATGGCACACTGGCGCGTCTTATTGCACTTAAGATAGTTGCACCCCTTCGGCGCATCTATCCGCCTTGTTGCATAATTGAAATCCGCGCCAATGGTGCAACCTTTTGTCCTGTTACATCTAGAACTCATGTGCCTTCAAAGCGTGCCCTTTTTGCATGCTACAAGTGTAAATCCCGTGCCTCCTTAAAAAACCTTTGGCGCGCCTTTTACCCATGTTACATCCTGATTTCCATGCGCCAAAGGAGCGCACCCCAGCTTTCATGTAACACAAGCCTTATTCGTGTGATTATAAAGCTATCAAGGTGCGGGCACACCCTCCATTGCAGTAACATGATGTTGTGTAAACCCTTCATGCGCCGTGCCAAAGCCTTTGGTGCACCATTTGTTAATGTTACACAATCCATAAATGCGCTAAAGGGTGCATCGAACCTTCATGTAACATACTCTTTCCATGGGCCCTGCTATAAAATGCACCCTGATTCATCCGTGCGCCATGCGCCTTTGGCTCCAGTTTAACCTCTGCAACACACTTTTTATATGCGCCTTATCTATTTGGCCTGCCAGTTACATTTTTCATGCGCCCTGCACCCTGAGCCTTAAAATCTCTAACTCCTTCTTCTGCTAGTCTTTCCAATGGAAGACCAAATGACTAATCCAACCTTTTTTGGATTGGGTCTCGCTTCTTCTTCATGCAGATCAGCAGCTGAGTTCGAAAGGACACATGTCCTACGTCAAGCAAGAAACCCACCAAATCAAGAGGAAAGTCTAAGCTGACAAAGGAAGAAATGAAATACAAATATCAAAGGGTCAGGATGCCCGAATCACAGGATGAATGCAGTATCGATGTCAGAGACTCAGAATTGGGTCACATTGACATGGATGAGTTCTGGGTTACAACTCAGAAAGTTACAAGGATTCCATGGATGGACAAGTTAATAGGCAGTGCCATGCACTTCACCGGAGGAATCCCCGTCAGCGCCTGTCAACAACGAATTCATGATGGTGATTGCCCAATGTTACAACAAAGACACAAGATGTGTCGAAAATAGTAAGGGCGAGGCAGTCATAAACCTCACTGCCCGTCATTTTGAGTTAATGCTTGGCATCCCTCACCACCGGAACTACGTGGCTGTTAGCCAACAAGAATGCATAAAGGCCTGGGAAGACAACGAAGACCAATGCATGCAGTTGATGAATGAGGTCTACCTAAAGAACAAGAAGGTGGTGACCCGGTGGCCTCAGACTATCCACTGAAGTGATTTCTCAGAGGAACTCAGCGATACTATCACCTTCCTGAGCAGAGTCTTCGGGATTTCAGATGCCCACTATTTCCATAAGTGGATGTTGCTGGTACCTGGAGACAATGAATAAGAATTTGCCCGATCAGCACTTTTTCTGGGGGGAGATAATAAGCATGCACCATATTTGAGCAGCTACAATAGCTTGCCACAACAGGAGTATTCCATATGAACTCCTACGTAGTCTATGCTGCATCGTCTGCAAGAGATTACCCAGGGCTCAACCGAAGTGGAATTTGGCCTCAGGTCAAAATATACGAATATTATCTAGAGCTGAGGCTGGAGAATAGCATCCCTCATTTTGCTAAAAGTCAATGATGTTTTCTTCTATCACATCATGTACATGTTGCGGCCAAATTTAACTCATGGCCGAACGACCCAAGAACATTGTGTCAACTGTCACAGAGAAGTGGGGGGCCTTGTTCACCCAGTTTCCCACGTTCACCTATCTGAGGGCGGTCAACTTTCTTGGGCGAACCAACCAGGTTTCCGAGGTATGCTGGACCAAAGCTGGTTCTATTAGAACTATCAAGACAGCTGGTCACAATACCATGAAAAGTGCCTCAAAAGAAAGAAGGGCGGAACTCCTTTCCCCCTCACAGTAGGCCGATACACATGCTCCACCTACCACAAGGCGAAGGAGATGTATCGCAGGAGCTGGAACTCCTCAACTTGAAGCATGATTTCCCAGTCAGGCCTACCTTCGACCCGAGAGGCTTCCTGCCAAGGGCTAAGCTTGATCCGATCCATGTCCCTCAAATTGAGGACATTTACATTGACGTATCATCCACGAGGCGGAACTAAGAAGAAAGGATCATTCTCGCTTGGCATTGGCAGAAATTATTCAATATGGAGTGGCCATCGTCCCCAAAGGCTTCCAAACCAGGGAAGACGAAACTAGAAAAAGTGTACAATGACACAGAAGGAGACGATTGGCCGTTCCCGGCCATTGACAGGAACAAGGCTCCTCAAACAATTGAGGAGAGGGTCAAAGAGACTATGCAGAGAACAGAGCATTGGTGCCGCATGAATGGACTAATCTACCTCGGGGTAGATTTCAAAACTTCCCCTTTGGGAAACACACCTCCAAGATCCAAAGAAGTAGTTGAAAGGCAAAGGTGCAGAAGGCGAATCTAGCACCATTCAGGAGGAAGCCCCTGAAAGTCCTCTTCCCTCAGAGCCAGAACAAGTCATAACTCTTGATGAGGAATTGACGGAGGATAGTTCCCATAGGCCCATCCACTCAGGATTTCGGCATCACTACATAAATTCAAAGGTCCCCTTCTATCCCTTCTTCTTCTCTTCCTTCCCCTTCCTCAGAGTGTCTCATGCGACCACCTCTTTGGTCGTGTCCTCTGCCCCTTCTTCTACCCTTTCCCCTGCCTCTTTGTCTATCTTCTCCTCCCTTGCTGATTTATCTTCCTCCATTTCGTTCCTCATCTCCGAGCTCCCTTCCCTTCCTATGTCTTCTGCAGTTGCGGTTTCGCTTCCTCCCGTGGACACTTCTTCAGCTTTTCTTTCAATGCCGCCGCTGCGTGTCTCCACATTTTTCCCCTCCTCTACCGTTGCTACCTCCCTCTCTGTCTTTGGTCCTTCTTCTATAGGACCAGCTTGGATCTCTCAGCAGTTGAGCCAACAAAAGAGGAAAGTCCCCATCACTCTGATGGACTTTTCGGTCATTCCGGCTAAAGGAGCAAAGATGCACAAGCCGGTTACATGCTTCTCGAAGAGCGCTGCAGGTGAGAGAGTCATGGGAAATAGCATACCCCGACCCCCTCAAAGAGAAAGAAGATCTGTCTCCAACAGATTTCACTGTGACCCAAGTCACCATGGGGACATCCTCTGAAAGTCTCCAGGGGGAAGCTTTTTCCGCAGTTGATGCACTCTGCAAAAAGCTTCAGGAAACAAAAGAGGAGAAAAGGCTACTGAAGGAGCAGAACAAATATCTGCTTCAGGCCTTACAGAAGATGGGAAGTGCACCTCCCATAACTGCTGCCAAGACTCCTGAGCTGCTCAGTCAGGAGAAAATCAACGAGTATTCAAAGATCGGCGAGCAGGGTATGGTTGTTTCTGCTTGGAGGAGCCAGATCCTCAAAGATAGTGAAAAAGTAATCGCCGAATATATCAGTTTATACCTGAACATTGGAGAAGGTGAATAAGGAACTCCAAGCATTAGCAGGTCCAGATATCAGAAGAACTAGAACATGCTCGACTCCAGCACGAGACCTTCCGACAAATGTTTGACTGTTCCGTCGAAGATCTGGTCAAGTTCGAAGTATTCGGCCATCCAAGGGCCCTCAACAAAACTATGTCCACTCTGGACTATCGGATAGATCAGCTGGAATTCGATGTTTAGAAAAAATAGACAAGGTAAAGGAAGAGGCCCTGGATGCAATGGCATCAAATGGAGAAAATTCTCCTCGCCATGACTCCAAGGTTGCTCTCTCCTTCCCTTACCTTGAGATCAGCTGATGACACTATCCGGATTGTTCAAGGAGATAGCTTCTCAAGGGACAGGGCCATAGGTCACATTCGACACTGAATCTATCAACAACCTACTAGGCCTATAGGGACTTCATCGGGTTCCTTATTGAGGCGGAGAAAGATTATTCTAAACTCCCGGAAAAGCTCATAGACGAGCGGGAGACTTGCGAAGCAATCAGTGAATGGCACAAGGATTCGTCACAGGATCAATTTGGGCCAATGATCAGCAAGTTTTTGGAACACCGCGCTCAGTTCCACATATCATCACCTGAGCAGCATCAAAAATAAGCAACCCCTTTTCGGCCGCAGGATGATGATGATGAGTAGCTTCTTCATCTTCTTCTTCTTCTTCTTCTTCTTTCTTCTCTCTCTATTCTCCGACTTTCTTTTCGTAATGTCTAAAATGTGTTGGCACACATGATGACATCATCCATGTTGCATCATGGGATGATGTCATCCATCCAAGTTGTCAAAGTCAACATGACTTTTAGATATTTTGTAAATATCTATGTAAATAGGTGGTTGGCTTCATTTTGCCTTCTCTCTCCCTCATCTTCTATAAATATTGAGAATACTTGTTGTATTCAAGGGTGAACATTTTTTAGATAGAAAATAGAAAGTGAGGAGAGAAAGACTTTGAGCTTTCTTGTAACAGAAGAGAACAGTAATACAATTATTCAGACTTTGTGCTCAATAGCTGTGTTATACATTAGATATTTCTTACGTTAGATCTGTATGTGTTTAATCTGTTGGATTCATATCTACTTTTCCGTCATTTGTTTATCAGTATTGCTTTGTTTATTTATGCAAGTAGGTTTGGCTCTGTTTACTACCAAACTAAAAACATAAATCTTTTGACCTTTCTGCTTTGGAATTCATTTCTTTTCTCCCTTTGGATCTGTTCTTTCTCTTCTCCCTCTTTCATTCCTTTCCTTTTCACAGCCTGGAACACTCTACTGGGATGAGATCCCAACCCCCGGAAGGCAGAATCTGTGAGACTTACATAGGTTCCTGCTAGTAGAAATAGCAATAAACCAGTTTCACTTTGCTATCTCAAAGAGGGGCTAAGCCCTGCACACTGTTGGCTCGTCTATCCATAGATCTGTCCACGCGACAGATTTTCAGACCAACAGTTTTTGGCGACTCCGCTGGGGATCGAATAGATCTGTCAGATCTATGGTGGTGGTATAATATAAAATCAGAAAAATATAAGAAAATCACTGCCTGTTTGCAAATCTGCACTTTTTGTTAAAAATCCAAAAAAAAAAAAAAAAAAAATTTTTGCAAAAGTGCCCAAAATTGAAAATTTTCTTCTGAAATCCATAGATCGGGCCTAGTTACAGATCTTTAGTTCGCTGTGTTTTTATCAAAGTTAACATTTTTCCGTAGATCTGAGTTTTTGACTGTTTTCTAAAAAGTTTGAAACCCTCTGAAAAGTAAAGATCAGATCTGAAAATCAGCCTGCTATTCTTCCCTGCCATCTTATCCTCGCTGCTATTTGTCATTAACTACAATCGGTTTTTCGAGGAGGATAGTATTTAAATATCTAGAAAAGTGCATGCTGCTGGTTGTTGATAGAAAAACCAGAAAATCAGTAAGTACACCCAAAAATAAAGTTTAAATCTGCGCCATAATATCGCAGATCTGGAAGGTACGCTGGCAAGTGAACCTTTTACGTGCAGCAGGAGAGCCCGTGGAGAAGTTGATCCTACTTTCGATTTGCTTCAAAGGCACAATTTCAGCGTAACACTGGCACGTTTTTCAGCATTAAGCTCGGCTAGCCAGTCATCCAGGATTGTCTCACCTCCACGAAGAAAAAGTCTTTTACAAGGAGTATCTACATCCCTCTGTAGTGCCTTGCTGCTCAGTGGAACCACCCTCCCAGCTCGTGTGCTTTTTCCAGCCTTTCAAATGGCGGTACCATGGGGAAATGCTATGGGTCCTCTCGCACTGCCACATCTAGTTCACGCGCTCCCTCACGGGAACTGAAATAATTTTCCTAAATTCGACGGGAGCAGAAATCAAAGCACGGATTCCCACATATCTGCTTTCATTATGTCATGCAGTATTTTGGACGTGACTCACGAAGATGTGTCGGTTCGCCTTTTTCTGGAAACTCTACAAGGGCCCGCAGCTGAATGGTTTCAGCATTTGCCGGTTGCATCTATCACCAATGGGGCAACCTTGCGGGAATCTTTTGAAGACAGATACAAGCCTTCAGAAGATGCATTTGCTTTGCTATCACGGATCACCCACCTGAAGAAAGAGGCCAATGAGACTATGCGCGATTTTGTCGCCCGGTTCAATGCATTAATCAACCGTGTCCCTACTGCCATGCTTCCAACACCGGAGAATCAGAAGTGTTTCTTCGTGAACGCCATGAGCTCAAAAGTCAGCTTCTTGCTCCTTCAAGAGCAAGTAGCTACTCTACCTCTCGCTCAGGCTACTGCCATCCGGATAGAAGACAATTTGATAATATCTGGCAAGTTAAAAAAGGAATCATCAAAGTCCAAATCTTCAGATCCCTCACCTGCTACTTCATCTGATCCAGCATTCCAAAAGATGGTGAACGATCTGCTTGCATTGAAAAAGCAGTTGGCCCAGGCTCCCAGTTCCTCATACCGAGACGTTCCACGAAGGAGTTTTGTTCCCAACAATGTTTCACAAAGACCGCGCCTACCTACAACTGCTCCACGATTGGCGCTTGAAGCTCCTCCGGTCAATGCTTTGGCTGAAATTGAAGAGGAAGAGCAGTACTATGAAGAACCTTCGTCTCAAGGCGAAGATGATCAAGATGTCGGTGAGCCGACTGGCGACTCTACTATTGGATACATGGAATTTGATGAGGATGAATCTGATGAAGAAGAGAGTACTCAGGGCTATGCAAGTGGACAATCATACGCTGTTTTTACCCGCTCACAAGGAAAGGAAGCATAAGTTGCTGCCCATTCGCAGAAAGAGAAGGCCGTGTCAAACGCGCCTCCAACCATTGTTAAAAGAGGTAATCCCCTTCCTACTCAACTCCCTGCTAAGTCTTTTCCAAAGAAGTCCTTTCCACCCATCTCTCCTCCGAATCAGCCCCCTCATATTCCTATCAAGATCAGTAACCCTGTTCCACCATCGCGAAGTGAAGGACTCATTCCCTCACCAACGCAACCCTTGGCCGCATTCGATATAATAAATCATGCAAAAAAGACCAAGATCCAAATGTCTGAAGCTGAGTACCTTCAGTCAAATCCCGAACAGCTTGTAAGATTAACTAAATATATTCAGAGTCAAGCTGTTACGTCTAAACAGGTTTCCCCAAAAGGAATCCTTTCCACCCCTCCTGAATCCCACATAAATGTTGCTTCAACATCTGCATCAGGAAAGATAGAGCCTTTCTATCTCTCTCTCCTAATCAATGGGCACAAGTTGAGTAACTGCATAATTGATTCCGGAGCTTCCGATAACGTCATGCCGGTGAAAGTTGCCCATGCTTTAGGCCTAACTCTTACCAAACCTTTCGGAAGATGTTACTCCTTGGAGACCAAGCAAGTGCCATTGATTGGCCAAATCAAAGACGCGCAATTTGCGTTCGCAGCATGTTGGTCCGAAAATCTGTCGCGTGGACAGATCTATGGATAGACGGGCCAACGGTGTGCAGGGCTTAGCCCCTCTTTGAGACAGCAAAGCGAAACTGGTTTATTGCTACTTCTACTAGCAGGAACCTATGCAAGTCTCACAGATTCTGCCTTCGGGGGTTGGGATCTCATCCCAGTAGAGTGTTCTAGGCTGCGAAGAGAAAGGAATAAAAGAAGGAGAAGAGAAAGAACAGATTCGAAGGAAGAAAAGAAATGAGTTCCAAAGCGGAAGGGTCAGAAGATCTATGCTTTGGGCTTGGTAGTAAACAGAGCCAAACCTACTTGCATAAATAAACAAAGCAATACTGATAAACAAGTGACGGAAAAGTAGATATGAATTCAACAGAATAAACACATGCAGACCTAACATAAGAAAGATCTTAATGTATAACACAGTTATTGAGCACAAAGTCTGAATAATTGTATTAATTGTTTTTTATCTGTTACAAGAAAGCTCAAAGTCTTTCTCTCCTCACCTCTATTTCTATCTGAAAAATGTTCACCCACGAATACAACAAGTATTCTAGTATTTATAGAAAGTGAGGGAGAGAGAAGGCAAAATGGAGCCAACCACTTATTCACAAGATATTTACAAAATATCCAAAAGTCATGTTGACTTTGACAACTTGGATGGATGACATCATCCCATGATGCAACATGGATGATGTCATCGTTTGTGCCAACACACTTCAGATATTTCGAAGAGAAAGTCGGAGAATAGAGAGGAGAAGAAGAAGAAGAAGAAGAAGAAGCTATTCATCATCATCATCCTGTGGCCTAAAAGGGGTCGCCTGTTTCTGATGCTGATCAGGAGATGAGATGTGGAACTGAGCGCGGTATTCCAAGAACTTGCTGATCATTGGCGCAAATTGATCCTGTGATGGATCCTTGTGCCTTTCACTGATTGCTTCGCAAGTTTCCCGCTCATCAATGAGCTTTTCGGGGACCCTGGAATAGTCTTTACCCGCCTCGATTAGGGACCCGATGAAGTCTCTACAGGCCAGTAGGTTGTTGATGGATTCGATGTCGAAAGTGACTTCTGGCCCTGTCCCTTGAGAAGCTAACTCCTTGAAAATTCGGATAGTATCGTCAGCTGATCTCAAGGTGAGGGAAGGAGTGAGCAACCCTGGAGTCATAGATAGAACAATCTTCTCCATTTGATGCATCGCATCCAGGGCCTCTTCCTTCACCTTGTCTATCTTCTCTAACACAAATTCGAGCTGATCTATCCGATAGTCCAGAGTGGACATGGTCTTGTTGAGGGTCCTTGGATGACCGAATACTCCAAACTTGACCAAATCTTCGACTGAACAGTTGAACATTTGTTGGAAGGCCTCGTGTTGGAGTCTGGCGTTTTCGAGCTCTTCTGATACTGGACTTGCTAATGTTTGGAGTTCCTTATTCGCCTTCTCGATGTTCAGGTATAAACTGATATACTCGGCGATCACCTTTTCACTATCCTTAAGGATTTGGCTCCTCCAAGCAGAAACAGCCATACCCTGCTCGCCGATCTTTGAATATTCATTGATCTTCTCCTGACTGAGCAACTCAGGAGTCTCGGCGGCAGTTGTGGGAGGTGCACTTCCCATCTTCTGTAGGGCTTGAAGCAGGTATTTATTCTGCTCCTTCAGTAGCCTCTTTTCTTCCTTTTTTCTTGAAGCTTTTCGCAGAGTGCATCAACTGCGGAAAGAGCTTCCCCCTGGAGACTTTCAGAGGATGTCCCCATTGTGACTTGGGTCACTGTGAAATCTGCCGGAGACAGATCTTCTTTTCTCTTGGTGGGATTGGGGTAGGCAATTTCCATAACCCTCTCACCTGCAGTGCTCTTGGAGAAGCGTGTAACCGGCTTGTGCTTCTTTGCTCCTTTAGCCGGAATGACTGAAAAGTCCATCGGAGCGATGGGGACTTCCTCTTTGGTTGGCTCATGCTGCTGTGAGAGATCCACGCTGGTCCTCTTACCTTAAATATATGTTAAAAAGGGAAAGCGGGTCCAACAGGGCGAGTAATGACAGAGCAGAGCTGACAAATCCAGAGCCATCACGTGCTTGTCAAAATGAAATGAAAATGACATGGCGGGAACGGGTATATATAGAAAAACCTATCATAATGCGCCACCAACTTTTGAAATGGCGCATGGAAACAGCTGTCGACAGGGGAAAGCGTGCGCCCTTTGGCGCATGGAAGAAATGACAACAGGAGAATGAGCGCGCCTTTGGCGCATCAAACGAGTTGTCGACACGAAGCTATGTGCGCCCTTTGGCGCACCAAAACTTGATGTAACAAAGATATTACGTGCGCCCTTTGGCGCACCAAAAACTCACTCAACATCCTTTGGTGCACCGAAAGACGTGCTAACATGGAAAACCATGCGCCAAAGGCTTTTAAGGAGGCGCATCAAAAATGATGTTGCAAGGCAAAACATGCACCTAACCAAAAAGGCTCAAAAGAACTAAGTTCAAAAACTGAATTTCCCGGGAAGGGATTTTACAATATTTTGAACGCGAAGGATCCCTAACGAGGGATCGAAACAAAATTTTTCGGTACGGTTATCGGTAAAATTGCCCTTGTCAATTTTACGGGATAACACAGCATTCCCTGAAAAGAGGGTAAAGATGACCATTCTCGTTGCTGACATTCCAGCAGCCTACGGAATTCTGCTAGGAAGGAGTTTCTGCAGCGAAGTTGGCGGAGAAATTCACATGGACTGGTCTAAAGCTAGAATACCCGTCAAAGGTGTGATGCAGACTTTAGAACCAGAATCGCAAAAGAAGTACTTGGTTACTAGCTCTGAGGACCCCAAAGCCCAAATCCTTTTTGAATCATCAGGGATGGGGAACTACTTCTTATCTACTGAGACGGGTACAGAGGGCATTTTTGTTCAAGAAAAGGATCTTAATGAGATCTGGACCTTGCAGTTCGATGGCAGTTGCGCGACTAGTGGATGTGGCGCTGGAGTTGTGCTGATATCTCCCGAAGAGGAGGTAATTCCTCTTTCTTTCAAGTTGCAGTTTTTCAATACTAACAATACTGCTGAGTATGAATCTCTGTTACTCGGTATGCAAGCCGCAAAGGAAAGGGGAATTAAAAATCTGAAAGTTCAAGGTGATGCTGAGCTAGTTGTAAATCAGGTCAAAAGGATTTACCAAGTGAAAAATGAGAGGCTCAGGCACTGCCGTAACGCAGTATGGGACATCATCGAAGAATTTGATGCCTTTTCAATAGGAGCAATTCCAAGAGCTCAAAATGATATGGCCGATTTATTGGCCGTTTCGGCATCTCTCATGCTCCCGCACCCGAGTTTGAAAACGAACAAATACACCATTGAAGTGGTTTTCCACCCGAGCGTGCCAGACAACTCTCAGCATTGGCAAGTATTCAACGATGATAATCACCTCATTGCCTTTCTAGAAAAATCAGAAAATTTTGATGAGTTGTATTTTGAAGGATCCACCTCTACATGCCGTGAATCAATCAACAGTCAAAACCATGAATCAGAGGAGAAGGACGGCATATGTCAGCTCAAAGGAAATAAAATTCCGAAGGGCCTGGTTTCTCTGGAGCACTTGTTTGACAGGCACGACCGTTTTATGAAAAAGAAGAAACAAGATGTTCCTGACTCATCCCCAGAAACAGAACCGGTCAATATAGGTTCTGAGGCACATCCGTAATTTGTAAACATTGGCAAATGTTGCACGCCTGAAGAGAAGCGGAAATTTGTCAAGTTGCTGAAAAAATATATGGATGTGTTGGCATGGTCCTATGCCGATCTAAAGTCCTTCAAGCCAAAGGACGTTCAGCATGACATACCGCTGAAATAAGATGTCAAAGCCTTTCGCCAGAAGCAAAGGCACTATAATCCGAAGATTTCAGGCACCATCCAGATAGAAATTCAGAAGATGTTAGATGCAAGAATCATCTTCCCTATCCATGATAGCACTTGGGTGGCGAATATTGTGCCAGTGCGCAAGAAAAACGGTGAGATACGCATATGCGTAGACTTTCGAAATTTGAATCAACCTTCACTGAAAGATAACTACCCTCTTCCGATAATGGATCAAGTTCTGCAAGCAGTAACTGGATCAGAAATGCTGTCTATGCTTGATGGTTTTTCAGGCTACAATCAGATTGAAGTCTCACCTGAAGATCAATTCAAAACAACATTCACTACTCCCTGGGGTACATTTGCCTACAGCAGGATGCCTTTCGGCCTAACTAATGCTGGTGCTACTTTTCAACGGGCCATGGACTTCGCATTTAAAGGTATGATGGGGAAAGTCATTGTAGTTTATTTAGATGACTTGACCGTGTTCTCTAAACAACGAAGTGATCATTGCGATCACTTGGAGCAAGTACTGGCCAGGTGCCGAGAACATGGAATTTCCCTAAATCCCAAAAAGTCTGTTTTTGGGGTTACGGAAGGGAAGTTGCTAGGGCATGTGGTTAGCAAAGAAGGAACGAAGATAGATATTGAAAGGATTAAGGCTATTTAGAGCCTTACTTTGCCTACAAGCAAGACTGGTGTTCATTCTTTCTTTGGAAAGGTAAACTTTCTTAGGCGTTTTATTCCTGACTTTGCTGAGAAGACTTGCCACATATCAAACATGATGAAGGGGTCACCAACTTTCAGATGGAGTGAGGAAGGGAAAAGGTCATTTGAAGAAATAAAAAATTCTGTTGCCCATGCACCGGTCTTGGTATGTCCCGACTTCTCCAAGGACTTCATCATGTATAGCTACGCATCAGAACATACTGTGTCTGTAATCTTAATGCAAAAGAATTCAGAAGACATTGAATCCCCGATTGCATTCATGAGTTCTCCCCTCAAGCCTCACGAGTTGAAGATGACTCAATTGGAAAAGCATGCCTTTGCCGTTGTCAAAGTAGTGAAGAATTTCAGGTATTACATTCTAAACTCGCATACGGTGGTGCTGGTTCCCGACACCGCAGTGAAATCAATTCTAACTCAGCAGGAGTTAGGAAGCTTGAGAGGGAATTGGATCGCAAAGGTCCAGGAATATGACCTGGATATTAAACCTACCAAGCTGGTGAGGGGCAAAGGCTTGTGTCAGCTAATGGCTGAAAACAAAGATTCAGAAAATCCTAAAGGAAAAGAGGATTGTGCCAACGAAGAGCAAAGCCCTCTAAAGGAGCCTAATTCTCTACCTCTGGTTCTATTTGTTGCAACTAGTGACGAGTGGTACTCCGACATCACTTTCTTCCTTACCTACGGTGAATGCCCAATGCACCTAACTGCAAAGGAGAAGCGCACTATAAAGCTCAGGGCAGCTAAATATGTCATCTGGGATGACGGTTTATATAAGCGCGGGATAGACGGTGTCTTCCTGCGATGTGTTGACAAGCCCCAGCAAGTAAAACTGCTGGAAAGTTTTCACAATTCAGCCTGTGGAGGCCATTTTTCTTCTTCTGTGACAGCACACAAGATCATTCGAGCCAGGTACTATTGGCCAACGCTCTTTCAAGATGCGGCTACCTGGGTGGCAAAGTGTGAACCCTGTCAACAATTCGTCGGCAAGCCCAAGTTGGCTGCCCTTCCCCTAAGGCCGGTCATCATCAATGAACCATTCAGGGAATGGGGAATTGATTTTATTGGCACACTCAATCCTTAATCGAGTGCCGGACATAGCTATGTCCTTACAGCAACGGATTACTTCACTAAGTGGGTGGAAGCCATACCCGTCAAGCATGCCACTTCTGAGGTGGTTTGCAGTTTTATCAAAGAAAATATCATTGTTAGGTTCGGCGTTCCAAACAAAATCGTTGCTGATAATGCTTCTAACTTCTCCTCCCGGGAAGTTATTAGTTTTTGCTATGAATATGGGATAACTTTAGCACATGCCTCGGATTATTACCCTCAGGGAAATGGTCAGGTGGAATCCAGTAATAAGAACTTGGTGACCATCATACGGAAATTAGTAGATGAGAACCAGCAGATGTGGCACAAGTCTTTGTACGACGCTTTGTGGGCGGACCGCATTACTCCCAAGAGATCTGTCGGCATGTCACCTTTTCAAGTGTTATATGGCACTGATGCCGAGCTTCCTATTTCTGCTGAACTTCCTGCTCTGCGCTTGGCACGAGCAATTGAAGATGAAACTTTCCAGAATTCTCTAAAAAAGAGAATCATGTATCTTGTAGAACTTGAAGAAAAGAGAGTAAGAGTGGTCGACAGGATTACTGAACATCAGAATCAAGTTAAGAGGCTTTTCGATAAGAAAGCCAAGCAGAGAAATTTTCAAGTAGGAGATCTTGTCCTCTTATGGGACAAGCGAAGAGAGCCAAAGGGCATGCACGGAAAATTTGATTCCATATGGAGAGGGCCCTTCAAAATAAAGCAACTCAATGGAGACAATAGTTTCTATCTCTCGTATCTAGATGGAGCTGAACTCCCGCTTCCCTATAGCGGGCAACATCTCAAGATCTTCAGGAAGTAGAGCTTGCTCTCTTCTTTGTATAGTTTGCTTTTTGTTGTGTGTTTGCTTTCGTCGTGTGTTTGCTTTCGGTTTGTTGTGTGTTTCCTTTGTCCTCCCTCCAGTCCCCCTTGTTTTTGACTCCGTACCCAATGGATAGGCACATATGATCTGGGATTCTCTACCCCCGAGTTTGCTCAAGGATAGTCCCCAGAAAGAGCCAACTGTTATCCCGTAAAATTGACAAGGGCAATTTTACCGATAACCATACCGAAAATTTTGTTTCGATCCCTCGTTAGGGATCCCTTGCGTTCGAAACGTTGTAAAATCCCTTCCCGGGAAATCTAGTTTTTGAACTTAGTCTTTTTGAGCCTTTTTTGGCTGGGCGCATGGATTTGCCTTGTAACACGAAGTTTTGGTGTGCCCCCTTAAAAGCCTTTGGCGCATGGTTTTCCATGTTAACACGTCTTTCGGTGTGCCAAAGGGCGCACATAATCTCTATGTAACACCAAGTTTCGGTGCGCCAAAGGGCGTACATAACTTCATGTCGACAATGCATATGGTGCGCCAAAGGCGCACTCAATCTTCTGTTGTCAAATACTTTTGTGCGCCAAAGGGCGCACGCTTTCCCCTGTCGACAGCAACTTTCATGTGCCATTTCAAAAGCTGTTGGCGCATTGATGACAAGTTTTTCTATATATATCAGTGCGCGCCCAATGTCATTTTCATTCTTTTTGTCGAGCACGTGTCACTCTGGACTTGTCAGCCTCTGCTTCGTCGTTTTCGTCGCCCTGTGGACCCGCTCTCAATTTTTCTATTATATCTAAGGTAAGAGGTTCTCCCTCTTTTCCATTTCATGCTTTCGGTTCTTTGCTGTGTTCTGGGTCTGTGTTCTTGGTCTCTTTGTGGTTTGCTAACCGGTGTTAAAATAAGATTGGTTTGAGCTAGTTTCCCTCGTGCTTCCTGTCTTCCTTATTACTTTTTCTCCTTCCGTTCCTCCCTCTTTCCGGCGGATCTGCGTGGAAGGGATCTGTTTTGACAGGGCTTGTTGCCAAAACTTTTTATATGAAAACTTATATGTCCATTTGCTATCTTTGAAATGGAAGGAAATAATGAAAATGATGCGCAATGGGTTTAGTTCTATGGCGCACTGATGGTCGTGTCACACTTTAAAACAGTTGCGCCCTTTGGCGATCTACCCGCCATTTTACATGATTAAAACCCACGCCAATTGGCGCAAGCCGTTTGTCCTGCTACACTAGAACTCATGCGCCTTCAAGCTGCGCCACTTTTTGCATGCTACAAGGTGTAAAGCCTGCACCTTTTACCCATGTTACCATCCGGATCCATGCGCCAAGGAAGCGCACCCAGCTTTAATGTAAACAAGGGACTTATCGTTGCAAGTATAAAGCTATCAAGGCGTGGGCAGAACCCTCAATTGCTAGTAAGTAAATGAGTGTTGTGTAAACCCTTCATGCGCCGGCCAAAAGCCTTTGGCGCACCTTTGTTAATGTACATAAACCATCCATTGCGCCAAAGGGCGCACCGAACCTTCATGTAACATAATTTCATGGCGCACTGATATTAAAATGCACCTGGGCTTCATCCATGCGCAATGCGCTTTGGCGCCAGTATAACCTCTGAAACATCTTTTCTGTTGCGCACTTATATATTGGTCCTGCAGTGCATTTTTCCGCGCCCTGAGCCTTAAAATCTCTAACTCTTTCTTCTGCTAGCACATTCCAATGGAAGTTCAATGACTAATTCAACCTTTTTTTGGATTGGGTTCACTTATTTTAATGCAGATCAGCAACTGAGTCGAAAACACATGTCTACGTCAAGCCAAGGGACCACCCCAAACCAAGAGGAAAGGCTAGCTGACAGAAAGCAAGAAGAGATGTGAATACAAAATCAGAGGTCAGATGCCCGAATCACAGGTGAGTGCAAGAGTAGTCATGGATTGTCAGGACTCTGCATTGGGTCAAATGACATGGAGAATTCCTGGGTTTAGAACTCAGAAAGTCACAAGAGTCCCATGGATGGACAAGTTTGTTAATAGGCAGTTGCCTGCCACTTTGCCGGGAGGAATCCCGTCAGCGCTGTAGTAAACAAGAATTCATTTATGGTGATTGCGCAAACGTACAACAAAGACACCAAGTTGCGGAACAGGAGAAATAGGGCGAGGCAGTATAAAACCTCACTGCCCGTCATTTTTGAGTGTGATACTTGGCATCATCCATAATCACCGGAAATGCGTGGCGTTAGCCAACGCGAATGCATCAGGCCTGGGAAGAAAACGAAGGACCAGTGCATGCAGTGGAATGAAATGAGGTATACCAACAGAACAAGAAGGTGGTGACCCGGGGGCCTAATGGAATATCCAACGAGTGATTTATCAGAGGGAAATCAGTGATACTAATAACTTCCTAGCAGAGTCTTCGGGCTTTCAGATTGACCCACTATTCTCAATAAGTGGATGCCTGCTTTTTGGCTCCATGGAGACCCATTTTATGAATAAGAATTTTCCCGATCAGCGCTTTTGCTGGGGGAAAATACATAAGAAGCACCATGTATCTGAGCCGCCGACAAACAGTTAGACCACAACAGGAAGAGTTCCATAGGAACTCCTATGTAGTAACGCTGCAGAATCGGCGAGGGATTATAGGTGGCTGAACCGAAAAGTGGAGTATGGCCTCAGGCAAAGATATGTGAGTACTACCCAGAGCTGAGGCTGGAGAAGAGATCAACATTTCGCCAAAAGTTACGATGAATTCTTATATATGTATTGCCTACTGAGGCTCCAAACTGACTCATAGCCGGACGACCAAAAACATTAGTGGCAGTCAAAGAGAAATGGGGGCGGGCCTGTTCACCAATTTCCCGCGTTACATTCTGAGGGCTGCCAACTTTTTGGGAGAGCCGAGGCCAACCAGGCTACCAAGGTATGCTGGGCCGAAGCTGATTCTACTTTTTTTTTGAGGGAACTGTCCACGGCAGCTGGGTCACATACCGGAAGTGCCTCAAAAGAAAGAAGGGTGGAACTCACTTTCACCCTCAAAGTGCCGATACACATGCTACACCAACCATATAAGGCGAAGGAATGTTCGCAGCGCTAGACGCATTACTCACATTTGAAAGCCATGACTTCCAGCAAGGCCACCTCTCGGACCCAAAGAAGTGCCTGCAAAAGCGAAGCTCGAGTCCGCTCCATGTCCCTCAAATTGAGGATTATTTACATTGACAATCTCCATGAGGCGGAACTCAGAAGAAAGAAAGGATCACCTCCAGGCTGGCGGAAAATCACCAATACGGAGAGGGGCCCTTCAAAATCAAGCAACTCATGGAGACAATAGTTTCTATCTCTCGTATCTAGATGGATGCTGAATCCCGCTTCCCTATAGCGGGCAACATCTCAGATCTTCAGGAAGTAGAGCTTGATCTCTTCTTTGATAGTGTGCTTTTTTTGTGTGTTTGCTTTAGTCGCGTGTTTGCTTTCGCGTTTTGGTTGTTTCCGTGTACTCCCTCCAAGTCCCCCTTGTTTTTGACTCCGTACCCAATATGGATAGGCACATATGATCTGGGATTCTCTACCCCCGAGTTGGACTAAGGATAGTCCCTAGAAAGAGCCAACTGTTAATCCCGTAAAATGACAAGGCAAATTTACGATAACCATACCGAAAATTTGTTTCGGATCCCCGTTAGGGATCCTTGCGTTCGAAACGTTGTAAAATCCCTTCCCGGGAAATCTAGTTTTTGAACTTAGTCTTTTTGAGCCTTTTTTGGCTGGGCGCATGGATTTGCCTTGTAACACGAAGTTTTGGTGTGCCCCCTTAAAAGCCTTTGGCGCATGGTTTTCCATGTTAACACGTCTTTCGGTGTGCCAAAGGGCGCACATAATCTCTATGTAACACCAAGTTTCGGTGCGCCAAAGGGCGTACATAACTTCATGTCGACAATGCATATGGTGCGCCAAAGGCGCACTCAATCTTCTGTTGTCAAATACTTTGTGCGCCAAAGGGCGCACGCTTTCCCTGTCGACAGCAACTTTCATGTGCCATTTCAAAGCTGTTGGCGCATTGATGACAAGTTTTTTCTATATATATCAGTGCGCGCCCAATGTCATTTTCATTCTTTTTGTCGAGCACGTGATCACTCTGGACTTGTCAGCCTCTGCTTCGTCGTTTTCGTCGCCCTGTGGACCCGCTCTCAATTTTTCTATATATCTAAGGTAAGAGGTTCTCCCTCTTTTCCATTTTCATGCTTTCGGTTCTTTGCGTGTTCTTGGTCTGTGTTCTTGGTCTGCGTTGTGGTTTGCTAACCGGTGTTAAAATAAGATTGGTTTGAGCTAGTTTCCCTCGTGCTGTCCTGTCTTCCTTTCTTCTTTTTCTCCTCCTTTCCCTCCCTCTTTCCGGATCTGCTGGAAGGGAGCTGTTTTGACAGGGCTTGGTCTGCCAAACTTTTTATATGAAACCTTATATGTCCATGCTATCTTTGAAATGGAAGAAATAATGAAAATGATTGAGCAATGGGTTTAGTTCTATGGCGCACTGATGTGTCTTGTCACACTTAAAACAGTTGCGCCCCTTTGGCGCATCTACCCGCCATTTTACATGATTAAACCCACGCAATGGCGCAGCCTTTTGTCCTGCTACATCTAGAACTCATGCGCCTTCAAAGCGCGCCCTTTTTGCATGCTACAAGTGTAAATCCTGCACCTTTTACCCATGTTACATCCTGATTCCATGCGCCAAGGAGCGCACCCAGCTTTCATGTAACACAAGCCTTATTCGTGCAAGTATAAAGCTATCAAGGCGTGGGCGCACCCTCCATTGCAGTAACATGATGTTTGTGTAAACCCTTCATGCGCAGCGCCAAAGCCTTTGGCGCACCATTTGTTAATGTTACATAATCCATCCATGCGCCAAAGGGCGCACCGAACCTTCATTGTAACATTACTCTTTCCATGCGCCCCTGCCTATAAAATGCAACCTGCTTCATCCATGCGCCATGCGCCTTTGGCGCCAGTATAACCTCTGCCAACATTCCTTTTCTGTGCGCCTTATCTATTTGGCCTGCCAGTTGCATTTTTCCTGCGCCCTGAGCCTTTAAAATCTCTAACTCTTCTTCTGCTAGCATTCCAATGGAAGTTTCAAATGACTAATTCAACTTTTTGGATTGGGTCTCACTTCTTCTTCATGCAGATCAGCAACTGAGTTCGAAAGAACACATGTCTACGTCAAGCAAGAGACCCACCAAACCAAGAGGAAAGGCTAAGCTGACAGAAGAAGAGATGAAATACAAATATCAGAGGGTCAGGATGCCCGAATCACAGGCTGAGTGCAGTATGGATGTCAGAGACTCTGAATTGGGTCACATTGACATGGATGAATTCTGGGTTAGAACTCAGAAAGTCACAAGAAGTCCATGGATGGACAAGTTAATAGGCAGTGCCCTGCACTTTGCCGGAGGAATCCCCGTCAGCGCTGTAAACAACGAATTCATGATGGTGATTGCGCAATCTTACAACAAAGACACAAGATGTGTCGAGAACAGTAAGGGCGAGGCAGTCATAAACCTCACTGCCCGTCATTTTGAGTTGATACTTGGCATCCCTCATCACCGGAACTTCGTGGCTGTTAGCCAACGAGAATGCATCAAGGCCTGGGAAGACAACGAAGACCAGTGCATGCAGTTGATGAATGAGGTCTACCTAAAGAACAAGAAGGTGGTGACCCGGTGGCCTCAGACTATCCACCGAAGTGATTTCTCAGAGGAACTCAGTGATACTATCACTTTCCTGAGCAGAGTCTTCGGGCTTTCAGATGCCCACTATTTCCATAAGTGGATGCTGCGGTACCTGGAGACAATGAATAAGAATTTTCCCGATCAGCGCTTTTGCTGGGGGAAAATAATAAGCAGCACCATATCTGAGCAGCTACAACAGTTCGCCACAACAGGAGAGTTCCATATGAACTCCTATGTAGTCTACGCTGCAGCATCGGCGAGGGATTATCCGGGGCTGAACCGAAGTGGAGTATGGCCTCAGGCCAAGATATTTGATTACTACCCAGAGCTGAGGCTGGAGAATAGCATCCAACATTTCGCAAAAGTTAACGATGCATTCTTCTATCATGTCATCTGCCTACTGAGGCCAAACATGACTCATAGCCGGACGACCAAAAACATAGTGGCAGTCACAGAGAAATGGGGGGCCCTGTTCACCGAATTTCCCACGTTCACCTATCTGAGGGCTGCCAACTTTTTGGGAGAGCCAACCAGGCTACCAAGGTATGCTGGGCCTAAGCTGATTCTACTAGAACTGTCAAGGCAGCTGGTCACATACCATGAGAAGTGCCTCAAAAGAAAGAAGGGTGGAACTCCTTTCCCCCTCAAAGTGGGCCGATACACATGCTCCACCCACCATAAGGCGAAGGAAATGTTCGCAGAGCTAGAGCTACTCAATTTGAAGCATGACTTCCCAGCCAGGCCTACCTTCGACCCAAAGAAGCTGCCTGCCAAAAGCGAAGCTCGATCCGCTCCATGTCCCTCAAATTGAGGATATTTACATTGACAATCTCCATGAGGCGGAACTCAGAAGAAAGGATCACTCTCGCTTAGCATTGGCGGAAATCATCCAATACGGAGTGGCCATTGTCCCTGAAGGCTTCCAGACTACGGAAGATGAAGTAGATAAGGTGTATAATGACACAGATGGGGACAATTGGCCCTTTCCGGCCATTGACAGGAACAAGGCTCCTCAAACAATTGAGGAGAGGGTCAAGGAGACTATGTAGAGAACAGAGCATTGGTGCCGCATGAATGGACTAATCTACCATGGGGTAGATTTCACAACTTCCCCTTTGGGCAACGCACCTCCAAGGTCCAAAAAGCAGCTGAAAGGCAAAGGTGCAGAAGGTGAACCTAGCACCATTCAGGAGGAAGCCCCTGAAAGTCCTCTTCCCTCAGAGCCTGAACAAGTCATAACTCTGGAGGAAGAATTGACAGAGGATAGTCCTATATGCCCATCCACCCAGGATGTCGGCGTTGCTACAACTTCAGAGGTCCCTTCTATCCCTTCTTCTTCTCTTCCTTCCCCTCCTCGAGTGACTCAAGTGACCACCCCTTTGGTCGCGTCCTCTGCCCCTTCTTCTACCCTTTCCCCTACTTCTTCATCTATCTTCTCCTCCCTCGCTGATTTGTCTTCTTCTATTTCTTCCCTCCTCTCCGAGCTCCCTTCCCTTCCTATGTCTTCTGCAGTTGCGGTTTCCCTTCCTCCCGTGGACACTTCTTCGGCTATTCTTTCCATGCCGCCGCCGCGTGTCTCCACATTTTTCCCCTCTTCTACCGTTGCTGCCTCCCCCTCTGTCTCTGGTCCTTCTTCTATAGGACCAGCTTGGATCTCTCAGCAGCTGAGCCAACAAAAGAGGAAAGTCCCCATCACTCCGATGGACTTTTCAGTCATTCTGGCTAAAGGAGCAAAGAAGCACAAGCCGGTTACACGCTTCTCAAAGAGTGCTGCGGGTGAGAGAGTCATGGAAATAGCGTACCCCGACCCCCTCAAAGAGAAAGAAGATCTGTCTTCGACAGATTTCACCGTGACCCAAGTCACAATGGGGACATCCTCAGAAAGTCTCCAGGGGGAAGCTCTTTCCGCAGTTGATGCACTCTGCAAAAAGCTTCAGGAAACAAAAGAGGAGAAAAGGCTACTGAAGGAGCAGAACAAATGCCTGCTTCAAGCCTTACAGAAGATGGGAAGTGCACCTCCCACAACTGCCACCGAGACTCTTGAGCTGCTCAGTCAGGAGAAGATGAATGAGTATTCAAAGATCGGTGAGCAGGGTATGGCTGTTTCTGCTTGGAGGAGCCAGATCCTCAAGGATAGTGAAAGAGTAATCACCGAGTATATCAGTTTATACCTAAACATCAAGAAGGCGAATAAGGAACTCCAAGCATTAGCAGGTCCGATATCAGAAGAGTTAGAACATGCTAGACTCCAGCATGAGACCTTGCAACAAATGTTTGACTGTTCAGTCGAAGATCTGGTCAAGTTCGGAGTCTTCGGTCATCCAAGGGCCCTCAACAAAACTATGTCCACTCTGGACTATCAGATAGATCAGTTGGAATTTGTTTTAGAAAAGATAGACAAGGTAAAGGAAGAGGCCCTGGATGCAATGCATCAAATGGAGAAAGTTGTTCTCGCCATGACTCCAGGGTTGCTCACTCCTTCCCTTACCTTGAGATCAGCTGATGACACTATCCGCATTTTCAAG
Organism: Taxus chinensis; assembly: GCA_019776745.2. Classification (NCBI taxonomy): domain Eukaryota; kingdom Viridiplantae; phylum Streptophyta; class Pinopsida; order Cupressales; family Taxaceae; genus Taxus; species Taxus chinensis. The sequence continues at coordinate 303,890,644 of CM034146.1, forward strand.
GAGATAGCTTCTTAAGGGACAGGGCCAGAGGTCACATTCGACACTGAATCTATCAACAACCTACTGGCCTGTAGGGACTTCATTGGGTTCCTCATCGAGGCGGGGAAAGATTATTCCAAACTCCCAGAAAAGCTCATAGACGAGCAGGAGACTTGCGAAGCAATCAGTGAATGGCACAAGGATCCGTCACAAGATCAATTTGGGCCGATGATTAGCAAGTTTTTGGAATACCGCGCTCAGTTCCACATATCATCACCTGAGCAGCATCAGAAACAGGCAACCCCTTTTCGGCCGCAGGATGATGATGAGGAGTAGCTTCTTCTTCTTCTTCTTCTTCTTCTTCTTCTCTCTATTCTCCGACTTTCTTTTCGTAATGTCTAAAATGTGTTGGCACAAATGATGACATCATCCATGTTGCATCATGGGATGATGTCATCCATCAAAGTTGTCAAAGTCAACATGACTTTTAGATATTTTGTAAATATCTTTGTAAATAAGTGGTTGGTTCCATTTTGCCTTCTCTCTCCCTCATCTTCTATAAATATGAGAATACTTGTTGTATTCAAGGGTGAACATTTTTTAGATAGAAATAGAAGTGAGGAGAGAAAGAATTTGAGCTTTCTTGTAACAGAAAAGAACAGTAATACAATTATTCAGACTTTGTGCTCAATAGCTGTGTTATACATTAGATCTTTCTTACGTTAGATCTGTATGTGTTTAATCTGTTGGATTCATATCTACTTTTCCGTCATTTGTTTATCAATATTGCTTTGTTTATTTATGCAAGTAGGTTTGGCTCTGTTTACTACCAAACTAAAAACATAAATCTTCTGACCTTTCTGCTTTGGAATTCATTTATTTTCTCCCTTCAGATCTGTTCTTTCTCTTCTCCCTCTTTCATTCCTTTCTTTTTATCGCCTGGAACACTCTACTAGGATGAGATCCCAACCCCCGAAGGCAGAATCTGTGAGACTTGCATAGGTTCCTGCTAGTAGAAATAGCAATAAACCAGTTTCGCTTTGCTGTCTCAAAGAGGGGCTAAGTCCTGCACACTGTTGGCTCATCTGTCCATAGATCTGTCCACGCGACAGATTTTTGGACCAACTCTACTGATGGGAGTAACTTCCTTGGTTGGGAGAGATGAAGTGACATTCAAATCCAATAATGTTTGTACTTATGAAGTGAGGGTTCTTATATGGTCTTCTATTTGATCAAGTTTCTCTTTTTACTCCTGGTTTCTCATGAGAAGGCGAGTGGAAGACTCCTAAAATAGATGAGCATCTATTTTGTGTGTCGCTAGTCCAAGGGCGAAGATGTTGAGCTCATATCCAGACAGGTTCATCTAAATGATGGGATTGATTATCTTAAGATTAACTACCTCTATGTATTGATTCCTTGAAGTGCTTCTAAAAAAGTGAGAGGCAATATGATCTTTCATTCCCTTATTTTCCTTTACCATTGTGGAAATGGCCTAGAAATATGGCACTACCACATGTTGGACCACGTAGGTTTTGATTCATATCATCTCATGTACACATGGAAAGATCTCATTCTATTCAAGCTCAGTGTTGGGCATGAGGCCAGTTTCTTATTCCGAGCTAGAAGGTGCTTCTTGAGTAGGCTGACAAGGCGCAACTGTGAAAGAAGAAATGCTTTGAGATATTTGAAGAACCAGTGGCTGAGGTATATCAATATCAACTTGTTCTATGCATTCTTTAGGCTCTTGATCTCCCCTTGGATTCTTGTGAATCCTCCTATAATGAGTTGGTTCCGAGTCAATTGACTTCCTCTTGGTGAGCCTTTTGGAGTGAGTAGAACTTGCAGCTTTCTCAGCTTCCCTTGAAGCTAAGAGATGCTTGTTTCTTGAAAGCTTGGATACCTCCTGCCTTGTTGAATGCTTCTATCTTCTTCTAAAACCACTCTTTATATCTTTTAATCACTACTCTATCCTTTTTTTGATGTCCATATATTCCCGAAGGTTCCAAGAAACCTGGGGGAGAGGTGAAGCTTTTACTGCTTGGTACTTAGGGTCATATAGCTCGGTTCCATCATCCTCGATACCTTCCTCAAACCATTCAAAGAAAAAATTTCTCATTTTCTCCACAATCATCCACATATTATCCCTTCCCTAACTTTGAAATCATTGGAACAATTTACCCAATAGTCCTCTATTTGCGAGATATGGTGTAAATCGGGAACTTGGAATGTATTATGAGTGCTTTTGATGTTAAAATTAGCCTTGGAAATATAGAAAAGGAGAATCAAATTTGAGAAAGAGGATTCCAAATTGGATACATCCACAAAGGTCTTGCATGAGAAAATTCCCAATGAGATAGGGAAAAATACAATTTTCATCTTCTTCCACTTGAGCTTTCCATAGATGTATGCAAGTTGTATGCAAAGCTCGAACATGACAATCCTATCACTAAGGTATCTTGGAAGTTTTCATAGAGTGAGGTCAAATACACATACCCTGATAAATGAGAAGGTAGATAATTATGTGAAGAATCATCTGTACCTCTGAATCAAGGTGGTAGCATGTGAGGACAATCTCGCTTCTGGATTCCCTTTGAGCATTCTCACAACAAACATAGTGAATGCATCATTCACCCATGTAAAATGGGGGTTACTTTAATTTAAGGTTAGATATGGGTATCTCTCATAGGAATAAGCCTTCTAGGATATTTTTTGTGTAAGAGTGAGACCCCTGTATGATCTACGACTCATGAGAGTGTATACTAGATATGATGTCATAGTAAACTTTTTGGTAACTGAAAATTGAAGCAATTGCAATTGAATGTTTTCACTGATGATTTGACCCCAGTCAATCATTTTCCTAGCTTCTATGATGGTGATGATGCAAAAATATATCCAGTCTCAGAATTATTTGGTGCTCTCCTCTCCCATTACCCTATTTAGGAGGATGATAGCATCCAAAAATCCTTCGTGAAACTCATGTCTTAACCAAGCCTTTATAACATGGGAGGGCTTATGTACCTATTTCAAGAAAGATCCCAATGCAAGACCCTATAAATATGAATCTTTCTTTGACTATTCTCTTGATGCATACTCTTTTGGGATGATCACCATGTCATTCCAGGTTGGGATTTGCATACTTTGTGATATTCCTTTGGGAGTTAGTACCACCAAGATTGAATTATCATCTTCCCTTATAATCCTCATTTCTAGCTCATAGTGTTGAGAACAATCCATCACCAATTATGTGCTTTGGATGGATATGGGGTGCTCAAATCTTGCATATAACGCACTTGTGAATATCTTGTCTTCTACTAGTTCTCTAGGTGCACCAAACATGTGGTTTTTAAAGTCTTCCAAGTCCATGTGAGTGATATCGCTATCCCTCACATTTGTATACTCTGATGCAAGGGTTGAAATGAGCTCTAAAATAACAAATTTGAACTTCATTATAGAAAAAAAAAATTGGATGAGAAAAAATGAGAAAGACAACAATTTTTTGCACCTAAAACCGACACTTTCTTTTTTTAGTAAGTAGGAGCTAGGGGTTGCTTTTTCTACCTTTTTGCCTTTTATTTATTTTTTCACTCTCTTTGAGCTTATAACATACTACATACACTTTTTTTGGGTCTTTTTGATGATCCTTGAAAATTTCTATTTTTAGAAAGCACTTTTTGTTTTTTTGTGCTCTTTTACTTTTTTACGCTTTTTTGCCTAGTTTGTCTTCACCCTTGGTTTTTGAATGCACTGACTTGAAAAGATCTTTTTTTTTGAATTTTTATATTTATAGTAAGTGAAAATACTATATACTTAATAAAATATTAGTGGCACTTCCCCCTGTCAATTTTTCATGAAAACAACTTCTTTGGAATAGGCCCGCTCTTTGGATCTTGTGGTTAAAATTTTGTCGTATTCCACCTGTCGAAAAGATTGGAAACAAAAAAGTATATGCAAGGGGATGGAATGAGGGTTTTCTAACATAAAAATTATAGAGCATGAGAGGATCTATAATTACCATGTTATTCAAGGTGCCTACATTGCAGAGTTGTTTAGAAAATTTCATGTTGATCAGATCATTGGTTTGGGAGATATGAGAAAATATTATTTTCAACCTCCATGGCTGCCCCAGGTGAAAAATCAGGTATATTTGGTAAATTTTCAGGTTTATCTAAGATTTGAGGTGTCTTCAATGGATTATTGGGTTGACCTGTTGAAAGAATGAAGAGGAAAAGACTTGGGAAGCTCTTAAAAAGGCAAAAAAAAGTTTTATTTTTAAGTTGAAAAAAAAAACATGCTTTAAAAATTGTTTTTGAAGGAAAAGGGGGCACTCTTTTGTGTACCAAATATATTTAAATTCCCATAAAGTTGGGAAAGTAGACATGGAAAAATGTGCCCAAGGCCCAGGGCTTGACAAGTGGCGGGAAGAGAATGGCTAGCTGGGAGAAGGAGAGAGAGAGAGTTTTGAGAACTCGAGAGCTAGAATGAGGTCATATTGATAACCAAAGAAGAGGCAATGGGTGGGGAACACTTTACTGTCCCAAATGTCCAATAAATTTGGGACAGTGGAGGTGAAAAAATGCACCCAAGGTTTGGAGGCTTAATGCTTAGTCAAATTTACACATGATAACCTTAAGCACTATCCCAGGAAGGATCAAGGTCACATGAGGGTCCAAGGGCTTCATCTAGTGGGTGGGGTAGAATTTTTTGTCCTTGGTGTCCCAAATATCTCCTTTCCTGTATAGTTGCGATAGTTGGGACATTCAAAGTGAAAAACCCCGCCACCCATCCAGACTAGAAAAATGACTAACTGCTGGAATGATGAAACCAACTTTCCTGGAGTTGTAGGAACTCTTTTTTGGAAATTTTTAGATGATTTTGACTCCCTAGACCATTTGAGATCAATGGGATGGTTTTAAATACTTTATTATGCATACTTATCTAAATGAGTTTTCATTCTAGACCACATGGTGAGTATGCTGAAATTGGTCTGTACAAAGGATCGCTTGGGTCTTGTGAAGAATGTGAAAGATCCATCATGTAAAGTATCTTATAATATTTATGATGGTATATATTTTTTCCTCTCGACTCATCTAGAAGCTCCATGAATCCTTCATTGAAGTTCATGTGCTTTTTTACACTACAAGCTCCTCAAGCCTCTAAAACACACTTTCACTGTTCTGACTGCAAAAACTCAGAAAATTTCCAAAAAAATCCTGAACCTGCTCCAATGCATTATAAACTCTTCCATAACATCTATATATGAATTTAGGATCCTTGATCAGATCTATAGGATGCACACTAGTGTCAGAAAGGCTAGGGAATAACCTTTCTAAATCTGGGAAAGACTTCAACTCTTGACAACACTTCACTGAATGGACTGAATGATCCTATGACCATGTTTTCAACACTTGGGAAGGTTTTTTTATCACATTATGAGGATTTTTAATGATGGGAAAGATATGACACAAAAATTAGGCTATCCTAGAGGATGACTTATGAGGGGCTTTGGAAAAAAAATTTGACACTAGGGTACAATTGTCATGCTTTCACCTCGAATTTTGACATTGCAGAAATGCATGACAACACTTCCTCATCTACACGCCTATAAAGATCCTATAGCCATGTCATAGCAAGAGCAAGGTAATTCAAAGAATTTTCAAAGTTCTAAGGGAAAAAGGGAACTAATATATCCTCTAAAACACAACACACTATCACTACCATGTAGGGTATAGTATATTTTATCTATTGTTACACATGTTATTCTTTGTGTCAAGAGACATAATGACATAATCGGGGGTTATATGAGATTTACATACAAAATTACACATATTTTAATAGAACTACATGGATTTTTCTCCCACTTGTAAGGGGATATAGTGCAATGCTCAGATTGTTTTATTAGGGGTTGACCACCAAGGTCATTCCAACTCCAACACACACATATTTATCCTTTTTTACCTAATCATGTTCATGAAGTTCTAATTCAAGCATCTAGGTTTTTTATTTATTATATGTTACTACCGTGAAGTGTTTCACATGGGAAAACTCTAACATCGAACAAAGAACTATATTTCTAGGCCATCAATGACCACTAGAAGTTGCAAAAAGCCCAAAAAATGTCCATATTGGATCATATAGTTTGGGACCAAACCATACTATGCCACAATATATCCTGTATGGTTATGTACTTGTTCAATTTCTAGTCACATCTCTAGAGACAAAGCATTTCCATATTCTTACAAATATGCACATCCAACATACACACCCAAATCACCTTTGCAACTCTCTGTTCAGATAATATCTTCCCTCCTCATGTTTTAAGTAATATTTCTATAATTTTTATATCACACATTATATTAAAAACTATAGTATGTTTTGCATATTAATGTTTATTATTTAATTCAAAATATACAACCTTACAACTTTTAATAAATGAGGAATTAATTTATACCAAAACCTTATTTATTTATTTAAGGTTTAAACATTTGGTGAACCCATTCTTTGTTTCAACCCATCACTTATTTTTGATTAGGTTAACTATCCTAGCTATATATTTTATTGACAACCCCTAGATGACCTAAGGTTTTTCCTTTATCAATAATTTTATGATCTTCATTTTAGGGTTAGCTCTCATTTGCATATTCATGTCTTGTGCTAGAGATATCCTTCATGAGATCATAGGATATATTATCCATCTAAAAAAGTCCATACCACTTAGAACTCACAAGTAATAATCTATTTGTGAGATTGAATGATGAGCATACAATGAATCCCGTGAACATCAAGATTTTTTCACTCCAACTAAATTGAAAATGTGCTCCAAGTAACCAACAAAAATTAACCATACAATAAGATTCATGCATAAGGGAAAATTAGTCTAGCATTATCATAGATCAAAAAAATAAGTACAAATAGAAGTGATGTGTAACTCCCAATTTAAGGAATCATCATACCCCCACAAGTGAGAGAGGAACTATAATTCAGAAATGGAATGCAACTCCTCTATGACACACACTGACACATATGACAGATTATATGAAAAATATTTCATAAAAATCCGATTGACAACCTAGAGACCTATGACTCACCTAAGCGAGATGAATCACCATATGTTAGGGAAATTCACCTAATTAAAAAATAAAAGGTGAAAAATACCCCTCACACCAACACCCCCTTCATTGTAACTTAGGACGAGGCAAGGTAAGTCATACAGAGAAATGGGTCTCGGAAGCTACGCTTAATGAGGTACCCATGTACAATAAGGATCTCAAGTAACAGAGGATAACCCAATGCAAAAAACATCCACTTAAAAGAGATGGAAGAATCCTAAAAATAACTAAGAAAGATGCATCAAATGGGTCCTGGTGGCTAAAATACCGATAAGGTACCCATATACAAACTGTGATATTTCTATGAGAATAAGATGAGGAGAATAAGAGAACTATCCAACTTTCCTATAAGATGCAACTACATGAAGCCATCTTGTATCCTGTAAAGAAGCCTCCTAGAGTGAGTTTGGATCAGAAGTAAAAGTAATTAAGAGTGATCCACTATAGAAGGGTGAGTGAAACTACAAGGTGTGGTTCATATCTAAGAAACTAGTGTCCAAAAGTATGGTAGAAGTTATAACATCTCTAAGAGGGAATGATGAATCCAAAGAAAAAACAAAGAATAAAGGTGGAGTATCTTAGAACTATGAAGAAGATTGTCTGATGTCTGATGAGTCTTGAATCAAAGTGCCTACTCCCTGAAAAGTATGTAGTGAACTAGAAGTAGGAGGATTAAGAAATAACTCCTCAAGATGTGGAAGGTTATAAGTAGATGATGGAGGTGGGTACCCATCACTATGGAAATAAATTGTTCTAGTAGAGAAGTCATCATCATCAGAAGTGTGCTCGAGCTCAGAAATATCATCAAGTACAAGTGAATCATATGAATAATCCAAAGGAGGAATAAAATGAGAGAAGGAATATAACCGAGTATGATGGTCAATTAAACCAATTGCAATGATAGTGTCACCATATAGCTCTGTCAAATATAAAAAATCTAGAGTAATATCAACCCACATGCCTTGACCAAGGTGAGTAATTTGATAAACTGATAGGATATTATTTGTAAGTGATGAAATACTTATAACATTGTTAAATATTCCATCATTCACTTCAACAGACCCTCTCCCAAAAAACTAGAGTTGGAGTGTCGTCGCCCAGTTGAATAGAAGACATGTCACATGACTCTAATGAAGTGAAATCCATGTGTGAAGAGGCTATATGATGAGATGCACTAGAATCAATAACCCACGTAGGAGTAGGTGACAAAACTGCAACTAGATCTCCTCACCTTGTTTTCTCCTTACTTGATTCTTTTCCTTTTTCTTTCCTTTTCCCTTTTCCATTGTAATTTTCCTTAGAGGATTCGTGACTTGATGAAGATGTTTTGATAGACTTAGGTACTCCTATGTTATTATTCTCAAGAAGACTTGTGAGGAGTGTAATTTTCTTCTTCAAACATTTAATTTCATCATGCCTACATATGCAAAACCCATATTTGATATTCTCTTTTGAAGGTTTAGAACTAGAATAGAAATTGGAATAATTTTATTTGGTGGTGGATTGGTCCTTCTTGTTTTCATGATCCTCATTGTTCTGTTTCTTATCTTTTGAATCCTTTGATTCGTCATGACACACAAGAAGAGCATGAGATTTAGTGGACTTTAGAGAACCCATTTGAATTAGTTTATCATGTGACCTAGTTAATTAAGCAACAAAATCATCAAAGGAGGGCATAGTCCATTGTGTATCAAGTACCCTTTTAGTTACATGGAAGGTAGATACATAAACATAATAGTTAGGACCAAGTTTGGTGAGGATGGAAAAATAAACTGTGAGTCCTTTTTATCAATTCCACATTCTATCAATTATACTATCACATATTTAAACTTGGTGAAGAAGTCCTGAAGGGTGTCAAAATTGCTAGGGCTAAGACTAATCAACTCATTTTCCAATTCATGCCCTCTAATTTCATCCTGCTTCCCATAATGTTTTTCTAAGGTGTCTCATAAATCCTTGGGTGTTTTGGAGGAATTCAAATGAAAGTGCAGATCCAGTGATATAGAAAGACACAAAAACCCGTAAGTTTCATCACATTTGTCAAACCATTTATCTTTATCTACAACATATGTTGGTTGAGTTTTCAAACCCATAGTTATCTGATAAAGTTTTTATTTTGCAAGGTGAGTGAGACAAAAGTCTTCCATTTGTGATAGTTGAAGGGAGTAAACAAGGTCACCGAATCAAGATCCATGAAAGATAAGAGTGAGTAAAAAAAGGAAGGTGGAAATAAGGAACCACAAAAGTTATACACCCTATATTTGTGACACTTTATAAATAGTGCATTGATTACAAGTACAAAAGAACAAAATCAAACAAAAAGAGGGAAACAATATTCGTGTGAAAAATAACATCTCACGTCAAGTAGAACTACCTTACAGAAAGGTTGTGTCGGATGCTCTCTTTATCCCAAAAATAATAATAAGATCCCGAAATGATATAATACGACTCAAAATGGGTCAATAGGATCCCAAAATGCAAAGCATGACCTCCAAATGGTGACAATAACCTCCAAAAATCACACATTATAAATAATCCAATAACACTAATTTTAATATATTTCCCTATTACTTTAGTTAATCAAAAGATTGGATTTAAAAAATAAAAGGGGTCTTAAAAATTTAAATACCTCTTAATTAAACTCAGGACCTAATTAATTTCCTTCCTTTTAAATAACTTAACCCTAGATTAAAATAAGCTAAGTTATATAAAAAACTTAAGTTTAAAAACTTATACAAATATTATTTTAATAAAAGTTGGGCTCGAAAAAAGCACTCCACGTTAAGTTAAATTTTAAAAAATATGATTATTAAGTTATAACAAGACTTAAACAAATACGACATAGTTTTTTTTTTTAAAAGGAAGAAAAAAAGTTTTAAAGGTCAAGGGAACGTGAGAGTACCACTTGGCATGAAATAGGAGAATGAAGGTAAAAATGGTGAAGACATGTTTCGAAATGACAGAGGCAATGGTTATAGGATTTAAAATGGTAGAAGGAGACTGTTCCAAGACAATGGAATTGTAGGTGGGATTCATATCCATTAGTAAAGGAGGAGGTAGGGTCCAAGGTGGCAAGGCGGCAACACTAAGGGAAGGTTCAACCAAGTAAGTAGACATGCCGAAAGGGAGAAGCCACGACATGAAGGACATCGGTGCGGGTAGGGCCATTTTGAGGCCATAAACAAACCTAGGTAAAGCAACAAACAACACAAGCCCATGTTGAGACAAGGAAGGACAAGCCCAAAAACTAGCAATGAGCCCAAATATAGAACAAGAAGAGAAAAACCCTCTAACAAGCTCATGAAAGACAAGAAGAGTACACGAGTTAATTGGGAAATTGGTTTGGATCTCGTCAAGGAGAGAAAATAGAGCCACGAGTAGAGTATAAAAAAATCTTGGTGGGAGATCAAGGTTGAGCCCAAAAGGAGGTTAACTTGGTTTAGATTAAAAAAACTCATGAAGCCAAAAAACATAGGGCAAGGTGTGAGGAGCTCAATGGGAGCTATGTGAGATAGAAAAGAGCTTGTGTAACACTTAGGAAGTTAAAAAATAGGATGAGGGCACAAAGCCAAGGGAAAGGATCACAGGTAAGGAGAAGGATGTGACAAGCTAGGTTTGGATAAAAACCAAAAAATTCAAAAATTGAACTTAATAAAAATTCCAAACACAAGGCCAAACCATAAATACCTCTAAAAACAAGCTTTCTACCAAAGATAATTATAGTTAGCCAAATATAACAGAAAAAATCCTAATTGCATATGCACCAAAGGAAAACCATAAAATAAAAAACTCCAAATAGGGATTAACCTAGATTAGCACAAACAAAAAATGATTAATAAAACTTGCACAAGAAGCAATTTAAAAAATGAAACTGGAGGTAATTGGTAACAACCAATAATGAGTACATATTTATCGATAAAATAGATCTGATACCATGTGATATTGAATGTTGAGGATCTAATGAAGCCCATGAACATCAAGATTATTGCACTCCAACAAAATTGAAAATGTGCTCCAAGTACCTCACAAGAATTAACTATATAATAAGATTCATGCATAAGGGAAAATCAGTCTAACATTCTCATAGATCAAAAAAAGAATTACAAATAGGAGTGTTGTGTAACTCTGAATGCATGGACTCATCATATCCCCACAAGGGAGATAGGAGTTACAATTAAGAAATGGAATGTAACTCCTCTATGACACAAATTGGCACATAACTCCTAATGAAAACCTAGAGACCTATGAATCACCTAAGTGAGATGACTCATCATGGGTGAGGAAAATTCACCTAATTAATAAATAAAAGATGAAAAATACCCCTCACACCAAGACTATATGTGTCATACCCTCATGTTGTTTATGACGAGGTTATACAAGTTGAAATTGTTTCTATTATCACCGATTGAGACATAAATTTAAAGAAAATCTATGCCTTGCTTGCTCCAAAATCCAAATTTTATCACTCTTATGATGATATTATTTGGTCCTCTTAAGACTAGTACTTGCTAACCTAAGTTAGAGGTGCCTAATACCTCTCCTCTCATGGAGTCTTCATTTTCTTGTGACCAAGTTGTTGTTCCTAACCTTACCAATACCTACGAGCTATGTTTTCATAACAATATTTATGAGTGTGCATAAGTTAATATTGATGATTGAGATAGTAATTGTGAGTACCTTTCACTCAAACCAACACATGTCTCCCTTGACTATGTTTCTAATAATGACAATATCAATGATCCTCATAATGTGTAAGTTACTAGTGACAAAAAACCTATTACTTGTGAATGGGATTATTTTAATTCTACTGATTGTATGAAAAATGATATCCATTTTCCTACTCTTGATATAATTAATGATGAAATTGATTTCTCTTTTGATGATGATAATGATTTAATTGATTATCACATTCCTTTAATAAATTAAATGCTTGGTGTTTTTTATTTCACTAATAATGAAATAGAAAATGACACCATTGATGAATGTACACATGTTATAAATGAATGTTTTATTTCCTTTTCTATTATAGATGATGATGAAAATTCAAGTGTTCTTATTCAATGTAAACACAATCTGCCTAATTGTATTTATCCTCTTCCTAATGAATGTAAAAATGGTATATCTACTTGTGTCTTTTCCCATCCTCTTATAAATGATAATGTGGAAAATTCTATTTGTATAAACGTAAAATTAGTCATTGTTAATTATTCCCTTCCAATATTACTCATACTCATGCTACACCTACTAACATTACCCTTTATCCCATCTTTCTAACAATCTAAGTAATCAATCACTTAACACTAATCAAATCCTCTCATATATGTTATGAATTTAATATTACTAGCCACATACCACCACCTACTAACCTAACTTCACCTAAAAATTACCCAACTAACCCATCATTAACTCCCTAATCAAAATCTAGGAAATAATAATCCAATCTTATAACTCTCTACCACCTTTATATAATTCTCCAATTCTAGAGCCTTCCCATTCTACCACCTTATATGAATTATTATTTCATGAAAATACTTCCCCGCCTATAATATTATATCCTCACAATCATCCTCCACCATTTATTTGATTCACCACGGACTGATCCTTGCCATCTTTTTCCCTATAAATCAATATTCCATCCTCCATTCTAATCATTTGAGAATAACACCAAGCTCTTACCACATTGATACTCAATCAAACCATCATCCTTCATCAATAAATCATCAAGATTCTAAGGGGAGGGGCTACCAAAATTCACACACAAAAGTACACTTTGAAGTAACCAACATCAATAAATTATTTTTAGTAAATCAAATACATCAATGAAAGGATCCTCTTCTTGGTAATTTTTAGGTATATATTCTTATTCCCTTCCTTTAATCTCAATATAAGTGTTTTATTTTGAGTTAGAGTAGAGTGATTTGGTGTTGCATCCATGGTTTTCTAGTTTATGCTCTAATTTTATTGCACACATTTCTTAATGATGTCTCTTTAGATCCACAATGTGATAGTAAGCCTATAGTTCTTAATGCTACACCCTTTCCTAACACTAATGTTTCTAGTCATGATGTGCTACCTCATAGTACCCATATGTGGAATAATGTTCTTATGACTAGTCCTGATGGAAAAGTGAAACCTCTCAATGATCATCTTATTACCTATGTTATCCTTCCTTAAGAGGATATTTCCTTGATGCATGTTGTAGGTGATTTACAATAGCAAGTTCATGATTTGTTCTTATAAAGATAAAACTATAATTTAGATCGACTTCAATGCCATCTGAAAAAACCCAACATGGTGTATGATATTCCAATATGATTTCCCTGGAAATTTTTTAATTCTTAAGTTTCAATTTTTTGATGGGAATATTGATTCTTATCTCCACCTTTAAGAGTTATATAATTACTATAAATTTCTATAACAACAACCAGTTACTACTAAAATCCTTTTCTGAAAGCATCACATGTATTGTGACACATTGGTCTAATCACCTCTGTAATGGATCCTCAAGTGCCTTGTTAGATATTGAAGTAGAATTCCTTATCCAATTTATTGATAATAAAGGCCCTAGAGTCACTTATGAGCATTAACATTCCTTGCATCAAGGAAAATATGAGTTGGTTTCTGATTTTATTTTACACTTTAACGTAAGTATGCAATAGTTATTCTATAATCCCAATGATTTAGAATTGTATTATATATTTTTTCATGGTCTCCTTTTCACTCTTAAGGAGAATTTTCTTTATGACACATGTGATTCCTTCACTTATAACATGCTCCCCCACATGTATCCACACCTTCAAGTTTTGATCTTAAACTCCTACTATGGAACACCATACTAGTGTTGTGACTTATCTTCTCATTTGGGAAAAGTCAAGGTTCTAGTTTGCGGTAATACTTCCTATCATACTAATACTAGACCTAAAGATCCTACGAGACCTCTCACTCATGAGTGGAAACTAGTACACTTTGACAAATCCCTTGATCATATGTATGAGATTTTTATCATCGTACTTGATTTGATTACCATCTTTAGAATTATCATCACCCTCCTCATTGGCTTGAGAATGAAAAAGGAATACCTTTATGTAATTATCATGACATTAATGGACATTGCGATAATTATTTTTATGCATTTGATTAGAAATTCAAGATACTTTAAGAAAATGGAATTATCTCTTTCAATACATGATATTCTTATAGGTCTCATTATCCTCCTCTGAGGCATCGATCCATGGAGGTTACAATCACCCATGATGTTTCTCCCTAGGATGTATTGGTTTCTTGGTCTCCTGTGAGAGATTATTTTTGGAGAGGAGCTCCTCCTAATTAACAATCACAAAGGCATAAGTTCAAATGGGTTGTGAAAGAAAAAAATGTTTTACAAGACAATCAAGTTATAATGAAGAATACATATGCACATGTATTGCTAAGAAATCTAAATGTACAATTAACTAGTAATCAACAAACATTACAAAAAATGAATCCTTGGAGCTTATTGACTAGAAATCCTTTTTTCAGCTAGTTTATCAATCAAATGTAGTGACTTAGGTTCATCATGTTATACTATCAGTTGTCATCAATATCAATTAACCCCCATCACAAAAGTGCAATGCACAAATCAAAATCAATCAAATTTAATCACATGAGAATGTATTTATGTATGTGTGTGTGTGTACACACACACACACACACACACACACACACACACACACACACAGATACATACATACACATTCATATGTATATATATACACATAGTCAAATAAAAATCATGTACAAATGCTATCTTTGGTAAGTTTAGCCTTCCATTCCTCCTCTTAGGGTTTCTATTGCATATCTTATGGATCCTAAGTAGGTTACATAATCCTAACTTCATGAGGTCCATCTTTATCGTACGACACATATGACACATTCAAGGTCTAAAAATTCTTTGTTTTATGGGTCTACCCATTCCCTTCAAGTCCCTACTACTACCATTACACATACAACCTATGTGAGGTTTGAGCCTCTTTTACTTGATGGGTTCATCCCTCTTCCTGATGATTCAACCATAGGGTAGCTCATGTGTTTACCTTGATTTGTATATAACTATTTCAAACATATTAAAAAATTCTAATAATCACATAAATAAAAAATTCAAATATTTTATAATATACAAAATCAAGACCTACATGTGATTTGATTTGATGTGTTGTTACTTTACATATGTTGTTTGTTATTGGGTTTGATAGATAACATAATTTTATATATGCTCTTTATACACAACGTTCACAAGTTATGTTGAAATTGATGCAAGACATACATAGATTGATACATGATGACAAGTGCCAATTGTATAACAGGCTTAGATGGATCCCCACCCATTCTCTACTATTGGGGATTAAATATACACATGCATACAAGATGTATATACCAAAGGTGTTGAATGAGTGCAATATTTGTAATTCTAGAGGATAATAATTCTAACCCTAGGACCAATTTATATTTCTAAGGCCTATACCTAAATTAAAAAGAGGTATCCTACTAGGATTTAGAATATAGATAGGTCAAAAGGAGGATAAATCCAAGGGCTATTATATAAATATGAAAAAGAAATATGCTAAAGAAAAAACACATATACTTAATTCTATAAAAATGGATGATCAACCATCCACATAACAATAAACATGAAATAAATGACAAAAAGGGTTAGATATACTACTAGGTATTGTGACCACTGATGTATTGATCCTCCCTTAAGACAACAACACCAAGAGATAATTTCTATGGGTGGAGAAGAGGAAGTACAAGAAGAATACCTCTTATCCTAGCTCAGTATGCTGACCCAAATGTAAAATACCAAGCTCAAAAAACTTAAGTATACCAAGTAAATGTGAATATGTGTACAAAATTCCAATGTGCCAACAAAATGTGATGATTTGATACTAAAATGACAAGACTAGATGATTATACAGAGGTGAATATTTGAAATATTCATGGCGAGATAGACCATGGTTTATCTTTTTAGTCAAAAGAAAGGTAAATTTTAGTGGAAAATATTCATTAACTCATGAATATTCTAGTTTTTAAAATTTGTATTTAACAAATTTTTAGGGTAGGAATTAGGATCGGGTCTCCTAAACTTTTTAGGTACAAGTTAATTTTAGGGGTCGGTTAAGCCAACATTTACACCAACAGCCAAATTTGTAAATTCAAATTGGCATTAGTGCAAAACTGAAATTTGTAAAATTCACCTTTATATATATAATGATTACAAATTTACAATTTACTATATCAAATTTTCTTCGCAATTCATCTACCCGTGCTCATGGTCCTATGGGCATTGACGATTGATATCGAATACATATTGCAACCCTCCAACATTAAAGGTATTTTAATAGCTATTTTTTTTTAAAAGTTGTATATAATTTAAAATGTCAGAAATGGTTGGCAGCAGTAACATACATGTATGCTACCAGAAAATATCATAGATATATGTTACCGGATGGTATTATAAATGTATCCTACTGGCTGATAACATAGATATATGCTACTAGCTAGTAGCATAAATAATGCTACTAAACGGTAGCGTTTATCTATGCTACTGATTGGTAGCATAAAATATGCTACCGATTGATAGAATATAGTATGCTACTGACTGGTAGCATAAAAAATGCTATGGAATGATAACATAAAAAATACTACTGGCCGGAAGCATAAAATATGCTACTTTCCTATAGCATTAAAAATGCTATTGGATGGTAGCATGAAAAAATGCTACCAACCAGTAGCATGAAAAAAAGCTACCAGCTGGTAGCATTTTTTTCACCAATGTTGAAAAAAAATATGGGATTTTTTTTTGCTTACGCCATATTTTGTGAGGAAATATTTCTCATTTAGACGATCATTTTAAATACTAACATAAAAAAAATTAAAAAAAAAATTCCCATACAAAACTGGGAAAATCTACATTTTTTTCACAAAAAATCATTTTTTGTTTGCGCCATATTTTGTGAGGACAGATTTATCGTCGAGATGGTCGTTTTAGCTGCTATTGTTAAAAAAATGATTTTTGAAAAATTACATATGCTATTAGCTGACATCATATACTATCAGCCAAAAATTGCTACCGACTGACACCATAATCAAATGATTGGCCAAACCACTCGAAACTTGTTTCCTTTAGATTCACCATCATTTTCAAAGTTATTTTCATAGATTCACCTAGTAATATCTAGGAGTTTTTTAGGGGGGGTCTTAAAATTTACTCTGGCCATAAGAAATAAGAAAGCCTGATGTGATCACCCATGGTCGATCCCATCAACTTTGGGGTAGAAACCTAGAGTCAAGGGTGTAAAATAATGGGGAATGGAGGCTAGATACATAATGGAGATATGAAAAAGGTCCATGATGACCAAAACAAAGGGAAGACTAGGAATGAGTGTAAATAATTGGGCATAAGTGATCCTAACAAGGGTAACATGTGAAAAAGGGAGGAAACAAAGTGATGATAGGGTAATATGGTATAAAGGAAAACATAACACTTTATCTCTAAATTATGTGGTTTACCCCATGTGACTGAGTTCGATCACCCCCAATCTTACCATGCCCCTTGAGGAACCCGCTCACGAGGATAATGCATCAATAACCCCTACACAAGAGAAAAGGTTTAAAACATTAAAATTGAGGTGTATACATTGACTTAGACCCTTCCCAGTTGACCATTATATTTAAAGGGAATCTCCCACACTATTTAGGTGCTTTTGTTCTAGTATAATTACTTTATTTCCTCATTATACTTGATTATTTATATTGTGTATATGTTATTTTTTGGACTGTGATAGTTTCCACACATGTTTAGTGAAACACTAGATTATCTTGATCTATGTTCCTCTAGGTTACTATTTGTTACTTGTCTTCACTTGATTATGTGATTATATGCTTGCTTCTATGTATGAGGCTTATTGCATATGATTTTATTGTTTTGATAACACATTTGGTGTCCCTTGTTTGTAAATTCTATAGCCTATTGACTATGTTGGTTGTGTCTATGATACTTATTTTTAGTTTCCCTTCTTTGTGGCTCTATGCATTTGCTATGATTAACATATATGACATTGTTTGTGTACTTGTATGCTAGATTACTTGAAACATTGTTTCCCTTTGATATTGCTTACTAATATACATGATTTCTTTTACAATTATTACTTTTTAATCATTACTTTGTTACTATATTTTTGTGTCATGGTTTTCACCATGCACACCCCTTGCAGGAAAAGAATATCAATGTTAACCACCCAAAATGACCCTCCATGTGATCTAGCATAGTTTATTATATATATCTAACATGGGCACACATCATTTCTCTTGATCTATGTGTTCTATTTTCAAAAATCACATGCCTCAAAAGAGGGGGGATGAAGTGGGGTGTATTATACCAATCAATTAACTGGCACATCATCAATTTTAGAGATAGTGTCATATATAAACAATTTCCCTAAGGGCATAGATCCTTAATAAAAGGGGAGACTTCTGGAATATACAAGAATAAATTTGACACTGGTATACAACCATCCACCAAGGATTGATTTTCAATTGTTCTATAATATGAATTATGGTATATTACGCAAAGTTACATGCTATGGGTACCAAGTATAGAACATTTACAAGAAATCGCATATATATTAGAATACATTGTTCACACGATCTTCTGATGCAAGAGTATCAGGATTTAGCTTATGATACATGATGTCAAATATCATAATTTGTACTCATATCATGGTGTACAGGATGTCTTCAGAGTGTGAATACTTCAGAGTCCCAATAAGAAGGCATTGACATGACTTCGGACTATAGTTCTTAAATATGGGTTGTACTGGGGGCATGACTATTGGACCTTCTCCTCTTGAAAAGGCAAAGTTTGAATAATTTCAACATTTGGTGGGGGAATGACGACTTGGATCATTGCCTTTCAACCATTTTTGCTAATTCCAAAAACTCCTCAACATACCACCTATAAGTTGATGGCAAAGTTATGTGGGATGGAAAGAGATCAAAGTAAGCCAAATTTTATGTACCATCTTGTGAGTTGTTGAGATTTTTTTGATAAGATTATTTCAGCAACTGGATAGATACTCTGTAAATTTGTTCTTCCTTCTCATGGAGGAATTCGACCCATTATGCTAGGAAAGTGACTATCACAATGAAACCTGGAGGCTCTCAAAGTTATTTAAGTGAAGTTTTGGTCAAGTCCTGATCCTACTCTAGGTTCTCCTTAATGCAAAATAAGAGATCTAGTATCACTCTTTGTACATGGTCAAGTTTGTCCTTGTACAAAGATCAAATTGTTTGAAGTAATAATTTATTGAGATGTATTGGATTTTCCTACTTCCATTGGATGTCGGATAATGTGTGCTAGAAGATCAGAGGTTGAATTTGTCTCTTAATTATACATAATATCTTATAATTCAATGTTCTAAATTTTCCCTTATCTCAGTCAAAATCTAGTGCACAAGTTTATTGTGTATGGAGTTAGAGGAGCACCCTATATTGTCGGCTTAACTCATAGATCATGAAAAGACGAACTTGTATAGAGAAACAAATCCCGCAGAGCCTATTCAATGAGTGTATAGCATCACTGAAGTAGGATTTTCAAAATAGATTATGTGATTTCCATTCTCTCACTAAATGGGTGTTACTGTGGACACATCTAATTTAGGGAAATTATCCTGTATGGAAATTTAGAAGTATCTCGGTAAATTTATGGTTTTAAGAGATGACAAATTGGACACATCCTAAGCCTATTTAGAGAGAACCTTATTTTATATTGCACATTGAGTTTCATAACTGTTTGATTCCCGCATCATTCTATTCATTTTCTTGACTATATCTTGAAGGACAAAGCTGGGTATCACTGCCTAGAGGCCTAATTGTCGAATCCTAAATTCAGCTGAACTGGGTCATGAATTGCCTATCAAAGAACCGTATGAGATTTAACACTTTGTGATGCTTCAAATAGGGACGGAACATTGATATGGAGAATAAAACCTTAACGATGTTTTGTGGAATGGAAGTCAAACCTATGAATTTTCCCCTAAGGAAGACTCTATAAAATAGTAAACATAGGCACCTAATAAAACTATTGGTCAAAGTGTAATAGGTGAAATGGTCAAGAGTACTTGATGATCAAAGTTACTGCTTCTTGTATACACCTATAAGGGATTGAAAATAGGAAATTGTATAGATTGGTGGTTATTAAATATGAGAGACAGTGCAATGAAAAATAGTAAAAACACTTAGAAAAATTGTACTAATGAAGAATCATATGGTGCCTTCACTTTTATCAATGAAGGTGATTGTAGGTACACACAAGAAGGAAGGCGTTAGAAGTTAGGAATGTACAACTCAACTTGAAAAACAAGTCAACCAAAGGTCTTTAAAAACAAAGGCCAATTTTTATAGAAACACACTGAGAGAACAAATTTTGTTACTTCCTAGTTATGTTAAGAAGAGATGGCTCATGCACTCCATGGGTATACAAACTTCATTGTTGTGAATGAATGATCTTGTAGGAATGTTTATTTTGATCTCAGCTAAGGATGTTTTCAAGGATTATAGCCCTCTTCATGAAATCATATTTCTGCAAGGTGCACATGCTATAAATTTTGGTATCAAGACGATGAAGCTCTTGGAAATTGATAATTTTGTACTACATGTTGTTATAGTTTAGGTTGTTGTTTCCAAGATCTATACGAGTAAGATGATGTGGAAAGGTTATTTTAAACCTTGGAATTGAGAAGATTGATAGCTTCATAGTGGCAATCCCTACAACTTATTGAAACTATCGTCAACAACATAGAGCTAGTATACAGCTCAGGAAGAGTCTTATTTGAAGAACAAAAATATGACTAAGACATAAGGACTAGAAGGGTGCCTAAAATACTAGGGTGAAAAATAACCTATTTTGAGAGTACTAGGGAAAGCAAGTATTTTTTTAAAAATGCTTAGCAGGAGATGGGTCCAGTGCCAAAATTGGCATCACTACCAAAAATCCCCCCTTAAAGAAAAGAGAGTAGAGAATTCCAGATGATAGGGCTTAGAGTCTTCCTTGATAAATGCTTCACATAGATAGATTGAAAAAGTATATAAGATACGGAAAGGGAGACCAGCCAAGGTCAAAAGGTAATCTCGGTAGATATAAAACAAGTCTTGGAGAAAACATAGACTTAAATATTCCTTGTGAGAATCAACTTCAACAGTACAATGACCTCTCAACATAAGATTTCTTAAGATAAGGAAACGGTAGTAGGAAAATAGCTTTATTTTGATGAAGACAACTAAGGATTTTGGCAAAGCAACCTAAGGAGAGGAAAATATAGGCAATAAATCACTCAAATGCTTAATTTCTGATTTCATTTCTTGTCATGTGTGACTATACATGATCTCCATAGAGTTGACCTATGAAGGATCAAGCCCACTTTACAGGAAGATATCCTTAGCGGAAAAAGAGAAGAAATAACAATTCATTGATTACCAATTAGTTTCCATCTGTCATTAAGCCCACAAGAAGATTCTGGAGACCTATGATATCTTGAGGAAGGAGACTTTATGCTGGACTTGAAGAAGCATTTGAAGAGACTCAATCTACTTCAAATTTTTTCTTGTAATCACTTGTATTTGATAGTGAATATGTAAATCTTTCACAGAAGATTCTTATGTATTAAAAAAGCAATTGAGCTATGAGACAAGTTCACTGAAAGGTGAATGTAAAGTCTTATGAAGCACATTTTATGGAAGTGCTTATGGAACTATGAAATCCTCAGAAACAAGAAGAAAAGTTTGTGTAAAGCCTTTTTGAATTAGGAGAGATAATGGAATATCAATTGTAGAAGAAGAGATGACTTTGGTCTTGTAGAATCATGCAAGAGTACCAATGAAGATCCTTAAGTCAGCATGAGGATGAATGAGGAAGTTGGTATGGAGCTATTAAAGCTCTTAAATGGAACCCATCTCAATATGTTCATGGAGCAGGCAGCCAACTGCCTTCAAGTTTTTAAATCTAACTGTGTATCAAAGCTTCTGAATGTGCAAATAGGGATAGAAGAGACAGATGGAGTCCTACATAATGTACTTCATAAAATATCATGAAATAAAGATTGAGCTATTTGGGATCATACACTATGAAGAAATGAGGAAGAAGAAGAAGATCCTGAAGAATTGGAAGAGAAAGAAGAAGAAACATAAAACATTTCATTTGAGTAGCTTACTCAAAGTTGTTCCCACCATGGATGGCTAGTCTCTATGTAAAGAGCCAATATTGGATCTCGTAGCATTATTTACATGATGTAGGATATTCATAATTTGTCTCATTCATGGTATAAGGGTGTCTTAGGAGGTATTTTAAAGTCACTTAAGAAGCCATTGTTATAGCTTCATTTGATCAATCTTAACATGGGTCTGTATCCTAGCATAGTTTGGACCTTCCCTCCAAACAAGGTGAAGTTTTACTAGTAGAATTATACAACTATGTCTTATATGGTTTTATCACTATGTCTTAGTGAAAGTTTGCAAACAGGACTTGGATATTATTTCAACCATTTGTAATTACCAAAAACCCCTCAACAACCACCTATAAGGATAAAGCTACGTTAAGAAGAGCTAGATAAGCAATTTGACCAAATGTGGGTTGTTGAGAAGATGTCTCGTCTTAGATTGCCATTTTAGGACCTCTGCTTATGATGTAAATTACAGTATTTACTGCTTCAACCTAGAAACATATTTCCATTTTATTATGGGCTAGGAGAGTTAAATCACGATTCCATGATGGAGGCTAAGATATTTGTTTCAGCCACACTATTGTGTTGTAAGTGTGTAATAGGAGGTTTCTTAATGAAATAAACCTCTAGTAGACTGCTTTGTACATAGTAGAGTTTATCTTTGTACATAGATCATTTGTTTGAAGAAGAATTAATTGATATATATCTGAAGTTTCTTAGGGTTTTGCATTGAATATCCAGATAGTGCTTATTTCACTAAATTTGGACTTATTCCAGTTCGAGCAGCTAAAAAATATAGCCAATATTGGAATCCAATATTACTATTTTTGGATTCCAAAATGTTAAATATTGGAATTATCTGCACTCCAAAATCACACATATTGGATTCCAATATCACATATATTGGAATCCAGAATCACATATATTGGAATCCAAAATCACATATATTGGAATACTGTAAAATCACATATATTGGAATCCAAAATCACATATATTGGAATATGAAAAATTGGAATCCGTTAATTCTCCTTCTGGAGTCCAATATATCTGATCAGGAATTAAATTAATGAATATGTGAAAAAAATTTAATGATTTTAGGGAATCCAACATTGATATGAGAAATAATGCCTAGCAGCCGCTAGCCCGTATAAAATAGAAACATGTTCTGTTTTATATGGGCTAGCGACCACTAGGCTTAATGTTTGCTTTGGAATAATGCTCTTATTAGTTTTAAGATGTCTTTAAGATTAAACTATGCAAATTTGAATATTTAAAATGCCTTTGGCCTAGTGGCCGCTAGGCTAATGACATTCACGAGATGTGAGACACTTCCAGATTCATTTACTATGGTGTGATTGAACCTAGGGGAAACCAGAGAATTACCAAAGATGTTATGAAGAAACTAACAGAGGGTAACAATTCAATTTAGGAGAATGTAATTAACTGTAAAACCATTCCAGATATATTTTCATATTTAAATTTAGATATCAAATTAACTTCATTTATTATGGTGTGATTGAACCTCAACGCAACCAGAGAATTTCTGAAGATGTTATGAAGAAATTAGTAGAGGGCAACGATCTAGTGTAGGAGAATGTAATTAACTGTAAAACCATTCCAGATATATTTTCATATTTAAATTTAGATATAAAATTAACTGTAAGAAACATGACATAATATTTTCATATTCAAATATGGATATGAAATTAATTAAAATTAACTGTAAAACCATCCCAGATATATTTTAGTATTTAAATATAGCTATGAAATAAATTGAAATTCCTTTACTAAAGGTAGAATTATAGTAAAACATTTGAAGAATAATTTGAATTTATAATGTAACACTATTCCCAAAGATGGGCTTCCAAATCAACAATACAAATCATAGTAAAGCTCCAATAAAAAAGCTCCTTATAATTGTTTTTTTGATCTAATATAATCCCAAACATCTTTGACGTCCTTCAATGGTTACAACAAAGGCCACAACACATCTAACAATTATTTTTCTTCTGACTTAGAATCTATGTTAAATGTTTTAAGCAATTATGTAGTTCGCAACATCATTGAACTTTTTTTTCTCTAAAGAGTCATCTACAAGCATTGTATTTTTACAATTGTACGATGCATTAAACCACCACCAAATGGAGTTAAGATTCTTGAGATATAATTTGGGATTCCTAGAACCTTCATAATCAGAGCGTTTGGTCTCGATGCAATCTTCCTGTGTAAATATGAACTCGAAGCTTCCAACCTCCAAGCTAATGTTTTGAAGGAATGAAGGCATCATGTCATCAACATTTGACTTTCTCGCCGATGTCCATAGTGCTATTTTGAAATGTTTTTTTGCACCGTTGCAACAAATCTTTCACACTAGGTATGAGAAAATAATTTTTTTTAGCTCGACGCCGCCAAAATTTTATAACTTTTTTAATGCCGAATCAGCCTTGTGGAGGGTGTGTGCCAAAACATTGTTTATATCAAATATGATCAGTTTCATGTTGCATGTGTTCTTATCTGTAAATGAAAAAAACAAAATCAAATGGTTGAGGGTGGTGAATCAATTGAAAAATAAAAACAAGTCCCTTTCGATATTGTTATATCAAAAATCAAATGGTTGTAGGTGGTGAAGAAGGTAAAAAATCTAAGGGTGTTCCTCATTTCTTATTGTTATACTAGGAATATTTTTTTGTGCAAGAATTTATTTGAATAAAATGTAATGTTTCAGGGTGATGAGTCTTTACATACCATATTGTAGTTATTTCATTGCATTGGAAAGTGGTATACATTTTCTATTATTGAAGAAAAAAATAATTTAAGCATGCTCAAAATTAATTTAGGAATACATATTTGATTAATAAAAAATGCTCAAATATTTGTTACAATAAAGTTTCTCTGTTAATTCACATTCACAACTTATACACTCACACTCTCAACTTATAATCAGGGAAAATATAAATACTCCCAACTTATATTCGTACAATCTCAACATACAAAATAGTTAAGAAGAACCATCATAAAAACATATGAATGTATTTTATTTACAATGTTAAGTTGTATCATCATAATAACATTTTGAAATGATAACTTTTTATTTAGCATTTACTTGCTCCAAATATTTGATGCCCTCTACCACATTCAATCCCTTAGACACTATTAGTGATAAGTCTTTGTACAAATCGGTCATCAACCACATATCTTTTGAACAATTTTCTCCTCTGCTTGTCATCCCAACCATAAAATTTTCTGGAGGGTTTCCCTTTGCACCTAATGTAATACACATTGTGTCTTTAGAACTGTAGGGAACATTGTTTCTACTCCAAACCTTTTCTAGATATTTTATTGCAATTCCATCAACTATATTGCAATGTTCTTTTCCCCAGGTGAGTACTGGATTCAATTCAGTTGATAATTTTTTATTGAAGGCCTTTGTCAGCTTTTCAACATCAACAGAAGTGATTTTTTCTGACCAGAATCCCATTTCAAATTTTGTTGATAATGACTTTATAAACTCTTTCAGGCCACCTCGCAGGTTGATAGTCTCCTTGCTGAACTTGAATGACATCTCCTTAGTGGATGATTGGTTTTTCTCATACAACAAGCCCTCCAAATCTAAAATAAGAAAGTAATTCTTATGGCTAACTACAGGGAAGTAAATAATTTTTAAAATTGGTCTCATATCAATTCTAACCAATGGAAATAATCAACATTTTAGCTTGCGGCTACCACTTACCGATGGGGCTTGTGTGTAGGATTGCATCTTCTTTACCCGTAGTTGGATCCTTTGATGCAAGATCTATTTCAAACAAACATTAATCTATTCATAATATAGCTATTGCTATGGAAAATGAAAGTGTATTTGAAAAAACATAGTGATCTACGTGGTAAAATGGTAAATTCAATATCAACACTTTAGGAAGCTACCACTTACCGACTGAGCTTCTGGCTTGGCTTGCATAGACCTTACTCGTTGATGGTTTTTTTGATGCAAGATGTATTGCAAACAAAATTAATCAATTCATAATCAATTTCATGCTATGGAAAATGAAAGCATAATTGAAAAGCATACTGCTCTATGTGGTAATATGGTAAGTACAAATCAAATTGTTTTGTCTTCTGAATGAATTTTAGCATCTATTAGGGTTCATTTATATCCATTGAACCACCCATTGGCAGACAACAATTCTAAGATATTGATGTGGATTAGCGAATGCTAGGCTATGCCATCATTGGATGGACTGATACTAATGTCTATATCATTATATCGATACTAATGGTTTATGCAGACAACCAAAAACCTGGTAACTACAACTATGTAGCATTGGATGCCACCATGAACTTTTGAAATAGATTATTTGGTAATTATTTCTTTGAAAATGGTTCCTCTTCTAGAATTATCTGATATCGTTTTCTATAACTTTGTGAGCCTTATAAATGGTTTTGTTTAAAAATATGCATGGCTAACATACCTGGTTCTGACTACATATTCGTGTTGGTTACCACTGTGCACTCCACTGTTACTTTCTCTAGTTGTTGGTTGTCTACATAAACCATTAATTGTCTTATAAATTTGTGGGGCTTAGTAGTGGTTTTTATTTATAAATGCACATGACTAACATACCAGGATTTGATTGCATATTCATGCATGATGTGGCTGAGTTCTCCTCATCTGTCATCAGAGATGGTGAACATAGAGTATTGTCAAAAAAATGAAAAACAATGGCAATTGAAAAAAGAGCTCATTAAACATATTTATAAAATGATTGAAGGTCAATCACCATGTTGAGTTGGTTGTGTAGCGTCAAGTTGAGAGGTTTGTACATCAAATCCTATTGTTCTTTGGTTATCTACGTAAATAAGAAATGTGTAAGTAGTTTTTTTGGTTGAAATACATTTAACATAATCACATGTTTGAGTTGTATTCCGGTATGAACCTTTCTTCATATGAGAATAGTAATGTTTTAAAAACATTTCCTGACTATGTGTCTCAACAATATAAAAAATAGATAGATTGGATTCAACTAATGCACGTAGTGTGACACTTCCGTCGTAAAGCACTAATACTAAAGAATTTTGGGAACAACATCGAGTGAACATCTCAGCCCAGAACTCATATGATCGTTCGCAAGGAAAAGGATGTTTGTTTCCTTTTAGGCCAATTTCACTTGCAGTTATCAATTGTTGTGGCAGTTTTTCCATCCAATCCCTAGTGAATTCTTCTCTTTCATCATTGTTATCATCATAGTTGTGCACTCCAGTTATTGTGTACATAAGACACAAACTTTTAATTTCTTGTTGTTGTCATAGAGTCTGTAGCATCCATCCAGAATCGATTCTCCAATGTCTTTAACCTTTTCCATGTATTTTTTTACTGTTTCTCTCAACATTTTTGAATATTCAATTGGTATGAGAACAATAATAATACAATCCAACACACTAGTTCCAATAACTGTTAACAGCTCCATTATTATTTAGAAGAAATATCGCTAGACAAATTGCAAAAATCAGTGATAACACATTTTGCATTGAAAGGATTGGTGGCAGAATAGTTGATAGAGTTGATGGAAGCTAGAATGGGTATGCACATTGACAAGTAAAATATTTTGTGTCCTCCATCCTTGCGGGTATATTTTCTTCCATTGACATCACATAGTTGTCTAATATTGTCTGAGCCTCGATGGGAAGAACTTCTTCCACCACTTGGTCCTTTTTTCATTTCATTTTTTCCCCTATTTGGGAATCATATTTTCTCTTTCCTTTTCTCTCTTCACCCAATAGTACAGACAACTGGTGGTAGTGTGATTCATGCAATTTAAATTTTTCAATTACATTGGATTCACTGTAGGATGTCAATAGATTATTATCTGGATGTTTTTCTTTAAAATATTGTAGAAATTTTTCTCTCATTTTTTTGTCTCCTTTTATTCTTTGGTAGTAAGAATCAAATGTCTCTGCTATTACGCCTTCCTGAACAGGCCTAGTTAACCAGACATCCCCTGATTGTACTTTATCTTCTAGTACTGATAGTTCTTCATCATTCATTCCTCTAGCATCCCTAAATGAATTGGTTGTGAATCTTGCTAATGAATTTTTGCTAAAAGTTGACCTAATTATATTTAATAAGTAAACAAGCAAGGCCACTTGATCTAAACAACTGAAATGTTGTAGTCCATTTAGTCCATATATCATCCAAAAATAATATAAAAGTCCATTTGTCATATATATTTTTGGTTTTGTCCATTTTGAAAATCAAAAGGCATTGATTCTCAAAGTTTTGCATTCAAATGAAAATCATATGTTTTATCTTTTTATATAAGGAAGATAAATGTTAATAAAAAATGCAATAAAATTAAAATACATTACCTTCCACTCTTCTGTTTTGGTTTTTGTCAATCTGGGACGTTGAGGACATCCAAGTGATTTCCAAACTGATCTAGCTTTGTACAAAAAATCAATAAACTTTGTGTATATCCAAGTTCTGTTCACTTCATTATATTGTTTTCAAATATTAGTAATGGCTTCGTTAGTTACATTTTGCAGAAAGAATGTGAGCCCTTCAAAACTGTATCCTCTTATGTAAAGACTTATAAGTATCTGAGCCCAAAATATTTTTTGTGCACATATTGTATGTTGGCCATCAAGTATATAAAATTTAACATCATCCCTTTCCAGGTCTTTGGATCTTGGAGCTCCACAACATTATTTGTAGAACACAAGAAGGGAAGAAGAATTGTATCCCTCTATGTAGGAATAACATTTATCAACATGGAGTGCACAAGAAGGTCAACATTATCATCATCTATAGGATGATACTGATACTCTGGAGGTGCTACATGGCACCTTGAAACATCAATTGAAAATACTTCACCATTGAACAAAAATTAATCAAACTGTTGAATAGTTGAAGGTTCTATTTTTGTGAATATAGTGGTTTCTTTCTTCAACAATGCAACTGATTTAGTATTCTTTTTCAACCCCTACAACTTTGATCTGGATGGATCGATCTCCAATTTAGCCAAATATGTTCACCTCAACATAGTAAACAACTTGTCTTGTTTAGGAGGTGAAAGAGAACCTTTTCTATTCAAAAAATGACAAATGGAAGAGGTTTTATCAGTTCTATACAATTTTTTGAGTACTGCAAGCATGCCACTGTGAATGTCTTCTACATTTGAACAACCATTTTTTCATTATCTACTAACAACCCCAAATCCCAACCATATATTGAATAGGAACATTGTGCTTTGTCTTCTGAGGCCTTCATTTCCCATTTCCTGAATAAAGAAACATCCAACTCCATATCCAGAATAAGACACTTATTATTTTCATAGTCAATGTGTTGACCTGAACATGTCAGTGTACTTGAATCAAAAAATTCCTGTTGAGCCTTCAATGAATAACCATACAATGGAAGATATTTTACCTACAATTGGAGTAGGAATATATTAATAATTAACTTCACATATGTTCATCATCTATAACAAAAAACAACCACCAGGTCTACGTATTAGTTTATCATTGGAGGTAATATGGATTTCAACTAAACCATTCCTCATCTCTTTTCTTCACATCACTTAATGCCTTCAATGAATGGAATTGTTGAGAATAAGTGTGCAACAATGGAAGATTATTTTACCTACAATTGTAGAGTAGAATATATTAATAATTACTTCACATATGGAGTAATTTTTTTCACATTGTATGATAATGAATGTAAGTATTAGCCTTTGTGATCACCAATCTCTATAGTACATTACTTTTTATCATTGGAGAGTAATCAACGTAATGGTTAGCGACCATTAGGATTTCGACCTGAACATGATATATAACCTTCTAACTGGTTACTGTAATTCAGTTGTATTTTGTGGATCACATCATTAATAACAGAAACTATGTAAAAGTATTCTTGATAATTAACACACAACATATTCTGGAAGGATTATCCGTTGTTTGAAAACCATCCACATTGCATAGATAACATGAAAGGAACATTTGAAAATATAGATGTTAGTGAGAGATAGGATTTAAGTCGACATATAAATGGATAATTTTTAACATTACTTGTTGGTAATTTACACCAATTGAATGGACTAGTGTAGAGGCCATTAAGATTTAATTTTTCATATTTTGAGCAGAGTGTGTGAGAAACAAATCACAATAATGGGGTCAGTGGTCACTAAGCAATATTTTTAAACATAAAAATGTTTAGTTGTTCCATAACACATATTGCAAGGAATAACATAGTGGCCACTAAGACCTAATGAGTTTTATTCAAAATCAAGCATTGGAGTATGCCATAATTCACATTTGTTTGTATCAAAGAAAATGCTTTGCGATGAAGCTCCATTACTAATTAAAAGGAAGAACATAAAGACCCCTAGGATTTTTACTTTCTTGATTTAAAAAGAGTGATAAAATAGCAAATCATTGTCTAGCGTAGTGGCCGCAAGGTTCCCACCATTACCTCTTGTGGTTGTAAACACTATCTCTATAGTTTTGAATCGATATTGTTTTTCAATGATTATAAGTGTATCATATTTTCTTGACTATTCCTGATGGAGCCAAGTGTTGCACTACATACCCTTGGGAGGGATGAAGCCTTATATTATTATCATAAGATATATTCTTTATGTCATATAATTCAGTTAGGTTCTTATATTATAAAATGCTTAGATACCGCTAAGTTGCATTACTAATTGTAAGGAATGACATAGTGGCAGCTAGGCTCAACAATTTCTTAATTTGAAAAAAGGGACCTCTAAGAAAAATCTGCATTACTAGTTGAAAATAATAATGTAGTGGCCATCTAGGCTCAATATTTTCTTAATTTGAGAATAGATATATAATAATAAACAATGGTCTAGCTTAGTGGCCACTAGGCTCCTATCATTACCACTTGTCATTGTAATCACTATCTGTTCAAATTTGGATCGATAATTTTTTTCATTGATAGTAATTGTATCGTATTGGTTGGACTTCACATGGTGGACCCAATTTCTGCACTACATTCCATTGAGAGGGATCAAGACTTATTTATTTCTCCTAAGATATATCTTTGTAAATTATAATCCATATTCGTTTGTATCAAAGAAAAATCCTAGTGACCGGTAGGCTCAACAATTTCTTAATTTCAAAATAGCTATTGAATAACAAATCATGGTCTAGCTTAGTAGCCACTAGGATCCTATCATTACCTCTTGTCATAGTAATCACTATCTTTACATCTTTAGATCGATTGTAATTTTCAATGATTATAATTGTATCAAATTAGCTGCACGTTACCTGGTGGAGCCAATTATTGCACTAATTTCCATCGAGAGGGATCAAGACTTTCTGTTTGTATCAAAGAAAATGCTTAGTGACCACTAAGCTCCATTACTAGTTGAAAGGAAAAATGTAGCAGCCGCTAGGATCCACAGTTTATTAATTTGAAAATAGCTATGTAATAACAAACAATGGTCTAGCTTAGTTAATTTGCTAGGCTCCTATCATTACCACTTGTCATTGTAATCACTATCTGTTCATCTTTGGATCGATAATTTTTTCATTGATTGTAATTGTATCGTATTGGGTGGACTTCACACATGGTGGACCCAATTGTTGCACTACATTCCATCGAGAGGGATCAAGACTTATTTATTTCTCCTAAGATATATCTTTGTAAATTATAATCCATATTCATTTGTATCAAAGAAAAATCCTAGCGACCGCTAGGCTCAACAATTTCTTAATTTCAAAATAGCTATTGAATAACAAATCATGGTCTAGCTTAGTGGCCGCTAGGATCCTATCATTACCTCTTGTCGTAGTAATCACTATCTTTACATCTTTAGATTGATTATAATTTTCAATGATTATAATTGTATCAAATTGGTTGCACGTTACCTGGTGGAGCCAATTCCTGCACTACTTTCCATCGAGAGGGATCAATACTTTTGGTTTGTATCAAAGAAAATGCTTAGCGACCACTAAGCTCCATTACTAGTTGAAAGGAATAACCTAGTGGCCGCTAGGCTCAACAGTTTCTAAATTTGAGAATAGCTATATAATAACAAATAATGGTCTAGCTTAGCCGCTGCTAGGCTCCTATCATTACCACTTGTCATTGTAATCACTATCTGTTCTACTTTGGATCGATAGTGTTTTTCATTGATTGTAATTGTATCGTATTGGGTGGACTTTACATGGCAGACCCAATTGTTGCACTACATTCCATCGAGAGGGATCAAGACATA
The DNA here is from genome assembly GCA_019776745.2 of Taxus chinensis. Classification (NCBI taxonomy): domain Eukaryota; kingdom Viridiplantae; phylum Streptophyta; class Pinopsida; order Cupressales; family Taxaceae; genus Taxus; species Taxus chinensis. The sequence goes on from CM034146.1 coordinate 303,923,215, forward strand.
TTTATCTCTTATAAGATATATCTTTGTAAATTGGAATCCATATTCATTTGTATCAAAGAAAAATCCTAGTGATTGCTAAGCTCCATTACTAATTGAAAGGAATGACATAGCAGCCGCTACACTCAACAGTTTATTGATTTGGAAATAGTGATAGAATAAAAAATCATGATATAGCTTAGCGGCTGCTAGGCTCATACCAATACCTCTTTTCATTGTAAACACTATCTTTACAGCTTTGGATCGCTACTAAATTTCATTGATTATAATCCTATCATACTGGCTGGACTAGCCCTGTCGTAACCTAGTGACACACTATATACCCCTGAGAGTAAGTGATATTTTTTGTAGTTTTTATAAGATATATCATTGCAACATATAATTCACATCGGTTCTTATCAAATAAAATGCTTAGTGACCGCTAAGTTGCTTTATTTATTGAAAGAAATGACATAGGGGCCACTAGGCTCAACAGTTACTTAATTTGGAAATAGTGATAGAATAAAAAATCATGATATAGCTTAGCGGCCACTAGGCTCATACCAATACCTCTTTTCATTGTAAACACTATCTTTACAACTTTGAAGCACTATTGTTTTTCATTGTTTAAATGCAAAAAACACCTTTTGAGATTTTAGAATTTTCATGCCATGTGTCGTCATTTTACTAGGTCCTATTTATATTATAATATCATGGTTTCATATAGGTTTGAAATATTTAATACTCATTCTTTATATATAAATTTCATAATAAATGTGTCAATTATAATGTTTTCTAACTATCAGGTTCAAACTTGCCATGTGGCACAAAGTAATTGGAGAATTATATTTCATTAGCACACTACATCTAACATTGTCTAGGTCGATTTTGATAAAAATAAAAAATAAATGTGCCTATACATTTATACAATTTATTTCTTCTATTTTATTATAATATTATATGTTTTATTACGTTTTTACTATTTTAAGCTATAGCCAATAACAAAAGGTGTTGTTTTCAATATTATTTATTTTTTTGATATCCCACACCTTTTCTTAATGAGTGGTAAATTCAAAATTTGAATTGTGAATTCCCCCGCATTTGAGAGTATTTAAAATTTGAATATACTCTCAAATTCCCCCACTCTTTCACTTGTGAAAGTCTAATTTTTAAATTTTCATATCCCACACTTTTAATATTTTCAAAATTTCTAACGTGGAATGTGCCAAAAAAATTATTAAATACCCCAAAGAAATAGTTTTTAGGGTTTTTGTTATTTTGGTCTTGCAGAAAAGCAACTCGTGAAATCATAGAACAATACAAGTAAGTCATAGATTGCAGGGCAGAGTGCAATAATCCTGGCCATTTTAGCAAGGGAACAATCATGAAGTAATTATAATCTCATTTGTAGAGAAAACAAACAAAGGAGGCACACAAAGGAGGCACAAAAAGGGCACACACAAACTAGGGAAGGAAAAAGGGGTTGCAGATAGTTAGTGCAGATAGATGCAGTAGACGGAGGTTTGAATGACATCACCAAGCATGAAATAATCTCATATCTAAATCAGGTATTTATCAAAAACGTATATTATACTAAATGTGCACCTTTTTTATTGTGGGCTTGTTCAGTCATTCTGTCTTTGACTAGTTCCTATCTTTTTCACGTCAGTCCAACCCTTCTTTTCCCTACAAAAATGTGCTCTGCAGCATAACTCTACTTATTGGTTCCTTCTGATTGTTTTGTCAAACCACCTTGTTCTTCAAGAAAACAAGGATTTTGTTGTGCCCTAACCAAAGAAAATTTAATCCCTTTTCAGCTCTAGTTTTTATTTCATTTGAACGCTTTCAAGTATCTGTCATTCTATGTCCCCCTCTGGATTGTTTTTTCCTGATAATGATGGTCTGTCACATAATCACTAGTTTTAAAAATTGTAATGGTTTGTGAGACTCAAAGTATTGTTTAGGTATTCGTTACGACTACCTTTTCTTCCTTTTATTATGATGATAGAAACAACCTGAGGTAATTATTTCATTGTACATTGTTTATATGGTTTCCATGTTGACTTTGTGAGAAGATATTCAAGGTTAACAAAATGATTTAAAACTATAAAATCATATTAAGTTTTCAATTGTGTGATAAATTTTTGTGCAATGGAAGGTAAACATATTATATATATGTGTAAATTTTATAATATAAATATTTTAATCGCTATGTATTTAAATTTATATTTTAAGCCATGACAAAAAATCACATAGCTTTGTAGTCATGATGATATAATTCTTTTTAAACATTATTATTAGTATGCCATGTATTATTGGTGAAAGATAGAGTGTTCTTATCATATATATTAATTCATGATTCTACACGTATTTCTATGTATTCAAATGGAAACTCCAGATTTATTTGTTATCTTTTATACCTTTTAAATTTGATTTCTCCTATCCGAATACAATCAATCAAGAAAAAGTTGTGTATCTTAGTGGCCACTAGGCTATAATTTCCTTTTGAAGAAAACCTATTTGAATCTCAACGATAATAAAATTCTATGTATAATTGTCTAGCACATAGAAGGTTTGTGTTTAGTGCTTAGCGGTCGCCAATATAACACTTTTGATTTCAGAATTTGAAGTAAGTTTTTTTGAGGTTAGAGGCTGGTAGGCTATGCTAACAAATAATATTTTGATCTTAGCGGCCTCTAGACAATGCGATAGAATAATATTTTGAGTCATGCAATGGTTATGATTTAAAAAAAAGATTAAAAGATTATGATCTTATCGACCCACTCTGATTTGGAACAATATTATTTGGATCTTAGCGTTCTGCTTGGCTATGCCTACGACATATTATTTGGATATTAGATATCGATAGGATTTAACAAAAACAAGAAATCTATTGCGAGCTTAACAACAACTAGGGTATAACACAATACCATATTTGTAGCTTAGAGATCGCTAGGAAGTTACAAATATTTTGAACTTTTAAGTCGCTAAGACACTACCAAAACATAAAATTTGGAACATAACAATCGCTAAGATTTAACAAAATAAAGAAATATATTTCGAGACTAGCGTCCTGTTAGGTATGGCTGCAACATATTATTTGGAGCTTAGTGGTCACTAGGATTTCACAAATTAAATTAGGGGTTATAAATAGCGGCCGCTACGTATAGCCACAACATAATGTGTAGATCAAATTCTTCGAAAAGATTTAACAATTTAAATTTTCAGCTACATGACCAGCTATGTCTTTCATGTTAGTGTAGGATATTTATTCTACTTTTATTTGTTTATTTACTTGGAGATTTCCTACACTTATAGAATATGCTTGATTAGTTGTACAAGTTGTGTTGAGTTAGCCTACCAGTTAGGTTGAGTTAGCATACCGGTTTTGTTCAATTAGCTCACTAGTTGTGTGAAGTCAACTATACTTCTAGTATCAATTAGTGAGAATTATTCCCCACAGATCTAGGAGGAGGTTGCACATTCACCACCTATATGTGCTTGACTTGTATCAGTCTATCATATGGTGAATATGCAACATTTGGAGCATTAAGTTGATTTAGAGCCATTCTTGCCTTGTGTGTTTTGATCATATTACATATTATTGTTAGTTATTTTTATTTCTGAAATTACTTGTGTATTTAATTTTCATCAAATATCCAAAAAAATTAATATGGTATCAAAGCGATTCTTGTTATACATTTTCCATTAGTGAGTTATTTGCAGTTTTTCAAATACTTTTTTTGTGAAACTAACAGTTCACGTGCAAATAGATATGACTCTGTCTTGGTTCTTTTTCAATTCCAATTGTTATTTACATAAACAACATTTGGGATTTGGTAAAGGAAAAATATTTGTAGTTTTTCTGTTGTGGGTGTCATTTCTACATAGTAAAAAGCTTCTGGAAATGTGTTTGGGCCATTCCTTGTTATAGGGAATATTCCAAAGGCTTTTTCAGTGTGATTGTGATTTGGTTTCACTCATAAATCAGCTAGGGCGTTCTCAGAATTAGGTTTCTTATTTCACCTTCAAAGCCATGTTTTTTCTATGTAAAGGGACTTTTTGTTATTCATATCCACCTTTATTAAGTCGGGAGGGGCATTTTTTCTCTATGAAGGATGTTTTTAGATGCTTGATGGTTTTAAAAACATGTTTTTGTTGAGTTTCAGTCATTCCAAGCTTGAAATGACACCTAAACCTCTGCAATGGCCTTGGATCAAGTTTTACTGGTAGTCAGCAAGCTTATGCCTAATTTACTTGCATAAGACTATTTTTGGTCTATGGTGGCCGTAAATCAGAATACAACAGTAAAGTGAGTTGTTTTTTTCTTCCATTGGGAATTTTTTGTAGGTATAGTCAATGAGACGTTTTTAGGCTTGCATTGAGTGATTTTTGGATTCCACATCCTACATTTACCTTCCTTAGTGGTCTTCATGCCTTTAGATGGATCTGGAACCTTCATTTTGCATTTTATTGAGGCACCATCAAGACCAAACAATTTATATAAAACCCAACATCAAAGATAACATTTTTTAGGTTTTCGAAAACCTACATTTGTTCCTCTCTCCATGTCATTTGGTCAACTTCACATTTAAGGAGTAAATTACATTAATTTTCTCATTTTGAGCTTTATTTTCCTTATATTAGAATTTTTATGCTTTTGAAATATAAGTCAATTTGATTTAATGTATTAATGCAAAATTAAGTGTTTTTTAAACTTGTATCTTCCCCTGATGAAGACAGAGGGTGAGGCCTGGGCTGGTACAATGCCAATTTCCCCTCAAAAATTAAACCACTGCATTCATCATTCTTTTTTTGTTCCAACGAGTATACGCACAACCTCCTTTCCCCTCATTTCTGACATTTTTAAAATTAGTTTGTAAAATTTTAATTAAATAAACCATTATTTATAGGAAATTGTTTTTGCTATAACATTTGATCGGTAGCTTGGATTTGAGCACTATTTTGGTCAAAATTGTATTTCTTTCTCGTTCTCTACATGATGGATTCATTTTTTTATAAACAAATTAGTTTATAAAATTCAAATTTTTTTGGGGACTCTCACAGAACTCATTGGGTACTTGTAGTTGAATGCACTAAGTTATAAAGTGCCACATATTGGGATGATTTTTGCAAGGGATGATGAAGATAACATTGATCACTTGATTCATTTTTTTGGAAATATATTTTGAAGACTGAAGAATGGGGCGTGGTTTGGTAGGAGACCAAATCCCCCATCATGACTTGTTTGTTTCATTTCTTCTTTTTGCAATAAGAACATTTAGTGCATGTTTTTCTCTTGAGAAGAATTTATTGCATGCATTATAAATGGGTATCTTAAAATGTGCCTATTTCTAGAACCCGTATTGAGGATCACTGTGTCTTCCTTGCAACTAATGTGAATTCCCGTAGTACTCTTTGAGTATGGCATGTTCACACAACTTTTCCATTCCTCTACACTGTCAACTTTGTTCTTTGTTTTTTGGTGCCTACTTGTCCAACCAATGGTTTTAAAACAATATTGGACATATTTTTTGTGCATGTTCTGCTTCTTGTAGGGATATCTTTGGAGCAAGTTCTACTTGTTGGAGATTCTTTATCAGTTCCTAATATAACCTTGGATTCCTATTGGGTTGTCTTATTTATTCCCATTTCATCTTTTTATGTACTTGGGTACCTCACATGGCCTTATTTCCAAGACCTATTCTTCTATCCACATCATTAGCTTCATCATCTTCAGGGGGGCTTCTAGCCTTCTACACTTCTTTGTTTCTCTCTTTTTCTGGTGGGGGATTTTTCCCACTGTGTTTTCTCCTTTTCTTCACTTTATGTGAGATTTTCATTTGTATGTTAGTACCTCATCAGGCCTTGTTTTCAGCACCCATTTTCCTCTTTCACTACCCACCTAATTTGTGCTTATAGGGGTGTTAGTGTAGGATATTTATTTTATTTTTGTTTTTTTATTTACTTGGAGATTTCCTACACTCATGGTATATGCTTTCTTAGTTGTAGCAGTTGTGTTGAGCATTTAGCTTACCAGTTAGGTTGAGTTAGCTTACCAGTTGTGTTTAGTTAGCTCACTAGTTGTGTGTAGTCAACTATACTTCTAATATCAGTTAGTGAGTGTTATTCCCCAATGATCTAGGAGGATGTTGCACATTCACCACCTATATGTACTTAACTTACATGAGTCTATCCTATACTGAATATGGAGCATGTGGAGCATTGAGTTGATCTCGATCCAATCTTTCCTTTTGAATTTTGGTGATATTGCAACTTATTGTTAGTTATTTTGATTTCTGCAATTACTCGTGCATTTATTTTTCATTAGAGATCTAGAAACTCTAATACTATATAATATTTCAAGCTTAAATGTCTCTAGCATTTAACAAGACAAAGAATGAAATTTTTAGCTTAATCATCCACTAGCTTATGTTGCAACATATTATTTGAAGATATGTTGTTTCACTAGAAATCAACAAAAAATACATGTAAGATATTACAAGCTATCTTAGCATCCATTATGCTATGCCTTGAAAAACATTTTCTAAGCTTAGCGACTCGGTACTCAATAATGGATATCTTAAAGTTTTATAGCCACTCAGACACTACCAAAACATAATATTTGGAACATAGCGGTTGTTAAGATTTAACAAAATAAAGAAAGATATTTCAAGTCTAGCATCCGCTAGGTATTTCCGCAACATATTATTTCGAGCTTAGTGGTCATTAGGATTTCAAAAATTTAATTAAGGTAGTATTAAATTAGCAAGACGCTACATACTGCCACAACATAATATTTAGAAACAAATACTTCAACATGATTTAACATTTTAAATGAAATTAATTTGATCTTCACGACCACTAGTCTTTACAATGATATGTAATAATGTAATCTTATCAATCATTAGGATTTAAAGCATAATATTTAGAGCATATTGTTTACTGGGATTTAACACATTAAATTAAGAATCTCTAGGATCCTAGCGACCACTAGGATATGCATAATCATAATATTTGGAATTTATCGATGGTATGCTTTAACAAATCAAAAAAACATATTTTGAGATACACGGACATCTAGGTGCTTCCACTAATAAAATATTTCAAGCTTAGATGTCTTTCTAGAATTTAACAAGACAAAGAATGAAATTTTTAGCTTGGCATTCGCTAGCTTATGTTGCAACATGTTATTTGAAAATATGTTGTCGCTAGGATTCAACAAAAAAAATTAAGATATTACGATCTTAGCGAATGTTAGGTTATGCCTTGAAAACATTTTCTGAGCTGAGTGATTTGTACTCAATAATGGATATCTTGAATTTTTACGCCATTGCTAAGACACTAACACATAATAATAGTTGGAACATAATGGTTTATAAGATTTAACAAAATATAGTAATATATTTCAAGACTAACATTTATTAGATATTTATGCAACATATTATTTAGAGCTTAGCAGTTGCTAGGATTTCAAAAATTTAACTAAGGTAGTTTGAAATTAGCAGCCATTACGTACTGCCACAACATAATATTTAAAATAAATAATTTCAAAAGGATTTAACATTTTAAATAAAATTAATTTTTGCTTCGTTGTTGCTAATCTTTACAACTATATAATAATTTAAGCTTATTGATCGTTAGGATTTAATGCATAATATTTGGAGAATATCCATTGTCTAGATTCAACACATTAAATGAAGAATCTAGGATCCTAGCAAACAATAGGATATGCATAATCATAATATTTGGAAGTTATCGACAGTATGCTTTAACAAATAAAAAACATATTTTGAGCTACTCAGCATCTAGGTGCTTCCACTATATAATATTTCGAGCTTAGATGTCGCTAGCATTTAATAAGAAAAAGAATGAAATTTTTAGCTTGGCATCCGCTAGCTTATGTTGCAACATATTATTTGAAGATATGTTGTCGCTAGGATTTAACAAAAAAAGTAATATATTGCGAGCTTAGTGGGCGCTAGGGTATGCCTCAAAAAACATTTTTTGAGCTTAGTGATCGGTACTCAATAATGGATATCTTAAATTTTTACGCCACTAAGACACTACCAAAACATAATAGTTGGAACATAGTGGTCGCTAGAGATTTAACAAAATAATAGAAAGATATTTCAAGACTAGCATCTGCTAGGTATTGGTGCAACATATTATTTGGAGCTTAGTGGTCGCTAGGATTTCACAAATTAAATTAAGGATAGTATGAAATTAGTTGTCACTATGTACTACCGCAACATAATATTTAAAACAAATCATTTGACAAGATTTAACATTTTAAATTAAATTTAAAAAAAATTGGTTGTTAGTCGTTACAACAATGTAATAATTTAATATTAGCGTTCGTTAGCATTTAACACATAATATTTGGAGCATATTGGTCGCAAGGATTTAACACATTAAATTAATATCTCTAGAAGGCTAAGCATCCTCTAGAATATGCATAAACATAATTTTGGAAGTTATCGGTGGTATGCTTTAACAAATAAAAAACAAATTTTGAGCTACTTGACATCTAGGTGCTTCTACAATAGAATATTTGAGCTTAGATGTCTCCAACATTTAACAAGACAAAAGAATGAAATTTTTAGCTTAGCGTCTGCTAGCTTATGTTGCAACATATTATTTGAAGATATGTTGTCACTAGGATTCACCAAAGAACAAACAAGATATTGCAAGCTTAATGGATGCTACGTGATGCCTAAAAAACATTTTATGAGCTTAGCGATTGGTACTCAATTACAAATATATTGAAATTTTATGCCATGAAGACACTACCACATCATAATAATTGGAACATAGTGGTTTCTAAGATTTAACAAAATATAATAAGATATTTCAAGACTAGCGTCTGCTAGGTATATCCACAACATATTATTCGGAGCTTAGCGGTCATTAGGATTTCATAAATTTAATTAAGGTAGTCTGAAATTAACGGTTGATATGTACTGCCACAACATAATATTTAAAGCATATCATTTGGACAAGTTTTACCATTTTAAATGAAATTAATTTGTGCTTCATTGCCACTAGTCTTTACAACGATTTAATAATTTAAGTTTATCGATCATGTTATGATTTAACACATAATATTTGGAGAATATCAGTTGTCAAGATTTAACACATTAAATTAAGATTCTATGAGCCTAGCTCATCCGCTAGGATATGCATAATCATAATATTTGGAAGTTTATCGGCGATATGCTTTAACAAATCAAATTAAAAATTTTGAGCTACTCGACATCTAGGTGCTTTCACTATATAATATTTCAAGCTTAGATGTCGATAGCATTTAACAAGAAAAAGAATGAATTTTTTAGCTTAGCATTCACTAGCTTATGTTGCAACATATTATTTGAAGATATGTTGTCATTAGGATTCAACAAAAAACAAGTAAGATATTACGAGCTTAGAGGACACTAGATTATGTATCAAAAATATTTTCTGAGCTTAGCAATCGATACTCAATAACGAATATCTTGAAGTTTTATGCTACTAAGAAACTACCACATCATAATAGTTAGAACATATTAGTTTCTAAGATATAACAAAAAATAGTAAGATATTTCAAGACTAGCATCCACTAGGTATTTTTGCAATATATTATTTGGATCTTAGTGGTCGCTAGGATTTTGCAAATTTATGTAAGGTAGTATGAAATTAGTGATCGCTACGAACTTTCACATCATAATATTTAAAACAAATCATTTGACAAGATTTAACATTTTAAATGAAATTAATTTTTGCTTCGCGGACGCTAGTCTTTACAATGATATAATAATTTAAGCTTATCGATTGTTAGGATTTAACACATAAGATTTGGAGAATATCAGTCATCAGGATTTAACACATTAACTCAAGAATCTAAGAGCCTAACGGCCACTAGGATATGCATAATCATAATGTTTACATACTAAGTTATCTTCGGCGGTATGCTTTAACAAATCAAAAACATATTTTGAGCTACTCGACATCTAGGTGCTTCCACTATATAATATTTTGAGCTTAGATGTAGCTAGAATTTAACAAGAAAAAGAATGAATTTTTTAGCTTAGCATCTGCTAGCTTATGTTGCAACATATTATTTGATGATATGCTGTCATTAGGATTCAACAAAAAACAAGTTAGATATTGTGAGCTTAGAGGACTCTAGGCTATGCCTCAAAAATATTTTCTGAGCTTAGCAATCGATACTCAATAACGAATATCATAATAGTTTGAACATAATAGTTTTACACCACTAAGACACTACCACATCATAATAGTTGGAACATAGAAGTTTATAAGATTTAACAAAATATAGTAAGATATTTCAAGACTAGCGTCTGTAGGTATTGCTGCAACATATTATTTGGAGCTTAGCGGTCTCTAGGATTTCACAAATTTAATTAAGGTAGTAGGAAATTAACGGTCGTTAAGTACTGCCACAACATAATATTTAAAACAAATCATTTGACATGATTTAACATTTTAAATGAAATTAATTTTTGCTTCGAGACCACTAGTCTTTACAACGATATAATAATTTAATCTTATTGATCGTTAGGATTTAACACATAAGATTTGGAGAATATAGGTCGTCAAGATTTAACACATTAAATTAAGAATCTAGGAGCCTAGTGGCCACTAGGATATGCATAATCATAATGTTTGGAAGCTATCGGCGGTATGCTTTAACAAATAAAAATACATATTTTGAGCTACTCGACATCTAGGTGCTTCCACTATATAATATTTTGAGCTTAGATGTTGCTAGCATTTAACAAGACACGCAATGAAAATTTTAGCTTAGCATTCGCTAGCTTATGTTGAAACATATTATTTGAAGATATGTTATCGATAGGATTCAACAAAAAACAAGTAAGATATTGCGAGCTTAGCGGACGCTAGGTTATGCCTTAAAAAAACATTTTTTGAGCTTAGTGATCGGTACTCAATAATGGATATCTTGAAGTGTTACGCCGCTAAGACACTACCACATCATAGTAGTTGGAACAAATTAGTTTCTACAATTTTACAAAATATAGTAAGATATTAGGTATTGCCGTAATATATTATTTGGATCTTAGCGGTCGCTAGGATTTCAAAAATTTAATTAAGGTAGTATGAAATTAGTAGTCACTACGTACTGCCACAACATAAGATTTAAAACAAATTATTTGATAGGATTTAAAATTTTAAATGGAATTGCTTTGTGCTTCCTAGCCACTAGTCTTTACAATGATGTAATAATTTAAGCTTACCATTCGTTAAGATTTAACAAATAATATTTGGAGCATAGCAGTCGTAAGGATTTAACACATAAAATTAAGATTCTAGGAGGCTAGCGTCCACTAGAATACACATAATCATAATGTTTGGAAGTTGTTGGTGGTATGCTTTAACAAATCCAAAAAACATATTTTGAGATACTCGACATCTAGTTGCTTCCACTATTTAAAATTTCAAGACAAGTAAGATATTGTGAGCTTAGCGATTGGTACTCATTTACAAATATTTGAGCATAGTATGTGCTAGTTTATGCCACAACGACATATTTAGAGCTTAGCTCATATACAAATAACAAATTCATGTTTATATAAGTATAGAATTTGGAATATATACACGAGCATTCAATCAATTATAAATATTCATCTATTTACATGTTATACATATTTCAGTGCTTTCCCACCTATCTCAGATACTACAATTTATGATTCACTACGGTTCTTCCTTAATTATAGGATGTTGTTGCTCTGAGTCTGTAGGCCCAGTTGCTTCTTGGGTTTGTTTCTCTCATTTAGGACCTCTTTTATCATCTCACTGTTGTGCCTCCTCAAAAGCTTTTTTGAAAATATTAGAATCTCTAGTTATCTTTCCTATGTCCACAATCGAGCTTCTATATAGCACAATAAACTTGTCAAACAAATCCTTTTGACTACCATTTTTTTTTTGGAAATTTCCTTCAAAGTCTCTATTTTTTGTATTTTTTCCCGTGTTTTGGAAACAATATCAATGACATGTGAATTTTATCCTTCATTCACCTCAATTATTCTCCTTTGAAAATTAACCAGGAATTGCTTAAGCGATGTCGCAAACTCTTCATCAGAAACCAATTCATGGTTTCCATTAAATACTTCCATAACTGAAGCTTATGTGAAAATATGATTTCCTCGAAATAATGAAATAATGTAATCCTTACCTATTCATTCCATTCCCAAATCCTTTCCTTCATAATTAAATGGATACCAATATCGTATGGTCATAATTGAAGGGTCTTTTTCTTTGTACCTGTCCCATATGTATTAAGTGAAGATATTTTTTCTTCTTTTTGAAGCATTTCTTCACCTCCTTTGCTAAATATTAATGGCTTCTTTGTGTTGACATCTGGCCTTTTTGGTTACCTTTTTTCAAGGTACACCTCCCATCCTAGGATTGAATTCAAATGATCTTCCTCATATTAAGGGCCTCTTCTTGTGCCTCCCAAAATGGATGTTGACTCTTTTTGGGAAATTCATGTCCTTGATTGTGGGAAATTATGAAATTATCTACCCAATATTATCTTGCTTTATGTGAAGTGAAGGGAAAATATTGAGAGGGTTGCATTATGGCTGCACTAGCTGAAATTTCAGTTTGCATAGTAGTCTGTTCTACATCTGATGAAGTTAAGGCAGATGCCACCAAATTTGGACCTTCATTTGGTTCAGGAAAGACTTCTCGAAACTTAGATTGAGTTTCAATTGGTGGAGATAAGGGAGCACAAGGCGTTTCTGAATTTTTTGAATACAAACTTGCCTTTCTCTTTGTAGCCTCCTTTTTAATAGTTTCTCTCATAGGTGGAACAACCCATGATTCCTTCATATTCTGATTAACAAGGCTATCTTCTATTTTGGTAATCCATACACAATCATTGGCATTAGGCACGTGAGCATAAAATATATTTAACTGTCCTTTATGTGACTTAAGGTGTCGGGAAACCCTTTTCATTTTGTCATATTACCTTAGAGGGTGTTCAGGGAGATGAAATGAATTTCTAGGGGATGAGGTAGCCTTCAAATTGGGCCACATATTAAATTATCTACATCCCACAGTGACTAGGAGGGGGATGTGTTTTAAGCTTCTTCTCCTTACACTTTCCAGCAATACCGTTACAAATCTAATATGCAACCTCTTATTCTACAAATTTTTCTGGCACATAATATGGAAACTGAAAAGGAGGTGTATGGAGCACCTCCATCATGATAACTAAATATTCTGGATAGAAGAATACGACTCCCATTTTCCTTATGGAAGTGAGGATGTCAACAAATATTCTTGGTGTCATCGTTTCATGTAATTGTTGGTAGAGAATATGATACAAATAAGTGCATATATCTTGAATATGTGATCTAAAATGATGGGCATACAAGTATGAATATTGTTCATTTACCTTCAAAGGGCTTGAAGAATACCATATTTGATAGAAATCCAAATAGTTGAGAACGCTGCAAAAAACATCAAGAAGATAGGAATCCATGTAAAATTATTTCCAATTGTCGAAGAATTTATTTCTTTGTCTCACTAAATTGAAACTAATCACTTTCCCTAAGGAGGGAATCTTGTTGTCATCAAAAAAATAAATAAAGTAAAGGGATCTAGGAAACATCCACCTTAGAGATAGATGAATTTCCATATAGTCTATTCATGAGGGCCATGCCAATACAGACTCTTGGTCTAAAAATTTTAATAGGGATATTGGGCGTTGTATAGGGAGTCCGGCTCTGGAAGTTTATAATCAATTTTGTATGCATTCCCAACAAAAAACCTATTATTTATTTCCATGATTTAGAAAATAAGGACATCTCATTAGACTTGGCATGAATTAGATAGGAAACGATCTTTTCCGGAAATGGAAGCACCTATGGTTTAGCGGTAATTAAATAGAAACCAACTCTTTGTATCACCCTTATGTATCGAAACCATAGTGCTTAATCTTCCAGCATATCTTTTTTATCTACGACATCAACATCAACACTTTCATCCTGTATTGCAAAAAATAGAGTTGAGTAATGCTAAAATTCATCATGTAAGGCAACTAGATTGAACATTGTATCTCTAATTACTTTGATTTACTCATAGAAATAAAAATAAGAATCTACCATTGACATTACCGAATCTCCCGCCATGTTGAAAAATTAAAGGGACACAAACGCTGCATACATCATCAACAGAAAAAATTACTGAGATAAATGATGTACTTTAATTTACGAAAACATTCATATGTCCCTTATTCTGAATATTAGGTAAGCTTAGAAAATAATAGCCAAATAAATGAAAGAATTTTTGATCCTAGCTATCACTAGGGCCAACCATAACTAAATATTTAGAGCTTTAATAGTCAATAGGAATCATTCAGAGACTTACTATTAATGCAATGAGAAAAGCACGATAGTACATACACCTCTGAGGGGTCAAGATATACGTAGTTTTATTCATAGCATTCGCTAGGAAAAATATAAATGCAATGCGCAAAGTCCACTAATTCAAGCACTCTTGAGGATTCAATACTTAGGTAATGTTGATTCTAGTGGTGGCTAAGTTCGACCACAACAAAATATTTAGAGAATCATTGTATCTAGGCATTATTCATGGGACAAATATTATTAGAATGAGAATTGTTTTTCCAATCTTTGCACTGGTGGTGGGTCAAGATATACATAGTATTTATCCTAGTGGTCGCTAAGTTAAGCCAAAAAAATTATTTAGAATTTCGTTGTATCTATGATTATTTCAAAAAACAAATATTATTGCGATGAGCAAAAGAACGCCAATATTTCCACTACTAAGAGGTACAAAAATAAGTAGTTTTGATCCTAGCGGTCACTAGGGTTAGCCACAACATATTTTGTAGAGCTTAGCAGTGGTTAGGAATCATTAAAAAATAAATACGTACTTCTTATCCTAGCTGTTACTACGATAATCCAAAACACTATATCTATAGCTTAGCAATCACTAGGCATCATAACCATAAAGCTATTAAGGCATCAACAAGAAAAGTTTAGTAATACATCAATTTTTGAGTATTTAAGAAATACGTAATTATTTTCATAGCGTTCACTTTGGTAAGCCACAAAAAATACATAAAGCTTAGTGGCCAATAAGATCCTCCTTGATAAAATATTTTGAACTTAGTGTTAGCTAAACACCATTCAATGGACATCATTTATTGAACTAAGAAAATAGTTGTAATACATGTTTTCTTAAGGGATCAACCTTTAGTTAAGTATGATTAGTTTGTTGCAGGGATGTGTATACTTGTCTTTATTTTTTAATAATTATACTATATTGGCTCGACTTTCCCTTGTGGAGCCAAGTCTTGCACTACATACCCTCTAGAGGGATCAAGCCTTATGTAGTTCTTATAATATATATTACAAGTTATTTAGAAGGGATTTACTTTGTATACATACATATTTTTCTTGGTATTGTAGGTGATATTAAATTATAGCTCCTCTGTGACCATTACAATTTTAAAACTAGAGAAATTTAAAAAAAATGAAAACCTCTACGACCATGTTCCTATGTGCATCAATTTATCCATATAATACATGGTATAATGAGTTTACATATATTGACCACACTCTTTCTAGTGTTAGTTTGAAGATAAAGACACTGAACTCTATGTATAATCTCCCTGGTCATTAAATATCACAATTTTCATATGCTTCCACCCACCAAAGTAATTTCAATAATCAATTTTTAATGAAATGTGTAGAGAAAACATCTGATAACGGTCCTAAAATTAGCTTTAGTTCAATTGACTGCAAAATTATTAAATGAATAATAGCCCTTTTCGAACAAAAATCTATTTTCCTTCCGCCTTTTCAAGAACAACCAATTTTTTAGCTTCAAGCAAACATTTCTGTCTATGTCAAGTATTTTAGGAAACAATTCTCGGTCCTCTTGTGAGAAAAAAACCCATAACATGTTTGTACATTTCTTGCAGGCACACTACACATATTGCATAATCATTTAAGGATCATCATATTGAATGAGAAAACGACACCAAAACATTTGAATTGAGAATTTTTTGTTAAAATTCATGAAAGAATATGGTACCATGGACAAAATTAATTGTCGGAAGGGCACAAATTTGGTTTTGTTGAAAAGGCTAGAAAAATTCTACTTTTGTAGAATATCAATAATTGGGAAGCGATAAAAATGGATTTCATTTTGCATAGTTTTTCCCAAAGAAATATTTAGAGATTAACGGTCGCTAATCAACATTAACATGAAAACTATTAATGCGATGAGCTCTATGTTGAAATCGATGCAATATTGAGGGATCATGATGTACGTACTTTGGTTCCTAGTAGTCACTAAGATGAGCTACAACAAAATATTTGTATCTTCACAGTCGCTAGGCATCATTAGCATACATGCAGTCTTGAGGGGTCAAGGCATACATTGTTTTGATCCTAGCAGTAGTTAGGATTAATCACAATGAAACCTTTTGAGATTAACAGGAGCTAGGCATCATTACCAGGAAAAAACCAATGTTGCACTATCATTTTGAGCTTTGCTGGAGCTAGGCATATTTACTTATTTATAATTGTACTATATTGGTTGGACTATCCCTAGCAAATCCAAGTGTTGCACTGCATACCCTTAAGAGGGATCGATCCTTATGTAGTTATCATACTATTTACCATAAGTTATTGAAAGGAATATATAAATCACACCTTTTAATGATAAATGAAATCTCAAAATCCACGGTGGTCTATAATTATTCAGTAAATGAAGTCTCAAAGGCCATGGTATAATAATATAATGAGAACACTCTTTGTAGTATTAGTATGAACATACAAACTCCAAACCCTATGTATCCCTTGTCATTAAATATCACAATTTCCCAAGATATCACATGTCCTTATTTCCATATGCTTATTGTCAGATTAAGAAAGAAAATCCCTTACATCTTATAATTTTTAGCGTAGATATATTATTAGCTTATTTAACTAAAACAACCAGATCCTATAATTTTAATCTATAATTGCAACATATATCTTTTCAGAACTATCTAGTATGTGAAACATTACTCAAAATATTTTTAAGCTTGACTTCTCAAATTCCAGGTTTTATAGTTCCCCAATTCATAGTTTTTCAAGGAGGAACCTATAAGGACATAACCGTTAGTGCAGAATCATAGCACCCCCAAATGGCCCGGGTATGAAGTGGGGCATCTGGTGTGATTGCACAACATGGGACCATCTCTCAAGCTGTGGGACTTGTAAAACTTGAGATGGACCTCTGGAAAAATCCGGTTCTTGCTTCCTAATCTACCTGCCACAAGCTACTCTAGTGCAGGAAGAACCTATTCTATCCTAATCTAACGATTTCAAGTGGACATGGAGAGAGAGAGGGTGAAAGAACTTACAATAAGTGGTGATAAACCAGAAAAATAAGTGGTTGGATCATAGATCCGACTGCTTGAAGTGGAGAGAGGTGAGCAAAGGAGAGGGTGGAAAAGATGCACCACAGACCAGCGATATATTTCACATAGAACACCACTTCAAAACCCATTAAGCACAACTCCTGAGACCTACAACAAACATCAAAGTATGCACAATATACCCTGCAACAATGAGGGGTAAAAAGAAACAATAAAATGAGCCAAGGATGGATAGATGCATCACGAAACATATTTTATTGCTCCAAAATGTTACACGGTACATCATCAGTGGGAAAGAGGAAAGAAAACACCATTACAGAGCCATGGGAGGAGGCTTAGACTCCACATTCAACCCTAAGCAAGAAAGAGAGAGGGGGCAAAGGAGAAACAACGACCAACAACCATTTGAATATGCCCCTCCTTTACAATATATAGGAAGAATGAGAGAGAGGAGGGAAAAATTTCAATCCTGCTTCAACCACTTTGAGATATGCATTGAATCTTGATTTTAAAGCTCAACCACTATCAATCAATGCCCCTCTCAAATCAGCCTACAATCTATCGATTTTGAATTAATTACTTGTTCGACTCATTAGAGGAGGAAGAACAACGGATTAGATCAAATCCAATCTAGTTGTTGGAGCAAATAGATCTTATATTAATGACACAAAGATGTTTTCTCATTTTTCACCCACTAATTCCTATTAAGAATGATATTTTATGCTTCCATGGCATAGAGGGTGTCGGGACATTTCTAAAAAGTCCTCTCATGCCCAAATACGAGTTTCTAGTCAAAAGATATGGCCATTTGAATATTTTAGTCGCGGGCATGCAATATTCGAAAGAGTTTGCCCGTACCAGGTCCATGTGGCAGTCTCACACACCTTAAAGATTTCTCCCTTGCCTTTTACTTATGAAATAGCATCAGACAGATACATGGTGGCTTCCGTGGGCTCCACGGTGTTCCTTTATATTTTTCTTGAGTGCTTCATGTTGGCGGAGACACTGTGTATGACCCGAGACACATGGAGGCTTCACACTCATTTGAAAATTGCCCCTAGATTTTACCTTTGAAGTTGTGCGGTCGAGACATGTGGAGGCCTCCACTTGCTTTTGGAATTTTCAATGGCTGAATGCACTTCTTCAGACTCTGGGACATGTGGAAGGTTGGCACTCGCTTGGAAACCCGGACCAAATTTTACTTTTGAAATAGCGTCACGCTGACACTTGACTCCCTCCATTGGCCTACCTCTACTTTGACTATTCAACCCTCGACTTTGTCCCCTTTTTTAGACCTGGGATGCGTGGAAGTCTCGCACTCATTTTAAAACCCGCTAAGGATTTTACCTTTGAAGGAGTGTCATTAAGACACGTGGCGCCTTCCACCTGCACTCTTATACTTAACCAATTTTGGGCCCGCTCTACCCCACTTTTTAATTTGGACTACATAGCGAGACTATGCTCATTTGGGTCTCTGCTCAGGGTCCTGCTTTTGAATGTGCGTCATTGAGACACTTAACACACTCCACTAAGTTGAAGAATTTTCAATGGCCAGTGTAACTTTTGGGGCTATGGACACGTGGAAGCCTGATGCTTGTTTGGGTCTCCGGATTAGAATTTAATCTTTGGAGGTATGTCGTTTGGACACTTAGTAGCTTCCGCTGTCCCTTCTATACTTAACCAATTTCAAGGCTCGTTTTGAGTCATTTACAGAGCTCGAAGACTTCAATCCTTCATTGTTTCTTTTCCTTTGAGCCTCTGGTTTTCTTTGACATTGTCTTCTCTTTCCCCAACCATGCTACTCCATTGTAGAGTCTGCCTATTGGATTTGAAGCATGGGCTCGTATGATAGAACCGTTATTGAATTTCTTTCTGCACAGGGTCATGTTTGATCAATTTTTTTGGGGGGCAAAGTTGGGATAATAATTGGCAACTCACAGGGACATCTTCCTGCTAGATGAAGGGACCAGTAGTCTTGAAGCATCCAATGGGCATGGAGTCAAGAATAATATTCTAATACTGACCCATTTTCTTTGAAAATATGATCCCTAAGCTGCTGCGAGCTCGACCGTTTGCACTTGGTGACCCTGAACCTGCCTCAGAAACAAATTATCTCAAAAATGTTTTTAGTTGCTTTGCATTTGTTTTATTTTGAAATTAGCAACTATTACAAGAAACTATGGGTCTCTGTCGTGAATACTGAAGGGCCCGGCCTTGGTAGCTTTGGAGCAATGCGAACAAAACTTATGTACAAAGAAAAAATCATACATGCCTCAAATGAGACATGCAGAGTGTGCACAAGCACTTCTTTTGCTGAAAATAAAGTCTACTCCTACTCCTAAACTAATTAGAGAGAAAGAGGCTAAACAAAATCTACTACAGGCAGGGAGACGTAGCTTCCTTTTCTCAAAATGGGTAGCTATGCAAATGATTTGATACTGAATATGGCTGCTTGCATGGGTGAAAAACTGACTTTAAGCCGGCCCTCCACCCATATCATCAATGTATCAACTGAAAACCAGAAAAATACCTCTTTATTTTGCTACTTACTTGGTTCTCAGAGGTATTGTTGTTGATCCTTGGCAATTTGATACTCATCCTCAAGCTTAGAAGCAAGCATGACTGGTTGTGGCTTATCCCTTGGCTCTAATGAACCTAAGTACCTAATTGGAAATAGTTTGATTGTTTGGATGTGCCCATTGCTCTGAAATTTAACTCCAAAAATGGAGTCTTTTTTTGGACCTTCCTAGATGGATGGTGTGAGAGAGATGATGACATCCCCTTACTCTTTCCCTTCCTTCACTTGTGAAGAACATGGAAGACTCATATCTTCCAACCTTGGTTCTAGAGAGGTGTTATGAAGTGCAGGTTGTTACACTTGAATGTTCTCCTTCATGGCAGCAAGCTCATGTGCTTGGAATGTGGATGATGGAGGAGTAAATGATGTGATCTCCTCAGGCTCCTCTCTATCAAATCAATCCTCTAAGTTAGACAAATAATATGTCTCCTTATTTCCCTGTTGCATGTGCTTGAACTCCTCCATGGTGTCCTCTTGATCTGCAACTAGCTCACCATGGTCCCCTTCATCCTCAAACATGAAATTTGAAAGATCAAAATCTTCTTCAATGTTAGAGCTTGAAGGGGATGAAGCGGGAGGAAGAATTGAAGGTTCTTCTATAGCCTGCTCCACACTTGGACCCTCTGAAACAATATGATCCTCCTCTATCATGGGTTCATCAATCAAATCAGGCCCTTGAAATGAAAGTAAAAAGTATTCAATGATGCTTTCTTCATTGAGTGGTTTCAACTCTGATCTGATCTCTCCCAACTACTCCTCTTCAATGGGAATAGGAGTTGATTGTTCCTCCTTAACTGGTTGTGAAACTTAGACCAGATCAACATCCTCTTCAGACAAAGTGCCATTAAGAACACTACATTCGGAGTAGCTAGACTGCTGATCTTCTTCTTCTTGTTCTTGTTCTTCTTCAACTGCAAACTCAGCCTCAACCACCATTGGTTCTTCAACCTTGACCTCCTCTATTGGCTTGACCATCAAGGGGATCTTTGTAAACCCAAATTTAGCAGCCCAACTCTTCAGATTGCCTGTCATTTCTTCTCTGTTGGGTCCCTCTTCTTGCTGCCCTTGGCTGATTGTTTGATTTTCATCTCCCTAACATGGATTTGGGGATGCAAGAGGAGCAGTAGGTTAGGATTCAACCAATTTTGTTGTTGTTTGTGGTGGGGAGGGAGGTGGAACTTCTTTTTTATTTAGAGGGGATGACTGTTTGGAAGGGAATGTTGGAACATAATGATTAAGTGGTCTGGCCAACCCTTAATGTATATGGGTCCATCACTAATATATAGGTTAATATTTAATAATATAAAATATTTATATTTCTATTATTAAATATGCTAACCTAGGTATATACTTTAGATTAAATATTTAATATCATGAAATGATTATATTTCTAATATTAAATATTATAAATCTAGGTGTATGTGTCAACCATTTTAGGTTGAAAAGGTGGGTCGGGAGATATACCCGATCACCTTATATAAAAAGGACTTTAGGTCCTCATTTGATATATTTGGGAAATATATTGAAGGTGTGCAAATCAAGTGATTTGGCTTTACCCTTGATAAATAAGGTTTCAGAGGAGGAGGTGATCTTATTGGATGTAAAATAAGTTCTCTGAAGTAAAATGTTATTTTCAAAGTGGTTTTTACCCTATTGGAGTTTTCCACTATAAATACTGTCATATGTGTTATTTATTTCATATAAGTATTTCTTTATTTAGTTATGCTATGATGTAATATTTATTTAAATATTTATTGTAACATTATATAATATGTAAGTTGATTAAATCCATATTTATTAGAATCCACAAATTCTAACATGGTAACAAAGCAAGGTAAATTAAATAAATTAAGATCAAATGTTGTGTATTTTATTTATTTAATTTGTACGGGTTTTTTCAACCAACCCGAAAGGGTATTTAAAAGAATCCGGTCCCTTTCTTTTTTTCCAAATTTATTTTGGCATTACATTTGTGTAATTAAAATCTCGGTAAATTTTTTAGGGTTTTTCAATTTTAAAATCCCTAATTTTTTTGGGGGGGAGATGTAATATTTTACAATATTTCCATAGTTTTAAATGTGTCTAGGGTAAAATTAAGAGTAAATGAAGGGAGGAGACAAGGTTCATGAAAATAGGGATTTGAATATATTTCATTGGTCGGGTGAAATTACTTGTCTCCCTATAAAATATGCAGGTTAATCTATACTCTCATAAATCTACTTGCACCTGGTAAAATTATTTTAACCTTGTCTATGTCCTTTAAATCCTTTTAATAAGGGTTATGCATTTTTTTATTAAAAAACTATAGTTTATAATTTTTATGAACTATATGTTATTTTTATTTACACTTTATAAACTATATACCTTTTTTTTTATAAAAAGTGTATATATTTTTACATTATAAGTTATAGGTTATTATAATGTGTTAAAATATAACCTCCCTAATATTATACAGAAGAAGAAATCTTGGAATTTCACATTCTGGAAATACATAGCAAGTTTTGGCTTCATTAAATTTTACGGTCAAATGACCGTCACGTTAGACCAAACATAAGACAATATGACGGTCATTTAGACGTTAAATTTAAGCTCGTATGTTTCAAGAAACTTTCATTGTGTTAAAATTGACGGTCAAATGACCATCACGAAAAACTAAAAAATAAGCCATTGTGACGGTCATTTAGATGTCAATTTTAAGCTGGCCAGATTTTTACCTATTTTAATTTTTTCAAAAATTTGAAGTTATGCATTCTTAGGGGTCTCTTCTTCACTTATATATGGTCGGAAATATTTTTTTATATAGATCTGGGGTATAATGTAGAGCCCTTTATATTGTGGGTTATTATTTTGATCATGAGAGGTTAATTAGTATGCATTGTAATGATAAAATTAGTTATGATCAAATAGTTTCTTTAGATCTATAAAATTTAGATCTAATTCTATTAAAAGTGTTGGTTTTATTATCGATAAATATGTATTTAACTCTATGGTATATTATATATTATAATGGGGTGTGTTTTACAAGTTTAGGAAAACAATGACATCCAACTATTTATGTCTTGACAAAATCTAAATCCTGAATGAAACCAACTACAACATTTGGGTCAAAACAAAATTTATGGTGAAAAAACTCTAGACGATTATTTCTAGATCTGAGGTTGCTCCCACCAGTTTTCAAGCTATTATAGATAACATGAATACATTCTTGCAACGAATGCAAGAGGCTCTTTCAATGATTCTACGCAATGTGAACGATGAGTACCTTCTACACATTGATAATATCTAACATCCGAAAGAGGTATGGACACAACTATAATCCATGCATAAATGATACTTGGTATATCAAAGATAATAATGAGAATACAATAGCTAAAGGAATTCAAAGCAATTGTTGGTATATTTTTATGATTTCTCTTCTACATCTTGTTTTATATTTCAAAGTTTGAATAATTTAAAACTATGGCTTGAAAGGTTATGACATGTTAATTATCGAAGCTTATATGAAATGTCTAGATAAAATCTAGTGAAAGGTTTACATGTTTTGTCTTCTCTTGAATTTACTTTATTAAATGCTTATAAATGATGGTTTTGATTATGATTTAGTAAATTATCATGATGATGTTTTGATGCTATAGATGTTTCTGAAACTCTTATTTTCTTAGATAAGAAATTAAATTGGGTTCAATCTATGTTAGAAAGTTCAAATCCTATTAACCTTAGGAAAATGACTAGAAGCCATCATATGTACTATGCATTAATTACCTTGTATGAACCTGAGTCATGAAGTATTATAGGGTCTAGGTGGATATACAAAGTAAAATATAATGTTGATGGTAGTATTAACAAATATAAAACTGGACTTGTTGCTATAGGTTTCACTCAGAAACATGGTACTGATTATGTTAAGACATTTCTTGTAGCTAAAATGAGTACTGTTAGGGCCTTATTTGCAATTGTCACTCAATTTGGGTGGGAAATTCACCAAATGGATAAGAAAAATACTTTTTTGAATTGTGATTTAAAAGAAGAACTTTACATATTTCAACCTAAAGGATTTGAAGAAAATGGTAACGAAAACTATGTTTGTAAGTTGAAAAATCCTTGTATGGTTTAAAATAAGATCTTAGAGCTTGGTATGCGAAAATTATTTTTTATTTAAACTGTTAAGTTTTGTTAATTGTTCTTTAACAATGATATATTCACTAAGCAATAAGGCTCACATATTATCATTATATATATATATATATATATATATATATATATATATATATATATATATGTTGATGATTTTCTTATGCCTAATGAAAACTTTGATTTAATTCATAGGATTAAAGAGAAATTGAAGCAATACTTTGAAATGAATGAGTTAGATCTCTCACATCATGTTATTTGTATGATTGTATTACATTCTATTGTTATTTTTCAAAACACAATATGCAACCATTGTATCAAAAAAGTTTCTTATGATTGATTGTAAACCACTTTATACTTCAATAGAAGTTGGAAATAAATATTGATCCTAAATCTGCATATGAAGAAGGTTGATCCTATTTTATATACGTTGTTAGTTGATAGTTTGATTTATCTAACTATAACTAGATCAAATATTTCCTATACAATAGGAATTACTTCAAGGTTTATACAAGAAATGTTTTTAGAGATAATTGGAATCTTGCAAAAATAATTTTTAGATATTTGAAAGGAACAATCAATTATGAGTTACATTATAATAAAAATGAAAATGTTATTTTATATGGATTTTTTAATTCTAACCATACTGATGTTGTGTCATAAAATATACTGGATATGTGTTCAAGTTTTTTTGGTGTAGGAACCATTACTTGGAACAAAAAATACAATCAAAAGTTTTCATTTCTTCTCTTGAGGCAGAGAAGTACAATGGAAGAAGTAAAGAAGCCATGTGGCTACAACGATTGTTGGATAGAGATACACATGGAAGCTAAATGAAGTATTTCTCTTCTATGTGGTGGTCAGAGTTGTATTACTCTTTATTAAGAATAAAATTCAACATCAGAGGACAAAAATATTAAGATACATATATGCTTTACCCGTGAGAAGGTGCAAAATGATGAGATAAATCTCAAGTTCATGTTGACTGAAGAGCATGTTGCTGACATCTTCACAAAGTCCCTGAGTGCTACAAAGTTTTGTCACTTTCATGAAAATATTGGATTGTCAGAGTTGCCATTGAGGGGGAGTGTGCATGATAATGTCACCTACTAAAGGAACTTGGTTTTTGTAAAAATACCTCTGGGCATATATTAAAGACCTTCGGGAAAGTGTAAAAAAAAGACCTTTGGGCAAGTGTAAAAAGACCTTCGGGCATATATACCTCATGGAACTTCTTTTTTTAGAAAGAAGTGTAGAAAGATCTTAAAGGAAGTCTTTAGTAAATTCTTTAGTGTTATTGAGTTAACTGGTAAACATCCAGTACAAGCATATTGTTAAGGATGTCCTTGGTTGTAAAAAGATCCTATATGCGTGGGTTCAATAACCTTTTATGAGAAACCTGTGAGAACATGTAAAATTCACAAATCATACTTAGCCACTGATCATGGGATGATCTTTGGGATTCCAAATTTTTTTTGTACAAATAGGTAATTTGAGTATGATGAAGGTGTTATAATTCCTTCAACTGATATGCTAACATAAAACCTTTATGGTTTAAGGATTGTAAATCATGTAGTGTATCACGAGCAGGTAATCTATTGGCATATGTTATGTTATCCCACTTAACATTAAAGGGGAGTGTTGGAACATAATGATTAAGTGCTCTGGCCAACCCTTAATGTACATGGGTCCATCGTTAATATATAGGTTAATATTTAATAATATGAAATATTTATATTTCTATTATTAAATATGCTAACCTAGGTATATACTTTAGGTTAAATATTTAATATCGTATTATAAACTAGGTGTACGTGTCAACCATTTTAGGTTGAAAAGGTGGTTCGGGAGCCATACCCGATCACCTTATATAAAAATGACTTTAGGTCCTCATTTGATATATTTGAGAAATATATAAAAGGTGTGCAAATCAAGTGATTTGGCTTTACCCTTGGTAAATAGGGTTTCAAAGGAGGAGGTGATCTTACTGGATGTAAAATAATTTCTCTAAAGTAAAAGGTTATTTTCAAAGTGGTTTTTACCCTATTGGGGTTTTCCACTATAAATAATGTGTCACCTGTGTTATTTATTTCCTGTAAGTATTTATTTATTTACTTATGTTATGATGTAATATTTATTTAAATATTTATTATAACATTATATAATATGTAAGTTGATTAAATCCATATTTATTAGAATCCTCAAATTCTAACAGGGAAAAGGGAAGAGGAACTAAGGTGGGATGGGAGATCAGGAGATGGAAAAAATAAATTAACACTGGGGGTAGCAACTGAGGGGCTTGACTCATGACATTGTTGAAATGATAAAGATTGAGAAAGAGAAAATGAAGCACAGGGAGCTAGTGATTGACTTACCCATTGACAAGGTTGTCTTGCACTTTGCTCATAAGCCTCAATGTCCTCAATCTACTGTGTAAGTTGAGGCAATACTTCAACCATGAAGTCAAGCTTCTCCTGAGGGCTGTAATCTCTTAGAAAATGGCATTCCCATGGAAAAGGTGCCCTATAACCAATCTTGAATGCCTTTATTTGTGCTATGGCCCTTGACTGAACCATGTCAGCCTCCATTTTTTGAATCTTCTCTAGCAGATTAACTTCTTCCATTTGACTGTCACCATTGTATGCATCCCCTTGTTCTTGATAAGTTTCATGGCCAAACTGGTTTTGACCCTACTCATATGGGTAAGCATAATGGTTTTGGATTTGATCATAATGTTGATTTGGAGGAGTTGAGAAGTGCATTGGAGGTGAACTGCATTACTTCTGTAGGTGTGAGTTCTATGAAAGGAATGAAATCATGATTGCATAACTTCATAGAATGGGAGAATGACAGAGATGGAAAAATAAAATGGATGTAAATGGATGGAAAAGGTCTATAACTTAGAGGATGGGTTATTGACCAGATGGAGTCGCCAGATGTGCTTGCATGTGCCTTAAAAGGAAGAACCTTAGCAGGAACACACCAACCTGCTAAGATGAAATTGTAAGGTGCTTTAGACCTATCCCACCAGGTGTGCCAAAACTGCTAGTGTAGAATCAAAACACCCTTGAATGGACTGGGTGTGAAGTGGGGCATCCATTGTGATTGCGTAATATGGGACCATCTCTCAATCTGTGGGACATACAAAACTTGAGATGGAACTCCAGAGAAATCCATTTCTTGGTTCATAATCTACCTGCCACAAGCTTCTTCAGTGCATACAGAAGCTATTCTATCATAATCTAACCATTCCAAGTGGACATGGAGAGAGAGAGAGAGAGAGAGAGCCTACACTAAGCGGTGATACACCAAAAAATTAATTGGTTGGATCACATAGCTGACTGCCTGAAGTGGAGAGAGGTGAGAAGAGGAGAGGGTGGACAAGATGCACCATAGACCAGAGATAGATTTCACAAAAAATACCACTTCAAAACCCATTAATCACAGCTCCCGAGACCTGCAAAAAAATCAAAGTATGCACAGTATACCCTGTAATGATGAGAGGTAAGAAGAGACAATAAAATGAGCCAAGGATGAACAAATGCATCAAGAAACAGATTTTATTGTTCCAAAATGTTACATGGTACATCATCAGTGGGAAAGAGGAATGTAAATGTCATTACAGATCCATGGGAGGAGGCTTAGACTCTTTATTCTACCCTAAGGAAGAAAGAGAAAGGGGGGTAAAGGAGAAACAATGACCAACAACCATTTGAATATGCCCCTCCTTTACAATATATAGGAAGAATGAGAGAGAGGAGGGAAAATTTTGAATCATGCTTCAACCAATTTGAGATATGCATTGTATCCTAATTTGAAAGCTCAACCAGTATTAATCAATGCCCCTCTCGGGTTACTATTTTTTTGCTGTTGTTTTGCTGTTAAGTCTCGCTTGTGTAGCTGTTTCTGGGCTACGTGGAATTTCATTGTATTACCTGGACTTGGTTAGTCCTGCTATGTTTCTCACTCTTATTCCGGCTTAAAGGCCTTATTTTGTATTCAAGGGTATAGTCCCTTTCAAAAAAAATATTTGCCATTATTAAAAAATCAATGCCCCTCTCAAATCCACCTACAATCTGTCTATTCTGCATCAATTACTTGTTCGACACGTTAGAGGAGGAAGAACGGCAGATCAGATCAAATCCGATCTAGTTGTTGGAGAAAATAGATCTTATATTAATGACACAAAGATGTTTTCCTATTTTCACCCACTAAAGCCTGTTAAGAATGATATTTTATGCTTCCATGGTGTAGAGGGTGTCGAGACGTTTCTAAAAAGTCCTCTCCTTCCCAAATCTGAGTTTCCAGTCAAAATATATGGCTATTTGAATATTTGGGTCACAGGTGTGCAATATTTGAAAGAGTCTGTCTGTACCAGGTCCACATGGCAGTCTCACGCACCTTGAAGATTCCGCCCCTATCTTTTGCTTCTGAAATAGTACCAGAATGACATGTGGCAGCTTCTGTGGGCTCCACGGTGTTCCTTTGTATTTTTCCTGACTCCTTCATGTTGGTGGAGACACTCTATATGACTCGAGACACGTGGAGGCTTCGTACTCATTTGAAAAATGCCCCTAAATTTTACATTTGAAGTTTCATGGTCGAGACACATGGAGGCCTTCACTTAATTTTGGAATTTTCAATGGCCAACTGCACTTCTTCAAACTCAGGGACACGTGGTGGGTTGGCGCTCGTTTAGGAACCTGCCCCAAATTTTACTTTTGAAATAGCGTCACGTTGACACTTGGCTCTCTTCGCTGGCATGCCTCTACTTTGACTATTCAACCCCTTGAATCTGTCCCCTTTTTTGGACCTAGGACGCATGGAAGGCCCACATTCATTTGAAAACCTGCTCAGGATTTTACCTTTGAAGGAGCGTCGTTAAGACACGTGGCACCTTCCGCCTGCACTCTTATACTTAACCAATTTTGGGCCCACTTTGCCCCACTTTTTAATTTGGAAAACATGTCGAGACTGCGCTCATTTGGGTCTCAGAGGGTCTTGCTTTTGAATGTGCACCATAGAGACACTTGGCACCCTCCACTAAGTCGAAGACTTTTCAATGGTTGGTGTAACTTTTGGGGCTCTGGATACGTGGAAGCATGATGCTTGTTTGGGTCTCTAGCTTGGGATTTAATCTTTGGAGGTGTGTTGTTTGGACACTTGGAAAATTCTATTGTCCCCTCCATATTTAGTCAATTTCGAGGCTCATTCTGAGTCATTTGTAGAGCCCGTAGACTTTGAGCCTTCACTGTTTCTTTTGTTTGAGCCTCTGGTTTTGTTTGACACTGTCTTCTCTTTCCCTGACCCTACTACTCCATTGTAGAGTCTTCCTGTTGGATTTGAAGCATGGGATCATACGACAAAACCGTTTATTGACTTTCTTTATGCACGGGGTTGTGTTTGATCAATTTTTACAAGGGGGAAAAATTGGGATAACAATAACTCTTTGTATTTTTCCTTTGCCAGTCACATATATGTTTATATAACATTGTATTTCCCACAATTTTCTTATGCGAGAAAACAGTTACTGTAAACAAGCAAGTAATTATTTGTGTTACTATTACTATTTCATCTACTAGAAGATACTATCACTATTTCATTACTTTAATTTATCTATAGAAACCAACCGATAGCTGTCCAAAATCCCTAAATGAATAAAAATCCTAATTGAATAAAATCTAATTTCCTTAGCATTTTCAACAATATCCATTTTTTTCACTACCAATAATCATTTTTCTCCATGTCAGGTATTTTTCGAAACATTTCTCAGTCCTCTTGTGAAAAAATTCGCATAACATTTTTTCCATTACTCACAAGCACAATACACACATATTTCA
This sequence comes from Taxus chinensis, assembly GCA_019776745.2. Taxonomy (NCBI): domain Eukaryota; kingdom Viridiplantae; phylum Streptophyta; class Pinopsida; order Cupressales; family Taxaceae; genus Taxus; species Taxus chinensis. The sequence goes on from CM034146.1 coordinate 303,953,165, forward strand.
CAAATCATTTAGGGATCGCTAGATAAAATGACAAAATGATGCCAAAACCTATCAGTTGTGATTTTTTTTTAAAAATAGCGTTAAAGAATTGATAGATTTGACTACTGGAAGTAGAAAAAATAGGGTTTCGTTGAAAAGGATACAGAAAAACCTACTTTTATAGAATTTCAAAAATTTGAAGGAATAGAGGTGAGAACGCATACCAATTGTTGACGCTTTCACAAAAAAAATCCTTTCTTAGAATTTTGGAAATCAAACCATGATCAGGTTATCTGATGGATGATTACGCTTATGGATTTTTTCCCTTACGCCAATGTTCTCACCAAAAGCTTCACAAATTTAAGTGTCCAGGATATATACTCATAAATGATAATATATAGTTACATGGAACAAACACTTCCAACCGCCACTTTCTTCAGTGCATGAATTACAAAAGACACACATATGCCATTAAATTTCTTTATATTTAATGGAAAATGAATGGATATCAAAAGGTGCACATATTTTGAATACCGCTAGAACTTTACATTGTTCGCTTTAATGCCCAATTAATGTTGGTGGAACCAAAATATTAACCATATATGCCACATGTAAATATTATCAATATTATCAACATTATCAACAAAAGAACACCATGTTCATTGACAATATTATCATCTATAAATTACATAGAGAGTATATAAGTATTCCATACTTTGACTATACTACCAATGATATGTGGTTCAATTGATGTCTCACATATTGAATTATCATATTGTCCTCAACAAAAATATATATGTTTACCAACATCATTTTTAAATTTTTTTGTTACACGAACAATATCTTGGGATGTGTGTGTCAATGACCTTGGTGGTGCCCATGATATTGATCGTTGGAATTGTTCTGAAATAAAAAATAAGAATGCAAAATAGAGAAGTATTAGCTAACTTCAATGCGTGATATTTTTTCTTACATAATGTATAACATATTTTATAATGGAATGAATGATGCAATACTATATTACTATGGTTAAAAAACTATAATTTACCTGGGTAAAAAGACATGCGACTTGATGTTGTACATCAAATATTTTCTCCATTAGATTTCTCTCTTGTTCCATTCTTTCATGCTTAAGTTGAAGTCTTCCCTACTCAATTTATTTCATTTTTTGACTGAATAGATGTATGTTATTTTCAACTACCTCTTTCAAATCTTGATAATATTTTCTTTTTATCTTTACACATTTTCTTTGAATTCCATTTTTATTCTAAGGGGTTTCTTGGTTTTCTCCTTCTAAATTTTCAATGTTGATAGAAGGGATTTTCGATTGCCCTCTCATGTATTTTTTAGAGTTAGAAGTGGTTATATTATTCCTCCCTTTTCCGTTAAAATCAATAACCTTGTGCATTTTCTGTCTAACGCGATCCATATCTTCATAGAAAGTCCATGTTGAATGTGTTGCCAACATTGCGTTTTCCAATTATTTCTCCTTTTTGAGGGTTTTCTTCAATCTGTTCATCTTGTATTTGCATTGCATCGCAGTGAATGTTTTTCCATAAAATTTATTCAAAACATCTACATAAACCTCTTCACATTTTGAAATAATGTTTTCACAATATATTTTGACCAAATATCTTCTTTGTATTCTTTCATCAACTCCTCATTATTTCCATCTCTTTCACATGTTTGGGTTCTTGAAAACATTTCTTATAATTTTGAATCATTAACAATATATGGAGAATTTAGATTGATTTGTGAATGTGGAATGTAAGGACCCAATTTTTGTGCACCCCTTGTATTCTCTAAAAAATTTGAGACACTATTTCCATCAAATTTTTGCATGCAAAATTCCTTTACACAGAAGTTGCTTAGCCGTGTTGAAAAAACCATATTGTCTTCATAGTTTATTGAAGTTGATTTTAGATCTCGGGATTCAAAATATGAAAACAAGGAAAATGATGATTTTTTCATGTCTTGTAAATTTATTTGTTACTATAAACATTCACAAATGAAACAATTTTCTTACTCCATATTTTATCTAAACTTAATTTCATTTTTCATTTTCTAATAATAAATATACAATGGGTTTCGCGCTCTGTAAATTCATAGAATCAAAACTTGCGAAGAAACATTGAAAATTGGTTAAGTACCTAATAACAAATGCAATATTTACAATCACTGTGAAATGGGTGTATAAAATGAAATTCTTCAAAATAAAATAATAAAGCTTTACCTCTTTTCATTTTCTGTAACTTTGTTCTTCCTCCATTTGTATATGTACTCCCTGTTTTGGTGTTGTCACCTTCGAAATGAGTATACAATTTTCTATTTTATTTCATTAAAATACAGATGTTGACAGAGCTTGTGTGGATTAAAATTTAATATTTTACCACTTAACATTAAATGCAGTACAAAAAAAAAACTCTCAAGTGGCGGATTTTACATTATACAGTTTAATGGCCAATTAATGTTTAGGGAAACACAATATAAATTACGTAACATTTTACCTTACAAAAAAATGTAATTATTATTCTAAAGAATTAAGGTAAGATTTTTATAACATAATTTTTAATTTATGAAAACTAAAATTTGACATTCTTTGAAACTTAATTTTGACATACATAAATTTAATTTAAATTAAGTCTTTAATATTAAAAATTATTAATAATAAACTACGTAGCATGGGTTACTTCTACTAAATATCATGAAAAATTATTAAAAATAAACTTACATTGTTAAAAGATTACGTAAGATATAAAAATCTTATAAATAATTAATACACATAATTGAATCAAAGCATATAACACCATCGTTAATCAAATAAAGACTAAACTTGAACTCTATACCATCAAATAAACATAGCTATACAATTAGAGAATAAAATCCATGAATGATTTACATTGACACAATATTAATGGCCCTAAATTTAAGTCCAAGAGGCCGCTAGGCTAGACAAATTTTTACTAGAATGACTGGTGAAAATTTCAGTGATGGCCCTTTGATATGTGAGTGATCACTATTCCAAGTGTGAATTCTTGTACTTCATCGAGTGAATGCTCTTACTTTGTCGTGCAAGGTATTGCACTTTATCATGCAAGGGATCGCACTTCGTTATGTGAGGGATCGATCTTCAACATGCGAGGAATCAAAATTTTTAGATATATGAGGCCATGACTCTCTCACATTATGACGAGTGATCACTCGCACATCCAAGTGCAATTTTTTGAACTTGGAATTGCACTTGATCACACATTGAAGTGCGATCACCAACATTTGACCTCCCATTCTAGTCAATATTTGAATTTTTAGGTTTATGAAAAAAAATTACTCACAGTGGCCGCTAGACTATACAACTTTTGAAATCCATACACTATGTGTTTTATGGATAAAAATATACACACAACAACGAGATCTAAGGGTATAATATATTGTGTTATATGTTCAAAGATTTGGATTAAATAAGGTTTTATAGATGTTCATATAAGATGTATATTTTTATTTTCTCATTGTGATTTCAATTCTCCATACTAATGCTAAAGATTTAAGTGTCCTCAGTACTAATTTTTTATTTTTATTTGTGGATATAGTTGAAAATGAACTCTTTTTTTGAAGATGGAGCACTTTTGGATTTACTATCCAAAGGTGAGAAAGTTTTGGAGGGACTTGTTTATCCATCCAAAGATACACTCCATTGTAGAGACATGGGGTATAACTTATTCGTTGTCACAATAAGTATTGTATTCAATGACATAATGAGAATACCATAAAAATTGATGCTTGTGAAACCCTAGAAGAAATTGAAAAAAATGGATACTTTATCCCATGGGAAAGGAAGCAAATGATTAAGCATGTGAATTCAAAATTTTCCCATATAGGGGTGATGGAATTCAAAACATCACGAGCAGTGACTCATAGGATACATTTGATGAGGATGAGGGTTTGAATTCTAATAGTGATAGTCATTTTTTCACAACTCTTACAGACATGGATGAATTTTCTACAACCTATGTGGTGCTAAAACATAAGTGTGCGCGAAAATAAGGTGACATAGCTGCAGGGTTTATATCCCTGGTACAAGAACAACATGTGATTTTGGGAGTAGTGTTGGGACCCACATAGTTTGGTGTTTTTGTGGAGAATATTATAACTACATGCAATGATTGCTATCCAAGTCTACAACTCAACAAAAAAGTTTCCTGTCCAATCAAAAACCTAGTTTATCTAGAAACCGGAACTGCAATTGTGTGAATGGAAATTATGAACTCCAAGAAACAACCGCCACATCAAACACTTACTTCAATTTGAAGTTAAAGGGGGTTACTTAAAAGTTGATACATTTTTTTTCAAAAGAAAACATTTTTTTTGCAGAAGAAACAATTACAAATTTTTGTGAAGGAGACATGGTGCACTTTAAAAAATTGGATGGAAATACATTTGGGTTGCATGTTGATAAATTAATTATGCATTTTTACAAGGTTTCTTCCATATCAAAAGGTTTTCTCATCCAATGGTCTACCAGCCAGTTGACCCATCCATATGGTTCCATTATGGAAGTAAGGCTAAAAGAAATTCCAGAAGAGTTTCCGGTAAAAATGTGGAGTGCATTTGAAGAGCCATTGCCTCAATTGGTATACCCAAATTCACATGAATCCTCCATATGTAGTAATAATGAAAACTTGATAAAAATACCTTACAACACTTACAAACGCCAAAAGGTAAATTCTACTCCATCTAGTACACCAAAGGCAAGGGAAAATGATGAAAAAACAAGAGAATTTTTTTTGTCTGAAGTTAAGAAAAAACCTTACTATAAGGAAGGATGTCTCTCCAATCTATCTCTAAGCACTTTCAATCATAGTTGGAATTTAACTCTAGGTATGAATGAACCTGTCATCAAAAACTTTGTACTTAATACATTCACTGCAAATGTTAGCAGTTGTGATCAAGGTCAAAATTTTGAACATATTATAGATAAATTTAAGTTATGTGGAAGGGATGCATGGTAAATATTTCATGGAATCCTGAAAAGAACTTATTACGGATACAAACAATATTGGATTAATGGTGAGAGAAGGGCAATAAATCAAAATACAGGAAAACAAAAACAAATGCCAAAAAATATCATAACTATTGCATTGATATCCAAAATAGTGGAGAGGAATTCTAATATATCCCCACACATGTCTCATTCAGTGGGACAAGAACTGTTACTAAAGTAACAATGAGACTGTTCCCTGCATGTTATAGTTTTGCTTATATCCTACAAAAGTGTAATGAGGGTATTTCATTGTTGGACCTTCCTCTAATGTCATAGTCAAATCTCAAAAAAATATGGCAAGAAATTTTCTCCCATGTTTTAATCACCAAGAACAACTTCCTCACCAAATGTGATGAGTTCACAAAGCTTAATAAAAAATGTGCAACCACCTCATGTCAAGAAAAACTGGCACAAATAGATCAACACTAGAAATGGCATCATAATTACATTCAAATTTGTCATTTAAATTACTATGCACATAGAGTGCAATCAAAACAAAATCCTAATAGCTATTTGAGCATTGTGCATGACAAAACAGACAAGATGAAAACTGAAATACCAAGGATGGGAAGAAAATCAAAATCAATAAGCAATTCTATTTATCTCTCCATTACCTTGAATGGTATACTGATACATGGGAACAAAATAGGTGGTTTCGAGAACTTTGGTCTCCCTTTTGTTAAGCGAGGGGAAAAATTTACAATAACATCATTGACACTATGTATCCATAATATACAAGAACCACTTACAGATCAGTATGGTGATTTTTTATATAGTAGTGGGATGTCAAAACACTTGTTAAACATGATGCATTGTTGCAAAATGATGCATATGAAAAGTGTAAGGAATACAAGAAGAAAAATGAGTATGCTCATACAACTAATACTATAAGCAGATGTTCAAGTTCATTTAGAAAACAACCACCAATTCTCTACTTATAACTAGATAATGTTGTAAGTGACAAAAAAATCACACATTGTGTTTGCATCCATGTTGACAGCTAGATTGTTTTTCAACACAGTGTTTGCGAGTTTCCTTCCACTGGGTCACACACATGAATATATAGATGGGAAATTTGACTAATTATCAACAACCTTGTGCAAATTGGAAACATTCTCTTTGCCACAAATAATGGATAGTTACAGAACATGCCAAGAAGATTCCAACACATTCACTCCGTACCTGATCGAGGAAGTCTACGACTTTAAGGCATTTGTAGAACTACACATGCTAGATGGTAACCACAAGATTGTGGGTATTAACAAACCAAAGATGTTTAAATTCCATGTCATCAACAACATGCCCATCATGGAGTACAAAGAATCAATCATGGATTCTGAATGGTCACACTAAATTGAGATCTAGAAAAAAATAGATGTGAAACCTCTCTTTCCTGAAGGGGATCCTCCATTAGAACCCTTCAAAGAACTAAAAGAGATTACATACATCTAGAGAGGCATTCAGGCACACATCACACATTGGGAAAAGAGTTCAATAGATGGTGGAGAAGCATACTGGGTTCCGAAGATTGCATATTGGAAAAATGTTCTACGTGCCCTAGAGAATCCCCTTTTCAATTATAGCATGATGAGGAGGGATTGTTTTTGGCCAAAAACAATTTAGGATAATGCAATGTATGATCAGATAGTGGGTGTACCACATATTGACATGGATAGCTATTATAGTCAAAATGTCCTTTCAAATAAGGATATATATGTTGGGCTTATTTGTGATAGACCTCGAGAGGAATTCAACCCAGTAGAGGATGTGGATGTTGAGTAAATTATACCAATAAGACCAGATAATGATAACGTACCTATATGGATGGGCAAAGTAGAAAAAAATATAATACATGATGTTCACAAAAAGGCTCAAAATATAAGGGTACGCTGGTAGGAACCCACATGAAAAGAAAATATAGAAAAATAAAGGTACTAGGAATGCTTAAAGAAAAGGTAATGGTGGAGAAAATCAAGGGACACATCAGATATTGATATATACAGTGTCATCTGGGCATGGATTCCAAACACAATATGGAAATGAGATCAAATTAAAATACCAAGTCAGGGACACGAAACTATCTAGGCATACCTTGCAGAAATTCAAGAACAATAATTAATACCCTTGTGAGGGATCAATACTTATGTAATTTTCCCGAAGGAATTGATTGCCTATGGAAATACATTTTCAAATCCATTTCTTCAAAACAACCTATTTAATGTAATTCTTAACTCTTTGTTGTTCTTCATGATTTACAGAATGGAAACATATAAAAGTAGTTGATTTTATCACATGCAACTTGCATATTTACAACATCATCGTCATTTTTATATAGACTTATATAAAAATTATATCAATATATAATATACACAAAATATTAAATAAATATAAATTTGAAGTATTTAAATAACTACTATTTTGTATTTTTTAAAGGGAAATATTGTAAAATTACCCTCATCTAAATTTGTTTTTACAGGCATAGGTGGCCATCAAATTTAATCCCTAGGCTAATGTAACTTTGTGGTGGCTAGGCTTACGTAAGTTAGCAGCCGCTCAAATTATGTATCTTAGGGGTGGGTAGGATTATGTAACCTGCTACTGGTAGGCTGGTGTAAATTTGTAGCCGTAAGGATTATTTTACCTATAGGAATCTACTCTTATGTAAGTTAGTGATCACTAGGCTTATGTAAGTTAACAACATATACGCTTATGTAAGTTAGTTGTCACTAAGCTTATGTCGGGGAATAAAAAAATAACAAAATAATAATCCTAAAATAATGAAATTGAAATCTAAAAATCGGAATTAAGAATTTGGATTCCAATAGTGGGGAAATAGGAATCCAATAATAGTGTTATTGGAATCCCATATTAGTGAAATTGGAATCCAATAATAGTGAAATTGGAACTAGAATAAGTCGAATAATGAGAATATTGGAATCCAATAATGTTAATAATGGAATCTGATAATAGTAATAATGGAATCCAGTATAGCCAAAAATGGAATCCAATATATGCAAAAATAGAGATGGATTTCTTCCAATACTTGAAATAATGGAGTCTAAATTTATTGGAATATGTCCAAATTTAGTGTAATAAGTGTTTATACATGTATACGGGTGGTGTCATAACCCATGACTTATGGGTTATTTTGTTAGCCCATAGTTTTGGTACCCATTATATTATAAAACAAATTTGAAAGTTTCCTATTGATGTGCTTACATATAGCTGGACATGCAGTAGGGTAAATCAAAACTTAGAAGTACATTATTGTATTGTAAACGGTTAAGTTAATGCAATAAGAGAGAGACGTTATTGCATTGTCTTTTTTCCCAAAAGGGTTTCCAAGATAAATCTTTTGTATGTCATTTATGTTTCTCTGTTTATCTTGAACATTATGTTAAGTATAAATTATCATTTGTTTATTTATTAGATAAATTATCTTCAACCTTGTAGCATCATCAATGAAATAAACAAAGTACGTATTCTTACTAAAAATTTTGCAAGACATTGGTCCACACAAATATGAATGGATTAACTCCAAAGGTTTTATTTCTCTCTATTTTATGATAGGAAAGTATTCCCTATGATGTTTCCCAATAATACATGACATACATGTAACATCCTTCTTTGAATCTAACTTGGGAATAATTCCTATCATATCCTTTGTGTCAAGAATATTAAAACTTTTGAAACTGATATGACCATATCTTGAATCTACAACATGTTAACATCCTCAATGGTAGAAAGGAAAGTACCTCCATTAATAAATTCTATCCTTAGTGGAAACATCCCATTATTTTCCATGTAGGATTTTCCAATCAATCTATTTCTAGATTTCTTATCAAAATTTTCACAAACTCCATCTTCAAAAAGTAGTTTAAAACCCTTTTCAACTAGTTGTCCAACACTGATAAAATTATGATTGAACTAGGAGAAAGATACTCATAATTCAGTTTTACCATTACTTTTACTTGAGGTTATTTTCATGCTTCCCTTGCCTTCAATTTTTTTGTTTTTTCGGTCCCCTAAATGAACTTGAATTTTGAAGGTGTCATCTAGCATGCTAAAACCTTTTTTTCTAAATTGTCATGTGATTTGAGCAACATGAATCAAGAAACCACATATTCTTGGCATCCTCTTTTCCCATATTACATGTGAGAAAATAATTCAAGTAATCTTTCATCTCAATTTGTTTCACTTGGAGTGCCTATTAGTGCAGAAAAGTAACACCCTAGGATTTGTGCATTACAAAACCCAACTTTTGCATAACATGGGCCTATCTTGAGGTGTGGGACCCGTGCAACTAAAACATGCCTCCAGAGAATGCTTGTTCCTCTTCCTAACCCTAATGCTAACAATACTCCTAGAAAGGAAAAATGTGACTACCCTACAACTAACCTAGACTTCCAAAGGACCAGAGAAGAGAGAGAAGTGTAAAAAATGTAAATCCTAAGCTAATGAGGGAGATAACACCAAAAAAATGGGTGGAGAGTTTCCTAGTGAGTGAAAATAGGAGTGAAATGAGGTAAGAGAGGGAAGAAAAATGTGCCACAATATAAACCCACACTCAAGTCTCCATTTTTATAATACACAACAGATCTGGGCCCTGCAAAGAACAATACATGCACAAGATACGTGCAAATATAATGGAAAATAAAATAACCCAATATAACTGAAGAAAGGGTGAAAAGGCCACAAAAAATCAATTTTATTGATTAAAATGGTGCACAACCATTACAATGCAAGAAGGAAAGAATCCTTCACAAAATTCCTAGATTTGAAGCTTTACAGCTCACAGAAAATTTTTGGCAGAGTTACCCTGCAAATTCTCCAAAAAAATATTTGAAAAATGAGGGGTTTGAGTACATTTTATAGCCATTGAATCCCTAATTTTTCCCTATTTTCATTAAATGCTTGATAGGTAGTTGACCGAACGCAACCACCGCCATTAATTCTTTTTTCGTAGCCTTGGTTTTTGAGTTGTCTTATTACAATCAGATTCCCAATAGGTAGTATTAATTATCTGTCAAATCACATTAAATAACTTGATAAGTAACATTAATTATCTATCAAGTCACATTAAATAACCTGACAGGTAGTTGGATTGTCTTTTCATTCCTATCCTTTCCTGTGATCCGTGAACCGCCCCTCCTGAGCTGCTCCGTTTTCGAGACTGTGAGCCATCTAACCTGGTTAAATTGGATGTCTTCTAACTGCCTTGGGTTGTACAACTGCATCCGATGACCATTTGTCCAATTTAGTGACCCAATTAACCAGGTGGAGGTGGGCATCCATCCAACCCATGGCCATATACCTACGTCAGCAAATGACTCATCTAACTATGTCACTCATCCAACTTTCTCAGCCATCTAACCTTCTATCTATATGATGACCGATCCGACCAACTTAGTGACCCGACCAACCCAAAGGGGTTGAACACCGTCCAACCAATAGAGGTGAGATAGTCATCTGACCTCATGCCGTCCAACCCATTTGGAGGGCTATCTATTTCCTCGAATAATGAGCTTGTCAAACTAATCCTCCACCTCATGCCACCACCCGACCAACCCGACCGACCAATCAAGGAATCTAACTCATTCATCCAACCCAGACATCCAACCTTTGTGTCCTACTTGTGCATCCAACCTAGTGCGTCCAACCCATGCGTCCAACATAGGAATCCAACTTGGCCATCCAACCTATGTGTCCAACCTATGTTCTAACCTAGGTATCTAACCTGTGTATCTAACCCAGGTGTCTAACCTAAGCATCCAAGCTACGCATAAAACTTAGGCATCTAACTTGTTGAACTCTTCCAATTCTTTAATGGGCATGACTACCAACTCAGACAATCGCCACGACTCGCTGCGATTCAAGACCAACTTGACCGAGCCAAATCACACACTATATTTCTCTCCTGACCGGGGTTGAATTTGACGGTCATCCGCATGTCACAATCCTATACTTCAAATCTGAATAGGTTACCCAAATCTTTAGGGGTGAAAATTTGGGATAAAAGTGCCTTATTCTCACCTTCTTGATTAGATAGATTCTTGGCTACCAATTTCCCACAATCTTTTATAAATTGTCCAAGTTTTTTACAATAATGACAAATATAAAATTTATTACTATACCTTTTTAAATTTGATTGTTATTTCCCTTTTGAGTTAGATCAATTTGAATATACAGATGGTTATTTAGTTCTTTTTCCCCTTGGCTTTGAAACTCCAGCCTTGGTTTCAAGTACATACTTTGGATTTCTTGCATATATATATTCATCTTATCCTCATGAGACAAAATATATCCTACTAATTAATTAACACTTGTAGTGTTTATGTCCTTACACTCTTCAAGAGTGATCACACTATGAAACCATCTTAGTGTCAAAGATCTCAAAATATTTCTAACAATAATTTTATCTTCAATGGTTTATCCATAAACTCCCATTATATGAACCATATCATTTACCTTTATTGAAAAATATCCCAGACCTTCACTTTTTGACATTTTAAAATTTTCAAAATTAATTTTGAGGGTTTAGAGTTTTTCTTATCTTACCTTAAAAGATCCTTGATATGAAGTCTCTAAGGTATCCCATTCTTCTTGAGCATTTTTGTATCCAAAAATTCTTGGGTAGATGTTAGTATTTATAGCACTTTAAAGATAAAAGAAGGCTTGAACATCTTCCTTCTCTTCATCCTTTTTCAATCTCTTCTAATCTTGAGAGAGAAAATTCCAATCATCATGTGGTTGATACTCATTGAAAATAATGTCCCAAAATCCCTTCCAAACAATAATTCTCTTCAATTGATCCCTCCAATACTAAAATTTGTCTCCTTTGAAAATATGGATATTCATAGAAACAGAAGTGACAAAAGCAATTTCTTGTAGAACCTCGCTTTCATACCAAATGAAAGGGATAGAAATGGATATGGAAGAAGAAAAAGACCAGTAAATTGAATTTATAATCAACCTCTAAAGTAACCTAAAAATAAGCTCTATATCATCCAAACAAGGCCTGGGAAAACTAATGAAATTGCTTTTGTACTTGATGATCAAACTATGCATTGTATGCACCTATAAACTTAAAAATAAGGTTTTTAAGATTTATGGTTATTAAACTTGATTACATTCAATAAAAATAGTAAAAAACACTTACACAAATTATAATAATGGAGCACTTTGGTGCCTTCCTTTTGTCCATGCTTTTATTAACACAAAACAACCAGATTTAGGAATTACAACTCAACTTGCAAAACAAGTTAAACTCAAAATAGAAACAATAATAATAGAAAAATAATCCTATTATAATTGTGGACATCTAGTTATCTTAAAAATAGGCTCATGCACTACATGGAAAAAAATCAAATGCAAGAAGATTTTCCAGGAATAAAATTATACAAGATAGCCATGTTTTCAAGGCTAATTATAGCCCTCTTTGAGAAAATTCACCCCAAGGTACATAAATTATAAGGATGGTTAGAAAATCAAAATGCTTACACTTATTGTAAATTAAAAATTATATCCCACCTCTTTGGGGACAGCTTCACAAGAATTTGTACTTATCCAGAAATTGATAGTTGACAATCTATTTTTTAGCTTTTTAAGATATTTATAGGAAATCATTAAAAATCACTTATTTGGTCCTACTTGGCTAAAAAACATATGAATATAATAAATAATCCCTAAAAAATCCTAAAAGTCTATTTTTAGAGTATTTCGAAAAATATAGTTGGTCTAAATTTAGCAGAATTTCAAATGCCAAAATTGGCATCATTCCCAATAGTTGTAGTATGGTCTAGACATATCCATACGATTTTGTTCCCCTCTCTCTGATGCATATTTTATCAAGAGATATTATTGGAAAACACACTCCTACAACATGTAAGGATCTCCTAAATATTCCTAAAGCAAAAACACATATTTAAGAGCAACCACTACTTAGGTATGAAACACTCAAAGTAAGTTCAAGAGTCTAGATTCCCCATTACAAGCCTCCAAAGGTACTAGATATATGACATAGTAGAAGAAATTCAATATGAATTGTTTCCAAAGTTTTAACAGATAAAGGGAGCCAGTTTGGCATATAAAGAACATCACCCAATATCACTACCATGTAGGGCACATTCTACTTTACCTATTCATTATATCAAAAGACGTAAGGGAAAGATTGGGGGTTGGATGAGATTTGCATACACAATCAAACATATAATAGGATAATTATATGGAGTTTTCTCCAAATTTCAATGGTATGTATTGAAATGCCTAGATTATTTCGGGAAGGGTTGACCACCTGGGTGTGTCCAACTTTACCACACATGAAATTTTCCTCTTGTTATGTAGTCGTGATCATGAAGTGATAGTACATGTATCTAGGGTTTCTATCTATTTATGTTACAATAAGGTGTCACACATTGTAAAACCATAGAATTGGAAAATGAAGCATATTTCTAGTCTACCAATGAGTTCTAGGACCAAAACGTATGATGCCCTAGCAAATCATGTATGACTCCCACCAATCTAGTTTCGAGTCACAATTCCAGAGATAAAATATTTACATATCCTTACCATTCTGCACATCAAGTCTTTGCACCCATATAACCTATATACCTCTCTTTTAAGTTAATTACTCTTTTAACTCCTTGTGATTTAAGAAAGTTTCTATTATTTCTATATTACACATCATATTAAAAGATATGTTCTATTTTACATATTAATGTTTATTAATTAATTCAAAATATACAACCTTATTCATTTTAATAAATAAGGAGATAATCCATACTAAACCCTTATTTATTTATTTAGGGTGTAAAAAACTAGAAATCCTCTATATGCCCTTTTGGAAAAAAGACAATATCAACCGACAAAACCTATAGGTATTAACATGGAATCTTTGGAAAATAGATATGTGATTATATGAACACTTGAAATTGATGAATTTACTTCTATGTGTGTGATCTAGAATATGAAATATGAGTGCAAGATGCTGAAATTATATTCTCTTGAAACCACAAGTTCCTGTTGGCATTGTGTTGTCATTGATGTCTAAATGAGATGATGAAAGACGTGTTATCATTGATGTCAAAAGGAAAAAGTCATGAATGTTGATTGGTAGTGTCATATGTTGAGTTGAGTTGTTTGATAAGGTTGCATGGTGTATTGAGCAGTCTTGGGTAGGTATGAAGGCTTGTAGTGTCTTGTTGAGTTATTGCAGTGTTGTAGTGATGTCATGATGTGTGTTGAAGGATCTTGTACATGTGTAAGAGTGGTAGAGTCATGAGGAGGTCAACATTGTTGGTTCAAACATGTTCAAGATGCTTGTTAAGAGGCCTAGTCAACTAGATGATATATGTCATGAGAGATTACATGTATGTATGAGCTGGTTATGCATGAGGAGAGCATGGGGAACATGTGGATGAGGCGTTAGGATAGTCATAAGTGTCTCAAAGTGCAGGTATAGGGATAAGTCATGTTTTCTAGGTCTTCACTAATCCTATTCTTAAGCCCTATGTGTCCAAATGAGATTGGTTGGAGTAATTTCAGCATAGATATGGAAAGGTGAGATTTTTGGAAGGTGTAGTATGTTGTTCTAGTGGTGTTAGAATATTTTTAGGTGATGGTTTGTAAGATTTAGCACGAAAAGTGATTTTTAGCCCTACTGAGTTCCTATAGAGTGAAAAACCTAGCTTGAGATAGTCTATTTTATGCTCGTTGGCATGCGTAAGTATTCTTGGGAGACTGATATATTTAGGGTAGCTGAGGAAGGGTCCCAACATGATGTTCCAAGCATTATTTTAGAGTTTAGGGGGCAAAGATTTATGAACAATAGTTAAGAAGCCAAGGAGGTCTAAAAACATTCTCAAACCATAGGTAAAAAATGATTGTATTGGCTAATATGAAGAAAGGATGTTGTATATGACTCCTTTAGCTTGCTCCAGGTGGTATTTAGGTTTCATGACAATATGTAGGCCTCACTGTAATTTTCAAGTTTATGGAAAAGTTTTGTTTTCTCTTAGGTTTTGCATTGGACATGTTTTAAATTGGTGTTTGAGGGAGTATGTAATTCATTCTATATGTCTATGGTGGTTTTATATCATGGTTGATCCCTTAGAAGTTTTTTGGAAGTCATTCTTGCATGACTTGTTTTAGGGTAGTTTTGGACATTTTTGGTGGTCCTGGTTGTAGAGGTTTTTTGATGATGTTTCAGTCTTATTTTCAGTGTCTAATGGATTTAGTGATGACCTTGAGGTCATGATATTTCTATCCATTTATCACACTTACATGTTTGAGGTGATTTGGTGTTGGTTTTGCTTCATTCTTTGAGGATTGGTTTTGTAGGTCATAGACCTAGTGAGAAGAGTTACTCCTAATGGTGGCTTCATTGCAGAAGATGATGGTGCAGAGGTCTATAGTATTGTTTGAGGATTCTAGTGTAATTAGAAAACATGTATAACTAATCCTTGAAGATTGGTGATGGCCATGTAGGCCCAAGTGGTCTTGTTTTTAGTGAGAGGGCAATTTGGGTGCTTTAGGGCTTATTATGTCCTAATGAAGTATTTAAGTGTGAAGATTATATTGCCAACCTAAGTGGTCTTATGAATGATATTTTTATGATGTTATTATGTTTTTTTAAGGTTATATACCTGATAATGGTGGAACTAGGTGTGCTATGATCATGAGTCATGTATATAAGCATGTTTTAGTGGCTTATTGTGTAGTTAGGTGTGTATGAGAAAGTGCAAGCAAGAGGGGTGTCTCTAGAGGTGTAAAATGTATATGTGACCATAAATAGAGGGAATAGATGATGTTACGATATTCTAGAGGGTGTGTTTATATTGGAGAGATAGGTCATTAAACCTAATCAACTTGATGGATAAGCACTTGAGTGAGTAAGCCTAGAGGACAAATTTGAAGAAGCTTGAAGGAAGGAGAGCTACACATGTGTCATCCTCAGTTGTTGGTACAAAATTTTAGAGGTGATAAAAAAAATTAGGTGGCTTTAGTTGGTGTTGATTCATCTAGGGGGTTGGTGCCTCCTTATAGGGTTGGTGCCTCCTTCTAGGGTTGGTGCTCTACTAAATTTAGGGGTTGGTGATCCTTATAGGATTGGTGTTGTAGTAAATCTAGGGGTTGGTGCTCCATGTAGGGTTGGTACTCTACTAGATCTAGGGGTTGGTGCTCCTTGTGGGGTTAGTATATCACTAAACCTAGGGGTTTGTTCTCCTTTTTGGGGTTTTTCTTGACTAAATTTGAATCATTGTAATAGCAAATCTTTGTTTCAGTGGGTTTTCTTCCCCATGATGGTTTCCCACTGTTTATGCTAAAATGTAATATCCTAGCCTAATATAATAAAAGTTTTCATTAAATAAATAAGAAATGAAATAACTGAAATACACCTGAGCAAGCCAAGAAATAAAATGTATAAAACCCTAATGTGTAGAGAGGGTTGGAAGATCCTTAGTTGATTCGAAGGTGCCGCAGAACTGTGTCGCAGTGAAAACTGGTTAAACAGGAATTGGAGACCATCGCACAAGAGCATGATAAAATACAGATCCAAGTGATTTTTCTGGAATGGGGCACATGGAAAAGGGATTGGGGTGCCTAGGGTGCCCTTTTATGAAATATGGATACCTTGGTCTTTGTGGGAATTTTGGAATCCAATTTCACAGAGTCGTCAGATGATGTGAATCCTTCATTGTTTATCATGTGTATATCACACTTAGGTTGATGATGTCGTTGTAAACTTGCAATAAAGGAATCACCTAGAAACCCCCCAAAAAGCATCAAAACCTAAAAAAATAAAGATGCGTATGAATGGGTCGGACTGTCCTCAACTTCCAAATTGATAGACTTATCACTGAGCACTGAACTATACCTCATACCCAATGTCATTCTAGGTGTGTGTTTGTGGAATTGTGCCCAAGGTTGCTCTTGTGCTAGTCACACTTTGTGAGTAGCGAGAAAGTAAATAGATGTAGAATGTAAGTAATGTGTGCATAGAAACAATAGACTCCCCTCATATGAAGTGTGATGCAGATGAACCAACCTTTGTACCTTGTGATGGAGCTAGATGGATGTAAATATATCTATAGATGCCTTGATGGATGCAACCTTATGTAGCGATAGCTAGTTCTTAGTGCTTTATTATGATAATCTATTACACATGTTACGCATTTTACAAATCTACTTTTACGCACTTCACTCACTTCTTGATGACGCACTCTAGTCTCACGGTCCATACTAGACTGTTGAGGGTATACATCACAAATCGACCACATCAATTTTACACATTCAAGAATTCAACTTTCTTCTCATGTGTCATTCTTAGGTTAGTGATATATGCTATATGATACATCATCTCTTCCTCTAGCATCATTTAGTGATATACGCTTTAGGCTACATCATCAATTTCCCTACTCATCTCATCGTGATATACGCTTTAGAATAAATCATCACACATCGCCATACTTCATCTCTATGTCATACATCATCAATACATACTCATCACATCACGCTACATATAACACATAGTGCATGACCATGTGTCCCAATGGAAAAATCTTGTTTACAGTTCATTCTTGACTACTGAGGGGGCATAAACAAATAAACCTCATTGCATACAATTCCATTCACTCAGGGGGAACATGGATCTTTTCATTAACTCTGCATTCCATTCCATGCATCCACAACATATTGCATATCTTGGTTGCATTTACTTGTACATTTTCATTTTATTACGCATGCTAGATAGATATCTTGTATGTCATTATCTTTATCATACACACATGCGTGTTCACTTGATTTCTAATTGTGATTGTGGATTATACAAGGTCATTACACGTAGCATAGATAATTGGCACAATACCTAGTACCAGTCCCACAATAGCTCCTGGGGGCATCCACATTCATACACTACATGTGTTATTGTTTCATTTTTGTTCATAACACACTACTTTATTGATTTACACACACATTGACATACATTTTATCTTCCTAACATGCTAATGGGTGTTTCATGTGCAACATTTTCTATGTAGGGATATTTACTTCCATTCTTGTTTGTTATATTATTTGTTATTTCTTGTTCTTGTTTGTGGGCTATGCCCTTTGTTTTGTGTGCACACTTGTTTGTTTGTGGCCATTGCGGCCTTGAGTGTCTTGGGACATCATGAGTAGTGTCCCATATTTGCAACCCACTTTGCATGGTCTACATTGTATTCTTGGGTATTTACATTTTCTACTTGCATACTAGCTTACACATTGTATTCATCATTTACACTTGTCTTCTACATGTATGATTATTCCTATTAACACTAGTTTCTAGCCACTTTTTTTTGCACGTGCCTTAGTTTCTACCAAGCACATCCCCTCCCCCATGCAGGGCACATTTTAAGTTACAACAATTGGTCATCTTTTAGGGCCATATCCTCCTACAGTAATGTCGCATACACCCCCAAAAGGGGGCATCATTTGGATTTACACATAGTACACAACACAATACTGGTACAGTTCATTTTTCAATTTTCATCCATGACACAATGGGTCATACAACGATTGGGTTTAGCATAGTCTAAAGAACTCATACACAATAGATTTTATAGGGAAGGTTGTCCTTAGCACATTATGGGGAGCAGTTATAGGTTAGAGAATAACACCAAACCTTCCTCTCTACACTACTTATGTCACGACATCAGATCACCTAAAAAACCATTACCAATTAGAGCCTTTCTTCCTTCCAAATTCAGGAAGTAGTTATAGGTTGGAGGATAAATTAGAATTTCCTTACTACACTTCTTCGTCCAGTGGCGTGAGATTACCCAAAAAACTCTCTCTCATTCACATCATCAACAAGATCCTTTCTACACCCTCTTTTTCTCACCATGGATCAGGTGCACATGTTCCTTTTTCACATTTTCAACATTTTATTTTACACACTTCCTTACATACTATTATACATATACATGCATATTTGAGTACTTGATCATCTTCTCCTTTGCATGTCCATCCACATCAGAAGAAAGTAGTCAACATCACACACACAATAGGTACATCACACACATGATACTAACCAAATAGGTTCACCACACACATCAACATCTACACATGTACTTCCGCCCTATGTTCACTCTCATCACTTTTTACACTTTTGCATCTTTAGTCTCCACACTCCATATTTTTATTAGTCCACACTTTGTCTAGTCCCTTGGCATGATTTCTACATTAATCTACATGGATATCAGGTACACATATCTATCTACTTTATGTTACATAGATTTTTTCTCACCAAAATAAAGTGGGGGAAAATTTAGACACAAAATCACGCACTCTGAGTCATTATATAGTCTCGATCGCATACTACAATTTTCATGGTTCATAAGCAAGAAAATTACTAATCAACCCATGTCTCTGGCCATATTTCGTTACTTTCTATTGATACTTTTGGTCTTGCACATTTATTGGCCCAATCTATCATTTCATTCTTTAGTTTCACCTTTTCTGGACTGGAGCACCCAACCAAGATGCCACCATTAGACACCCTCATCCCCTACGGCCTCCCCTTTCCCCTGTACACTTTACTCTCATTTTTTGGGTCCTTTCTAGCTGTTTGAGCATCTCATCTTTTTGGTAGTCGGCATTTTTAGGGTTAATTATAAAATTCAAGCGAAGGAATCATATAAATATAAAGTTATGTGATCAAGACTAAATAATGATTTGAAGTGCATGATTTTGTTTCTACACCCACTTAAATATGGTGTTCATGTGTTTTTTATGTTTCATTTGCATGTATGGATATTGTAATGTTTTGATGATTCATGTTAAACTAGTTTGAATAATTAAGTTGAATGCAATGGTTTATGGATGTAAATGTTTGAAGTGAATGAAATTTTTATTTCACACTGATTCATCCCCCCTCTTAGTGATTGTGCTTCCAACAATTGGTATTAGAATAGGACCTATAAAGCAAGCTTAACAAGCTAAAGGTGATCCTTTGAAGAACAAGATGGCTAAGTAGTTATGGAGAGAATGTGAAGAGTTAAGATCTATTAGAAGTGACAATGGAATGAGAGGGGGGGAGAATACATCCCCAATAAAAAAAATTCACTTTATACTTCACCAATCAAACACACATCCTCATGAAACACATACATTAATGATTGATCACAATTAGATGTAATTTACCATGAAATATACTTTACCAAAGCAATGATTTATGCATATATATCAATAAGAAAACAACATATAATCAAATCATTTCTTTATTGATATTCAAATCATATCACAACAAATGATGCCTTCAACAATACAATAAGATACAATCAAGTGATATCAATAAAATAAATCATGCCTTATGAATATCCAAGAGTATATTCTTATTTTTCATAAGACTTCAGCTCACAATCAGACCTGCAAATACTTCAAAGATAAATAAATTACATCAACATGATCTTAATATAACTATCAACACATGACACTAACTCTTCCCTCCTTCATCAACTCACCATTAAGGAAACTTCACCATCCTTTGCTTCGGTAAAATCATCCTCATGAAAATACCACCATTTACTGACCTAGAATTTTATTTTAGGGGTTTCGGGCTAGGCCCAAGGGGTTTTTATTTGTAGAAAAATTTTCTTCAAAAGAAGATAAAAGGGGTTCTAAAAGATTAGCATCATAACACCCAAAACTTCACTTTTATAGCATCTTGTTGATTCAAATTAAAAAGAGGTCAGTTTCCCTCCTTTATCATAACCATACCAACTTAAAATAATTCCATAATAATCACTATAACATTCACAATTGACCCATATAGGTCGTCCATACCAAAAACCTTCATCCATGCACCAAAAATTCTCAAAATCCCACTAATAGGATGAGAAAAATTCCCTCATGCCAAAAATATATTTATTCAAGATATAAAATTCATTACACACGAGTAATATGTCACTTAAACATCATCCATGGTCATAATTAACTTGAACCAATGAAATTATTTTGTTTAATGGGCCAAGTGGCTCATTACCTTCACAAAATACCTATTTCAAACACCATATCTTCACCTTTTAGCCTCAAAGTCACCCAAGAACACCTTAACTATGGCATGTGACAACTCTATGGAAATTCCAAAACCTATAGAAAACTTATAAGAAAGTTATAGCTCATGAAACAATCACTGGTTCAACCCACAACAACTTTTTCCTTCACCAAATCAACCTATCTAAAAATAAGTTTTAAAAATACAACTAGTTTTCACCCTTCTTGATACATTAAAGACCTAAAAATGAATTCATTGGATGAAAAATTCATCCCTATTCAAATTCCATGTGATTTCAAGCATTACTCAATCCAGTTCATGCACTAACAAACTCAATCTTTCAGCCAATATTGTCTTGTCCTGCAAATCCAAAATTATTCTTATCCACTAATTGATTTGGAAAAAAAATCAAAACTCATAATAATGAAACAAAATTTATATCAATGGTAATATATATGAATTATATTTCCAACACAACTTGAATCACCTCATAACTCCTCATGTAGATCTTTTAATCTCAACTTTATTGAAGACTACTTCTAACTACTTCTAACTGCGCTTTGACCAATTAACATAAATGAAGCATACTAGACCATTTATCAATAGCATAATGACATAAAACTATCATTTAAATCAATAAAAACTCACATAAATCATATAATGGTCATTTATATTGCAACTCCTTTAGAAAACCTTGTTCCAAACTAAACTTCTTCAGAAAATGACTTGTTTGAGTGCGGTCCACTCATCACCATAATCTCTACCATACCTTTAGGGAAATATGAAGGATTACTATACATTTTAAAATCATCATAAAATATCTATAAATCATTTCTAGCCACTTAGGAAGAAAATCTATCCTACCGCTTTTGAGCTAGGGTTTCAAACTCATAACAAATGTTTACCTTCTTAACATTCGTTCATATAAATGTGATGATGAAATGGAATCATTATTTTTTTAAAACCTTATATAATAAATTTATAAAAATCCTTGAAAGCCACAAGGTACCATGTAAATCACACAATTTGGGGTGAGCATCAAAAGACCCAATTTGAGCTAGAAATAACCTTGTTCTTCACCTTGTTTTACCAAAATTGACATAACATGAAAAATACTAATCATGGAAATATAAAAATTTTCCCACAGTACCATGACACCCCTTACATACATATAAAATCATAAACATCTCATCAAAAACACTCCATCCTATCTCATTTGCATATCTACCACTTAGGGTTTTGTACTATAAAGGCTAGGGTCAACTAAAACAACCTCATAACACTTCATGAAAACTCTCCAAATTATCCTAACATACCTGGTACATCATGACTCAACCACCTCCATGTATCCATGAGCTCATATATCTCCATAACGCATCCTCATGTAATCTAATAACCATACTTGGTCCAAATGAGTACTTGAAACATGGTCACCAACTTGTATCTGCACCCTCCAACTCATGTGAGTACCCAAGCACTCCCAAAACATGCTCTCCATCATGTCAATATTCTTCTCAAGCCACCAAGAAGCTTTAAACTCCATGCACCATCACCTAGACTAGCTAGGTCACCCAATTAGGCTTGCAAGGACAAACAATCCTCACTAAAGCATCTGATATCACCATGAACACATCTGAATCATCATGTCATCACCATATTTAACATACTACGACCATACTCCATCATCATTTTTTTCATTAATGAGGCTTTGCATTAATGACAACACCTATCAACAACATTCCAACAATCTCCCCCTTTGTCATTGATGGAAAACCACCTGCACTTCTCCCCATTTTTACATTTAATGACAAAGTAATACTTGTACTTGCATGATCCTCACCTCTTTCAGCTTCATAGGATCACCTCTTGGTTAGAAACATCAACCAAAGGTCTCATTCTAGCTAAAAACTTTGAAATTTCACTCAAAACTTGATTTTTGGCCATTTTAAGCATAAAAACACCATGATTTCCTCAGGAACAACATATATGCCTCTTAAGAATACCAAAAATTATGAAGAAAACATCATCATATCTCTGATTTGAGTTAATAAACCATCATCCACCTTCAAAGCATGCAAGACTTGACATTTTACACTCAAACTTTGTTTTTCCTTCATAGAAACCACTGTAACATACTTGTATATGAAACATGCACTCCATAATCATGCCAAAAATGAAGTATAAGAGCTAAAACATCATCCTCAACTTAATTTATGGGCTTAATTTTCTTGTATAGGAACAAAAACTTGATTAGTCTCATGTTTCTAGTCTTCATCTTACCTTGAGTACATAGATCGCTAAAAAGACTCTTTAGTGACTTTAGGACAAAATTTGACATGCTCTCAAACACCATTCACATCATCAAAATCATACCACAACTACCCCTGGACTAAGACAATCCAATAATAGTAGAAAAACACAAAATCAAGATTCCTTCTTTGCATTCTTGGCTTGAGCAGACTTCAAATACTTAAGCCCAGCTCTCAATCAACTTTTTTAGTTCTTGATAGTCATACATGAATGAAATAAATCAAATTTTGGTTCTAACATGATTACCCTTGATGAGAATAAACATATCAACCTTGTATAACATTAAGATCTCTAGATCACCTTGTAGAAGTAGATACACATGCTCCCCTGACAGGAAGGATTCCTTACAACCCTGAGCAACTTTGTGTTCATCACTGTAGCAATATAACAAACCTACAGAGGTCTAAGAGTCATAAATTTGACTCAAGCATGTTTTCATCCTTCTTTACCCACCTTAAATAAACTACACATTCATTTGAGAGAAATACAACACATCATATCAAGCATTAACTGTCACTTCAACCCTTATAATTCTCAGGAGAGACATTAACAACACCTACATGCCTGCAGGTTACAAATTTGGAGCAAGAAAGACCATTTCTAGTCATCACACAATCCATTTAGTCACACATGTGAAATTTGATATGATATTCACTTCTATACCTTATAGACCACTTTGAATGCATCTTAACATGTCATAAATGGTCTTGACACATACCTTTCACATGTGGAAGCATTTTTACAACACTGTAACACTGCACCTTTATGCTCACTATCCTTGATCAATAAACATTACGCACTCTCTTCGTAAACCAATCCAATTAGAAACAATAATAGCTTTCTTATGAGATAAGATACACTTTTCTAGACCCTCTAGATAGGATCAAGGGCTTCTCAATACACCTCTTACCTGGAGATGGTTCATACTATGTCTTCATACCCGAAGTAGCTTCTTTTCATAGTCTTAGCATGATCAACTTAGGACAATGTACTTACCTCCAATATTCTTGTTCATCCATTGATTATGCAAACATATTTACCATGGATGAGAGATACTAAATGATCCATGAGTTAATTATAAAACCATTCCAATCCTAGAGAGACTTTTACTCTGCCTCTCATACATATTATCTACCTATAGCAAGTTAACTTGCTCAAGAAACAATAGAAGTATCAAACCAGGTTAAAAAATAGAGAGCAACTTCTTTTCTCATCCTTAGGACTCATAACACCATCACACATGTAAAACCAACTATGTGAAGCTCATACTCATTAAATATGATGCATAATAACTCACATACCTATAAAAGCTAACCACTAACCTCATAATATTACTTTACCTTGATATCAAACACTTCCTTCTATACTTCATCATTGAAACTCATCATCAGTTGAAATGATGTATGAAGACAAATCATTTCTTACTTAGAAAACACCCTTAATATCATTAAACCCATTCACAAGCCTTAAAGGACCTAAGAAGACACAAAATAGAGACTTACATGCTTGTACCTAGACAAGTCGCAACACATCATTATCTAAGAGTACACATGATAAAACCTTCATATAATTTGAACTTATTATGACCATCTAACACTTTTCAATAGTTCCAAATTCTTATTCATGTCTTAAAAACTATGAGAAACATCAAAAGATTCACTATACCTTCTTATCATCAATGATTTGCACTCATATTGTTATAGACCTATGAGAAACCTATAAACTTCATTTAAGACTCTCAACATCTTGATGCACCATGGGATTATATGCTTGTAATCTTTGAGACACATTCAAATGAACTAAATGAACTTTGAAATCCATTTTCAAACTTCTATAACTGTAGCATCATCGTGGCTTGGGATAATTACTTCTTACAGACTCTTACAATATCTTGATATTTCACTAAAAGTCAAAGGATCTTGTAATAAGCTTAAATCCACTTTGGATTTCCACCTTCTTCACTATAGAAGCTCATTCTCAGTCTTTGTAGATGCTCAGATCAAACAAGAATGAGGTAATCTCATCAAACATACCTGTAGATGCTTAAAACAAATTTTTGAGCATAATTTACTTTGCAATCTGACAATTTACCTTCACTATGAATGTCATACTTAGACGAGATGGACCTTGTACACCAAGCTGATAACACTATTTCAACCTTTTCACACAATCATTTAGAAGACTCAAGGTACACCAAATAATCTCCTACAGTCCTATGTTAGTACATACATACTCAAACACCGTCTTGAAGCTCTAAGAGTGCATAAAGGCAAACCATTACACATTTTGAACTTATATAATAAAATTGTACTCACTCATAGATTACAACACTTGTTCATGCCTTACAATCACTGAGAATCATTATAAGCTCACTATATCAACTTTTCATCTTTAATTTGCACTCATACTACCTACTAGCCCTTATAACAATGAGAATCACACTTAGTTTCAAAATTATTCACTTTCACAAGACCATCTTACTTGATTTGCACACCCATTTGGCCATATGATCACCTCCATAAGTCTTGAATCCAGCTCTTGAAGATAAATTATCCAACTTGCAATCCCCTTATTTACCAATTAGGTCACTATGCAAACATACTGATAAATATGCTAACTGTATAAGATTGCAAGAAATATGAATAATGCCAAGGTTTAAAAAAACTTAAATCTCAAAGTACATATAGTCAAGATGTTTTGTTCCAAAAATTAGCTTTGGAAACCAACATTTTCCCCTTCAAACTCCACATTCCTTTCATACCACTCAAAATGCACCATTTGAACCGGGTCATGATAGAGAAGCTTAAAAAATACTCTATCTTTTCTTTCAAGAGCTCAAACATAACCATGAATACTAAAATACCACCTCTTAACCTCATGCGTACCTTTTGACATGATTTCAAAGCATGAACACCACCTTCTTACTTGGATCATCCTTAGTTTACAGTTGTCAATCCTCAAGAGAACTTGAACATACCCCATAAGGATGAATGTATGATCAAGTCATCACATTTGATGACTTAAAAACATCCTCAAACACATTATGAGAAGCATTTAAATCCTTTGAAACTCATGACACAAGACACACTAACACACTGGCCAACATTTATCCTTAGACAACTCCAAAATAGATTACTCAAGATAAATGAATCCATTATGACTATTGATCATATTCAACAACCTTCAAAGACAATTTCATGGCTTCATACACACATTGTACACTCAAGAATACACTTGACTTATTTACTTATAGCTTATGACAAATTCAAACACTTTATTTATGACTCATTTTTTAGACTTGGAGATACCCTATACCACCATACAAGACAACATTGTTAGACACACACTTAGACCACAAGAAGCCTCTTCTCATGAATTTATGACACTACAAACCTCATATGAGACATCAACATGACTCTTGTACACACTGAGTCATCTCAGACTGACAATACACCATGATAATACAGACTTATACTTTAAGAACATAGACATGTACTCATGAAGACAACAAGACTTAAAACTTGACTCTCACAATATGATCAGTCACTTAGATCCAAAGGAACTTTCAAAGTGAATTGATAAGACATACCTTGACATCATAGAGGAGACACACTTTGACTAAAACAACTCCCCCTCACTCCAATGCTTCATTTAACCAAATACAACTCTAATAAGCCTAGTAGAGGAATATGTCATCATGGAGGGACTATAAGAGAGACCTAAGAAGGTATGAAACCTTATTTTAAATCCATGATTGATTCATTATTTTCTAATTCTTCATTTAATACAACAGACTCCTCCTTTTGATCAATCACACCCTTGGGATTATATTGAGCACTTTGTCTAGCATTTTCCTTCCTCTTGTACTCCTGGACTAGTGGCTTTGATCAATGATTCCCTTTCTAGAATTTTCCTACATCACAAAACCTACCCACCTTGTGGCACATAAAACATTCCATCTATCTCTTCTTGACTCAATTTTTTTGTGTCCATAACTATTGAAAGAAAAAAAATATCCATTGAAATTTCTTACATACCTTCTAGTGTTTGATTGTTCATTCTTACAATAATTTACAAGATTTCACTTTGCATGACAAAGGTGATATTCAACACCATATCTTTAACCTACCTTTTACTCCTTACCTTGACATTCTTCTTCATTCTCTCCTTCACAATGATGCTTCTGAACTTTTCTTTTGCAATCATCCTTGTTCTAAAACTTAGGTATGTACATACTAGCTCCATGTCCATAAACACCACACTTATAATAGTTACATGAAAAACTCCATACATATATGCATTTAGTTTTCTGATAGCTAATCTTCCATGAGATGGAAGCTTTTAATTGTCTCCCATGATTGATTGTCTTCCTTCATTAGATCCTTGACTTGATTCTTCCTCATTTTTCTCTAATTTGAATGAATCCTTATTGAGGCCTAGACATATTCTATCAACATATTTCTTTTGTTTTCCTAAAATATTATACAAACTATATGAAGTTTCATGAAAAGATGATACCTTGCTTGTAATGGTAGACAAATCTTTCTTCAGATCTTGTTTCTCTACCTCATGTTTGAGACACACTTCCCTCTTGATATTCAACTCATCTAGGGCATCCTTAAGTTTATTCTTTCAAACCTTGATTATTTACTCATGAGATGCACACAATGTTCCAACTTCTCTTAACACTCATTAACAGTACTCCTTATACAATAAAGATCAACATCTTGTAACAAACGATCGCCCTATATATTTTTAGGTTGCTTCCAAGGGCCTTCTCTGATAGCAATTCTTGGAAGTTTTAATTTACTAGGGGGGGGGGGGTGAATTAGTCCCCAATAAAACCTTTTCAATTTATACTTCAACCATCAAACACACATCCTCATGAAACACATACATTAATACTTGATCACAATTAGATGTAATCTACCATGAAATTACTTTCCCAAAGAAAGGATTCATGCATACATATTAATAAGAACAAAAGATATATTTAAATAATTTCTTTATTGATATTCAAATTAGATCACAACAAATGATTCCTTCAATAATACAACAACAAGATACAAATAAGTGATATCAATGAAATCAATTATGCCTCCTGAATATCCAAGAATATATTCTTCTTTTGCATAGTAATTCAGCTCACAATCGTACCTATAAATACTTTATATATCTAGAAATGACATCAACATTCTCTTAATATAACTATCAACACATGACACACACTCTTCCCTCCTTCATCAACTCGCCATTAAGGAAACTTCACCATCCTTTGCTTCGGTAAAATCATCCTCATGAAAAGACCACAATTTATTGACCTAGAATTTTATTCTAGGGGTTTCGGGCTAGGCCCAAGGGGTTTTTCTTTGTAGCAAAATTTTCTTCAAAATAAGATAAAAGGGGTTCTAAAATATTAGCATCATAACACCCAAAACTTCACTTTTATAGCATCTTCTTGATTCAAATTCAAAATAGGTCAGTTTCCTTCCTTGATCATGACCATACCAACTTAAAATAATCCCATAAGAATCACTAGAACATTGAAAATTGACCCATATAGGTCAGCTATACCAAAAACCTTCAGCCATGCACAAAAAATCCTCAAAATCCCACTAATGGAATGGGAAAATTTCCCTCATGCCAAAACTATTTTTAGTCAAGTTGAAAAACTCACTACACGTGAGTAATATTTCATTTAAACATAATACATGGTAAAAATTAACTTGAACCAATCAATTTTTTTCGTTTAATGGGCCTAGTGGCTCATTGCCTTCACAAAATACATGTTTCTAGCACCATATCTTCACCTTTTGGCCTCAAGGTCACCCAATAATACCTCAAATATGGAATGTGACCACTCAATGAAAATATAAAAAACATTTCTAACACTTATAAGCAAGTTATATATCATGAAACAGTGACTAGTTCAAACCACAAGAATGTTTTTCTTCACCAAATCAAGCTGATTTTTTTTTACAAATTCAATTGGTTTGCACCCTTCCTGATAAATTAAAGACCTCAAAATTAATTAATTGGATTTAAAATTCATCCCTATTCACATTTCAGGTAATTTCAATCATCACTCAATCAATTTCATGCACTAACAAACTCAATCTTTCAGCCAACACTGTCCTATCATGTAAAGCCAAAAAAAATTCTTGTCCAATAAATGACATGGAAAACATTTCAAATATTGTCATCATTAAAAAAAACTTATATAACTGGAAATATATCTGAATTATATTTCCAATACAACTTGAATCACCTCCTAACTCCTCTTGTAGCTCTTGTAATGCTAACTTTACTGAAGATTTCTTCTAACTACCCCAAAATTGCCCATTGAGTAGTCAACATAAATGAAGCATAATATACCATTTATCATAATAACCATGACATAAAAATATCATGTAAATAAATAAAAACATACATAATTCATGTAATGGTCATTTAGATTGCAACTCCTTTGGACAACCTTGTCCCAAACTGAACTTATTCAGAAACTGACTTATTTGAGTGGGGTCCAATCATCACCACAACCTATACAATACATTTATGGAAATATTGAGTAATATACATTTTAAAATCATCATATAATCACTATAAATGAATTTTTCCCACTTAAGAAGAAAATATCTCCTACTGCTTTTGAGTTAGGGTTTGAAACTCATAAAACGTTGTTTACCTTTTTAACATTCGTTCATAAAAATGTGACAATGAAACTACCTCATTATATTTTTAAAACATTATAGACTCAATTTATAAACATCCTTTAAATCCACTAGGTCCCATGCAAAGCACACAATTCAAGGTGAGCATCAGAAGACCTAATTTGAGCTGGAAATGACCTTGTTCTTAACCTTATTTTACCAAAACTGACATAAGATGCAAAATACTCATAATGGAGACCTGAAATGTTTCCCACAACACCATAACACCCCCTACATACATATCCAATAATAAAAATGTAATAAAAAATTGTCCATCTCTCCAGTTTATCTCATTTGTGTAGCTAACCCTTAGGTTTTTGCACTATAAAGGTTAGGGTCAACTGAAACAACCTCATAAAACTTCATAAAAAATATCTAAATGATCAAAATATACATATTACATCATGATTCAAATACCTCCATGCATACATGAGATCATATAACTCCATAACTCATCCTCATGCAATCTAATAACCATACCTAGTCTTAATGAGTACTTGAAACATGGTCACCAACCTGTATTTGCACCTTGCAACTCATGTGAGTACCAAAACACTACAAAAACATATTATCCATCATTTAAATATGCTTCTCAAGCCACAAATAAGCTCCAACCTCCATCCACCACCACTTAGATGAGCCAAGTCACCTGAATAGGCTTACAAAGATAACCAATCCTCACTAAAGCATCTGATATCACCATGAAAACATTTGAATCATCATGTCATCACCATCATCAATATACTATAACCCTACTCCATCATCCAATTTTTCAATAATGAGGTTTTTCATCAATGACAAAACCTATGTAACATCATGCCAACAAGATCTATTATCAAGAAAGATGAAGAGACCATCAAGGGTCTCAAGAATTAGTTAGAGGTTGCAAGTACAAGTTTGAGATCAAAGAAAGTTGAGTGTGACTAGTTGAGGAGAAAGCTATGTTCTTTATAAGTTGATCATGAGAATTCATTAGAGGTCTAGTAATAACGAGTGTTTATGATGATGATGTTTGTGTTGATGAAGAGGCTGAGGTAGAATTAAGAGCATAATTGGTGCTACATCGAAAGAAA
Source organism: Taxus chinensis (assembly GCA_019776745.2). Lineage (NCBI taxonomy): Eukaryota > Viridiplantae > Streptophyta > Pinopsida > Cupressales > Taxaceae > Taxus > Taxus chinensis. The sequence goes on from CM034146.1 coordinate 303,984,308, forward strand.
GAACTACAAATTGGAGTCAGATATCAAGGACTATGAAAAATAGGTTAGTAGCATGAGTGTTGAGCTTGATCGGATCCTTGAAGAGTATGGAATCTCAAGTTGAGGCTATGACAGCAAGCCTAAAGGCTAAAGAGGATGAATGCATCAGAAATGAGGTCTTTGAAGGAAAAGTTGGAGCAGGTATCCTAGCAAGTTGAAGTCCTCCTATGAAAGGTTTGAGAAAAGTTCCAAGGATCTAGATGATCTCTTGGATAGTCAGAAGTCTGTTGGTGATATGACAGGTATTGGATTCATTAGGGACATCAAGAAGAGCTATGCAGGTAACAATTCAAGTCTTGAAGATAAAAATAAGGATACTAGAGCAAGCAAGGTCAATATCATGAAGTCTGATTCAGTAAGGCAGCCTAATGCCATGAGGTATGCAAATTCTTTTCATGGTTATTGTTATGCATGAAATCAATATGGTCATATAGGAAAGGATTACAGGAGGTCCTATAAGAATTGGTATACATGGAACTATGGATGGAGCCATCAATCAAGAGGTTTGTATGATATTATCTGTTATAAATTTCATAAGAAGGGTCATATTGCTAGGTTCTGTCTTCACGAGTCATCTAGGAAAAGAATTTTTTTTAGGTATGCTCCTGAAGTCAAGAAGGTATATGCCAAGAAGTCAGATCATGCAGATATCATAGATAATGTAGAGTCAGAAATCGAGGGAACAAAAGAAAAGCCCACGCCTGATCAATCTTCAAGTCAAGGAGGATTGCTTGTCATGGTAGTGTAAAAACCATAAGATGAAGTGTTCCAAGAAAGACATGTGTGTTTGAAAACAATACAGACAAAGGAGAAAAATATAAGGTGGACGTCAAACCTGAAATGCCTAAGAAGACCAGGAGGTTACTAAAGTATATTTATCAACATCAAGAGTACAAGTTGCTTGATAAAGGCAAGGAGATATGGGAATATCTTTGAATTTATGGTGTTCTAAGTGATCTAAGTAGTTGAGGTATCTCTATTTTGCTTCATAAAGACATTTTTCATCCATGCGAAGCAATGAAGGTTTGTTGCCGAGTTGGAACCATCACGAGTCTTGTGACAACTGTCCAAAAAGGTAAAGTGAAGATGATTGAGGTATGTTGGTGACTTGATTTAGTCCACTCCATATGTTGTGATGCTTTAAGAATGTTTGAAGGCTTGATCGATAGTTTAACATCATGGAGAGATGTTTATTCATGAATCATAGACTTGGTATAGAAATGAAAGAGGTTTCTTGGTAATGACAATACTCTATTTTGTTAAGCTTATATGTGAATGCCTAGTTTACAAAATAATGCAAGGAAGTTGATAAGATTTGGTTGAAAGGGCTTGATGCAAAGAAAAATGTCATGGTATTTAAAAATATGTTTTCCAAGATGGTTTGACAGGTCTTGAGAAGTAGGCTGTATAGCTTGAATGGATGCAAGTGAAATAGTGGTATTGAAAGTCAGAAATCTAGGTTGAGTGTTCTTAGCTTGTTGTATGCAGACTAAGATCATGAAATCAAATACAGTCATGGATTCATCCTTCAAAAAGGTTTATGATGATCTGAGACATCTATAGGTATGTTTGTGTATTTTTATGATCAATGTACACTATGTTGCAAAGCTTTAAAATGGTTATATATGCTTCAAGAATGCTTGGAAGAACTCTGTAGATAGTTTGACAATTTGAAGGATATTGTATGCTTAAGGTTATGATCATTGAAGTATGTTGAGGGTCACGATAAGGATGATTGAGATTTGGGCAGAGCATGACTAGTCTTTTTCTATCATGATGGTTTGGAGTGTTAATCTTGGTTGCAAACATTTGAAGAACTTGTTATCCTTGTGTGGCTTAAAGAAGAGTACTTGGTCTCAGAGGGAGTATGTTTGCAGTTTGTGGAGGATCAAGGTATGCTTGTGATGTTTGAATGATTTTATTCATGCATAGGTATGAGTTTATACATTTGGATCTCAATTTATGAAGTCAAGAAGGAAGTGTTTGTCAGTTGTGTCAAGAGCATGTGAGTATGATTTTGCATGAGATCACATTTAGAATAAATCAGAAGGTGTCTAGGTTTGAGAAGGAGCTAAGCAAAGCTCCATGAGCATGTATGTTGTGCTAAGAATATATGATGGTCATGAACATGTTGAAATGTTGACAAGCTAAGAAGGGTTGCTGAATGTTAAGCATGTTATTTCTAGTTTTGGTTGCATTTCAACACTTTCATTGAGCATTATTTTGAGAAGATCCTGTATCTAGTGCAACAAGTGGGAAAGTTTGATTCTTGAAGATTTACATTGGTATATAGCTATCTTTGAAAGTGTATCTGAAGTTAGGAAGATTGAGAAGTTTGTATTGTATCTCTATGAAGTAAAATGATTTATTACCAGTTCTATTGAGAAGTTCTATCTAATAAGGTATGAAGTATCAATAACGTCTGCAGGTGTGCTAAGACTGAGGGGGAGTTTGTTGGTCCTATGATCTGGTTCAAGGTATAAAAATGGTTTGTTGTTTCCTCTTGAAATTAGAAGCATTTGGTATCTAACAGGCATGATATTGGTGTTAATGAATCATGAGGATTCAATCAGGAATGTTCTTAAGTATGAAGTGAAAAAAGTTTTAAAGCTCAAGGATGGAAGTTGCATACATTGTTATTGGTATATAAGGTAAGCTGAACAAATATATGATAATTGACTATTTATAGCAGTTATATCAGTTGAAGAAGATATGCATGAGTGAGGGGGAAAATTTTCTTGTAATGTTTCCATATGCATCTACCTAGGGGGAGATTTGTAGCCCTATGATGGTAAAGAGTCGAGATAGTAATCAAGACAATCATCAGATGCATGATGAGTTCAAGGTGTCTACATAAACAAGGTATGAGCCCAAAGTTAGTTATTTAGCTATTGGTATCAGTGATGTGTTGAGAAGTGCTTGTTCAAGTTTTGAGTCAGATTTGAAGGCATGCATCTGCTAAGGGGGAGCTATGCTTGCTTTAATGATTTAAAATAAAGAGAAGAAGATGCCAAATGGTCTTGGTTTTGTTTGGTTGATGTTTCTAACCAAATGGTGAGCCCTAGTGTGATGTCATAAGAAGAGGACTAAGTTAGGTGCATGCATGATACTTTTTCATTAATGTCAAAAGGGGGAGAATGATTTGATGGCTTGAGAAAATGAGCTATGTATGTTTGCCATTAAGTTATTTTCCATCAATGACAAAGGGGGACATTGTTGGCAAGTTGTGTTGTCATTCATTTCAATATGTGTCATTAATGTCAAAAGGAGCAAGGAATATGAAGGTTGATTGTTAGTGTCAAATGCATTGATGTCACATATTGTGTTTTTTGCCATGGCAAGTTGAGTTGTTTGGTCTCATTGTTGATGTGGCATGATGTCTTGAGTAGGTATGGTGGCATGTAGAACTGTAGTGTTGCACTGATAAAAGGATGTTGTAGTGATGTCATGAAGTGTGTTGAAGGCTCTTGTAGGTGGGAAAGAGTGATGGAGTCATGAGGAGGTCAACATTAAAGATGTAAGCATGTTCAAGATGCTTAGTTAGGTGGCCTAATCAGTAAGATGAGGTATTTCATGATGGATTATAGGTATGTATAAGTTGGTTGTGCATTATGAGAGCATGGGCAGTATGTGGATGAGGTGTTAGGGCACTCAAAAGTGTCTCAGAGTACATGTATATGGCTAAGTCATGTTTTCTAGGTCTGCACTAGACCTATTATTAAGCTCTATGTGTCTAAATGAGATTAGTTGGATGAAATTCATCATAAATATGGAAAGGTGAGATTTTTGAAAGGTTTAGTAGGTTGTTCTAATGATGTGGGAAAACTTTCAGGTATTTGTATGTAATGTTTATCATGAAAAGTGATTTTTTAGCCCTACCGAGTTTCTAGAAAGTGAAAAATCTAGCTTGAGATGGTCTATTTGACGCTCGTTGGCATGTGTGAAGTCTTTATGGGTGAATAATATCTTTAGGGTAGCTGAGTAAGGGTCTTAAGATGATGTTCCAAGCATTAGTTTAGAGTTTAAGAGTTATATCTTAATGAACAATTGTTAATAAGATAAGGAGGTCTAAAACCCTTCTTAAACCCTCGGTAAAACGTGATGGAGAAGAAATTGATCACACATGCCAAAAATGTATTAGATTGGATAGTATTATTATTGGAGGTTGTATATTAATCCTTCAACTTTCTCCAAGTGGTATTTAGGTTTCATGACAATATGTGCACCCTACAGTAATTTATATGTTTCTAGAAAAGTTGTGTTTTCTCTCAGGTTTTGCATTGAACCTGTTGAATAAATTATTTTTTAAGAGAGAATGGAATAATTATACATGTCCATGGTGGTCTCAGATCATTTTTGATCCCTTAGAAGGTATGTGGAAGTCATTCTTGCATGACAGGTTTTAGGTAAATTTTGGCGGTCCTAGTTGCATAGGTGTTTTGATGATATTTCATTCCAAGTTGTGGTGTATAATGGAGTAAGTGATGACCCTAAGGTCATGATATTTTCATCCATGTATCACAATTACATGGTTGATGTGATTTGGTGTTAGTTTTGCTTCATTCTTTGATGACTGGTTTTTTAAGTCATAGACCTAGTGAGAAGAGTTACTCCTGATGGTGGCTTAATTGCATGAGATGATGGTGTAGAGGTGTAAAAGATTGTTTGAGAATAATAATGGACTTAAAAAAACATTTATAAGTAGTCCTTGAAGATTGGTGGTGGCCATGTAGGACCAAGTGGTCTTATTTTTGGTGAGAGGGTAGTTTAGGTGCTTTAGGGCTTCTTGTGTCCTACTGATGGATTTGAGTGTGAAGATGATATTACCAACCTAAGTGGTCTTATGAATGATATTTTATGATTTTCTTATGTTTTTAAAAGTTTATATTACCTATGATGGCTGACCTAGGTGTGTTATGATCATGAGTCATGTATATAAGCATGTTTTAGTGTATTATTGTGTAGTTGTGTGTGTATGAGAAAGTACGAGCAAGAGGGGTGTTTATAGAGGTGTAGAAGGTATATGTGACCATCAAGAGAGGGCATAGACGATGTTATGATGTTCTAGAGGGATTGTTTCTATTGGAGAGATAGGTTGTTATACCTAATCAACTTGATGGAGAAGTCCTTGAGTGAGTAATCCTAGAGGAAAAATTTGAATAAGATTGAAGGAAGGAGAACTAAAAAAGTGTCATCCTCAATTGTTGGTGCAAAATTTCAAAGGTGAAAAAAAATCAAATGGTTTTATTTTTTTCTGAGTCATCTAGGGGGTTGGTACCTCCTTATAGGGTTGGTTCTCTACTAAAATTAGGGGTTGGTGCACCTTGTAGGGTTAGTGTTATACTAAATATAGGGGTTGGTGGTCCTTGTAGGGTTGGTCCTCTACTAAATCTAGGGGTTAGTGATCCTTGTGGGATTGGTTCCTTACTAAACATATGGGTTTGTTCTCAACTAAATTTGAATCATTGCAATAATAAAGCTTTGTTTCAGTGGGTTTTCTTTCCCATGAGGGTTTCCCGCTTAAATATGGTGTTCATTCATTCTTATGTCTCATTTGCATATATGGATGTTGTAATGTTTTGATGATTCATGTTAAGATGGTTTGAATAATTAAGTTTAATGGAATTGTTGATGGATGTAAATGTTTAAAGTGAATGAAAGTTTTATTGCACACTGATTCACCCCCAGTGATTGTGCTTCCAAGACTTCCTAAAAAATCCTATTAAAAGGGTTCAACAGTTTGGGTTGAGGCATTCATGCACCAACTACGCAAAATTACTATAAAGAGGCTTCAAACCCACATATTCCTCCACCTATTTAAAGTGAAATTTTAATTATGAAACTACATGTATGCAAATAGAACTTAGCCCTTGAAATATTAATAATGCTTGTTTTGACTTGACTTGGATTGCTCTTGACTTGTCTTTGCTTTCTCTTAGTCTAGTTTGAAGGGATTTTAACTTGTATAGGGGTTTTTATTTATGTTTTCTCTTGATTTAGGAAAGAATAGGGTATTTTTTCATGATGATTAATAAATATTTCTAGATAATCTCTTGATAAGTATTAGGTGTGTAAATGAGTGAATTTGATTTATGTGTATAGGTCTCTAAAGATAATATTTCACAATAAGGTTGAAATAGGGAAAATGAAAAACTCATAATAAGACGACCATTCAAAATTTTTACTATTAGAGGGCCCTAGTTAAGATTAACCAGTAGGATATGATTGACTAGTCGATCTTATCCCTACTATAAGGTTTTATCTAGTGGGGTAAAAAGCTTAGCTGAAGGTCTAGAACATTATGCACAAGAGATAAGATGTATTTTTGAATAATATAGGTGTTCCTACATGTTTTTGATTAGTATAGAAAGGGATTGCAATCCTTAGGATAGACTAGGCTAACATGCTTGGATTTTTTTTATATGCACAAGTCATGTATAAAGGATATAAGAAAAATCTAGAACCATTAAGTTCCAAATGATATATTTGAGTGTCTATAAGAGGTATCTCTCTACCCATCTCTTATGATGGGATAACCAACCATACTCTTCACATTAAGGAAGTTATAAATGCATACAAGGACTAGATCAAGCCTAACTCTTATATAGGTAGCAAGATCTTAGCTAAGACAATTATAGATGATGTTTTAGATTGGTATCTTAATCTTCCTATTAAATCCATTTTTAAACTTGAGATTTTATTCAATGAATTACTTGGGAAAAATACCACAATATTTTTCAATTTTAAGGAATTTGAAAATAGAATTACTCAATCTTTCATCTAATATTGGAAAATCTTATGCAAGAGAGATGAACTTAACTTATCTAATAAATAAATCTTTTAAATTTGTTTCATGGCTTTAGAAACTCACATTCAATACAAAGGTTAGGTCCATCTCTCCAACCAATTTGGAGGAACATGTTTGTGTGTCCACAACACACCCCTAATTTCACAAGTGAAATCATGGAACATCATGACCTCCACAAGGTTATCTGGAATTATGCACAATTCCTTCTTTCAATTATTTCATCCCTTATTCAATTTTAAATAGGCCTTTTTCCATTATTATTGTGTTCCATACCATTCACAAATATGATTTCTTTCTTTTTCTCAAAACACTCCTTACGTGAACCTACCTTTGTGAAAAATATTTTTTTCACACATCATTGTGCAGAACCTTTGCGATGATTTCATCTATTTTCAAGCACCCTTGAATCCTCCATGTTTAGTCCAAAGACATTACACACCCTCCTTTGCATTCAAAATTAGCTTTATTTAATCTCTACACAATCACAATTCGAGTCTAGTGAGCCCCTTAATTGTGCATGACACTTAATCATCCTAAGACGTATAAAACTTGGTACATATCCCACACATTCCCAACACTTAGCCAATTTCCCACCCAAAAAATCCATGATAAGTCCTAAAAGGAGAAACACGTGAGGGAACGAGTAGGCGTGATGAATGGATAAGGTGCCATCCTGGAGCCTTGGAGGTCAAGAAAATAATATTCCACATAGGGAATATCCCCGAGAGAATCATTACAGTTAGTGGAGGCCTTTGCAAGCTTAGAATAGGCACTCGATCATGGAGGACCACATTTCCACCTGGCATGTAATATGATCATGGGTAAGCTATGGTGGTGAAGGAAGGATCCAAATTCTATTTAAGGAGGGCTTGGGTCTGAAATAAATAGAGTTGGAGAGGCAACAAAGTGCTGCAAGAATGTTGTGGGTTGTGGTGTTGGGAGTTGCCATTGTTATAGTTAGTTGTTACTGTTAGTGCTAGAGAGAGGCTAGGAAAGGATGATGTTATGCATAGATGTAGGTGCTCAGGTCTGAAACCAGAGCTGAGATGGAAGAACATAGCTAGGGTTTTCTATGCAGAGTATCTTGTAGGGTTTTGAGATGGTATTTCTTGATATATCTGGTCTGTATGACCCTTGTGATGTAATGAGGCTACTGTAAATGTTTATAAATCAATATATGATGTGTTATTCTAGATATCTTTGTTTATGGGTATAAACCCTTGTGTTATTCATGTTATTATGGATCAAATCTAGCTTCTTTATGCTTATTACAATGTTTATTTCCATTTATGGTACATCTGTTCCTAAATCTGGTATCTGTACTTTCTATTTTTGAGTAAATGTATATATTTATGTTCCTCCAACCCATCCTCCATTAATGGTGGAACATTCTCATGAAGCTCACATAAAGGAGGGGCTCAATGCACCTTAGGTGAGCACTTAATGCATATTGGGTGATAGGCCAACATGCTTGGGGTAGATAGAAGGTATATGAAAGATGACTACATTTGAATTCCATTGTCGGGACCTCTTTTGAAGCTGTTGTGAGAATGATGTGTGATGACGGAGCGTTTGACCTTGGACAACATCAAGACCTAGCTTAAAATCATGGAGGATGAGTTTTCTCAGAGGTTCAGTACTGGATCTGAGTTTGATGCACGTAAATGGGTGGAGGAGAACCTGTATCATGAGCTCTATGAGACATTCTTCTATTGTTTCTCAGTAGAGTTGTATGAATGGCTCTCAACATATGCATCAAGGATGAGTTGGTACTATAGACCTTGTGTTTGGACCCAGGAGGAATATCAGAAGTTGTAGGATGTTGATCTGACTTGGACTCATGTTGTTGATCACTAGTGGAGAGGTGTGTTGACCAATTACACATTAGAGTATGCAATCTCAACTTATTCTTGTCAGAGGTTACTGAGTTTGAGTTCTTTGAGAACCTAGAAGATATTCTTGCATTTTTACAAGAGGATTAGCCATCAAGATCTTGACTATCACTTTGAGTTTGGAAGCATTTCCTATGGCTGGCTAAACTCTTGCTAGGCACGGGGTGTAGAAGCTGGTGTGGTGGAGATGAAGGACCTTGTGGCAGAAGCAGAGAGAGAGAGAAGAGGCAACTCAAATATAATGAAGCTTAAGAAAGGGAGTTGGTGAGACAATGTGAAGTTACCTGGAGTGATGGAATTATGGAGGTAGACGTTGTAGGAAGGATTTGAGGTTCATGCAGAGGGCGTGGGACCTGAGTAGTCTGTGCTACCCCATCTTGGCAAGTGCAGGAGAGAAACCCCCTTGGCTTCTGGTGAGAGCTCATTCATATGGATAAAGGAGATTCATAGGCATACATCTTAGCCCATCTAGTGGCCAAACCCCGATGCTTAGTTTTCCAGTATCTGAGAAAAGTAATTTTAGTTTAGTTAGTGTTAGTGAGCAAATAACTTTAGGTAGATATCATTTTACATTACACCCATCTATGGCCGCGTAGACATTTCTGGTGTTTTGAGGTATTTTTTCTGGCACATCATTTGGTAAGGTGTGGGTTCACAAAGTTTGGGTATCATTTCTGGAAGTGGTGCATGGGAAACACATCTGGGAGTGGTTGGTATCACATAGACTATCGATGCATAGTTTACCACGATGTGGGAATGCAAGAGCACAACTACGTCATGCCCTTTACCTGCGACAGGAGGAGGATCTAGAGGATCCAAAGGGATAGGAGCTAGTGGATCTAGTGGTGCTGGTGGTGGAGGAAATTTAGGAGGAGGTCAAGGTTCTAGATCTGGTGGGAAAGGTCCACAACACCATCAACAAGGTGTTTTATGAGATGTCACTCCACTTACTTGATTACAAGGGAATTGAGGATGTTGTAGAGCATGTACACAAAGTGAGTTACTATGGCACATGAAGGGCATCACTACCCCAGAGTGGAAAGAAAGTCAGTTTGCAACTACATTGCAAGGGCATGCATAGCTGGTACCTGAAGTATGACCCCCATCAGACATTGGTGGATTATAATACACTGTGTGATGACTTATTTCTAGAGTTCCACATTCCTGAGTTTGAACAGAAGAGCATCATGTGCTGAAGGAAATCTAACAAGATATGGCAGAGAGTGTGGGAGAATGGCGTGCATTTTAAAACTCTCCTATCAAAGTTATCATATGATATCCATCCATCCCAACATGCACTCATGGTTTGTCAGAGGGCTTGATCACCCTTCAGGAGGGAGCCCTTTCACATAAACCTTCCACGGATCCGTGCGAGACCTTGGAGGCTGATTTGTGCACTGAGGACGTGGGGAGCATTGACACTAGAGTGAGTCCATTTTTGGAAGCTTAGATTACTTCCATGGCTTAAAAATTAGAAAATCTTCTACGAATTCAGCTCATGAAACTCGCAGTGGTTTATGGTGCATGGATTGTGAAGTAGAGGGACACACAAAGGATAGTTTCCCTTGAAATTTGTGCACATCATGTCAGTAGATTGTGAAATCTATCACATGGAGATCATGATGCAAGTAGATGCCCATTATTATAACATATGATCTACAAGAACATTTTTGTTATTATAAGAATTGCACATCCACTACTCACGATATGAAGGATTATCGATTGATAGACCAAATCCATGATGCCATTGATCTCAGTGTGTGTCATACCAGCATTGGGAGTAGTTTTAAGGTTGAGGATCATCATTATGAAGGGTGCACGGATGTAAGAGGTTGAGGAAGAGGTTTTCGTGGGGGATTTAGAGGCCATAACAGTCACAGAGGAAGAGGTGACTTTCCCTGTGGGACCTGTTACAATTGTGGATCGACTAAACACTACAAACATGAGTGCCTTGATTTTTTGTAGTACTCATGGTGCAGGAAGAAGCACAAGTATGAAGAGTTCCATAGTTGTATGACCACATGACTAAGAATCAGAAGAAGGAAAAAGGCACGGGGATGGTGAGTGTAAAGAGGACTGACCCATAATGGATGTCGAGGGTAGTGCTTAACTCTGAGCTAGAGCCTGTTTTGGTCACTACACGTGTTGAGGCTACACATGACCTTGAGAGGAACCAAAGAAGAGGCCCCTTATCACAAGAGAAGAAGTGTTACATGGGAAATATCTTGATCCTACCCACCAGAAGGAGGTGTACCAAGAAACCATGGAGGTGATTAGGAGTTTTACAAGGAGAAAATCCAGTGTCTAGAGGAGCAATCACGCCAGTTGGAACAGAAGAAGAACATTGAGGTTCCTCAACAGGATATGGATGAGGTTAGGGAAGTGTGTTGAATGTTGTAGTAGGAGAACATTATTCCCATGTTGGGAGAATGGCTGAGGGAGAAGGTACCACATGCTAGAAGAGCATGAGAGACAAGTCTTACATGCTAACCTACCTCCTCACAACATTGATTATGACAAGGAGATCACACTGAATGCAGTTGTTGATGGGTGGCTCCTGAGTAATATATTAATTGACATAGATGTGGAGGTCAATGTACTTACTCTAGATGCATGGAATCAAATGGGGAGGCCCCCATTGCAGCCATCTTTGAATGTGTTGTACATGGCTAACAGGACAAAGGCCATGCCTCTAGGGGTGTTGAAAGGTGCATCCATTACTATTCAAGGGGAACTGTTTACTATAGACTTTGAGGTCCTAGAGCTTGTTGAGGCTAATAGTTTCCCAACATTACTTGGGTGCCCTTGGTGCTATGTAAACAATGTTGACTTGTGTTTCAATAATGGCTACATCATTTTTGAGAACAAGGAAGAGCATGTGATCATTCCACTAATTGATGGAAGGTCTTGCACCATATGTGGAGATCCATTGGGTGAAGAAGACTTAAACAAGATATATGTGTGCACCATCAGGGACCCAGAGTTCATTCATCCATCAAAGGAAGGGGTCATTCAATGGGATGATGCACAGTCCATAAGTGATACAACCAGTGTTGCTTGTGACAACTGGGCACATGGGACATACAAGTTGGTTGGAAGGCATCTGAAGGATACTGAGACTCGAGTTGTCAGAGTGTGCTCAGTTAGGTGCTTGGGAGGAAGGAAGTTACCACGGTACACTGGGGAAGCCAACCCTGATGTCTTTTTGTGTGAAATGGAGACCCAGTGGAAGTGTCAAGTGGAGAGAAGGAATATGCTTACCTATACTTTGTGTGGGACAGCAACACGTTGGTGGGTGACACATCAAGATAATATTCTAGAGTGGCATGAAGTGAGAATCAACACTCTCTGTTAGGTTTCTCCAAAGCAATGCACCATCTCAAATTTGTGACTATGATGGGAGGAAGGGATCCACCTCATGCCATGTTCAGGAGTGTGAGAAGACTTGGATGGGAGGCGTGGAAGCTTTACCCCCTTCCCTATGGGTGCATAAGTTCTATTCCACCTTACAAGGCTATGTGTGTGCATGGTATATTCATTCAAAGTTGCAACATCAGACAGGGAACTAGAAGGAGTTGATGGCAGATCTTGTTCAAACATTTGAATATCAGAGTACTAAACCATCGGTGAATGAGGTGTTGCAGGTAGTCAAGATCCTTACCTTGGGAGATAGTGCCATGGTGGAGGATAGGATTCTAGAGTTGTTAGGTGAACCAGAGTTGGGGGCATGCTTCGTGGAGGAAGAATCAGAGGAAGTACAGCTTGAGTGTGCCTTCCTAGAGAAGGAGAAAGGAAAGTTGGTCTACTTGATAGATGATGAAGAGGTGGAGAACTTGGATGTTAGCCATATAGAAGGTATTCGTGAAGTGTTAGATAATGCTGATGAGAAAGCACGCACTTACCACAAGCCATTGAAAATAAATAAGGTTAACATTGGTATGAAGGTGGAACCAAATGAAGATATTATTGGGGACTACTGGACGGACCAGGAGGTCTCAAAGATTATTAAGCTTCTGCATGAATTTTCAGGATTTGTTTCCTACATGGGTACCATGAACTTAAAGGAGTTCACCCCTCACTATGAGAAATGAGAATCAAGTTAAAGGATGGTGCGCCTCGATTTGGAAGAGACCTTACAAAATGAATCTGAATCTACGCATCAAAGTTAAGGAGGAGATTGATAAGATGATAGCATCTGGGATCATAGAATTCGTTGAAGAATCTAAATGGGTAAGCCCGATGGTCATTAGTATAAAAAAGGATGGGAGAATAAGGATTTGTTGACTATAGGGATTTGAATGCAGTATGTGTAATTGATCCTTTCCCAACCCTGTTCACTGAGGAGATCCTGGAAGGAGTAGCCAGGTGCGAGATCTATTCATTTACAGATGGGTTTTTGGGATATCACCAAGTTTGAATTGCAAAGGAAGACCAAGAGAAGACAACTTTCACCACTGAATGGGGAATTTTTTCCTATATGGTAATGCCTTTTGGACTAAAGAACGCGCTTGCTGTGTTTTCACGCATTGTAGTTGAAGCATTTCAGGACTTCATTCACAAGTTTCTTAAATTCTACCTGGATGACTAGATGGTTTACTGATTAGTAAAGGACCATTGTGAAAATCTACAGTTGATGTTTGAGAGATGTAGGAAGTTGAGCATCTCCCTAAATATTAAGAAGTGTGTTTTTTCCACTCCTTTTGGCACATTTTTGGGACACATTATTTGTAAAGAAGGCTTACTGGTAGACCCCAAAAAAATTGTTGTTATAGTGGGATTAGAGGAGCCTACCAATCAAAGTGTGGTGTGTGGGTTCCTAGGGCATATAGGCTACTATAGGAAATTTATCAAGGGATATGCCCAGATTTCATGCCCCTGGAAGAGCTATTGAAACATAAAAGTAAGTTCTATTGGGGAGAGGCGCAACAGGTGGCATTTGACATGTTGAAGGAAAATCTTACCACCATGCCCATTTTTCATTTTCCTTCTTGGGATAAACCTTTTCATGTGCATGTTGATACATCTAGTGTGGCGATTGGAGTAGTCTTAGCATAGCCTAGAGAGGGGATTGTTGATCATCCCTTGTGCTTTGCTAGTAGGAAGCTTACTCCAGCAGAACAAAATTATACCACCACAGAGCATGAGGCATTATCAATGATCTATGTGCTACAAAAGTTCAGGTAGTATTTTCTAGCAACTCCTTTTATTTTCTACATAGACCACATGGCATTAAAGTACTTGGTGAACAAGCCCATTTTGCAAGGGTGCATATGTCGTTGGATACTATTGTTTAAAGAGTTTGATTTTATGGTTGTGGTGAAACTAGGGAAAAGTAATTTGGGACCTGATCATTTGTCAAGAATTACTTTAGGTGAGGATGCACAGAGCATTGAGGATACGATGTCAGATGCACAATTATTCAGGCTGCAGCATGCGCCCTCTGACTTGGAAGATATTGTGTTGTTCCTATGAATGGGTGGGGTGCACCAGAAGGGATGAAGGAATTAGAAAGGAAGTAGTTAGCCATACGCGCCACGCCGTATATGTTAATTGGTGGAGACTTATACAAGCTAGGCCATGATGAGGTTTTGTGACGGTGCGTGCTAGAGCATGAGTGCATTGCAATCATGGAAGAGTCTCATGGTGGAATTGTAGGAGGAAACTATGTGGGGAATGTGACCACGTGCAAGATCCTTTTAGTTGGCCTTTGGTGGGAAATAGTTTACAAGGATTGTATCAAGTATTGCAAGGCATGTGACCATTTCCAGCACCTTGGTAAACCAAGGAAAAGAGATGAAATTCCATTAAGGCCTATCGCCAGTGTAGAGCCATTTGAGAAATGGGAAATTGACTTCATAGGCCCTATTTCCCCAGCTACGTGAAGGAAAGGTTCATGTTATATCATTACATGCATAGACTATCTTACACGGTGGGAAGAAGTAGCACCTATGAAGGATTGCATAGTGGTGATAATAGCTAGATTCTTGTGTGAGAATATAATCAGCAGGTATGGATGTCCATTGAGCTTAACAAGTGATAAAGGTACTCATTTCCTAAATTAGACAGTTAGAATCCTATTGGCAGAATTCATGGTGACCCATCACAAGACTACCCCTTATTATCCATAAGCTAATGGGAAAGTGGAAGTTTTTAACAAAATTTTGAGTCACACATTGACCAAGATTTGTGATGTTGGGAGACAGGACTGGGATGATAAAGTTTCTTCCATGTTATGGTCATATCAGACTACTTATAAAATATTAAACAAGGCCACACCTTTTCAATTGGTGTTTGGCATGGAGGTTGTGTTACCTATTGAATTCATGTTACCATCATTGTGTATTACGTGTGCATGAGGTTTAGCTGATGAAAAATTGCTTGAGGAAAGGATTGACAAGTTAATGCAGTTGGATGAAAGACGTACAATAGCACGATGGAGCCAGAAAATGGAAAAAGCCAGGCAGAAGGCATGACATGATAGGCACATCAAGAACAAGAAGTTTGAGGTTGGGAAGATGGTCCTATTGTATGATTCCAAGTTTCTGCACCACCTAGGGAAGCTTAAAGTACATTGGTTGGGTCCATATGTGATATCTCATATACTTGATTCAGGTGCTTGCAAGTTACAAGTGCTAGATGGAACAATGTTGCCTGGTCATTTTAATGGGAGTAGGTTGAAGACCTACTATAAATAAGTCTTCGGTGTGTTTGTAAATAAGGTAGTATTTCCATGTAGCTTAGGATTTCCCTTAATGTAATTTTCCTTTCTTGTGTTTCCCTTTAATTCATTGCTTTGCTTTATATTTTGGTTTGTTTTTTTGTGGGTGCACTTGTGCACCGGTAGCCACTTACTATCTCAAAGGGTTTTTATGTGCAGAGGACCACACATCTATTTAGTGTGGGGTGGAATGTAAAGGAGAAATTCAGAGAAGGATGCGGTAAGTGTTGGGAGAAATGTTGGTTGGTGGCCCGGGTTGTAAATTCAAAGGCATGTAGGATGGAGGAAAAGTGCATGTAGAAGAAGTGATCATGGAGAAGAATGGTGTCAAAAGGCTTTGAGAAAACCAAGTACAAGGGTAAAAAGTGTAGGAGCAACATGAGGTAGGAAAAATCAAGAACTTGGTAAAGGATATAGAGGTTGACATACTTTGGCTGGGGAGTGTGCACAAGTATTATTCTGTTGTCAAAGAAGTCTTTTACGTGCCAGAAGGTTGTGAAATTTTCACATGGTTTGCATGCGGAGGGAAAGTGCTGGAAAAAATGTGTGGAGGGATGTCACTTGGAAAAAATATGACTTTATTGCATTTGTATGTTGGTAGGTGGCATCACGGAGTTTGTGTGTAAGAAAAAAAAAAGCTATAAATAGAAGGTCGGGGTGAGTTATTCTTTTACCTTGCGTTTGTGTTAAAAATCTCTTGCAAACTAGGGCATCCTTATGAAGAAATAATTGTGGAGATTTATGTATTAGTAGAAGATTCAATGGATTTATGAACCAGAGTGGAAAGGGAGTACACATGAATGGGTGGATAAGTGTGTTTGGAGGATTCCCATGGGTGTTACACCATCTTGTGGAAGGAATGCTTTCCAGGTTAGGGTTTGTAGAGCTAGGGCACAAGATTTGGAGTTTTCGCAGAGGAGTAAAGCCACAGGACTGAGCAGAGTTAGGGAAAGAAGGAAGGAAGAGCTTACAAGGACCAGATGAGAAGAAATGACACCAAGGAAGGGATCTAATGTTTCACCAAAGAAGGGAAAGGGAAAGAGCAAAGGAAAACCCGTAGTATCAACAAGTTTTAATGAAGAATGGTACATGGAAATGCAGTACCCAGATGGCATTTTGATGGGAATGGAGTGGGTTTATCATGTGTGTAAGATGGCCATAAGATATTATAACCACATAACAAATACCACATAAAAGGAGATGGCACTGGAGTTAGTTCATCTGACTGGAGAGAGGACACATGATGATAAGCCTGTTTATGATGACTCAGTAAAAACCACGTTGGAGAAGGTCAGACTCCTGCAACTCTATGAGTTTCCCTATTTTGGTAAACCTGATAGGTTGTATCAGTGGTTGATGTCATGTGTACATGAGGATTATTTCTACTTTGTAGGAAGAAGAATGCACCTAACTGCCTAGTTAATTTCAAAGTACATTGGACTTATCTATACAGGAGAATCAATGGAGGATGATTTGGATGACAAGGACACAATAAAGGAGATATCCGTAGAGTACGAGTATAACAAGGGTTCACGCTACTTTGACATTATCAATATCACAAACCCAACTATGAAAATAGATGCACATCTACTTACCAAGATGAATGGACAGGAGTGTTGGATGCAAGTGAACAAGAGATGGTTGAACATTTGCAAGAAGATTTCAGAAGGAAAAATCTACAACCTCTCGGCCTTCATTGCGGAGGAGATTATAGATGTGGCGCGTGATTGAGATAAGATTATATATGGTAATATTATCCTTACTATTGTGTTTTGAGAGATTGGAGTGCCCAATGGGCTAAGTAGCTATGTATGGGAATATGTTGATGAGAACCCCTATCATGTGAAGAGGTTCAAATCCTACACTTGTGACTCAATGACTGCACCATACAAAGCACACTTAGAGAAGTGGTATAAGAAAATGCGCAATGCATTCAGGGTAGAATGGAGAATCCCAGAGCAACTTCCAGCCTTGGTGGATGGTGAGGCTGAGTTTTTTGTATACCAACACTTCTGCATAGGTAGATTTACTTTGAGTGATGGAACAAAAATCCCTTGGTGTAAACTACCCTTTACCTTCACAACGCAATACTTTCAAAGCACGGTCAAAAGGTTCAATGAGGTAAAGAAGTTCAGATTTGATCTAAGTGAGGTAGATCAGGATTACCTGCACTGCGCCGAAGTCTAGTCTACCCTAAGAAGCACACATATGTGGAGAAGTATGTCTCCCATGAAGTACATATGATGAAGCCAGTGTCAATTCCTATTGCAGGTAAAATAGTGGTAAGGGTGTATATCCACCTGAGGCCCAAGTTCGAGAAGGGTGCATACTTGGAGGATGATGTATCTATCTTGGAGGACCCTGCCTTGAAGAAGGGAACAAAGAGAGAAAGAGTAGAGACCACAACAAGCAGGGTGCTGAGTGTGCGTACCATTCAGACTATAGTAGCGTAGGAGTCAGGTGTAGGACCAAGTACCTACACAAGGAGGAAGAAGTCTCATGTTAAGGAAAAGATACCAGAAAAAGAAGAGTCCCCTATGTTAGATTCATCGGTGAAGAAGAATCAGAAGGTGACACGAAGCTCAGACTCTGAGGAGACAAAGAGCATGAAGGGTGATGACTCTGAGGAGGAGGATGAAGAGCACATGATGAAGGTAAGAGTCCCCCTGTTCATGATGTACATGAGTCTGGTGAAGAGAAGAATGATTATGAAGAATGTTCTCAAAATATAGGAGGAAGTGAAGAATTAGACATGTATGCTCAGAAGACCCTGACCTTGACTAGAGAACAAATAGATGACACAGTACAGAATGAGGTGGTGGGTATTATACAATAGTTGGTGGAGCACGAGGTGGAGCATAATGCTGATGAAGTGCTAAAGGAAATAGAGGAGAGTGTGAGTGTAGGGAAAGAGTATGGAAGCATGCAAAGAGATCCCATCCTGGCAGTAAGTGGCCCCAAGGTAGTGTGCATAGGTGGAAAGGGCATAGTAGCGGTGCAGGAACATGCCATGACTTACATCAATGATCCAAACAAGGTACTGTGCACATTCGTTTCTAAAGCACAGTGCCCATAGACCAACTCCTCGCTTGGTCTTCTTTTGATGAAGAGGGTGTGTACCTGTGCACAAGGAAAATGCTATCCTGGTCTTTTGAGTCCCACGTTGATGAGCTTGAGTTTGAGGTTAATAGTTATGCATTGATGAAGACACTATATGTCAAGGGATTAAACCCTCATGTGAATTCCCATCAGCTTTTGGATGAGAAAGTTTACAACGTGCTCAACAAAGTATCAGTGGAGGTGGAAGCAAGAATTTTTGGCAGAAATGATAGAATAAGAGTCTTGGAGGATGAGCTTGAGAAAAATAATGAGGAGATCATTGAGAGGGACAAGGAGATAAAAATAAAAGGAATTGATCAATGCGTAGTTAAGGCATGAGTTGAGGGATGAAAAGGTGAAGGTGTGTGAAGTCTACAAGAAGGTAGAAGTTATTTCAAATGCCATTATCTTAAAACACCTAGACCTAGCCCCTCTTAAAGAAGAAGTACCATGCACTTCTTGGAAGACTTGATGCACATACTCACCATGGAGAGGAAACCACTTACATTAGAGTTGGCAGAAGAGGTGATGATGTGCCTAGAGAAGAAGAAAAGTTGAATATTAGGGAGACAATAAGTACTTCTGAGCTCCTTACCTCAGTGAAGACATGGAGTGTAAATGGCCGAAGCTGTGTATGATAACTTGTGATAGAGATAGGGTAGTAATATATTGGTTGCTAGCCATGAGTAGGATTTGAAGGAGTTTCACAATAAAAACAAGTGCAATAGGGTAGAGTGAGATAAGATCTTGGCTGAAGTCAAGAAGAAATCAGAGGCTGATCAAAACTTTGGGTTTTAATTTAAAATAAATTGAAGGAATTATACCCCCAAGTCACTTTATGGATGACTTAGCAAGCAGATGGAAAACATCAAAGATATGTTGAAGGAGGGAGATGAGCTAATTTTTGACGAGGTTAGCATGTTAATGGGTGATTTACTTCAACATGCGCAAGGTAAGGTTGATGTTTAGGATAAAATTGAAACATCCATGAAGAGAGAATTCACATTCCTCATGTAGCAGTAGCAATATCCCTTTATTCTTCCATTTCCTTATTCAATTGTAGA
The DNA here is from genome assembly GCA_019776745.2 of Taxus chinensis. NCBI lineage: Eukaryota > Viridiplantae > Streptophyta > Pinopsida > Cupressales > Taxaceae > Taxus > Taxus chinensis. Next base: position 304,003,928 of record CM034146.1, read on the forward strand.
TTATTTCGTTTCTCCTATTCTTTATTTGTTGATGAAAGAGTAGAGTGTTTCTGAGATAACACAGTAGTGTGGGGTAATGTTGGGCCCTAAATTGAATAAGTCCCAAGGCAGAAGAGAGCATGCACACAAGGCAAGTGAGTAAGAAGGCACTCAAGGAAAAGCGCACAAGGAGAAGGGTTTCGACGTGTAAAAATAAAGGGTTTGGGGACTTAGCCACATTTTTGTTATAACAGTGTCATAGGAGAAACATGTGAGGGCCTGAGTAGGCGTGATGAATGGATAAGGTGCCATCCTAGAGCCTTGAGGTCAAGAAAATAATATTCCACATAGGGAATATTCCCAGGAGGATCATTACAGCTAGTGGAGGCCTTTGCAAGTTGGCATAAAACTCGATCGATCATGGAGGACCACATTGTCCACTTGGAATGCGCTATTATTATAGGTGAAACTATGGTGGTCAATGAGATTCTATTTAAGGGAATGCTTGGGTCTGAAATAAATAGAATTAGAGAGGCGAAAAAGTGTTGCAAGAATGTTGTTACTAGGCATATATGTATGCGCTCAACAAGGGTTGTAATGGGAAAGTATAGCTAGGATATCTGTCCATAGAGTAGTTTTGTAGGGATAATGTTATTTCATGATGTATATGGTCTGAGATGACCATGTTTGATGTAATATGGCTATTGTAAATGCTTATAAATCAATATATGGTGTCTTATTCTAGATATCTTTGTTTATGGGCATAAACCCTTGTGTTATTCATATTATTATGGATCAATTAGCTTCTTTATGCTTATTACAATGTTTATTTCCATTTATGGTACATTTATTCTTTGGTGAAATAGAAGAGTGTTTCTGGAGATGGATAACAAGTGAAGTGTGGGGTAATGTTGGGCCCTGAATTAACTATGTCCCAAGGTAGAAGGAGTACGCATGCATAAGGCAAGTGAGTAAGAATGCGCTCAAGGAAAGGTGCATGGGAGAAGAGGTTGTCACGTGAAAGTAGAAGAGGGTTTGGGGACTTAGCCACATTCTAAGGTGGTGTCACAGGAGAAACATGTGAGGGCCTGAGTAGGCATGATGAATGAAGAAGGTGCCATCCTAGATAAATACCCAAATAAAACTCATTATGCCTTGGCTATTTATGTTCTTGGCCTTTAGCTTATGAGTTTATCTTGTTTCAGATTGAATGACCGTTAATGATTCATATTATTGATTAAATGTAATATATTTATTTTATGGATAAAAGATCAGAGAACACATCCTATGCATCCAACAACATTGTGTAATCAAATTGGTGGTCTAAGCCCTTCCCCTAAGACTCTTACACCTATTTGTGTCTTGATCGAGTGTATACTATTCTGAGTGCAAGTACAATTTTCATGATCCTTGGCATTCAAACAAGCTAGTGCAAGTGACATAGATTTTCTACTTATTTTTTTCTACTCTTCCTTAATCTCTTTTACACTTTTTTATCAACCATGCTAATATTAGGAATAAATATTGCAATTTTTAATCACTTTGCAATGTATATTTATGTTATAAGTGATGCTCATATATGAATATTAGTTTCATTAGCTTTGGTGCAATCATTAGGCTATGAATGAATGCTAATTGATAGTTTGAATCTTAGAATCCCAAAATCAAATTATTTATGATGTACTCCCTAAGAAACTAGTTTCCCACATTGGATAGAAATAACAATGAACCAAAAAATTCCCTCAAAAGAATAAACATCCATTCTCCCATTGTCTTGGGCTATTTTTAAGCACATTATCATTTGGCTTCCAAGAGTAGACAAGAGAGGAAAGAAACCTTAGAGAAGGAAATCCCATGCCTGAGTTGAACTACCTATTATGCTTTCCCGTGTACACCTTTTTTCAAGAGAGGTAGATCCTTGCACATTTGATCGAGACTCTATCTAGGTTTCCCGCACTTATGTGCACCCATGACTACCTTACAAAAACATCAACACCCCATAGCGTTGTGAGAGGTGAATCAAAGTGTGACACTCTTAGAGATCAAAATATCTAGCACTAGAAGGAGGGATGATGCTAAGTCATAAACCTTTACCCTAGAAACTAGAGGAATTATTTCAAAATCAAAGTTTGTTGAAGGGGGCCTTGATATCTTAAGCCTTCCAACCCATAAGAGCCATAAACCAAACATAGGGAAATATATTATGAGGTAAACTCATTCCGTAAGTAGTTCACCTCATGCAACCTCACCCTTTGTTGCTCCCTTCACTTTCCCATAAGTCTGAAACATGGTAGTTCGGCTTGGAAATACTCATATCCGACTTTCCCTTTAGAGCAGATACCATGACTTACCCAAAAACCTAAAAAGACTATGTGAAAAGTATGCTCATGGTGAAACATGTACTATAGAAGAATACATTAGTACTAATAAGGATGGGTGTGATAGGATGATAATCATTCATGAGGATGTCACTTGGAGGTGCTTCCCCTCTTTTCTAGATGGATGAGATTACAATTGGTTTTTTAGCCTTCCACTAGGATTTATCACTTCATTCGTGGATCTTGAGATGACATTTCTTAACCATTTTTATACCCTAGTTGACTCAACCATCCTATATCATCAATTTTATATTGCACATATGGAACCAAATGAGTCTATTGGTCACTTCAATGAACACTTTCAAAGCCTTTACAAGAACTTGAAAACCCCTTACACTCAAATTGAATAAGTAGCTATTTAAATCTATTTATAAATGCTTGATCCCATTATCTTGATGTTTTTACGTAGAACTCCCCTTGTCTTGACCACTTTGGCCATTTCTTACATCTTGAACTACTCAAAATTGAATTTGAAATGAGGCCTTAAGGTATTAGTTGTGTTATAACCTTTCCTTCCTTAGGTCAACCCATAGTGCAAAACCAAACTCAACTTATCAATCACGTGCTTGTGCATAATCAACCACTACTACATAAAATTACCAATGTATAGATGCCAATTTATGCTCAATTTCCCACTCCTTTAACATCCATCCCTTCCCCCATGAACCTTCCACACAACTAGTTTGCACAATAGTCAAATAATCAACCTTTAGCATTTCCCACACCAAATCACTATACAATGGTTATCACTAATCATATTACTCCTACCCCTATACAATATTCTATGGGTAGCTTAAGAACTCTTACCTTGTTGTGTAATCATTCCAAAACTAACCTTCTTCCACACCCTCATCTTCAACATTAATTGTAGAAACAGAGAACTTACACCAAATTTTCTAAAAAGTATCAAATGATATTATAAAATTGTAAAGAAAAGGAGTGTAATTGATTCAAATCCAACCTTCAACTAGTTACCTCACATAAAACTATAACTTCCAACACAAATAAAGGAATTGAAAAATAAACCAAACAATGGGGGAATACCAATTCCTTTGGACCAAAGTACACAATAAGATAATAGCTCTAGCTACCACTCTAACTCTATTAACCTAGCATATTTAGCCTTAGATTCATGGTGTAAAGTACAAAAAACACACAAGATCATTCTAAAGTGGAATAACCAGAATTCTACATAACCTTTGACATATTCCAAAAAGATATTAACATCCTTAAGATAGTTCTTGCACCTAGAGATAGTGCAAAAAATACTGAGAATGACCTTGAGAACCTATGAGTTCTTAGGGGAAAGTGATAATGAACCAGAGGATAACTAAGAAGAGGTTCACACTTACCAACAATACCTTAGAGGAAACAATTACCTCCTCTGTAGTAAATCCTATGAGCCTCTAGCTACATCTACTCCTCCTAACTCTTTTTGAGTACCTCCTAATGCACATGCATGCAACAATCCCCTGCCTCATAAAGGTCTAAAGGATGCGCGCCATCCAAGAGGTCACCCTAATCCTATGCAACCTACCAAACAAATCCTTACTAAGTATAACATTATTGAAGAATTCTCTAGAAACAATGTCACTATCCTTATATATGAACTTCTCCACTTCAAAAACCAAAGGGACATCTTGTTCAAGACCATATTTGTATCATATGAAAAACCTGTAAGTGAAACAACTAATGCGCATGTTGCTTTGTGTACTTGGAAAATATAAAGTCTCCTCTTTTCATGCTAATAATTAGATTTTTTTGTAAAAACTTACACAACTGTTTGTTTGATTCATGAGCCTATGGAAATGTCACAATGTTTTCCATTTACAACTAGTTGGATTTACCTATTGAAAAATCAAGCCACAAAATAGTTCAATTGGACAAGAAAAAATAAATGTGGTCAAAGAACTTTCCCACATCCATATGTAGCTTACATTGGATCTATGATTCCAACAGTTCATTGATATCCAAGTGGTGGATGTCTCTGAAGTGTATGGTATGATTCTAAGTAAATATTGTTCGTACACTTTAAATGGATACATGGTGACAAAGTTTTCACATATTTGGTTGTCATGGTATGACATTGTAAATCAAACTAGGATTGATTAGGAGCCTCACATGTAGTTCATGATCATCAAGTATAATAAGGTCAATGAGATATTATTCATTAAACATGAGGCCAAAGTTTATGCTATGCAGAAGAAGGCACAATGAAAAGTAGAAATGTTATTCTTGAAGTGTGTAGACCATTGTGCCCAACCTTGTCCCATAAAAATATTAATTTAATGAGTGCATAGTCATGATAAAATTATCAAAGGAGAGAGTGTGTCTAGAAACACAAAGTTTTGAAATGATTGAATATGCATGTGTTGGTATAGTCATGAAATAAAGATGCACCAAGATTCTGAATAAAGAGATTTGTGCACAAAAAAATAAGTGGATCATGAAGCCCTCTTGCACAAATAGTCTATTAAGAGAAAAGGATGAGATTGAATTTTTCACACTACCTAATTGTTGTTATACGCATTCAAAGCCCCATCCTATGAATTCATGTGCCACTTTATTGTCTATCCTCTAGTGTGTAGAAGAGGAATCCAATACATGAATGGTTACATGAAGGGGGAGAGTATGAAGGTCGATTAGGTGGAGGCCTATACAGTTGTGGAATATGTAATTGATGATACCCCACCTGACAACTTTTTATTACTTGATGTTTCCATTATACCTTAAGATGAAACAAGATGTCCCACACAATGCATTTTGAATTCTACAAATGATTCATAGTGCACAGGGCGTGATGAACATGAAGTAGAGGAAAATTATTTTGAGTAACTCCCTCACCAGAATATAGAATTCATTGCAAATAACCCAAAACAAGATGAAATATACAAAATCTTCAACTATGTAGTCATTAAGGAAGAGAACCCTACAACTTCTAAGCTGCATAATTCAGTAATAGAAGATCACATTTTGACCATGCATTTTGATGGGTCCAAGTAATAACAAGGATCAAGTGCAAGTGTTGATCTGATCAACCCAAAATAAAAAGGTACTACACATCATTCAGAATTCAGTTCTTGTGTACTGATAATTCCATAGAACCTGAAGTGTTTATACATGGCTTGCAGTTTACTTTATAGAAAGGTGCCAAGTTTCTAATAGTATTCGAGGATTCACTATTGATTTCCAAGAAATTCAGAAGCTAGTACACTTTCCATGAATAGTACCTATATAGGTATATAATCCACGTATGGAATCTTATCGAATATTTTAATGCATTTGGAATCCATTCCATACCATACATTGACTATGTGTTGTAGATGTGCTAGCTTGCATGGATAACACCTTGGAGCCAATGTAAAATTTTAAGATTAATTGCTTCTTAGTTGAATTGGTCTTCCAACCATCCATCTCTGACAACATTGAGCATTTTCAGGTGTTTAATGATGAAAAACATATCATAGAATTTCTCTCTAACTTTGGATCTTTCAAATCATAAATTTTTTATGAAGTTGGTAGAGAGGAACTTGAATGGGATGAAGATAGAGTCATGGACTTGAAATCCAATGACATTTCCCATTACATCATAGCCTTAAATTGGATATTTGATTTGGATCATCACAAAAAGAACAAAGGAAACATCTCTCCTCTTGGAGGCGTGCAATATCATTCTTTCAACTTGGGAGACCTTGTCAATCCAAAAAATGTGTTTATCGAAGAATTTTGTACTTTGTAAGAGAAATAATACTTGGTATATACCCTCAAATTCTACAACGATGTTATTACATAAAGCTACAATGAGTTGAAAATGTTTGATCCCTCTATCCTGATGAATACCATCTCATTGAAGTCTCACGCAAATTCATTTCAGGAAGAGGCACGCCAATCCCTTTCTTAAGTCTCTTATATTAAAGGAATTACAAAAGCCACTGAATGCACATATCATATTTCCAATCCATCACTCTAGTTGGGTTGCCAACCTTGTTCCTGTTTGTAAAAAGAGTGGAGAAATTCACATATGCATGGATTTAAACAATCTGCATTTGAAAATGATAGTTACCCATTTTATGTACCTAGATGAGGTGCTACAGATTGTGAATAATGTGCAAATAATGTCTTTCCTTGATGGATACTCATAATATAATCATGTCATCGTACGTAAAGAAGACATGATCAAATTTTCCTTCCCCAAGAAGTGGGGAACATTTGCATATCAAAGGATTCCATTTGGTCTAATCATTGCTAACATTGCAGGTATTCAAAGAGATCTTCATAAAATATAACATAGAAATATTGTGATTGATTTCCTCATTAATTTATTACCTCTTCAAATAATTACACACCAATATATAGATTTTTTTAATCTTAAATACAAGGATTCCTATTCAAGCTCTTAAAAAACTCACATATATATGAGTTTGTTTCTCACACTTGAACAAGCATTGAGTTGTTGTAACAATTCAATAACAACATGAGCACACTAAATAAGTCCTAACATTCCCCCCCTTAGTGTGAACATGGGACCAGAAGCAATTGAAAATAGAATCATATGCCAATGCATACTTTTAGATTTGCATATTGCTATCTAGATCTTACTGCACATGATCACCTACTTCACCACAATGAACTTATCACTAGATGACCATACATATGAAAACTTATCCCGCTTTCACTTCTAGTAAATTCTCTTTCATCGGTGGATTGTTGAAGAAGTACGAGAGTCAAAGGATATTTGTAGTCAGATGCCCTTCTATACAATTTTTTTTTACAGTTTTACACCTTCTATGCCATATCACAACACATCAAGGAAATATACACATGGATTACACTCATGTTAATAGGAAATACCTTATGTTCTTATTTTACACACTAAAACACAAAGCAAACACATAACTAAAAAATAGAATGCCACCAATGTTGTATGCGACCTTGTCATTAGTGGTTGATGAGAGGTCACTAATTGACCTCCTTCCTCCATTTCCTCCATCTTCTAGTGTCACGTTTCTCCCTTAGGAAATTCGACATCGAAGCTCATTAGTTTCTATATTGTCATTTATTTTTGTCTCTCCCCCGCAATGTCAAAACACTTTATGTTAGGAAGTTGGGTCACACTGAAAATACGTCTATGAAGTAATTTTTTTCTAAATTTTGACAGTGATTCTCAAAATGAAGTAAAATGACGACTTTGGCCATAACTAAACAAACTATTACACTTTTGAGACTTAACAATAAGATTTAGATTTTAATATAGAGAAATGTATAATTAGAAATTAAACTTTACATTAATTTGACATTGACTAGATAGACTCAAATACAAAAAAATAACATACTAAGCACCAACTAATAGTGATTATGACATTAATTAACAATGGCCTGTCTAAAAGAAACCCTTTATTTTTTTTCTCTAAACAAGTTTTGTTGAAAGCAGGTGTCTTGATAATTTAACTCACTACAGATCGTCCACTGTGAAATTAAAGCACCTGTCCTAATATTCAAAATAAAGTCTTTTATTTTATCAAGGCAACATAGAATTGACAAGTTACCCCTTTAAACTACTTACACTTCCATTTCTTTGATGCCAAATGAATTTATTCAAAGAGCTCTGCATAAATATAACATAGAAAATATTATGATTGATTTCTTCATGAATTTATTACCTCTTCAAACAATTTCACACACACATATATTGTTGAATCCTAAATATAAAGATTTGTATTCAAGCTCTTAACAAACTCACATACACGTGAGTATGTTTCTCACACTAAAAAAAAATTGAGTTGTTGTAACAACTCAATAACAACATGAACATGCTATATAATTCCTAATAGGCACAACTTTTTCAGTACACCATGGATATAAGTTTTAAATACCTCATCGATAAATGCATTTTTTTTACATGGATAACCTCATGGTCTTCTCAAAGGAGCACACAAACCATATCAAAGATCTATTCACAATACTCTAATGATGTCTGGACCATGACATCTCCCTTAATCCAAATATATGCATCTTTGGGGTCATCGAAGGAAAACTATTAGGGCACATCATTCTGAAAAGGGAATATCTATTGATCTCAAAACGACCGAAGCTATATTGAAGGTCCCCTTCCCCAAACAGTCGGAAAGAACTCAAATCTTTATTTGTAAAGATCAATATTGTGAGAAAGTTTATCTCAAGATTTGATGAGATAGTCAGACCATTGAATTCAATGTTAAATCAAGAGGGTAATTTTGAATCCAAAGATAAAGTGTGCACCGTATTTACCAAAATCAAAGAAGAAATCACATGGGATCCTATCTTATGTAGCCACAACTATGCATCCCATTTTCATCTATGCCTTTTCCTTTTAGCACTCTTGCAAAACTATCCTAACTTAGAAGAAAGGAGAAGAAGAGAGTGACAAACCCATTACATTTATGAATTCATCCTTATGCAATGCTAAACTATGTTATTATGTCATTGATAAATAGTACTTTGCACTTGTAAGGTTGTGAAGAAGTTTAGACACAACATATTACACAATAAAGTTATTTTTATTATGTCTGATCCCATTTTCATGACTATGTTGATGTAGGACGAGTTTGGTGAGCACATGGCAAGTGGATGACCATCCTCCAAGAGTTTGAATTAGACATACATCTAATGAAAATAGTAAGATGTATGGGTTTGAGTTGTGCAATGAAAGAGGTTGATCCTAGGTTTATTTTCCAATAGTATACATTTAAATATTTTGTGTTTGATGAATGGTAACAAGGCATAGCCTATTATTTACTTCATCAAAGATGTCCTGCATACTTGAATTACACGCAATGTAAATTTGTACACTTGAAAAGTAATAAATTCATTATAAAAGTTAGCCCACTCTACTAAATAAACCATAAAGACATCTATTTCATATACCTGTCCAAAGAAGAAGCTTTCGATGTAATACATAATTTACATAAGACGCACAACACTGATAATGGGTTAGGTAATTCTAGTGCACGCCATATTTTAAGACTGGGATACTATTGGTTCAATTTTTTCAAAAAATGTGCATGCTCATGTTAGAAGTTGCCACATTTACTAGACCATCACAAAAAGATAATGTAATCCCATCATGCCCTTGTAACTTATTATTGCAGTGTGCCCCTTTGAAAATTGGGGGCTAGAGTTTGTTTGCATTATCAATGAATTCTTTATCTGGTCACAAGTTCATCCTCACTGCAACCAAGTATTGTGTGTGTTAGGTAGACACAACCATTCAAGAATTGCACAACAAACATTGTTATCATGTTCATAGAGGACCACATCATCAACAAGTTTGGTAAGCCCTTTGCACTGGTATGTGATAATGGCCCTACTTTTTCTTCCATATAATTACTTGAATGGGCGTACGATCATAAGATTATTATGATATTTTCTTCTAACTACTATCTGCAAGGAAATGGTATGTAAAATTAACTAATAAGAACTTGTTAGATGTTATCAAGAAGATTTTGGATAAAAATATGAGATATTGGCATAATCAACTCAAATATGCCCTTTGGTTAGATAGAACCCATATTAATTTTGCACTAGACACCACACCTTACTATCTTATTTATGGCCTAGACCCTATCTTTCCAGTGAACCTAAGAATTCCCACGTTCAAATTCATGCAAGAATACTTAGGGGAAGATGAAAAAATTGAGGATAGAATCATCTGCCTCATACAATTGGATGAGAAACACGATTAAGCCCTTGCTTACTTTAGTAAGCACCAAGAGGTCATCAAATGATGGTTTGAGAAGGAGACTAAGTTAAAAGCCTTCAAAATATCATATCTAGTGCTACTTTGGGATAAGACACATGAGAAGAAGGGGAACAATTTTTTTTTGAAAATATTTGGCTTGGCCCCTTGCAAATTTTAAAATTTTTAGGTGAGAACACCTTCTGACTTAGGAATCTCAATGGTGAGGACATTCCATTCCTAGCCAATGGGCACTTCTTGAATTATTATTTTTATGCGCAAGCCACTTCCTGCATGAAACCTTGATGCATTTCACTTCAGGTAAGCCCATGTCATGTACATAAATTTGAACCTCATGTTTAGGTTAGCTTTCCTTTCTGTTTGTCCTTTACTTTCATAGTTTGCTTTGGTAGTCATTAATTAACTTGTGCATTTACACATAGCCTAGTTTAGATTGTCCCTTCTCAACAAGCTCTTTATCATAAATTTTGATTCTAAAATTTCCTATTTCACTTGGTCAATTGTGGATGTTTGTTGTGTTGAGTTAAAAAATGACCTTGACAATGATTTTCCCTAACATGTGCACATTTTTCAGGAAATATGGTAAGTCATGCAATAGTTTTTGGTAAGTTACTTGACTATTTTGTGTTTTCAAGAGGAGAGCTTAATCTTTATTTAAAGTTGTCATGTGGATTTTGAAAGATTGAGGTGCTGCAAAAAAAAGCACACATTAAAATTCATGTTAATGTTTCCTTTTAGTAATATGAAAATCCAAGGAGTTATGTGTGTGCCACTTGTTCCCGCCCATCCTCTCATCTGGCTACATTGGTTCACAACCCACACATGATCTTTGAGTGTGCATTGAAAAAAAATGAAGAAAATGAATCAAACAAAATATTAAAGTGTTTCAAAAGATTTATTTTCTTAAGGGATTTTCTAGCAATCTCCACCGAGGCTATAACTACCCAACTTCCAGTGGAGCAAGGCCATAATCGAAACTAAAGGTATCTCTGTTGTGGCTATGGACACATAGCTTGTAGTAGAGAAATGCCTCAACCTTCCCCTTCCACCCATCTTATCAAAATAATAAAATACAAAAATACAATAATCCCATGTGAAAAATTACGCGCGTGTCATGAGAATTCCTTATGCTAAACATAAAATCTCAAACGCCAAGTAAAAAATCCATTTACACCCATCGAAATCTTTAAATTATTTTTGATTCAATATATCGGCTTACAAAGTTAAAGTATTAGATTATGCTCTTGTTTTGATAACACAAAATCTTCAAGTGTGCTTGACTATTTTGTTGCAGATGAACTAGAAATCCTGAGTTCAACATAATGCTCTAGAGAATTCTCTAGTAGGTTAACATTTGTGTTTGTGTTCACAACACGCTCCTAATTTCACAAGTGAAATCATGGAACCTTTGGAGCATGGCAATATTATCTATAATTACACACCCTAACTATGATCCATCTTGCGTACAATTCCTTCTTTCAACTATTTCATCCCTTGGTCATTTTTGCATAGGATCTTTCCATGATTATTTTCTCTCGTACCCTTCAAAAATATGCTTTCTTTCTTTTGTGCAAAACACTCCTGCATAATCCTTGTGTACACCCATCATTGTGTAAAATATTTCTCATGCACACATTACACAAACCCTCCACGCGATGCTTTCACCTATTTTCATTCACCATTGAATCTTCCATGTTTAGTCTATATCCATTATGCAACCTCCTTCATGTTTAAAACTAGCTTTATGCAGTCACAATTCAAGTCCAATGAACCTATTGATGCCCAGTGACACTCACTCATCCTACGACACATAAACTTGGTAGATATCCTATGTATTCCCAACACTTAGCCATTTATCGTCTGCACAATCCAAGCTAAGTACCAAAAGAATTTAAACTCACAATAAGGTCAGTCCTTGCTATGTGTTAACAATCAAACATTATGTGGTGGAGTGAATAAAAAACTGTGCACCCTTCTATGTGTTAGCAATCAAACATTGTGCGATGGACTGAATATTTTTTTTGCACCCCTCTATATGTGCACATTGATTTTATTTTTGGATACCCTTTATTGAGCTTGATCTTTGTACCAAATTTATGCCCCAAATCCTTTCACAGCTCACCTAACAACACTTTACCTTTTCTAGGATTGTTCAAATTAGGTCTCCCTAGGGTTTTGAGTATATTTTAGGGTTTTAGTGTTCACCGCCTATTTTATCTCTTTGATACACCTTTGTACACCTTATTCCAACTTGTTTAAACACTTTCACAGTTCACCCTTTTATCATCATTTTGTTATATTTTCATATTTTAGCCTCTTAATGTTCTTACTTGTTCTTGGCACAAAACAACCCTCTAACAATGTTTTTTCCTTTCTTTGGCTTTTCTTAAATACTATGATCACTCACATATCAATGTCACTTATACCTCTCTATCAAACATCTCAAACATGCAACTATTCTTTATTCAAGTCACTTTCAACCAAATTACACACTTACTCTTCTTAGGCTTCTTATGTCTCAAAACTGAAACTTGATCATATCTTTCTCCCACGTGTGATTTTACTGATAAAAACTTTACACATATTATAAATAGTATAAAGTCCCTACATCACAAGATTTACAAGAACCCACTTCATAAAACACAAATTATGATGTTTTTAGAACTTTGTCCTAAAGATGGACTATCACAAGGAAACAAGCTTCAAAAAATCATATCTCGAGTTTTATCAACTTTCAAAACCTTATTCCACTTGCAAAGGTTATGTTTTAATGAGAAGAAAATTTCATCTTTAGATAATTTTATGAGATTTTCCTCCATCAACCTCACACTACCTTCACACCAAATTTATCCTTTTTCACCAATCATTGATGCAAGAAATGGCTGTTTCATTTAAGGGTCTATTTATGATCGTAGTACCAAATGGTCGTAACTACCTGAGATGTGTACCATCTTAAGGGAGTCATTATACCACACTTAGGAAGGGACCAAACAAGGTTTGTTTATAAGGTTATAAATGTTTTGTGAGACGATGGAACCTCAAGAAATAACGGAGAGTAACTTTATAATCCTGAGTAGGGAGTTAAGCTTCTTTTTCAATAGCTTGTGGAATAACTCCCTTTATTGTGTCATGGAATGACATAGAATTAAAGTGCAAAAGCTAACATGACACAAGCTTGTATAATAAGGGATCTTATTTTTAACTCTCGATTGCATGTGTGGCTTATGTGAAGGGCCTCTTATCATGGATTGTTTTGGTTGCTTAGTGGTCATTGCAAATTTTTCACCTCCTTCGCATAGGTATAGTGTGCATTTTCGAATCATGTCAGAATGGCACACACTTGAACCTAACTGTGTGATATGAATTAATTTTGACCTTCGGATTTGAAAGAAGTGACGAGAACCAAAACATGGAAGCTAACACTTGATCGAACTCTGGAAAGCAATAAACTTCGTCTGCATAGTGGCATTGGTTGACATAATGGTTTTAACTGTGCTTCTATAAAGGTAACACTTGTAAAGTAATAAAATGCAATGCTTACTAAGTGACAATCGTAAACCTTGGGTACATTCGTTTATGTAAAGGTAAGTGTTAGTGTTCATATATCTGGTGACTAGGGCAACTGTTTTAAGTGTTGCGTCATATAATAGCAACAACTTTTTTGTCAGTTTTCGGTTACATTTTGAGAGGTGAAATTATGGGCATTACATGAATCAGATCTTATATCAAGAGGGAACAAATTATGTATCAACATTCAAAAGATAAAACAATCACCCAAATTGAAAAATAATAGAACCAACTAAGATTTAGAATCTCTTACAACAGGGGAAATTGCATAGATAATTTTTCATCTTGAAAAAATTAGTTGAAAATATACCCTTCACATTAAAAAAGTTAACCACTCCTTTCGAATTTGATACATGAATCCAACCCCTCATAACATGATTGTGCACACATCCGTTTAAAATCTCAAGAGGAGCGAGTTTGCACGCAATGGATAAATCACGCAACCCTAGGCCTTTAATTAATTTATTTGGGAAAAAAAAAGTCTCCACCTTCCTTAGTTGTCTCTCTCGCAAGGCAACCACTCAAATGAGGGGATAAAGTTTATTATTAAATATAATATTGGAGTAGCACGTGTTCACACAATCACCCCCATTATGAATGGAGCCTTCTTTATGCTAACGACAAAGACAAAGCCCTGCCTAGTCAAGGATGCCATTAAACTATTCATAAAATATTTTCATGTGGAATTTTGTACTTCATAATGGTAATATTAATGTCAAAGATCCACATGTATTTCATTCCATCAATTTTTTTTATTTTAATTTTTAGGAATTAAAAAACTTTAATGCTGAGGACTGGAAAGGCATCTATTTCAATTTCCACCACAATTTCTTGAAACTCCAAATGTTTAACCTTATCCCTTTTTAAGAATTCAGCATCTATTGAAATTTAAAATAAATAATATAATAGTTGCGTATCACTCATTTGTAGAAAGAACAAATATATTGTTGTTTTCTATCTACATATATAAATAAAGAACTTGTTTATAATATTGATTCAATAATAAACTGATAATGATTGGAAAATAATTAGAAAAGATTGGTAGGTTGAAATTATAATTGTTATGTTTTAGTTATTTTATTTTCTAGTTTTTTATAATTTAAATTATGTTGTAGATTATTATTATTTTTGGTAATTTAGATGGGATCGATAAATACCTAACATTCTAGAGTTTCAAAGAGGAAGTTTTAATACAATATAAGTGCTACTCATCAACCTCATTTAGAACTACTCACTATTGTAAATTGTTTATAACATTGATTCAATTCAATAAATTGGTAATGATTGAAAAATAATTAGAAAAGTTTAAATTGAAACTATAATTATAATTTTTATGCTGTTTTAGTTATTTTATTTTCTTATTTTTATGTTGTAGATTTTTTTTTTGGTAATTTAGATGAGATTGACAAATACCCAACATCCTAGAGTTATTTGAAAAGGGATGCTTTAATACAAGATGAGTGCTACTCATCAATCTCATTTAGAACAACGCCCCTTGGTATTGTAAATTGCTAACATTATTAATTAAAAATATCATGTGAGCTTATGGTGAAACTTGTTGAGGCGGTCAACTTTTGGAGCTTGTTTTTCATGTTAAACAAACAATGCGATTAGGTAGTGTACCCATTTATTAAAGGTGTACGTTGTTGAAAATATAATATAATATTATTGATGTTTATGAAAAGTTAAAATTGATTTATGGGACAAAATATACAATACAAAGTAAGGAATCGGGAGTGCAAAAGCAACTCCAACAAACTAAAAATTTAAATAACACACAACCCCCCCAAAATATATGAAAACAAATCACGTCTCAGAGATTTTCTTTTCCTCTATCGACAATTATGTCAGGCGTCCCTCCCTACCCCAATCTCATAATAAGGAGAATATCAAAATACAATTCGACCATGACTTTCAAACTCAAAAGGAAAATGACATTTAGGGGGTACGTTCTTATTTGTTTGTTGGGGTTAGTTGTAATTTACTATGTGGGATGGGAAGTGCATGTGCATAGGCATGCGCATTTGTATTTAAATGTTATAAGTACATTTATCCAAACCTTTTTTAATGGTAAATTGTATACCAAATTATCATTGCTTGCATGTGGTAGAGTCTCGAAAGCGACGTGACAAATGGGTGTGGAAGACCTTCAGTCAATAATACTTAACAACTATTTACTAACCTTTCGCTCATAAAAAAACAAATGTTTGCGGGCAACATACGCTTTTGTTAACAAACAATCATCACGTTTCTTTTTTTAGGGTTCGAAAAGACGTGTGCAGATTGGCCAGTTGATATTATATTAATTATTTTTAATGGCATTTGGCTAGTGGCCATCTGCAAATACACGTCAAAATCCAAAAGGAAAATTAATAATCTAAGAAGAAAGAGTTGATTTTTGGTAGGGGTGGTTGTAATTTCCTATTTTGCTTGGAATGAGTGAGCAAGTGATGAATGAATTGTTCTTGTATTATTATAATTCTAATGACAAAATCACATGGGGGCTACTTGGATGATTAGGATAAGGACAGCCTCCCGTGCTTCATTATTCTTGAATCATTATTGTGTGTTAGATATGACTTGAAAGCGCCATGGTATCAAATTTAATGTAAACTTTTCTTCTTCCTATATATAAGGTTTTCAGGGCTTCCAATTTCTTTTATCATTTTCCCCTTTTTCTTCCCAGGGCTTTGTGGTTGGGTGAGTTACAAGTCCAAGCAAGGAAAACTCTTTTGATAGGGATCCACCCTGGGGCCACACTTGAGAGCATTAGTTTCCTAATTTTCTTGGTGTGGGAAAGAGTTCTTTCATGTTTGAGATGAGTGGTGTTGAGATAGAACTGAGTTTTAACTCGTTTAGTCTCTAAAGTGGACCATTCAATACAAGAGTAAATTGAAAGATAATGTCTAACCTTAATTAAAAATAAGTTAGACAATCATGGTTTATAAATAAATGCTCCAATATTTAGATTTGACAATACATGTATATGCAATATAAAAGAATGATAGTCAATTAGGTCGCATGCTACAATACAATAAAACACAAGAAGATGAGTTGACTTGTCTTTTCTGATGTTTCGTAGAGTGTATGGATTTGGAATTAGGTCAAATAGGCTTTTCTCATTCTTAAATTGCTTCGCCTATATAATTGAGCTCCAAAACCCTCCCGTAAACTAGTGTCACATTCTAACGCTAGCATGTGGCACTTTTTTTTGTTTGGCTTTGCTATGCGGTTCCACTTCGATATGGGTCGTTTCATATCTTCTTGTAGGGTCTTTTTTACATTTTTTCTTGTTCTAGATTATCTGTGGAATAATCAAAACCCTCTTATCCTGCACTAGTACTTGAGTACATGATTAGATGACAAAAAAGAGTTTTGCGTGTTGTTGCATTAGACTTCCCTTACTGGCCAACTCTCTTAGTTGATTCTTACCAAGTGTTGCACTACATTACCCAAATGAGGGGCTTAAACTCCATGTAGTTATCCTAGTTTATGTGCAAGTGTGAATGCAAATCTAGAGTGTCATCCCCCTATCTTTGCTCTTGGGCCTCAACACTAATAGTGGGATAACTAGTTATAGTTTAGATGCACCCTTCATGCATGTTGTATAGAATGATACAATAGAATGCTTGTAGATAGATATTCGATAGACTAGATCCCCTTGAATTACCTTGACTTGTAGATACTTGTCATTTATTTTTCTAGCTTGGAAAGCTCTTGTAAGAGTTTGGACTGCTTCTAACTTGTTTAGGGCTTGTTGGTGATGTATGCTCTTGATTTAGGGAAAATTTGGATAACTTTGATAGAGATTTTGAGATGAAGATCAAGTCTGTCGTGTGATTTTCCAAGTAGGAGCTTAGAAGTTGTTAAGTGGGTAAATGAGAGTGTTAGAATTTATTTTATACCATTCAAACGGATATGATTTCACAATAAGCTTGACATAGTAACGGGAAATGAGCTAAACATAAGAAATCACATCATTTAGGATTTGTAGACACTACTGTTGAACAACATACACAATCGCATAATATTTATGTCTCAAATTCAACAGTAGTGTCTAGGAGGGCTAAACACCAAAAGTGAAGGTTTGTAAGTGCCTAACAGGAGGTATACGATATTCACACGACTACTTAAATCAGTCATGTTGGTGTCTTAACAGAAGAGTGTGAGATTGCAAAGTGCTTGCAAGTCTTAGAGAATAATAAGATAGTGTGTTTAAGCTTTGTTTCTACATACCAGTCATGACTGAGATATGAACAAAATAAATAACACGTGAAGTACCTAATTACCAAATTTGGGTTTCTACCTTTGCCATCTGTTTAAGCTAAAAAATTAAATTTGTTAGCTTTATAGGAAAACATACATGAGTGTGTAAATAGAAATTGTCTATGCTCAATTTCTTGTTTGTTTGACTGTTTGAATGGTCACAAAATGCATCCAAAAGCACAACCTACAACTAAAGAGTGTAGTCAATATATATACCAAAAATTGAAAGTGTATATATATATATATATATATATATATATATAGAGAGAGAGAGAGAGAGAGAGAGAGAGAGAGAGAGAGATTAGTAAATTAGAAGAGAGCAAGGAAGGAGTACACCTATGTGTGTTGAACCAACTCTTCCTCGTAAATGTAAAAGATCATGCCCACTTGTTAAGACATAAGGAGATGAGAGTTGTATTGACATCAAATGGATAAATGGGGTGATCAAATCCGCAATTTTAAGGAGGTTGGGGGTATAGTTCACCCAATTAAAAATGTTGAGGTAGAAAAGTAACAATAAAGTAAACTAGGAGTCTTAGGGTGCAACTAAGTCAAAACCCAAAGAAATGAGGAGCCACATTGGTCCCACAAATTTAAATGCTAAGGACATTAGGTGTCTTGTAGACCTTATAATTCCATCATATGTCAGGTATCTTATAGACCCTTTAATGTCATAGGATAGTAGGTGTCTCACGTACACTAATGTGGTTTTTCTAAACCACATCATTGTAGATGAATCTATGTTTGTAATTATTGAGCTTATTAAATTTTTGAATTATAAATTCTTAAAACAGAAATAAAAATGTGCAAAAAGATAAAGTTTTAAGTTTTAAGTGTCATAGTAGTCATGTCCCTATATATTTCCATAAAAGGAAATGAATTTTTGTAGTAATCTATATCTATGTAAGTGTAGACACTAAAATACGGTCACTTTTCCTTTTGCAATGCCAAATTTGGGTATGTTTCTTTACTAAGAAAAATGACCACATTCAGAATCCAATCAATTTATCTTGTTATAGCTTCCCTAACTTGTTTATCTTTATATTCTACTCTATCATAAATTTAAGGATTATTATCAAATCAAAGTAGTAAACAACCCCTTTACATCATGACACAAATTTTTGTTTGGCACCACAATCCTCTTATAAAAAACCATATAGTTTGTTTAGGATGCGGGGTCCAACCATGACCAACTTGGACGGTCTTTCCCCTTTGCATTCTCTGACTTTGTTTTCATTTGAATATATTCATTAGGTCATTTCATCTTCCAAGTTTTGACCTTATTAGATAATTTCACCTACAAAAGGCTATATAAGCAAGTCAATGTCACTTTATAACTCACTTAGCACTCTTACAAGCTCCTATTACAAATAACATTCTGAAAGCATTCAAAAGTCTCCTAAATCTACCCAAATAATTGCACATAAATTAGAGTGGTCTCTACTACATATATGAAGGTCAAAGAGTTTAGCTTTTTCCATTTCTATGTATGAAAAAATCATAGATCCATGTCTTAATAAGAGCAAAGTCGCTCCAAACATTGTTCAAAGGTTTCAAGAAATAAAGGGTTAGGTCACATAGTTGAGATTCACCACATCACACTATTTACACCAATAAATACATACTATATAATTATTTCACTATCTTTGTGTCAATAGATATGAGGGAAATCTAGGGAGTTGACTTAGATTTCACTCACTCTTGTACAAACACCTATGAGAACTACATGAGGCTTGATCCCACATGAGGGTATGTAATGTAACATTTGGATTGGCTCAACAAATGGGGTTGAAATTCAAGTGTATTCTAGCCTCACCACACACACATGATTTCTTCTTTTGGTTTACTAATGATTTGATAAAGGGTAATACAGGTTTATAGGGTTTCCACTTTGTTGTAGGTGATTATAGGTCAAACCAAAGTTGTACGAGAAAGAGTGACATACAACGATGGGAATTTCTAGGTAATAAAAACACTAAGTACGTTTTAGATCATAACTACCAAAGGGTTTAAGGTTGTATAACCTATGATAGAACTATATAGGTTTAGTCTGGACCACATAAATTTCTTAGGTTCCCCCTACTAAGTTTCTAGTTCCATAACTCATAACAAAGCATCTCCAGTATCTGATATTCCTTTTACACGTATCCGTGCACGCATATCTCATCAGTTATGACCTATATAGCTAAGTCTCAATATCCCCTTGTGTATTTGGGCTATTTTTAAAATCATTTTCCAATCGTTGCAAGTATCAATGAGTTATTCTGGTTATGAATGGTTAATTGTGAATTAATTAGATCATAATAATTACCTGTTATAAGCCATTACACCCTCTTTATTGTTATGCAATTCCATAACATATATTTAATTATGATGTAAACATTTTATGAACCACAACCCTTGAATTTAATCTATTTCTCAAATCCTATTAGGCCTAGGGTTTCATTCGTTTCAGTTTTCCTATGATTTCTCGAAATGCCCTTTTGGTGTAGAAATCATCTTCATCAACAACCTATTGAACATAATGAGATTTTTCCTCCTACTTGTAAGTGGCATACTCTCATGACCTCTTTTCCACCCCATGTTTCCATGTTTCCATATGTGTATGATCACACTATGCATGAGATACCTTTGAATGAAACAAAAATCACTAGTGAACATTCTTTTGATGATGATCCTAATGAAGACCACAATGTAGACCAAGAACACGTTGAACTAATATCTAATTTTCATGCTCAACTCCATGAAAATACTCATCGTATTTGGCCTCTTATCCACATTCTTCTTGCTAATAAAATTTCTTGTGATCAAGAATACAATTAGTGGTACCTCTTTGGACCATATCATCCTCCATCATCTAATGTGCAATTAATTACTATTCTTGCAACTACGATACTTATTTCATTGGGGGCATCTAATCCTCCACTTAATAATGTTTCTATGTCTATTCCTATGACCACCACCACTCCTTCATCTCCTATCTACACTCATAGTACTTCACACACTTCTTCTTGTAGTAGGTAGACTCTTGAATCCCTTATTCATACTTTGCAAGCTCAAATTCTATAATTACAACAAGGTACATTCACTTCCTCCATGCTAATATGGATTCTACTCAATTTATAATAATTCAGTCGCACCTAAAGTGGAATCCTACCCTTTTCATATTAGTTTTGTTGCTCTTAATCTTCCTTCTATGATGAAAGTTGTGATCCTAAAGAGAACCTTTGTACATTTCATGTTTCTTGTTTGGAATATTCTTCAAATGATACATTACTTACCAAGATATTCTCTCAAAGTCTCAAATATTTTTCCTTACAATGGTTTTATGATCTACCCATGCATTATGTACAAACATTCACTCCTTTGGATAACCAATTTCTTTTCTATCAAAATTCAAGACAAAATTATCTTACGCTTAAATAGATAAAATGCGATGAGGTTCTAATGGCCCCATCAGTGATTATTTTATATGCTATAAGACCATGCTTACCAAGATGAACAATATTTCAGATGATAGTGATTTAGAAGATCACCAGAAAATAAGGTGACCATTGAGTATGGATTTTACTTCATCCAAATCCATACATTCACCTATATCAGGATAAATGGCTTTCATGATGCCCCTTACATGTTGCTAAGGTACTTATATTACAGATGGTAACTTTTGGAGGTATTAAGGAAATTGGTGGCAATGTATAAGAATATTGTAGGGAAGCACAAATAAAACATCAAGTTTCTAATTAACATTTGAAGGTATGTATGCCCCGCCCTTATCAAAGCTAGATTCTTAGAGACAGAGATGGAAAAAACCACTTTGCAGGAACTCTCTCATAGGCGCAATTATGATATTAGGTGGATACTCTAGGGACATTTGGTAAATTCTTATGAGCATGAATCTCATTATGAGGAATATTGGATGGATTGTATGGATGAAGATGAATTTAGATTGAGGGACTACTCAAAGATGACCCTCACCCAGGTAGTGGACTAAAACATTTTGATTTTCCCTTAAGGACTTGAAGATGTGAAGGTCTTTGTGAGAAAGTTATATGTTGATAGAAATATATCCTCATAGCCTATCCCAAGTGTGGACTGGATGAGACAAGAGTGTAATTCATTGCATATTAGGACAACACATGTCATTAAGATGATCCTAGTATGGTTAAACAAGAAAGGGATTAACTTGACCTTGTAAAACGCATTATCTTTGAGAGATTATAGGTAAATTGGGATCATAAAGGATGGACTTCCCCCTTTCAAGAAGGAAGATGTAACTTTAGACCCCCTGAAGGGAAAGCCCCCATATTTTTTAATCACAGGGCCAACTTTAAGAGCTATAGACGAATTCAATGGAGAAACTAGAAAGATAGGGACTCATATGTCAAAATTGATACATATGGCTAAGAAATTACTATGGAAAACCATGCAGGATTCCCTAGTCATTCTAGCCACACCCATCCAAGAAATCCCACATCCAATCTCAAGGAAGAAGGAATATGTGGAAAAGGAAACCACTTAGGTTATTGTAAGTCACCTCCTCAAAAGAATAATCTAACAAAGGGAAGTGTATGAGGGGAATAATTTCCTTTAGACGATCAAGGGTAGATCCAACATTTTATACTATCCAAGAGGAAGAGGAGGGTGGACTTGTGACCTTACACTTTGTGAGGTCCAAAATAACAAAGGTGACAATACCTACAATGGAGGCAACTAAAAGTGCAATATCTCATAGGACAAATTTGGTGATTCAAACACCTACTCTTACCTCTCAAACTCTAGCTGTAGTACTCATCCCCCCACCTCCTATGCAACATTAGGAATGTTCTAATATGCCTACACAAGAGATCTCTTTCACTATTCTTATAAAGAAAATTCAGGGATAAGAATCCCTAGGGAAAGAGAGAATAGAAGTACGAGACCCATCTATGAAACAAACATTTAATAAATTACTACATGGGTGGGACCAAGATGTTAGATCTAATCTCCCCCATGAAACCACACATGATACATCAGTTGGGGAAAAGGAAGAATACCTATCATCACATGAAACACCAGCCACATACAAGGTTGAGGTGGAGAAAAATATTGAAGAGGGATTTGTTGCATGAGGATTTGGTAAATCCCATGTTGACGAGGTATCATCTATTGAGATTGAACAATCAAGTTTCAGGGAACCTACTCAGCCAACCTTAGAGGTGGTTGAGAAGTAAATTACAACTCATGATGTTGTAGAATAATAAGATCAACATCAAGAGCAACCACAATCCAATAGTGCTAAGGAATATTCTCTATATAGTGTCACATCCCACATTTTCATTTCGTGTTGTCACAAAATTGATTTATTTAACGTAAAGTGGGTCACGAGAGCTTGGGGATAGGAAACATTACTCGATTGGTGTCATAGCTAATCATACGTATGTATACCCTGGAAAGGATATACATACTTACGCATAGTTGTAAACCCAACCATGTAACGACGTTTGTCACCAATCACATGTGAAATGCTTCACATTAATGACTTATTTTTCTTTCTTGGTTATTAGAGTTACTTTACCTTACTGCGTGTTTGTTGTGATTTCGATGTTTTGGTATACTATTTGATTGTTTTACATGTTATGGATAATCTATTTCATCTTGTTGCTGGAAATAATGAATCACCAAGTATGATTTAATCTATACATAGTTGTAATGTATTATTTCCAAAATTGGAAATAAAGATGATTTTTTAAAAATATACTAACTTTCTTTTGACATTATGATGATCATTGATCATACAACGAAAATATGGTCTTCAAATGGAACAAGTAAAGATTGGAATCGTCAAGGTAAGGGTTAAGAGGTTGACCTAAGGATCATTTATTAATAATAAAATTATATTGCTTAAGAGACCTGGAATATGGTAGTGTTATAAGACAAATTGTATTGGTCTTCTTATATACCTAACATATTTTTAAATTTTTTTGACTATAGCACTTATAAAGTTTTATTTTGATTGATTGATTGATTTATCACACCATGCATTGATCAAAACTTAATGGTTTTACAAATTTCCTTTGACCAATCAATACCCCATTTGCATTGGGTGATTGAGATTAACAAAGGCTAAGTTGATTGGCATGTTATGGCTTAAATTTCTTTGTTAACACTCCATTGGTTGGGTAAATGAAATGGTTAATATGGTAATCTTATTTTTTTGGTTTATTATTAAGGCTAGTATTATGGTCTTAGACCATATACTATTGACTTCCCTTATGTTTTGGTAATCCATATGGTCATAGACCATACTCATTGTCTTTTTGATTAGAGAATAGCAATATAGTTTTGACCATATTCGAATGACAATTGTTTGTTTAATGGTTTAATTATTCATTTAACTACCCATGCAAGTGACTAAGGTTGTGTTTAATTTCATCTTCAACCGATCAATTGACCACCACTAGTTGGTTTTGTAGGGAACTAGTTGATTAGTGGTGGCAATTAATAGACTAGCTACTATGTGGCACTTGTTAAACTAGAAGGCATTTAATTCTCTCAAGAAACTCGAGAATATTCCTCTGGAAGATACCTTGCATGCAAAATTGGTAATCCATTTTTTATTGTTGGTTGTTTTGTGAAATACTTTACTTTGGCCATTCGAACATCCACTTTTGTGGCCATTTGCATGTGCATTTTGAACTATTATTTCTCGTTGATATTTTTTTGGAAAAATAATGGAAGACTTATCCATTTATATGGACTATTTAGAATGGTTTATTTGGTTGTCATTGTTTGAATCTGTATCGCATTATTTGGTGTTTTGTGGAGGAAGTACAATTGAGATTATAGTTTTTCTTGTTTGTTGTTCAAAGGGAGGTTGTAAATACGTTTTCTAGAACTCCATCTTTCACAGGCATGGTTATACTTCTCTTTGTCTTGTTATTTCAATTTGAAATGGTAGAACAAATTTTGTTTGAACTTTTATATTACTGTTGATGGTGTTATCATTTTTGTGTTGCACAAATTTATAGATCTTGAACTAGGTTGCCTTCTTTATTTGGTTGCTTGGTATATTTTGATTTTTGGAGTTTTAGTAAGGGATTATTGGTCCCTGAGCTTGTATGAGGTATGTGAATTCATTTTTTTAATACCCCTACTCGAAATAAGAGGTGGGTATTGTTTAATTTGGGTTGATTTAACCGAGGTATAGATTTTAGTTTGAATTAACTGACTTCTTGAATAAAATTTGTGTTACTAAATATCACCTTAACTTTTATTCGTTGTTGAGATTCGTGAGCCCTATGCGATCTTCCTGTTATGGACATGCTTTTCCTTTGTTGGTTGATGTTGTGAAAGGAGGTATATGTAGGAAAGTTTTTAATCTCTGTCTTATCAAGCCTATAATGGTCTTAGAATGTGAATAGTTTGAGTAAAATTTGTACTGTGATCTTTGGGTTAGTTGGTTGAACCTCATTAGTCCCATAACAATATATTCTCCTTGAAATTTTACTTGTAAATTTTTTTTATGGTTGCATTTTAAGGATTTAAGATTGTTTTCTTAAACTCTGCCTACGTGTAACTAGTAGATATCTTCTTTGGAGGAAGGAAGACATGTTTATCATTGAGACTGATAAATGAAATTTGTCTCATATAGCTATTTTTAGTAATGTTGTAGTTTGAAAACATGCATAAAGACCCTGTAGGGTGTGTGATTAAGTTATTACTTGTCCATTTGACTAAGATAATGGTTACATCATTTTTATGATCATCACAGCTTGTAAGGATGGCACAAGTTGTATGCACAATAGGGAAGTTGTTTATTGATTCTTTGCATGGTAAACCCCTGACTGTGTGCTTAGATAAAGTGGAAGAAATATGTACAAATGTGTTTTACCATAACTATAACATTAGTTAGCTTGGTAATAAACTATTGATTTTTGAAAATCATGCTGCGGAAATTACTTTCTAGTTTAAATTTGAAACTTGGAAGCTTGGGTTATGAAGGAAAATCTTGTCTTCATCTTTCTATTTGGTTTTTTTGGAAAATGGTAAATATGGGAATTTTGAGAGGACCTGCATCCTTTTACAAAAGGCCCTGAAGGTGAGATAAAACAATGAAGCAAAGAAATAAATAAATCCCAAAGGCCTCGAAAGGAAAGAAGCCACAAAGGTACAAAACAAACGAAACAAAATACAAAGAGGCAACTGTAGTTGCAAAAAAGAAGTAAAACCTCAAGAAGCCAGCAAGGGCAGTTTACCATGTGAGCATAGTCTCATTTTAATAAAAGGAGATCCTTTCTTTTTTATATTAACTATTTTCCAACCATCACTTCTATTAGGATCCGTATTTTCAACTAAGTGGATAGGAGATCAAAAAATCCTCCTTTTTTTCAACATTTTTCTCCTCCTTCAATGAAGTGTTTTTAATTCATCCAGAATTTGTACCCGAGGGGGACATTAACACCAGTGGAGGGGGAACAAGAATCTCAACTGGAAGTTGATTCTCCCCTTCATTGAATTCTGGATCTTCCCGAACATCTTCCATCAAATCTTCTGAAGAGGAATCTAAGTCATTCCCAACCACCAAAGGCTTGGTTGGGAATCCTTCCACCAAGAAATATTTATTTCACTTTTAGCTTCACCTTTTAGCAGTTGCAAGAAAGGTGTCCCAATGCAAAACATTTTCTACATCTAAAGGGAAAGCATTCATAATCCAGTGATTGAGTCCAAATCCTATCCAAAATTTTGAGTTCAATGGAAACAGGAAGCTCAAGAGAGGTATCCAGATCCACAAAAAATATGGGCATAGGTCATGTGAGTGTAAAGTTTAGTTTTTGAATCGATGGACAAGAACTTTCCCAAAGCATTACCAATGGAAGTCAAACTCTCCTCCCCAAAAACTGAAGTGGAGGATGAGGTAAAGGGACCCATACAGGCTTGACGTTGAATGTTGCAGTGAGAGGGTTGAAAGATGGGAACCAAGGTTTTATCAGTAAGTGATGGTTCTATAGTTCCGAAAGATTGGAAAAGATAATGTCTCTGTCATCAACAATATCCAAAACCATGATAAAAAGACCCCTGGCATAGGAGTAGATGTCAACTCTACCTTTCAAGAGAGTTCGTCGGGATGAAGAGATCTAATAATGCAACAACTATAACCCAAGCCAAAGGTCATTGAAGTGACATATCAGCCCATAAATAGAGAAAAAATATTTCGCTCGAATCACAGAATCCCTAAAAGAAACCGAAGGGAAAATTTTACCAACACAAATTGGTTTAGAAGGAAATGAGGATGAAGTCGCAGCCTGCAGGAAATATCGAGAGGGTTGAGGAAATACCCCAAGCAAGCTCTCCTCCCTAGACACAAATCCATCTGCAGCAACGCTTCTAAAACCACAACCATTCATGCCAAAACCAGAGTCAACAACCAAACCGCTATCTTGGTGAATAAAGCCATAGTCAACCACCCCTCTGTCATAGCTAGGAAAAACAATGCTCAGGTTAGGAGACATGAAAGAGCGGGGAGAGGGCGGAGCCATATTTGCATGAGATTAGCATTCATCTTTCTGTTTGGTTATTATCAAGCAAGTTATATATTGATTATTGTGAATTATGTATCATAACATTATTTAGTTGTTGGATAAAAATAAATTGGGTTCAAGTGGATGTGTCTTATGCAAAAGGCATAATTCTATATTGAGCTATAATGAATTAGGAATGTATACAATTTATTGAAGTAAGGAGCTTGGTTAATAGATGTAGATAATTTTATCTTAGCTTACATGTTTGATATAAATGATACTTGATTTATTACCATTAAATCAAGCAAGTTGATGTTCAATTAATGAAATAAATAGACAAAGAGTTGTGTAATCTATGCCAGTTCGATGAACTGACCATGTATATCATTATTTTTTCTTGTAGATAACATGATGGATTATTTATTATGAGGATTTAATTGGATTGATTATATGCATGATCGTCATGCAATGAATTTGTCTATCTAATTATAAATATTGAATTATTAAGTATCCAGATTGGATTATGTAAATATTGTTAAGTGAAATATGATTCCGCAAAGTCACAAATGGAAGTTGGCCAATTGTATCATTCTAAAATTATTGTAATAATTTTTTAATAAGGAATTATCCTTAATAAGTTCAATAAATACTTTTATTGTTTGACTACCTCTTGTGAGTTATATTAATGATTTACGTTGTTCATAACAATGGATTGTACTATGATACTAATTATGAAAAATTGTACTTGATTAAATTATTACACTTTATGATAGTAATTAATCTAAGTTATTAAATGGTAATTATTACAATTATATTAGTGACATCATCAATTAAATGTTTAATTAAAGGAAATAAACAAATAACATTGTTTTGGACAACAATATAGAGTTGTGAAATAAATACATTTCTTAGACTCGGTCATAAGGAGACTGATTAAATAATGGAATCATTATTTAGTAAAACCTTAATAGCTTGTGGATGACTAGTTGTACCTTTACGACAATAACTTATATTACAAGACATTGATGTTAAAGTACAATACTTTGAATAAGTTATTATTATGAAACGTGAATGAATACATTTCTTTCTATCATATATATTAAAACTTTTCTTAAAAATAATATAACACTTCTTGTTGAGCAGATAAAGTATGATACTTAGCAGAAGGCACACAAAAGCTTTGTGTGTGAGAACAGGGTGTGTTCAAAGGCGCGGAAGGATAGGGAAGGACACTCGCTTGTAAAATGCAAGGGTAAATTCATGGGGCTTATCCATTTTCACGTGTATGGGATAATTTATGGAGATAGCATGCAAAGCACACAAACTGGATAAAGACTTACGCGACGCACATAGGATATTTTTGGAAGATTGTGACTACTAAGTGACTTTGTATGGATTCAAGTTATTAATAGAAGTTATTACTATCCAGTTAACGAGAAGAGATCTAGTATTATCACACTTGCATGTGTGTCTATTATTGTAAATGTGCATGGCTATTTTTCAACATGTAACCTATTTTGGGAATTATGTAAGTAGTAAAGTAAAATTCCTCACCCATATAAATATGTAGTGATATACATAGTATAAGAGGACTGGATTTAAGTTATTATGAAGTTCTCCTACCAGATCTGATGCGCGCATGAGCTTATGATACTATTTATTGTAAGAAGCTTCTATGTATTTATTATGTTTAATATAATGAATTTTATTGACTAAATCAAGGTGTTAATCATGAGTGTACAAACTACTTCTTGCATGGTTGAATTCATTGTGGATATTATTTAAATATGTTACTCCTTAGATCTAGATCCTGGAATATGCTCTATAGAATGTTATGTTATTTATGGATCTAAATGCATTAAATATTCCGTCATGTCTAACATCCTACACAAGCAACCCTAAATAGGGGCCTGGTACCTTTGCGCACACTTCGGATGAGCGCTCATTCTAGGTTAAGTGTTGTGCCAACACACATAGGTTATTTTTGGTAAATTCTAGGTTACATCATTGGTTTCATGTTTCCGGGACATCTTTTTCAGTTTTTTTCAGGATGGTTCGTGATGGAGACATATCTGGTTGACCCTAGAAAGTGTTGAGGAGTGGATACATGATCTAGAAGAATAATATGCACATGGAGGTTCAACATCAAATCTGATTTTAATGCACACATATGGATGGAACAGAATCTGTATGATAGTTTATATGAGATCTTCCTCATTATTTTTCTGGTAGAAATGTACGAGCGGCTAGTTGCTTATGCGTCTACAAGGGATTATAGGTATTGTGCACTTTGTTTCGACGTAAGAAGACTTACAAGCCCTTTATGATGTTTATCTGATTTGGACATGCGTTGTGGATACTTAGGTTTTGTGGTTTTCTAAATAGTTATATTTTGGAGTGACTCAATATCCACTTATTGTTTCCCAGAGGTAGCGGAATTCCTTTTTTTATGATATCCCATGGGAGCTTACTTGCAAGGAATTCCATTAGCAGATCAAAATTTTTATGGTAACCCTGAACTTGGAAAGAAATCTAATGGATAACTAAATCCCACCACATGCGTGAGCACAAGAGAAGGTTTGGTGAAAGATGGAAAACATAGTGGCAATTTAAATATAGAGAGAAGAAAGGTGGCTTAAGTATAATGAGGTGCACGAGAGGGAGATAGAGAAGCAGCAAGATGTTATAGAGTGAATGGCATTGAGGAGATAGATGGTTCAAAAATGATTTGGAGCTCACATAGAAGGCATAAAGCCAGAGCATCAGGAACTCCTCCATTTGGGAAAGCATGATAGGGAACCCCCCTTGGCCTCACATGGAAGTGCACCAATAGAGACAACTTGGGCCATGGGCGCGCATCTGAATCTACCTAGAAACCTAGACCTTGCAGCTTGGTCTTCTAGTATCTAGTACGAAAAATATTCAACAAGCTAATTTAGGTAGTGGGAGAGTAGGGAGTAAGTCACATAACAAGTACATCGATGGTAGGGCAAATGTCTTCATTGTTGTTTGGGGGGTACCTTTTCAGGTGCATCATCCACACAGAATTCAAGCGCGTGCAAAATTTTAGGACTCACATCTGGGAGTGGTAACACTTCGCAGAGTGTAGGGGTTTAGTTCAATACTAATGTTGGGACACAGGGAAGTACATCCATTGGTCCACTTCCGGCTATAGGTGGAGGATCAAGAGGTATAGGTGGTTCTAGTTCTGGTGGATCTGGTGGTTCTAGAGGAAGAGGAAACATAGGAGGTTCTGGATCAGGTGGGCAAGGTCCACACCAACCCCAAAATATTTACATGGAGATGTCTCTTTGTTTTCCAAAATATATGGGCATAGAAGATGTTGCTGAACACGTGCACGTGTGTGAAATATTGTGGCACGCAAAGGGAATCACGACTTGTGAGCGTAGTGCAAGTCAATTTTCCACTACGTTATAAGTACGTACAGATAATTGGTACATAAAGTTTGACCCTAATCAGACTTGCGTAGATTATGCAGCATTAAAATATGATTTCCTTAAAGAGTTTCACATCCCTGAGTTCGAGTAGAAGAGTATAAGTGTGCTGAAGGATACCAAGAAAGGCACTACTGAGAGTGTCAGGGAGTATGATTCCCATTTCAAAATGCTTTTATCTAAGATTTCTTATGATATTCACACAAGCCAACATGCATAATGGTTTAGTTGGAGGTCTAATTACACCTTTTAGAAGGGATGTTATCACATAAGACATACACTTTGATCCATGTGAAGCACTTGAAGAAGATTTATGTGCTGAGGCAGTTCGAGAAGCATAGGACACTGGAGTCAGTCCATTCTTGGAAGTACAGATTACTAGCTATGGAAAAGCAGTTTGAGAAACTATCAGTGAACTTAGCACATGAGACACACATGGGATTTGGTGCATACAGATTGTGAAGTTGGAAGGTCACACAAAGGATAGTTCATCCTTGCGCGGATCAGTAGACGTTCATTGTCTACTAGACTAGGTGAGATATGTCATTTGAACCATGATACTAACCACTACCCATTATTGTAACGTGCCATAATAAGGAAGAATGCATCCTGACTAGTTGGTAATATTTGTCAGTATCCAGCAGACTCACTGGTACGCGGGAAGGACTACGCATATGGTTGATTGGTCACAGATATAATGATGTTATAGATATTGGTGTGAATGACAGATAGGAAAGTCTCATTTCTATAACTCTAAAGGAAAGAATGAGCATCAAGATCGAGATCACATTCAGGCACACTATGATTGAAATGACAGGTGTTTTGAAGGCAGTCGTGGCAGAGGTCAAGGATATCATGGTGGATTCAAAGGATGAGGTCACTTGGTGGTGGATGAGGCGATTTTCCTTACAAGGTTGGAACATGTTATATGTGCAAATCTCCCGACCACTACAAGAGCTCGAAATGTCCTTAGAATATTACTTGTTCCTTTTGTGGAAATAATCATAGCTATGAAGAATGCCTAGAATTATACGAGAATCTTAGTAAGTAGGCATAAATAAGAAAAAAAAGGTGTGGGTCGATGGTTAGGATACAGTGCGCTAATGGAAAATCAGTGGATACCCAAGTTATTTGAACCAGAATGATTGAGGGTATTGCCTATAAAGATCACTACCCGTGCTGAAGCATGACGCTCATTGCCAAAGAAGCAGTGCAACAAAATCCTACCATCACTAAGGAGGAGGTTCTACATGCACGGTACCTAGATCCTATCCATCAAAAGGAGTTGTATTCAGAAACCATGGAGGTACTCAAAAATATTCAGGGTGAAATACAATATTTAAAGGAGAAATCACAAAATATGGAACAAAAGAAAGTAGCAGAGATGATCAAATATGATATTGATGACTTGAATCTGAAGTGTCCAAAATCATGAGTTACTAGGAGAATATCATTCTTATTATTAGGGAATTGGCTAAAGGGAAAACTACGTTCACACGTAAGTATTGAGACTAGACAACAGATCCTGCATGTAAATCTACCTCCCCATAGCTTATACTAGGACAAGGAAATCACTCTGAATGTTGTTATGTGATGGATGGATTTTGAGTAATATATTGATTGATACATGCGCACAAAAGTCTGGAATGTTCTTACTTTAGATGCATGAGTACAGATGGGGAGACCCCCATTGCAGCCATCTAAATGAATATTGTTAGATTCATATGGCTAACTGAACTAAGGCCACTCCCTGTTGATAGTGTTACAAGATGCATCCATTACCATACAGAGGAGCCAATTTCACTAGGTATTTTGAGGTTTTAGCACTTTACAGAAGTAGATAGATTCTCCGAGTATCATCATCTTAGGATTGAACTTGGAGGACTAGGAAAATACTAGTTTTATCTTTGGTTAATGGGGAAGTTTTGCCTATACTGCAATTCCTTTTGGTCTAAAAATTATGCCTGATGTTATTTTCGTGCATAGTTGTCAGACGCGTTCAAATATTTTATTCACAACTTCTTATAGGTTGAACCTTTAAATGACTGGACGGTGTATGGAATTACTTGAACCGGATCTATGTGTATGCAATTCAAGTCTTAGATGTCCTTGAAATATTCCACCAGGTAAGGCATCTCTTTAAACATCAAGAAATGTATATTTGGTACACCATTTGGCACACTATTAAGGCACATCATACTACAAGGAAGGTTTTTTGGTTGATCCAGCTAAGATGTTGCAGTCACTTATCAGTCCTAGAAGAGCCTATGAAGTCAAGAAGCACAGGTTTGCAGATTCAATAGGTCACACTGGGTATTATAGAGAATAATTATTACAACTTGGTATGCTAAGGTTATCACACCCTTGGAAGCAGTTGTTAAAAGGAAAAATGGGACATTCTACTAGGGGAGAACCATAACAACGCACATTCGAGACATTAAAGGAAAAAATTACTACATCACCTATTATGTGCTTTCCTTCATGGGACCAACCATTTCATGTACATGTGGATGCTTCTAGCACGGCCATTGGTGCGGTATTGGCTCAGTCATGGAGAAGGTATTATAGATTAACCTATCTGTTTTTGTTAGTAGAAAGTTGACTCCCGCAGAGAAGAATTATACAACTACAGAGCACAAATATTTGTCAATGATCTATGCGCTACATAAATTTAGACAGTACCTACTAGTAGCACCATTTGTATTCTATACCGACCACACAACATTGAAATATTTGGAAAACAATCCCGTTTTACAGGGGCTGCATATGTCGATGTGGTACTCTTATTCTAAAAATTTGATTTTACAGTTGCGGTAAAACTAGGGAAAAGTAATTATGGACCGTACCATTTATCTAGAATATAGTTAGGAGATGAGGCACACAAGCAATTGAATATACCATTCCTGATGCACAATTATATAGGTTATAATGCGCACCATTGGAATTAGAGGACATTTTTGTCTTTCTACTTATAGGTGTGGCACCAGAAGGAATGAAATCCTTAGAGAAGAAACAACTTTCCATTCACGTGGCACCATTTATGTTGATTAGTGGTGACTTATACAAGCTAGACCGAGATGAAGTATTGTGCCGATGTGTACTGAAACATGAGTGCACATATATCATGGAAGAGGCTCATGGTGGTATTGCAGGTGGGCACTATGCAAGTGACACCACTACACACAAGATTCTACTCATTGGATTATGGTAGGAGACCCTGTATAAAGATTGTAAGGCATATTACAAGGTTTGTGATCACTTTCAGCACCTTAGCAAACTGGGACAAACAGATAAAATTCCTTTAAGACCTATTCCTAGTGTAGAACCATTTCAGAAATGGGCTATACATTTTTTGGGTCCTATTTCACCAGCCGTGCGTAGGACTGGATCGTGTTATATCATCACTTGTATAGATTATCTAACAAGGTGGGAAAAAGCAACACCTACAAAGGACTGTACAACAGTTACAATATCTAGGTTTATATGGGAAAATATTGTTAAAAGGTATTGATGCCCGTTGAGTTTGACAAGTGATATGGGCACACATTTTTTGAATAAGAAAATTAGAATTCTGTTGGATGAGTTCATGATTTCACACCATAAGACTACATCATATCATCCTCAGGAAAATGAGACTGTTGAGGCTTTCAACAAGATTTTGAGCCAGACATTGACAAAAATTTGTGATGTTGGAAGAAAAGATTGGGATGATAAAGTTTAGGTCAGTGCATTGGGCATGTATAGAATGACCTACAAGCAGTTAAATAAGGCCACACCATTTCAATTGGTGTTTGGCACAGAAGCAGTTCTTCCTATGAAATTCATGTTACCTTCTTTGTGTATTGTGCACGCTGGGGGTCTAGCTAATGAACAAACATTAGAAGAAAGAATTGAACAGTTGAATAAGTTGGATGTGTGATGAGAAATAGCATGTTGGAGTCAGAAGTAATAATAAGCTAGGCAGAAAGCATGACATGACAGACACATCAGGGACAAAAAGCTTAAGATAGGATAGATGGTGCTTCTTTATGATTCTAAGTTTCTATGCCATCCAGGAAAACTTAAATTACATTGGTTAAGACCATATGCTATCACTTACATACTTGAAATAGGAGCTTGTCAATTAGAAGCACTTGATGGAATATGGTTACCTGGTTACTTCAACAGGAGTAGGCTGAAGCCCTATTATAAATAAGTCTTCTTGGTGTTTGTAATAAGGCAGTGTTGCCATTTAGATTAGGTTTTCAGTTATGTATTCCTTTAATGTATTTCCTCCTTCATTGCTAAGCTTTGTCAATTTAGTTGGTGTTTTGTGAAATAAGCATGTTTGCATGCTAGAAGCTAAATAATATTTACTGTATTTTTATGTGCACAAGACTGCACATACCATTTGTGTGGGATGGTTATTGAAAAATGGGTATACATGAGGAACAAACTGCTATGAGTGTTATTTAAGTTTGGAGAGTTGGTGGATAGAAGATTGCTTCCAAATAAGGACCATAGATGGAGATAAATGAAGGAACATTATAACATGAGGTAAGCGGTGGTCATGGAGACTACCAAGAGAAGGCACAGTGGTGAGGAACTCAGGTCGCATTGAAAGCATGTTGAAGAGAAGTTTGTAGCTAAAAGGTAGGAAGCATTCGCTAAAAGGTTATAAGCTGAGGCATGAAGATGTATCGTGTGAACAGAAATTGTGAAAATGGTCAATTAATGAGAGGATTCTTGGTAGGTGAAGGAGTAATAAATGCACTAAATTTTTTGAAAATCTATATAAGGATGGGATGTGAGTTCATTTTTACCGTTGTAATCGCAAAAATTTGAATGAGCTAAGTGCAAAAACGATTTGAGTGAATCGTGTTGAGGTGTGGAGAGTGTGAAACCAGACGTGGAGAGAATATTTGTGTGTAGGAGAAGCTTACGTCCCCATTGGTAAAGGGTTTGAGTGAAGCATAATGTTGCAAAATAGCTAGGGCATGTGATTTCAACTAGGGCATGTAGATTCAATGCTAGGGTTTGGAATTGCTGTTACAGAAGATAGAAGGCAAGCATTTGCACACTACAGAGGATAGAAAGTTGTGATTTACAGATGGCACCAAAGAAAGCACCTGCCATAGGAGCCAAGGGAAAGAAGAAAGTGGAAGCAGAGGTTGAAATTGATCCCGAGAGTAATTTCTCAGAGATGTAATACCCAGAAGGCATGATAGTGGGACAAGAATGGGATTCTCACGTCTGTAAGTGCAAGATAAGTGATTACAACCACCACACATTGGATAATAAAAAGGAATTAGATGTGTTGTTGAGTACAAAGACAAACAAGAACACAACAGAGGACATGCCATTACATGATGATGTTGAAGAGAATTTGTTAAAGCTCATTGGAGTCTACCAGTTGTATGAGCTCCCATATTTCAGAAAGTATGAACCTTTGTACCAGTGGTTGATGAGCAGAGTACATGAAGAATTTTTCTATTTCATTGGATGAAGGGTAAGGATTACAGCCGCATTGATTTCAACAATAACAGGATTAAAGGGCACAAGAGTGGATCTGGATAGTGACTTGATATATAAAGCAAAAATCCTAGAGACGTGGAAGGAGTTAGGGTATACCAAGGGTCTGTGTGGAATGGATATCAAAAAATTGAAGAAGTACCCACTGGTACAGGTAGTTGCACATCTAGTGACCAAATTGAATGATCAAGAGAGATGGTCATAGGTGAATACAATGTGGCTACACATTGCAAGGAGAATGTCATAGGGAATAATTTACAACATATCGGGCTATATTACAGAGACTATCATCAAGGAAGCTTGCACATATGAGAAAATCAATTTCGGTGCTATCCTATTTTCCCTTGTATTTATGGAGATCAAAGTGCTTGATTTGCCAAAGAACAATATCCGGGAGTATCCCATGCAAAACAAGTCCCTTGTGGAAATATTTGACAAGTACTTATGTGAAGGGTCAATGAGTGGGCCATTCAAGAAGAGGGTGGAGATGTGCTATGATCACTTCTGAGTGGCATTTGAAGAGGAATGACACATCCCTAAGGAGTTACCTTCAGTGGTGGGGAAGGTAGTCCAACTAAAGGTTTACCAACAATTTTGCATCACATGATTTTCAATGAAGGATGGGACTTGGAGCCCCTGGTGTAAACTATTGTATGCCTTCATAGTGTGCTACTTCTAGGCATCAGTCCACCATTTTATTGATGTGCACGCCTCCTAAAAAATTGTTGTAGATAAGGTAGACTGTGACTACCACATGCTGAGGAAGACGTATGTATATCCAGGTCAGACTGCCTATATTGAGAGGCTAATTTCAGACATGATAAGCATGAATCCTATGAGTTTGTTGATTAGAGATAGTGGAGCCATGCTTATATACCTTTAGCTTAAGCCTAAGTTGGAGGGTAACAAGTATGTAGAGAATGAGTTCGTGCTCTCAGGGCCGCCTAAGGGAAATCATATAGTGGAGAATGTACCAGATCCAAAGCCCACAAAAATGGTAGAGGTAGACCATGAGGAGGAAGAATGTGAAGACAATGGTGGCTTGGTATCATTAGAGGATCGGAGGCCATCCAAAGATAGGGTTGAAGCTGAGTGCAAAAGTACTCTACCCCAGGCACAAGAAGAAGGAGATGAAGAATTGGAAGTAGGAACAAACCCTGAATAACATTACTTTAAGATGGTGTTCAGATGAACGAGAACTCAAGGTGATACTCCACAATCAGTACAAAAATCACCGCAAATCTCTCCACAGAAGGAGAAAGATGAGAAGAGGAGGAGAAAATTGAATCTAGAATGAGGAGGCATAGGAGTCTAAAGAGAGCACTGCCTAGATATCCTATACAACCAGAGGATGTGGAAGAGACCAAGGATGAAGAAATGAAGGTTGAAGAAGAAGGAGTCAAGAATACAAGAGAATTAGAGAAAGATACTACTCAAGACATAGATAATGTAACTCGAAACCTTATTGCTCAAGTTCCTAAGGGGGAAAGATCAAGGAGGGCAAGTGGAGAGTATGTTGGATCATATCATGAGGCTATGAATAGGAAACCAAGTAAAATTATCCACACAAGATTCCAAAATATAGTGGGCTTTAATGACATGTATGGATGTGAGTTGATGGACCCCTGACATGGGAACCATGCACACGATGAAAAAATTAGTTGTCATGGTCCATGTAAAACTCACATGGACGAGCCTAATTTTTATGTGTGTGAAGATTCTTGTGTGTCAAGGAAAATGGGGAAGGCACCACAAAACAAACACATAACCATCAATCCAACTGTTATGACTAATGAACAAGTGTGAGTAATACCTTAGTAAAGGTATCTACAGAGGTGGTGCGTAGGAATGTAGATAAAGCTACCACTATCAAAGCACTAAGAGAAGAGATCAAATCCAAGGATGTACAAGATCACACATCTAAAATGATAAAAGGAACTAGAGAAAAAGAAGAATGGGGTTCTTATTGACATAGAAAACGAGATCGAGCGATCATGTCCTGCAAGCAAGAATATACTTGGATTCCAAGGTACCTAAAACTTTCCCTTCGGCTCTGCACTATGTGCGTACTCTAGTTCATTTGGGGCTTGAGAATGGACTGAGTTTGGATGCCAAAATCAAAGGATCCTCGAGTAGGAAGCAGAGAGAGCAAGGGGTACAGTGGTAAGTAATATTTTATCATATGAAGCATTGCTTCAAACCTTGCAGGAGGAGCTGAAGAATTTAGACTAGACACTGAACATATGTGCAACTCTAGAGGCGGTAATAAGGATTAGGACCATAGTAGAAGATAATGAATTCCTGAAAGGAAATGAAAGATCATGACATTGGGATTCATAGAGAGATTGGACGCTAGTGAAAGCAGAAGCATGAGGCCCTAACAGTATCCTAAGACCCCACACAAGGACAAGCTCAACGAAATTGGGAAACGTATAGCCCAGAAGATGGATCTTTTGGAAGGAAGGGTGACTACAATGTCAAGTATTCTTATCATATTACAGAATGATAAGTAAGAGATTGTGCAAGATGAATTAGAATCTATTGCATTAGATATTCCAGAAAAGGTGGAAGATCGTGTTGATTGATTGGAAAGCCTTAGAGGCTGAAATTAAAGAGGAATATCTAGAGTTGATTCTTCCATTCTAAACAGAGGACGTTGCAGTGTGAAGGTTATTCTTTTTGCATACATTATTTACTTTCCTTTCATTCCATTCCATATTCTTTATTCTTTACAGGTATTAGGAGGCAACCATCAACAGGTCAGCAATGTAATTTTGTGTGGGGTAATGTTGAGAAGACAAAGTATGATACTTAGAAAAAGGAACATAGAAGGTTCACACGTATGAGAACATGATGCGCATTGGAAGGCGCGGAAGGAAAGGCAAGGAAACGTGCACAAAAGACAAGGAAAGATTCTGGACTTAGCCATTCTCATGTGTACGGGATATTTTTAGAGATAGTTTGCTAGAGCACACAAACTAGACAAATACTTGTGCGACACGTATAAACTGTTTTGGGGAGAGCATCTACTAAGTGCTTTACATGGGTTCAGGATAATAATAGATTTGACTACTACCATTTTTACCAGAAGATATCTATTGTCAGCATACTTGCATGTCTGTCTATTATTGTAAAGGCACATAGTTATTTTTAGCATACGACCTATTTTGGGAATTATGCAAGACAGTGAATTGCAATTCCTCACACTTATAAATATTTAGTGATCTTCATAGTATAAGAGGAATATGTAGGACTAGTGGATATGAGTTGTTGTGAAGTTATGATGTCAAATCTGATGCTTGCACATGAGCTTATGGTATTATTTATTATAATAAGCTTCTGTATATTTACTGTGTTTAATAAAATGGAGTGTATTGGTTGAATCAAGTTGTTAATCATGAGTATACTTAGTTCTTGCATGGTTGAATTCATTATGCTTATTTTTTAAATTCGTTACTTTTAGATATAGATCTAAAATATGCTTTGTAGAATGTTATGTTATTTATGGATTTGAATACATTAACTCTTCATCTTGCTAACATCCTGCACAAGAAACCATAAAGAGGGGCATGGTACCTTTGCGCGCTTTGGGTGAGTGCTCAGTCTAGGATGAATGATGTGCCAGCACGCCTGAGTTATTATGGGTAAATTCTGGGTTGCATCACTTCTTAAAGAGATATTTAATGATAGCTACTGATAAGGTAGATTTACTACATTATCTAATCAGGATTGGATTGATTGTCTAAACTTAACAAAATGGTTAAACTACACCTGGTCCTAACAATGAGAGTGGTAAAGTGGAACTTTGAGTTTGGACACTTCAAATGATAGAATTTAGTAAGTTACTAATAACTTATCGATAAATGTATAACTTGACTTAATCTCTAAACGATGAAAACTATCTTAATTGTCTTGTGCATTAAGTAAACATGAACTCTAATTTCTGTACTTTGGGTTGATTGTATTATAACTGTACCATTTTAGGATGGATACAGGAAGGGTAGTAATTACTTCATGATGAGAGTCATTAAGTAATCATTATCTTTCCCATAGGGTACCTAAGATGGAACTGTTAGCATACACTCAAGTCGAAAGGCGAGACATATAATTTAGCCTTCTTAATATGTGAGCTAAAATTATTTAACTTTCAATATGTGATCTAGATAAATGTGTAGAGATGACTGTGTGGTGATGGGACAAGTTTCACTTGACTTGTGTGCAGTCACAAAACTAAGCATGCAAAGCATAGATTTAAATATTTGGCCTAAGTAGTGTACTAGATTAGTACACTGTCAGTTCACTGAGTTCCTAAATAACAGTGTGGGATGCTAGATGAAACTTAGATAGTTTCCCTTCAGCTAGACACTTGGAACTACATCAATTCTCAAACCTAAATAAAGAGGTTAACCAATTACATACAAGTCATGTACACTCAGTAAGAGTGATGATAAAGGGGGTCGGGTAGATATAATTGACCTTTACAACTACACATGGTTATGATGTTATCCGATGGATTGTAAACTATATTTCTTTTTATATTATTATTGTTGTTATATAAAATTATTGAAGGTGTGAAATGGGGTTAAGGGGTTTATTTTAAAAGAAAAAAAATCTGATTATTTGGAGTTACTATAACATGGGTACATTTTGGTATCAAAGCTGAAGGTTTACAACTCTTAGATTCAATGAGTCCTTATGCTAACTCTAATTTTAATTATTTTCTAATAGAGAAAAATGGTTAGGACAAGGGGAATTTTTGTGAATAATCAAATTTTTGGGGCTGATGTAATAACAACACAAAAACTGGCCAGGATACTTGTTGTCACGCAAGAAACTTGCAATCACATTGTTTTTCTTGAACAACAGATTTTGGTTGAGGATGACAACACTGAAAGTGATGAAAGTGTGCATCCTCAAAGACCGCCAAATATAGTGGATCCTAACATTACTAATAATAATGTGAATGCAACGATCCTAATGTTGTAAATCATAATGTAATGAATAACAATGTTAATGTTACAGATCCTAACATTACAGATTTGAACCAACCTAAAAATAAAAGA
Source organism: Taxus chinensis (assembly GCA_019776745.2). NCBI lineage: Eukaryota > Viridiplantae > Streptophyta > Pinopsida > Cupressales > Taxaceae > Taxus > Taxus chinensis. The sequence continues at coordinate 304,045,382 of CM034146.1, forward strand.
GTGTATTTGGCAGTCAAAATATCAAATTATATAAAGCGTGTGAGTCCCCAAAAATTTCATGGGAAGATTGTATGGTGTGGAGCCGAGAATTGGCTCGGTGAGATAGAGAAGTATTTCACCATAATGAGCTTTTATGAATAAACTAAGGCAGTTTGGGGTGCGTATCAGCGCTCAAATGAGGCTTCCTCATGGTGGGACAACCAAAAGGTAGAACTAGGGGTTTATGCAACTAACATCACATGGGATCAGTTTAGGTTATATTTTAGGTAGCACTAGTTTCCACAATTGTACTATCTCTAAAGGATGTAAGAATTTCAAACCTTAGTACAAGGAAAGTTGACTGTAACAAAGTACTGGTAAAGGTTTGCTAAATTGTTAAAATACATTTCGTAGTACCAGGATGGTGAGAAGTTCCACATAAGAAATTTCATCATGGGACTTAATCCCATCATAGGTGGGTAAGTGCATGTACATGGTCTTTTAACCATGGAGGTAGTGTTTGAAAAATCCATTCGTCAAGAGCAAAATTTAAAGGCTATATCTACTCGCCGTGATGAAAAAAGGAAAACAAATTTTAGCTCACCATCACTACTGACACCAAAGAAAACTTGGTGGAAGAAGGTGGGTAATAAAGCCAAAAACGGGAAAAATAATATAGCAGAAAAAGTTGTTGCAAACCATACGAAAATGGTGAAAATAACACAGTAGTCAATGAAAACAAAACAAAAAATAAATGACCAATATGAGGATGCTTTAAGTGTGGTGGTGATCACTATGTAAAAAATTGTCCTCTAAGAAACAAAGATAACAACTAGCAATAGAGGATTCATTCTGCAATAGCAAATAGGAAAGTTGAAAAGAAAGCCACACCTATGGAAGTACTAGGTAAGTTATATGGATTACTTGTAACTATTATTTTTGATACTAGTGCTACTGAATGTTTTATTTCAAATAAATTAGCTTAAAATTAAAAAGAAAAAATGGTTATATGAAGAAACCATGGATTGTGCAATACAGGAACAACGATGTCCACACAATAAATGAATGCCTTTTTGGTGCAACATAGAGCTGCCCAATTTTACAATAGAAATAGACCTTTACTTAGCTCCTTTAGGATCTTAAGATGTCATTATAGGTGTAAACTAGTTATTACAACATAAGGCAAATGTGAATTGTTATGTAAAAAAAAATCAAGTGCTTAGATGACCTGTAGAAAATAGCAGTCATTCAGGTCATAAAAAGAAACATATAAGGAAGGAATATTTATGCAATGTATATTAAAAAGGCTAAAATAAAGGTTACGTGCTTTATGCAATAAAAATATCAAATTTCTGTGAAGAAGGTAATACTTATTTTATAAATTACATGCTACTACAAGAGTACAACGATCTCTTTCTAGAGGATTTACCTAGACTCCCTCTGAGATGTGAATTTTATTTCATAATAGATATCAAACCTAGAACATAACCTATCTCTAAGGCTCTTATCAAATGACCAAAATAGAACTAGTGGAACTTAAGGCACAACTTCATGAGTTTTTATCCAAAGGATTAATCAAAGTGAGCTTGTCTCTTTGGGGAGCACCGGTCATTTTTGTCAAAAAGAAAGATGGCACACTTAGGTTATGCATTGACTATTGCATGCTTAAAAAGGCCACAATCAATAATAGATATCCTTTTCCAAGGATAGATGATCTCTTTGATCAAATTTGAGATGCATCAGTCTATTCCAAAATTGATTTAAGACTAGGTTACCATCAGCTGAGAATTAAATATGAATACATACACAAATATGCTTTTAGGACAAGATATGGCCACTATGAGTTCACGGTTTTACCATTTGGACTCACAAATGCACTTGTTGCATTCATGAACTTAATGAATAACATATTTCAAGAATAGTTAGATAAGTTTGTGCGGGTTTTCTTAAATCAAGTTCTGATCTATTCCAAAAACATTGAAGAGCATAATGAGCACTTAAGAATAGTGTTGGACATAGGAAAAGGAAACTATATGGAGAAATTTCTAAGTGTTCCTTCTATCAAAATGAGGTACAATACCTCAATCATATCATAAATAAAGAAGGAATATTTGTAGATCCATAAAAAATCAAGGCTATAACAAAATGGTTAGTTGTAAAGAACGTTCATGAAGTAAGAAGCTTTACGGGGCTAGTTAGTTACTACATAAAATTTGTAAAAGACTTTTCTAGAGTTGTTGCTCCAATAACATCATTGCAAAAAAAGATAAGAAATTTGTTTGGTCTGAAAATGTGAGAATGCATTTAATTTTCTGAAAGAGAAGTTAACTACAACACCTATTTTGAAGGTTTCAGACCCCAACAGAAGATTCACTGTGGTAAAAAATTCCTCTAGTGAAGGTTTGGGTGGAATTATTACTTAAAATGGTCATGTAATAGTGTATGAGAGTAAAAGAATTAAAGGTACATGAGATGAACTATGTTCCCCATGATCTAGAGCTTGTTTTCATAGTGCTTGCACTTCAATTTTGGAGGTATTACATGTTGGGAAATCCTTTCGAACTAAAAACAGGCCACTTGGGGCTAAAGTATATCTTCACATAGCCCAAATTAAATGCAAGACATAGTAGGTGGCTTGAATTCTTATCATAGTATGATTTTCATATAAGTTACATAAAAGGAAAATAAAATAGACTAGTAGATGTAATAAGTCATTGGAAGCATGTTTCCACGATTTTTACCCTTAGAACTCAATTCAAGGATGAGGTAAAGAAGAAAATGTTAACAAATTCATACTATTAACATGTTAAGGATGCGTTAGCAGTAGATTCTAACGATAAAGGGTATAAAGGATTCAAATTTGACAAAGAGGGAATCCTAAAATATGAAGGCAAAGTCTATGTACCTTTGGGAAATGACTTAAGGATAAAACTTATGAAGTAATTTCATGATTCACCATACTCTAGGCATCCTGGAGTAACTAAAATGTTTGTTGATGTAAAACAAAAATATTTCTAGAAAGGAATGAAAGATGACATCTTAAACTACGTTTCTCACTGTTTGGAATGTCAGCACGTAAAAGCATAACACCCGGATCCTGTTGGTCTACTGTATCCACAAAACATTCCACACTATAAATGGAAATTTATTAGCATAGATTTTGTGCAGAGGCTTCCTATGTCAAAAAATAAACATGACATGATACTTGTTGTTGAAAAATTAAACAAAGTAGTTCATTTTGTACCGGGAAATTTGAAAGATGATTCTCCCGTGCTTGCAAAATGATTTGTGCATGAAATTGTTAGATTGTATGGAGTTCAAAAGTTAATAATTTTGGATAGGGACCCAAGGATGACATCTAAATTTAGGAAAAATTTGAATTCAACCTTGGGAACAAAATTGAATTTCAATTCATCATACCATCTGGAAACAGATGGTCAAACTGAATCAATCAACCAAGTTATGGAGGATATGCTCTGGATGTACTGCATGGATCAGCAGTACAAGTGGTAAGAATTCCTTCCATTGGTTTATTTTTCATACAATAACACCTATCATGACTCGTGGAAAATGGCTCCTTTGGAAGTGTTGTATGGTAGAAGGTGTAAAACTCCCATCAGTTTGGATAATAATAAATATAGAGTGTTAGTGACCCTGAGATGTTAACGAAAATGGAAAGGCGAGTGAATCTCGTTCATGAGATATTGAAAGAAGTTACTGATAGGTAGAAGAGCTACGTAGATTTGAAATGTATAAATTAGAAAATTTGAACTTGGAGATAAGATTTTCTTGAGGGTTAAGCCCAAAAAGAGTTCAATAAAATTTATAAAGGCTGTCAAGCTATCACCAACACATGTTGGACCATTTGAAATTTTGGAAATCATAAGTATGGTAGAATATCATTTAGCATTACCTCTTGCATTTTCTAAAATGCATGATGTTTTTCTTATTTCCTTGCTTAAGAAGTATGTTTCAGATGTAACACATGTACTTAATTGAAATGCTTTATAAGTTCGGGATCTAGGAATTATGGTGGTTGAACCTATCAGAATTTTGGAAACTCACAGATTGCACTTGATAAATAGAGAAATTTCTCAATGCAAGGTGCAATGGGACCAGTATTCAAAATAAATTGCAACTTGGGAGAATATAGAGGAAATTAAAACAATGTTTCCTTATCTATTGCAATCATAAAAATTGATATTTGTTAATTTGTTAAGTTTTAATTGATATTATTTTGTAATTTTTGGTGCTAAAATGAAAAAATTATGTCATATATAAGACTGTATGATGAAACTGGATGTTTTAAAGGTTGTTACAACCAATAAATTGATTGTAAATAAACTAAAAATTTGAAAAAAAAATTGAGTTTGGATGAAAATGTTTTACTGTTTCCTTAGCCATTTGATATAAATTTGTGTGTGGTTTAATTATCTTTTTTGTTAATAATTAAAATCATTTAGAAAATGATTCATTAAGGGGGGATTATTTCACACCCCACATTTTCATTTCATGTTGTCACAAAATTGAGTTATTTAATGTGAAGTGGGTCACAAGGGCTTGGGAATAGGAAGTGTTACTCGGGCGGTGTTGTAGCTAAGCATACATATGTATACCCTGGAAAGGATATACATACTTACATGTAGTTGTAAACCCAACTGCGCAACAATGTTTTTTACCAATCCCTCATGAAATACTTCGCATTAATGACTTATTTTTCTTTCTTGGTTGTTAGAGTTACTTTACCTTGTTATGTGTTTGTGGTGATTTCAATGTTTTGATATACTATTTGACTATTGTACCTATTATGGATAATCTGGCTCATCTTTTTGCTGGAAATAATGAATTATCAAGTATGATTTAATCTATACATAGTTGTAATGTATTATTTCATAAATTGGAAATAAAGATGATTTTTTTTAAAAATAGTAACTTTCTTTTGACATTATGACGATCATTAATCGTATAACGAAAAGATGGTCTTCAAATGGAACAGGTAAAGCTTAGAATTATCAAGGTAAAGGTTAAGAGGTTGACTTAAGGATATTTTATTAATTATACAATTATATTTCTTAAGAGACCTATAATATAGTAGTGTTACAAGACAAATTATATTGGTCTTCTTATATACCTAACATATTTTTAATTTTTTTTACCATAGCACTTATAAAGTTTTATTTTGATTTATTGATTGATTCATCACACCATGTGTTGATCAAAACTTGTTGGTTTGAAACATTGCCTACGAATGATCGATACTCCATTTACATTAGGTGATTGAGATCAACAAAGGTTAAGTTGATTGACATGTTATGTATTAAATTGATTTCCTAATACTCCATTGGCTAGGCAAATGAAATGGTTAAGTATGGTAAGGTAATTTATTTGTTTTATTATTAAGGCTAGTATTACAGTCTTAGACCATATACTATTGACTTCCCTTATGTTTTGGTAAGCCATATGGGCATATACCATACTCATTGGTTTTTTTATTAGAGGATAACAATAGGCTTTTGACCATATTCAAGTGACAATTGTTTTTTCAATGGTTTAATAAGCCAGTTAACAACCCATGCAAGTGATTAAGGTTGTGTTTAATATAATATTTGACCAATCAATTCACCACCACCATTTGGTTTTGGAGGGAACTAGTTGATTGGCGGTGGTGATTAATGGACCAAAAAATACATGGGACCTACTAAACTGGAAGTCATTTAATTCTCTTGGGAAACTCGATAAGCTTCCTTTAGAAGCTACCGAGCATGCAAAATTGGTAATCCATTTTTTATTGTTGGTTTTTTTGTGATCTCATTTCCTCTGGCCGTTTGAACATCCACTTTCGTGGGTATGTGCATGTGATTTTAGAGCTATTTTTTCTAGTTGATATTTTTGTGGAAAAATAATGCCAGACTTAGCAATTTATATGGACTATTTAGCATGGTTTATTTGGTTGTCATTGTTCAAATCTAGGTCACATTATTTGGTGTTTTATGGAGGAAATATGGTTGAGATTATAGCTGTACCTATTTGTTGTTCCAAGGGAGTTTGTGAAGAAGTTGTCTAGAACTCTATCTTTCATAGACATTGTTATACTTCTCCTTTTCTTGTTATTTCAATTCATAATGGTAGAATAACTTTTGTGTGAATTTTTAGATGAGTGTTGATGTTATCATTTTTGTGTTGCAAAAATTTATAGATCTTAAACTAGGTTGTCTTTTTTGTTTGGTTGCTTGGTATATTTTGATTTTTGGAGTTTTAGCGAGGGATTATTGGCCTTCAAGCTTGTATGAGGTCTATGAATTCATTTTTGTGATACCCTTGCTTGAAATAAGAGGTGGGTAATATTTAATCTTGGTTGATTCCACCGGGGAATGGAGTATAGTTTGAATCAACTAACTTCTTGAATAACATCTGTGTAACTGAATGTTGCACAGTGAAACTAACTAATTATGGGTCATGCATGAGGCATGCGCAAAGGGGCATGCACAAGGAATAATGGATAGTGCGCGAAGGCTTGCACCTAAGCAGGAACTTCTAGGAATTAGCCAATTTTGTGGACCACGGGCTAAAAATAAATAATGATGAGTTTTAGTGTCGATCAATCCACGTTCCAGATCTATAGAAAGACATGGAGACTTGGTGGCCAAGCAATAAATATTTTGGGATAAATCACATGCAAGGTGGGGATCAAAGGCCATACATGGATTGAGCTAATGATAGGATTAAAGTAGAGATTGTTTATAAATTTAATCTATTATTAGGCTAGTAGAAAAGAATGCATGCTTTATGGTTGTTTTTTAATGTACGCATGGCTAATTTGAGCATGTAACCTATTTTGAGAACACATGGGCGGTGAAGGAAAAGTCCCCACCCCTATATATATTTATTATTCTTCATTGTTTTGGGGACCATGTACAATAACTCTAGATATCATAGAGTTATGTTTTTCTGATATATTGGTGCGCACACTCTTTGGTACTATTGTTTTGTATTCATCTTCTGATATGTAATACCTTTATTATGAATGTAAGAATGTGGATGGATTCTTGTAATTGATGTGTTTGAATATGGTGAACATATGGTTCAATTATTCTTATTACTTATCTGATCTGTCATTTTTCCTTATTACATGTGTTTCCTTATGATAATTGTAATGATCTACTCGTAAATGTATGCTTGGTATTGATAATCATGAATATGCATGCTAACATCTTGACAAGCCCACACAAAGGAGGGACCAGGTAGTTTCATGTGCTTTGGGTGAACGTCCATATCTATCTGGATGAAGTGCCAACACACATAACATTAGGTGAAATAAATAGGGCTACACTAAATATCACCATGATTGTTTTAGTTAAGATTCGTGATCCCTATGTGCTCTGCTGATTATGGACACACTTTTTCTTTTTTATTGACATTGTGAAAGGAGGTATACATAGGGAAGGTTTAATATCTATCTTATCAATCCTATAATGGTCTTGGAATTTGAATAGTTTGATTAAAATTTGTATTGTGATCTCTAAGTTAGTTGATTGAACTTTGTCAGTCCCATAATGGTATATTCTCCCTGAAATTTTACTTGTAAAAAAAGTTCATGGTTGCATTTTAAGGATTTAAGATTATTTTCTTAAACTTTTCTTGCGTGTAACTAGTAAATATATTCTCTAGAGGAAGGAAGGCATGCTTATCATTGAGACCAATTAATTAACGTTGTCTCATATAATAATGTTAAGTAATGTTGTATTTTTAAAAACATGCATAAATACCTTGTAGGGTGTGTGATTAAGTTATTACTTGTCCATTTGGATGAGATAATGGTTACATCATTTTTTATGATCATCATGGTCTGTAAGGATGACACAGGTTGTATGCACAATAGGGAAGTTGTTTATTTATTCTCTACATGGTAAACCCTTGACTGTGTGCTTAAATAAAGTGGAAGAAATATGAAAAAAAATGTATTACCATAACTATAACATTAGTTAGCTTGGCAATAAACTCTTGATTGTAAAAATAATGTTGTGGAAATTAATTTTTACTTTAAATTTAAATCTTGGAAGCTTAGGTTATAAAGGAAAATCTTGTCTTCATCTTTTTGTTTGGTTATTATCAAGCAAGTTTGTTATTGATTATTGAGATTTAGGTACAATAGCATTATTTATTTGTTGGATAAAAGAAATTGGGTTCAACTATATGTGTCTTGTGCATAGGGCATATTTCCATATTGAGTTATATTAAATTAGGAATGTATGTACGTTATTGATGTAAGGAACTTGGTGAATATATTTAGATCATTTTATCTTAGCTTATATGTTTGCTATAAATGATACTTGATTACCATTAAATCAAGCAAGTTGATGTTCAAATATTTTAATGAAACAACTATGCAGAGAGTTGTGTAATCCATCACAGTTCGATGAACTGACCATGTATATCATTATTTTACCTTACAAATAACATGACGGATTAGTTATTACGAAGCTGTAATTAGATTGATTACATGCATGATTGTCATGCGATGACTTTGTCTATTTGGTTATAAACATCAAATTATTAAGTATCCAGATTGGATTATGAAAATATTATTAAGCGAAATATGATTTCGTGAAGTTGTAAATGACAGTTGGCTAATTATATCATTCTAAATTTATTGTAATACTTTTTGAATAAGGAATTATCCTTAATAAGTTCAATAAATACTTTATTTTTTTGACTATCTCTTGTGAGTTGTATTAATGATTTATGTTGTTCATAACAATGGATTGTATTATGATAATGATTATGAAAAATTGTACTTGATTAAATTATTGTGCTTTACGACGGTAATTAATTTGAGTTATTAAATGTCAAAATTATTACAATTATATCAGTGACATCATCAATTAAATGTTTAATTAAAGGAAATAAATAGATAAAGATGTTTTGGACAACGATATAGAGTTGTGAAATAAATGCATTTCTTAGACTTGATCGTAAGGAGACTAATTAAATAATGGAATCATTATTTAGTACAACCTTAATAGTTCAAAGATGACTAGTTGTACCTTTACAACAATAACTTATATTACAAGACATTGGTGTTAAATTACAATACTTTCAATAAGTTATTATTATGAAACGTGAATGAATACATTTCTATCTATCATAGATATTGAAACTTGTTCAATTCTTTAAAATAATACAACAATTCTTAAAAATATTTTTAACGATAGCTATTGATAAGGTGGATTTACGACATTATCTAATCAAGATTGGATTAATTGTCTAAACGTAACGAAATTGTTAAACTACACCTAGACCTAAAAATGAGATTCATAAAGTGACACTTTGAGTTTGAACACTTCAAACAATAGTAACTAGTAAGTTACTAATAACTTATCGATAAATGTATAACTTGACTTTATCTCTAAACAATGAAAACTATCTTAATTGTCTTGTGTATTTAGTAAGCATGAACTCTAAGTTCAATAATTTGGGTTGATTTTACTCTAACCATACCATCTTAGGAAAGTTACGGTAAGGATAACAAGTACTTCATGATGAGACTCATTATCTTTCCCATAGGATTACTAAGCTAGAATTGTTAGCGTACACTTGAGTCGAAATGTGAGACATAGAATTTAGGCATTCTTAATACGTGGGATAAAATCATTTAACTATAGATATTTGATCTAGATAACTATGTAGAGATGAATATGTGGTGATGTGACAAGTTTCATTTGACTTGTGTGTGGTCATGAAACTAAGCATGCAAAGAATTGCTTGAAATATTTGTCCTAAGTAGTGTACTAGCTGAGTACACTATTAATTCACTGAGTTCCGAAATAAAAATGTTATATGCTAGATGAAACTCAACTAGCCAATCTTCAGGTAGACACTTAGAACTACATCAGTTCTCAAACCTAGATAAAGAGGTTAACCAATTACACACAAGTTATGTACACTCCGTTAGAGTGATGATAAAGGGGATCGGGTAGATCTAATTGAATTTTATAGCTACACATGGTTATGATGTTATATGATGCATTATAAACTATATTTCTTGCTGGATTATCATTTTTTTCATATAAAGTCCTTAAAGGCATGAAATGGGGTTCAGAGGTTTGTTTTACAAGAAAAAAATCCCTTAATTTGGAGTTATTATAACATGGGTGTCACATATAGATAAAACGAGTTTGAGGTCACAAAAATGATAGATAGAAGCACCAAACCATCTTCAACTATGACAGAGGAAGAGGTAAAAGACCTAGGGGTAGAGGAGGAAATATCTCAAGTACATATTGTTAAATATTCTCATCAAAAAGAGGCTCAAACAAAAGATTCTAGTCTTATTCTCCTTATAGGCCAAGGACAAATGATAGTTCCCAGTGTTCTCGAGCTATAAGACCAGGGAGAAGGAATCTCTCAAGTAAAATATTAATTATGAGCATCCCTCCCAATGAATAAAAAAGTGAATATATAAGTGGAGGAATCTAAACTTCATAACATCATCTCTTTGAATCCATCAAGAACCCCTAAGAAAAAAAGAATCTTATTAAGGACAATGATGGGGTCTCAAGGAAAAAGGTTTATAGAGGTATCCACCCCCCAAACTAATGATTTAAGGGATGAAGTTTCCCCTTCTGATTACTAAATTAATAATATCCCAATTGGAAATCCAATCACTGAGTGTCTAAAACATGATGTCACCATGATAATGAGTGGTCTCTTTCATAAAATTGACAAGGATAAGGATACTAAGAATTAGTTGAAAGATAAGGTTGATATGTTATCGACCTATGTGCATACATGGATAAAAACTCCCCTGGACAGTCAAGAAACAACCACATATCTCACTCCATAAATGATGAGGAATGTTGATGATTTGAGATGCAGGGGGAGGAAAATAAGAAGAGGAAGGAAGAATTAATAAGCAAGGGAAGAAGGGTCATCAGAAACATTATTGAGTGCTACAATAAAGTGACTGAATAGATAAAATTAAGTAAAGGATTGATTGAGAAATATCATACTAAGATTGAATATTGGGATGGATTGCTACCTAACCTTGAAGCTATCAAAAAATTGGGAGATGAAGTTTTGGAGAATGAGGGAATAGTTTCCTCAGATTGTAGGGGTAGACAACATGAGTATAGGTGAGTTATCAGGTTAAGGATTGAAACCTTGGAGGGATGCATAAGAAATCTCTAAGACATGAGGGACAAAATAGGGAAGTATGTAGATGACATGGATTAAAAACTTGAAATGATGCTTCCCCTTAAAGAAACATACACCCTAGGATCTGCATATACAAATAAGATGATATAAATTCTTCACTAATATATTACATGGGATTTGGAGCCTCCAAAGGATTTTAATTGTTCTTATGTGTAAATTTTCGCTCATTTGGACGGATACATTAGTAAATTGTCCTAGAGAATCGATAAAAAGAAAGCTATTTTGATTGATTTTGATCATGTTCTCTCCAAACAAGAAAAAATATTCTTCTACTATATAGGATCATATGAGGACCCCATTTTGGGGATGTTGGAATGATTTTATGTGTACAGGAATAAGATAGAAGAATAAGTAAAGAATTCATAGATAGATCTCGACCATCCTTAGGAATTTTCTTATTCTTTTTCCCCTTCCCCATTCTTTCTTCATTTTTTATTCATTATTCTTTCAAAGAGGAATAAAAATGATTCTATTGTAATATGTAACAAATTCATCCTTAAAGTATATGTATAATGATGACAGTGCATAAGAGGACAAAATAGTTTGTTAGTAAGAGAGGGAAGAATCTCCACTCCTCCACGGGTTACATCATAACTCATAATTGTCCTAGCTAAAAAAATCAAAATGGCATATTTTTCACTTGGGACATCTTTCCCATCTATATTACAGGTCAGGGACCACATCCCCATGTGTTTTTTTCTTTTAGTTCTTATAAGGTATCTAGGTATATTCCCTTATGAGAATTTCTATATAAAAGTGAAGGCATTTCTTCACTTCGGGGGTTCTAATTTTGGGGTTTTAAATATGGCGATTGTGCATTGTATAGTCAATAGTAGGAATTCAGAGCATTTGAATATCTCTCCCTTGTCAGATTGAATACACATAACCATTTCATTATATCTAAGTTTGGTATTCTCAAATGTATGCATAGATAGAATAAAGGAGAATGCATTATTTTTGTTGTAATTTTATATCTTTCAGATCAAATAAATATAAAAATCACATTTCAGGGCATTTTGTTAAGACTGGTTATTTAACGAATGTTGTTTTGTAGTGTTACTTCGCAATATTTTTTTCAGTTATAAAATTACTTTCTGTAATGGAAATATGGGAGTGAATATTTGTTTCCTTCAAGGGTATCCTAGGTTTTATGGATTTTTCATGATAGATACATGAGTTTTTAATTACAAGCGTTTATGTTAAAGTTTCAGAGATTACATGCTAGTGTTTGCACAAATTGGGTATATGTGAATGCAAATAACCCCTGAAAATTCATGTTATTTTAATTTCTATCTCTTATGCATCATATGGACATTAGGCTGATATGATAAACATTGTGGCTTCTCCCCATCATATGCACACCCCTTTTCTTCATCTATTTTCTATGGTACCATCATGTCCTAACCCAACAAGTCACATTTCTTTCACAAATTTTAAGTGATCTTAATCTTAATTTTATAGCTAAATATTATGAATGTCATTTTTTCCTAAGTTGTTAGCACCATCCTCTAAATGATTTTCATATTTAGCTCCTACCTGTCTTTAGCAGCTTGTGTCTAAGAAACCAAGTGATTATAGTTCTTTGTGACCATTCTCTTGAATGAGTGCATGCTACATTTTTTGGTTGCATTTGTTCTTATATTGAAGTTCCAACAAGTTTGAGGATTTAAAACTTGATATTTCACTCTACCTTTTAAAAAACCCCTTAGGTCATCTCACCTTGGTTCAGTTAAAGCCATAAAGTACCAGAATAACAACCACATCCTCAATAAGGTGCCTCCATGTCATTCCTAAAGGCTTGGTCATGTGAGAAATATAGACCCATCCCCAACTGCAAATGACAAACAAGCATATCCATATTTTTTCCTTGCCTCCTATTTTTCATGTCAGTTACATTGAAACCTTTTTGGGGTGTTAGATTGGAAACCAAATAGTATGGTTAAAGTAAGGCTTTGGATGGGGTTACGATTTAGAAATTGGATAAGAAATAATTGGGAATGGATTGACTTATGGAGTTTGTATTTTTTCATGTAAAAATCTTTATGATATCTTTTAATTCTAAAAGGAAAAATAATATGTCTTAAATCAAATCATTTGGTAGCTCTATAAATGTAGCATTGAATTAAGAATATGGAAAGGAAACCTAAGAATAAATTTGTATGGTCACAAGTAAGTGATATGCGTTCATATATATGATCTTTTGATTATGGAACATGAGGTCTATATGGAAGATAGGTAAGTTCTCTTGTGTGAATTCTAGGATTTGGGATGAAATTTTTGACAAGTCCATCAGGCTATAAATTTTGGTGGATCTATATTTTATCCTACTTCCTTTGGTGATGTTAATCCTGGATGATGAGTGGTGTCTTGAAGACATTATGTATGAATTCCCTATAGTAAAAAAACACAATAATTGTAAGGATATAACTCACTTGGCTATATTTCTCCCTCAGAAGAAGGTGAATGTTCATGGCTTTAAAAATTTATTGATATTTAAGCACACAAAAAATACACATATGTCCCCAAGATCTGAGGAATACTTGGAAACTAAGGGTAATGTGGCATCCAATAACATATATGAGAGGCAACAAGATAACTTAGAGGTAGATATATCATGAGAGAAAATGCAAGTTTTTTATGGAAAAAATATGCATATAGATCAAACTATGAATATGGGTGACTAAAATTATTCGAGTTCTATGGAAATATTTCAAGTCAAGAAGGATTTGTATGTCCCTCATAAAAGGAAAAATATGAATTTACTCTATCCTAGTTATTAATCTCCCATAGGTTCCCTTCCTAACTTGAGATTAAGAGGAGGCTTTAGCTAAGAAAACTATAAAAACAAATTTATTGATAGTTATTGACACCTGTTATGCAATAATGTGGAAGTAATAATGATCGAGTAATTTAGTTTGTGAGGAAGAATAAGAAGATTTAATTTTTTATTCGAAAAGGGGTAATTCACTTGTGAGACATGTTTTTTGGATGTTGGTGTCTTCGGTAATGGGAAAAGGGATTTTTACATCTTGAATAATGGGGGTTATGTAATATGTGCAAAACCAAATTATCATTCTACATTGGAGGATGATCTTATTGTAAAATGATTTTTGAGGAGGTGGGATGGATAAAAATAGAAGTTACAAGGGTCATACAAAGCAATTTCTTCGGAATTTGTGTAATCTTGGATTAACTATGTGGTGTGTATCTTAGGTCTACAAGTTATAATCTAAAAGGAATAATTTGGGAAGTATATTGGGACTTTCTTATGTAGGGGACACATAATTTTTGGTAAAACAAAGGGAGAAGCTTTGTAAGTATGAATTTATCATTCCTGGGGAGCAGGTTCAGGACACTAGCAAATGATTTTTTTGAACTTCATTACATGAGCACTAGTTGGTAGTAGCACTTTACATTTCAAATATATCACATATAAAGGAAGGTATTCCTTGCTCTATTAATATCAATTTATATTACTTTCTTATTTAAGGCATGAGAAACTTGTAAGGACCTCAAAAACCGAGGTCCAAATTTTTTTCCATTATTCCCAATAATCCCATTGCTTAATTGATATGTTGATTTCACACATAATCAAATCATACAATTATACAAACAAATCATATGTGCTAAACACATAAATAAAAATCAACTTTGATTCCAAATTATATTTCATTATTTTTAATATCTCATTACAATATTATAAGGTTACATGCGATGGCAAAGAGCCTCATAAGCTTATATAATATACTCATTATTTCAATAGTACATCTAGTACAATTTATTCCATAACTGAAATATAACACTAACTAAACAAGATTTGAAATCAACTTAAATCCCTTCAAATTCTTGTCCTTTCCCTTATCTCCAGAATGGCTTGTATTTTCCACAAAGGGTCAGCTCAAACTGAACTGGCAAGGATTTCCATTTTCATATATGTAGTATTCTACAAATGAAAACATATTCAGAATATATAGTTATGCATCAATATACTAATTCATTCATTATTATAATAATCATTTCAAAAAGCATGTATACATGCATGAACTATCAAAGTTCAAAATATCTTTCAAGAGTGGTTTCTTTAACGATATTACATGAAAATGCATAAAACTCACCTCACGTAAGGATGATTACATAATGCATTTCATAATATTATTTCATGCCAAATCAAATCAACCTACCAACTGTTTGAAGAAATGTCACATATAGGCTCCATATAAAAAGGAGAAGGCATGATAAGCAATTGTCAAAGCATCAACATGAACTTCACTTTACAATTCTTACAATGAACATTATGACAAATTTGATCAGCAACATAACATAATTTCCAAGACGAACAAAACGATCCTTTATACCCAAGAATGCATGCCAACCATATGACAAAATTTCATATAATGAATTCAAATATATTCCAAGGAATGCATACCAATTGTATGATAAAATTTCATATCGTGAACTTTACTTCACAAGTTCAAAATGAACAATATGCCAAATCAGATCAGCAACATAATGCATTTTCAACAGGCACAAAAAATCCTTTTTACTCAAAGGATACATGTGAACTGTATGACAAAATGTCATAATATAACCTTCCAATATAATCCAAGAATGCATTTCAGCAACATGACAAAGTGTCATATAAAAATTTCACATAAATTCCAATGAATCCAATCCAGCAACATGATAAAATGCCATAAAATAACTTCACATAAATTCAAATGAATTTGTTTCCAGTAGCATAATAAAATGCCATAAAGATATTCACTTCAATTCCAACAAATTCATTTCAGTAGCATAATAAAATGCCATAATCCATACTCATGTATTTATGTCAATAAAAGATTGCATATCAACTGTTTGATGTAATCTCACAACACCTCATTCTTTAAATATTCTAGCCAAATGATTTCACACTAACCGTTTGACAAAATTTCATAGCACAACATTCTTTGAAAATGCTATGAAAATGATTGCAAACTAGCCATTTGACGAAATGCATCGTACTTAGCAGCAAATAAAATAGCAATCAACAACAAATCTGGAGCATAGAAATCACCCGAAAGCACTGTTCTTTGATAGCTAATGTTGCAGCAAAATAACACCTCAAATAATAACTACACACAACAAGGAATTAACCCAAAACTTGGCATTATAATAGCCGATGCTGCAGCAACAAATGCAGCAATAATTTAATTAAAAAACAACACTTCTAGCAGCTGTTACCACACCAATAAATCCTTAAAGAACACAACTCTTCTAGCAGATGTTACAGCGGCAAAAAAACAACTTATAACAGTCGTAGCAGACCGACAAATCAACCAACAAAAACAACATTCCAACATTTAAAAATGCAGCTTGGATATCAATCCAAAACCCATAGCGAAAATGTCAAGAAATCTTCTCTCAACACCCAAAGAATAACCTCATTGATTCCATTTATCAAGTAAGGATTTAAAAACAAAATCGATGGCTCTCATACTTGAGAGATCTGATATATATATAATGCCCATATTAAAATAAACACATTTTCCAAATACCCATAAAGGATTGATTCGAAAATATTAATACCCACAGTACATAATCCATATTTCTCATTACCCAGAAGAGGAATAAACTAAATATGCATTTATTTGTAAAATATTGCATAGACAAAAATAAGAAACCGTTGCCTGAAAGATCCGAGATGAAGATGATAAAAAAAACCTTTTTGTTTTTGCTCTTTCCTTCTCTATTTCCTTCCTCTAGCTTCCTAACTCCACACCATACAAAATAAAACTCCAAAACCTTATTTATTTTTCTAGAAAATTTCTCCCCAACATTGCTACAATAAAGAATGGCAAGATCCCAAATTACAGACCCAAAATCAACTCCAAATGGCTGTAAAACTTCCATGAAATCCTCCAGATTTGTTTTTGACATGGTCTCCCCCTCTATCTCCTCCTCTCTTCACGCCATGCTAAATGGTAAATATCAAAACCTAACTCTCCTTTATTTCATGGATTCCAAAATCCATTTAAAGATAATTAAACTTCAAACATGCCTCCACTTAGCTTTAGGCTAAATTTAATTGTTTTATTTATTTATTTTAAATAAAACTATGTGCCACATTCCACAAAGAATAATTAACACATAAGTTAATGCCAAGATAATTCAAAATTAGAATTCCACAAAATATCATTCCAAAGCCTTATTAAAAATATTGAGTTTCAAAATTCAGGATGTTACACATTTTATATTACTTTCTTATTTAAGGCATGAGAAACTTGTAAGTGAACCTTTTTCTATAAAAATATCTAGAGAATATGGTAATGAGGGAAAAGGGTGGGAACAGAAAAGCCTTGGCTCACCAAGGAATTATTAAACTCTTGATCATGTATGTAATACACTCATAAACTAGGTTGGTATCCCGAAAAGTGTTATGTGAATCCACAACCTTCATGGAGACACAAAAAATGAAGAGAAGGAAAGAAAAAAAATTTGTATCCACCTCCTCATGGGGAGAGTGTAGGAAAGTTGGGATGAATCTTAACAGTGAGGAAATAAGGGATTCATCTTATAGGCCTCAAAGATCCAATATATTAGTAAAAAACCCATATAAATTTGTAAGAATAATCTCCTAATGTGGATATCTCTAAGACTTATTTGGTGATGGAGAGTAAAGAAGAAACGGTAGGAAAAAAAGAGGCATGGCGGTTCTTATAAATGCTAGGACAGAAAGTGGACTTGGTAAAGAAATTGTACAGAGCATGGAGGGTTTTCATGAGACTCAATTTAAAGATAGTAGGTATGGAGGGGGAGAGGATCATATTAGAAAAGAGATGGAACAAAATATTTTAAAATTAAAAATATAAATTCCCTAATTGAAGACTGGGTTAGAAATGTTGAATATGGACAATTTGTCTATCCCAGCAAATATGGCTGACATGGATAAATAAATAGACTAGAATATTGATCCCGCATCTCAAGACATGGATATACAAACTAATGACACACTATTGAATAAGTTTCCCCCTTTCAAAATAGAATAATTATGATACAACAACTTGGGAAGGTAAATGATTGGTTGGGCAATTGGAAGGATCTGTGTACAGGGTTTCAAATGGATATACTAAACATAGGTAAAAAATTCAAGGAAATTGTATTGGATTTTTATAGAATAAAATAAAAAGGAAAAATGTATTAAGGACTTACATGACAACCCTATCCTTGCATGCAACATTAGGGTTCACTTTTCTTCTTGTGAGGATCCTCCAAGGAACATATGTTTTAGTACTTAAAGAGAGTTGGTTAAAATTTTAGTTGAGTAAAATGGCCTCTTTACTCCAATCCAAATATCAAGAGGTGAATAGTTTTGTCAATTGTTATTTTCTTCTATAGAAGAATGTAGGTAATTTTTATATGAAGCATAT
This sequence comes from Taxus chinensis, assembly GCA_019776745.2. NCBI lineage: Eukaryota > Viridiplantae > Streptophyta > Pinopsida > Cupressales > Taxaceae > Taxus > Taxus chinensis. The sequence continues at coordinate 304,063,984 of CM034146.1, forward strand.
GTACATAATTTGGTCTTACCTTTGAATGATACCTAGAATCTCAATTCATTTGTTGAAGATGTGGTGTTAAGTGATTTTTTTTCATACATTCAAAATGAGGTTAAGGTTGCACAAGAAAGGGATATCTATGCTACAAGGGAAGTGTTTTAATTTTTATGGATAATAGTAGAATACCCCAAACTTATTGAGATCTTGGTGGAAAATAACAAACTATGGGAAAATGTTTAGTTTGGGAACAATATAGATGATATTAAGATATATTTGAGAGACTTAGGCTAAGCAGTTCTTCAAGAATTTGGATTTCATTATTACAATGGTTTTTGTGTCATATTACAGCTCCTCCCACATGCTCTCAAGAAATGGGAATTGATGTCTCCACCTAGTTTTGGATAGGAAAGATTAAGAGCCAACTTTTACATCAGAGAAATGGGAAAAAAAAGGGCTCAAGTGGCTTGGGTTAAGATTTCATTTGCCTTTATTTTGGACACCACTCATGCATTTTTCAAGAAAAAATATTGTTGACATAGAAGAGAAAACTAAAAATTTGTTGAGATTCGAAGCAATCATAGGCTATTACAAAAAACTTAATAAACATATTACTTCAACTTTGGATATTTCTAATTTGTGACAAGGATTAACTTTGAACTAATATATAGGTGTTTGAAGAATGGAGTGTTGTACAAGAGGAATGATTTCTTTGTATTCTACTACAAAAGGTCTAATGAAGATACAAATGTTGCCACCGAAGATACAAATAACCTTGTGATCATGATTTGTTACTTAACTACTTATTTTTTATGGGATATGTGTTGTATTTTTTGAAAAAGGATGTTCTAATGTTTAGGTTTCTCTTATTGTCGTAATTGGCAATATTTTGTGTAATACTATATATAAATGGGAAAGGGACCCACCAACCCTCATATACTGCTAAAAAATAGTGTTTTAATGCTCATTCCTATAAAATTAAATCAGATTTCAGGGTATTTCATTTAATTAGTGTAGTATTGATTCTTATAAAGAAAAATATCTATCTTATGAGAAAATATGAATGAATACAATAAATAGAATTATTAAATTAACATTGTTATATTTTTTTACTGAAAATAATAGTATTATACTACTTTTCCAAGTATAAAAACTCATGAATTTAAAGAAATGTGTCTATTGTCACTTACCCAAAAAAATTTGCAATTTTTGAAATTTTTGGTCAAGTGATCCCTTTGCCCATTTGTTTGCCTTTGTAAAGTCCTGAAGAGTGAAAAAATTCATAACAGTTAGTCATTTTGAGTGTTTTTTTATGGGTTCTAGAGGAACATGAGCAACAAGTTCTTCTAGGTCCTTTGTTCCCCGTATCCCCACTTTTCTTGAATTTCATTGAGTTAAAATGTATTACGAATCTTTGTATCCCCCATGGAACTGTTCCATCTGGGTCTTTATTCCCTGCACCCACTTGTTCTCAACATGGAACTTGAACCCAAAAGTCCTTTTCTTGTAGTTATTCAAAAATATTTGTGTCAGATGGAACTCTTCCCCATTTATTATTGTTCCCCACAACCTCATATCATCTGCATTCCTCTATAATCTTTCACATTGCGGGTATTACAAATATTTCTGGAACTCCCGACCATGTTCCATTTGGACCTCCATTTCTCGTAGGATCCCTTCTTCCACACTTCATTGAGTTTCCTTGTATTTAGGGATTTTTAGACATTTTTGGAACAAGTGACACTTGTTCCCTTGGGCCTCTAGTTCCCGAAAACCTGACATATCCGCAATTTTAAGAAAAAGGATTTTAATAAGTTCTAGGACATTTCTCACCACCCACATTGCACTAATTTTCTCAAATTAACCTATTTCCTCAGGCTATGTTGTTATAAAAGAGGGAAGTGAAATTTATTTTCACCATTCCATTTGTGAATTTTGAATGTGCACTGTTATTTTCTACACTCATGCCCTAGCGAATGTGTTTGGTCATAACTTTCCCATTTCTCATCTATTTAAAAAAAATCAAAGTGCATTAGAATATTTGTAAAGGCGTCTTTCTCCCAATGGTAGTGTGAGCCATTCCATGCTCATTTGATTTAGTTTGGTGGTGTTGTGTTTTTTCCACCCTATCCTTTGATTTCTCTTGAAATCCATTTTTAAATCCCTATTTTTCAAAATTTTCCTCCACACCTTGCCACTATGAAGTTCAAGTATGGGGGTTACGAGCACATTTATTCTTTGGAAACCACTGTGTGTAACATTGGGTATAGTGACATTGGACATATCAATCTGGATGACTTCTAGGCTTGAATATCTGGAGACACCCCCACTGTTATAGCCTAGTGTATCAAGGATAGTGGAATTTCTCATGTTGATGGTTTCCTTCTCTTTGTCCAATGTAATGATATTGTCCTAGCTATTCTTCTTGTTTTGATACTAACACTAAATAAATAAAAGACCCTCAAGGTCATGTATAGCCAATTTGGATGCTAGTTGCATAAATTCTTCCCTAAGAATCCATGTGTCTGAATATTCAAACACCCTGACCAAGGCCTAGGCCCAGAATATTTTTGAGCAAGATAAAGATAGATATAGGGAGATAATTGCTAAGTATTGGATCAAAGATAAGAAGAGAGATGCATCTAAATTTCCTAAGGTTCTATATAGGGAAGAATTCAAGGAATAATTATCTGATATGATTAACCTATTGTAAAGATTGATGGGTTTACCCTCCACCAATGAATTTCATTTTTGGATGTGTGTCTACATCAACATCATTTGTGAGGGAAAATAGAGCCTAAACTAGGATGAGATAATTTGTGAGAATTTGAGTGATCAACTTGTGAATGTGTAGTAGAATAAATCCTTCTACATGAACTCCTACCTTTTGTATGTCATTGCATCTTATAGAGTGTGGGTAGGATTGTCTCCTCAAGATGATAAGAAAAATGAGCATGTCTATGAATTATATCCACAACTTACCTTTGAAAACAGTAAACACCATCATAGGAAGGTTAATGATGTTTTACAATGTATATAGTCAAGCTCTTGGAGGGAAACACAACAGAAAGAGTATCTCTAGAGGCTAAACAATTAATATCAACCTATGGCAGTCTCTTCATTCAATTTAGGAAGTTTTCCTATATCATACTAGTTGGTTTTAAAGGTGTACCCAACAAGTTACCCATGTATTGTAATGATAAGTTGGTTATTATAGAATTCTGTAGATAATTGGACATGTTACATAGGACATGTAGAGATAAGAAGATCACAGGTATCCAATTTCCTATCTCTTTGGGAAATTATACCTGCAAGACTGCATTAGATGCTCAAAATGTAGAGAGAACAATTTGTGAATTTAAATTCCACTCATACGACAGAAGATATTCTTTTGATATAAAAGGGTTCATCTCCAATCACTTTAGAATGTCTTATTACCATGTTCCAACTCTTGAAGACTATTGGGAAGATTCCCCATATGAATATGAAGTGAGAAGAAGATATTTTGGTCAGACTCTCTTTGCAACATATCAAAGACTTCAAGGTATATAAAGTCCCAGAGGATTTGGAGGATGAAAATGAAGATTTGTACTTTGTTGAGTACATCAAAACTATCTAGCACATGCCCCTCCTTACCATTGATTGGTCCCAAAAGGAGAGGGATGATCCCTCTGAAATAATCAATTCATTTTTGGTGAGAACAAAAAAATGGTTCAATAAGAAGATGAGATCATATAATCAAAATATGAAACAATATTCCTCCCAAGAGGCTTATTCATCACACAAGGAGGTTTCCATTCCTCCTCAAGAGGTTTAAGCCCAATAAAATCCTTATTCCTCACCTTTTTTCTCCACAACCAAAGTGTATACAAGGAAAGATAAGGTCAAGGATATTGAAAAAATTGAAGAAACTCCTTATAAAGAGATGAAAGAGGAGAGAATTAAAAAAATAACAAAAGAAGCTAACTTTACTCCTGAATAAGTGTCCCAACCACTAGGAGAAGAAATGAAAATAGTTGAGGAAGGAAAGGATGAAACAGAGAAGGCCACTATAGAACAACTAGTGAATGAATCTGGAGAACAATTTGAGGAACAGGAGAATGATCAAAAGAAAGAAGATGATGAGGATGATAGTGATGAAGATGATATCTAAATCATTGAGCCTAACACCGGAAAAACTAGCAGGACCAAACTGTATATCAAGGAATCAACTTCTTCTTTCATTGATATATCTATTCTTGAAGTTGCAACTACTCAACCTCTTGGTCCTATTAGTGTTTTGGCATTAGCACCACCTCCTCCTCCATCTTCAAGTGATTCTTTCACATGGGTTCAACCCATGATTGATAGTAAAAAGAGGAAATATTCTTCCAAAATAGTTGCTCCTAGTTTTGATGTTGTGGATTCTTTGTTGGGCACAACCCCTACTCCTCCACCAAAAAAGGCCAAAACAACCTCCAGGTTGGTTTCTAATTCAAAGGGACAGCAATTCTTTGAAATTGAAAAACCAAGAGGAGAGAAAGATGAAAGGGATATCACTCTTGAAGACCTAGAGCTGACCAAAATTCCACTTGGTGAATCTACTCTTGAAGGGGAGGTTCAAAATTTGAAGGAGATTGTTTCCAAGGTAATTGAGAGAGTTGAGAAAGAAAAACAAACATAGAAGTAGCTAGAAGAACAAGTTTCAAGTTCTTTCTAAATTTTATTAAGTCTTTTTTTTCAAGTGGTAAAGTCATTGATCCAAATCCTCTCTCCTTAATGCCTCCTCCAACCATTCTTTCTGAGGAAGATGTTAAATCCATCAAGGAAATTCATAAGCATGCTTCATATGGTAAGGCTACTTGAGATGCATTGTTGCAAGGAATGCTTATCACTGGTCTAAATTTCATTGATGAATCTTGTAAAATGTATGATAACATTTGTTCAGCTCAAGATCAATTCAATTCAGCAGTCAATTGGGTGTGGAGAAAGAACTCAAAATTTTGTTGGAGTGCAGTATCCAAGATTTAGAATCATGAGCACTATGATGAGATATTCCTATTGTCTCATAACATATTTGATGATTCTAAAATAAACCTATCCAAAAAAAAATTAGTGTTGGATGGAAATTCAAAGTTCTTGAAGAGGCTACAGGAGAATTGAAGAATCTAGTACAAAAGGTTGAGTCTCTGAAATCAGAAATATTTGTTGATCTTCAATCCCTTCGGTTATCAATTTTTCAAATATAAGTTTATAGAGAATAAATTTAGTAGATGAAATTAAGGAAAAATTCAATTCAGTTATCAAATAATATTTTTACAAAGCAGAATCAATGAAAAAATACAAGATGGAGGAACTTTCTGATAGCTAACAATGTAATTGTAGAAGCCACCAAAAATATTGCTAAAATGGAGGAGTTGCAAAATAAATGGAATTCTCTCTTGGTACCTAGTTAGCTGCCATGTCTAATACCATCATTCCTAAGGTTGTGGATATTTCTAATGTTGTAACCAAATTTCAGACTTCATGTGCTCAAAGTAAAGATTCTATCTGTGCCACTCCCAAACGTCCCTGCTTTCTAGTTCTTAGTCTTTTCTTTCTAATTGTTATATTGTGAAGTTAGCTTTATCATTTTGAAAAGTTAAAAAATTGTAAATAAAATCTAACTTATGTAATCAATTAATTAAGTGTTAGCACTTAATTAAAAATTAATTAGTTAGAAAGTTGGTTACAACCACCCCTCTGCCTATATAAGGCTTATTTCTCATTGTAAAGGGGTTGGATTTTGGTGGTTTTGAATGTAATGATACAGAGCTTTTGAAATCAATACAGAAGAATAACTTCTCTCCCTCTTGTCTATGTTCTTTCTATTTTTATTTCTTACAATTTTGAATGTGAATTTGGGTATATTTGAATATAGAAATTGTGTGTTCAATCCATTGATCTATAGTGTGAAGAACTTTGTGTCTGTTACATCTATATTTTGTGTATTTTTCAGATATATTAATTCATATGTTCTTGAAGTCCCCATGCATGCATTTGTAAGATATTACTCTACAGTAATCTCTATATCTGAACGTGTTCCTTCTTCACTTTTTTTCTATATAATAGTGAGTAACCTTACATAACCAATGAGAATACTTGTATTATTTACTCGTGGATTAGATAGAGCTTTGTGTCCCTAGTTCACTTCTCTTACTCATATAATTTATTGCTTCCTACTCTAAAACCATTCTCTCTTTTCATCTTCTGTATTTATAAATATCAGATATAGAATCATTTTGTATACCAAAATCCTCAATTAGAATGTTATTTTGTATATTGTAAATAATTAGATTCCTAAGTTTTTGGTGAATAAGGAAACCTCCCCACAAAGAGGAGGGATTGTTGTCCCCTAAAATGTTGCTTGTGTCCAAAGTAAAAATTTCCAACCAACAATTTTTTGGTGCCCACCATGGGGGACATACTATGTTTTCCCAATAAATAATCTTAAAATTAAACCAAAAGTCACAACACACTAGTGGAAAGAAGGTACACATAAGGACAAAGAACTCAAGGTTTTGAGGATCCTAATTTTTAGTTTCTAGAACAACAAAGTTTTTGGTTATCTCCAGAAAGAAGAGGTAGAAATAGAAGGTCCTTGAGCACTCCTCTGACTAAAGAAAGAGTTAGTCCATCCTCTCAGGAAGACACTGAAATTCATCCACAAGTAATTCCTATTTCTCAAAATTTATTCTTAGTAGGTGTTTTCGTTCCTTTACAAGTTGTTTTTCCTACAATGGTTGTGCCTTTGCCTTGGGGCCAATGAGTTGGAAATTTATCCCTTCCACAACCTCAGCACAACCTGCCTAAAGGGAATAGGAAGAATTTTCCAAATTTCATAGGTGATGGTAAAGTGCACACAAATGAAAACATTGCAAACTTTATTGTTACATGTGGGGTTCTTGGAGTTGAGCACGAGGATGTTTCAGTCAGACTTTTTGTTAAGAATTTGCAAGATAATGTTGCAAAGTAGTTCTACCATCTCCCAACTGGTACTATTACCAACTGGAATACCATGAGGACTCAATTTGAGAATAGTTTCAAGCTTGATGAATATGTTCATGCCCTATTAGCTTAACTTTCCTAGATAAATAAGGAACCTTATGAACCCATGTGGGAATTTGTTGCTAGATTCAACAAATTGGTTAGTAAAATTCCAGTTGCTACTCATCCCATTGATCAAATTGTGAAATGTTTTCTTCATTAATGCTCAGTTACCAGAGGTGAGTTATGAGCTAAGGAGATCCAATCTTTGCTAATGTGGATGAAGATCAATGGTTAGCCATAAGTGTAGAAGATGACCTGATAATGTCAGGAAAGTTGAGAAAGGAACCACCCAAGGCCAAAAATTCTACTTTGGGACAACAAATTCCAAGCATAGTTAAAAATTTAGCCAATGATTTGATTGCAATTAAGAAGTAATTGGCTCATAATTTACCCTACAAGGACATTCCACAAAGGAATTTTCAACCAAGGAACCATCTTCCTCCTACTCAACTAAAGCTAGAAATAGAAGATCCTCCTATTAAAGTCATAAGTGAATGCAGCCTGTGAATTCCAGGAGCCTGATGATGAGATATAAGAAGCAGATGAGATGGAAGAAACTGAAGAATAATATGAGGACATTCAATAAGAGGTGGATGAATCTCAAATCAATTGCCTCACTACTGAGGGAGTTGATGATGATGATGATTATGATGAAGTAGTTGCAAACATGAACAACGAGTCTTATGTTGTCATGACTAGAGAACAATTGAATAAGAAGAAGGAAGTGGTGCATCATGCAAAGAAAGAGAAGTCTAAATAATCTCATGCCATCATTATAGTAGTTGTAAGGAGAGAAACACCCATCCCTACTACTTCTACTAAGAAAGTAAGTACTACTTCTCCATCTAATGTTCCTTCCACTTCTTCCACTTTTCCTAAAGTAAATACACCTTCCAATCCCATGTCTAAAGCACCCTCAGCTTCAAAATATGATAAACCCAAAACCTCTACTGAGTCAAATCAAGAAACCACGTCCACCTTAATATCTTTTGATATCATTGATCATATCAAGAAGACCAAAATTCAAATTTCCTAAGCTGAATTTTACCAAACTCACCCAGAAGCTTTTTCTCAAGTTGTTAAATTTGTCAAATCCAAGCCTATTGAATATCCTACAACTTTTAAAGGCTTTTTCCTACTTCCATCTCCCCTTCCCTGCATGATTTTATGGCTTCCACACCTTCCAATTCTGAGAAGATTGATCCCTTAGAAGTTACACTACTAATAGTTGGTCATAAACTCAATAATTATGTCATTAACTCAGGAGCATCAAACAATGTAATTCCCACAAAATTTGTTCATGCCCTTGGCCTCACCTTGACCTGAACCTTTGGTTCATGTTACTCAATGGAGACTAAGGAGGTTCCCCTAGTTAGGAGAATAAAATATGCTCAGGAAGATTTTGTTGCATTCTGGGAGAAAAGAGTCAAGGACACAATATTTATTGTAGACATACCTCCATCTTATGGTATGTTATTGAGTACAAAATTCTACAGCGAATTCAAAGGAGGGATATAGATGGAATGGTCACATGCTCTTATCCTAGTAAATGGATATATGAAGAATTTATTTTTGGAAAGACACAATGAATACATTGTTCAAAAGATGGATGACCCTAAGGCCCAAATTATATATGAAGATATTGTTTATGGAAATTATATGGTGAATTTTGAAAATGAGGCTAAAACTCCCAAGGTGGTTTAGGATGATCCTAATGGCATTTGGATTCTTGAGTTTACAGAAGTTGTTCCACGGTTAGTTCTAGACAAGGAGTTGTTTTGGTCTCACCTGATGGAAAGCTCCACCCAATTTTCTTATAAGATTCAATTTTGATAACACCAACAATATTGTTGAGTATGAGGCCCTTCTTCTCGGCCTCACAGTAACAATGGAAATGGGAATAAATAATCTCTGTGTGCAAGGATATGTAGAACTTATTGTCAAAAAATTTTGGGGAGATTTTCAAGTAAAGAATAAGAGGTTGAAACACTACAGAAATTTGGTATGGGATTCTGTTGAGTTTTTAGATGCATTTTCAATTAATGTTGTGCCAAGAGAAAGTAACTCTAGAGAAGATGCTCTAGTAGCTTGTGGGTCCCTGTTCATCCCACATCCAAATTTATTCCAAGATAAATTTATAATAGAGATGATTTTTAGAACCTAACATCCCAGATAATGCACATAATTGGTAGGTTTTCGATGATGGCCACAATTTTTATTTCTCTTCTTGAATTGAAAGATAAATTTAGTCAATTTTATTTTGAAGGAAGTGAAGTTGGATATAGTGAATCCATTACATCTTTTATGTCTGAACAAGGAGTTGAAGAAGAGTTTGACCAAGATGGTTATATCAAGCTCAAGGGAAATAAGATACCTAAGGGCCTTTTGATTTTGGAGACTTGTTTGATAAACATGATAGATACATCAAAGGAAAGGTATCACAAGAGGTTGGCCAGTCAGCTGAGTTTGAAAAGGTCAATATTGGAAGCAATGAAGATCCTAAATTGTTTAATATTGGAAAATGTTGCTCTAGCGAGGAAAGACAGAAAATGGTTCAACTGTTGAAGAAGTACATAGATGTTTTGGCTTATTCCTATGATGATTTTAAGACTTTTAATCCAAGGGAAATGCAGCATTATATTCCCTTAAATCTAGGCATCCAACCATTCCACCAGAAGAAAAGTCAATATTATCTAAAAATTATGTTGACACCATTCATCAATGGAGATTCAAAATTGTTGAATGCCAAAATAATTTTTATTATTCATCATTCAACATGGGTAGCTAACATTGTTCCTGTAAGAAAGAAGAATGGAGAAATTTGGATTTGTGTCAAATTCTAAAATTTAAATCAATCTTATCTCAAGGATAACTATCCACTTCCTATGATGGAACAGATCTTGCAAGCGGTCACTCGTTCAGAGATGTTTTCTATGCTTGATGGATTTTTCAGGCTATAACCAAATTGAGGTAGATGTACAAGACCAACATAAAATTTCTTTCACAACTCCCTGGGGCACATTTTCCTACGGAAGAATGTTGTTTGGTATGATTAACATAGGTGCAACATTCCAGAGTGCAATGGACATAGCCTTTGGTGACTTAAAGAATAAATGCATAGTGATTTATCTTGATGATCTAATTGTTTTCTCAAAGAAAAGAGAGGATAATTTTCAGCACCTGGAATCTGGTTCTTCAAAAGATGTAGGAGCCATGGAATTTAATTAATCCAAAAAAATTTGTCTTCAGTGTTACAAAGGGGAAGCTTCTTGGGTACATTGTTTATAAGGATGGCATAAATATTTATCCTAAGCGAGTACAAGCTATCCAAAAAATATATTTTCCAACAAGTAAGAAGGGCATTCATTATTTCTTTGGGAAAATTAATTTTCTTAGAAGATTCATTCCTAGTTTTTATGAATTAACAAGGAACATATCCCACATAATGAAAGAGAAACAATATTTATGTTGGATGGTTAAAGGGAAGATTTCCTTCGAGAATATCAAGAGAGCTATTGCTAAGATACCTAGTCTTTCTTGCCTGGATTTTGAAAAATATTTTATAATCTATTGTTATGCCTCCGAACATTCCTTTTGAGCCATCCTCGCACAGAATAACTTCCAAGGGTGTGAAGTTCCTATTTCATTTATGAGTTATGTGCTGAAGGATCATGAATTGAAGTAATCTCAAATAGACAAACATGCCTTTGTTGTGGTGAAAGCAGTAAAATAATTTCATTTTTACATCTTGAATTCTCACTCCATTGTGTTTGTTCTAGATACAACAGTGAAGTCAATTCTCACACAGTAAGAGTTTGGATCCAAATGAGGTAATTTGGTGGCAAAAATCCAGGAATACAACCTCGATAGCAATCCCACTAATCTTTTTCGAGGGAAATGCCTTTGTGAATTGATTACTAATGTTTAGAAAATTAGTTCAAGTGATAAGGAGACTGATGATGTACCAATTGTAATATTTCTAAGTTCAACTGAAGAGTGGTATGTAGATGTCACTCATTTCCTCACCTACGGAGAATGTCTAACACACTTGAGTGCCAAAGAAAAAGATTTTTTAAGCTTTGATCTACACAATATGTTCTCTGGGAAAATTTTAAGAGAGGAATTGATGGTTGATTTATCAGATGTGTTGATAAGGACCATCAGAAGAGATTACTAAGGGATTTCCATGATCAGAAATATGGAGGCCACTTTTCTTCCTCAGTCATTATTCATAAAATTATCCGCACAAAGTATTATTGGCCAACATTTTTCAAAGATGCAACCAAATGGGTTTCAAAGTGTGAAACATGTCAAAATTTTGTGGGCAGACCCAAGTTGGCCACCTTTCCTCTTAAACCAGTGGTTATTGAAGAGCCCTTCTAGCAATGGGGGATAGATTTTATAGGAACTCTTAATCTAACCTCAAGTGTAGGACACACACATGTTCTCATAGCCTTTGATTATTTCATGAAGCAGGTTGAAGCAATTCTAGTTAAGAGGACCACTTTTGAATTAGTTTGTGATTTCATTAAAGAAAATATATTGGTTAGGTTCAGGATTCCAAACAAGATTGTTATAGATAATGCCCCAAATTTTTCTTCTCATGAGCTTATTGATTTTTGCTATGGATATGGTATTTATCTTGCACATTCATCTGATTACTATCCACAAGGGAATGGGAAATCTGGATCGACCAACAAAAACCTGATAACAATTATCTAGAAACTTGTAGATGAATCAAAGAGGAATTGGCATAAGAAGTTGTATGATGCTCAATGAGTAGATAGGATCACACCAAACAAAGAAATTGGGATGTCTCCATTCCATTTTATGTATGGGATGGAAGATCAATTGCCAATGAAAGTGGAGTTTCCTGCACTTCATCTTGTAAAATCTATTGAAGATGGAGAGTTCTCGAGTGCCATCGAGAAAAGGGTAGTGTACCTACAGAAGTTGGATGAAGAAATATTACAGGTTGTGGATAGGATTACTGAACACCAGAAGAATGTTAAGTAAATGTTTGACAAGAAATCGAATCCCAGGGACTTCCAGGTTGGAGATATTATCCCACTCTGGGATAAAAGGTGTGAACCACGAGGTAGCCATGGTAAGTTTGGCTCACTCTAGCTTGGTCCCTTCAAGATTAGACATTTTGTTTGCAAAATTTCTTACTATCTAAGCTATATGGATGGAACTTCACTTACATTACCATATAGTGGTCAATATTTGAATTTATTCCAATCTTGAGTGAACAACAATACTTTGTATATAGTCTTGTAAATAGTCTTATACAATCTTTATTTTTGTTCTGCGTTGTGTCTCTGTTCTTCTATGTTCTTATGTTTGGTCTCACTCTATATAAATTTGACCAATGGATAAAACACTAGTCTTGTAACCTGAGATTCTAGGTTATTTTCTCTGTCTTGTTTTCACTATGTTTCAAGTCAGTCCAATCCCCAGAAAGAGCTAGTTATTGTCACTTAAACAAAAAAAATGTGCAATTTTTGAATTTTTTTTAAATTTTTGGTCAAATTATCCCTTTTCCCATTTTGTTTGCCTTTGTGAAGACCTGAAGAGTGAAAAAAATAATTCATTTTGAGTGTTTTTGGGGACTTTTCATTGTATTGCGGTGATTGTGGGTTTTGGAGGAACATGAGGAATAAGTTCCTTCAGGTCCCATGTTCCCTGCATCCCCACTTTGTCCACATTTCATTGAGTTATAGTGTATTGTGGATCTTTGTGTCCCCCGTGGAACTGTTCCATCTGGGTCTTTGTTCCCTACACCCACTTGTTCTCTGCATGGAACTTGAACCTGCAATTCTTTGCTTTGTAGTTATGTAGAAATCTTTATGTTGGACAGAATTGATCCCCTTTGCGTATTGTTCCCCACAGCCTCATATCATTTGCATTCCTCTATAATCCTTTGTATTACAAGCACTACTGATATTTTTGGTACTCCCGACCCTATTCCATCAGGACCTTTGTTCCCCATAGGATCCCTTCTTCCACACTTCATTTATTTTCCTTGTATTACAGGATTTTCAGACATTTGTGGAATAAGTGGTACTTGTTTCCTCGAGCCTACAATTCCTCGAAAACCTGACATATTTGTAATTTTGAAAAAAAAAATTAATAAGTTCCAAGACATTGCTCACCACCCACATTACACTAATTTGCTCAAACTAACCGATTTCCTCAAAATATGTTATTATAAAAGGGGGTAATGTAATTCATTTTCACCATTCCATTTGCGAATTTTGACTATTCACTATTATTTTCTACTCATGTGCCCTAGCAAATGTGTTTGGTCATAACTTACTCGTTTCTAATTTGTTTTCAAAAATTCAAAGTAAGTTGGAGTCGTTGTAAAGGCGTCGTTCTCCCCATGGTAGAGCTGAGCCATTCCATGATCATTTGAATCACTTTGGTGGTGTTTTGTGTTTTTCACCCTATCCTTTGATTTCTCTTGAAAGCTATTTTTAAAGCCCTGACTTTTAAAATTTCCCTCCTCACCTTGCCACCATGAAGTTCCAGTATAGGGGTTATAAGCACATTTCTTCTTTGAAAACCATTGTGCCTAACATTAGGGATAGTGATGTTAGACATATAAATCTAGATGAATTATGAGATTGAATCTTTGGATACACCCCCAATGTTATAGTACACTGTATCAAGGATAGTGGAATTTCTCATGTTGTTAACTACCCTCTCTTTGTTCAATGTACCGATATTTTCCTAGCATGTGCCTCTTGTTTTGATCCTGACACTAACGAAATAAAATACCCTTATTAGCGAGAAAAATTTTTTGGTGGAAAAACTTGTGGGTTTCTTGCCAACGCTCTGAGAATCTAAGTCCTTTTACTTAACCAGTGCAGCTTCTGTATATGCATGCATGAGTGAAAGTGAGTTTTTTCCAAGCAGCCTTAGGTTGCGGATTCAATAGGGGCACTCCACTAACCTTATGGAAAAGCTAGCAATATCTTTCTAGTGAAGAATTTTTCTATAAAGTGGGAAAGGGGAGTGAGAAATGAGGTAGGAGAACTAATGTTATATGTAGAAAATCAAATTCCTACACACACTAGTTAGAAATTTCAACACATGCATTTATGAGAAGAAATAACTTTGCAAATAGAAACAAGACCAAATAGAATTCATTGATCACAAAGTATCAAGAAACCCCTTAGTCAAAAAATCTAGAAACTCCTTCTTATTGTATTGATTGCTTAAACAAAATTTGTGCATATTGTGGGAAAGGAGGAAAACTAGTGAGGGGGGAAGAGGAAGAAAATGGCTATCTCCTTTGTTCTCTCAAAGTAAAATACACTCTTGAGCTTACAAAATCAATCACCCACCCTTTGAAATAAGAATGGCTTTAAAATTTATAGAATGAGATATGACTCTTCGTCTACCCCCTAATTCCTTTTCATATGCCTTATTACAACTTATGACCTTTTACATTCTTAGGAAAAGATTAAGTCCCCTTTTATAACTTAGGGGTAACTTGTTACAAAATAGTAATAAAAACAAATCATTTTAAATTAATTAAAGGCATTATGAAAAATTGCAACCCCAATGAAAAATTAAAATGGGGGAAGAGAAAGTGGGGGAAGAGAAGAGAGTAGAAGGGGGGAGAGAGAACTAAGGATGAGTGCCAATGAAGAATAAACCACCTCTAAGGAAGTCCTCATATCCTTGTTAGATGATCCAATGAAGTGCTCCAATGTAGTGAACTCTGAATCTCTAAATCCTTTGCACCTTGAGAAACTCCTTTGGATGGTTCCAAGACACCTTGGGTTTAAGTTTTTAAAAACACTTATCAAATGAATTCACGGATGACCATGAACACTGACTCATAAATATCATTTCCGAAGAGATAGGAACTCAATACCGATCCTGCCAAGTTGAATGAATTGTTTTGTTGATGATTGCAACTTCCACCCCACATATGATATACCTGTAACCTGAATCACATAGTGAGTGTCAAAAAACATTGTCGAGTTCCCTGAGATGGATCTTGAATGCCTTGTAGAAAATTCCTATGATGATCCCAAATGATGATGTTGACCTGAATGATGATCCCTCTATGTCCCATTGTGCCAAAACTGCCCTTTGAGTACAACCTGTTATTTTTAGTAAGTACACATGGGGAAATTTACTATTTTTAGTAAGTGTCATAGTTATCTTTTCCTAACCTCAACTAAATTTGGTAGCTTGAATTATTTATTCTTACTATGTTCCTCTCGCCTTTTGGATCAACTAGCTATTTATAGCAAGGGCTTGTGGAACCACTTACTATTTTTAGTAAGTATTAATTGCGAGCCGAGATGACCTTTTTTATGACTTTTTTTGTGATAATCCCTCTGTATTCATCCACTTCTTTGTAGTCTCTTCAAATGGTGGCTTACCTAAAGTAACAAACCCCTATGTAGGAAGGCATGCTATTTTTAGTAAGTGCACCGTGGATGTTAGATTGCAACAAAACAGGTCTTGAAACTATGGGTTTTTTTCCGGGGTTCCACGCTCCGCATTTTGAGTAATTCCTTCATTTGAACAAGTGGGAAAATGGGATTTTCATCAGCGGGGGAAGAATACTAACAAAAAACACAGCCCTCCATATCCCTAAAAAATAGGTACTTCATGGCATGAAAACTAGTTTACACGAAACTAGATTCTTCAATGATCATTCCCTCTATTTTTCGCGTGATTTTTCCCACTGGAACCCTAAGAAGTGAAGATGTAGCTCACCCTTTATCATTGATATTCTTAATGTGATAGGGAAGAATGATAATTAAAATTCAGTACTCTATATTTGTAAAAAATAGGGACTTCATGGTACAAAAACTAGTTCACGCGAAACTAGATTTTTCAACGATCATTCCCTCAAATTTTCGTGTGATTTCACCCACTGGAACCCTAAGAAGTGGATAGGTAGCTCACTGATTTTTTCAACATATGTATCATGACATCCATTAATGGAGGTTGAAATTTTTAGGTCTGGTTTTTTTCTCCATTTTTGACGAAATCAACTCCATTGCGATAGGGTTTTGCTTCTTGTCTCACTAGTGAAATTTCTCTTTGATCCGGTTGCCGGTTTGATAGGAAATTGAGCTTTGTTCTTCATGGAGCCGGAAGTGAAATTTATTCATTGTGAGAATTCCTTTCTATGAATGGGAGGTTTAAAGGTGATTTTTAAATGGCATTTGAGAGTGAAGAACTCAAAAACAGATGCTTCTTCATTTCGTGCACTGGATTGCAAGATATGTTTGAATCTTCGTCTCACGACAATGGAGGTTTCTAAAGAATTCCTTTTCTCTTCTCTTTCATTCTTCATTCTTCTGGGTCTTTCGATCAATATTTTATTTGAAACTTGTGCATATTCATGGATTGGAATTTTTGGTTGCTATAGAGGAGCTGGTTTGGAGCAATAATTATGGACTGAGGTGTTCTCTGCAACTTTTCTTCTGGTAGTGAGAAACAACAAGTGGCAAACAGTTAGAAAAAATTTCAATTTTTTGAGTTTGAGTTGGGTGAATTTTCATGTCCTTGACATTCCTCACCTCAAAGTCACATGTGGGACATGAAATTCCATGGTGAGCAAGGAAAGCAAATGTGGCGTAGATCTAACGACAGGGAATGAAGGCTTAAAAATCATCTTTAAAGCACCGAGGGGTTGAAAGTTGGTCATATGGGTGACCACAAGTATCTTTAGGGGATGGGTGAATTTTTCCAACCTTGATTAACCTAACCTTGAGGGACATAAGGGACACAAAATCCCACTAGGATCCTAGAGCTGACATGTGTCCTTCCAAAATTTGACTAACTCTCAAACTCGCTCCAAGAGGGCAACTTGAAATGTCGATACCTTGAGCTCCTGATGGAATATTTTGATGAAATTATTTATTATATTGATTGGAAATATCCTTATGAATCCAATGGTGGGGGTATCATGTCTTTATTCTTCCATTTGATCCATTAAAAATTGGATTTTTGATCTAGTGCTCCACCTATGCATGAGAAATAATACTTTCAAACCCATTGTGCCAAAGTGTTGAGAAAAAACACATTTCACTGTCTTGTAGGGCTTGGAATTAACTTTCCAGAGATGTTGTTTTTGCTTCTAACTCCATTTGAAGTTCCCAGAATCACCTTCAGAAGTTCAGCGGTTGTTTTGGCATGTGCACTGCCTAGGCCTATGAACCCTAATTTTGGTGAAACTACCCCAAACTCTCCAAATATTTCCTGAATATTTTTGAATAACTTCCATCATGCCCCAAGGCCTTTTACTCACCTCCATGTCTAGTTTGGATTTTTTGTTCTGCTCCATGGGGTCGCTCCAGTCCTAGAAAGGCTAGTGATAGCCCTTCCCATAACTGCCCAAAGCTTGCAATTTTTAATGAACTCCTAAAATCACCTATAGGGGTTGATTTGAATTTCCCAATTCACCTAGGGGAATGAATTAAGACTAATTAGGAGGTTACTAGACTGACTAGGTAGATGTGAGGTGCCTCAAAATGATAAAATGTGAAAATTTTGGTACAGGGGTATCGGTGTCATGCTTAAAAATGTCAATTTCCCTGTTGCACATTTACACAACAACAACTGGCTCTATCTTGAGGATATGACATGGACTAAGTGCATCGAAGAGATGAAATGAAGAATCTAGAATCTCAACTTTAGACAATATGAAAGGTGCCTTATCTATGGGGCCTTGTGGAGTCATGTACAACTTATAAGAGAGAAAGAGAGCGAAGAATGAAACACACACACACACAAAAAAAAAAAAAACAAAGTAAAGGAAACACACGACACAAAACGGGAAGGGAAACACACACAACAGAAAGGGAAACACACCTAGCAATCACCTGTGGTACAAGGTGGGGAACAACCCGCTTTCACTTAGTGTTTTTCATTCCTTAAAATTTACCCGTAAGTGGGTAACACTGAGTGATGTTGTTCTGCAAAGCCATTGAATGGTTCCAAAAAGTATCCTCCTTTCCTTAATTGTTTATGAAATTTGGGTGATTGCATGACCGTCTGTGTTTTTTTTTGGAGTGAGTCCACGTGAGCTTCTTGATGCTCAAGTATTCACTTGGAAATTCCACTACCTTCATCCTCTTTGAAATCGGTTTCATAGTGCTAGTTACATTCCACATTTATCCACGTAGTTGATTCCTCATTGAGCATCGTATTGCCTCAAAATTCCTTGCTTCAATTTATTCATCATGGAAAGATTATTCTTCTTCAAAAGGGAAAGAAAATATCTCCATTTGATCGTTACATCCATCAATCATGAGCTCGGAGGGCATCATTTTTCTCGTCTTGTTTTTTTTTTCAAAATGGCCAACCTTCACACTGATTGAAGCTTTCAAATCAGATTTTCACTTGTTTTTTAGATTCATGGCTTGCATCACAAGTTCGAGACTGAGCTCATGATCTTATGTTTCTTCTGCGGCTCTAAGCATTTCTTGTACAGACAGTTCTTTCAAACCTTTCATAGGTTCATCACAAGATGGTATTGTCTCTCCATGAATTGCATGGCTGAGATCATCTTCATCTCCACATGGGAATGAAAACATCTCGTCCTCATGTGTAAGTGCATAAGTGTATAAGCTGGTTTTTCTTTTTGATATTTTCCAAGAACCATTTCCTCTTCTTCATGGTTTGCATCGTCCAATGATTCGGGGCTGCCCTCTTGTAACTTGAATCTACTCAATGCTTCTTCAAGTTCCATACCTCTCTAGGAAGGCATGTATGGACCTATCAAGATGGGAATATCATCATCTTCTTCAATCGTTATGAAAATATTCATTCTCCTGCTATCTTGATACAAGATGTTGATTCGTGGACTTCTGGAATTTTGTACCACGTGCCTTGTCTTCTTCTCTAGAAGCACTTTCTCCATGTCCCCCTTTACTGGTATGGTTACAGAAGACCAATTTATCTAAATTTTACCCCCCAACTATTGATAGAAACCCGTACTTAGAAACATTCCAAATGAATCTGGAATTTATGCTACCAAAATCATCACTGAAACTTTCTTTCCTGAAAATCGAGCGAGAGCCACCTGTGCCTCTTTAACCTTCCCTACAAGTGGGACCTCTTTTGACTCCAGGGAGTAACAAGAGCCACTAGGTGGATTCGCGGTGAGTTTGAGAGCCTTGGAGACATTTATAGGCATTACATTTTTAGAGGCACCAGAATCTATTATGCAGTTGTTCAATACATATTCTCTAACAAGAAGTGAGACATAAAAACGTTTAACCTTATCAATCTTGGATGTACTCAAAGAAAGAATGTTCTATGAGGGAGGTGTAGGTGGGTTTGGTAGTATTCCTTTAGAACTAGGAGCTGCGACATTGGGTGTTAAACTACTACTCCTGATGTATTGAACAAACCTATCAAATTATTTAGGGTAAGTCTGTAGATATTCAGTTTCAGTAATCTGCACCTTGGCTCTATTTACATATTCTACGAAGTCAAAAGGAGCAGATTAGGACAAGGGAAATGAAGGGACTCATTTTGGAGTTGGGGTAGGTTTAGAAGAAGGGTTTGATGCTTTGGGAATGGAGGGTATCTTGAACGTCACACTAGGAAATTTTGAAGCGCTAGTTCTTACAGGAGTAGATTTAGATATAGAATTAGAAGAGGGATTGGAAGAATTGCTTGGAATTGTGGGAGATTTATTACTTGCTACAAAATTTTGCTTCAACAATGCAGACTCCATGGAGGGTGGGAGCGGAGATCCTAGACTGATTATTTTATTTTTTAGAGTCACCACAAGAGGATCTTCAGTCTTCTTTTTCTTTGTAGCAGTGGAGGGAGATGCTCCTTTCTCAGACTGAGAACAAGTGAATATTGCACATGATAAAATGGGTGCATCATCTTCTTCATCCTCATCACCTCCAGAATACTCATAAAATCTGATTTGTGTATCATTTTGAAGATCATCAACTTCTAGAAAATCACCACCTTCACTTTCATGCTTAAGCTCTTCTTCATTTTCCTAAATCCTACAACTTGCATTGATAGGTGGGGCCTCTAAGAAAAGCCTTCGGGGTGTTCTTGTAATTTTATTTTTGTTTCTTCTTTGGGAAGGTGCTCATTCAAAAAATTACCTCTTTAACGTCGCCATCTCATTCGCCAGTTTTTACAGCAATAGATTTGTTCTTTCATCTCCCAGACATTGAGCTTTACCCTTTGAGGGATTCTTGATCTTTCCAGATAGGATGAGATCATCATCTGGTTCAATGGCTAATCTTTTTTCTTCTGTAATATCCCTCAGTTGAACTCTTTGTAGGAAAATTCCCACCTCCAGTGATTCAACATTGATGAATAATCTCTTGATGTTGTTTTCAGATGGCGAATCTTCTTTTGATATCCTGCGAAGCAACTATTGGTGTGTGGGATCCTATGTGTCCTCCACTCACATATGGAGGTTCATCTCACATGGGTTAAGTTTAGGGGTTGCTTGTGTGTCATGCACTAGGGTTACTCAGCACCCTATATGTACCCTTTCATTCCTTATTTATGAGTATGCCAAGACACTCTACTATCTTTCCTCTATGTGCAAGCTTTGTTTCTGTTGAGAAAGTTCTTCCATTGTTGATCGATCCTTGCGATTACATTAGAGCTATCATGATTCCGTTTGAGTGTAACTACTTCGTGGTGCATCATTTCCTATTCGATTCTCACAATATATTTCATGGTATCAGAGATGAGATCGGATAAACGTGCATTCGTCATTTGAGTTGCGATTACTCTTGGTTTTATTTTTTTTACTCCTCGTGCAAGTTTTTGGATCATGATATTCTAGAAAATTATTGCTAACGTATTTAACAAGTTGTTCTTAGAAAGTTTTTTTTTTTTTTCTGTTCTTCACGCATGTGCAGGTTTCCTGAAGCTTTCAGGGGTTTTACAACTACATTTAGCTAACTGTAACTAAATCTAGTAGATCATCTAAAATAAGAGGTTATTTTCTGGTTTTTAAAAAAAATTATTAACCTGGAAATTTTTTAGATATTTATTTTTTGGTCTCTCTCTCTGTGTTCTTGTATGGTGGTTTTGCAGAATACAAGTTCAAAATTTTGGTTTGAAAGTGTGTTTTGGTGTTCTACTCCACTGAGCTCCTTCAACTCTCGATCTAGCTCTCCTAGCTCCATCAAAGCCTTTTTGGCCTGTGTTGAATCTCAACTCTCGAGTTTCCTACTTAACTCGGCCGAGTTGCTTTGTTATTTGCCTTGTTGCATCGAACCTGCATCATTTTTTGCTTGGCCAAGTCGTGTTCTTCACCCTCTGCAGACTGCAACATTTGTGTTTTGGCTCTGTCCCGAGCCTTCTCTCCTCCCTGCATCTACGTCTCACGTTTATCTCCCTACATTTGTGTTAGAGCCAACTTTGGCCTTGCCCCCGGCTTCTCTTCCTCATCTCAAACGGCTCGCCACAGTCTTGCCGCGCCCGTGTTGTCTCCTGACCCTGCGTGCCTTCTGTTGATCCTGCTCTAGCCTGATCTCAACAACTTCTCATACTCCACGTTGATCTCCTGAGCCACTTGCACCCGGATCTCCCTCTCCCATACCCACTCCTCGCATGTCGAGCTCCCCATCTTTCCCATGCCCGACCGAACCATCTCCAATGGTCTCCACATAACTCGATCATTACACGGCTTTCCTGGCCTTTGACCACCCAACTCTAGATCCTCCCACCTCCATCAGTTTCCACCGAGCCCCGTGCCTATTCATTTATGGTATGTTTCTAATTTAAAAATTAGGTTGGTAAGTTTTTTTAAAAATTCATTTATGGTATGTTTCTAATTTTTTGGTGGGTTTTTTTAAAAGGGAATTATATTTAAATATTTAATTAGGATTTAATTTGTAATTATATCTAAATTAATATTTCTTTATTATTCATAACTAATTAGATTTAATTATATTAAATCTAGTCCTATTAATTACGAATCTAATTTGTTTATCATTTACGATTAGTATTAATTAAAATAGTCTCTTTGCTTAGATGCTTAATTGTCATTTTTTTAACTCCAAATAGCTCTAAAATTAGCCAAATCAGGCATTTCAAAACGGTAAATTTTTTAAGCGTTATTGTCAATTTTTTTACTAATCATGCGCTTAAGTGTGCAATGACACTTTAAGCACATATTTGCCTTCCGAGCACTTTTTAGGCGTTCTAGAAGATCATCTAGGACCCTTCTTGAATCCATTTTCACACTTGTATTTTACCCTTATTATTGCTTGTGACTAGTGAGCACATCCACCATAGTCTGCAGCAAGGGGGTATCCATTGCAACATGAGACACTTTTTTTCACAACCAGGATTTGATTTCACCTCCTTCCTTGTTTTTTACAACTTGTGCTTATATACGGTGTCACTTTGCTACGCTCCACGAAACATGATGGTGGTCTCCTTCTCTTATGCGTGTTTTTACGTTGATTTCTTGGTGAGTTACCAAGCCATTTCATGACGCACACGCTCACACCCAATTATATTCAACGCACTAAACTCTAAAGTGTCTGAAATTAGGTGGGGTTATTATATTGTCTTAGTTGGTTGTATTTCTTTTATGCATTCCTTATTTCTCACCTCACTGTAGATGCTTCTTCAATTCCTTTGCTTACGTCGTTCAAATTTTTGGAATGGATATAAAAAATGATTATGAAACTAAGGGGTAAATGGTTATTCTGCATCACTATGGGAGCTGAGACTGAACCTTACGACGACCTTGAAAAATCTAAGTGGTTAAACCGTAGTGATGAAGCTTTAAGTCTTCTTTGCATGTTTGTTTTTCCTGACTTTCTTTTCCACATCGAGTTGTCTGAAACACCAAATTTTGCGTGGAATAACGTTGGATAAAAATGTTTGGAAAACAAGATGAAATAAGAGTGCATGAGTTGGAAAATAAACTATTAGGTTTAAATCCTAGGGACTTTGAAAACCTATAAGAATACTTCTCTGAAGTTTGTCCACACTAGATTGTTGTCTAAAGGAATGCCAAGTAGAGAAGAAAGATTCTTAATTGATCTTGTCAATTCTTTCTAAGTTAGGTCCCAAATACTTCGTATTCATGTCAACTTTTTACGCTACAAAATTTGCCTTGAGCAATGCTTGCAATATGCCCTCCTTTGACTATTTTTCATCCCAACTCATTCAAGAATAAGATAAACTCATTCAAATAGGGTCTCTAAAGTCAAAGTCACATGCCCTTGTAGCAAGTACCAGTAAGGAAAAGAAGACTAATAATAAGATGGAGAAAAAGGATCAACCTAAGAAGGAAACCCGAGATCAAACCTAAATTTAACACGAACGCTTCAACTTCTGAGCCTAGAGAAAAGAGAGGAAAATTTTTTTTGTTCGTATTGCAATAAATCTAGTCATAACGAGAATCTATGTATGAGAAAACAAATTGATCACCTTACTCATTTACTTGATAATAATCAAATAGGAGTTCCTAAGTCTATCAAACAAAATTCTCCAAAGGCCAAGTCTTCTACTACAAGAGATTTTAAATTTGATAAGAAGAAAGGGAAGGCACTCATAGCTCAAGTTGCTCCTTCGTTGACGTGGGTTATATATTTCGGTGCCTCGCACCACATGGATTCTTCGCATGTTGAGTTCTCCAACATTGAACCTTGTGATATGTCCCAAATCACGTTGGGTGATAACACGAAAGTGTCGGTTTCTAGATAGTGGATTGGTAGAGATAGATCGGGGAACATTTAACCAAGGGTTGAGTTTTCCTAATCTCTGTACCAATCTTTATATCAATTTACCAAATTACTCACCTTGGTGAAGAAATGCGAGTGGAATTTGGTCCTAACTTAGTGATTATTCTTGATCTTAACAATGATACTACAGTGGCTGAGGGAAAGGAAGATCATCGTTCATGGTTCTATACGGTTTCCCACTTTACTTCTAATTCAATGCCCACTTCCGTACTTGATATAGAGAGAAGCATTAAGTCCTCTTCGACTTCTACTTCTCTACTTACTGAGGTTCTTTAGCTCTCTGATTCGGATTCTGACTCGTCAGATGATGATGTTGTTGAGTGTGCTCCTCTTCTTGACCCTCAAACTT
Organism: Taxus chinensis; assembly: GCA_019776745.2. Classification (NCBI taxonomy): domain Eukaryota; kingdom Viridiplantae; phylum Streptophyta; class Pinopsida; order Cupressales; family Taxaceae; genus Taxus; species Taxus chinensis. Next base: position 304,088,122 of record CM034146.1, read on the forward strand.
TCAAGTCTTCTAATTCTGAAAATATTGATGATGAGGACTATGTCCCTTCTCACTCGAGTGAAGAATATTCTAACTTTGAGCTTGATCCTCCTAGTCCTCTTTGGGCTAGGAAAAATTTGGAAAGTGTTGGAGATTTAGTTGGAGATACTTCGGATATGAGATGTACTTGCTCAGATTTCGTTGGGCCCCACTCTTTCTTTACATCTAATTCTAATTCAATTGTCTCCTTTGTTTCTTCGTGTGATGACAGTTCCATTGACACATAATTGTTTGGTTTTACTTTTAATGATGAGGATTTTGCACCCAGTTCCGATGTCAAGAGTACTACAAAGGACTCTTCTCATCCTTCTCTCACTATTTTAGAGAGTGTTGATACATCCCACATCTCATCAGATATTGAGCAGTCTCCTATATATTATCATACAGTCATCACACCCACCTGCTTTTCCACCTTCAGTGTGTGTGGCCCCTTTTCAGTCCTCCATCTCCATTAGATGACTCATACCGATATGAAATTACTCTTATATTTCTTGAGACCCCATCATTAGGACGAGTATTTGCTTGAGCTTAGTCGTCTTTTTACATAGTACATTTGTGATGTACTACAGGTTCCTCATCCATCTATCAGGTATTTCAGAGGAGTTCATCATCTTCGTTATTGGGAGTGCCCCTTCTAGGACTCTTACTACTTCCACTTTTTTGGAGACCTTCATTGATCTGGTCCTTTTTTATGGATACATTTTACTGTTGTGGGGGAAATTTTTTTACCTTCAAATTAGTTATGACATCCTTTCTATAGGTGTTCTCCCTTTATACTCTGAAAGTTTCTGTACTCATGACATCATCTTCAGTTTCTTTACACTCACTTGCTAGACCTATATCACACTTTTGTGAACCAAACTCAAAGTTATTCGTGTTAGTGCCTTCGGTTTCCTTTGTGGAGTGGGCAGACTTCCAACACATATTTTATGTCCTTCCTAAGGGTAGACACATAGTTCAGTATGGATGGCTTTTCTTCAGTCTAAAGGCAGAGGATCTCATCATCGAACATTATTTTAGGAGACTTCTTATAGTTGCAGATTTTAGATCCGTCCATGGCATCTTCTACTTCCATCTCATCTCCCTATTCCTCTATCTTCTTCATCTTTTCTGAGAGATTTGCCTTTCTATACATGGGTACCTTTTCAGGCTAGTCTATGGCCATGACCCATCTTTGACATCTTTCTTATATTTGAGAGTGTTTTGTTCTCTTGTGGTGGATTTTTTTCCCACTGGGTTTTCCTTCATTTCTTGGGACTTATTTTTGTGCGTGGGTACCTCATCATGCTTTGTGTCAGGACCCATTTCTCATTTCTAACTTGCTACCCTCATCCTAAGTTATGATGAGATAGTGATCAGGTTGCAAATATATTCACCAATCCCTTAACTGAGGCAAAGTTTCTTCACTTACGGTCTCTTCTTGGGGTGAGGTCTTCTACAGCTGCTCATCTTCTTCGGGATAGTAGTCTTCTTCTTCTTCTTCTAAGAATATGTTCTTTGTATATGGGCACCTTATTAGGCCTTTAGTTGTCGGGCCCCATTAACACATCTTTCTTATTTGTTTAGGAGTGTTTTCTTGTTCTATTCCCAACTTCATCATAGCTGCTACCCCCAAATTCAATGAAAAGGGGGTTTTGGTGTGTAGTGAACCTATGTTTCCTCCACTCACATATAGAGGGACATCTCACATGGGTTAGGTTTAGGGTTTTCTTGTGTGTCATGCACTATGGTTACTCATCACTCGATATGTATCCATTTCATTCCTGACATTTATGAGCATGCCAAGACACTCTCGATAGTCTTTCCTCTATGTGCAAGCTTTGTTTTTTTTGAGCAAGTTCTTCCATTGTTGAGCAACCCTTGCAATTACGCTGGAGCTATCACAATTATGTTTGAGTGCAACTACTTCGTGGTGCATCATTTCCGATTCAATTCTCACAAACTCTTTCAGCAACCGGTTGAAATGAGCCATGAATTCTCTCATAATTCGAATTTCTCCTTTCTTCATTTGTGTTAATTAAACAAGGAGGTCTTGAAAATCCTTGGTGAATCTAAATATTTCCTCAAACTTATTTTTGATGTCGTTCCAACAAGTGGTGGATCGGGTAGGTAGGAGGTAGAACCATTCCACAACTTTTTCTTGGAGGGTCTCCACAAACAATCTTACATTGACATCTTCATATTGGACACCAAGAATCCCACATGATGTGGTGAAGGTCGATATGTGATCTTCAGGGAGTTGTGTGCCATCACATTTGAACTTTGGAAAGTTATTGCAGGAAATTGTTGGTAGATCATCAAGAGGTGTTTCAAGAGCAAGCGGCCATGCATTTCGTCCCCATGGAACAATGGGTCGAGGTATTTCTTCTCCTACTTTTGTTTCTTCTCCATCTTCCATTTTTGTTTCTTCTCCTACTTCAAATCTTGCCTCTACAAATTCTTCTTCTTTTGAGAACTTGATTCTCAACGGTGGTTGAAAAATGGGAGCATTTGAAGGGGGAGCATCAACATGAGTTTGGATAGGATTTCTAGGTGAATTGCTTAAATACCCAGATGGAGAGGAGGCTTGAGAGAAGAAGTATGGATTATCTCTAATTCATTATTGTTAATTTTGCAAAGCCACAAAATTGGTATCAACAACACCTCTTGACCTGCTCAACCTAGTGTATCTTCCTTCAGCCAGCTTTTGGAAAATTTTGCAATGCGAACACAAAAGGACACTATGGAATATGAAGGGTCACGTGTAGGAATTGACAATGTATCTTTCAGCAATGGATTTCTATAAACTATATATATATATATATATATATATATATATATATATATATATATATATATATATATATATATATATATATATATATATATTTGTTTTTTTTCATATTTTGGTACCTTGTTGTCATGTTTTAGGTGCAGAGGTTGCTAAATCTGCCCCACAGTGGGTGCCAAAAACTATTGGTGAGAAAATTTATTGGGTGGAAAAAATTGTGGGTTTCTTTCCAACGCTTTGGGAATCTAAGTCCCTCTACTTAACCGATGCAACTGCGGTATATGCATACGTGAATGAAAGTGAGTTTTCTCTGGGTGTTTTAACAACCGGGGATCCAACAGGGGCACTCCACTAACCCTGCGGAAAAGCTAGCAATATCTTGCTAGGGAATAATTTTTATGTAAAGAGGGAAAGGGGAATGAGAAATGATGTAGGAGAACTAATGTTGCAGGTAGAAAATCATATTCCTACCCACATTAGTTAGAATTTTTAACACACTCATTTATGAGAAGAAACAACTTTACAAATAACAACAAGACCAAATAGAATTTATTTATCACAAAGAATCAAGAAACCCCTTAGTCAAAGAAAGCTAGAAACTCCTTGTATTGATTTCTTAAAAAAAATTAGACATAGTGTGGAAAAGGAGGAAAAATAGTGAGGGGGGAAGTGAAAGAAAATGGCTATCTCCTTTGTTCTCTCAAAGTACAATACACTCTTGAGCTTACAAAATCAATCTCCCACCCTTTGAAATAGGAATGGATTTACAATTTATAGAATGAGATATGACTCTTTGTCTACCCCCCAATTCCTTTTCATATGCCTTATTACAACTTATGACCTTTTACATTCTTAGGAAAAGATTAAGTCCCCTTTTATGACTTAAGGGTGACTTGTTACATAGTAAAAAAAATCATTTTAAATTAATAAAAGGCATTATGAAAACGTGCAACCCTAAGGAAGAATTAGAATGAGGGGAGATAAATTGGGGGAAGAGAAGAGAGAAGAAGGGGAGAGAGATAACTAAGGAGGAGTGCTAATGAAGAAGAACCCACCTATGAGGAATTCCTAAAATCCTTTTTAGATGATCCGATGAAGTGCTCCACTATAGTGAACTCTGAATCTCTAAATCCTTTGCACCTTGAGAAACTCCTTTGGATGGTTCTAAGACACCTTAGGTTTAAGTATTCAAAAAAACTTATCAAATGAATTCACTGATGACCACAAACACTGACTCATAAATATCCTTTCCGAAGAGATAGGAACTCAAAACTGATCCTGCCAAGTTGAATGAATTGTTTTACTGATGATCACAACTTCCACCCTACATATGATATAACTATGACCCGAATCACATAGTGAGTGTCAAAAAACATTTTTGAGTTCCCTAAGATGGATCTCGAATGCCCTATGAAAAATGCCTATGATGATCCCGAACAATGATGTTGGCCTGAGTGATCATCCCTCTATGTCCCATTGTTCCAAAATTACCCTTTGAGTACAACCTGTTATTTTTAGTAAGTACACATGGGGAAACTTAATATTTTTAGTAAGTTTCCTAGTTAGCTTTTACCAACCTCAACCGACTATGGTAGCTTGAATTATTTCTTCTTACTTTGTTCCTCTCACCTTTTGGACCAACTGGATATTTATAGCAGGGGCTTCTGGAACCACTTACTATTTTTATTAAGTGTCAATTGCGAGCCGAGATGATATTTTTGATGAATTTGTGTGTGATACTCCCTCTGTATTCACCGCTTTCTTCATAGCCTCTTCAAATGGTGGCTTACCCAAAGTAAAATGCCTATATGTAGGAAGTCATGCTATTTTTAGGAAGTACAACACGGATGTTAGATTGCAACAAAACATGTCTTGAAACTCTGGGTTTTTTCCTAGGCTTCCATGCTCAGCATTTTGAGTAATTCCTTCATTTGAACAAGTGGTAAAACGATTATTCCCTCCAATTATCATTCCCTCCAATTCTTCAATGATCATTCCCTCCAATTTTCACGTGATTTTGCCCACTGGAACCCTGAGAAGTGAAGAGGTAGCTTGTTGTCTTTTTCACTAATATTCTTCATGTGACAGAGAAGAATGCTGATGAAAACTCAGTCATCCATATTTGTAAAAAAAGGGACTTCATGGCGTAAAAAATAGTTCACTTAAAACTATATTTTTCAATGATCATTCCCTCCAATTTTCATGTAATTTCGCCCACTATAACCCTGAGAAGTGGAGAAGTAGCTCGCTGATTTTTTCCACTACTATTTCATGGCAGCCATTAATGGAGATTAAATTTTAAGTATAGTTTTTGTCTCCGATTGTGATGAAATCAACTCCATTGCGATAAGTTTTTTCTTCTTGTCTCACTAGTGAAATTTCTCTTTGATCTGGTTGTCGGTTTGACGGGAAATTGAGTTGTGTTCTTCGTGGAGTTGGAAGTGAAATTTATTCATTGTGATAATTCCTTGTTGCAAATAGGATGTTTTAAGGTGATTTTTTAATGGCCTTTAAGATTGAAGAACTTAGAAATAGATGGTTCTTCGTTTTGTGCATTGGCTTGCAAGATATGTTTGAATATTTGTCTCACGGCAATGGAGGTTTATGAAGAATTCCTTCACTCCTCTTTCATTCTTCGTTCCTTTGCCTATTTCGATCAATATTTTATTTAAAACTTGTTCATATTCATGGATTGGAAGTTTTTGTTTCTATGGCAGAGCTTTTTTAGAGCAACAATTGTGGATTAAGGTGTTCTCTGCAACTTTTCTTCTGGCAATGAGAAACAACAAGAAGCGGAAAACAGTCAGAAAAAAATTCATTTTTTTGAGTTTGAGTTGGGTGCATTTTCATGCCCCTAACATCCCTCAACTCAAAGGTATGTGAGGGACATAAAATTCCATGGTGATCAAGATGAAGACACGTGGCGGAGATCCGATGATAGGGAATGAAGGCTAGAAAATTAGCTTTAAAGCACTGAGGAGCTGAAAATTGGTCATATGGGTGACTAGAAGTATCCTTAGGTGCTAGGTGCATTTTTATAACCTTGATGTCCCTGGAATTGATGGATGTTAGTAACAAAAAATCCCTCTAGGCTCCTGGAACTGACACGTGTCGTTTCAAAATTTGACTAACTCTTGAACTTGCTTCAAGAGGGCAACTTGAAATGATCATAGCTTGAGCTCCCGATGGACTATTTTGATGAAATTATTTATCATATTGACTGAAAATATCATTTTGAATCCAATGGTGGGGGTTTCATGTCTTGATACTTCCATTTTCTCCCTAAAAAATAAGAATTTTGATCTAGTGCTCCACCTATGCATGAGAAATAATGCTTTCAAACCCATTGCACCAAAGTGTTGAGAAAAAAAAATTCACCATCTTGTAGGGCTCGGAATTCCATTTCCAGAGATATATTTTTTCTCTTAACTTCATCCGTAGCTCCCGCAATCACCTTTGGAAGCTCAGTGGTTGTTTTGGCTTGTACACTACATAGGCCTGTGAACCCTAATTTTAGTGAAACTGCCACAAAATCTCCAAATCTTTCCTTAATATTCATGAATCACTTCCATGGTTTCCCAAGGCCTTCAACTCACCTATGTCTCCAGTTTTGATTTTCTATTCCGCTCGATGGGGTTGCTCCAGTCCTAGGAAGGCCAGTGATAGCCCTTCCCACAACTACCTGAAGCTTGCAATTTTTAATGAACTCCTAAAATCACCTAGAGGGGTTGATTTTACTTTCCTAAATCACGTAGGGTAATGAATTAACACCAATTGGGAGGTTAATTTATTGACTGGATAGACCCAAGGTGCCTCAAAATGACAAAACATGAAAAATTTGGTACAAAGGTATCATTGACATGCTTAGAATTTGTCAATTTCCATGTTGCACATTTGCACAAAAACAACCCTCAAGGCTAGGAAATATCCAAGTTGGATGCTAGTTGCACAAATAATTCCCAAATAATCCCTTTTTCTGAATATTCAAACACCATGACCAAGGCCCGGGCCTAGAATATTTTTGAGAAAGATAAAGATAGATATAGTGCGATGATTGTTAAGTCTTGGTTCAAAGCTCATAAGAGAGGTGCATCCAAATTTCCTATGGTTCTATATAGGGAATACTTGAAGGAATAATTATTTGATATGATTACCCTACTAAGAAGATTGATGGGCTTACCCTCCACCAATGAATTTCATTTTTGGATGTGTGTCTAAAATCAACATCATTGGTGAGGGAAAACAGAGCCTAAACTGGGCTGATATAATTTGTGAGAATTTGAGTGAGCAACTTTTGAATGTGCAGCAGAATAAAGTCTTTTACATGACCTCATACCTTATGTATGCCATAACAACTTATAGCATGTGGGTAGGATTTTCCCCTCAAGATGATAAGAAAAATGAGTCTGTCTATGAATTCTATCCACAACTTACCTTTTAAAACAATAAAAACCATCAAAGGAGGGTTACTGATATTTTTACAATGTATATAGTCAGGCTCTTTGAGGGAAACACAATAGAAAGAGTATCTACATAGTCCAAATAGTTAATCTCAACATATGACAGTCTCTTCATTCAATTTAAGAAGTTTAACTATATCAGACTAACTGGTTTTGAAGGTGCACCCAACAAGATACCCATCTATTACAATGATAAATTGGTTCTTGTAGAAGTCTTTAGACAATTGGACATGTTACATAAGACATGTAGATATAAGAAGATCACAGGTATCCAATTTGCTATCTCTTCGAGGAATTATACATGCAGGATTGCATTAGATGCTCAAAATGTAGAGAGAAAAATATCTGAATTTAAATTCCATTCATACCACATAATATATTCTTTTGATATAAAAGGGTTCATATCCAATCACTTGAGAATGTCTTATTACCATGTGTCTTATCTTGAATATTATTGGGAAGATTTCTCAAATGAATACGAAGTGAGAAGAAGATATTTTGGTAGACTCTCTTTACAATAGATCAAAGAATTCAAAGTATATCAGGTCCCAGTAGATTTGGAGGATGAAAATGAAGATTTTTAGTCTCTTGAGTACATCAAAACCATCTAACACATGCTCCTACTTACTATTTATTGGTCCCAAAAGAAGAGGGATGATCCCTCTCATATAAGCAATCCAATTTTTGTGAGAATTTTTTTTTGGTTCACTAAGAAGATGAGAGAATATAATCAAAATGCGAAACAATATTCCTCCCAAGAGGATTCTTCATCACACAAGGAGGTTTCCATCTGTCCTCCAGAAGTTCAAGCCCAATCTACTCCTCCCTCCTCACCTTTGGATTCCACAACCAAAGTGTATGCAAAGAAAGACAAGGCCAAGGAGATTGAGAAAATTGAATAAAATCATGAGAAAGAGATGGAAAAAGAGAAAATTCAAAACCTGATAGAAAAAGTTTCCCTTACTCTTAAACAAGTTTCACAACCACTAGGAGAAGAAGTGAAAAAAATTAGGAAGGAAAGAATGAAATAGATAAGGCCATTGCAGAACAACAAACGAATGAATCGAGAGAATTATATGAGAAACATAAGGAAGATCAAAAGAAATAAGATGATGAGGATGATAGTGATTAAGAGGCTATCCAAATCATTGAGCGTGACATTGGAGAAACTAGCAGGCCCAAACTAGTGTCAAGGAATCAACTTCTTCTTCCATTGAGATATCTATTCTTGAAGTTGCAACTACTCAACCTCTTGGTCCTCCTAGTGTTTTGGAATTAACACCACCTCCTCCTCCATCTTCAAGTGACTCTTTCACATGGTTTCAACCCATGATTGATAGTAAAAAGAGGAAATATTCTTCCAAAATAGTTGCTCTTGGTTTTAATGTTGTAGTTGATTTGTTTTTCACAACCCCTACTCCTCAACCAAAGAAGGCTAAAACAACCTTAGGTTAGTCTTTGATTCAAAAGGACAACGATTCTTGGAAATTGCAAAATCAAGGAAGAAGAAAGATGAAAAGGATATCACTCTTGTAGACCTTGAGCTGACCACAATCCCACTTGGTGAATCTACTCTTGAAAGGGAGGTTCAAAACTTAAAGAATACCATTTCCAAAGTGATTGAAAGGGTTGAGAAAAACAAACAAACACATGAACAACTGGAATAATAGGTTTAAGTTCTTTCAAATTTTATTACGTACTTTCTTTCAAGGGATAAATTTCTCTATCCAAATCCTCTCTCTTCAATGCCTTCTCCAACCATTCTTTCTAAAGAAGATGTTAGAGCCATCAAGGAGATTCATAAGCATGCTTCATACATGGAGACTGTTGAGGCACTAGTTGAAGGAATGTTTGTATCTAGTCTTAGTTTTATTGATGAATCTTTCAAATGTATGACAACATCTCTACAGCCCAAGATCATTTCAATTCAACAATTGATGCTACAGAGAAAGATCTCAACATATGGTTGGATCTTATCCAATATTTAAGAATCACGAACACAAATGATGAAAATATTTTACTCTCTCATAATATCTTTGATGATTCTAAGAGAAACATGTCCACGAAGTGGATTTATAGCATGAAATGGAGAATCATATTTCTTGGAGAGGCTACTATTGAACTTAAAAACATGATGCAAAGGGGTGAATCACTCAAGTCAAAAAATTGTGTTGATTTGCAGGCTCTTCATTTCCAATTCTTTAAGTACAATTGTTTATAAAGGAATTCAGTATATGAGGTAAAGGCTAAGTTTAATACATTGATCAAAGTATAATTGTTCAAATTTGATTATGTCAAAAAAGAGAAGATGAAGGATCTTTCTGAATTATACAATGTTGTAGTAGAGGCCACTAAGGGCCTATTGCAGAATGGAGGAATCACCAAGGAAATGGAGTATTATCTGGGAAGCTGGTTAGTTTTTATGTCCAATACAGTCATTCCAAAGGTCATGGAAATCTCCCATGTTGTAACCAGATTCTATACACATATTCTCAAGATAAAAGTGGCAGTTGTACCAAGGATCAACACCCCTTCTTCTAGTTCATAGTCATTTTCTAACTAGTTATATTTTGGAGTTATCATTATCGTTTTGAAAATTAAAAATTGTAAATAAAGATAACTTATGTAATTAATTAATTAAGTGTTAGCACTTAATTAAAAAGAAATTAGTTAGAAAGTTGGTTACAACCGCCCCTCTGCCTATATAAGGATTCTTTTCCATATTAAAAGGGTTGTATTTTGGTGTTTTTGAATATAATTATACAGAGCTTTTGAAATTAATATAGAAGAAGAATTTTTCTCCCTCTCTCACCTATGTTCTTTCTGTTTCTATCTCTTGATATTGTGAATGTGAATATAGTATATTTGAATATAGAAACTGTGTGTTCAATCCATTTACTTGAGTGTGAAGAAATTTGTGTATTTTGCATCTATATTTCATGGATTTTTCAGATATATTAATTCATATGTTCCTGAAGTCCCATGCATGCATTTGTAAGATATTATTCAACAATCTCTATATCTGAACGTGTTGCCTTCTTCACTTATTTTCTTTACAATAGTGAGTAATCTTGAACAACCAAGGAGAATACTTGTATTCTTGACTAGTGTATTGGATAGAACTTTGTGTCCCTAGTTTACTCCTCTGAAACCCTTCTCCCTTTTTCATCTTCTGTATTAAGAATACAAGAATAAGGAAACATTCCTTACCCCAAAATCCTCAATCAGAATGTTAGTTTGTATATTTTTAAATAATTATATTCTCAAATTTTTGGTGAATAATGGAACCTCCCCATAAAGAGGAGAGACTGATTTCCCCTAAATTGTTGCTTGTGTCTAGAGACAAAATTTCCAGCCAATAGTGACCTAGATTATTTGTATTTTTTGTCATTAGTTCACTTATTGAAAAGTGATTTAATAAAAATAAAATTAATTAAATCTTAATGCAAAGTAACTATTTTTCCTAATGCTGTACAAATGCTAATATATAATTAGACACAATCAATAAGCAAGAAATGATACGAAACCCTAAGTAAAGAGGAGATAATGATGACTTAGTTGATTTTTAAGTAGACTGGAGGTGATCTGGGTAGGTAGAAGTGTTGAACATGCAAGAAATAGTGTCATTACTGCTCACTATAAATTCTAGAACTCATATACAAAGTCAGATAGGGGTGCCTAATGTAGGGGAGAGGAACCTAGGTGCTGGTGACCATAGTTGGGCGTTGGTGGCTATGTAGATGCTCAAAAGATAATTTCTTCTGTGTCACAAGGGTTTTTCTGTTGATCCCTATTTGTCTTTTGATATTCTCTCTTTGATTTCCAGTACATGTAAGCTGTAAAAAGAATGATTACCTACACATGTCCACAAACCACATCAAATCTAATAAAAAAATGCAGAATGTGGAGTCAGACTAACCTCAGTGGTCACCCAAAGAGTGAACTTACCATCGCGTGTTGCACTACATCTTAGACCCCGTGTAGTTCTTATGTGTGTGTAGAAATGATGTCCTAGGATTCCCTTGTGAAATTTGCATAGTGATAGTGGGATAGATCTAGAATGTAGCAATATATAGTATGTTTGGATGGAATAAAATAGACATCCCCTTCCTATTCATTATATGCAGAAATGATGCATCCCTTTTCCCTTGTGTGGATGCTAGATGGATGCCTTTGAAGTGCTTTAGTGCCTTTGGAATGCAAGTTTAGGTGATGATAGTAATGCTTAGTGTTTGGTCCTTATTTTTGAGAAGTAACTAATTATATATATGATTCCCTTTTTTTAATTTCCTAATTGAGAACCAGAAGGCCAACCCATAAGTGAAAAAGATGGCTAAAATATAAAAGAGACCCAAAAAGAGTGAGTAAAGGTAAGAAAGGATAAGGAGTTCTCAGTATGGACATGAGCGTCTGGGCACTAGTGTCCTAATTGTGCGCCAGTGTCTGAGGCCATAAAGGATAAATCAACCAGTTCTGTAAGGTCTGTAGGATGTGTAAGACCAAAGAGAAAATAAGAAATAAAGAAAAGAGGCCAAAGATAGTTGTCAACCACTAGTTTTCTTGCTTAGGAATCATATATACATTAGTATAATTTTGGACCTAGAAATGTACCCAAGTGCGTGATTTTTTTGTCTACAAAAGGAGAAAACCCCTATAAAAATTAATTAATTTATATTTAATATTTTAAATATAAATTTTAAATTATTTTATTAATTTTACAAGATCTCTAACATGTTAAAATCCACCTGTGAAAGGGAATCTCATCTCAAGAGACATAAATCAAGAAACCATTTCCCAAATAGCATTGAATCTGTAAATCGAATCATACAATCCTACTCATGAACATCGTACCAAGTGTTATAATTAATAGCTATAACCAAATTTTCCACAAACCCTCCTCAATTACATAGAATTAATTAATTGCGATATATGCTAATAAGTGGATCATTTTTAGATGAAATTATCCCATCAAACTCTTGATTTTATCCCATATATATTTGATGGCTCCTCAAAGAAAATACATGCAAGGTCCATGATTATCAAATATGTATATATGGAGCATGTTTTGTGGCGTGTGGGGCCCAAGCTCAATGAATATGGATATATGGATATTATCCTTTTGTTCTAAGTTTATAATGATGATGAAAGGGATAAACCATTTAGGATCCAAATTTCCCTTATTTTTTTCTCTTTTCCAATATAATAAATTTGTATCCAACCTTAAAAGGATGTGGGTGGATAATATTTTTTGAATTTTTATATTGTCATTTTTGATAAATATGATTATGCTAAAAAAATTCAATATTGTTCCAACCTAGTCACTTGATAAGCACTTTCCTCATCAGGATGAATTCTAAAGATTTTAAACCATAAAAAAGGAATCATGGCATTGAGAGGAAGACATATACACTATGAATAGAATAATAAGGGTTCCCTTTGTGACAATACAAGTGTTGGTGGGGTATGCCTAAAGAGTTGGGAACTTTTGTAAATGCCAGACACATCCAAACTCCATAATAGTTTGAATAAACATATTATTTATATTTTTGTTAGTATATCAACTTAACCATTCACTTATGGCTAATAGGTGGAGGAGAAGTAGATTTGATGTGAATTTTTTACTTAATTGGAAAATATTAAAAATTCAGAATCTCAAGTCATTATCGTCCATTATGGTAGTTAATATATCAAATTGGAAAAGAATATATGATTAAGAATTAATTTAGAAACTGTAAAATTGGTCATATTATTTGTGGGCATGAAATCAATCATTTTTTTATGGTAGTGAATGGTTGTGATGTTGCACATATAGCCATCTAAAAATGGGAATTTGAACTCACCGATGAAGTTCAAAGACCAAGATTAAAGCCAATAATCTGAACTAGAATGCAAAGGGGTCAATGGGGCTATGAATAACATCCCCATGAATTTGAAGTTTTAAATTTTTTAATAGTCATGAACACCCTCAATGAGAGTGAACCAATAGTAACTCATTCCAATAATTTAATGGGTGGATGTATGGTCACTAAAGTGACCATTTCCAGTGCTATTGTGAGACACCACAAGGGCATGTTAGGTATCCCCATGAGAATCACTAGAAGATCCTAAAGAGATTTTGATGTCATGATAATGATGATGGTCTCATGCGATATGATTTTTTGCATATTTATTCTTATGATGTGAGCATGCCAAGACATTGCATGGGAAATTAAAGGTCTCTTGTGGTGTATTAATGATTCTTATAACTCATTAATTAGTGCTAGAAACCATACATAGGATAATATATGTTGTGGGTTTCATGTAAGTATTTGGCCATGAAAATTAATGATTTTTAGATAAACTATTTCCCGAATCTTACTATCTATGATTTGTATTGTTTTTTTAGTCACATGCAAGAGGTGGAAACATTTTTTTCACATGTCTTCTCTTTTGACTGATTCCTAACTTTGATATCCTTATTAAGGATAATCAATTTCGAGTATATGGAAGGCGTGTAGGGGAGATTGTGTGGTATGTGGAAAAGCTCCATGATGTTGTTCTCCCTTTCTTTAATTTTTTTCTTCAGAAGCAAGATATTATTTAACTTTTGTAGTTAAGTACCATGTACTTTATACCTTTTACTATCTAGTGCACTTTTGATTCTATATGATGTATTATGATCCATCTTTGTACCCATGTGTGGAAAACCCTTTACATTATGTGTAATTTTGGCACATACTATTTTGTTTAGAAGATATGGCAGCAAAGTGGTTACTTATCAACATTTGATGGTTTATGATTGAAATTGAATGAATGGATTTTTTGTATTAATGTTACACTAATGGAATCATTTCAGAATAAGTAGGGTTTGATGAATCTTATGATTCAAAACATGGTTATATGGTTAGACATAGATGAATGTGATTTCTAACTAATGAGACTGCCCTATTAATGAGATATTTAAGGGACTTGGGTTGATGGAGGTAGCATGATGGAAACCCTATTCAACATGCATCCTCCTTAGATAAAAATCAACTAAGAACTAGTCATTTTCCTTAGTTGTTTTGATTTCCACCACTTAATGCAAGAATTTTTGTAACAAAAAGTATTCTATGATTAATGCAAAACTTTATGAGATTAAAAAATGGAGTTCCTTTGGCTAAATGCATAATGTAATTTTGTCATATGAAATGTTTTGTTTAAGGTAGAGGAGCTAATAGTTCTGTAAGGACCAATAGTTAGGAAGGTATATACAAAATAAAGTATTATTAATTGTTTAAATAAAAGTGAGTAGATTCCACTTTCACAATGTTGTCATGTTAAATGTCTAACATGCAAAATAGAAAATTTTGGCCATGACAACTAAGCCCCCAGCTTAAGGGTGGAGGATAGCCAATTCGGTGATGAAGGCATGTTTTGAGGCATAGTGTTAGGCTTATGATTCTGGTGTTATGTCTATCACCATAGTTTACCAAAACCCTTTAAAGGGTGGAAGATAGCCAAGTCGGTGATGAAGTCGTGTTGTGAGGCATATTGTTAGGCTTATGATTGTGACGCTATGTCTCCAGTTTGAATCTCACCAAGGTTTATCAAAACCATTTTTCTTATGGGGTAGGATTGGTGCAGTCAAGTCACACGATTGTGTGTTGGTCTACCTGGTTTCAAATCCCCCCTGAGACACAATACTCCCCAGAGGTGGTTTCGTCGTAGGTTGTGGCATCTCTAAACTGCATTGTTGTGGTAGCTCTTTATTCCTCTATGCAGTGGTAACACTTGGATCTTCACTACAGTTGCAACACTCCTGGAAATGGCTTCACTCTGCTATAGATGCATCTCACTGTACTCCTTGTTGAAATACAATGTGGTTGTAGTAATCAAAAAATTGGCTTCACTCGGTTAGCTGGACTCATTGTTGAAATAAGTTGTAGATGCAACACACCAGTATTTGCTTCACTCGGGTTCCTTGTGATGGTTCCCATATTGTAACAAGGAGGATGTGGGTCCTTACTAAAAAACCCTAAAAATATTCATGCTTAATTAAAACACTAAGCCCCTAACTTGAAAATTTTCTCTCCCAGTCATGGTGAACCCTTCCTCTGGCCAACCTATCCTCAATTGCACCCTCATTCTAGCTTAGAGGAACATTCTAACAATATGTTCAAGTGTGTCTAATGTGAAGGGATGTATGCCTAAAGTGATTGAATAAGTCACTAAGTTTCAAGGAGAAACAACTATCTTCAAAGGCCTAGAAAGGGCCATTTTTTACCATTTTACAACTAATGAACACCCTCTGGAAGTTGATAGGGAAGATTCAAGTAAGTTGGGAGTTGTATAGGAGAGAAATGAAGTTTTCCAAGGTATTTTAGGGAAACTTTGTCAAATAAATTGAGGTCTGGAACTGTAGACACCCCAAAATTACATACTAGTTCCCAGTACTATCCCATTTCACTTCCTAGTTCATACCCTCTTACGATTGATTAATTAAATTGATTAATCACATACATCCATCTCTTGGATTAATTAAATAAGTCCATAGCACACTTTATCTAAGTTAATTATTTTTTTATTAAATAAATTATTAATTAATTATGTTGCACATTATAGCTAATTAAATTAGTTACTTAATTAGGAAAATCCACCTATTTTCCTATTCAACTGTCACTTCCTCATTCCTAGTTAACTCTGATTTGAGCTCCACTTCATTGTTCTAGTTAACTTAACTTGGCCTCCACTTCCTCATTCTAGTCAACTGCACTTGGAACTCAACTTCTCTACTCCACTTGGACTCCACTTCTAGATTCCTAGAAGTGTGGGGGCAATTAGATTGTACATGTGATTGAATTGTCAGATGTAACTTCTGTTATTCAAAATTTCTATTTCCCCTAAAAAGTTGTAAATCCTAGATTCATTCTACTTGTTAACCCAAGTGATTACAAATCTTTAACCTGGAGTTTAGTCAAACTTGCATCCACCTTTCATGGCTTTGCCCTCAGCTATAAAAGCAAGGCAATTTCCTTTGTAAATTCATCCCTGGAGCTTTGAGAAAATTACATTCAACTTCTACCAATTTGACATCCGCGTTCTTATGAAATATTCTTGTAGCATTTGCAAATCCTTTTGGAGATTGAATCAAGAGCATCCACAAATCAAACTCTATAAGATCAAACAATTCTAAGTACTTTTACGATCTTACTCAGGGTTTGTAAGATTATTACGGAGAAGGTATAATTGTTTATTTATTAATTTACCTTTGTTTATCTATAAATTTTACTTGTTTACATTTTGGCACTCCTAGTGGTACCACACCCTCCATCTTCATTCATTTTCATGCCATATGTTATTCATATTGTAGTGCAGATTTTTAAATTCCACTAACCATTGTGTATTTGGTTTTTATCATATTTGCATTTACTGTTTGGTGTGTTTTTCATTTTTTGTTGTTTTGTGTTTATGGGTGTTTGTGAATTTCCAGAAACATAAACTTGATTTATATTAGTAAAAAATCATTTAGTACTTTTTCCTCTAAATTCGGTAGGCTATTTAGTGGCAACTAATTTTAGTTGTGTGTTAAATTTGTGGGTTTATTTATGTGCATATTTTTGGTTTGTTTGTTTGCATATTTTTGGTCCTTCATCCTACAAAAATTTAGCAAAAAAATTAGAAACAAATCAGACAAAAATCAAAATTTCAATTAGCAAAATAAATAAAAAATTGGTTAAAACCCTAGCTACACCTCCCCCTTACTACCTCCTACCCCTCCCCTACCTAACTTGGCCCCCAACTCAACTGAGATGGTTCCCACCCCCTTACATTGTCCTCCTATCTACCTAGCTTGGGGAGATAGCTCGTTGAGCTATCCCCCATGCCCACCCAAGTTACACCCTCACCGAATCGACGTAGCCCAACCCAACCCCAACTCAACTCGCCCCACCCCTTCACTGACTCAACTCTCTCGGCCCACCTAACCCCTTACCTACCCTCCCCTAGAATTTCATTCGCGACTCGAGATGCCCCTGATCTAACCCACTCCTTCTCTTGTGGTTCATTGCCTTGTGGTGTTCCCTGACACAAATCTGGTCAAGAAAAAGTTGTGTACAATGCATCCCAAATTCACGTTGCTTGTCAAGGTTGAACTTCAAAAACTGCTAGATATAATCTTCATACGGTCCATCAACTATTCAAAATGGATGTCCAACATGATATCGGTTGCAAAGAAGACCCCCAAAATTCGTATTTGTATGGAATTTCGTAACATCAATAAGGATTATCCCAAGGTTGACTTCCCTTTGCCCAATATCGACATGATTATTGATTCTACTGTGGCCCACAAGATGTTATCTCTTATGGACGTATTTTCAGGATAGAATCAAATTCAATTTGTTGAATAAGACTAGCACAAGACAAATTTCATAACCCCATGGGGGATATTATGTTACAAGGTAATGCCTTTTGGCCTTAATAATGCTAGTGCTACGTATCAGTGTATCATGAGTGTATATTTCCACGACCTCCTTCACAACATTATGGAGGACTATGTTGATGATATCCTTGCAAAATCAAAGACTAGAGTTGATCATCCAACAGTTCACAGGCGTATCTTAGAGCAATTAAAGGAATACAAGGTTCGCCTTAATCCAAAAAAGTGTGTCTTTGGTGTCATTTTGGGAAAACTTATGGGATTCATCATCTCACAAAGGAGGGTAAAAATGGACCCTACCAAAGTCAAATCTATAATGGATATGCCACCTCCTTAGAACCTCTAACAGCTACGTGGATTGTAATGTAAGATACAGTCTATTCGGCGTTTCATCTCTCAACTTACGGACAAGTTCCATCACTTAATCAATTGCTTAAGAAGGATGTCCAATTTAAGTGGACACAAGAATGTCAAGAATATTTCACCAATTTGAAAGAATATTTTTCCACTCCACTGGTACTCATGCTGCCAGTACAAGACAAGCTTATGTTGTTATACACTTCTACAACTGAACATGCCATTGGGGAATTATTGGCACAACATAATGACAAGTTTCAGGAACAAGTTGTGTACTAATTTAGTAGAACCCTTCTTGAACATGGAATTAAGTACTCACAAGTCGAGAAATCTTGTTTGGTAGTCACTTACACTTTTGGATATTTACGGCACTATTTTTTAAATCATACAACCAAGTTAATTTCTAAGGTTAACCCTGTCAAGTATTTACTTTCAAGACCAGTGATAAAAAGAAGAATATCCAGATGGATTGTACTCCTCGGTGAATTTGATATTGAATTTATCAATCAAGAAGCTATAAAACGTCAAGCACTGGTGGATCAACTAGCCGCAGCGCCACTACTAGGTTTACAACCATTAAATTTTGAACTCCCAGATGAAGACTTGTTATTCATTGATGCAGTCCCCTCATGGACTCTATTCTTTGATGGTTCTTGCAACACACATGTTTTAGGAGCTAATATTGTCCTTCGCACACCTAATGGGGATCTCATTCCTAAATTTAATCCAATCATCTTTCCTTGCATAAACAACATAACTGACTATGAATCATTGCTAGCATGCTTCGACTTCGCTATCTCCTGGAGACTACAAGAGTTGACGGTCTTCGGTGACTCTCTTCTCATAATCAAATAGATCAATGGTGAGTATCAAGAAAAATATGAGAAGCTTCTACCCTACAAACAAATTGTTGATAGTCTCAAAGGATATTTTTGGATTATCAATTTTGAACAAGTTCCTCATGTACAAAACAAAGCAATGGATGACATAGAAACTATTACATCCCTTCTTGTGTTCAACACTCATCAAATTCATAATGAGTTCTTTGTTGAACATATTTTGGTGCCCGCATACAATTTTCTGAAGTCCACCATGGTTTGTGAGATTATTGGCCCTGATCACCCCTGGTATCATGATATATACACCTTCATTCAAAATCAAGCCTATCCTCTGAACATAAACGTAACCAACAAATGATCCTTGGCATAATGTGCCTCGCGCTACACTATCCTCATTGACACCCTATATTAAAGAGGATATGATGGGACTCTCTTAATATTTATCAGTCAGGATGAAGCTAATCAAATTCTAGATGAAGTACACTCAGGTATTTTTGGGGCGCACACCAGTGGCATGGTCCTTACAAAGAAGATATTACGTGTTAGATACTATTGGCATATAATGGAAACTAATGCTTGTGACTATGTAAAGAAATGTCAAGCTTGTCAGAAGCACGGTAATCTAATTCATGCACCGTCCCAAGCCTTGCATCATATCACCTCACCATGGCCTTTTTCTAAATGGGGGCTTGATCTAATTAGTAAAATAAATCCCACATCTTCCGAGGGCCATATTTTCATCATAATTACCACTAAATATTTCACCAAGTGGGTCGAGGCTATGCCTCTTACCTACATTATTGGGTGCAATATCTCCAAGTTCATTTTCAACCATATCATATGTCATTTCGGCATACCCACAGCCATCATCACTGACAATGGTACTTCCTTTAAGAATAAGAACATCAAATCCCTTGTTAATAAATATCATATCCACCTACAATGGGCCACTCCTTATTACCCACAATGTAACGGCCAGTCTAAAGCTTCAAATAAGACTATAAAATCCATCTTGGAAAAGATACTCGATAAGCATGGACGTAACTAGCATACACAATTGTATCCCGCCCTCTGGGCATACCAAACTCCTATAGGAGCTACCCCATTTTCCCTAGTATATGGCTCTAAAGACATATTACCCATCAAAGTCAAACTTTCTTCCCTTCGTGTCTCCCTCTAATACCTCGTGCATGAAGAGGATTACCATTACGAATTCCTTACAGAGCTTGAGCTACTAGATGAAAGATGCATTTGTGCTTTGGATCATCAGCAAGTATACCAGAATCTATTGTATCGTAACTACAACTGAAATATTTGACCATGACAATTTGATATTTTTGACCTGGTCCTAAAAGAAAATCAGAAGAATACAACTAAGCCAAGTGGAAAACAAGGAAAATTCCGACCTAATTGGTTGAGTCCCTATGTCAATACTATAAAATTTGGATCTCAAGCATACGGATTATCCACTAAGGATGGAAAAGAGTTGAAAGAGCCTATGAATGTCATTCATCTAAAAAAAATCTACTCTTGAGTGTCTAAAGAGTAACCCTTATACTAGGGGTAAATCAGTGTGCTCGTTTGCTTCGCTTTGTATTCTTGTCTCCTTCTCATGTCATTCTGCTATGTGTCACGTGTTCTCCTTGTCAGGTCATCATTCCCATAGTATACCACTCTTGTTCGCCTCTTTTCATGCTTTCGTTCACTTTTTTCATGTTTAACATGTTGCTTAATTCCCAGGAATCCCTTTTTCCCTCTTCTTTGGCGTGTGGTCTAAAATCCAAATTCAAAAAAAAAATCAAATATGTTTCACAAAAATTAAAAACATTCAAATATGTTTCGCCAAAATACAAAAACAATATAAAATTGTTGACAAAACTCCAAAAACAATATTAAATTGTTTCACAAGTACAAAAAAATCAAAACATTTCGAAAATGTTCCAAAAAAACATTCACAATTATATATTTGTGTTCACCAATTTCATCATCTAATTGTTCCAAATCATTTGCATTCTTCAAATCAATCATGTTACCCTTTGCAATACAACTTTTCTTTAGGGGAAACACTCGGTTTCGCCCTCATAAAAATCATGCTTCAATGGGATCCGACAAGATTTGTTTTAGAGTATCTAAGTATCACTCCACTCTTCATCCTGATTCACTCCTCTCGTGTTTTAAGCTATCACTTGGGGGAAATCGAAATATGCTTATCTCTTCACTGTGGAACACATTAAGGGTGTCTTTGGACATTATAATTACAAATTGTGTTATATTGTTGCTTACTAGTTAGTTTAACATTAGTACTCCTTGTTTGCTTACTTGTTTGTGGTTAACTTGCATGTTGTTTGTACATGTTAAATGTTGTCTTGTATGTTCTTAGAACAATTTCTCATTTGAATTACCTAGATTAATCAATGTTTTGTGTCTCTGGAATGTTGTTACAATTATAGACCAATTGCAAATGAGTTACTCGCATCTTAGTTCCTATATAACTTTGGTGTGAGTTAATTCATGTTCATATTGAGTTTTTTTGCAATGCTTGTTTTGTGTCTTTTTTACCGCTTGCACTGTTTTGTTTTCTTCCTAGATTATTAAATAAACCATGGTACATTTTCCTTTTTGCTGTGTATTCAT
The DNA here is from genome assembly GCA_019776745.2 of Taxus chinensis. Classification (NCBI taxonomy): domain Eukaryota; kingdom Viridiplantae; phylum Streptophyta; class Pinopsida; order Cupressales; family Taxaceae; genus Taxus; species Taxus chinensis. Next base: position 304,109,617 of record CM034146.1, read on the forward strand.
GTTTGTTTACATGTCTTTGTATTTGTACTTTGAATTTATCAAAAAATTGTTAAATCGTAAAAAAAATCATACATTCAAAACTTCAAAAAATAAAATCAAAAAAATCATTAAAAATCGAACAAACATTCACTTATCACAGAAATCCTACAATTGGAAAACCGGTGAAGTGAATCTTTCAACATTTCAACATGGTCTCGATAAAGCTATACCTTTATCTTCTACCCTAGTGATCATTCTAATCTTACAACTATCACTTTCTTCTCTTTGCACGATTACTTACTCTGCTTGGGGCAAGCCACAAAATTGTTTTTCCTTCACGATATAACTTCGCCTGTGGCAATTTCTTTCAAATCATTTGTAAAACAGATCTAACAAGAGTCACGAGGAGTATCTAAGTATAATTTTCTCTTCTAGATTGATCTTATTCCCAAGCCTTTCATAATTTTAAGTGCTTGGGAGAATTTGCATTTGCTTAATCATCATTGTGGCAAACATTAGGGGCATGGTTGATTGTCTTCTTTTTTGACGTTGTGTTGCATTGTTATTGTTTACTTTTTGGACCACTTGCAAGTAGTGTGATTACATCTTGGTTCCTTTATAACCCTGATGGCTACACCTACTGTTCATATTGGGCGTGTTTTCCTTTTTATCTTTTATTCATTGTGTGTGTGTTTGTTTACACGCATCTGGGTTAACCATCTTGATTCTTTCATAATCTTGTTGATAACTCTATTTTGCATCAACAAAATAAAGGTTGCTCTTATATTCATACTCTCCAAATGACGCTCATGTTACGAGAACATTTCCTTCCGATCCTTGTTTAACTTTTTTTCTTCCTATCAAGCAGCCGTCCACCACCTTGCTACGTCATCCACCCACTTGAGGGGACATTCCCTTACCATTCTATCTTGTTGGACATCCGAATGTTTCATAGTTTTTCGCTCGTTACTTTGCATGCGTCTACTATTTTTAAAGCATTATTACTTGGCAATAACACTTTAAAGAGGGGAAAATATAGATACCACAAAATTACATACTAGTTCCTACCACTAACCCAGTTCACTTCATAGTTCATACCCTCTTACGATTGATTAATTAAATTGATTAATCATGCACATCCACCCCTTGGATTAATTAAATTGGTCAATAGGACACTTTATCTAAGTTAATTATTGTTTACTAAACAAATGATTAATTAATTATGTTGCACATTGTAGATAATTAAATTACTTAATTAGGAAAATCCACAAGTTTTCCTAGTCAACTTTCACTTCCTAATTCCTAGTTAACTTCGAGTTGAGCTCCACTTCCTCATTCCATTTAACTCAACTTGACCTCCACTTCCTCATTCTAGTCAATTGCACTTGGAACTCAACTTCTCTACTCCACTTCTATATTCCTAGAAGTGTGGGGGAAATTGGATTGTATGTGCAATTCAATTGCTGGATGTAACTTTTTCTATTCCAAATTTCTATTGCCCCTTAAAAGCTGCAACTCTTAGATTCAGTCTACTTGTTTACCCAGGTGATTACAAATCATTAAGCTAGAGTTTAGTCAAACTTGCATCCACCATTCATGGATCTACCCTCAGCTATAAAAGAAATTTGTTTCCTTTGTAAATCCATCCCTGGAGCTTTGAGAAAATTGAATCCAACTTCTTCGAATTTGACATCTGCGTTCTTGTGAAATCTACTTGTAGAATTTGCAAATCCTTTTGGAGATTGAATCAAGAGCATCCACAAATCAAACTCTACAAGATCAAACAAGTTTTAGAACTTATAAAATCTTACTCAAGGTTTGCAATATTATTACGGAGAAGGTATAATTTTTTGCTTATTCATTTATCTTCATTTATATGTCAATTTTACTTGTTTACAGAAACAACTTGAGCAAGATCGGTAATTTTGGGCACAGGGAATGAAGGCTCCAATGGTGAAAGCTAACTTGTCGAGATGATTCTGGGAGTTCCGAGAGGAGTTGGGAAGCAAACAAGTAGTAATTAAAAAGGTCTTGGAATCCTGTACATGATGTAAACATACATTTTTTCCTAAGTCTTCAATATATCTTGTGATATCAAGTCATTGTTGTTTCTCCTTCATGCTAAAAGAGTGAATGCTGCCAAAATTAAAATTGTAGGTATAATTGACTCTTCATAATGGCTTAGATGACCTCAAAAAATATTTGGAGTAAAAATCATATAATATTTTACCCGAAAACACCATTACATCCTCTTAGGGCAGAAAAATCACTCACGGTGTCCCCAAATGCACTCGACGGGTGACATCAGCATTTCAAAATGGCTTGGTCACATTTTTTCACCCTTAGTGTCCCCTTCGATTTTCCTTGAGGTAAAAAGGGGACAAGGGGACACCAAAGTGTGACTCCCCATCATTTCAAGAATTTTTGTCACTTAAAACGTGACTTAACATGTTAGGAGGAGTGTATGGAGGAATTGAGTTGCAAGGACCACTTTTTCATGATAGCTAACCCCTTAGTCACACTTTTTCACCCTTGTTGTCCCCTTTATTGTCCCCAAGGTGAAAAGGGGACAAGGGGGACACAAAAGTGTGACCCCCTCTCTCAGCTATCCCCCAGACACATGCAAAACCCAATTTTAGCTCTCATGTGCTAATTTCTAGCACCCTGCATCTCTCTCACATGAAACCAAAAGGTGACACTTGTCCAGATCTGGTGCAAGTCACACTTTTGTGTCCCCTTTGTCTCCTTTGTCCCTCTTGCACCAGTACAACTCCATGTCAACCATCTCCCAACCATGGTTAAGTTGTCGAGTTAAGTGGTGAGTTGAAATTTTGCCAATGAATTTGGCTGACTCCTCACAAGCACTTGGTCATTTTAAAACATTCAAAGATATGTTTTTTCCCCTCCAAGACTCCATTGTTGTACATGTATGATGTAAGTTTGTCCCAGAACATCAAGATTACAAATTGATTTTTGCCCATATCTCTCAATATGTGCACTTGATCTCCGCAAAACTTCACCGATGTACTCCATTTGAAAAAACCTTCGTGATAGCCCATGATTTATGGCATGTGACCCCACAACAAAAATGTTATTGATGACTGATTTTTCCATCCATTAAATCCACTTTTGCACATAACACCTAAAAACATATTTGTAATTTCACAATGACTCAACAAGCCAAATGGCCTGAATTTTGGGCCGAATGTTCTTCATAAAATCAGCTTTCACCTAAGAAATTTATTGCATGATGAGGTAGATTATTTCGGGAGATATGGAAGAATTGGTTTTCTATCAATATTCTTCCCTCTTCTAATAAATTTGCACTTTCTCGAAGATCCAGCGAGCCAAATTGCCTGAAATTTGGAGCGAATGTTCTTTGTAAAATCAACTTTCACTCAAGCCATTTCTTGCATGATGAGGTAGATGATTTTTGGAGATATGGAGGATTGATTTTTCTCTCAGTATTTTTCCTTCTTCGATGAAATTATCATTTTCCCACTAATCCAGATGAGAAAACCATCTGAAAATTAAAGTAAAGCATCCTTAAAAAATCATGAAACTTTTGAGACCAATTTCATTTCAATTTGACACCCAGAAGATCTCCATCTAAAAATGGTATGTGTGCAAGACTTCATATGTCCAAATATAGCAATTTTTCAAAAATGATAAATTCTTAGCATTCTTGTTACTCCATCAAAAAGTGAAAATTGGGAAAGATTACTAAAAATGGCCATCATAGTAAGGACCTGTTAAAAATAGAAAGTCTTGCAATCAGGCTTGAATCACTTGTATTTGTTAGGTTGTGGAACCTGTTTTCATGTGTGAAAGTGTTGAAGACTGTACACTAAGAGTACTGTACACTTTTCATGTATCCTCGCCGGGGTTCGGGGCCGGGCCGGGCCCCGAGCGGGGGTCCGGGGGTGGCAGCCCCCGAGAAGCAGGGGTTCAGGGGCACAGCCCCCGAAATTTTTATTTTTTTAGGCGTAAAATTTTTTGGCCTCGAAAAATGCACCCGACATATCGGGAAACGTTCTTTTCTCATATGGGCGAGTTTTTTGACCCATAGGTTTATGGGACAGGTTTTGCCCATGGTTTTGATACCCACGGTTTTGTAAAACTGCTTAAGCAGTTGTCTATTTATATGGTCTTATGCATATGATAGATAAACAAGCAAATGTATTGCAGATGTGTTTTGAATTCGGCTGTGAATTCTGTAGAGTTTGTTGAGCATAGCTCCAAACGGATCTGGGTATTGTATTGAGAGAGCGGTGGCTTGTAATAAAATATGAGCAAGTGATTCTTGGTGGACGTAGCCCAAATTGGGTGAACCACGTTAAATACTGTCTCTTTCTGTTGTGTTATTTTATTCTGCAATTTTATTTGAGATCTGTAATAATTTCTGCATATTAGTTTCTACTGTTGCAATTCTGTGAGGGATTATTCCACATATTTTATCCCTTATTTCCTAACAATTGGTATTAGAGCCTGGTTTGGTTTGCTGAAGTGTTGAATCGCAGGGAAAGTTTTTTAGCTTGAGTGGGAGCTATGGTAGATGAAGGAAGATCTAGGGTTGATAAATTCAACGGGCAGAATTTTAGTCTTTGGAAGATGCAGATGGAAGATTACCTTTATCAGAAGGATCTTTATACTCCGTTATCTGAGAAGGTGAACAAACCCTCGAGTATGACAGATGCGGAATGGGATTTGTTGGATCGGAAGGCACTTGGAACGATCCGACTGAGTCTTGCATCTTCGGTATTATTTAATGTTTCAAAGGAAAAGACTACAAAAGATCTAATGGATGCATTAGGGAAGTTGTATGAAAAACCCTCTACCTCTAATAAGATTTTTTTAATGAAAAAGTTGTTTAATATGAAGATGTCTGAGAATAGTTCAGTAGCAGATCATTTAAATGATTTCAATACGGTAGTGAATATGCTAGCTTCGGTTATAATAGAATTTGATGAAGAAGTTAGGGCTTTATTAATTTTGTGCTCTTTACCTAAGAGTTGGAATAGCCTGGTAATGGCAGTAAGTAACTTGGTTCCAGCTAACTCGAAGTTGAAGTTTGAGGATGTTGTAGGGGTGATTCTAAGCGAGGAAATGCGAAGAAAAAGCTCTGGGGAATCTTCTACTTCAGGGAATGCTTTGACAGTGGAAACTAAAGGGAGACAGAAGAACAGAGGAAACCGTGGAAAATCAAAAGATCGGGCAAGGTCAAATTCCAAGAACAAGATTGTATGCTGGAATTGTGGAAAGTATGGGCATGCAAAGAAGGACTGTTGGGAGCTTCGGGATAAGAAGAAACAACAGGAAGAAAACAAGGAGACAAATGTGGCAACGGGTAATGTATGTCAAGATGCTTTGATTCTTTCTTTGCACAATATTACTGAATCTTGGGTTTTAGATTCAGGGGCTTCTTTCCATGCTTCTCCACATAGACATTATTTTGTTGATTATGTTCAAGGAGATTTTGGGAATGTTTTTCTTGGTGATGATGAGCCTTGCAACATAGTTGGAAAAGGTTCTGTTCAGGTTAAGATGCAGAATGGGAATACTTGGCTATTGAAGGATGTCAGACATGTGCCTACATTAAGACGAAATTTGATATCAGCAAGGCAACTGGGAAGTGATGGTTGTACTGTGATATTTACAATAGACTTTTGGAAGGTTACTAAGGGTGCTCTTGTGGTGGCAAGAGGTAAGAAGGTTGGAACCTTGTATTTAACCACTGATAGTACTAATGATTGTAATCTTGTGTCTTCAGATGTAGATACAACATTATGGCACTATAGGCTCGGTCATATGAGCCATAAGGGCATGAACATCATAAAGAAGAATTTTCCTGGATATATAGAAACAGGTTTGGATTTCTGTGAGAACTGCATATATAGGAAACAAAAGCGAGTAAGGTTTCTCAAGGTTGGACCTACAAAGAAAGAGAGTAAGTTAGAGCTGGTGCATTCTAATGTGTGGGGGCCAGCTCAGGTATCATCTCTTGGGGGTTCAAGTTATTATGTTACTTTTATTGATGATGCAACAAGGAAAGTTTGGGTTTATTGTATTAGAAACAAATCTGATGTATTTGACACTTTTGTTAAATGGAAAGCCTTGGTAGAGAATGAAACAGGGCTTAAGCTAAAATGTCTCAGGTCAGATAATGGAGGGGAGTATTGCAGCAATGAATTTGATGATTACTGTTCTAAGAATGGAATCCGTAGGCAAAAGACGGTTCCAGAAACTCCGTAGCAGAATGGGGTATCAGAAAGGATGAACAGAACAATAATGGAACGTGCTAAGAGCATGAGGTTACATGCAGGACCGCCTCTTTCTTTTTGGGCAGAAGCGGTGAGCACAGCTGTGTACTTGATAAATGGAGGACCCTCAAGTGCCTTGGATGGAGGCATACCTGAGGAGGCTTGGTATGGTAAGAAAGTTGATTATTCATTTCTTAGAGTCTTTAGATGTGAGGTGTTTGTTCACATAGACAAGGATAAAAGGACTAAGCTAGAGGCTAAATTAGAAAAATGTACTTTCATTGGTTATGGTGGTGATGACTTTGGATATAAATGTTGGAGTATTAAGGACAAGAAAATCATTCGATCTAGGGATGTGGTCTTTAATGAGAAAGTCATGTATAAGCAGCAGTTGTAGGAAAACAGGGAAGAATCCAAGAAAGAATATGCAGCAGTAGAGGATCTTCTGGATGGAAAAGTGACCCATGAATCAGTTCAGGAACCTACTCAACAGGAACCCCAAACTCCTACAGTGAGGAGGTCTTCTAGGGTAAGAAAAGAACCTGAACAGTTTTCTCCTTCTCTTTATTATTTATTACTCACTGATAGTGGAGAGCCAGAGAGCTTTGATGAAGTAATGCAGGTAGATGCCAGTAAGAAGTGGGAGCAAGCCATGGATGAGGAGCATAAATCTCTCATGGAGAACCAGACTTGGGATTTGGTGAAGCTACCGGAAGGCAAAAGAGCATTGCAGAACAAGTGGGTGTACAGAGTTAAAGATGAAGGAGGAAAGAAAAGATATAAGGCCCGGTTGGTGGTCAAGGGGTTTGCACAGAAACAAGGTATAGATTTTGATGAGATTTTTTCTCCTGTAGTAAAAATGACTTCTATCAAAACTGTTCTTGGAATAGTGGTAGCAGAAGACTTGCACTTAGAACAGTTAGATGTAAAGACTGCATTTCTCCATGGTGATTTGGAGGAGGAGCTATATATGCAGCAACAAGAAGGATATGAAGTCAAAGGTAAAGAGGAGATGGTGTGTAAATTGAAGAAGAGCTTGTATGGCCTGAAACAAGCTCCACGTCAATGGTATAAGAAGTTTGATAGCTTCATGATGGAGCAAGGTTATATTAGATGTCATTCTGACCATTGTGTGTATACAAAGAAATTTGAGGATGAAAGTTGTATTATCCTGTGTTTGTATGTTGATAACATGTTGGTTGCAGGTAAAAACATGTAGGAAATAAAAGTACTCAAGAAACAACTAAGTGAATCCTTTGATATGAAGGATTTGGGAGCAGCCAGACAAATCCTTGGTATGAGGATAACTCAGGATAGGAAGGAACGGAAGTTGACTTTATCTCAGGAAGAGTACATTAAGAAGGTATTCGACAGGTTTAATATGCAGGATGCTAAACTGGTTGGGACTCCTTTGGCAGGCCATTTCAAGTTATCAAAGGAGCAGTGTCCCAAGACAGAGCAAGAAATAAACCAGATGTCCAAGGTACCTTACTCATCAACAATTGGCAGTTTGATGTATGCTATGGTGTGCACTAGGCCTGATATTGCCCATGCAGTGGGAGCTATGAGTAGATTTATGAGTGATCCAGGTAAAGAGCATTGGCAAGCTGTAAAGTGGATCCTTCGGTATTTGAGAGGGACCATGGGGACAGTTTTGTGCTATAGTGGATCAAACACCACTTTACGTGGTTATGTAGATTCAGATATGGCTGGAGATGTAGACAGCAGGAGGAGCACGATTTACACTGTAGGTGGGACAACAGTGAGTTAGATTTCATGACTACAGAAGCTGGTGGCTTTGTCAACCACAGAGGCTGAGTATGTTACTGCCACAGAGGCAAGCAAAGAGCTGATTTGGTTACAACAATTGCTCGAGGAGTTGGGGCATAAGGAGGAGGAATGTAAGTTGCATAGTGATAGTCAGAGTGCTATACACCTAGCTAAGAACTCTGCTTTCCACTCTAGGACAAAACATATACAGTTAAGGTACCATTTCATCAGGACAACTTTGGAGGAAGAGAAGTTGAAGTTAGAGAAGATTCATACCAGTCAAAATCCTGCAGACATGATGACCAAGGTGGTCACAAGGGAAAAACTAAAGTTGTGTTCAGCTTTGGTTGGTCTTCACAGAAACTAGTGAAGGGTTGAGAAGCTTGCTCAGAGGAAAACTAGTCTCCAAGTGGGAGATTGTTAGGTTGTGGAGCTTGTTTTCATGTGTGAAAGTGTTGAAGACTGTACACTAAGAGTACTGTACACTTTTCATGTATCTTCGCAGGGGTTCGGGGGCGCAGCCCTCGAATTTTTTTTTTTAGGCGTAAAATTTTTTGGCCTCGAAAAATGTACCTAACATATTGGGAAACGTGCTTTTCTCATATGGGCGAGTTTTTTGACCCATAGGTTTATGGGACGGGTTTTGCCCATGGTTTTGATACCCACGGTTTTGTAAAACTGCTTAAGTAGTTGTCTATTTATATGGTCTTATGTATATGATAGATAAACAAGCAAATGTATTGCAGATGTGTTTTGAATTCGGCTGTGAATTCTGTAGAGTTTGTTGAGCATAACTCCAAATGGATCTGGGTATTGTATTGAGAGAGTGGTGGCTTGTAATAAAATCTGAGCAAGTGATTCTTGGTGGACGTAGCCCAAATTGGGTGAACCACGTTAAATACTGTCTCTTTCTGTTGTGTTGTGTTATTTTATTCTGCAATTTTATTTGAGATCTGTAATAATTTCTGCATATTAGTTTCTACTGTTGTGATTCTGTGAGGGATTATTCCGCATATTTTATCCCTTATTTCCTAACAGTATCAACTCACATTCTTCATTTCTCACTAATTTTTTTGCAAAGACATGAAGTTGTCTCATGGTTCAAACAGGAGAGAAAGCCCTCACAAGCTCCCAAAACTTAGTATTGAGGTGAAGTCCAAGACTGTGTGTTTCAGTTCATCCTAGCAGTCATAAAAAGGGGGTCATCATGTTCAAGTGATGCGGTCCATGGAAGGAAGTGATATCAAACAAACTCTATAAAGGTGAGCCCCAAATCTTAATCATCTCATTAGAATCTGGCATAACAATGTGTCTGATGAGTATGATGGTGAATGCGGAGTTTCTTCTTTCCCCATTTTTAGCAGAAGATATTTTTAATAGGGAACGAGTAAAAACTAAGGCACTTGGGTACCCTGAGAATGATTCCATCTAAGAAGGATATACCCTTTTATTTAAGGTGAATAGAGAAGCTTCAGACCAAGCATATAGAAGGTGATGATTATCATGTTCCAACTCTAACCTCGTGCTCAAATCTCTTTCCAAAAGGAGGGACATCATGTGAATCACATCATGTCAAGGAACAATTCAAGATGAACTAGTGTGCGTAAAAAAATTCACTTGAATCATATGCTATTGAGGTACCCAGGACCATTATGTTTGTAGGATCAAAATGGCATCCCAGGTCCACGCAGTACAATGTCTCGTAACATCGATTTTGAACTCTCATTTAATGCCCTAGAGTGTGCCCACAGTTCATAGAAGAAGGATATTGCAACCACAATGTTTTTGTCCAATAGGAGGTCAGAGACACAAAGTTTCATTCAGAGAGCAATCCTCTCTATCTGGAGGATAAGATCTATTTCATTGACGAGAAGGTGAAGAAAAAAGGTGTTCAAGTATCCTAAGTATGTTTCCATTCAACAAAGAAGTCATCTTTGTCACGAAGATGAATTTTGGAGCCATGAAGGATAAGGGGATGATCTCCGTGTCCTAACTCCTGACTTTGTGTTTAAAGAGAGTCATCATGTTTTGCAAGAACGAGGCAATCATCCCAATTTTGAATAGTGCAATTCTCCTAGTAGAGTTTTTGAACACTCGTTCGATGCCTTAGAGCGTGCCTGCATCTCATAGGAGGAAATATTTGCAATCACTAGGGTGGTTAAGAGGCCAAAAATTTCATTCAGGAAGTAATCCTTCCATTTGGAGGAGAAATCCTTTTATCATTGAGTAACAGACAAGCAAGAACATGTTTGAACATGTTGAGGTTGATTGCATTCAATAAGACATCTTTGTCATGGAGGTGAAATTTCGAGGCCGAGAGGAGTAAGGTAGTGATCTCCATGTCCTAACTCCTACCTTGTGATCAAATATGATCATCATGTGCCTATCTCAGTGCAAGTCTCATAAAAGTGTTTTTGAACACTTATTCAATACTTTGGAAGGTGTCTATGTCTCACAGAAGAAAGAGTTTGCAATCTTAGTATTCCAATTCAACAGGTGGTCAAGGGAGAAGAGCTTCATTCATCGTCCATTAGAAGTAAATTCCTCATTAGTACAAACTTTCTTGTCTCTAGATCTCCACTTCTCTCTCCCATTCTCTTTCCTCCCTCCCTCTCTCTCTCTAACATTCTATTCCTTCATTGAGAATGTACTTTTTCACTCTTTCATCTTATTCACTTAAGTGATTTAATGTTGCATTGTAGAAGTCCCTTTCTAAAAATAAAAAAAGGACTTAGTTTCATTCCTAGGGAATTTGAAAAGTCACATGGTGGCAAGATGAAAAGTCATATGGGGGAAGAGGAAGAGTCATTTGTAATGTTATAAATTGGAATGGCTTGTCCATTCCAAAGAGTCGGCAATTGTTGAGTGTTGTTAGTTGTTGGGTTTTGTATCACTACTATTGCAAGCAATAAAACTACATTTCTTCTATCTCCTCACCTATGTTCTTATACTCTATCTCTCTCTCTCTCTCTCTCATTTCCAACTTTGCAAGCACTGTAATCTTGTATAACCAAGGAAGAACTTTGTGTCTTTGATTAATGAATTTATAGAGCTTTGTGTCTCTAATTTTTTAGTCTTATTGTTATTGCATGGTTGAATTCTTCTAATTGAATGTGGACCTACTTTGGCTAAGGTATGTGAATTATGTAAGTCTACTCACATCATTAACCCCCTCTCCCTATTTCTCCTTCTCCCTTTTACCTCTTTCCCAAACAAATTTCTCCATTGTACCTTGTACAAGCACTTTGCCACGAGCTTAGTGGAGTAATTCTGTGTGATCCTTGATCTAATGGCCACCCCACAATTTAGTTGGTTTATATTCAATAATGAGAGCCTCCCCATATCCAAGAAGGGGCTTAGCCCAGAGACTATTGGTGAAAACCAATAATCTGCATTACAACAAATTATTTCACCAACACAACTAAAATTTGAACAAAAAGTAGCAATTACCAGGAGTTGCATTAAACAATTAGCTATTTAGATGATGACACATAGGTAATCACCAAATATGTGACTCATCTTCAAGTAATGGTCTATCTTAATTTTCTTTGTATTTAAATCCACCTCATTTAAATAAAATACTATTTATTGTTTAAATAGAAGTGAGTAGATGCCACTTTCGTAACTAAAATTTGAACAAAAAGTTGCCATCACCACAAGCCACATCAAACAACTAGTCATTTGGATGATGACACATAGGTAATCACCAAACACATGACTTAATTTTCAATTAATGGTCCACCTTAATTTTCTTTGTATTTAAAACCACATGATATAAATGTCTTTAAAAAGTGCATTCTACATAAGCCAAAAGCCCAAAACGAAAAATAGTGACATGGAGAGATCATAATCTATTTAAGGTTTTTTTTTTTTATAATTGTATGGTGCTTACATGATTGTACACACCCAGCTTAGGGTGCAGAGTGTTTAGTTCCTCTCCCTTAGTATAGTTAAGTTCACTAATTATTTGTTCTTGATAAAACTCGAGGGATTAATGTCAATGTTGATCCCCAAACTTTCTAAGAGCTCATCTCATCTCGTTACATCAATAGGGTTCCAATGAAGAGGTTCTTACACTAAGTTCAAATATTGATACTCAAATTTTTTCACCAATACGACATTCTAGTCTACTTTTAATGTAAAACAATTCATCATTCCTACAAGACAAATCATATTGAAGGAGGTAAAGCTAGAAGCATACTTTCTTTTCCTTTCTTGATTGGGTTAAGCCTTCCAAACTTGGACAAGATCGCGATCTTCAACAAAAGAGGAATCAATAAGCTAACAAAAGAGCAATCAATAACCTCTCCGTGTAGATGGATGAAATGTTGACTATGTCATGACTAAAAAAGGTATTGCCGAATTTTGAGTTGTAAATGTCCTCAAGCTATTTACCATGACAGGACCATGATAGGCAAGGTTGAAAGGCCGTGATGCAAGGATATACCTACAAAAATGAGAACTCTTCTAGGAAAACTCTTGGAGTTGTCACCTAAACTAGACTAGGGTCTCCCTCTGGCTCCCGCAAAAGCCTTCCAATCCCTTGTTGAACAGACATTTATCAAACATATCCAACCCACTAGAAAGCCACTTCGTAGCAACTTCATGGCAACCAAAAACTCAATATTGGTGAGCGGATCAATGCGAGTGTTATCGCCACTTCCATTATAGGTCCTACTACCTTCCAACTCGCTTTCTTTCTCATAGAACTAGTGGTCCCTAAAGATTGGAGTCGCAAACTCGTGCATGAAACAAATATCTCATTTTTTATATGCACAATAATTCATTTGCATGATGAACTGACTTTATAGAAGTAACATTTACATTGAGACAAATGTCGTAAAACTTCTTCCACAATTTGGCATTTCATGGTTCCCCGTGATGAACGGCATTAGAGAATTATATTGCATAGCCAAAGACACATCACACACAATTTCACATGCCATTCCATATATATATTCAGAGGGGTCATAACTGGGGTTATACAAGCTTTCTACATAAGGCTAGAGCTCTTTAAGATGATAAAACTTTGGCCTTGCTGCTTCTTATTCCAACCATTAACCTTCCAGTTGTATTGAAAATATTACGGCAGAAGTTCTCTAAGATGGCAGTAATTCGGCCTTGATTTTCCTTATTCCTGCTATTATGCTTCCAATGGTATTAAAAATGGTAGGCCACCAGTTTGTACAACAAAAATATGTATGACTAATTATCCCAATTGTATACATCTCGTTGGATGTTTTGGTCTGTTCCTTTGTAATTATCCTCTCGTATCCTGATCTTGGATCAGTTTTTCCCTTTGCATCTATTGTTGTACCTCCTCTGTTCATATATTATAACTTTACCTTCCGTCTATATATTAATCCCAAAATTTGCCAGACTTTGAGCATCATGTAATAGAATTTTTATTAAAAAAATTATCACTTGAGGTCAATTTTCTGAAGTGCAGGTCCCCACTCAACTTAGATTTAGAATATAGATGCATCACAATCTGGAAGTCCTTGGAATCTACAGGAGAAATAATAATATATTACATTTCTCTTTTTTGACAAGATGCCTTTACAATAGCAGTTGTGCTTATTCAAATGCTTTTCCGCTCCATCTCAGCCTGAACCAGCATTCTTGGAAGTTAATTATAGATGAAATTACTTATTTTCATTACTCTTAAGAACTTTCATTAGGAACTTTGATACAATAGTTAATGACTGTAAGCTCAAGAAAGCATTATTTGCATTATTTAGCAAGGTCCCTGCATGAACAAAACCAACAAATAACATATTACAACTGCCATAGAAAACTATGACAAAATTTCACATCGAGTTCCAACTTATTCCCGAACGCGGAGCAAAGCATCAATGTGCTAATTTGGAGATAGAATCAGAAGTATATATTTGCAGTGGAATTTTTCAATTTGAACTTATGCTGCAACTGGTGTTGGCCTCTTACTGTTTTTGATGCCTTTAATAGCTGCAAGTGAGGAAGAATTTATAATTAGCCTGTAAGAACTCTATTGTTGTCTGACTTGCCAAGACTTCCAAATTGTGTGAGACATATGTCATGGTTACATAACACCTAGATTGTAAGGTCGTTGATCAAATTATAACTATAAGCACATACCTTCAGCATAATCTTTTGCTCCAAATACTGCAGAGCCTGCAACCAGAGCGTTTGCTCCAGCTTCGATAACCTAAAATAATGAATAAATTGCAAATAAGCAATTCAATAGATAAAAAAAAGAAAAGTCTAGGACACACATCCAACAAAATATCCTTATTGCAAATAAAAATAATAATAACAATGCATACCTTGTATGCATTCAAAGGAGTGACACCACCATCTACTTCAATCCACGGGTTCACTCCCTAAGAACTATCAAGTTAGCTTTAAATTCTTCAATCAATAGTGGTAGCACTGCCATCCATTAGTACAATATAGACAATCAATATGAACTATACTAGCAAAAATCCATTTCCTTACCCGCTCCGCACACATTCTCCTTAGGTCTGAGATTTTTTTTACTTGGCTTTCTATAAAGCTCTGCCCACCAAAGCCAGGATTGACTGACATGATTAAGATCAGGTCTACCACTGTCCACATTAACAACCACCACAATATATCACAACATCAATGATCAGAATCTAGAATAGAATCACACATTCATTTTGACCTTCAGATATACGTGTAGTAGGAAAAGTGAGAATCTGGATTTTCAACAAAAGAAAGCATTCCCAAGCCGTCCAAGCAGACATACACAAAAGGTGTGCATGTACCAGCACGTAGAAATTTTTAACTAAGCCTTTAAGGAGTAAACAAATAGCATGGTCTGGAAGACAGATTAGTATATCAAAAATAATGTCATACATTATTAAACACTGTTATAGGTGGAAAATCAAATGGAAAACATGTTTGCACAGGTCCAAAGATGTATAGTTGTGGGAGAAAAGCAGAAAAAAGACGCTATTCAAGAAAAATTCATAGGAACAAGCTCATTAACCAGGTGTAAAAGAGAGAGCTTCAAAAAATAATCTCCAAGGGAAATAATCAGCCTTAAACACAAAAATTATGTTAGAACAAATTCACCAAGTTCTTGAGAATTGAAATATCTCTCCTGTACTCAATTAGAATGTAATGATCAGTTTCTAAATGAAACAACAAGATGGGCTATCATGATAGATAAGCACAAAAGGCAGAAGCTGCAATACATATTGTATTACCATGATATGATGAATGTACAGTTGATGAAAACCTGAGGATGCCACTATAGATATTAATGGGGCATATATCAAGGGCCTCACCCTTACAACACATGGTTAATTAATCTGATTGGGTATATAACAGATTTTGAGGAGAGAAGGTGAGGAAACTCTCATATGGTAAGGATCAGAAAACAGAGACGTTTCTGTTGAAGGAGGATACTTTCAGCTTGAAGATGCTAACAGAAACAATGAGGCAAATCCTATATGGCACAAAATTTGGCTTCTTGAGGACTGACCTAAAGCCAAGGTCTTTGTATGGTTGAATGTTAGAAATAGAGTCCTAACTCGAGATAATATCAGGAAAAGAAGATTCCCACACCCTTCTCATTGTGTTTTATGTGGTGACAATATAGAAAGTAGTAATCACCTGCTAATTCAATGTAGCTGGGCAATGAATATTTAGTACAAATTAATTGATAGGTCGGGGCTAGCCTGGAGTATTCAGGGATCCCTTAGAGAATACCAAGTGGAAATGGGAAGTTTTACTAATACTGAAAGAAAGATGAGATCTTAGTGCCTTGGTTTATTTGTATCGAAAGGAAGGATCGGACATTCAGGGACGAGTCTTCAAGTGTTGAATATGTTTGGAACAAATTAAAATATTCCATTTAGGAACTAATGGAAGTCTTAAAGACCAAGAAGCTTCATGGCAATCCACAAAAGAATATGAAGCTTAAAACATGAGAGAGAAGAAACCTTGAATGAGATTCTCCAGATGATGAATGGGTAAAGATAAACTTTGATGGTGCTTTGAAAGGGAGTTTGAGCAAAGCAGGTGCTGGAAGTGTCCACAGGGATAAGGACGGAAAGAAAATGATTTCTTTTGTAGAAGATTTAGGGTAAACATAACCACCAGAGAGCTGAATTAGAGGGACTTTGTAGACACTTGGAATTGACTAAGGAAAGTTATTTCGGAAGATTTAGTTATAAGGTAACTTGAAGGTCATAGCTGAAGCAGTCATAAAAAGAGAGATCTTTAGCTGGTAAATGAGGGGCCAATGGAAGAAACTCTTCTTCTGATGGTTTCCTTCAACCATGTTGCCGGTAATTATGCTTACAGGCAAAAAAACAGCAGAGCTGCTGACGAGGCAGCTTATAAAGGTTTCAACTTAGAAGTAGCCCAGTTCAGGAAATGATTGTTAGCAACGTGGACCCATATGGTTTAGAAGGACTTCAAGTTTAACACCTCCTTATGATTTTTAACCAACAGGATCATTCATATTAGACAAGGGGCATGCTGTTCTTGTAAGCACTTTTGAATCATATGGCTTCTTATCTTGATAACAGGGCTATCCAGAATACCTCCATGGAAACCCTAGTAAATTCAGAAAATACACTAGTTTTATATATATGTTTAGTAGTTCTCTGTTGCATTCATTCTTTCTATTTTGGTTATACTGCCACAGGAAGCTGTTATTGCTGTGCTTTTAACTTGGAGGAATTGATATCATTCCCTTCAATGCAGATGCAGGAAATTGCAGGAATGTGGCAGAGTTAATAATAACATTGCAAAGGTGGGAAGGAACATAAATCAATAATGCTGATCATATGTTTCAAATATTTGGTACTATCTTTGACTATTGGAAGGACACTGTAGCAGTTTGGTCTCATATGGATTGTTCATGATGGTATGGGGTCACTTCATATATGCAGAATTTTTCTGTAAATTTCAAGTATAAGTTAGAGCGGCCATTAGAAAACCATGGAAGTAATGTTCTTCTCAGCCACCCACTAATGATAAGCTACAATGGGCAGTAAAATCAAGAGAGTATCTCTTTGTTGAAATCCATGCCCACAAGATACTCGTGAATGACATCACAGAACAAGATATAAGATGCATATGGTATCTGAAATCTCATTAATTCCTTCATCATTTATTTTTATGGTAACAAGGGATTGATGATACAAAGATGTGATTGTGTCGGCATTTATTCTGGCTCTATTTTTTAGGGTTGTATTATCTACCATCCAGGGGAATTGCCCAGTCATCTTTGATGGCTTGCTGTCAGATTGTTATGAACATGTTAGGTGGTTTGACCGATAATGAGGGGACATTAATCGAAACATAAGAAGACCTACACTTATATCCGCTACTCGGCATTTTGTCTTTCAATTGTGATCATTGTATTTTTCTCTGTTACTGTAATCTCTTTTGAATGTTTGCTAAATTATTCATGGCTGTGATTGACATGAAATAAGAAGTGGCGCTCAATGTTCACAGACTGTAGTGAGGTTTATAACCCTGCAAGTGACTCCCTAAACTTGCTCTTAGGTTCTTTTGAGTATCCCTTTTTGAATCACTCCGTCGACGATCCCATGGTTCATATTTTCCATGGCATCAATGGTGTCCAAGTTGATTGTAATGGTGGTCAAGCTGTAGAAAATGACTATCAATTTTGTGACATTTTCTTGGACAGAATGTAGGACATGATTTCTGCTGTTAGAATTGTCGGTCTAATTGGGTTGATTGATTTTGAAACGGTGACGCTCGAAACTCATTGAGTGTGCAGGTTTCTTAACATCCTCTAAGTCCAAACCTCGGCCACTACAGGGCTCCTTGTGCTTACACCACAGTTCATCCCCAACATGCTCTACCACTCCAATTGCACCCAATCTGCATGTGATTTTGAAGACCCGGGGAATACTCGAACACATACAAGAGCAAGGGTTCTTATTGGATCACGATTGCCATTAGAACAAAACCCGCAGGCATTAATCTCCGCTACAATCGCCAAAGTTAGGATCCATGAAAGGCGGTTAGTCCATGTCACGAAACTCACGGGGAGCGCTGGACGCACACGCCAACAATCCCCCTCCCAGCGTTACCCGGGTGAGTTTCGAATTCGAGACCAGTCACTCTGATACCATTTGTTGGACCATGATTGCCGTTAGACCAAAACCCGCAGGCATTAATCTCTGCTACAATCACCAGAGTTAGGATCCACGAGAGGCGGTTAGTCCATGTCACGAAACTCACGGGGAGTGCTGGATGCACACGCCAACAGTTCTACCATCAAAACTACTCCTTACATCTCCAGTAAAACCCAATTTCTATCACCACTATGTACCTGGAAAGAGGGTTTGCCCTACCCCATTGGGCGTTGGCTGAAACTTGAAAGCCATTGTCAATGATGTTGCAGGACAGTTGATGGACAAACTGGCAGACTTTACAAGCAAGTTGTAGTGCCATGAAGTTACTGGAGGAGGGCCTCATCCAACATATTGAATCCTGTAAGGAATATTATCTGGGTTTCAAGACAGATGAAATTGCAGAACAGCTCACACAAAATGATCGATTCTGAGGGGTGTTTGTTGTATCTTTACTGAGTCTGCTGTCTGGAATGAAAAAATTCTGCCAGTTCGGTTTTGTTTTCCATTTATAGATGTTCAGCTGGTTTCTATTGCCTTGTGCTTCTTCACAAGATATGGTTCTAGTTATTAATGCCGATTGTATGGGCTTTGCCCAACCAGAAGATAGTTTGTTTTTTAGGATCCTCCTGGTAGCTCAATGGGTCAGGCATCTAGAGGTGATAAGTAATTGATTAGTCTGATCCAAAGCTAATCTAGCTATATCTGATTACAGTTTTGGCCTACTCAGCCAACCTGGTGGCAATTTAAAATTTTGTATGTCTCTAAACAAAAATGTTAATTCTCAGTATATTGGTGCCAAGCTGATAAGCTAGCTCTCCTTGAGGCTTGTATCTGTCAGGAGAGCATCTTTATTTTCTTCTTAAGTGCCAATTATTGTAGTCCTGAACACAATCATGTTGTTTTCTAATGTAATAAAAGATGCATTCTTCACAAAATAAAAAGACAAAAAAAAAACAATTTCTCCATATAAAGGTCTTAACAAATCTTACCGTCAAGCACATATTCTATACAACTTAATGGAGTTCCCGGGTTCAAAACCACTCCAGCTTTAGCTCCAAG
Organism: Taxus chinensis; assembly: GCA_019776745.2. Taxonomy (NCBI): domain Eukaryota; kingdom Viridiplantae; phylum Streptophyta; class Pinopsida; order Cupressales; family Taxaceae; genus Taxus; species Taxus chinensis. The sequence goes on from CM034146.1 coordinate 304,128,812, forward strand.
ACTCTTGACCTGAAGTTCAGAAAAGCAAACATAAAGATAACTGTCATACTTTCAAGCTTTTCATGGATAAGAAATAATTAAAGCCACCAATGAGTGTTGAATCTCTATATGTTCATGGAAAATGCCTGGCCTTTTTCCATGGGCATATATAAAATGGAAGAAATGAACTATTTGAAAGCTTCGGGATTAAAATATACAATAAAGAGACAGCATGTTCTGATTTTGGAATGTTCACCCACATACGGCATGACAGTCCATCCCAATGATTCAGAACAGTATAGATTTTAGACTCTACATGCAAAAGTTTCGATGACTAACTTTTCTATGATATTAAAGATGTCAAAATGATTATAGATGTCACGAAAGTTTTGCAGCGTGGTTCTTGCATGGGAGTTTGTGCAGACTAATTTGGTTATGCTTTAGCATTTATGGATTTTGCTGCTGTCCAAAGAGAGGCTACTGCTAAACCAAGACCATACAGGTTATTCAATTATATTAACATGAAGAAGTGGAAATTGTTATGTAAGCATACAAAATTATATAAAAATGTAACAAGGTTGTCATGGTTTCACGTTTTTGTAAGATTCAAATGGTGATTTCAAGCCTATGTCTATAACAGCTAGCAATTAATAAATTCCGTGTCTACAAATGAAGACATAACATTATATACTAAGACAACAAATACTAATAAACGATTTTATAGGCATCCAAAGGACAGAAGGTCTACACAACTTACAATTACTACATGAATGATGATAAAAAAAAATATAATCTTCTTTGAAAGCAGAATCAAATGAAAAAGCCTCACAAATTTGAGACTTGGTGAAGTCTGCATCACAAGTTTAAGACAACATTTAACCCTAGTAAAATTAGTGATTTGATTGTTCATGCTCAAGTGTGTGACAAGAAGTTCGTCATTGATAAAGACCTAAAAATACCGAGACAATAAAAATATATCCAAAAACATGCTAATAATATCCGAGTCTGAAGAGAAACAAAATTAAAAATCGCATAAATGTTTTAGTAACCAAGGAAAAGTTTAAAGAGGTTCTAAATCTTCATGGTTTACAAGGTATGGCAAATCCTTCAGCCTTAAACTTAAATAAAAAACACAAGGCTTGTAAGTTCTTTATAAATATGTAAACTATTTGTGAATCTTTCAAAATGCATATATTTTGTCAAGTGATTTTTCCAAAAACAAAAAATTGAAGTTATACATATTGGAAACTATGGGTAATATTTGTTAACACACCTTGTTGGACAACTCCCAAATATTTCTTTATGAATACATAAACTATTTGTGAATCTTTCAAAATGCATATATTTTGTCAAGTGATTTTTCCAAAAATGAAAAAACAAAGTTATACATATTGGAAACTATGGGTAATATTTGTTAACACACCTTGTTGAACAACTTCCAAATATTATACAGTTGGTAACAAGGATGAACCATAAAAGAGTCAAATACTTATTTATAACCATTTTCCTCAACTATATGGTTGTTCTTGAAGATTCTATTCAAGAAAGACTGATGCAGGAGCATCAAGGTCCTTAGGCAATCTTGTATCAACCAAAATCAATAAGAATAGTTTGTTGTATTTGTTCATCACCCTGGAGGTCTAAGCCATGCCACGGAGGTCTAAGTCATGTCACAAAGGTCTAAGTCATGCCGCGGAGGTCTAAGTCACACCGCGAAGATCTAAGCCAACGCCACGAAGGACTACCGGGGCCGAGATGGTCAGCCGGCACTGTGAAGGTCTATCGAAGCCGCAATAGACTGTCAACATTGCGTAAAGCCGCAAATGAAGATGTGTAAATTCATGGAAGTCCGAGTCAATCCGACTTGCTTTGTGTTGGTTCGTTGGGCCTTGTTTTTCTAATATTTTGTAATTTTAGCAGTCTTTGTAGCTAACTTTGAGGGTGCCTGTAGGTTTTGCATGCCTATATAAACCAACCCATGAACCTCTAAGTAAGGTAGCAGAGCCGGTGATAAGAGATAGGATTTGGTAATTGATGATGTGTAGTTGTTGAACATATTGAAATGGTGCAGAACCTCTAAAGGAGACTACGATTTTGAGTGTATGTATCTCCTAGGAGATTGTTGAGGCAGTATCGTTGGCAATCGGTCTGTGTATATGTGTTTTTTTGTGAAGAATCGATAATAAAATTGTTGTGTTCTTGTGCTTGTTATATATTTGGTATTGTTCCACGTGTTATCTCTGCAGGCTGCATGGTTGAAAACTGCCTTTAATTGGGTTCCCTGACCACGTCTGCATCAAGGACATGTTGCAGCAGTGACATATGCAGTACAAAATAAATAGAGACCCGAAACTAAATAGGGCCAACAAAAGTATATCAAGAACTCTACAAAACGATCCCTAAATGTGTCCTTTCCAAATTGAAATTACAAAGAATATGTGAGAAAGGAATGATATGATAAAGTGAGAAATACCATTGCTATCACTCCATGCTTGTCCAAGCAATGGGGAGTGAATGATCCTTAAGCATGATGCCAAAAAATTGGCAATCCATCTGGAAATCAAGGGTCACTATTCAAATCAAGTATCGGATAGCTAATGCTTCATCAATGAATTATAGTCAAAATAAGGCTTTACAAGGTTGGCATGGCACAATTGAAGAGAGGAGTCAATTGGATATGTCTTCTGGAGATGTAGTAAAGCCAACGATTTTGGAGATTTTTATAGGCTGAATTTAGTTTCTTATTTATTGCCACTCTCTTGGCAAGGGTTTCCTTTCAGAGACACTTGGATGATTGAAGACAAATGCAAAACTTTATGGCATACTATATGGTTGTCCACCATTAGTTTCTTGTGGAACAAAAAATATAAGAAAAATTTTCACAAGGACAATTTCCCACTTGTTTTAAAAAAAATGAGGCTTTTCAAGCAGGACTTGGCTACGCTTGTTGTTGGCTAGATATTTTGCATAGTTGAAAACCTAGGCAGTCATGATATAAATCTCCCTCATTTACTGGTGAGGCTCCCGTGTCAGATTTGTCAATAAAAATATGCTAGTATCTATATGGGGGTTTTACTTTAATTATTCAGCGCATGAACCATAGCTGTATAGCTCTGCAACAAGTAAGCAGCTGTTTAAAAACGAAATATTTATAGAAGAAGGAAATAATAAAACACAGGGAAGAAATGGGGAAGATGTGCAACCCAATCAATAGATAACAGAGTTGATTGCATACACATAGAAGAAACCAATTAGATATCAACACAAAGAATTATAAGCAAAGGCAACTCCAGATCTAGATCTAAAATAACACAAAGTTTATTAGAAGATCTAAGATAGAAAGCTAGAAACAAAATGCACCGTGACACAAAGTTCTCTGAAAATCTGCTCCTTTATATTCCTTTGCTTCAAGTGGCTATCAGGGGTTTTAGCACAAAGTCTGGAACACAAGAATGTTGCTTACAAATTTTGATCATTTAACCCATAGGTTCTTCCTCTACTTATAGAATGCAGAGGTGCAATTACAAGTTGAAAGCTTTGAGTGAACTGGCACATGTGGAAGTCGGAAAGGAAACAACTGGCAATCTCCCTCCTGGAATTCCTCTTTGCATGACATGCATGATTTGCAACTGAAAATAGAACCTTCTATTTTGCACGTCTGCCACCTATCTCCAAGTAGTTGACTTCTTCAAGTAATGGCTTTTAAACCAATCACTTAAGTTGTATAATTTAATTGATCGCTCAATTATTTTGTCGAAGGAAATAAGAGAAAGAAGAATGCAAGAGGAAAGCTGCAGTCTTGTCCTTTTTCATATTCTGCATGCAGCTGATTCTTTTGCCTTTGATTCTCACCAAGCTGGATCTGGGAGCAGCTGGATCTGGAAGCGGCTGGATCTAGAATTTTGCTTACGGGTGTTGCATTCGCCTTGTCTTCCCTTTTATCCTTGAAGCTTTTACTGTTCTTCTCCTGTACATGCATTCAGTACAATGTCTTCCGTAAATAACTCCTCACTTTTATTTTTAATTGCATATGAGCAATTAAAAATTCTGGAAAGCACTCTGGGTGAATGCAAACTCATCGAACGGCTTCAACTGGAAGTTTGGGAGCACATTTGCACAAAGTCCTGGAAGGAATTTTCCACGCAATGACTTCTACATGGGCTGCATCAGAAACAAGAGGATGAATTTTTTGTCGGAAGCTTTTGCAATTATGAGATCTGGATTCTGAATCTGGATCTGGATCTGGGCCTGGATTTGTGTCTCCGATGTCAGCAAATCTGGAAGTAATGCATGATTCCGCTGAGCTTTCTTGTTCATCTAGAAGTAATGCATGATTTCGCTGTCTTTCTCGTTCATCCCGCTTTGCCATGGCTGGAGCGATCTTTGTCTGAGTAATTCTTTTTCCTTCTTTATTCAGCTGGAATTTCTTCAAAACCGGTGCTGATCTGGATAATTCTTCATATTCGGAGGATATGTTTAATGTATTGTGACATTAATTTAAGCTCCCTTTCTCTTATAAAAGCATGCTAGGTAATGAATTTCTGAGCCTGCCTGTATCACTTTGCAGACAAATATCCAGACACAAATCAAACCCTCTTTTTCCAACCTATGCGGCCAACAATTGGAAGTTTTTTGGTAGCATTAGTTACACCTTTCATGAGCAAAAGAACTCATCCAAATGGGGTGCAACTTCCTGTCTGGGCTGCATAGGTGATCTCCAGATACAATTTGAATTAATTAATTGCATCCTTATGGCAAAGCAATTGCACCCAGAGAAATTTACCATAATTCAATAATTAATTAATGTATCACCTATTGCAGACAATTAATTGCCAGAAGACACAAATAAAGCCCAAAATTCATTCTTGGTTAAATACCTATTGGTATATGGCGCCAAATTGGACATGGCTGCCATTACAATAAATTAAATTTAGCACAATTTAGCCTTCAAACGGGGCTCAAAATAACTTAAATACAAATTTCCCGCAGGCAAACCCTGAATGACAGAATATAATTATTTCAGGTATCTGGGTATTTGGCGAAAATGGCTAATATGACTCTCTAGGGAATATCTTGACATAAATACAGACACTTTCTTGTCAATAAAAACACAAAACGACCCATTATTTTAAAAGAACGAATATTTTTTAAATGGGGCAGTCTCAGACTTTCAAGGTGAAATCTGGGGACACCAGTCGGCTCCGTCTGTGGACATATTTTCCTCTGTCAAAATTGACAAGAAAAGATGAGATCCCATTGCATCTCTTAGACTTCGTGTCTTGTCAGTTAACTTGGAGCTCGCAGGGTATGCAAACAAAAAAAAACACAATTAACAAAAAACCCTGCAAAACAAGGAAAATCCCATGACAAAGCAATTTACTTTATATACATACAAGGTTTTACCCTGCAAGGCTTTTTTATGTCCGGCAAATGCCTTCAGATGTTTTCCATTGAAAGGCAAGTGGATAACTCATATTTTATCCCTGGTAGGCAAGGTAAGAAAGTATCCACCCTGCCTGCAGCCTCTTTTCCCATCACTTAAGGGCCCTTTGACTTTCATGAGTGAATCAGATTTATACCATGCTATGCCCTTCGGTTCATGTCTCTTGTCCCACCAGAGTACCCAGTCTCCGATCTTGAACTTCCTTTCTCTGGCCTTCCTGTCAAATACCTTGAGCAAGTCCTTATCAACTTCATCTGGTGGTGGCTCATCCTTTCTTCTCTCCGTCGTGCAGTAAGTCTGCGATGGCAACTTCCTCCTGTTCCCAGATGTGACTTACCGTGCTACATTTTCCAGGAAGAACTAGGTCACCATAGGCATTGTTCTTCTTCAGGAAATTCCCAATGATCATGCTTGTTGAAAGTCTCCACTAAGGAAACTAAACCCTTGGGGATTTTGTTACCTTTTGGTTGGATTATTCCATTGATGTCATCATAACCTGCCCAGATCAACTTATGCCTGTGACTGTTTGTCGTGGTGGTGATTTATTCCCTTCAACCGAGAACAATTTGCCTCAAACGTTGCCTTGCTCCAGATAATGTAGATGTTTGTTTTTCCTTACTGCAAAGTCATGCCATATGTTCAACATTTCAGGGACTCTGGGGTGGTAGACCATCTCCACTTTATAGTTTCCTTGTCTGAATATAGACGGTGGTCTATCCAGATTCAACAGTGTAGTTGTGACCGCCAAAGAGTCTGCCTTGAAATTCTAATTTGTTGGAATGAAGTCAGATAGAGAAGGTTGTAAAATCGAATGTGGCAGAAAGTACTCTATCTCTGTAATGCTTCAGCTTATCTCTTTTGACTTGACTTTTCCCTCAAACCTGCTTTACTAGAAGTTCAGCATCTCCTTGGGCTTTGAGGAGTCTTACTCCTTTCTTTTTAGCTTGCTCCATTCCTAGAAGCAATGCTTCATACTCTGTCGTATGATTGGTGTTCTCGAACATCAGCTTGTGGGAGTATGGGAATATCTCATGATCTGGAGATATTAGTAGAACGCCGGCTCCTGATCCAAAAGAACAACATGTGCCTTTAAACTCCAGAGTCCAAACTTTTTCTTCTTCTTTTGCTATTGGACACCTCTGGCTCTAAGGTTGAAGCTTCTGAACTCTAGGACATCTTTATCCATTTCCAAGAAATAGACCCCATGGTCAGATTCCTGAAAAAGAATCTGAGATCTAGGATCCTCAAGATTTTGTCAACCATGTACTTGGACTTCTTTTCCGGCTCCAGCTTCTGATTAATCCCCTTGATAGGAATATGTGCACAGGATTATGTGCACAGGACCAATCCATCTTTACTTCTTCTCCCAGCTCTTTGCAGAAGTTTCTGCTCAGCAACATCCCGTAGGAGACAGGAATATCTGCAACTAGAATTGTCATCTTTAATCTTTTGTCAGGAAAAGCTGCCAGAACAGCTTGTGCATCTTTGATTTGTCTGATTAAAGGGACTTGTCTCTCCATGGAGTAGCACCTTTTTATGGTCTTTGTCAAGGTAAGCCCAAGAGCATCTACAACTTTAGCTGGCATGACATTGTCAGAAGCACCTGAATCTAGAATGCAATTGCTTAACTTGAAACCATTAAGCAATAAGGAGACATAGAATGGTTCCACTCTTTCAGAAGATGGTGAGGATTTAACAACTGCAGTGTTGTTCTGGGGAGGAGTATCCTTGGGCTTAGGCAAAAGGCCTTTTGATGTATTGGATTGTCCTGGTGATTGTACATATTTGACTAGCCTATTTAACTGCTCAGGAAAAGCTCTCAGGTATTTGGCTTCTGACATTTGAACTTTAGTTTTCTTGGCATGATCAATAATGTCAAAAGAAGAAATAGATTCAAATACCTGAGCTTCTTTCTGTGGTTGAAATGAAGAACTCACATGCTTACTTCCGGGAGCTAAGGAAGAAGGCAAAGGGATGCCCCTTCTTTGCTCGTCTGCTAATGCCTCAGCTTGGCGAGTTTGTGATCTTGTAAGTACTGCATATGCATGACCATGATCATCTTCATGAAGCTTCTCATCATCATGTTCAGATTTTTAGTTTAGGTAATTAATGTTGGAGTCGCCAGTAGGACCTATAAAATCATCATTCTCGAGCTGATCAGCATCAGCTTCCTGGTCTTCTTCATTCATCTCCACGTTGTTTCTGGGAGCAACTTCAATTGCTAATATTTGGGAACCAGCAATGCGGTTCCGGTTGTTGTTGTTGAAATTATGAGTAGGGGCAGTGTTGTTTCCTTGAGCCATTTGAGCCATTTGTTTCTTCATCTGCAACATCTCATTTGCTAACTTTTGCAGCAGTGAATCAGAAGTAGTAGCAGAGGATGAACTTTCAGCTCTAGAAGTGTTGCTCTTTATCTTTCCAGCCATGATGAGGTCGTCTTCAATTTCAACCGCCATGTTTTGAGCTGCTAACAAATCAGCAGGACGTGCTCTTCGCAGTTGATAGCTTACTTCAGGAAGTAAAGCATTGATGAAGAATACCTTTTGATTCTCGTCATTCAGAGAAGTAGAAGCTGGAATTTTGTACAGTAATCTTTGGAATTTTGCAATAAAATCCCGCATGTGCTCATGTGGCTCCTTCTTCAACTGAGTCAGTTGAGTTATCAATGTACTGGAATCTTCGGCTGCCTTGAATCTTTTCAGGAATGCATCCCGCATAGTAGCCCAGTTGGTTATGGTGCCAGGAGCTAGTCGGTAGAACCATTCTCTAGCCAAGTCATGCAGAGTCTCTATGAAGAGTCTGACAGATACATCTTCATGTTCGACTGCAAGCACTCCACAGGATATGAAAAACGCAGCCAAGTGGTCATCTGGATTCTGCTTGCCATCTCCAAAGAATTTTGGAAAATTCTTTCTCGTCCCTTTAGGTAGATCATGCATAGGAGTCAGATTTAGAGGTCCAAAGGCTGCACCCCATGGAACAGGCGCTGCAGGGGCAAGTGGCTGATTCTGCATCATGAAAGGAGCATGTCTTCTTTGAGAATAGACTTGATGAATAATTCCAGCTGCCGGATTATGCTGAAGATGATCCGGATCTGGATGTGTTTGCACTCTTCTTCCTGGTGAAAGACTGGATCTGCGGCTTCTAACTTGAGAAAGAATTGCTCTGGTCTGACTAATTTGTGTTGTTCAAGAGATAAGTTGCAAAGAGTCGCCAAAAACTGTTGGCTAGATTTTCTGCATAGCTGAAAACCTAGGCAGTCATGAGATAAATCTCCCTCATTTACCGGTGAGGCTCCCGTGTCAGATTTGTCAATAAAATATGCTAGTATCTATATGGGGGTTTTACTTTAACTATTCAGCTCATGAACCATAGCTGTATAGTTCTGCAAGCAAGTAAGCAGTTGTTTAAGAAAGGAAATATTTATAGAAGAAGGAAATAATAAAACACAAGGAAGAAATAGGGAAGATGTGCAACCCAATCAATAGATAACAGAGTTGATTGCATGCACATAGAAGAAACCAATAGATATCAACACACAGAATTATAAGCAAAGGCAACTCCAGATCTAGATCTAAAATAACACAAAGTTTATTAGAAGATCTAAGATAGAAAGCTAGAAACAAAATGCACCGTGACACAAAGTTCTCCGGAAATCTGCTCCTTTATATTCCTTTGCTTCAAGTGGCTATCAGGGGTTTCAGCACAAAGTCTGGAACACAAGAATGCTGCTTACAAATTCTGATCCTTTAACCCGTAGGTTCTTCCTCTACTTATAGCATTTAGAGGGGCAATTACAAGTAGGAAGCTTTTAGTTGAACTGGCACATGTGGAAGTCGGAAAGGAAACAACTGGCAATCTCCCTCCTGGAATTCCTCTTTGCATGACATGCATGATTTGCAACTGAAAATAGAACCTTCTATTTTGCACGTCTGCCACCTATCTCCAAGTAGTTGACTTCTTCAAGTAATGGCTTTTAAACCAATCACTTAAGTTTTATAATTTAATTGATCGCTCAATTACTTTGTCGGAGGAAATAAGAGAAAGAAGAAGAAAGAGGAAAGCTGCAGTCTTGTTCCTTTTTCATATTTTGCATGCAGCTGATTCTTTTGCCTTTGATTCTCACCAACTTAGATCTGGGAATAGCTGGATCTGGAAGCGGCTAGATCTGGAATTTTGCTTACGGGTGTTGCCTTTGCCTTGTCTTCCCTCTTATCCTTGAAGCTTTTGCAGTTCTTCTCCAGTACATGCATCAGTGCAATGTTTGCCGTAAATAATCATCATTTTTATTTTTAATTGCATATGAGCAATTAAAAATTCTGGAAAGCACTCCGGGTGAATGCAAATTCAATGAAGGCTTCAACTGGAAGATTGGGAGAACATGCACAAAGTCCTGGAAGGAATTCTCCATGCACTGACTTCTTCACGGGCTGCATTCAGAAACAAGAGGATGAATTTTTGCCGGAAGCTTTTGCAATTATGAGATCTGGATCAGTGTCTCCGATGTCAGCAAATCTAGAAGTAATGCATGATTCCGCTGAGCTTTCTTTTTCATCCCTCTTTGCCATGGCTGTATCTATCTTTGTCTGAACAATTCTTTTCCTCTTTATTCGGCCGGAATTCTTCACAACCGGTGCAGATTTGGATAATTCTTCAGATTCGGAGGATATGTTCAATGTATTGGACATTGATTTAAGCTCCCTTTCTCTTATAAAAGCACCTGTGATGAATTCCTGCAATTAATTCAGACAAAGATGGCAACCGGAACATGAACAGTGGATTTTAATCATAAAAATCTGCATATATCAAGCCTGCTGCCCCAAAATTTGATGTTTTATTTGCATGCAAAGCAAACATGAATTTTACCAACTTCACCTGAGCACCTGTATCACTTATGCAGACAATTATTCAGACACAAATCAACCTCCTTCAACCTAGGCGCCAAATTTGGAAGCTTCCAGCATTAATTACACCTTCCTTCTGAGCAAAATTCCTCTCCAAATGGGGCGCACTTTTTGTCTGGGCTGCACTTCTCTGCTTTTGAATTAATTAATTCATCCTTATGGCAGCCCCTGCTTATATAATCCTCATAATTCTATAATTAATTAATGTCTTTCCTATTCCTGGCAATTAATTAATTATTTAATAAGTTTTACTCTTCAAATGGGGCGCCTATTTTGTGCATGCTCATGGCTGCCATTAAATAAATTAAATTTATTTAATTTTAGACTTTTGCTTCCAGTTAACTCGAGCCTCATAGTATGCTTTGACCTTAGCCACTGAAAATAAGAATTAATTAAATCAATTAATACTTAAAAAAGTATTATTTCTCTCCCAAATGGGGCGCACTTTTTGGCATGAAGGGGCTGCATTAAATAAATAATATTTATTTAATTTTTTCTAAAAGCCACTTTCCTTTGTTGACTTTTAACAAAATTGGGGAAATTAATTATTTAATGCACCCTAAAGGGGGTCACACACATGAGTGATTTCTATTTTTAAAAGTCAATTGACAATGGGATTATTTACCCTGCAAGGTAGCTCTGAAAATCCCATGATCCACTTAAGCTGTTTGACTTTCATAATGGGATTATTTACCCTACAAGGCAGGTAATAAAATCCCATTAATACCTTAAGTGATTTTTCTTTTATTTCACAATGGGAATTTTTACCCTGCAAGGCAGGTAAGAAATTCCCGCCTGCCTGCTGCCTCTAATTTTCCCATTGTGACTTAAGTGGCGTTGCTTCCATGGGAAAAAGTACCCTGCTAGGCAGATACAAAATTCCCACCTGCCTGCTGCTTCCAAAAATCCCATGATTCACTTCAAACCCTCTTTTTCCAAAAATGCGGCCAGCCCAGAAGAAGCTTTTTGGTGCATGACTTCGTCTTTTCTGAGAGAACCAGACCTCCGATGGCGAATTCCTTCTGGCACAACGTGCATAGGTGATCTCCAGATACTCCAGGCAAAGAATCAGACCAAAACGACAAAGGAATTGATCCAGAGAAATTTCACAGAAAACGAAACGAGAAAACACCAAAAACACAAAACGTTGCCAGAAGTCACAAATAAAGCCCAGGATCCATTCCTGGTTAAAACCCTACTGGTATATGGGAAAATTGACATGTACGATCACAACAGGGTTAAACCGGAGCACAATTTGCCTCAAACGGGGCTCAAAATAATTAAATACAAATTTCCCGCAGGCAAACCCCAACGACAGAATATAATGATTTCGGGCATTTGGGTATTTGGCGAAATTGGCTAATATGATTCTCTGGGATTATCCTGACACAGTACAGACACTTTCTGGCAATAAAAACACACAACCCATTATTTTAGAAGTACAAATTTTTTTAACATGGGGTAGTCTCAGATTTCAGGGTGAAATCTGGGGACACCACTTGTCAAAGCCAAGATTGTTTTTTTCATAAATATGTCAACTCTTTGCCCATTGGGACCATCGCTTAAGTGTTTTCTTTCTTAGCCTTAATAGGAAGAGATATTTCTTGTACTCTTGTTACTCCGTTGTAATTATCTTGAAGTAATATAAGATGAATTTGTAATGTCCCTTTTTGGTACTGAAACTGAAAAAGTAGGAAACCACACAAACCCCAATAGATTAAATTCAAATTTTTAAATCAGCAAACTGATTTTGCTAACAGCTGGAAATCAACAGTCTGATTTTTATAACAGCAGTCCGGAAATAGTGGAAAATCACACAAATATCATCAAATAACTCAAACAAAATATAAATAGATATTTTAGGAAGAATTTAAGACATTTTATTATCAAATCTGATCACACACTCAGTTGGAAGTTTAATTCTGAACAACAGAAGTACAACCCATGAAAATAATGAAAAGAGAGGTTTCCAAACCCCAATATCCACAAAGAAAGATAGATTCTGGCCTTAGAAATTATGCCAAATCAGAATATCAAATAAAATATGGAGTATATTCTCCTTGATGTCCTAGATCCAAATCTGCAAATATTCTTTAAGAGATGTCTTCAAATCACCCCAAATGGAGAGTTTTCGTCTTCCTTGGAATGCCACACAAGAGGGTTTTCATCCTCAAGTGGATAGTTAATGAGCACTTTGCCCAAAAAACCAAGTATAGATAAAATGCACCAAAGATAGGATGCAAATGAAGTCACATATCTCCCTTTATAGCTCTTGCTTGGCACCAAAGGCCAAATAGAAATGGACCAACCTCTTTGGGCTTCTTTGTATCTTTTAATTTTCCTTTATGACTCTCCAATCACATCCGACCTATGCACTTTGGGTATTATTTAGTCTCGGTCTCATACTACTATTCATATGGTTTTTGAGTGAAGAAAGTACTAATTAACCCCCATCTTTTGGCCATTTTACTTTGCTTTCTATCGTCACTGCTGACCTTCCTGCACATACATGCCCAGTCTATTTTTGTCATTTTGTGTCATTTTAGCCTTGACTGGGTCGCCCAGGCTAGTACTGGGGCGCCCATAAGTTCCTTAGTCCCAATCAGGGTGCCCTGATCCTTTTTCCACTTTATCTCCATCTTTTGGGCACTTTCTAGCCATTTGAACATTCTATATTTTTGGTGGTCGGCCTCTTCGGGGTTAATTATGAAATTAGAACAAGAGAACCATATAAATATAAAGTTATGAGACCATAATGAGGGACCAAGCACTAGTCACTACTATCATCACCTAAGGTTGCATTCCATCTAAGGCATCTAGAGCTCATTTGCATCCATCTAGCTCCATCACAAGGGACAAGGTTGGTTCATCTGCATCACACATCATAGGAGGGAAGTTTATTCTATTCCATCCACCATTCTATTACATTTTCTACACATAGTTATAGCTCGCTACTTCACAAAGTGTGACTGGCACAAGAGCACCTAGGGCATGATCACACACACTCACATAGAACTACATTGGGTCTGAGATGTAGTGCAATGCTCAGTTAGTAAGTCCACCATTGTGGCCACTGAGGACAGTCTGACCCCTTCATTTGCATCTTTCTTTGTTGGGGTTTGATGCTTGTTTTGGTGTTTTGCAGGTTTATTCCTTATTCATTTGATCATTGCAGCGACATCTGACGCAGTTCAGCGAATTTGGTGCGACAAAGAGAGAAAGGAGAATCATCCAATGACCCTCAAAGGATGGTTTTAGGACTATTTCCACATAGACCAGGGCACCCAGAACTCAGACTAGGGCACCCACAGGCACCTTGATCCTCTCCAGGCACCCCAGTCCACAAAGATTGCTCAGATCTACACTTTTCTAGACCTCGGCACAGTCATTTCCTCATCATGTTTATCCAGTTCATCTCTGTGACACAGTCCAATGAAGCTCATCGAATCAACTAAGCTCCTTCTAACCCTACTTGTTAATTAGGGTTTCATACTTTTATTTACTTAGTTGTTTGGGCCATTTTCCTTAGTTTAGCTTTCATTTATTATTGTACTTATTTAGATTAACTCATAAAATTCACAATTTTAGTTAATCATTTTGGTGAACCCGACTTTCGCATCTACGTTCCTTCTTCCATTTTCATCTTCGTATGCCTGTCACCCGTAGTGGTCGTTTTGGGTCTTTTCAATATTGTGAGCTTCCTCCATTTACCCATCACATCTCTAAGTCAATGGCTGATATCCCTACATCTATGGCTACAACTGATAACCCCTTAGAGCATTCCCACCATGTTCCTCTTCATGAAATAGAAGCATCTGATAGTGAGAAGTCCTATGATGAAGACACCAATGTTGACCAAGATCAACTCAAAACCATTACTGACTTTCGACAAGCTCTGCGTGAAAATCCTACCCATCTTCCTCATGTCTTGCATACTTTAATCGCTGCTAAGAAAACTCCTGAAGCTTCAACCTCTATGCTTGCTCAATCTTCTGCTCCCATGGTCTCCACTCCACCCACTTATGTTTTTGCTCCTATTATTACAACTACCGCTCTCATCACTCACCCTAGCACCCCTAATATGTAGCTTGGCTCTTCCTCGAACACTCCTGATTTAACATCTTTATATAAGGATTTACAAAATAAAATTCATCAGCTCCAATTCGCTACTTCTCGAGGATCACCATCTTTAGATTCTACTTCATTGCTGCATACCCTTTCATGCACCAGCTATATCTACTTATCCATTACCACCTAACTTCATCTCTCCCAAATTACCCATTTTAAAGGCCATGGTGACCCACAAGAGCATCTTCATGCTTTTCATGTAGCATGTCTTGACTATGTGGATGATCACACTATACTCGCTAAGATTTTTCCTCATAGTTTGCAAGATTATGTGATGCATTGGTTTTATGACCTACCTGTCCATTCGGTAGTCTCTTTCATGCATTTGGCTGATACTTTTCTTGCTCACTTCTCTATTAACATTGGCTCTAAGATCTCTTATGCTCAACTTGCACAACTTAAACAAGGGTCTAACGAACACTTGTCGGATTATGTCTTGTGCTATAAAAATAACTTAGCTAAGATGTCTAATGTACTTGCGGATGCCGAGCTCCAAGATTTATTCATTCAAAGTCTCTTGCCACCTCTCTAGGAGAGTGTTATTTTTTAGACCTCTCCTTTGTTTGATCAACTTTTTCATACTCTTAAGCTTCGTGAAACCAAGCTCTTAGCTATAGGAAAGCTTAAGTATCAAGAGAAAACATCATCATCTTCTACATGATTTCAAGGTAAGTCCACATTCAAGCCATCTACAACTAAATCCTCCGATACAAAGGTTACCGTCAACGCAGTATCTACTAATAAGGAGCTGCAATCACAACCATTTAGGCATAGCTTTTCTAGGTTTAGCATCCCTCCGCGAATTTTGTTACCACAACTGGTCGATAGTAATCTCATTACATTACATTCCCCTCTACAAGTTTATCCATCTCGACCAAAAGGATGTAACTTCGATGAAAATTCACATTGCGATTATCATCAATGTGTTGGACACTCCACCGATCATTTCTTTCAACTACAATTGCTCATTCAGGGTTTGATTGATGATGGTCAAATTGAGCTTCCGAAATCTACAAAACCTCCACCTATCAATGAGAATCATAAGCTCAAAATATTTAATAACCCTCTACCCAAACATGATACAAAAACAACTGACTCATCGGCTAATCATGTATATCATGTAGTGCCTTCTCCTGCATCAGGGGTTCTTGATTTCTTAGTTGCACATACTGACGCTTCACCACCAATCATCTCTTTCTCTAACCATGATTATCATGTGAATTTCACATCTAATCACTTACATATTAATGCATCTATTGGCTCGACCTCCATCAATAATACTAAGGTTGACCCATCATGGCCCATTAGTGCATGTTCTATTCCACTTCTTAAGGCTATCGGTTACCCTCAATCACAAATTGAATACCCTTTCAACAAACCCTTTGGTGTCGTCAAACTACATGTTACGGTTGGTCCTCTTACTATGCTTGTGCCTTTCCTCATTGGAAACACAGTTGACGGGTGTGACATGCTTCTCGGTCTCAATTGGATTCGTAGGTCTCAATCTATCATCTCTATGAATCATTTGTGACTTAAATTCATTCACAACAATCAAGTTATCTCTATTGATGGTGTACCTCCCTCTACTCCATGGTCGACATCTCCTCACACATTAGTTAGCACCCCACCTACTTCATCTAGCACATCACATTCTATGCTACTCAAAGCACAATCTACTCCTAGTTCACCTACTCATGCATTGTCTACATGACCTCACCACTCTGCTAGTCCTACACATAGGTATAGGCCCATTCCTAGGACAATTACTGCATCTCGACGTCGATCACCACCTTGGTTTATTCCACGTGGGTGTCCATCACCTTTGCACTCCACATCACATAGATCTCCATCACCGACACATTTTTCTACACCATGACATTCATCATATATTCATCCATCACATGCACATAGACTTCATTCACTAGCACAACGTCTGTCTACTATACCACCACTATTAGAGCATGGTCATACACTTTTGTCACCACATGCATCAGATGAAGGACCTTCGTCCTTCACTGTCATTGGATAGTTCATTCATTCATGCACACTTGGGGGCATAACATCTCACACATCCCCCCATCATATTAGCATAAGTGCATCTCTCATCTCTACATTGACATTACATCAATCTCCTTACATAGGCATACTCATCACATGTTTTAGCATCATCATTACCCGATGACACACTCTTGTGCTTTGGTTCACACTTGACTGTTGAGGGCATACTACACATGAACCCCACACACTACACAATAGATCTTACACATTACGTCTCTTCACACATCTCATCATATACATCTACACATCCTACATTTACATATTATTTACATATTTTGCATCTAACATTTACACATCTACACATCATACACATCATACATATTCATCATACATGTATCACACTCTCATGGTCTATGAGTCTAGCATTACATACTCCTCGTCTTACATACTACATAGCGCGCATCTTACACTTTTTTAGTCTACACACTTTTTGCATTGCATACATCGTACATTCTACACATCATATGGTCATCTATTATCATCACACATACTACATCATCTTCTACGCACTGCACTCACTACCCTATGATGCACTTTAGTTCCTCGGTCCATACTCGACTGCCGAGGGTTTACAAATCAAATGGACCTTATCATCATCACACACTCATCATTTGACCTTTATCATGTGACATTCCTAGGTTAGTGACATATGTTATAGGCTAAATGGTCACCTATTCCTTCATCTTGTAGTGGTATACGCTTTAGGCTACATCACCACTCCCTCTATTCATCTTGTAGTGATATACGCTTTAGGCTACATCATCACTCCTTTGATCATCTTGTCATGATATACGCTTCGGCTATAAGGGTCACACACACATCATTTCTAGGTCGCACATCATCATCAATACACATACACAATCATCACATCACGTTAGACACAACACACACTTTGACCATTTCCCGATGATGCACTCTCGTTTACGGTTCATTCTTGACTGCTGAGGGGGAAAACCAAATGAACCTCACTGCATACAACTCCATTCACTCGGGGGGCACGTGGCTCCTATCATCCATCTTGCATTCCATTCCATCCATCCACAACATGTTGCATATCTTGGTTGCTTTTACTCTTGCTTACATTTTCTTGTATATGGTCGTCTTATTACACATGCTAGTTAGATCTCTTGTATGTCATTTATCTATACCATACACACATGCACGTTCACACCTTTTTCTAGTTGTGATCACAGATACAGGTCTCTTACATGCAACACAGATGCTCACCTTCTACCCCTCCTACATTGGTCATTGGGGGCATCCACATTTGTCTCTTACAGGTGTTATTGTTTCATTTTTTACTTAGCACTTTTCATTACTTGGTTATACACACTTTTGACATACTAGTTATCTTTCTAACATGCTAACGGGTGCTTCATGTGCAACATTTGTTTTGCAGGATTATTTTCTTCCATGGCTATTTGTCTGTTTGTTTACTATTGCTTGTCATTGTTTTCTCTTGTATGCGGGATTTTCCCTTTGTTTGGTGTGCACACTTGTTTGTTTGTATGTGGCCATTATGGCCTTTGTCTTGTGACATCATGAGTGGTGTCCCATGTTTGCAACCCACTTTGGTGGTTTACTTTGTCTTCTTGCATGTTTACATTATTGTTTATTATATATTGTTTGGTAGCTTACACATTGCTTTCTACATGCATGCTTGTTTGTACTAACACTTGTTTTTGGCTAGCCTTCTTGTTTGTGTGCACCTTGGTTTCTACCAAGTGCATTCCCTTCCCCCTGCAGGGAAGAGTTACAAATTTCATGCGGTTGGTCCTCTTTTGGGGCCACATTCTCCTATCAGTGACGTTGCATGCGCCCCCAAAGAGGGGGGCATCATTTGGGGTTTTACATTCTACACAACACTTCTACACTGGTTCAGTTCAGTTCAGTTTCCACCCTTGGCATTGTGGGTTATATAGCGAGTGGGTTCAGACCAGTCTACAAACCTCGTACATAGCAGACTTTATAGGACATGGTTGTCCTTAGCATTCTGGGGAGTAGTTACAGGTTAGAGGATACAACGGAATTCCTCTCTACACTACTTCAGCCAGTGGCATCAGATCACCCAAAAAACCAGGCAGTACAAAGATCTCTTCACACATATTCAGGGAAGCAGTTACAGGTTGGAGGATACAACAGAATTCCTCCCTACACTTCTTCGGCCTATGGCATCAGATCACCCAAAAAACCCAAGACAGGATATCCTCTCTACACCCTTTCTCTCATTGTGGATCAGGTGCACATGTTCCATTTTTCATTTGCGTAATTTACATTTACATGCTTTTACATACATATACATGTGTCTTTTACATGCATTTTTACATATATACATGCGTATTTGACTACTTGATCGTCTTCTCCTTGCAGGTCTGACCGTATGAGAAGCAAGCAGTCAACAACAACAAAAATAGTCAACAACAACATTTTGTGGCAGCACACACCATACTAACATGCAGGTACATCACACACATTGGACAACTACACACACGTTTCCACCCTAGGTTCACTCTCATCAATTTTTTGCTCTTTTGCATCTTTAGTTTCCACGCTCCATCATCTTTTTGTCATTCCATGCTTTGTCTAGTCCTTCGGCATGTTTTCTACATCACTCTACATGGACATCAGGTACGCATCTCTATCTACTTTATGTTACCGAGTGTTCTTCTCACCAACATAAAGTGGGGGAAAATGTAGACACTAAATCACACACTTTGGGTATTATTTAGTCCCAGTCTCATACTACTATTCATATGGTTTTTGAGTGAAGAAAGTACTAATTAACCCCCATCTTTTGGCCATTTTACTTTGCTTTCTATTGTCATTTCTGACCTTCCCGCACATACATGCCCAGTCTATTTTGTCGTTTTGCATCATTTTAGCCTTGACTGGGGTGCTTGGGCTAGTACTGGGGCACCCATAGGTGCCCTGGTCCCAGTTGGGGCACCCTGATCCTTTTTCCACTTTATCTCCATCTTTTTGGGCACTTTCTAGCCGTTTGAAGCATTCTATATTTTTGGTGGTTGGCCTCTTCGGGGTTAATTATGAAATTAGAACAAGAGAACCATATAAATACAAAGTTATGAGACCATAATGAGGGACCAAGCACTAGGCACTACTATCATCACCTAAGGTTGCATTCCATCTAAGGCATCTAGAGCTCATTTGCATCCATCTAGCTCCATCATAAGGGACAAGGCTGGTTCATCTGCATCACACATCATAGGAGGGAAGTTTATTCTATTCCATCCACCATTCTATTACATTTTCTACACATAGTTATAGCTCACTACTTCACAAAGTGTGACTGACACAAGAGCACCTAGGGCATGATCACACACACACACACACACATAAAACTACATCGGGTATGAGATGTAGTGTAACGCTTAGTTAGTAAGTCCACCATTGTGGCTGCTGAGGACAGTCTGACCCCTTCATTTGCATATTTCTTTTTTAGGGTTTGATGTTTGTTTTGGGGTTTTGCAGGTGATTCCTTATTGCAAGTATTGCAGTGACATCTGACGCAGTTCAGTGAAGTTGGTGTGACAAAGAGAGAACATAGGCGAATATCCAGCGACAACTCAGAGGAGGGTTTTAGGATACCTCCTGCACAGACCAGGGCACCCAAAACTCAGATTAGGGGTGCCCATAGGCACCCTGATCATCTCCCGGGCGCCCCAGTCCACTCAGACTGCCCAGATCTACAAGTTTTCAGACCCCGGCACAGTCGTTCCCTCATTTTGTTTATCCAGTTCGTCCTGCGACACAGTCCCGAACAACCATCGAATCAACTAAGCTCTTTCTAACCCTACTTGTTAATTAGGGTTTCATACTTTTATTTACTTAGTGTGTTAGGTGATTGATGTGCCTTTGATGTTCATAAAATATCAAAGCAGTACCTGAGTATTGCATACACACTAGGAAAATTGTCACTATATTCTATCAAATGCCAAATACAATCGTATACTACCATGGGGAAAATTTTCTTACATGTGGATGTGTCCCCATGTGTTGTGGACGCATTTTCCTATCCCCACTAAAACGAGGGTGTACATATAAAAAATGTCCTTGTGTCATCCATGGCTAGGGTGTCTAAGGGGACTCATTCCCCATCCCCAAGGTGTTCTTTGTAATGTCCCTTTTTAGGGGGACTCGGGAAATGACCAAGGAGTTGAGAAATCAAACTTGTAATCAAATTAAAGGGTGGCCGAAAGTGACTGTTTTTTTTTATTGATAAAGCAGGTTGAAGGGACCCGTTCCCTATTAATAAAGTAGAGGCTAGATCCTGTGGAAGGCAACAGGCTTAGAAAGCAAAAGTAAACAACTACAACTGAACACCAACTTCCAAAAGCATTAGAATAACCAAAACAACCTAAATAAAAAATTACTTTCCACCCTGCGATGGAAAATAATCCTCAATGCTGCCCATTCGACCCTTTTTGTTTCTTTGCTTTTTTACTTCGAACCACTTGCCTTGGTCAGTCGAGATAACCAGCGCAAGGTCACTAGAAATTGCCGAAGCAATCCTTTTAACTGACACGAAATCCCGATCTGATTCTGAACTTTCCGAAGTATGTCCCCTTTTTTGTTCCACCTACTTTATTCATGGGGTCGGATTATTCGGAACATCCTTAAAATTCGAAGCGGATACCAAATCCGGGTTAACAGAGCCCCATCCGCTTGAAGAAGTCGATCCATTCTTTTTTGTAGATTTCTGGTTTTTATTGACGGGACAAGAAGCTTGTAGATGACCCGTTTTTCTGCATAATCTACATCGGAATGCAATATTCTCATAGTCTAATATCTGGATATGCTGAAAATTGCCAAATTTAAGATTGATCCGATCTGGTAATCCCTTGCTCAAATCTTATTTCAACGCATATACGTGCAAACAAACACAGACCCAAATGCGTTCTATCCAAGTCTTCTTTGATAAACTTGCCCAAACCGTTACCAATGTCCTCCAGGGCGTACCATAGATGCAAGGGGAGGTTAGGGAGCCTAACCGAAACAGGTGTTTTGGTAACCGAATATGTGTTTGGATCGAAATCTAGAAACCATGGAGTTATAAATAAACCCGCATGTCCCCAGAACCACGGACCATCTGTCAAACATTGCTGATAGTCTTTAGCTTCTCTAAATTGTACAATGAAAAAGCCCTTAAAACAGAGGGATATTTCACACTTATTGGTCCAAGTTTCGAATACCCACTGGTACAGTGCGGAGGAGGAAGGCCAGAACCCGTTAAACCTACCAATCACTGCATCCTGAGATAAATTTTTTAAGTATTCCTCCACTTTAGGGTTCTCAATGATAACAAATGGAATATCCTTGGCCAGATTGACCAGATAAGCCAGATTACTTGTTTGTTTATCCAAGGAGCGGCCGCTGCTATTTTCCAGTATGTCTTTGAAAGAAGAAGTCTTTCGAGGATGTTCTGGGCCACAATGGCCAGTAGCACTACCTCCAATGCTTCTGTTATTTTCTTTGTTTTGCCCCCTCATCCCCGTCGAAATCCTGACGGATTTTGGAACCCTAGGATTAGGGCTCTGCTCCTCCACCTTCTTACCCCAACCACCATTACCGATCTCACTTTTTCCAGCCTGGAAAACCCCCCGTGGCCAGGCCGTGGCTAGGCTGTGACCATTCTTTCCCTTTGTTGTGTCTTGCGAGCCCTCTCGGCTTCTGTCCACGGCCTTGTGAGTGTTCGTTGCCTACGCGGATTTTCCCTCCATTCTCCCCCCGGCTGGAAGTGATTGTTGAAACCCTCAAAAACCTACAATTTATTTTCCACTAGGGCATCGGCCCAGTTGGAGAAGTCAAACCCCTCAAAGGTAAGTCAAACCTTGCCAAAACACTCTGATTCTTATGCCAAAAATATTAAAAAACCTCAACAAACACAATCAGCTATTAGAAATCAGAATTGAGCTTGGAAATAATTAATTTTGGAAACCTTTAACAATGAACTTAAACGAGATTGGAAAAATAGCACATCACTTCTAAAATTTACGAAACTTGAGAACTTGGCTCTTAAAATTATGGAAAATCAGATAATAAATTCAGATTGATCGAATTATCATCAACACATATCAAATAGTTTTCCCATGTGGGTCGCCCCACTTCAAATGGATAGATTATTGACCCAAAAGAGATAAATCATGCAAGAGAATGATAATTTATTACTCTCCAAACTAGCTTGCATATGTAAGTCCTTGTGAGAGGGTCGTCCTTCACAAGCCCTCAGTCAAGGGGTTTTGTCCTTGAGAGAGTCCTTAATCAAGGGTTTTCGTCCTTAAGAGAGATAGGAAAGGTGCTTCACAAGCAAACCTTTACCAAGACATAGAAATTTACCAAAACATGATTCTCAATTGGCTAAACAACCTCCTTTTATAATAATAAGCGGTGCTGCAATTCAAATGATGGCTAACTTTAAAAAGTATTTTTTAATAATCTTAATTTGTATTTGGAGCTTACATGCTCAAATACTTTATTTTCTAATTAATTAAATTCTCTATTGGAGCGCTAGGCTTCCCAATTGCAATACATAGTAAAAAATAAAAACAACTACCTAAATAACATCACAATATCATCAAAGTCTTCCCCTTTCTTCCTTCCTTAGACCCATAGGGAGAAGAATGGGTAAGGTCTTCAAGAAAGATCAACCTTCAAAAAGGGACATGACATTCTTTCTGTAATAGGGCTGACCAGATATGTCAGGATGTCCCCCAAATATCAGTTTCCAGATCACCCTTTCCTCTCAGACAGCCAGCATTAAAAGTTTGAAAAAAATTAGATTAAAAAAAATCCCTAGTCCCAAAGAACTCAGCCTATAGAAATCAAATAAAGTGCTGCCTGCATCATTTTGGACAAGCAGCAAACCAAAAAAAACAACAAAGGGACAAACCAGCAGCAGAAGAAAAGAAAAATAGGACAGCAGGGACACCTTATACAGTGCAGAAGAATATGTATGGAATTTTGGGGGTTTTCTTTGCTTATATTTTCCAAATTTTTAAATTCTTTTGCCTAATTTGAAAACCTGAAAATTGCCACAAATAACCAAAATGGGTGTCAGCAGTAGCTCTAGCAGTGAGGAACAAAAGCTACACGGCAGCCACGTTGGAGAAACACATATGCCATCTCAGATTCAAACCCAAACTCAAAACTGAGGTTTCAAACTTGATGCCCAAAAAGCATTGTTACAATTTGTAACCAAAATCAAAATAGACAAAGGTCAAACACAGTGATGGACCAAGGTTGTGGAAATGTCTTTCTTGTGGCAAGTAGGGTGAGGTATAACATTATTTGCATTAATGAAAAAGGGGTTATAATAAATTAAAAAATGAGCATTGTACAGAATTGAATGCTGAAAGTAGCAATTAAGAAAAATATGTATAAAAAGCACTCTTTGTAATGTTCCCTTTTCTCTAAAAACTAAAGACAATTGGCATTCCCGGGTAGTCCTAATTCGTGGCCTAGAAGAGGAAAATAAAAAGAAGAAGGCTGCGATTTAATATTAAACTATTGTATAATATTTTATAAAATAAATATAATTATAAGTATGGATTGGCCTAGGTGGAGATATTAGCATGAAAAGTCATACGAAGATGAAGAGTCACGACTCTTGGCCTTTGGCAATGAGAAACTCTATAAATAAGGGTTTGGACATTCATTTGTACATGTTATGATGAATATTGAAATATGATATTGTGAAATATTTTCTCATAAAATCATATTGGGACGTCAAACCCACTAGAGGTCCATTCAAGGGACGAAACCATCTTGAATTGACTTAAAACATTTGAGCTTTCATTGAAGATTATCCAATTTCGTGCTATTTTGTAAATCTGAATCAAACTGTGCAATTTCTTTGAAATGCAACTTGCCTATGTGCTTATAATTAATTATTTTGCGCAAATAAGTTGAGTTATTTCATTCAAATCTGATCGCTTGGGTCTAACAAAGTGTAATCTTCATTTTGCACACATTTCCATGTAAATTTGAGGCCAAATAGAATTAAATAGAAGTGCTGCGATTTGACAGTCTACAATTAATTTCCAGATTTGCACAATTTGCCCATACTAAGTCGATTTGGGTCATAAATTGTCTCAAATTATTAGAAATCAATTTAATAATATTTGGAGATCATTTTTAGTTGATTTGGCATAAAGATTTGGTGATAATTCTTCGTTGTTCGTAAATTTCAGTCTGCTGCAAGTTTATTCCAGAAATTATTAAAAATATAATAATAACCCCGAAAGGGATATTACACTCTTACATTGGTAGAACTCAACCATACTCATATATTGGTAAATAAAAACAACACTAGACAATACAAAGAGAGAAAAAAGGGAGGAATATTTCATTCATTACACCCATGCCTGCATTAAATTTATAGTATTCTCCATCTACTGAATTTTGAAACTAACTTAAAACTTATCTGTGAACTAACCCATTAGTGGGTACAATATTGACCATTATAGACATTCTATGATCATATACAGGGATACAACAAGCTTATTTCTAAGTGTAATGATTTTGTCAGGTCCAAGAGGTTTCGTTAAGATGTCAATTGTTTTCTCTTGAGTTGCACAATAATGCAACTCAATTTTACATTCAACTAGCAGTCAATTGAAATGAAAGTGTACTTCTACATGTTATATGCATGGATTAACTTACAGAATTTTTAACCATCTTAAGTACACTTTGCTCATCACAATGAAGAATAGTTGTTTTCTCTTGAGCAACCTAAAAAATCAGCTAGTAACCTCATTTTAACCAAACTGCTTCGCGAGCCATAAGGATGGCAGCTTTATGCTTTGCTTTGGTGGAAGAAAGAGCCATTGTTTGTTGCTTCTTGCTAGCCAATAAAATGGCCCCAACTCATAGGCCAATTTTATCATCTATGGATCCTTCTCAATCAACATCAGTAAATCCAACAAACCAAAAAGTATCACTCATGGAATATGAAATGCCAAAATCTATTGAACCCTTTACATATCTCTGAATTCATTTTCGTTACCTTCCAGCGTTCAGTCTTTGAACTGTTCATGAATCTAGAAATGTAACTAGCAGCATAACCAAGATCAAGCCTTGTGTCTAAGATATATATCAAGCTACTCGCCAACTTCCGAACAAGTGATTTATTAGTCTGTTTTGAATCACCATTGGCTAATAATTGTCCCACCCTCCATTAGAGTAGAAACCAGGATACAATTGATGATATGGAGTTTTGCCAACAAAATATTGGCATACTTCTTTTCAGAAATGAACTCCAACACTAGTTTGCTAAAAATATACCCAGGCTATAATGTAAGAGAACTAAATCTGTCATCAAATGTAGAATACAAATCAGATTTCCATTACCTGTGATTATTAAGTCATCAACATATACAATGAGAATTACAATACCATCTGGATCAGATGGCCTTCTTCAAAATCCAAATCTAATAAGATGAAGATCAATTTTT
Source organism: Taxus chinensis (assembly GCA_019776745.2). NCBI lineage: Eukaryota > Viridiplantae > Streptophyta > Pinopsida > Cupressales > Taxaceae > Taxus > Taxus chinensis. Next base: position 304,154,794 of record CM034146.1, read on the forward strand.
ATGCACTAGGCTTGTGGAGCCTGCTTCAACCCATAAAGATTGTTCACCAACTTGCATTCAAGGTGTTCTTTACCAAGAACTTCGAACCCTTGAGGCTGATACATATACACCACTTCCTCCAAGTCAACATTGAGAAATGTGCTCTTTACATGCATGTGATAAAGCCTCCAACCAAACTGCAAAGCAATGGCTCCGTTGAAACAGATTGTGGCAATCTAGTTTGTTAGAGAAAAGATCTCAATATAGTTAATACCCTCTTGTTGGCAAAATACCTTTGCCGCCAAGCTTGCCTTGTGCTTATCCAAGGATCTGTCTTTCTTATATTTTATTCTGTACAATACCTATCTATACCAAATTCGCTTCTTTCTTGGTGGTAATTCTACAAGAACTTGTGTTTTATTCTTCATACACCTGTGTTGCCCTTTCCCATTCATGTTTTCCCTTTAGGCATCAAACTTCACCTACATAGCCCTTTCCCATTCATCACGTTTTCCCTTTGCCTGATCAAACGAGCTAGGCTCAAATGCAATGTTACACATCAAAGGAAAATGGCAAAATGTCGAATCATTATCAAATTTGTACCTTTGTCTCGTAGGCCTTCCATCTAAAGTGCCTTGTGAAATCTTACCTTATTTTGCTCCTATAATGGAGTAGTACAACTTAGGCTTATTCCTCAATAGAACAACCTGCTAATCTCATTTGTGACCAACCTCAACGTGAGGCATTTTACCTTGTTGAAGCCTCCTATAAATGACCCTAAACATCCTTTGCTGATTTTTCAGTGTCCAACAAGCATGTAGAATCTGATGTAGACTGAAAAGACCAGTATTTTCATCGACCATTACATCTCTACCGATCATGACCTTATTGTTAAAGTTATCAATCAACATGTATGCACTAGAATGATCAGTACAACCAAAAAACATTCATTTTCTAACATTTGGTGTCTTACTCTTGTTATGTTATGTTCTAGAATCAAGAAATAGGCTGGAATATATAAAATGAATAAAAATAATAATATTTGCATCATTACAAACGAGAATATAAAATGAATAAAAAACATAATATTTACATGATTATAAAAGAGAATATAAAATAAATGAGATAGATGTTTGATAAGAAGAGTGAGAGTGAATATAAATAATATGCAAACGGTGTGATGGTAGGGAGGTGTCCCTACATGGCATAAATTGATTACCAATGATTACTAGTTAAGATCATTACATGCCCTCCCATATTGGGAAGGTTTCATCCTTGAAGCACATGTATAAGAAAAGCAATAAGATTGTAGACACAAAATCATGCACTTTAGACACTATTTACTCCCGGTCTCATACTACTATTTATAAAGTTTTTGAGTGAAGAAAGTACTAATTAACCCCCGTCTTTTGGCCATCTTACTTTATTTTCTTTCGTCATTCCCGACCTCTTGCACCCGCCTGCCCAGTCAGCATTCGTCATTGTGTGTCATTTTAGCTTTGACTGGGGCGCCCAGGCTAGTACTAGGGCGCCCAGGGGCGCCTTGGTCCCACCAGGGGTGCCCCGATCCTTTTTTTACTTTCCTACCACTTTTTGGGTACTTTCTAGCCGTTTCAGCGTCTTATCTTTTTTGTGGTCGGCCATTTCAAGGTTGATTACGAAATTAGATCAAGAGAACCCTATAGATATAAAGTTATGAGACCATAATGAGGGACCAAGCACTAGTCACTACTATTATCCACCTAGAGTTGCATCCATTTGGAGATCATTTGCATCAATTAGCTCCATCACAAAGACAAGGCTGGTTCATCTGCATCACACAAGCATAAGGGGGGAATCTATTATATTCCATGCACACATTCTATTACATTTTCTACATTTAGTTATTGCTCGCTACTTCACAGAGTGCGACTAGCACAAGAGCACCCTAAGGCATGATTGCACACACTTGTACATAGCACTACATCGGGTCTAAGATGTAGTGCGGTGCTCAATTAGTAAGTCCACCATTGTGGCAGCTGAGGTCAGTTTGACCCCTTCATTTGCATCATTTTTTTAGGGTTTGATGCTTGTCTTGGGGTTTTGTAGGTCTCATCTTCATTTCTGATTCACAGTGACATTCGGCGACTATATTGCGACATACATGTGACCAAAGGTGAAAAAGTGTGAAACCCTAGTGACCCAGAAAAATGCAGACCCTGAAAACCTGTCGGGACATTAGTGCCCAAAAGGATGGGTGAGTCTGTGTGTTCCTATCCTCATAGGCGCCCTAGTCCAGGCTTCTCTGACGATTGCACAATTTTCTGAGCACGGTTACGACAGTTTGTACTTCCATTTTACCAAGTTCCCATCTCAGCATACCCTCAGCATCATTGTGAAATAGCTAAGTCTTTATATCCTTTCTTTGTATTTAGGGTTTTTACATTACATTGCTTAGTTTGCTTGGGTAATTTCTGTATTGCATTATCCCATTTATTTACTGCTTCGCATAGCATTAGATTACACTAGAATATAAACACAAATTTCTTATTTTAGTTAATCAAAGATCTTGATTAATTCTTACAATAACAATGCATCAAATCAGAATCAATCCATCCCAAATATATCTTGATAGACCTTAAATGTTTTTGTTAGTTAACACTTGTTCCATTGCCATGTGTATATATAACTTGGAGTCCACAAATCTCCCAACATCTAACTTTGATTATTAAAAATCTCTTAACGAAGTTGAATGCTCTCATAGTAAAGAGGGAAAATATTCTAGGTTTTTTATTTGAAAAAATAATTGGTTGGTGAATTGTGCTTATTCATAGAATAGCCTTTTACGGATCGTTATTTCCATGTTCCTACATTATTTTCTTTGTCTAGTTAGTGTCTTGTCTTGGTTTTTTGCTAATTTCATACCTTGGTGCATCTTTTCCTAACCTTGTTTATGTACTTTGCCTTGCTTTCCACTTCCTCTATTTACATGGGTTTCTTCCTTCCTGGGTTGTTTTGGTTTCTTCTCACTGCTTAATTCCTGTTTTAGTTGTGGGTTTCATTTAGTCAGATATGCATTTCCCCTTTCTTGGCTCTGCTATAAGCCCATAAGTGTGCATTTGTCCCTATTAAGCCTGATTTTAAAAGCCGTCTTGAAGTAATTCAAGTGTCATCCTATATATGCTATTTCTTGACAACCTTATGAGAACTAACTCAATAATCTTCTGTCAAACATTTGATTCTGATTGGTTTTGGGATTATAGTTGGTCATTTCATGTTTCTTTTGCTGGGGTTCACCGATATTTTATCGATACTACTTTTGGCACCCTCTTCAGGAATTGGACAGTCTTTAAAAGTAAAAATCATTTGCTGCTATTTTTAGTGTTTTGTCTTCAGTGTTTAATTAGCAATTCATCTTTCTCTATTTGCTTATATCTGTACTCTTTATTTACACTTTAAAGTTTCTTATTACCATTTATTGTCCATGACTAATTGGTGCATTAATCTCCCTTATTCGGAAGTGGGGTGGGCCGGTTTTGATCCAACCATGAGATGTGTCATGTGTACCTAAATAACACATGTATACCTTTTGTGATCTCTTATTGAGCCTTCCTCTCTCTTCCATATCCCTTGTCCTACTTTCTTTCTTCTGACATGGCCATGGTGCACACTTTTTACATTAAATTTTCTTTCGTCATTAGCCATGGCCGATGATGTCAGCTATGAGTCATAAGCTAGGAATTTTCAGCACTATTTATAGGCTTATTCTTAGTCATTTCCAAAACAAGATTTTGACATCTGTTAGGCTTGGGCTTGCAAATTAGGATTTCCCCCTAGGGTTTCCAAAATGGCATAGGGTAAAGAAGCTTCGCCAAAGGAAGACAAATTAACAACAAAAGACCTTGGACAATCAAGAATAAGAGCTAGGCTAGTGAGGTACACCAAGTCTTTGGGCTCCCCAACTATAGTCTATTTAGGATTTCTCGACTCCACCTATGACTCTCTCACATAAAATGCACAAAGCCATGTGGGAGATTGACGCGCCAACAAGGCAACTCAAGATAAGTACCTCTTTCCTAGTGTTAAATGGTGGCACATCCCCACATTCTAGAAATGTCACGGACTTCTTAGACGTTTTGACGATGGGAACGTTTCGTTCCCACACGTTTAAAAAAATTAAAAAATTGGGGACGTCCCCTAAAAATCAAGGACGGTTTGGAGAATTCTAGTAAAAAGAGGGACATTTCAGGGACATGATGTCCCAATGTATTTTTTTTACCTTTTACAAAATGACTTGGAGATTCGAAATACGAGCTACAACAATGAGATACAATAAATCTTTGGGGCCCCAATTATGGTCTACTTAGGGTTTTTCTATCCATCTTAACTCCACCTACAACAATCCCTCATATAGTGCACAAAGCTAGGGGGATTAAGGTGACAAGTCAACTCAAGGTAAGTACCTCTTTACCAATGTTACGTAGGGACACATTGCCCCATTTTCAGTGATAGGGATGGGGATGAGATGCCCCTCCATATACCAAAAGTATAAAATATGGGGACATCCCTAAAATACCCCCTAAAACTCAAGGATGTCTTTTTTATTTTTTATTTTTCAAAATTATTTTAATTTATTTGTATATTAAAGATTAATTTTATTTTTTTTTAATATATTGTTAATGTTTTGTGGTCGTGAAAAACTCGTCCCCAAGACACAAGTAACTATGCTTTTTACCCTATCTCATTTTTGTGTTGCACATGGTGTCTAAGTCACAAGGTTCGCTACTTTTTATGAAAAAAAATTGAAATTCGGCGAACTTTATGGGGAGAGAAAAAATGCGTTGAAATTCGAGGTAGTTCGATAGTGTTCGCGAAACCAAATTGAGCGAGAAAACAAAAACCAGCCACCTGTAGAAGGAACTCGCTAGGGTTTTGGTTAGAGGGGCAAGTCGAGTGTTTTCTATTTGTCTCCCACGAGTCGCCCTTGCATCATCTGTGTGCTCGTGAATAAAGAAGCGCGGCCTTTGCAGTGAGGACTCATGTGGCTATGACACGAGTGGCATGCTTGTTTGTGGCAAGTTTTGGCACCTCTGGTAGGTGAGTCAGAGGAGATGTCGCCGATGAAGTTAGGTTAAAGAAATATGATTTGCTTTGTTTCAATGTGTTTCCTTTTGTTTTTTAGTTTACATTGTCTTTTAATCTTTTTAATATTCTATTAAATGTTGTTTTGATTTTTAATTATAATTCATTTGTTTTATTTTTTATTATTCTTTTATCCATTTTATTTACCTTTTTATAATTATTAAAGTTTTGATTTTTTAAGAACCTTAATGTTATTTTAATATTGAACTTTTTAAAGTATTTTATTTAATATTTATTTTTTAATATGAATATTAATTTTATTTAAACCGAATATATTATTTTTTAATTTTATATATTAATATTTTTTATTAATCGAATTTAATGATGATTTTTTTTCGAACTTCATCCATTGGGCGAACTTGAACTGAAATTTATCCTCGTTGAACTTGAACTCAAACTCGAACCTTGTGACTTAGCATGGTGTGATTAAGAATGTTGAACACTTCATTTATGCTTTAGCACAAACTTGCTTCCATTTATCATATTATATTATGGCTCTTTTCTCTTACCATGGCCCCTAACCTATATACCATAGCTCTCGTTAATGTCAATTCTAGAAAGGCTCTTTGCCCTTCTCTCTATTTGGAGGTTGCATGTGTAGGAACCTGTTACTAGACCCATCATAAACTTGTTTATAACCTAGTCCATTTATTGTATTGCGCATTAATTGTCTTTTTTCAATAAAGAACAAACCACACTACGAACTATCATATTCATGTGTTGGTTCTAGAATGGCCTTCTACATTTTACCTATTTAGAGGCTTGTATGTGTAGAGACCAATTTCTAGGCCTAATACATCCTAGTGAATCTTACCCCGCCTCTGGTTGGATCATCTTCACATTTTTTCTCTTAATCCAAACATGTTTCTTAGTCATTCTTCAATCTAATCCCCAATTCAAACATGTCACCTCTTAAAGATTTCATAGCAAGAATTTATACGGGTTTTTCATTAATTCCATCAATAAACAATAGCATGATCAAAGGTAACACCTCTTGCTACACTCTACACAACATAATCCATCTATCTAATGCAACATGATTGAAACTACTAATCCTCCTAGCAAAACTATGCAAGGTCCACAAGAATATGCCAATAGGATTTTCAAAATTGTCAACATAGAAATCAATGGTGCAACAAATTTCTTGATTAATATGTCTTCCTTCAACATAGTCAGGGCCCCAATAAATGCCCCCTTAACGTTGTCATCTCTAAGTCAACAGTGGGTAACAAAACTAGTGTGTCACCTCTTAACAATTTTAGGACAAGTCCTAGCCAAAGTTCTCAACTAGATAGCACCAAAATGTTCCTACAAGTCTCGGACCAAATGGCCCAAATGCAAATTGAAATAATGTCAACCGATCAATTACAATTCTACTGGGGACCCTCCAAGAAATGTCTCCTCCTTCCCTCACCACCCTCCCCAACCCTTACAAATTCAAATGGGAGACCTATCCCACAACCTCCAATTCAAAACAAAGTAACCCCAACATTGCAGGACAACCCCTTAGCACCCCATATTGTAGCCATGGATATTGCAATTATATCCCTATCACCTATAATGGCTTTATCAATCATACCATACGTCTCAAAGCATTTGGAAACCTCTACAAAGATTGGATCAAAATCAACATCTATGCAACCACTAAGCTCCTACTTAATGGAAGATGCCTTAGAATGATATAGCTTACACCCCACTCCATTGTCCAATTAGAAGATCTACTCAACACTATCATCTGGTCCTAAGCCGTCTACGCAAGCACACAAAGCTTCACTCAAAACACATCACTGAAGACATCACACACGAACTTTACCACTTCCTTGTGTAGGTGACATTCATGCCCACCTTGGAGATAGAAGATTCATACATTTCTCTAAACATTCTTTGGGAAGTAGCATGGAGTTACTCATCTGAAGCCCATTATTGTATTATTGATTATATGTGTGTTATGTGGCCATGAATGGAGTCTTTACATCTTAGCGTTTTTCCCATGTCACATTAATATTGTAAATACCCATTTGAATACCTTATACTCATGAGAACAAAACAATGGCACTTGTGTTCTTGGACCATTGTGCTTGGGGGTGGGTTAGTGGATCTCACTAGCCACGTTTGGTTGGGAGGAAGGCATCATATCTATTGGTTGGTATTTGGAGGAGCTTGCTTTAGAAGGATTTGCTACATGAAGAAGAATGGCTTGAAAAGGATTTTGAAGGCTATTGGGTCCCTTATTTCATTTTATTTGTAAGTTTTAAGTTCATATATTGAAGTGACCAAGTGCCCAATTTGTAATAGTGGTTTCTTGATATCTTGCATGAGTTTGGTGGCATGTTCATTGATGTAGATTATGCTTAAAATGAAATTGAATGCTTATAGATTTTATGGGTTTAATTTGCAATGAATGGGAATAGTAAAGAAATATAAAATTATGCTTCAAATTTGTATTGTAATGAAGAAAGAAATTTGGGTTTGGGTTTAGAATGAGGAAAGGCAAATGGGTCTTCTTGCTTGTGGCTTAAATTGCTTAGAAAATGCATTTCTTTCCTTTAAAACAACAAATCCATTCTTAGAGGCTATCAAGATTCAATTTTGATCAATATATTAGATTGCTCTCGAAAGCCAAGATCGCACTCTATGATGGTACAAGTCTAAGAGTATATAAATGTCTAGTCCATAGGTTCTCCTCTCCAACCTAGGTGTAAGCTCTCTCGGTGTTCACCTTACAAACACAATGTTGGCCTTTCGAATACATACTGAGTACAATAAAGCAATAAAAATCTAGAAAGAAATATGCATCTCAATAGTCATAAAATGTAATATCCCCTTTTGGGATATTATTTAAATCTGCAAAATTAATTAACCAAATTGATCCTAGGAAGATTAGATCTTCTTAGTTCGACCTCAAATAACCCAATGTTGACAATAATACAACCCAAAATGGGGTTGGAGTATGCCAAAGTGGTGAGTTAGATGGGAAAACTAATTAGAATGCTAATATCATCAATAACTGATTTTTAACAATAATTAATTAATTAAATAAACACCCAAAACAGTTGAAAACTTCAATAATTTATATCTCACTCTAAACAAAATATTTTTCCACCAAATAAAATGCAGATTATTCTATAATTCGAGGCCTTTCCAATGAACTATGATTATGAATTTTTAGATCACTGAAACCCCTTCAAATCAGCCCCCAAAATCTGAAAACTAGTCACTAGGGTTAGGATAAAATATATAAATTACTTCCAGCTCTTAAAACCCTTCAAAAAAACCCTCAAACCATTAGCCCATTCATCTGAAATAATTAATAAATTGCAGCAGCATGTAGATCTAACACAAACACCTCAAGATATGATGGAATACACACCAAACCCTGTCGATTTTCCTTCGACAATTTGCAGCAGTGAATAAGAACACAATAACCCTCAAAATATTAGTCCCACACTTGGAAAAATAAGCCAAAACAAATCAGATTGTAAATATTGTTTATTAACCCTTGTAACATGCCAAAACAACACCGAAATCAAGTCGCCATAGCTGGAACAAATGCAGATTCAGATCAAGTTTAATAATTACTTCAAAAGACACCCAAATGTGCCCAAAACAGCCACCCAAGCAAGTCGCTATGGCTGGAATAATTGCAGCATTAATGGCAGATCATAAAACACTATAAAACTCTCCAATACTCATCAACAACATGCAAATATCCTTCTCAAATAATGGCACCAATCATGGAATGAATATATCATGCAACATTCACTCAATGAAAGCTTGGAAGGTCTCACACTCTCCACAATAATGGTGGTGTTGAAGAACACCTTTATAATGTGATCACATAGGCATACATCCCTCTTCAAGCATGAAGATATTTTTGACAAAATCTCAACATGCCCCCAAGGGGTCGCCATTTCTCCTTATATAGCTTTAGCATTTGAAATCTCCAAGTTTCCCTCCTTCCTTTGGCACATTTTCTCATGTAGAAGGACCACTTTTAATATGAGTCTCTTTCCCTGAAAAGTCAAACTCCAAAAAGAATATTAATTCCCTCTTTTAATATTTTAAAAATAAAACATGAGAGGAGAATTAAATATTTAATTTTAAAATAAAAGGAGTAATAACACTTCTCCCTATTTTTACCCTTTAATCCATGGGACGAGTGGATTAAGGATTTCCCATATTTTTAATTAATTAATGTCCCAAGAAGGGGACACTACATAAAAATCAAGATTCAAAAGGGAAAATGTCTAAAGCCAAATCACAAACTCAAAGGTGCGATCAAATAGTGATTGTTGGCTCTAATGAGTCCCAAGGAGTAGAGGAAAATTCATGGGGAGGTAGGTGCCTTTACTTTTATATGCACTTTACAACTTTCGTGGGACATAATTGCTACCTCACTAGTTAGCCCAAGTCTAACCATGGCATATGTATCAAGTCTAGATGATGAAAAACTCTTAGTCTTGAAGAATTGAATAGGGTGTCTTGCTTCTGGTGAATAAAATATTTTTTCTTTGGTGGCACCCTCATCTCCCTCCTTCCCATGATTCCCCTTGACGAATAGTCATGTTTCTAAGTCTCCCCCATCTTCTTTACATCTTTTTCTTCATATGTCTTTCAAGCATGATAACACCATGACAACCTTAGAGCTCTTGGGTATAAGATTGTCAAATGTGGGGAATTAATTGGGCTTTCCCCTCAAGCTATAAATTCTTGAATACAACTACATCTTTTATTCCATATGCTATTTCAAGCATTGCCTTATCTTTCAAGGATTCATCCTGCCTATGTTTAAGAGACTTCAATTTTTATCTATGGTTATCCTTATTTGCTATCTGTAACCATCCTTGCACACTTTTTTAGGCCTTTAATACCTGATTCATCGTTTACCTCAAAGTTTACTTGGACCCGTCCTAGTACCGATCCTTTGATAGCTATTATTTAAACATACTTGTATTTCGTATACTTATGTATAGACTCATCTACATATGCTAGCATTGCATTCATCCATGTAATCTTGCATCATTAGGGTAACTATAAGCAACTTTTGACGAGGAAATGAGCATTAGTTATGCCCGCCGCCATCTAACTAGGACATGTGCATGCATCCATTTAGTAGATAAGTAGGTTGATGTAAGTATATTTCATTTTCAACATTTCCATATTTAATTCAATGATTTCATTCATTTTTGGCATATGTTTTTCACAAGGCATCATCCATTGTTACAGTATGTGACAAGTAATTAACCTCGTGGGGGGATACCTATACACCTTAAATTCACTTCACTAGCATTTATTTTGTCCAAGACTTGTTGGTGCTTTAATCTCCATTATTCGAGATTGGGGTAGGCCAGTTTTGAGACATGCTTTGAGAGATGTGTTTTGGGTACCTATCTACCACCCACATACCTTCTATGATGTCTACTTTAGCCTTTCTCTATCTTCTCTAACCCCTATCCTAATTGTTTGTTTCAGGTTGACAACACGTTGTTATTACCTTAATTTTTCCTTTGTCATCGGCCATGGATGATGACATCTGCAATAAAGATTCGTGACCTAGGAATTTGAAACACTATTTTTCTTAGTCTTTTCCAAAATAAGAATTCGACATTTTCTCTGTTTGTGCTAGCAAATCAAGATTCCTTCTAAAGACTTCTAAAGAAGAATAGGATAAATGAGCTTCGCTCCACCAAAGGAAGACAAGTTACCAATAAAAGGTGTAAGCTACAGAAATCACTGATAACAAGAAAGTACAGTAACTGAAATTTATACCTTATTCTTTGTGTCTCCTTCGCAAACCTCGGAATGGGTGGTGACTTTGACGGGCCCAGATTGATTGAAATATAGGTGTCTTCTCCAACGTCAGCAAGAGCTTCAATGCACAGACGATTTGATTCACAACTTTGCACCAAGGAATGTAAGGATGATGGATTTAGGGATGGACAAAGTGGGCTTATGCGGACATTAGGACTAGATGGAGAGGATGCTCTATGCAGGAAGAATGCAAGAGCTCTGACGCGATTTTTGCTTATGTTGAAAGAGGGGGGGAGGGGGGTAAGACTATATTTATAGCTTGAAAGTTGGATTAATTCGAAGGTTTTAGTTAATTGTGATTTGAAAAAGTAAGCAGGATTGAGTGGGGGACATGAAGAGTGGACAGGAATTAAATATGAATACTTAATTCACAAGTGGGGGCGGGGGGGGGGCATGGAGAATAAAGACATGTGAGGAAGATAATTAAGAATTGACAAAGTTTTATTAATTAACTAATGTCAATTAATTCCTCATGGGTTTTTATGGGAAATGGAATGGGAAAATTAATTGATTTAAGAGGGGTGTGAAATTGGGGTGTCTACAAAAGGCATTGGTGATTCAAGAATAGGGGCTATGCCGGCGAGGTACACAGTCTTTTGAGTACTCAACTATGGTCTACTTAGGGTTTCTTCTATCCGTCTTAACTCCAATGTAATATCCCCTTGTAGGATATTAACTGATTATTATTAAATACTTGCAAAAATAAACACTTAGAAGATAAACCCTCCTAGGTTTACCTCAATGAACCCTAGTGTCAGCTTCAATACAACCCAAATAGGGTTAGAGTGAGCCAAGGTGAGGGTTTGATGGGCAATCCAGTTGGTATTTACACTCCTTTATCCAATACAATTTGCAGAAGTAAAAATAATAAATAATAACTGCTGAAAATTAGCTGAAACTTTGGAAATTAATAACTCCCAAAATACTAACTCTTTTAACTTGAAACCAAATGCAATAGAAAGGGAAAATTATGAGCTTCTCATCAAAATAAATATCAGATCTTTACATGCACTAGAAACCACTCAATCAGCCCCCAAAATCCCAAACCAAGTCGATAGGGTTAGGGTAAAATCTACATAAATAATTTCCAGACACTTAGAACCCTTCAAAATACTCAATAACATGCAGATTTTACCCTTAATAAAATGCACCAATACCCTAGACAAGTCGAATTCAAAGCTAGAGAGCAATAAATCAGATCTAAAACACCATAAACACCTTCATAATATTCAATAACAAGATTTTACCCTCAATAAAAGGCGCTAAAGCTAGAAAGAGAATCACCAACAAGTAGAGTAAATCTCATGAAAATACTTCAATTGAATATCAAACCAACACAATAGAGAGATCCCACGCAAGAGAGAGAGAACATACAATGGGCATGCATCCCAATTCTCCAAGCATGGAGTGAACATCAAATGATTCAATCAACATGCCCTCTAAGGAAATGCGACCTCCCTTTTATAGAACTAAGGGGTGCAATATCCAATAAAGACCTACCTTTCCCTTTTGGAGGGAAAACATAAACTTTCATTAAAATATTTAATACTAAGACTATGTGCACTTTATTTATTTTTTAATTAAATAAATAAAAGTAACTAACCTATGTGCACATTAAACTAACTAAAAAGACTCCCACTTGTAGCGCTAGGCATGCCAAGGGGTTACAATGCAAATGAAAAATAAATATTAATAATGTCTCGAAAAAAGGGGACATTACAATCCTCCCCTCTCGGAAATTGCTTGCCCTCAAGTAATAGCAAGCTCATAGATCCATGCATCATGCCCCAAAGAGAAGATGTGGGGTGGTGCATCCAAAGCCTCGATCCGGTGCTTGTCAAGTGGTGAAGAGTTGGAAAGAAAAAATTTCTTTCCCTCATGTCAACCCAAAAATATGGGTCATCAGCTCCATAACATGTGCTCCAAGAGATGGTGTCCTCAACATGGCATAGAGAATCATCAACAAGGATGAGCTTTGCTAAGCTCCAAGGCTGCCCACTCAAAAATGCCCTCATGAAATGAATAGGATAATAGCCTTCCATCACGTGTCTTCAATCCTGCACATGAAGCAAACTCATTAGAAAAACAAGTGTTGAGAAACACTTTTCCTATTTCTTCTTCATGTCTCCAAGGCATGGAGAGCTCCCAAATATTCTTCATGTATGGGTTGTCCCCAAAATATTTTATGTGGCTCCCAACACTGTTGTAATCATGCATTATTCCTTCAAAAATCAGAATTAGGATGGCTGGTTTCCACCCCCAAATAGTCACCCATGAGCCAAAATCAAGTACCAACAACCATGTCACCAAATGTATGTAAAAAATCTGAATTTTTGAGGTGATAGTGGAGCTGGTCCTAATAGTATTATCCATAAAAATAAGAGGACAACAGCTAGCATAATTCAGAAATTCTTTTCCCAACATGAATGATCATCAACCTAGTGAACAAAAATGGCTCCCATGTAGCCGAAATTTCATCCTTAACCATAACAAATTGAAAATTATCTACATGCATAGCTGAAAATGAAATGCCTTGAGAAAATTTCATACCATGTTCCTTCAAACTTCTCATACTTTTCATTGAAACCCAAAAGATGGTGATCATGAAAACAAAATCACTCATACATTCCCAATACTTATCCTTGGTTGAATTTACCTTTAGAAGTATATTAATCAAACACCCAAATGGAAGACATAACTGTAGCTCAAAATCTGAAAATAAACTTCTTACCATGCAAAGTGTAGTCCATGTTATCCATCCTTCTTCCACGTCTTCCCAAGAGATAAGAGTTAGCATCATTTGACAAAGGAAATGAAACTATATTCCTGTATCCAAACCAAACTTGCAAAACCCAAATCCTTTTATCCCCTTACCACATGAAGCAATATGTGCAAGATAACACCACAAATTTCCTCTTCTTCTATACTCAAAAGGAAAGAAGAGAGCTGAAATATAATGCATGTATTTATGAATATTATCATAGAGAAACCAAGGAACCTTGTACCTTACTTTGTGCCAATGATTTTCCCTTATGATAGGAGGAAAAACACATGAAATCATCATACCTTTGTGCCTTCTAATGATGAATTCCTCATACGGACCAGCAAGCTTATTGTTATGGTTTCCATCATTGGGAAGAGTGATGATCACTCTTTCTCCTTTTCCATCATGCTCCATATGCACCCAAATGTTAAGAGTAAGAGTACCAATAAAAATGCAACCAATATACTCCATGTTGCACCTCATATCCATCTCCATATCATGCTCAAAATCATATCCATCAAAACTCAACATATGAGGAGAAATAAAACAAGAAAGATCATACCTTGGGCTGCCCCCAACATCTACAAAACTCAAAATTTCTGAGTTTGGAACAACACTTAGTTCCTCATTACTTTCCTTGTCTAAAACCCCTTTGTCCTCCCCACAATCTATCATACTTGGTGGGTAATGACTTGGGACATCCATGAGACTCATGTTTGGGTGAAAAACCTCATTCAATTGCCCATAAGGGCCTGCTGTTTGGAAAATTACAGCGAACTGCAAATTACCATAAACATTCCATGATGTCCTTCCTTTATAAGCATACCTCTTCACAAGCCCATCTTCATAGTCCTCTTGAAAACCTGCTCCTTTTGTACTCATATTCAACTTGATGCAATTAGTAAGCACTAAGAATTTTTCAAACATCAAAAGATTATTACCATACAATGAATGCTTCAAGATTTCTTCTTTTTGCCACATAGAAGTAGACACAAATGATGTATTATATGAATGAGTATACCCTTCTACGGTGAGATCATTGACCATGCCTTCTCCTTGCCCTTCAAATGGCTCGTGGTGGGGTTGAACAACTCCCCTCAAATCTGATTTTTCCATCACATGTTCCTTTGCCATCATTTCTTCTTGATCATGCATATGCTTGACACTAATATCCTCTTCATGCCCATCAACCAAATTTGATTTCTCCTTGCACCCATTCAAACCCATGCAATCATTAGATGCCAAAAATTCATCATCAAAAACAAAAGTGCTCATACCTTGGATGCATGTCTTTACTTTGCTTGCACATTGATTCACAACTCTTCTTGCTAAGGAGTGAGAAAGACATGACTCCTTTTGTTCCAATCCTTCCACAAGTATGGATAACAAAGGTTGTGGACGTTCTTCATACTCATTCAACATTAGAGACATTATTGTTTGCATAGAATCCATTACTTCATGTGAATGTTCCTCATGTATAACATCAAAGAAAACCTCAAACATGTGCAAAATGATGTCATTACAATCAAGATCTAACATTGGAATGCAAGACCTTACCTGAGCCATGTTCTTCAAGATCTTAACCCTCTTATCAAAGTGAGGGTTTGTGATGTCCCAAATATTTTGAAAGCTTCCAACCATGAGATCATATACCTCCTCCATAGTAGTATCATCATATGGAAAACTTGGGGTTGTTATCTGTGTGACCTCACTAATGCATGCAATGACCAAAAGTCTCACATCCACCTCCTCATGTCTCAACAAATTAGTTCTAGCCAAGTGTGTTACCAAAGGAGCTACAACTGAAAACATAGAGCTATAATCAGATTTCTCTATCAAACATAAACAACTCACTATCTCTTCAATAGTGTAGAATAATACACTCTTCTCAAATGAAATCTTTTTGAGTCGTTTCCCAAGCTTATAGAGTTTGATTCTCAAACCTCCGTCATTGGCAATCTCCATGATCTACAAAACAATACCTGCCGGAAAAGAAGAAAACTACTCTGATTTACCTCAAACAACTTGCAATAATTGTGAAATATTTTTTCCAATCTGAATATGCCAAAACAAATTTTTTTCTAAATCTGAAAATGGGAGACTTACTATAAATAGTAAGTTTGTCACTATCCCTAGCTGAATTTAGAAAAATGACATAACTTGCTCAAAACACCTCGGAATTGCATGAAACTTTGGGGAATGGTAGATAATATTATGGAGAACTTTTCCAAAAGGAATTTTCTCAAAATAATTGAAATTTGATTTTTTAAACCCAAAATACTGCAAAAAAATATAGCAACTTCAAAAATTTGTATCTTTGGCTAGGAAAGTCCAAAAGAGCTGAAATTTTGGATCTTGGGTAAAAAAATATGAGAAACAATATCCCAAAACCATATTTTGACTAGCCAACACCAAACCATAATTTTTGCCCAAAAATTAGGTCACCCAGTACATTTAGGGCACCAATTCAACTCCAAGATTTATGAAATTAATTTCACCTTATTCCTCCTTGTTTTTGACACACAAACCCCCACAAAAGTAGAGGAAATAAGCTCTGATACCACTATAATATCCCCTTGTAGGATATTAACTGATTATTATTAAATACTTGCAAAAATAAACACTTAGAAGATAAACCCTCCTAGGTTTACCTCAACGAACCCTAGTGTTAGCTTCAATACAACCCAAATAGGGTTGGAGTGAGCCAAGGTGAGGGTTTGATGGGTAATCTAGTTGGTATTTACACTCCTTTATCCAATACAATTTGCAGAAGTAAAAATAATAAATAATAACTGCTAAAAATTAGCTGAAACTTTAGAAATTAATAACTCCCAAAATACTAACTCTTTTAACTTGAAACCAAATGCAGTAGAAAGGGAAAATTATGAGTTTTTCATCAAAATAAATATCATATCTTTGCATGCACTAGAAACCACTCAAATCAGCCCCCAAAATCCCAAACCCAGTCGCTAGGGTTAGGGTAAAATCTGCATAAATTAATTTCTAGCACTTAGAACCCTTCAAAATAGTCAATAATGCAGTTGTAGATCTATAATTACCCTCTAATACAAGTGATAATCATCAATAGTCCCTAGACTCTTAAAACCATCGCCCAATAACCAAATGATTTCTAGTAAACACCAGAAAAACCATCATAATCTAATTCACCATAACACCCTTCATAATATTTACTAACATGCTAAAAGGAGCCAAAGTCTAGAAATAGAATCACCAACAAGTGCATTTGCAAATCTCATGAAAATACTTCAATTGAATATCAAACCAACACAATAACTCCCACGCAAGAGAGATCAATATAAGAGACAACATTAATTGGCATGCATCCCAACTCCAAGCATGGAGTGAACATCAAATGATCAATCAACATGCCCTCTAAGGAAATGTGGGTGTCACTCAGATTTCACCCTGAAATCTGCGACTACCCTATCCGAAAATTTTTCGTACTTTTAAAATAACGGGTCGTTTGTTGTTTTTATTGCCTGAAAGTTCTTGTATTGCGTCAAGATAATCCCAAAGAACCATATTAGCCCTTTTCGCCAAATACCCAGATGCCCAAAATTGTTTTATTCTGTCGTCGGGATTTGTCTGCGGGAAATTTGTATTTAATTATTTTGAGCCCCGTATGAGGCTATTTGCGCTTTGTTTTAACTCTATTATGAGCGAAGATGTTATTATTCCTATGTGCCAGAAGGATTTTAACTTATTTTAAGTTTTGGGCTTTATTTGTAACTTTTGGCAATTTTTCGTGTTTTTGTGGTGTCCCGTTTTGTTTTCTGTGAAATTTCTCTGGAGCAATTCCCTCGCCGGGTAAGCCCGATTTTTGGCCTGGAGCAGCTGGAAAACATACACGCACATTATGCCCGGAGGAAGTCGTCATCGGAGGTCTGGATCACTGGGAAAAAGCGAAGTCGTGCACAGAAAAGCCCCTGCGGGGATGGGCGCATTTTTTGGAAAACAAAGGATTTAAGCTGCGATGGGAAAAATATAAGCCGCAGGCAGGGTGGGAATTTTATACCTGCCTAGCAGGGTACTTTTTCCCGTGTTATAAAAGTCACTTAAGCTGCAGTGGGAAAAATAGAGGCTGCAGGCAGGTGGGAATTTATTGCCTACCTTGCAGGGTAAAAATTCCCATGATATAATAAAAGGAAAGTGACTTAAGTGAAATCATGGGATTTTAGTGCCTGCCTTGCAGGGTAAATAATCCCATTGTCAAAGTCAAATCACTTAAGTGGATCACGGGATTTTGGTGCCTGCCTGGCAGGGTAAAGAATCCCATTATGAAAAAATTCTTAAAAATAGAATTACATGTGCAAAAAAGTGCGCCCCCTTTGGTGAGAGAATAAAAGGATTAAATTTGATTATTTTAATTAATCTTTCCTCTCAAAAAGTGCGCCCAAGCTTGGAGGAGGTCAAAAAGTCAAAGATGGAATAAAAGAAAGGAATTAAATGCATTAAATTTAATTTATTTAATGGCTGCCCTCTTCCTCTCAAAAAGTGCGCCCCATTTGGGTATTATTTAATGTTTTTTAAGGCATTAAAACATTAAATTAATTTCTATTTTCAGTGGCTATGGTCAAAGCACACTGTGGAGCTTGAGTGAAGTGCTGTGTGAAGGATTAAATTGGATTAATTTAATTTATTGGATGGCTGTCCTTAAACATGCTATTTTTAAAAGAGAAAAACATGATTTTTAATTAATTAATTGCCTTTAATTGTTAGGGCAATTATTAATTATAGAATTGTGAAGGTTATATAAGCATGGGCAGCCATATGGGTGAATAATTTAATTCACAGGTAAAGAATTGCAGCCAGGAGGAAAAGTGCGCCCCCATTAGAGGAAGGATTTTGTTCAGACAAAGTGCTAACAAGGCTAAAAGCTTCCAGATTTGGCACATGCTTTGGAGGAGGTTGATCTTTGTCTGCATAGTTGTTTTCGCAGGTGTTACAGGAGCTCAGGTGTTGATTGAAAGGATTCATGCTCTCTTTATGTGCAAATTAAACACCAATTTTTGGGGCAGCAGGCTTGAAAAGTGCAGATTTTTATAATTTAAATTCACTATTCATGCTCCAGTGGCCATTTTTGTCTGAATAAATTGCAGGAACTCATTACAGGTGCTTTACAAAAGAAAAGGAGTTTTTATCAATGTCCAATACATTGCAAATATCCTCCGAATCTGAAGAATTGTCCAGATCTGCACCAGTATTGAAGAAATCCGGCCAAGTTAGAAGAAAAAGAATTATTCAGACGAAGATAGACAAAGCCATGGCGAAAGGAGATGAAAAAGAGAGCACGATGGATTCATGCATTGCTTCCAAACTTGCAGACATAGGAGACACGGATCTAGGCCCAGAACCTCTTTCTGATTTGATTGATAGATCCAGAGCGGGAAAGACTTCACTCATGCGTGCGGTCAAAAGTAGCGGAATTATCCGAGCTGCAGCTTTCCCATGTACAGCCCAATTGCCAGAGTTCGTGATGGAGTGTGCTAGATCTTATCATCCTTCATCTAGATCAGTGCGTGATGTTGCGGGAAAGACGATAATTCGTTTGGATGCGGAGTTCATCAATTATTGTCTGAAGATTCCAGTGCGAAAGGTGGTGACTTCTATTAGCATTCAGGATGCTGACAGTAGATGGGAAAAACATAGAGCTGATTGCGTGAGCATAATGAACAGCCGGTTCATGAAGAAGCCTAGATCCCCTTCAAAATTCCCGAGAACTCTTCCACAGTCCAATTTGGTGCAGGAGGCAGATGATGTCGTCAAATTGCTATGCAGGTTGAATGGCGAAGCGAATGCCTACACTTTCCGTACATGGATGTATGCTTTCATCAGGACCATTGAAATCAACAAGGTTGATTCTATAATCAATTGGTCGGAAATTATTAGCAGCAACATCGGTGAGCAGCTTCGGAACGTGAAGCGTACTTTCAGCTTCAAGATGACTTCATACTTGGTGTATGCTGCAGCTTCACAGGGTGTCTTTTCCAAGCTGGATAGATGTGGTGTTCTTTCCAAGGACCCCATTTTCGAGTGCTACCCACAGCTTACTGTACCTGCGTGCGAGAAGGACTTCAAAGTGATCAACGATGACTTCTTCTACGATTTCATCTGCAGGCTAGACAAAGACTTGAAGACTCACAGGGTAAGCAAGGAAGTGTGGGAAGCAGTGTCCAAGATTGGCAGTTTATTCATCCAGTTTGCAGATTTCACATACCTCAGGGTTACGGGCTTTTCTGGAGAACCAATAAAGATGCCCAGGTATCCGAGTGATAGATTGATCGCCATGGAGCTGAGCAGGCAACTTGTGGAGTTACACGACCTTCAGTCGAAACGGCACAAGTCTACGGGCTTCTTCCCAATCACTGTGGGATATTACAGTTGCATCAGCATTCACAGAGCTCGAGGGATGGAAGCGCAAATGTTATCCGAGTATGAGCAAGAGTTCTTCCCTGCACGGCTTAACTTCGATCCATTTGGAGTAGCCAGGAAGACAATCTCCCAGGAGTACGCACATGTGCCTTCGTTAGAAGATTTCTGGATGAAGTGCAGAAGTGAGTACGAGGTTAGAAAGAAAGATTTCAGCAGGCTATCAGCAAAGCAAGTGTTCGATTTTGGATTAGCGCGGATACCTGCGGATCTTAAAGATGATGGGAACGTGGTACTTGACACTTACCATAAAATGGGAGGAGATAAAGCTACACTGCAGGATAACAATGGAGGCTGCCATTCAATTGAAGAGAGATCTGGAGCTGTGTTGGTGAATACTTCGAACTGGCTGCTGACGAAGGGATACTGCCTTGAAGTATTGATGAATCAAATCATGGGCAACTTCGGCGCAGGAGATTCCCTCAAGCGAAAGCATGAAGGAGAAAGCAGCAGGAGGTCTGAGAAGTTGAAAGTACACAGAAGATCTCAAGAGAAAGAGAAGACCACTTCTACGACCATAGTTTTGACTCCGACTTCACCAACTATTGCACCGCAGCAGCAGGACGCTTCCATGCCTTCATTGAATCCGGCGATGTTCGTCTTCTCTCCGCAGCCACTTCGTTCATCACCCGTTCCAGAGGAGATGTTGAAGCTGCAGATGACGGAGTTCGAAAGAGCTTTGTCCTTGGATGTTTCAGAAGATGGCAGCCATGACACTGTGGCACTTTCTGACGGAGAGGATGCAGAGCGGGAGATGGTAGTGCACTCAGCGACTTCTTACTCCCCGAGAAGTAACTTCTCGGAATGGTTAGCTTTGCAGTTGGTTCCGGAAGCAAGAGTAGAGATGAACTTAGAGGAGCATGACTTGCAACTACTTCAGGATCTGAGCAGAAGAGACAGAAGGCCTAAAGTTGCTAAAGCAACTTCTAGGTTGATCATCAAGGATTCGGGAGAGAAGTTTGCTGAGATATCAATTCCGGCGGAAGGAAAGATAGAAGAGGAGCTCACGGCAGAAGATGTGACGGTGACCAAAATACCACTCGGTCAAGCTACCACTGAAGGATTGAAGCAGGACACGCAGACATTGATGGATGCTTTGTTCCTTAGGCTTGACAGTGAAAAGGCGGAGAAAGAAGAGCTGCAGAAGCAAATATCTCAATTATGTGAGATCATAGCCAAGGTTGCTAAACCTTCCATTCAGCCCATTTCAGAGCAGGTGAGTGATCATCTTATGCAGGAAATGGAAGATGCAAGCAATCAAGTAAAGGCTATTGACGAATGGAAGGATCTGATTATTCGTCAAGCTTCTGTGCAACTTGGGGAAGTGCCAGCCCGCCTAAAGGTTATGAACGATGCAGCAAATCAACTAAAGCAACTGATGGAAAGCATAGAAGGCATGAATACAGTTGCAGAGAGTAACCTGAGTATTTTGGCCGAGATCAACAAGCTGCCAGGAGATGTATTGGTTGCAGAACAAATTGTACCGGATGGATCAGTCGAGAAGGGGAAGCAACTAGAGTTTGCAGTATCTTTCCGTTTGGAGATCTGCAGAGTTTTGCTGAAAAGGATGCAGGCGCTTGAGAGTAGAACATCAGATTTACCAGACAGTATCATTTCTTTCACTGAGGAAAGAGTGGACGGAGGTGTTACTTCATACGTGCGGATTGTTTCTAACGAGGTGCCTAATTCCCTGGAAGGTTCTCTTCTGATGGTGCAAAAGAGAATTGATAAAGCTACCAAGCCTTTCACGATGAATTCTATCAATAGATTGGTGGCGCTGCAGGCAGACATTGCGAGGTTTGGGCCGAGTTTGGAAGAGGTGGAAGCATGCAGCAAAGTGTTGAATGAAGGGTTGCTGCAGTTCAGGACAGAGAAGGAAGCAGTGGCTAAAACAGATGGAAGGATGCTGAATTATATGTTCGACAAGTATATCAGATATCAGAACAAGAAGAAGATGTAAACATTACAGCTGGCATGACTTCTTCTATTCTTTCTTCTTCTATTTTCTATGTTCCCGGATGAAATTGTAAAACTTCTAAGTTATTGGTTTTGCAACCATTACTTGAAGTCATGTGGAACCATTCTATTAGTTAAGTGATACATGTGTCACTTAAGAAGAAGTTAGTTGAGGATGATTGCCAAATGTCATCTTTACTTGTTCATACTTTAGTTCAGTTTGAGTCTTCTATTTGTACTTTCCCTCCTACATTCTATAAGTAGGAGAAGAACCTCCGGGTTAATGATGAATCAGAATTTGTAAGCAGCAATCTTGTGTTTTAGACTTTGTGCTGAACCCCTGAGAGCAACTTGAAGCAGAGGAATACAAAGGAGCAGGTTTCCGGAGAACTTTGTGTCACGGTGTACTTTGTTTCTTGCTTTGAATCTTAGATCTCTTGATAAACTTTGTGTTATTTTAGATCTGGATCTAGAGCTGCCTTTGCTTTATAATTCTGTGTGTTCATATCTATTAAGTTTCTTCTATGTGCATGCAATTAGCTCTGTTATCTACTAATTGGGATGCACATCTTCCCCATTTCTTCTCTACATTTCCTTTACTTCTTTCATCTATAATTTTCCTTTCTTAAACAGCTGCTTACTTGCTGCAAAACTTCTTAGTTATGGTTCATGAACTAAGTGGTTAAAGTAAAACCCCCTGATAGATAATAACACATTTATATTGACAAATCTGACACGGGAGCCTCACCGGTTAAATGAGGGAGATTTATCTTATGACTACCTAGGTTTTCAATAATGGCAGCTTTCCTACAGCCTACATTTTGCAATGTGGAATATCATATTTATCTATTGAATCTAGAATGGCCTTCAACCTTTAACCTAATTAGATGTTTTTAGACCCATTTTTAAGCCCAATGCACTTTCTATCTTAATTTTGGCATTCTTCACTACATTTTTCTTCCATTTTGTTTGTTCGGTCATTAATTGGCATTCAAGATTTTCTCATCTCCCATCAACATTCTCTTGACAAATATGTTGTTTTGGCTTTCATTCTCTGTGTGGCATCCCAATTCTCCTCCACTCCCTCCTACAATCCTCTAGCCAAAACCACACCACAATCCACTTTGATGCTAAGAATGACATTGATTTCATATCCTTGCAATGTGATTTGCAAGTAAGGGTGGAAAGTTACTTGCACAGTGGGCTCTCCTAATTCTAAGAACAAATTCAAGGCTAGATAAATTTGGAATGCTATCATCAATGCTGATTCTTAAACAATCAGGAAAAGGGACATGCACCCCGCTATTAAACCAATAGAAACAACTGAAAATGTTAGGGAAGTTCTGCCACCTATAAGTGGACCATACTACAAAAATATAAAGTTTTGACGATCATCCATCAACTGGAACAACAACAAAGACTATTCATAAACAGATTGTCTTATGTCTAAGCTAGAGAACCAGATAACTAGAGACAAAACAAAACAACAAGCTACTTACGCTCCAGGAGCCCCTGCCTTCTTGCTGGAATCTGGAACAAGTTTGGCAGGTCCCCTCTCTAACTCTTCATCTTCCATAATCAACTCTGCCAAAACAGAGGCAAGATAACATTCCTTCTTATCTTTAAGCCCAAAAACCTAGACATTGACTCCCATCCTGTGGCATATTGCATCCACTTTGTTTTTCCTTGAATCAAAATCTCCCTTGCCTGTGCCTTCTGAAGATTCCATATGTTCTCCAGACTACTCATGATGTTGAACTCTTCAGGAAAAGCCAGAGTATTGCTTGCACTAAACAAGATGGTCTGGACACCTATCAACTGACCCATCTTCATGGTATCCAATCTCAGGGTTAACAGAGTTGGAACCCTCAATGCTTGGAGAACACAATCAAGAAATGCCCTTTACCCATCCTAACAAACATCTAAGCTCTAAATAAATTCGTGGAGGTCCATTTAGGCAGCTTTTTGTCTTTGACGCCATTTATCAGGGAGCACTTCCAAAACTCTGGAGCTTGTCCTACACACATTCTTGTGGACTTAACGAGGATGATAGGATCCGACAATTCATCAACGGTTTCCAATGAGACCAATAAAAGAGGAATGCACATCCTCCAAAAAGAATGTATTCACTATATTTCTGTTTTGTTCCCTGATTATGTTTTCAGCTGACGGTTTTCATTTGACTAGCCTTGGTTTGTGACAGGTTCCAGATCCCTCTCCAAGGTTTTCCAACCCCTTTCCCTCCACATCCATGGGAGGAGCCATACCAATCTGCAAACAAAGCTTAACACAGCAACAAAGTATGCTTAGCTAGAATATGCATGGAAAAGCAATGACATCTTGAGACTCAAAAGAAGTTGTGCATTATCAGATGCAACATATAGAAACATATTAATCAGAACTTCAACAATTCCACCCAAGCCCAAAATTATTTACAGTTAATGCTATATATGGAGAGTTGGATGGGTAAAAAGCCAACTCGGAGAGACAGCAAAAAACATCCATAACAGACACCCTGCAAACAGAAACGTCAACTGAGAGAACTTACACAAGTCTCTTCTTGTAGGATACCGAACATCCATGACTAACAATTTGCTCTCTCTCAAGTATTTTCAAAGGAAATCAGGAGAGAAGATTAAAGCATATAACAATGAAAGTGAGAGCTAATTTTTAAGCCAGCACCAGATGATAGCAGCCCAGATTGAGGCCGGTGAACAGAGCAAAGTGAAATTTGCTTTCGGAAGAAACAATTCACACACCTATAAGGCCAGGGAAATATTCCAAGGTCATGTGGGGCCTCAAACTAATAATACCATTAACAAATCCACAAAAACTCTACGCAGACCGACTAGAAATAAAACCCAAAACTAGGTAGGCCCAAATGTGAGATGACGAGCATCACGGCAGGGAAACAAGGAAGCTGTAAAGAATGGACATGCAATAAGCAAGGCAACAAAACCCCACATCTTAATTTGCACAAGAGAAACCAACAAGGCACAATTGTGCAAGACAATAAAAATCTCAAAAGCAATGATAAATTGCAGAGACCTCATCTTAATTACAGACCGAAATAATTGGTTCCTAACCTATAAAAACAAGTGTCTTTCGTAGGTTATTGAAAACCAATCCCATGGCAATACAAAACAGTTCGAACTGGATTTTGTTTGAGCCACGAATAAGTGATCTAGATTCCAGAATAACTAGAAAGTTTAATGTACTTAGCAACTTTTCTTAATTGAGTTAGTGCCTTCCTTGTCCTTTGAACATTTGTAATAAGTGTTTTCAATTTTCTAAGTTTAATTGGGAACAACCTTAAGCAAAAAAAGAATCTTAATAGGAACAACCTTATGATCTATTCGAAATTCAAACACCATTTGTAGACTAAAAAATCTATCTATGAATTCAATTTATGGAGGTTAAAAATCCTTTTGCATGGTCCTGTATATTGCTTGAATGAATATTTTTACTTCCCTATCCTCCTTTTAGGTAGAATTATTAAAAGTCGTTTCTCCATCATACATGCAAGGCCAATTTGTTAGGAACTGAGAACTCACATAGCATGGACAAATTACCTTTCTCATGGACTTTAAAATATGTCAATATCTGCATTTACAAAGTTGTACAAACAGTACTTATACAACACAGCATGAACTATTTTCTGGTCCACTGCTAAAACCCACTACAGGGGACTCATTCACAGTGTTCTTTTTAGTGACTATGAAATAACCACCAACAACTTTGCAAACTGCCTTCTGATATTTATTTCCACCAAAATGTAATTCATGTAAAGCTAATTGTCAGAGAATTATCTTACCTGATTCACAGTCCGGTGCAAATGGATTGTGGAGGACTGTTCACAGTGGATGCTAACAATGTCTGCACCAGCTTTGATAAAATCTGGAACACGTTGATCCGGTTCAACAATCATCTACAATGAATGAAGCAGAAAAGAAATAAATCAATCACACATTTCTATGAAGGCCGTAAATTTATAATCATAATCAAACGTGTCTAATCTTAACCATCAAAATTAAACCACTCTTTGTTCTGCAATTAATAAAGGAGAACCAAAATGAATGCATGATAGAAACTGGTGAATAAGTATACATAAAACAGGAAAACAATTAAATTATACCAAATGGACATCCAAAGGTAAATCAGTAACAGGTCGTAATGCATCAACCACTAAAGGTCCAATGGTAATATTTGGTACAAAGCGTCCATCCATGACATCAACATGAATCCAATCGCAACCTGCCAACTCCACTGCTTTGACCTACGCAAAATCAAAGTCACAAACCATGCCGAAACTAATAACTACAAAAGTTTTCACAAAGCTCAAATATTTGCTCCTAATTGTGCCAAAACATGTTTTAAAATTCTATGCACATCAATATCTGAATTTATAATTTGACATGTTTACCAGAAAATCTTAATATATGGCATTTTTGCATGGCAATGGATAAATAAACCCACATAAATTATGTTAACAAGCTGCATTACATAACTCTGTATAAATTAATAATTAAAGGAAAATGCACATGGAACCCCATAATGATGATTTTAATTGTTTGCTGAATGTGTAGTATCCTTTTTAAGGGCTGAAACTGAAAAGTGGGAAATTAGCTCAAACCCCAATATTAGCAATCTGATTTTAGGACCAGCAAACTGAAAATACAACCCAGATTTGAACAGTGATCTGATTTTTAGGACAGCGGTGCAAAAAGCATGCAAAACACTTAAAATTCTTCAAACAACTTTACCAAAACAATTATATGTATTTTAGGCATCCACCAAATCAATAATCAATATGAATTATGATCAAAAACCTAAGTTGCCGAAACGTTTTGGATACGGGAGCGGGAGCAGGGTATCCGATACATGGAAATGGCAAAAAAAAATTTGACCCCATATACGGCGTAGGATACGACAATACAAAAACTATATAAAAATTAAAAAATATATAAATTTCAGCCTTTTAAATAGGAATTTAATTATCAACCACATATTATGCATATGAAAGAAAAGATAAAAGACAAGTTATAAGCTAAATAAGTGAATAACCAAAACAAACAAGCTAGGATACCAATAAAACTTAGAAACTTAAAAGCTTAAAAATTAAATTTAAATTTAAAATACTTAAATCGAACACAATGTGAATGTCATGAATCTCATGATATATTAAATTCAATCATAGATCAATATTCAAAGTTCAAACTATCTTTCATTGTCAATATTCATCATCTTCCTCTTCATCAAAAGGATCAAAACCAGCTGCATCATCATCATTATGCGGTTCATTAGAACCACATGGGCTCGAACCACTCGCACTAGGGCCACTGCCAGTTGCACCCCCTTGTGCATGTAGGTCTCGTGGTGCCAGTGCCACAGAACTCCCCTCATCATCATATGCTCCATGGTGGGAAATGGAAGCATCCAAGTCAACTATCTCTGGATCAATGTCCCAATGTCTTGTTGACCCTTCCTTGTACTGCGGCTCCTTGTGGGATAAAAGGCGCAAGTTGGAATGTATGTATACCAAATCTTCAGCCCTTTTAGCCCTCAACCTGTTGCGTTTCTATGAGTGGATGAAACTATATGTACTCCAGTTGCACTCTTAAGGCAACCCAAACTTCAAAGTCAATGCAAAGTTCAACTTCAAACTTAAACACTCAAACTTAAATTTTAAAAAACTAAAAGAAAAGAGAATAAAAAAATTTAAAAGTTACCTGTGCCAAGACCTTGATTGCAAGAGGTTGCAAGTAAACCAATGAAGTACCATGGAGGTACCACCACATATGAGCATCCATTTTGTATTTGCTCCGAAGAGCGAGAAGGCTATGACCCGTTTCTGCTATGAATTTGCCAAACTCTACATAACCTGGTCTTGGACCTCAGGATCAGGGAAGAGCCTCGCCAATGCTGCCATATATCTCTCACTGACTTCCGCATCCCTGTATGGTGGTACCCTCCCTGGCAAGGAAAGGACCTCTGTGCTATAAAATCTAGGAGTCAATGCAAAAGCCAATAGATGTAATGGGGTGGTCATTTTGTTCCACCGCTCAATGAGGATTGACTATGTTTGAAAAATATTTCCTCGATATCTTGTTCTTTTTCATATACGATGGCTTTTATCTTCTCAATCATTGAGTCGATGCCATCATATATCTCTCCTAGACATGGCTGATCCGTGTCAGTAAACCGGATCATGCTCATAATGGGCTCCGTAAAACTCAACAGATAATTCACTCTATCCCACCAAGGGTCCTCTAACATCAGGGTCTTCACTTTTTGAGCCCGTTGAGTGTTTGATTGCCTCCATATAGACCAAAGATTGAATGTTACCATCCTCATGAGTGCCTCTCGCACCTTCACTAGTCGTCTCAACACGATTGTGTGTGATGCAAACCGAGTCTCAGCAACCTAATAAGAATGAGGAACAAAAATTAAAAATAAAATTGAAAGCTAAAAGAATACTAAAAAAATTATATTTAAATTTTAAATTAAAAAGAAAAAAAGAAAGCTTTTCCTTACCTTCAGTAGCTCCAACTGCGAGAATGATCTAAAAATGCCCTGTGACATGTGGTGGTTGGTGACAAACATTTGGATCTCTTCAGCGTCTTCATACACTTGTTGGATCCACTCTATTGTTTGCCATTTTATTTAGCATTAAATTCAATGAACGCACGGCACATGGTGTCCAAAAAATATGCCCATACTGTGCCTCAACTAGCATCCCCGTAGCTTTGTAATTTTTGGTGTTGTCCGTTATGACTTGGACAACATTTTCAGGCCCTACTGCCTCAATGGACTCAAAGAGAATGTTGGCTATAAATTGGGCATCCTTCACTTGCCCCTCACAATCAACCGCTTTCAAAAACATTGCCCCCTTAGGGCATACTGCAATCACATTGATTAAATGGCAGTTTCTTGCATCTTTCCATCCATCAGAAACAATGGACACACCTGTTTTGGTCCATGAGTCCCTAATTGGTTGCAAGGAGGTTTCCACATATTTTTTTTGTTTATCCAAAAGGGTGGTGCAGATCTTCTCATATCCTGGTGATTTATACCCTTTTGGTGCCTCATTGATGGCTTTCACCATCTCATGCCAATAAGGTGATCTCACAACATTAAAAGAAAGCCCATTAGCATATACACACCTTGCAATGTGTTCATCTGCAATTTCCCTGGTCTCATTCTGAAAGGCCTTTTCCAATGGCCCTTTTGTCTTGCTTTTCTTTCGTGCAAGGGAAACATCCTCATACGTGGAGATAGGAGCCACAAATGGATGTGGCATGGCCACAATTGGGGATCCACTATGTAATGGAGCAACTGGAGGCCTCGTTGAACGAGATGAACCTCCTCTTTTAGCCAATGGATGACCCGCTCTCATAGCCACATTTGCCTCTGCATCTTCCTGCTCTTTGATATATGCCAAAACTTTTGCTTTTGACACCCCAACATTATTCTTCCCCTTGCATACTCTTATACCATTACCCGTTATGGCACACAAGTAGCTTTTCACCCTACTGTAAGAGCCTTTGAATAGTCCATCACAATCATTGCATTTCCATTCAAAACAACCACCACTTGCAAGTTGTTGAACTATTGTTACGTGCCTCCATAACGGTGACTTTGGGTCAAAGTCCTTGGCCAAAGATTTCCCAGAAGAAGCAGAACTTGTTGCCATTGTAGAAATGCCTACAAGGTTCCAAAAAAAAAAGCAAAGAAAACAATGGCATGCAATTGCATTGTGATTGAACAACGAAAATTAAAAAAGTTAAATAGAAAGAGCAAAAAAGGATGAACATAAGCAAAAAAAATCAAAATGTAATGTGTGCAAGATTAAATAACAAAAAAAAAACAAGGTTAGAAATTAAAAAATAACTTACCTTCACTTTGTAAACCACAAATCCTTCACAAATCTTCCTCCTTTACAGCTCCTCACACTCCTACAAGCTTAGCAATAGCTCCTCAAACCCTAAACAAGCACAATGCAATTTTGGAGAGCCAAAGGTAAGTTTTTTTGCTTTATGTTTTGTTTTTGTGTTGTTCTTTTGTTTAATTGTTTAGAGTTAGCTTTTAGGGTTTAGATTAGAAAAATATTTTATTTTTTAAAGCAGTGGTGCTTTTAAAACATTGAAATCATTAAAAAAATGAAAAAAACGCATTTTTTAAGTGGGAGCGGGCAGGGAGCGGTGGCAGGGCTGCGGAAACGGCCGGGTACGGCCTGTGCCGTACCCGGCTATTTCCGCAGCCCTGTTGCCGCTCCCAACCGCTCCCGCTCCCGCTCCCATGGCTTTTTCTAGCCGTATCAGCTACCTAGTGAAAAACACTGCTGAAAATCAATTAAAAACCAGCGAAGCACAACTGCAAATAAAATTATGAAACGAGGGTTTAGAAATCCCAAATTCCACAAATAATGATTGATTCCAACCATATAAATATTGAGGAAACCAAATGTAAACTCAAATATGATTTTCATGCCGTAGATGGCACCAAACCATACACTAATGCAAGTCGACCCACAAAGGAGAGGCTCAATAATATATATAAAAAATCAAATTATGACTTCTCAAATTTGCAATTTGCTTTCAAGCCCAAACAAGGAAGGAGGGTTTTCGTCCCACAACCAACCACAAGAAGGGTTTTCATCCTTCTTGGAATGCCACACACTTGGATTTCTGCCTAACAGTGGAAGAACAAAGAACAATCAGCCCAAAAGTTCAATTAGAGTAAAATGCGGCAAAAGTAGATGATGTGAATGAACTATCTAATCTTCTTTTATACCTCATCTTTGGCGCCAAAGCCCCAAAGGACAAGGCCAACCCCTAAAGAGTTCTTTTTAATCTTTAATTGGCTTCATTAATGCTCCAAACCCAGCCAACCTGTTGAAAAGAAGAATACACTAAAAGAAAACATTAAAAATTAGAAAATGAATGCAAAGCTCAATTCCTTTTCCCAACTCTTCTACTTTGTTTCCATAGAAAAGGGAATGGCAAAAAATCCAAAATCAGGTCCTTAAGTTGGAAAAGGGGACATTACAATCCTCCCTTCCCAAAATTGCTTGTCCTCAAGCAATTGCAAGTGCCCGAATCCCAAATAAGCCTTAGTTGCTCCTTCTTTGTGCAATTACCATCCAAGCATTGGTGACCCAACATTTCTCTTCTGCTGTCCCAAATACCAATGTAATTTTGCTCTTCTTCAAAAATAGAATGAGGGGAACTAGAATCCCACCTTAACTTGCACAAAATAGTACAAGTATGTCATTGTGTAGAGAATACAATTCCCGACTATAAAAATGTCTCTCTATGTACATGGACTTTGAGAAGAACAAACTGAAAATGAACAAAACAGCAGGCCTCTTCGGAAGAACTGTCCTCAATTTGATCCTTGGGTCAAGGTATTTGAGAGAAATAGCACCAAGGTGACTAAATGGGGGTTGTATAGTGACTACAATAGCCATGAAGTGTTTGGTATTTCTTCACCCATGTGATTAGAAGCTCCTTTCCCAGTATCGTATAAGTAAACAAATAGTTGGAAAAGTTGTGAACAACAGTAGAAAGAAGAGTACAACAGATGTAATCATGACATACCTTTAAGGTTATAGCTGATAAAAACTTGGAGAAAGGGTTGGAAATGCTTACATAAAAGCTTATGGCAGCATACTTGAAATCCCGAAATGTGGTAGTCTTACTACTTTCCTCCAAACCAACAACCTCAAGACCATTTTCCCATGATTTAATAGCTTCAAAAGGAACACTCTTATAGCTGTTCGAAATTGGAAACAATTCATAATCTGACTAAACCCAAACCAGCAACTTAATTTCTCCTCTAAGCTTATTGGGTGGTTGAATTTGTACATGCCCAACCATAAATAAGTTATTCCAAGGAATTGATATATGAAGAAGACTACCATAATGAAATTTTCCCAAAAACTAAAACCATTGCATCCCACAAACAACATTAACTTCTGCTGGCTTAATTTAAAAAAAAAACATTACATACCTTGCACCTTCCCATGAAATTTGATAACATGAAAATGCTATTGGTGACCTTGAAGACTCCAAAGTTAATTATGCTCAGCCCCTGCTTAAGGGTAAGTTTTCCATTGATTGATTTATGAGAGGTGCTATTTTTAATGAGTATCTGTATTACCATTCCATGGCCCAATAAGAAACCAATTACCAGTGAAGATTGGCATGTATGAGAGCTGATCCATAAAGCAAAGATGTGAGTCATCCTCAGACACTTAAAGATGGAATTATCAATCAAATTGACCATGTAATCAGACCACCTTCCCCTTTTAAGGCTCACAATAGTACTAACCACACATATGCTAAAACAATTTTGGTGTTGTCCCCAAGCATTCTTGCACCCTTTGCTACACAATTCACTTCTTACTTTCTTTCCACTTGGCACAAGCTGATCATGAGAGTCAAAACACAGCAGTATCATGGAGTAAAGCAATGCAATATAGTTATCATACATGTCTGAAAACCCGAACTGTTTTGGCATGTTGGTAAGCAATGAAACTGAAACCTTTTTGCGCCATGAGCTGTCCTTAACCTTCCTAAAACTCAGCATTTCTGAGTTAGAACCAGCACTCAGAAAATATTTCAAAAACACCATACCTCCATGGACTTTCTCTTTCCGGGTATCTTTCTTGAGGACCCCTTGCACAACAGATTGGCCATGCGAATGGTGGCGGTGAAAACATGGCAATGACATAGGAAAGAGTTCATAGCCCTCATTCCTTCCCAGTTGTTTATGATGTCCATAATTTTGTCTTAGTAACATGATGGGCAATAAATTTGAATTGCCTCTAGGTCTAGGGTTACTTACCTTCACCTTATCCTTTAGCCTCTTCAAGCTAGCTATGGTACTTATGAATGGAACATTATTATGGCTAAATATATCAGTAATTCTCCCAAGTTGGACTGCTGTAGATAACAGACCAGCAACTTCACCCATTGCAATCGTTGGTTCTCCATGGAGAATTTCTTCCTCTCTTCTTGGCCTTGTCAATTTGGGTGAGTTACCTTCAATGCATTCATCACTGTGACCCCAAAATTCTTTTCTAGACATATGCACAACA
Source organism: Taxus chinensis (assembly GCA_019776745.2). Classification (NCBI taxonomy): domain Eukaryota; kingdom Viridiplantae; phylum Streptophyta; class Pinopsida; order Cupressales; family Taxaceae; genus Taxus; species Taxus chinensis. The sequence continues at coordinate 304,187,976 of CM034146.1, forward strand.
GTTGAGATATAAACCAAATGGAAAAAGGAATTGTTTATCTTAACAAGCATATTATGGTCTTTGAAAGGGGAGTAGCTTCTTACCAATTCTATCTTGGCCCATGCATGTAAAGCGGTCTTTACCCGTTCGGATGTTGCCTGAGAGGGTGTATGTGCTCTTTACCATCAAGGTGTTCCCACTTTTTGGTCCTTGTTTCACCAATCAAATGAGCTTCCCCTTTTTATCTCCATATCTTCATCATTATGCTCCTTTTTGTCCGCTGTTATAAACAATCCAACAAGCTTGTTGTCCTCATATCTATTTGGACAAGGGTTTCTTGTCTCTTTTCCCACTTGCTCAAGCCTTAATTCATCATGTGCTAAAATAGAATTAGTGTTAACCAAACAATGATCCACAATTACCTAGTGATGCTGAACATCCGGAATAAGAATGGGAGTAAGGGTTGAGTCTTCATCCTTTATGGCTCCCTCTCCTCCAAGGAGTGGATCTTGTGTTTTATGGTCATGGATCTCCATCTCTTCCCTAGCCTTAGGAAAATCAGCATGCCTTTCCTCCCCTAGCGAACTTGGGGATTTGGTTCCCTCTTCAACAAGCTTCGTAGTTTCTTCTGGCTTTGCCCACAAGATGGGGCTCTTTTCCGCAAGGGTTGGGATGTTTTTCCCATGACCCTTGTGCATGGGTTGGGGCTTGGGCCAAGTTCCAATGCCCACTCTATCTTTTCTCCATCCTACAAACTTGGAAAATGATAGGGCATCACGACTATCCTCCGGAAGGGTTTGATACTCCTCAAAGCTAGTTGCCACCTTGTTGACCTTTGAAACCCTAGGCTCTTCCTTGAATGTTCTTCCCTTTGTAGGTTTTGCATGGTGGAAGTGAGAGAGTCTAAGGTATCCGCTAGTATTTCTTGCACCTTCATCAATCTGTCCATGATTTCTTTCCACAAGAAACCCTCAAGCCTATGAAGATCCGAGCTCTAATACCACTATAATATCCGTTTGAAGGGCTGAAACTAAAAAATAGGAAATTAGCTCAAACCCCAATATTAACAAATATGATTTTAGGACCAGCAAACTGAAAATAAAACCCAAATTTGAACAGCGGTCATATTTTTAGGACAGCAGTGCAAAAAGCATGCAAAACACTTGAAATTCTTCAAACAAATTTGCCAAAATAGTTATATGTATTTTAGGCATCCACCAAATCAATATTCAATATCAAATATGATCAAAAACACTGCTGGAAATTAATTAAAAACCAGCAAAGCACAACTGCGAAATAAAATTATGAAATGAGGGTTTAGAAACCCCAAAGTCCACAAATAATGATTGATTCTAGCCTTATAAATATTGAGAAAACCAAATGTAAACTCAAATCTGATTTTTGTGCCCTAGATGGCACCAAACCATACACTAATGCAAGTCGCACCACAAAGGAGAGGCTCAATAATATATATAAAAATCAGATGACTTTTTCTCAAATCTGCAATTTGCCTTCAAGCCCAAACAAGGAGGGTTTTCGTCCCCCAACCAAACACAAGAAGGGTTTCCATCTATGTTCCATGGGGACACGTCCCCTATGTTTTTTAGCTCATCTCCATACCAGGGACATTTCGGAACTTCAGGGACGGGTAGGAAACGTCCCCTTCCTGTCCCCAAACTTTGCAAATTTTAGGAAACGTCCCATGGACGTAAAAAAATAGGGGACAACAGGGAATGGTTGGACGTCCCTGGTATGTTTAGGGGTCGGCTAGAAGTCCCCTAAACGTATCAGGGACGTCCAGTCGTCCCCTAAGTAAACAGCCTTAAAAAATGCTTTTTTTTAAAAACAAACTTTTAATTAAAAGTAAAGCAATGTGGGGGCCCACAAGGAACCCCACTTTCATTTCTAAGTGCCCTAAACCTAAAAAGGACATCAAAACAAAAAAGAAGCTCATTTCTGAATAACAAATTTATTGCATAAGGTAGTGTTCAAACTTCAATACAATCACTTGGTACAGGGAGGAACTGTCACATCAGTGCCCTTCCCCTGAAATGAATCATTCTGTTTATATGACAAAAGAATCAAAGATCCAATGGTTTTTGGTTAAAACACAACTGTCAACTACAACTAAACATAACAAAAGAGTCAATAAGACACTACTAAAAGCCAACAAGAGATTAACAATAACAGAAAATAGTTGGTTACCAAAACCATGTTTATATTTAAATCAATGGTCTGCATTGAGTAGATGATTGAGGAGATTGAAGATGAAATAGGCTGGTATATTCCGCTATTATAATTGAGGGAAATACTTTATATGTTATTAAATGTCACTCCTTTGTTTTGGATATCTTCAATCAAAGTTGCATGTTGCCTTCGTTCAAATGGTCAACAACAGACCTTTAAGAAGTCATGTGTGGTTAGTCTTAGTTATCATCCATTGGTATAATCTATAAGTTGTGAGAGAAATGAATAAAATAGTTCTATTATAAAGTATGGAGCTTATACTTGTAGTCTCTTTAGATTACATGACATTGATAGGATTCTTATCGTGTGATTTCAATTTTGAATTTTGAAGCCTGCATGTTGTTTATAATCCATGCTTAATAAATTTATATGCTACCACACAATTCAAACAGTTCTATCAACATTTACTTTATGGATGTCTACAAGAAAATATATTGTAGCGCTTTTCTTTCCATAGAAATACGCCACAAAATGCCAGACCTTTTGGTCTTTGATCTTGGTATATCATATTCTTGTTACAAACCAATTTTTTCCAACACGAATGGGGAGTTTTCATGCAAGAAGACAGTGAGGAATGCTTTAAGTTTAAGTTTATCAATGTGTTATACTTATCATATGAATATTCGAAATTTCCTATATTTTTAAGGTTAAATGATAAATCTTATGTGAAATTTCAATTCAACTCTAATTTTATGTATTAAGGTTTGCTTTAGCAATGTTATCATATGAATATTTGAAATTTCCTATATTTTTTAAATTTTCCCTTATTTTTTAATAGTCATCCCCTACCGTCCCCTAAAAAAAGGCCTAAAAAAATCCGTCCCGGAAACACGTCCCCCCGTCCCTTGCCATCCCCGTCTCGGAAACTTGGTGGAACATAGGTTTCCATCCTTCTTGGAATGCCACGCACTTGGATTTCCGCCCAAGAGTGGAAGAACAATGAGCAATCAGCCCAAAAGTCCAATATAGTAAAATAGGCCAAAAGTAGATAATGCAAATGAGCTCTCTAATCTTCTTTTATACCCCATCTTTGGCGCCAAAGCCCAAAAGGACAAGGCCGACCCCTAAAGAGTTCTTTTTAATCTTTGATTGACTTCATTAATGCTCCAAACCCAGCCGACCTGTAAAAAAGAAGAATCCATTAAAAGAAAAAAATTAGAAAATGAATGCAAAGGAAGCTCAATTATTATTCCCAACTCTTCTTCTTTGTTGCCATGGAAAAGGAACATTATAGAATGTTCCTGAATCCTTGACAATAAAGCAGTGAAAAAATAATTTTGATGTTAACTATCACAAAATTAACTGCTTTATTAAGCAATTAAGTATTATGAATTATCTAATTTAAATTTATATTAAAAAATCGCTCATGAAAAATAATGGAAACAAGCCTCATGCTAATTATAAATCATAGCAAAAGCCAACTCATCACACCTTAATTACTTATCACGATTCTGTCCATAGAGTGGAAACATATTTGCATTTTGAACTAAATCTACTAAAAAAATCCAAGATACCAGTTAACTAGCTAACTTGGCAACAATACCCTAATCCAATGCAACCCTGATTTCAGCAATAACAGAATCTGAATTTGATAAAATCAAAGATACATTGACTCATCATTCTAACTTTAGGGCCTAGGACAATTTTAGCAATAAAATGCTTGTGCATGTTTCTGATATTTTAATAATACCAATTCTTCCGAAACATGTCCTACTTATACTGTGATAGTAACTCAAAAAACTTTACGTTGCATTCGTTATGTGACAACCAAGAGCCTCATTCTTGATTTGAGAATTGGTGTATAGATTTAAGTTGTTAAAATACAAACTACAAAAAGAGAATTGTTGGGGCTTGGGAGGTCCCCTACATAGAAAGTATGTATAAGGAGGGGGGCTCCCCCGCTATATATACTCAAAAAACTTTACGCTTCGTTATGTGACAACCAATATATATATATACACACACACACACATACTATGTCACAAGGTTCGCCGAATTTTTATCTTAAAATTCGAAATTCGGCAATTAAAATCCGACAATGAAAAATTTGGCCAAGTTCGTTGGAGTTTGGTTAGGGTTTCTGCTGATGTGTGGGTTGCATAACAAGGAGGTAGTCATGTCTCACGTTTGCGGGAAGGGTTTCTTTTTCCTATACATCCCGTCACAAACTATATAGAAAAAACAACGCAAAACAGTTCGCCACAGGAGATTCGAGCATGGCATGACAGGTTTTACACGACTGGGAGGAGGTCACACTACAAGTTTGCGACCAGCATCATCTCTGCAAAACAACAACGCAAAAAACAAGTTCATCGATAGTCCATGAGTCCACGGAAAGGAGCTTTTCATCGCCGCGAAATAGTTTGTTGTAATTTGTTTTTTTTTTTGTTTTTATTCTTTTGATTATTCTAATTTTATTTTAGATAATGGTTAGATCTTTATAAAGTTTTTTTAAGTTTAGTTTTTATTTGATTTTTTTAAATATCTTTTCTAAATACGTATTTAATATGTATTAATATTTTATCTTTCTTATTTTAAAATTTATTTGTTTATAATCTTTATTTTATTTATATGTATAATATATTATTTATTTAAATATATATAATTATTATTTTATTTTTATTTTTTGGTCAAACTTAATGTCGATTTTTTTTTGAACTTTATCCACTAGACGAACTTGAACTGAATTTTATCCTTGTTGAACTTGAACTCGAAACCGAACCTGGTGACTTAATATATACATATATATATATATAATATAGGGAAAAGGGGGGCCATTGGGAGAGAGTTGTACAGATAGAAGCTGCCCCCCATGGATATATAGGGCTGGCTATTTTGGTTAATTTTTCAGGCCCATATCTCTCCAGTGCAGGTTCAAACCAGAGATCCAGCAAGCACATCCATATCTTTATAGGGCTCCCCTATCTATCTATATGGTGACCCCCTATCTCCCTATCTATATATGGGACATGTATTTACGCTCTACTCCCTATATGCCGCACCAGACAGCTATACTATAGATAGGTGGGGAGACACTATATATCTATGGGGAGAATTCTCTCTACCTCAGCTATATTAGAGAGGCAGGGGGGTGACTATGGCTATATAGAGTTGGAATCTAACCCATAAGAAACAAATTACACAAGAAAAAAAAAATGCTATTGCAAAATCTACCCCACAAAACTATGTCCAGATTCCATGTACTAATTTTTGAAAATTGCAAAATTTCCTTCTGAAAAAACTATCATGGAAATCTTATCTATTATCATTTGACATTTAGAAAAACTTAATTGCTTGCAAAAGTTCGAAAACAAACCTGTTCTCCCAACTTCGCAAAATTTGCAGAAAGGATAGAAGGAGATACAATGATGTCAGCTTTGGAGAATTGGTCAACTCGGGAAGATGCCTTCACTATAGTGCAGATTCTCCTGCAAAAGTTTTCAGTCGAAGTAAAAAAAATGGCTATTATTTCTTTTAACAGCCAGCTGGTCCTATGATCAACTGAAATACAACATATTAAAGATCAGGATGCGAGCCTACTAATCATGCATGTTTCTACTTTCAAGGGATGTGAAGTTGACCAGCACAAAGAAATTGTGAGTTGTAAAATATTAGAATTTAAAAACAGAAATTCAAATAAACATTCTCAAGCTCAACATAGGAGGTGAAAGCCTATGTTCTAACTTCAAATAGTCCAGGTTAAGATGTATGATTACAAAATTTAAAAGACTTAAACAATATATTAATTTTACTCAAACTTATAGTTATTGGATCTATCTATCATTTTAAGGGGAATTGCACCAGAGTCGATCAATCTTTTCTTGTGTCTTCACTATGTTGTGTTCTGATTTATGGTTTTGGCATTCATGTATACTAAATACATCTCTTGTTTGGACTCTCCAACTGTAGAGGCCAATCAGCTTTAGAAGCGCATGCTTTTCAGAATGACACATATCACTGTCATCAATTTTAACAAAATATATCTATCAAATACTTTAGGTTTCAGTATTTCAGCTATCTATAAAGAGTCAATGTATCATGACTTTTGAATATCAGATCTGAAGTCATTAGTGGCATCCTATAATATGGCCATAATTACCTGGTAGACTATTATTCTTCTGCACTCATTAAATTTAAAATTTCAATTGCTCAGAAACTTGAAAATGCTTTTGCCTTTAAGCACATGCACATTCAACTTCCAGCAAGAAGGTTTCATTATAGTATCATATGTTGAGGGTGTAATTTTACACCCTCGCCTAGTAAATATGTCATAGTCAGCAGGGTTTATCTTAGCATTCACCTCACATGGGTAGACATCTATTAATACAGACATATGACATACACCAAACTCACACCAAACATCAATGGATGGGAACATATCGCCAATCTAATAGGGGTAGTATGAACTAGAACCCACACTTCTCACATTATACACACATACTATGTACAAATAGGGACACACCCGGCCATAAACCTTACTGTAGTAGGAATGGCCTCACTACACAGCACATGTATAAACAGTGAGATACACTTACTGTTTACAAACTTATTTTAGTGATAATACATCTTCACTAATCAGTAGACAATTCTCCCTCACTGTCAGTGGGAGGATCTTCCTTATTTGCTGCATATACTCTGCTGCTGTCAGTAGCAATCAAACATTTATCCTTCAGCTTGCCATCAAATAGATCATTTACTCTTCGTATGCAATTCATTAGAGTATGTCCTCGCTGCCTACAATAATAACAGATATATATGTTCATTGGAGTTTCGGAGGTTGACACATTTTTTATTTAACCTGAAAGGTCTGGTTTATTTTTTACAAATAACATTGTTTCCTCTTTTTTCTGAATCACCTTTTTTAGCCTTGTTTTCCAAGCAGAGAAGAAATCAAGTCTTCTAGACTGAGATTTAATTTACTCAAAGTAAATAATATGTTTGAATAGCTAGTTGGCATAATATTCAACAGTAACCCTTTGCATCGTCATCTTTTACTTCAACTTTTATACCAGCTAACTGATTCATAAAAGAAAAAAACTCACTAATGTGTTGTACAGGTACCATGCTCTCATCTTCTTCCATTTTTAGTCCAAACAATTTTGGCTTCAAACCCATTGTAAGCACTTCTAGCTTGTTATCCGAACTGTTTATTCAACATTTCCATATAAACTTGGAAGTCTTGGAAAGGTTTAAATGATGCAGATAAGCATTAGCATAGCTACCACGTTCGGAAATTTGAATCCATTCGGAAGGGCAAATAATCCAAAAATCTGGAGTTATCAAAAAAATTTGGAAAAATCCGGTTCAGTATAAAATTATAAATATACATATATTATTATATATGTATATATAGACAAATATATTATTATATATGTATATATAGACAAATACACACACAACATAAATCATGTCAAACATACAAAAATCTATCCATCTACCAAATAATGAACAAAATATTAAAGCTTGTAAAATTAACATTAATGTTTCATTATAAATAAATTAAATAATAAACCAAAAACAAATTCTATCTCATTATAAAAAAAAAATTAAAAAATTGTTAATTGTTAAAATTAATATATAATTGCAAATAATACATAAAAACAAAATTTATATAAATTAAAAATAAAAAACAACAAACAAGTTTTTAAACCTACGTAACTTACTAAGTAAATTAATATTTAAGTTATAACTAAATAAATAATACTTAGTTATTAACATAACGTTAATAACTAGTATTTATATAGTTATTAACTTAATTATATAACATTATATTATAATTTTTGAAACCTAAAACCTAACCTAAATAAATTAAACAAAGCAAAGACAAAAGACTTACCTCTTGTTTTCCCACAGGTCTACCAAGTGGAGCTCTGCCGCAGCTAAGAATAGCCACAAAGCCCAAGCACAAGCAAATGATCGTGGAAAATAGAAAATATTGAGGAATGTTGGCGGAATGAATAAATTTCATGTGCAGAGTTAAAATGCCCTCAGAAATGGAATGAAACACTTTTTTTAGTTTTTTTAATAAAAATATGAAAATGAGGCAAAGCGGATTGGATTTATCCGATTACCTCCAAAAATCCGGTTCAAACCGGATCTGAACCAGATCCGGTCGAACCTGGTAACTATGAGCATTAGACAGCCCTCGACCAATCATTAGAATAAGTCCTCGCTGCTTACAATAATAACAGATATATTTGTTCTTTAGAACTTTGGAGGTTGACTCATTTTTATTTGACCTGAAAGGTCTGGATTTATCTTTCACAAATAACATTGTTTCCTCTTTTTCTTAATCGCCTTTTTTAGCCTTGTTTTCTTCATCAACCACAAAAGAAATCAAGTCTTCTAGAATGGGATTTATTATACTTAAAGTAAATAATATGTTTGAATAGTTCGTTGGCACGATATTCAATGGGATAGCCTTTGCATCATCATCTTTTACTGCAACTTTTGTACCAGCTAACTAAGTCATCAAAAAACAAAACTTACTAATGTGTTGTACCATGCTCTCACCTTCTTCCATTTTTTGTTTGAACAATTTTTGCTTCAAAGCCATTGTAGCACTCCTAGCTTGTAATTCCAATGCTTTGTTCAATGTCTCCTAGATAAACTTGGAATTCTTGGAAAGGTCTATATGATGCAAATAAGCATGAGAAACCCTAAACCAATGATAACTATCATCTTTTTGTCATTGGTATACCATTTATTGTACTCATCAACATTGGTTGTCTCTTTTCTTTTCCATCGATGATGTCCATAGGTCCTTATCGATCTCTACCCTCAAATTTATCAACTAAACTCATTTTTCCCTTTTATCCCCTCCCAAACTAAACTAACACACAAGACGTTAAGTTCACCAACAAAATGTGTCATTTACAAATTAAGACTCTAGGTTTAACACCTATAGTATTTGACTAATGGAACTATAATATCCCTTATAGGAAAAATCTATAATTCTAGGTTTTCCTTGAAATCCTTATGCCAAAAAGCAATAATCTGATTTTCCTTCAATAAACCCTTGTGAGAAAATGACAGCAAACTGATTTCTTCACTTTACGAATACCAAATCAACACAATAAAATACCCATGTGTTGGAGAACATTGGAACATACTCTAGATATGTAGATTTAATGGAAAATCAAATTTACGGCTGAAAATTGATTTTTCTCATTTTATTTTCAGACTGGAAATAAATAAGAAGTGCAGTTGAACGTATGGGAAAAAATATAGCAAATGAATGGCTCCAGCTGGTTGCAAATGATGCCCTGGGGCATATCATGACTTGGTGCAAACCCTAGCATCCACTACACCTCAAATTGCAGTTATAATATGTAATGTCACCATTTTTTTTAAGACCCTTAGCCCATCTTTCCGCGTGGGCTTTTAGGATGATGTAAGGAGAAAATTATGTTAAGTAATTAAATAATATTGCCTGGAGAGTGATTTTAATCATTTGTCATTATAAAGCAATATTTATTTAATTATTTAATGATCAATGTTGAGTGGTTTTTCCACCACCTCAAAGTATTGCTCCCAAAAGAATATTTATGGAGCAATTGATGTAATTTATTATTTAATTTAATTCCCAAAATGCGAAATAAAAAGGGGAATTAATTAAATAATATTTGGGTGGCTCTTAAATGTCAAAATACCCTTAGAAAGGGAACGCCACACATAGGGAGAATAAATTATTTTTAATTTGTGATTTCCCTCCACAAGGGACTTCGAATTTTATGCTCCTTGTTTATAAAAGGAGATCTTGGGATGCATTGTAAGGACTTAAGCTATGATGAAATTGATTTGAACTCCATGCTTGGAGTTGGGATGCATGCCTACCTTTGAAACATGTCCTCTCTTGCATGGGAGATCTCATTGAAGTTAATTTGTTTATCAATTGAAGTATTTTCATGTGTTTTTGCAATTCGACTTGTGTTGTGTGATCTCTACTTGCCCTAGTGAACTCTCATGGTGCTTTTGTAATTTTTTTGGAAAGTATTTGATGTATGAAGTTCATTCCAACTTTAGCGACTTGCCTTAAGATGTTTATGGGCTGATTTAAATGCATTTTTCAGTGTAAATCGATTAGCTAGTTGTGTGACTTTGTCTTCTAGCTGCAGCGACTTCATTTGATGTGTTAGGGTTTGATTTTGGGTTTGAAATAAACTGTTGTTCTTTCATTAAAACCAGCGACTCCATTTGGGGTAAGTGCCAAGTGCTTATTGCATGTTTTGATCCTCCTAAAACAGCCAACTGTGGCATTGTTTCTTTGTTCCTAGCTGCTATTTTCATGATGTTCTGGGCCATTTAAGGCAGCGATCTGGGTGAGAGTGTTTGGAGTATAATATTAATTACATTTGGTATCATTCCCACACATTTGAAGTCTCCTGTTGGGCTGTTAATATCTGAGTGTGGCGACTGGGTTTAATGTATGTTTTAATGATGTTTTGAAGTCTAGATGGCAGCGACTTACCTTGCATGAGCATTCCTTCTTGTGGCTGGTTTCTACTATGCATAGCAACTATATATTTGCATGCTATTGAGGTATTTTTGAAGGTCTGGCAACAACGAACTATAGGAGGAAGATAATCTGAGTTGTATGCACACTTTATCACTCATTTGGCAGCAATGCATGTATGGAGTTTATGATCAGATTATATATCTATATATATGTTTCAGCGACTTGTATGAGGACAAATAGATACGGTAGTTGTCATTTCCTCTATGTGAGTACAGTGATCAGATTTAAATTGCAGCAGTGTATTTGAATTCATATGCAGCAGTGTATTTGAATCCATAAACAGCAGTTTATATTCAGTTTGTGGTTGCATACTTAGTATAATCTAAGTAAGGCCATTACCCCTATCTTTGGGTTTATTGAGTCATCTACTTGAATGATTCCAGTACTTTTGACTTGGTTTTATTATTTGCAATTGATTTGAGTGTTGAAGAGTTTGTTAGTGCTGCTTGTTAGTGTATGAACAGTTGGGATTACCTAGAGTTTCCAAGTTTGCTCTTCAAATATAGAAGTGGGACATTACATAATGGTTTCCAAAGGGGGTCGTCCAACTCCTCAAGGTGTTCACCCATCTCTAGGAGGGCTCCAAAATTCTCCAACATCCCACCCAAATGAAGTTCCAACTATTGGTGGATGCCCTAGCTATAGAAATTCAGAAAATGCCTTGAAGGTGTGCCCTAGCTATCAAATCTCGGAAAACTTCCCTGAAGTGTGCCCTAGTTAATAAATCGGGTCTAAAAATGAAGATCCTTGATTGAAGCACAAATGTAACCCCTATAATGGAGTCACCTCTATAGATTTGGAGGTTTTTCGTCCTCAAATCTGCAGATTAGGAGGGCTTTCGTCGTCTAACCCAGTGTTGTAAACAACGGTCGAACCGGAACCGGAAGCGGCTGGTTTGACCGGTTTGAGTTTTTTTAGCATGAACCGGTTGAAAAACCGGATCGTTTGACCGGTTTGGCCCCAAACCGGTCCGGTTTTGATGCAAACCGGCCGAGTCATGTCCCTGTGCAGCTATACAGTGCAATTTTTAAAAATTTCACTTTTTAATTGCTGGAATCATGGTTTGCCACATCTAAATCTTCAATATCTCGAAAATGAATTGTCCAATCTACATGAAAGTTTGTACCAATGTAAAAGAGGATGTCTTGGAGGCTCTGAAATTGATTTCACTTGTTTTGGATACCTGTAGAGAAACTTATGCCTAAAACACAGTCAACAGGCCTGTTTGTATAAGGTCTAAAGAAAGCTTGTTTTAGGACACTAAAAACCTTGTAAAAAGAGAACAAACTCTCCAAATGGTCTGAAAATTTGTGGATAGGTTCAAGAATATGTATGTTAGACATAGAAAGTGGTTTCAACCGGATTGAACACCTATAAGGCTGTAGGTGAATTTATTCAAGAAACTCAGATTTTACAGGCCTAGGGAATAAGGTCTAAGAAGACTCTTATATGTTGTTGCAAGAATCAGAGTTAAGAAAGAAAAGGATCCGTTTGTTGAGTCAAATGATATCTAAAGAGAGGTAAGAACCATGTTGAGAGCCTGAGAATATAAGGAGTCCTTGTGTGAGAGAGAAAACTCCAATTTAGAAACCATGTATTGTATATGTTTGTATATTTATTGTGTATTGGACTTGTGTGTAATTGTTGGAATCATGGTTTCTAATCTTTTAAATATATTGTTTTCATTAAAAATATAAAAAAAAATTATGTTTTTTAGTAAACCGATTCATAAAGTTTGAACCGGTCTAGTTCCGGTTCCGGTCTAGTCCAACCCTCAACCGGTTCCGAGTCCGGTTCCGATTTTTAAAACATTGGTCTAACCTTGTTGCAATGGAGGGTTTCTATCCTCAAATTGCAGAAACGTTGAAATAGTAGCTCAAACACCCAATCTAAAATGATATTATGGCAAAAAAAAACCCTCAAATGACCCCCACACTCTTCTTTTATACTTTTCATGTCACGTTCCACGATGAAAGAGTCCCAAAAGCAACTTTCCCTTTTCTATTTCTTTATTGATATTGTATTATCAAAAAGTAACTTTTTTATAATAATAAAACTTTATTAGAAGTAACTTTCTATAATAATAAAACATAAGTGTCTTTTATAAAGTTTCTTTTCAACACTTAAATTATATTATTAATTTATAATACTTTAGTTTAAAAGGGGACATGACAAGAACACAATTATCGGGAAATTAAAATTGACAATTGACTTGTAGTATAAAACATTGACAAACTATTATTGTTACTAGAAAGATCACACTATAACAAGACAATATAGACTAAACACGTCTATAGACTAAATACAATGACATTAATAAAACAGCACACCTTACATCTTTATTTCTAATAAACTCCCATACTACACAGTCACACTACAAATTAATAAAATAATACCTTTTGACTTTAAATGACTAAGCATTAATAAAGACAAACCATTGGAGATTGTCTTGAATAAACATGCACAAGGATTGTTATGTATTGTCAAAATGTACATGAGGATTACATGGTAATTTGAAAATTGATAGAGTTTGTATGTGATGAATGCACGGAAAAGTGAAACAGTCTGCCCACATGGGTGGAAGATTGTCAAGAAAAATAGGCATATATGAACGCAAAGAATTCCTTGTTAGTGTATTAAACAACTCGTACCCTATTGTATGATTTAAGATGCACTCTTATTATGTAATTGTAAATATGGATAGGTGTGTGCACACTTATCCATATCCTATTAATAGAGAAGTGTATCAACTAAGTAATTGATTTAATTGACTTCGGCTATTGATAGGAAAAGTTGCTTTAAAGAAGACTTGGTCTGCGAGTAATTTACTCTCCAACCTATCCCTAGCCTCCTTATCTATATAAGACTATAGAGGGCTAGTGGTAAGGTAGCTTCTGTGTATGAAAGTTATTGTTATAATGGTAACATTATGCTAGAGGTTTTAATATAAAGAGGTAGTAATGCTATTCGATAAATTTGTGTATTTTCTTTTAAACTTTCATTTGATTTATCATTGTTTATCTATTGCATGCATGTGCGTGTTTGAATTAAGGTATTGCGGTTGTCCTAGAACCTGTCCAAGAATTTAACATGGTATCAGAGCTTATCAAAAGCTTCACCTCGCATCATTTTTTCTATGGAGCCTACTTAGATCTGTTTTTTTCATGCTCACAATGTTTAGGTATAAGATCAAATCTGCAGTTTCTTTTGCTTTTTTCTTCAGTACTCTGAAGTTCAGTCCATATTCAGTGGCCTACTACAACTACCCACATGTATGTTCTCACCTCAACCTTACTGAATCTTGGTAATAAGAAAATGGAGAAAATAGTGGGGTGCTAAGGGTTTGGGACAAAATCAAATTTCTTTGTTTGACCTGAAATTTTACCAGAAGGTAGTTCTTGGCCTCTACATCAAATTGTCCTTTTGCATCAAGCTCTAGTCAGCCTTTGTACAGAAGTTTTGGGTCGCCTTAGGAATCGTACAAAAATTAAAGTGCTCTGTTTGACCAAAAATTTTATGAGAAGGTACAATCTTGGTCTATTCAACAAACTTTCCTTTTGTGTCAAGTGCTAAATTGATGTCTATATAGTGCTTTTGGTTATCTCAAAATTACAAAAACTGGGTGAGGCTATTTTTTTAGGCGAGTATATTATGAGTTTTTACGCACTTTTTTCTTCTATTGATATTTTTGATTAACTGTCATTCTCAAGATATTAAAAGTTCTTTGGACTTGTAATTTTTAGAAATCTTCTAGGGTAGAAACCATGTTCCGACAGTTGTAGAACTCATAGAAAGTTGTCGTTATTGACTAAGGAGACTCGTTATCCATGTAGTGAGGAGAGTTCCCACAATACCAAGGCCTCAAACAACGTTGTATATGGACTTTGGCTTCCACATATCTTGCGGTATATAAGAGTAAGTTTTTTTCCCATAGGAAGCCATTCGGGTCAAATTTTGTAATGCACAAGTAAGCTATTAGCCTTGAGAATTTATTCTCTACATACCTCAGAGATAGGATAATAAGCTACAAGAACAGTATTTCCTCTATAGTTTGTGCTTTAAAACATTGGGTCGATACTATTTATGAATGGGATTAGTATATTAAAGGACTTACCAATCAGACACACCCTATCCTAGTTACACCAAACCCATTTTGGATAAATTTAGAAGATCTGCACACAATTCCAATATCCCAGTGATTTGGCAGACTTGCACATAGTTTCATTGTTTCATATTCTGGGCAGTATAGTAAGCTAGTTTCTGTGGTAAATTCTTTAGCATTTTTCTACATTATTTCTACCTTCATCTTCAAACACACCAAAATCTACAGTTACCCTCAAATCCACACAATTTCCACACATTGGAGTCTATGATAGAAGAACACAGAGAAAAAAGAAACAAAACCATCAAAATAGGCTAATAAGTTGAAATTCTTATATAGTTGTGATGAAGCTCTTAGATTGATAAGCATATGAATCCCTAGATTTGACGTTTCACATTGGTGACAGTTAGACTCCTAACGAAGCTCGAATGAAGCTAACAAAATGTTCGAGGACACAGATCCAATCAGAGGACTCAAGTTGGAAAACTATCTCATTACCTTGAATCCTCATGACTTCACCACCATTGAGGATTTCATATCTCAATTGAAGCCAGCATGACTTCAATTGAAGGATTGCAAAATTGAGAAATATGATGATTAACTAATCGTGGCATTTCTTTCTAAGTTGGGAGAACCATATTCAGTATTTGTATCCACTTTTTATAGCAATATGGACTCTTGGTGTGACAAGTTCACGATGCCCACTTTCGACTATTTTTATGAATGATTGACATGAAAATAGGAAAAATTCATACATATGGGCACACTTTCTCCTCACAATTCCACAAATCAGACACTTATAGCACAACAACAAACTTCAAAGCAAAACAAGACACCATTTAAGGATTCAAAATCATCCAAGGATACTCAATCTATAGGTGTTCATTCTGACTCATCTTCCTCAAAACTGTGAACATTGATCCTTCACAATGTGGTTAGAATGCGCAACAAACCCTATATGATTCCTCTTAAACTTCCTTCCAATCCAAGTGCAAGAGATGGAGAACTCAATAGTGATATTAATGCCTCTATTCACTTTGACCCTCAAAAGATCACTCACATCCCATATGTAAAAACAATCTTGAACTTGAATCAAAGATTCCACATGCCCTGTACTGCAAGTTGTATCCTTTACTCTATCACCCTTTTCAGCATGTTTTCCATGATGACAAGAATTTTACAGTGACATAGGAGGAAGCAACAAGTCTGAAATATGATCATCATTTCCATACCTTAGGCTGCCAACAAGGAGCTCACCATCCTTTGCCAAAGTAGAAATTGTGTAGATACCTTCAACACTATTATCCTTGTGATTCAAAATATTTTCTTCAAATGCATGTCCCTCCACAACGCTACTCTGAAAATCAATCAATGGCTCACCCTTTGGAAATTTGAAGGGTGGTGCATGTTCCTCCATCTTGAGATCTTCGCATCCAATAAATAAATCTCTTTCTACCTTGACTTCATCCCTATTTTGCTATCACATGCAATCATTATAAGTCAATAAACATCTTCTATTACCAAGGAATTTTTACCTTCAACTTGTATGTTGGGTCCCTTTTGTTCTTGCTCAATGACGTATTGTGGCTCTGAATTTGACTATTCTTCTTGCTTACTAATTACAATGGGAGAATTCTTTTCCTTAATTTTTTGTAGGTGTTGTTTTGCTCGAGTGGCTATCGACTTAGCTTAATTAGCTCTTCTTAGCTATTCATCACACCTTTTATGGGTCTTCATTAAATCCTCTACACTTGTGCGCAATGTGATTAGTTTCTTTTCAACTACATTCTTTGGTACTTTTTCTTCCTTCAAGAGAAACTCTTTTGGTTTTGGCTCTTTGGCAGCTTCTTAAGGCTTAGATTTTGACCCTTCTTTATTTTATCTCCATCCATGCCTTTAGACCCTTCTTTATTTTGCTTGAGTGGCTATCGAATTTGCTTAATTAGCTCTTCTTAGCTATTCATCACACCTTTTATGGGTCTTCATTAAATCCTCTAGGCTTGTGCGCAATGTGATTAGTTTCTTTTCAACCACATTCTTTGGTTCTTTTTCTTCCTTTAAGAGAAACTCTTTTGGCTTTGGCTCTTTAACAGATTCTTGAGGCTTAGATTTTGACCCTTCATTATTTTATCTCCATCCATGCCTTTAGATCTTTCCGATATTCTTGCAAAGCTTGCAACATTTCTAACATGGATTCTTGCATTGCCCTCGTGACTCACATGTTGGCAAGGACACAACTCTGATCCCACTGTAATGTCCCTAAGTGGACATTTCTAAATAATTCCAAATTTTCCGGAAACCCATAGGGCAGAATTAATTAAAAAAAGATTTTAAGTGGAAACCCTTAGGGCGGAATTAATAAAAATTGATTTTTATTGCAAACCCTAACAGCAGAAATTAAAATTGTAGGAGAACAATGGAAATAGCTTCTAAACACTAAGAAAAATCCAAATTTGTTACATATAATGACAGCAGTAACATAAACACTGAAATCATAATTTTTTATTTATTTTTCAACACTAAAAAATCAGAAAATACAGCTGACCATATAGATGAAATTTTTGCCAAATCTAATAGCAATCTTCAGCCACACTAAAACTGGAATTTAATCCTCTACAAGCTGAAATCTTCCATAATTTACTATAGCGACACTGTAGCAAGCTGAAAATGACTTCAATCTTCCCTAATTTACTGTAGTAACACTGTAGCAGTTGAAAATCTGATATTTCCTTGACTGATTTTAATGAAGATCTGAATTTCTGAATGATGCCCTAATTATTTTGTCACTCTGAAAGTTGATGATGTAGATCTGAAGCCCAATGCTGCCCTAGCTGAAATGGCTCTATCAAACTAATGTGAAGATCAATTGTAACCCCTGAACGGAGATACCCTAGTAGATTGGAGGATTTTCATCCTCAAATCTGGTTGCAATGGAGAGTTTTCATCCTTGATCACTGAATACACAAGAGGGTCTTTGTCCTCTAATGCAAAAGTTGAAGCAGCAACTCAAACCCTTCATGAAAATTATAATAATGGCCAAAAAGATATCCCAAATGACCCCAAGCGACTTCCTTTTATGCCTTTTTCATGGCTCATATCTCAATACAAAGTCCCCAAATTGGGATGCCCCACTATGGTATTTTAATTTATTTAAAATAAAGTAACACTTTACTTTATTTCAATAAAGTAATGCTTTATTTTTATTTTTTTTAGCTTTATCTTATAAAGTCACTTTTTAAATTAATAATAAAACATAAGTGCTTATAATTAAAGTCACTTTTGCACTTAAATTATTAATTTATTTCCCCTTTTTCCAGCCCATTAGTCCACAGGAAAATACTGGATAGGCTAAGGGTCTTCTCCAGGATAAATCTTGAGAAGGGGACATTACACTCGCACATGGCTATCATCTTAGTGGCTAGTTTGGCTATTTAGATCATGTGATCCCTATTTTATTTAAATTGAGGTCCATAATTGAGCATCGAGGATTTTGTGACCTACTACTAATATCCCTGGAAAAGACATTGCTCAACCTCCATGGCATTGGTCATTACTTTGGTTGCTCCACTTATGAAGCAATGGTCCAACCAAGGTTGCGTTGCTCTACTACAAATTATTGTTTCTTGCAAAGTTCCTCTTTACGCTTTAGTTGTGCCTCCACCCAATCATATAGTTGACCCATCTCATCTACTTTTTGTGCCCCTTCTTTCAATTTTCCTACCAATACCTTCAATGCCTCGGCATGTTTATCCCATTCTCTCAAGTATGTGAAACAATAGTTTATTGTTTTCTCCCATAGTTGAGTATTTGGTTATTCTTAAAGGATGTATGTGACCCCTTGTCAATTTCCTGTGTGGGCTAATGCCATGCTTGGTAGTAATTTATATTGTGAGTTGCTAGACTGAGTCTTCCAAAGTCTCAATCAAAGAGGCAGCAGCATTGACTCGTGCAGGCTTGACCATGCAACACTACAACTACATCAAAAAGAGCTCGAGGTCAAAGTCCATTTGGAACAACAACTGCAATATGTGTTACAAGATCGACTACGTACAGTGTGGCAAAACACTCATAAATTTCATTGCATCTATATAATGTATGTTGTGAGGCAAATAGTTAGGCCAATTAATAAGTCTTCCATATCCATTCCAACCTCTTGCAAAGAGCCCTCCCATGAGGGAACAAAGGATGAAATTGTGAAAAAATTACACATGCACAAATGCTTACATCTATGATAACAAATGTTGGATGAATCATTGGCTGGGGTATCACTCAAAAAGTGAGAAACCTTGACATGTGTGGAAATACTATTTGAAGTTAGTGTTGTAGTGTTCGCAAGAATAGCATTTTCGGTGCCATGGAGAAATTTGGTGCAAGAGTGGAGATGCTATTAGATATAATTTTGTTCACACTTGCTGAGTGTAACATGGACATGCTTTAATACTGCAAGGTCAATGCCAAACTGATATTTACAGCATTTGTGTGAGGGGAAACTAAGGGATCACAAATGCTTGCGTGGAGGGGTGGAGTGGATGAAATGGGAATTGTGGTGCATGGTGCAGCTGGGGGGTTGGAAGAGAGAGGAATTATAGGATGCATAACTCCTTGACTTTGAGCCGCACTTGCTTGTACACTTATGGATGATGTGGGAATTAGTCTTGTGGTAGCATCCTCGTCATCTCCTAGTGAACCAAGATCACTAGCAATGTCTTATAATTAGGACAAATGGAAGACATTTTGCAGCTCCAAAATAGACAATTGTACCATGATTCTTGGAACTAAGTTTTTGTTGGTTGGGACCGAAGTAGACTCTCTTTACAAATAAACACCCTTGAATAGTCAAATCCAAAGGACTACTATCAACCAGTGCAAGTTGCAAAATCACTGGAACCGGTGTTGATGTACTAGACCCTATGGAAGAGGCAACATTAATGCATGCACTCATCAGATCCTAACTTGCAAATATGGCATTGTTTTGTGTAGAAGTACCTTCTTGTGTATCCATAATATTCATCTCCTCAGTGTAGCCTTTGTCACACCAAGATTTCCTGATTCTTTCCTCAATGTCATCCTTGCTATCGCTAACTAAATTTTCCACCTCATTTGATTGCACCATGATTGGATCAACAATAAACTTAACCTCAAGAGCATCTTGTTGGCTTCCACTGTAGCAGAGAAAATTGTTAGAGGCAAGGTAAAGTGATGAGCGAAGTTGGACGAACCAGCTTCTCTATATATCCCAACTCTTTTGGTTTCTTCTTCCAACAGAGGTACTCTTATCTATTTGTCCACGTGGACCCTTTCCTCCAAGTCGAACCCATCTTCCTCCTTTTCACCTTGTTGGCACTCCCTCCCATCTCTTCATCAATTTTTCCATATAGACCCTTTCCTTTTGATCTTTTAGGGGAGTGCAAACCTTCTTGGTGGGCACTAGAAGAGCGAGGTCCAAGTCAAAATTTCTTTTGTTGCATCTCTAGTGAATTTGCTTAGTGATCGCAATGTCATATGGAAAAGTTGAATTCTTCCTCCAACTTATGGGATTTGTGATAGGCTTCAGAGGCTATGCAACAGGTATAACTCGTAGAGGCTACCCACTGATAGGTTTTTCTTTATCTATAATTTTCCCGGTTGGATGGATTTTTTTCTTGCATCATTCATCCTTCGACGTTGGCATGTTTGTCACAAAGGGGAGTTTCCTCCGTGGCTGTAACAATCAATATCATGTGTTGATTATAGTGCCATCTTGATACATACAAGAAATCAATCATTATGTAATTGTCCCTAAAAAATACCTTTTTGAAGATTTTTGGGTAAGCCTCCACAAGAATTCTTATTTTCTCCACTCAATCGCTGAATAGGATCTCCTATGTTTGCAATGGCGTTGATGGCCCGTCTATTGAATTAAATTTCTAGCTCATATCTCACGGTGATTTATACCTTACACTTTGGGCTTTCCAACCTTGTAAACATAATGAAAACCAAGCAAGGTTTATTAAAGCTTCGCTTTCTTCTCCCACTATCACTTATTGAATGCTTAAAAAAAAGTTCATTTTCAGGTGCCTACCCCAATTATACCTTTTACCCTTTGGGAGTCCTTTTGCAACTATGAGACACCTAGTTGGGATTCCATTGCACCCACTAATGGATACCCAATACTTTTGCTCCAACAACTTCACAGCAAACAGAACATCCTCTTGATTGATTTGGCTGATTGGGAATCATGTAGTTTTCCTCAAGGATCCCAAGACCAATCGCATCTAGTAGTAGGATTTTGGATTAGTGGGGCATGATGGAAGTTCCTTCATGTGTAGTTTTGTACCCTAGTTGACAACATCCACATTGATGTTAATCAGAAATTGCTCGTTGAGAAATATCTTATTCCAATCTTGGGACACAAGGAAAACTACAATGACTAGTTTCTCCTTCATAAATTCAAAGGATTTTTAGAATTCCACTGTCCAAATAAGTTGCTTACCTTTATGCAACAAAACTTCTATTGGAGCTGTTATGTCAACTTATCTACAGATAAATTTCTTGTGATAACTTATATGTCCAATCCTAAACATTCTTGACAAATCATGCAAAAAGACCCAAAGACTTATATGTATATTGCACGACCTTGACCACGCCAAACTGGTGTGTGCATTGGTAGGTGCGAGTGTAAGTCACCTCAATGAACTAAACCTTTTCTACACAAGTATTTGGGATACAAATCAAAAGGGTGTTGTGTCACTATTGGCTCAAGAAGTGGAGGGAAGTAAAGCTTAAGGAGCTCCACATTCAATATTGGGTGCATGCCCAAGTATGGAGGCAGATCAAGAACAAATGGGTTCTCACTAGCTACACAGAGAGTGGCATAATGACCATAACGCAAAGGCTTGATCTTTCAGTGTGGACCCTTGAAGCGTTCTTTCTAAAGATTCAACCATACTTTATTGCCAACATGAAATGTATGAGGTGTGCAATGCATGTCACGGTGCTTTTTGTACATTTGTTGTGAGCACGAGAAAATATTTTGAAACTGTTGATGAACAAATTATATGTGCTACAGAAAGTTTTGCGCTTTATCCGCTTCCCTTTCCTATGTGCGCAACTCAGTCCCAACTAGTGTGCAGTAGGATATGTCTAGAGGTATCACTGGCTGGAACCCAAGACGTGTACGGAATGGACTACACCCTGTAGAACTATCAATATCCCTGTTGTAGATATGTTGGATGTAAAGCAAGTTATCAACTATGATTTGTACATGATCACATGATTGTACATATGCAAAAGAACTAGAGTGCAGTTCACAACCGTTGTTTGTCCATCTGTTTGAGGATGAAATGACATCAATTGATCCAACTGTGTACCAATTAATTCCCAAAGTATTTTCCAAAAATGACCCACAAAGTGAAGATCGTGGTTGGTTCGATAGATGTTAGAAGTCCAAAGTGCACCCAAACATGGCTTAAGAAGGCACGAGAAGTGTCAACTACGTCAATGCCTTTCTTGAGTGGAACCATAATGGCCATCTTCGAAGACCTATCCACTACAACAAACACCCAACATTGTGCTTATGTTTTGTAGTACAAAGCCCAATCATGTAATCCATGCTAATGGATTACCATGGCCTAGATGGAACTGGCAAAGGTTTGTAAAGCCCTATCTTTTTTGTCCATGGGCTTAGCAATGCAACAAGGAATGCGAGACTTGATGCAATAATCAACATTTATGTGCATGTGCGGCCAATAGAAATGTGGCTACATTGCGGCTAGTCTTTGTAGCATCGATGCACTTTGATATCTTAGTGTAGTACGCCTCCCAAATGAGTCTAGTGAGGTGTGCCATCAAGTACATAAAGATGTCAATGTTTGTTTAGAAGCTTTTCAGACAAGTACAACTCTCAAACCCATGCACCCTGCAAAAGAGAGGTATAGGCATCTATGAAGTCCTTGTCAATTGAGTAGAGGGATACCTAGTTTGCAAAGTTGTAGCCACATGTGTCCAGCACTATGACAAGTGTGTGAACTAGTGGTCGTCTGAGGTGATATGTGGCCTTATTATCCTTTTCCTTTTTATGCTTTATCACGAGATGGAATTACTGCATGTAATTCATCGACTTCATGTGTTGTGCATTCTCCAACTTGCTCTACGACTACAAGAACTAAAGTAGCTTATGATCATAATGTAGTGCCACCATTGCTTGGCTACTTTCACAATAGCGTACAACTCTTTCACATAGGTGGAGTATATGAAGACAGTTCGTAATCCCATTTATGTGTGTTATCTTTAAGAGCAAGTATAAGTATCTTTCCAATATTGTGTTGTAATCTCTATTCGCAATAATTAGCATCTATGGTTCCTTTTGTTAAATATTTTGTGCTTGCATTTTCTTGCAAGAATGTCTATTTTGTATGAGTTTTACTGTGAATAATGAGTTAAAACCCTTTAGACTACAAACTTAGCATGTCCTAATGAGGATTTCAGGTACCATTGATACCAATGGTTTTGTTGCTGGGAACAAATGTAACCCGTGTGATAACATGATGTTAAGATGGATATCTATCCAATAAGACATAGAGAGATCGGTAAAGAAAAGAATAACGGAGTTTTGTGATGAAGAATCTTATGTAGTAGGGATACCTGCCAGAAAATAGTAACACATCATATATGGTGATATCTATGAAGTATTTTGGTGCGAATTTTCAGGAATTTTTGGCCAAATGGTTATCACACAAAGAGCACTATTGTTTCAGGCCTCACATGAGCGAGAACTTTAAGTGGAACAAAAAGTTGGGGAAGCTGCGAAATTCGGATCAGAGTGGACACGGGCAGTTGTCATTGGGTGAAAACAACTAGAGACGGGTATGTTTCTGAATTTTTTGTTCAAGGGTACATTACATTTGATACTGCATATGATTTGTTTGTAGGAGGAAAAAGAGGCAAATTTATAAAAAAACTCCCTTTGCTGGTGAAAATGTTGGTTATGGAGAAGGCCATGGTGCCAATTCCATCTGACATGGAGCAGTTCACTCAGACGGCATAGGGACGTGAATGAAGTATAGGAAAACTATTGTGGTTGGATGAACAATGAATCCCACTTAAGAAAAATGAAAATGAAAAGAAGGTAAAGGTACCCCAGTAGGAGTTGAGGCAATACAAAAGATGGGGAAAGTAGAATCCAAGTGAAATAGAACTGAAGAAAGATGCGAGTAGAAGTGTAAAAGTAAAAACATAGAGGCCGAGAGGTAGTAGGCCTCCAGCAGAAGAAGCGACCCAGACATAGGAGGAATTGGGTGTACAAGGAGTACACAGAAGAAAACCATGAAGAAGAGATCATTCAAGATGGGAAAGTGATCGGATAATCAGAGTAGAAGAGATTGTTAAGGAAATAGATCAGCATAGTGATAGTTTTAGTAGGCAGCTTATTCTTCTGGATGTTAGTTATGAAAAGGATGAGGAAGCAATTTTCAATAAGCTATATGAAGGAAGGTCCAGTCAGGGAACAGAAATACTTCATTCACCTGTAAGAGATGCATCTCCCATGCTATCATACATCCCCCAAACAATTGAGGACAAATCACTCAATAGAAGCAGTTTATCCGGAAAATTACAGCAAGATTTTAAGAGACATGCAGTGGTTCATAGAGATCAAAGAGAAGCTAAAGCTAGGAACAGAAGAATCTAAAGCAAATTACAAATGGTGGATACCACAATACACAAATAGCTTTAGGAGTGAATATATCAACAAGCAGTGACATGACAATCATGACACCTAGCCGCAAGCCAGTGCGTGACAAACCCAATCACAAGATACATGGCATATCCTGCAGGAGCATTTGTTACTTCGCAGCCATATGACAGATCTACCAACCCAAAGCACTACCTCCTAATGTGCAACATGATGCAGGAGGTTAAAGGTATAAAATATGATGATAGAAAATGTTGTGAACTCATAGGTGTTCTAACTGGCAGTGCACTAGAGTTTATCTGTAAATATGATGTCAACAAACTAGACCTGGCCAGTGTTTGGTAGAAATCAATAGCAGAATTTAAGAGGCATAAATGTGTAAGCCAGAAGATTCAAGATATAAAAGAAATTCAATAAAGGAAAGGGGAACCAATCCTAGATTATCATAGAAGATAATCAGATGTTCATGTAATGAATAAAATGAACTTCACATTTGAGGAAAAAGAAATAGTAGTCTGGTTTGTGGAAGGGTTGCAAAGAAAAATCAGGTTTACAATTGGGCACATGGAATTTCCAATCAAAACAGAAGCAATCGCAGTTTCAATAAGAATTGAAAAGATTGCAGAGTGTGGAGAGAGCTCAGAAGTAAGTGTCAAAACAGAGGCCAAAATAGAAAACCATACTCCAAAGAATGGACGAGATGCAAGTAGGTGAAAAAACAAAAGTTGTCAATATGGTGTATCAAGTGGGGACAAGAAAGGCCACCATTATAATGGATGCCTATGAGTTGGTGGATATAGACAAGCTCCCATAGATGGAAGAGGTGAATACTGTGAGATATGTCACCGCTTGGGGTCATTTGGCCATCTAACACCTGAACGTCACCTAATACAAAACACTATATGTGACTACCACACAGTGTGTATCTTGTAACTTTCTGTCGATCTATACACATCATGAAGATGAGAACTGTAGGGCAATGTAAGATCTCAGAGACAGGATGTCATGAGAAATGTCTTTGCACAGTCGCAGCAACAACAAGCATTACAAGATATTGAGATGCAACAAGGAGGATGGGCACCTTCGTCTCTGCAAAATCAATAGGGATGGGATCTTTCGTTTTTGCAGTATCAATAAGGATGGGCTCTACCATCCCCATGGCAACAACAAGCATGGACATCTGCCATCACCATAACATCAACAAAATTGGGCTCCTCCATTTCCTCAAAGACGGCAAGAGGTGATATTAGAATCAACAAGAAGGTTGGGAACCTCTGCAAAGACAACGGAGATACCAAGGAGGATACCAATCTCGTAGATAAGTACCAAGGCAACAATGGCAACCGATCATCTATTATCTGTGCATTGAGATGAATCATATTGCACGAAATTTCCCAACCAACTTGTAGATGGAAATGTATTGTGCCTATTGCAGAATTTTCAGGGAAACACAATTACGGAGGATTGACCAGCACTTTTAAAGCAGTGAAAATGACAAACAAGTGCGTAATGTGAACATGGTAAACAGTTGGTTGGAGTAGCTTGCGATGCATACAATTGAAGTAACAAGGATTTAAGGGAGAAAGGACTTGGTCCCTTACAGATGCCAACAGAGCCATAGATCCATAAGTGCAAGATTCATAGAGCATCAAGATCCTAGGTGGAAAGATGGCGGTGATGAATGAAGCTGTCTGAGTTGCTGAAAACAATTAAGACTAAGGATGGGAGAACATCTATTGTTGCGATCACATGGAAGCACTTGTCTATGGCCAAATGATGCGTATTCTTTAGCAAGTTAGGTGTGGTGACAACACTCATAGACTGGTTAAAATTGATTCTAGTAAATTATGAAGAAGTTTTGTAAAGTCTTGAAAAATGAAGATATATCGCAGAACATTACAAACCTTTCTTTGTAATTTACTAGAGAATGCAGCGAAAGGACAAGATAGGAACAATCAAGAAGGTTCTAGTATGCAAAAACAAAGAATCCTTGGGATGTGGATGCGAGGATAGATATTTTGAACTCATAGGATATTAGGCTGGAAATGCCGTACTTGATTTTGGGAGCATGGTAAATATGTTGCTTCACTCAACGTGGGAATCCATTGGGAAGCCTGCACGTTAAATTACAACTCTGGTAACAAGCTTAATCTCTCGGACTATGGGCAAATGGATCCAATCACAAGATTGGAAGATGTTGAAATGAGAGTTGGGGTAGCTAAGTTTACGTGATGGGATTTTCAATTGACCGCGATGGAAAACAGATTAAATGCAATATCCTGCATTGATTGGAAAGAAATGTGCTTATGAGGGTTTGCAAATGAACATCAACATGGTAGAAAACCAGTTAAAGGATCACCAGGATGATGCCATAATCATCATCCCCATGGAACAAGGCAGAAAGCGAGGCCTTATATGATATCGGAAGGAGCCAAACTCACCATATAGTGCACATCCCAGAGAGTGGGTATAAAGTTGATCAGAGGCTTGAAGAAAGAAGTGGAATAGGGGTGGATGATTTTGTAGACTCCGCAGATTGTGCAGGAAACAAATAGATTGTAACAACTTTGGCAGAATCTCAAGGATCCCGTAGATACCACAACAATAAATAATGATGGCTACAAGTCACTATCGGTGCGGTCGCCCGCCCATTTTGATATATCCAAGATTTATTGATTAGCTGCCACAAATTAAGACTATGCATTGAGGCTACTACGGAGAGCGCAAAAACATGGTGGGCAATGCATCTTCATCAGTTAGCATAGATTTGGACTGCAGATAGTAACAAATTGGGCTTAAGAGGTTGCATGAAATAAAACTCAATGAAAATGATTTTTACTGCTAAATCACAGACAAGTAGTCACAGTTACTGTAGAAGGTAAGTGATCTTCTTGGATTCATCAAGCTGTAGGCCCATGTTCCATAGGTTGAAATGAGAATAAGAGCATATAGAATCATATGTTGAAAGGAATTGTAGACGTATGGTGGGCAAGCTGCACTGACTAGATGATCTTGACTGGGCAGTAGCTTGCGTAGGTGCTGCAAGCTTGCTTCTAAATTTCAATTGGTTTCACAGTACAAGTGGCCCCAATGTTTCAAGTAGGATTAGTGCGTTCACACATTGTGTTAATATGTGGAAAGATGCAGAAGATAGAGCCTAGATATTGGTGCACACATGCTTTACAAGCTACTTTGATGCCAAATGTTCAAAAGCCTGATATATGTAGCTAGAATGCAGAAGGGAAACATGGTACCTGACCGTAGATTGAGCAGGATTTCATTCATACATTTGTGTTTGAAGATGAAAATCCTACGGTGCATGCAGATCTAAAGAAGATCTAAATCTTCCTATGTTACAGAGGATTGGGTACAGTAAGTATCTCTGAGAAATACGAATTGCAGGATGAAAATAGTAAGAGCGTTGAAGATAACATCGGAAAATGTCGACACATATGGGATTTGGAATAACGTTTCATACTTAAATCTTGCATGAATGCGGATAGCAAAGAAGACATGGACCTGAAGGGCATCTTTGAGTCCAGAGAGAAGTGAGAAGCTACCAAAGACAAAGACCATAACTGACTGCATAAGAAGAAAATATGCAAAATCTGACTATAGAAGAGAAAATCAGACCAGCAGGAATGTTCAAGTCTCCTTGAAGGCTGAGTGCATCAATATCTATCAAGGGACTGCTATGCGGAAAACACAAGCGAACAATGGCATTGAGGAAACACTGAAGATACCCATTCATTGGTGATTATTGGACAGAACAACATAGTCTCAGAAGTGCTATGTGCAGTTGCAAGATTATGAGGAGGTCTATTCCCCACTAAGTTCAACAAAATCAAAGGTGTCAATCTGTCTTTGGAGAGAGATGCATTTAGAGCTCAAGGAACACGTGCAAGGCCAATCAAGAAGCAACCTTATCGACTTAATACAAATATGAAACTCAAAAGTCAAGGCCAAAATTGATCGGATGGTTGAAGTAGAGGCTCATCCTCCCTATTGAAAAATCCTATTGGGTGAGTCCAATGGTGGTCCAACCCAAGAAATATGGATGAAATCAGAATTTGCAATGACTATGCTGAGCTTTGAACGACGTGTTTGTGAATGATCCATTTCCAACGCCATTCACGATGAGATCTTGGAAGCAGTCACAGGACATGAAGTATACTCTTTCACAAGGTGATTTAGACGATTGTCACCAAATACCAATCGCAAAGGAGGATCAATTCAAAACAACATTCACAATAGAATGGGGCTCATTTGCATACAAAGTCATGCCTTTTGGGTTGAAAAATTCATCCGCAATATTCCTGAGAGCAGTTTGACTGCCTTAAAAGATTTCATCCATTATTTCTTGGAAGTATACATGGATGATTGGGCTGTGTTCTTGCTTTTCAAGGAACATTTGTCAAAGCTGCACCTGATGCTGGAAATATGAAGAGCCTTGTGAATTGTGTTGAATCTGAAGAAATTCTAATTCTTCGCACCATTTGGAGTTCTTTTGGGGCACATGGTTTGTAGTGATGGAATGCTTTTGTTATCCATGGAAAGATTGCAAGTGATAATTGGGCTCAACACCACCTGCAAATCAAGTTAGAAGATGTGCTCATTTCTAGGAAATTCATTCAGGGACATGTAGCAGCCATTGCAAAAACTATGGAAAAATTGCTGCACAAGGATAGCAAGTTTGAATGGACACTAGAATGCCAACCTACGTTCATCAACTTGAAGGAGAGATTGGTGAGGGCCCTTATTTTGCTTTTCCCAGATTGAAACAAAATGTTTCATGTTCATGTGGATGCCTCAAAATTTGTGATTGGTGCAGCTCTTACACAATTGGGTAAAGGATAGTTTGATCATTTATACGCATTTGTAAGTCACAAATTTTCATCTGCAACAAAAGAACTATATGTGACGGAAAGGGAAGCTCTTGCCATGGTGTTCGCACTTGCAAAAATTCTATCACTACATGTTGGCTGAATACACCTTTTGAATTCTTCACCAATCATCAGGCCTTATGATGCCTAGTAAACGGGCCACTATTGGGAGGACAGGATTTCTAGATGGCACATGGTGTTTTTAGGAGCATCAATTCAAGATAAAAGTTAAGGCAAGGAGGGAACATGTGGAGCCAAATCACCTTAGTAGAATTCAAAATGGAGAGGAACCCCTAGCAATTCAGGAGGATTTGCAAAGCTGCTCATCTTGTTGAGAGTCACAACCATGCCAAAACATGCTGGAGGAGATTTCCACATTTTTATAGCAATATGGGATATTGCTTGAGCATCATATGCCAAAAGATGAAAAGAAACAACTAGTTGCACAAGCTTCGCCATTTACTATTGTGAATGCATTCTTGTACATGCTAGGTAAAGATGATGTATTGTGCAAAGTGGCATTGGAGCATGAATGAGCAGCAATATTGAATGAAACTCATGAGGGAGTCACAGGAGGACACTTCACATGAGAGCTGAAAACAAAGAAGATACTGCAGAGTAGGTTATGGTGGCCCACATTGTTCTAGGATGTTAACCACATTGCAAAGCATTGCAATGTATGTCAACGGGTTGAAAATCACAACCAAAGGGATGAAATGTTGTTGAATCCAGTTCTAGCAGGTCAACCTTTTGAGCAATTGGGCATAGATTTTGTGGGGCTAATCAATCCGCCATCAAAGCAGTCAAATGCTTGATACATCATCACTGCGACTCGCTATTTCACAAAATGGGTTGAAGCGGCTGCAACACCAAATTGTGGACCAGCAAGATGTTGGTAATGAAGTTCTTGCACATGAGAAGCATCATTACCAAATTTGGGTTTCGTCAAAGGATAATAAACAATCGGGGCACACATTCTTTGAACAATATAATCAAAATTCTCATTAAATAATTCATGATATCACACCAAAAGAGCACCGCATATTATCTGCAAGCCAAGGACCAAGCCAAAGCGTCGAACAAGGTATTGGAAAAGAATACTAACTAGAGATTTGTAATGTGCCAGAGATATGACTAGGAGAATACAAAATCCCAGCAATCCTGTGGGCTTATAGAACAAATTATAAGCGGGCTACAAGGTACACACCCTTTCAAGTTGGTCTACAACATGGAAACAGTCATGCCCATGTGAATGGAGTATATGCATCCCGACCTGCATGAATGACGGTTGGTAACAAGGCTTGGTGATAAGAAGTCCTTCAAAAATTGACTCTTAGTAGCTTAACACAGATGGAAGAGACAAGAATGATAACGAATTAACTGGTATCAATACTAGGATGTTATAATAGCACAGTCAAAAAGCATGGCACGATCAGCATATTTGTGAATCAAAGGAATTTCATTAATGGGCCACAAGTCTTATTATATGAAAGCAGGCTTTGAAGCACACCTAGCGAAAGTTGTGAATATGGAGTAAAAGAACCATATATGATTCTTCAAAAGATACGATCAATGGAACAATTGTTCTTGCGAGATTTGCGCACGGCAGCATTCTTCCAAGAAAGGTGAATGGTAAGTCAGGTTCCAGTCCTACCATCACTAAACAAAGTAGGGAAAATAAGCAGCAATAAGTGCCAACAGGCACAAGTAGAGTAGGATTTGATTTTCAGCAAGTGTAGTAGAGTAGCAAAGTAGATAGTTGAAGAATTGAGTTTTTTGCTAGTATGGAATGAAAAGCAAGTTGGATAAGGATATGGATACAAAAAGGTTCTTGGCACCAAAACAAACATGTAGGATCGAATGGAATTGCGAGATGAATTTGTGAAGCATTGCAAATCAACTAAGTCTAGGAGCAGCATGCAACAAAGAACAAAATACAAAGCTTTGGAAAGAAGGATGAAGAAAACATTGCTAGTGTTGATTGCACTTCAAATTCAAAAAGATAATATTCTAAAAGGAAAGAGATTCAATTCGGCGGCAAAATAATGCAAGTAGGTGAATGCCTCAAAAAGGCAAAGTGTCACTGTACGGATGAAAATGAACATGTGATCTTCAACTGCACTCGACCCCCCGAAGTCGTGTCGAAGTAGCCGATGTTGAATGTGTGTGGCTAGCTATAGGAGGATCAGTGACTAAGATCTGTTAGTGTGATCTCCTGGTAGCCGAATTGGCAAAGGGGAGATTTAGAGGCTATGAACAGGTAGCATAATTCCCTATGGTTTGTTTTCCTAACTTGGATCTAAGTGTTAAACTAGTTTGAAGTGTCCATGTAAACTGAATGAAATTAACAATCTATGCTACTACTGAAAGAAAAACTAATCTAAACAAATCACAAAACTGAAGTATTACAATCACAAACAACAATTCACTTCTATTCTAAATAATTAAATCTACTTTTACACTAAAACTAAACAAGAAAAATAACCTAGTGTGGTTATTCACCTGTGCTGAGTGTATTGAAACTAAACTAACTTAAAACATCTACAAGATATTCCCTCCTTCAAATCAACAGGGATAGGAAGAAGAAGATCCGTCACCGGGGGTTGCTATAAAAGACTTAAACCCTCTTGGAAATTAACTAATTACTTGTAAATGAAAAGAAAATGATTTCTATTATATTTGATATGATATAACAATGATAAATTACATGAATGAAGGGAATCAAACAACAAATCCAACCTGGAATTCACAGAATAGAGGTAAATTCAGCTGTGTAGTAATTTTTCCCCTCAGTTTGTCTCTTTCTTTCTCTGTGTGTCCATATGAGTCCAAGGAATTGGGAATGCAAAAACAGTAGTAGGAGGATGGCATTTGAGCAATGGCAGCTTAATGGCAATTCGGATGCAATGCAAGTAGAAGAGAGATAGCACAAGAGAATAGAGTTTGGCTATGCAATTCCTAGCAAGATCGTAGCAGCGATACAATGCAAGATACACAAAATTCTCAGGCCCTTTTGCTTGAATACAAGCATGGAATATATAGGAATGGAGGATGGGAGGTGCCTTCATGCACAAGGCAAGAAGGAGCAGTTCCAACCAATTAAATCTATTTACAAATAAAAGAAGGAAGGAGAACCAAGCAATCAAAGCTAATTTTAGACAATTTGGTTCACGGATGGATGCAAAAAAGCGAAATTAAGTGAACTGTCGCATGTTAAAACACGCGTGAAGAATCTGGAAAAAGCGGGCAGGACCGCCGCCCTATACAGGGCGGCGGTTTCAGGACCGCTACCCTATTTTGGGTGGTGGTTCTGGCACTGAAGGCCAAAACATGCGCAAAAAGAGCGGGAAGTCGGAAGAAAGTGTGGAAAAGCTAAGTAAAGACGTCTAGGCAACAAATATACACTGCGAATGGAAATTGGAGCTCGAACACCTTGAAAGGACTTGAATCATCATTGAGGACTTTTGTAATTGTTTTCCAACAATGTAGCACATGCAATTTTGGGTGCGTACAGTCACCTCTCAAATGGCTAGTTCTTTAATGGTAAAGCAAGCAGTGCAAGAGTAGATGAATTCAAACAAATCAATCCAGAGGCAGTGAACAACGGGGATAAAAGTAGCGTAAAGGATTATTTAAACACTTCGCACAAACGCAAAGCTTGAGACAACAAAAGGGAGCTAAGAAACCAAGTTAGAGATTCACAAAGTAGAATAAGACACAAAAACTTTGAATCATAACTCAAAAAATCAGTGAAGGGAATCCAAAAGAAAAGAGAAGAATCCAAGGGAATTGAGGTAAACATCAGGATGTTGTATCCATTCACAATACCTATTGGGCCAAATGTTTTAGGGACAACGCAACAATTGGGGATGACATTTCTAACCCTTTCAAACTCAAAATAAGAAAACATACGATGTTGAGAGAATGGTTCACCAACCCAACTCCTAGACTAGTCCTAGGGCAAGTAGCAGGTGCCCTCACAAAACACGAGTGAATCAGAGAATCGGATGCAAAGAGACTAATCCAACTACCAATGTTAGGGGAAAATTCTGAGCTCATGTAGACATTACTTACCAAATTTAACATGGCACTTTACCTCGCACCACAAAGTCATTAGTCCCATAAACGCAAAGACTGTTGTGTAGGCAACCGGGCTACCAATCAAAAGAAAATCACTCATGGATTACAAGACAATGGTCGCATCAGTATATCAGCAATAAAGGAAACATACAAGAATGCAAGAACTCAAGGGATCCCCATCTACTTGATCAAGGATAAAGTTGTGGGAGTGTTGGCTAAAAACGTTATGGAGTGATATTGGCGTACCACTAAGGGATGCAAACAGGTGACCTTGGAAGTGATAGACATTACACACCTCATGATACGAGGAAATGAAGAATTTAATTTGCCAAAACCTCTGGCCAATGAGATCAATAACAATGCGAAGAAAGTCCTCGAGAAAATGATGGTCTTCCAATGTCAATCCTTTATCTTGCTCATCTGCTTCACACAATGGAAGTCCCTAGCAAGGCCCGTGAATGTGGATGAAGATTATTAGCCAAATGCAATTTTCGACAAATGGATTTTCATAGGAAAAGAGGATTCTTTCAAGCAATAACAAAAGTTTGGAGGATGGTTAAAGGAGATCAAGCAACTCTTCAACGAGAATCCTCAAATTCCATAGGAAATCAAGACATATCTTGCACAATTAGTCGCAATTATGCAAATGCATGATGGAATGATCACGGATTCATACGGATAAGGCACCAAGAACTCATACAAGCTACCCTTATGTTGTGTAGCAGCATGCCCTATTCCCTTCAATGAATGTACAACCCTTTTTGGTTTGGAAAAGCACTATTTAATCTAAAGTTCTAATCTTTCTAACCGGTTTCCTTTCTATAAAAGAGCTTTCAGAGGTGTGTTGAGTGTTTTCGGTGCATGCACAATTGCCAATTTGCAAGGGTGTTGGATTACACCCTTCATTTAATTTATTTTTCCGTTCCGCAGCTCCAAGTTTTCACTCATAAACACTTTGCAGTGTTTGGCGGCTTGTTGAGGCATTCCGTTGTTTAGAATAGCATTGTGTAGCTTTGAGTGCCGTATTGTAGCACTTCACGGTTTGAGAGAGGCCGAGAAAAGATATATGGAAGTCTTGCATACTCCACAAGACATGCAACATTGTAAACGGAAGCAGGAAGATCACAGAGCACTATGAATGGTAGTTCAAAAAACGCAAAACAATATAAGTAGTGTGCAGGCCGCGGTGCATCACAACAGAGGAGTGTGGGTGTAATATCCCCTTTTGGGATATTATCTAAATCTGCAAATTAATTTATCCAATCGAAGCTAGAAGGACTAAACCCTCCTAGTTCGACCTCAAATAACCCAATGTCAGCTTCAATACAACCCAAATGGGGTTGGAGTGAGCCGAGGTTACAATATCCCCTTTTGGGTTAGATGGGAGAACTAGTTGGAAATTAATCTTCTTTAATTCAGAAATTAATTACAACAGTGGAAATAATTAAATTACAGCCAAACAGCTGAAATCTTAGAAAAATTACTTCTTCGATACTCAGTATTTTTCAATGAAATCAAGTGCAACTGAAAGTAGATATTTTTTACTTTCCAAAGAATTATAAATCTAAATTTTCTGAACACTGTAACCACCACAAATCTGATCCCAAAAACTGAATGCAAGTCGCTAGGGTTAGGATTAAATGCATAAATTAATATCAGCCCTTTTTCTTGCTTCCAAACCCTCAAAACACCAACATACAGATCTGAAATAATTAATCAATGACAGCAATTTGTATATCTATCAAAACACTTCAAATATGATGCCAAAAATACCTCAACCTAGTCAATCCACTCTAGATAAATCCTAGCAGTGTTTAAGATCCCAAAATTTATCAAAACATGTGCATTAGACTTGGAAAAATATGCAATAACAGATCAGATATCAAACCCCTTTCAAAATGCACTGAAACATACCCCAAATGCCTTCAATGTAAGTCAACTTGATCTAAAATAAATCAGCAGCAACAACAGATTATAATCACCATAAAACTCTTCAATAACTCTCAAAAACCATGCACATATACTCTCAATAAAGGCGTTTCACATAAATAAATTATATCATGCAATAGTTATCAATGCAAAGCTTGGAAGGATCTCACACACTCCACAAAATGGTGGTGTTGAAGAACACCTTTGTTTTGTGATCACAAATGGGCTACATCTCTCTTCAAGCATGAAGATAAATTTATCAAACCGTCAACATGTCAAAAAGGGGACGCCATTTCTTCTTTTATAGGTTTTGCAATTTGAATCTACAATGTTTTCCCTCCAATTCTGGCGCCAATCTCTAGATAGGAGAGATAAATTTGACATAGTCTTCTTGGCCTGTAAAAGTCAAACTCCAATTCAAAATATTAATTTCCTCCAAAAATATTTTTGAATTAAATGCAAGAGAGGAATCAAATATTAATTATAAGCACATGTAGGAATCGACTTGCCCAGATAAATCGATTTGCCCCAAATAATAATTAAATAGCTCATAGAATAAATCGATTTGATCTTAATTAAATCGACTTGCCCAAATAAATTAAATATTAATTTTAATAAACACATGGGATAGTCGATTTTCTCCCAAATAAATTCTTTTAATCCAAGGGAAGAGTGGATTAAAGGTCTCCAATATTTTATTCCATTAATGTCCCAAAGAGAGGACATTACAGTCGTCCCTTCCCAAAATTGTTTGTCCTCAAACAATTGCAAATTCTCAACCCAAGAGCCAATGTATTCATGCTATAAGACTTCCACAAACGTGTGCTTGTGCCTGTCAAATGAGAGAGCTGAAGTAAAAACAACATCTTGAAATGGCTGCCCCATTCTTCCTTGAATTCCCAACGCTGCCCAAGAAAACCAGTTGTTGTCATACCCAACATTGACAAGAAATCTGAAAAGTAATTATGAATTTAGCAAGAACAAACAATTTCCATCTTGACCCATGCATCAATAATGTTCCACAGAGTGCAAAATAGCTCTTCAATCATGAACATGAAGGCAATTGAGTGATATGAGTGGCTGTCATAATTGATGACAGCACATTTAGGGGCTTTAAATAAGCATATGGCAGTTTTGGACCAATCCCTCTCAATCGTAGGAAAGGGTATACTACTCACCTCTTTTTTCTTCACTTGATTTTTGGGTTCTTGGGCATAAATTCCCAAGGTATGAGCCACATGAATATGCATTTTCTGTATTAACCAACGGTGCAAAGGAAGTATCCCAAAAAATACGAAAATACATGCCAAGTCTCTTCTCATTTCACAACAAATATCAGTCATCATGCCTACTTGAAAATTCATCATGTAGTGATGTCATTTACTAGATGTACTCAAGCAATTACCTTGAGGTGGGAGAACCTTTCCTTTCCCAAGAGTGAATGCTTGGAACACCAAAAAGAGTGTTCTGGGCTGCGTACTTACCGCTGTCCATAACCCCGACAAATTGTCCAATTCATGACAGGTAATGCGTATCCTACTATCCAACGAAGTGACTACAACCCAACATACATCATGAGTGATTAGATTAGGCTTGAAAAACTGAAAATGACCATTTCTTATGGTTTCCTTCTTGCTTGCGACAACAAGCGTGATGTGGATAGCAAATGGAATAATGGTGCAACTACTATCATACCCATAATTTTTCTTGCAACTCCAAGATGTCAATGATGTAGGCACTAAGAACAACTCATAATTGACCCACCAAACTTCAACAATCCGAAAATTCTTCCTTGTTATGACATTCCTTAAATGTATGGCAGTAACCCAAATGTAGAGCCAACAAAAGATGTTGAGAACAACAGTACTAATTTTTTGGCCAACAAACATGAGAAACAGCATATAAAAAGAAGATGGTAAAGCAATGTTACCTTGTGAGACCACTAGCATTTGGAACCACCGAACATGCCCTTTGTCATTCCTCCTCAAGACCCAAACCACAATCTGATTTCTCTTGCTTCGGGAAATGAAATATCTCTTGGTAGATTCATTCTTCCCTATTTCTTTTATCATCTCAACAACTTCCCTTATGATCTAAATTTGAAACTCATCATGGTACAAGAACAATAGAGTATTTAATTTGATCATCTCATAAGTACATGAAAGTAGCAATATGAATAATTTGAAGTTGTTGCTCACCTCTTCATACCATGTAATAACATGATGATACCCCATTGTTTCTATTACATCATTCATATAAAAAAGAAAACCAGAAATATAACTCATGCATCCATAATCCCATGGATACTCATACCTTCCATTACACCAATGGATTCCTCTTATGAGAGGGAGCCATTTGTTTGCAACAACATGATTGGGGCTGCCAATCCTACCTTTGTGCCATGGAATACCTTCATGCTCCTTAGATTTCTCGAGCCAAACATCACTTTCTATCTGGAATTATGCAGCCTTATTTGAAATTCATGTGGGCCTTCCTTAAACTTCATCTTTGGGTGAATAAAGGCATTTAATTGCTCTCGAATGACTGTTGTTACGTGCAGACCAGCCAATTGAGAATGGTTTAAAGTACCCAGAAATGTTTCTCCTTCATGGGTACAACTTCTACCCATGTCACCCTCATGTTCCTTCTTCAAAACTGATTTTTTTCTACTCATGTCCAGCTCAATGCAATTAGTAGAAATCAATAATCCATCAAGCATCAATAGATTATTACCATTGGATGATGTTCTATGGTTTCTTATTTTGGCAACATGAAAGTAAACAAAAATGATGCATTAAAAGAAATGATGCAAGAATTGGTATACCCTTCTATAGTGGCCACCATAACAAACTTCTCAATCTTAGAGTGCTCGTGAAGGTGACCTTGCATTGAGGTGTCTTCCATGTGACCGAATGCATCCATAATTCCACCAAATTGGCTTGTAGGCTCCCCATGATGACTACAAATCTCCACGCTAGCGTGAAGTATTGGTGTCCCCAGATTTCACCCTGAAATCTGAGACTACCCCATGTAAAAAAAATTGTACTTTTAAAATAGCATGTAATTTTGTGTTTTTATTACTAGAAAATGCCTGTATTGCGTCAAGATATTCCTAGTAAATCATAGGAGCCAATTTTGACAAATACCCAGATGCCAAAAATTGTTTTATCCCTTCGTTAAGTTTTTTCAGAGGGAAAATTTTATTTAATTATTTTGAGCCCTATTTGAAGTAAATTGTGCTCTGGTTTAGCCCTATTGAAATTTTGCATGTCAATATTCACATATACCAGTAGGGTTTTCACCAGGAATGGATCTTGGGCTTTATCTGTGACTTCTGGACAACGTTTTTCATTTTTGTTATTTTTCTTGTATTTTTCTCTGTGAAATTCCCGTAAGTCAACTCCTTCACCAGTATAGTCTATTTTCTTTCTTGGAGTATCTAGAGATCATCTAAATCTACCATGCTAGAAGGAATCAGCCTCAGGAAGTTAGGTTCTCTTTAAAAAGATGGAGTCGTGCACAAAAAAACTTCTTCTAGACAAGTCACATTTTTTAGAATGGATGGATTTAAGCTAAAGTGGGATTTTTGGTCGCAATAGGTAGGTGGGATTTTTGTACCTATCTTGCAGGGTACTATTTATCATGAAGGAAAAGTCACTTAAGTTATGATGGGAAAATTAGAGGTAGCAGGCAGGTGGGAATTTCTTACCTGCCTTGCAGGGTGAAAATTCCCATTGTGAAATAAAGAAAAATCACTTAAGGCATTGATGGGAATTTCTTACCTACCTTGTAAGGTAAAAAATACATTGTGGAAGTCAAACAACTCAAGTGGATAGTGGTATTTTGGAGCTTCCATGCAGGGTGAAGAATCCCATCAAAATTGAATTTTAAATATAGAAACCAACCTTTGCCAAAAAGTGTGACCCCTTTGGAGAATTAAATTGTTTATTTAATGGTATTTATTAATAGTCTCCCTTCAAATTTTGGCACCCAGGGATGAGGAAATGTCAATGCATAAGGAGAAGTCAAAGAAGTCTGGAAGTAGAATGCTAAAAATAAATTAAATTAATTTATTAAATGCAGCCCTAGAGCATGATAAAAAGTGCAACCCATTTGAAGGATAAATAATACTTTTTGAAGTATTTATTAATGGTTTTTATTCCTAATTTTGGTGCATGGAGAAATAGGAGCTCCAATCATTATGTTAAGTGAAAGTAGAGGGCTAAAAATAAGTAAAATTAATTTATTTAATGGCAGCCATGAGCATGCATAAAATAGGCGCCCAAATTGGAGAGAAAAGCATGCTTATTAATTAATTAATTGCTAGGAATAAGAGAGGCAATTATTAATTATAGAATGATGAAGGTTATATAAGCATGGGCCCATAATGACGAGTTAATTAATTCTTCTAGCAAAGGAGTGCAGCTCAGACAATTTTGGCACCCAAAAGAGTAGGATTTTTGCTCAAAGAAGTGTTTTTCACTGTCGGAAAGCTTCAAGGTTTGGCACCTAAGATAAGAGGAGATTGTTTTAGGCTTGGTTAATTATTTGCATATTGGTACAGGTGCTTAGGTGAAGTTGAAAATATTTATGCTTACTTTGCATGCAAGCAAAGCCTCAAATTTTAGGGAAGCGGGATTTATATGCAGATTTTTATGATAAAAATCAAGTGTTCATGTTCTGGTTGTCATCTTTTTCTGAATTAATTGCATGTATTCATTACAGGTGCTTATATAATTGAAAGGGAGTTTAAATCAATGTCAGATACATTGAATATATCCTCTGAATATGAAGAAATTCCCATATCTGCACCAATTTTAAAGAATTTTAGCTGAATAAAAAGAAAAAGAGCTACTTAGACATAGATAGATCGGCCATGGCAAAGTGGGATGAAAGAGAAAGCTCAGTAGAATCATGCATTAATTTCAGATTTACTGACATCGAAGACACAGATCTATTCCTAGAACCTCTTTCCAAATTGATTGACATATCTAGAGCTGGAAAGACTTCTCTCATGCGGGTAGTCAAATGTAGTGGAGTCATTCGAGCTTCAACATTCCCATTTATAGCTCAGTTGCTAGAATTCATCATGGAGTGTGTAAGGTCATACCATCCACTATCAAAATTAATACGGGATGTTTTGGGGAAGAAAATAATCTGACTGGATGCACAGTTCATCAATTATTGTCTAAAGATTCCAACACGACAGGTGGTGACTACTATCAGCATGCTAGATGTCGGCAATAGATGGGAGAAGCATAAAGTCAATTGTGTGGGCATAATGAACAATAGGTATATGAAGAATCCCAGATCTCCATCCAAGTTCCCAAGGAATCTTCCATGATCCAATCTAGTACAAGAGGTGGATGACATTACCAAATTGCTATGTAGGATAAATGGCGAAGCTAACACTCACAACTTCTACTCATGGATGTATGCCTTCATCAGGACCATTGAGATAAAAAAAGTAGATTCTATAATTAATTGGTCAGAAATCATCAGTGACAACATTAGTGAGTAGCTCCAGAGAGTGAGGTGGACTTACAGCTTCAAGATGACTTCATATTTGGTATATACAGCAGCCTTGCAGGGTATCTTCCCAAGATGGATAGACATGGTGTGCTCTCCAAGGATCCTATTTTTGAGTGCTATCCATAGCTTACTGTGCCTGTATACAATAAATATTATAAGGTGGTTAATGATGGAGTCTTCTATGGATTCATTTGCAGACTGAATGGTTATCTAAATACCAATAGGGTAAGCAAGGAAGCTTGGGAAGCTGTATCCCAGATTAGTAGTATCTTCATCTAGTTTGTAGACTTTACATACCTCAGAGTCAACGGATTTTCGGGAGAACCAGTTAAGTTGCCCAGATATCCAAATGATAGATTGGTCATCATGGATTTGAGCAAACATATCTCATGGAGATGCATGACCTACAGTAGAAATGGCACAAGTCTACAGGCTTCTTCCCGATCACAGTGGGCTATTACAGCTGTCAGAGCATTCACAAAGCCAGAGGAATTGAAGCGGAGATGTTCTCTGAGTATGAGCATGAGTTCTTCCTTGGCACGGCTGAACTTTGATCCATATGGGGTAGCAAGGAAGACAATCTCCCAGGAATACATGCATGTGCCTTCATTAGAAGATTTCTGGATGAAGTGCAGAAACGAGTACGAAGTTAGGAAGAAAGACTTCAGCAGGTTATCAGCACGACAAGTGTTTGATTATGGATTAGCACGGATACCTGAGGATCTTACAGATGATGGGCCTGTGTTACTTGACACATACCATCAGATGGGAGGGGATAGAGCTATACTTCAGGAGAACATTGGTGGCTGCCACATGATCGAGGAGAGGTCTGTTGCTGTTCTGGTTCAATACTTTGAACTGGTTGCTGACAAAGGGATATTGCCTTGATGAAGCTTTGATGAATCAGATCACAGGCAACCTCAGCACAGGAGATTCCCTCAAAAGGAAGCATGAGGGAGAAATTAGCAGAAGGCCTGAAAGGCTTAAAGTGCACAAGAAGTCTCATTCGAGGGAAAAGGTCACTTCTACGACTATGGTGCTAGTCCCGACTTCTCCAGCATCAAGTACTTCACCAACTTTTGCACCTCAGCAGGATACTGCCATTCCTCCATTGAATCTGGCAACATTTGTGTTTTCTCCTTAGCCACTCCGATCAACACCTCTTCCTGAAGAAATGTTGAAGTTGCAGATGGCAGAATTTGAAAGAGCTTTGTCTTTGGATAATACAAAGGACGGTAGCCACGACACTGTAGCAATTTCAGATGGAGAGGAACCAGAGCACGAGATGGTGGTACATTCGGAAACTTCTCATTCTCCGAGAAGGAATTTCTCAAAGTGGTTGGCTTCACAGTCGGTCCCAGAGGCTAGAAGGAGATCAACTTTGAGGAACATGACTTGCAGTTGCTCTTGAGTTTGGGCGGAAAAGACAGAAGACCTAAAGTTGTTAAGGTGACTTCGAGGTTGATTATTGAAGAGTCAGGGCAGAAGTTTGTTGAGGTATCGGTTCTAGTAGAAGGAAAGAAGAAGGGCGAGCTCACGGCAACGGATGTAACAATGACCAAAGTACCCATAGGTCAAGCCACTACTGAAGGATTGAAGCAAGACACGTAGACATTGATAAATGCTTTATTCCTTAGGCTTGACAAAGAAAAGGCAGAAAAAGTTGAACTTCAAAAGCAAGTGTCTTAGTTGTGTGAGATTATTGCCAAAGTTGCCAAATCTTCTACTCAGCCAATTTGAGAACATAAGTAAGTGAGTGATCATCATATGCAGGACGTGGAGATGTAGGTAACCAAGTTAAAGATATTAATGAAGAAGAATCTAATCATTCGCCAAGCTTCTGTACAACTCATGGAGGTGCCGGCCCATCTAAAGGTTATGAAGGATGCATCGGTTCAGCTGAAACAACTAGTGACAAGCACGATGGACATGAACACAGTAGCTGAAAATAACCTGAGTACTTTGGTCGAGATAAATAAGCTGCCGAAGGAGGTTTTGACTGTAGAAAAAATTGTGCCCGATGGATCAATTGAAAAGAGGAAGCAGCTTGAGTTTGCAGTTTCTTTCCGCTTGGAGATCTTCATAATCATGCTGAAAATAATGCGGGCACTTGAGAGTATGACATCATCACTATCAAACAATGTCATTGCTTTCACCAACGAGGAAATGGTCGGGAATGTTTTTTCATACAAAAGGACCATTCCTAACAAAGTGCTTGATTCCCTGGAAGGATCTCTTCTGATGGTGCAAGAGAGGATTGATGGAGTTGTTAGGCCTTTCACGATGGATTCAATCAGTAAGATGG
Organism: Taxus chinensis; assembly: GCA_019776745.2. Taxonomy (NCBI): domain Eukaryota; kingdom Viridiplantae; phylum Streptophyta; class Pinopsida; order Cupressales; family Taxaceae; genus Taxus; species Taxus chinensis. The sequence goes on from CM034146.1 coordinate 304,231,221, forward strand.
TAACACTGCAGTCAGACATTAAGAAGTTTGGGCCTAGCTTGAAGGATGTGGAATCATGCATCGAGGTTTTGAATGAAGGCTTGCTATAATTCAGGACAAAAAAGAAGCTGTGGCTAAAACAGATGGGAAGTTGCTGAATTACATGTTCGACAAGTATATTCAGTATCAAAGCAAAAAGAAGATGTAGATGTTACAGCTGACAGATCTTTCTTCTTCTCTTTCTTCTTCTATTTCTATGTTCTTGGATGTAATTGTAAATTTTTAAAGTTATTGGTTTGAAAACCATTACTTTAAAGTTGTGTGGAACGATTCTATAAGTTAAGTGACAAATGTGTATAATTTTTATTATAGATCCCAATGCATGTCACTTGGAGAGGAATTAAAGGAAGATGATTGCCAGATGTTATCTTTACTTCTTGTTTATGCTTCTAGTTCAGTTAATTTTCTCATTTGTAATTTCCTATCTACATTCTATAAGTAGAGAAGAACCTTCGGGTTAATGATCAAATTTGTAAGCAGCATTCTTGTGTTCCAGACTTTGTGCTGAAACCCCTGATAGCTATTTGAAGCAAAGGAATAGAAAAGGAGCATATTTCCGGAGAACTTTGTGTCGACGGTGCATTTTGTTTCTAACTTTTGTCTTAGATCTACTTATAAACTTTGTGTTATTATAGATCTAGATCTGAAAGTTACCTTTGCTTATAATTTTGTGTGTTAATATCTATTGGTTCTATCTATGTGCATGCAATCAACTCTGTAATCTATTGATTGGGTTGCACATCTTCCCTCTTTCTTTCCTATTTTTATTATTTCCTTCTTCATCAAATATTTCCTTTCTTTAACAGCTGCTTACTTGCTACAAAACTATACAGCTATGGTTCATGAGCTGCATGGTTAAAGTAATACCCATAAATAGATACTAGCATATTTAATTGACAAATCTTACACAGGAGCCTCACCGGTAAATGAGGGAGATTTATCTCATGACAGCCTAGGTAATAAATGTTAATTGTTTGCTTCATAATGTTGGATGTTCCGGAATGGATAACAAGCTGCAAATCAACTCCCCTCTTAGGAATTAGTGATTCAATCACCAAAATTTCCTTCCCAATTCGCAAATCTGAATTCTCTTCTTGCTCTTCTACCTTTTGGCTATCTGCATATTGCTCATCCATGCAAATTTGTAGATCAAGTTTATCTCCCTTTTTTGACTCTTTCTCTGTGATTCTCTTTTTTGTTACTTCACTAACATGCATGCAATTATCAGAAATCAAAGGAATGTTTTCAACCCATGAAAGATTTTTACCTTTCTCATCTTCGCCATTTTGCACATCAAACTTCTCTAGGAACTCTTGGGAAAAATCTTCAAGTGAGGCAACAGATTCAACCCCTTGGGTTTTCAACAATTGACACCACCACTTATGAGCTACTCCATTCATGTAGATGGAGATAATATCGATTGCATCATCTTGACACATAAAATTCTCCTGCAAATATGACTTAAACTTTTTCAACCAAGATTTAGCAGAAATTTCACTATGCCACAAAATAAAGGAACTTGGGTCCAATGCATCTTTTCCATTAGACCTTTTTTAACCTTTTGTACTCCAGACTTGCAACATAAAACCTCACAAGAATAGAGGAAAGAAACTCTGCTACCACTCTAATATTCCCTTTTGGAATATTATCTAAATCTGCAAATTAATTTATCCAATCGAAGCTAGAAGGCTAAACCCTCCTAGTTCGACCTCAAATAACCCAATGTCAACTTCAATACAACCCAAATGGGGTTGGAGTTAGCCGAGGTGGTGGGTTAGATGGGAGAACTAGTTAGAAATTAATCTTCTTTAATTCAGAAATTAATTGCAGCAATGGAAATAATAAAATTGCACCCAAACAGCTGAAAAATTAGAAAATTCACTTCTTCAATACACAGTATTTTTCAATGAAATCAAGTGCAAATGAAAGTAGATATTTTTAGCTTTCCAACTAGGTAGCCGGTACGTGGGTACGGTGTGGGTGCGGGTGCGAGTACAGGTACGGGGATCTGGTACGCTAGTACGGGGATCCAATATGCTGGTACGGCAATTTTTTGGGGGGGCTGGGTACGGCACTTGGGTACGGCAGTACAATATACATATAAAATATTAAAAATATTTTGAAAAGTAACAAGATAAGCAAAATTCCAGCCTTACACATGCATAGATCAAACAAATCTGAAATATACATAGGTGAAATAGCGACAAAAGTTAAAACATATTGATAATTCATTGTTCGAAGTTATAACCAGTACATTGTTCAAATCAAAATGTTACAATGTATTATGTAACATTGTAAACACAAAAATGAAGATACATCAACATTCTAATTAGTAATAGTCTAATGGCTCTGCATCTTCTCCAATGTCTTCAACGAGAGCATCACTACCATCACGTGGTTCATTAGAACCACAAGCACCAGGAGTACAATCAGAACTATCAGCAATGCCGCTCCCGCTAGCCCCACTTTGCAGCTCACGCAAAGTACTATCTAGGTCCAGGTCTAGCAATGAAAGTTGGGCAAGGGGAACATCCAAGTTTGGAGTCTCTGGGTCTATATCCCAACACCTTGTTGGCCCTTTCTTGTACTCATCCTTCTTATGTGATAGAAGGCGCAGGTTAGAATGCACAAAGACCAAATCCTCCGCCTTTTTTGCTCCCAACTTGTTGCGGTTAACCGAGTGGATAAATGAATATGTACCCCAATTACTTTGAGCTGAAGAAGAACTCGCAACCTATTGAGGCAAGCCGCAAAGTCAATGCACAATTAAAATTTTAAACTTATAAATATAAAAGTAAAAAAGAAAGAGTTAAGAAATTAAAAAAATTAAAATCTTACTTGTGATAAAAAATTTATTGCAAGTGGCATGAGGTAGGTGTATGCTTGTCCATGGAGGTACCACCACGAATAAGCATCCATCCTGTATTTGTCACGAAGAGCGCTAATGGAGTGATCCTTGGAGGATATGAAATTCACAAACTCACCTCTAACCATGTCTTCTACTTCTGGATCTGGGAAGATTCTAGCAAATGCCGCCTTATACCCCTCACTAACTTCAATATCCCTATATGGTGGGAGCCTCCTAAGAAAAGAAAGGATCTCCGCGCTATAGTATTTTGGAGTCAAGGCAAAAGCAAGAAGATGCAATGGAGTAGTCATTTTGTTCCACCTTTCATTGAGATGTGACTGCACTTCCTTGAAGAAGGTCTCTATAGGATCTTGCTCTTTGGCATTTATGATGGTCTTAATTGACTCAATCATTGAGTCAATTCTATCATAAATCTCACCCATGCATAGATGATCTATATCAACAAATCTCAACATACTCACGATGGGCTTAGTAAAACTAAGCAAGTAATCCACACGATCCCACCATGCTTCATCCAGGATCAACAATTTCACATTTCTAGCCCTCTCACTGTTTGTTTGCCTCCATATACTCCAAAGGTCACTGATAACCATGCCACTCAATGCCTCTCGCACCTTCACAAGCCGTCTCAAGACGAGCGTGTGCAAGGCAAATTGAGTCTCAACAACCTAATAAGAAATCAAAAGAAATAAAATTAAGACAAGTAAATTTAAAACATTCGAAATTCTACAAATTACAAACTTATAAAATTAATTCAATGAATTTTAAAAACTAATAATTATTTTAAAAAATAAAAAAGAATGTTACGGATTACCTTCAATAGCTGCAATGTTGAGAATTTACGAAAGATGGGTTGGGACATGTGGTGGTTGCTGACGAACATTTGAATCTCACTTGCCTCCACATATACTTGTTTGATCCAAGCAATTTTTGGTGCCCAATTTTTGTAACATTAAGTTGAGGGAATGAACCGCACAAGGTGTCCAAAATATGTGTCCATACCGTGCCTCAACCAACAACCCTGCAGCTCTACAATTTTTTGCATTGACCGTTACAACTTGGACAACATTTTGAGGCCCCACCGCTTCAATAGATTCTATGAGGATGTTGGCAATGAATTGGGCATCCTTCACTTGCCCCTCACAATCAATAGCCCTGAGAAACATTGTCCCTTTAGGACACACGGAAACCACATTGATCAATAGCCTATTTGCTGTATCTTTCCATCCATCAGAAACGATGGACACTCCTGTTTCGAGCGATTGATTCTTGATGGGTAACAATGAGTCTTCAACTTTTTTTCTTTCTTTTGACAATAAGGTGGTGCGCACCTTTTCATACCCTGGGCTAATGTACCCTTTAGGGGCTTCATTAATACATCTCACCATATCTTGCTAGTATGGTGATCTAACAACATTAAATGTGACACCACATGTATAAATAAAGCGTCCAACACTTTGGTTAGCTATGTCCCTGCTTTCATTCTGGAATGCCCTTTCCAATGGGCCTACATCTTTTGTTCTTTTGCGAGAAAGAGGTGAATCCTCTTCCCCTTCTAATTGCAATATGTGTAGACAAAAATGGGTGATTTGGGGCCACAACATCAACAAAAGGAGAAACAGGTGGCTTGCTAATGCTATGTGATCTTCCTTTTCTTGCCATAAGATGATTGGATTTTAATGCCATTGTTGCATCTGCTTCCTCCTGCTCTTTGATGTATGCAAGGGTCTTTGCACGTGGCAACCCCTTTCCATCCAACCCTCCACATGTTCTAATTCCGTGGCCAACAACTCTCACACAAATGGGCTTTCACCCGATTGTAGGAGCTCTTAAATTGCATATTACATTGTGAGCAAACCCAAACAAAACCCCCTCCACCTGGTAATTGTTATAGTTGTTTGACATAGCTCTAAAGGGGGGAGGATGGATCACTTTTGTTAAGGAGACCTTTACTACCTTGACCCACAAAACTAGAACTCGCAGCCATTTTAAGTTTTTAACTGCACAATGCATTTAAAAAAAATGAAAACAAATTTAGTCTTGAGAAAATGTTGGAAGTTTAAAATTTAAATTTAAATGAAATCAAATGTAGAAAAATGAAGCTTAAAAGTTAAAACAATAACAAAAAACAAACAAAAAAAAAACTAAAAAATAATAAAATATTAAATACAATTAACAAACTAAAACACTTCAAAAAAATCACAAAATAATTACCTCAATACACCCAACACCAATAATGCAAGCTCCTTGAACTCCTTGGCACTTGTTGCAAGCTCCTTCAACTATATGGCACTTGAAATCAACCCTAAGCAATTGAAAATAGTGGAAAAATTGAAGGTGAGAGTCAAATATGCAAATAAGAGGCAAGAATGCAAATGTGAGGTAAATGACTTGTTGTTATAGAGTTTGGGGGCACAAATTAGGGTTTAAAAAAATAATTTATTGTTTAAAAAGTTGGTTTGACTTTTTGTACCAAAAATACAAAAAAAAAATTAAAAAACCGTGAAAACTTGGCGGGTACGACTGGGTACGGGCAGGGTTCTTCCTGCAGGGCCCAGGTACGCCCGATGTACCCGGGTGTACCCGGGCCCTGTAGGAAGAAACCTGCCCGTACCCCCTGCGAACCGAAACCGTACCCCGTACCCGAAACGTACCGAACCGGTACCTGTTGTCCCTAGGGCATGTACCAACTACCTAGCTTTCCAAAGAACTATAAATCCGAATTTTTTGAACAGTGTAACCACCACAAGTTTGATACCAAAAACTGAATGCAAGTCGTTAGGATTAGGATTAAATGCATAAATTTATATCAGCCATGTTTCTTGCTTCCAAACCCTCAAAACACCAACATACAAATCTGAAATAATTAATTAATAACAACAGCTTATAGATCTATCAAAACACTTCAAAATGATGCCAAAAATATCCCAACCCAGTCGATCCACTCTAGATAAAGTCCAGCAGTGTTTAAGATCCCAAAATTTATCAAAACATGTGCATTAAACTTGGAAAAATATGCAATAATAGATCAGATATCAAACCACTTTTAAAATGCACTGAAACACGCCCCAAATGCCTTCAATGAAAGTCAACTTGATCTAAAATAAATCAGCAGCAGCAATAACAGATTATAATCACCATAAAACTCTTCAATAACTCTCAAAAACCATGAAGATATACTCCCAATAAAGGCGCTTCACATAGATAAATTATATCATGTAATAATTATCAATGCAAAGCTTGGAAGGATCTCACACACTCCACAAAATGGTGGTGTTGAAGAACACTTTTGTTTTGTGATCATAAATGGGCATACATCCCTTTTCAAGCATGAAAATAAATTTATTAAACCGTCAACATGCCAAAAAAGGGGATGCCAATTCTTCTTTTATAGCTTTTGCAATTTGAATCTACAATGTTTTCCCTCCAATTTTGGCGCCAATCTCTAGATAGGAAAGATAAATTTAAAAATAGTCTTGGCCTGTAAAAGTCAAACTCCAATTCAAAATATTAATTTCCTCCAAAAAATATTTTTGAATTAAATGCAAAAGAGGAATTAAATATTAATGATAAGCACATGTAGGAATTGACTTGCCCAGATAAATCGATTTGCCCCAAATAATAATTAAATAGCTCATAGAATAAATCAATTTGCTCTTAATTAAATCGACTTGCCCAAATAAATTAAATATTAATTTTAATAAGCACATGGGATAGTCGATTTTCCCCCAAATAAATTCCTTTAATCCAAAGGAAGAGTGGATTAAAGATCTCCAATATTTTATTCCATTAATGTCCCAAAAAGGAGACATTACAGTGGGCCGCATAATACATCATGTGCACGGTACTTCACAAAAGGATCCAAGCTGCTGATCAAGTATCATCTCAACCTTTGGTCACTCTTTGCCACCTTGGAGTCAATTTGGATCTGCACTCCCTACGGCCAATTATAAATGATCAAAGCCATGAAAATGCCCCTTTCACTCTACTTGGAGTTGCGGACACAGTTACAATTGGAATGGCCAAGTGTTTTTAAACACTTTTGCTTTGGGATTAATCCCATATCCATTAGGAGACAAGCACATGAGGTGCTTATATGACCAAGCAATTGCATATTGTAGTGGAGTAAGTGACAGAGCCCCACGAAACTTAGATTTATTTTAAGGCTCAATGATAAGTGTTATAACAGCAGCCAAGGCAATGCAAAAGTTTTTAATTCATGACGCATTTGTGCTAGAGCTCCTCGATCATGACAAGTGTCATGATCTAGTGAGCTCGCAATGTGAAAAAGAATTGAAGACTCACAACCATGGCCCAAAATAGTTTGCAGACAACAAACACTAGATTATGCCAAGTGGTGTGATCGCATAGATTCAGAGTCTTTGGCAGATTGCAAAATTGGTTGGAGTTTTCAATTGTAGGATCCCGCCAAATCAGTGACAATTATGCAATTAGTGGCAGCACGAGAATTATTATTATTTCATTTCATGTTTGTTAAGGTTAAGGTTTTAGTTGTTATTTACACAGGCTTTGTGTATACCATTTCTCACAACTGGGAATATATCATTCATGATTTCAAACTAGCGGCTAAGTCCTTCATTGAGGGTTTTGATTTCAATATAGTGGCAGAGTGTTTGAGAGCGGCGAAGTGTTTTGGAGCGGCAAAGTGTTTCAAGGCAGTTGAGGTGTTTATTTGGCAGTAAAACTATGGAAGTCCACTCGACTGTGTTGTGCATTGAACATTCAAACTACAACCATCTGGCCTGCGTTGTGCATCACTCCAGGTTTCCAATGCCAACGAATCCTCCCTCCACATTCCAGCATTTCAACCTCTTTCCAGCCCTCGACTGTAGTCAAGTAGGTTAAACTTACACTTACAATATTACATTTAGATTTATTAAGTTTAGTTTTTATTGTTTTGTTATTAATTTAATTGTTTACTATTTTAATTTTTTAAGATTTTTTTTAATACAAACTTATCCTTGCAAGTTACGGGTTTAGGTTATATTTTTCAATTAAATAAACACTTAAACCTACATGTTACATTTTAATTTATTAAGTTTAATGATTATTGTTTACTAGTTAATTTATTTGTTTACAATTTTAATTATTTAAGTTATATTTATTATCCTATCGAAGGCAGGTAGGTATATAGTCTTCACCAACCCTAATAATCATTTTGACATAGACCAATCGAAATTTTTTCATGTATGCTTTTATTTCTTTTCACTAAAGTTGGATAGAAAAATTTTAAAAATCAAAAATTAAACAAATATTTTTATTTGATTTCATTGGATGATGCTTTATTCTTAATAGAGCAAGAAAAATTCAGAAATTTGGAGTTAAACTATACTTTGTGGAAAGCTATAGAATAAGCACTAACATTAATTTGATTTAGAAAAAACACTGACATTGACTTTGGAAACATAAATTTCTACTTTGAATCTAAACAAAGCTGATAAATCCTCACAATTTTTATTTTTTACTATTTCATGTATTCATAACAATACAATGAAAATTATGTCTTTTGCATCGGCCTTGATGGCTCTTACCTGCTTCCTTCCCCCGATTGTTGAAAACCCTAGTGGTGGCATTGGAGTCTTATGGCTTTCTGGTTCTAGCTGCGGAGTCTTGATTGGTGGTCGGGTCGTGGGCAGGGTTGTTGCTGAAGGTCTTTTGGGTGGCGGCGGTGTTGCTGATGGTTGCAATCCTGCTATTAATGGCGCCCCTTTAGCTTCTCCTCTCCCTGGCAATGGTTTGGCAGCAGTGGGATTGTTTTCCCCTCTGCTAGGAAATGAACCTGTGTTGCAACTTCGATTTCTTCCATTTCCAAACCCCTCTCTGCTGCTAAGTCTGCTCCCTTGGGGATTCCGTGCTAGAGGATGAAGATTTTTTTTCCTCAAAGGATCTGATATGCCAATTTAATGGCCTCTGGCCTGGTCTTCTACTCCTCCACTCGTGGATCTCTACAAACTGGCGTCCTCTTGTTTTAGGTAGGATTGACATTTATCCCTGTGCAAGGGGTTTTTTTATTATGGCTTTGATCTCTAGTGATGATAGGGATTTCATCCTCTCAAAGATTTGGGAATTACATAATCATCACTTGCTGATGAAACCATGGTTTCCGACCTTCAATCCACTCACCGCCTCCTTCAATGTTAAACCGGTCTGGATAAGTTTACCTCATCTCCCGCTGCAATTTTGGGAAGAGGAAAGTTTAACTATTGTTGGCAATGCTTTGGGTAAATTTTTATCCATTGATTCCAAAACAGAATCCTACACTCACACTACTTTCACACGGATATTGGTGGATTTGGATACTTCACTTGATCTACCTGCTTCTATTGATCTCAAATTGTTTGATAGGGTTTGGTCACAGCCCCTTGATTATGAAGGATTTCCCTTCAGATGCAAAAAAATGTTTTAACCTAGGATATCTTGCTTCTAATTGTTAGGCGATAAAGTAGAAATTTAAAAAAGAGATGGTTTTTTGGTGGAAGGACTCTCACCAAAACCTTTCATTTATTGATGTGGAACCTGAGTCCGATACTGATGCACAGGTCAGTGAAGATGAGGATTCCAATACACAATCACAGGTTGCCCCTCCAATGAAGGGTATAGGGGCAGTTATGGTGGATCAGGTGTTGATGCTGCATCCAAGTGTTGCTACTGACTGCGATAATACCAATTTCATGACTGAGAAACCCTATAATGCATCTTTGGATTCCTCTGTGATTCGACTTCCAACTCACTCAGACGAAAATGCGGATCTTGATAGGAGTGACGACTGGACAGTCGTTAAAAGAAAAAAGAATGCTTATTCTCTGCCTACAATGCAACTTAGATCCCATATAAGGGATACTACTAGGTAAGTTGGTTACAGCTGCAGCATGGGGTGTTGCAGTTTTTCTGTCTTTTTTCTCACTTCTTGTTCTTCTCATTTGCCTTTTGGGCTTTCCCCTATTGGTAATGGGGCTTCCTCTCTATTACGCTTTAATGACCTATCCAGCCTTTAGGGCTTGTTGTACAAGGATACAGGTCCTTTCAAAACCCCCAACTTTTACCATTTTCCAAAAAAAAGTCTTCTGCATAAAACATTTCCACATCCAAGAAGTTCAATTCTATTTTTAGAAGTGCTAAAAATATCGTTTGGGTAAAAATAGCGTTTGGCTAAAAAAAGATTTTGGCTAAAAATGGAAGTGCTAAAAATAGAATTTCAGTTCTATTTTTAGGAATGCATGAAAGGTTGGAAGAGGACAAAATCATAAATAAATAAGAGTTGTTCCAAGTTAGAGAAGTCTGCGCCAAAAGAAGGGTGGAAAAGACAAAAAACAGATAAAACAAAAGGATAAAGTGAGGAAGAGACAAATTAATGAATAAAACAAAGGAATTTTGTCCTATGTGCCAAAGAGAAGGAGAAATAAATATAAATAAGGAGTTGCATGCTGGTTGTTGGCACCAAGGATAAGAAGGGATTTTATTGACTAAAGCAAATTGTTGCCTACTTATTTATGCGCCAAAGATAGAAGCATAGAAATTAATTAAAAAAGTTGCAGCAGTCAGGTTGTGTTGGCGCCACAAAGGAGGATGAAAGGATAAGAAAAGAATAGAATAAGAGTTGTTCCAAGTTTCAATTATCTTTAACATGACAGAGAAAAAATGAATTAAATAAACATGCGGCATACAGTCAGTTCATATATGTGGCGCCAAAGGAAGAGGTTTTTATAAAATCTAATGCATGCAACAATGGCAGGGCTGTGGCACCAAAAGGGGTTGAGGAAAATAAATAAAACAAAAATAAAAATAGCTCAGACAAGCTATTTTTAAAAGGCAGTAGTCTAATAAGACTGGTAGGATTGTAAAAATCATATCATACACATTGTGGGTTGTTTTGCTCTAGCAATCTTAGTCTTGTACTTGCACCTATGAATAAAAAGCTCCATTTTGCCCTCTCATATCGTTGTTTTTCTGATTTTTCATTGTGTTTAATAGGGTATTGTATTGCCTTGGTGTGGAAATTACTCCCTCTACCGTTGTCCTTTTCTCAAAAACCCTTGAATAAATTTTGCAAAATAGCTTAGAGTTGTGCAGGTGTATGGATCTTTGATTTCCCTATGTGCAGAAGTACATGCATGTGTTAAATTATTGGTGTATCACCCTTATTTCCCTTTTCCCGCATTCCTTCTCCCTTTTCCTTATTAAATTTTTCGTTTTTTTAGGTGATTCACAAGGGAACCAGCCCGCTCTAGAGGTTCACCTCAAACATAGGTTACCTACAACCTTGAGGTGTTCCAATTTTGTCAACAAGAGAGCGAGTACACACACCATTCTCTATCAGAGTGCAACTTCTAGATAACAGGTGATAGACCACCTACTTGACATTTTAACTGATGCGGGAGGGGGTGTTAGTGCATGCCCAAATGTAACTCCAAAGATCGAAGTTGTGTTAGAGAAAGATAAAGCCTCTGCATCTACATGAAATCTAAAATCAGCACAAAAAAGATTAGAATTCACGCAGAAATATCAAAGGTTCACCAAAAATTATGTCTTCCACATCAAACATTCCCACATCCGGTGATGCAACAAGGGGATCACAGAGTGGAACTTTAAACAACCTTTGGAAACCAGTGGAGAAACAACATGTGGACAATGCATTCACTAATTTGTTTTATTCACGTGCGATTCTATTCAATGTTGCCATAAATCCACATATTAAGAATGGAATTCAAAAAATTGCAAAGTTTGGCAAAGGATATATGCCTCCTACTTCGGAGGCTCTAAGAATAACTCTTTTTAAGAAATAAGAAAAAAAAGGTTGACCGAAAAACCAACAACAATAAGCCTCTTGGAGCGTAACAGGTTGAACCATATTGAGTGATGGATGGTCAGACATGCGTCAAAGGCCATTGATTAATGTTTTGGTGGCTTGCCCTATAGGCATAGTGTTCTTGAAAGTAGTTGATGCCATGAACCATAAGAAGACCTCTCAATATATTTTCAAATTCTTAGAGGAAGCCATTCTAGAAGTGGGTATAGAGAATGTGGTTCAAGTTGTAATTGATTGTGCTGCAAATTGTGTGAGTGCTAGGAAGTTGATTATGGAGAAGTACTTGCATATATTTTGGGGTCCTTGTGCAGCACATTGTCTTGATTTGTTGCTTCATGGCTTGGCTAAATTTCCATGGGTGCATGAAGCAATTCACAGAGGGAAAGCAATCGCAAATTTCATTAGAAACTACCGCCTCACGTTGAACATTTACAGGAAGCATGCATCCAAAGAGTTGTTGAGGCCTTGTGAAACAAGATTTGCCTCATTTTATATCACTTTGAAAACAATGGTTGAAAAAAAATCAGCACTAAGGTCAATTATTTGTTCAATTAATTGGAAAATTTTATTTTTTTATAAAGGTGCAAAAAGAAAGAATACATAGCAAATAATTCTAAACAAGATTTTTTGGGAAAGTGCAATAAAGATTTTAATAGTGTTTGAACTGATTGTTGAAGAGCTTTGTATGGCTGATGGCGATAAACCTTGTCTTGGTATGCTTTATGAAAACATGGACCGTTGCAAGGAAACCAATAAAAAAACATTCAATCATGTGGAAGCAGACTATATTGAGATATGGGAAACAATTGACTCAAGATGGAAAATGATACACACCTCCTTACATGCAGCAACTTGCTATTTGGAGCCAAATATCTTCCATATCGACAGACAAAGTGATAGTGAAATCATGTTTGAGCTTCATGAAGCCATGGTGAGGTTTGAACCAAATCCACAAGTTGCAAGTAAAGCCAAGGATCAATGTTGGGCATAACGGTTAGAAGAACAATGCTTCAAATACATCAGCCAAGTATGACATGTCACACCAAGATGTTGAAGGATACAAGTGGTGGAGTAACTTTGGAGCAGATACTTGTGAGCTACAATGCTTTGTTGATAGGGTATTGAGTCAAGGAGCAAGTTCGTTAGTGTGTGAAATTAATTGGAGTTGTTTTGACCACATTTAATCAAAGAAGTGGAACACGTTGTTGTTTGGGAGGTTGGGAGATATTGTTTATATTCGCAGCAATTTGCAGTTGTGTATGAAGAAAGCAACAAAAGACTCGTCCACTTTATCTTCACAACTCCAACCCATTTTAGAAGAAATAGCAGATACGGATGATCCTAACTTTCTTTCACAAGATGAATTCAATGGTGAATCCGATGATGATGATATTGAACCATCTCAGCCAAGTGTTCTTGATGATTTTGAGCTTATATGATGTAAAAAGCAAGGAGAAATCTGAAAGTTTGAAAACAGTCTTAGAACTTAGATGCTTTACCATCTAGATTTACTAATTGAAAACAAAAACAATCTTTAAAATTGTGATTTCACGTGTGTAACGTTCTATCTTGATCAACTTATCATGATGTATATGTTTCATTTTGGACATCTTTTTCCAATTTTTTTAAGGCTATTTAATAATATTTGTATATTTTGACATTATTGAACATTTACTATTTATTTTGAAAATAAAATAATAAAAATGCACATTTATATAATTCAAACTTATTCAGGATTTTTTTTTGGATTTTATTGGCTAACAAACTTGTTTCGAGTTTTATCCTCACCAAACATGAACACGAACACGAACCTAGTGACTTAGACCACCCCCATCTCCACTACATTCACCATCACCACCATTGCCATTGCATTCTTGGCCATCAACCGAAGATATGCCACCACCCTCTCCCTCTAGAGTGTCACTACCCCCACCACATCCTACCCCTTCCATTCTTACTTCTCCAATTCCCCCAACTAAGACCCCTACAAAATCATGGAATCCAACAGGAATATCTTACATCCCACCAATTGTGCTTGTGCAACAATCCAATCCAACTATCACACAATATTTTCTAGGGACTACTGTGGCACAACAGGGGAAACCACCCTTCCCCACTCATCCAAATCAATGAAAGTCGTCAAGAGAGGAAGAAGAGCAAACAACAAAAGAGACTACAAAGAAACAGGGGTCGAAGATGCAAGAAGTTGACAAAGAAAAGGAGGCATAAGAACAAGAAGCAAGACACAAAGAGGCCCAAGAGAAATAGGCACAAGAAAAGGCAATGTTGGACAAGGCCACGCAAGAGAAAGAGCGGAAGGAAAAAAGAGGTGCAAGAGAAAGCAGTGGGAGACAAATAAGCACGGGAAAAACAAAAGAAACAAGAACAGAAGGAGGCGCAAGAGAAATCATATGATCCAAAAGTAGTCTAATATACAAACGCCACAAGCATGCAAGACCAAGGCGCCTAAGCCACACCCTAGAGCCAAGAAATGCCATAGATGATAGAACATGAAAAGATCTTTGAGCATAAGGCCACAAGTTTGGCAACCAAGCAATTGGACTCACAAGAAGGCTTGGAAGGGGGGGAGACGCATTGCACTCATGACGGCTAGACCCACAAGTAACATCAAGGAGAAGGACAACTTTTGTGAGGCCCACCATGCACCTCTGAGCGAGCACGGCCAAGTAGACCCAACAAGCAATAGAACTCCCACTCATTGCCATGCCGGAAAAAGTGGCAATTGACATAGACAAACTTGCAGTAACGACACAAGTAGAGGGAGCAAACAAGTTTCAAGTTACACTCACTATTACTATATTGTGATTCCTTCAACAAAATAACACTTTGGAAGTCACCATGGCCAAAATGAGGAAGGTAATCAAAGAGAAGTGTCCGCAGATGGCGAAGGAAGTAATAGGTGATCATCTAATGTCAAACCAACTGCAGCTCACTTCCCTAGTTACAAAACTTGTAGAGGACTAGAGCACAACTAAAAAGGTTGGAAAGATCAAAATGCAAGTGCAAAGGAAAAAAGAAGAAGCCCGATCTGTAATTTTTCTCTTGGAGGACTATAATCAAACATGGGCAAAGGCATTGACCCAGGCAGAACAAATTGCTATATAGTGGCTAGACTAGAATGCAAACATGGGGCGATGCTCAAAGAAAAACAAGCGGATGCGCAAAAAGCAAAAATTGCACAGCCCGTCATTGATGGCAGCTCCGATGACATGAAGAAGGAAGACACACTGATATTTTCCTTGCAGCAATGCAACAACATCATGCACCAAATCAAGCAATGGGAATTGGAGATGCTTAGCAGCACAGTTGCAGGCATCCAACCAAAAAGATTCGTAGAGCAGTTTGAGCACTTGAATGAGGAGATCACAAAGAACAAAGTAATAAACTCACCACTTTATCACGTTGTGAGTGAGGAAAATCTGTTGGGCACAATGCAAATAATTGCATTACAATGTACATACTTCAGTTTCATTTGAGAACTTGGAAGTATATAAGTCTGATCTTGTAAACCAGCTCCCCTTCCTAAGAATCAAGTGGACAATCCCAGACGCATACCACCCAACGGCTTTCTGCAAACCAACTCCAAGAGCATCTTCCTCGCAGCAAAGTTCCAGCCAAGCAACTAAAACAACACCACCATCTAAGACAATGCCAGAGCAACATCCTCCACCAAAATAAGGTATAATCAGTCTACGAAATTTTGTCAATTTTTGGGCCAGCTAAAGTTTTTGAAGAACAAAGCCTCAACGACTGGGACCAAGAAGGTTGAAAACCTGTAAAGGGCAGCCTCTAGGTTACACCAACCTTTTGAAAACCTATAGAGGTCAGTAAGTCGGTATGCTAATTAGTTGGAAACTGGTAAGGGCGACTAAGTAGTGTGTGGGGGATGTAAACCAGTGAATGGCATCTCCTGCGATATTGCGACCAGAACTCTGAGATAGCACACAAAAAAAGACACAGAAATAGAACATCAAAGGATCAATGGTGCAGACGACACTTCCAGCTTTGATGTCACCTTTGTCTCGGGATGAGAAAACTATTTAAGTCCGGGAAAGTGTTTGTGGGCCATTGGGACTTGTGCCTCAAAAGTAATTGGTAATATTTTGTAATAGTTGTATGTGAAAGACTTCTGTGACATATTTTTTTTTTTGTGAAAGATCTTGTATAAAGATAAAAGAAAAGACAAGTGTATATCGGAACACTTCTTAAGAAAGAGAGCAGAAACAAAAGGTCAAGAAGATGGAGACTCGTGAAAAATTCTATATGGATCACACAAAGACAGATTAATCTTCCCCAGGCTTTTATACTTTGCTTGAAATATATGAACCCAATTCCATTTCTGTGTGTTATTTTTAAGAGCAAGTATAAGTATCTTTCTGATGGCGTGTTGTTGTCTTTATTCACAGTAATTAGAATCTATGGTTCCTTTCTGTTAAATATTTATTGCTTGCATTTTCTTGCAAGAATGTCTATTTTTTATGAGTTTTCCTACAAATAATGAGTTAAATCCCTTTAGACTAGAGCCTCAGTATGCCCTGACAAGGATTCTAAGGACCACTTCTAATACTCTTGCTAGGACATTCTTCTGGATACTCTGAAATGGATCTGAGTAGATGTTCTTCTTTTTGTATGGTTTATATAGAACATGCAATGAAAAACTTGATAGTAGTAAATCAAAACACATTCAAATGCATTATACTTGCAGAATAACACAACTTCTATTTAATGAGAAAGAATAGGGTATGGTACATAGCAATATAATGTTCACCAAGACTGAGAATGAAATTCTCGTAATTAGAAGGAGAACATTTCCTAACTGATTCGCCTAGACTGCCATGAAAATACAGATGACCAGTCAATGCTAGATACTCAAGGCATGCTACATTCATCAGGGATCCCCTTGGGGTCAAATGGCTTACAATATATAATCACAAGAAATCAGTTACAAAAGGGAACAGCTACGAAAAGGTTCATCTTCCATTATGGTTGATGGTTTGCCTTCTTTCAAGTGTGATGCTTGGACTCCCAGACGCACGGTAATCTAGCAGGTGCCCTGACATAGTGCAAGCTCAAGAAGTGCCATCTTTGGTGGCACAAAGCAACAGGACAATGCCACGTGGCTGCTGAGTTCTGAAGGTTCTGCGCGGCGCCTAAGAACTGCGAGGTATGCCGCTTGGCACTGCATGAGCGTGCAAAGGTGATGAACGACTACGCGTATGGCACGAGCTACTGCAAAGGCCGGGGTGTGGAATTCCCATAAAAGAAGAGCATAGACAGGTGCAACAGCACTCAGATCAAACACAAAGTTGATAGGCCCTCGGTAGCTTTTCGTACCTCCACTAAATAGGTCCAAGAAAGTTAACTATTAGTGCACTAACTTAATAGGTCAATATGCCAATTCCTTCTAGTTGATAGGTCTCAGAATGCTTTTCTAGCACCAATTTGATTGGCCCTTGTGTTGCAAGTTTTGAGCGTCAAGTCAATAGGCGCTTGACAGCTATAACTAGACCCCTGTTGCCAAGTTGATTGGTCCTGAGCAGTTTTACTTTCTACCTGTTGAGCTTGGGAGTTTGTGTATGCATGAAGTAGATATGAGAAGTGAGCAAGGCTTTATACTATTCATATATGTGTGAAATCGTTGTTGAGCTTGGGAGTTTGTGTATGCATGAAGTAGATATGAGAAGTGAGCAAGGCTTTATACTATTCATATATGTGTGAAATCGTTGTTGCAAATGGATGAAAGACACTAATGAAAAAGGATAGAGTCATGGACAATTTAATACGGTATAATAGCTACAACAAAGCACAGAAAATATCAGCAAACTCCTCTTCATACTCATCAACACCACTATACAGCACGATGAGCCTGAAGATAATGAGAGTACTTTCGGAGTTGACTAGATGGCAAATCCATTGGATCTTGGTGGGCAACCTATGGCACGGATTCAATCTTTGTGATTTGGTGAACATGACTCTCTTAACTCTTAGTTCCTAAGTATTAAATCTACGTTGCCAGGGTTCGTCCCCCAGTCCCCCGTACCCTGCCTGATATGTATCCAGTACGGATACGTCAGGGTAAGGGTCCTGATACGCACAGGGTACGTCCGGGTGCTTCCCGGGTACGCCACAGGTATGTCTAGACGTACCTGTGGCGTACCCGACAAGAACCCGGACGTGCGTGCGGCGAACCCAAGGTGAAATATGCCTTTTAAGGCATTAAAACAATTTTTTTTAATTTTTTGACGTAGTCAATGCAAAAAAACAATCATTTTTTAATTTAATTATTTGGGATCATCGCAATTGGCCAAGGAAAGAAGCTATTCAATTAAATTTGGACATATATCTGAGCCTCCGTACAAGTTATTTATGAGATAAAATCTCAGTTGATCTTCAATACTAATAAAAAAATTTGGAACTGCAAATTGCAAAGCTTAAAGTTTCAAAGAGCATGCTGTCCTAGAAACTATTAAGGCACAACATTGACTCCTTCCTGCATCCTTAATGAGGATTAGAAGGTGATTTTGGATAATATGAATGCAAGAAACAGCCATTGGACTGACCTCTTTAGTTATCATTGGCAGGTTAGAGTCAGCCTAATTAAATATGTCCTTTAGGAGCTCCCTATATACATCTTTTATGGCCACCATCGCAACACAAAAATTAATCTCAAAGGAAATGGATGAAACACAAAGGAATATAATATTTATATATCATAGACAAATATAAAATCTCAAGTATATTGAATGTTTTGAACATTGATCATACTATACTTTTCAAGTTTTGTATTTCTTATGGACTAAAAAATGAGTAAAATGAATATATGAATAATATATATATATATGGGCGTATCCAAGACGTATCGTACCCAAGGGTTTTTTAAAATTGACATATCCACGTATCGAACCCGTACCCCTACCCGTATCCTGGCAACATAGTATTAAATAGACTAATTACTGAATAACTTTTAGGTGAATATCTTGTTTAACGAAGAACTCATATATCTCCTATGCCCTGAAAGCTGAAGTCAAAAAGTCTGTTCTTTGCAGCGTAACTTGTGATGCAGGTATGCAGAAGACTTTTTTCAGAGGCACCGAGAGTGTTAGTAGTTTCTGAAAAGCATGGTAAAAGTGTAGATGAATATCAGCAGGAACAAGCCAAGGTGATTACAAACTACCTAAGTCTGGTCCAGCAAACAGGACATGAGTTTTGATGTTAAAACATTTTTATACTAGAACCTTAAGATGCCTAAACCATTCAAGAACCAGATTGTAATGTAAAACCAGTGGATATGACTGTGTAATAGTTTTTAGTTCCAACATTTTGGTTCTACTACTGCACCCATCATCAGGGGGAAGAAGTCTTGTGGTTGAGGCATGGCCTCTGTTCAAACTTTTTGGGATGTAATTAAGTAAGAGTTCCTGGCTGATAGTTACGATTAACTCTAATTTTGTGTAGTAATTTCCATTAATTGTGATGTCTTTTATCAATGAGCAGCATAAGCAAACAATAAATGTATAATAAGTAATATACGGTTAAAAGGCAACATTGAAATGTTAGAATACATTTTCTATTTTGCTTGTTTGCACTTATTTCCTTAAGTTTGTGTGGTGTTGGGGTTAGTGGTGTGTGGAAGCTTACACTAGTGTTATATCATCAACGTGCAATGCAACCCTGCTAAATCAACTAGACATATATGATTAATATTCCATATTGCATCAATCCAACCCACAACAGTAGAGAAAGTGTCATGACCATCAAAATCCTACCATCAGAAACCCCGTGTGAGTTAGTAGGGAATTTAATTATCTTCTAAAGTCTGAATGGTGACAATAAGTTGGAAACATTAGTGCCATCATGAGGACATTCCACTGCCATCATAACTACAAGGTCTTGTTGTTGTCATGAGATCAGGGGTTATTGTCACAAACATTTGAAGACTAATGCTAGCACCTGGCTGCCTGTCATGAATAAGCGTAAGTTCCTGGGATGTCTCCAGCTAGTTTAAGAGTAATGAATTATATTGGATTGTATTTCAATTTTATATGATCTCAATATGATGGATTATGAAAAGTTATTCTGGGAATCTTTAGGTCTATAGACCATACGGAATGTATCCATCATATGCTCAAGCTATAGAATAAAACTTCCTTCTCATCTAGCAGCGCGACTTATATTCAGAAGCCTTTCACAAATTAATACAATCACGAAAATTCCCATCTGCATCAATTTAATTGATGGATTGCTGAATGTTAAAGATGGATGTCTGTATTTTCTTCTGCTCTATTTCATATTTGCACAATGGATTCTCTTCGCGTTTGAATCATGGTACAAGTGACACTTGTTGATCTTTCAGGCTGGCCTTAGCTGAGGTGCAAAAAAGCCATCTAATTTGAGAGACTGGTCACCTATGTTGTACCCAATAGACTATAAAATCCCTTGTGCCAAACATATCTACTATAAAAATAGCTTGAACAATGTTCAGAGGATAGAATACATCACAGGGACTCCAAAGATCACCAATTCCCAAAAAAGTATTACCCTTGGACAATGGAAGAAGTGCCACCTTGAGCGTCGTCTCCAAAAAATAGCCATGCAATTGTATCAAGCACTCGATGATATCCTTGACTCTATTTTCCACAAGGATGCATCCCTTGCGGTGGGCTATGTATTACCCTAATTCCCTAGGGGACGAGGATGATAGGTCGGGATGGGAACATCCCAAGTCATCCCTTTTTATGGGTAGTAGCCAAATCATTCCTTATGTATCTATTAGTAAGTGTTAATGAGATGCTAGCCCATAGCCTGGAACCAACACTTGCATATAGCAGGAAAATGAATACTTTTGTTTTCTGGTCATTTTTGACTGGAAAGCTTCTGCTAAATCGAACTATCCAGTCCTCAAAAGAGAAAAACAAGAAAGAACACTTAAACCCCTCAAGACAACAAAAAATTGAAACCAAAAGCCACATAGAACATCCATCTAGAAGATGCTCCCAGACTGACAAGAATGGAGTTGCAAATATCAAATATGTAGTTAGTTTCAGCTACTGTGCTGCTGTGGATCCCTGACAAGCATAAACAGAGGGATAGTAACAATGGCTCCAACTGGGCACAAGCATTACTGGAGTCCATAAAGGAAAAGGATTATGCACAGGCGACTTGAACATAGCTATTGATGTACTCTTTATATATGTTGTCATTTTTATTTTAAGCATATGCTAGTGTGTTCATGCTGCACCATTTGTGGTTAGATTTTGTTTCTTACTGTTAAATAGAAACTGGAAGATGGCTACTTTATCATTTTTCTAATTTATGATTCATTTGATTATAATGAATATATATTAAACATTTTCCATCTCTAGAACAGTGTTAGATGATAGGGGCCTTGAAATATTGGCTAAGTACCAAAGGGCACGTGTGCAGGACCAGTGAGAAGAAGGGCACTGCAGGGAGAAGTGCAGGACAAAGAGGTTTAAGAAGGGTTTAGGAGAAACCAGGCGTGCGGAAGGTAGAACAAAGGTTCAAAGGACTTAGCCATATTCAGCATTCTGGAGGCACTTGAGGAAAAATGTGACCCGACTAGGCATGTTGAGTGGATAAGGTGCCAGCCTGGAACCTTGGAGGTCAAGAAAAGGATATTCCATGTAGGGAATATTCCTAGAAGACATCATTACAGAGAGTGGAGGGTTTGCAAAGGGATAAGCATTCACCATTGGAGGACCACATTGACACTTGGCATGTGATCTATTCAAGAGAGAAGGCATGGCGGTGGGTGTTGATCCTATAAAAAGAGATGCTCGGACTAAGAAAGTAGTACCAAATACATGAAGAGATGAGAGAGAAGACAGAAGAGGTAGAAGAGAATGCATAGAGAGTAAATGTTGAGTAATAGAGTGTTGTAGTAATGCTAGGGTTTAGAGCACTTAGTGCTAAGGGTTATGAAGGATGTAATAAGCCTCTGTATGGAATTAGGGTCTATAATAAGGATTAAAATGGGAGGGTATAACTAGGATCTCATCTAGGAAAGATCTGTAGGGGTTGAATCTTTTTCATTTAATATGTATGGTTTGTGATGACCTCTTTTGATTGTAATTTTTATACCAATGAATATATATAAGGGTTAGTTATGTATATCATGCTTAAGTGTGTAAACCCTTTTATTATATGACTATCATGGTTCAGATCTGATTTATTATGCTTATTACATTATTATTTTTTCTGTAATGCATTAATGTGTGGATCTGTAAGATGTTCCTTCCACCTTATTAACTAAGTGAATGTACTTCTCATTCTACAAATCATCCTCCATCAATGGAAAAACCTTCTCACAATGCTCACATAAAGGAGGGGCTCGGTGCCCGCGCATGCCTCGGTTGAGCGCCCAGTGCCCACTGGGTGATAGGCCGGCACGCTTGGGGTTAGAAAGTTATATTGAGGACATATAAAAATGACTACATCTTGGTTCTGTTGTCGGGACCTCTTTTCGAATTTGTTGTGAGAATGATGTGTGATGATAGAGTGCTTGACCTTGGACAGTGTCGAAGCATGGTTTAAGAGCATGGAGGATGAGTTTTCTCAGAGATTTAGTACTGGACCTGAGTTTGATGCACGTAAATGGGTAGAAGAACATCTGTATCATGAGCTATATGAGACCTTCTTTTGTTGCTTTCCAGTGGAGTTGTATGAATGGCTTTCGGCGTATGCATCTAGATCAAGCTGGTACTATAGATCTCATGTGTGGACCCAAGATGAGTATCAGAGGCTGCAGGATGTTGATCTGACTTGGACATGTGTTGTTGATCATTGGTGGAGAAGAGTGTTGACCAGTTATACCCTGGAATATGTTATTTCTATGTATTCTTGTCTGGAGGTTGCTGAGTTTGAGTTCTTAAGGGAGCCTAGAGGATCATTTTTACATGTTATCCCCTTAGCTATAAAGATCTTGATCATTACACTGAGTTTGGAAGCATTTCCTATGGCCTTCTAAGATTCTTCTGAGCACTGGGTGAGGAAGCTAGGGTGGAGGAAGATGGCGGACCTTACGGCTGAAAAGGAGAGGGAAGAGAGATGACTCAAGTATAATGAAGCTCGTGAAAGGGAGTTAGTTAGACAATGTGAAGTTGCAGGAGTGATGGATTTATGGAGGTAGATGTTACGGGAAGGAATTGAGGTTCATGCAGAGGATGTGGAGCCTGAGCAGTCTATGCTACCCCATCTTGGCAAGCGCAGGAGAGAGACCCCTTCAGCTTCTGATGAGAGTTCATCACTTGGAGAAAGGAGAGCCATCGGCATGCATCTGAATCCACCTGGTGACCAACCCCTGGCGCTTAGTTTTCCAAATCAAGAGATAAGTATTGCTAACCCAGTTGGTATTGGTGGAAGTGACCGATCTGCACCTAGGAGGTATAACTTTTCATTTGGCACATCTATGGTTGCACAATCATTTCCTGTGTTTGGAGGTATATTGTCTGGAGTGACATTTGGGAAAAGTATGGGTACACAAAGCTTGGGTATCACGTCTGGAAGCGGTGCGGGACACACATCTGGTAGTGGTGAAATATCACAAACTATTGGTGTGTAGTTCATCATGACAGTGGGAACACTAGGCGCAACCACTTCAGGGCCTTTACCAGCTACGAGAGGTGGATCTGGTGGAATAGGAGCTAGTGGACCTGGTGGACCTAGAGGATCTGGTGGATCAGGAGGAATAGGTACCGGTGGATCTAGTGGATCTGGTGGTGGAGGCAACACCAGAGGGAATCAAGGTTCTAGATCAGGTGGACAAGGGCCTCAACCACCTCAGCAAGTATTCTTCAAAATGTCTTTGCATCTACCAGACTACAAAGGTGTTGAGGATGTTGCAGAGCATGTACACAAGTGTGAGTTGCTATGGTGTGTGAAGGGGATCACTACCTCGGAACGGAAGGCAAGTCAGTTTGCAATGACGTTATAAGAATGCGTGCATAGTTGGTACCAGAAGTATGACCCCCATCAGACAGTGGTAGATTACACCACGCTGTGGAATGCCTTCTTAGCTGAATTTCATATCCCTGAGTTTGAACAGAAGAGCATTAGCATGTTGAAGGAGATTCAACAAGGTATGGCAGAGAGTGTGTGGGAATATGATGCACATTTTAAGACTCTCTTATCAAAATTTTCTTATGATATTCATCCTTCTCAGCATGCTCAATGGTTTGTTGGAGGGTTGATAACACCTTTTAGGAGAGCACTTTCACACAAGACTTTCACAGACCCACGCGAGGCCTTGGAGGCTGCCCTGTGTGCTGAGGCTGTTGGAAGCATGGATACCAGTGTTAGCCCTTTTCTTGAAGCTCAAATTATTGCCATGGCAAAACAGTTGGAGAAGCTATCTGTGAACTTGGTGCATGAGACTCGCAGTGGCCTATGGTGCACAGATTGTGAGGTAGAGGGGCATACAAAGGATAGTTTCCCTCAGAGATTGGTACGTGCCATGACAGTGGACTGTGAGATTTTCCATGGAGATCATGATGCAAGTAGGTGTCCACTACTACAGCATGTGATCCATAAGAATGTGTCTTGCTATTGCAAGATTTTCACCTCTACTACTCATGACACCAAGGATTGTAGATTGATTGACCAGATACATGATGCCATTGATATTGGTGTGTGCCAAACCAGCCTCACAAATAATTCCAAGGATGATGGTCATCACTATGAAGGGCACGCAGATGGAGGGGCATGTGGAAGAGGTTTCAGAGGAGGATTTCATGGTCATGGCAACCGCAGAGGAGGAAGAAGTGAGTTCCCGCATGGAACTTGTTACAACTGTGGATCTACGGAGCACTATAAGCGTGAATGCCCTGATCTGTTGCAATGCTCTTGGTGTGGAAAGAAGCACAAGTATGAGGAGTGCCCAGAGCTATTTGAACATATGAGCCAACAACACTGGAAGGACAAAGGCACCAGAATGGTAAGCATAAAGAAGGCCGACTCACAATGGATGCCAAGGGTGGTGCGTGAGTCAGAACTAGAGCCTGTACTGGTGTGACGATGTGAGCTGAAGCTGCACATGCCAGGGAGACACCAAGGTAGAAGCCACTGGTTACAAGAGAAGAGGTGGTGTATGGTAAGTATCTAGACCCTACTCATCAGAAAGAGGTGTATCAAGAGACCATGGATGTAATTCGAAGCCTACAAGGAGAAATCCAGTGCCTAAAGGAGCAGTCAAGGTAGTTAGAACAAAGGAAGAGTGTTGAGGCTCCGCAGAAGGATCTGGATGAGGTCAGGGAAGTATGCAAAATGTTGAGGCAAGAGAATATCATTCCTTTGCTAGGGGAATGGTTACGGGAAAAAGTACCACGCGCCGGAGCAGAGCGCGAGAGGCAGGTTCTACATGCTAACCTTCCTCCCCACAGCCTTGACTATGATAAGGAGATTACCTTGAATGCAGTTGTGGATGGGTGGCTCCTAAGCAATATTCTGATTGACATGGGTGTGGAAGTCAATGTTCTCACCCTAGATGCCTTGAACCAAATGGGAAGGCCCCCATTACAGCCATCTTCAAATGTGTTGTATATGGCTAACAAGACAAAGGCAATGCCCATTGGTGTCTTGAAGGATGTTGCTATCACTATCCAAGGGGAAAATTCACTGGGGATTTTGAAGTCTTGGTGCTAGCTGAGGTGGACAACTTTCCAGCATTACTTGGGCACCCCTGGTGTTATAAGAACAATGTTGACCTATGGTTCAATAAAGGGTACATAAGTTTTGAGAACAAGGAAGAATGGGTAATCATCCCCTTGACCGATGGGAAGTCAACACCCTATACTGAGCCCTTGGGTGAAGAAGTTCTTGACAGGATCTATGTGTGCTCTATCAGGGACCCTGAGGTGATTAATCCTACGGAAGGAGTTATTCAGTTTGAAGATGCTCAATCTATGAGTGATACCACTAGTGTAGCATGTGACAATTGGGTGCATGGGACTTATGAGTTAATTGGGTGAAAATTAAGAGGATCTGTTACAAGAGTAACAAAGGCATGTTCAGTCAAGTGCCTGGGAGGAAAGAAGTTTCCAAGTTACTCTGGAGGGGCCAACCCTGATGTTTTCTTATGAGAGATGGAGACCCAGTGGAAAAGTGAGATCGAAAGAAGAAGGATGCTCAGCTATAACTTGCTCGGGACCACAACACGTTGGTGGGTGACACATCGTGATAGCCTTCTAGAGTGGCGTGAAGTAAGAATCATGTTCTCTATTAGGTTTTCCCGAAGCAATGCACCCACTATCATACAAGACTATCATGGGAAGGAACCCACCTCGTTTCACATCCAATCATGTGAGAAGGCCTGGATGGAAGGCATGGAAGCATTGCCACCTTCTCTATGGGTGCATAAGTTGTACTCCACTTTACAAGGTTGTGCGTGTGCATGGTACATTCACTCAGAGATGTACCGTCAGATAGGAAATTGGCAGGAGTTGACGGCTGACCTCCTTCAAGCTTTTGAATATCAGAGCACCAAGCCATCAGTGGATAAGGCGTTGTTGGTTGTTAAGCGCCTAACGATGGGAGACAGTGTCATGGCAGAAGATAGAATACTAGAGTTATTGGGTGAACCTGGGTTGGAAACGCACTTTGATGAGGAAGAATCAGAAGTGACACAGCTTGAGCGGGCATGCATGGAGAAAGAAAGAAGGGAAAGATGGTCTATGTGATAGATGGTGAAGAGATGGAAAATTTGGATGTTAACCATACTGAAGGTATGTGCAAAGTTATGGATAGTGTTGATGAGCAAGTGTGTGCCTACCATGAACCCCTCAAAACAAAGAAGGTTAACATTGGCTCAGAAACGGAACCTAAGGAGGCTACTATTGGGGACTATTGGTCAGAAAAGGAGGTTTTGAAGATCATTGATCTATTGCATGAGTTTCAGGACTTATTTCCATGTGGGTACCATGAGCTTAAAGGCATCCACCACTCCTTGGGGGAAATGAAAATCAAGTTAAAGGAGGGTGTGTGCCCAATTTGGAAGAGACCTTACCGAATGAATCCAAATTTGTGCGTCTGGGTCAAGGAGGAGATAGACAAGATGATCACATCAGGCATCATTGAAGTTGTGGAGGAATCAGAATGGATAAGCCCCATGGTCATCAACATTAAAAAGGATGGAAGGATAAGGATCTGTGTTGACTACAGGGACTTAAATGTTTTATGTGTAATTGATCCTTTTCCAACCCCTTTTACTGAGGAAATCCTGGAAGGAGTAGCTGGGCGTGAGATCTATTCCTTCACAGATGGATTCTCAGGATATCATCAAGTTAGAATTGCAAAGGAAGACCAAGAAAAGACAACTTTCACCACTGAATGGGGAATTTTTGCCTACACGGTCATGCCTTTTGGACTAAAGAATGTGCCTGTTGTGTTTTCACGCATAGTGGTCCAGGCATTTCAGGATTTTATCCATAAGTTCCTTCAGGTCTACCTTGATGACTGGATAGTGTATGGACTAGTGAAAGACCATTGTGACAATTTTTGGTTGATGTTTGAAAGATGCTGGCAGTTGCGCATATCCCTCCACATCAAAAAATGTCTTTTCGCTACTCCATTTGGAACCCTGTTGGGGCACATCATATGTAAGGAAGGCTTGTTGGTGGATCCCACCAAAGTTTTCGTTATTGTGGGATTGGGGGAGCCTACCAGCCAGAGCGCAGTGTGTGGATTCCTTGGGCATACGGGGTACTACTAGAAATTTATTAAGGGGTATGCCAAGATCACCGCACCATTGGAGAAGTTACTAAAACACAAAAGTGCATTTCACTAGGGAGAGGCACAGCAGACAGTGTTTGATACATTGAAGAATAGGCTTATCACTGCGCCCATATTATGCTTTCCCTCTTGGGATAAGCCATTCCATGTACATGTTGATGCTTCAGGGATGGTGATTGGGGTAGTCTTAGCACAACCTAGAGAAGGGATTGTTGACCACCCCTTGTGTTTTGCTAGCAGGAAGTTGACACCAGTAGAACAGAACTATACTACTACTGAGCACGAAGCACTATCAATGATCTACGTGTTACACAAATTCAGGAAATATCTGTTGGCAACACCCTTCATATTCTACACGGACCACATGGCATTGAAGTACTTGGTGAACAAGCCCATTTTACAAGGGTGCATATGTCGGTGGGTCTTGTTGTTTCAAGAGTTTGAGTTTACAGTTGTTGTGAAACTAGGAAAGAGTAACTCAAGGCCTGACCATTTGTCAAGGATTGACTCAGGGGAGGACGCATAGAGCATTGAGGATACAATGCCAGATGCGTAACTATTTAGGTTGTGGAGTGTGCCCTCTAATTTGGAAGATATTGATGTGTTTCTCAAAACAGGTGTGGCATCTGAGGGAATGAATACTCTGAAAAGGAAGCAGTTAGCTATACATCGCGCCCTACATGTTAATTAGTGGAGACTTATAAAAACTAGGCCACGATGAGGTTTTGCGTCAGTGTGTGTTGGAACATGAGCATGTTGCAATCATGGAGGAAGCACACAGTGGGATTGCAGGAGGACACTATGCAGGGAATGCCACCACGTGAAAGATTCTACTGGTAGGGATTTGGTGGGAAAGCATCTACCAGGATTGCATTGAGTTTTGCAAGGCCTGTGACCATTTCCAACACCTTGGAAAACCAGGAAGAAGGGATGAGATGCCCTTGAGGCTGATAGCTAGTGCAGAACCATTTGAGAAGTGGGCCATTGATTTTGTAGGACCAATTTCACCTGTCGCGTGAAGGACTGGTTCATGCTATATCATCACTTGCACTGACTACTTAACAAGATGGGCAGAGGCAGCGCCTACAAAGGACTGCACAACAACAACTAGGTTTTTGTGGGAAAATATAATCAGCAGATATGGATGTCCGCTGAGTTTAACAAGTGATAGGGGTACCCATTTCTTGAATGAGACAGTCAGAATCTTGTTGGCAGAATTCATGGTAGCCCACCACAAGACTACCCCATATCACCCACAAGCTAATGGAACTGTTGAGGCATTTAACAAAATTCTGAGTCACACGCTGACAAAAATTTGTGATGTGGGAAGACAGGATTGGGATGACAAAGTCTCAGTTGTACTATGGGCATATAGGACTACCTACAAGAAATTGAACAAGGCCACACCATTCCAATTGGTGTTTGGCACGGAAGTTGTGTTACCAGTAGAATTCATGCTACCATCCCTATGTATTTGTGCGCAGGAGGATTAGCTGATGAACAAGCACTACAGGAGCACATGGAGAAGTTAATGCAGTTGGATGAAAGGTGATCACTTGCTAGGTGGAGTCAGAAGACTGAAAAGGTGTGACAAAAAGCATGGCATGATCACCATATTAAAAACAAACAATTCGAGGTTGGGCAGATGGTCTTGCTTTATGACTCCAAATTTTTGTGCCATCCTGGGAAACTAAAATTCCATTGGTTAGGGCCATATATCATCTCATACATCCTTGATTCAGGTGCATGCCAGTTACAAGCACTGGATGGGACAAGAGATTACCAGGCCATTTCAATGGGAGTAGGCTGAAGTCCTACTATAAATAAGGCTTATGTGTAATTATAAATAAGGTAGTATTTCCATTTAGCCTAGGATTTCCTTTAATGCATTTTCCTTTTTGTGTGTTTCCCCTTCTCGTTGTTTGTTCCCTTTCTTTTTGTTGTTGTGTGCACATTGTGCACTGGTAGCCACTTATTATTTTCAAAAAAATTCTATGCGCAGAGGACCATGCATCCATTTTTGTGTGGGGTGGAGTAATGTGACAAGTAATGGAAGCTGGTAGTGGAAGCTATGTTTCGATGGCCCGGATTGAAGAATCAAAAGTGTGTAGTTTGGAAGAATGCGCATAGAAAAGGTGGACATAAGGAGTTTGGTGTCAGAAGAGCTTTACAAAGACCACGTACAAGTATGAGAAGCACAGGAACAACATGAGGTAGGTGATGTCAAAAATCAGGGTAAGGATAGAAGAAGTGCCTTCGGCACTGTGAGAGTGCACACGAAAGGATCTTCGGTCAGTAAGGATTTTTGCGTGCCAGAAGGTTGTAGAAGTTTTTGTGCAGGATTGGGTGTGGGGGTAAAAGTGTTGAAGGTTGGCTTAAGAGGAAAAATTTTCCTTTATTGTAAAGGTACGATGGTAGGTGGCATTGCATTTATTGTGGAAAAGAAGCAAAAACTATAAGTAAGAGGTCGGGCTACATTATTGTTACATTGCATTTGTGATATCGAAGAGCTCTTGCAAACTAGGGCATCCTTGAGAGAATTTTTTCTAAAGAAGGTTGTGAAGATCTGAGTGCATAGTGAGTTTGGTTAACAAACCAGGGTGGAAAAATAGTACACGAGCATGAGGGAAAGGGTTGTTGGATTTTTCAAAACCCACAAGTGAATACACCGTCTTGTGGAAGGAAGGGTTTTTCTAGGTTAGGGTTCCAAAGCTAGGGCACATGATTGAAGGGATTTTAATGTAAGAGTAGAGCCACAAATTTAAGTAGAGCCAAGATCAGAGGGAAGAAAGAGTTTTTAAAAATAAGCCGACAAGAGAAATGGCACCAAGGAAATTAACCACTGTTTCACCAAAGAAGGGGAAAGGGCAAAGGGAAACAAGTTGTTTCCACTAGTTTCAACGAGGATTGGTACGCGGAAATGCAATACCCATATGGTGTATTGTTGGGAAAAGAATGGTTGTCTCATGTGAGAAATATGGTTGTAAGTGACTACAACCATCGAACAAGCACCATAGAGAAATAAATGGCATTGGAAATGGTTAGACCTACAGACAAGAGGACACCAGATGGAATGCCCATCTATGATGATGAAGTAAAGGTGAAGATGGAGAAGGTCAGGTTATTGCAACTCTATGAGTTGCCCTATTTTGGAAAACCTGAGTGGTTGTACCAATGGCTAATGTCGCATGCATGAAGACCATTTCTACTTCGCAGGATGAAGGATGAGGATAACTCCCCAACTAATCTCCAAATTTACTGGTCTTACCTGTGAGGGAGATTCATTTGATGATGACTTGGATGACAAGGAGGCCATAAAGAAAACTGTGGAGGCCTATGACTATAAGAAGGGGTCATGGTACTTCAACATATCAGCAATTTCTGACCCTGTGATGAGGATGGCCACGTGCTTAGTATCCAAGCTAAATGGATAGGAGAGGTGGACACAGGTCAACAAGTCCTATTAAATTTTTGCTGAAAGATCTCAAAAGGAACCATCTACAACCTCTCAGCGTTCATAGTAGAGGAGATCATCAGTGCATGTGTGACATGGGGAGAAAATCATGTTTGGGAATGTCCTCCTTACCATCATGTTTTCAGAGATTGGAGTGCCCGATGGGCCAAAAAAATTGTATGGGAGTACCCAGATGAGAACCCCTTCCCTGCCAAGAGATTTGAGAAGTACACTTGTGAAACCATGATGGCCGCCCACAAGGCGCGCCTGGAGAAATGGTATAAGCAAATGTGTGACGCGTTCGGGGCAGAGTGGAGAATACCCAAGCAATTGCTAGCTCTAGTGCAAGGAGAACCAGCATTTTGTATTGGCAGGTTCACTTTGGCATGACAACACCAAGATTCCATGGTGCAAATTACCTTTCTCCTTCATTACACAATACTTCCAAGCTAGGGTCAACTACTTCAAGGAGGCAAAAAGGACTTGAGGTTCGATCTCAGCACGGTGGACCAGGACTACCGCGAGCTGCGCAGGACTCTGATATACCCAAAGAAGCACGCCTATGTGGAGAAGTATGTCTCCCATGACGTACACATGATGAAGCCAGTAACATGGTGATAGGCCGGCGCGCTTGGGGTTAGAAAGTTATATTGAGGGTAGATAAAAATGACTACAACAAATACCAAAAAAAACCAAAAAATAGGTTGTTTGACACAGTAATACATGAAGTATAGAAAAAGGACTTCCTGAGCAAGAAGAAGGGAATCTGTGGAAAAAGCCCACTTGTCTCTCAAAGAAAGGGTGAACATCTAGAGTCAGAAACATTGGCAGGGGTAGAGAATGCATCCAGAACTGGCATCATGGGTCTCTTAGGAATTGCTGCCATGAATGGCAGAAGGAGATACTTTCCTATGAGGTGTTTCTCTTATCCTCCCTCCTTACATTCCAAAATAGCTAAAAACTTGGATAACCTAAAGTATTACAATTTTAAATGAAGTTGAACACATTTAGTTACAGATGGGATTCTATATCAAATGTTCATAAATTTACAATTTTAAATGATTCCCCAAATGTCTACAAGTATGAATTCTATTGTTTCCTCAAAGACTGGTCCATTATATATTTCTTATTTTTTGAATGAAAAGATTTGACAACTATTCTTCCCAAAAAAAAAATGATCCTGTACATATTTATTCGTTAAGAAATTAATTGCATATTTCTGGCATGGGAATACAAATGTGCCGTGTAGGCTATGTATGAGTGAATTATAGAGGAATAAAAATATGCTATGCAGCTCACCATTCCAGTTAAATCTTATTTCAAAATGTCGAGTGCAGGAATTCAATGAGTTTTAGAACACCACTATTCGTAATAGCGACAGGCTTCCAGAAAGACCTGTGATAACAATTTCGAAACCATCCACGCTTCGGATAGTAATTATGTTGATTATAGAGCTCCTTGTATAGATAGTTCTATATTATCTAAACAAGATGAAGAGCAGGACCAACCGAACACTAGAGTATTCATTTATTTATTTAGAGAATTGATTCAGCAGAAGCCTTAAAGTTCTGAATGCTATTAACACTTAATGAAAACGTGGTTATTGGTTTAGAAATCCGGATGGATTATCTAGATTTTACATTAATTTAGATGTTTGAAGTTGTCTGGTATGGTGCACCGTTCTGTTTACAGCTAATTTCGAACGTTTTGGCTTTCAGAAATCCAATTTGAAAGGCGTATTACAAAACCTAACATTAACGGGTGCTTCGAAAAATCAAATCCCGAATGGGAAGAGAAAGAAGATACCTTGGAGAGCATGATAGGCTGTGCTTTCTTCCCCGCAGATCCGCCCTCTGATATGGCAAATCCTGCTGAAACTAATATTTTTTTTGTTGTGTTTTGCTGGATGCGGTGGACTAGGCATGGTGTTTATTTGTTGTGGTGTGAAAGCGCACTTAGTGTTGTATATTGGTTGCTTGAGATTTGACGGTGCAATGGTCATTGTTGCACTAAAACAATAAGCGAAACATGTTTTGGACATGTAGTTAGAAAATGGATGAGTGCAGGGCATGTTGGGCCCCTGTTTGTAGTCAATTGAAATAGAGGTATAGAAGTTCATTAGCTATTTGAAAATAAGTATAAATCGAAAAAAAACCATATTTAAATTTTGTCGAAGAACTAATCAATTAACGCAGATGACACGCGCATTAGCTGTTTGGTTGTTTGAAAAGTGCATAGATATGTAATCACCACAACAAATCTACCATGATCCAATATATTGAAGTAACAGTTAATCAGTTTACATGGATTGGAACTATCATAAAATTATTAATTTAACCGAAGGCACCAAAATTTGTCAGACTATAGTTGCATAAAGGCAGCCGAGGCAAACCAATTATGAAGGAAAATTTAGTGGCCAATTAAATTTTTAAATCTGATGTCTAGATTTTTTGTTAATTTTTGTTAAATTTAGTGGATACAGGGTATGACGTGTGGAACAAAGTAAGATTGTTTTTCTTGCTAATGTTACATGGTAACATAGCAACAAAGTAAATTTAGCATAATTTTATTTTTCTTGCTTATAAATTGCAAATATGTTGACAGATTTCCATAAATCGATAAACAATTATAAAAATGGGAAGAGGTTACATAAATAATTTTGAAAATGCCAATGAAATTTTTTTGATTGCGTCGAGGTGAATATTGATATGGGGCTAATGAAAGGCAACATGTCATAGTCTATGGAGAATGTCAATTCTTTAAAGTGACATGTGGCATGCAACGACCTGCATTGAAAATGCATTTGTTGTGGAAGACATTGTTGAAGTCGTAAAACAAATGGTGTTGGTGCACTGTGACTGTTGTGAAATGCAAAACAGGTAGAACATTTTGGAAGCATTGTGGATTATGTTGCAAGCGTCTATGGTGTGTATGCACTTGTTAGCTTTTTCTATGATGTTGGATTTACTAGCAACAAAGAATAATAATGTCTACAAATTTTAGGATGTTGTAAGCATTAAGTTGAAAATAGTTTTGAAATTACATGCAATTTTAAACTGGCAAATATATGCAATGTAAGGAGTTGTATGTATATACTCAGTGCAGTGAATTTGCTATAAGATCTATTTGCAATATAATAGGTAGAAAAAAACTTCCTCTCTCTATTTTCGTAGCACAAACACAGCTGTAACCAGGCCAAGATTTTCAATTATAAGATTGGACATAAAACCTTAAATCCAGAAAAAGTAGATAGAACTTGAAATGTGTACATTTTATGTTATGATGCTTGTACAATGATAGGTCACGTATACCATGTCAATTTAAGAAATTTGATATTAATATCATCCATTCCGCTATTTGCATGAAAATATATCTTTAAGAAAAGTAATGCATGAAATCACAAAGCTGGGAGTTGCCCATTACAGTCAAATTGTAATCATGGAACAAATATTCATGTCTTGTATATTGATAGCCATAATAATAAAAATATCAAAGCAAAGACCAGGGAATTGGAACAGAATCAAGTTTCCTTGGGTGTAGAACATTTTTTTTATGTTATATTGCAAAATGTAGTGGTAGAACCTTGCTATCCAGAAGAAAAAAATTTTGTGATGCATTTTGTCAAACAATTCATGTACCTTCTATTTGCTTCAACATTTTGCATATATATCTACGAATTCATTTTCAATTACAACCAAATTTCAATTATGTTTTAATGGATGTTCAATATATTAGAAACAAAACGAGTTTTTCATCAACATTTAGAAAATTACCAGTCGAATTGAGACAATTACCAATATTATCAGATAAACATTAAACTGCAGTGAGTGAAAATAAAAGTTACTCACATCAGACGAAATTATGGAATCGAACACTGCAAGAAAGAGGTTTTCTGAAGCAGGTTTACAGAATGTGGAAGACTTTACAAGGACACATCATAGGGGAATACAGGCATAAGAATAGCACAATGAAGGGAGTATAAAATCATACGTAAATATTGGATTATCAATGTCATTTGGTATGTAGCATAGTTGGCAGGATCCTGACTTTGCTGAAGGTATAGAAGTGAGCTATATGAGCACATGCATTTTCCAATTTTTCACTTATTATTTCATTAGATATGTGCCTAGACTAAATATGTGGAAAGGATAAAACCCTTTTTCTTTCAAAAACCAAAATATAATATTGCATAACAAATACAGAGGAAAAAAACTAAATAGGAAGACTTACTAGCAAGCATTGCATTTTTGTGCATAGAGAACTTGTGATTGACATTACTGCATTATTAAAAAGCAGACATGGCATTTTTGTAGTGTGACATATTGTAAAGCTAAATACATGTAGTGAAAAAGACTGTTGCAATTCAGGTAGAGAAAAGTAGAGAATAATAATCATGAGTATTTTATTCGGATTATGTTTTCATTGTATTAGAAGTAGTCTGAGAATAACATAATTACAAAAGTGCTGGAAGGAAAGCAAGGCAAAAACTTTGTAGCAGCTGGCATGTTGTGAAGCAGTGATGTATGTAGCCATAGCGAATATTGTGTAATCTTGTCAAAAACATAGGAGTATAATGATGGACTGTTCCTGGTCATACGGGGAGGCAGTAATGAAATTTCTTCGTCTAGGTGCATGGGGTGCAAAATCGTTCTAGGAATCTGAAAGAGCATCACGGAATGTTAGACAGAAAACAAGGAGTTAAACTCAAATGTAATGAATAGGACTGGGAAATGGAGATGCTCACCAGAGAAGGGAGAAAGCTAGGTTTCTTTGATTGTGGAAATTGAGTTGTCAACCATCAAAGTGAATGTACCCTTGATTTGGAATTGACGGAGAAGAAATACAGGCTTAGAGATGTCCTCTTGATATTCTTCATATTTTGTTTGAGAAAGCTGAGGGAAGACTTTTCCCAGTAATGGCTCTCGCAGTGTGCAGTGAAGGGAGTCATCTCTTGTTTGCAAAGTGCAGTGGAGCAAATGCTTGTACTTGTATGGTTTTGATGTATTGCAAGTTGGGCAAAGTGAAATTTGTTTCAGTTCAGCTGGATCCGGTTCCATGAGATGGTCACAGTCTACACAAAAGGCTTGGAAAGGAGAAAGGTAGATGTTCTTTGCACGAAGTACGCCAGTGATCTGCACAAGGGAGATGAAGTTGTTAGAGGGATATATTCTTAATAGCCCACATTTGATGGGCGAGAAAATGTTGAAGTGAGATAGCTGAAAAATGCAAAATTGCGAGACACTTGCCTCTATGTTTGTGTTTATGAGAGATTGTAAAAATGTTTTTGTAGGTTCATCATTTAGAGGGTCGATGAAGGATGAATGGCCTACATGCACAACACGTGAACCCTTTGTTCCTTGTCTGATGAAGTTTTTGAAAAGCAATAGTGGCATGTTCCCCGCTACAATATTGTCTCTTATTGTGTGACATAGTGAAACATGGAAGTTTCCCAAATGTACCTGAAAGGTGAAAGCAACATGTTTGGTTAAAAGTAAAGGCAATAATATGTTGCAATGTATATCTAAATGAAATAAGGGAAAGTGTTGATACTGTTGCTTTTGCATTGTCAGTGTCGGAGTCTTTAACATAGAGGGTGAAAAGGTCGTTGGTGTGATGGATTCCTGTTACAATTGCTGCAAATGACCCAATGGAGAATGTTGCATTTGATTCAACAAGCTCTTGTATAGTCATGTCCGGTGTCAATTTTTGATATTCGCAAACTGTTGGTATGTTTTCCATAGTGGTTGTTGCAATTGCAGACAGAGAGCAGCTTGCATCCCCTCGTTCATACTTTGTTTTTTCTTTGACAGTGAAACCAGTAACACGCAAACCGCTGCCAGCAACCACAGTAGATGCAAATTTGTTGACGAAGGTGTTGCTCATGTTCAAAGTAATGGTCATTTGACCTTTCTTGTCAACTAAATCAGCATGTAGGATTTCAGCTTTTGAAGGGGAAATGTTGTTTGCATGCGCTGGTCCGTAGATGACCAAGATATCACCCTCAAAGACTGTTGCAAGTTTTCCTGCACAAATGTCGAGTATTGACGATGGCTGTTGTGTTCCTAGTTTTGGGCTGCAATTTGAAGGATATTAGGATGCTTTCATTGAAAGGTTGAGCAAAATATTAAATGAATGATGACAAGAAATTGTAGAAATGTTAGAAAGAGATTACCATTTAGAGGGTTCTTGGAAATGGTCACTGCTGCCAATGCCCTTGTTCTTGGGTGGTTGTTCCATGTTTTCCTTACTGTAACTATCTGTAAAGCATTGAAATATGTAGATGCTTGTTATAGAGTGTGAAATGAAAAGGAAAGAAAAGAGTCAACAAATTAGGTGTTAGTTTTGGTGAATCAATATAATGAGATATGTGCACTTACAATTGTGCAACGTTGTTGTAGGTGTTTTTGAGAAGGGAAAACAATGATGGATGATCAGTCCAATATGCAAATCTTTCAAATGTATTGCAGCTTGCTTGTGTAGCATTTGACCATATATGGTCGATGATGTTTTTGGTGAAGACACTTGGTTGTTCAATGTGGAAAGTGAAATTGTTTTTTTGCATAAATGTTGAAAGCAACATTTGTTTTCTGTTTTGCTTGTGCATGTCGACGTTAAAATCTCCAAAAATGTAGCTGGGGATTGTCAGATCAATGGATCGGAAGACATTTTCAAGAACAATGAAGATGTTTTCAAGATTTTCATTTGGCGCAGTGTAGACATTTACAATCGTTATGCATTGTCCTTGTAATAATATGTTTGCGACTAGGGACTCTACGTTTGTGCTTTGAAAGTGATTTTTTTGTAGGAAAGGTGTATTGTTTGCAATGAAAATTGCAAGACCATGTACATGGTGTGCAGAAAAGCATTGGTATCTGTCAAGATAGTCAACTGTAATGGGGCTAGGCATGTGAGTTTCTTGTAAACAGAGAATGTGAGATTGCATTAATTCATGGTCGTGGAGAATGGCTTCTCTGTAAGCTTGGAGACTTTGGGTATTAAGTGAAGTAACTATAATATGGGAAGAAATATCAGCTATGGACAAACCTTATTCAATGCTCCATTTAGCTTCGTTTCGGAGGCGTGCCATTTCTATACTAATAGTTTGTTTGACGTTGAATTTTTTTTCGTAAGCGGGGATAGCAAGTAAAGATTGGAAATGGTTTTGACTCGTGACAGAGCTGTATATGCTAAGCCATGTGATGATACGCCAAGAGGGATGAAGGCAAGACATTCGAGGGTGAGGCCTTGTGCTCTGTGTATTGTGTGTGCACAACAAAGCTACACAGGGAATTTTTTTCGTAATGTAGTTGGTCTCTTGTACGATGTTCTACGCAAGGGTCTAGCTACACGAAGAATAGGAACCCAATCAAGTTCTATTTTGGCTATTGACAACTGTGGGTGTTTAGATCTTTGTTGTTTTCCAATACAGGGGTCATTGAATTTTATCCATATGGCATCAAAGTCATTTGTCGTTGTGTATGCTTTGAAAATGCCATCAGAACCATTAACCAGTCTGTCTTGTATGTCATAGTTCCCGGTGAAAACTTCTATTAGCATGTTAAGTTTGAGCTCTATATGTTGTGGCAATTCTATAGTTTTAGAGTAGGCTTCCATTTGTTCAATTGACGTGTCTTGTTCATCGATAGAGGCTATAACAATTTTGTCGCCAGGAGCAAGAGCAAGCATTTTGTTATTGTGTCGAAGAACATCTGTGTTTTTGTAGAATAGGAATGGGAATGTTGGATCAATTGGTACTGGCCGAATACATGTATCGTTGAGGTATGCAAGATCAGCAACTGAATGTTGTCCAATGTGAATTCTATTTAGGACAGAGACAAAGGTAACATCTTTTTGACACATTGTTTTAGTCAACTCGAATATTTTCACATGTGTATTTCAAAAGTCATAGCCAATCAATTCTCTAGAAATTTTGGGGTTGTTGAATACAAGACATTCATTGAACTGGTTGTGCTTGGTAGAAGTCTCTGTAGAAGATCATGTCAATTCCTCCAAAGCAAGTTGTCAGCATGTGTTTTATTTAACGAAGTCGTTGGTATGTGAAGTATAGAAGTTGACCTCCAACCAAGGAAATCTCGTCTATTAGAGCAAGTTGTAATTGTTCGTAGTGCTTTGCCAAGGAATCCAATTGTTCATTGTTCAATGGGCGTAGTTCAGATCGATTGAAAGGCAAGAGGAAAGCGGAATGGAGTGTTATTCCACCAGCATTTTAAGCAGCTTTTCCCATGAATTCCAAGATCAAGCCTTTGATTTTCAAGGGGTCGTTCTGCATGGATGTGTCATAAATACTAGCCAATGTTTCAAATATCAATTTTGCAACAAACGTTTTTCTCGTGCTGGCGCCTCCTGTTAGGAAAAGGTAGATAGGAGTTGATGGATCTTTATTTTTCTTAAAGGAGATGTCTTTGACAATGGCTTGTTGTTTCTTGTTGAGAAGTTGCATTTGTTTGAAATATGTTGTGTTGTCTTCAATGCTTGGGTGTTTTCCTAGTTGAAACTGTTTCTTTGCAATGCCAGAATGTTGTTGTGGATTATGGAAAGGCAAATCATGCTCTATGTCATAGTCTTCAAAGGGGTGGTGTTCTTGCCTACTCATTGTTGTTGTTTTGTCAGAGGTTTGAAGAGACAATTGCACATTCTGAATTGTTGTGTCCATGTCACCCCATTTGTTGTTGGTAGTGTAGCGGAATTTGGATTCATTAGCACGTATGGTTTGTTCAT
Source organism: Taxus chinensis (assembly GCA_019776745.2). NCBI lineage: Eukaryota > Viridiplantae > Streptophyta > Pinopsida > Cupressales > Taxaceae > Taxus > Taxus chinensis. The sequence continues at coordinate 304,270,914 of CM034146.1, forward strand.
GAAATGCATATGCATCTGTCCAAGTTGCAAAGCCTATTTTGAGAGCATGTTCATTGTCTATAACTGGGACATAAAGCAAAACCCTTTCACGGTAATAATTGTCTATGTCAAGGTGTTTGTTGTAGTTGACAAACCGCACGATGATTGGCTTGTTCCGAGGGATTTTTTTTACCAATGTTGTGAATAGAAACAAAGTCAGCCAAGTAAATCGAGTGCAAAGAATGAGGTCATGCTATGTAGTGATCTATGACAGAACAACACATGATGTTTGTTGATTCATCGGGTTCTTGTTGAAGTAAACTTGAACGTTTTAGAATGAATGTTTGGTCTTCGAGATTTGAAGTGTTTATGAAAACACATTTTCGCGATGTATTGTTTAAGGGGATTGAAAGGACTATGTGGACTGCCTATTGTGCAAACATTTGATGGGTATTCAACATTGCATTGCCTAGGCTCCGAATCATTTGAACGACATCAAGATGCATTTTTTGATGCTCATTTCGAATTCTAGTGAATGCTTTCATCATTGTTCGGTCAATTTTGGTCATGTACGAGCAGCAATAGGTTGTTGTTGCATAAGCATTAAGCAGATATTGAGCATCGGTATTCACTTGCCAGATCATGGTTATTTGTTTGGAAAAGCTATTATTCCATGAGTGAGCTGGTTTTCTTTTCAACAGCAATGTCGGTTATTTAAGCATTGATTGTATTGCTTCTATGTAAGTGTTTTCATCAATGCCTATTTCTTGAAGGAACATATCATGTGTAATGCAAGTATCGTATCGTTTGCTTTCTAGAACAGAGAAAATGGAATGTGCATGTGCAATAGCAGATTGTGCTGGCTCTTCTACAGGTTCAAGTATTTTTGTATACTTCATTGGAGCCTGGGGGAAATTGTACCTACACTTGGAATGTTTTTTTTTTGCAACTTTGCGTGTGGTGATGGCATTGCAGTTTAGCAATATGCTGAGGGAATAAACTAGTATCACATGTAATGTACTCATCAATGTAGGACTCTACAATGTCATTGGCATCATTTCCAAAGACAGGTGCATTTTTTGTCCAAATTAGCCAATGGCTATGAGCATTTCCTCTGTTTTGGAATTCCGTGACCCAAAAGTAATCCTCTATTTGTCCAAAAAAGGACTTGTCTTGGCAAAGCAATTGTTTCAATGCATAGAGTTTGTGCTTGTAGTAACGAGTGCACATTACAGGATCATTTTTAACAAAAAAGTTAGAGTCATTATAATCTGAAGGTGTTGGCTTGTCTAAAGGAATAGTGTTGCGATAGCGGGTGTATAAATTACTAAGGGTGTTGGTTAGTGGCAACCAACAATGTTCAACGCTTGAGAATGTGGCAAAAAAGGTAGGTGGTCCTAGCTGACGGATCATGGCAAACATGTTTTTCCTTGTTTGTTGCATATAATCCAGCGAAATGCGTATTCTTTTGAAATCAATGTACCCGATATCAGATTTCAAGATTTTCTCAAGATTTGGTTTGAATTTGACATCTTTTGCAGTGAGTGTTCAACCTTTTAATTGTCCCTTTCTGATTTTGAGCCATATTGAACGACCCACTTGGTCAATTAGTAATTTTATTGCTTTGAAAAATATATTGGTTATGTGATAAGAAAATCTATGATCTGAATGCATCAACTCCCATTGTGTTATTTTTTGATACGATATTGTTTTTGTAGTTGTTTCATTGCGAGGTTGGCCGAAAAACAAAGTTGGGAAATTCATCTCTTCTGAAAATTTGTCTTGGAAAATTCCCAATGGTGTAAAGCCCTCCGAAGGAGCGATATTTATCATCTTGTCTTTAAGATAGTGGATAGCTGAGGAGTCAGTGAAACCATGAATTAGTGTGTCGTGTGCATCATCATTATCGATTTCATCATCAAAGGAACTGTTCTCAGAGGGGATATGTTTGTGTTCTTCGTTGTTGTTTGTTTCAAAGTTCGTGGCGATAGAAAGGGTTTGATCCCAGTCATGGTTTAGTTTGATTTCGTGCATGAGATATAATGTTGTTGCACATAATTCTTTGATAGCGGCCATGGTGATTACAGGGTGAACATTTCCTGAATGGTATGGTTTTTTGTATTCAAGACAACGTTTAAGTGCCACGGACAATTGTTTTTGTTTCCTCTGGGTGCCTTGGCAATGCTTGTTGGATTATATCAATATTTGTTGGGACATTTATAATTGCTCCCTTTAACGTGTATTGAGGGCGTTTATGGCTCTGGTGCCTTATTTGACCAAATGCAAGTCGAAGAGACACAAGTCTTTCTTCAAGGTCAGAAAGCGTTGCAACTGTCGGAAGCATTGGAATTAATTGGATTTGTTGAGGACATGCTAATCTTGGAAAATTTTCATTTAATAAGCTTGTCGAGCATGGGTGACAAATTTTATTGAGTTCGGGCATTGTTTTCTCTGATGTGAGCTGAAGATATGTTTTTTGTGTTACATGTGTAAAAGATGTCAAGTTAAACTTGAAATGGAGTTTCTTATAAATTTGGCATGTATGGATCGGTGTGTCACTTGTCCAGGCATGAAAATGGGCAATACAACGTGCAAAACTGGCATTCTGCTGTGTGTTTTTACGTATAGTTGTCTTTAGCTTTTGAAGAGACAATTTGGACACCACTGGTTTGCACTGGTTTATGGTAGTTGATGTTTGTGTTTGCAAAAGCTTGATTCGTTCTTGCTTTAAGTGTTTTATTGGAGAGAACTCCATGTGTTTCAGCTGTAACTGCTGCAGACATGAAATCTATTTTCTTAGCAAAGAAATTGGTATGGGAATGGCCTTTTAGCAGCATGGAATGCACAACACTGTAAGCTATTTTAGCTCTCTGTTGCCTCTTTTTTCGTATATGTTTTTTTATTGAGTGAAGAGAAAATGTCAAGGTTTTTTCGTTCCAGTTTTGTACACTATTTTTTGCAGATGTTTGCAAAGATATGTTTTCAATTTCTGTATTCATTTGACTACAAGCATTTTGGAATGCATATGCAGTGGGCACTGCTGGTGCACAGTCAGTATTCGCAGCCAACAATTCATAATGAAAATGGCCTTCGGGAAGTGAAAACTGTATAAGATTGTATGTTTTTTCAAGTGGTGCATCACTAGAAAAAACCTTAGAAACTTGCAAAGGATTCAAATGCCACAATCGAATATTTATTTGGAAAATCAGGCATAACCAATGGATGCTGAAGTCTTCTTCCTCTATATTGTTTTGGTCATGGAACATGGCTATGTTCACTACAAGGCCTTGCCATGTGGCAATACAAGGTATGTTTTTTATTGGGTTCTTGGCAAGCCATGCATGGAGAAAGGGAAGAGTTGTATGGTCTTTTCAAAGGATAGAACCACAAAAATCCTGAGCAGCATACCTGCGCAGGTAGCAAGGGTTGAATTTGTGGTTACGAAGGTGGAAAATAGAATTGAAAAGGATATCAGTACAAATTTTGTTGCTTGTTGGCAATCTAACAAGCTGTAATTGTTGTAGTTGATCGCATAAGGCACTCCAAAGTTTCAACAGAACATTGGAGCGATAATAGATGAGCATTGTTTCTTGGCTTGGGGCACCCCATATATTTTTTCCAGAATAAGGGTTCGTAATGACCACTAAGAGGGTTGGAATCATGGAAAAGAAGACAATATGGCAGTTTCTGACTATTTGGATTGAAACGAAGATAATTAGTGCCTCTTGTTGCGGACCAAACCCATATTGGCAAATTGAGCCACTTTGAAAGCCATTTTATGCAAAAGATGTCCCCCCATAGGCCTTGTTCAGTTGCATCATGTGAGAGCACTGCAGATAGTTTCATTCGATGTAAATATGTTGCGCAGCTATGAACACCGTGCAAAAGAGAAAGAGTTTCAGGATCTAGTTCTAACTCTAAAGATGACAACGCTACAGGGTCGGATAGAGACAACAAAGTTTCAAAGTGCTCAATGATACCAGTTCTAAGTTCGAGAGATGTGTATCGGAAGTGCAGCAACACAACGAAGGAATCAAACAAACAATCACCGACCCCGTATTTGAAAGCATATTCCCAAAAAATGTCGAACCTATGCAACACATTATCTATGCATTCTACAATGCGGTTTGATAATGTATATTGTTCTACGTCCATAGGTTTGGTTGACATGGTTGTTTTTTTGGGTTTGATTTGTTTTTTCTTTCTTATAAAATTTGTTTTCTTGAGTAGAACATAGAAGAAAAGACTAATGTTTATACCTTGTCCAATGGAGCACGAGCAATCCAAAAAAGTAGCAACGAACTATCTCTCGTTCTTTGATTTTGCTTTTTTCACAAACCTACAATGTACATAAAAGACATTATGCATTTACTGAATATTGCAAACGGAAGTAGTCAGGAAAAGAAACTTTTTGTATACGATAAAGCAAACAACGCAATGAAATATGAAAGAAAGAGCACACTTTAAAAAAAACATTGTACAACATAAACTAGTGGAAGAGTTTAACAACTGCAAAAAACCATATGAATTCAGAAAATTATGATTTGAAGCAAGGAAATTATAGTGAGAATGACTGGTGAAGGGAGAGAAGGTTGAAAAATATGGGTATTGACTTAATATGCAGTATTAATAGAGTAGAATATAAATTTACATTCTTGCTTTTTTGAAAGTCAACTATGAGAAGAACATAGCTGATATCAAGATTCACAAATACAAGATAATGAATGGAAAGAAAATTGGTATAGATGAACTTAGAGGACTAGTTACAGTAATAAGATTTTATCTTTAAATGCATAGAATCATTGAAGTTATTGTAGAGTTTGTCAGGATTTGAACTGACTAGAATTTACAATTTTAGTACTTGAATTGATTTCCCACAAGTTAGAAAAGAAGAAGGTTGTTGATGGGGAAGATGTGCATCCCAATCAATAGATAGCAGAGTTGATTATACGCACAGAAGAAACCAATAGATATAAACACATAATTATAAGCAAAGGTAGCTCTAGATCTAGATCTAAAATAACACAAAGTCTATTAAGAGATCTAAGATAAAAAGCAAGAAACACAATACACCGTGACACAAAGTTCTCCAAAAATCTGCTCCTGTATATTCCTTTACTTCAAGTGGCTCTCAAGGGTTTCAGCACAAAATCTAGAACACAAGATTGCGACTTACAAATTCTCCTCTTCAACCTGAAGGTTCTTCCTCTACTTATAGAATTTAGAGGGGCAATTACAAGTTGGAAGCTTTAGTTGAACTGGCACATGTGGAAGTTGGAGGAAAGAAACAACTGACAATCTCCCTCCTGGAATTCCTCTTTGCATGACATGTATGATTTGTAACTGAAAATAGAACCTTCTATTTTGCACACCTGCCACCTATCTCCAAGTAGTTGACTTCTTCAAGTAATGGCTTTTAAACTAATCACTTTAAGTTGTATAATTTAATTGATCGCTCAATTACTTTGTCGAAGGAAAGAAGAAGGAAGAGGAAAGCTGCAGTCTTGTCCTTTTTCATGTCTGCATGCAGCTGATTCAAACTAGATCTGGAAGCAGCTGGATCTAGAAGTGGCTGGAATTGACTGGATCTGGAAAAAACAAGCTAGAATTGGAAGCAGCTGGATTTTGCCTTCGCCTTGTCTTCTCTTTTATCCTTGAAGATTTTGCAGTTCTTCTCCAGTACATGCATCAATGCAATGTTTGTCGTAGATAACTCATCATCCTTATTTTTAATTGCATATGAGCAATTAAAAATTCTGGAAAGCACTCCGGATGAATGAAAATTTAATGAAGGCTTTAACTGGAAGATGGGAGCATTTGCACAAGATCTTGGAAGGAATTTTCCACGCACTGACTTCTTCACGGGCTGCATTTGAAACAAGAGGATGAAGCCTTTGTGCCGGAAGCTTTTGCAACTATGAGATTTGGATCTGCATCTGTATATGGATTTGCATTTGCATCTGGATGTGGATCTGCACCTGTATAACAAACTCTTGCGACTGGGCTGTGGATGGAAAAGTTACAGCTCGAATAATTCCACTGCTTTTAATCTGCACACATGAGTGAAGTTTTTCCTGCACGCATGAGTGAAGTCTTTCCTACTCTGGATCTGTCTATCAATTCAGCAAGAGGTTCCGAGCCTAGATCCGTGTCCCCAATATCTGTAAATTTAGAAGTGATGCATGACTCTGTTGTGCTTTATTTTTCATCTTTCTTTGCCATAACTTTGTCTATCTTTGTCTGAACAATTCTTTTTCTTCTTATTTGACTGGAATTCTTCAAAACTAGTGCAGATCTGGATAATCCTTCAGATTCGAAGGAAATATTCAATGTATTAGACATTGATATAAGTTCCTTTTCTTTATAAAAGCACCTGTATCTAACTCTTGCAATTAATTAAGACAAATATGGAAACCGGAGCATGCACGATGAATTTTAATCACAAAAATCTGCATAGTTCAAGCCTGCTGCCCCAATATTTGACGTTTTATTTGCATGCAAAGCAAGCATGAATTTTACCAACATCACTTGAGCACCTGTATCACTTCTACAAACAATTATGTAGACACAAATCAACCTTCTTCAAAGCATGCGCCAAAACTAGAAGCTTTCAACATCAAATCCACCTTTGTCTGAGCAAAAATCCTCTTCAAATGGGGTGCACTTTTCCTCTGGGCTACACTTCTTTACCTGTGAATTAATTAATTCATCCTTATGGCAGCCCATGATTATATAACCCTCATAATTCTATAATTAATAATTGCCCTTCCTATTCCTAACAATTAATTAATTAAAAATCATGCTCTTCTCTTTAACTGGTGTGCTAAAATTGCATGATTAAGGACAACCATCCATTAAATTAAATTTAATCAATTTAATCATCCACTCTTCACTTCACTTAAGCTTCACAGTGTGCTTTGACCATAACCACTGAAAATAGAATTTAATTTAATCAATTAATACTTTAAAAAGTATTATTTCCTTCTCAAAAGGGGCTGCATTAAATAAATTAAATTTATTTAGTTTTAGAATTCTATTTTTAAATTCCTTTTGTCCACTTCCCTTTGTTGACTTTTCCACAACCCTGGGTGCCAAAATTTGGGTGAATAAATATTAACAAATATTTATTTAATGCATTATTATTCACCCAAGGTGGGTCACACTTTTTAGCATAATAGAATTCTATTTTTAAAAACACATGGCAATGGGAATTTTTACCGTACAAGGCAGCCCCGGAAATCCCATGATCCACTTAAGTGTTTTGACTTTGACAATGAGATTATTTACCCTGCATGGCAGGCAATAAAATTCCATGATTTCACTTAAGTCACTTTTCTTTTATTTCACCATGGGAATTTTTACCCTGTAAGGCAGGCAATAAATTCTTGCCTGCCTGCTGCTCTAATTTTCCCACTGCAACTTAAGTGACTTTTCTATCATGGAAAAAAGTACCCTGCTAGGCAGGTACAAAATTCTCGCCTGCATGCTTCTTCTATTTTTCCCACTACAACTTAAATCCTTTGTTTTCCAAAAATGCGCCCAACCCCGCAAGGGCTTTTTAGTGCACGACTTCACTTTTTCCCAGTGAACCAGACCTCCGATGGTGACTTCCTTTGGGCATAACATGCGTATATGTTCTCCAGCTACTCCAGGCCAAGAATTGGGCTAACCCGGCAAAGGAATTGATCTAGAGAAATTTCACAGAAAACAAAACGGGTAAACACAAAAACACGAAAAATTGTCAAAAGTCACAAATAAAGCCCAGAACTTATTCCTTGTTAAAATCCTTTTGGTACAAGGGAATAATGATATGTTCGATCATAACAGAGTTAAAATGGAGTGCAAATAGCCTCATATGGGGCTCAAAATAATTAAATACAAATTTCCTGTAGAAAAATCCCGACGATAGAATATAACAATTTTGGGCATCTGGGTATTTGGCGAAAATGGCTAATATGGCTCTTTGGGAATATCTTGACGCAATACAAGAACTTTCAGGTAATAAAAACACAAAAGGACCCATTATTTTAAAAGTACGAAATTTTTTCAGATAGGGTAGTCACAGATTTTAGGATGAAATCTAGGGACACCAATCGGCTCCGTCTATGGACATCTTTTTCTCTATCAGAATGACAAGGGAAAAGATGAGATCCCAGCATCTCTAGTTTCGTGTTTTATCTTTTGGGCACAGGGTCAGGTAAATAAAAACAACGCAACACAAAAATAAAACAAGGAAAAACAAACAAAGTTTTATTTATATACATACACGTTTTAACCTACTTTTTTAGTTCCTAAATAGCTTCAGATGCTGCCCGTTGAAAGGCAATGGTAACTCAATTCCGTCCCGGTAGGCAAGAAAGAAAGTATCCAATCCTGCAACTCTTTTGATCACGAAGGACCCTTTCTAGAATGAATCAAATTTGTCCTGCATCCCTTCAGTTCATATCTCTTGTCCCACCAGAGTACCCAGTCTCCGATCTTGAACTTCCTTTCTTTGGCCTTCTTGTCAAATATTCTGGGCTAGGTAAGTCTGCATCAACTTCTCTCGTTCCCAGATTCACTTGTTGCACTTCGAAGGAAGAACTATCACCATGCAGTTTGGAGCTAGCTGAAAGACAAATGTAGAACAAGCACGGTTCATCATTTTGGACAATTTGAGTGGTCTTAAACAAAAAGCGAGAGGCTTCAAGAGTGGACGACAGAGCCTAAAAGGCACCATGGAAAAAGAATCCATCTACTTATACATTGAAAGAATATATGTTTAAAGTAGTTTGTTATCTAAAACTGGCTTTGGCTGATCAATGCATTCCAATATGTACAATAAGACATATATTAGGAAGAAAAGCATCAATGACACTCATTAGTTTTTACTAAAGAAAATGCACACACTCACAAGCATCTACTCATAAAGAACACTTCTACCATACAAACATTTATACCTTCTAAATGAACTTGATTTCAGTAAATGATAAAGTACTCAGATCCCTATAACCGAAGTTACCTTGTTTCTGATTGCATGTTATATATTTATGAGCATACCCGTTGCAACTTTGTTGATATGTTATTAAGAAATAACATATTTGACATGAAAAAAAAGCCTGAGCAGGTATATACACCACTTTTTACAAGGCCGGCAACCTAGGACTGATATATTTGAATCGTTTGATGAGGTAAAACAATGAATATCTGCACTCATTGGTCATTGTCTTGACATTTATATATTAGTCATGGATGTTTGATTTAGATTTGGTGTAGCTTCTATTGATGAAAAGAGAAGGGAAAATCATATATGCATGACCCTTAGGTCATAACTCCCACAAAATGATTGAATACTTTGAGGTGAGTTCAGTTTATTTTCAAGTAGACAAGCTAAGGGTGCAGAGCAAGAAGTTGAATTGATAGGCTATATGGATCAATCCCGTCATATGGATTAGTTTTCTGACAAGAGTAGTAAATAGATACTTATCATTACAGTTGAGCATAAAAGTTAGATCTAAAAATGAAATCTGGATACACCTCATGGAACGGCTAGTCTTGAGAAGTCCCTATTTCTTCTACATTAGGGTAAGGGTTGATTTTTTTTTTTATAATTTCAATTATTTCCTTACAATCAGACATCAAATACAAATCCATGATTAGAATGACTAGGACGGTTAATACCTTAGAAAGAGATCTACAAATAGACCCATTGAAAGAAGTGAATAAGATTATTTTCTTTAATACATTGTTATTAGATGTTATATTCCACATCATTCTACTACAAATTTCAATGGTTTGATAGAGAGTGAAAGTTTATACTGATATGTCTTTCATTCATTTGGATGTCTTGGCATACGTACATGTGTGTATAGGTGTTTTTTAAAGCGAGAAAAGTGCAACAATTAATAGGAAAAAGCAAGGGAAGATAACTAGAAGAAGTTAAGACAAGAAAGGATTACAAAATCACCTATTTGTACATGTTCATATCCCAACACAATAATAGAAAATGTAAAGAATGTAATGAAGCACAATAGTTGTAAATAGCCACACAACAAACAACTATATATTGTGGTTTCACATATTTTTGTGAAACATATCAAAAAAATTGTGCTAGAAACACGCACAATGGAAGTTTGTAGAGATCATATTATGTGTGTCGTTAATAGCATGGCTAAAGTCCAAGTATTTTAATAACCATCAAGAAAGAGCTGACAATTTTTTTTATAATGGAATAGTATGATGTAAGATTTTAACACACAAAGGAAGTATGCACTTAAAAGCTATCAATCGAAGACTTCAAAAGCAGATGTACAAAACTATAGAGTATGTACACAAGCGATATTTTGTTAGCAACATAGGCCTGTGAATAAATTTAATAAAATACAGTCATTGATTTCCTACAAAACCAATGGCATAGAGTCTCACCTTCCTATTCTTCACGCTGGTTCATCTTTGGGGAATCAGGAAAATGCGACGGGAAGAAGACACTATCAAACCATGACATATTTCCACCCTCGAGCCACACAAAAGCAACTAATATAGTGAATGCATTGAATGTGGCACAGTAAATGCATTAACTTTGTGAGAGGACCTCCCCTTTTCTCCCTGCAAATGCATTAAATGCATGATAAGAAATGAATTCAATGCATAAGAGGAGCTCTAGTTTTCCCCTTAACAATGACAAATAAAGGGAGCTACTAATAGAAACTTGTCAAAATTGAAAAATCAAATCTTCAAACTTTAGTGTAGCAGCATTTAAAAACAAATGGCACAATCTTATTGGAAGCAATGCAAATAACTAATTGCTAAGGTGAAAACAATATCCTAGCCTTCGGTAGGATAATAAAGATAGATAGAGAGAATTTACATAAAGTAATTTCAAAATTACATCACTTTTATATGAGATTATTTTAATCAAATATATTTTTTTCGTTTGACACAATTGCAATGATTTGAATGTTGAGTTATTTGTAGAAGATGTAAAATATAGAGTATCATTGATGGACTGTAATGGTGGTAGAGGAAGAGGTAAATAAGAAGAACATGTGGATGAAGCAAAACAACAAATGGATGAACAATAGGGCATTAACCTACTATGGTGTCCAAACACTAACGAGGAAACAAAGAAATATGTTAGAGAGAAATTCATGGTAGTAATGTGGACAAAAAATTGGGCCAAACAAAGAATATTATGCTAAAGAGTTCAATCCCACGTGGGAACATGAGAAAAGGACTACATCTATGAAGAAATCAAATAAAAGGTGAAAATGTTAATGGCTCAATTAAGGACTAGCTCATATCATCTTAGATGCAAAACTTATAGGTGGACAAGACCTGGAGAAGAATGGGAAAAGAGAACAATTATATTTTGTAATAAGGGAGTGGTGGAGATAGAATGACATTATATCATGGAGTGCACAACCTATAAGAACACCTAAATTAATTTGAAGATACCCTCAAATTTGACAACCTTGTTGCCTTGTTTGAGGAGACAAGCCTTCACAAAACAATGAATTGTTTGATCATAATCTATAGTAGAAGATTTAACATCATAAAAGGAATGGACATTCTGCAAGAATAGTTGTGCAACCTTGTGGCATGTGGTTATTTTTGCATTGAACTCTCTTGTTAATGTTCTTGGTCCCATAAATTGCTCCATCCCATGGACGTTATTGTAATATTTCATTGTTTCAACAATTCTAATGTTCTTTCGATAAGAATTTGGAGTGGATACCCCTAGTCCTTAGTATTAAGCCAAAGAAGGTCAATTATTCTTATTTGTGCACCGATACTAACAGATGCAAAACTTCTCTAACAAATATGGTTGTTTCTAACCTTTAATATAAAAAATCTTCAAAGCAATTCATTGTCTCTTTTTTAAATTTAAGTTTTGGGTTTGGTAAATGTTTTTTGTTAGAACCATGAATGGGTTGGGACACAAACATGGGACCCTATGAACCCCAAAAAATACAACCACAAGTGGACTTAAATCTAACTCAATCAAACATATACAATTATAATCGTCCTCAAATCTAAGTCAAACAAACATATAGAGTCATAATCGTCATCAAATACAATTTATAACAATCATGCCCAAACTTAAACCACCTAATGAGATTTGAACATAGATGGGGCTAGACACAACTTGCCCACTTTACTAACCCACCAACATCTCTTTGGCCAACCTGTAAGTGAGGGAAAATAATAGTGATTGGAACTATGCATATTTAGTTGAGAACCAAGGAGGTTGAAAAGAATTCAAAGGGTTGGAAACTATTAGATTGTGGTAAAATTCAACGTTAGACAAATCACATCATGTGATTAAGAAACCGTAAGAAATTTGATCGGATTACTTTTCTCTTGAAAGATACTTTACATATTTGAGCTTTCTAGTAGCAATACATCAATGATCGAACTTAAGATGGAGACAAACAAAAAGAATTCAAATGCCCTTAACCAAAATAAACCTCGATTCGTTATAAGTGTAGACACTCAAATCTGGTCTTTGCGCTTTGACATAATTTTATTTGACTATGCACTCTTGCTATGATAAAACACAACTTATCGATTCTTGCTAACACTTTTTGAGGTTCTTTGTCCAACTTGTTTATCCTTGCACATTGACATGTTGAGACATTGTAAGAATTTAATGCGCAAATTCCATATAGAAATCTTAGCTTACCATTTCAAAGTCTCACTTAGCATGTTCCCTACTCTTGTCCAGGACCGTACAATCTAGTCGTGACAGTACCATATGGTCGTGACCTCTTTGTACGGTCTTAGATTGTCATGTCTTTCAACCATACTTTCAATTTTAAATATTTTAATGGGTCTTACACTTCCTTTGGGTAAACATTTCTTAGATAAATCATTTATAGAACCCTATATAAGCAAGTAAATACTAGCTTATTTGCCAACCTAGAAATTCTAAGGCAATACACTAGAGAACTCACATCATACACTTGTAAAGGGCGTCCAAAGCTCCGTAAATCTCGAAATTACACATCCACAATCACTAGGGCAACACTCACATCAGGTATAAATCTATAAACCAGGTCAAGGTAGTCATCTCTCTCATCTACAAGTATCCAAACATCCTCTCTCTAAGTGTTTAAATAGCAAGATCCAAGTCAAAGCAACACATGGTCAAAGCAAGTGCCAAATTTGATTTATCTATCTAGATATCACATGTTAGGTGGAGAATGATGTGCGGTTTGAGGCCTCTTCAAAGTAGTGATAATGTCAGTGGTGCAGGGGGGTGCCCACAACTAGTCTAATGGTTTTTATAAGATTCTTCATCTATGAATAGGGTTTGAGATGATGATCAATCCATTCAAAGAGCTTTATTGCTTGTATGACAACTAGGGTTTGATAGAAACAAACAAATCCAAAAAGGTGAGCAACCTAAAAAGTTGTAAAAATGCTTTAGAGCAAGTTCAAGACCATACAGAGGGTCCTAGACCATACAATATGGTCATAATTATGTTGTACGGTACTAACCCAGGAATATTTCCATTTTTAATTTAATTTATGATGTTTCTTCAAGTTCATTTCTTCTAGTTTTTGTGTTGTACATTCTCATACACTTCCAAAAATCAGTTGTGGAAATTTAAGCATTTATATACCTTTGTTTTGTACTTTTTATTGTATGTTAGGTTAAGTGGTGTGTTGTAATCTTCCTTATCTGCTCTGAGTTACAAATTTGATTTAGAGTTTATATTGCATTATCTTTGTTAGATCTATAATTAACTCTTAATCTCTCATACACCTAACTAAATTCACCTATAAATTTAATTAAGGGTTAAACATTTTGGTGAACCCCTTTCTTGATCGAACCCTTAACCTAATCTAGGATCCATTCCTTATGTATTAGACACGTTGATACCCAACCCTAATGTCCTAATGGGTTTCTTATACTCTTCTTCAGTTTTTTTCTTCTTCATTTATATCACCATGTTGATGTCCTTTATTTTCTATGCTCTTCAATTCAAGTCTAATAACTCTCCCTCATCTGCTAGCATTGGCGAATATCCCTCTAAATAGGTCCATGTTGATGCTTTTCTTATCGGTAATATTTTTCACCCTAATCCAACTTGTCACATGGTTGACATCCCCCTCACTTGTGTAAATATACACTCTAAAGCCATTCATGTTACTACTTGGATCCCTCACGCTTCAACTCTGACTTTGTGGTCTCCATTGTGAATATTATCACCACGCATTGCACTAAGCAGGTTATTGGGGGAAACTCATCTTTACCACCTCCTCTTATATCCCTTATGGCTAAGGCAGTTGCATCTTCTAAGGATTATAACTTATTAGACCAATTTAATAAGACTCATGCTAAGATATATCTTGGAGCTCCCCCAAAAAGAACCAATATAAAAGGGTATTCTTCAATATGCTATAGGATAATTCACATTATTTATTAATACTTAACCATCTACTTTTTCTTCTCTCATGGATAATTTTAAATCTCTTGAGCAAGCTATCACCTTCACAACTACTAACGTCCCTACACTCTTTTCTCCCAATACCTACCCACCTCTTTTCATCATCACTCGTGTTCAACATTTTATTTTTAAGTAGGCCTTTATTAACAATGGCTCTAGTCTCAATATCTATCTTAAGTCTCTTATATTGCAAATGGGCCTTTCCCCTAGTGCTATCAATACTATTGTCACCATTGTTCTCACCTTCGATAATATTACTCACTCCACCTTAGGCATTATTACTTGGGATCTCCATGTTGGCCCTAAAATATTGCAAACCATGTTTCATTTCATAGATAATGTCCTTCATTATAATTTACTCTTGGGCCATCCTTTCATACACAATATGCAAGATAGTCCTTCTACTTTCCATTGTTGTGTTAACTTCCTCCATGATGGTTTTGAGCACACCATAGATGTTGATCTTGACCCCTTTCGATATTATCAACTTGACATGTCCCATCCATAATTTCCTGCAGTTACCCCTCTGTTATAACTTATCCATTCAGATCATCTCGACACTTATGTTGTTGGTGAAACCAATCACTCTTTTGATCCCATTTTGTTATCACCCATAAAAAATTCTACAACTCTGATCATTTCCTTACCTCCCTCACCTTTTGTCACTCTCTCACAACCCACAATTACTACACCCTTATTCGACGGTGTTATTCAATAGCCTGATGTACTTGATTATTTTACTGATAATAATGATGATTTCATTGACATCATTGATGATCATTTATTTAACCACAATTTCAACCCAATCGATGATAAATGTTTCATTCCCTCTATGTATCCACTTAACCCAGGCATTATCGGCTTAAAAATGGTGTCTCTAATACCAACCCCACAAATCCCCTATAGAACATGGTTAATAATTTAGATTCTCTACTACTTGTGCATCATATTGCCATCGAGTCTCATCTTGATACCCTACACAATTTGTTACCTATCTTGCTTGATTGTGGGTTCCTCACATTACCTTATAAGAGACATCATTCTAATCTTAAGCTCTCCCACCAACCTGGTATCACGTTTTACCACTATCATCACATTTATGGACATAACACCAATCATTGCCAAAATTTCATACACTTAATCAATGCACTTAAAGCACATGGAAATATTGTTTTACTACCTACAACTACACCACCCCCACATAGTCTTCCCTTGCCAAATTACACATCTCCAGGGAATTACTGCAATTTGATACCTTCACTAGTATTTTTTACATTCATGATCAATATTGGCAACATGTGCCACTCAATTTTCATACAAACAAGAATATATGTACCTATGAGTCCCTTCCTTCTTTAGGACTTACCCTTTATGATATTACGCCTCTTCTTAAATGGATTTTCAAGGACATGTTATGCTCATGGTTGTCTTTTGCCTTCAACTTATTCATGACTAAATTTTGGGTCTCTCTCAATCCCCAACCCCTACCATTGGATTTTAGACGATATTGGTTACAACATATCTCTCACATGCTTACCTAGGATAACTCTATTATTGCTTTCCCCTTACTCACTAGAATGACTATTATTTGTAGTGACCACTCCCCTAATTATCAATCCAACCAAATACATTGGCTCCATACTATGAAATCCTAAGGTACTCCTTGCAATGATGAAGAATACATCATAACATTGTAATACTTTCAGTAGACTGAATTGTTTATATGTCCTCATCACACTAAGATCCATCACATCGTAGACCATGCCCCTATTAGGCTTGACCCTGGTATTGATGATCTCTTGGACGACAATTGGTAGCTTTCTTGTTACCCACCTTTTTTGTACATAGTGTTGCATTGTCATAATACAAAAAACATTCAAATATTTACAAAAATACAAAATTAGGACATGTGCCTTCCATTTGAGTTTTTAGCACATCACATTATACATGTTGTTGATTACTCTAGTTTGATAGATATCATGTTATATTACTTTACACACACACATTCACTTGGTATATTGAGTTATATGCAAGACATATAGACTGGTACAAGCTTATAGGGGCACACATGTCTCCTTATATTCACATCATTTCAGGGAAATCCCTCCACACCCTATTGGTGTTATTGTTCCATTGTAATTCATTTACATTTCCTCATTCATGATCAATTATCTATATTGTGTATTTGTTCCTTTTAAGACTAATGTGACTAACACATGTTTCTTGTGCAACATTGATATCTCTTGATTCATCTATCTCATCTATATTGGTTACTATATCATATTATCATGTCTTTACATATTACTTTCATGTATATGTGGCCTATGTGACTTGATTATTTTCCTTTTTTGTGGCCTATGTGCTTTGATTGTCTTATGACACTGTGGGTGTCCCATGTTTGTGGCATCGTGCATGTCTTGTTTGCATTTGATTGCTCTTATTTATAGGCCTATGAGCCTTGATTTTCTTGTAACACCATGGGTGTCCCATGCTTACAAGCCTAAAAATATTTTTTTGTGCTCTTGTATGACATTGTTTGTAAATTGAATACATTGATGTGTTTGTGTTTTCCTACATGTGTTGTTTCTACTAATTTCTTTCATTACAATTATTGTTGTTTGTTGTTAGCATTATTTACCTTACCTAAGTGAGTTTTAAACAATTATTCATGTGCAAACAAGATAGCAAATATCAAAACTCAAACTACATATCAAATCATTCATAACCAAGGCATGAGTTTCATCAAAGAAAACAAAGTTCCTCATATAAATCTATATAATTGCATACAAAATTTGCATGTTACATCTTTCACTTGCCTTCCCCTCATCATCCTTCCTTGAGAAATGTCTTTTCCACTCATTCTCTTTCTTTTTCTCTCTCTCATTTATTTGAATTTTTATCCTTTCATGTAACTTCTTATTGAACCCTAACTACCCCTTGACGACTCTTCATATGCCTTCAACATAATGAGGTACTTTTACATCATTTTAAGCATTCTATGGACTCACCTTACCCCTAGGACTCACTATAATATGTTTAAATGTTTACATATACTTGGAAACCATAAAAAATCCCCTTTTTACTCTTTCACAAGCCATTTTTGGCTCTTTACATGCTTTAGAATTTGAATTGCCAAAATGGAGGGAAAACATAAATTTGAATTTTCAAACTTTAAGACTCCACCTAGGCCTCTTCTTGTGACTTGAATATCCCATTAAACACTAAAATTGACCTCTATAATCAGGATTAAATGAAAATTTGTATATGATGATGTCCTTTGATGATGTCGTTGTATCAAGGATAAAGAGAAGTATCATTTATATTGGTATACAATTCATCAATAGATGACATGTGTGCATTTTTTTCAATAGAAGGAAGAGTAAAATAATAATTTGTTTTTTTATTAGGTAAATATATTGGTCTTGAGGGGACCCAAAAACCCACAATACATAGCAAAAATTGAGAATCTAGGGATGATAACTATCCCTCCAATGAGCCAAGACCATGACAGGACAAAAAGCTTGGCCAAAACAGTAGCCTAAAGAAATACAAGGTACATATAACCTTTAATACAATTTTTTTTAACAAGTAGATCAGAGAAAAAACTAACAACAAAAACACAGGGAAAAACAAACCAAAGATACAATCAACATAAGGTCTACTAAAATTTCTATTTCTTACAGCTTCTAGTTCTTGAACTTGGCCTTTGATTTAGAACATTCTTAGTTTGAGCCATCACCTGTTGATCATCCTTGTTGCAACCAATATCCTCCTCATCATCATATGAGCTACTGAGAATAATATGCATGATCTTCTTAGGGGTATCAAGTCTGGAAATTCGGTCTTCAATGATTGAAACCCTCTTCTCCTGCATTATAAGATCAAACTTTAAACCATTAATCCTCTTATCCTAGAGAGTTGCTTACCTATGGCATTCCTTCATCTCTTGAACTAGGTCCTTAGTAACCTTATGAAATGTATCAATGGAGACCTCCATATTGGAAGAATGAGCCTCCTTATTTATGTCACTGAGCTTATCTTCTCTAATTCTCTTACCCTTAAAGGATTCCCTTATTTTCATGTTGGATAGGACCTCCACCGCAACACCTTCAATATTTCCCACCGCAGGACCTTTCTTCTTAAGGTTTCTCATTTTGTTGGCCATAGTTTCCTCATCTGAGATGGTGGCTTAGGGATGGGGGGTAATATAGGTTTACCACTTTGGAAAAGGAGAAGAATAAAACCATGGTGAAGGGGGTGTCAATTTTCTCCTCTGCAAAATCCATCACATAAATGGTGAGGGATCTCAAAAGAAAGAAGGGTAAACTCATATATTGATTACTGCGAAAATAATTGAGAATAAATAGGTGATGTGTAAAACAGTTTTCCTGAATTTACATCTCAAGTGTAGATGTATTTCATCATAGTTTTACACACATGTCTTCCCATATCTTGCAAAGGTAACTTTTACATATGCCTTAAGAAAACAAATGAAATCTTTAATTTGGCCCAAATCAAGTCGTTTATCTCAATGATTTCTACGGTTCTTATCTTTAAAAAAATTTAGACCATTCATGGGGTATACCATGTAACCTCATACAATGTCTTGTTACATCTCACAAATTTCCATTTACGTAATCAAGACTCTAACGCTTATCCCAAGCTTGACCAAATTCTAAATTAAGAGAAGGATCATTACCTTTCAGTTTCCTAATGTATTCAGAGAAAACCACCTCTTCTGAGTAGGTCACCAAACTATTGTGTCTTATTTGATAGCTTGATAATAGGTGGGTTATGGTTCTAACTTAGTCTCCCCCATGGTTTTAATAGATAATTCATAACCATGTTCTATTTAAACCCTTCTTAAAGATTCACTTTCCTACAAGTATTAAGGGAAAACTGGATCTCCTCCATCAATAAGGTTCCATCATAATCTCGCCCTCTATCATGGGAATGATAACCCAATACCTTATGATTATAAAAAACTATCTTACCCTATCTTATCATTATTAATAAGGTAAGATACATGGCTTTAGGGTACTTGGCTATCCCACTCCAACCATTCCACCATGTCATCATCTTGATTTGTGAGGCTGTCAGTACACAAGTTGTTCTCCCTAAAGACATGGCTAATGATCACCTCATCAAATGATTCAATCATGTTTCTAGCCTTTGTTATAATATTTTTAATACTTCATCCAACTCTTATTTTTGCTTCTAAGGCCATAACTATCATTAAGGAGTCACCTTTGATAATCATCTTCTTGATGTGTGCAATCCTTGTAATCTTTATACCACGTAAAGCTGTCATAGCCTCTGCATAGTTATTTGTTTGGTTCCCAAGAGGTCATACATAGGATTTGATGCAATTACACTTATGATCTCTTATCTTCCCACCACCACCAGACTTTTCCCTCTCTCAATTTTAATGAACCATCAATATTTAGCTTAAACCATTCGTCTAGTGGAGTTTTCCATTTCAGTGCATCTATCTATTCATTAAACATTTTAGATTTGGATCCTTCTTTGGAAGGAATGATATTTAAGGTATTAATAATCATTTTTTCCCTACTTGCGCATAAGATTCACCACCCATTTATGATTGAGAATAATTCTGTTATCCTTCAGACCTTGGAATTTTATTTAACAATGTTGGAGGAGCTAGAAGGCTTATTACAAAATATTTTGTCGTTCCTCTCTTTCCAAATTCCCCATAGGACATGGGGCAAGACACATTTCCAGGAAATTTTGATCAGGGTTGATCTAAAGGGAGAAGACCATTGCTCAACTAGGCTAGAAAGGTCACTCGATAAAGGAAATTGAATATTGAATGTGTTCAAGATAGCTGTAATAACCGTAAAAAAGTAATTACACTCCAGAAACAAATGTTGAATTGTTTCTTCTTATTCCTTGCACAAAGAACATCTATTAATCACAATCATACCCTTTTTTCAAAGGTTGTTAACAATAAGAATTTTATTCTAAATGGATTCCCAAAGGAATAAATTTATGTTGGGAATAAGATGTTTATTCTAGACTTCTACCCAGTCCCTGTGCTCCTCATTATCCTCAAAAGATAAGGCATAAACTGACTTAACTTCATAGTTTCCCGATATGGTTCTACTCCAAATCAGCTCATCATTGGTGATTCTATTTGGGATATAAAGGTTTCTTAGTTTTTTATTAAGGTCAGAAAAGGGTCTATTTAATCCATTATATCCAGGGGAGGGAGGATGATGACCCAGTCAGGTCCTTGATGGTTAAATACCCAGTAATATTTGACAAGTGCCTTATTTTCTTGACAATAATGTAGTTTTATATTATCCCAAGGTTCAACTATACCCAAAGGCTCCTTATCCAATCAAGGATCATCCCATAATCGAATGTTGATACCATCCCCAAGATTCCAAAGCAAAGCCTTAAGGAGAAGAGTCCTAACTTGGAAAAGATTATTCCAAAAGATGCAAGCTTTGGGAAGCTCAAATTCAGATAAAAATGCATTCTTCCGCTAATATTCTACATATATTTCACTTGAAGAATATCCACCCATAGTCCTTGTTCCTTGTGTATTCTCCAGCCTATCTTAGCTATCAAGGATTCATTCATGACCTGGATATTCTTGAGACCAAGACCTCTATACTTTTTAGGTTTAGTTACTTTCTCCCAAACAATAAGGGGAATTCTAAATTTTTCCTCAATACCAGACCATAAAAATATTTTTTGTATTCTTTTAATGACCATTGACTTTGATAGGGATTCTGAAGATCGACATAATATAAATGGAAACCCCTTGTAAAGAACTCTGTAGAAATTGATATTTTCCGAATTGGGTGAGGAGGGAACCCTTCCACGAGGATATTTTTTTAAAACCTTTCAATAAGTGGATTCCAAGTATCTTGTGCCAATTTTCTCCCACACAGAGGCATCCCTAAATAACTGTCAGGAAAAAAATTTACTTTGCGTCCTAGAATGCTAGCTAATCTTCTTTGTTGCTCTGGGTTAACATTTGTGAAGAAGAAAGAGATTTTGTGAAAATTTATGAGTTGTCCAGAGACATCCTCATAGTCTTTAATGATTTATTTAAAGGATCTGACTTCACTAACATCATCTTGTCCCAAAATAAAAGTGCCACCTACAAATTGTTGCAGGAAAATGTTGTCAACCCCATTAACCACTTTGATACCTGTTAATATTCTATCCATCTTAGCTCTTTAGAAAATGTGGCTGAGGGATTTCACAAAAATGATGTAGAGGAAAGGATAAAGGGGATCCCCTTGATGCAATCCTCTTTCAGTCTTGAATAAGCCTTGAGGTTTACCATTGAGGAGAATAGAAAAATAGGGGGTAAAAGTGCATTCCTAAATCAATTGGATGACCTTAGGATTAAAACCCAACTTCTCCAAGATAAGACCTAAGAATTTCCAAGAGATTCTATCATAGGCCTCATGCATATCAAGTTTCACCATCATTGCTTCATAGTTTTATTTTTCCACTGAATGGACAATTTCATGGATGGATATAATGTTATCTAAGATCTTCCTTCCAAGAACAAAGGCACCTTGTTTAGGGGATATTTTAGAAAAAAACTTGTAAAGAGTATTACATAGGCTGATAGGTCTAAATTCCTTGAGATCTTTGCCCTAGATACTTTGAGAATTAGGGCTATAAAGTTATGGTTAACCTATTTAAGCAACATGCCATACTTAAAAAAAGTCCTGAACAACTTCTACCATTTCTTTTTTAATAATATCCCAATATAGTTTAAAGAAGAAGGTTAGGAAGCCATCCGGACTTGGGGATTTATCTCCTTTCATAAGAAAAATAATAGCTCTAATTTCCTCTTCATGAGGAATCACAAGAAGATCCCTATTTTCCTCATAATTTATCACTTTCTCAAAGAGAGTAAGAGTGATTTCCATATTTCTTTCATTAGCTTGTGGGCCTTTAGCAAACAGACTCTGGAAATAGTTGATGATAGTACATTAATTTTCTTCCTCTTCTGTATCTAAGGAACCATCTGGTTTGATGATTTATTGAATTTTGGCTTTGTTATCCCTAATAATAGCCAAAACATGAAAAAAATTAGTATTCCTGTCACCTTCCTTGAGCCAATTTATTTTGGATTTTTGTTTCCAGTAGATTTCTTCCTTAGTAAGCAGGTTATGAAATTCTGAAAGTAGAATATTCTCCTATTCTTTTTCTTGTGAACTCCACTCCCCTTCCTCCATGAGATCCTCAAGAAGTCTCAAGTCTTCCGCCACTTTAGTTTTTTGCAAGAAAATATCCCCAAAAAATTATTTTTTCCATCTTTTAATATTAACTCTGATATTCTTTATTTTAGTAGTAACTTGATACATGTTATTACCTCTAGTTGAAATATTCCACCATTCCTCAATTTTGTTACTTAAATTAGGGTGAATAGTCCACATCTTCTCAAATCTAAAGGGTCTTCCTTTGATTTTTTGAGCATCATCAAACTTGAGGAGTAAAGGGTTATGGTCTGAACCCATACAAAAAAAGAAGACATGGAATACAACTGAGATTGGACCCACTAAAAATTGATAAGAAATTTGTCTAATTTAATTTGGATAATATCTTTACGAGTTCTTTTATTCGACCAAGTGAAATTTGGTACTCTAAGCTCCAGGTCAAAAATGCCATTGCAATTAATAAAATTGGATATATCATCCATGCTTTTAGAGAAGGTGGTGATACCAACTTTTTTATCAGAGGGTAAGAGAGGTGTGTTCATATCCGCTCCTATCAACCAACCCAGATCCTTGAAACAATTTCAAAAAAATTTCATTTCATTCTAAAGCACTTTCCTACCAATCCCAGGGTTGGGAGCATAAACATTTGACAAAATCCATTTTCTTTTTGAAATCAAATCAGTGAATTAGATAGCCAAGTGATGTTGGTTTTGGAGAAGAACCTCACCTTTCACTATACGACTATTCCAAAAATAGGCCAATCCCTTAGAGGCCTCAACATAATTAACACTACTACAAACAACTTATCTCCAAAAAAATTTCAAAATTTACTTAAGTTTCTCAACACCCATTTTAGTCTCTTGGATCATAAGAATATTTAGATTATTATTTTTCCTGAGATCACTTAAAATATTATGCTTACTAGGGTTATTTAAACCTCTAATATTTCATGATAGAATGATCATTTATTAGATTTGGATTTAGCAAAACTTACCGCCAAGGATCTTTTGCTTCCTTCAACAACTTTCTTCTTTGAAGCTCTATCCCTTTTCTCCCTCAAAGTGGGTCGTCCCAAGTTGGATTTATTTCCTTGAAGATCCATCTTAGGGGTAGTTTTCTTCAAAATATTCTCATGTTGAGATTATAGTGTAGTATCTGGTCTCTTCCTTACTTCAATTGTTTCTATTTCTTCCAGGCCAATGACTTTGAACATATTGTTGACTATTACTAAGCTAGAGTCCAGTTTCTGAGCAAAGAAACCTATAATGCCATATGTGTCCTCAACTACAAATAATTTCTCTAGAAATTTTTCCAAAGTCTCAATATAATCTCCCACTTTTTCTTGGTTTTCTGCTCCTTTCATCTCTATGGGAGAAGCCAATAAGTCATCCATTAAAATCTCCCCTTCTTTTCTTTGTTGCTCCCCCTCATGAGCAAGGGGATTAGAATCCTTAATTTCCATAAGAACCTAGTCACCCATCCTATCCCCTTTAACTGAGAAGGAAATATGAGTGGAGGTATTCTTAGATGACTCTCCAACTTCCAACTGATTACTTCTCGCTACTATCTTCTTATAGGGTCCTTCCTTGACCTGGTACACCTTGGTCAATTTATTCTCCTTGGACTTGGGACAAGATTTTGAATTGTGACCTGGTTTGAGATAAGATAAATACAAAAGTGTGATTGGATCATAGTCAAATGTATGTTGATGTTCACCCCATTTGGAAGTCAGAGTAATACATATAGGGAGTTCCCTATCCATTAAAACATTGACACAAAAATGAGCATGTGATAATATTTATTTGGTTTGAGTAGTAAGATCGACCATAATTATCTCTTTAACCACTTTAGTTATTCCTTTAATGACTTATAGTTCCAAATATTCTAACGGGAGACCTAGTAAGTGAACCCAAACCAATAATTCTCTCATCTGGGAATCCAAGGGATTAAAACCAAGCTTCTAACTTTGAACTTGAACAAGAGCTCTCCCCATGAACCAAAGTCTCCCAGCTAGAGTATTAGTGGCATCTTCTTTAAGAGAAAGAGTAACCACAAAAAATAGTTAGTGTAAGCCACTACATCCATGGCTCCACTTGGTTTCCACCTCATGTTGGCCCATTTACGAAAATCATCGATGTTGGACCATCCTCTAAGGATCTTTGCCATGATGGTATGCTCTATTTTGGATTTAGCCCTTTCAACCACTGAATCCGGCAATTCCAAAGGGATACTATCAACACCCACACAAGGTAGAAGAAGGGTATCTTAAAAATCCATTGGGTGCTCACCCAAAACCTTGGCCACCCACATGGAAGGACCAGGTGGAGCCCCTTTGTCTCTTTCCATCGAGAACACTACCTCCTTCTTACCTTTGGTTAGATCTGGGTCTAGATTCTTAGCCTTTTGGTTTACAACAACTTCTTATCTTCCACCAAATTAAAAATTTAGGCCCTGCTATGTTCCCTCTCTCCTCACTCACACGCTCCATCGTAGAATTTGTAACATTTAATAACCTAATAGGATAAAAGTACTTGGTATAATTTTTTGACACATTATCATGTGAAAGAGGAATATAAGTATCACAATATTTCACGTCATTATGAATTTAAAGAGGAGTAGAATAGATAACATACTCAATTGTTTCATTTTCCATGTCATGAGTAGAAGGATAAATATTGTATTCAATGGTATCATTTTCCATTCAAATATAGGAAGGGGGAAAGAGCGAATTCAATCATAGAATTTTTCATTCTAAGATAAGAAAAGTAGTAAGCATATTCATTTATAGTATTCCCTATATCATGATGAGTTGGATTTATGTCCCATGTAGTATTATTATGTTCCATCTTGAGAGATCTAAAGGAGACAACATCACTAGATTTTTCATCATTTCTACTACCATTAAAATTTTAGCTACCATCATCATCGTAAGTTCAATCACTATGACTAGTATCAGTATTATCAAAAACATAATTGTAATTTATAAAATATCAAAATGTTGATAATCATGGATCTATCATTAGACTTTGTGTAGTGTCCCTCTTTTCTAAAATCCCTATTGATGGATTCATACTTATCACCAGGAAAATAATTAATTTTGAAACTAAAAATCTTGTTGATCTTTATTTGTACTCTTCCTTCTTTAGCTTCAACAAAGAAATTTACAAAAAAAACATAAGGTATTGCTATGGTTTCCCAACTTGCCCCATAATTTCTAATTTCTTTATGGAAAATTTTGAAAATAAAGCAATTGATTCTTATCTATTAAAACCAAAATGGTGGAAAATGGTTGTAGATGATACCAATATATTTAGGCTTCAAGAAATGGACAAACTTAAAAACTTTCTCACTCGCCTCAATAGTATTTCACCTCACATTCAATTAACTATGGAAACTAAGGTTTATGAATCTATTCCATTCCTCAACATATTATTAAGAAGAAAATATAGTGGGACAATATGTCATGAAGTTTTTAGGAATAAATCACACATTGATTATTACCTCAGGGAAGAATCCCACCATCACCCATCTTAGAAAGTTGGTGTGTTAAAAACATTGGCCACTAGGGTAATGAGAATTTATAACAACAAGAATGTTATTTTGAATTTAATAACCTTGTCAACATGTTTAGGAATAGTGATTATAATGATAAATTAATTTCTGACACATTTCAAAACATTATTAATTCCACTCAAACTATTGTAATTCAACCTAATTCGAATTGAAAAATCTTCTTTCCCTATATTCAAAACACCACTAATATAATTGTAAATATTTTGAGTAAAAAAGGTATTGTAACCTCCTTCCTTCCCATTAAAATCCTAATAAAAAACCTCAATTCCCTTAGAGATAAAAAATTGTAACTACTCTTAATAGCGGGGTGTATATGATTAAATGTTCATGTGGAAGGCCTTATAAAGGTAGAACATGTGGATCAATTAAAAAAAGGATTAAGGAGCATGGTAAAGACATCAAGTATGATAGAATCAATATATTTACATTAGTTGAACACTTACTCAAAACCAAACACTCCATTTTTATTGATTCTTCTATGGTCATTTCCTCATAAGATAATTAAGTAAAAAGGAACCCCTGCAAAGCCATTAAAATCATTCACCATGATGACAACATGAATAGAAATAAGGTTTTGTTTATCACTAATACTTGGAAACTTGTAGTTGGGCTCCCCAAATAATTTTTGATTTGGTTTTATTTTGTCTTAATTTGAAACTCTTCATTAAAATATAAGATTAGCTTGATATTAATATTAAAAGTAAAATTAATCTAAAATTTCAATAAATTAAAAGCTAAAATTGAAACCTTTAAATTAATATTATGTCATTCACATTTGATTCACATTTTGTAATATATATATATATATATATATATATAAAGTAAGAGAATAGTTAATTCTAAGGTATATTGTCATAACTTCTCACGTTATTGAATTATTAATTAAGTAATTTTATAATAGGTTTAGTTGCCCTAACTTATTGTCGTGTATTTTCCTTGGTTAAATATAGGTTACTCTTTACAAATTAATTAAATGTGTTATTTCATGAAATTTGTAAAATTTATTTGGTTAATTAATTTATCCTTAATTCTCCTTGTAAATCTAATAATTAAAATTTTTGCACCTCCGACATTGGAATTACATTTTCTCTCTAATTATACTTATTCTAATCAATGTTTCAACAATATTATCATTTTTATTCATTTTCCCCTAGTGATGGGTCCAAATTTTATGAAATGTTGGACTTCAACAAAATCAAACACATTTATCTAGATATCAATATGTTAAACTGTGGAAATATCATAAAATTAATCATTGTCATAATCACAATCACTGTGAATATCATTAATATTGTCACAAACATCATTACCATAATTGTAATCACTATGAATAACGTAAGTATTGTCATAAAAATCATCATCATACTCACAATCGTTATGAATCACATTAATATTATCACAAAATTCAACCATCATAATTGAAATCGGTATGACAATAATTACAACATGCATCATATCTATCCTAAAAAATACATATATATCTGGGTCATGAGTAAGGGATTCCTCAAGTAGAGGAGAGGAGTTAGTTCCCTGTAAGAGAAAATAAGTAATATTGAGAGGTGAACATAGATATTTTAGGATTACCTCATAGTCATAGGAAGGTATTAGACCATGGATATTAGGTGGAAATTCTTCTTTAACTACATCAGGAAAACATTGACAATTATATCTATTAACATCCTTGATACCCTCACCCATTCCTTCACATAGAGATATATTAGATATAGAGGTTGGTCATTGATAATAGTATAAGAGAATGAAATAAAATGAGTAAGATAAGCCATGAAATAACAAATGAAAACAAACCCTAATATTAGGGTGGAAATCATGCACCAGACAACAAAGGGAAACCCTAAGAAATATAAGGTTTAGGGAAATAAGACTAATAATGAATCCTAAGGAGAACTAGGTTAAAAGGATTGATCAATAAATGTGTTAGCCAAATGATTCAACCCTAAAATTAACAATATGGAGGGTATTACTAATTTGTAAATAAAATTTAAAAAAGTTGAACAATCAAATAATACACATCAATATACAGATTTAGAAACTAGGATTTTGTATTCAATACATCCAAAAAAAGAAAGTAAGAGGGAAATTCAGGTCGGAAAACCACTTAGATAATTCGGAATATG
This sequence comes from Taxus chinensis, assembly GCA_019776745.2. Taxonomy (NCBI): domain Eukaryota; kingdom Viridiplantae; phylum Streptophyta; class Pinopsida; order Cupressales; family Taxaceae; genus Taxus; species Taxus chinensis. The sequence goes on from CM034146.1 coordinate 304,299,243, forward strand.
ATCTTGGTGATTCCTTATCTATAATGGGCTCTATAAAAGTATCATAATGTTCCAATAAATTCCTTGTGTGTTTTGAGCCTCTTAGAGCAAACCATCAGATTTAAACCAAGTTGTCAAAAAAATGTGGCAATTTTTTCCCTAGGTGGAAATTTTATCCTATTAATCATGTAATTTCAAATTTTCTATAATGATTTTTATATTATTGTACTACCTATGTGTATTTTTGGGATTCTTATAAATATCACGCATGTTCCTCTATTTGTAAAAACCTTAGCTTCCTACACCAACAAGAAAATTGACATTAGATAAAAAAAAAACAAGGTTAGGTGATTAATTTGGACTCACTTATTGACCACCCCTTGTAATTCAGACTGGGAACACATTTTAAACACCATGTAGTTCTTTGAGTGCATATACAATGATGGATCCAATATATCTCCCTTCTCATAGTATTTCTTCCATGAATCAATAAAAAATAGACGACTAATTAATAGATAGGATCCAATCAAAAACCTTGTATCAAAAAACATAATTATTGAATGGTAGCAACAACCCCCTTGTGTGTAGTCTCAAGATGAAGCCTTATAATTTATATATAATTTCTAGATGATTAGACTTCCTTACACACACACACAAAGAGAGATAGAGATTTCACTTTTGAAATTTAAATCTAGTGGTATGTAAAGACTGACTCACGTAATGTGAAATGAAAGCAAATAAGACTAAAAAATTATTAATGGTAAAAATTGACCCAAAACTAAGACTACAAAAAACTATCAATTTTAGATAATATTTTTGGTAATTAGGATTTCGGAAATGGAAACAATTCCCAAAATCTATAGCAGTGGAAGTGTAAACTAGATAAATCCAAATAAAAAAAATTACACACACATAACACAACATGTACTGTGGTTCATCCAATATGGGTTACACCCACCAAAGATAAAGATCTCATATATATAATAACGAACAAGAGTAAAATAAACTCTTCCCACAAGAGTAAAATGCATCTCTCCAAGAGTATCTCCAATAACATATCTCTAAATGGATCTCCATGAGTGCACTACAACTGTGCCTCTAAACCACCAACAAATCTCACATAACCAGGAACTACTACATATTTGAACTGTAACAAATATCTCTTATGAATCTGCATACAATACCTCTCAAATGGGTCTACCAATGTGCTACCATAAATGTGCACCAAGAAGTAAGTATCTCCTCCATCACTGTATCAACCTGTGCAAACATGAAGACAACCTCCTCTACAATATCTAGATCTACATGGATCAAAATATGAATGGTGAGTCAAGATCTCACAACAACCTGTGGATCTAACAATACAAGATCTCACAAAAACCTATTGATTTAATAAGAAGAATCTACAATACAAGATCTCACCAACATGTGGATCTACAAGAAGAAAATCTATGTGATTTACATAGTATGCAAGCCATTACAATGAGACTAAATAATACAAAGGAAATACAATAGAATACATTACACTCTTCTCACCAATCACATGTACTTGTTAGTTTCTTCTGTCCAGCTTCTCTCCATGGAAGCTTTGTCTTCATGTAACCTATTCTTTCTTTCTGTTCTTCTTCATCCATAGGAGAATCAAACATCTAACTCAATTATTAAATAACCTTATAACCCTAGCTTTCATGATTATATATGCATATAAAAACTTAGGTAAACTTAGCTATGCATTTACAACCTTTAGATTCACTTTATAAATAAAGTTAGATCTAACTCCCGTGAGTTAAATATAAACTTCCATGCACAGGAAACCAATGTCAGTTCCCTGACTGATGGCAGTTCATCTACTGACCGATGGAAGTTAATCTGTTGACCGACGGTGGTTAATATGTTAACTAATGGTTGTTAATCAACCAATGTGGTTTGCTGTGTAAACTAGCCACCTTTAATTCATGCTCATTGTGAGGCAATCTAGCTCCACAACCCAACAATTTTCCACTTGGAGATAAATTGTTGAACCTATGTGCCTGTACCTGTACATCACCGTCCTTTACATACTACGAAGACCAAAGTTTCTTTCCTTCAAAAATTCTTTCAAGTAATCAAGAAGATTAAACCACCTTTTAAAACCAAGTAGATAATAAACCATGACTTACCATATACCTACATGAAGCTACTACTGATTCGTGATACCCAAGCTATCAATACATCAAGCTCCCACTGAATCATAACACTAAGCCTCTCATGCAATCAAGCCATCATGACTAACACACCTGCAAGAACTCTCACTCGAATTGAAGTACCAAGCTTCTATCATAGCCATAGCCATCCAACCATGTTTTCCAACCATCTATCCATGTCTCCATGCTACCACCAATGCAATTGACCAAAGACAAGTCAAACTAGAATATGCGAAAGCAAAACTAGATCCTGGGTCTAGACAACCCAAATGAGTACTACATGCAACTATTGGATGCATCCACAACACCTCCATAACTCAAATAAGAAAAACACTTGGAATCTACAAATCCAACCCTACACAAACAACTTACATTTACAAGGCAACCATATGTAGAATATCTATCATGGAGTAACATAGTAACAAGAGGAAATACAAATATCCCCTACTCATGTTCAAGGCATCTAAACCATGTTCATACACATCTCAACCATGCTCATAGGCATCCATGTGCAAAAATAATATTTGCATCATTATAGACTCACAAAACAAAGTCTATCCATATGTACAAACTCACCATGCACATTCATCCATATCACTAGGCTCTCCAAAAGCTCCAAGTCTACCACCGACTAAATCCAAAGCCAAATATGAATCTTGTCTCATCAATGTCAACAAAAAATAACCATGCTAAACCATACTACTGACTGAACAAGTTACTAAATACCAACAAACATGTCAGTCTTTGTCAGCATACTCTGCACACCTTTAAACTCTCAAGATGCTCTAAGGAAATAAAGGGTACCATCCATAAATGGTAAATATACACTGTTGTCAAATGATGTCATAGCAATAAACTCAAATTTTCCTTCATGACTAACCTCTTCAAACACTGAAACATGCTTTCTAACTTCTTCACCTAGTTGAATGTGTCAACCATAAATGCCTCCCATCCCAAATGGATCCCCTCTCTAATCACCACAAAATAAATTTCTGAGAAGTGACATCACCATGTAAATGAAATCAAAAATACCTAATAGAAGTTTCCTTTTGTGATGTCATCATGTGTTGTTAGGTTGTGGAGCTTGTTTTCATGTGAGAAAGTGTTGAAGACTGTACACTAAGAGTACTGTACACTTTCCATAGTTGTCTCGCTGGGGTTTGAGGCCAGGCCGAGGCTGGGGCCTGGGGGTGGCAGCCCCCGGTAGCAGGGGTTCAGGGGCGCAGCCCCCCAAAATTTTTTGGGCCTTAAAACGTGCCCGATATATCGGGAAATGTGATTTTCTCATATGGGTGGGTTTTTTGACCCATAGGTTTATGGGACGGTTTTGGCCCATGGTTTTGATACCCACGGTTTTGTAAAACTGCTTAAGCAGTTGTCTATTTATATGGTTTTGTGCATATGGTAAATATATGTAACATTGCAGATGTGTTTTGAATTCGGGTGTGAATTCTGTAGAGTTTGTTGAGCATAGCTCCAAACAGATCTGGGTATTGTATTGAGAGAGTGGTGGCTTGTAATAAAATATGAGCAAGTGATTCTTGGTGGACGTAGCCCAAATTGGGTGAACCACGTTAAATACTGTCTCTTTGTGTTGTGTTATTTTATTCTGCACTTTTATTTGAGATCTGTAATATTTTCTGCATATTAGTTTCTACTGTTGCGATTCTGTGAGGGATTATTCTGCATATTTTATCCCTTATTTCCTAACAATTGGTATCAGAGCCTGGTTTGGTTTGCTGAAGTGTTGAATCACAGGGAAAGTTTTATCTTGAGTGGGAGCTATGGCAGATGATGGAAGATCTAGGGTTGATAAATTCAACAGGCAGAATTTCAGTCTTTGGAAGATGCAGATGGAAGATTACCTTTATCAGAAGGATCTTTATATTCTGTTGTCTGAGAAGGTGAACAAACCCTTGAGCATGACAGATGTGGAATGGGATTTGCTGGATAGGAAGGCACTTGGGACAATCCGATTGTGTCTTGCATCTTCGGTATTATTTAATGTTTCAAAGGAAAAGACTACAAAAGAACTGATGGATGCATTAGGGAAGTTGTATGAAAAACCCTCTGCCTCTAATAAGATATTTTTAATGAAAAAGTTGTTTAATATGAAGATGTCTGAGAATGGTTCAGTAGCAGATCATTTAAATGATTTTAATATGGTTGTAAATATGCTAGCTTTGGTTACAATAGAATTTGATGAAGAAGTTAGGGCTTTATTAGTTCTATGCTCTTTACCTGAGAGTTGGAATAGCTTGGTAATGGTGGTAAGCAACTCGGTTCCAGCTAACTCAAAGTTGAAGTTTGAGGATGTTGTAGGGGTGATTCTAAGCGAGGAAATGTGAAGAAAAAGCTCTGGGGAATCTTCTACTTCAGGGAATGCTTTGACAGTGGAAACTAGAGGGAGACAGAAGAATAGAGGAAGCCGTGGAAAATCAAAGGATTGGGCAAGGTCAAAATCCAAAAGCAAGATAGTATGTTGGCACTGTGGAAAGTCTGGGCATGCAAAGAAGGACTGTTGGGAACTTTGGGACAAGAAGAAACAACAGGAAGAAAACAAGGAGGCAAATGTGGCAACGGGTAATGTATGTCAGGATGCTTTGATTCTTTCTTTGCACAATATTACTGAATCTTGGGTTTTAGATTCGGGGGCTTCTTTCCATGCTACTCCACATAGGCATTATTTTGTTGATTATGTTCAAGGAGATTTTGGGCATGTTTTTCTTGGTGATGATGAGCCTTGCAGCATAGTTGGAAAAGGTTATGTTCAGGTTAAGATGCAGAATGGGAATACTTGGCTATTGAAGGATGTCAGACATGTGCCTACATTAAGATGAAATTTGATATCGGCAGGGCAGTTGGGAAGTGATGGTTGTACTGTGATATTTACAAGCAAAACTCTTGGAAGGTTACCAAGGGTGCTCTTGTGGTGGCAAGAGGTAAGAAGGTTGGAACCTTGTATTTAACCACTTATAGCACTAATGTTTGTAATCTTGTGGCTTCAGAAGTAGATACAACATTGTGGCACTATAGGCTCGGTCATATGAGCCATAAGGGCATGGAGATCATAAAGAAGGATTTTCCTAGATATACAGAAACAGGTTTGGAGTTCTGTGAGGACTGCATATATGGGAAACAGAAGCGAGTAAGGTTTCTCAAGGTTGGACCTACAAAGAAAGAGAGTAAGTTAGAGCTGGTGCATTCTGATGTGTGGGGGCCGGCTCAGGTATCATCTCTTGGGGGTTCAAGTTATTATGTTACTTTTATTGATGATGCAACAAGGAAAGTTTGGGTTTATTGTATTAGAAACAAATCTGATGTATTTGACACTTTTGTTAAATGGAAAGCCTTGGTAGAGAATGAAACAGGTCTTAAGCTAAAATGTCTCAGGTCAGATAATGGAGGGGAGTATTGCAGCAATGAATTTGATGATTATTGTTCTAAGAATGGAATCCACAGGAAAAACATGGTTCCAGGAACTCCGCAGCAGAATGGGGTGTCAGAAAGGATGAACAGAACAATAATGGAATGTGCTAGGAGCATGAGGTTACATGTAGGACTACCTCTTTCTTTTTGGGCAGAAGTGGTGAGCACAACTGTGTACTTGATAAATAGAGGACCCTCAAGTGCCTTGGATGGAGGCATACCTGAGGAGGCTTGGTATGGTAAGAAAGTTGATTATTCATTTCTTAGAGTCTTTGGATGTGAGGTGTTTGTCCATATAGACAAGGATGATAGGACCAAGCTAGAGGCTAAATCAGAAAAATGTACTTTCATTGGTTATGGTGGTGATGACTTTGGATATAAATGTTGGAGTATTAAGGACAAGAAAATCATTCGATCTAGGGATGTGGTCTTTAATGAGAAAGTCATGTATAAGCAGTAGTTACAGGAAAATAGGGAAGAATCCAAGAAAGAATATGCAGCGGTAGAGGATCTTCCGGATGGGAAAGTGACACATGAATCAGTTCAGGAACCTCCTCAACAGGAACCCCAAACTCCTATATTGAGGAGGTCTTCTAGGGTAAGAAGAGAACCTGAATGTTTTTCTCCTTCTCTTTATTATTTATTACTCACTGATAGTGGAGAGCCAGAGAGCTTTGATGAAGCAATGCAGGTAGATGCCAGGAAGAAGTGGGAGCAAGCCATGGATGAGGAGCATCAGGCTCTCATGGAGAACCAGACATGGGATTTGGTGAAGCTACCCGAAGGAAAAAGAGCATTACAAAACAAGTGGGTGTTCAGAGTCAAAGAGGAAGAAGGAGGCAAGAAAAGATACAAGGCCTGATTGGTGGTCAAGGGGTTTGCATAGAAAAAAGGTATAGATTTTGATGAGATTTTTTCTCCTGTAGTAAAAATGACTTCTATTAGAACTGTTCTAGGAATAGTTGCAGCAGAAGACTTGCACTTAGAACAACTTGATGTAAAGACTACATTTATCCATGGTGATTTGGAGGAGGAACTATATATGCAGCAACCAGAGGGCTATGAGGTCAAAGGTAAAGAGGAGATGGTGTGTAAACTGAAGAAGAGCTTGTATGGCTTGAAACAAGCTCCACGTCAATGGTATAAGAAATTTGATAGCTTCATGATGGAGCAAGGTTATATTAGATGTCATTCTGACCATTGCGTGTATACAAAGAAATTTGAGGATGGCAGTTATATTATCCTTTGTCTGTATGTGGATGACATGTTGGTTGCAGGTAAAAACATGCAGGAAATAAAAGTACTCAAGAAGCAGCTAAGTGAATCCTTTGCTATGAAGGATTTGGGGGCAGCCAAACAAATCCTTGGTATGAGGATATCTCAGGATAGGAAGGAACGGAAGCTGACTTTATCTCAGGAAGAGTACATTAAGAAGGTCTTGGAGAGGTTTAATATGCAGGATGCTAAACCGGTTGGGACTCCTTTGGCAGGCCATTTCAAGTTATCAAAGGAACAGTGTCCCAAGATAGAGCAGGAGAGAAACCAGATGTCCAAGGTACCTTACTCATCAATGGTTGGCAGTTTGATGTATGCCATGGTGTGCACTAGGCCTGATATTGCCCATGCAGTGGGAGCGGTGAGTAGATTTATGAGTGATCCAGGTAGAGATCACTGGCAGGTAGTAAAGTGGATCCTTCGGTATTTGAGAGGGACCATGGGGAAAATTTTGTGCTACAGTGGATCAGACACCACTTTGTGTGGTTATGTAGATTCAGATATGGCTGGAGATGTAGACAACAGGAGGAGCACAACATGTTATGTTTACACTATAGGTGGGACAACAGTAAGCTGGATTTCACGACTACAGAAGTTGGTGGCTTTGTCAACCATGGAGGCTGAGTATGTTGCTGCCACAGAGGCAAGCAAGGAAATGATTTGGTTACAACAATTACTTGAGGAGTTGGGGCATAAGCAAGGAGGAAGGAAAGTTGCATAGTGATAGTCAGAGTGCTATACACCTAGCTAAGAACTCTACTTTCCACTCTAGGATGAAGCATATACAGTTAAGGTACCATTTCATCAGGACAACTTTGGAGGAAGAGAAGTTGAAGCTGGAGAAGATTCATACCAGTCAGAATCCTGTAGACATGATGACCAAGGTGGTCACAAGGGAAAAATTGAAGTTGTGTTTAGCTTTGGTTGGTCTTCACGGAAACTAGTGAAGGGTTGAGAAGCTTGCTTAGAGGAAAACTAGTCTCCAAGTGGGAGATTGTTAGGTTGTGGAGCCTGTTTTCATGTGAGAAAGTGTTGAAGACTGTACACTAAGAGTACTGTACACTTTCCACAGTTGTCTCGCCGGGGTTTGGGGTTGGGCCGGGCCCCGAGCAGGGGTCCAGGGGCGGCAGCCCCCGGGTAGAAGAATTTTTTTGGGCCTTAAAATGTGCCCGATATATCGGGAAACATGATTTTCTCATATGGGTGGGATTTTGACCCATAGGTTTATGGGACGGTTTTGGCCCATGGTTTTGATACCCACAGTTTTGTAAAACTGCTTAAGCAGTTGTCTATTTATATGGTTTTGTGCATATGGTAGATATAATGAAAAACATTGCAGATGTGTTTTGAATTCGGGTGTGAATTCTGTAGAGTTTGTTGAGCATAGCTCCAAACAGATCTGGGTATTGTATTGAGAGAGTGGTGGCTTGTAATAAAATCTGAGCAAGTGATTCTTGGTGGACGTAGCCCAAATTGGGTGAACCACGTTAAATACTGTCTCTTTGTGTTGTGTTATTTTATTCTGCACTTTTATTTGAGATCTGTAATATTTTCTACATATTAGTTTCTACTGTTGCGATTATGTGAGGGATTATTCCGCATATTTTATCCCTTATTTCCTAACATCCTCCAAAACCACTTGTGCTTCATGCCACTCTGAATAGTAACACCCTCCTCTCACTCCACACATGCATATGTGTCCAACCTATAATGCCAACAACCATGGATTTCTCCCACTCAACATGAACTCCCTTACACTGCTTCTAATAATAAGCTCAAAATATCTAATATATATATATATATCAGTGAGAACCAGATGAAATAAATATAAACCTGATTCCCTCTTATCAAAGAATACTTCTACATCACATAAGTTTGGACTTCTTGTAAAGTAGGTGAATCACCTTCTTTTCATCTTATGTACTCAACATCTTTCGTTACCTACAATTGTGTGTCTAAACATGAGTTTCCATTGAGTATCTCATCCTTAGACTAGATACCCTTGTCCTCAAGATTCCAACACATCTCAGACATAAAATTCAAACACACCAAATATCCATGGTGTATATTTTACTCATGCACACAATCCAAACATAATACTAGTTGCTACAAATGAAGGAAATAAAACATGAATCATATAGAGATACTTGACTCAAAGTCTCACTAGACTAGCCAAACCAACTTCATCCTCTTTCATGATCCAAATATTGAAGTGATCTGCACTATTTCTGCCTATACACACTATGTAAGAAACATGATCCTCCAAGATAGGACACTGATCCATTCATGCCCTCTTCTACTATAAGAAACCCTATGTCAAATTCGTTGTCACAAAGACTGACCACGGTTCGTTGACCGGTAGCTGGTTACCCTCTGTTACCGATATCGGTTCCCTGACCAATGCCTGATGTTACTGGAATAAACACACCATGCCAAAAATTGGCATAGGTCACCAAACCAGGTGCCTACTCTAACCAGAGCCAATAGTTCTGTTGAGTCAGTTATTTCAAGAAGCACCCAAATCTTGCACAAAAAACTTAACAATAATAATCCATGTAATAAAACTATTCACCAAGATGAAATACATCACCTTACCAGCACCAATATTCTCAACTGCATCTTCAACTCGATGAACATGCTTGTTTGATGGAAGCCCCATGTCTTCATTTTGTGATACTATATTCTTCTTATCTAATGAAGCCCGTGCATCTAATTGCACCAAAGGATACATAAATTACTCCTCTATCTCTTACTCAGATCTTGCAATCCTAAACATACACGTGCAACCATAATAATACAAGCACTGCAATACCAAGGTAACAAAACCATACCTCTATAAACTAGATCTGTAATATAACAATCATGCATGTGCCTCCAAGAATTAGGGACACCTTAGCAAACAAGATACATTCACATGCATATCTTACTAAAAAATATTCAAATCTTTGATTTTATGTTTAAAACCAAGTTTCCCAGTAACGGACCATGGTCACCCTATAACTGACCACGGTCACCCTGTCGACGTCGGTTGCCACCTAACCGATGTCGGTTACTATATTCTCTAGAAACCTCACATTTATAGCTTCCACTCAAGGTTTAAATAGCTTCTTGACAATTTTCACATCAGGAAAAAAAAACCCTTCTCTCATACACCTATCAGTAAACCACTAACAATATATTGAAGAAAAACCTTGATCTAAAATAACCAAGCTCTAACACCAGTTGTTGGTATCAGATAAGATAACAAACCTCACTCTGATACCATTTTTTACGAGTTCGGTACTGCAAAATAGTTCTATGATTTAATAATAAACAAAATCATGCACACATGATCTAAATAATTCCCCAAAATCTATAGCAATGGAAGTGCAATGTAGATAAATCCAAATCAAAACAAAGTACACACACATAACACAACATGTACTGTGGTTCACCCAATGTGGGCTACGTCCACCAAAGATAGAGATCTCATATATATAATAATTAACAAGAGTACAAATCAACTCTTCCCACAAGATTACAATGCATCTCTCCAAGAGTATCTCCAATAACAAATCTCTAAATGGATCTCCATGAGTGCACTACAACTATGCCTCTAAACCACCACCAACAGATCTCACATTACCAAGAACTATTGCATCTCTGAACTACTACCAAGTTCTCCTGTGGATCTATAAACAACACCTCTCACATGGGTCTTACCATATGTGCAACTATAACTGTGCACCAAGAAATAAGTTTGTATCTCCATCACTGCATCAACCTATGCAAACATGAAGACAACCTCCTCTATAATATCTAGATCTACATGGATCAACAATACAACATGATCTCATGGATCTATGAATACAAGATCTCACAAAAACCTGTGGATCTAACAATACAAGATCTCACAACAACTTGTGGATATAATAAGAAAAATCTACAACACAATATCTCACCAACATGTGGAGCTACAAGAATAAACTCTATGTGCTTTACATAATATGCAAGCCATTATAATTAGACTAAACAATATAAAGGAAATATAGTAGAAGTCATTACACTCTTCTCACCATTCATATGTACCTCTTATTTCCTTCTCCCCAACTTCTCTCCATGGAAGCTTTGTATTCATGTAACATGTTCTTTCTTTCTCTTCTTTTTCATCCTCTCAATCTAGGAGAATCAAGGATCTAACTCAATCCTTCTCTTCATTAACCTACTAACCCTAGCTTTCATGCTTAGATATGCATATACAAACTTAGGTCAACTTAGCTACGCCTTTACAACCTTTATATTCACTTTATAACTAAAGTTAATCTAATTCCCGTGAGTTAAATATAAACTTCCACGCACATGAAACCAATGTCAGTTCCTTGACCGATGGCAGTTCATCTATTGACTGATGGTAGTTAATTTGCTGACTGATGGCGGTTAATCAACAGAATCTGGTTATTGTTTAAACCAACCACCTTTAATGCATTCTCATCGTGAAGCAATCTAGCCCCACAACCCAACAAATACCCTTACATGGTTATGTATGAAACTGATGGTTCCATCTAAAGACCAAAAAAATTACCAAATAGTTGATGTAAAATGAATAGATCTATGTGATGAGACATAATAAAGTGAGAAAGATAAGAACCATACAAAAGACATCACTCAATCAAGAAAAATGACAATAAAATAAACAAGGATTTGTACTACTATATGCTTCTTTCATTTTTAAATAACCATATTAATAATTTACTAAAAAGTGTTATATAATAGAATTTGTGTCAAATTCGTCTATTTATAATTCATTAAATACTCTTCAAGATAAAATCTAAGATAAAATCAATATTTAACAACAAATCTAACATTAAAAGCTAAAAAATAAAACTAAGATAAATTAACCCTTGTTATAGAAGAATAAGAAAGGATTTGAGAATTCTTAACAATTTCAAATAAAAAAACTTGATAATGGGGCCGATCCAATCTATGGATAAAAATAAAAGTAAGCATATTATCATAATTTACTAAAAAATGTAAAACATGCTAAAAGGGATCTAAAACAGGTATTTCCCTTCCCTTTGGATAGGGCATAACCCTATAAATTATCCATATTAGTGCAAACTACAATCTAAAAATTAGAACCCTCCCAACGTACCCGAATGAAAAATAGATAGTGGAGAATCCATAACAACTTAAAAAAACTAGATACAAATATGTCATGATTAGAAAAGGCCTAGAAGCAAAAGGGAAAACACATAAAGGCAGATGAAACAAAAATGATACAACTACACTAAACTCAATCTTTAGTAGTATCTTTTAGTGTTAACAAAGAAAACACTCAGTCAAAACATCTGAAAATAATAATATTTGATTATGGAACATGTCATATGAACTAAAACAACCATTTCCCTTCCCATTGGTCATTTTTTACTCTTATAATTTCTCCACACCCCCTCAAAACGTTATCTACATTACTTTAAATTTTAATCATAACAACCTCAAAGTTTCCCCCCTTGGATAAGGCTTTTTAGGTTCTTTCTTTTTCTAAAAACCTCTCTAGTGAACCTTGATGATATGATTCCTCCCATTGATATCTCAAAACCCTACATAATAATTCAATAGTAATTTTACTTTTCTAAATCCATTCCTTTTAACAGTAAAATTCCCTACTAAATATGTAAATAGGTGGACAATAGTCAATCCATCAAGTTAGGAATATGAAGGTAAATCATAAAAAATGAATATGTTGGTTTTGGGGGTGATAACAAATAAAAAAGAACATTTTAGAAAAGAGAGCGAGGTTAGGCATGTAATTAAGTTTTTATAATAAATGTTTTGTGCACATAAAATCTATAATGGCCCTTACATTCATCAAAAATTTATTTTTATTCAAATATGTTGTTGATAACACATCAAGCTTATGTTGTGTAAAATTATGTAGATATTTTTTCTCTCTTTCTAGATTGCAAAAATTCAAATAATTCATAAAGTCTAGAATATGGTTTGATGCAAAATATTGGTGACTCTAGCACTAGTGACTATATTCCCAAATTAAAATTGTTAGCTATATATTCTTAAAGATAGATAGTAATGGTATACTCTAGTATCGATCCCCTTAGATGTTGTGTGGTATCCCAAAATTGGAGATGTAGAAAATTGGAATCTATGCCTATGGGTAGAAGAAACCCACAACACTTTTGGTTACACCAAGTCATCACTAAAATCGTATCTAAGCTCTATTTCCATCTTATTTTTTAGTTCAATTTTCGCTTTCCTTCATAGCTTAACTTGTATAATCTCATATTACTCTATATTTGTTTCCCTCTAAAAAATCATATACAAGATATAATCCATTATCTACTTCACAATATCTCAATAGTCATCTTGATTCACTATATTCGTTAAATAGAAGGTATAACAATTATATTTTTGGAGGATGTGACCTGAAGATATGTGAAAAGGGATAGGAAGAATGTTGCAAAAATGTATCTAGAGATATGAAAGGTATGTAACCTCCAAACTCTTCCTCATTCTGTTAAATATCCTCTTTGATCTATCTTACATTGTTATTTTGCCTCAGTGGAAGATTTATCTCAATCTCAATTATCAATAACAATATCAATTAAGGTTATAGATTGATTCAACCATGTTATTTTTCACTCCATTACATGAAATCATCATTATAGATCTCAATTTAAAATGTACTTAAATCCAACACCATATCCATCTCTAATTATGCCATATACTTTTTTATGAGTTATTTTGTTAATTTCCTACACAAAATTTTACTTAAACTCGCCACTAGGAATACCTATGAATATACATAAACTGAAAAACTAGTCGTTTAGAGGATAAACAAAATTATCATGAATGGGAGGATGGTATTACAAATTATATTGCCCAAGAGATAATATCACATATCAAACTTTCCAAAGAGAAATGATATATTCATGGGAGATGTGAATCAGAAACAAATAATAGAGACAATTTTGTCTATAAATTTATGTGATTCATGTATATAATACAAATGATTCTAAGAATGTGTTTACACCCTAGCTTTATTTTATAATATTATTGCACAATAATTAACAAAGATGTAATGTCTTAGAAAAAGTAGACTATTATGACATAATTAACTTCCAACATTAATCATACATAATCAAAATAATGCATTCATACTTAAAATGATTGAATGATTGATAAACAATATGTAATTTCTCAAATACAAAAGATAAGAGATAAAATTAGATAATTAAGGTATGATAGAGATGATCTAGATGCGTAGGATGGTAGGATAAACTATTGTGAAGCTGTATATTCTTTGATTAAAGATTAGGAACTAAAAACCTAACTGGGGTAGGACTGTACAACTTATGTATGGTCCAAACCTGATATGTATAGTCCTAACCTAGAACTACATGGTTTCAAACCCTTTAAATATTTATACCTACAAGTTTTCATGTGCTTGTTTCCTAGAAATGATTGTATAAGTATTTCTATTTTTCTCACATAGCTTTAGGATTATTTTTAATCACGTGCAACAAAGTGGATACCCTGGAAACATGTAAGCCCCTTCATCAGATAATTAGTGAATAAAAATGAGAAAACATGTGTGTGTGGAGAGGCTAGAATACCCTTGGTGGTCAAACTCTGAACTATAAAACTAATCCAAGTGTTGCATTACATGCCCTTATTTTGGGATCAAGTCTCATGTAGTTCTCCTAGTTTCTTATACAAGTGTGAATAACTAACCAATCGCCTAGGGTTTTCTTCATGTATTTTGACACCAAGGTGGAAGGATAACTATGTAGTATTGAATGTAAAAAGTGTGGTAGTAGTGAGATATGGTGTTCCTCAATTATATGACCTAACCCTTCATTTATCAAAACCCTTGTGCAATGTTTGGAGTGAAGTTTGCCTTGTAAAAAATGAATCCATGACCTTTAAATTCTTAGAAATGGATGAAGCTAGACTCTTTGACCCGATCAAGTGCTTTAAACTTGTATTCGAGACTTATCTAGATGAGTTGAAGATGATTTAGGAATATTTAGGAACCCTTTCAGTGATTTTGGAAAGATATTGGCAATAATATCTTGTATAAGTGTCAGGTGAGTTGTAAAGTGATAATGATTTTCTTATAAATCCTTCCCTACATGAAATATTATAATAAGGTTGACCCTAGGTCCTAGGAAGATTAAATGGCCCAAAGACAGATTTAAAATTTAAATTAGATTCACTATATGTGAAGGGGTAGGACTATATAGGTCATCCAAGACTGGACCTTACATTTCAAATGTTCTATGAATTTTTAAAGACAAGACAGATAAAAATCATAGCTAAAAGTTGTGTCATGAATATCAAAGGTTTACTACTACTTTCATTATAGAATATTATCAAATTGATGATATAACAAAGTGTAAAGATAAAAAATTGTAGAAGAGATAGAGAGATGAGGAGATTGGATTCCAAATATGAGCATATACCTTAGCAAGGGAACATGGTCAAATATAACGTTACACAAGGACAAGTTACAAAAATTTAGTTCCTACATTTCTCCCCTTTAAGTGTGTAATTAAAAATTGTGTGATAAAAGGAAAAACATATTTGAGTGTGTGCACACACTTAGTATTTTCTTGAAAGTGTTTCTCATTGTGTTGGTGTTGGAATAATTCAGGAGAAAACCTGTAAAATAGAGTATAGTCAATTTCTATGATAAAAAATAAATGTTAACTAAAAAATATAGGTAATACTTGTAATTGCTAACATTGTAAATAAGTACGCAAAGGATATGAAAAACATGCAAGGAATACACAAGTTTATTTTACATAGGGAGGAGCATTTTTGATGTGCCTTGAAGACTTGTAATTTAATGTAGAGATGTCAAAGGGTTGGAAGTGATCAATCCTCCATGTTGTGCCATAGAGGATAGTAGAGAATATGAGCCATGTTTCCCCTAGTTTTAAAGTTTTTTAAAGAGAGGAAGGATTTAGACTACGAAGAACCCATGTTCTTTGACACCTTCCTTTTTTATAATTTTATGAGATAAGAGGAAACAATAATCTACAAATCCTTTAGTTTTACTTCAATGTTTTCCAAATTTGGAAATATGGTGAGAGAAGAGGAAAGATAAGTCTACAAAGACTTCAAATTTTTTTCAACACTTTCCACTCAACCCACAAACCATGCTATTATAGATGGATCTAGACCCAATATGTACTAACTTGAAACATTAGACCTTAGAAGGAATGAACAAGTCCACACCCACATAAGGTGTTACTATGATTGAATTGATCATATATAATTTTGAATCATTAAAGGGTAGAAGAATCATATGTGTGTAAACCATTTTTTAACTGAATCTAAATAGTTTTGTAAAGAAGGAATGAATAAATCATACCCCCATTAAATTTCTTTATACTGTGTCATATTTATATGTAATTATGTGAAAATTAATAATATAAATGATATAATCTATAGAAATTGAAAAATTAAGAGAATATTACCCTATCCAAGAATGTCCATCATGGTCAGGGCCATACCATGGCCATGGTTATACCATATAGTTTTGATCATGTTGTATCTCTTCCACAACTTAGTATTTGTGAAATTTTTGAGGAACTGAATGCTATGAAAATATGTTCTTGTATCTTGTATCTTGTTTATAGATGTAGAATTTTCCTAATGAATCCCCCTCTTTTGAGGAATGTGTGATAAAACATTTGATCATGTGACTAAAAAGTGTAGACACTAAATCAAACATTTTGGGTACATTACCAAGTCCTAATCACATACTACTATTCATATGCTTCTTACGAGAGAAAATTACTAATTGATCATTGTACTTGGCCTCTTAGGTTCCCTTCTACCCCCCCTCTTAGCCTTACGTACCTCACTGCCCAGTTTTACCCTTCATACTTCACCTTTTCTAGTTCTAGACACCAACGCCCAACCAGGACACCAATGATTAAACTAAAATAAAATATTTGTAGTCTAATATGATGTTATAGAAGTAGTAAATAATAGATAAATAAATACTAAAATACACCCAAGTAACCTAAGCAATGAAATGTAAAACCCTAATGTGCAAAGAGGGTTAGAAAAGCCTTAGTTAATTTCGATATATATGGGATTGTGTCACAGTGGAGACCAGTTGAACAGAAGGAGGAAAAAACTGCACAAGAGCTTGGAAAAATGTAGATCTGGAAGCTATTCTGGTCAGACTGGGGTGCCTGGAGAAGGATAGGGGCACCTGGGGCACCTTGGTCTGAGATCTGGGTGCCCTGGTCTATGGAAATGACCAGAGAACCTCCTCTGAGGTGTTGTTGAATGTTCGCCTGTGTTCACTTCCTGTCGCGTGAATGTTTGAACTTCAGTGATCACCAAAGTATTGGATAAACTTGCAATAGAGGAATCACCTATAAAACCCCAGACAAAGAATCAAAACCCTAAAAAATAAAGATGCATATGAAGGGGTTAGACTGTCCTTAGATGCTAAATGGATGGACTTATCATTGAGTGTTGCACGACATATCAGAATCAATGTAGTTCTAGGTGTGAGGGAAGAATTTTGCCCTAGGTGCTCTTGTGCTTGTCACACATTGTGAGTAGAGAGTAATAACTAGATGTATAATGTAAATAATGTGTGCATGGAATAGAATAAACTCCACTCATATGAAGTGTGATGTAGATAAACCAAACTTTTTCCCTTGTGATGGAGCTATATGGATGCAAATGGAACAATAAAATCCTTTGATGGATGCAACCTTAGGTGGAGATACTAGTGCTTAGTGCTTGGTCCCTCATTATGGTCTCATAACTTTATATTTATATGGTTCTCTTGTTCTAATTTCATAATTAACCCCAAAATGGTGACCACCAAAAATATAGAAAGCTCAAATGGCTAGAAAGTGCCAAAAAAGTGAGATTAAAGTGTAAAGAGGATCAGGGTGCCCAAGAGGGGACCAGGGTGCCTGGGGCACCCGAGTCCTGATTGGGCGCCCCAGTTAGAATAGGTAAAACACAGCATGAAAAATATATTAGGAAAATACAATAGGTGTAAGATCAAAATTATCAATAGAAAGAAAGTAAAATGGCCAAAGACATGGGTTAATTAGTACTCTTTTTCACTCAAGAACCATATGAATAGTAGTATGAGACCAAGACTAAATAATTACCCAAAGTGCATGATTTAGTGTCTACATTTTCCCCCACTTTATGTTGGTGAGAGAATTGCTCGGTAACATAAAGTAAATAGAGATGTGTACCTGATATCCATGTAGATTGATGTAGAAAGCATGCTGAGGGACTAGACAAAGCGTGGAGTGACAAAAAGATGGAACGTGGAGACTAAAGATGAAAAAGTGTAAAAAGTGATGAGAGTGAACCTAGGGCGGAAGTGTGTGTGTAGATGCTAATGTGTGTGATGTACCTGTATGTTAGTATGACGTGTGTGTGACGTCTGAGTGTTGTTGTTGTTGATTGCTTGCTTCCCATACAGACAGACTTGCAAAAGAGAAGATGATCAAGTAGTCAAATACACATGTATATGTGTAAAACCATGTGTAAAGATGCATGTATATATGTAAAAATCATGTAATGAAAGTACAAAAAAATGAAAAAGGAACATGTGCACCTGATCCGTGATGAGAAAAAGGGTGTAGAAAGGATCCTGTAAATTTCGATGAAGTGTGAGTTTTTTGGGTGATCTCATGCCACTGGCTGAAAGAAGTGTAGGAGGAAATTGTGTTATTCTCTAACATGTAACCGCTTCCCAAGAGTATGAAGAGATATATGTACTTCCTAGTTTTTGGGTGATCTGACACCACTGGCTGAAGAAGTGTAGGGAGGAAATTCTGATGTTCCTCCAACCTATAACTGCTCCCCAGAATACTAAAGACAATCTTCCCTGTAAAATCCAATGTGTATGGAGTTTTGTGGACTGGTCTGAACCCACTCATTGTATAACCCACTATGTCATGGAATAAAACTGAAAATTGAATTATACTGGTACTGTGTTGTGTAGTGTGTAAACCCAAATGATGCCCCCCCTCTTTGGGGGTGTATACGATGTCATGGATAGGAGGATGCGGCCCCAAAAGAGGACTGACCATGAAAACTTATTCCCTATAGGGGGAGGGAATGTGCTTGGTAGAAACCAAGGCACACGTAAACAAGTGGCTAGGAAAACAAGTGTTAGTACAAACAAACATGCATGTAGAAGACAAGTGTAAGCTATGCAGACAATGTGTAAGCTAGAATGCAAGTAAACACACAAGAATCCAATCATAGACATGAAAAGAGGGTTGTAAACATGGGACATCACTCACGATGTCACAAGACACTCAAGGCCATAGTGGCTGCATACAAAAAACAAGTGTGCACACCAAACAAAGGGCAAGGCCCGCATAAAATAGCAGACAAAGACAAGCAAGAATAAACAAACAGACAGATAACCATGGAAACAAGTAATCCTGTAAAATAAATGGTGCACATGAAGCAACCGTTAGCATGTTAGAAAGATAAAGTGTATGTCAAAAGTGTGTATAACCAATAAAGTAGTGTGTTATGAAACAAAATGAAACAATAACACCTATAGTGTACGAAAGTGGATGCCCCCAGTAGCCGTTGTGGGACTGGTAGTGTGCCAAGCATCCATGTTGTGTGTAGAAGCCCTATATTTGTGGGATCACAACTAGAAAAGGATGTGAATGTGCATGTGTGTATGGTAAAGATAATGACATACAAGAGATATCTAGCATGTGTAATATAGACGAACATGTACAAGTAAATGTAAGCAAGAGTAAATGCAACCAAGATATACAGTATGTTGTGGATGGATGGAATGGAATGCAAAATGGATGATAGGAGCCACATGCCCCCCAAGTGAATGGAATTGTATGCAGTGAGGTTCATTTGTTTATGCCCCCTCAGCAGTCAAGAATGAACCATAAATAAGAGTGTGTCATCGGGAAATGGTTGAACTATGTGTTATGTGTATGAATGTGCTATGGTGATAATGTGTATGCATGACATGTGATGATGATGACATGATGACCTAGCATAGATGATGAGTAGAAAGAGGTGGTGATGTAGCCTAAAGCATATACCACTACAAGATGATGGAATAGGTGACCATTTAACCTATAGCGTATGTCACTAACCTAGAAATGTCACATGATAGAGGGTTGAGTGATGAACTCTTGAATGTGATGAGGTCCATTTGTGATGTATACCCTCAACAGTCTAGTATGGACCATGAGACTAGAGTGTGTCATAGGGTAGTGAGTGCAACATGTAAAAGTAGATGTGTGTAGTATATGTGATGATGAGAGATGACCATGTGATGTGTAAAATGTGCTATGTGTGATATATAGTATGCAATGCAAGATGTGTAGATAAGATGTGTGAAATGTGTAGTTACTATATAGTATGGCTTTAGAGTATGTGTGGTATGTAGATGCACAAAGTTAATGAAAGACACTGTGATGTATGAGTAAATGTAAGATGTAGTATGTGAGATGTAAGATTTACAATGCGAGATGTACTACAAGTTGTGTGAAGAGACATGATATGTAGTATCTAATGTGTAGTGTGTGGGGTTCATGTGTATAGGATGCCCTTAACAGTCAAGTGTGAACTGAATGCACAGAGTGTGTCATCAGGTAATGACAAAGCGTGTGCTATGTCAAAGTATGAGTGTGAATGAGTGATGTTGGATTGTTATGTGATGAAGATGTAATACACATGTTGTGTTGTTTATAAGAGGGAGGGGGATGATAAGTGTCATGCCCCCAAGTATGTAGGTGATGGAGATTTAGTCAAAAGATGTTAAGTAGATCAATGTAAGGAGTAGTTTCTTTGAAAAAAGTGATTGGATATTGAAGAAAGGACTGTATAAGGTCCTTAAATTATGAGAGTCAAAAGATGTCAGCTAGAGTGTGCTTGTCTTGTGTAATGAGTGGTTTCTTGTTGACCGTAGATGACTTGAGAGGTGGAGGAGTTGTATTGATATTTAGAGGGGGTTGCTTAGTTTGGCTCGGTAATACTGTAGGTGACTTAGTAGGAGGAAGTGTTAGACTAATTTTGAGAGGTAGTTGCTTGACTTGAGTAGATTGTATAGGTGGTGCTTGAGTGACAGAAGAAGGAACACTAGAAGTGATGGCATGATGCTCATTAGACATAGATGAATCAGATTTAGGAACCCACTGAGATGTAACATTTGTAGATGGGCATGCAACAAAATGTTGTGTAGTGAATGAGATAAATCCTTGACACTCAAGATGTTTGATTCTTTTTTGTAAAGCATAACAATCATTGTCATTATGGCCATTGATTCAATGATAATTGCAATATGGATGACCTTGATATTTTGCAAGATGATAAGGAGGATAGTAATGAGTAGGTGGAAAAGTGATCAATTGATGACTAAGGAGCTTAGTAAGAATGTCATGTTGCTTAGTATTGCGATCAAAGATGAGAGGCTCTGGTAATGGTATGACTTGAGGCTCACTGATATGAGCACATGTAGTAGACATATAATGAAGATGAGATGTAGAAGGAGAAAAAACATGAGCCTGAGAAGCATCCTTAAGATGTTGGATTTCAGATTTGAGAGATGTAATCATGGATTCCATAGCCTTAAATTTGTCTTGAAATAAATAATGTAAAGCTTGAATTGAGTCCAACATAGATTGATTAGATGGAGGATCATGAGGACTAGGGTTGTCAAATAGACGATCGAAAATAGGGATTATTTTGTGTGGCGGGGCATCTTTAGGAAGATACATGGTGTCTAGGGATTTTTGTAGAACAACCTGGAAATTGGGATGCATCTTGAGTAAAACAGACAAAGAAATTTGACACATGATAAAGGAAAAATGAATATCCTAAGCGTGAAGATCGAGTTTGGGTTCACCAAAATGATTAAACTAAAATGGAATATTTGTAGTCTAATATGATGTTATAGAAGTAGTAAATACCGGATAAATAAATACTGAAATACACCCAAATAACTAAACAAATGAAATGTGAAACCCTAATGTGAAAAGAGGGTTAGAAAGGCCTTAGCTAATTCGTTGAATTTGTGGGACTGTGTCGTAGTGGATACCATCTACACAAGATGAGGAAACTACCACACATGAGTTTGGGAAGTGCATATCTATACTTTCTGGGTAGACTAGGGTGGTTGGAGAAGGATAGGGGCACCTGGGTTTCCCTAGTACGAGATCTGGGTGCCCTAGTCTCTGGAAATGACCAAGAAACCTCCTCTAAGGTGTCACTGAGTGTTTACCTGTGTTCACTCCCTGTTGTGTGAATGTCGCTGTGTGATCACCAAAGCACTGGTAAACCTACAATAGAGGAATCATCTATAAAACCCTAACAAAAGCATCAAAACCATAAAAAATAAAGATGCATATGAAGGGGTCAGATTATCCTCAGCTTCCAAATGGATGGACTTATCACTGAGTGCTGCACTACATCTCAGACCCAATGTAGTTCTAGGTGTGTGTGTGTGAAATTGTGCCCTAGATGCTCTTATGCATGTCACACTTTGTGAGTAGCGAGAAATAACTAGATGTAGAATGTAAATAATGTGTGCATGGAATAGAATAAACTCCCTCCTATGAAGTGTGATGCAGATAACCAACCATTGTCCATTGTGATGGAGCTAGATGGATGCAAATGGAGTAGTAGAAACCTTTGATGGATGCAAACTTAGGTGGTGATACTAGTGCTTAGTGCTTGGTCCCTCATTATGGTCTCATAACTTTATATTTATATGGTTATCTTGTTCTAATTTTGTAATTAACCCTGAAAAGGTTGACCACCAAAAAGATAGAAATCTCAAATAGCTAGAAAGTGCTCAAAAGGTGAGAGTAAAGTGTAAAGAGGATCAGGGCACCCTAGAGGGGATCAAGGTACCTGGGGTGCCCCAATCTTGACTGAGAGCCCAAGTCAGCAATAGGGAAAATGTAGTATGAAAATATAGACTGGGAAAGTGCAGGCACAAGATTGAAAGTAACGATAAAAAGAAAAGTAAAATGGCCAAAGGCATGGGTTAATTAATACTCCTTTTCACTTAAGAACCATATGAACAATAGTATGAAATCGGGACTAAATAATGACCCAGAGTACGTGATTTAGTATCTACAGCCAGCGCCCAGGCTCCCTCATCCCCTCTAGGCACCCTAGACATCTTTGTATTTTGCTCACTCCTTTCTAGCTGTTGGACATCCCTATCTTTTAAGGTCGTCCTTTTGGTGATCAATTATGAAATTTAAACAAGAGAAGCGTATAAATATAAATTTATGTGATGAAATTAAAAGACCAAGCTCTAAACATCTATACTATCATCTAAGTTTGCATCTCACAAGCACTCAAGAGCATCTTTGCATTCATTTAGCACCATCACAAGGGACAAGGGCTAGTTTTCTACATCACACACATAGAAGGGAAGTTAATTTTATTCCATGCACATCTATTACATCTTTTTATTTCTAGCTATTTACTTGTTATCTAGGTGTGACACACAAAAAAGCCACCTAGGGCATGATTCTACACACACACATAGAGTTATATTGGGTATGAGATGTAGTGTAGTGTTTAATCATTAGATCACCATTATAATAGCTGAGGATAGTTCGACCCCTCATTTTTCATCTTTATTTTTTAGGATTCGATGTTCTTTTGAGGGTTTTGCAGGTGATCTCTTCATTGTAGGTTATCAACGACATCAACAATCATAGTGCGACTACCTAGCAATAAATGTTAAAGGTTTTAGATTATCTAGTGACCCCGTAAAATTCATCTCTAGATCTCTTACGTAGACCTTGATGCCTAGGAAGGGATCCTAACACCCAGGTGCCCTAGTACCACTCCAAGTGCCCTAGTCCCTGTTGCTCCTACACTTCTACATTTTTCTGGGCTCGACTATGACATCCTGTGTTCTTATTATACTAGTCTTCCACCTTCGCACATTGCCAAGATATTTACGAAACTAGCTAAATGTTCTAACCCTATATTGCACTTTGGGTTTTACTTTCATTGCTTATTGCTTGGGTCAAATTTCTATACTCAACTATCATATCTTCCTGTTGTAGCACACATACGAATTTAACAAAGTAAATATAGATCTTGGTTTATTTTTGTTAAATCATTTAGTGAACCTGACCTTTCAGACCTAGAATTTATCATGGCTACATCTTATGGTCCCTTTAATGATACCCATCTTAGTGATCTTCAAGATCATATCACTAAGCATCCACATGATCTAGATCTTCTTTTATACCCTATTCGTGAGGAAGCCACTACTTTTGTTGAGCTTTCTCGAACTACTACCACTGCTACCTCCATTCCTATTGCTACTCAACCTATGCCTTCTACTATTCAACCTACTTCCATCACTCCCACCTCCATTCTGACTCCTACAAACCATTTTACTCCACCTCTCACTTCACATATACGATAAGTTTCCTCTTTTGGAACTCAAGATTTAACCTCTCTTTATCAAGATTTTTAAGTTAAATCTGTCAACTCCAACTAGCTACTTATTATGTTTCTCCATCTCTTGATTCCACTTTACTTCTTCATACCCATTTTGCACCCACCATTTCCACATATCCACTTCCTCAAAACTTTGTAGTTCCTAAGCACTCAACTTTCAATGGCCATGACAATCCTTAAGAGCATCTTCATGCATTTCATGTGGCATGTCTCGACTATGCGTATGATCAAAATTTATTAGCAAAGCTCTTTCCTTGCATTATTCAAGACTATGTTGTGTGTTGGTTTTATGATCTACATGTTCATTCAGTAACCTCTTTTACGCAATTAGTTGATGCTTTCCTTTCTCATTTCTCCATCAACATTGGTTCAAAGATATCATATGCACAACTAGCATAAGTAAAGAAACAATTTAATGAGCACCTACTAGACTATGTCTTGTGTTACAAGAAAAATGTTGTGAGGATGACTAATGTGCTTTTTGACTCGAAATTATAGGATATATTCGTTCAGTTTCTTACCACCATTGTAGCAGAGTGTAATCTTTGAAAATTCTCCTTTGTTTGATCATCTTTGTCACACTCTTAAGCTTTGCAAAAGAAAGATTCTCACTATGGGTAAACTCAAGTATCAAGACCAAGCTACCTCAACTTCTAACAAGTTTACAAGAAAAGCTCCTTTCAAACCATCTAATAAGGTCAACAACGTAAAATTCACTATTAACGATGTATCTCCTCCCGAGAAGATTTAATTGCAACCTCAACAACGTATGTTTACAAAATTAACATGCGCTCCACATATCTTATTACCACAACTTATTGAAAACAACATAATTACGCTTCCTCCTTCACTTACTATGGATCCATCTCATCCTAAGGACTACAACTATAATGAAAATGAGAGATGCAACTATCATCAATACATTGGACATTCCACTGATCGTTGTTTCAAATTTAACCATATCATTCAAGATATCCTTGACAACAATCAAATCAAGCTTCCCTAGCCATTAGATTCTCCACTAATAAATGAAAATAAAAAGCTTAAAATATTCAAAAATCCTCTTTCAAATCATAAAAAGAAATCTTCCGAATCCTCGACTAATCATGCATATCATGTTGCCCCTCATCCTTCACCGAGACCTCGCAATTTTTTAGTTTCTCACGATGATTCATCATAACCTATCATTACATTCTATGAATACAATCGCCACACTACATTCTCTACCGATTAATTTCACATTAGTGATTTTATTGGATCTACTGCTATCAATAACACTATGATCGATCCATCATTTCAACAAAACACATGTTCCATTTCCTTTCTTGTTGCTATCGGCTATCCAATCACACAGATCTCATATCCAGTGTCTTGATCTTATGGCTATGTCAAGATTCCAGTCATTATCAGTCCTATCACCATGCTTGTGCCTTTCCTTGTGGCACTAAACATCCATAATTGTGACATTATCTTAGGTTTTCCATGGGTCAGGGTCACTCAAGAAATTATTTCCATGCCTCATATATGTCTTAATTTTATGCATAACCACTAGGTTATCACTATTCGAGGTGTCCCTCTATGTACACTATGGCCTCAACATCCTCTTAAGGTGGCCATCGGACTTGCTAGAGCATCTAGGTCATTTGTACCTCTAAAAAATAAAGCACCATTTTCTCCTATCTCTCCTACTCGTGTGTGACACACTTGTCCTCATAGGTCTGCTAGTCCATTACACTAGTCTAGGTCCACCATTCAGATAGCTCCTTCACCTCGGTATACCTCACGTCCACATCCTCATTCATACAAGTTTCCATCACCTCCACATTTTTTTCACATAGGTGTCCATCACCCCCATGTTCTACTTCACATAGGTTTCTATAACCTTCGCATTCTACTTCACATAGGTTTCCATCATCTTTGCGTTATGTTAAGAAAAGGTGTCCACCACTTCCACAATATACTCATTAGTCACACGCATATAGGATGCATTCACCTACATAACATCTGTCTCATATACCACCACTCTTAGAGCATGGTCACAAGCCTTTATCTTCTCAAGCATCGAGTGGAGGACCCTCATCTTTTACTTTCATCGGATAACACATTCATTATCACACACTTGGGGGGCACCACACTACATATTTCTCCCCCCTTCTAGCAAAGAACACACACCTTATATTCCCGTCATTTCATATCTGACCTCTCACACGCAACATACAAATATTGATACATTAGTATTGTCATTACCCTATAATGTAATCTCCTATTTTGGTTGACACTTTACTATTGAGGAAATACTATACACATGAACCTCACACACTAAACATTACACATTTACGACATATTCTTCTTCCTACACATCATATACATTGTGCACTTTTGACATCCTCTTCTTACATCTACTATATATCATACACACTTTTTGCTCTCTACACATTACACATCTTAAACATATACAACATCTTATTTACGTCATACGGGCTTTGTTCTTTTTACACTTACTCATTCTATACATTGTACACATTTCACACATCTTCGACATCATCCTCTTACTTCAACTATGCATCATAAATGCTTTGCGCTTCTCACACTTAAACATTCTACACCTTTAGCGTTGCACACTACACATCTCCAAACTCGACACATTCACAACATATATTTCTAGTGTCACATTCTCAAACAACACACTATTTACATCATTCTCACACATTCTACTTGCACATTACACTATTCTATTCTATATTCTACGCTTCTTGATTAAACCCTTATAGCGTGCACTACCTAATGAAACACTTTAGTCATATGGTTCATATTCGACTGTTGAGGATCTAAATCTGAATTAAACCTCACATCATCACATTTACATTAATCTATGCTTGGACTTCACAATCAATCAATATTTCTAGATACCACATTATGCGACACTACTCTACAATTTACTCTCCGTGCTTCCAAATCAATACATTCTTATTCACACCTTCTATGATCTACGCTATATGCTACATCATTCATCATTCTAGCATCTCATTCACACCTTTCCAAAATTCTAGGATTCATGATCAATTCTTCCGATACCTCATTCAATCAAACACACCATATCTATGCTCTATGTTTCCTCCGTAATCATGCACACAATTCTACATTCTATAATTCACAATCAATCTCTCTAACATGTCATTCAATATTACTTACTTGACATCAGTCTATAATTTATGCTCCACACTCTATTCATCAACTCTTTTTCACAAAAAACACATTGTTCGAACCATTTACCGATGACACACTCTTGTTCTACGGTTCATTCTTGACTACTGGTATTATATAAATCAACCATAATTCACTCATGTATACATCTGTACTCAGGGGGCACACTTCCCCTATCACACTTATATTACATTTCATTCCCTATCATCCACAACATGTATATCTTGGTTGCATATAGTTCTTACTTTCTTATGCTTACATGTACAATTTATTACACATGATAGACAAATATCTTGTATGTCATTATCTTTATCATAGAAACATGCACGCTCATTTGCTTTCTAGTTGTGATCACTAACTTTACACAGACTGATACATGTAATATGGATACTTGGTGTCGTACCTCATACCAATCCCGTAGCGGCTCATAGGGGCATCCACATTCATACATATTTCAGGTGTTATTGTTTCATTATTGTACATAACACACTACTATCGTATTATACATGTTTTGACATACTTTATATTTTTCTAACATGCTAATGAGTGATTCTTGTGTAGCATTTTCCTTGCAGGACCTATTTGCCACCATGGTTGTCTGATGATTTTCTTGCTATTACTTGTCTTTTTTTACTATTGTTTTCCATTGTTTATGGGCTTTTCCCTATGATTTGTCTTGTGTGCACATTGTATGATTTTGGCCATTATGGCCTCAATTTTCTTACGACATCATGAGTCACACCCCATGTTTGTAACCCATTTTTCACGGTCTACATTGTCTTCTTGATTGCTAGCTTACACTATTTTCTATATACATACTTGTTCACACTAACACTTATTTTCTAGCCACTATTTACATGTGCCTTGGTTTCTACCAAGCACATTCCCTCCTGCATACTGGTATCACTTTAGCATGGAGTCCTCTGTTAGGCTACACCCTTTTAGAGACGTCGCATACACCCTAAATGAGGTTGAATCTATTTGGTGAATTAGTCACCCCATTCAGTAGTCCATAGTCACAGTTCAATATAATATAACACAAAGTTGACATAGTCTACAGATTTATATAGGATCAGAATCAGACTTGGGTCCTTACTTTAGGACAAACACTAGCACCCAGAATCAGACTTGGGTACATAGGCACTTCTGTACCTTCCTAGGTGCCTGAGACTAAGGGACAGATATACAAATTTCTTTAGTTCAACATAGTTCCCAGCATTTTCACATAGGCTTTTCATAGGGCGTGCAATCCTTCAATAATTGGTAATTATGTTTGATCACACCTATTCACATTGGATCTGATGTGTACACACCATCTGCAGTGGTGTTTTTAGTACGGGAAACAGTCAAAGGTTGGAGAATGAAACTAGACCTTTCTCCCTACACTACTTTTATCGTGGCGTAGGATCTCCCAAAAAACTGACATGCAACATGCTTT
The DNA here is from genome assembly GCA_019776745.2 of Taxus chinensis. Classification (NCBI taxonomy): domain Eukaryota; kingdom Viridiplantae; phylum Streptophyta; class Pinopsida; order Cupressales; family Taxaceae; genus Taxus; species Taxus chinensis. The sequence goes on from CM034146.1 coordinate 304,328,229, forward strand.
GCATGAGATCTCCTGAAAAAAATCACTCTTCATCAACATCTTCAAGATCCTTTCTATCACTTTTTTCTCATCATGGATCAGGTGCACATGTTCCTTTTTCTACCATTTACACATTTTTACACACTCTTTACATACATTTTATACATCTATACACATATTTGACTACTTGTTTGTTCTTCTCTTTTGCAAGTTTTTCCTTATGGGAAGCGGTAGTCAACATCAACACACAACCATCACACTCTAAGAACATCATAAAAAATAGGTTCAACATCAAATCCACACATGCATTTTCACCCTAGGGTCATTATCCATCAATTTTCTTTTACTTCCTCTTCTTTAGCATCCATGCTTCACACTTTTTATCACTCCATGCTTTTCTTGTCTTGGCATGCTCTTCTACATTGATCTACATGGTTATCAGGTATGCATTTATATCTACTTTATGTTATCGAGATTTCAATCGCCAACATAAAGTGGTGGAAAATGTAGACACTAAATCACACACTTTGGGTATATTACTAGGTCTTAATCACATACTACTATTCATATGCTTCTTATGGGAGAAAATTACTAATTGATCATTATACTTGGCCTCTTAGGTTCCCTTCTAGTCTCCCTCTTATCTTTACATACCTCACTTCCCAGTCTGGCCCTTCATACTTCACCTTTTCTGGTTCCAGACAACAACACATAGCTAGGACGCAGGCACCCTCATCCCCTCTGGGTGCTCTAGATCTTTTTGTATTTTGTTTTCTCCTTTTTGGGTCCTTTTTAGCTATTGGGCATCCCTATCTTTTAGGGGTTGGCCTTTTAGTGATCAATTACAAAATTTGAACAAGAGAAGAATATAAATATAAAGTTAGGTGACCGAATTAAAGGACCAAGCTCTAAGCATCTATACTATTACCTTGTAGACAAAAAATCATGCACTTACGACTATTTACTATACCACTAAGTACGTTGTTTTATATATGGATCTTGTGTAAGAAAAGTATTCACTGATGACCTGTTGTCTAGTCCATTTGTTTTCTTTGTTTATTTCTATTTGTTTTATATTTTTCATATGTCACTCCTACATACATTTCTAGTTAGATCATGGGGATCCCTATCTATCCATATTCACACATTTGTTGTCACTTATCTCTAGACACCAGTGCCTAGGACTGGACATTAGTGCCTGCCCATCCTAGAATCCATGTTCTCTTTGTTCTTGTGCACATTTTTGACATTTGTGGTCAGCCCCATCAAGAATATCAGGTCATTCCACCATAGAGTGCCATAAGGAATATCAGGTAACTCAATCATAGAGGGCCATCTCCTTTCTCCTTTTAAATGAGGTCGGGTCACCCTATGGCCCTAGGAACATAGAGCCCCGTCACCCCTAAACCCAAGTGACATAATAACTCGTGGTTCAACAACCCACTAGTTATCTATAACTCCTTGGGGCGTACCCCCATACAACGAAGCGGGTCCATAGGTTCCACCACTCCATGGTGAATCCCATGACCCTATTCCAACACATTACGGCATTAGAACCAGCATAACAATCCATTCAAATGCCAAGTGGAAAAATCAAAAGCCTTGGGCTAGCTACAAAAATTTTAAAACTAAGAAAAACAAATGGCTAATTAGCCATGGTTAGTGCAAAATCCAACTGCTAATGCAACAATCAAATCAATGCCCAAAATATAAGAACATGTCAATCAAGAAAATGGTTAGTTCTAGCTAAAAGAGATAATGATCAATCTACGAATAAAATACGTATTGAGAAAATAGCACATCACAATCACTATGTGGCCTCATACCGCCACCAAAGGGGTACTCATCGAGTTGCTGGCACTTGGACATTGAGCCTCAGCTCGTAAAAATATACATGTAACCGGAAATGAGTATATCAAAAATGTAATTGTCATCATCTCTACCTGAATCATTCCTCCATACTCCCACAAGGATTAACATAGTCAAAATTACATAGGATTATCCAATGAACAATCCAATAAGAAAGAGCAGGGAACTCTAGTTGCATAAGTTGAGCCTGAGGTGGTGTGCACCCACAATATACTAAGCAAGCTCAAAGTATACTAAACAGATTGAAGTGGGTTTTCAGTCTATATGAGACTCCACTTCCTCACTCGTACTTGGCTCAAGATTATGGAAACCTAGTCCATGCCTCCTCTCTCCACATAGACACTCTTGACAGTTTATCCCCTTAGGGTCGTCTAGTGTAAGGTTCACAACATACACACAACTACATCACTAACACAATGGTGATTCACGCACATTGACCATAACATCTTATATATGGCATATATATAGGGTATAACACAATCATTACTTTCACGGGTTACGATACATCACATTAGCACATCCTGCACCCAAAGTGCAATCATTGTACACTAGGGATCATACTCACCATATCCCCTAAATCACGACATGAACCATCACATATTACATGAATTATACGTATGAGGAACACAATGTCTAACATTACGAAATATAGTCAATTGTAATACAACACGACGATGCACACAAAAAATCACAATATGGTGATGACATCATGATAAACTGTGATTTGCTTTACATCAATTTTATCATGTAATACATCAATACACCTTCACATCACATAAAGTCAAAATGTTCTAACCCTCAGTAATCCACAATGACATTCCGTTCACAAACAAAAAGGTGGTACATCACACACGGATTCCTCATTGAATCCACGAAAAGGAGATTCAAAACTATCATCACAAGCGCATCAATATGATAACAAATACGCACTAAGTGACATGCACCACATGTGCTTCCATAAGGTCACAGTTACGACATAGTTCACATAACAACATATATCACATTACTCTTCCAATATCCACCACCATCATGCAGAATCATCACAACTCCAATCCATCCCAGAGGTTCAAGAGCATGAACCTCCGCTCTGATACCATATGTGGTGCCCACAATTTACACACACAATTACAAGAGTAAAATACCAGGATATATTTTTTGACTTACATTGCTCACTACACACAACACAACATGGGCTTTAAGTAAAGAAACTTGACTGGCATACGAAAAACACATAAGTCATCGATTCACATATACACATGAAAACATCATAGGCATGTCGATACCACACTTTTCCTAATGAATGGTTACTAACAATGACCCAACCCCAAGAACATGACTTCAGGAATGGCGAACCCACAAAACATCTTTTCTTTAATTATATTTTAGTTATGATTAACACTCCAAGAACATTATTGTGCAAGGATAGCTTCCTCCTTTTTCTAACTACATAAAAATTTAAGTTCATCTCACATATAATTTACAGTTCGACCATTTTAAATTAGCTTTTTATTATTTACAAAGTTTCCCATAACTTACACACTTATTTGGCATAATTCAAATGCATATAAAGTACTTAATTATCTTATTATTATGTTAATAATATTCTTCTCCAACATTTATTCGATGTCAATGGTTTTACTCTTACAACTCAAGCGAAAGTGACTTGATATCCAGAACGCAATAAAAGGATTTAACAGAGATTTAGATACAAGGTTGATTTTTTTACCAAAAACATTTCTCAATCTTGGAATAATCATTTCCCTACCATAGTTATTCTAAATCAATCACTTAATGACTTATTGTTTATATATATATATATATATATATATATATATATATATCTGTTGTTATCTCGTAGTTTGATCACAATAGTGCAATACATATTCTTTGAATCACATAAAGATATTTAATTGAGATATAAGGTCTCCAAGAGCGGAAGTATCCCTAACCTCAATTCTCATTTTTACTCTCATATGATTTATTTTCTACGTCACAAAATGGTCTTATTATTTTTATCATTGTCTTGTGAAAGGAGCTACGAAGTGTTTGTCTAACCTCTTAAAGACATAAAGGATTAGAAGACTTGTAGCTACACACAAACCCAAGTAAAGATCTTAATCAACTAAGTTTTAGATTAATTCAAACTTCACCTAAGGGTCTACCCCTCAACTATATGTGTGTTTTAAGAAAGAGGAAATATTTATGCTAAACCACCTTCAGAAAGGACCAAGATGCTATACTGAGAGAAACCTGGGTAACACATTAAGCTGAGCGGAGCTAAGGAGCTCATTAAAAAAATTTAAGGACTGGACAACTAAGACACCTCCTCCATCTATGTCATCTTGATCCAACAGGGATTTCATTAGATGAAGAATTTTAATTTTAAAGCTATCATCGGAAAACAAGATATACCACTAAGATACAAAGGAGTTACCTCTACATACTCCAAGAGAAGTTTGACTATGTCGCTCCTAATAGACAGGTTTAAGAAAATGTCACTAAATATATTGACTAAGACGATAAGCTCATTCTCGGGTTCTATGATTTACTCTAAGCATTAGGACGATTTCCATCGAGAGCAAGGATTAAGTTCAGCCTATGGTTTTCAATGTCTTCTAGGGTAAAAAGTAACACTCACGAAAAAAATGTATGCTCAGATATTGAACAAGGTAGAGTGTTTCAATTTAATTCTCTTTATTAAATTTACAAGATATTAATGCGTAAGATGACTCATTAATCATTTAATGAACACTAAATATACACTACAAGATATTACTTCGAATTTATTTACCTTATATAATTATCAAACCATTTCTACCAGGTGTATTATAAATCAAAATTGAACTATGATTAAATGCACATTTCCTAGATGTCCTTGAGACTAGCATTTCATACATATCAAAAAATTATCCAATATAACCTTTTGTATCAAGAGACTACATTATACATTTATTCTTTTAACAATGAACTATATAAATTACAATGATAATTAATGAATTACACATCACCTTTTTTTCGTCCTTCTTCCATCCTGCAAAACCCACTTGAGCATGATATTAGTGATAATTCGCTGGCATGGCATCCACCCTAACTTAAATTAAGTATCATTTTTCAGTTTCCCATTTACATATGATAATAATTACAATTTGCAATCGAAATAAAAACGTCTAGAGACATGTATTCATTACATTTCATTTTTCTTCATTGTGTAACCTAAGAGAGAGAAAGAGAAGGGAAGAGAGAGAAAACACTGTTTTTTCAAAAGTTCTAATGCACACAACAAGTTCCACTATAGAGTTTCAAATAGTTATTTGTATGTGCTAATAGTTTATAGGGTGGTCTGGCAACCCTATGAGGGTCCACAACTTTCTATTTTTACATTTTCTTACTAGCTACAAAAACGTAAAAAAGGGTCTCGGAGGCTAAGAAACCACTTCCAAAAGTTATCTTATGATGAGAACGCACACTACGATAAACTTTCTATGTGTCCTTAGATATATCAAGAGCTCATAGCAACTGACGGAATTGGGAAAAAGTGAACGGTTTTTGTTTGGCAGCTAGTTCTCTGGGGCCACTAGTATTAGTTGACCCAGTTGCAAAAGAACAAAAGTTAGTTTGAGGGCTCAAAAATCCATGTCCAAAAATGATGTTCGATGGATGAGCATGCAATGAGACACTTCCTACTAGTTCCCCTATATAAGGAGAATTCATCAGAGTCGACGGGACTGAGAACTAGAAAACCATTTTTAAACGGTGACAAGTTTTCTGGAGCGACAAGTCGCAATTGATCTAGTTGAACCTCGTCAAACTGCAATCAGAGGCCTACAAAATGGATTTGCCAAGCTATCCAGAAAAGTGTTTTTCCCTAAACTGAATGTTCCATGCAATTGTCTAGTATAAACACTAGAGGTTTGTGAAGACATGAATTAATTTCTCTATCCAAGTTTCAATTGACGGTTCAAAACGAAAGCCAACTTTCTAGATTTAACAACTTTTTTACTACTGTAAAACAGTGTAACAAGGCTCCTATAAGAGCGTCAAAAAGATCTCATACATTCATTCAGGGTCAAACAAAAGGTCAAGGTGACTCCTCGCATATCAAGGAACACGAATGACACTTCACATCTCGTTTTCAGAGTTACGAAGGGTACTTAATGAGTCTCCGAAAAATGTAAAAATTAACTATTTACACAGGGAGAAGATCAACTTTATTAATGGGAAGTCAATTTCGTCTTGCTAATAAAACAATATTGAAGCAATCCAGGTGGGTAGGAAGTTTTCTAAATCACCAAAAAATTAGGTTGGAAGTTCATGTTTTAATGCAGAAGAGTTATTTTGATTTCATGAGTTACGACACGATATTTCATTGTTTTTGCAATGAGTTAAAATCACATTTAACTGTATTAAAATCCTCATGTTTTGAAAATCTATTAAGTTGCAAAAGAGAACTAAAATACGATAGTTATGAGAGGCAAGGGAAGATGGACCATGCTTGGAAGGGACGGAGTTGGTCAAACCCGCGGCTTTGGTTCAGTATCTCGTTTTGCACTTCATCAACCAGTCCACGAGCCTGGATCTAACCTCCACCATGTCACACCAACTTCCTGATCACTTGAAGTTTTCCAACAGAATAAGTAGTTTCTTGTGCATTTCTAAAACCTTTTGAACAGATCCATTATGTGCATATCTTGCAATCTTGGCATTCCATGAGACAACACTTCTTTGAGGCATTTTTTCAAACAGTTGAAATTTTTGTATACATATTTGCCATAACACCTGCAACTACAACATCTGCCAAATGTCCCTACCCTGACTGAAGCCCTTGAGACCACATTTTTATTTCACTAGAACCAAGCAAACACATCCTTCCAGCCACCATGTGATTTTCCCAAACACCAAGCAAGCACATCCACACAACCGCCATAGGTTTCTGCAAGCACCAAACAAACACCTTCACACAGCGACCACCAGTTTATTGTCACGCTGATGAAAAAGTTTAGAGCTTCCTCAAGATAGCTGGGCCCGGCCACGAATGGCCATTCACACACACAAGAAAATATATTATTATTATTATTTTATCTTGCACTGATAAAATCAAAGGTGCCCCTGTCCTATTCCAAGGCTTCCCATTTTGGAACATGAGTGAAGGATGCTGAGTGTGTTGTGGAGTTTAGCTTTAAACCTGCCAACAATATTTGCTTGAAAGTTTCTAAGGCCTTTTCAACAAACTCATTTTTTTACACAGCCTACAATCATAGCACTCTATGAGATCGCATTTCTTTGAGGCATTAAATCAACTAGTTCCCATGCCTTTTCAACAACTCCATTTTGGCACAGGCTGGAAATACAATGGAAAATGTAAATTGATTGGTTGGAGCCTGGTTTGCTGCACACGTGAAATAGTGTGATTGTCTCTTGAGGAAAACCCCACGCACTCCACATCCAACTTAAATCATGTTCTGTGAGAAGCTATCTAGCTCTTTCATTTGGTCAAACACTACAACCAGCGCCCCCTTCAGCATTTGCAAACTACACATCTGACAACATTCCTCTGTCCCCCTTTTATGCTTTGCTAGGTGTCCATGTAGGAATAAAGAGCTCGAGTTTTAACGTAGGATGGGAGGATGCGTGTATGACTAAACCCTATCTCAGAACTCAAATTTTGGCACATGCTGGAAGTATGCTGGCAATGTAAACTTATTGGGTTGGAGAAGAGGGCCTGCAAATGGCACAACCTCATACACGCCCCCCATGTAGGTTCAAGACACATTTTTTGACATAAGTAGGGAGGATTGGTTCGTGCCGCCACCATGGCACTCCTTGAGATGACATCTAGTTACACAGTCCAACAATGACACCCTTCAGCACACTGGTTGGGTGAAAAAGTTGCGGCCAAGACTAGTGGGGGCACAAAAACTGGTCTGAAGCTCCCCCTTTCCCCCATGGTGGCGGTAGACTCTCCCTCACTCCTTTCAACAAAAACCAAGGATGAAAACAAAACATCCCCTATGAAAACCCGAGCCCCCTTTGCCCTAATCCGCCCCCCACAAATTCACGAGCCTTTTTAAAATTTTATTCTTTTATTTTATTTATTTTATTTTGTTTGTTCTAACTAAAAAAAACACAAAGAACCCTAAAGCGAAGAAGAATAATAATAAGCACAAATCGATGATCAGCTGATGGAGTTATCGTCCATCGATAATTAAAATAATAATAATATTATTATTTTATTACAACTCATTAATACTTATTAATCGTATTAACAAGGACCAACATTTAAGCTTGACCAAAACAATAATAGCAAGAATCGATAATTCGAAAGAATAATTATTATTATGTAGGTGTTCCCTCTAGTTGGTCACGCCCCAACAACATCAAGTCATCCTTCAAACCACCTACCAAATTTGAGAAAGAGATTTTTCCTTAACAGGGTGATTGAAAAGGTGAAGCTAACAAGGATTAGCAGGAGCACAACAATGTAAAACACTTAGCAATACGATCGTCGAAGAAGAAAAAAAAATGAACGAGGAACGGGGCATTACAACATTGTTTCTGATCCGGCAAGATTTTTTGGTTGTAGAACTTATTATTCAATAAGACGCACTCCACCATCTTTTATTTCTACTGAAACTTTAGATGATGCTATTATCAGTTTTATGCTTAGTCTTGATGGTGATACTTAAGATAAAAACATGATGAAAATATACATGTGCATGATGTTGTTTCCCATACTAGTCAAGATGATTCTATAGTTACATCTCATACTCCTTGCATTTCTAAAAATTTCTCCAATGATTGTAATGATACATCTTATACTAATTATCTTTCTCCTTCGTTGTATGTTGATGATATGCTTAATGAAATCCTTGCATCTGAATCTTTATCTGATATTGATGATACACATGCTAGTAATTATTTTGCTTATTTACGTACTGCTGAATGTGAATTCTCCACTCCACTTTCATCTTCTTCTGAGATCATATCTAGTAACATGCATGATGATTCATATCCATTTATTAATTCATCTCCCAACTTTTTCAATGACATTCCTACTACTTCTATCGAAACTCCATGTTCTTCACCGTATATTACTTCTTAGGCACCTACATATAGTGTGCTATTAGCATCGACATCTTCCACTTCTTCTCTTGACATCCCTATGATCACTCATAATGGAAAGCTTCAACCACTCAATACCCCATTCACATCTTCTACCTCCTTCACATGAAATCTTATCACCCATGCATGTTATTGGCCAATTACAATCTTAGGTCCAATCTCTCATGCTTGAAAATAAGGCCTATTATGATTTTATTGATAACAATTCTCTACATGGAAATCCTATTCCAAAAAAGATTCACAATTCAACATTTCCCAAGGATTTTATTATGCCTACATTTTCATGTTTTGATGGTACTGGAAATCCATATTTGCATCTCAAGCATTATCATCTAGCTATGGATTCATAATCCAATGATAGATTATTACTAAAAGCTTTTCTCCATAGTATTACTGATGATGCTTTCCAATGGGACACACATCTACCCTTTAGATCTATTAGTACCTATTGTTAGATGGAAGAGGTCTTCCTTCGACAATTTATACTTAACAATGGCCCTAAAGTCACACATGACCACTTACCTGGCTTACATCAAGATAAGAAAAAACCTATTATTGATTACATTTTACGTTTTAATGCTTGCATGCATCAGTTAGTTTTTCAGCCCATTGATTTAGGAAATCAATTCATCTTTTGTTGTGGCTTGATTCCTGCTTTAAAGAAATGCCTACAATATAATACATGCGAATCATTCACACTCTTATGCTATAAAGTCACGGTTTTAGAACATGATCTCATTGCTACACATGTCATAGATCCTCCTCCTAGTTCTGTTACTATTGTATCATCTAGTTCTTCTCATCTCCCATCTAGTGAGCATCCTCCTAGGTATCCATATCCTCCACCCTGCAAGCAAGTTCAACATTCTCTATCACATAAGTGTCCTTCATCTCCTCCATCACGCTAGGATCCACCTAAGACTTCTCCATCTCCTCCACAGGATCCATTACACTTTTGTCATGATGTTAGGCCTCATGATGTGTTGCGTGCTTTTCTTAATAAGCGCATTATTCACTTACCTTCTAATAAACATCATCCACCTCATCGATTACAACAAAAACATGATCAAACTTATTGTAACTATCATCACATCAATGGCCATCATGAAAATGACTATTGTGCCCTTCATGATCGATTACAACAATTACAAGACAAGGGTGTCATTAGCTTTGGTCCTCTCTCTCGTGAGTGGTCTATATCTCAAATTCCATGTAAGCGTGATTCTAGTCTAGTTCACTTATCTCCTACACCTTTTCCTCAGGTCACTATTTGTCTACCACCACAGGTTATTATTCATGCACACTCTGCATCTCATCCATCCACCACTGCACCATCTCATCCACCACGTAATGCTCCTACTACACATTAGATGCCTAACCCATCGGAATTTATGCTTCCCACTACTACATCACCCATAATTGGTGACATCTCGTCTGACATTCAGTTTGGCTCATACACTCATGTTGCTTACACTCCACATGCTTCCACTGCTCTATGCCTACTTGGTTTTTGGTAGTTGAATTTCTCACCTTACCCCCGATGACACACTAGTTTTCTCATGGTTCTTACATAACTATTTAGGGATATATTACAATAAGAACCTCATTCCATCTCGCGTGCTACACATTTCATTGATTTATCTATCTAGCATATAGTATTGAATCATTTCCCGATGACACACTCTTCCTTTACAGTTCATTCTTGACTACTGAGGGGTCTTATATAAATGAACCTCATCATTCACACATTGGGGAGAATCATCATTATCCCCCCTGTTATCATACTAACACATGATTACATACAATTTTACAATCATATCATTCACATGCTCTTATCCATCATTCATTCTATATATACTTTACCATTCATCACATCTGTATTCACACATACAATACACTTTTTCATCATGGCACAATCACACTATATATCCCATGCACTATATATTATTACATATGTTATCTCATCACTTATCTATCTATGATAAGTTTAAACATCATTATTCATTAGTTAACATTAAAAACTACACAATGCAAATTAAATAAATAAATACGAACAATGCTCAATACATTACATATCAATACAACACATTAACAAAATCATTTATCTCTTTATATATCATCAAAATATATGAGTTACATAGTATAATTGTTAGTGGCAAGCCCCTAGATACATATAAAACATATCTCATCATCACTATCACTATCTATGACTATGGGAGCTCTAGAACTAGAAGTTTCACCACTTACTCTACGCCAGTGATCGTGGCCCCTATACCTCTCTACCTACCTACGTAATAAAGTAAAATTGATTGATTGTTTCAAAAATTGACCCTGTAGCTCTAAAAACCTCATAAATGCATCCTGTACTAGGGTACCTTTGCCCACATCCTCTCTAGCTCACTATGTCTCCTCTCGTTCCTCATCTCTCTCACTCAATAAAACAATACAAGTAGCCACCGCTACTACCACTGGATCAAATAGATTGGCATGCTCACCCACAATGGCATCCATGTGCTCTAACATCCCACCTCCAATGAGGACATCGATGGGAACATTTTGTGTCAAGGACTGGATCTAAGTATCTACAATCAACGACTAATACACATCCCCTGTAACAATACAAAACATCACGTTAGTTCATTTCCATAATACAACATAGTCAAATCAACTACATAAAAAATTCACAAACTAACAATACACATATACTCACAGTCATCTATCACCACAGCCACAACATCCTCACCGGGGTAGGTGTTTTCCCCTCTTCTCCTCCTACTAGTGGTACTCCCTCCATATTCACAAAAACTAGATAAAGTAGTACCCATAGGTGCACTACCCACCATGCACTATAGGCCTCTGTACACCACACGTCATCCAATTATATTGGACCTATGGCCACATTCAAATCATAGGGCCCAGGGGTAATAACAACGCCCCTGGTCTAGCTTCTTCCCTCCTTAGTTCCCTCATGGCTCTCAACCATATATATGGCTCTAGGGGCACATCCTGAGCCATGCCAAATTGTCACGACACAAGCTCTACCTAAAATAGCTCCACCACCTGATGAAATATATCATCTATCCACATAGTGTGATGAATACATCAAAGCTCCATTACATCCTCAGGCCATCCACCATAGTCACGATATGGCCTCTAGATAATGGCTCATGGCCCCATACAATCTAACATATATGTATATATATCAGTGTTCATCTTCCTACCCTGCACACCTATTCACCACTCAGAAAATATAATCAATCTCACCTACTCTGCACGTGACCCACTTAGCGGCCCTAGTATATCAATATGCTCGTAATCCCATACATGTAACAAAGTGGCACCTCGTCGTCCACCCCCATGCTCCTCCTACGTGAACCTATACAAATCCATGTATAAATGGGCTAATAAACATTATGCCCAAACATATCTAGTTCCATCCTCCTCTATACGATGGAAAATATCATGCATCTTATATAATATGCCCACACCACCACCCTCAACTGTAACTAAAGAAGCAATAACAACAGAAATAAACTTCCACAATTGTGGAACTCTTGACCTTAGTATAACATCTAAACTAACATGGAACTCAGTATGAACTCGAGTCCCTATAAAGTACCACATAACGGCCCTTATCTATCTCTATGCATACTCTACAACCATCACCTGTAGCATCTCACCAATAATCAACAATTGTAGTATGCGATACACATCCTCCAAAGTCACTGTCATCTCTTTGGTAGGAAACCAAAATGTACAAGTATTTGCACACCACCTCTTAGAAAAAGCTATGATCATAGAAATATTATGGGGCACATACCCCATCCTCGCTATATGCCATAGACCAACACAGTCCAGAACATCCCACTCATCATCTGACAACCCCAATCCCAACAATGTACTCAAATAATGAACATTATGAAACTCCCGTGAATGAATATATCTCTGCAGACCACAAAAAACAACAAATGTGACATAAATACATCACATAAATGCAAAAAGACCTACCAAAAACATTAACAACTATAATTTTTTGCATTTAAAACACTTTGGGCTCAACCCAATCCTTTTAGGTCGCCAACTCTTAGGAGCAGGATGCAGGTGCCAAGGATCATGTCACCTATGCCCATACCTGGGTGCTGGTGTCCCGAAGGTCATTAGTTCCTTCAATGCTCTTATTTAAGTCAGAAACTCTGAGAAACTTAAAAACAAAATTTTAGCAAAAATTCATGAAAATAGCTCATTTCAACACAATTTTTGAAAAAAATCACACTTAATAGCTTAGCTGTCGTACTTGATGCCATAATTATTGCTACCATCTCGAATTGACTCAATCGTAGTGCTCTCACTTGAGGAATATTCACACACTCAGATCTCAAAATCACACTTGTGCAATAACTAAATGAAATACCTATTCACTTTTTCATATTACTATTTATAGTAACTCTCCATTACCTACCTTGCTATAGTCATTATTTACGCCCATTCTCTTAATTAATACACATCACAAAATTTCAATCATATCTTGAGCATCACTACTTCGATTCTTGTCTCATTTGCATCATTCTCTTTATAACTCCACCTACTATCATATTAAAAACATTCAATCAACACTATATTCATCCTCGACATGAGAATCAATGTGTGAAGAAGGGAGGTCGATGTCACCATAGATGAAGTTAGGGCAAAGACGAGGTGGTCCAAAGGGAATGATATCCCTGACATTAGGTTTGTACATTTGTGCTTTGTCGGGTATATTGAGTCAATGGGGTGAGGGAAGAGTATTAAGCGTCAAAATACAATACCCCCCCAACATAGCTTATCCATGTATTTTTCTAAAGAGTCATCATTAGGGAGCTTGAACGTAGTGGATGGTTTAGAAGGATCATTGGTCTGGATGAGCATGTCATTGGGACAATAAGTCATGTGACATGCCTTGAATGGTGGTGTGTTTGTGGGAAGAATTAAGATTTTCCCCTCATGTTCATATTTGATGCATTGATAGAGGGTAGAAGGGACACAACACATGGAGTGAATCCATGGCCGACTAAGAAGAATTTTATATTGGAAGTCACCTTCTACGATATAAAATATTTCATGGAGGATTTTTTCACCAATGCAAATAAGAAGGATAACTATGCCTAAAACGGATACCACAACATCATTAAATGCACTAAGGACCATAGGTGATTGGTCAAAAATAGATTTTGGAAGCTTAAGTTGATCAAAGGTGTGGGATGAAATGATGTTGATGTTAGCTCCATTATGAATCATAGATCAGTGGATTAAGGTGTCATTGATGCAGAAGATGATGAAGAGGGGAATATCATGTTCTTCGGGAAGGAGGTCAAGGATTTCAGAATCCTCAAATAATATAGTGGCAAAGGCTACAAGAGATCCTACAAGGGCTATAATGGGTTAAGGCTCATCAGATGATATGGGGATGTTCTTTAAAGCTTCAATAAGAGCCTCTTTGTGGTTAGGGGAGCTTTGGATGAGCTCAGAAAGGGAAATCTTAACAAGAGATTGATGTAATTTTTTTACAATGGATTGTTCAATGGAGGTAGGATTGGGTGTGGCCAAGATAAACACCTTAGCCTTAGAGGAAGAAGGTGGTAAAGGTACCAGATGAGTGAAAGGATCATTGGGAGGAACAACAATGACGACTTTAGATTTGGAGGAGGTAGATGGTTGGGCCTCGTAAGGGCGAGACCTAGTGGTAATACAGATAACATCTATGAAAAGAGGAGGATTTTCTTTGGAAGAAAGAGAAGAGGATGACATAATAACAATGAAGGTGGATTTAAAAGTATTGGATTTAGTGGGAATTTAAGATTTTGATGAGGATGGGATGGGGGATGGAAGGGTGTATTCTTCCTTAACAAGAAGATCATCCTCTTCCATAAGATTATCGACAAGGGTGCAAAAATCCTTACAATGTTCTATAGTGTGGCATAGAACATGGTGGTAGGCACACACAATATTAGGATTATACCATGTGGGTTTTGATCCACATGGGTAAAAGGATTTAGTGGGTGGTAGGGTGACCACAAATGCATAGAGGAGATGTTGGGAGACCTTGGTGTAAGATTCGATGGGATTCTTAGAAGTTTTAGGAATTTGGGATAAATTTGATTTAGAAGAAGCAGATGGGGGTAAGAGAGGGGTCTTGTTCTTATGAGGTTGGATAGGAGTTTTGGATTTGGATTTTGGTGTAGAAGGAAGGGTAGATATTGATTGGGATCAAGGTGAAGAGATGGATGTCACCTTTGATGATGACTTACAAGAAGGGCCAGGTCCTAAAAGCAAAGACGTGGTAGAAATAGATTTTAATTGAGTAAGGATTGGTGCCTTGGATGAAGAGTTGGGTCCTAAAAGAGAAGGAGGGAACCTCAAGATGGATTTTTTGATACTAGGTGGCTGAGATTGAGGAAGTTTAGGAAGAGGAAACTCTAGTTTCTTACATGGATGAATGATCATTTTTTAGAAGGTGTGCAAAGATTCTTAAGTTTATGTTGTGGATTTTTACTCTTGGTGGGGATGAAGATAATCTCGACAAGGGGGTACTAGAAAAGGTGGAAGAGTTAACAATAGGTTCACTAAAGGATGAAGGAGAAGGTTCAAATGTAGAGGAGAGGTGTAGAATAGGGGTATTATTTGGATGAGTGTCTAAGGAATACATCGAGATATGAGTTAGCATAGGTTCGGATGTAGTAGTTATAGGAATGATAGATGTGGATGTGATAGGCTCGGTAGAGTAGATTTGGATGTGGATTATGAGGTTTTCAAGGAGGATGATGAAGAAACATGACTTATGGTGCTAATAGTGTGAGTGTCAGTTGTCTGATATGTAGAAGGGGTTGCTTGACTAGTAGGTGGATGATTGGGAAAGGTTTCTTTGAAAATATCAAGTGGTTTATCAAGAGGGGCATTAAGATTACTCACTTGAAGGTCCTTAAAGGTACAATATTTTTTTATGTCATGCCCATAGAATCGTTGATGTTTGCAATAGGCATATTTGCAATACCAAGCGGATTTGAGCCGTGTTTTATCTAAGGTCCACACTAGAGGGAGTTGCATGAGGTTGACAACCATAAACTTGTCGAAAATGGAACTATAAGACTCCCCAATGGGAGTATAGTTCAGGGCATGATGAGTATCTTGCGGTGAAGGTTTGACATCGGAGGTAGAATCAGAAGAGGGTTTGAAAAAAATCACACTTATCGCACCTTTGGAATTATCTTGATGAGTGGAAGTGGAGGATTTTTTGAACTTCGTCTTAGGTTTATTAGCTTTGATTTGAATGTATCCTTACTCAAGGGCATGATGATCTAACTTACAAGCCATGGTAAAAGCTTCTTGAAATCTCTAAAAGGATTGAATCTGAAGGGTGGAAGAAATGTGTTTGGCATACAATCAAGAAAAGAGATCAATGATCTAGGTGAAATGAAGATAAAAGGTTAGCTGGTTGATGATGCCACACCACCTCACGATGAAATATGAGATGGATTCATCCTCAAACTGTCTAATGGAATACATATTGGTGATAGTGATTTGCGAGAAATGTTGATGGAGAAATTCTCTAGAAAGAGTTGGGAAAGCTGTGTGAAAGAGAAAAGAGAATGATGAGGGATTCCATTATACCAGTCCAAGGTGGAGCTGGATAATGACATGGGGAAGGTCTTAAGCATGAGAGCTGGATCACGAGCTATAAGGTAACATGCATGCCTGAAGGATCAAATATGTTGTTTGGGATCCTCTTTAATGTTGAATTTAGAGAACTTAGGAAGTTACCAATGGGAAGGGTATGGATTTACCGGGAAAAAAGGATGGATGGGCTCATTACAAAGTTTTTTCATACGTGAATGAGATCTTAGGACCCAAAGTAGGGTATTTGAGGTTATCCAGTCTGCTCAATAGTTTTTTCATGGGATCATTAGATGGTTGAGTTATTGATGGATGAGTTTGAGATGCATATGAGGTGGATGGTTTAGGTTGTTGGTAGGTTTGGTAAGTTTGGGGATGTGTTAGTGTTGGTGGAGGTGGTTGATAAAGGGGAATATAATTAAGTGGTTGTGAATGAACAGGTTGGGATAAAGCTCGATGTTGAAATATGGGGATATGGTAAAATTGGTTTGATTGGGTTTGTTGTTGTGAAATGGGAATGTTTGATTGATTCACTAGGGGGTTGGTTGGGATGTAATTGGTAGGTGGTTGGGAGACTTGAGTTGGTTGAGTGGGAAGTATGTATTGCTAAGCACTGTGAGGGTGTGGTTGATAAGTTTGCATTGATGCAGATGGTTGAGGTTGAGAGGTGATTACATTGACATCCATATGTGGAGTAGAGATGAAGGGTAAGTTTATGTGATGTTGTTCAAATATGGGAGGAAGTAAGTGCAATTATTGAGATGACTAAATAGGTAGAGAGGTGATATTGGTAGATGAGGAGGTGATGGGAATAAAATAAGGAATGGTGGTATTGACATGAGGTAAATTGGGAGGGATGGGACTACCAATTTGGTAGTTTGATGATTATGAAGAATGGAGGACGATGGTTGATTAGAATCAAACTCATGTTGGGCCCTAGCAAGCTCACTCATGGCTCTAGGAAAGAAAATGGCAAGTCGGGAGGTAAGAATTTGGGTGGACTCCGAATTAGAATGGTGGGCATAAAGTTTTTTACAAGGGAGGTTCATAAATGGGAAGGTTAGTAGACTTACGTATAATATAATTACGAAGGGTGATAGGGTTAGCATTCAGGAGCTATTGGAACTACATGCATCCGCAGGGGATCATAGGAGGTTCGAAAGATTCAATAGAAGTGGCTGATGGGGGAGTAGATGGTTTGGAAGGGATTGAATGTGTATAGAAGTAGGGATTGGTCTCGACGTGAGAATGGGTGTGAACTAAGGATGTATCACTAGAAGGGGTGATAGAAATGATAGGGTGGGTGACCATAAAGGAAAGGACAATAGGAGGGACTGATGTCTGTGTAAGAAGAGAGGTAGAGGCATGAATGTTGGATGATGAAGCTTGTTCCATTTTTCTTATCTGTGACCGAGTAAGAATGGGCATGAAATAAGATGCCTATGCTAATTGATTATTGAAACAAGAAACACACAAAGCATATTTTTATTTAGTATTGATTATTTAGAAACTGATGTGAAAAGAAAAAAAGAAAAAGGTTTAGAAGGGACCTAGGAAATGGTCATTCTAAGATTGGTTTCAAGACATTTTGGCTAGGGATTCCTCGATTTACCCAAAGGTACATGAGTCCCGAATCTATATAAATTTTATAAAGCGGCCAAAACACCACAATGTTTTTCCTATTGGGTGATGAAATCTCAACAATTTGGGAGGAATGTTTTGAATGTGTCAATTAATGTGTGTTATTTGGCCACATGTGAAGAGAGTGGATGTAAAGGATTAACCCCTAGTTACACTATGTGAGCAAGAAAATAATGAGGGTGTTATTTTAAAGACCAAAAAATGAGGTATGGAGATTCAATGAGGACAAACAATCAGGATATTCAATGTGGAAAAAAAGGAACGGGGAGTAAAAAAAGGAATACATGGTATTCACTTTTCCTTTTTATCTGATATTTTATGCGAGAAGTTGAGAAAAAGCAAGTCCCCATCAATCCATAGTGTAAATCTAAAGGCGTGTGTAAATGTTGATTCAAATTTATAAATTTCTATTTGATCGAGGATCCTGGAAAAGTTAGCAATTTTGCATGATAATATTTCAAATGATATGATCCTGCACAAAAGAGGTTAGTAGTTTACCCTATAGACAAAAGACTAGATAAATGGATAATAAAAGATCATGGTTGTTTTTTATTTTCATGATCGCCTGAAGGCGCAAGAAAAGAGCATACACAGACAAAATTGGAAAAGTTGTTTAGAAATACAGATAAATCTAGCAATTAATGACAATTACAAAAAATGAAGATGAATCCAATAAAATGCAGTGATTAACATGTTAATTGTAATGGACTGATTAACTAGCACAAGATATCAACACATGCCATGACAATGATTTTTTTCTGGCAATGGATAGAGAAACGTGTTGTAACACACGTATAGTAATGGTTATTTGGGATTTGGGTCAGAATGAATGGTGAAAAGGCACAATTACTAGTTTTGGGAGGCTCTCTGGAGGACTAGGATGAATAGGAAAGGAAATTTCAGGATCGAAATGGTGAAACATGGAAATTGAGCATACAGGATCAAAGGGGAAGAATGAGGAAAGGAACATTGTGTAAAAACATTGAAGCTATTTGATGGAAAATAAGGAAGTTATCGCAAGCCCTAAAAAAAGGAAAATTTTTGATTTCAGGTTGATGGGGGGTGAAATGGGGTTAGGAGGTACCAAGGAAGGAAATGTGTAAAATGGAATTATAGGTGTGTTAGAGAAATTTGAGGGTCAAAGGAGATAAAACGGAAAAGATATGCCAAAAATACAAAATTTATAATTTATCTAACATTTTTTTACTCATTAATTAAATCCAAAATTTTAAAATATTGAATTTAAGAGAATGAAGGTTAAGTTAGAATTCTAATATCTAAGAAAAAATCATCGATAGTTATGAAATATCATTAATTAATTCTAGAATAAAACTAACTGAATTGACAAAAGAAAATAAAATTAGTCTAAACTAAAAGAAACTATTTAAAAGGTACGGCGGCAGAGCCGACCAAAAACCAAAAAACGCTATGGTGGCAGAGGCAACCAGAAACCAGAAAACATGACGGTGGCAGATCCAACCCTGAAGTAAAAGAATCTATCGTGGTAGAGCCGACCAAAAACTAGAAAATAAAAAAACAACATATACTACCGAACAATAAAAATAAAAAACATACAATGAAACACACATGTAAGCACAAATGTGAATCAAATGAAAACAAATTTACACAAGGGTTTATGGACGAGTATTACAGGATATCTATCCTAGTTATTGAATCGACATGTTTCAGGTAGAAATGAAGACGACTCAATGTAGAGCTTAGGAGAATCTCAATTGAGCTTACATAGGAAATATAAAGCTTGGTGAAGCTTAGGAGAAGCTCAATTGAGCTTAAGAAGGCCAACCAGAAACCAAAAAACATGACGGTGGCAGATCCGACCCTGAAGTAAAAGAATCTATCGTGGCAGAGCCGACCAAAAACTAGAAAATAAAAAAACAACATATACTACCGAACAATAAAAATAACAAACATACAATGAAACACACCTGTAAGCACAAATGTGAATCAAATGAAAAAAAATTTACACAAGGGTTTATGGACGAGTATTACAGGATATCTGTCCTAGTTTTTGAATCAACATGTTTCAGGTAGAAATGAAGACGGCTCAATATAGAGCTTAGGAGAAGCTCAATTGAGCTTACATAGGAAATATAAAGCTTGGTGAAGCTAGGGAGAAGCGAGGTGGGGTGCGAAGCGAGCTAAGAGGAGAAATATGTAAAGCAAGCTAGGAGGAGAATATCAGAAAGTGATTTGGGAAGAAAATTTTGGTGTGTGGGAGAGAAGCTCAATGACATGACACACTGCAAAATCAATAACCCTGAAAATATACACACAAAAATTTAACTCCAAAAATCGTAACAAGACACCATCATGTTGGTGTGTGGGATCCTATATATCCTCCACTCACATATGGAGGGTCATCTGATATGGGTTAGGTTTAGGGTTTTCTTGTGTGTCATGCACTAGGGTTACTCAGTATCCTATATGTATCCCTTCATTTGACATTTATGAGTATGCCAAGACACTCCATTGTCTTTTCTCTATGTGCAAGCTTTGTTCTGTTATGCAAGTTCTTCCATTGATTGATCGATTCCTCCTTGTGATTACGCTGGAGCTATTACGTTTCCTTCAGAGTGTAAATTTATCGTGGTGCATAGTTTTTGATATGATTCTTGCCAACTATTTCATGCTATTAGAGCTAAGATCGGGTAAATATGCATTTGTCATCTGAGTTACGATTACTATTGGTTTCATTTTTTTAGTCCTTGTGCAAGTTTTTTGATCATTATATTTCTAGAAATTTATTGCTAACATTCTTAACAAGTTGCTGTTGGAAATAATTCATTTTTGCTGTGTTCTTCGTGTATATGTAGATCTCCTCGAGTTTTTAGGGGTTTTGTAGCTACATTTAACTAGTTGTAGCTAAAAAGAGTAGATCAACCAAAAAAAGGGTTCTTTATTCTGGGTTTTTAATTTTTTTTAAAACTGGAAATTTTGTTAGATCTCTTTTTTTGGTGTTTGCATGGTGTTTTTTTTGTAGAGATCCAAGTTGAAATTTAGTGGTTGTATTGGTATTTGCATTTTTTTAAAGCTTGCGAACCATGTTGCTCCTCTCTACAAACAGTGGTCTTGCGTTCTCCTTGCATGGTCGGCAGTGGCATCCTCATGGCTTCTGTTGCTTGCTTGTCTGCTACCATGTCATGCCATGGAATGCCCTCCTTGTGATCCATGTGGCTGAGAAGTTTCCTTCAAACCCTGGTTCGCTCCCCTGTAGTGATCTACGTGGCCGAGAAGTTGTTGTTGTTGTCTATTGCTGTTTGTTATTGCGAGCTCCTCCCTGAGCCATCTCTTCCCAATGGTAGTCTCCCCTCCCAACGATAGTCTCAAACACCTAGCCACTGTGGGCTCCTCCCTCTAAAGTTGTTACACACAAAAAGCCAACTCCACACAAAAATCCAACTCATTTTTGGTAAGATTATTAAAATATTCGTTTAGTGCTTGCCTTTTGATAAAATTTACGGTAAGATTGTTACATTTTTTTTGGTAAGTTTAATTTCCTTTCATTTTGGTGGGCACTTTTTCCATCCTTAAGTTTTCTTTCTATTTCTATTAATATATATTAATAGAAATTAATTTCATTTAAAATTTTTAGATCTTAATAGATCTTATTTAGTTTTAAATTTGACTTTCTTTAAAAAGGAAAATATTTAAAATATTTAATTAGATCTTAATTAGTTTTTTATTGCTTGAAATTAATTAGATTTGATTATATTAAATCTAGTTTTATTAATTTCAAATCTAACCTTCTTTTTTGATTGGTAAATAATTTTAAAATCGTCTTTTAAATTAATGTTTTTTAAATCTTTTTTAACACTCCAAAAGCTCTAAAATTAGCTAAACTGGACATTTCTAAACGATAAATTTTTAGGATTTAGTGTCATTTTTTTACTAATCATGCGCTCAAGTGTGTAGTAACACTCTGAGCTCCTATTTGTCTTCCATGTGATTTTTTGGCATTCTGAAGATCTCTCGGACTCATCTTGAGTTTGTTTAAAATATTGTATTTTACCCTTATTATTGCTTGTGACTAGTGAGCAAATCCACCACAGTTTGTAGCAAGGGGGTATCCTTTGTGATGTGTGACAATTTTTCACACAACCAGGTTTTGATATCACCTCCTTCCTAGTTTTTTGCAATTGTGCTTATGTACAGTGTCACTTTGTTGCCCTCCACGAAACATGATTGTGGTCTCCTCTCTTGCACGTTATTACGCTGATTGCAAGGTGAGTTACCAAGTGTTTCAAGATGTATGCTTGGACCCGATTGTATTTAACGCACTAAACTATAAAGTGCCAAAAGCAGGGGGGTTATTATATTGTCCTGGGTGGTTGTGATTCTTGTGTTTCTTTTCTGCATTCTTTCTCTCTCTTCACTATGGATGCACTTTCAATTCCTTTGCTTATACCATTCAACTTATTTGAATGGAGATAAAAAATAATTATGAAACTAAGGGGTAAAGGGTTGTTCTACATCACCATGGGAACTGAGACTGAACCAAACGATAACCATGAAAAATCTAAGTGGTTAAACCGTAGTGATGAAGCTTTAGGTCTTCTTTGCATGTCTGTTTCTCTTGACTTGATCTTCCACATTGAGTCATCTGAAACACCTAATTTTGTGTGGAAAATGTTAGACAGAATGTTTGGACAACAAGATGACATGAGAGTGCATGAGTTGGAAAATGAACTACTAGGGTTAAATCCTAGTGATTTTGAAAACCTACAAGCATTCTTCTCTAAGTTTGTCCACAATAGATTGTTGTTAAATAAATGTCAAGTAGAGAAGAAATATTCTCAACTGATCTTGTCGATTCTCTCTAAGTTAGGTCCTGAATATTTTTTCTTTGTGTCAAATTTTTATGCTATAAAATTTGCCTTAGGAAAGGATTGGAATATGCCCTCCTTTGACTATTTTTTGTCCCAACTCATTCGAGAATAGGAAAAACTCCTTCAAATGGGGTCTCTCAAGTCCAAGTCACATGCCCTTGTAGCAAGTACTAGTAAGGAAAAGAAGACTAAAAAGAACAAAGAAAAAAAGGATCAACCTAAGAAGGAAACCAAGACCAAAACTAAATTTAACATGAACACTTCGACTTCTGAGCCTAGAGCACAGAAAGAAATGTATTTGTGTTCCTATTGCAAGAAGCCTGGTCATAAAGAGCATATGTGTATGAGGAAACAAATTAATCACCTTACTCATTTACTTGAGGAAAATCAAATAGGTGTTCCTGAGTCTATCAAACAAAATGCTTTGAAGGCTGAGTCTTCTACTACAAAAGGTTCTAAATCTGATAAGAAGAAAGGAAAGGCTCTTGTATCCAAAGTTGCTCCTTCATCGATGTGGATTATAGATTCCAGTGTCTTGCTCTACATGGATCCTTTGTATGTTGAGTTCTCCAACATCGATCCTTGTGGTATGTCCCAAATCATGATGGGTAATGACATGACAGTGTTGGTTTCCGGTAGTGGATCGGTAGAGATGGATGGGGGAACATTCAACCAAGTGTTGAGTGTTCCTGATCTCTCTACCAATCTCCTATCGGTTTACCAAATTACTCACCTTGGTGAAGGAATGTGAGTGGAATTTGGTCCTAACTCGGTGATTATTCGTGAGCTTAATGATGACACTACAGTGGCTGAGGGAAAGGCAGATCACCATTCACGGTTGTATACCTTTTCCCACTTTACTTCTGATTCTATGCCCACTGCCTTGCTCACTCATGCAAATGAGGTTAGTAAGCTATGACATGATCGTTTCAAACATCTAAATTATCTCTACCTTGAACAATTGAGCCAAAATGAAATGGTCAATGGGTTACCCCACGTCAAGTTTTCTAAGTGTCTTTGTGAGGGTTGTACCCTTGGAAAGCATCTTGAAAAGAAATTTGACGAACAAAAAGCCTGGAGAGCTACTCATCCTTTGGATCTTGTTCACAGTGATATTTATGGTCCATTTTCGTCTCCTTCATTTACTAGAGCTCTTTATGTGCTGACCTTCATTGATGACTATTCGTGATATACTTGGGTATATTTTCTTAAGCTTAAGTCTGAAGTCTTTGAACATTTTCAGGACTTTAAGGCTCTTGCTGAGAAATAGGTGAAACAGTCTATTAAGGTTCTTCAAACCGAAAATGGAGGTGAATATGTAAACAATAGGTTCATGGATTTCTGTACTTCTGAAGGAATCTCCTTGCAACATACAGTTGCTTACATCCCTTCGTAGAATGGAGTAGCAGAAAGAAAGAACCATACTCTTAAAGAGATGGCCACTTGTATGATTCACTTGAAGTCTCTTCCTCCGCAGTATTGGGCTGAAGCAGTGAATTGTGCTAATTACATTCAGAACCATGTTCCACACAAGGCAGTAAGAGGGATGACACCCTTTGAAGCTTGGTTTGGATGCAAGCCTGATGTTGAGCACTTTCGAGTCTTTGGATCCAAGGCTATGGCTTAGATTCCTAAGAAGAAACGCAAGGCATTGGAACCACAATCCAAACCTTGTATCTTTGTAGGGTATCCTGATGGTGTGAAGGGATATCAATTGTTGAATCCTACTTCTCATGAGATTTATATTGAGAGAAGTGTTAAGTTCGATGAGTCTACCTATTGAGGTTATTCAGCTTGCTGATTCAGATTTTGACTCATCAAATGATGATATTGTTGAGCATGCTCCTCTTCGTGATCGTCCCGACCATCAAATCCTTGAGTCTTTCGATTCTGACAATAGTGATGAATAGGACTATAATCCTTCTCACTCAAGTGACAAATCTTCTGACTCAGAGCCTGATCCTCCTGGTCCTCTTTGGGCTAGGAAAAATTTACAAAGTGTTGGAGATTTAGTTGGAGATACTTTGGATATGAGACATAATCAATCAGATTTCATTAGACCCCACTATTTCTTTACCTCTACCTCTGATCCATAGTCTTTTCGGGAGGCTTCTGGTATTCCTGAGTGGGATTCTATCATGGATGAGGATTATTCCTCTCTCATGAAGAATGATACTTGGGATCTCACCCCTCTTCCGAAAGGAAGAAAAATTGTTCAGTGTAAGTGGGTGTTCCAAACAAAGTATGGAGTAGATGGAGATGTCAAAAATTTTTAAGCACAATTAGTAGCTAAGGGTTTCTCCCAGATAAATGGGATTGATTATACTAAAACCTTTTCTCCGGTTGCGAAGATGACTTCTATTCAACTGACCCTATCCATTTCTGCAACAAACTGATGGAAATTCCATCAAATAAACGTTAAGAGTGCCTTCCTTCATGGTGACCTAAAGGAAGAGATCTACATGGAACAACTCCAGGTTTTGTCCATGATCCATCCCTCATTTGTAAGTTAAAGAAGTCTCTTTATGGCTTTAAACAAGCTCCTCGGGCTTGGTATGCCAAGATGGACTCCTTTTTACTTACATCAGGGTTTACTAGGTGTCACTCTAATCCAAATGTTTATATTCTATGACAAGATGACTCCATACTCATTCTTGTTCTCTATGTTGATGACTTGTTGATCACATGCAGCTCTTCCTCTATCATTGATTATGTGAAGATCACCTTGGCCAACAGGTTTTCCATGACTGACTTAGGTCTACTTCATTACTTTCTTGGGATCCAGATTTCACAATCTGACTTGGGAATTTTGATTTTGCAACCTAAGTATGTTCTTGACTTGCTTGCTCATTTTCAGATGTCCGATTGCAAGTCTTCTCCTACTCCTTTTCTTTCTAGAGTTAAGTTTGTTTCTGATTGCTCTACTCCCTTGGTTGATGGTACCCTTTATCAACAGTTGGTGGGGAGCTTGATTTACTTGACTCACACTCAACCAGATTTATCTTATGCTGTTGGGATCATGTCTAGATTCATATAGGAACCACATGAGCTACATTGGAAAGCAACTAAGCAAATCCTTCATTATGTTCGTGGAACCTATACTGATGGCATTCACTATTTTAGAGGGGTGGATATTGAATTGATTGGGTTCACAGATTCTGACTGGGCTGGTGACTTAGATCATTAGAAATCTACTTTTGGCTATAGTTTCTCTCTTGGTTCGGGTCCTATAAGTTAGTCTAGCAAGAAGTAGAATGCAATTGTGATATCTTCTACAGAGGAAAAATACAAAGTAGTAGGTAATGCTATCGCAGAGACTGTTTAGCTACAGGGCATTCTGACAAAGTTTGGCATCCACTTTTGGTGGCCCACCATTATCTATTGTGACAACACGAGCACTATCTCACTTTGTAAAAATCTAGTTCAACATCAGCAAACAAAGCACATTGAGATCCATATGAACTTCATACAAGAGCTTATTCATGATGGTATCATCAACATTCAATACATTCAGACAACTGATCAAATTATAGATATATTCACCAAACCCTTCATTAACGTGAAGTTTCTTCAGTTGCGGTCTCTTCTTAGGGTGAGGTCTTATGTAGCTACTCATATTCTTCGGGCTATATAGTCCTTCTCTTCTTCTTCTTCTTCTTCTAGGAAGATGTTGTTTGTATATGGGCACCTTATCAGGCCTTTAGTTTCCAGGCCCCATTGACACATCTTTCTTAGTTGTTTAGGAGTGTCTTCTTGTTCTGTCTGACTCATCATAGCCGCTACCCTAGCTTCGATGAAGGGTGGGTGTTGGTGTGTGGGATCCTATATGTCCTCCACTCACATATGGAGGGTCATCTCACATGGGTTAGGTTTAGGGCTAGGTTTAGGGTTTGCTTGTGTGTCATGCACTAGGGTTACTCAGCACCCTATATGTATCCCTTCATTTGACATTTATGAGTATGCCAAGACACTCTGCTATCTTTTCTATATGTGCAAGCTTTTTTCTATTATGCAAGTTCTTCCGTTGATTGATTGATTCCTCCTTGTGATTACGCTGGAGCTATTACGTTTCCTTTAGAGTGAAACTTTATCGTGGTGCATAATTTTTGATATGATTCTCACCAACTCTTTCACATCAGCCTATATAGAACCTGTAAGTAAATGTAGTACAAAATATAACCTAAAAAACCAATAAATATTAATAGACGGAGGGGGTCTATCCCACTAGGTGTGTGAGAATTTTTGTCAAGATTTCACGCTTCCTACTTCGAGTTAGGGAAGACTAAACTAGAAATCTAGAAAACCTCATAAAATGGGAGGGTTTAGGGACCTCTTGATGTGGATGACGATGAAGATGGTACGGGAAAACAAAAAGATAAATATTTTCTACTGTAACTCGACAACCTACACAACAAAAAAACTAAACATGAAAATGATTAGAAATGGATATGGTGGGATACCCAATGAAGTCAGTTCCAGGAAGTAAAAGGTTCCTAGAAAGGACATCAACCCACGTGTTTAATAAAGATAGATAAAATAGATATTTTATAAATTAGATGTAGTGTCTATGTAGAATTTGAAGCAAAACAGAAACTAAAAGCTAAATTTGAGATATAAAAGTAGATCTGATATGAATATGAAAAAATAAACCAAACCTGATAGGTGTCGATGGTGACCCAAGGCTAAAGTTGGCTAGTCATCGACAACTGGGGTAGATGACCTAGAATAGCAATGTGAAAATACTGAACCAAAGCTTATGATGGTAGATCAGAGACAAATACAGAACTAAAATAATGCACTGAGACCTGCAGAAGATCCAGAGTAAGGAGAAACAAAAAGGATGATAGAAAATAAGATTACTAAGAGTAATCACATAGATATTAGGATGATATCAGCAGAATGCTCAGTGCAATAAGAATTCCAGAATTTTGATATGATTTCCAACTTGTTTCGAAAGAGGGGTGAAGGCTCTTATTTATAGTCTAAGGGTGAGTTTAATTTGAGGGATTTCAAGTAATCATGATTTAGAAAAGTAAGCCTGTTTAGGTGAATGGAGGATTATTTTTTAATATGAAATTCATAAGTGGATTGAATATGGATTAAATTGGAATATTAAATTCATAAGTGGATTGAATATGGATTATTTTGGAATACTAAATTTACAAGTGGATTGAATATGAATTATTTTGGAATATTAAATTCATAAGTGGATTGACTTGGATTAGATTTGAATATTAAATTTACAAGTGGATGAATATGGATTAAATTTGAATATTAAATTCGCAAGTGGAGTAACATGGATTATGTTTTAATATTAAATCCATAAGTGGAGTGACATGGATTAGATTTGAATATTAAATTCATAATTGGATTGATATATTTAGCATTTAATGAGGATTAAATTTATTTAGGGATTTAAAAGGGATTAATTAATCAATTAACATTGATTAATTGGATATGGATTTTTGTGGGAAATGGAATGGGAAAATTAATTGAATTTTAGGAGGGTAAAGGAATTCGAATGGGAAAACCTGATGAAAGAGAATAAACATGGGGTGAAGGGGAGAATCGATAGCAAAAATTGGTGTCTACAGTCACAAGTGATGATGATAGGTGAAACTTCATGTGGGGGGTACATGAAGATACATTTTTGTATGTAATAAATCGGAATGGATTTTCCATTCCAAAGTGTTGGAAATTGTTGATTGATTGTATGTTGAGATTTACCACTACTACATCAAACAATAAAAGCTACATTTCCTCTATTCACTCTCTCTAATTTCCAACTTTGTAAACATGATGATCTTGTAAAACCAAGAAAGATATCAACACCTATGATAAATGAGTCAATAGAATTCTAAGTCTATGATTTGTTAGTCTTATCATTGTTATAATTTTTGTGTTCTTATAATTTCATTTGGACCTACTATGGTTGATGTATGTGAATTATTTAATCCTACTCACAACATTAACCCTCTCTCTTATTTTTTCCCTAACTCCCCTTTACCTATCCTCACAGAAAATTCATTTCGCGTACTCTGTAAAAGCACTTTTCCATACGGTTAGTGGAGGATTCTTGTGTTATCCATGATCTCATGGAAACCCCACAATTTTTGAAATTTTACATTGAATAATGGGAGCCTCCCCATACATAAAAATCAGGGGCTTAACCCCATGACCATCGGTGGAAACCAATAATTTTCATTGTGAAAATTTATTTCATAAATAATTTTTGGTGAATTTGTAGGGAAGAGATCTACCCTTATGACCCCTTAAATAATTTTGGAAAATTCAAAAAAATAAATATATATTCCAAAAAAAAAAGATATCAAAATGAAAATAAGATTTTGAAGGCAATTCTATCAAGGAATGAATCCATGTCACGTTCATTTCCCGCATCATGATGATGATTTTTTGAGATTGGTGTTCAACACAAATAAGTGACATCAACAATGAAGAAGAAGATGACCACCAATATATCCATATTTTTTATTAGCCATCATTTAGGACTAGATCTTGTAAAAGTATGGGTTCTAGCACAATGAAGAGGCCTCTTGCTTTAACAAAAAATATACAACCAAAAAAAGGAAATAAGGTTAGTAACTGTTATCCATATTTTGCCCCCAGGCGAAGTATTAGATGAGCCAAGACCCCACAGAGAAGGAACCAGAGAAAACACATTTAAATCTTGCAAACAGGTCACAGAAGGACTCAACAATGGAGTTGTGGGGCCTGCGAAAGGCTAAATGACCCTATGCAAGAAGAAATGGCTTTATCGAGTGAATTCGTGTCTTAAATCTATTTAACAGGTTATAGGTGGGTTCAAAAATAAAATAGTAGGGTCAGATACGGAGAAGCAACATCACAGAGAATCTAGGAGCAAGAAAGAGAAGAAGCGGTGAAGATTCGAAGTCTTCCAGCTCAAAGCAGTTTAGAACGAGTCCAAAAATTGACTCCGTATGAAGGAGACAACAGAGAGAGCCACGTGTTAGCACGGTGCTTCTTGAAAGTTGAATCCAAAAGCGGAGACTCAAACAAGTGCTAGATCTCCACGTAGCCCCAGGGTCTGAAAAGGTAAGAGGGGCCGTTGAAAAGTCCAAAGACTTGCAAAGGCTTCCAAGTGTTAACTTGATGCTCCTTCAAAGGAAAATCTTGATCGGGCTTTTAAGCAAGCGCGGAGCCTCCACACGTCCATTCTCAAAAAGGGGACAAAGTTGGGTTGAATAGTCAATGCATGATGGTAGCACAACGGAGAGTGACAAGTGTCGAAATGGTGCTAGTTCAAGAGCAATATTGAAAGGAGGTTTCTAAGCAAGTGCCAGGCCACCGTGTGTCCTTGATCAGATATATGACCCCGCTGAGCAACAGACTTAGGAAAAAACATAAGGAAATTAAGAAGCTCACGGAGGACACCACATGTTAGTCTGGCACTATTTCAAGAGCGAAGGGTAGGGTCCAAATATCCAAGGTGCGCGAGGCTGCCATGTGGACCCTACAGGGGCAGACTCTTTAAATATTGCACCCCGCAACCCTAATATTCAAATGGCCATATCTTTTGACTGGAGAATCACATTTGGGTGGGAGAAGACTATGGAAATTTCTCGACACCCTCTAATCCTTGGGAACATAAAATATCATTTTGGGAAGGCTATGGTAGGTGAAAACTGGGAAAAATTCTTCAAAGCCATTAACGCAAAATTTGATCTCTTCAACTACCAGATTTGATTCGATTTGATTACCAGAAAACCAGAAGTGAAATATTGTGGGAGGATTTACAAAAGGAATTGATATTCAGTTCTTGAGCTTTTAAAATGGGATTCAATACGTATCTCAGGGTGGTTGGAGCAGGATTTGAATTTCTTCCCTCTTCTCTCTCCCATTCTTCCTATATATTGTAATAGAGGGGCACATTCAAATGGTTGGTCGTTGTTTATTTTCTGCCCCTTCTCCCAGTCTCCTCTCATGGATTTGTAATGACATTTTATTGCCTCTTGCCCACTGATGGTGCACTGTGTGAAATTTTGGAGCAATAAAATCTATTTTGTGATGCATCTGTCCATCCTTGACTTACTTTGTTGTCTCTCCTTACCTCTCATTATCACATACTTGTAATGTCTATTATAGGTTATGGGAGTTGTGTTTAATGGGTTTTGAAGTGGTGTTATGTGTAAAATCTATCTTTGGTCTGTGGTGCATTCTATCCACCCTCTCCTTTGATCACCTCTCTCCATTTCAAGCAGTTGAGTCTATGATCATCCACTTCCTTTTCTGGTGTATCACTACTTAGTGTAGGCTCTTTCACCCCCCCTCTCTCTCTATCCCCTTGGAATGGTTAGATTAGGATAGTTAGGTTCTGCTTGCACTGGAGTAGCTTGTGGCAGGTAGATTAGGAAGTAAGAACCAACTTTCTCTAGAGATTTTTCTCATTTTTTAAGTCTCACACTTTGGGGAAAACTCAATGTTATACGAATCACACCAAATGACTCTGCTTTAGAAAATAAGATCTGATAACTCAATTAGGGGTGCTGTGATTTTTCACTAACAGTTTTGGCATGCCTAGTGGGACAGGCCTGAAGCACCTTACCACTTCATCTTAGCAGGTTGATGTGTTCCTGTTAAGGATCAACCTTTTGAGGCACTTTCAACCACATATGGCGAATCCATTTGGTCAATATCCCCACTTCTAAAGTTGTAGACCTTTTCCCATCCATTTCCACCCATCTTCATTCACCTTTCTTTCCATATCTTCCATTTTCTTCCATTTCATGAAGTTGTGCAATCATGACTTCATTCCCTTCATGGAATTCAAACCTACAGCAGTGCAATCATGACTTCATTCCCTTCGTGGAATTCAAGCCTACAGCAGTGCAATCCACCTCCAATGCATTTTCCAACTCCTCTAGATCAGCACTATGATCAGATCCAAAGTAACTATGCTTACCCATATGAGCAGGGTCAAAGTCAATTTGGCCATGGAGCTTATCGAGAATAAGGGTATGTATAGAATGACAACAGTCAAATGGAGAATGTTGATTTGCTGAAGAAGATTCAAAAAATGGAGGCTAGCATGGTTCAGTCAAGGTCCATAGCACAAATGAAGGCATTAAAGATTGGTTGCAAGGCACCTTGTCCAATGTAAGACCCTTTTGCAAGACATTATAGCCCTCAGGAGAAGCTAGACTTCATGGTTGAAATGTTGCCCCAACTTGCACAATGGATTGAGGAGATCGAGGCTTATGAGTTGGAGTCAAGACAAATTTGTCAATGGGTAAGTCCACCATATCATAGATTTTCTTTTTCTCTTTCTCAAGTAGCACCATCTTAACCTAAGCTCCAATTTCCAAGCTTCCCAGTTGCTGCCCCAAGTGTTGATTCCATTTCTCCATTCCCTAGTCTTCCACCCCATTACAATTCCTCTCCCCCTTTCCCTTCCAAACAGTCATACCCTTCAAACAAACAAAAATTTCCACCTCCCTCCCCACCAAATACAATTGCAAAGCTAGTTGAACCCAAACCTGTCACTCCTCTTGCTTTCCCAAGTCCATGTTGGGAAGAGACTCAAGAATCCAATCAAGGAAAACAACAAGAAGAGGATCCCAACAGAAAAGAAATGACAGACAATATGAAGAGTTGGGCTACTAAATTTGGGTTTACAAAGATCCCCTTGATGGTCAAGCCAATAGAGGAGGTATAGGTTGAAGAACTGGTGGTGGTTGAGGCTGAGTTTGTAGCAAAGGAGGAGGACCATACAATTTCAGAGGCTCTAAGTATAGAGTAGGCTAGAGAATAACCTTCAATTCTTCCTTTCACTTCATCCCCTTCAAGCTTTGATGTTGAAGAAGAGTTTGATTTTTCAAACTTCATGTTTGAGGATGAAGGGAACCATGGTGAGTCAATTATAGATTAGGAGAACACCATGAAGGAGGTAGAGCACCTACATCAGGAAAACAAGGAGGCTGACTGTCTATCTGACTTGGAGGATTGTTTTGATGGAGAAGAGCCTAAAGGGATAACACCATTTTTTCCTCCATCAACCACCTTCCAAGCATATAAGACCATTTCCATGAAGGAGGACATTCAAGAATAATAGCCTATGTCTCACAATGTATCTCTGGAACCAAGGTTGGAAGATATGAGTCTTCAATGTTCTTCACAAGAAAAAGAAGAGGAACATCTAGCTCCAAGTCTAGTTAAAAAGGAGCATATGTAGGTGACCAAGATAGATTCAGAGGCACTGAATCATGAGCTGGTTATACAAGAAAATGTAGACCCCTCTCTCATTCAACCTCTCCAAAAATATGACCTTTTGGAGGGGCCTGAACTCACTAGCTTCATATTTGAAGATGAGGCTACATATGGTGAAAATAATGAATATTTTAAGATCACCATGCAAAAGGGAGAGACTTTGCTACAACAGGATGATAAAGAGTTTGATATCCTATTAGACTCAAAAGAATGTCTTCAACCACAAGAACCTACTGCCATGGAAGAGAACGTGTAAGCACAATCTACAGTTTGCAACATGCCTCCTGAATCTAAGTTGGAAGATTTTGATCTTCCAAAATTCACACCTGCTACAAAGAAGGAGGAAGGAAAAAAGCAAGAGAATGTCACCATCCCTCTCACACCATTTATCCAAGAGGATCTATAAGAAAACTCCATTCTTGGAGTTGAAATTCAGAATGAGGGGCACATTCAAAGGATCAAACTGTGCCTAATCAGGTACTTAGCTTCATTGGATCCAAGGGAGAAGCCAAAATTAGTCATGCCTACTTCTTGGCATGAGGATGAGTACCAAAGTACCAAGGGTCATCATCAATACCTCCAGGATTCCAATGCAAATCAGCTTGAAGAGATATTTTCCATTAATGCTGATACCTTGATGATTTGGGTGGACGACTGGCTTATTGTTAGTTTTTCACTCATACAGGCAACTATATTTAGTGTCAAATCATTTGCATGGCTACCTCTTTTGATAAAGGGAAGCTAATTCTTCCTTCCTGTAGTAGGATTTATTTAACATTCTTTCTCTCTAGTTAGTTTAGGAGTAGGAGTAGACTTTGTTTCTAAAAGAAGAAGTGCCTATGTGCACTCTGCATGTCTCATTTGAGGCATGATGATTTGGTCTTTGTATATAAGTTTTGTCTATTTTTCTCCAAGGGTGCATCAGGACAGGCTCTTCAGTATTCAAGGTAGAAAGACTCATAGCTGTCTATAATAGTTGCTAGTTCCAAAAGGAAACAAATGTAGAGAAACTTAAGCCATTTCGAAACAATCCATTTTAGGGACAGATGAAAGCCCTAGGGTCAAACAATTTTCTACTCTCAGAATACTTATTTCAAGATTTCTTATGAAAATTGAGAGTGCAGATGCGTAGGCAGGTTCAGGGTTAGGCAAAGGCAATAAAGGTAGGCAGTCGGGGTCCATTTTATTAGAAGGATCAGTGTCACGTTATCATTCTTGACTCCATGCCCAATGGATGCTTCAAGGCCACTGGTCTCTTCATCTAGCAGGAAGATACCCCTGTGAGTCACCAAATTGTTATTCATATTTCATCCTCGGGTGAAGTATTGGATAAGCCATGACCCCACAGAGAAGGAACCAGAGAAAACGCATTTAAATCTTACAAATAGGTCGTAGAAGGACTCAACAATGGAGTGACGGGGCCTACGAAAGGCTAATCGACCCTATGCGAGAAGAAAGAGAAGAAACGGCTTTGTCGAGTGAATCCGTGTCTTAAATCTATTTAACGAGTTACAAGTGGGCTCAAAAATAAAATAGTAGGGATAGAGAAGGAGGAGCAACATCACAGAGAAGCCAGGAGCAAGAAAGAGAAGAAATGGTGAAGATTTGAAGTCTTTCGGCTCAAAGTAGTTTAGAACAAGTCTAAAAATTGACTAAATATGGAGGAGACAACAGAGAGAGCCACGTGTCAGCACGACACTTCTCCAAAGTTGAATCCAAAAGCAAAGACTCAAACAAACTCCAACTCTCCACGTAGCCCCAGGTTCCGAAAAGGTAAGAGGGTCTGATGAAAAGTCCAAAGACTTGAGGAGGCTTCCAAGTGTTAACCCGACGCTCCTTCAAAGGAAAATCTTGATTGGGATTTTAAGCGAGTGCAGAGCCTCCACGCGTTCAATATCAAAAAGGGGACATAATCAAGTTAAATAGTCAATGCATGATGGCAGGACGGCGGAGAGTGCCAAGTGTCCAAATGGTGCTAGTTCAAGAGCAAGATTGAAAGGGGGTTTCCAAGCAAGTGCTAGGCTCCCGCGTGTCCCCGATAAGATATATGACCCCACCGAGCAAAAGACTTAGGAAAAAAAACATAAGGAAATTGAGGAGCTCGTGGAGGCTACCACATGTTAGTCTAGTGCTATTTCAAGAGTGAAGGACAGGGGCCAAATCTCCAAGGTGCGCGAGGCCTCCACGTGGACCCTACAGGGGTAGACTCTTTAAATATTGCACCCCACAACCCTAATATTAAAATGGCAATATATTTCAAATGGAGAATCAGATTTGGGTGGGAGAAGACTTTCTAGAAACGTCTTAGCACCCTCTACTCATTGGGAACATAAAATATCATTTTGGGAAGGATTTGGTAGGTGAAAAATGGGAAAATTTCTTCTAGGCCATTAACATGGAATCTTATCTCTTCAACTTTTAGATCTGATTCAATTTGATCCACTGGAGAACCAGAAGTGACATATTGTGGGTGGATTTACAGAAGGCATTGATATTCATTTATTGAGCTTTCAAAACATGATTTAATGTGTATCTTAGGGTGGTTGGAGTAGGATTCAAATTTCTTCCCTCTTCTCTCTGCCATTCTTCCTATTTATTGTAATAGAGGGGTGCATTCAAATGGTTGGTCAGTGTTTCTTTTCTGCTCACTCTCCCTTTCTTCCTTAGGGTCGAATGCATAGTCTAAGCCTCCTCTCATGGCTTTGTAATGGCATTTTCTTGCCTCTTGCCCACTGATCGTGCACTTGTTGGTCCAAAAATTTGTCGCTTGGGCAGATCTATGGATAGATGAGCCAACAGTGTGCAGGGCAAAGCCCCTCTTTGAGACAACAAAGCGAAATTAGTTTATTGCTATTCTACCAGCACGAATCTTGTGCAAGTCTCACAATATTCTACCTTTGGGGTTTTGGGATCTCATCCCAGTTAGGGTATTTCCAACTGTGCAAGGAGAGAAGGGAAATAACAAAGAGAAGATAGATCCGAAGGGAGAAAAGAAATGAATTCCAAAGTAGAAAGATCAGAAGGTCTATGTTTTGGGATTAGTAATAAATGGAACCAAACCTACTTGCATAAAAAAACAAAGCAATACTGATGAACAAATGAAAAAAAAGTAGAGGTATATTCAACAGAATAAACATGCAGTTCTAACATAAGAAAGTTCTGATGCATAACACAGATATTCAGCACAAAGTCTTAATATTATATTGATCTTTTCTTCTGTTACAAAAGTACAAAACCTTTTCTCCTCACTTCTATTTTTTATCTAAAAAGTGTCCACACCTTGAATACAACAAGTATTCAAGTATATATAAGAAGGAGAAGAGAGAAGACAAAAGGAAACCAACAACTAATTACAAAATATCTAAAAGTCAGCCATTGACTTTGGGTAACTTGGTGGATGACAACATCCCATGGTGCAACATGGATGATGTCATCATTTATGCCAACATACTCTTAGATATTT
The DNA here is from genome assembly GCA_019776745.2 of Taxus chinensis. Taxonomy (NCBI): domain Eukaryota; kingdom Viridiplantae; phylum Streptophyta; class Pinopsida; order Cupressales; family Taxaceae; genus Taxus; species Taxus chinensis. Next base: position 304,365,039 of record CM034146.1, read on the forward strand.
TACAAAAAGTAAGCCAAGAGGAGGAAGGCTATTCGTCGTTGTCTCTCAGCTGAAAGGGAGTATCTTGCTTCTACTTAGGAGAGACAATGTGGAATTGAGCCTGATATTCCATGAACTTACTGACCATCGACTATAGTTGATCCTGGACAGAACCCTTGGTATGATCACCGATGACTTCACAAGTCTCCCGTTCATCTCTAAGTTTCTCGGGAAGCTTGAAATATTCATTACCTGCTTCCATCAGAAAACCCACAAAATCATGGCAGGCCAGAAGGTTATTGATAGATTCAGTGTCGAAAGTGACTTCTGGCCCTAGCCCTTGAGAGACGATCTCCTTGAAGATCCGGATGGTTTCATCTGCCTTCCTCAAGGTGAATGAAGGAGTGAGAAAGCCTAGAGACATTCTTAGGACAATTTGCTCCATTTGATGCATTGCATCTAGGGCTTCCTCCTTTACCTTGTCTATCTTCTCCAGGAAAAATTCCATCTGATCGACCCGGTAATCCAAAGCAGCAAGGATTTTTCTGGGTACCCTGGGGTGATCGAAGATGCTGAATTTAACTAAATCATCGGCCGAGCAGTCGAGCATCTTCTAGAATGTCTCGTGTTGCAACCTAGCATGGTCCAACTCTTCAGAGATAGGTCCTGCAATCGCCTGGAGATCCTTGTTCACCTGGTTAATATTCTGATATAATTTAGTGAATTTGACAATTACTTCCTCGCTGTCTTTGAGGATCTGATCTCTCCAGGCAGAAACTGCCATACCTTGTTCGCCAATTTTGGTGTATTCATTTATCTTATCCTGGCTTAGGACCTTAGGAGTTTCAGTGGTAGTTGTAGGAGGTGCACTGCCCATTTTCTGCAGGGCGTGGAGAAGATGCTTGTTCTGTTCTTTTAGTAACCTCTTCTCTTCCTTTGCTTCTTGAATTTTCTTGCAAAGGGCATCCACTACAGATAGGGCCTCTCCTTGAAGGATTTCAGATGACATTCCCATTGTGACCTGCGTCACTGTGTAATCTATAGGGGACATATCCTTTTTATCTTTGGAGGGGTCAGGATATGCGATCTCCATTACTCTTTCTCCTGATGCACTCTGAGAGAAGCGGGTTATAGGCTTTTTCTTCTTAGCCCCTTTTGTTGGGATGACAGAAAAGTCCATTGGTGCAATGGGGACTTTCCTCTTCTGCTGGCTGAGATGCTAGGAGATCCATGCTAGAATTAAAGGAACGGGACCAGAGGTGGAAGAGGGAGCAACTACAGTGGATGAGGGGAAATGGGTAGAGACACTCGGTGGTGGCATCGAGAGGGAGGCCAAGAAAGTGCTCACGGGAGGAAGAGACACTGCAGGTGAGGTAGTCGTGGGAATGGAAGGGAGCTGAGAGATGAGAGAAGAAATGGTGGGGGACAGCTCCGCGAGAGAAGAGAAAATGGAGGAAGAGGAAGGGGGAAGTGTAGAAGATGGGGGAGAGGATACGACCAAAGGAACGGTCGCTTGAGTCACATGAGGAGCGGAAGGAGGAGAGGGAGAAGAAATAGAAGGGACCTCAGTAATTATAGCTGTGGCAATACCCTGAGTGGATGTGCCCATTGGAACACCTTCTGCCGCTTCTTTCTTTGGGGATACCAGACTCACAACCTGTTCTCGTGTGGTTGAAGGAGGGCTTTCAAGAGCTCCTTCTTGAGCAGAGCTTGATTCTCCCTCTTTATCCTTGCCTTTTCTCTTTGGAAGATGTTTTAGCCTGACAGGTGCATTGCTCAAAGGGGACGTGGTGAAATCTACTCCGAGGTAGATAAGGATGTTCATTCTGCACCAATGCTCTGTTCGCCACAATGTTTCCTTAACCCTTTCTTCGATGGTTTGGGGTGCCTTTGTCCTATCAATTGCAGCAAATGGCCAGTTGTCCCCATCCATGTCTAGATACACCTGATCAACTTCTTGATCAGTTGTTTGATAACCCTTTGGAACAATGGCCACGCCATATTGAATAATCTCTGCCAGGGCCAGGCGAGAGTGATCCTTCCTTCTGAGTTCAACCTCATGATACAGGTCGATATAGACGTCCTCGATCTGTGGAATGTGGATTGGATCGAGTTTTTCCTTAGGGAGGCAGTTTCTTGGATCGAATGTGGGCCTTGCCAGGAAATTATGCTTTAGATTGAGCAGTTCTAGTTCTGCAAACATTTCCTGGGCCTTGGTGTGAGAAGTGCAGGTATATCTGCCCACTGTGAGGGGGAAAGGAGTTCCACCCTTCTTTCTTTTCAGGCACTTCTCATGATATGTTATGAGCTGCCTGAATAGCTCCAACAGGATCAGCTTAGGGCCAGCATACCTTAGCAATTTAGTGGGCTCCCCCAATAAGTTAGCTACTCGGAGGTAGGTGAAGGTGGGGAATTGTGTAAATAGTGCTCCCCACTTTTCAGTGACTGTGACTATGCTCTTTTTCGTCTGACCATGAGTCATATTTAGCCTCAAAAGGTAGACGATGCCATAGAAGAAAACATCATTGATCTTGGTAAACTGTGGGATGCTATTTTCTTAGCTTCAGCTCTGGGTAGTATTCGTATATCTTCACCTGAGGCCAAACACTCGCATCGGCTCAGTGCTGGATAATCCCTCTCCGAGGCTACAGCGTAGACCACGTGGAGTTCATGTAGAACCTCCCCGTGGTGGTGAGTTATTGGAATTGCTTAGAGATGCTGCTGCTTATGATTTCTGCCCACTCAAAGCGCTGATCACACACATTATTATTCATGGTTTCTAGGTACCTGAGCATTCATTTTTGAAAGTAATGGGCATCAGAAATCCCAAATACTCTACTTAGGAAGGTGATAGTATCAGTCAGTTCCTCAGAGAAGTCGCTACAGTGAATAACCTGTGGCCACCTGGTTATCACCTTCTTATTCTTCAGATACACCTCGTTCATCAGCTACATACATTTGTCTTCATTGTCCTCCCATGCCTTGATGCAATCTTCTTGCGTTACAGCCACAAAATGACAATGGTGGGGAATGCCTAGCATGATCTCAAAGTGTCAGGTAGTGAGGTTGATTATGACCTCGCCCTTTTCATTTTCGACACACCTTGTGTCTTTGTTGTAACAGCGGGCCACCACCATCATAAATTCATTATTTACTGCACTGACGGGGATCCCCCCAGCAAAATGCAGACCACTACCCACCAGTTTGTCCATCCAGGGACTTCCTGTGACCCTCCTGGTTCTGGCCCAGAAATCATCCATGTCAATGTGGCCGAGTTCGGAATCTCTGATATCCAGGTCACATTCTACCTAGGACTCGGGCATTCTGACCCTCTGATATTTGTATTTCATCTCTTCCTCTGTGAGCTTAGCCTTACCCTTTGACTTGGTTGGCCTTTTGCTTGATGTAGACATATGTGGATTTGAGTTCAGTTGTTGATCTGCAAGGAGAAGGAGTGAAGTCCAACGCAAAAAAGCCATATTAGTTGTCAGATCTTCCATTAAAGCTTTACAGAATGAGGAGTTAGCAATTTTAAGGCCTCTGGGCGCAGGGTGTAGGGACACTGCAGGCTGCAAGGTTAAAATTATGGTGCACTGAAATGAGAGTGTTACAAGGAAGAAATCAGTGCCAAAGGGCGCAAGGCGCAGGAAATTTGCATATAAAATCTTTTGTTGTAAACAGGAGTACGCCTGTGCCACTACATGTAGTTTTATACTGGGCATAAATAAGTGTGGTGTTGCATGAGAGCAGGATGTTCCAATGGCATAGGTAATTTGCATGTAACATGGAACTTTGGTGCGCCGAAGGGCGCAAGATTAATGCATGTAGCACTAACTTTATGTGCGCAAAGAGGGACTTTGGCGCGGTGCAGGAAAAGCTTGCATGGCACTTGTGTTGGTGTAAGTGGGGATGCACCTGTGTCAGGTTTAGGATTTACTTGGTTTATGCATGGCGCAGGGAATTTGCATGCTACAAACAAGGTTAGTGCGCCTTATTGGCGTGACTGTGTTTTCTGTAACACGGGTGGTGACTGCGCCAAGAGAAAAAATGAGGCTCAGAACTAACTTTTAGGTTTCTTTCCCTCCCTGATGGGTTTGCGGTCTTTTAGGCCTCCTTCTTTATGGATTTAGATGGTGAAGGGGCACAACAAAGAGGTTTTGGATTTATTTTTTGGACAGAGCCCTCTTAGCCAGCAGATTTGGAAAGACGATGAAAATGGTTTGGGAGGGAAGATGCAAGAACGACAGGAGGGGTTTATGGTTTTTTAGATCCATATTACCAAACTTCACAAACAACCAACAAAAACAAAAACACAAGAGGAGCAAGGACCACTTACCTGGAATATATAGAATGAGAGGAACAAAGTGGGGTCCATGAACGTGATACGAGAATGACGGGCGCGCTGACAGGTGCAGAGGAATAAAGATTATCACGTGTTTTTGATTGTGAAAGTGACAGGGCAAATGCGCCTATATATAGGAAAAGGTGTAATAAATGCACCAACCACTTTTTAAAGGGGCGCACCAAAATGCGTGTCGACATTGAAAACTTTTCACCCAGTGGCGCAGATATGCTTTTGTCAACATGAAGTTATTTGTGCCTTTGGCACAAATTTAGTATTGTCAACACTTGATTTTGAGCGCCTTGGAGCACCAAAATATGGCGCAACATTTTTGTTGTTGACAGGAAGGTGCATGTGCCTTGGCACAGGCAAGAAAGGCACATCACGGGAAGGCACAACAATTGTTGTGTTGACACCTCAAAAGGCACGCCAAAGGAAATAAAGGGGGGCGTAGATTTATCCTGTGTTGCATAGATAAAAGGTGTGCCCAGCCAAAAAGGACCAAAAAGACTAAGTTCAGAAAACTAAATTTCCCAGAAAGGGATTTTATAACATTCCAAACACTGAGGGACCCCTGACGAGGATCCAGAACAAAATTTGGTATGGTTACCTGTAAAATTGCCCTCGTCAATTTTACAGGATAACAGCTGACTCTTTCTGGGGACTATCTTTGAGTGAAGCTCAAGGGTAGAGAACCCCAGATCAACATGTGCCTATCCATTGGGTAAGAGAGTAAAAAACAAGGGTGACAACAAAAAAAAACACACGACAAAATCAAACACACAACGAAAACAAACACACAACATAAAGCAAACTGTACAAAGAAGAGAGCAAGATCTACTTCCTAAATATTTTGAGATGCTTCCCGCTGTAAGGAAGCGGGAGATCAGTTTTGTCTAGATACGAGAGATAGAAGCTATTCTCTCTATTGAGTTTCTTGATCTTGAAAAGTCCTCTCCATAGAGAATCAAATTTCCCGTGCATGCCCTTTGGCTCTCTTCATTTGTCCCACAAAAGGACGAGATCTCCCACCTGAAAATCTAGTTGTTTAGCCCTTTTATCGAATAGTCTATTAACTTGATTCTAATGTTCGGAGATCCTATCAACCACTCTTACTCTTTTTTCTTCAAGCTCTGCTAAATACATGGTTCTCTTTTCAAGATAATTTTTGAAAGTTTCATCTTCAATTACTCGTGCCAAGCACAGAGCAGGAAGTTCTGTAGAAATGGGAATCTTGGCGTCGACTCCATATAACACTTGAAAAGGTGACATGCTAAGAGACCTCTTGGGAGTAATGCAGTCTGCCCATAAAGCGTCATATAATGACTTGTGCCACGTTCGCTGACTCTCATCAACTAGCTTCCGTATGATGGTCACTAAGTTTTTTTTACTGGATTCTGCCTGACCATTTCCCTGAGGGTAATAATCTAAGGCGTGGGCCAAGATTATCCCATGTTCATATCAAAAACCAACAACTTCTCGTGAGGAGAAGTTGGAAGCATTATCAACAACGATTTTGTGTAGAACTCCAAATCTCACGATGATATTTTCTTTGATGAAATTGTAAACAAATTCAGAGGTGGCATTCTTGACAGGTATGGCCTCCACCCATTTGGTGAAGTAATCTGTTGCTGTCAAGACATAACTATGTCCAGAACTTGAGTGGGGATGGAGTGCTCCGATAAAGTCGATTCCCCATTGCCTGAATGGCTTGTCAATAACAACTAGCGTGAGGGGAAAAGCCGCCAATTTTGGTTTTCCAACAAATTGTTGGCAGAGCTCACACTTCGCTACCCAGGTGGCTGTATCTTGAAACAACATTGGCCAATAGTACCTAGCCTGGATGATCTTGTGTGCTGTCACGGAAGAGGAGAAACAACCACCATAGGCTAAATCATGAAAATTCTCAAGTAGCTTTATCTTTTGTGTCCTGTCAACTCATTGCAAGAAGATGCCATCTATTCCACGTTTGTATAAACATTCATCCCAGTTGACATATTTGGCTGCTCTGAGCTTTATAGCACGTTTCTCCTTTGAAGTTAGATGAGCTGGGCACTCACCATAAGTGAGAAAGAAAGCAATATCAAAATACCATTCGTCGTTATTCACGAAAAATAGAACCATGGGTAGAGAATCGACTTTCTCTAGCTGGCTTTGTGCTCCATCGGTGCAATCATCCTTTTCCTTAGGGTCTTTTGAATCTCGGTTTTCAGCCATGAGCTGACATAGGCCCTTGCCTCTTACTAGCTTGGTGGGTTTTATATCTAGATCATACTCTTGAACTTTTGCAATCCAATTTCCTCGCAAACTCCCTAACTCCTGTTGAGTTAAGATTGACTTGACTTCCATGTCAGGGCCCAGCACCACTGTATGAGAGTTTAGAATATAATACCTAAAGTTCTTGACTGCTTTGACAACGGCGAAGGCATGATTTTATAACTACGACATCTTTAATTCGTGAGGCTTGAGGGGAGAGCTCATGAACGCAATTGGGGATCCCACATCCTCAGAATTATTTTTCATTAAGATGGCCGATATAGTATGCTTAGATGCATAGCTATACATGATAAAATCCTTGGAGAAGTCGGGACATACTAGGACTGGTGCATGATCAACAGAGGATTTTATATCCTCGAATGACATCTTTCCTTCTTCACTCCACCAGAAAGTTTGTGACCCTTTCATCATGTTTGATATGTGGTGAGTATTTTTCAGCAAATTCGGGAACAAAGCGCATGAGAAAAATTGACTTTTCCGAAGAAGGAGTGAACATCTAGTCTTGCTTGTGGGTAAATTAAGGCTCTGAATTACCCTAACCCTTTCAGCATCTATCTTTGTCCCTTCTTTGCTGATCACGTGCCCCAATAATTTTCCTTCAGTGACCCTGAAAAAAGACTTTTTTGGATTTACGGAGATCCCGTGTTCTCGGCATCTATTCAATACTTGTTCCAAATGATCACAATGATCATCTCGTCATTTAGAAAACATAGTTAAGTCATCTATATAAACTATGATGACCTTCCCCATCATACCTTTGAAAGCGAAGTCCATCACCCGCTGAAAAGTGGTGACCGCGTTGGTTAAGCCAAAGGGCATCTTGCTATAGGAAAATGTGTCCCAGGGGGTAGTGAATGTTGTTTTGGATTGATCTTTAGGTGCCACTTCGATTTTATTGTAGCCCAAAAAACCATCAAGCATGGACAACATTTCTGATCCAGTTACTTCCTGTAGAACCTGATCCATTATGGGAAGAGGGTAGTTGTCCTTCAAGGATGTTTGATTAAAGTTACGAAAATCTACGCAGATGCGTATTTCACCCATTTTTCTTGTGTACTGGCCATAATATTTGTGACCCAGGTACTATGATGGATAGGAAAAAATGATCCTTGCATCTAGCATCTTCTGTATTTCAGCCTGGATGGTACCTGAGATCTTGGGATTATAGTGTCTCTGTTTCTAGCGAAAGGGTTTGACACCCTCTTTCAGTGGGATGTCATGTTGGACGTCTTTTGGCTTGAAAGAATTTAGATCGGCATAGGACCATCCCAACACATCCATGTATTTCTTCAGCAATTTGACAAACTTCTGCTTTTCTTCTGGTGCACAACATTTTCTGATCTTCACAAACTGCGGATGCTCCATAGTAACAAAATTGACCGGTTCACTCTCTAGAGAGGAGTTAGGATTATCTTGCCTGTTCTTCTTGACAAAACGATCATGTCTGTCAAAAAAACGTTCTAGAGAAACCAGACCTTTTATAATTTTATTTCCTTTGAGTTGACATATGCCATCACTTCCTTTTGATTCACCATCTTGATCAGTAACAGATTCACGACATGTAGAAGTAGATCCCTCAAAATGAAGCTCACTGAAATTTTCTTTTACCTTTTCCAGGAAGGGCAATAAGTTGATTGTCGTCATTGAATACCTACCAATGCTGAGAATTGTCTGGCACGCTTGGGCGGAAAACTACCTCAATGGTATATGTGTTCGTTTTCAAACCTGGGTGAGGGAGCATGAGGGATGCTGAAATGGCTAATGAATCGGCCATGTCACTCTAAGTTCTTGGAATGAATTTTATTGATGTTAAACTCCTCAATGTTGTCCCATACCGCATTGCGGTAATGTCTGAGCCTTTCATTTTTTACTTGGTATATCCTTTTCACTTGATTTACTACCAGCTCTGCATCACCTTGCACTTTCAAGTTTTTAATTCCCCTCTCCTTTACGACTTGTATGCCAAGTAGCAAAGATTCATACTTAGCAATATTATTCGTGTTGAAAAACTGCAACTTGAAAGAGAGAGGAATAATCCTTTTCAAGGGATATTAGCACGGCTCCAGCGCCGCATCCACTAGTTGCACAGCTGCCATCAAACTACAAGGTCCATATCTTATTAAGATCCTCTTCCTGGATGGGAAGGTCCATTTTATAAGACTCTATAGATAAGAAATAATTTCCCATCCCCAATTATTCGAAGAGAATTTGGGCTTTGGGATCATCAAAATTAGTAGCCAAGTACTTCTTTTGAGATTTCAGCTCCAAAGTTTGCATTACACCTTTGATGGGGATTCTAGCCTTAGACCAGTCCATATGAATCTCTCCACCAACCTCGCTGCAAAAAACTCCTTCCCAATATAATTTCCATATGGTACCGAAATATCGGCAACGAGGATGGTCATCTTTACTTTTTTTCTCCGGGAACGCTGCAAATGTAAACTACGCATGTCTTTGATTTTGACCGATCAACGGAACCCTACTTGGTTTCCAAGGAATAACACCTACCAAAAGGCTTGGTAAGGGTGAGGCCTAGAGCATGGGTGACCTTTTCCGGCATGACATTATCGGAAGCCCTATAATCAATTATGTAGTTGCTTAGTTTGTGACCATTGATTAGGAGGGAGAGATAGAAAGGTTCTATTTCACCTGATGCAGAAGTCAAGGCAACATTTATGCAAGACGCAGGAGGAGTAGAAAGGATCCCTTATTGGGGAAAACCTAAGTAGTTTATGATATCTTGGCTTTGGATGTATTCGATCAACCTTACAAGCTTGCTCAGGGTTAGACTGAAGATACTCGGCTTTAGACATTTGGATCTCGGTCTTTTTAGCATGATCAATTATTTCAAACCCGGTCAAGGGTTACATTGATGAAGGAATGAGTCCCTCATTTCGTGATGGTAGGGTAGGATTACTGGTCTTGATAGGAATATGAGAGGGAAGATTCGGAGGGGAGATAGGGGAAAAATATTTCTTTGAAAAAGACTTAATAACAGGTTGAGCAGGAAGGGGACTTACCTCTCTTTTAGCGATGGTTGGAGGCATGTTTGACACGGCCTTCTCTTTCTGCATCTTGGCAGCAAACTTCTGCTTCTTTTCCTTGTGAGAAGGTGAAAACAGCATATGACTGCCCACTTGCATACCCTTAGGTGCCCTCTTCTTCATCAGATTCCTCCTCATCAAATTCCATATACCCAATAGTAGAGTCGCCAGTCGGTTCGCCGACATCTTGATCATCTCCACCTGGCAATGAAGGTTCTTCATAATTTTTCTCCTCTTCTTCAATTTCAGCTAAAGCATTGAATAGAGGGGCCTCAAGCACCAAACACGGAATAGCTGCAGGTAGGCGTGACCTTTGTGGGACATTGTTTGAAGAAAAATTTCTCTGTGGGATATCTCAATATGAAGTGCTAGGAGAAACCTGAGCTAGCTACTTATTTAATGCGAGCAATTCGTTCGCCATCTTTTGGAATGTCAGATCTGATGAAGTGGCTTGAGAAGGAGTTGAAACTTTTGGCTTGGATGGCTCTTGCTTCAATTCGCCAGATATTAGCAAGTTATCTTCAATCCGTATGGCAGCAGTTTGGGCGAGAACCATAGTAGCGACCTGTTCTTGCAAGAGTAAGAAACTTACTTTTGAGCTCATGGCATTCATGAAGAAAACACTTTCTAATTTTCTGGCATTGGCAGCATGGCAGGCAGAACACAATTGATTAGTGAATTGAAATGGGTGATGAAATCGTGCATGGTTTCATTGACCTCCTTCTTTAGGTGGGTGATATTGGACAGTAACGCGAACGTGTGTCCTCTGAAGTCTTTATACCTTTCTTCAAATGCAGTCCGTAATGTGGCCCAACTAGTGATAGATCCTACTGGCAAATGTTAAAACCATTCTGCTGCGGGTCCTTGCAAGGTCTCTAGAAAGAGGTGAAATGACACATCTTCATGGGTCACATCCAGAATGCTACTTGAAATAATGAATGCAGATATGTGTGAATCCGTACTTTGGTTCCCACTCCCATCGAATCTTGGGAAATTATTTTGGTTTCAATGAGGGAGCATGTGAACAGGATGTGGCAAAGCAAGAGGGCCCATAGCATTTCCCCATGGTTACTTACACCATTTGAACAGCTAGAAAAAAGAACGCGAGCCAGGAAGCACAGTTTCCACTAAGCAACAAAGCACTACAAAGAGGTGAGGGATGTTCCTTGTGAGAGAAGCTTCCTTCATGGAGGTGAGGCACTTCTGGATGACCGGTCGAGCTGAACTTAGTGATGAGAGAAGTGTGCCGGTTGTAAACACTGAAGTTGTGCCTCTAAAGTAGATCAAAAATTAGGATTGATTACTCAACGAGCTCTTCTGCTACGAGTAAATGGTTCACCCCGCCAGTGTACCTTTCAGATTTGCAATATTTTGGAGTAGATTTAAAAACTCTTTTTGGTTGTACTTGCTGATTTTCAGATTTTTCTGAAAAAAATCAGTAGTATGTACCTTTTCTAAATATTTAATTTTCTCCCTCTTTTGAGAACCGATTGTGGTTTAATGACAAAGACCAATAAGGATAAAATGATGGCCAACTTAGTAAGCTGATTTTCGGATCTTAGAGTTGATTTTTGACAAGGGTTTGAAATTTTGCAAAATAGTCAAAAACTCAGATCTACGGAAAAATATGGGTTTTTATAAAAACTCAGCAAACTAAAGATCTCTAACTAGCCTAGATCTATGGATCTCTGAAGAAAATTTTTAGTTTGGATCACTTTTGCAAAAAAATTGGATTTTGAACAAAAAGTTAAAATTTGCAAACAGGTAGTGATTTTTTTATTTTTACTGATTTTTTAACATACCACTATCATATATCTATTAGATCTGTTCAATCCCCAGTGGAGTCACTAAAAACTTTTGGGTGAAAATCTGTCGCTTGGGCAGATCCATGGATAGACAAGCCAACAGTGTGCAGGGCAAAGCCCCTCTTTGAGATAGCAAAGCAAAACTGGTTTATTGTTATTCTACCAGTAAGAATCTTGTGCAAGTCTCACAATATTTTGCCTTTGGGGTTTTGGGATTTCATCCAAGTTAGGGTATTTCCAACTGTGTAAGGAGAGAAGGGAAAGAACGAAGAGAAGATAGATCCAAAGGGAGAAAAGAAAAGAATTTAGAAGCAGAAAGATCAGAAGGTCTATGTTTTGGGATTGGTAATAAATGGAGCCAAACCTACTTGCATAAAAAAACAAAACAATACTGATGAAGAAATGACAAAAAATTAGAGGTAGATTCAACAGAATAAACATGCAGTTCTAACATAAGAAAAGTTATGATGCATAACACACAGTATTCAGCAGAAAGTCTCAATATTATATTAATCTTTTCTTCTATTACAAAAGTACAAAGTCCTTTTCTCCTCACTTCTGATTTTTTTATCTAAAAAGTGTCCACACCTTGAATACAACAAGTATTCAAGTATATATATAAGAAGGAGAAGAGAGAAGACAAAAGGAAACCAACAACTAATTACAAAAATATCTAAAAGTCAAGCCAATGACTATGGGTAACTTGGTCGATGACAACATCCCATGGTGCAACATGGATGATGTCATCATTTGTGCCAACATACTCTTAGATATTTACAAAAAGGAAGCCAAGAGGAGGAAGGCTATTTGTCGTCATCTCTCGGATGAAAGGGAGTATCTTGCTTCTGCTCAAGAGAGACAATGTGGAATTGATCCTAGTATTCCATGAACTTACTGACCATCGACTGTAGTTGATCCTAGACAGGACCCTTGGTATGATCACCGATGACTTCGTAAGTCTCCCGTTCATCTCTAATTTTCTCGAGAAGCTTGAAATATTCATTACCTACTTCCATCAAAAAACCCACAAAATCACGGCAGGCCAGAAGGTTATTGATAGATTCAATGTCGAAAGTGACTTCTGGCCCTAGCCCTTAAGAGACGATCTCCTTGAAGATCCAGATGGTTTCATCTTCCTTCCTCAAGGTGAATGAAGGAGTGAGAAAGCATGGAGACATTCTTAGGACAATTTGATCCATTTGATGCATTGCATCTAGGGCTTCCTTCTTTACCTTGTCTATTTTCTCCAGGACAAATTTCATCTAATCGACCTGGTAATCTAAAGCAGCAAGGATTTTTCTGGGTACCCTGGGGTGATCGAAGACACCGAATTTAACTAAATCATTGACCGAGAAGTCAAGCATCTTCTGGAATGTCTCGTGTTGCAACCTAGCATGGTCCAAATCTTTGGAGATAGGTCCTGCAATCACCTGGAGATCCGTATTTTCCAGGTTAATATTATGATATAATTCAGTGAACTTGACAATTACTTCCTCACTGTCTTTGATGATTTGATCTCTCTAGACTGAAATTGCCATACCTTGTTCACCAATTTTGGCGTATTCATTTATCTTATCCTGGCTTAGGACCTCAGGAGTTTCGGTGGCATTTGTAGGAGGTTCACTACCCATTTTCTGCAGGGCATGGAGAAGATGCTTGTTCTGTTCTTTTAGTAACCTCTTCTCTTCCTTTGCTTCCTGAAGTTTCTTGCAAAGGGCATCCACTGCAGATAAGGCCTATCCTTGAAGGCTTTCAGATGACATTCCCATTGTGATCTGTGTCACTGTGTAATCTGTAGGGGATAGATCCTTTTATCTTTGGAGGGGTCAGGATACACGATCTCCATTACTCTTTCTCCCGATGCACTCTGAGAGAAGTGGCTTATAAGATTTTGCTTCTTAGCCCCTTTTGCTGGGATGATGGAAAAGTCTATTGGTGCAATGAGGAATTTCCTCTTCTGTTGGCTCAGATGCTGGGAGATCCATGTTGGACTTAAGGGAATGGGACCAGAGGTGGAAGAGGGAGTAGCTGCAGCGGATGAGGGGAAATGGGTAGAGACACTCGGTGGTGGCATCAAGAGGGAGGCCGGGAAAGTGCTCACGATAGGGAGAGACACTGTAGGTGAGGTAGTTGTGGGAATGGAAGGGAGCTGAGAGATGAGAGAAGAAATGGTGGGGGACATCTCCATGAGAGAAGAGAAAATGGAGGAAGAAAAAGGGGGAATTGTAGAAGATGGGGGAGAGAAAACAACCAAAGGAAAGGTCACTTGAGTCACATGAGGAGGGGAAGGAGGAGAGGGAGAAAAAATAGAAGGGACCTCAGTAATTATAGCTGTGGCAACACCCTGAGTGGATGTTCCCATTGGAACAACCTTCTACCGCTTCTTTCTCTGTGGAATACCAGACTCACAACTTGTTGTTGTGTGGTGGAAGGAGGGCTTTTAGAAGCTTCTTCTTGAGTGGAGCTCGATTCTCCCCTCTTTATCCTTTGCCTTTGCTTTTTGGTAGATGTTTTGGCCTAATAGGTGTGTTTCCCAAAGGGGACGTGGTGAAATCTACTCTGAGATAGATAAGGTCATTCATTCTACACTAATGCTATGTTCGCCGCAATGTTTCCTTAACCCTTTCTTTGATGGTTTGGGGTGCCTTTGTACTATCAATTGTAGAAAATGGCCAGTTGTCCCCATCCATGTCTAAATACACCTGATCAACTTCTTGATTAGTTGTTTGATAACCCTTTGCAACAATGGCCATGCCATATTGAATAATCTCTTCTAGGGCCAGGTGAGAGTGATCCTTCCTTCTGATTTTGACCTCATGATATGGGTCGATATAGATGTCCTCTATCTGTGGAATGTGGATTGGATCGAGTTTTACATTAGGGAAGTAGTTTCTTGGATTGAATGTGGGCCTTGCTACGAAATTATGCTTTAGATTGAGTAGTTCTAGTTCTGTAAACATTTCCCAGGCCTTGGTGTGAGAAGTGCAGGTATATCTGCCCATTGTGAGGGGGAAAGGTGTTCCACCCTTCTTTCTTTTCAGGCACTTCTCATGATATGTTATGAGCTTCCTGGATAGATCCAACATGATCAGCTTAGGGCCAACATACCTTTGAAATTTAGTGGGATCCCCCAAAAAGTTAGTTGCTATGATGTAGGTGAAGGTGGGGAATTGGGTAAATAGTGCTCCCCACTTCTCAATCACTGTGACTATGCTCTTGGTCATCCGACCATGAGTCATATTTTTCCTCAAAAGGTAGACGATGCCATAGAAGAAATCATCGTTGATCTTGGTAAATTATGGGATGCTATTTTCTAGCTTCATCTCTAGGTAGTATTCGTATATCTTCACCTGAGGCCAAACCCCGCATCGGCTCAGTGCTGGATAATCCCTCTCTGAGGCTGCAACGTAGACCATGTAGGAGTTCATGTAGAACCTCCCTGTGGTGGTGAGTTATTAGAGATTCTCAGAGATGGTGCTGCTTATGATTTCTACCCACTCAAAGTGCTGATCAGGCACATTCTTATTCATGGTTTCTAGGTACCTGAGCATCCATTTGTGAAAGTAATGGGCATCAGAAAGCCCAAATAATCTGCTTAGGAAGGTGATAGTATCACTCAGTTCCTCAGAGAAGTCACTACGGTGAATAACCTATGGCCACCTGGTTATCACCTTCTTATTCTTCAGATACACCTCATTCATCAGCTTCATGCATTTTTCTTCGTTGTCCTCCCATGCCTTGATGCAGTCTTCTTGGTTTACAACCACAATATGCCGATGGTGGGGAATGCCTAGCATGATCTCAAAGTGCCAGGAAGTGAGGTTGATTATGACCTCGCCCTTTTCATTTTCGACACACCTTGTGTCTTTGTTGTAAGAGCGGGACATCACCATTATAAATTCATTATTTACTACATTGATGGGGATCCCCCCAGCAAAATGCAGGCCACTACCCACTAGTTTGTCCATCTAGGGACTGCTTGTGACCCTCTTGGTTCTGGCCCAGAAATCATCCATGTCAATGTGGCCGAGTTCAGAATCTCTGATATCTAGGTCACATTCTGCCTGGGACTCGAGCATTCTGACCCTCTGATATTTGTATTTCATCTCTTCCTATGTGAGCTTAGCCTTACCCTTTGACTTGGTTGGCCTTTTGCTTGATGTAGACATATGTGGATCTAAGTTCAGTTGTTGATCTGTAATAAGGAGTGAAGTCCAACGCAGAAAAGCCATATTAGCTGTTAGATCTTCCATTAAAGCTTTACAGAATGAGGATTTAGCAATTTTAAGGCCTCTGGGCGTAGGGTACAGGGACACTGTAGGCTACAGGGTTAAAAGTATGGCGCACCGAAATGGAGTGTTACAAGGAAGATATCAGCACTAAAGGGCTCAGGGCGCAGGAAATTTGCATATAACATCTTTGTTGTTATAAACAGGAGTGTGCCTGTGCCACTACATGCGGTTTTATACTAGGCGCAAATAAGCCTAGTGTTGCATGAGAGCAGGATGCACCAATGGTGCAGGTAATTTTCATGTAACATGGAACTTTGGTGTGCTGAAAGGAACAAGATTAATGCATGTAGCACTAACTTTATGTGCGCAAAGAGGGGCTTTGGCGCGGTGTAGGAAAAGCTTGCATGGCACTTGTGTTGGTGTAAACGGGGATGCGCCTGCGTTAGGTTTAGGATTTACTTGGTTTATGCATGGTGTAGGGAATTTTCATGCTACAAACAAGGTCAGTGCGCCTTCTTGGCGCGACTGTGTTTTCTGTAACACGGGTGGTGACTGCGCCAATAAAAAATGAGGCTTGGAACTAACTTTTAGGTTTCTTTCCCTCCCTGATGGGTTTGCGGTCTTTTAGGCTTCCTTCTTTATGGATTTAGACGGTGAAGGGGCACCAAAAAGAGGTTTTGGATTCATTTTTTGGACAGAGCCCTCTTGTCCAATAGATCTGGAAAGAGGATGAAAACGGTTTGGGAGGGAAGATGCAAGAACAACAAGAGGGGTTTATGGTTTCTTTGATCCATATCGCCAAACTTCTCAAACAACCAACAAAAACAAAAACACAAGAGGAGCAAGGACCACTTACCTGGAATATATAGAATGAGAGGAACAAAGTGGGGTCCATGAACATGATACAAGAAATTTGGGCGCACTGACAGGTGTAGAGGAATAAATATTATCATGTGTTTTTGATTGTGAAAGTAACAGGGCGGATGCACCTATATATAGGAAAATGTGTAATAAATGCACCAACCAATTTTTAAAGGGGTGCACCAAAACACGTGTCGACATTGAAAACTTTGTGCCCAGTGGCGCGGATGTGCTTTTATCAACATGAAGTTATTTGCACCTTTGGCACAAATTTAGTACTGTCAACACTTCATTTTGAGTGCCTTGGCGTAGGCAAGAAAGGTGCATCACGGGAAGGTGCAACAATTTTTGTGTTGACACCTCAAAAGGTGCGCCAAAGGAAATAAAGGGGGCTCATATTTATCTTGTGTTGCATAGATAAAAGGTGTGCCTAGCCAAAAAGGACCAAAAATACTAAGTTCGGAAAACTAGATTTCTCGGAAAGGGATTTTACAACATTCCAAACGCTGAGGGACCCCTGACGAGGATCCAAAACAAAATTTGGCATGGTTACCTATAAAATTTCCCTCATCAATTTTACAGGATAACAACACTGTGTAACATTTTAGAGTGATAAAATATTTTTTGTGATGCATCTGTCCATCCTTGGCTTATTTTGTTGTCTCTCCTTACCTCTCATTTTCGCAAGGTATAATATGCATACTTGATGTCTATTGCAGGTTCTAGGAGTTGTGTTTAATGGGTTTCAAAGCAATGTTCTATGTGAAATCTATCTCTAGTCTATGGTGTGTTCTGTCCACCCTCTCCTCTACCCACCTCTCTCTATTTCAGGCAATTCAGTCTATGATCATCCCCTTCCTTTTCTAGTGTATTACCACTTAGTGTAGGCTCTTTCTCCCTCTCTCTCTCTCTCTATCCCCTTGGAATGGTTATATTAGGATAGTTAGGTTCTGCCTGCATTGGAGTAGCTTGTGGCAGGTAGATTAGGAAGCAAGAACTAGCTTTCTCTCGATTTTTCTTGTTTTCTAAGTCCCACACTTTGGGGAAAACTCAATTTTATGCGAATCACACCAAATGACTCTACCTTAGAAAAGTAGATCTAACAACTCATTTGGGGGTGCTGTGATTTTTCACTAACAATAACATTCCTACAAAAGTTATGGAAATAATGTCAAGAGTGGATAAAATTGATGCATCTAAAGACCATACCATTAAATCCTTGTGGATTCAATTCAAACGTATCGCTGCAAGAGGAAATAAAATGGGAATTATACTAGCCGATGATTGAGAATCTAAGAGCCTAATGAGAAAAATACAAAAGAGATCTAAAATGTTGTATGAAAAGTATGAAGATGAAGATTCTATTGAAGGTAATGTTTTAAACTTCACACAACTGACTAAGAAACTCGAAGATTTGTCTTTTGTATCTCTGCCTTTGGATGATTTTATTTCTTATGGAGATGGAGAAATGAAAACCTTGAAAAGAGAGTTTGTGAAAATAATTTTGAGTGTTGCAGAAGGAAATTTTGATCCCCAATCCAATATTGAAAATTTTAATTATGTAAAGGCTATGTAAGAAATGTATGAGCAGCTTGAAGCAATCCATAATGGTGAGGAAGAAGAGATTAATCTTTTGGAAGTAGATTCTGATGATTCTCCATATTACTAAGTGTTTGTTCCTGAAATACTCTTTAGTTCCTCTCATGACTATCCTCTTCTCCAATCTTCTTGTGTTCAAAGAAAAGTTGTGAAAGCCATGGATTTTGGGGTAAGAATTCCTAAATAATCCCTAAAGGCTTCAAGCAACAAATCAGTGGACCGTCCGATAAGAAATGAGAAAGATTTTCTAACTAGCATACATTATGAAGTAAACACTCAAATTTAAGCTAATTAAAACTACCTCTATTCTTTGAAAGCTTAAAATAATGAACCTAGTAAGCCCTAAGCAATCAGTTTTTAGTGATTAAGAGAAAGAGATCTCCCCATTATAGGATTTTGAACCAATGGTTCTTCTCTTTTACTCTACAAAGTGGATTAGCAATACAAAAAATGAAGTAAATAGCTCAATATCTAAACTAGAAATGAAATCTAGAACCTAGATGTAAAATTGTATAATCTACGCTTAGGGAAGAAGGGAGGAATTCTTGAAAATGAGAGAGGGGATCTAGCCCTATATATAGTTTTCCATTTGGGAAAAAGGGAAACTTGAGTGCATGTGGGACAAACACTAAATTCCAAAAAACACTTTTAGCAAGTCAAAGCTTACTTTGAATAGGTTTTAGGGAGTGATAAACCATGTTTAAGCTTAGTTAAGCATGTTTAGGAGGTGATTAGGGTTTGGAGAGAGTTTGAAGGGTCAAATCAATCCAATGGAATGGATTGATAGGATAGGAATGTGGTAGAAGTGGACTGGAAGAGAGTAACAAGCTAATGTAGTTAGAACGAAGCTATTATAGCTTGTTTAAATGGTTTACAATAGGAAAACGAAAAAAGGGATGTCATAGGAAGAAAGTTAGATGGGTCAAACCGATGGTGTACTGTCGGTTTGCAGGGAGAAGCACAACTAGCACAATATTAGTCGTAATAGTGCATTGTCCAAACTACAGGTGTCTACAACTTCTTTATATCAAGATCTACAGATGCAAATTCACAAACTTCAATGGGCTACCTCTCACTCATATCCATCTTTGGATTCCACATCAGTCCTTCACACTCCTTTTGCACATGCTATTTCCACCTATTCGATCCCTCTTAATTTTATCACCCCTAAGCTACCTACTAAAAATTCAAAATCCATGACGACCCTCAAGAGAATCTCTGATAATTTCATATGGCATGTCTTGATTATGCATATGATCATACTCTGTTAGCTAAACTCTTTTGTATATGTCTTCATGATTATGTAATGTGTTGGTTTTATGATCTTCTTGTCTACTTGGTAACATATTTTACAAATTTATATGATGCTTTTCTTTTCCATTTATCTATTAATATTGGCTCCAAGATATCCTATGCTCAACTCGCATAAATTAAACAAGGATATAAAGAACATCTAGTGGATTCTGTCTTCAAATATAAAAACAACTTAGCTAATTTTTCTAACATGCTTTCAGACTTTGAGCTTTAAGATATATTTATGTAAAGTTTATTACCGCATCTACAAAAGAGTGTCACCTTTGATAGCTCTCCATCATTCAATCATTTGTGTTATACTCTTAAGGTATGTGAAACTAAAATGTTATTTATCGGAAAGCTTCATCTTTAGCACACTATCAAAGAAAATCAACTTTCAAGCCATCTAAAAAACTTATTGGATATAAATCCACTGTCAACATGGTTTCTAATACTAAATATCTTCACATGTGAAACCACCTAATAAAAATACATTATTTTAACAATAAATTAATTTTCACAGTCTAGAAAAATCTTTTATTGCCATAAACTTGTTGAGAGAACATGCCCTAGGGGGCATTACGAGTTCCTCCTCCACCCGGGGGGGGGTAAAAATAATCACGACCAATTCATTTGTACCAGAGCCCTTGAAAATTTTTACAGCGAGGTGTCAGCCAGAGATCCTGGAGTGTGATGGAGAGGCTACCGACAGAGGCAGAGATGAGCAAACCGGATCCAAGAGTACTAGCGAGACCCCGCGGATGGACCCTTTGATGAGTGGTCTATCCTTTCTCTTTTAAATTACGTATTTAATGCTTTGTAGGTTGTTTCTAGGGTAGGTGGGTGAGAAAAGACACATGCACGTTTTGCATGCATGTTTTAGAAATGTGGGGATGCCTACATGTACATGTTGAAAAAGTGGGTACACATGGGTGTATTCATTGAAAAATGGTTACGTGCATGTGTGTTTGTCAAAAGGGGGAAAACGGGGGACGTGCGCGCGCGTGCATCGAACCAAGCGCAGAGGCGCTGGGGGGAAAAAGTTTTATTTTTAGTGGGAATGGATGCACATACGTATGCACATTGGGAGGGACACGTAGGTGTCACAATAGGCACGTAGGCATCCTGTGTGTTCTATATGAGAGAAAATGGAAAAGGTAGGGGGCGCGTAGGGTGCACGTTGGTTAGGGCGCGTAGGCATCGAGGAGGACGCGCGTGTGTCGAAAGGGGCATGCATGCGTTTGGAAGAAAATGGAACACACTTATAGCAATAAAATAGCAAAGTGCAGAGGAGAATAATTAGAAGAACTTTAGAAGAAAAAGGGGAGTTAGTAAGCTCAAGGACTCTACGGGCTATGTTTCCTTAGAAAGATAGCTAGAGATTAGATAAGTGCCTAACACTTATTTTGATCTTGCAGCGCAAATTACCCACACTTCAGACATGAGAGAGATACATGGCCATCTTGAGATGATAGAGGCATAGTCTGTGGATGGGGATAGGAGTATATTAGACATCCTCCTTTATGTCACAGGGTTAGCCTATGTGGCTGATATGCCCCAGATTACATTGGACCATGACCTTCTTATGGCCATAGCAGAGAGATGGCACAACGAGAGCCAGTGCTTCCGAGCTGCCTATAGGGGAGATCACCATTACTTTGGAGGATGTCTGGCACATCATGCGCATTCCCATCATTGGCCAGCCGATCTAGTACGTTAGTGATATGGCAGTGCTGGAGGGATGTATTGCACAGCTGTTCGGAGTCCCGACGATACCTCATTATAGGATGACGGTGAGATTGTCATGCTACATTGAGGATCCTAAGCTAGATCGGGTCATAGTTTACATGATGGCCTTTGTCAGTGGAGTTTTACTCCCTGATAAGACAGTTCCTCATTTCCACTTAGACTACTTGGGGTGATTCTTGGATTGATACAGGGAGAGACTTATTGCTAGGGCCAGTGCATTCTGGTGCATCTTTACCGGGATCTACATCTTATCACCTACTACTGTCAAAAGATGGTAGGCCTGGCCAGGCTCCTTATGATATGGGCCTGGGATCACATTGCTATCGGGTGCCCCTTAGGCATTCTGAGAGTTTCAGGCTCCAGAGGAGCCATCTACCATGGGTTGGGTCCCAGTCGGGGATGATGTTCGGCCCTACAGGGGCGATCCCTATCCTTATCGCTGAGAGCTCGATGACCTACATAGGTGGCCATGGTATGGAGGCCGTACCGACATTTCCAGTGGCTAGAGGATGCCCAAGAGCTATCCATAGCCGGAGTAGAGCACTTTATCATGGGTAGCTGCAGCTATATGCGGGAGTTTTATAGGGTTGACAGATGTCAGCGACAGTTTGGCATCACACAGGATGTTCTGGGGCCTGATATGTGGTATGCACAGAGGGCGCGTGAGTATTTTGACATGGGGCCACAGATAGCCTTTGACAGAGCCTGGGCCAGTTTTACACATGTGATACCCGTTGCATGGGTACCTTTGAGGCAGGTGCGAGATCTAGGGTGCACAACAGAGTATGCGCCTTGGTATCATGGCGTGATTCCACACAGGCTGACTATTCTGAGGGCAGCATATGAGGTAGGCGTGAGGCATCCCCTAGTGGGGCCGCCTAGTGATGATGATGGCGCCAGAGGTGATATTGATGATGATGATTCAGATGACGAGGGTGGCCCTGATGCGTAGCTTCGAGTTAGAGGCAGGGCCCCACAGCCGCAGGTACAGGGTCCTAGGCCTATACCTAGATAGGCACACCAGGTCCCAGCTGGTATGTTTCCTCCAGTAGGCATTCCAGTGGCTATATATGTCCCATTATAGTAGGTTCTACAATGGCAGGGTCCACCTCCTCAGGCCCCAGGTGGTGGTGATGATGGACAACTTGCTGCACTACAACAGCAATTACAGGCCGCGATAGTGGTACAGCTTCAGGTGGCCGTAGAGAGAGATAGCACAGGTTCAGGTGTTGATTGCCGAGAGAGACCAGGCCAAGGTCTCAGTTACAGTTAGGGTCAGATTACACAGTTGGCAGTGCACAGGTGCTCAGTTTGGGTGCCTTAAGTAGGTACAGAGCTAGTTACACATTGTCATGGTTCAGCATGACCAGGTGCAGGCCGAGGGATAGACCTATCTGATGGAGAGAGACAGGGTCAGTGTCAAGTTACAGAGTGTCACACTAGAGAGGGATCGAGAGGCTGCTGCTAGGTAGGCTATGTTGATAGAGGTGGATTGATAGTGAAAGCGAGTGTGATGCCACCCTACAGGTAGCCTTAGCCACAAGAGATGATGATTTTTTACATGACACTATCAGGGCCACAAGTAAGGCTCCTAATTACAGGACAACCTAATTCCGGGTAGTTCCAGCAGCAGAGCAAGTGACACCTTTTCCCAGCTTGATGTGAGCCGCACAGGCTCTAGATCACGGAGGTCGGCCAGGTCAGTACAGCACCCAGCCACATAGCTGAGTACAGAACAGAGGGGTATACAGGGTCTTCCCTCATAGTCGGCAGGTTCTTCACAGGCAGGCCCATCACAGCCTCCATTATTCTATCCTCCAGGACATGGTCCCAGCAGCCTCAGTGAGGGAAAGAGTTGTGGCTGAGTCTCCTACTCATGCCATGATATATATATGTATGTATTGGATGTATATGCCTCTTATGAAGGTGGTTTTGACTATGTATAGATTCTTTAGATTCTTTTGTGGATGCCTCTAGATGAAGGCTTGATTTTGATTGATGTAGGTACTTTTTGATGTACCACCGTGCCTCTGTATGCAGGCTTAGTATCTGATCCCTGCCCCTTTTATATGGCAGATGGATAGAGCATTTTGTATATACCGGACTCTTGACACTGAGATTTTTATTATACATGTACCATATGGACACTTTCTTGTATATCTTGTCATGTATTGATATATTTGTCATGGTCATAATGCTTCACCGATGTTCATGTTGTATCTTTTTTCTTTTTATGTATGTGATATACATTCAGATGTAGAGATGTACATGTTTTTCTTTCATAGTGATGATATACTCATGTATTTGATCATGTGTTTTCTTTATGAGATGTTTTATTCCATATGGCTAGTATTTTGGGATGATACTAGATGATATTGGTGGGGGGGGGATAGATTAGTGATCATGCGCAACCCCTCTTGCCCCCATTGATGATACGATATGTGATGATTAGCTTATCATACATGCATGATGTAATACTTAGCATTTTTGTATATATGATGTAGTAAATGATGTGATAAATGTGATGAAATGATATATGATAGATGTGATAACAAACAACTGTGCTAAACAAACACACAAGCAAAAGTTAACAAAACTAAACCAACACACACATGCAAACACAATGCAACTAAAAATGAAGATTAATCTAACACTTTAATCCAAGCAAGTAAAAATGAGCTCCAACAGATGTACATAGTAATCAAAGAAATATACAACAATTACTTTACAAGCATAACAGTCCTAACAATTAATGCAGCACAACACACAATTAAACCTAACAAGATCTAATATAATGTAAGCAAAGAATCATTTAAAGAATGAACAACACAACAAGCTAAGTACACCAAAATTATACAAAACCAACAACTAAAAGCAATCTAACTACCACTTTGTTTTTATAGGACACATTGACATATTTTCTAATGTTTTTGAGTTTATCACGAAGGATAAGTTTTCGTAGCTGCGTTTATCATTGTTGTCTAGGTTTCCCTAAGATGACATTATGAGATGAATGTAGCTTTATCCTTGAAAAGGGAAATTCTCCAAATGTTTAGATTTTTTGTGTATTTTTTTCTAAATGTTTTTGTATTTTAAAGGTCATGTTTTGAAAGCAATGTACAAGCTTTAAAGAAATGTGGAATGCCCCCAATGTGATGTGGGAATATACAAAGGGTCAAATGCCACGTGTTAGCGTATAATGAAGTGGAATGTGAATGTGCCCCCAACGCGATGTGGGAATA
Organism: Taxus chinensis; assembly: GCA_019776745.2. NCBI lineage: Eukaryota > Viridiplantae > Streptophyta > Pinopsida > Cupressales > Taxaceae > Taxus > Taxus chinensis. The sequence goes on from CM034146.1 coordinate 304,389,462, forward strand.
TACAAATAGGCCACATCCTTCACACAGATATAGCGTAAGTAAACCAGATCACAGGTCCTGCAAGGGAGCTTGAGGTCGGATCCCTAGACCTAGCCAGGGTACTATGGAATTTAGCAAGTGGCAAGAGTTACCCATCCTGCCGCAAGAGTGACTTGTGTACGAGAAACCTTCCTTGAGCACCGGAAACCAGTTTTCACAAAAGGACATGCCCACTGTGCCACAATTGCGTGGTTTTCACACGAGGATGACCTATTTTTTTTCTTCACTTTTTTCTCAATTTTTTAAATTTTTTGCTTGTTTTTTCTTTTTTTTTTCTACTTTTTAGTTTCTTATCTCAATATTCTAGCCACACCTAAGCATAGAAGTGCTTGAGGTGAATGGCGTTCATGGGCTCTAGAAGCTCTTCACCATTTGAATAGGCAAGTCTATATGCCCCTGATCCATATTTAGTGGTCACCACATAGGGGCTGAGCCAATTGGCCTCAAATTTACCTTTCTTTTCCTGTCTTTGGTGGTATTCTTCTGATTTTATTTTCAGTACAAGATCACCTACATCAAATTCCCTACGAATGATGTGTGTGTTGTATCCTCTAGATACTCTATTTTGATATACTTTAAGGTGATTAAGCACTCTGATACGCAGTTCATCTAACAGTTCCAACTCTGCCAGGCGAGAAACTCTGTAGTCTTCATCTTTGTCGAGGTAGTCCCTAAGAGATATTCTTAGGGAGGGAAGCTCCACTTCCAAAGGTATGATGGCTTCAGTGCCATAGACAAGTGAATATGGGGTCACACCAGTAGGGGTGCAGATGGAGGTTTGATAAGCCCAGAGGGTGGGATGGATTTGCAAGTGCCAATTATGACCAGTTTTACTGACCATTTTCTCCATAATGCACACAAGAGTTTTGTTTGTAGCCTCTACTTTCCCATTACCTTGAGGGTAATAGGGGGTGGACCATTTAAGTTGGATATGAAAGCGTTGACACAAGTCTTTTACCGTCTTGTTTTTGAAATATTTACCATTGTTAGTGAAAATGGCTGAGGGGATACCATAACGGCATATAAGATGGTTCATGATAAACTTGGATATTTGTGCACTGGTGACATAGGTAAGAGGAACAACCTCCACCCATTTAGTGAAATACTCAGTGGCAGTTATGATGTGTGTATGACCATCTGATGAAGAAGGGTGGAGCTTCCCTATGAGATCTAAACCCCACTTTGAAAAAGGCCAAGGCATTGCAATAGGCTGCAAAGCCTATGCTGGTGCATGTATGAGATTACCATACTTTTGACAAAGTTCACATTTCTTCACAAAGTTGTAGCAATCAGATTCCATGGTAGGCCAATAGTAGCCTACTCTCAACAGTTTCTTAGCTAGCACCATGCCACTAGTGTGTACCTCGCAGATACCACTATATACCTCTTTAATCGCATAAACTGAATCAGTAACATTTAGACAGTGAAGTAAGTTCCCATCATATCCATGATGATAAAGAGTGCCTCTTAGGAGGGTATAATGGGCAATGCGGTGGATAAGGGCTTTTTTCTCTGAAGGGGTAATGTCAGGTGGGAAGGTTCCATCTTATAGGTATCGGTAAAATAGGATCATACCACAAGGATAGGGGACAAACAACTTCACATGCTAAATAGGATTCAGGCATATCATATACCAGCATCTGTAAGTGTTCCACAAAGAAAGGCATCTTACTCTCCTTAAGCAGGATGTGCAAGAGAGATTCTATGGAAGCCATGGCATCCACAGATCTATTATGAGATTTGGACTTCTGTTCAAATATGACATGTGAAAAATATTCCTTCAAGGTTTCAACCATCTTCTTATAGGGAATAATTTTTTCATCTTTAACCTTGTAATCATCATTGACCTGCTTAATGATGAGCTAAGAATCTCTAACAACTCGCAGCTATTTGATGTTCCAAGTGATTGCTAGCTTGAGGCCAGCAATGAGTGCTTCATATTCTACAATGTTGTTGGTACACGGAAACCTCAACCAAAATGCCCTTGGTATAATATCTCCTATGGGAGTAATCAGCACCACTCCTGCTCCTGATCCATGAATAGTAAATGATCCATCAAAATGGGCCTGTCATTCCGTGGATTCTTTGATATACATCATAGATGCGTCTAGGAGATCCAGACACAAAGGCTCTATTCCTGGTAAAGGTGTGCCAACTAATCTTCCAATACCTATCCTTTTAAGGACTTCTAATTTATAAACTCTATCTCAAATTCAATCAAAAGAATGATCTAATTAGCCATTTGGCCTGTTAAGGTGGGTTTGGATAAGAGGTACTTAAGATGGTCAACCTTGGAAATAAGTTTAGTTTTATTGTTAAGGAGGTAATGGTGGAGTTTCTGAAATGTAAAGATGACTACCAAGTAGGCCTTTTCAATCTGTGAATAGTTCAATTCATAGGTAATCAATGTATGGCTAAGGTAATAAACAAATATCTCCTTATGGCCAAGGTCATATTGGGCAAGCAGTGCACCAATAACAAATTTGGTAGTAGAAATATATAAAACGAGAGGACTCTTCAAGAGTAGGAGGCATTAGCATAGGTGGATTTACAAGGTACTTTTTGAGCAAAGCAAATGCCTTCTAACATTCAGTCCCCCACTTGAATGTAGCATCTTTCTTCAAGAGATGTGTAAATGGATGGCATTTATCTGCAAGCTGAGAAATAAAACCATGAATATCCTGGATCTTTCCTTACAGACTTATGATTTGTTTAAGAGTGGTGGGTGGAGGCATGTCTGTAATATTAGTGACCTTGGTGGGATCCACTTCTATCCCTCTCTGTGATACTATAAATCTCAATATTTTTCTTGATAATACACTGAAGACGCACATCTTAGGATTAAGATGAACCTTGTAGTCCTTAAGGTGATGAAAGATATGTCTAAGCACTTATGGGTGCTCTTCTCTACTCTTTGATTTAGCTAATATGTCATCCACATAGTCCTCCATAATATCATTCATCATATCATGAAAAATGACAGTCATAACATGCTGATAAGTAGCCCCGGCATTTTTGAGTCCGAACGACATGACTTTGTAACAAAAGGTTTCCTATGGAGTGATGAAGGTAGTTTTGTATTGATCCTCTTCTGCTGATCCTTATCTGATTATACCTCGAGAAGCCATCCATTAAGGATAGCATATCATATCCAGCGGTAGATTCTACGATCATATCTATGTTTGCAAAAGGAAAATCATCTTTAGGACATGCTTTATTGATGTCACGGAAGTCAGTACAGATCCTAATGCCAACGGGTTTATTTTGTACTGGAACTATATTGGAGATCCAATCTGAGTAATCAATAGGTTTGATAAAATCTGCAACCAAGAGTTTCTCCAATTCTTCTTTGACAAGAATTGCAACTGTAGGATGCATCTTCCTCAGTTTCTATTTATTGGGCTTGGCATCTGGGTGCACAATAAGGTTGTGCACAACTAGTGATAGATCCAAGTCGGGGCATATCTGAATATTTCCATGTAAAAATATCAATATATTCTCTTCAGAGTTCCAAAAAGGTTTTTTTTTTCTTAAGCTGAGAGCGAAGCCCCCAACTTGATCATCCTAGGATAAATCCTCTAAACCAATGTTAACATTGATGGTTTCCTCAATGAGCATTTTAGATGCATCCTCCATTCTGGTAGGATCAGGAGGGAGGGTGAGATCAACCTCATGAGGTAGCTCTTTATCATCTTCAAATGGATAAGTTATTTTATCTATGTGCTTTTCATTTTGTTTTTCTATAGGTGTTTCAAAGAGTTTGTCACTGTGAGATTTTTGTTTTTTCTTTGTACTAGGCTGCTCTAAAGTATTTTTACTTTTATTCACAACATTCTCACCCAAGCGACCACACATCTTTGCCTCTTCTCCGAAGTAAGAACATGTGTTTAAATAAATTTGGAATCCTTTCTTGTGGTCCCTAGTAGGAAGAAAATCCCTAAGTCCCATGAATTCCATGAATGCTTCATTATTCTTGAAGATATCAAGTGGTACGTAAAGTTGTTGGTCCCAATCTACAAGTTTAAGATAAACTAGGGTGACTTGATAATCAGTTAAAGGAATGGATTTAGATAGGGTAAGGATGGCTATCTTTAGGAATAGGTTCGTGGAAGCCAAATCTTCGTAGAGGCTATATTGGAAAATTGCATTGCTATCCACATTATACAAAACGTCCTCACACTCAGAACAAGGTAGCATCAACCTCGACAGGTTGAGCATCCAGGGATTTTAACCCAAGACCATGCTTGTCAAATTTGAAACGACGAGTAGGAATAGGTTCTAGACGGCCTCGTACGTTGGCTCCACATCTGTATCCTTTATAACCCATGACAAACATCATGCGGTGTCCTTTAGTATACTGAGGTGCTTGATGGAATGAGGCCATGGTTCCTTCTGGCACCTTACTAATGGGATCCTCCAACATATTTTCTTCAGACAAGAGGCCACTATGAAAAAATTTATCTAATGGTTCTGAACATGGTTCTCATGTACTTTTAAACTGAAAATAGGGCTTACCTCGTGTCCTAGGTGATATTGATAAGTCTGAAATTAACAATTCTTGTTCAAGAGTAAATGGCTCTCTTGGGCCATATTTTGCTGATGTAGCCTCCCAAGATGCAAAAGGATTGACCAAAGAAGGGAAATCCTGATTGTAAGGTGTGAGCACCTCTAAGTCCACCTGATTCTTCATAGCTTCCATTTTAAGAGGGATGAAACATGTCTGCGGAAGGACACTCATAGGCTACATGAGAGAAACTATGCAACACCCGACAATGAGTGAACGGCTCAGGATCACCCGAGATAGTGACTATACACCCTTCATGGAACATCTTGATACACTAATGAAATGTCGAAGGGATAGCCTACATGGCATGAATCCACAGACGCCCCAAGAGCATGTTATATGGGAGATCTAAATCCAGGACATGGAAGGTTGTATCATGACAGGTTGGACCTACTTCCATGGGCACTATATTAGTACCCGCGGATTCTCTCTCCTCATTATCATACACTGTGATGGTAATGATCCTAGCTCCCAGATCTATTTCTGAAAGGCCTAGCTACATGACCAGCTTTAATGTGTATATGTTTAGACCAGATCCCCCGTCCACAAGTACTCTTTTAATCTTACGACGGGTAATGACCAATTCTAAATAGAGAGGAAAATTATGCTCACGGTTGTTACACGGGATAGCGGTGCAATCAAATTGATATGATCAGCGGGTTCAAGGTGGGTGACCATAGCTTGTAAGTGCACGAGATCTACCTTAGTAGAGACTCTATAAATTTTTAATGTTTTGTATAATATTACCTTGTGAGCAGTAGAGATTTTGAGAAGGTCTAAAATGGATATTTTAGCTAGTGTTCTCTCTAGTTGGTCTAGTAAATTATATTAGATTTGGGTAGTTGGTATTGGATTAGGTATGATTAGGCAAGTGAGTCACGTTCCAACTGCATAACTTTTTTTAAGAATTTGGATTGTGTTTACTCGTTCATTAGGCGAATGGATGCAACTTATAAGGGAGTCGAATGGACTGTTATCACTAGGGTAAACATATGCAGCAGTGTAATAGTCATTAGAGGCCTGCTTGTGATCTAGTTTCCTTTTATTTTTATCCGTGTGATCGGGAAAAGGTTGTTTATATATGCCCATTTTTTCATCAGGACCCTGTCCTGAGTCAGGAGGTGATTCTATGGCAATCTTACCCTCTTCAATGAGGTCTTGTATGAAGTGTTTCAGTCATATACGTCTATTTGTTTTGTGTCCTTTGACATGATGGAAGTCACAGTATTCATGGTCTTTATACCAACTAGGTTTTGGAGCATTTTCTGGGAATGGTACTGTGGTACTTGGATACTCTACCATTTTAGCATCATCTAATTTTTTTAAAATAGCAGTCAGGGGTTCACTCAACGTTGTGAACATATGTTTTGTAGGTGCTTTGGGATGAGGTCCTTGTGAAAGCTTCAAAAGCGGACCTGTCTGCACATCTTGGACTCTTTTGGAGTAAGTAATTTCATCACCGACAACGTGTTTGTTCTTATTAAAGAACTTAGGTTTGTCTACAGATTTGGCCTCATGTTTGTCTTTGACAAAGGGTTTAAGTGTTCCTTTGGTAATAAGAGCCTTTTCAATTTGGCTACCTTTCTCTATAACTTCCTCGAAGCTAGATCCACAATGCATCTAAAGATCAAAGGCTATCTCTGAGTTTAAATTAGGAACAAAAATGCTCACTAATTATTTTTCAAGTAAAGCACAAGGGAAGCGAATAGCCAGCACTCTCCATCGTTGTAAGAAACCTGCGAAGGTCTCATTAGATTTTTGCTTTGCATTGCAAAGGTCATTCATCATGACATCATTTTCAATATTTAAAGAATAGTGCTGCACAAATTTTTCTGCTAGTGTCAGCCACATTGTTATAGATCCTTTAGGTATGCTACAGAACCATTCAATCACCAAAGCTCCCAAAATACAAGGAAAAAGTCATATTAGAAAATTATCATTGTAGGTGACCTCTTGACAAGCCATGTAAAATTCCCTTATGTGATCATGAGGATCACCTTTGCCTTTGTACTTGTCGAGCTTTGGGATAGTTAAATGCTTAGGAAAGGGCTGCAGTAGCATGTCTTTATCGAAGGGATAAGGACATAGTTATTCGTAGAGATAGTTTCTATTTTGGCCTATATTTCTTAGTTGTAATGTTGTGATCGTATCTTTCATAGATTTCAATTCATCATGAATGAGTTTCTCCTTAGTAGGTGATATTGATCTTTGAGCCTGAGTTACCTTAAATGTATAGTCTGTATGCAGATCAAATTGAAACTCGTTATGTTTATTTTTGTCTTTGTCTTTACCTATATTTCTTTTTGAAGCACCTAGGTTTGCTAATTTCTGACTCAAATTTAAGATCTATTTTTGGAGGGTCTCCTCCTCAACCAGGGGATCCTCTTCTTCATCAAATTTCAGAAAAGGGTAAGTTCCTCTCCGCTTAACTAGAATGTAACCCCTTTGGCATAATGCCTTAAGCTATAACAATAGGGGTGGTTCCAGGAACCCCAAATTAGTCCACCACTGAGTAACCTCGTGGATGAAACAGGAAGTGCCTCGCTTACCCACTTGACTAGTACACCTTGTGAGATAGTGTTACCAGTTGTCCATGTGGCAACCCCAAGGATAGTACACGTAGATGCACTAGTTGCCTACTGTTCTTGAAGGGGGTAAAGTAAAGCCAAGATACTCCCAAACTAGTCAGTGTGACTTTTTGGGTAAATCACACTCGCTTAAGACAACCTTGTAACACCTAGTTGAGAGAGCTTATTAAGGAAACCATTTTTTTTGGAGGCCAACTTTACTAGTCCATTCGTGTCATTTTCCATCACGAAGTGATAACTTGTTTGGATTCAGTACCTTTTTTGTCAAACACGGTAACGAACCCTTCTTTAGTTGGATCTAAGTGTTTTTTATCAGGAATTTAGACAAACGTGTTACTTAGCTTAGCTTCCTTCTCATTTTTGAGTGAGGTGAAGCTCTGCTCAAGTGAAACTAAGTCTAATTTCACACATTCCTGATCTACACCCTCCACGTTGGAAGTGTACTTTCCACGTTGGAAGTCGAACTAAGGCATACTTTACGTGTCATGTCAAAGATAGTCCTAGCTACTTTTTTGTACGTTTAAACTCATCCATGTTTGTGGATGGGGTGTTAAACGAATAAAGTGAGTAGGTACATTTTCACCTCTTTGACAGTCCTATGATCTTGACTTCAGGATCCTCATCATTGTTACGGGTCATTTTTGTCATTCTGTCTCTCCCTAGTTTGTCGACTTTTGCTTGCATTTTAGTCGTTTAGTATTGGCATTTACATTGTGTCTTCCATCCTTTAGGCACATAGTATGAATCCCTATATTACATGATTATGCTACTCACATCGTCGCAGACTTCTTGTTATACCTTCTACTTAGTTTTAGTTTTGACATCATCTAGGTTTTTAACAAGTGTTGACGCCTTGCTTGCTTGGTAAGGCATTATATATATCATCATGATGTTGTCTTGATATTGACGCCTTGCTTGCTTGGTTGAGATATCTTGATAGCATTGTTGCACTATATCTAATTACAACTTCCACTTTTCAATACACTTGGCTTGTTGACAGTACTTGAGTCAGGTCTAGGTATACCTTGTTAGGGGAATTTGTCAGTATTGTGCTGATATTCAAGCCTTGTTAGGTTTCTAACTTTGGCCCACATATCTGGTATAACATTGTCATTTATCTTAGTCTTTTAAGTATAGATTTGACATAACGCGACTTAGGTAAGTGATACATTTTCATCTGTCTATATCGGTATCCTTTGAAAACTAGTAAAACATAGTGTTGCATCTGAGTATTGGCTAGTAATGCCTAGACTTTTGAAAATGGCAATGAAATATAGTGAGGTGTAGGAGCTAATCCTTTAATGTCCCTTTAGCAGGAACGGAGCTAATCCTTTCGATGATTTCCCCTTTAGCAGGAACAATTTAGGACCACTCTTATCTCAAGTCAAAGATACAGAGATGTTAATCGATCATTAGTGGAGAAGAGTTGGACTCTTCAGGAGAACAACAAAGGTTAGACCTAAACAGATTTGAAAAGTTCTTATATTATAACAAAGATCAAGTAATCGCTAGAGACTTGGCATTAGGAGCTGAAATTCCTCCCTTCTTCCATGTGATCTATTGGCAAACAGAGCCAGAGATGTGAGAATGGGTGGGAAACCCAGGTTCAAGTCCCACTGGGCGTGTCAAATGTGTTCAAAGGAAAGTTGTAGAAAGCCATGGATTTGGGGTAAGAATTCCTAAAGAATCCCCAAAGGCTCCAAGAAACAAATTAGTGGAACATCTAATAAGAAATGAGCAAGATTTTTCTAACTAGCATACATTATGAAGTAAACACTCAAACTTAAGCTGATTAAAACTACCTCTATTCTTTGAAAGCTTAAAATAATGAACCTAGTAAGTCCTAAGAAATTAGTTTTAGTGATTAAGAGAAAGAGATCTCCCCATTATAGGTTTTTAAGCCAATGGTTCTTCTCTTTTACTCTCTAAAAATTGGATTAACAATGCAAAAGTGAAGTAAATAGCTCAAGATCTAAACTAAAAATGAAATCTAGAACCTAGATCTAAAATACTATAATCTATGCTTAGGAAGAAGGGAGGAATTCTAGAAAATGAGAGAGGGGGTCTAGCCCTATATATAGTTTTCCATTTGGGAGAATGGGAAACTTGAGTGCATGTGGGACAAACACTAAATTCCAAAAATCACTTTTAGCAAGTCAAAACTTACTTTGACTAGGTTTAGGGAGTGACAAACCATGTTTAATCTTAATTAAATAGGTTTGGGAGGTGATTAGGGTTTGAAGAGAGTTTTGAAGGGTCAAATCAATCCAATGGAATGGATTGAGAGGCCAGGAAGGTGGTAAAAGTGGAATAGAAGAAAGTAAGAAGCTAATGTAGTTAGAACGAAGCTATTATAACTTGTTTAAATGGTTTACAAGAGGAAAAACAACAAAAGGGATGTCGTAGGAAGAAAGTTAGATAGCTCCAACTGGCAGTGTATCATCATTTTGTAAGGAGAAGCACAACTAGCGCAATATTAGTTGTAATAGTTCATTGGCCAAACTACAGGTGTCTACACTTCTAATGAAATTCAACTCAACACCTTTGAGAATAATGAAGAATTCATGAAAGTTGAATATCCGTTCACAGCTACATTTTGGCTTGAAGCACAATCCTTGGAAGGAGAAATGTGCACTAGAGATGAGGATTATTTTCCCATAACATATGATCTTGTGCTTACAGAGGATTTCATCAATCATGAAGATTTTCAAGGGATGATTCCTCCTTCCACACCACATGTTCTTTAGGAGGAAGACTTTGAGGTAATTATTTATGGCTTTCTTTCTCATTTTGGTTCTTCATTTGATGCATAAATTCCCAATGATGGAATGAAGAAAATTTAAGAATCTAATTTCCTTCTTCATATAATCATGGGTGGACAAAGATAACATGATCTCTCTAATGAGTTGGTTTCCTTGTAATCACCAAAGGAATGTGATAGTGGTCATAATTTTGAACACAAGGTTTTCTCTTTTTCCTATAAAGAAGAATACTCTCTAGGAGATGTTCGAGATGGAGTAAAGGATTGTTCTCATATTGTAACCAAAACATTTTATTCTTCCTCTTGTCATGAGGATGATCTTATGAATCTTGAAGTAAAAGGTGTACCCTTCATGTGCATCATGAATCTCTTCTCTCTATTTTAAAATGATGAAGACCATGTATGCCTGAGATTGCAATAAGGTAACCCCTAGATGACAAGAAATTTGGATCAAGAGAAGGATATTTTAAAAAATGATTCCTAGCCATATGAAGATCAGATTCACAGTTATCTCCCTGAGACCCAATTTAAGGATTCTTCAAATGAATGTGAAAATGAGTACGTAGAATCTTTGAGGAAGGAATATATGCAATATGTTTTAGAGATTCTAGAAAGAATTGATGACCCTCAACTGAGTCTCAAAATCTTGACATATGCCATGAAAATGTAAGATAAGTATGATTCAAGTTATGATTATTCTTTTGATGCACAAATGTTTAGTAACAAGGTGGAACAAATAGGTAAGCTTAGTTTTCTCTTCGAAGCCTTGGTAGATGAGTATGAATGTGAATATGAGTCTTCCCCTTTCTCATTGTGTGAAGAATTTTTTATCCATGATGAATGGAAGGAAAAGGAAATGCCTGAATCTCCCATGGATTTATCCATTCATGAAGATAGTACCTCCATCATATAAATAGAAAGTAATTGTTTAGAACAACAGGGTGAGAATCTTAAAGACTCTTGTGAATGAAGAAGAATCAACTTGATCTCACCATTTCCAAAGTCCCTACTAATTTTGAATATGAATCCATGTTGTAACCTTCACCTAGTGATGATGAATACTTTCACAATAAAATTAGAGATTCTATTTTTGAGAACATGGAGGAATGGCTTCTTATGGTCACGATACATAAAAAAGAGATTGCAGAAAGAAAAACCTTCAAATAAGTAACAAAGTGGTCATTTGATGTAAGGGTGTTTTATATATAGTATCAGTATGAAGATATAAACTTGGTCTCTCTCCTTCTTCTCAAACCATGCAGATCCATCATGAGAACATGACATGATGAGATGATTATCTTTAAGCTTTAGAAATGGTATAAATTCATCCCACTATTCCATGATGGTACATAATTTTATCAACCCATTGTTAGGTCTGTGTAAATTATTATCCCACCTTAATAAATTTCCCTCCCATGTACTATAATTTCCCTTTCCATTATGTGCTTTCTTTCTGCTTTGGTTTGTTTGCTTTCAATTTTTTGTGTTCTATCTTTCCCTTCGTTTGTGTTCTTCTCTTGTGTTAAGTAGTGAGAAATTGAATCTATTTCCCAATTTGACAAAGCATTAGTCTGATACCCTAAAATAGTTATAAGGTTATCCATTTCCCCTTAGATTCCAAGGTCTCTGAGCGAGAGCCAATTGTTGTCATGAATAATGACTAGCCTACGAATTTGAAACTTGCAAGCATGACAACTAAGCCTATAGTGTAAAATGTTTCCTCTCAATCACATTGAGTCCCTCTCTTGGCCAACTTGTATTCAATGGAACCATTGAACCATATTTGAGGAAGATCCTAGTAAATTTTTCAATCATTCTTCAGTGTGAAAATAAGGGTGATGAAGTTGATGGATGGATTTAGTAAAGTTATGCGAAAGACAAGTCTTCTTGGAGGCCTAAAAATGCCAATTTTGGTCATTTTGAAGCCAATATACATCCTCATGAATATTTTAGGAAATAAATAAAACATATGAAGGTGGTTTTAGGGAGACTTGAAGGTTTTGGAGTAAATTTAGGAAGATTTAGGAAATAATTTCTCATTCAAGAATAATCTATTCAATATCGGGTTTTCTAGGTGTAAGGAATGAACACCTTGATGGTGAAAACATAATTCCCTAGATGATTCTGGGAAATTTTCAAGGATTTAAGGACAAAAAAATTAGGCATCATAAATCTATGAGTAGTCTCTATAAGGTGGAAACATCAAATTTTTCCTAAAGTTTAAATGTTTCATGAAGCATTTCATAACATGTACTTGTCCCTCTAATTTATGGGGAAAAGGGCCTAAATTTAAAATTACAGGAAGATTCAAGTATTGAAAATAGTTCCATTGATCTTATAATTATTTTTGGAGTCAAAATAATATAATATTTGACCCCAAAAAATTATCCTAAGCCTCGACAGTGAAAAAGGCAAGTTTTATGCCTATTTTTGGACATCCTAAGCAAACATGGCTTTCCATTTATAGCCTAGTCACACTTTTGACACCCTTGTGGCACCTATTCCCCCTTGGGGAAAATTGGCACATGAGGGACACAAAAGTGTGACCTCATCCTCCTCTCTAGGTTACACTTTTGACACCTAGGTTTCCCAAGTGTCCCTATTGTCCCTTTTGTCCCCACGGTGCAAGGGGGACAAGAGGGGCATAAAATTGCAACCTCACTCCATCTCCTAGGTTGAAATTTTGTTTCCTTAGTCTCCCCCCTATCCCCATGGTAAAAAGGTCACAAGAAAGTGTGACCCAAGCCATGGTGAAATTCCTGCCCCCCCACGTAACCTCACACAGCTCCACAAGTGCATTTTCCTAGCCCCCAGACTTCATTCTCAGCCCCCTCATCTCATTCAGCTCACTCCACATGTTTCCACTTATCATTATATTTCTCCAAGTCTCCTATTTATATCCCTGGTGTCCCTTATGTCTCCATTGCACCATTTGTAAACTCTCCTCAAACTCCATTTTAACTCAAGTTCAATGTGCAGTTAGCACCTGGATGAGTTAAAAACTTAATAAAAACTCATTTAAACCTCTCACTCTTCATACAGGTCATCATTTTTATGAGGATAGATTCTATAACACCCTCTAGAACTCAATTTTATAAATATTTGCTACCAAAATTATTTCAGACATCCATAACCACCTAAAACGAATATTTGCACATAAGTTTTAAACCGAGAGTCCGATCACTGTGATTTTTTGCTACAATCCCCCTCTCCAAAATTACGTTGGGAAGATTATAATAAAAAATTCATTGATTCTATATCCTTTTCACAGTAAAAAAATTACTTTTCAAACCCTAAAACTTTCCTTTTCAATTTCCCAGAGATCTGTTTGATGGAAAATGATTATATTTAGAGCAGAAAACCCCAGTGAAAAACAAAAGATTTTGATAGTGGTTTACTTGCAATTCGACACTGGTAAGTTCAGTTTCTAAAAATAGTATGTGTTTATAACAATATGTTGCTAAAAATAAAAGTTTCAAAAAGTGATGAATTCTTAGCATTTGTGATATACTTAAAAAGTATGAAACATCAGAAAATGGTAATTTAGGGAACTTTCTAAAAATAAAAAGTATTCAGAAAAATGGGCATCTAAAAATAATAAGTTTCTAAAAATAGTAATCCTTCATCTATTTCAATAATCTAAATGAGAGAGAAACATCATAAGAAAGTAACAGTGAAAACTTGCTGAAAATAACAGTCCTGGATAGGACTTGCTAAAATCAGTAAGTCTTGCGATTGAGCCTAGAAAGCTATGGAAGCTCCCGTTCTGCTTTTTTTTAAAAAAAAAATTCCATCATCAATTTTTGTGGCCCAAATAGGAATTAAATCCCCCACAGGATCTCAAAGTAGAAGTTATGAAGTGATCTCTTTAAAGCACAACTTGATGCAAGAAGCGGGAACGAAGAAAAAATATCACCATGAGTGATGTTAGCCATCATTTCAGGCTCAAAATTAATGCATACCTTCTAAGAGTTTTTCTAAACACTTAATCAATGCTTAGTGATGATTTTTGTGTAGTTCAGAGGTTAGAAACAAGTGAGTCATGCTCAAATCAATCCTTCTATCTAGAGAAGGAAATCCATTTCCCTGAAGAGAAATTTGAGAAAAGGTGTCCAGATGTTATAAGTATGTTTCGAATCAAGTGATATCTTGGTTAAGGAAGTTAATTGTGAAGTGAAAATGGGTGTCATCATTTTCAAGAGTGAAATGTGAAACTCATGGAGTAAGTTGAGGGTCATCATATCCGGAATATGCCAAATTTCTCCTAAAAGCAAGTCAAAGTGAGATAATAAAGCTATTTAGGTACTCAAAATGATCATGTGTGAAGAATCATGAAATAATATTTTCCCATGGGATAAATATGAGAAAAAAGGTATGTGAACATCCCAAATCTGATTTTATTTAATAAGTACAGAAGGGTAAATGGGTGATCTTCATGTGCAGCACCATGTCTGCAAGAATGAGAAACCATCTCCCTTTCACTTGATGTCATTCACATAATAGTGTTCCTAAAAACTCATTCAACACCTGGTAATGTGTTCCCACTTGTGTCTAAGATGAGTTTCTTTAACTCCCACACTCTCGTGAGTAGGAATTTGTTTATATCCATTGTTGAGAACTTGTGCATAGTTTAGATCCACACTCTAAATGCTAAATATGACACAATAAGAGATGCCATCTCCGAAATTGAATCTAGTGAATATCATACCTTCAATATTTTAGAAGATGTTAGTAACTGTATTAAGAAGCTTGGATCCCTTCTAATCACTGATAATTCATCATTGAAGGAACTCATTGGTTCTTTCCAAGAGTTAGTCAAGAAGTAGGCAAGTGATCTTCTCTCCTTCAATGAGGATAATTTGGAGTCCCTTGCCAACATCAGAGACTCTATCTTTATCATTTCAAGAGACCAAAAGGAATGGCTTAACCATTGCAAGGATATTAGTGATGTTATTAGGACATGGATCAAAGTGTTAAGTTACATCTGTATTCTAGAAGAAGATAAGGTAGCACCTGTCGCTGTCCAGTTCAATGGAGAATTCAAACGAAAAGAGCTCATTTTGGGAACTTGCCCTCAAAGATCATGAATGACTAATTACTCATTAGAAAAGGCTTCATCTTCATCAGATTATTCAATCCTTCTCTCTCTCTTGATCTCTCTCCTTCTTATCTCTCCATATTATAATTTTCCATTAAGAATATACCATTTTTTTATTTCTTCCTATTCACTTAAGTAAACTCCAACATTAACATTGTAAGAGTCCTTTTTCACTAATAAGGAAAATACCAAATTTTGTATCCTAGGAATATGAAAGGTCACATGTGATGAGGATAGGTGAAAATTCACATGGGGGGTAAATTCAGAGACATTTTTATATGCCATAAATTGGAATGACTTCTCCATTCCAAAGGGTTGGGAATTGTTGATTGATTGTATATTGTTGAGATTTACCACTACTACATCAAGAAATAAAAGTTGCATTTCCTCTATTTCTTTGTCTATGTTCCTTTATTTTATCTCCCTCTAATTTCTAACTTTGTAAACATGATGATCTTTTAAAACAAAGAAAGGTGTCGATGCCTTTGATAAATGAATCAATAGAATTTTGTGTCTATGGTTTATTAGTCTTATCATTGTTTACATTTTTGCATTCTTCTAATTGAATGTGGACCTACTCTTGTTGATTTACGTGAATTATGTAGCCTTACACACAACATTAACCCTCTCTCTTTTTATTTCCCTAACTCCCCTTTACCTCTCCTCACAACAAATTCCTCCCTTGTATTCCATACAAGCACTTTTCCAAATGTTTAGTTGAGTATTCTTGTGTGATCCCCGACCTCATGGTCACCCTATAGTTTTAGGTAATTTACATTCAATAATGGGATCCTCTCTATAAACAAGAAGGAGGGGCTTAGCCCCATGAAAATGGGTGGAAAAAACAATTATCAATTTGACAAATTATTTCACCAACACGTGTTAAATAACATATGTAAAATAAAAACCAATAACTTAAGCTATGTTTAAGTCCTGATTTTTAAAATTTATTTACATTTTCATTTTGTATTTTTTTTTCAATATTATTTGAAAGAAGATAACCTACAATAATATCACAATGTGAGATAAGAGGATTCTTATGTTAGGATATTAAAGGGAAATGTCTTTTGTTTTAAGAGTGTTATATGTATGCATGTCAAAATTGGAAAAAGAATTAAGTGATGCATTATAAGTAGTACTATGCATGGGAAGGAATTATTTTACGATGCTTGTTACTTGATGGAAATTTTTTCATTGTAATCTTATGTTATAGGACATGGTGATTTTTTCAAGAAGCTATGATAAAAGTATTTGAAAAAAATAGGCACAAATTATGGGACTTGTTTCTGTAAAGGTGGTAACATAGTATTTGTTACAACTAGATTAGGTACTACTTGAAGATATAGATTTTTCATAAGTGTTCTAATGATTTCTACACACGTTTTTTTGTCATAAGATATAGAAAATATATTATATGGAAATGGTATTCATAAGGGATGCTTTAATTTTTAATAACTTAATTGTAATATATGTACTTGATGCATTGATGTATGGTAGATAGGAAGATGCATAACTATTGAATCCAAGTTAATCCCAATAACATGTCACATATCTCTGAAATATAATTAACCAATTTTTTTTGAATAAAGTATCTAATCACACTTAAAGAGGCAATTTAACGTGACATAATACATTATGTGTATGTATGTTAAACCCGTAAAAACCCCATGAGCTCTATTATATGTGTTTCCCAATAAATCCCAACTTATTAAGCAATTCCATGGAATATACATTTTCACTTCAAATATTATCAACCATAACATTGCAGAGTGGTTGTTGATTCAAATAAGCGTGGATAAAGAGTTCATTCCTATCTAAATATTCATACACCATTTTCAAAATCACCAAGTAATCATAGGGGATAAAGCTATAATACTAGTAATTCTTTCAAAAATGGAATCAAGGGTATGGGCATATGTACCTAGGGAATTTTCGTGCTATACAAACATTTTACCTCTAAATTCATTTTGTTCATTGTTTTACCATGGTTGGGTAGTGGATAATTGAATATCTCTAACTTTACATTCTCATTAGATTATGGTCTAGGCTCTTCTTGAAGGGGTTTTATCTCAATAACACGATTATTTATAAGATTTTGTATTACATGATTTAGCTTGAAACATAAATTTGTATAATGTTTTATGAAACTATGATAATAAAAATAGGAATTAGAATAAAAATATTTAGGTTGAGATCTTCTTGTATAAACTTTCATAGGTGGAAAAAGAGATACAAGGTTACACTTAAGTAAATTTCGAGTTATAACATGTGGTGATGATGGAAACCATGTGAATAATCACAAAGGATGAGCTTGTAGCTGCATCATATTAATTGGTTGAGATATAAAATTAAATGTTGATTTTTTTCATACTTCCCTTCATTAATTTTTCCGTTGTATCTTAATTTTCCTTTAAACTTAGTATTGTATGTATTTGGTGCATCAGGACATACTTGAATTTATTAAAGGTAAATATTATGAGTTATATTTCTTTAATGGTGTGGCATAAATAATTGAAATATAGAAAAAATCAAACATGATAGATTCTTGTAAAGGTTTATTATACTCTATGCAAATAAATCTTGAAGCTCATTATCTATAAGAGAACTAGTCATCTTAGTAAGCACAAGTTTTTTATATTAAAACAAAATCATTGATTGGATCAAGGGATCTTTTTGTAGCTTTTCCATTTGTGTGTAATATACTTTTTCACCAATATTGATTGAATAATGTGTTAGAAATTGAATAGCCAAAGGCTTGAATGCCCTCACTAATTATAGAGGTAGATAATTAAATGTATAATATTTTATATTTCTTATTAAGAATTTTAGTGAAAGATGTTGTTTGGGATCCCATTTACCTTTTTATATTGGAAGTTTAATAGTGAAAAATCATATCACCAGGTTTTGTATATGGTATGAAAGTATGAACCGTGAATATGAAATAAGAGATGTGAATCCATGACACGAGAATTTATAGGCACTCCTTGTTTTAACCGCAACATCTTGGTTTATAGATCAAGAATGGTATGCTCTAAGGAAGGTGTACAAGATAGGGTAGGTGACATACCATGCATATGCAAAAAAGGTGGTGTATTCGTAGTAAGAGTTGTCATGGGTATTAATTTTTTATTTGGCGACAATAGATGCCCCCATACTAAAGTATATGTAGGTGTAGTTAAGGTGGCAATTTTTTAATTTTATTCTCTAGATATGAATAATAATGCACAAATACGATAAGGATTAAGAACAAGATATTATGTAAAATATTATTTATTAATACAATTAAAATATGTTTTGGTATTAATGGGAGTGGTATTATCTTGATTGACTTCTCCTTGAGAATTTTTAGTAAGAATTGACATGATAACATCATTAAGAGGGTGTTTGATAATGGGGTTGTCTAATTGAGGCACGTTGTAGATTGGATAGATATTATAGACATACTAAGGAAATTAGTCCCATAAAAGTGAAGAGCATGACAAAAAATAATGGGCTAATGAAAATAAACATGAAATGTCAAACCATATGAGAAAATGTATGAAAGTTTGTTTATAATCAATATGCAAGTTCACTAAAACCTAGGAGGAAAGATTAAGTAAGATCAATAAGTAGGTTCACTAAATGATTTAATCATGATTAAATTTAATATATGATAGAACCCTAATCAAGATTGAAATATAAAATTATATTTAGATTATGAAATTAACAATCAATATTTAATTTTAATACATAGTAGATGATTAATATATTTGATAAATTAGGGCACACACTAAACATAGTAAAATATAAGAGGATAATGCACTTATCTTTTCTATGTTATGAATGATGATATATATGTGAAACTATAGGGAACATACTATAAATATGATATATTTATTGTCTCCAAAATTTTATCTCTATCTACCTCCAGATAGAATCAGCTAATAGGATAGAATTGACCAACAATTACATATCTAGATCTACATGGACTTGTACTCTAGAAAATTAATTTTTGACTACATGACTACTTAAGAATCATGAATATGCTACTATGTGTGTGATCTAAGATCTAAAATATGTGTGCACATTGTTTAAATCAATCATATTTTCTTAAAACCCTATCCTCTTTGAAAGGATTATAAAAAAGGTGTCATCATTTTGAGTTGAGGAACCCTTGTAATACCTACTTAACAATACTATAAATAGGATTCAAACCCATAGTTTTCCACATATTGGAAGTGAAATTGTGATCTCTACTCTACATGTATCCAACTATAATATGTCTCTTGAATACTTGATAACACTTACTCATATTTGAATGCTCTTGGATTCATTTTTCTTTCTCTAAAGTGCTTCAGAATTGCATATGGGCTCCTCTTGGTTTTTTCTATTAAAATGGGGAAGAATAGGAAAACTTGCTTGATATTTTATAAATGATCTCTTGATATGTTTGAGGTGATTAAATGAGTAGGTTTTATCTATATTTATATCGCGCCAAGTGTAATATTTCAAACTAAGGATGACATGAAAGGGAAATATCAATCCATATGAAGATACCCTTTTGAAACTTTAACTATTAGAGAGCTACAAATAAGATCAACTAACAAGGATAAAATCGACCAGTCAATTGCGTGCCTATTTAAAGATTATGTCTAGTGAGGAGAAAATATTAAATGATGTTTTGGAAGTTTTTGAATACAAGATATAATTCGTTTTACTAACATAGGTATTATTTTAGGTTCCTAGTAGTGGAATGAGGGATTTTAAGCCTTAGGATAATATGTTTGAACTTGTTATGTGTGCATAAGTCATGTCTAGATTAATTATTTAAACTTTATTGATTTATGAAACAGTAACCAAAATTATAATTTTTTCCTTTCATATTTTTAACCATGGAAAAATATTATAACTAGTCAAAATGAAGCTCTATACTAAATAACTTGTGGTCATCTTACCAAAATTGGATTCCATTTTTATCTATATTGGATTCCATTATTACTATTATTTGAATCCATTAGTGGGTAATATTGGATTCCAATACTGTAATTCTTGGACTTATTCTAGTTCCAATTTCACTATTATTGGATTTTAATTTCACTTTTATCGGATTCCAATATCACTATTATTGGATTCCAATGGTTCCAATTTTACTATTATTGGATTCCAATTTCACCACTATTAGTAATCCAATTTATAAATCCTAATTTTTGGATTTTAGTTTCACTATTTTAGGATTTATATTTTGTTATTATTTGATTCCCCCACATAAGCGTAAATAATTTCTATCTTACATAATATTAGCGATTTCTAACCTATTTTAAGCCTATTTTGTAACTTACATGATGAAAGTGCATGCTAGGTGAAATAAGCCTAGCGGCGTCAAAGTTACATCTGTCTTGCGACAACTAAGTTACATTTGCCTTGTGGCCACTAAGTTACATAAGCCTTGTGGCCTCTAAGTTACATAAAAGGATGATAAGCCTATCAGACGCTATCTTACATAAGCATATAGGTTGTTAACTTACATAAGCCTAGTAACCACTATCTTACATAAGTGTATAGGTTGTTAACTTACATAATCCTAGTGGCCGCTAATTTACACAAGAGTAGATTCGTCTAGGTGAAATAATCCTAGCAGATGGAAAGTTACACCAGCCTACCGGTAGAAAGTTTCATAAGCTTACCCACCACTAAGATACATAATCTTAGTAACCGCTAAGTTACATAAGCCTAGGTGCTAAAAAGTTACATCAGTCTAGGGGTTAAATTTGACAACCACCCATGTCTGTCAAATAATTTTTAGATGACAGTAATTTTACAATATTTCCCTTTAAAAAATACAAAATAGTAGTTATTTAAATACTTCAAATTTATATTTATTTAATATTTTATGTATATTATATATTGATATAATTTTTATATAAAATATATAAAAAATGATGGTGACATTGTAAATATGCAAGTTATATGTGATAAAGTCAACTACTTTTATGATTTTCCATTCTTGTAAATCATAAAGAACAACAAAGAGTTAAGAATTACGTTAAAAAGTTTTTTTGAAGAAATGGATTTGAAAATGTATTTCCATAAGCAATCAATTCCTTTGGGAAAATTACATTGAAAATTACATAAGCATTGATCCCTCGCAAGGGTATTAATTATTGTTCTTGAATTTATGCAAGGTATTGTTGGATAGCTTCATGACCTTGATTTGGTATTTTAATTTGATATTATTTCCATATTTTCTTGGAATCCATGCCCAGATGACACTATCTATATCAATATCTAATGCGTCCCTTGATTTTTGCAACCATTTCTTTTTCTTTAAGCATTCCTAGTACCTTTCTTTTTCTTTATTTCCTTTTCCTATAGATTCCCACTAATGTACCCTTATCTTTTGAGTGTTTATGTGAACATCCTGTATTAGTTTTAGTTCTACCTTGCCCATCCATATAGGTACATTATCATCATCTGGTCTTACTAGTATCATCTGCCCAACATTCACATCCACTACTGGGTTGAATTCCTCTTGAGGTCTATCACAAATAGGCCCAACATATATATCCTTATTTGAAAGGAAATTTTGACTATAGTAGCTATCCATGTCAAGACATGGTGCACCCACTATCTGATCATACATTGCACTATCCTGAATTATTTTTGGCCAAAAAAAATCTCTCCTCGTCATGCTACAATTGACAAAGGATTCTCTAGGGCATGTAGAACATTTTTCCAATATGCAATCTTTAGAACCTAGTATGCTTCTCCACCATCAGTTGAACTCTTTTCCCAGTGTGTGATGTATGCCTGAATGCGTCTTTGCATGTCTACCATCTCTTTTAGTTCTTTGAAGGGTGCCAATGGAGGATCCCCTTTAGGAAAGAAAGGTTTCTCATCCACTGTTTTCCAGATCTTAATTGAGTGTGACCAATCAGACTCCATGATTGATGCTTTGAACTCCATGATGGGAATGTTTTCTTTGACATGGAATTTAAACATCTTTGGTTTGTTGATACCCATGATCTTGTGGTTACCATCTAGCAGGTGTGGTTCCAAAAAGGCCTTAAAGTCATAGACTTCCTAGATAAGGTACGGAGTGAATGTGTTGGACTCCTCTTGGCATGTTCTGTAAGTGTCCATTATTTGTGGCAAAGAGAATGTATCCAATTTACACAATGTTGTTGATAATTGGCTGAATGTCCCATCTATGTCTTCATGTGTGTGACCCACTGGAAGGAAACTCACATACACTATGTTGAAAACCCTTCTAGCTGTCAGCATGGATGCAAACGCAAATAATGTGTGATTTTTTTTGTCACTTGTAGCATTATCTAGTTGCAAGTAGAGAATTGGTGGTTGTTTTCTAAATGAACTTGAACATCTGATTACAATATTAGTTGTATGAGCACCCTCATTTTTCTTCTTGTATTCCTTGCACTTTTCATATGCATCATTTTGCAACAGTGCATCATGTAATGGGTGTTTTGACGTCCCACTACTATATAAAAAATCACCATACTGATCTATAAGTGGTTCTTCTAGCTTCCAGATACATAGTGCCAATGATGTTATTGTGAAGTTTTCTCCTCACTCAACAAAAGGGAGACAAAAGTTCCCAAAATCCCCCATTTTGTGCCCATTTGTCAGCATATCAGTCAAGGTGATGGGGAGATTCATAACATTTCTTATCGATTTTGATTTTCTTCCCGTCCTTGGTATGCCAGTTTTCATCGTGTCCATTTTTTCATACATAATGCTCAAATAGTTATTTGGATTTTGTTGTGATTACATTCTATGTGCATAGTAAGTTACACAACAACTTTGAATGTAATCATTATGTCATTTCTAGTGTTGCCAGTGTTTCTGACATGATTTCACTACACATTTGTTCTTAAGCTCTATGCAGTGTCACATTTGGACAAGAAGTTGTTCTTGGTGATTGAAATATGGGATAAATGTTCTTGCCATATTTTACTGAGATTTGACTCACGTTTGAGGAAGGTCCAATAGTGAAAGGCCCTACTACAATTTTGCAGTATGTAAGAAAAACTATAACATCATGCAACAGTCTCATTGTTACTTTAGTACCATCTTATCCCATTGAATGATACATGTTGGGGATATATTAATTCTTCTCCACCATTTTGGATATCAATTAAATAGTTGTGACAATGTTTGGCATTTGTTTTTATTTTCCTGTATTTCCATTTACTTGCCCTCCTCTCGCCATTAATCCAGTAGTATCTTTAATAGGTCTGGGATTCCATGACATCTGTTCCATGCATTATAACATACATCCCTTTGACACAACTTTCAATTTATCTATAGTACAGTTTTTTAATTTGATAACAAATTCTAGCATCTAGGTGAATGTATTAAGTACAAAGTTTTTTGATGGCAGGTTCATTCATACCTAGAGTTAAATTCTAACTGTGATTGAAACTGCTTTAGATTACAAATATATCCTTCCTTATAACAAGGTATTTTCTCAACTTCAAACAAAAATTGTTCCTTGATTTTTCATCATTTTTCCATGCCTTTGGTGTACAGATGGATTAGAATTTATGTTTTGGTGTTTGCAGGGTTGTAAGGTCTTTTTATCAAATTTTCATTACTACTACATATGGAGGATTCATATGAATTTGGGTATACCAATTGAGGAAATGGATCTTCAAATGCACTTCCACATTTTTATAATTGGTAACTCTTCTAGAATTTCTTTTAGCCTTACTTCCATAACGGAACCATCTTGATGGGCCAACTGGTGAGCATGCCATTGGATGAGAGATCTTGTTGATATGGAGTGACCCTTGCAAAAATTCCTAATTAATTTATCAACATGCACCCTAAATGTATTGTCATATAATTTTTTAAAGTGCACCATGTCTCATTCACATACATTTTTAATTATTGCTTCTGCAAAAATATATATGTGCTCTTTTGAACAAAAATGTATCAACTTGGTAGTAACCCCCTTAAACTTCAAATTGAATTCAGTGTTTGATATGGTGGTTGTTTCTTGGAGTTCATAATTTCCATTCACATGAAGTGCAGTTCTTTATTTCTAGATAAACTAGGTTTTTGATTGGCCAGGAAACTTTGTTATTACATTATAGACTTGGATAACAATCATTGCATGTAGTTATAATATTCTCCACAAAAACACCAAATTGTGTGGGTCCCAACACTACTCCTGAAATCAAATGTTGTTATTGTACTAGGGATATAAACCCTTCAGCTATGTCACCTTCTTTATGAGGAAACTTATGTTTTAGCACCACGTAGGTTATAGAAAATTCATCCATGTCTTTAGCATTTTTGAAACAATGGCTATCATTGTTAGAATTTAAACTACCATCCTCATTAAATGTATCCTCTGAGTCACTGCTCATGATTTTTTGAATGGCCATCACCCCCCTTTGTGAAACATTTGAAATCACATGCTTAATCATTTGCTTCCTTTCCCATGGGATAAAGTATCCCTTGTTTTCAATTTCATTGACCAGGGTTTCACATCATCAATTGTGTAATGAGGCAATCTCACTCTACCATGGAATACAATACTTATTGAAATGACCACGGATAAGCTAGACCCACGTCTCTACAATGGAGTGTATCTTTGGATGGATAAATTGGTCCCTCCAAAAATTTCACACCTTTGTTTAGTAAATCCTATGTGTATGGATCTTCAAAAAAGAGTTCATTAATTCAACTGTATCCACAAATAAAAATTGCCAGAAAATTAGTACTAAAGTGCACCATTTCAAATATCAAACATTAGTAATGGAGAATTGAAACTTCTATGAAAAAATACAAATATAAGAATTGTTACGAACATGGTTTAAAAACTTGAAATTTAAATCCAATTCATTAAACATATAACAAATTGTATTAAATACACAAAATCCCACTACAAAAGTGTATAATTTTATCATAAAACACAATGTGATAGGTCAAGAAACGAGGAAATTATATTACACTTGTTGATTTGGATATAATGCACACATTTTCTTATGTGCATTTAATTTTTTTTGAAAACAGTATTTCCCAGGAATACTTAAAATAGTTGTACTTTACCAAGTACATAGAACCATTAATATTGGTGACTTGGGAATAAAATCACCTTCTTTTAGGACAGCTTGTGTCACCTTTAGCATTGGATTATTTGTATTAAAACGTGACTTGATCTTTACTTGTAAATAATACCTATCACTATCTAACATTTTTAATATATAAGTTATAAATTGTTGACTTTAATTTTTATAACTAGTGGTAAATACTTCACATTACCCCCCACATGGGAAACATTTTTTCTTATGCTTAATCATTTGCTTCCTTTCCCATGGGATAAATATTCAAAAGATGTATATTTCTAGTCCATGGTTCTGTGACTGTAACTCTTTTTATTACAGCTCTCACTCTAAATCCATTGAATTACAATACTTATTGGTGACAACTTCAATAAGCTAGACAATTCCACGTCTCTACAATGGAGTGTATAGATTTGGATGTGATAAACTAGTCCCTCTGCAACTTTCACACCTTTGGATAGTAAATCCACATGCAATCCATCTTCAAAATGAAAAGTTCATTTTCATCTGTATCCACAAATAAAAAGAGAAAATTAGTACTAAGGACACTTAAATATTTAACATTAGTATGGAGAATTAAAATCACAATGAGAAAATAAAAATATACATCTTATATGAACATCTTTAAAACCTAATTTAATCCAAATCTTTAAACATATAACAAATTGTATTACACCCTTAGATCCTTAGCTATTTAAATTTTGTGTGTATAATTTTATCCATCTAAACACATAGTGTAGTGGAAATATTAAGATTTCAAGTTATAATGCACACATTTTATTTTGTGCATTTAAATTTTTTTGAAAAATTATTTCTAAGGGATTTAAAATAGGTACTTTTTAGTACAAAGAAAATTAATATTGGCCCTTGCTTGTGAATAAAATCATCTTTTTAGGAAAACTGATGTGTCACCTTTTTATTGGCTGATTTGTACATGTGACTTGATTTTACTCATGTTATTGGCTACGTATTTTTTCTAAATTATTCGTATAAAAGTTATAAATGTTGACTTCGATTTTTACAACTAGTGGTACTATACTACACATTACCACTCACAATCATTGGCTTATGTACAGTCATTGGCTTCTTTCCCCTATGGCTTTCAATAGTTGTATAGCCTAGCGACCTATGACGATAATTTTTTTTTTACACGCTAAAATTCAAATATTGACTAGAATGGGAGGCCAAAATTTAGTGATCACACTTCAATGTGCAAGCGAGCGCAATTCCAAGTTTGAAAACTCACACTTGGACATGACAGTGATAGCTCATCATAGTGCGAGAGAGTCATGGCCTTGTACATCTATGAAGTTTGATTCCTCACACGATGAAGTGTTAATCCCTTGCATGACAAAGTGTGATCCCTCACTCGTCAAAGTACGATCCCTCACACGTTGAAGTCAATACCTCACACCTTGAATACCTCGCACGTCGATGTGCAATCCCTCACATGACAAAGTACGATCATTTTAAAGATGAAGTGCGAGCATTCACACTTGGAATAGTGATCACTTGCATATCAAAGGGCATATTTTCACCTACCATTCAAGTAAAAAAATTTCTATATCCTAGTGGCCTCTTGGACTTAAATTTAGGGCCATTAATATTTGTTCGAAGTAAATCATTCATGTATTTAATTCTCTAATTGTATAGCTATGTTTATTTTATGGTATAGAGTTCAAGTTTAGTCTTTATTTGATTAATGATGGTGGTATATGCTTTGATTCAATTATGTGTATTAATTGTTTCTAAGATTTTTATATCTTACGTAATCTTTTAACAATATAAGTTTATTTTTAATAATTATATATAATATTGAGTAGAAGTAACACATGCTATGTTGTTTTTTATTAATAATTGTCAATATTAAATAATTAATTTCAATTAAATATATGTGTGTCAAATTTAAGATTCAAACAATGTCAAATTTTAGTTTTCATACATTAAAAATTATGTTATAAAAATGTTACCTTAATTCTTTACAATAACAATTACACTTTTTTATAAGGTCAAATGTTACATAATTAATATTGCACTTCCCTAAACATTAAATGGCCATTAAACCATATAATGTAAAATCTACCACTTGAGAGTATGTTTTTATTTTTTTGTACTGCATTTAATGTTAAGTGGTACAATATTAAATTTTAATCCACACAAACTCTGTTAACGTTTGTATTTAATGCAATAAAATGGAAAATTGTATACTCATTTCGAAGGTGACAACACCAAAACAAGGAGCACATATACAAATGGGGGAAGAACAAAGTTACATAAAATTAAAAGAGGTAAAGTATTGTTATTTTATTTTGAAGAATTTCATTTTATACACCCATTTCACAGTGATTATAAATATTGCATTTGTTAGTAGGTAATTAACCAATTTTCAATGTTTCTCCACATGTTTTGATTCTGTGAATTTACAGAGCTGCAAGACCCCTTGTATATTTATTTTTAGAAAATGAAAAATGAAATTAAGTTTAGATAAAAGATGGAGTACGTAAATTGTTTCATTTGTGAATGTTTATAGTAACTAATAAATTTGTAGGACATGGAAATATCACCATTTTCCTTGTTTTCACGTTTCAAATCCCAAGTTTTCAAATCAACTCCAAGAAACTATGCAGACAATATGGTTTTTTCAACACAACTAAGCAACTACCATGTAAAGGACTTCTGCGTGCAAAACTTAGATGGAAATAGTGTCTCAAATTTGCAAGAGAATACAAGTGGTGCACAGAAATTGGGTCCTTGCATTCCACATTCACAAATTGATCTAAATTCTCCATATA
Organism: Taxus chinensis; assembly: GCA_019776745.2. Classification (NCBI taxonomy): domain Eukaryota; kingdom Viridiplantae; phylum Streptophyta; class Pinopsida; order Cupressales; family Taxaceae; genus Taxus; species Taxus chinensis. The sequence goes on from CM034146.1 coordinate 304,417,374, forward strand.
TTGTTGATGATGTTGATGATTCAAAATTAGAAGAAACATTTTCAATAACCCATGCATATGAAAGAGATAGAAATAATGAGGAGCTGATGAAAGAATACAAAGAAGATTTGTGGTCAAAATATGATGTGAAAACATTTATTTCAAAATATGAAGAGGTGTATGAACATTTAAACCGTGGAAAACTCATAAAGAAACATTGGGATAATATAGCAGATGCTTTGAATCAAGTTTGTGGAAAAAAATTCACTGGATGCAATGCAAATACAAGATGAATAGGTTGAAGAAAACCCTCAAGAAGGAGAAACAATTGGAAAACACAACATTGGAAACACATTCGACATGGAATTTCTATGAAGATATGGATCACATTACACAGAAAACACACAAGGTTATTGGTTTTAATGGAAAAGAGAGGGTTAATATAACCACTTCTACTTCTGAAAAAGACATGAGAGGGAAATCAGAAATCCCTTCTATCAACATTGAAAATTTGGAAGGAGAAAAGATAGAAATCCCTTTGAATAAAAATGGAATTCAGAGAAAAGGTGTGAAGAGAAAAATAAACTCTTATGGAGATTTGAAAGAGGTAATAAAAAATAGCATGCATCTATTGTGTCAGACAATTGAAAGAAATTGAGCAGGGAAGGCTTCAACTTGAGCGTGAAAGAATGGAACAAGAGAGAAAGCTAATGGAGAAAATATTGGATGTACAACTTCAAGTCGCAAGTCTTTTTACCGAGGTAAATTACATTTTTTAACCATAGTAATATAGTATTGCATCATTCATTCCATTATAAAATATGGTATACATTGTGTAAGAAAAAATATCATGCATTGGAGTTAGCTAATACTTCTCTATTTTGCATTCTTCCTTTTTATTTTATAACAATTCGAATGATCAACATCATCGGCACCACCAAGATCATTGACACACACATCCATTCGAAGATATTGTTTGTGTAACAAAACAATTTAAAAATGATGTCGGTAAACATGTATATTTTTGTTGAGGACAATATGATAATTCAATATGTGAGACATCAATTGAACCACATATCATTGGTAGTATAGTCAAAGTATGGAATACTTATATACTCTCTATGTAATTTATAGATGATAATATTTCAATGAGCATGGTGTTCTTTGTTGATAATGTTGATAATTTTGATAATATTTATGTGTGGCATATATGGTTAATATTTGTGAGTGCCATTAAACTAAACAATGTAAAGTTTGTGCGATATTCGAAATATGATAATTCAATATGTGAGACATCAATTGAACCACATATCATTGGTAGTATAGTCAAAGTATGGAATACTTATATACTCACTATGTAATTTAAAGATGATAATATTGACAATGAGCATGGTGTTCTTTTGATGATATTGTTGTTAATATTGATAATTTTTGTGTGTGGCATATATGGTTAATATTGTGGTTCCCCTAAAATTAATTGGCCATTAACTGAACAAAGTAAAGTTCATGTGATATTCTAAATATTTGTGCCATTTGATAGCCATTAATTAGCCATTAAATATAAAGAAAATTAACGACAACCATGTGTCTTTTGTAATTCATGCACCGAAGAAAGTGGCAGTTGGAAGTGTTGGTTCCATGTAATTATAGATTGTCATTTATTAGTATATTTCAAGGACACTTAAATTTGTGAAGCTTCTAGTGAGAACATTGGCATAAGGGAAAAACTTTGTAAGCATAATAATTCATTGGAAAATATGATCATGGTTTGATTGCCAAAATTATGAGCACGGTTTGTTTTCGTGAAGGTGTCAAAAATTGGTATGCATTCTCACCTTTTCTCCTTCCAAAATTTTGAAATTCTATGAATGTAGAATTTTCCGTAGCCTTTTCAACAAAACCCTATTTTTTCTGCTTCCAGTAGTCAAATTTGTCTATTCTTTAATGCTCTTTGACAAACACTTCTCAACTGATAGGGTTTGACATCATTTTGTCATTCTATTTTCCGATCCCTAAATGATTTTCTAAATATGTGTGTACCCCACTTGCGAGTAATGTAAAACATGTTATGGGTATTTTTTCGCAAGAGGACTGAGAAATGATTCATAAAATACCTGACATGGACATCAATGATTACTGGAAGTGAACAAAATGGGTGCCAATGAAAAGGCTGAAGGAAAATAGATTTTGTTCAGTTAGGGTTGTTAATCATTTAGGGCTTTTGGACTGCTAGTGGCCAGTTTCTATAGACATTTCATTATAAATTAAATTGTAGTAATGAAATAATGATAGTAACTTCTAGTAGATGAAATAGTAATAGTAACACAAATAATTGTTTTCTTGTTTACAGTAATTGTTTGATTACATAAGGAAATTGTTGGAAATAATTTTTTTAAAAAACATATATGTGACTGCCAAAGAAAAAATGCAAAGAGTTCTGTCTGTGTAGGTTCCTCTTTGAAAAATAGTGAATCAGGGAATTATAAAACCTACTATTTGAGAAGTTAGGCTAAACAATATTTTGAATAATGTTTCACTTAATTGATAGTTCTGGAAAGACATATACAACATTTAGAGATTAAAATTATAGGCTCTGGTTGTTTTAGTTAAATTAGCTAATGATATATCAACACTAAAAATTATAAGATGTCATGGATTTTCTTTCTTAATGTGACAATAAGCATATGGAAATAGGGAGATGTGATATCATGGGAAAATTATGATGTTTAATAACAAGGGAGATTATCCATAGGGTTTGGAGTCTGTATGTTCATACTAACACTACAAAGAGTGTGTTAATTATATTTAATAAAATTATACCATGGCCTTTGAGACTTCATTTACTAACTAATTATAGATCACCATTTCTTTTGAGATTTCATTTATAATTAAAATGTGACATTTTTATATTGCTTTCAATAACTTATAGTAAATAGTATGAGAACTACATAAGGCTTGATCTCTCAAGGGTATGTAGTGTAACACTTGGCTCAAACAATTCATGGAACACAATAATGAGAGCTAAGAAAAGTGTGACCCCTGAAGAAAACATGTAATGCAACTCTTTTCTCAGTTCAATAATAGATGTCCAGTGAATGATGTCTTGGCGAACACTAAGTTCAAAATATTTTTTGATGTTGATCATAGTGACTGCTAAGCTTGTAAATATTTTGTTGTGGCTGACCTTAGAGACCACTAGGAACATAATTTTGTATGTGTTGACTACTCATTGTGATATTTAATGACCTGGGAGATTATAAAATTATAATTAATTAAAGAGACATCCATTGAATGGTGTTTTGCTAACACTAATTCAAAATATTTTATCCAGGTGGATGTTATTGACCACTAAGATTTATATATTTTCTTGTTAATGCATTAGTATTTTTTATGTTAATGATGCCTAACGACCGCTAAGCTATAGGTATATCCTTGTGGCTGATCATAGTAACATGAAGGATAAGAAGAAAATATTTATTTGTTAAGATTCTTATACATTGTTAAGCTCCAAAAAATATGTTGGATGACCCTAATGACCGCTAGGATAAGAAATACTTATGTCTGTACCCCTCAGTAGTGAAGGATTGGCGTTCTTTTTCTCATTGCAATAATTGTTGTGCTTTGAAAATAAGCCTAGATATGGAGAAGGTCTAAATAGTTCATTGTGGCTAAACGTAGTGACCGCTAAGATCAACACTATGTATATCTTGACCCCCCACCAGTTCAAAGAATGTAGAAAATTTTCTCATTCTAATAATAGTTGTCATGTGAATAATCCTAGATATCCAATCTCTAAATATTTCATTGTTGAGAAACTTAGCGACTGCTAGGATCTGAACTACGTAAGACTTGAAGCCTCAAGAGTGCTTATATTGATATAATTTTCTCATTGCATTAATATTTTTACTGGAGTGATGCCTAGTGAATGCCATGGTTAAAAATACATATATATTGACCCCTTAGTGGTAGATAAAATCATAGTTACAATAGTGCTTTCTAACCCGGGTCATTCCATTAATAGTAAATCTATGAATGATGCCTAGCAATGAGACGTATTCATGATCCTGCAATGAACTAATCAAACCTAAGTAAAGGTTGATCCCTTACGAATACATGTATTACAATTTTTTTCTTAAGTCAATAATAGATGTCCATTGAATGGTGTTTATCTAACACTAAGTTCAAAATATTTTATTGAGGCATATGTTATTGAATATTAAGATTTATATATTTTTTTGTTAATGCATTAGTAGTTTTCCTGTTAATTATGCCTAACGACCACTAAGCTATAGGTATATCGTTGTGGCTGATCGTAGTAATAACTATGATAAGAAGTTATTTATTTGTTAATGATTCTTATAAACCATTAAGCTCTAAAAAATATGTTTTGCATCTGACCCTAGAGATTGCTAGGATCATAAATACTTGTGTCTGTACCCCTCAGTAGTGCAAGGATTGGCATTCTATTGCTCATAACAATAATAGTTAGGATTTGAAATAAGCCTATCTATGACAAATCTCTAAATAATTCATTGTGGCTGAACATAGTGACCGCTAAGATCAACACTATGTATATCTGACACCCCACTAGTTCAAAGATTGAGAATTTTTTCTCATTCTAATAATAGTTTTTTGGTGGATAATACATAGATACAACCAATCTCTAAATATTTTGTTGTGGCTGAACGTAGCCATTGCTAGGATCTGAACTATGTAAGTCTTGAAGCCTCAAGAGTTCTTGTATTGACAGATTTAGATCAGACTTAGATCTACGTAATTTGGATGGTTGTTAGAGAACGGACAATCCTTCCAAAATATGTTGCATGTGAATTGCCAAGAAAATGTTTTGGCATAGACCATTTATAAACTTAGTTTATAGCCCACAGTTGAATATTAGTGATTCAATGGAAAATGTGCTAATGATAAGAGCCCAAGGATGCTAAAGACTAGTAATGGAGCTTAGTGGTTGCTTAAACATTTTCTTTGATATGAAGTGAAAGTCTTGATCCCTCTCAATGGAAAGTAGTACATAATTGGCTCCACTAGGTAATAGTCTAAAAAATGTAGATGCTGCTAATTAGATACAATTATAGTCATTAAAAATTACAATTGTTCTAAAGTTTGTATAGCTAGTGATTTAGCTATGACCTAGGTAATAAAAGTATTGTAGAAGGTTAAAGACCATGATTTGTTATTCAATAGTTATTTTGAAATTAAGAAATTGTAGCATGTACAATATGAATTTCTTATTCAATTAGTAAAAGTGTTGAGATATGATTTAAAAAACAAGATGTATTTCAGGAACCTTGAGGTCCAAATAGGACCTAGAAAATGATTTTCAAATAATTTATCTACTCTTTTTCAAGTTAAGAATAGAAAATCCTAGTGGTGTTTATGTCATTCCTTTCAAATATTAATGAAGTTTATGTTATTGAACACTAAGATTTTTATATTTGATGGTAATGTGAATTAGTATTTTTCCTATTTGATAAACCACTAAGCATATAGGTATATCATTGTGGCTGGTTGTTATTCTTTGTAACAATGTGTTATAAGAACTAAACATAAGCTTTATTTGTTTAACAAATTCTGCTTAAACTGTTAAGCCCATTATTGTGTTTTGTTTCTAAGTACACTTGGATCATAGAAAATTATGTTTGTACCCATCAAATCTTAAGGATTACTTAATATGCTCATCCATTAATTGGGTTTTTACCAACAACCTAGATGTTAAAATTCTAAATAATTCATATGGCTGAACTTATAGCATCTCTAAGATCAACACTAACGTATATCTTGATCCCTTTCCTTTCATTGTATTTGATAATTATTTCTCATTCAATGGATAATCCTTCCAATCTATGTTACGTGATATGGAAAATATCATGAAATATTTTTGCATAGTTTCTAAACTTAGTGATCACTATGATCTGAACTACGTAAGTCTTAAAGCCTCAAGAGTGCTTATATTGACAAACATAGATCATTACATTAATATTTTTTTACTAGAGTGACACCTAACAAATTCCATGATTAAAACTACGTATACCTTGACCCCTCAGTGGTGCATGTATAGTCACACTTTGCTCATTCCATTAATAGTAAGTCTTTGAATAATCACCTAGTGACTCACTAAGCTCTAAATATTTAGTAATTATTGACTCTAACGACCGCTAGGATCAACACTTATATCTTTAATGTGGAAATTATTTTCTAATCTTACCTAATATTCATAATAAGGGACATATGAATGTTGCCATAAAATCAATTGTGTCATTTGTCTCAGTAATTGTTTCTATTGATGATGTATGCAACATTCGTGGCCCTTTAATTTTTTAACATGGGAAGAGAGTAGGAAATGGCAATGGTAGATACTTTTTATATTCCAATGAGGATGAAACAAGTAATGAGAGATATTGTGTTCAATCCAACTTACTTAAATCATGAATTTCAGCATTACTTAGCTCTATATTCCATAGTTCAGGATGAAAGTGTTGATGTTGATAACGTAGAAAAAGGGTACACTAAAAGAGCAAGCGCTACAATTTTGAGACATAAGGGCAATAAAAAGAGTTGGTATCCATTTAATTACAACTAAAACAGAGGTGCTTCCATTTTCAGAAGTGAGCTTCCTATCTACTTCATGCAAAGTCCAAGAATTTGTCATTATTTTCTAAATTAGGGAAAAAGAGAATAGGTTTGTTTGCTAAGAATGCATATAAAAGTTATTATAAAATTCTAGAGTCTGACTTCTTGTACAACTAAAACACAATCGAGTTCTAGATGGACCAAAGGAGAGTAAGAGATGTTTTGCATAGTTGGGAATTTGACCCATTTGATAATATGGATGATTCTAATTTGTCTGATATCCTTATTAAAAGGTTTAGACCAGGAGTCCATATTAGCATGACACCCATGAATAGGCTATATGGAAATTCATCAATCTCTAAGGTGGATGTTTCCTGGATCCCATTAATTTCTTTTATTATTGATGATGACAAGATTCCCTCCTTAGGTCAGGTGCTCTGTGTCAATTTAGTGAGACAAAGAAATAATTTCGTCAACAAAGGGAAATCATTTTACATGGCTTCCTATCTTCTCGATGTTTTCTTTGGTGTTCTCGAATGTCCATATTTCTATCAAATCTGGTATCCTTCGATCCCTCTGAAGGTAAATGAGCAATATTCAGACTTGTATGCCCATCAATTTCAGATTGCATATTCAAGATATATGCACTTATTTGTATCCTTCTCTCTACCAACAATTACATGAAATAACGACACCGAGAATATTTGATGTCATCCTCACTTCCATAAGGAAAATGGGAGCCATATTCTTCTATCCAGAATATACAATTATCATGATCAAGGGGCTCCTTACACCTCCTTTTCAGTTTCCATATTATGTGCCAAAAAAATTGGCAGAACAAGAGGTTACATATCAGAAATGGTATTTATTTAAAGTGTAAAGTGAAGAAGCTTAAAACACATCCCCCCTCCTAGTCTATTAGGGATGCAAATAATTTAATAGGTGGCCCAATTTGAAGGAAACCTCATGGCCCATAGAAATTCATTTCATCTCCCAGAACACCCTTTAAGGCAATATGACAAAAGGAAAAGGGTTTCCCAACACCTTAATTTTCTTAAAGGATAGTTAAATATATTTTATTATCATATACATGATGATAATGACTGGGTATGGATTACCCAAACACAAGATAACCTTGTGAAGAAGAATATGAAGGAGACAAGGGAGGTTCCACCTTTGAGATTAATTATTAAAATGGAGGCTATGAAGAGAAAGCAAGCATTTATATTCAGAACATTCACAACAACCCTGTGTTCCCTTATCTCCACCAAATGAATCTCGATTTGAGTTTCGAGATGTCTTTTCTGAACCAAATAAAACTCTAAATTTGGTTGCATATGCCTTAACTTCATCAAGCGATGAAGAGGATACTATGAAAATTAAAATTCCATCTAGCGAAGCCCTAGTGCAACCCTCTCAATCTTCTCCATCCACTTCACAACAAGTGAGAAATGATTGGGTAGAGCAATTCATAATTGCCTACAAAGAATATCCAGATTGTGAGGCACAAGAGGATCCATTAGTGAACATTGAATTAAATTTAAGGACAAGAACCATGAAAAGGGTAACAAAAAATAATATTTCAACACAGTAATCCATTGTTTGGCATGAAACTTTAGAAGACCTCTTCACTCTTACAAATAAAAGGAAAGCCAAAGAATCCCAAGTGGTGCAATATGAGGAAAATCTGGAATCCTTGATAAGGGCTGCAACATAGGAATTCATAGAAGTAGTGAGGGGAGTACATGCTAGAAATAAAGATCTTGAAACTCAATTAAAGGCCACAATTCCTCCCGACACAGTTTTTGATGTAGAAGAGGCATTGAATGGATTGTACAATAATATAAAAAATTACATTCGTGCAAAGGAGAAGGAAAAACCGTTCATGGAAAAAAATTAAAAAATCATTACAGGGATGTCATCATTGCAGAAAACATTAACACATATGGGGTAGGTCATTGGAAAAGGCATTTGTAAATACCCTTCAATTATGACCATGGATGATATTGATATATGCCAAACATATGCTAATTATACAAATGAAAGAATAAGGGAATGGAAGGAATAGGTAATAATACTATGTTTCCAATTTGATGAAATTATTTTGAGAGGAAATCATATTTTCACAGAAGCTTCGGTCATGGAAATATTTAAAGGAAACCATAAATTGGTTTCTAATGAAGAGTTTGAGACATCTCTTAAGCAATTCATGGTTGATTTTCAAAGGAGAATAACTAAGGTGAATGAAGGATAAATTTCACATGTCATTGAGATTGTTTCCAAAACAAGGGAAAAAATACAAAAAATAGAGAATCTGAAGGAAATTACTAAAAAAGTAATTGGTAGTCAAAAGGATTTTCTTGACAAGTCTGTTGTGCTATATAGAAGCCCAATTGTTGACATGAAAAAGATAACGGCCAGATATTCTCAGACTTGCAAAAAATATTTTGAGGAGGCACGACAATGAGATGATAAAACAAGAACGAAACGAGAGTAACAAACCCAGGAAGCAACCGTGCCCATGGTCTCAGATCAAAAACACCCTGTAGTTAAGGAAGAACCACTGTGAATCATAAATTGTAGTATTTGAGATAGGTGGGTAATAACATGTAATATGTATGACATGTTAATAGATGAAAATTTATAATTGATATAATGATTTGCATATATATTCCAAATGCTATACTCATCTAAACTTGCATTTTTTTGTTGCATACGCTAAGCTCCAAATATGTCATTGTGGCATAAAATAAACAATTTCTAATCTTCATCTTAATACCTTGCTAAGCTGCAATATGAGACATGAGCTCAAAATACACTTTCTCTATTTTGGAAGAAACTAAATGCTTCCATGGTCAGTTGACTTATGTAAATCCAAATTAATTAATAGTGGTGATGACTTAACAGCCTAAGAGTTCAAAATATCTTGTGATCGAACACTATCTATCAAATAATATGTTCAACAAAACCTAGTGGGTGCTAGAATCTTACAATTTCACTCTTTGTCTAAAGTTTAATGTTCGTTAGCCCCATCTAAGAAAAAAATATTCATCTATTGATGTTAAAGCAAGATGCTATGGAGCTTAAATTATAGCCTACTAGAATTTTAAATGCTAATCAGTTTAATCAAATGACCATTTTATGCTCCAAATTATGTTAAATCCTAACGAATGTTAAGTTAAATTATTATGTTGTAGGCAGTAGCCGTATAGATTGTCTGCTAATTTCATATTACCTTAATTAAATTTTGTGAAATCTTAGTGACCACTAAGATCACAAATAATATGTTGCGACAATACCTAGTGGACTTGCTAGACTCAAAATATCTTTCTTTATTTTGTTAAATCCTAGCAACCGTTATGTTCCAAATATTATGATGTAGCAGTGTCTTAGCGGCATATAATTTCATGATATCCATTATTGAGTATCAATCACTAAGCTTAGAAAATAAATTTTTGAGGCATAACCTAGCGGTTGCTAAGATTCAATATCTTACTTGTTTTTAGTTGAATCCTAGTGACAACATATCTTCAAATAATATGTTGCTAAACAATTTCCTTCTTCATAATCTAGCGGGAGTTAAGCTAAAAATTTCATTCTTATCTTGTTAAATGCTCGAGACATCTAAGGTTGAAATATTCTATTGTGGAAGAAACTAGATGCCATGTAGCTCAAAATGTTTAAAGCATACCACTGACAACTTGCAAACACTATGAGTATGCATATTCTAGCAGACGCTAGCCTCCTAGAATCTTAATTTAATGTGTTAAATTCTTGTGACCGTTATGCCCCAAATATTATGTGTTAAATCCTAACGAACGCTAAGCTTAAATTATTACATCGTTGTAAAGGCTAGCGGATGCTAAGCTCAAATAAATTTCATTTAAAATGTTAAATCCTGTCGAAAGATTTTTTTAAATATTATGTTGTTGCAGTATGTAGTGGCCACTAATTTCATACTACCTTACTTTAGTTTGTAAAACCCTAGCGACTGCTAAGCTCCAAATAATATGTTGCAACCACTCAGAAATATTTTTGACGTTAACCTAGAATCACACTATCTTGCAATAGATGATATGTTTTTAAATCCTAGTGACAACATATCTTTAAATAATATGTTGCAACATAAGTCCTAGATGGCCTAAGAGTAAAAAATTTATTCTTCATCTTATTAAATACTCGAGACATCTAAGCTCGAAATTCTATTGTAGAAGCAACTAGATGCCATGTAGCTCAAAATTTGTTAATTTGATTTGTTAAAGCATACTGTTAATAACTTGCAAACATTATGAGTATTCATATTCTAACAGATGCTAGCCTCTTAGAATATTCATTTAAAGTATTAAATTAGTGTGGCTGTTACGCTCCAAATATTAAGGGTTAAATCTTAACGAGCGCTAAGCTTAAATTATTACATATTGTGGAAGCAACTAGATGACCACTAAGCTCAAATCAATTTCATTTAAAATGTTAAATCCTGTCAAAAGCTTGTTTTAAATATTATGAGTATGCAGTATTCTAGCGGACACTAATTTCATACTATCTTACTTTAATTTGTGAAACCCTAGTGATTGCTAAGCTCCATATAATATGGGTTGCAGAAATCCTAGTGAATGTTAAGACTTAAATTATTTCTTTATTTTGTGAAACCCTAACGATTGCTAAGCTCCAAATAATATGTTGCGGTAATACCTAGCGGATGCTAGAATCGCAATATATTTATTTATTTTGTTAAATCCTAGCGACCGCTATGTTTTAAATATTGCAATGTGGTAGTGTTTTAACGACGTATAACTTCATGATATCCTTTATTGAGTACTGATCGCTAAGCTACAAATATGGTATTGTGTTATACCATACTAGGCACTAAGCTTGCAATAGCTTTCTTGTTTTTGTTAAATCTTAGAGACAACTCATATCTGAATAATATGTTACAACATAACCTAATGGATGCTACACTACGAATATAATTCATTAATGTGTTAATTGCTAGCAACCCTAATGTTCAACATATTAGTTTGTGACCTTCCATAGAGACTAATAATATTTTGGCCTTCCACAATAACCCTAATGAATTAATATACATGCCAACACTCTATCTTCCCTAATAATACGTGGCCTACTGATAATATTGTTTTAAAAGAATTATATCGTCGTGACTAAAATACATAAATACATAGTGATTAAAATATTTAATATATAAATTTAAATACATAGTGATTAAAATGCTTTATATATAAAATTTAGGCATATATATAATATGTTTACCTTCCATTGCACAAAAATTTATCTCACAATTGAAAACTTAATATGATTTTATAGTTTTAAACCATTTTGTTAACCTCAAATATCTTCTCACAAAGTCAACGTGACAACCATATAAACAATGTACAATGAAATATTTACCTCGGGTTGTTTCTATCATCATATTAAAAGGAAAAAAGGTAGACGTAACAAATACCAAAACAATATTTTGAGTCTCGCTAAACATTACAATTTTAAAAACTAGTGATTATGTGAGTGGCCATCATTATCGGGAAAAACAATCCAGAGGGGGACATAGATTAGCAGAAACTTGAAAGCATTCAAATGAAATAAAAACCAGAGGTGAAAAGGGATTAAATTTTCTTCGATTAGGGCACAAAAATTCCTTGTTTTCTTGAAGAACAAGGCGAAGTGACAAAACAATCAGAAGGAACCAATAAGTACAGTTGGGCCATGAATTGCATTTTCGTAGGGTAAAATAGGGTTGGACTGATGTGAAAAAGATAGGAACTAGTAAGCACAAGGCGGTTTGAAAAATGATAAGAAGGAACCGGTAAGTAGATCTGCAATGTGAAGTCCATTTTTGTAGGGAAAAGTAGGGCTGCACTGATGTTAAAAAGACAGTATCTGGTCGAAGAAGAATGACTGAACAATGACTAAAAAAGGTGCACATTTATTATAGTATACCTTATTTAGATATAACATTATTTCATGCTTGGTGATGTCATTCAAACCATCGACTGGTGCATCGAATTATGTGCACTATTTTTCTACAACCCCTTTTGCTTCCCTAGTGTGTGAGTACCCTTTTTGTTACTTCATGATTATTCCCTTTTTGTTAATCCATGAATGAGATTATAATTACTTCTTGATTGTTCCCTAGCCTAAACGATAGGGATTCTTACATTTGGCCCTACAATCTTTGGCTTGCTTGTATTGTTCTATGATTTCACGAGCTATTGTTTTGCAAGACCAAAAAAAACCCCTAAAAACTAGTTCTTCGGGTATTAATATTTTTTTTGGCACATTCCACGTTAGAAATTTTGAAAATATAAAAAGTGCAAGATATGGAAATTTGAAAATTAGAGATGGGGAAATTGTGTTAATAATGAAATTTCAAATTCTCAAAAATGCAGGGGAATTCGCAATTCAAAATTTGAATTTACCACTCATTAAAGGTGCGGGGTATCGAAAAAATAAACAATATTGAAAACAACGCCTTTTTATTATTGGCTATAGCTTAAAATAGTTAAAACATATAATGTTATAATAAAACAGAAGAAATACAATGTATGAATGTATAGGCACATTTATTTTTATTTTTATCAAAATTGACCTAGGTAATGTTAGATGTAGTGTGCTAATGAAAAATAATTATCCAATTACTCTATGCCACGTGGCATGTTTTGAACCTGATAATTAGAAAACATTATAATTGACACATTTATTACGAAATTTATATATAAAGAAATGATTATTAAATATTTCAAAACTATATGAAAACAGTGATATTATAATATAAATAGCTACCAGTAAAACAAAGACACGTGGCATAAAAATAGTGAAATCCCAGAATGTGTTTTTTTGCATTAAAACAATGAAAAACACTAACACCTCAAAGCTGTAAATATAGTGTTTACAATGAAAAGAGGTATTGGTATATAGCTAGTGGCTGCTAAGCTATATCATGATTTTTTATTCTATCGCTATTTCCAAATTAAGTAATTGTTATGCACAACAGACCATATGTCATTTCAATTTAAAAATAAAGTAACTTAGGGCTTGTTATACATTTTCTTTGAAAATAATTGACACGAATTATATGTTGCAATGATTTATCTTATTAAAACTACAAAAAATATCACTTACTCTCAGGGTATATATGGATTCTAATTTACAAAGATATATCTTGTACGAGATAAATATATAGTGTAGCAATTGGGGCTGTCATGTAAAGTCTAAAGATCAATTATAATCGAAAAACCCAAAATGAAAAAATAGTGATTACAATGACAAACGATAATGATAGGAGCCTAGTGTCCGCTAAGCTAGACCATTGTTTGTTATTATATAGCTATTCACAAATTAGAAACCGTTGAGCCTAGCGGCCACTACGTTATTCCTTTCAACTAGTAATGGAGCTTAGCGGTTGCTAAACATTTTCTTTGATACGAACCGAAAGTCTTGATCCCTCTCGATGGAACGTAGTATAGGAATTGGCTCCACTAGGTAACGTGCAACCAATTTGATACAATTATAATAATTATAAATTACAATTGATCTAAATATGTAAAGATAGTGATTACTACGACAAGAGGTAATGAAAGGATCCTTGTGGCCTCTAAGCTATATCATGAGTTGTTAATCAATAACTACTTGGAAATTGATAAATTGTTAAGCCTAGCAGCCGCTAGGATTTTTCTTTGATATGAACGAATATGGATTATAATTTACAAAGATATATCTTAGGAGAAATAAATAAGTCTTGAATCCTCTTGATACAATTTCAATCAATGAAAAACACTATCGATCAAAAGTAGAATAGAGAGTGGTTACAATGACAAATGGTAATGATAGGAGCCTAACGACCACTAAGATAAAGCATTTTTTTTATTATATAGTTATTCTCAAAATTAAAACTATTGAGCCTAGCAGCCACTACGTTATCCCTTTCAACTAGTAATGAATTTTAGTGGTTGCCAAGCATTTTCTTTGATAAGAATATAAATTATTGACCCCTCTTAATGGAAAGCATTATAGGAACTTGCTCCACCACGTAACGTGCAAAAAATTTGTTAACATTATAATCATTTACAATTACAATCGATCTAAATTTGTATAGATAATGATTATTATGACAAGAGGTAATGATATAATTGGAGCAACCACTAAGCTATTCCATGATTTTTTATTCAACGAATATTTTGAAATTAAGAAATTGTTGAGCGTAGTGGTTGATACCGTTTTTTTTCTTATACAAATGAATATGGATTACAATTTTCAAATATATATCTTAGGAGAAATAAATAAGACTAGATACCTCTCGATGGAATGTAGTGTAGTAATTGGGTCCACCATGTGAAGTCTACCCAATATGTTACACTTACAATCAATGAAAAGCACTAACCATACAATGTTGAACATATATTGATTACAATGGAAAATGGTAATGATAGGAGCCCAGCGGCTGCTAAGCTAGACCATTGTTTGTTATTATATATCTATTCTCAAATTTAGAAATTATTGCACCTATCATCCGCAACGCTATTTCTTTGATACGAAGAGAAAGTCTTGATCCATCTCGATGGAAATTAGTGTAGTAATTGGCTCCACCAGGTAACATGTGACTAATTTGATACAATTATAGTCATTGAAAATAATAATTGTTCTAAAGTTATACATATAGTGATTGCTACGACTAGAGGTAATCAAAGTATCGTAGAGACTGCTAAGCTAGACTATGATTTGTTATTCAATAGCTATTTTGAAATTAAGAAATTGTAGCAGTCACTAGGATTTTTCTTTGATACGAAAAAAATATGGCTTATAATTTACAAAGATATATTTTAGGAGAAATATATAAGTGTTTATGTGTCTTGTTGAAATGTAGTGATGCAATTGGGTCTGACATACGAAGTCCAACCAATAAGATATAATTACTATCATTGAAAAACAATATTGGCCCAAAGCTGAACATATTTTGCTTACAATTACAATCGGTAATCAGAGGAGCTTAGTGGCCACTTGGCTTGAAAATTGTTTGTTATTATATAGCTATTTTCAAATAAATACATTTTTTAGCCTAGAAATTGCTATGTTATTATTTTCAACTAGTAATGGAGATTAAATCTTAATGGCCTTTAAGCTAGTCCATTCAATTGGTGTAAATTACCAACAAGTAATGTTAGAAACTGTCCATTCATATGTAAAATTAAATCCTCTCTCTCGCTAACATCTATGTTTTCAAGTGTTCCTTTCATGTAATCTACGCAATGCGGATGGTTTTCAGACAATAGATAATCCTTCCAAAAAATGTTGTGTGTTATTTGTTAAGAATTTTTTTGCATAGTTTCTGGTATTAATGATGTGATCCACAAAATATGATTTATAATAACCAGTTGAAGGTTAGATATCATTTTCGGTTGAATCCTAACAGTAGCTAACGTTTACGTTGATTACTCACCAATGATAAAAAGTAATTTATTATATAGATTGGCTATCACAAATGCTAATACTTACATTCATTAGCATACGATGGGAAAAAAATTACTCCATATGTGAAGTAATTTGTAATGTATTCTACTCTAATTGCAGGTACAATGTCTTCAATTGATCGTAATCCATTCTTGGAAATTCCATTCATTGAAGGCGCTGAGTTCTGGAAGAAAAGAGATGAAGAATGATTTGTTGAAATACATGGCCTTGACAAGTACTACAACGAACTCTAGTTGTTTTTTTATACATGAGGAAGTTAGAATGGTTATATCCTCTATAATTGCTGATTTGAGTACACTGCGTGTTCAAGTCAAACACATTGACTATGAAAATAATAAGTGTCTTATGCTGGATATGGATTTGGATGTTTCTTTTTTCAGGAAAAGGGAGATGAAAGCCTCGGAAGACAAAACACAATGTTCCTGTTCAATATATGTTTGGGATTTGGGGTTTTTTGCAGATAAAGACAAAACATGTTCAAATGCAAAATACATTCACAGTGGCATGCTTGTAGTACTTAGAAAATTGTATAGAGGTGATACAACCTCTTATGTTTGTCATTTTTTGAACATAAAAGGTTCACTTTCACTGCCTAAACATGCCAAGTTGTTTACTATGTTGAGGAGAACATATTTGGCTAAATTGAAGCTTGATCCATCCAGATCAAAGTTGCATGGGTTGAAAAAGAATACTAAATCAGTTGCATTGCTGAAGAAAACAACCACTATATTCACGAAAACATAACCTTCAACTATTCAACAGTTTGATTAATTTTTGTTCAATGGTGAAGTATTTTCAATTGATGTTTTACAGGTGTCATATAGTAGCTCTAAAGTATCAGTATCATCCTGTAGATGATGATAATGTTGACCTTCTTATGCACTTCATGTTGATAAATGTTATTCCTACACAGAGGGACACAATTATTCTTCCCTTCTTGGAGTCTACGAATAAGGTTGTGGAGCTCCAAGATCTGAAAGACTTGGAAAGGGATGACATTAAATTTTATATACTTGATGACCAACATACAATATGTGCACAAAAAATATTTTGGGCTCAGATACTTACAAGTCTTTACATAAGAGGCTACGGTTTCGAAGGGCTCACATTATTTTTGCAAATTCAACTAACAAAGCCATTACTAATATTTGCAAACAATAGAATGAAGTGAACAGAACTTGGATAGAAATCAAGTTTATTGATTTTTTGTACAAAGCTAGATTGGTTTAGAAATCATTTGGATGTCCTCAACGTCCCAAATTGGCAAAAAAAAACAGAGGAGTGGAGGGTAATGTATTTTAATTTTATTGCATTTGTTATTAACTTTTATCTTCCTCATATAAAAAGATAAAACATATGATTGTCCTTTGAATGTAAAACTTTGAGAATCAATGCCTTTTGATTTTCAAAACAGACACAACCAACAATCTATACGACAAATGGACTTTTCTATTATTTGTGGATGATATATGGACTAAATGGACTACAAAATTTGAGTTTTTTAGATCTGGTGGCCTTACTTCTTCCCATATTAAAGATAATTAGGATAAATTTCAACCTAATTCATTAGAAAGACTCTCAACCAATTCATTCAGGGGTACTAGAGGAATGAACGACAAAGAACTATCATTACTAGCAGATAAAGTAAAATTAGGGGATGTCTAGTTAACTGGACCTATTCAGGAAGGCGTAATAGCAGAGACATTTGATTCTTACTGTTGGAGAATAAAATGAGACAAAAAATGAGAGTAAAATTTCTACAATATTTTAAAAAAATCTAGATATTGATCTATTGACATCCTGTAGTGAATCCAATGTAATTGAAAAAGTTAAATTGCATGAATCACACTACCACCAGTTGTCTATACTATTGGGTGAAGAGAGAAAAGGAAAGAGAAAATCTAATTCCCATATAGGGGGAAAAAAGGCTAAATGAAAAAAGGACCAGGTGGTAGAAGAAGTTCTTCCCATCGAGGCTCAGACAATATTAGACAACTATGTGGTGTCAATGGAAGAAAATATACCGGCAAGGATGGAGGACATAGAAGAATTTACTTGTCAATGTGCATACCCATTCCAGCTTTTGTCAACACTAGTAGCTATTCCTGTGACCAATCCTTTCAATGCAGAATGTGTTATCATTGATTTTTGTAATTTTTCTAGCAATATTTCTTTTGAAGAAATAATGGAGCTACTAATAGTTATTGGAACCAGTGAGCTCGAATGTATTATTATTGTTCTCATACCAATTGAATATTCAAAAATGTTGAGAGAAATAGTAAAAAAATACATGGAAAAGGTTAAAGACAGTGAAGAATCAATTATGGATGGATGCTACAAACTCTATGATAACAATTTAAAAGTTTGTGTCTTATGTACACAATAACTAGAGTGCAAAACTATGACGATAACAATGATGAAAGAGAAGAAGTCACTAGTGATTGGATGGAAAAATTGCCACAACAATTAATAACTGCAAGAGAAATTCACTTAAAAGGAAACAAACATCCTTTTCCTTGTGAGCGATCATATGAGTTTTGGTCTGAGATGTTCGCTCGATGTTGTTCCCAGGATTCTATAGTATTAGTCCTATACGGCGACAGTTTTGCACTATGTGCATTAGTTTAATCCAATCAATCTGTTTCTTTTATTGTTGAGACACATAGTCAGGAAATGTTTTTGAAACATTACTATTCTCATATGAAGAAAGGTTCGTACCCAAATACAACTTGAACATGTGATTATGTTAAAATTCTTTCAACTGAAAAAAAACTACCTATACATTTCTTATTTACATAGAGAACCAAAGAACAATATGAATCAATGTACAAACCTCTCAACTTGACACTACACAACCAACTCATCATGGTGATTAACCTTCAATCGATTTATAAATATGTTTAATGATATTTTTTTAATTGTCATTGTTTTCATTTTTTTGACAATACTCTATGTTCACTAGGTCTGACCACAAATGAGGATAACTCAGCCACATCATCAACAAATATGTAAGAAAATCCTGGTATGTTAGTCTTGTGCATTTATAAATAATAACCGTTACTAAGCCCCACAAATTTATAAAAAAATTAATGGTTTATGCAGACGACCAACAACTGAAGAAAGTAACAGTGGAGTGCGCGGTGGTAACCAACACGAATATGTAGATAGAACCAGGTATGTTAGCCATGCGTATTTTTAAACATAACCATTTCTAAGGCTCACAAAGTTATAGAAAATGATATCAAATAATTCTAGAAGAGGAACCATTTTCAAAGAAGGAATTACCAAATAACCTATTTCAAAAGTTCATGGTGGCATCCAACGCTACATAGTTTGTAGTTACCAGGTTGTTGGTTATCTACATAAACCATTAGTATTGACATAATGATACAAACATTAGAATATATGCTTATTCCACCCAATGATGGCATAGCCTAGCGATCACTAATCCACATCAATATCTCAAAAGTGTTTTCCACCAATGGGTGGTTCAATGGATATAAATGAACCCTAGTGGGTGCTATAATTCATTTAGAAGACATAAAACATTTTGATTTGTACTTACCATATTACCAAAAAGACTAGTGTGCTTTTCAATTGTGCTTTCATTTGCGATAGCATGAAATCGATTTTGAATTGATTATTATTGTTTGTAATACATCTTGCATAAAAAAACTAGAAACTAGTAAGGTCTATGCAAGCCAAGCCGGAATCTCAGTCAGTAAGTGGTAGTTACCTAAAGTTCTAATATTGAATTTACCATTTTACCACATATTTCACTATGTTTTTTTCACATACGCTTTCATTTGCCATTGTAATAGTTATATTAATAATGAATAGATTGATGTTTGTTTGAAACATATCTTGAATCGAAGGATCTAGCTGTGGGTAAAGAAGATGCAATATTACATGTAAGGCCCACCAGTAAGTGATAACTGCAAGAAAAAATGTTGATTTTTTTCTATTGGTTAGAGTTGATATGAGACTGATTAAAAAATATATTTACTTCCCTGTTGTTAGCAACAAGAATTACTTTCTTATTTTAGATTTGGAGGGCTTGTTGTATGAGAAAAACCAATCGCCCTCTAGGGACATGTCATTCAAGTTCCGCAAGGAGACTATCAACGTGCGAGGTGGCCTGAAAGAGTTTATAAATTCATTATCAACAAAAAATGAAATGGGATTCTGGTTAGAAAAACTCACTTTTTTTGATGTTGAAAAGATGACAAAGGCCTTCAATAAAAAATTATCGACTGACTTGAATCCAGTACTCACCTAGGGAAAAGAACATTGCAATATAGTCGATGGAATTACAATAAAAGATATAGAAAAGGTTTGGAGTAGAAATGATGTTCCCTACAATTTAGAAGACACAATGTGTATTACATTAGGTGCAAAGGGAAACCCTCCAGAAAATTTTATGGTTGGGATGACAAGTAGAGGAGAAAATTTCTCAAAAGATATGTGGTTGATGACCGATTTGTACAAAGAACTATCACTAATAGTGTCAAAGGGATTGAATGTGGTAGAGGGCATCAAATATTTGGAGTGAGTAAATGCTAAATAAAAAGTTAGCATTTCAAAATGTTATTGTGATGATACAACTTAACATTGTGAATAAAATACATTCATATGTTTTAGTGATGGTTATGTGTAACTATTTAAATTATGATTATACGATTATAAGTTGGGAGAATTTAAATTTTCCTTGATTATAAGTTCAGAGTGTGAGTGTATAAGTTGCAAATGCGAATTAACAGAAAATATTTAATGTAACAAATCTTTGAGCAATTTTTATTAATGAAATATGTATTCCTAAATTAATTTTGAGCATGCTTAAATACTAGTTTTTGCTTTGATATTAGAAAATGTATACCACTTTCCAATGCAATGAAATAACTACAATACGGTATGTAAAGACTTGTCGTGCTGAAACATTACATTATATTCAAATAAATTCTACATAAAAAAATATTCCTAGTATAACAATAAGAAATGAGGAATGCCCTTATATTTTACCTTTGTCACCACCTACAACCATTTGATTTTTGATATAACAATATCAAAAGGGAATTGTTATTTATTTTTTAATTGATTCACTTTCCTCAACCTTTTGATTTTTTTATTTTTTTTTCATTTGTAGATACGAACACATGCAACATGCAACTGATCATATTTGATATAAATAGTGTTTTGACACACACCCTCCACAAGGATGCTTAAACATTTAAATAGTTAAAAAAGTTTGGCGGCATTGAGCTAATTTTTTTTTATTCTCTTAGACCTAATGTGAAAGAGTTCTTGCAATGGTGCAAAAAACAATTAAACATAGCAATATGGACATTGGTGAAAAGTCAAATGTTGATGACATGATGCCTTCATTCCTTCAAAAAATTGGCTTGGAGGTTGCAATCTTAGAGTTAATATTTACATAGAAATATTGTGTTGAGACCAAATTATATAATTATTAAGGTTATAGGAATCCCA
Source organism: Taxus chinensis (assembly GCA_019776745.2). NCBI lineage: Eukaryota > Viridiplantae > Streptophyta > Pinopsida > Cupressales > Taxaceae > Taxus > Taxus chinensis. The sequence continues at coordinate 304,438,908 of CM034146.1, forward strand.
AATTATATCTCAAGAATATTAACTCCATTTGGTCGCGGTTTAAAAAATCATACAATTGTAAAAATACAGTGCTTGTAGATGATTCTTTAGAGAAAAACAAGCTCAATGATGTTGTAAACTACATAATTATTGAAACATTTAACATAGATTCTAATTCAGAAGACAGATACTTGTTAGATGTGTTGTGTCATTTGTAACAACCATTGAAGGATGTCGAAGATGTTCGGGATTATATTAGATCACAAAAACAATTATAGGAAGCATTTTTATTGGAGCTTTACTATGTTTTGTATTGTTTATTTGGAAGCCCAACTTCAGGAATAGTGTTACATTATAAATTCAAATTATTCTTCAAATGTTTTACTATAATTCTACCTTTAGTAAAGGAATTTCAATTTATTTCATAGCTATATTTAAATACTAAAATATATATGGGATAGTTTTACAGTTAATTTTAAATAAGTTCATATCCATATTTGAATATGAAAATTTTTATGCCATGTCTCTTACAGTTGATTTTATATCTAAATTTAAATATGAAAATATATTTGGTATGGTTTTACAATTAATTACATTCTCCTACACTAGATCATCGACCTCTGCTAATTTCTTCATAACATCTTCAGAAATTCTCTAGTTAAACTGAGGCTCAATCACACCATAATAAATGAAGTAAATTTGAGATCTAACTTTAAATATGAAAATATATCTGGAATGGTTTTATAGTTAATTACATTCTCCTAAATTGAATCGTCACCCTCTTTAAGTTTCTTCATAACATCTTTGGTAATTCTCTAGTTTCCCCAAGGTTCAATCAAACCATAGTAATTGAATCTGGAAGTGTCTCACATCTCGTGAATGTCATTAGCCTAGAGTCCACTTTCTCAATGGTGTTTAAAATATTCAAATTTGCATAGTTTAATCTTAAAAACATCTTAAAACTGATAAGAGCATTATTATAAAGCAATCATTAAGCCTAAAATCTCTAACCCTTATAAAATAGAACATGTATCTATTCTATACGGGCTAGCAGCCACCAAAAATTATTTCTCATATCAATGTTAGATTCCCTGAAATCATTAAACGTTTTTCACAGATTCATAAATTTAAATCGTGACCAAATATATTGGACTTCAGAAGGAGAATTAATGGATTCCAATATTTTGATTTTTGGATTCCAATATATGTGATTTTAGAGTACAATTAATTCCAATATATGTGATTGTGGATTCCAATATATGTGATTTTGGAATCCAATATGTGTGATTTGGGAGTGCAGATAATTCCAATATTTGACATTTTGGATTCCAAAAATAGTAATATTGGATTCCAATACTGGCTATATTTTTTAGCTTCTCGGATTGGAATAAGTCCAAATTTAGTCAAATAAGTGTCACTCATTAAAATTTCCAAAGCATTTCATCAAAATATGTTCTTCAATTCCTTTATAACAATAAATAGTGTAGTGTCATTTGTAAAATTTTGGGCACATTCACACCTTTACAATAGTGCACATGACAAAAAATATGGCACAACTTTAAATTTTCATACTCTCACATATATAGCATACAATAATTAACACATGACTCATAATTCTTATAGCATATCCATAAGAAGGAATTTTTCTTATATCTCTATATGTTATTGGAGTCATGTTACCTTTCATAATCAATTTATATTTTAATAACTTGTTTAATTTTCTATTGAAATTTAAATTTGTAAAAAGTAAAAAATTTAATACATTGAAGTATAAATATTAAGTAGATGTATTAATATACATTTACATTACTTATTATACATATACATATACATTTCCTAGAATGCACCTTTTCCTTTCAAGTTTTCTCTGTTGTTCTTGGTTTTTTCAAGATAAACATGGTTCTACCTGGGACATGTCCTTACTCCCAGATCAATGTAACTTCAATTTACAACATGAATTGACTAGAGAGATATGGAAACTGGCCCTCCCACATATTATGTGGGGTTTGTGGATTGAAATAAACAATCAAATTTTTAGGAATAAACCTTCTAGCATAAATAAGTTAATTGATAAATTTAGTCAGGCTCTCAAAGATAATGCCCAAATTTTAAAGATCAAATCATCTAAGGAATGCCCGCATATGGAGGAAAGTGTTCTTAGTAGCATGAATATCAGTCCCAACTATCCTATGAATGATAGAGACATAAAAAGATTCAAGTGGTCTAGACCTCCCGAAGGATGCTACAAACTCAATTTTGATGGGTCTCCTAAGAAGAAGGGTGGCTCTTCTAAGGGGGGGGGGGTTTCATGTGGGATCATTCTAGTAAATTTTTGGGTGCATTCGTTGGTCCTCTTAGAAATCAATCCGATAACCATGAGGAAGCCAAAGCCATACTATGGGGTATAAAGTTCTGACTCGATGTGAAAATAAAATCCCTAATCATTTACGGTGATTCTTTATGTGTTATCAATGCACTTAAGGATCAAAGCAATTGTGGATGGAGACTCATCAACTAGGGGGTTGATGGAATCATTTGACAGAGTAGACATTAAGCATATATATATGTCACATAATAAACCTGTTGATGTGCTTGCCAATCATGGTAACACCATGTCTGAATTGATGATGTGGCTAGGAACATGTATTCCTTGGCAAAACATTTTAAAATTAATTAATGATGATTTGACCTTGGAGATAGTGTGATGATGGAAACTGAGTTTCTCATGCTCAGGACTTCACAAAGATCTCTTGTTTTTTGAGTTTGGATAAGCTTTTCGTGTATTTACAATTTGTATAGAAAGACGACATTATTTTCATTATTACCAAAGAGAGACAAAGTGACTAGAGTGTGATGGGAGGTGACATGGTCAGAACTGAGTCGAAGTCTTATAAGGTATATCAGACGTTTAAAAGGTAATGATCCTATGATTTCTGTGGAAGCTGGAAATGCTTGGGTTGAGGGGACTTTTAATTTTAGGGGGGTTGAGTTAAAGGTTTTTGAGGAATCCATAGCTGAGGTTATTGGGCTTAGTATGGAAGGCCTTAAAATATTTAAGGATAAAACTAGAATAAAACATGAATTAGCTAATTTTTTCAGACCAGGGGTATGTATTGTCTCGCATGATGATGGTATAGTCCACACTTTTCTCCCCAATCATTAGGATTATATTTTCCTTGTGGTAATGAAGTATTTGAATATTGAAGGAAAATTTAGGAAGATCTTCTCATATCATCTTTCTATCTTAAATCTCCTTCGAAGGGACCAAGCTATGAGTCTTGTTTTTTTCCTCTATAGGTCCCTGATTTTATCCATAGCTAATTTCAAGAACAAGAAAATTGATGTTCCTTTACATCAGGGTTTGATGATTCTTCTAGTTTAAAATGGTATACCCCTTATCCCTCCTCAGTTGGTGATTGCCAGTGACACTAATTCTGACCATGAAACCCTTGCATCTGCCATGAAACAGATGAAGAAAAAGAAAGGGTTAGACACCTTGGAAGGCATTACTAATGTCCTCAGTAACTTAAAAAAGGAATCCATGAAAAGGGTGAGGGTTATAGTAGTAGAGAAAAGGATTTTGTGGATTGGGAAGCAAATTTAATGAGAGTTGAGTCAACAACTGATACCATTCTCATTATCAATAAGAATTTGGTACATGAGGTTAGAGATTTCCATCAAAAAATTGAAGTAAAGAAGAAGAGAATTGGGGGTCTGTAGGCTGATTTTTTTATGCAAGAGCAGAGGATATCCATCCTCCAAGATTAAGTGGCCAAAGTTGGAAGTAACAAGTAGCATATGAGGCTCATCCTTAGCAACTCTGATAGTGAAGATGCCATGGATTTTGAGACTATGGGAAAATCTGACACAAAGATTGAGGATACCAAGAACGAGGATAAGGTTGAAAAAATGTCAAAGGGGGTGATCATCAAGGTTGCTAGTATGAAGGATAGTGGGATGAGTACCAGAACATACAACAATGATCTTAGCAGTAAGCAGAAATAATGGTGAGCCTTTTGTTGTTTTTTGTCCTTCTAGTTTCCTGTTACTATTTGGTTAGTTCCTAGGTTTTTTATACAAAAAATGTAATGTTTAAATCTTTGAACTATGTAGAGTCTAGATTCACTTTCGTGGTGGCCCTCCTGTCAAGATTTTTTTGAATTTGCCACTTTGGACTTTTGGTGGTTTGTTTGTATAACCTCACTACTTTTTATGTAAAGAGTTTTTTGGTCCCTTCAAAACTAAACTTATTTACCTTATCCAAAACCAAAATTACTTATTATAATAACTAAAATATTAATTATTTTTGTTAATTGTACCTCAACAGTATAGCAAAATTTGTCATAGTCTAACCATATAAACTAAAGCTGATAAATTAATCTATAATTGCATAGCTTATTATAATTGTAATTTTTTTTTATAAATTGATGTAGTTTTACCTCAACAATGTGATAAAACTTGTCTTAGTACATCCACAATTTTCTTTCAAGTCTGTCAATATTAAATTATAATGTAATCAATATGACATATAGACTTCTTGTTAAAGTAATGGATTTATAGAATTTATTTTTAGGGCATCGTATGTCCTGTAAGTAAACTCATGTGTATCCACCATAATTCCCTTTTCTTCAAAATGAATTTACCTATAACCCATTCCCATATTAAAATAAGTGTTACTAATTTTTGAATTTATCATGTCATCACATTGAGTTAACTTTTATCAACATATCCTTTATGCAACCTTGTGCATTTTTGTCTAAATCGGCCTAGATTAAAAGAGGATGGAAATAAGTAGGACCACTCTTCTTAATTTCCTTATATCTATTCCTCCAATTATAACTATAAGGTTTAATTTAATTTTTTATTAACTTATTTTCATATTATTATGGGGAAAATGGGTCAAAAGGGTGAACCCAACTCATCCCATTTGAATTAGTTACAATATTTTAGAAAAATTAAATAAATGAGATACACACACATAAAATTATCTCATTTTCACATATATTTATCCAAAGGACCCCATTATGTCATATGGGACATGCAATCAAGTTGAAAATTCCTAAAAAAATAAGATCTCAGTGAGATCTTTCCATTGCACTTTGAATGGGGTCAAACAAACTTTTTATGCGAAAGTTATGGCTCATTGGAGTTTTTCATAAAATTAGAAAAATGAAGTAGGTTACAAAATGATGATTTCATCATGTTTATTAGGCTTACCAAGTGGAGAAATTGGATGTTGACAAGTGGAAAATATCATTTTGGTGAAAAAGGGTTTTTTGTTTTTCACCTCTGGTCTTTGATGTTTGAATGTGGGACCCACACTATTTTTCAACTAGGGGGCCCATCCATTGGTGGGGTCCTATTTTTTTAGGAGGTGGAGATTGCCTCCTTTACTTCACATTACACTAGTGGTGATTTTCCATATAAATCCTATTTAAGGCCTCAACATGAGCAATGTGGAATAAAATTCCATGGAGATCGAATCTCCTAATTCTAACCATCTCTACATGCCAAGTCATCACAACTAACACTGAGCTCAACGGTTGATCCCAAGGACCAAGTATTAAGTAATTCCAAATAATCACGCAAGCACATTGTGCCCAACTACCATGCATTTTCCAACCAACAATGTTAAACATGTATTATGCTATGAATTACCAAATCTAATTCAAAGTGCTAGGTGGTCCTTTGACCACATTCTATAGTGGGGAGAGATGTTATTAAACCCACTTTATTCTCCTAATCACATGCATATGGGATAAAAAAATATGTATTGTGCTTAAGTTTAACACTTGGAAATGGTCAGAGCCTTTTTAAAAAGGCTAAGATGTCATGCCCATATATTTAATGGCCTAAAATTCATCCAAATAACCAGTAAAATTTGGGACATTTTTAAATTAAATATTATATTATTAAACCTCTATTATTACAAACCAATCATATTTCTGAGGATATATTAAACCAACTAAAGTAGTGCTTTCACTTCAATACCATTGTTCACATGATTAAGGCTAGTTAAGTTTTTTTACGATCTACCCCACCACGAGGGTATACAAAACACCATCATAATATTGAAAAATTAATGTTCATCTAATTAGGGATGACTAGAGTTATTGTAAGATTCACAATGCTAATTAAGGTTGATTAAGGATACCTAATTTAACAAACCTAGTCCTTAGTTAAATAAAATCCTAACTTGGATGGACTAATGTCATGGTGGGAAAAATGGGATTAAATACAATAACAACATGATTTGGCATAAATGATAATCAAAATAAAATTACCCATAATATGGGCTATGAATAACAATGCCAAGGGCTTGGGTGGGGGAGGGGGGAAGTAGCGGCCCATACTAGAGACAATTTGTACATAATCATGCATCCTTAAAACCATCAGTTAACCATCTTACAAAACTCGTACACTAATACATACATTAGTATGTGTGTATGTGTATGCAAATACACACACATATACACAGCCTATGGCTATCTTTCAATAGGTTTAAAAAAATAAAATAAATGTGTGTGGAAAAATATACATATGAAAATATGTTTGCAAACCCTAATTAGAGTAGAAAAAATGAATAGAAGGAAGAAAATAAGAATAGTAGTCTTGTACCTCCATTTGAGCTTGATGAAAACCCACTAATGATGGGGGGTGAATCAATATAATACAATCCTTTTTACTTATTTAAAAAAATATGTTAGGATAATTAATTATGAATTCTATAATTAATTATAATTTTTTATTATTATAACATTATTATATTAATTAGTTGTATAATGTTGTATGGTTTTATTAACCATATTTGGATTATTATATTCACAAGTATAATTGTTATTTTGTTATAACAATTATGTCATTATTCATTTGTGGTTCCCGGATGTATTTTGGAAGCTACTGTATTTTAGTTTGTTGTTGCATAGTTGTAACTCCATATTTGTTTGTATCCAGGCTATCCAATATGTATAAATATTGTATCATGTAATATTTTATTAGATTGATTTCACATTAATAAAATATACATGCTTCTATCCCTGTTTTTTAAACTACATTTGGTACCAGAGTGAGAATCTAGACCTGTGAAGAAGATAAGGGTTGAAGAGAGGTTGTAGTAGGGAGAGAAGAGTATTGGAGAAGAATTTTCTTTCTAGGAGAGCTTGTTTTGCCTCCAGCAACTTCCTAGACATCCCTGCATCTCCACAACCCCCTCTTCTGTTCCAAGTGTTTAAAACACAATTTTTTTTGCACTGGTGCACCTTGCACCAAGAAAATTTTTCTGCAGGTATAGAAAATTAAAAAAAATTATTATTAGTTTTTTCTCCATTAGGGGTTTTGTCTCTAATTTAGAGAAGCACTGTAGTTTCTGATATTATTAGCAGACCTCTGCATGTGGAGGAAACATTGTAGGTCGAGCTCCCCTGACCAAGCTATTGAGTTATTTGTAGAGTTACAACCGAGCCCCTTCATACATCTATAATTTCGTGTAGCATTTGACAGGTTTCTACAACTTTAAAGGACTATGTCTAAGTTTAGAGCATTGAACTCCCTCATCGAGTTATCTACTGAGTTGTGAAAATTGAGATATCCATTCGGGTTGCTTTTCATGTGTCAAGGCTGTGGTATATCCATCAGGACACCCCCATCGAGAGTGTGATCACCATGTTCGAATGAGCCTTGCATTAATATTGCTTTGTATTCATGAGTTGATCCTCTGTCAAAGTACCGAGCTGGGTATATTATGGGTGAGTCATGAGCCCTTTTCTGTATTGTCACATTTCATTGAATGGGCCGAGCTCTCCACAAAAGTAGTAGTCATGTTCCATCCTCTCATCCACAAATCGAGCTCCCATCAAGTAATATCCATACCAACAATCAAATGGGCTGAGTCCTTGCCTCCTTGCCTCTGTATAAAAAATGGTGAGATTGAAGTGGCCAAGCCAAGCCAAATGGTGATCAAGATCCTCCCAGCTGTGCACGTACCTACAAAAGCAAATCAAGTCAGAGGCAATAACAAATCACGATGGATCAAACAAAATCAAGGCAACCATTATCAATCAATTTCAATAAAAAAGCGGCGTAGAATAATAAGGAAGAGGCGGTTTTTTCAATAAAAAGGAGTTACAGATCCTCTTTCTAAGGAGAAAACCCTAAATCAACATCCTCCAAAGATCACTCCACGTGGATACTCCAAAGTGCTCACATCATTTTTCGTAGGTTAGCATTTGAGTTTCTCATTTTAATAAATTGTCTTACATTTCCATTCACATGCACATCTAGTGTTGCATTGGTTAAAATGAAGGAACTTAGGACCAATTGAGCACTGGTTCAAGCCCCCATAAAGCCATTTTGTATTGTTCAAAACTTTTGGGGAGTTTAATAGCGTCCATCACTAAATTTAGAGGCATAAATAGCCAAAAAACCATCGCTAAAGGCTTAGTTATGACTAAATAGGCCTCTAAAATTTTAGCAAGAAAATCCCTAAGATAAGGCAATTTTTTCTCCTAATAGGCCTATTTTTTGATTCCAGACAACATTCAAAAAGGAGGGGTACCAGAAAATTCCATTTTAAGAAATTTTTATGGTTTTTTTCTCACAAAGCCGTTTTATGCTCTAAAGGTCACTGGGGCCCGCAAAACAATTTTTTTCTTGTCATTCAATTTTTTCCAAATTTTTTGAATGTAATTACATGCTTTAATATCTTGTACTAATTTGTAGGTTTCCATAGTCAACTGCAAAATTTGTAATTGCTCAGAAAATGGCTTAATATTGTACTAAAAAACAATAAAATATGGTTCTAAAACACTCACGAGATCCTAGATATCATTCAAAGCGTTCAGTATATACAGTGCCTCTACGAAGTGCTTATGAGTAAATCCATCATAACTACTTCTGTACTTAACACCTAATATAGCTGCAAAAACACCATCTAGGCATCGACCCTTTAAATCAATGGGGAGTAATAAGGTCACAGTGCACACATTATGAGCCATCCTAACCATCTGTGAATGATTGCACGACATAAATCTATATTGAGAAATTATCCGAGCATATAGTGAAGTTACGCACACGTATGAGGATATTTCTTTAAGCCAATGTAAATAATCACACAGACCCCTTTCAATACTGTCTTGGTACCACGTATTGAATTCTTTCACATACGTTAACACCTCTTTCACGTATCACTGGATATATAGAAAAGGAAAGCTTCTTCCACATATCACCAGGTATATCAGAAGGTCATGTATATAGAAAGGTTTGGTATGGACTGGAGGTATATAGATTGGGAGACCTTATACCTGGAGTGATAAGAGCCTAACCCTGTCAATGATTTTTGAAAAATAGGAACCAATGCCCCCAAATGTTTTCTTCCAAATTCACAACTACTCAAAAGAAACAACTATGCTACTTGGAAGACAAAAATCAAGACACAGCTTGAGTTTGAAGAGATCTGGCCTATTGTGACTGGTACTTTGACCATATCAACAACTAATACAACACAAAAATGACAGTTTGATAAAGCAGATCAGAAATCCAAATTCATCATCTTATTTGGAGTGTCCCATGTTGTGCAACCTCACATTCGAGATACCAAAAAAACTAAAGAAGCATGGTATAAGTTGAGCACAGTATATGAGACCAAAAATAAGAATGTCATACTAAATTTTCAGAGTCAGTTACATACACTGAAGTTCAAGTAGAATGAGAAAATTGAAGCTTTCTTAAGAAGAGTTGTAGAGTTGAGGGATTCACTTCTAGCCGTGGAAGAAGCGGTCATAGATGAAGATCTCATTCTCATTATTATGAGAGCACTCCCCTCTTCTTACCGCATTTTTGTAATAACACTAAACTTGTCAAATATGACAGTTAGTTTTGAAAATTTGGTGAACCCACTGCAAAAATAGGAAGCCATACATAACAAGAATGATGAAGAGGAGTAGACACTTTCTTCTCATAAAAAATGGAAAGGAAAAGGAAAATCTAATTCCTATCAAAAGTCTCAACATCAGAATCAATATCAACATCAAGGGGACAAACAACATAAGAAGCAATGTCCAATCTTCAAAAGGTTCATCAAGTAATTATGGACCCCAAAACCAACAATCTCACAAGGGACATACAAACTACAGTCAAGGGTAGAAAAAGGGGAGCCGCAAAATAAGACCCCATCAACAAGGAAATATTGTTGAATAAGAAGAACATTAAGATAATGAAGACTTCTTGTACACTACTAAATCAAGTGAACCCTCCATGTCATCTAGTGATTCCTGGTATGTTGATTCAGGAGCCACTCGACACATGACCGGCCACAAAGACTGGTTCACCTCAATGAGGGACATGCCTTCAAAAAACCATGTTTTGTTAGGTGATGATTCTTATATATAGTTAAGGGGATTGGAAACATTTCTCTACCCCTTGGTTCACACAACTGTAGACTATCAGATGTCTTATATGTCCCTAGGTTGAAAAAGAATCTATTTTCATTCAATCAACTCCTAGATCACAACTTAAAAATTTACTTTGATAGTCATTCTGACAAGAAAACGTGTTTAATTCGAGATAAATCATGAGACTCAATAATAGTTGCAAAAGCCTCCAATGTGGGACACATGTTCCAGCTTGATTTTTTCCACAAAGATGATCAAACACTTGTGGCTAAGAACTCTACCTTAGCACAGTTGTGGCATCGGAGACTTGGTCATGTTAGTTTCAAGTATCTTGAGACACTTCACTGATGTAATATGGTACATGGGTTACCATTTCTTTAGAAGCATACAGAAAAGTGTCCTCACTGCCTAGAAGGAAAACAACATAGAGCTGCATTCCAGAAGAGTACATATCGAGCTCATGGTAAGCTTGATCTGGTTTATACTGATCTTTGTGTTTCGATGCAACCAAGTCATGGATTTCAGTACTTAGTCAAGAAGTAAAGGTATGCAGACTCAGGAAATCTTTGTATGGCCTCAAACAGGCACCCCATGCATGGTACATCAAAATTGATGAGCATCTCGTATAACATGGATTTGTTAGAAATCCATACGATCCCAATATTTACCTCCAAAAGTAAGGGGAGAGATTGTGATTTTCGTTGTTTATGTCAAAAATCTAGTCATCACTGGCAGTTTAGTGAAGATGATTGATGCAATGAAGAAATATCTTAATCAATCATTCAACATGATAGATCTTGGGCTAGTGCACTATTGTCTTGGATTGGAAGTATGACAGAAATAGAATCGCATATTTGTTTCTCAGATGAAATATACCAAGACAAATCTCAAGAAATTTAGGATGATGGATTGCACACTGATTGCTGCACCTATGGAGAACAAATTATAGTTATATCGTTCAAATCCATCTCCTGAGGTAAATGCCACTCTCTACTGGCGGTTGATTGGGAGTCTCATTTACCTAACTTACACTAGATGAGATATCAAATTTGCAGTAAGCTATCTATTTAGGTTCATATAGGAACCCAAAGTTTTTCAATGGAAAGCAACAAGGCACATATTGAGATATTTCAAAGGATCAGTGGATATAGGTCTAGAATATAAGAAGAACGACAACTTCTTCTTGTTAGGATATTCGGATTTAGATCATGCAGGTAATATTGATGACAAAAAATCCACTTCAAAATTTGTATTCTTTATGGGATCTGGACCAATATCACGGGGAAGTAAGAAACAACACTTTGTTTCTTGTTCTTCCATAGAACCTGAGTATCGTTTTGTAGGAGAAGATTTCTATGAAGTGATTTGGTTACGTTGCATACTCGAAGGACTTAGATTACCACAGGACAAACTGAACACCATGTATGTGTTAGGAAATAAGAGATAAAATATGTGGAATAATCCCTTACAGAATCGCAACAGTAGAAACTAATATGCAGAAAATATTACAGATCTCAAATAAAAGTGCAAAATAAATAACACAACACAAAGAGACAAGATTTAATGTGGTTCACCCAATTTGGGCTACGTCCACCAAGAATCACTTGCTCAAATTTTATTACAAGCCTCCACTCTCTCAATACAATACCCAGATCCATTTGGAGCTATGCTCAACAAACTCTAAAGAATTCACACCCGAATTCAAAACACATCTCCAATACATTTGCTTGTTTTTCTATCATATGCATAAGACCATATAAATAGACAACTACTTAAGAAGTTTTACAAAACCATGGGTATCAAACAATGGGGAAAAAAAAACCGTCCCATAAACCTATGGGTAGCCGAAGAGGCGGTTTTACAAAACAATGGGTACTGAAAAAACCATGGGCCCAAAAACAGCCCATAATGGTTACCCATTACCCATGGGTTAATAAACCACCCATGAAAATTTGCTTTGGGGGCTTCGCCCCCAAACCCCCCTGACCCACTCACCGGTGAACGGGACCACCGTAAAAATACCCGAGTGCAACACATAGAAGGTGTACCACACTCTAACATGAAAATAGGCTCCACAAACATAACAATCTCCCTCTTGGAGACTGATTTCCATTAAGCAAGCTTCTCAACCCTTCACTGTCATCCGCGAAGGCCAACCAAAGCTAAACATAGCTTTAGTTTATCCCTTGTGACCACCTTGGTCATCATGTCTGCAGGATTCTGACTAGTATGAATCTTCTCCAACTTCAACTTATCTTCCTCCAAAGCTGTCCTGATAAAGTGATATCTCAACTGTATATGCTTCATCCTAGAGTGAAAAGTAGAGTTCTTAGCTAGGTGTATAGCACTCTGACTATCACTATGTAGCTTACATTCCTCTTGCTTATGCCCCAACTCCTCAAGTAATTGTTGTAACCAAATCATCTCTTTGCTTGCCTCTGTGGCAGCAACATACTCAGCCTCCGTGGTTGACAAAGCCACCAGATTTTGTAGTCGTGAAATCCAGCTCACTGTTGTCCCACCTATAGTATAAATATAACCTTTCGTGCTCCTCCTGCTGTCTACATCTCCAGCCATATCCAAATCTACATAACCACATAAAGTGGTGTTTGATCCACTGTAGCACAAAACTGTCCCCACAGTCCCTCTCAAATACCAAAGGATCCACTTTACTACTTGCCAATGCTCTTTACCTAGATCACCCATAAATCTACTCATAGATTCCACTGCATGGGCAATATCAGGCCTAGTGCACACCATAGCATACATCAAACTGCCAACTGCTGATGAGTAAGGTACCTTAGACATCTTGTTTCTTTCTTGCTCTGTCATGGGACACTACTCCTTTGATAACTTGAAGTGGCCTACCAAAGGAGTCCCAACCGGTTTAGCATCCTACATGTTAAACCTATCCAATACCGTCTTAATGTACTCTTCCTGAGATAAAGTCAACTTCCGTTCCTTCCTATCCCGAGTTATCCTCATACCAAGGATTTGTCTGGCTACCCCCAAATCCTTCATATCAAAGGATTCACTTAGTTGTTTCTTAAGTACTTTTATTTCCTACATGTTTTTACCTGCAACCAACATGTCATCAACATACAAACATAGGATAATATAACTTCCATCATCAAATTTCTTTTTATACACGCAATGGTCAGAATGACATCTAATATAACCTTGCTCCATGATGAAGCTATCAAACTTCTTATACCATTGACATGGATCTTGTTTCAAGCCATACAAGCTCTTCTTCAGTTTACACAACATCTCCTCTTTACCTTTGACCTCATAGCCCTCTAGTTACTGCATATATAGTTCCTCCTCCAAATCACCATGGAGAAATGCAGTCTTTACATCTAACTGTTCTAAGTGCAAGTATTCTACTGCCACTATTCCAAGAACAGTTCTAATAGAAGTCATTTTTACTACAGGAGAAAATATCTCATCAAAATGTATACCTTGTTTATGTGCAAACCCCTTGACCACCAACCGGGCCTTATATCTTTTCTTTCCTCCTTCTTCATCTTTAAATTTGTACACCCACTTGTTCTGCAATGCTCTTTTGCCTTTCGGTAGCTTCACCAAATCCCAAGTCTGGTTCTCCATGAAAGACTTATGCTCCTCATCCATGGCTTGCTCCCAATTCTTACTGGCATCTACCTGCATTACTTCATCAAAATTCTCTGGCTCTCCACTATCAGTGAGTAATAAATAATAAAGAGAAGGAGAAAAACATTCAGGTTCTTTTCTTACCCTAGAAGACCTCATCACTGTAGGAGTTTGGGGTTCCTGTTGAGTAGGTTCCTGAACTAATTCATGGGTCACTTTCCCATCTGGAAGATCCTCTACCACTGCATATTCTTTCTTGGATTCTTCCCTTTTTTCCTGCAACTGTTGCTTATACATGACTTTCTCATTAAAGACCACATCCCTATACTGAATGATTTTCTTGTCCTTAATACTCCTACATTTAAATCCAAAGTCATCACCACCATAACCAATGAAAGTACATATTTTTGATTTAGCCTCTAGCTTGGTCCTATCATCATTGTCTATATGAAAAAACACCTCACATCTAAAGACTATAAGAAATGAATAATCAACTTTCTTACCATACCATGCCTCCTCAGGTATGCCTCCATCCAAGGCACTTGAGGTTCCTCTGTTTATCAAGTACACAGCTGTGCTCACCGCTTCTGCCCAAAAAGAAAGAGGCAGTCCTACATGGATGCTCCTTGCACGTTCCATTATTGTTTTGTTCATCCTTTCTGATACTACATTCTGCTGTGGAGTTCCTGGAACTGTCTTTTGCCTACGGATTCCATTCTTAGAATAGTAATCATTAAATTCATTGCTGCAATACTCCCCTCCATTATCTGACCTGAGACATTTTAGCTTAAGACCTATTTCATTCTCTACCAAGGCTTTCCATTTAACAAAAGTGTCAAATACATTAGATTTGTTTCTAATACAATAAACCCAAACTTTCCTGGTTGCATCATCAATAAAATTTACATAATAACTTGAACCCCCAAGAGATGATACCTGATCCGGCCCCCACACATCAGAATGTACCATCTCTAACTTACTCTCTTTCTTCATAGGTCCAACCTTGAGAAACCTTACTCACTTCTATTTCCCATATATGCAGTTCTCACAGAAATCCAAACTTGTTTCTGTATATCCAGGAAAATTCTTCTTTATGATGTTCATGCCCTTATGACTCATATGACCAAGCCTATAGTGCCACAATGTTGTATCTACATCTGAAGCCACAAGATTACAATCATTAGTACTATCAGTGGTTAAATACAAGGTTCCAACCTTCTTACCTCTTGCCACCACAAGAGCACCCTTGGTAACCTTCAAAGAGTCAGCTGTAAATATAATAGTACAACCATCACTTCCCAATTGCCCCACCGATATCAAATTTCTCCTTAATGTAGGCACATGTCTGACATCCTTCAATAGCCATGTATTCCCATTCTGCATCTTAACCTGAATAGAACCTTTTCCAAATATACTGCAAGGCTCATCATCACCAAGAAAAACATGCCCAAAATCCCCTTGAACATAATCAACAAAATAATGCCTATGTGGAGTAGCATGAAAAGAAGCCCCTGAATCTAAAACCCAAGATTCAGTAATATTATGCATAAAGAAAGAATCAAAGCATCCTGACATACATTACCCGATGCCACATTTTCCTCCTTGTTTTCTTCCTGTTGTTTCTTCTTGTCTCGAAGCTCCCAACAATCCTTCTTTGCATGCCTAGACTTTCCACAATTCCAACATACAATCTTGCTCTTGAATTTTGACCTTCCCGATCTTTCAATTTTCCATGATTTCCTCTATTCTTCTGTCTCCCTCTAGTTTCCACTGTCAAAGCATTCCCTGAAGTAGAAGATTCCCCAGAGCTTTTTCTTCGCATTTCCTCGCTTAGAATCACCCCTACAACATCCTCAAACTTTAACTTTGAGTTAGCTAGAACCAAGTTGCTTACCACCATTACTAGGCTATTCTAAATTTCAGGTAAAGAGCACAGAATTCATAAAGCCCTAACTTCTTCATCAAATTCTATTGTAACTAAAGCTAGCATATTCACAACCATATTGAAATCATTTAAATGATCTGCTACTGAACTATTCTCAGACATCTTCATATTAAACAACTTTTTCATTAAAAATATCTTGTTAGATGTGGAGGGTTTTTCATACAACTTCCCTAATGCATCCATTAGATCTTTTGTAGTCTTTTCCTTTGAAACATTAAATAATACCGAAGATGCAAGACACAGCCAAATCATTCCAAGTGCCTTTTGATCCAACAAATTCCATTCCGCATCTGTCATACTCGAAGGTTTGTTCACCTTCTCAGAAAACGGAGTATAAAGATCCTTCTGATAAAGGTAATCTTCCATTTGCATCTTCCAAAGAATAAAATTCTTCCTGTTGAATTTATCAACCCTAGATCTTCCATCATCTGCCATAGCTCCCACTCAAGATAAAACTTTCCCTGCAATTCAACACTTCAGCAAACTAAACCAGGCACTGATACCAATTATTAGGAAATAAGAGATAAAATATGTGGAATAATCCCTTACATAATCGCAACAGTAGAAACTAATATGCAGAAAATATTACAGATCTCAAATAAAAGTGTAGAATAAATAACACAACACAAAGAGACAAGATTTAACATGGTTCACTCAATTTGGGCTACGTCCACCAAGAATCACTTGCTCAAATTTTATTACAAGCCTCCACTCTCTCAATACAATACCCAGATCCGTTTGGAGCTATGCTCAACAAACTCTACAGAATTCACACCCGAATTCAAAATACATCTGCAATACATTTACTTGTCTGTCTATCATATGCATAAGACCATATAAATAGACAACTACTTAAGCAGTTTTACAAAACCATGGGTATCAAACAATGGGCAAAAACAAAACCGTCCCATAAACCTATGGGTAGCCGAAGAGGCGGTTTTACAAAACAATGGGTACCGAAAAAACCATGGGCCCAAAAATAGCCCATAACAGTTACCCATTACCCATGGGTTAATAAACCACCCATGAAAATTTGCTTCGGGGACTTCGCCCCCGAACCCCCCTAACCCCCTCACCGACGAGCGGGACCGCCGTAAAAATACCTGAGTATAACACATAGAAGGTGTACCACACTAACATGAAAATAGGCTCCATAAACATAACAGTATGTTGAAAATGAAGGTGTTCTCAAACTTGTTCGCAATCCTTTTTTTCATGAAAGAAAAAAACACATTGAGGTACAGGTTCATTTCATACGTGAGCATGTGTTGAAGCACAATATAGAGCTTCAATTCTTTCCTACAGTTGAACAAAGAACATATATCTTCACAAAGTCACTTGCACATGACAAGTTTGAGTTGTTCAGAGAGTTCCTCTCCTCATCCCTTAAGAGAATGTAAAATTAAGGGGGGGAATGTAAGGATATTTAATTATGCATTGTATAATTAATTATAATTATTTATTATTATAACATTATTACATTAGTTAGTTGTATAATATTATATGGTTTTATTAACCATATTTGGCTTATTATATTCATGGGTATAATTGTTATGTTGTGATAAAGATTATGTCATTATTCATTTGTACTTCCCGGATGTATTTTGGAAGCTACTGTATTTTAGTTTGTTGTTTCATAGTTGCAACTCCATATTTGTTTGTATCCAGGTTATCCAATATGTATAAATATTGTATCTTGCACTATTATATTATATTGATTTCACATTAATAAAATATATAGGCTTCTGTCCCTGTTTTTGAAGCTACAAATTAGTACCACAATCACACAAGATCCAAATATTATGAGCACAAGATTTATGTGGAAATCCTTTCGGGAGAAAAACCACAAAGAAAATATTGCTTGGATCTACTATCCAAATTCAGTCACAAATAGATTTCTTGCAAAAATTTATAGGAACCAACCTACTAGAGACACCAATTCCCACAGTTCACAAGCACCAGTCTACTAGATAGATCAATCCCCATGATTCACAGGCACTAGCCTACTGGACATACCAATCTACACAATTTTTAGACACCAACCTACTAGAGATGCCAATCCCCACAATTCACAAGCACTAACCTACTGAAGACACCAATCCCCAAAATTTGTAGGAACCAACCTTGTGGAGACAGAAATCCCCACAACTAAGCATCAACTTAGCAATAGAAACCAATCTATTCTCTTAGTAAGCACCAACCTCTAAATAATCTTCTTCAATGAATGACAGTAACTTAAACTTCTTCACAGCAATCTACTCTATATTACACCTTCATAATTCGTCCTTCTAAATGATATTCAATCTCAAAGATATTCTTTTTAATTCATTCCACACGTCACTCATAAATTTGATTTGACAATGATCAACACTTCATTACATACTAAAGAAATCTGCATGAATGATTCTTAGTTCATTCTGTACTCTCACAGCTCTTTAATTCTTTTTATTTTATTCCACTCAGGGTTAGAAATATGCTTTTAATGATCTCTCATTCATTTACTTGAAGAAATATTCCTTTATCTCTTTGTTTCACACTCCCTTATTCTTCAACAATTCATCATTTCTCCACACTTTCACACATTAAATATTCCCAGCTATATGTCCTTTTATATAATTTTCCTTCCCAAAGGTCAACCCAATAACATTATTTTTGAATGGAAAACATGATTCATCTTTTCCAGAATGATATTTGGATTTTTGAGTTTTTCCTGGACTTCTGCAGAATTTATTTATTTTCACCTTGTTCCTCATCTTTCCATGACCTCCGTAGACTTTCTTTATCCTTCTCCTTATTCCACAGCTTTCCTAGACCTCCGCATCCCTTCTTTGACCTCCACAGATTTCCTTGAACTTGGTGGCCACTTTTTGTCTTCCACCTTATTTGTTGGCTTTGATAGACCTCAGTGGATTTCCTTGAGTTTTGTGGATTTCCATGACCAAATCCTTTATTATGTGGATATTTAGACTTGTTACCACCTACAAAATGCTATGAATCACTTGGTTCCACGGTATACATCCTTTGTTCTTTAGCATTTTCACCTCTAAATACTTGTGAGACACTACAAAATGACTTCCTTTGTTGCGTGGCATCCAAAATTCAAATTGTATTAACTTTTTCTTGATTGACTCATTTCGTAGACATCAATGACAATATTTACAATAATCTCCCCCTTTGCACCTTGCATAGAGGTTACCTAGGAATATAGAAATAACATAATTCTCCCTCCTATTGTAAGACATCAATGGAAAATGGACAATCAATAATATCACAAATAATATTTAATAACTGATCTTTCTCTAATTTTTCTTCTCTATCGAGCTAAAAGGATAGTGTAGTGATTCTCTCACTGAATTGATGGTTCTCCTTTAGTGATAAAAGGAGAGAGATATCACCCCAAATTTTTGTCTTAGAAATTCAAAAGTTTCTTTTAAAAGGAGCTTTGTGAAAATATCTAAAATTTCTTCTTATTTGGAAATGTGTTCCAAATTAACATGTTGTTATTCCATTTGTTCTATTATGAAAAGATACTTGATGGGAATATGCTTTTTTCTAGCGTGCATGACAAGATTATTTGAAATATTTATTGTACTAGTGTTATCACGAAATATGGAAATTGGAAGATCAAATTATACCTTGATGTCTTCCAATGTCCACTTCATCCAAATAACTCGTGTGTAACATGACATTGCTACAATATATTCTACCTATGTTTTAGATAAAGAAACAAAAGTATGCTTCTTACTTAACCAAGATACTAACCTGTTTCCAAGAAAAAAATTCTCCTCCACTTATGATTTTTATATCATCAACACTTCATGCCCATTTTGCATCTGTATATGCTTTTAGACTGAAGTATTCATCTCTCGAATACCAAAAACCATAGTCCAAAGTTCCCTTTAGATATCTAAATATTTTATTGACCGCTTACACATGAGTTTCTTTTGGTGTTGCTTGGAAACATTCTACCATTCCTACTATTTACATAACATATGGCCTTGATGTTGTCACATATAGTAGGATACCAATCATTGACTTATAAATTGTCTGATTTTCTTCAAGAGATTCATCATCCTTTCTTAACTTACAACATGTGACCATGGGTGTGCTTATTGGTTTGTAATCTTCCATCCTAAATTTTTTCAACGTCTCCTTGATATACTTGGTTTTTAAGATAAATATGCCTTTTTCATATTGATAAAATTGCAAACCAAGAAAGAATGATATTTCACCAAGCATGGACATTTCAAATTCCTTTTGCATTTCCATAGTGAACTCATGGCACACTTTAACACTACTACATCCAAAAATGATATCATCTACATAAATCACAACAATCAATTGATTCTTATCTTCATTCTTGACATGGATGTTTTTGTCACAAACTTTTCTTTTAAAACTTTACTATTGTGGATATTTGTCAAGTCTTGAGTATTAGGCTTTGGGGGCTTGTTTCATCCCATAAAATGATTTCTTTAGTTTGCACACATAATCCTTGTCTTTTGATAATAGAAAAAATTCTAGGTGTTCAATGTATACTTCTTATTCTAAATTTCCATTGAGAAAGGAAGACTTGACATCCATTTTATAGATTTTAAATTTTTTGAAGTAAGCATATGCCAAAAACATTATAGCAGCTTCTAGTCTTGCAACATGATAAATTTTTTTTCAAAATCAATACCTTAAACTTGAGCATACCCCTTACAAACTAATCTTGTTTTATTTCTTACCACTTGGCCATCTTTATTCAGCTTATTCCTAAAAAATCACTTGGTACCAATCAATTTTTTCTTTTTGGTCTTTGGACAAGTTCCCAAGTCTCATTATTTTCAATTTGGTTTAGCTTTTCTTCCATAGCCCCAATATAATGTTTATCTTCATATGCTTCTACAAATCTCTTAGGTTTTATTTTCGATACTAGGTACACGTTTGTGTGTTCTGATGCATTTTCTAATCTTCTTCTAGTTTGTACTCCAACATTTTTATCACCAAGAATTTTTCTTTCTGTATGGTTATTCTAGATAGATATTGATGGTACCTTTTCATTTTTACAATCAATTACTTCTTCATCATCGTCTTCTTTTTTTCCTTCTTTGCAACTTGATTCCTTTAGGTAATTAGCTTTTTTTCTCTTTCCTTTTGAAATATTATTTTATACACTTTTACATTTTAAATCTCAACAATTTTGTGAAATATTTTTGTTGTAACATCTATAGGATTTACTTCTTGAGGATTATACAAGGAATATTCTTTCATCAACTATGGAGTCAAACTTGTCAAAGTCTTCATCACCTTTCACTTTCAGACTCTCGAATTGAATTCTACGAGTTTGAAGTTTATCTTTCTTCACTTTTTCATATCCTTCATATATGTTCTTGAGTTTGTCCCATATTTATTTTTCTAATTTACAATGCATCACTTTGACAAAATCTCATTCTAACAAATGACACAATATTGCATTCATAGATTTTGCATTATTTTCATTTTTTTTCTTTCCAACCCATTATATTAGTGGAGATGATGGAGTTGCATAACTGGTCTCAACTGATTTTTAGATATAAAATCCAAGAGTCATTAGATAAGTATTCATCCTTATACTCCAAAAATAATAGTCAGTTCCATCAAACAAAGGAGCTTTATTTGAGTAGAAACCTTTTTCACATGTCATGCATGCTTATGATATCTACCTTCTACCTTCTATCTATTATACTATTCTTGAAGGAACTCGATCTGATACCAATTCATAAACACACACTTATACTGAGAGGGGATGAATCAGTATAATACGACCATTTTTACTTATTTAAAAAGTTAGTATCCACAATAACAAAAATCACACAAGATCCAATAATTATGAACATAAGATTAATGTGGAAACACTTTTGGGATAAAATCCACAAACAAAAGACTGTTTGGATTTATTGTCCAAATTCAATCACAAAAAAAATCTCACAAAAATTTATAGTCACCAATCTACTGGAGAACAATCTCCACAATTTGTAGGCACTAGTCTACCAGAGACACTAACCCCCACAATTCACAGGCACTAACCTACTGGAGAGACAAATTCCAAATATTTGTAGACACCGTCCTAATGGAGACACCAATCCCCACAGTTCATAGGAACCAACCTACTAGAAACATCAATCCCCATAATTTGTAGGCACCAACTTAGCAATAGAAACCAATTTATTCTCTTAGTAAGCACCAACCTCCAAATAATATTCTTTAATGCATGACAATGACTTAAAATTCTTTAAAATGATCTGCTCTGTATTCCACCTTCATAATTTGGCCTTCTAAATGATCTTCAATCTCATAGATCTACCTTTTAATTCATTCCACACTTCACTCAAAAATTTACTTTGACACTGATCAATACTTCATTAGATACTCAAGAAATTTCCATGAATGATTCTTAGTTCATTTCTCCCTCTCACTACTTTTTAATTTTTTTTATTTTATTCCACTTAGGGTTAGAAATATTTCTTTAATTATATATTATTCATTTACTTGTAGAAATATGCCTTTATCTCTTTATTTTGCACTCCCTTCTTCAACAATTTGACATTTATCCACACTTCCACACATTAAATATTCCCAGCTATATGTCCTTTTATACAATTTTCATCGCTTGAAGGGGTGTGATTTCTTCCCAAAGGTCAACCCAATAACATTATTTTTGAATGGAAAACATGATTCATCTTTTCCAGAATGATATTTAGATTTATGAGTTTTTCCTGGACCTTCCACGGACTTGTTTTATTTTCTCATTATTCCACGACCTCTGCAAACTTGATTTATCCTTCTCCTTGTTCAATATGTTTCCTAACCTCCACGACCCTTCTTTGACCTCCATGGCCCCTTATTGTCTTTCATCTTGTTCCACAGATTTCCTAAATCTTCACGGATTTCCTTGACTTTTGTGGATTTCCATGACCAAATCCTTTGTTATGTATATATTTAGACTTATTACCACCCATGGAACACTATGGACCAATTCCTTGGTTCCATAGAATACATTCTTTGTTTTGTGGCATTCTTACCTCTAAAAACTCACGAGACACTATAAAATTACTTCCTTTGTTGTGCAACATGCAAAATTCAAATTACATTAACTTTTTATTGATTGAATCATTCCTTAGACATCAATGATAAGTATTTCTAAATTTTGATCGAAGTTTCTTACTTCCTTTCCAAATTAGAGTATGAGAAATAAATAAACACAAAACAATGTCGAGTATGAAAGGGCTTAGTACCTTGGAGATGGTGATGAATGATATGGGTGTAAAGTCAATGTTAAACTCCTCGTGCAATCCCAAAAAAATGTAGCTCACAGACACTAGAGAAATATTGATTAGATATTTTATGCGGGGGCTTCCTGACCAAGCAGATCTGAGAAGCGTTAACTTCCTCAGTGGCTATCAACCCCCATGTGATAAAGAATAATGATAAAATACAAGATAAACAAATAACATGCAAGCTGATGAACAAAGGAACCTGATGTTGTGGGTATGTAGATGGTGTTATTGATCTAATCCAAACACAATGTGCAATAAGAACCATGCTACGTGAACTAACAAATCATGAGCAGAGTATTGTGGGGATTACAGTGTCGTTAGAAGGACATCATGAGGATATAAATAATAAACAAGAAGCTTAGAGTTCAAAACAACATTTTCTGAGATTTTCTAACTTAACTTTTTGAAGGGGGGAAATCCCATATTTATAGCCTAATGGTGAGGTTAGACTGCAGGTTAAAAGATACTCAGGGTTGGGTAAAGTGACCTTGATTAAAAGAGGTGATGTGATTTAGCAGGGCTCATAATTTGACTTATGGTTAAAAAGATAAGGATTTGATATAAAGTGGAAACGATGATTGACATGGTTAGGTGAAATAACAAATTCCATTCTTTAAATTAAGAGTGGAGTGTCGGATGGGTGTATTATTGCCCATGAATTGAATAATTTATGAGAGATGTAAAAATTCAATTATTAAATGGGTTTATATGGAGCCCATTTAATAATTAATTAAATTTGGGTGAATAAAAGGATGAGATTTATTTAAATTTAAGAAAAATAAAGTTGAGAGTGAGAGTTGAATGACTGTGAGATGACGGAGGGGTGCGATACCAAAAAGTGGTGTCTACATTTGTCCCTTTTTGTTGAGTGGTTTGTGATAGCAAACCATGAGATAAAAATAAAAAGGGTTGGATGAATTATGTGTCTGAGGGTGGATGAAGACATGACCAAAGGAAAGATGCCCAAGGTGAAAAAGGATTTCAATATCTATGAAAAATATGGCGGTGACTCCAATATCACATCGGTAGAGGACAATTGTGGTCTCAACGGAGACAAATGACAGTGTTCTATAGACCAGTGAGTGGGTGAAGACCACTGTAGTATGGATATAAACCAAGATGACCAATGGGTCATAGGAAAACATCAAAAAATGTGCAATTGAATACGAAAGGTATGAAAAATCCTATGTCTGCGAGGAATCGAGTGAAAAATCATGTGTCTGCAAAAGGGATGAGGATGAAGATAACAACACCCCAACACAGGGCATGAGAAGAATAAAAAGTGAGTTATATGTGTCAACAAGTACAAGGATGAAAAGGTGCCCCATCATAGGGCACAAAAATGTCATAATGGGAGATGGGTGTTGAAATAAAATATCTCAGGGGGAAAAAGTATGGCCACGAATGTGGATATGAAGAATGGATTGGATAAAATGCCCCAAGAGGGTGGTAAATAGGATATTGAAAACATGTTTCTTAAGGCATGTTTTGTGGTTAAAGGTAGATGAATTAATGGGGTGAAGAAGAAGGAAAGGAGTCCCACTTCTTTGACAAATAGGAAAAGGAGCCAAACTACTTGTGCGAAAAAGTGGAACAAACATTCGTGGAAGAGAACAAGATCAGATAGATGAAGGCCATTATGGTATCCTCCTAGACAAAAATTTCTGAGGAAGATGGGATGAATGATGTAGTGGATAGGTGATAGAGATAAGAGAAGGTGTACATGGTTGGAATAGAGTGGATGTGGTGGAGGAGAGGAATCAAATAGTAGAGAAGGACGATAAGAGAGGTGAGAAGATAGATGAAAGCACAAAAGAGAGAGAATAATAGTTAATAAGAAGGTAGTGGGAAAATATAAGGGGGAAATAAATATAGAAGGCATGATGGCCCAAGAGAAAAAGAAAATATAGAAAGAGTATAGGAGAAGAAGGGAATGAGGAAGATCAAAAAATAAAAATACGAGATGAGAAGGGAAAGGAGATTAGAGGAGATGGTGAATATACATAGATGTACCATAGTAAAGAAGCAACAAATATAATAAAGAGGAGAGATGATGGAAGAAAGAAATGATGAAGGACAAAGAAGAAGAAGACAAGGATCAAAAAAACAAAGGGGGAGAAAGAATGGATCACGAGAGAGATGATAAAGTTGAGAAGGAGAAGAGGAAAAAAATAGTATAGGAGGATGATATGAGATATGAATAGGAATAGCAGGATGGAAAGATGAAGAATTTAAAGAAGATGGGAGAGGAAGTAGAATAAAAAATAGAAAGAAAGGGACAAGGAGGAGCTAAGAGACTGCAGAGGAGATGAAATAATGGAAAAGAAACTAATGTATAGGGATGGAATAAGATAGGGGTGGTAGAGAAAGAATTTCAGTAATGGGAAAGTGGAAATAAGAGGGAAAGAAGAGATGATATAGCTGAAAGAGGAAGCAAATTGAATCCAAGGGTTAGGAGTAAGACATAGGTAAAGAATATGAAACATAACGCATGGAAATGCATGTGGATGGTGGGATGATTAAAAATATGGGACAATGCTGGTGAGTCTAGTTATCAATGGAGAAGTAGGATGAAAGTGTAAGGATAAGAGGGGATGAAGGTGATACAAAGGACATGACAGAAAACTAGGGGTAGACAAGAGGAGAGGACAACCGAGAAAATAATACAAAGGAAATATATGATGAAGACAATAGAGATATTAAATAAGGCAAAGGGAAGATGGAAAGGTTATTCCAATAGAGGGATGTTAAGATAAATCCTCCAATAATGATCAGAGGGCAAAAAAGAAAAAGGAAGGTAGAGAAAATAGAGGACTTAAAAAGGAGTGAACAAGGACATGTAGAATGAGGATAAATGAATTTTAGGAGAAGTCCAACAATAATTATTAGTGCAAAAATGGAAGATGACAATGACATACTGTTAGGAGATGAAGGATGACAATGCTGAGTAAGTATGGTGGTAGATATATGGGAGTACTCTGGAAAATGGAGTGGAAAGAGTAAAGAAAGGAGGGATAATGATTGGTGTGGAGATGATGATGAGGAAATGATGTAATGGATGAAGATGTGGACGAAGATGAAGGAAGTAAAGACGAAAGGAATGAGACATAGCAAGTAATGGTATGAAGTGGTTAAGTTAGATTCCCAAATGAGGGATGATGGGGATGATATTTGAGGAAGTATGAGATATTTTGTGCGAGGAAGAAAGAGGAGGGAAGAGGACATGTTTAAGGGGAATGAAGAGAAAATGTGGATGGCAGGAAGGTAGAGTGAAGGGGAAAGACAAGGAGATAGATCATTCTTAAGAGAGACTCTCAAGTAGTATCGCCATGTCATAAGAATGGTTAAACAGAATCGCCAAGCTGAAGAAGAAGCAAAATGATGAAAATACTGAGTGGTGTATACTGAAATGGAACAAGATATGAAAGGAGGTGATAATAAGGAAACAAAGGAGTGTGACATGAGTGGATGGAGAAATGTATGTGGTGTAGGATGGAGAGTGTAAGGGGAATTCTTAAGTAGAATGCCTATGTTGTGCAAGTGATGATGCCAGAGTGTTAAGCAGAAGTTATGGAATGGGAAGATGTTTCTAGTGTTCAATAGAATAGAAAATTGTGAAGGATTTTCTACATAGGAAATATCTTAGGAAAGCAATGCATTGTGATTAAGAAGCCTGCACAAAATGGGTGGTTAAGTAAAATTGCCAAGCCACAGGAAGAATGAAAGGGAAACAAAATGATAGAATAGATGCCAGTAAAATGATATTAAGAGAAAATCACAAAAATAATTGCCTGGGTGGAGGACATGTGAAGTATCAAAGAAACAATGGAGAAGGACGAAGTGGGTGAGAAGAGCAGTACAGAATGAGATGGGGTGAATTTTAGGAGAAAATTGGGTTGACAAAGGAGACTAGGATGAAGGAATGGTCAACAGACACGATTACGAATAATACCTTGTCTAGAATGATAGGTCTACCTTGAATATGATTTCTATGCTGCTTGGGGAGTTATGTGGACGTGCCAAGCTGGGGATGAAAGGCTTTTGATGGTGAAGAAGATGATTTCTACACTAGATGATAGAAAATAATAAGAGCGATGAGAAGGGTAATGGGTGGATGATTGGAGAGAAGAGAAGGCCAATGTGAGAGGATGAATGGAGAAAGATCACATTGGTCATGGTGGAGGATGAGAAGATGGTGGATAATGAATATTACTTGAGAGATATTATTAAGTAGAATTCACTATTGGGGTTAGCACACCGGTTGTATAGACAATATATCAGATCCAAGCATACATGTAAATAAAATTAGATATTCTACTAAAAGAAATATACAAAACAAGAGACATAAATCAACACCATATTTAATGTGGTTCACCCAGTGTGGGCTACATCCATCAAGAAACAAGACAATCTATTATCCAAAACTTTGACAAGATATACAATGAAGATTTACAGTCTTCCACACCTCTCAGATGTACAATACTTTCTTTCTTTAAGCTTTTTCTTCATCACCAAGAATTATCTCTCTCTCACCAAATTTGTGCGAGTTATTTCTAATTCTTGTTAATCTCACACTTCTAAATCCTATATTTTATACTTATATAGTTGTTTATAGAGTTAGGCCACTTAGCCATGAAATTACAATCAATAGATATATTTTAATGTTAAAAATAGATCTAATTCTTGAGAGATAATTAAAATATCCTCACACAAGTAACCGATGTTGGTTCCTTCCTTTCCCGACTGATGCTCGTCCTGGGTGACCGATGCTAGCTACCCCCTAAATGATGAATGGTTACTATATTTTCTAGCAAGTTTCCATTGCATGCTAAACCCAAGTAATTGAGATCCATAACTCAATAATCTCCCAATTGTACATTAATTACTGCACCATACCTATACAACATCATTATTAGATCCTTCCTTAGCTTTGCTTCTTCCTCTTCAAGCTTCAAACTCGAAGACCAACAGAAGTGGAGTGTAGCTCCAACTTCTCCTTTGTTAATGGCTTCGTTAGCATATCCACAGGGTTCTTGCCCGTATGAATCTTTTCCAGATTCAACTGTCCATCCTCCAATACCTGCCGTATGAAGTGATACCTTAACTGAATGTGTTTCATTCTCAGATGAAACATAGTTATTTACCAAATGAATTACACTCTAACTATCACTGAACAATTTACAATTACTTTTCTCCTTTCCCAACTCTTCCATGAACCTACTCATCCATGTCATCTCCTTGCTAGCCTCTGTAGTTGCAACATCCTCTACCTTTGTAGTAGACAAAGCCACAACCTTCTGTAATCTTGAAATCCAGCTAACTCCCATTCCACCTACTGTGAAAATATATCCAGTAGTGCTCCTTTTACCATCCAAATCTCCAACCATATTTGAATCAATATAGCCACATAAGGAAGTATCCGGACCTCCATAGCATAACTGCATGTTATATGTCCCTTTCAAATACCTGAGTATCCATGGGACTACTTTCCAATGCTCTTTACCTGAATTGGCCATATATCTACTCACAACTCCCACTGCTTGTGCAATGTCTAGTCTGGAACAAACCATAGCATACATGAGACTACCAACTGCTGAAGCATATGGCACTTGTGTCATGTATTTGACCTCCTCATGTGATGATGGACACTGATCTTTCCTCAATTTGAAGTGTCCAACCATAGGTGTGCTAAGAGGTTTTTACATTCTGCATGTTGAACCTTTCTAACACCTTGTAGATATAATCCTCCTGAGACAAATACAATTTCTTATTTTTCCTATCTCTATATATTTGCATGCCAAGGATTCTTTTTGCAGCTCCTAAATCCTTCATAGCAAATGTGTGAGCTAGCTTTCTCTTAAGCTCACCAATGTCCTACATACTAGATCTTGAAATAAGCATATCATCCACATACAATAACAAAAGAATATAGATCCCATTTTCATGCTTCTTGAAATAAACACAATGATCAGATTCACATCTCAAGTAACCATTCTCTTGCATAAAACTATCAAACCTCATGTACCATTACTTTGGAGCTTGTTTGAGCCCATATAGACTCTTTTTCAACATGCACACTAATTTATCCTTACCCTTGACTTCATACCCAAGTGGTTGCTGCATATAAATATCTTCATCCAAATCACCATAAAGGAAATCCGTCTTCACATTTAGTTGCTCTAAATGCAAATCCTCCATTGTAACTAAGCTCAATACAATACGAATAGAAGTAATCTTAACAACAAGAAAAAATATTTCACCAAAGTCAATACCTACTTTTTGTGTAAATCCCTTTACTACAAGCCTTACCTTGTATCTTTTCTGTCCACCCTCTTCTTCCTTGATCTTGTAAACCCACTTGTTCTGTAATGTTCTCTTACCTGCTGGCAACTTAACCAAATCTTATGTCTGGTTTTGTTCCAAGGAGTCCATCTCCTTATCCATGCCATGCTCCCATTGGACGTGGTTCTTATCTTGCATTGCTTCTTCAAATCTCTCTAGTTCACCATTATCAGTCAATAATAAATAAAATAGAGGTGTAAATATTTTTGGAGGTTTACTTACCCTTTGTGACCTTCTCACAGGAGTTTGGGGTGTTGGAGGCTCAATCTAGACCTCCTGGAAATTCCTATCCAAATCTGATAGTGATCGACGCTGGTCACCTCTAACCGATGCTGGTTCTAATAACTGATGCCAATTTGGATCTTCTGTAACTGATACTGGTTCGTCTGACTAGTATTGGTCAGGAGTAACCGACACCAGTTATTGTGTAACCCTATCGGTAATTCTTGTAAATTCAAGAGTTCATTTTCATTCCAAAAATTCTCAACTGGTTCATCCTTGGGTACCAAAATTTGATCCCTGTACATTATCTTTTCATTCCATTCAACATCACGACTCCTAATAATTTTAGAATTCTCTAAATCCCAAAAACGGAAACCAAAATCACCAGATCCATAACCAATGAAAGTGCATCTCTTGGATTTTGCATCTAATTTTTTTCTATTTTCCTTAGCAACATGCACAAAAGATTTTGAACCAAAAATTTTAAGAAAAGAAAGATCTACCTCTTTTTCGGTCCAAGCTTCCTTTGGTATTCCTCCATCTAGTGAAATTGAAGGACCACCGTTAATCAAATATATTGTTATATCAACTGCTTCAACCTAAAACTGTAAGGGCAATCTAGAATGTATCCTCATACTTCTAGCATGTTCCATGATTGTCCTATTCATTATTTCTACAACACCATTCCCCTGTGGTGTTCCTGGAACCATTCTTTCTCTACGCATTCCATTCATTGAATAATAATCATTGAAGTCTTGCTACATTATTCACCACCATTGTCAAATCTAAGGAACTTTAACTTATAATTTGATTCATTCTCAAGAAGGGCTTTCCATCTTTTAAAATTCTCAAAAACATCAGATTTACATTTAATATAATAAACCCATACCTTTCTTGTAGCATCATCAATGAAAGTAACATAATAGTGGGATCCTCCATGAGAAGCTACCTGAGCTGGTCCCCACACATCTGAGTGTACAAGCTTCAATTTTTGCTCCTTCTTAGTTGCCCCAACTTTGAGAAATCTCACTCTCTTTTACTTTCCAAAGATACAATGCTCACAAAAATCAAGATCTAAATCTTTCAAATCTGATAACTTACCCTTAGCCTTTAAGATATGCATTTCTTTTTGACTCATATAGCCCAACCACTTAAGCCACATGCATGCATATGAATCTGAAGTAGATAATACAAAAAAAGAATCAATAATATAGGTAGATAAATATAACATTCCTACCTTCTTACCTCTTGCCACAAAAAAAGAACCCTTGGTGACTTTCCAAGAGTCTCCTATAAAAGTAACCATGCAACTAGATTCACCTAGTTGCCCTACAGAAATAAGATTCCTCCTAAGGCTTGGCACATGCCTCACATATTTTAATACCCATGTATTTCCATTCTGTAATTTTAGATGAACTTCCCCTTTACCAGTAATACTGCAAGGTTCATCATCACCCAATTAAACATGCCCAAAATTTCCCTGGACATAATTTCTGAAATAACCCTTATTAGGGGTTGCATGGAAAGAAGCTCCTCAATCTAAAACCCATGATTCAATTCTATTATCTAAAGAAAGAATAAGAGCATCTTGCATTACCTCTAATGTATCAATATTTTCTTATTTACCTTTGTCTGGTTGTTGGTTCTCTTTATCCTTTGACCAACAATCTTTCTTTGCATGTCATTTCTTTTCACATTTCCAACAAGTAATTCCCTTACTTCTGGATTTGGATCTGTTATCCCTTGACTTTGATTTCCCATTACTCTTACTCTTGGATCTCTCCTTCTACCTGCCCCTACTTTCTACAGTCAAAGCATTTCCAGATGATGATTATTTTGTACTCTTCCTACAAATTTATTTGTTTAAGATTATGATAACCACATCATCATACTTCAAAATATTATTAGCAGATGTTGTATTACTAACATCCATTACCAACTTATCCCAACTATCAAGAAAAGAACATAAGAGTAAAAGTTATCTTACTTCATCATCTAATGGTATTGTAATCGATTTTAACTGATTTACAATAGATCATAAATCATTCAAATGACTAGATGCAGATCCACCTTCATGCATCTTAGAGATAAATATTTTCTTCATCAAATAAAATTTATTTGAAGCGTTAGGTTTTTCATATAAATTAGCAAGAGATTTCATTAACCCTACCGTAGAAGTCTCTTCCATGATATTAGATGCCACAGATGCTGCCAAGCTCAATCTTATAGATCCCCAAGCCTTTCTGTCAAGAATCTTCCATTCTTCATCAATCATCTTCATAGGTCTAGACTTCTCATCCAAAGGTAAATACAAATCTCTTTGATACAGATAATCCTCAATCTGCATCTTCTATAATTGATAATTTCGGCCGTCAAATTTCTCTACCTTGTATTTTTTTTATTCTGTCATTGTTATAGCTCCCACTCAATCAGAAAACCATCTGTGAGTAAATCTATCAATACACAAAACCCTCAAACAAATCTCTGATACCGATTGTTGGGGTTACTACACCGGTAGTATAGACAATGTATCAGATCTAAGCATATATGCAAATAAAAGTGGATATTATTCCAGAAGAAATATACAAAACAAGAGACATAAATCAACACCAGATTTAACGTGGTTCACCTAGTGTGGGATACATCCACAAAGAAACAAGCCAATCTATTATCCAAAGCTTTGACAAGATATACAATGAATATTTACAATCTTCCACACCTCTCATTTGTACAATACTTTCTTTCTTCAAGCTTTTGCTTCATCGCCAAGAATTCTCTCTCTCACCAACTTTTTGCAAGTTATTTCTAATTCTTGTTAATCTCACACTTCTAAACCCTAGATTTTATGCTTATATAGTCATTTATAGACTTAGCGAACTTAGCCATGTAATTACAATCAATAGATATACTTTAATGCTAAAAATAGCTCTAATTACTGAGAGTTAATTAAAACATCTTCACATAGGTAACCGATACTAGTTAGCCCTAACTGATGTCTGTTCCTTCCTTGCTTGACCGATGTCAGTCCTAGGTGACTGATACCGGTTACCCCCTAACCGATGATGGTTACTGTATTTTCCAGCAAGTTTGCATTGCATGCTAAATAGAAGTAATTGAGCTCCACAACTCAAAATTCACAAATTGCAACGAAGATCAAGTAGAATTCCCAATCCGAATAGCGTATCAAAGAGAGTGTTTGGAAATAGTAACAGATTTCATGGATTTATGAATGATGTTAATAGGGGACATCCTTAAGAGTAAAAAAATATAGATGCAGATTTTATGATATGAAATTTGATTTCTAAAAATATAATCATGGTAAAAGATGATTTTTATGAAATGAATGTTACATAACAATAGCAAGGGCCATGTAAGAAAGTTATGATTTTTACTAGATAAGAAGTAAACAAGAAAATGCACTACCCAAATCATTACACTTGTAGCTGATAACATATGTTACTACATAGCCAATGAGATTTGATTATACCAAAAGACCAAGAGGGACATATAAATGAAATATTCTCATATTCCTTATATTGACATGACGAGGGATTTGAGATGTAACTTGTATGTAGGAAGAAGGTTCTCCAAAGGTGGTGTTCCTTAAGTCTATGCCCCAACTCTGGGAAAGGGAAAGAACAATAATAGAAGAAAGCTTATCAATGTGGGAAGCTTTTCGAATGCCATAAAAGAGTAACCATCCTTCGAGGGTATGGTCTATTGTATATATAACTTAGATGATGAGGATAAAATAAATGATATTCGTCCTTCAAGGGATCGACCTATTTCTTTTTATTTTTCTTTGATTTTGATTTTACTTTGCATGCTTTTCTTTTTATTCCACTTTTTGCATTTTGTATGCACAACTATCCTTCTAGGGATTAGTCTATTTTTAGATAACTTTGATTTCTTTTTATATGCATGGATGTTAGCTTCACATGGGGGAGATTTGGGGATAAAAAATTAGACCACTTAGGAGGGGATAATGACTGTATAAGAGACACCCCTATACCCTTTACATGACTATCATAGGAAAATGAGAGGGTGATGGATGTAATGATTATGGGGTTCTCACCAAATGGGAGAACTTATCCATAATGAATATGCTATGAGTAGAGTTGTGGTACTCATATTCAAGGTCATATCAAAGTAGTGATGGTAGACCACATAATTAATATTATTAGCATGATAGACAGAAGTGGATAATGGTGGAGACATGGCTTAAAGATAGGACTATGCTCATAAGTGCATGTGCTAACAATAAAATGGCCGTAAGTGTAATGCATTAAGGGGTGTGATCCCTGGTTTACCATCAAGAGAAGCCAAGTGATAATCCCTAGACCCATACTTATATGTGATAATATATGGTCTGATCTAGTTGGGAGAAAATTTTCCCTACTGACTCTTTGATTAATGCTACATCCGATAGAAGATAATCATTTTGGGAGGATGAGTGAAGGTATAACTATGCGCTACCCTTTCAGGAAGTGAAAGTATGCATCCCTAACGAGAAAAACAAATGGTCAAAAGGGGGGGCTTAAGAGGCACAAAATCATGGCCACAAAGGTGGACTTTGGTTAAAAAAAATATGGTCCTTATTGGAAGGACAAACATGGCCTCAAAGGAGGACTTTGATGGCACAATCATGGCCATTAAGGTGGACTTTAATGAAAAATATAGAAATAATGTCTCTTAACGGAGAGACAAAAATGGCCACCGTGGTGGGCTTAAGATAAAAATAAAAGATCCCTTAAGGGATAGATGCATATGGCCACAAAAGTGGGCTTCAAATGAGATGAAGATTTGGACATGGTTAGTTTAGATTGGATGGATTTGGATGAGGTAAATAAAACAATGTCAAGGATTAAATTCTCTCAGCGTGAAAGGAGATTTGTTTAGATATGAAATGCGTTAATATGGATGATATGCTCAAGGACAAGGGGAGGCTAATCCCCCTAGGAAAAGAGATTGTATCATTGTAGGTAAATTAGATGTGTATAGGTGAAAGAGATTGGATGATGATAACCTTAGATTTGGATTAGGTATATGCATTGGGGATCATAGGAAAATAGTGTTGATGGATAAGGGAGGACTTCTGTATGAGTAATAACATGCTGAAGGAGAGATGTTAATGGAGGATGGAGGAGAATACTTAGAGACTTCGATAGACGTGGAATTAGTTGCAGATAAAAAGATAGAGGGACAATCCTAAAAAAGATCATCTCTTTCAATGAGATCACGGATGATAGTTTGGAAAGCCTTACAACACTCAGTGCTATGACCTAGGCTATAATGGTAGGAAAAACTAAGGTGGGGATCAAACCATGATGGCTTCTTACTACTTGGGTTAAATGCCTTGACAAGGTGGAAGCTGTAATGGAAAAAAATTGTAATAAGTGTTAAAGGGTTTCTGCATATGATTACATTGATACATTATTAAATGTATTTTCTTGGGAATCCTTTGACTTAGATCTTGATGAAATTACTTGGGATGTGGTTGTATGAACTGTCTTGGAGGATTGTGTCATGTCATTCAACAATTTTGATTCGAATCTCGAGGGAATGCTAGATGTTTTTGATTTTATGTTAGTGGAGTGATTATGATGCCTTAGATGGAGATTGTTATTTCCCCAAAACAGATGATGCATTGTTGGATAAATTTCTATCTTATTTTGGGGACACACAAGAGATTGTTGTGGAAGTGGACCAAATATCTTAGATTTGGATGACGAAGGAGCATTCTTGGAAGGGATGATACTGATTTAAGTGCGTAGAGGGTATAAAGATTGCGTCATAGTTGATACAGGTGGAAAGATTATCGTTTTCATGGTGATGTCCAACGAAGATTGGTTTTTTGTGGAAGCATCTATTGATGAGATGAGAGGGTTATTTGAAGTTTTGTACAGTTGAGGTTTTGTCCAATATTATTCAAGTGATGTGGAAGAAGAGGATGGCAATGTGTTTGACATGATTATAAAGTGTGGAAAGAGGAATTGAGAGAGAATCAATAGATGTTATGATAGGTAAAGATGGAAAATAGATGTGGATGGGGGAATGTTAGGAAACCCAATGGATGAGGATGCAGAAAGATGAGTTGTATTCATTTTGGATGGGTAATTATGTTCCCCCTGAGTGATGAAATCATCTTACTGAATGAGCTCATGGAAGATGGTTTGAAAGGCCCTACATTGCTCAATGTCATGGCCCAGAACATGATGATATGTGCAAATGTAATTGGGATTGAACTATGGAGGTTTACTGCTATAAGGATCTTGATGTCTAATGGGAGGAAGCATGATTGTAGAAGTTTGAATTAGATGTTGAAGGATGTCTGTGCATATGACCCAATCAAGGTGTCGAAAAGAAGATAACTCTTATGGGTTTTAAGATGATGTTTTGGCTTGGATTTAGATGTGGAACTCTGGGATTTCAATGTATAAACTAGTATAGATACTGAGGATGGGGATGGATTGCATTATGTTTTAGGTTTCATCAGTTTTATTTTAGTGTCAGTTGATGATTCAGAGTCACGTGAACTAGACTGACCAGGTACTCGAATAACTTTGATGGAGAATGAAGGATCCTCTTTAAAATATTTTTCACTTGGAGGTGATATGGTTGTGGAAGTGTGTGAAGAATGAGGGGACATTTGCATTTGGATAGATTAGGTCAACAATGCAGATGTTGAAGTGGAAGGAATAGATTGGTTTGGTTTGGGAAGGATGCATCCTTCCTTAATGAAGTCATGAAAAATGGCTTGAAATGCTCTGCAATGTCTGATATCATGTCCAGGGGTGCGATGATATGCACAAACAAGGCTAGAATCAAACCACAATGGCTTCTTGCTAGTGGGGTCAAAGGCCCGAATAGGTGGAAGTGTGATTACATAAATTTGTAACAAGTGTTGGAAGACCTCTGTACATGATTTGATTGAAGCATTAGGAGGTTCTTTGGCTGTGCATAATCTCTTGGTCTTTAGAGAAGGAGTGAATACTTAAGATAATTCAGATTTTGAGGAAATTTTTTTGAAACATGTTTATGTCTTGAATGGCTGGAAGCCAGTTGTGATTTTCATAGTGTTGGATGATTTTAGTTGAAGGGTTTGGGGTTGGATTGTTTAGAAGAAGGAATATTATTTTCTTATATAAGGGAATTTTGAGGCAATATTTGAGAGGTTCCGTCCTTGCGAGGAAAGAAAATAATTTCTACCGGAGGATCCAAAGGTGGTACTGATAGAGGCGTAGGAAGGAATATTTGTTTGTTGGAATCTAAGGAAGGTGGAAATTGATTTGGTTGCATTGATGAGGTAGAAAGATTATTTGAAGTTGAATCCATTTGAATTTCTTTCAAAGGTTCTTTAAATGATGTACGACGGGAGGACAATACGTATGTGGTCTCAATGATTGATGTAGTAGGTGCATGCACTGGGATTAGGTCTATGGTTGGCATTATGGGTAAAAATAGAATAGATGTGGAAGATGGATGGGAGTATATGAGGTATATGCGAAATGGTGGATGTGGGTATGTATTGAATGAGATCAAAATGAGCATTGTGTAATCTTGGGATGTAGGGTATGATGGTATTGAAATAGGGGGAAGGTGAGGTGTAGGATTGGATCTATGATTGGAATTATGGGAAGAGATGATGATGGGTGTACAATATTAATTGAATAAGAATCAAACTTGTGTGGTGTGGAAGGGCGAAATGGATTTGACGATCATGGATTTGGGTAGGTTTGTTGGAAGATATCCAGGGGTTGAAATTGAATTGGTTGGGAGGTTATGTAATGTTGGGAAGTAGGGACATAGTGTGATGGATGAGATTGTTGAGATACAAGAAGTGTGGTAAATGATGTAGGAGGGGAAGACAATGTAGTATTGGCATAAGGTGATGGGGATAAAGGAGAACTATGTGGTGGAGAACTAGAGTTACTGTGAAAGCATTTATAAAGGTGGATAGACAGAGACAAACACGAGGTATTGATCATGCTAGCTATCTAAGGAGTAGAAATAATTGATGTGGTAGGAATGAAGGTTGTAGTTATGGCTGGTGTGTGTGTAGGATAAGTATAAGATGGTCTTGGTTGTACAACACAAGGAGTGGATAGATAAGGATATAAGGAAGCTTGGTATGTTAAATTGAGGAGGAGATGTTTGATAGGATTCTTGAGGTTGGATTAACATATTTGATTGTGGGTACATACAAGAAGTGTGAATGTTGGTAAATTGTGGTGATTGGTACATACAAGAACTATTTAGGATGAAGTTTTGTGCCATTTGAAACAGACAAGTTAAGCAAACAATTCTTTTTATGTGTTTGTTTTTGTTTTGATGAAGAACACATGTGAAAGGAAAAATAAAATGGTTGTAAGAGGACCTAGAAGAAGGTAAACTATGTTTGGTTTCAGGTAAGTTATGGCTAGGAAATGTCTGAAATGGTTTCCTGTTGGGTGATCAAATCCCAATCAGTGAACTAGGTGAAAGGAATGTCTTGGTGTGTTGATTAATTTGTGAGGTTTCAGGTAGTGTGTGATAAAATGTGTGATGCAAAGAGTTAAACCCATAATTAAGCTATATGAGCAGGCAGGATACACGGGGTTTGTTTTAGACCAAATTAGAAATATGAAGTTTGATGCAAACAATTACCTAAAAAATGACATTACCATGTAGAAAAGAGGAAATATGGAAAAATGAAGAATACATGTATATCAATTTTCCTTTTTATCTGACAACAAGTTGAGGAAAACAAGGAATATGCTCCAAAAAATTAGGTGATAGGTTGTAAAACGAGAAAATGATAACAGATGCTAAAGAAACATTGGAGAATGCTTTCCCTTGTTATTGGATCGTACTTGATAAGTATTTGAAAGAAATGATCAGTGGTTGGGAAATTCTGGGTACCCTGTATATCACTTTTCTTTTTTATGTTATGGTTGAGATACAGTTAGGTTGTTAAGTGTTATCAAATTATGTCTTTAAGAACGAAATGAAACTGGGCATAACCGTTAGTGGTTACCTCAAAATGGAATGATTAGATATGATTATAAAAAAATAAATACAATCACAAGTGCTAGGATGGAAAATATATATAGCTGATAGACCAATGGTGTGTAATAGATATAAATAAAAAATGACAACGAGTGACGGGATTTATAAAAACAACTTGAATAATGGACAATATAAACTAATATGTCGATTAATATAATCTAATACAAAAGTTAGACTAAATTATGAAATAAAGACCAAATTTGCTCGAATTTAAAGACAAATTAAATGACATAGACTCATATAAGCACAATAAGTGACATGGACTATTATTGAATTTCTAAAGAAAAGACTATGATGGACAAAATAAGCAATGGATTATTGTAGACTTTTGAGACAAGTAACTTATTGAGAAAAAATAGATTGTGGAAATTGAAACTTATAAATGTAGGGTTAAAAGTCAATCAAATTGGTGGGTGAATTAATCAGTTGATTTGGAGTTAAAAGGTGGTCGATTTGGTGAGTTGGCTTGTAGTGGGAATGGGGAGTGATTGGTCAACGTGAAAGGGAATAGGTTGGCAGGATGTGGAGGCCAAGCTGGCTTGGTTAGGAGGGTTGGATGAACTCGGATGGCTTAGAATGAGATGTCGGGATTGTGGGAAGCAGGGAGCCGAGTGAGATGGCCAAGTGAGGAAGGGGATGGTAGCTCAATGTGTGGAGATGGTAAGCTGAGCCAGATGAAGGATGGATAAGGATGATGCATGGGAGATGAGCTGAAAAGAAGTGTGAAATAGACATTCTATTAAAACTGCCCTTAGATTCACTCATTAATAGCTCAGATGCTCTTAATCATGCCCCAACTTGTACTGCTAAACTATCTGAATAAAGCTCCTGGTTTGAAGTTTTTGTACTCAAACACTTGACTTGCGGTTGTTTTCCTATGACAATGACATTTAACTATGTACAACCGTTATTAAGACCGTTACAATGGCAATCACTACTATCCCCATCACACCCACGACACCAATTTTAGTATGAATGATTGTGGTGCTACGCGCATAGTTTACAAATTTATGAAAATGATTGATAATTGTTGCAAGTATCCCAATAAATTTCGTTACAGTTATGACCCATAAGAGCTTTTGTATGAATTTGAAACCATGCTGGAAATAGTTGGAAGTATCAAACATCAGAATGCTTTGAGTCCGGTCGCAAGGAAAAAATGAAATCTGACACTATAAAATGTTTTTAGATCAATATTCATAAACTATCATGGAGGTCCTACGTGGGCTCAGGTGGACGGGAGATCGCTTGAGGCAAGGAGAGTTGTGAGTGCGGTGGAGTGATGAAAAAGGGAGACGATGGCTTAGTTTATGGTGCAAGTAAATATTATAAATGGGTAAAGTCAGATAGAGGTCCAAGTTTCAAAGGAATGGGATGGGAGAGTCAAGGTGGATGGAAGGGTGAGACTGAGTGGCTCAGTTGGAGTAGAAATCAAAGGGATGGTTATTTGAAGGATGAATGGTATGTTGTGAAGGACTGGTGGATGCTCAATTAGTCAAGGAGATTTCAGTGAGGGGGATGTGGATGTGGAGATCGAATAGGTTGACAAGGAGTAGGTGGTGGAGTTAGAAAGGGCTCAGTGTGGGTGTAGTGGAGAACCATTTGTGTGGATATGGTGGTTCGATGTGGGAGTGTTAGGGATGGGATGAATACACAAGAGTGAGGAGTGGTCGATTGGAGATGAGAGAGATGAGTGTGGTGAATGAGAGGATTGGAAGTGGAGATTCGTGTGTTGGTAGATAGGTTAAGGGGAGAGCTGTGGAGTAGGGAGATTGTGGGACTAGTGAGGGAACAACAAGCCGGAAGATGTTCAGATGGATATTTGTGGGGAAGAGGTAAGAACTCGGTGAAATAAATGAGGCTGAAATATGGGAGCTTAGCTGGAGTGTTAAGCAGAGGGGTGATATGGAAGGAAGAGGTGACAAGTTGGGTAATGTGGTTGGGAACTCGTGTGGGTCAATGGGAGTGAGGAAATGGGTTATTCGGACATGTGGTAAATAGCTCGGGAGTAAGAAGTGGTTTGGGTTGGTGGGAGGATGGTAGCTTGGACAGAGAGTAGAGTAGGGAATGTGGAGGATGAGCTGGGTTGGGAGAATGGTGATTTGTGGAGTCGGATGGGTGATGAGGGAGGTGGCGAGAATCAGTGTAGAGGTTGAAATGTCTTCAGATGGATGAAGTGCAAGTATGTCTCGGTCAGGAGAGGAGATGGGAGTTGGGTATAGGGTTAAATGGGGTGATAGGTAGGGGGTGGGTACCTTAGGATAATTAGGATTATTTATGTAATTAATATTATGATTAATAATAAAAATACACTAGATATGAATTAAAAATGGCCAAATAACAAGCCAATTAAAAGTCAGAAGCACTTACCTCTTAGACGGCCAAAACCACGGAATGGAAAGACAACACCACATAGAGGGAAATAATATAAAATCTTGTAAACAAGTGAGTTGGGAGAATGAAATATTTGTAAAATATATCTAACTTGACAATAAGTATGAATCGTGATAACCGGGATCCTTATGACACATGGGAAAAACAAGTAAAGTAATAAACAATGACTAGAACTTGGGTTTGGTCCCACCAGGCGTGCCAAATGTTGATCAAAGTTTATTGCTTCCTATCTATATTAGAGTATGATAAATAAATAAACACAAAACAATGTCGAGTATGCAAGGGCTTAGTACCTTGGATGTGGTGATGGACGATACAAGTGCAAAGTCAATGTTGAACTCCTCATGCAATCCCAACAAACCTGTAGCTCACAGACACTAGAGAAAGATTGATTAGAGATTTTATGCAGGGGATTCCTGAAAAATTAGATATGAGAAGCATTATATTCCTCGATGGCTATCAACCCCCGTGTGATAAATAATAATGATAAAATACAGGATAAATGTTTGATAACATGCAAGCTGATGAACAAAGGAACCTGACGTTGCTGGTATGCAGATGGTGCTATTGATCTTATCCAAACAAAACGTGCAACATGAACCACGCTACGTGAACTAACAAATCATGAGTAGAGTATTGTGGGGATTACAATGTCGTTACAAGGACATCATGAGGATATTAATGATAAACAAGAAGCTTTAGAATTCAAAACAACATTTTCCCATATTTTCTAACCTAACTTTCTGAGGGGGGGGAAAGCCCATATTTATATCCTAATGGTGAGGTTAGACTGCAAGTTAAAATAAAATCATGGTTGGGTAAAGTAACCCTAATTAAAAGAGGTGATTTGATTCAGACGGGGCTCACAATTTGACTTATGGTTAAAAAGATAAGGATGTGAGAGTGGGGTAGCATGATTTGACATGGTTAGGTGAAATAATAGATTCCATTCTTGAAATTAAGAGTGGAGTGTCAGATGGGTGTATTATTGCCCATGAATTGAATAATTTGTGAGAGATGCCAAAATTCAATTATTAAATGGGTTTATATGGAGCCCATTTAATAATTAATTAAATTTGGGTGAATAAATGGATGAGATTTATTTAAATTTAAGAAAAATAAAAGTGAGAGTGAGAGTTGAATGAATGTGAGATGACGGAGGGGCACTATACCAAAAATTGGTGTCTACACTAACATATGGAACATGTAAGCTAATTTCTTTGACATCATCATTCCTTAGACACCAATGACAATATTACCAATAGAGCTCCCTCCCAAAACTTGTAAAACAAACAAAAGAAAATAAAAAGACAAAAGAAGAAAATAGAAAAATTAAAATAAAATTTAGGGTTGAAAATATAAACCTGGGATTCAGGGTGCAGATTCCCTTGATCCAAAGGTCAAAAATAAACCTAAATCTTTCCACTTTTCAAGTGGATTGTTAGGGGTTGAATTTTCATTTTGAGCAAGTGGCAAGATTTTCAAATTTTTGGGGATTAAAAATGGAACTAAAATTAACTTAATAGATTTTTGGGTGTAAAAATAGGCATGGGTCTATTTGAATGGGCCAAATAGGACCGTTCCCAAATGAATTAATTGAACCTTAGAACTTAATTTATAACCTTTTTAAAATTTTCTCTTAATTAGCTAAGTCTAACCCCTTGGAGGGGAAATGTAATAACCCTTGTTGAATAAAATTAACAACAATTACATGGATATTACTTGGGATTAAATTATTACCCTTGTTTTTATTAAGGATCCAAGATTTAATAAACAACTTATCAAAATAGTGTATTACATTATAAATTAGTGTGGTCGACTCGGTAAATAAATTTAGTGAATAATTTGCATTTTAATTATTAACACTTAATTAATGTTTTTATGGTGTACATATTATACCCCATTGGTTAACTTTTAAGTCATGGGAAATAATAATTAACTCGTTATTAATTAATTTATCAAATGACACTCAATCAACACTCTATTCCCTTATAAAAATGTACCCTAATTTTATAAGATAGATGAGTTAATTTGATGGTTATTTTTGGGTCATATATTCTTGGGCATGACATCTATAATTTTTCATGAGGCTCGAACCCACTACCTAATGTAGCCTATTTTTAGGATTTCTATCTTTGTTACGCCACATTTGGTGGTTAAGATAAAAGATTCTTGTTTATCTCTTTTAATTCTTGGGATTTTTTGGATAAAACAAGGCATTTAAAGGGATTTAAATCCCGAGGCCTATGAAAAATGGAAATATTTATCCATTCTCTTATGAGGCCCCAAAAATATATAAATATGCCCTCATCATAATGGTATAAGAAAAATTGTTAACACCTTTTTAAAAGGAGAAGGTGATTTTTGTGGCCTTTATAAAGGAGAGAGATTATTTTGCCCTTTGTAAGGAGAGAGCCCATTATTAGGAGGATAAAATATCCCCTTTAAGGAGAAGAGCCCATTATTATGGAGTAAAATAGCCCTTTATAAAGGAGATATATCCTCTTTTAGAGAGGAAATAAGAAAGTCATAGTCCATTTATTGTAGGAAGAAAAAAAATTAAGTCCAAGAGCCTATTAAAAATCCTTCCTAAATGACATCAGAGAC
The DNA here is from genome assembly GCA_019776745.2 of Taxus chinensis. Classification (NCBI taxonomy): domain Eukaryota; kingdom Viridiplantae; phylum Streptophyta; class Pinopsida; order Cupressales; family Taxaceae; genus Taxus; species Taxus chinensis. The sequence goes on from CM034146.1 coordinate 304,482,746, forward strand.
TTGAATGTAGATTAAGAGCCCTGTATTAGTAGAAATTTGATGTAAAATAGTGCATTTTGCATTGATTTAATTGAGCGGTTCATATGTTGAGGTGGACTCGGAGACATAGTCCACATTGGATGAACTTTGTTATCAATCCAGTTTACATTTCTATGTCTTTTATTCATATACTTGTTATTTATAATCAATTTTAATATATATTTTAATCATTTTAGCCGAATTTTATGTAATTATGGGAAATTACAAAAAATTAAGAAAACCAAGTTTGGTATTCAAAAATCATGGATTGGTGATATTTTTTATGAACTAATCACTTGGGATCAAATTTGGTATTTATTAAGCCAGTTTCCACGTAAAAAGACAGGAAATTGAGAAAAAAATGATAAGTAATTGAAAATGGAGAAAATGATCACATTGGTTTAAAATGCCCATTTTTCGGATCAATTTTGGCATCAGAGCTAACTTTCTAAAGTAGAGCTAACATATTTTCCACTTCAGATTCTTCTAGTTATTTAATTTATAGTTTGGAAGTATAGGTTTGGGATATTTTAGTGGAAATGAAGAGGCCAGAGAATGCTAAAAAAAAATGGAAGCAAGAAAAGCTTACAGAGGAAAAGGGCCCAAGCCACTATATCTACAATATTAGCCCATGCAAGGACATGAAAAAAATTCTTTTGTCAAAACTAATGACAAAATTGCTTCTTCAAAGAATGGGCAATCCTTTTATGATGATAGTGATAAAGAATGCAAGCTACAAATCAAGAAGGGGGCAACCTTCCATTCATGGGAAAAGCATCTAGAAATTGTTAAAAACATCTCCATTGAGAGATTAACATCCCAAAGGAAGAGATAACACATTTTCTCATCATCAAAGTTGCACAAAGTGGAGTCCTAAAAGTTATGGAAATTATAATTAATCCAATGTTTTCTTCCATTATGAGAAGAATGACCTTGAAACAAATAAGTTTTGGAATGCATTTCCCTATTCATTTTTGGAATTAATAACCATTGTGTGGCCATGTGTTGGAAGATAAAGTTCATCCAAAGGAATCCTATGCCATTCAAAAGGAAGGAGGCTCATTGTAAAGACCACTCTCCAAGTCAAAATGGGGAGAATGGAAAGAAGGGATCACTGTCTAAAAGAGTGGGAAAGAATTATTGAGCTAATTGTAACATGGGTTGCCACTTGGTTGACAAATGTTGGGATATTCATCCACAACTTCCAAATGCTGATAAGAAGAAATTTGTGAGTACTAATAGTTCAAGATGCAACCCATGAGGAAGTACAATCATCCAAAGAAGCTCTCATTAAGAGGGACCAACCCAAAGAGGAACAACCATAATCTAGGGTTGGTAAGAAAGTATTTTATTTCATGGATAGTATTTTTCATAGCCACTTTTTATTTATCATGCATGTAGCACCTCATAATCACTTTTTGGGTTTCCATTGTTAAATAATCATGAAGGAAAATAACCCCATATGTATGATATAGTGTGGAGGTAGAACACTCGTTTAGGGTAAATATGGATAGTCATTAAATTTGAGAAGCATAGTATGAGAAACCCATAATAAGAAGTTGTATCATTCTTATTTTTCATTCTCGTGTCCATGTTGAGCATAAATGTTGTCATGTTTTTCTCACCACTTCTTGTAAAATTGGGAAAGATAGGAGATGAGGAACTTCAATAAAATGGAACTTAAAGAAAATATTGTCCAAGTTAGACAACAATAGTGATACATGTTGACAAACATCTTATAACATGTGGAGCTAAAGTGTTCTTCCAAGATATATATGAAGTGGAGTGAAATCAACATGAGGAGTTATTTATGGTGAGTAGCACTCAAAAGAACTATTGTTTTATGAATGTATGTTAGCATTCATTTTCTTTCATTAAAAAATTCCTCTTAATGTATATGCAATTGTTTGTATGTACATTTAGTAAGACCCAAATTTGGGCAATGTTTGTAAATGGAATTATATTCACAATCCATGTATGTTGCATTTGATTGTAAGACCCTAAGAAATGCAAATTACACAAGTGATGAATTATTATACCACTACTTATTATTTAATGTATATTTCTTCCCTTGTAGAAAATAATGAATAAAAATGATAATGTAACTAACATCTCTTATGTGAGAGCTTAATTCTAGCCTACAAGCAATGTAGAGGCTAAGAAACTTCACCAAGAAGAAGAGAAATACACCAAGAGTGCACGAAGGTTAATTGGTAGAGATGGGAGGGAGTCATGAGATCTCTTCATGACCTCAGTTGGGAAAACCAACCTCCAAGAGAGAAAAAATGAAGTACCTCCATACATGTGGTTGTATTTCATATTTTCCATGTATTGGGAGAAATATCCCCTACTTTGGGAGAATGAGAATTTATATGCCCATTTTTTTAGAGGAAAAAAAATATTGTCTATTATTACAGGAGTACAAATTTCAATACCAAGAGTCCGTTAAAGAGACCTCCTAGAGACGGTGTAAATATTTTTCAGCCCCTTTTGGGAGAGAGGGACTTGTATTAGGAGAGACATCCCCATATTAGGAGAGGGATAGCCATGTATTGGGAGAAATAACCATGTATTGGGAGAAATAAACATGTATTGGGAGAAAAAACCATGTATTGGGAGAAACATCCCCGTATTGGGAGATACAACCCCATATTGGGAGAGAGAGCCTCATATGGTCATGGATCAAGGTGATAACATTCGAGTTCCTTCTTTTGATGACTTTTCTCTTGAATTACTTAGTAAGTTCTAGGAAGAGGAAATGCTTGACACAATATTTATTAAAGAAAGATAAAAAATGAGGGAGTTTTACCTTCAGTTATTTTCAAAGAATGAAATAAATGTTTAGCGGTCTAGAATATTATTAGTGGGGATGAGTGATTTGGAGGTTCCCCACATGTCATATTGTCTATAATTAAGTTGAAACTATATGAATAGATAAGATCTCTTCGACATATTTACAATTCAATTTAAATAGGTTCAAACAGAGTTTGTGTGATAAATTTATGCCTCACTGAAGTTTTGCATCAATAAGTAAAAATGAAGTAGGTTTCACAGTGATGATGTGATCATGTTGAATGGGTTTTCCAAGTGGACCAATTATATGTTGACACATGGTAATTAATATTATGGAAAAAAGGTTATTTAGTTTTTCACCTTTGGTATTCTATGGTCAAGTGTGGGACCTATGCTATTTGTCATCTAGGGGCCGATTTTCTAGTGGGGTCCACTTTTTATTAGGAGGGGGACCTTGCCGCATTTACTTCACATTAAAATGGTGAAAATTTTCTATATAAATCATATTCAAGGCCTCAACATGTGAAATGTGGGATTATATTCCATGGATATCAAATATCCTAGTGCTAACCACCTCCACATGGTGAGTCATCACAACCAACACTAAGCTCAACAATTGAGCCCACAAACCAAGTCTTAAGTAATGCCAACTAAGTGCCCAAGTGCATTATTTTCAACTACCACACATTTTCCAACCAACAATTGATGATAAGTGTGGACTATGTTATAAATCACCAAATCCTATTCAAAGCACTAGGTGGTCCTTTGACCACATTGCATAGTGGGGAGAGATGTTATTAAACCCAATTTAGCCTCCTACCCAAATGCATGTGTGATTAAAAATGTATAATGTGCATGTTTATCACTTGGAAATGGTCAATGCCTTTTTAAAAGGATACAATGTTGCATGGGGCTCGATCCCACTACCTAATGTAGCATATTTTTAGGTTTTCCATACTTTTCTATGCCACATTTGGTGGCTAAAGCAAAATTTGTTTTTATATCCCTTTTAATTTTGGGATTTTTGGCTAAAATAAGGCATTTGTAATGGGATTTAAATCCGGAGGCTATGCCAAGTTGAAAGGTATTATCCATTCTCCTATGAGGCCTAAAAAATATAAATAGACACTTATTATAATGGTATTTAAGAAAATTTTTAACTGCTTTGTAAAGAGAGAAGGTAATTTTTGTATCCCTTGTAAAGGAGAGAGAGTTTTTTTCCCTTTGTATGGAAAGATATCCCTTTGTAACGAGATAGCCTATTAGTATGTTGTGTTCTAGGTTTTTTCATTGATGTAAAAACCCATTAATGACAAATAGAATGATGAAGTAGATTCAGAGGATGCAGAGTAGGATGATGACATGGAGTTTTATTTCTAGGTGTGTTAATGATGGCATGAGTTGATTCAATGAGATTGGATTGTTCTAGAAAGCCTTGTCAGATGACCTAGCTAGCCTAGGTAATGGTACATGATGGTTGAAGTTTCTTGGTAGATTGAGGAACATGTTGGAAACATGGAGATCATGTTTGGGGAGTGTTTAGGAACTCACATGAGTTTCAAAGTGCATGTACAGGTTGAAGACCAAGATTTAAGTGCTCATCTAGACTAGGTCTAGGTGCTTGGAGGCATGAGGTTAAGTTTTAGAGCCAATTGAGCTCATGGATGCATGCATGGATGTCATATATGTTGTTTTAGGCATGATAGTACCTTTTGGAAATGTTGTATGTTGAGTTATGATATTGTTTCAGTTGACCCTAGCCTAAATCATGTAAAACCCAAAGGGATAGTAATGTAAGTCTTAGAGGATGGAGAGATGGACACATATTTTGATTTTATGATTATTTTAGATGTGATTATGAAATTTCATGATGATGTGTGAAAAATTCAGGTTTCCATGATATGTAGTTTGCAATTTATGTTAGTTTTAGTGAAACTGGGTCAAGAAGAAGGTCATTTCTAACTTGAATTACACCTTCTGATGCTCACCCTGAATTTTGTGATTTACATAGGACCTTGTGTATTTCAGGGATGTTTCTAAATTGAGTATATAAGGTTTAAAAATAATAATGAGTTCATTTCATCGTCACATTTTTATGAATGAATGTTAAGAAGGTAAACTAATTGTTTGTGTGTTTGAAACCCTAGCTCAAAAGTGGTAAGAGATATATTGCTCATAAGTGTTTAGAATTGATTGATAGGTATATTATGGTTATTTTATGATGAAGATAACTCCTCTAGGTTTCCAGAAAGGTATGGTAGAGTTTTTGGCGATGAGTGGACCCCACTCAAACAGGTTTATTTCTAAAGAAGATTAAATTAGGACAAGGTTTTCCAAATGAGTTGCAAATTAAATGGTAATTTTTTTACCATGGGAGTTTTAATTGATGTCCATGGTTTTTTTAGGTCATGGTGATGCATATAAATGGAAAAGTTTACCCTATTTGTGAAAGACTAGTCAAAGGGCAGTTTTGGGGTAGTTCTAGAGAGTTTACAGAGATGGACTTGGTTGAAGACCTTCCACTTAGATTTGGAAGGAAATGTGATATGTTATGGAAAGATTATTCAAATTTATTTCCATTGGTATATGGTTTGTCTCATGGTGATGAGATTTTATGGGTCATACAAGTTAGTTTTTGAGGAAGAATATTGTTGGTTTTCCAAGACAAGATTGCTCAAGATGAAATAATGAAGTGAATGAGGATTGAGATGGATTAATTGATCCTTTCTATCACTTGGAAAGTGAATATGGATGATTTTTTCCTATTGAATTCATTTTGAGGTCTTATAAGAGACATAAAGTGTGAAAATTGGTTGTTTTTGTAAAACTAGTTTCTGGACAACTTAATTTGGTGAAGAGGAAAGTTGTTGTGGATTGAACACATGGATGTTTAAATATATATAACATGATTGGATGTGATTTAAATTTCCTGAGGATTTCATAGAGTGGTTACATTCCATAGTTTATTTGATCTTGGGTGGTCTTGAGGCACAAAGGTGAATACAGTGTGTTGGAGGTAGCTATTTGGTGAAGGATATGAGCCTTTGGCTTATGTTATGAATTATTTGATTGGTACAAGATAAGTAAGGACCATTGATGATTTTTTTATGAAATATTACATATGCAAGATGAATTTTATAGATTTAATAATTATGGTTTGGTATTTTTGCTTTTAGCACATCCAGGTGATGGGGTTTTGAGCTTGTTTGGTGCAAGTTTGATGGTTTTGGGCATGACCGACCTATATGGGTCATATATGAATGTTGTAATGAATTTATTGGGATTTTTATGATACATTAGTTGAAAAAAAGTTATAGAAATGACCCCTTTTTTTGGTGAAATGAAATGCATATAAAAGTAAAGTTTTGAGTTCATTTTTGAACTAGTTGAGAAAGAGGGAAAACACGCGACCTATGTGAGTGTGTGTTATAGGTATGAAGGAAATTTTTGAGATTTGAGATAGTGTATGGAAGTTTGAATGGTTTTTGTAATTTTTTGTGCATGTGTTTGAGGCCAAGACAAGTGAAGAAGGAAAGAGAAAAAATGAGTTAGGTTAATGTCGGTTTGAGCAAGGGTTTGAAGGAGTTTGGAGCTGAATATTTTGATCACCATCAGCTGAGTTTTATTATTATATATTCAGTTATATCTTCATAAAAATATTTTGTGATGAGACATATTCATCCAATTTTCTTGTTTTGAGTAATATCAACAAGGGTTTAGGGGTTGGTGCTCCTCGTGGGGTTGGTGCTGAACTAAAGAAATCTCTTGTGATGTGCAATATTCACTTGAGTATTTATTATGTGTAATATCATAAAAAAAATTAGTGGTTTTTATTCCCATTAAGGGTTTCCCACTTATATCTTGTGTTATGGTGTTCTCTCTCTTCTTCATGGTTATGTGAGTGTATGATTTATGTTGTTGTGCACACATAAATGAATGGTTAATTGGTTTTGAATTGAGTAAGAAAATATTAAATTGGTTTAAGTTTGTAATGAATGATTCACCCCCCTATAATTCCATTTTTCTTCCAACATAGCCCATTATCAGGGGAGTAAAATAGTCCTTTTAAGGAGAAGAGCTTGTTATTATGGAGTAAAATAACCCCTTGTAAATGATAGATAGCCTATTTTAGAGAGAAAATAAGCAAGCCTTAGTCCATTCATTATGGGAGGAAATTTTTTTAAGGCTAAGAGCCTGTTACAAATCCTTCTAAGAGGACATTGGATATTTTTATGCCGATCTAGATCCCTATGTTTCAAGAGAGGGTGGTGTAAAATCGTGTATTTTGGATTGATTTAATTGATTGATTTAGACATTAAGGCAGACCCATAGATGTAGTCTACATTGGATGATTTTTTTTATCAATCTAGTTTGATTTCTATGTATTTTGTTCATATACTTATTTTTTATAATTAGTTATAATCTAATTTTTAATCATTTAAGCCAATTTTTATGTATTTATGGGAAATTGAGAAAATCAAGTTTGATATAAACAATTCATGGATTAGTGAGTGTTTGTAAGAAATAATCACTTGGGATCAATTTTGGTATTTATTTATCCAGTTTCCACGTAGAAAATGCGAGAAATTGAGAAAAATTGATAAGTATTCAAAAATGGAGAAAATTATCAAATTGATTTAAAATGCCCATATTTTGGATCATATATTAGCTCAAATATGTCAATAGACATACAATGTTATTGATATTTATCTCATCAAGCTAATTGCCACAATTAATGTAACCCATCTTCTTTATATGTTCACTTCAATCCACCCATCACTTTATCCTAGCTACTTCCTCTTCCATGTTGCATCCAAATGATACATTTAAGAACTACATATGTAATCTTAGCTAAGATGGTCAATATGATTATCCTCTTTATCCTAGTGATAATATAGATTATGATATAAGAAAATACCATCCTAGGGAAAGTATACGAGCCAAGGATAACACCAAAAGGAATAATTGTTGTGGATATAAAGGAGCGTAATCCACACTCATAAAAATATGTTGTGTTTCAAACCTTATGTCTAAGATAATGGATGGGGTGTTACTTAGATATTAAGATTGTAATATTAAGGATGATAATTAAGAGTTATGATATCTAGGTTAATGTTTGTAACATTGTCCATGTGGTATGATAGGTTATCTTGGTATGATACATGATATATCAAACATAATAAACTATATCGACATAAATGAAAAATAAGGGTTAATGATATTTACCTTCTTGAATACATTGTTGGCACATTAACCCCCATTCTTAGTAGTTCCTAGTTATACAAATGTTGTGGGTGAATTAAAAGAGGTATATATAGAAGGCCTACGTAGACTAGAGTTGGGGACTCTAAAGACTTGGTAGAACTTGTTTATACATCTCTTATTCTTATTGTGCCTAGTAATACACTGCGTTGTAGTATACCTCCAAGTACCATAAAAATCTTAAACCTTTAAGGTTGTGACTAAAAACATATCAGACTATGTAGGATGATATAGAGAAATAACACTAATGACACCTATTTATAAAATAACATAGCCTAAAGTTACAATATCATTTAGTTGATAACTAGAAAACAAATTCCACTAGATGGTATTAACCATGGTTGATGCCATCATCCACAATTAGCTTGACATAAAAGTACAGAGAGGAAAGAGAATGAAGGCATAGAAAACAAATGAAAAATATACAAAGGGGATGTGTAGTTGACATGAAGGTGTTATAGGAATATGTGAAGGTGACAATACTAAGGATATCAAATGGTCTTAAGGAGATAACGAGCAAGTAGTAAGAAAGTATGAAGGAGGAATGTTATGGAAAGCTAGGGTGATCCACACACGATGAATTTCTTACTATGTACTATGAATCATCTTAACCCCACTCATAATACACTCCTTAAAGAACACACTAAGGGAGATTAATATGCTAACATCGTGTAAAGATAAATTATTAGTAAGAGTGAAAAATAAGATATATAATCATATTGTATTTCTTAGTAAAAATGAGTTATAGTTATCATTTCACAATTGTAAATATTGATTAACATACGAAAACATGATATATTAAAAAATCCAAGAAATAGTTTTATAACTATTAGAAGTATTTTTCATATTTATACAAATTAATGTAATGAGAATGAATATATAAATAAAATAAAATTCATAGAAAATTATTTCATATATTGAAATAAACTTACAAATAATTTCTCCAATCCTGTAGGGTAATATGATTTAATGTTTTTAATTTTTTCCCATCATTATAACATGTTCAATATACAATTTGAGTGGGATTTTTAAATATGGGAATAAATAATATACATGTGATTTATGAGACCATAAAACTTATTTTCCAAATGTAATAACCAATAGAAAAACAAGAACATTTGTTTTTTTAAAGTGCACTTTTTAAAAAAATTATGCACTTTATTTTTGTTAGCATATGGATTTGCACGCATGCAAATGACATGCAATGGTGTGGGAATGAAGTCCCTCCTCAATGAAGGTGAGGCTGCCTTTATTGAAAACCAAAACTGTATTTACATCTGTACATTCAAAATTGTATGTGGGGGTGTTTTGGAACATCAATGGAAAGAAAAGTGAATGAGGGGGGTGGAATGGAATGAAGGAAAGGAGTGGAAAGGAATGAATTGAAAGAACATGTAAGAGTTAGGTAAAAACAGAGCCTAATATTGCATGAAGAGGAAAGATGAATAACTAACATTAATAAAACGGATGTTTGAGTTAGCTAAACAAGAATGTGTAAAAGGGAACACATGTGAGCAAGTAGATATTTAGAGCTTGATCACTGTGAACTAGAACAACAAATTAATAATGTTGACAATAAGATCAAAGACAATATTTGCATGCAAGATTCAAACATCTAACATCTAATGAACATAAGAACATCAAATGTTACAAGAGACAATGAATGAGACACAAAGTTTGTATTTCATTAACTCTAAAATGTTTTCACAAAAGAACACAAATTTTCTTCCTGAAGCAAATCTTACACACAAAACTATTTCTTCTCCTCTCTTAAATTCACCTTTACAAATGAGCCCCTCACCTCCTTTTATAACCCAAAATTTGGTTACAAAGTAGTTAGGGTTTAACATGATCATTAAATAAGGCACCTAAGTGACCTTTGAATTTTTCTAACCAACTTTATTAAAGACAACCAAAAATAGAAATCACTTAAGTTACCCACAGTTTCCAAAAAACAAATAACAACATCCTTTTCTTAAAAATCCACTTTTTAAAATATACAATAATAACCAGTGCCTTATCCATTGAAATGGGGTCCGCCTATCTCAAGCGTATGAGAAATGGACTCTCCCACTTCGTTAGATACCAAGAAAATTATCCCCCTGAACTTCTGATGAAATTAGGATCTGCCACTTTTGTCAGTTGAAAGGATCTAAACCTTCCCAAAGTTTCAATTTTTTCTTTTTCTGGAGGTTCATTTGGTCAAAGAATAGCCTCATAAAATACCTGTAATTCAAGAATCCTACTTGGCATATCATTTAAATTAACAATTTTGGATTGAGCATTCTCGAATAAGTTCTTTAATTTGATGCACCGCTCCATTGAAACTGACAAGAAATTGTTGACGGGAGTGTACATGTCTTTAAACAATTGTGAAAATTTCTCTTCCACCTGCTCCAATGAACAACTTTGATTATGCTCATTTACGAGGTTGCAAGGAATCTCAGCTATGAATTCTTGAATCAAGGAGAGTGAAGTGAAGGCTTCATTGCACATGCTCTCATAATGGATCATAAAATCCTCGAGAAGTGTCTTCCTTGATTTGATATGTAGACACCAAAGAAAACATGTCCCTCGATGTTCAAATTCAAGAATTCCTTCAATGGCTAAAACTGAGGATTCCATACTTGTCATCTCCTACAAACTGGGCAATATCTCATCCAAATTTGATATATTAGAAACAAAAGTTTCTTTGAAAGAAAGAATTGGATCAAGATACGCACTGACATCTTCATGAAGCTTAACCATGGTCTTGATCATCCCTTGGCCTAAAACAAGAATCTCAGAAAGCTAATTTTTAGTGACATGGCCTAATATGTTTATTTCTTTTGACAAATTGAGATTTTCTTCATCAGGGGAAGCCACTGCATCAGGTATTGGGAAAGTGGACGATATGGGATTTATCAAATGTTGAACATATTCCACCAATTGATTCTTTTCGGCCTTGAGCTGAGAGTTCTAAGACTTATATTTCTCAAGTCTCTTTAGCACGATATCAATTGAATCTCAAGCCATTGCCATGTCACTTTCTAATGTAGACCTCCCAAGTCCAAGTCTAGAAACTTCATAATCTGCAGGTGTCATGGCATCATGCTCCTTATCAACTTATGGGATGGCGAGATCTGTAAATATATTTCCGTCATTATCTACCATTATTCGAGAAAGCACCTTAGGCTTCTTTGGAATGATTTCATTTGAAAGTTTGAAAAGGGAATCAAAATCAATGTCAATTTCCATGACAACCATCTTCCTTTTCGTAACGTCGGAATCAACCCAGGAAGGAGCATCATGCAATATTTCCGCATATAAAATCCTAGAGCTCGAATCAATATTCTCATTGTTCTCGACATCATGAGATCTTACTTGAATTCTATCTACAACCTCGATTTGAGGAGAAACAACCTCAATATCCACCTCTTGATTATTCAGGAGATTTTGAGAAATCCCTTCATGAACTACATGCTCTGAAGTGTTTGATATTTGAACTACCTACACCTGAGTGGACGCTTGTTCGAAGAATGGCTGAGGGTCATTTTCCATGAGATTCTTAGCACTATTAACAATGTGGGTAGAAGAATCTCTACTCGAGGTAGAAAATCCTGATACACACTCTCTTCCTTCTTCGGGGTTAGGATATTTAGATTTTTCTCCTCATGACACGTTACTTGGCGAAGTGGATTTTGGCAACCACTCATTTCTTGCTTGTTGTGTATGATTAGATGGTATAGAGGTTGATTGAGAAGAGGCTTTGGTTGAATGAAGGCCTCCTCGTGTTGACAATTTTTTTGATCCTGAAGTATGATCTTGAATTGATTGTAACTTGGCAAGTTCTTTATCATACCAAGATATGCTTCTTTCAAGAATTGGTTGATTCTTGCTATCAAGAGAAAATTCATTTATTTTGGTCCACTCAATTCGAGGCAATGGGGTAAAAGCAACTACATCATATGAGGGATCAATGACATCTTCATCATCATTTATGAATGAATCGGGAGGGTTCTTGATGCGGAAGGCATTGATCTGAGCAAGTGTTAGGTGAGAAAAATCTCGTCTTCTTACTTCATGTTCGTCTAAACATGCATCCCAGAAATCTTCCATGGTAGGGTTATGTTGATACTTTGCTCCAAGAATCTTCTACATATATCCATTGATATCAAATTGTGCTCTCTTCACATATGGATGGATTGTAATGAGAGCGAACTCTTTTTCCATTAGTTGTGCACTGAAAAGATTTAGAACATTGGTATTCCCCAATTTGGATTGGGAAATGAATTCCTGAACGGTGTTTGTCATTGAGAAGACAATGAACTTGGAATAGTTGTCCCGCAAGCTCCATTAATGCCCATCTGTCACTGACGTACTTAGGAAGCTTCCATGGAGTACCATCAAATCCACTCACGCAAATGTAGGAAAAGGATGAAAATTGAATAAACCATGTTCCCCATTGGGAAATGACACTAATGGCTTCTTTAGAAAATATTTCCTCTGTATTCTGATTCAAGTTCCGAATCACACGGAAGGTGAATGCATTGTTGACTCTTCTAAAATGGTGAGAGATATTTTTGAAACTAAGTTGTGGGTAATAATGAAAAACACTATTTGATGGACCCATGACTCCTCTCGTTTCAAGTCCCGAAAATAGCTTTCTTCTTGCTACTGCATAAGTCAGATACGATGTCATGTAGAAGCATCTAGTCATCTTAACTTCTATCAATTTTTTGTGAAGGGTGTTACTGATGATGGTGGCCCAATCCACAAACTCTTTCTTGGCAAGGATGATACAGATAAATTGATACATCCATGGGTGGAAAATCCTAGTAGAGGGTAAACCGAAAACTTGACTTAGGAGAGTAATCATGTCCCTGATTTCTTCCAAAAACTCAACGCGGTATAGTTATTTGGGAATCCTATCAATTTGAGGCCTCTTGGTCACTAACCAGTTGTTATTAACCATCTTGCTTCATCTCAGGGGTTCCTCATCCCAAAATTCTTGCGATGACTAGCGAGTGATATCCACATTCTCAAGAAAGTCAGGTATGCTGAGAAATTCCTAAATGTGCTCTGGTGTGATTAAGAGGAAAGGCTCACGATTATATTTAAAAATTCCTTGTCTCTTAGGATCATAGTGCTCAACACAAGCGATAACCAACTCTGGGACATTGCACCGAGACAGGAAATGTTGCTACTTGAGGTAGACCACTATGGTAAAGCCTATCCGAGAATATGGTTTTGCCTTCAGTTTTCACCCGTTCACAAAATTGTTGCACATTGATGTGACCCAGATTTGTATCAGTTATATTGTCATATGTTGATTTGATAGAACTGGGAGGAATGATTCCTTGGAATTTATAGTTGAGTGCAGACTTATTTGATTTCTCCACTGGCTTCCTCGATCTTCCTGTGGATTTGTTAGATTTCTTGGCCATTATGAATTTCACAGAAGAATGACTCGGGCACGTAAAACAACACAAGCGGGGTCGGGTCTCAGTCTCCAAAACCCCATCAATGCAAGAAAAATGTAACTCGCGTTAATTTTATTATTATTATTATTATTTTAAAAATAATAATAATAATAATAAGTCCCGGTTACACTTTTTTTTTAATACAAATATATCGAGACTAAGCTCGAGGTTCGAATTTGGCGATACAATGATAAATATATTTTAAATTAAAATCTCTTGATTTTATTTAATTTGATAGAGAAAATTCTCCTTGGTATGTGTGAAAATCACCAGATTTTAAGGATCCCGCAATTTGATATTTTCTTCTTCCTTGTAATCTTCTGATCGATGTGTGGGTATACTTGTTTAATTCTTCTGTAAATGTGTTGAAACTTCTGGACTATCTTCTCCTTTAAACTTCCTTTTCAATATTTTATTCCTGGGTGAATGTATAGAGACTTCTTTGTTCGCTGCTATTCTTTTCTAACATGATTTATCTGGCATGGATAATGTTCTTCCTCAAAAAGGCATGGGAATGGAGAAGCTTCTCTTCTTTTGGCTATGTGGAGATCTTGTTTTTGATGTCCTCCTTCTTGCAAAGGCATTGGAAAATCAGTTCTTTGCCATTTTCTTATTTTTTGGACTATTATGGCCTTTGCTTTGGCCTATGCGTTGAAAATCTTGGAGCTTTATAAACCTGCGTGGAAACTTTTTTTGTATTCCCTTTGGCTATGTGTGGACAGAATTTTGAAGAATGTGTGGAATCTTCCTTTCTATTTTAGACTATCCTCTTCTTTAAAACCTACACAGATCTTTATCCTGGAACTTTTTATATGCTATCCCCCTTTGCCAATGTGTGGGAATGATCCTTATGTTTTTTTATTATTACTTTGTCTTCTTGATGTCTTTTTCCTCCCCCACATGGTATCTTGCTTGGCTTTTTTCTTTAATTATTGGAACTTTAGCGTGGAAGCTTCTTGGACCTGCGTGAAAAGTTTGGACTGTTTTTGCTTATCTCATGCGTTGAAATTTACCCTTTTGTTGTTTTTCTTTCTTCTCCCTTATAAATTTTGTTGAAACTTACCTCTTTGGATGCGTGGGAGATCCTTTAGTTTTGCAAATGCGTGGAAATCTTTCTTTCTATTTTAGACTGTCTTTCTCTCTTCTAGGCATTGGAAAAAAATTTCTTTGCTCTGGCTGTATCTCCCTCCTTGGTCAATGCATGGGATCTGAAAAATGTAACTACCTCTTTCTCCTATGCCTGGAAAGCTTATCTTTGTTGTCCCATTGGTTGTGTTCTCTCTTTTTTGCATAAAACTTTCTATGACTTTCCTCTTGTATTTCTCCTTCACAATGACGTTCGCAGTATTGTGGAATGTGATAAAAATATTATGTTCTTTAGAAGAAGTGAGAAGCAATTTTAGAAAGCTTTGTATGAATCTTTCCACCAAGTTCATCAAATGAATTTATGAGGGTCAAACCGACTTCTCTTCCCGGGTAGTGGAATTAATTGCCAGGGAAAATGGGGAAAGTAACGGCCAATTGCCAACGGGAATGGAAAAGTGGGCTGGCAATCTCTGTTCAATTTCCCCATGTGGGAAATCAAAATATTTCTTGCCCATTTGCCAATTTGTTAATTTGGCAATTGGGGGAAGAAATCCCACGAGTTGGAATTTAAAACAATTTTGCTAGGAAAGGGGAAATCTGGGCCCGGGAAGCTAATTTGCCATTCCTGACAATGGGAAGTGGAACCTTATTTTTCCCCGGCAATTAAAATAAAAAATTTCGAAAGCATTTTAATTAATATTTATTTAATTAAATACTCCAAAATTCTTAAAAATTAATTTTATCAAACAAAGAGTAATTAATTAATTTTAATGTAGTTTAATGCATGGTGGGAGGAGTTCTCGCCTGAAAAGGACGAAACGAAGACTAAAACGATCAAAAAAATAAGATGGTCGTGATGAAAGTGAGTAACCACGGAAAGTAACAAATTTTGAAAATTTTCAAAATTTCCATTTTTATTTTATTTTATTTATTTATTTATTTTATAAATTTTGCGTAGTCAAAATTGGCTGATAACAATTTTCAAACTAATTTGTTGTTTTTGGAAATCCTATAGTGAGGTTTGAAGCACATCTTAACACACTTGTGTCATTTTCTAGGTGTATACATGATAGGAAATTCAAATTCTATCACTTATATAATTTATGATGTAAAACTGTGTGGACAAAAACACACTTGTGTTGACAAAAACACATGATACAATTTGTGTCAAGATGTAAAACTTTAAGAAAAGTGAAACTCTTGGTGACGTAAAAACTTGAAAATATACTAATGATAGTTTCATATGTTATGAATTTAAGTTATCACCCTCAAAATCCCCCCCTCCTTTTTAAGTAAAATTTGAAAAATTTGAGCTCACACCCTCTAGAAGTGTTTAAGTAAAGCTGGATGTCCAAAAAGATAGAGAAATTCATGCTTTGAAATTGTTTAAACTCTCAAGTCTGCACGTTTTGATAAATTTTCTATTTTCCTGTCTAGATGTGTGAAAATTTTATTGTTGTCCTCATCTGAATGAAATTGTCAATCTTTATATGGCCATGGATCGTCAAACCTTGTATCATTTTCAATTCCTTGGTTCACGAAAGAAGTTTGAAAAGCAGGTGCAAAATGGTCGAGTTTTCTTCTTCTTTGCATTTTTCCACAATCGTGAATGATGGGCGTTTTCTCTCCCGTCAAATTTTGGCCTTATTATCCATGGGTACATGGACATATATAATTATAGGTGGGCCAATGGAGTAATTTTCATTTTTGAGCCTTTTTGTAAAAAGGGCTAAAAGTCATAAACTGACCCACAACCCCGATCATGCTATGAGGAAAAAGTCAAATATTAAGCCCGCATTGAAAGTCAAAGTTGGGAAGTGGGTCGGCGGGGAGATTTGAGGTTTTGAGCCTTTTTGTAAAAGGAATAAAATTCATAAAGTGACCCACATCCCTAATCATGCTATGAGGAAAAAGTCAAATATTAAGCGTGCATCAAAAGGTCAAAGCGGGGATACGGGTCGGTGGAGCAATTTGCGTTTTTGAGCCTTTTTGTAAAAAGGGCTAAAAGTCATAAAGTGACCCGCAGCCCTGATCATGATATGAGGAAAAAGTCAAATGTTGAGCCCGCATTGAAAGTCAAAGCGGGGAAGCGGGTCGGCGGAGAACTTTGAGGTTTTGAGCCTTTTTTCATTAAAGGGGCTTAAAGTTAAAAAGTGACCTGAAACCCCACCCACACCTAGTAAAAAGTCAAATATTAAGCCTGCGTCAAAAGGTCAAAGAAAGGAGGTGGGCCGGCGGAGCAATTTGTATTTTTGAGCCCGTATTAAAAAAAGGTAAAATTATAAAAGTGACCCGCGACTTTGTCTCCACTCAAGTAAGGCCACATGTCAAAACCATATCAAAAGTGGGAGAGTGGGCCAAAATGTTCCAAAAAGCCATTTCTCAAAAAGTCACAAAATGTAAAAGGCATCCTCCACACACGCTCCAGTAAATTTCTCCCACATGGACAACTCTGGTTTAAAGTTTCAAAGGCAAGATGAATGGTTCAAATTCAAAGTTACAAAATGAGTGTAATGGCTACATTATGGAAAGTTTGGTTTTTCTTGCCATTGGCATTTCTTTCAAGAATCAAGAATCTGAACAGGCGTGAAGGATTGAAAATATTATAAACCGTTTCTGGCTAACAAAGAAGTTGTATCTGTTTCTTACAATATATTTAATGGCTTCTTCATGCCATTTTAAGGGGTTCGTGATTGATCTTGTAGACTTGAGAGTGCATTGTACCTGGAGAAAGTAAAGGAAATAGCCATTTTTATTCTAATTTCCTCTGTTCTCAAATTTCTTCCATTCCCACATTATGTACAACTTTTGTTTAAGCATCAATACAAGAAGAAGGAGTTTGTAGCCTCTTTGATGAGGATATTTTAGAAACTTTGAGTTCACAATCTTATCTTGTCTTGTTTCCATTTGCAGGGTTGTTTTCTTCTCATAAATGTGTGTGTTAAAGTTTCTAACTAATGTGTGCAAGAATTTGATTTTCTACCTACAACATTAGTTTCCCTATCTCATTTCTCACTTCATTTCCCACTTTCAGAAAAAGTCTTCCCTAGCAAGAGATTGCTAGCTTTTTTGCAGGGTCAGTGGAGTGCCCCTATTAGATCCCCAACCGAAAGGCCACCACAAAAATCCACATTTTCTCGTGCATGCATATACGGAAGTTGCACCAGTTAAGTAGAGGGACTTAGATTCCTAGAGTGTTGGCAAGGAATTCACAAATTTTTCCACCCAAAAAATTCCCTCGCTAGTAGTTTTGGGCACCCACTGTGGTGTAGATTTAGCAACATCTGCACTTGAATGTGACTGCAAGGTCATAAAATTAAAAATTAAAAAAAGAGAAAAAATTCTAGAATTTGAATGGCTATATGAGCCACATGGATTCAAATCATGGCTATCCTAGGAAACCCTCTTATTGAAAGACCCAAATTTCTCTTCCATATCCAAGAAGACATTGCTTTAGATTTAAGGGAAGCTATCTGGTGTAATAGATAAAGTTCCAATCACTACTTGATTGCCACGAGAATTCTAGACCTTGAAGAAGAATGCGCTACAAAATTAAAGAGGCAAAGACAAATTCCAGCACCACAAAGAAGAGCATAGATTTTCAAGCTGGCGGATAGAAGATTCACCTAGTAATAGAGACAAGGAGAACAAACTGATCCTATTTTTGAGGAACTTTAAAGGAGACAAAATCCACTCAAAATCCAAAGGCTTCCTCTTCAAGCAACCAGTCACGTTGGGAACCTGAGTGTTGCCAATCCTTTGGATGGTGAATTTTCATACATCAACGAGAACCTTGTAGACTTCACTGACATGAAGACCGAAGAAGAATCTAGAGAAAGAGAGGTGAGAGCCGATGAAGAAATAAGATCTCAACTTGAAGAAATCGAGAGACTTCAAGCCGAGGCAGACGAAAGAGCAGCAGCAGAAGCCGCAGCCTTATCAAGGTTGGAAGCTAGAAACAAAAATAGAATGGGGGATTATGATCGTGAACGTGAATGTGATCATGAGGCCCATAGGCCTAATGTACCATGGGGAGGAAACACTAGTCCACTGGCTCTTTCTCAACCACTCCATGAGCTACCAAGAGGCTCAAGAAAAAAACTTCCCAAAATTCAGAGGGTATGGTTCTCAACTCCCTAAAGAGCATGTAGTAGCATTTATCACTGCTTGAGGTTGTTAGGTGTTGAGGATGAAGATGTGTCAGTCTGACTCTTTGTGGAGTCACTTCAAGAGAAAGTTGTCGAATGGTTCTACATGCTACCACCAAGGTCCGTCACCTATTGGGAGGATATAAGAAGTGCATTCAAACATAGGTTCAAGAGCACAAAAGATTGTCAGGATCTTCTGGTCCGATTGGTACAAATGAAGAAATAAACCTCCAAGTCAATGAGGGACTTTGTAGCAAGATATAACAGAGTGATAAGAAGAATCCCTGAAGATGTGGTGCCTCCTGAAAATAATTTGAAGAGATTCTTCATCAGCGCCTTGCCATCAGAAGTAGGTTTCTTCCTTAGAAGAACCCAACCAAGAACATTAAGGGAATATCAAGACCATGCAATAGAAACTGATGATGATCTAATCTTATCCAAAAAGGTGAAAGCCCCAATGGAAAGTAAAAGGGTCAGAATTCAAACTCTGTCACCACAGATCCAATGTTCCAAAAAATGGCAAATGACTTGGTTGCCTTGAAGAAGTAACTATCTCAGATCACAATGCAGAATGCTTCAAGGAAACCAAACCCTCCAGATAGGCCAAGGATTTCTCCACCTCCTTGTCGGCTTGCTCTTGAAGCACCACCAATCAATGCCATCTGTGACACCAAAGAGCTAGAGGAGGAAGCAAAAATTGATGAAACTGAAGAAGAAAATATGGAAGACTATGAAAACTATCTTGAGGTCAAGGAAGTTGATATGCACAATGGCCTAATTGAGTACGTTGATGATGAAGATGAGGATGATGAAGAAGCTCCAAGTTTCTCATGTGTTGTTTTCACTCATGCACAATCTAGGAAAGGTGCTTCATCCTCAACGGCTGCGGTAAAGGATAAGAAGAATAAATAATATTCTCCCCCAGAGGTCACACAAAATAAAATCATCAGCAAAGGATCACCATTACCACCTTCTATGGAGTCAACCAAAGAAAAAACCAGACTCACTGGTTGTCAAGGATCATGCTACTATGCCAAGTAAGTCATCTAATTCTTCTCCCAGCTCAAAAGTTTCTAAGAACAATTCTCCTTTAAATGTTGTTCCTACAAAAACATCTAAGGTTCAATCAAAAGCTACACCCTCACCCCCTTCCAAGCCAATTGCTACACCCAAAAAGGAGAATTCAACACCCAAAGTAGCAAAGCCTCTACCATGTAAATATTCCTCCATTTCCGGAACCTCTTCCTCACTCACCATAACCCCATTTGACTTTGTGGAACATGCAAGCAAAACCAAAGTCCAGCTCTTAGAAATAGAATACCTATAAACACACCCTGCCCAATTTGACAGGTTCATTAATGCAGTTCATGGTGGTAAACCTGTATCCTCGAGTCCTAATTCTAAAGGCTTACTACCCACACCATCCACACCACCTTCCTAAAACATGCTAGCCCTCAGTGCCTCCAAAACCAATAGGGTTGAACCTTTCTACCTGTCACTCCTCATTAAAGGCTTCCCGCTAAATAATTGTATCATAGATTCTGGAGCCTTAGACAATGTGATGTCAGCCAAAGTTTACAAATTCTCTAGGCCTCACCTTGACCTGGGTAAATGACACATGCTACTCAATGGAATCCAAACAAGTGCCATTGGTAGGAAGAATCAAAGATGCACAGGTAGCACTAGCTGATTTTCCAAACAAGAAGGTGCTCCTAACCATACTGGTAGCAAACATCCCAGCATCCTTTGGTATGCTATTGAGTAGGAGTTTCTACAGAGACCTGGGTGGAGAGATAAAAATGGATTGGTCATCTTCAACTATCCCAGTAAAAGGTGAGATGAAGAAGTTGCTACTAGTAAGAAAGATGAAGTTCACAGTATGAAAGTCTGATGATCCGAAAGCAAACATTCTCTTTCAAGATTGTGGGCTAGGAAACTACTTCCTCACATAAAAAAAGAGGAGAACTTTCCATCTTCTCATGGAGGAAGAGGAAGATCAAATTTGGACAATGGAATTTGATGGTAGTCATTCCAGTGCGGGCTCGGGAGCTGGTGTATTATTGTACTCTCCTTCCAATGAGTTGTACCCATTTACATACAAGCTACAATTTGATAATACAAATAACACTCCAGAGCATGAAGCACTAATCTTAGGCATGAGTACAACAGAGGACATGGGAATCAAGAAATTGAGATGCCAAGGTGATACAGAGGTTATAGTAAAGCAAGGTCCACCAACAATATCATGTGAGAATCCAAGACTTTGGCATTATAGAAACAAAGTGTGGGACTGCATTAAATCTTTTGATGCATTTTCCATTGAAGCTATTCCAAGGGAACATAATGAAAAGGCTGATTCTCTTGTAGTGTCAGCTTCCCTAGTGACACCTCATCCTTCTTTTGGTAAAGACAAAGTGACCATTGAAATGGTATTCAGGCCTAGTGTACCAGATAATGTAAATCATTGGCAAGTCTTCAATGATGATAACCAAATTCTAGCCTTTTTAGAGCAAAGGGATAATTTCAATAATCTCTTCTTTGAAGGAGGTGAAAATCCACACCGAGAAGCAGTCCCCAAAGAAGAGAAAGAAAGAATTGAAGGGATTGATGATGAGGGAGTAATCAAATTGAAAGGGAACAAAATTCCCAAAGGCCTAGTCTCTTTAGAAGACCTCTTTGACAAACATGACAGATTCATTCAAGAGAAAGAAAAGCAATATTCTCGGTGCCCAGCTGATTTTGATAAAGAAAACATTAGTACCCCAGAGGAACCAAGGATGGTCAATATTGGAAAATGTTGCTCACCTGAAGAAAAAAGAAGGTTTGTTGCATTACTCAAGAAATACTTAGATGTCTTGGCCTACTCTTATGATGAACTCAAATCCTTCAAGCCAAAGGAAATGCATCACTCAATTCCTTTGAAGTAGGGTGTTAAGCCCTTCAGGTAGAAACAAAGGCCATACAACCCAAAGATTACTGATACCATCAAGGAGGAGGTAATGAAGATGCTTAATGCAAGGATCATCTTTCCCATCCACCATTCAATGTGGGTGGCTAACATTGTGCCAGTGCGGAAGAAGAATGGTGAAATAAGGATATGTGTAGATTTTTGCAACTTGAATCAAGCATCACTAAAGGACAATCATCCTCTTCCTATCATGGATCATATCCTGCAAGTAGTCACTGGATCTGAAATGCTTTCATTACTTGATGGATTCTCAGGATATAATCAAATCAAATTGGTAGAGGAGGACAACACTAAGACAGCCTTTACAACACCTTGGGGCACTTTTTCCTATAGTAGAATTACTTTTGGCCTAATCAATATAGGAGCTACATTCCAAAGGGCGATGGATTTGGCCTTTAAAGATCTGAAGCATTGCATTTTCATATATCTTGATGATCTCACAGTATTTTCAAAGAAGAGGGGAGATCATATCTATCACTTGGAACAGGTACTTGCAAGGTGTAGGAAACATGGCATATCACTAAATCCAAAAAGTGTGTTTTTTGAGTCACAGAAGGCAAGTTATTGGGGCACATTGTGAACAAACATGGAGCACACATTGATCCCGAGAGGATTAGATCCATTCAAGCATTATCCCTTCCCACAAGAAAGAAAGGAGTTCATTCATTCTTCAGAACGGTGAACTTTCTTTGTCGTTTTGTGCTTGAGTTTGCTGAGTTGACGAAGCACATCACTTCCATGATGAAACCACAAGCAAACTTCAAATGGAACAATGAAGGGAAGGCAACATTCGAAGAGATCAAGAAATCCATTGTCAAGGCTCTGAATCTTGTATCTCTAGATTTTAACAAAGAATTCATCATGTATTGTTATGCATCAGAACATACACTCTCTGTCGTTCTCGTTCAAAAAAATGATGAAGGCGTGGAAGCACCAATTTCCTTCATGATTTGTCCTTTAAAAAATCATGAGCTAAAATAAATCCAATTGGAAAAGCATGCCTATGCAATGGTCAAGGCTGTAAAAAACTTCAGGTTTTACATTCTCAATTTCCATACGATGGTGATAGTCCCCGACAGTGCAATCAAGTCCATCTTGACACAACAGGATCCCGAGAGCTAAAAGAGGAAATTTGATTTTAAAGACTCAAGAATATGACTTGGAGATTCAACCCTCCAATCTGGTAAGGGGAAATGGCTTGTGCAAGTTGATTGCTAAAGATGAAACACTCAAAGTTCAACATGGCGAAGAAAATTGTGCTTGCTCAACTTGTTCAGAAGACAACCCCCAAGTTCTCTTTGTCACCACTACTGATGACTGGTATGCTGATATTGCCTATTACCTAACTTATGGAGAATGCCCTCCCATCTTGATTACAAGAAAAGGAGAAAACTCAAGATAAAGGTAGCTAAATTTGTAATCTAGAATCATGCACTTTACAAAAGAGGCCTGGATGGTTGTTTCCTCAGGTGCGTAGATAAAGAGCAACAGGAAAAGTTTTCTTAAAGCATACCATTACCAAGCATGTAGTGGACATTTTTCAGCAATGGTCACTACACACAAGATCCTATGAGGAAGGTATTATTGGCCCACCATATTTGCAAACACTCAAGATTGGGTTTCTAAATGCAAAGCATGCCAACAGTTCATTGGAAGACCACAACTCGTTGCATTACCACTCAGGCCTGTGGTTATTGAAGAACCATTTCAACAGTGGGGCTAGACTTCATTGGTGTTTTGAACCCTCACTCAAGCGTGGGATACACCTATGTACTCACAACAATAGAATACTTCACAAAGTGGGTGGAAGCCATTCCGACCAAACAAGCCAACACTGAAACAATATGTAACTTCATCAAGGAGAATATCATAGTCTATTTCAGAGTGCCATAGAAGATTGTAGCAGATAATGCTACCTATTTCTCTTCAAGAGAGCTGACTGAGTTTTGCTATGGCTATGGAATCTCCCTATCTCATTCTTCTGACTACTATCCACAAGGAAATGGATAGGCCAAATCAAGCAACAAGAACATTGTGACCATTGTCCGTAAGCTTGTAAACAAGAATCAAAGGAATTGGCACAAAAGGTTGTATGACGCATTGTGGGTGGATAGGATCACTCCCAAGAAGGCAATAGGTATGTCACCATTCCAACTGTTGTATGGAGTCGAAGCAGAAATTCCTCTCATGATCGAGATGCCAGCTCTCAAGCTGCTATAGGCAATAGAAGATGGTCAGTACAAGGATTCCATTAACAAGAGGATCCTCTTTCTTGAGAAGCTAGAAGAAAATAGACTCCAAGTGGTGGATCGCATTAAGGAGCACCAATTGAAAGTAAAGAATATTTTTTATAAGAAGGCCAAGGAAAGAGAATTCAAAGTTGGAGACTTCATCCTGCTATGGGACAAGAGAAGAGAACCAAAAGGCAGCCATGGAAAGTTTGATTCATTATGGCTTGGCCCATTCCAGATTCATGAAGCTTGTGGCGAGAATGATTTTATTCTCTCATATTTAGATGGAACACCACTAGAATTGCCTCGGAGTAGGTAATACTTGAAATTGTATCATCAGTGAAAGTGGGTTGTTCCCCCACCTTGTACCATAGGTGTGTTTCCCTTTTTTCTGTGTGGTTTTGTTTCCCCTTTATATTGCATGTCATGTGTTTCCTTCCCATTGTGTGCTTGTGTGTTTCCTTCTTCTGATATTTCTTTCTCAAATTTTTTCATGACTCTGCAAGGCCCAATGGATAAGGCACTGGTCAACGAATTATAGGGTCTAGAGATTGAGATTCTGGATTCCCATGTCATGTCTTCACTATGCTCAGTCCATGTCATGTCCCCAAGCTAGAGCCAGCTGTTGTCACCCTCAAAATCCCCCCCTCATTTTTAAGTCAAATTCAAAAATTTTGAGCTCACACCTTCCAGAAGTGTTCAAGTAAAGATGGAAGTCTGAAAAGATAGAGAAATTCATGCTTTGAAATTGTTTAAACTCTCCAGTCTGCACGTTTTGGTAAATTTTCCATTTTCCTGTCTGGACGCGTGAAAATTTTATTGTTGTCCTCATCTGAATGAAATTTTCAATCTTTCTATGGCCATGGATCATCGAACCTTGTATCATTTTCAATTCCTTGGTTTACGAAATAAATTTGAAAATCGGGCGCGAAATGGTGGAGTTTTCTTCTTCTCTGCATTTTTCCATAGTCGTGAATGATGGGAGTTTTCTTCCCCATCAAATTTTGGCCCCATTATCCATGGGTACGTGGACATATCTAATTAGAGGTGGGCAAGCAACGAAGTCGGGTCATTTTTGATCCATTTTGTAAAGAGGCATTGTGGTGAAAAGGAAAAAGTCAAATATTAAGCCCGCATTGAAAGTCAAAGTGGGGAAGTGGGTCGGTGGGGAGATTTGAGGTTTTGAGCCTTTTTTGTAAAAAGGGCTAAAAGTCATAAAGTGACCCGCAGGAAAAAGTCAAATATCAAGCCCGCGTCAAAATCATGTTATGAGGAAAAAGGGATCAAATAAAGTGAAGCCCATGCATTGAAAAATTCAAAGTCATTGAAAGTTGAAGCAGGGAAGCGGGTGGGCACAGAACTTTAAGGTTTTGAGCCTTTTTTCATTAAAGGGGCTTAAAGTTAAAAAGTGACCCGCAACCCCACCCACACCTGGTAAAAAGCCAAATATTAAGCCCACGTCAAAAGGTCAAAGTGGGGAGGCGGGTCGGCAGAGCAATTTGTGTTTTTGAGCCTGCATTGAAAAAAGGTAAAATTATAAAAGTGACCTACAATTCTGTCTCCACTCAAGTAAGGCCACGTGTCAAAACCATATCAAAAGCGGGAGAGGGGGCCAAAATGTTCCAAAATGCCATTTCTCCAAAAGTCACAAAATGCAAAAGGCATCCTCCACACCCGCTCCAGTAAATTTCTCCCATGTGGACAGATCTGGTTTAAAGTTTCAAAGGCAAGATGAACGGTTCAAATTCAAAGTTACAAAATGAGTGTAATGGCTGCATTATGGAAAGTCTGGTTTTTCTTGCCATTGGTGTTTCTTTGCGAATCAAGAATCTGAACGGACACGAAGGATTGAAAAGATTGTAAACCGTTTCTTGCTAACAAAGAAGAAGTTGTAACTATTTCTTGCAAGATATTTAATGGCTTCTTCACGCCATTGTAAAGGGGTTGGCGATTGATCTTTTAGACTTGAGAGTGCATTTTACCTTGAGAAAGAAAAGTAAATAGCCATTTTCCTTCTAATTTCCTCCATTCTCAAATTTCTTCCATTCCCACATTATGTACAACTTTTGTTTAAGCATCAATACAAGAAGAAGGATTTTATAGCCTCTTTGATGAGGATATTTTAGAAACTTTGAGTTTGACAATCTTATCTTGTCTTGTTTCCATTTGCAGGGTTGTTTCTTCTCATAAATGCATGTGTTAAAGTTTCTAACTAATGTGTGCAGGAATCTGATTTCCTACCTGCAACATTAGTTTCCCTATCTCATTTCTCACTCCCTTTCCCACTTTCAGACAAAGTCTTCCCTAACAAGAGATTGCTAGCTTTGTCGCAGGGTCAGTGGAGTGCCCCTGTTGGATCCCCGCCTGAAAGGCCACCACAAAAATCCATGTTTTCTCGCGCATGCATATACGGCAGCTGCACCAGTTAAGTAGAGGGACTTAGATTCCCAGAGCATTGGCAAGGAATTCACAAATTTTTCCACCCAAAAAATTTTCTCTCCAACAATTTGGTAGACTAGTTTCATACCTACTATGTTTTTGGTTACCAACTTTGTGGGTCTTTCCCCCTAAATTTTTAATTCCCCAAAATTTGTGGCTTCGGTCATGCTTTATCATTCATTTCATGTCAACTTACACATCAACATGGTCCTTATTTTAATTCAAGAAGTCTATAAATACAAAGGGGAATTAGTGCATTCAGAATACAATCACACATTTAATTTATCCACACAATAGTGATATTGAAGTCATAAGAGATGCATTTATTGTTGTATAAGCATCCCCATGCCAAAATTTTAATTCAAGTATTCAAATATTCATTCTAATCTATGTTAGTTATTTGCAAGTATTAAAAAATAAACGTTGGAAAAATTGCATACATCATATTGATTATTGAATTTTTTTATTGAAAAACACACTTTTATTAATAAAAAACAGGGGATAAACAATGTTGATTGTACAAAAGATGGGTGGAGAAAATCACACCCCAAAATTCCAATCACATCAAGATAGCTAGGCCTCAAGAAGGAGGCTAATTACATTAAAAATACAATAAAAGTACGTTTGTCAATTTTTTAAAAAGATGAACAAAATAATGAGCCAGAAAACTAGGACGCAGCAACAAACATGGCGGCTGGGGGATGAGGCAGAGGGCTATTTGACATATCACCGCAACTAGAACTAGGGTGATTCAAGTCAGGGATAGGCTCCCATCCACTTTCATCATATTGTTGGTGTTGTTTCTTGGGATTATCAGAAGATGACCAAGAGGGGAAATGGCAAGGGCCAACCGCAGAAACTTTCCCCACTAAGAGGCATTCTAATTTGCTCCACCATAATCATCAAAATGACCAAAAACTCTGCCATGGGTAGGGGAAAGGTGCCGAGAGTGAAGGGACCACTGAAGGAGAGGAGAGGGGCTCCATCAAATCTAATAGTTTCATATGTGAAACCCATGACCATAGGACGAAGGGAGAAAGTAGTACAGATGAGGTGGTGAGCGGCGCCAAGTAGGAGCATCATGAAGAACTCAACTAACCGTGTAGGGAGAAAAGGCATAATGGTAAATAAAGTGTTAGAGGTGTTTGACCTCTAGTCAAACTTTCTCGACATGGTTCTAAATCTGGAGCATCATAGTGGAGAGAGTAACCACTTTATTAGTAATAGAGAAAATTCTTTCCATAGGAAAATTATTAAAAATGACATTATTTTTGTCTTTCCAAAGATGAAATAGAATATCAGTTCTGAATATATGCCAAATTTTGATGTAAATTTCTGGAAGAAGTGTCGATTCCCAGAAAAGAACCATTTTCTAGGTAAATAAATTTGGAGAAAAGGGTTGAAAAAGGGAATGAATCCATCTCAAGGCCAATTGAGCACAAGGATAGAACTAAAAAATATGTTTAATAGACTCCGGTTGGTGGCAGACTAGTAAGGTGGGGTTAAGACCCACATGCTTAAATTGATACTTTGTGGGGATCCCTTGGTGCAACATGCACCATTGAAAGTGAGCTTTTTGGGCTCGATAAGAAACATATAAACTCTTTAGAACTGATATTTCCAAACAGGAGTTTGGGAGGCAATATTCCAATGGCGATTAAGTGAGTTGACGGACACTGAATGTGGGGCGAGAAAAGAGTAACCCAAGTGGGGTTTGTAGTGGCAAAGAAGAGTAACAGAAGACCAATTCCAATCACGCCACCACGGAATGCCAAAAGTGATGCCAATTTTGTGAATAAATTCATCAAGTATGCATGCACTTGTTTTTGTGATTGTTTGAACATATTAATGTTGAAGGATAAATTTAATAGTAAGGGCACCCCACAAAATCCAAAATCTAGAGTGTTTGCAAAATAAATCACCTGCCACTTTGAAACATTTCCGAAAAAGCTGAATGGATTTAGCCCATGGAGCTAGAGAAAGAGGGGCATCATGTAAAGTAAAAATAGATGACCACCAGAAAGAGAGAGTAAGAGTTAATAGACATACCAGATTTGAATCCACCCCCTTCTAAATTAGGTGTGATTTAAACAACTCCCAAAATTTCTAAATACTGTGAGCAATGAAATTACCCCCAATTTTAATAGAAATAGGGTAGGGAAGAAGGGATTGGAAGTTGAGAACTTTCTAAGATTTTCTACCCAAAGGAGAACCTTGATAGTTACAATGCTGGAGAAAA
Source organism: Taxus chinensis (assembly GCA_019776745.2). NCBI lineage: Eukaryota > Viridiplantae > Streptophyta > Pinopsida > Cupressales > Taxaceae > Taxus > Taxus chinensis. Next base: position 304,511,392 of record CM034146.1, read on the forward strand.
ATCTTCCAGTATTCATTACCTTCTAGGCTATAGATCAATCATTTGACACATAGAGATCGACCTTGAAGTTTAATGTCATGCGACCCAAGGCCACCAATATCTCTAGGTCTGTAATATATTTCCTAGGAAATCCTATGAAACCCCTTGTAACCCTCAAAATTAGCCCATAGAAAATCCCTTAGAAGTTTCTCTAGCTTGGCATAGGCAACATTAGAAGCAACCCAACAAGAGGAATACTAGACATGAGTGGTATATAAAATCTTGGAACAAATCTAAAAATTTCCTACTAGAGAAAGTGGTTTGGTAATTCAGTAAGAGATTTTTGTATAGAAGTATCCTGAAAGGAAAAGGGAATCCCGATGAATTTGAATTGGGTGCCCAAATGGATCCATCTCTATTACAGACCTTCTAGTCAGGGAGGAATATGGGACTGGGAATGACGATAACATTGGGTTTCATCCCATTGAATGGAAGATCAAGAATCCAAGCAAAAAGTGTCAAGACAGTCCAAAGTAGTTTGAAAAGATTGTTCCTCCTCAAGGAGAGTGAGAAAAGATTCATCTTCAAAATGGCCATTGATGAGTTTTTGATCAATGGATTGCAACGAAATCTGTTTAATCAAACCTTGAGAAGTAATCTAGGCTAGCATGGAGATAAAACACTCAGCTACTAGCACATAAAGAGAGGGGGATAAATGACACCCTTGACGAATGGATATGAACAAACTAAACCATGACGATTGAGCTCCATTGATGGTAATGCAAGCTATATAATTGTTAAAAAACATCTGCACAAAATGAAAAAATCTTGGCCCAAATCCAAGAGCTTGAAGCATAGCCAGAATGAAAGACCACTGCATACGTTCATATGCTTTCGTATAATCAATTTTAATAAATAAGGCCTTTTGATTTGAGAGGCGATACCATTCCATTCCTTCCCAACCAACAATGTTGTTTTCTAGAATGTACCTGTGTTTAATGAACCCAATTTTCTCGCTACAAACAACAAGAGGAAAGAGATTGGAAACTCTGTTAGAAAAAACCTTAGAAATGATTTTGTAATATGTATTGAGTAGTGTGATAGGTCTCCAACTTGAAATTTTCTCAGGGTCTCCTTACTCGGGGATAAACTTGATGTTACCTTGGTTGATTAGCTCACCCAAATAGTTGGAAGCTAAAGCTTTGAGGTAAACATTATGCAGATCAATTCCTAGAGTATCTGACATGGTTTGATAGAATTCAGAGGAGCGCAATCAATACTTGGAGCTTTTTTAGGGGCCATTTGAAAGGTTTCCTCCTTAAGGTCAGTGAGAGACAGTTATATCATATGCAACTCACTGAGAAATAGTGACTTTGCAGGGCACAACTTATAGGAATTTAAGAAGAGCCTCTTCCCTAGAAAGGGTGGTGGGTTGGGAGGAAAAAAATCCTTGATAATGATGGATAAATTCTTGGAGGACTCCTGATAAATAAGTGTGCCCAAAAAATCCTTGGAAGATAGCTTTGATCTCCATGGCAGAATGTTTGGCTTGGAGCATAGCAAAATCCTCTTTGGAAGCTCTATCTCTGATTTTGAGCCAATGCAGACGAGCACGAAGTAGAGCACCCTTGGCTTTGTAAGCTTCCTCAAATTTAAGTTCGTGTCTCCAATGGGAAGCCTGGAGTTACAAATTTTGATTGAAAGGAGAGGCATTAAGCTCTTGTGAGATTAGTTAAAACTAATTATATGAAGCCCTCATGTGCAACTTGTTGAAAGAGATCAACTTTTTTTTCTATATATGCGAAGGAAGGTGCTGGTCATTTTGATGGCATCATTCCACCATGAAATATATCCATTTTTCCTAGTAGAATGAGGAACTAAGTTCCAAACGCATTGAATGTGTGCCACAGTCTGAGAATGCTTCAAGTGCACAATATTAATATAAAATTGAGAATTGAATTTATGTTTTTAACACGATCAATCCAGGTAATATCAATGAAAATGGGGGAGTGATAAAAAATAAGAGCATTGTTAGCAATAATGACAGGTATACTAAGATTGGGAGAAAGATAGAACAAGTCTTGACTTGGCATCAAGACACAGTCTAGATGTTGGATAATTCAATCTTGCCCTTGCCAATAATTGGACCAGGTGAACCAGGAAGAGGAGGAGATAACTTTAAAGGGGATATTAGGATCAAACAATATGAGCTTGTGCCTCAAATAGAACCAGGCCTCCCACTCTCCTGCACACCAATGCATAGGAAAATGGATAACCTTGTCTTCTAGGTATTCAACCATATTAAATTCACCACAGAAAATCCACAGAGCATTCAATAAGGATTCGACAATCCATCACCAAAACAGAGCTTGCTCAACAACATCGTTGGATGCATAAATATTGGCAAGCCCGAGGATGTGCCCGTCAAAATTGAAAAGAGTCTAAATCACTTGGTGAGTGGAGTCAGAACCCTAACAAAATCACATGTTATGCAAGTTCAGGAGCGATCAAGTTTGTGACCCCTTCACGTCTAGGTTCATAACTAGACATGTGGCAAATAACATGCGGCCAAATAGTGTAAGCAACCGACTATAATAAAAAGCCTGCAAGTTTAACTTCTTGCAGACATAGAACACACATATGATGAAAGTGGAGACAATTGTCCCTAACCATATATCTCTAGGTGGGATCAGTAAGGTCGTGTATGTTCTAAGAGTAAAAAATCATTTGATAGAATCAAGGTACATAGATCCCTCATCATCAAGATTAGAGAGGACAAAAAACTGGTTGTGAGACGAAGTGACCTAGGCAACATTTGTCACTGACCACGGTCTGCGTTTTTCTTACACAAATTCATCGTCTTCTGTGGGGGCAGGGCTACAGGAACGACTAAAGTGAGCTTTTTGTGTAAAGGACAAATGGTTTTCTTTCATGAATGGCACTTCTGGCAACTGGAGGGGCAAATATATTGAGAAAGCAGAAGATTTAGAGGGAACGACAACTGAGGTGGCTAGTGGAGAGCGGGAGGGGGTCAGAGCAACTGTGGGAACTTGAGGCACAACTTGTTTGATGTGAGCGACAGAGGAGCTAGCACCATTAGCATTAAATGGCTGATAAGAGGAAGTTGAGAGTTTTTGCAGGGCCACGAGCGATACCCCTTTTGTTGGTTACCGTGGTCCACCCATCCCTCAAGGAAGGGGATTTGAGCTCCGCTTGTGTATTTTCTTGTGACATAGGGTGGGATTCGGCCATGAGAGGACATTCATGAATCATGTGTTCATACGTTTGGCAGCAAAAGCAGGTATTAGGTAAGTTAACATGTAAAGCACTCGTTGAGAAAAATGGGATTCCCCAGCTTGTATTTCAATGGTGTCTTTTAGGTCTTTGGATAAATCCAATTCAATGCAGACACACTTTTGAGGGCGAGTGTTGAAGAATTTGGGTTGTTCCAAACAAATAAGTCGACCCAAGGGTTTGATCAGATGTTCAACAAATCTCCACAAGGGGCAAGGTTCATTTTAAGAGACCTCTTAGAAATCAGAGGTGGAAAATACCTGGCGAATATCCTCAGAACCGGTTTCGCGGGAAGGCAAATTTTTTGGGGGTCTGACAGCAAAATTTTCACTTGATTTTTAAGTGGTGGGACAGAAGGGTGCAGACGCGCGACAGAGATTTGTTGACGCGCGTCAACAAGGTGGTTGACCCACGCATCGTCAACGAACCTCATAATGCGCATCTGGTTGCACAACAAAAACAATCTCTGTGTCGCGCATAAAAAACTATCTGTCGCGCGTCTACTTCCTCCGCACTCCTGTCGCGTATCAACAAACTCTCCCTGTCGCGCATCAACAAACTCTCCCTGTCAAGTGTTAACAAACTGTTTGTCACGCATCTACAGCCTTCGCCCTCATGTCGCATGTTTACTGTACTTGATAATACATATGCCCGCAGGTGTTATGGTTCTACCTGGCGAATAATATAGGATTATATAGGTGATAGTTTCAAGGGTAGGCGACGCTGACCCCTAAAAAAAATTAGACTATAATTTTTAGGTGAACAGGTCACTAACCCGCACTAGAAAATTCACCTTTTCAAATTTTTCAAAAATGGAATATTTGCCATATTACGAATATTCGCCACTAAAATTATCCTTGATAAGGGGAGAGGGAGTCTGGGAAATTCCACCCAAACTGGGATTTTAAGCTTGGCTTGCTCTGAAACTTGTAAGTCCCTAGTCCAATGAGAAAACACCACCGTGTGTTTCAAATAAAGATTGTTGACTTTCATTGAGTGTCAATCTCAATATTTTTCAATGGAGGGATAATAGAGGCCCCATTCACATCCTCCATTTTTGCGGGTTTTGCAAGGAGAAGAAATTCTCAACAACTAAGACTTGATGTTCATATTTACAAAATCAAAACAAACATATATTTTTCCAATTAATATCATGACCATCAAAATTCTAGTCATCATAACTTTCCAGAATCTCGTACCTACTTTCCAAGATCTATCTTCTACCCTTATTCGCGATATTATCATTTAAAAAAAAACCCAACTCTCTACTCATTTCTAATATTCATAAGCATGCCTTGATTTCTTATGATATAAGAAGTCTCTTACAAATTGAATATAACTTATTGTTCTTTGCCCATTAAACGTCATTATAACCTAAATATAATAAAATGCAATTGGCACCTAATCCCACTTCATATATCTATGCTTAACGTATTCAAATTGTCACCTATGACCACTTCTTATAATTGTAAAGAGATGAGAGTAGTTCAATTCGCATATGACTAGATTATCCTCCTATATTGGATTACCATTTCCTCATGCATTGCTCAACCCTCACCCTTTTGACTCCATCTAGAAGCCCATATATATATATATATATATATATGAATGATAGCGTGGAAACATACTCATGCATGCACGTGCAAACCGATTTGTCTTTGAAAAAAAGAAGCACTTTGAGGATTCATTCGAAATCCGAAAACGTTTTAGAGTTTTGTCAAAGTACAATTTCCAATGAATAGATTAAGTACTTAAGCATGGACAAAATGGGCTAAGTACAAAATAGGAAAATTAATATAAAGTGCGTCAATTACCTATGTTGGTTTAATAAAGAAAAAGAGGGTTCTAAGTACTGGTAAGGCGTCACGTCTCAATATTTAAATGTTTTGCTTTTTGACGGTGTTTTGGCGTAGCGTGCAACGCAGGGTGGTCAGAGTTGGTGGGAATCGGGATGCGTGAGAAGCAATGTCTGCACAATTCACACTGCACAGCGCACGGGAAACTCCACGCTTTCCCACTTTATATACTTTACTTTCTCGCATTTCACACGGAAATCATTCAATCAATCAATTAGGGTTTTCTTTCGTTCTGACTTCTTTAGCAGAGCCATTCGGGGGGAATGCATATCTGTTTGTTTTCCCGCATGGGAATGTTGCAGATGTGCATTCTTCTCTAATGGCTACGGGAATGTCCGGCTTTGAAGATGTTTGAAATCAGGTGTTTTTCTTCTCTGTAATGAATTTTTTTCAATAGAATTTCATATCTGAATTCTCAACTGCAGGTGAGGGTTCGAGTGTTAGCTCTGCCTCGCGTTTTAATGGATGGATTTGGCTTCTGGGTGTTAAGACTGGAAGGATCTTTACAAGATTGGAACAGTTACGATTTAAACCGAGTATAGATTTGTTTTTTCATTGAGGATGGATCAAAATCATGTGGTGTGATCCCATACAAACAGCTTTGTTTTGTTAAAATTAGATTGGTTTTGTTTTAACCATTTGATATTTCAATATTTTATGCTGGACTAGCCCTCTTCAAAGGTTGATGGGTGGCGTTCACTTTGTATTAGTATTAGAGCTTCTGAAACATTTCATGCTGGATTATTTGGGGCGTGTGGAAAAGGTTGACATAAATACACGTTTCTTCAGAAATTGATAGGAAACACATATCTTGTATTAGAACTTTCGCACCTCTGAATCACTGAAGATTTGTTGATCCCTCTAAAAACTCCCCCAAAATAAACAATCTTGCTGTATTAGGTTAGATATAAGAACCATGGCTAGCAACAAATATATTTTATTTTCCTTAATTTGAAAGGTATGTACATGTGGTTGTGCTTGACTGAATATGGATAGAATGGATCCTAACAGACTTGGAAGGATCTGTATGTTTAAGAGGTGATGACACCTCCATGTTAAAGAAATAATGCATTCACTGTAGGAAAATCCGATTACATTTTCAAAGACATTTACTGTATTTTTGTGTTTTCTCTCCTTCCACCTTATGATATGCCTAATAAGAAAGTTGCTAAGGATTTTTCTAAAGGAGAACAATCATATATATGACATAGCGTATACGCATGCATAGAGATGCAGAACATCCAGATTCCACGCCCGTGCTTTAAATTTGGCGAGAAATGCATGAGCAGTGAGCAGTGATCAGCCAAGCATGCTCAACTTAGCTTTATGATGGTCATAATCATCATTTTGTGATCCAAGGCTTTTTATGGGACTAGAATCATGTAATATAACTATTTGGAGGATAAATGTGGAGAAAAGTTACATATTTAATGAGAGTCCTTCGAAACGTTTAGGAATCGGTTTACTTTGTTTAAAGGGAAAGTGGGGTTTGCATTAAAATACAATTTATTTGTCTATAAATATTCAATTAAATTTAGTTAATATTGAATGGGTTACGGTTCGACAACCTATATAATGGTGTAAAAGGTGTTGTCTAGCCATCTATCAAAGTTTTAATTCGAACAAATACCAATAAATAAGGGATAATATTGAGATTCTGATCTAGGTGAATTTAGTGGAATAAGTCTAAGAATCATGTCCATCTAATCTGTGCAGGCTTCGGATTCGAAAAAAAAAAGACAATATACTTAAAAACAATAACAATGAAATTATAAGAGTATTTGATTATGTGTAAATTTTGAAATAGTTGTGATGAAAAACAACACAATTATGGTGTCTAACAAAGATAGTGAGAACTCAAAAAAATCGCAATGAGATAAGTATCTTATCATAATTGTGAATTCACAATCCCGATATGCATTTTTGTGATCATCGGGGCAATCCCATATTGTCAAGACATTTTGAAGACAATTAGGATATTTCAAACAATTAGTATATGAACAATTTAACATTTTTCACAAATATGTTTGTCAAGTCTAGTGCTTTGAAAATCTCACTTACATGTTTGAAAGTCTACATAAGCCTCTAAAATGTGACTCTTCTTCTACCAAACCTTAATCAAACGACTAAATCTAAACCCAAAATTGTTGGGGTTTGTTTCAAGGTTTGAGTTCTACTTAGTATGATGTTCTTATGATAGCATCCTTCTATAGTATACACAATACTATGTCTAATGAGGAGGTCGATATTTTTATTAAAATGAGCGAAAAATACTTAACAAACACATTTTTTCTAGAAAAATGTGGATGCAACGCATATTACTATATGTAAGCTCAAAATATATGTTTTTATTTCATTTCAAACAACTAAATTAAAATTTAGGGGGGAGAGAATGGACGTGTATGTGGCCACAAAATACCAGAAAGTGGGATGCACTAACCTTGACATCAATAAAGTATTGAAGATGTCACACCAAATATAATGCAGTTTATTCGACAACTAATGTATAATGTAATGTCTATTCTATGGCAAATTTCAAGGCTACAATGAGTGCTAATTTCCTTATAAAAATGTAGAAGTAAATGCTTCATATTTTCTTAAATTCTTGAATGTATGTTCTAAGTGCTTGCCCAATACACTTCTTTGCCTTTGGATGTCTCTATTTCATGCTTATAATTCATGGATGTAGATATGTATGTATACACCACTTGAATTGAAATTAGAACACTATTGACCACAAGATGACACACAACAATTAAAAAATAGGTACAAGATGAGACATGAAATAGATGCAACTAGAATTACATACACACCACAACCCAGAACCATACATTCATATCTCTAGGGAAGCCATAAATGTTCACTCATAGTTCTAAAATCCCAAACAAACATACACTTATGGTTTTAGGGAGAACATGGAAAACAAAAGGTGAAGGGAGGATGAGAGAAAAAGTGGAAAGAGAGATCAAAGGGGCCACATAAAAAAACTAGAGTTCATAATAACTATTGATATGGGCCAATAGGAAATAAAATTACAACCTAGAATAATGCACAAGATACAACTAATAAATACTCCCTACAAAAATCAGGTGTCTACATAGTGCCTCACTTTGAGGTACATATGTGTGATATGCATGCATACCAAGGTAAAATGAGCATGGGGTTTGTACAAAATATTAAAATCTTAAAGCTCATGTTGTAAACCTAATGTTCTTGTAAAACCTTGGTTTAGATTATAATTCGGTATTGACCATTGTATACATCCAACATCTATGGATTTTTCCACATGTTCTTTTGTAGCATGCAAGAATAAATATATGTGGATAAATTATCACCCCATTAATTTGCTAAAATATAGGATATACAATCTGGAAATGATCCACTTTTTTTAACTAAAAAAATGGTAGTGCATTGTATGAAAGAAAATCAACACGTGACCATCTTCACACTCGACTTCCTGAGGTCGTGCCAAGACAACCGGTTGAATCGTAGCATTCGGAATCTAGTTTCTAAAATACTAATTTTTTTAAAAAATGGACAAGTTTAGCTATATTAAACACTTAAAATTATATGACTTAGTTTTTTTTTTTGAAAAAACTTATAAGATTGTAGTCCGTTTGCCCGCATTTTGGATGACCAAATCTTGTTATTTTTTTTTTCCTTTGGTGAAATGTTAGATGTAGTTGTCTATCTTGGGATGGATTTTATTTTGTATTTTTTTGAGCAATATTTTTTTTTTAATGATTTTTTCTGTGAAAGTGGTCTGAAAATATTTAGAAAACGGAGCGCTTTCCATTTGCCCGCCATAACTATATCAAAAAATATCGAAATCAATATATATTTTTAACATGTATAGAATTTTTCCACACTTGGGATGGTATAAGTTTTATCACATTTTGATAAGTGAAACAAAAGTTACAGTCTTAAACGTAGACATGAACATTCACGGGAAAAAATGTCTTAAAGACCTATTGTTAGTAAAAAATTATAAAATGATATTTATCTTATTCTATTCACTTTAAAATCAATATTTCTACGAAGCTAACAGTCTCCCCTACGTGATGGCACCATTTTTGTGAAATGTTTTCAGTTTTTTAGCATGGTTCAAGTCTTTGGAAGAGCAGATTTGAGGTTTTTTGACCTTTTACACTTCATAATGACCTTCCATAGCTTTGGTTGGGGAAAAACAAAGATTTCCCCGAGGCTTAGGTTCGACAGATAGATCCGCGATCGTGGTTTATAAAGCGTGTTCATGGTTTTTTAACATAAACTGTGAGCGTGCTTTATAAACTATGATCGCGGTTTATAAAGCGCGCTCGTGGTTCATAAATCATATTTACACACATCCCAATGTCTGAATTACCATGTGATTTTTACTCTCTGACCTTACCATATGAATTACTGCAAAATTCTGTCTTTTTCTGCATGTTTTTCTTATCACCAGAAGCAAAACATCATGGGAGACAAGAAACAAAGTCAAAAAAGGAAGTCATTAAGTAAAAAAACACCAAACGAATTAGAGGCCAACAAAATTCAAAATGTTGAGCGAATGCGGAAACTTCATGAATCAAGAAGAGGTTCATCTTCAACCCCAACTATTGTAAGCAATGAAGAACCAGGTAATGTTTCTACTGTCAATGTTGAAGTTGAATTAAATACTCATGATGAAGATGTTTTTACTGTCAATGTTGAAGAAGAATTAAATACTCATGATGTAGCAAATGTTGAAATTGAAGGAGACAATGAAAATGTGAATAAGGAAATTCATGTTGAAACTGTAGATAGGCAAAATTTGACAAAAACACCTCCTAGGATTTTACGTAAGAAACCTAATTTTTTTATTGAAATTGATGAAAACATTTTGAAACCAATGTCTGACAAACTTTCTGAACGACAAATCAGAAGAAAAGCCACTAAAATTTGGGATAATCATTTTGAAATTTTAAATGATTCCCAAAGATGTCAGTTGTTGGTTAGTTTGATGAAATTGATTAAAATGAGACCTACATTAAACACCTTAGGATTGACAACATCTAATATACGTGGTCAAACCTCTACAATTGTTGAAAACCTTCATGATGCATATCACACTGTTGGTGTCAAGAGACGCACTAGGGATAGTAATATTGTGCGTCATGTACTTGCTACTAGTGTTGTAAGTGAATCAATAAAAAACAATGTTTGATTATGCAAACAAGTCGAATGTTGCAAGTTAATCGAAAAACTCTAATGAAAGCAATTGAAAGACGTAATATCCTTCAATCACTCAATAACACCGATTTTTGGGCATTTTCTGCTAGAGCACCACGTAAGGACAAAAATAATTCTGATGCTATAAGAGAAGTTGTTATTAAATTTTGGCATGATAACACTAGAGTTTCACCTAATACAAGAGATGTTATAAAACAGAGAGTTGGTTCTACTAATCGTGAACCACATCCAAAGCATTTCTTAGATATGACTCAAACTCAATTTTTTCGTAAGTTTGAACAAGAGAATCTGGAAATTAAAATTAGTCAACATTTTTTTGAAATGTTGAAACCATTCTATGTGAAAATCAACCACGCTCGCACCACTTGTTGTTGTAGGCAACATGTTGAATTTGCGATGCATTATGCTAAATTTTTACGTATTCATTCTAATTTTCATTCTGAAACTATGTTATCGGAATGTGGTGTTCAAGTTCCACCAATATCTTCCAGGGATTTCATTCCTACTATATTTTGTGAAAAAGAAGTTGGACAATTTTTTTATAGTCAGGATTGTTTAGATGGAAGTTGTAGTACATGCGGTGGATTACCTAAATTGGAAAGTTGCATCCATGAGAAAATTGAAGGTACAATAGGACATAATTTAGTTGAGTTTGATAAATATAAATCAGTTGCATACCAGTTGAAAGATGGAAAAGAGTCTAAACGGTGTGAGCTAGTTACAGAACAAATGCCTGTTTTCCAATTTTTGAGAAAATTTAAGGATGAAATTGTTTATGAGTATGCTAGGCATACACATAGAGCTCGATGGTTGGATGAACAGTTCAAGCTATGCAAAGACACATTTCCTATTGGTACTATTGTTTCAGTGGTCGATTTTGCAGAGAATTACACATTGCAACCACAAATGGAGGTTCAATCGCAATATTACAACTCAGTACAAGTTGCCATTTTTGTGCATATAGCATTTCTACATTCTCCTGATAGTACAGAGAATGATCAATTTTTTTTAAGAGAGTACCACTTTTATATCAGTGATGATCGTACTCATTCTACTGAATTTGTGCAAGGGTGTTTCCAGTTATTTTATGGAAACTTGTCTGATAGGGACATCCACTTCAAACAACATTATATATGGTCAGATAATTACACGTCTCAGTTTAAGAATGCACGAATGTTTTATTGGATGAGCAGAATGCACGTCAAGATGGGTGTGCAACATATTTGGAGTTTCACTGAGGCTGGACATGGAAAAGGAGAGCATGACGGTGCAGGGGCATGTGTGAAAAGAGCTCTTGCAAGAGAAGAGTTGAAGTACAAAGATGGTGCTAAATTAAAAGATGCAAAGAGCATAGTGGAATGGTGTATTGACAACATGGCCTGAGGTTCTCAAGAAAATTCCACAGTTCACAGATATTTTTGGTTGATAGAGGAACAAAAAATTGCTAACTACGAGGATTGTATGACACTCACTGGGTCCAGTGATATGCACTCATTTTGTAGCTCAGACGCTACTTCGTGGGCCGTATGGACAAGAAAGTTGACATGTTTTTGTGCATCTTGTATCGAATTTGTCACTGCTGAGTGTGATTCACAAGAATGGGTGGATGGATGGATTTGTAGGCCTCTAACTCCGCTTCCTAGTTATCAACCTCCACAAGCATTACGACTTGTTTCTGCAGATGAAGTTGCAACATCCAAGGACTTTGACGAAATTTTGATTTTGGTGCGACAAGGTATTTATGGTTATTTATTTAATTTTTGTATTGAGTTATGTCCATTGAAATTTTAATATGTAATTTAAATTTGAGTTGTTCAACCTTTGTTTTTTTGTAGGACATGTGTTTGCAGTAATTGCGACAGAAGACAATGAAGAAGGAACAGACTATTTCTTATGTCGTTGCATCAAGGAAAGAAAGAAGTTGACTTCTCCTATTATAGATGGCGAAGATATTGAGTATCCTACAGGGTCAGTGGTAGTTACTGGAACTTGGATTCGATGGTATCCATTAAAAAACTCCTCTGTTTGGGTGTTTGAAGACTTTGAGACACACAGGAAAATACTCTTATATTCACATCTAGTTCTAGCGACAAATATTCAGCTGTATAGATATCGAGGAAGGCCTAATAACAAGATTCTTTGGAAGGTTCGAGAGTCAGATCATGAAGCAATCTTGTCTGCTATTCAGAGTAGATCCGATCCTGATGGTTCATTGGAATGAATTTACAATGCTCATGTCTGGTATATATAATTTCTTTGATATATATATATAATTTATATTTTTTAGTTTAAAGATCTAGATTTAAGTTTGAATATATTTTATTTTAAATTTGTGTATTTTGTATATATAGATAGTATATGGTTTTGATTTGAAACTTAAATTTCTTTGACTAACACTTTTATGTTTAGGTTAGTGGTGCCAGAAAAGCTTCCACCTTCACGTGGTTGGCACTGTTAGTAGAGAATTTTAAATTCTCGAAGCTAAGAGAAGCTTTCATTGTTTGAAAAAGTTGTAAATTTTGAAAAAGTTGTAAATTTTGAAAAAGTTGTAAATTTTGAAAATGTTGTAAATTTTGAAAATGTTGTAAATTTTGAAAATGTTGTAAATTTTGAAAATGTTGTAAATTTTGAAAATGTTGTAAATTTTGTAAAAAAAGTTGTAAATTTTGAAAAAGTTGTAAATTTTGAAAATGTCTCCTCCCCAAGTGTTTACAAGACCATACCTACGCGTGTGCACTGATCTGGGAAGGAAAAATTGAGAGATGCTATTATAGAGGGTCCCTACATGAGGTGTCGGATCAGACGAGACATCTCTAGGTGTGGAGTCTGAGTAGTCACCCGTCGAAGTTGAATGATATTTTGGTCTCAGGGCTCTTAAGGGACTACGCCCGAATGAAGTAGCCCGGAAGAAACGACCTTGTCACGCACCAAAAACACCACCTCCTCTAGTGTTTAGCCACCAATGTGTCGGCATAGTGGTTCGGTGCCACGACCCACTGTTTACAAAATATAGCATTTGACAACCTTACACTAGGCTCCAACTGCACTATTTTGCGTGTTTGCAATTAATAGGGCAGCGAGAGCACCGAAATGAGAAGGAAAAAACTAAGAGAGGCTATTGTAGAGGGTCCCTACGCCAAGGTGTCAGATCAGACGAGGCATCTCTAGGTGCCACGGAGTTCGAGTAGTCACCCATTGAAGTTGAACGATATTTTGGTCTCATGGCTCTTAAGGGACTACGCCTGAACGAAGTAGCCTGGAAGCAACGACCTTGTCATGCACCAAAATACCACCTCCTCTAGTGTTCACCTACCCGGCCACAGTCGAGTTCTAGATTTGCAAAATATGTTTTGCTTAGTCGGCTCAAACTATACTATTTCGCACTATTTGCATTTGCAAACAATAGGGCAACGAGAGCACCGAAATGAGAAGGAAAAACCGATATTGTGTCCCTACAGTTCTGTTCAGATAAAAGCCATTCTCTAGGTGCCACGGAGTTGAGTAGTCGTGCCCGTCGAAGTTGAACGATATTTTGGTCTCAGGGCTCTTAAGGGACTACGCTCCGAACAAAGTAGCCCGGAAGCAACAACCTTGTCATGCACCAAAACACCACCTCTAGCATTCACCTAGCCACCTAGACATGTTGGCACAGTTCGTTTGGTGCCATGACCCACCATTTGAAAAATATAGCATTTGACAACCTTACACTGGCTCAAACTGCACTATTTCACGTGTTTGCAAACAATAGGGTAGCGAGAGCACTGAAATGAGAAGGAAAAAACTGAGAGAGGCTATTGTAGAGGGTCCCTATGCTGAGGTGTCAGATTAGATGAGGCATCTCTAGGTGCCACGGAGTCCGAGTAGTCACCCGTCGAAGTTGAACGATATTTTGGTCTCAGGGCTCTTAAGGGACTACGCCCGAATGAAGTAGCCCGGAAGCAACGACCTTGTCGCGCACCAAACACCACCTCCTCTAGTGTTCACCTGGCCACCTGGATGTTTCGGCATAGTCGGTTTGGTGCCACGACCCACCGTTTGCAAAATATAGCATTTGACAACCTTACACTGGCTCCAACTGCACTATTTCACGCGTTTGCAAACAATAGGGCAGCGAGAGCACCGATATGAGAAGGAAAAAACTGAGAGAGGCTATTGTAGAGGGTCCCTATGCCGAGGTGTCAGATTAGATGAGGCATCTCTAGGTGCCACGGAGTCTGAGTAGTCACCCGTCGAAGTTGAACGATATTTTGGTCTCAGGGCTCTTAAGGGACTACGCCCGAACGAAGTAGCCCGGAAGCAACGACCTTGTCACGCACCAAAACACCACCTCCTCTAGCATTCACCTAGCCACCCAGACATGTCAGCACATTCGGTTTGGTGCCATGACCCACCGTTTGCAAAATATAGCGTTTGACAACCTTACACTGGCTCCAACTACACTATTTCACGCGTTTGCAAACAATAGGGCAGCGAGAGCACCGATATGAGAAGGAAAAAACTGAGAGAGGATTTTGTAGAGGGTCCCTACACCAAGGTGTCAGATCAGATGAGGCATCTCTAGGTGCCACGGAGTCTGAGTAGTCACCCGTCGAAGTTGAACGATATTTTGGTCTCAGGGCTCTTAAGGGACTATGCCCGAACGAAGTAGCCCGGAAGCAACGACCTTGTCGTGCACCAAAACACCACCTCCTCTAGCATTCACCTGGCCACCTAGACATGTCGGCACAGTTGGTTTGGTGCCATGACCCACCGTTTGCAAAATATAGCGTTTGACAACCTTACACTGGCTCAAACTGCACTATTTTATGTGTTTGCAAACAATAGGGCAGCGAGAGCACCGAAATGAGAAGGAAAAAACTGAGAGAGAGGCTATTGTAGAGGGTCCCTACGTCAAGGTGTTGGATTAGATGAGGCATCTCTAGGTGCCACGGAGTCTGAGTAGTCACCCGTCGAAGTTGAACGATATTTTGGTCTCAGGGCTCTTAAGGGACTATGCCCGAACGAAGTAGCCCAGAAGCAACGACCTTGTCATGCACCAAAACACCACCTCCTCTAGTGTTCACCTAGCCACCTAGATGTGTTCGTGTAGTTGGTTTGGTGCCATGACCCACCATTTGCAAAATATAGCGTTTGACAACCTTACACTGGCTCCAACTGCACTATTTCGCGCGTTTGCAAACAATAGGGCAGCGAGAGCACCGAAATGAGAAGGAAAAAATTGAGAGAGGCTATTGTAGAGGGTCCCTACACTAAGGTTTCAGATCAGATGAGGCATCTCTAGGTGCCACAGAGTTTGAGTAGTCACCCGTCGAAGTTGAACGATATTTTGGTCTCAGGGCTCTTAAGGGACTACGCCCGAACGAAGTAGCCCGGAAGCAACGACCTTATGCACCAAAACACCACCTCCTCTAGTGTTCACCTGGCCACCCAGATGTGTGCCGCATAGTCAGTTTGGTGCCATGACATCCTGAGGCATGACTTCTCACTCCTCACCTCCGTTCATTTCCTAGGACTCAAAACATTCAATGTCACTTGTTTACCTTCCATCTCTCTTGTTCTCTTTGGACTTGCCTCTGTCCTCTTAGGTGCTTCATCACTGTCCTTGCTTTTCTCTCTTGAGCTATGTTGTTGTGGTGATCTCTCTCCATCCTCTGCTGCCCCAGCTATGTGCTTACATGCTCATTATTTTTGCATTGTAATAGGATTCTTCATCACAGATCACTACACATAATTAGGAGTATAAGTAAATCATCAAACAATTAAGGGAACACATGTGAGGACCTTTTATTCATAAGTGCCATCATTGATTGCATGAGATTAATCATCTCTACCTCAAATTGAAGCAATGTCTCCCATCTGAAACTTCAACCCCCCAGTCCATCAAGCAAGATCAAGCATTCATACTGCAAAGAAGGACATGTGACCATTGGGTGAGCATGATCCTTGAAAAAGGGAATGATCTATTTCCTGAGATTATCTCTTTGTTTAGATTGTTCTTGGTCATATATTTGAAAATCAATAGGAATAGAGTTGAGATCAAGAAAGAGAAATTCCATTGGGAAAATAATCTCCCATTTGCGAGTGAGATGAATAATTTTGATTCTCATTCCTTGGTGAGCTCAGGTGTGTTTTCATCTGACTCAGAGAACTTGTATGACATTTTGTCCCATACCATCACCTAGAGGTTTGATGCTCTAAAAGAAGCCATTTCTGATTTTGAATCCCATGAGGAGAATGTATCAAAATTTTTGGAAGATCTTGGCACAAGAATGCATGAGCTTGGTACTCCTCTCAGGGAGAATAATTCCACATGAAGAATCTTCAGGATTCAAATTTTAAGAATTGGTTCAGGAAAATATTTGTGACCCTTTCCTTCAATAGTGATACTTTAGAAGCCCTTGTAGAGATCATAGGTTATATCTCTAGAATCCTATGAAGAGTTATGAAAAATATTTTAGTCAATGTGGAAATATCAATGCCATTCCTGAGAATTGACTCAACACATTGGAGCATGTGAACATCTTGGAAGATGAGAAAGTTTCATTTGTAGTTTCCAGATTCAACAAGATGGTCTATGGAAAAGCCTCATCATTCAAGATCTTCCGCGGAGGAAGACATGAGTTGATTCTTCATTAGAGGAGGATTCTTCATGTGATGGGTGGAACCTAAGAATACTAATAAGGGCTTACTGTCAAATTTTTACCCTTTTCAACTTGGGACATCAGAATGCACCACCACATGAAATCTCTCCCTTTCGTCACTTAAGGCTTGTAACATTCTCACTAGGTATGATTCCTCAGCACCCCAACTTGATTATGTTGCCCCCTCTCATGAATACTTAACCCCTTCACACATTATCACCCCTTTAAGTCCCTTTGTCACTTAAGGCTTGTAACCCTACCCTGTCATGCCATGTAACCCGGGTTAATCCAGAATGGTCAAGGATGAGTTAGAAGGTGAGTTAGCTAGGTTAATGTTAAGAGGTGAGTATAAACATACACTTAGCCATTTTTTTAATCCCTTTTTAATATTTCCTTTTCTCATTGCTGCTAGTATTTAGTTATGCTACTAAATTTTCAAGAAACCCTATTGCAAAAATCACATTTTTGCTCATATCTCCTTCATTTTTGCTCCATTTCCCCTGCAATTTTTCCCGTAACTTCTACTCATGAACTCCTTGAAGATGATCTAAAAATATTTTCCATTGGTACCCTAAATTTTTATAGCATCCCATTTAAAATTTCAGAGAAAAAACTTGCCTTTTTAGATCCTTGCAATTCTGGAGATCGAAAACACTTGAAATTTGAAGCAGGAAACCATATGAAAATACCTAATCTAATGAAAAAATTTCATCTCAATCCAAATACAAGAAGACATGATTAAATATTTATTATTAAATTGGCATATGAGCCTTACTAAAAATAATAAGTTTTGATAAATTTTTTTTGAAACCTCTGTGTAATCTTCAATTCTAGAAATATGAAAATTGTAAAACTTGAAAATCAGGAAAATTGTAAAATCTTCAATGTTGCACCATAAGTAACGTTAAATATTCATATAGTTCAAGATGAACTCTACCTTGCTTATTTCTATCAATGTTCACATTAGTTGATATGCAACAGATGAGTGTTAGCTTTAAAAAAAAAGTAATTGTACGTATTGCCCTTTTGTAGTTCACCTAGCATGGTTTTGCTTAATGGAATAGGTTTGCTTAACAATTGTACCATGTAGTGCTCCGGGACATGGTTTTTTAATTTTAAATCAAACATACATATCTAGAACTAATTTAAATGGTTATGAAAACATACATAGAAGGATATCATACATGCAATGAAATCAAATCAAACATATAGTTCAGTAATATCGTTATGAAAACCAACACACATGGATATATAAGAATCAAACAAAGTGTGCTCCAGACGCACATCTCTGAAAATATATGTAAGTTCATAACATGTGTACATCTTGAACTAAGTGTGTCATAATGTATATAGGACCACATGCGGTCGCAAAAGGCTATATATATACAATGGACTATATGAAGAAACATGTTCACTAGGACCAGATGGCCCATATATATATCTATGTACATCCAGGTGGACTATGAATCTACTCATGAAACATCTTCCCTCTCTTCACCCTGCTAGAAGTAGCACGTCCACAACCTGGGGATGTAGTGGAGGGAGATGCCACTACGGATTTCATCCGTGTGGTCCTAGGTGTCTCTAAGCATGCTTGCAACCTAACCTGCACATTCATAAACAACAAGTTTTTAACACCCAAAATTTTAAAATACATTCAAAATTTAGAAACTTGTACAATTTAGTTAAAATGCATGTGAAATCTTACCACAATGTCATGATCCCTATCAATTTGTTGTTGACACATCACAGGGACAACAATAGACTCACGAGGGGTAAGCTACATACAAATAATTAATTTTCAAATTAAATATTTCACATACATACAAAATTTGATATTGTAGATTTAAGTAATAAGAAATAATGAACCTCCAAAATTTAACAAATTTGAAAAATTGTACCTCAGTTAGTGGATCTGCAGATGCTATGGCAGTATCTACAGCAGCCTCCATAGTCTGCATATATGGAGGAGTCTCTCTAGCAGTCATAAGCTATACAAAAAACATGTACAAATCAATATTAAAATCTACATGACTGTGCACCACATAACAGAGGTCCAAAGCATGTAATCCACGTGAACTTCCACAATTAGAAACAAAGTGTAAAGAGATTTACTAACCTACGTAAAACTCATGTGAGGCATGCCAGTAGCCTCAGTTCCCAGAGCAGATGATGACCCGCCAGGATCTTGTGTATAAAAGACAAACATATTAATATGTACAACATACACGTGAAACATTATAATAATAATCTAGTGCAATCAAATGAAATTAAAAATGTAAGTTTGTACAACTTGAAACTTACGTTTGAAACATGCCCAACTACAGTAGCTAGCATGTCGACGCCAGATGTTTCCTTCACCGGCTCTTGCTATTTAAAATAAAATAAAAAATTAGTTTTTTACATGTATGTACATGACGTACAATCAAATACATATATATTAAAATCTCAAACATGTGAATTAAACTATTATATATATATATATATATATATATAATTTATATTTATTTGAAATTTACCTGTGAAAGACCAATATCAGTGGCACCAGTTCCAAAAACATTCCCCAACATCTCATCTATAGAAAAGAAATCCTGTGAACCAGCAAATGATGTCTCACCCACAGTGCATACGGCACCACATGATCCACAGTGGTGTGGTGCGCTAGAACTGGTGCCTCCACCAACATCACCAGATGCAATCTGGTCACTATGCTAGGTCAGAGTGTCAGTGAGCTCCCTCAATGCATGCAGTGTATCAATCTCCACAACCTCCTTCACTGTAGGAGGGATAACTGAAGGTAGTGGGGGTTTTGGGGCATGGGGGATCCTAGGTTGACCTATGCATGCACCAGGTCTACTCTGTGCAGAGCCACCTCCTCGACCAAAAAAGTCAGAAAAGTCAAAATAATTTAGGACCTCATTAAGCACGAACTCGCAATATAATTTCTTCAAAAAATAAAGAGGAACCTCATTGTTGTTGCATGGTGGATAATCAAAAACCATCCACCATCGGTCCCAAAAATTGTTTTTGATTCGGTCATCATGGCACCAATGGATTGGGAACCATTTGCAAGTAACTGCGGGGGGGCATTGGTTCTAGGGTCAGTAAATAATGCACAAATGAGGTCTTTTCTAATTTTTTTGTCTTTTACGAGCTGCATGGGATAGTTTATCCGCATACCACCACCTACAGTCACCTCTAAAGGTATTCCATCTATGTATTTGGTTGGTTGTGGAGTCGACTTCGCCAATCAATGTTTGCAATGTATTGGCTAAAGTCATGTGGGATGGATTTGTGGCATGATTTTGTCTTATAGTCTGAATAAGGTTCTCAATGACAATTTTATTTTCTCAGATTCTTCCAATGATATTATCTTGTGTTCCTGCTGGCTCAGTGGGGACAGAAGGAGCCACAGGAGGCGGATCTATGTTTGGAGGAGGGTTTTGAGGAATGTTCGGAGGGTTTTGAGGAATGTTTTGGGTTTTGAGGAATGATTTTGAGCTTACCTGACCAACTGTCGAAAACAAGAAAATTGTATACATAAACAAACATTTCAAAAAACGCATGAAAATGCAAAAAAATAACCTAAAATGCAAAAATGCAAAAAAATGATTAAAATCAGGGGCTTACCTCCTCGTCTTGGCGGCATGGTTGAATCTATCATCGATCCAGAAGTCTGATGAGCAATTTTGAGGTGGTATTCAAAGCTCGAGTGAAAAACGTCTAGGAGAAATCGTGGTTTGAAATGAAAAATGGGGAAAATAAGGACTCGCGGGACTACTAATTTTTGTCTCAGAGTTCCACGATCATGGTTTATAACCGCGCTCATGGTTCTAAACCGCGATCATGGTTTTAGGTTCAGTAATTTCCAAACCTGAAATTTAGGAACCGCGATCGCGGTTTAAAAATTGTGATCACGGTATATAAACCATGATTCTGTTTATAAACTAATCGCGGTTCGTAAATTTTAGGTTTTTATGTCCACGGAATTGTCCTCCAAATTTGTGCACCATAATACCTAGTAGGTGTGCATAAAACTAACAAGCGTAAACCTGTATCAATGTTGGTCAACAACTCTGGCCCATTGGGTTGTGGGACCAATGGATCACAACCAAACATTTTCTCTTGATGTGGACCTTTGATGATCATGCAGAATGAATTGAATTGATTTTGATGAAACTAACTAACTATCAAAGGAAATTTAATCTATGTTTTTGGTATTTTCACAACATATTTGAACAAAACAACGGAAGCAAACTAATCTAATAAAAGTAAATATTTTTTTGTCTTTTATGGGTTTTTAAACAATGCTTCTAATCTAATAAATGAAATTAAATATAAGCAATCAACTGGTTGTATCTAATTACTTGTGCAAGAATGTGAATCTAGATAAAAATAACTAAACTGATTTAATCAAAACCCTTCAAACCCTACCTCAGAGGTAGTGAACAAATCATAACCCTAGAAGAGCTATTGTTCCCCACTACTTCCCCGGTAATGTCAAAGAGCAAGCTTTCTAATGATTTTCTCTATTTGTAATTGCTTAATTTATTGAAATGAACAATTTTACTACTCTATTTGATATGTATTTGAAATGAATAACTCAAAATTGATAATTTGACAAATGAAGCAAATAAACAAATAATTTCAACTTGGATAAGCAAGAGCATTGACAATTCTAGTTGTATTTGTATTTGTCCCCTCAATTTGTCTATTTCTTTCTCTGTGTGTCCATATGAGTCTAAGGAATTGGGAATGCAAAGGCAACAACAAGAGAAAACACTTGAGCAATGGCATTTTGAAGGCATTCTAGTTACAATGTAGGTGGAAGATGGATAACACAAGTGAACAGAGCTTGGCTATGCAATTTCTAGTAGGATTATAGCAGCAATACTATGCAAGATACACAAAATTTTTAGGACATTTGATTGAATACAAGCATGGAATATATATGAATTGGCTGGGATAGGCCTTCATGCACAAGGAAACCTTGGAGTGCCAAATCATTGGGTGAAGAGACAGTTCAAACTAATTAAATCTATTTAAAAATAGAAGAGGGAAGGAATGTCATGGAACAAGATAGTTGGGATTTAGAATCATCTAAAATGGGAAAGAAACACATTTTAAACTAGAATTTAAGTGAAGCTTCACATGTGAATTTGACACATGGAAGGTTTTGGAAAAAGTGCATAGGACCACTGCCCTGCCTAGGTGGTGGTTTCAGAACCACCACCTAAGCAGAGTGGTGGTCCTAGAACTAAAGGCCAACACACACACAGAATAAAGCGGGAAGCCGGAGGAAAGCATTGAAAATATAAGTAACGATTTATAGGCTACAAATATACACTGCGAGTGGGTTTAGGAACTTGAACACCTTCTGAAAGGACATGAATCATCATTGGGGAATTTTGTAACCATTTTCTGACAAAGTAGCACATGCGATTTTGGGTGCGTACATATTTCCCCTTGGAGAAGTGTATTAGCCATGAAGAGACATAAAACATAGAGTCCGAGTATGGAATTCCCAAAATGGAGGGTTAGAAGCTATACTTGACATGCTCGTGTTTCGAAATTGTTCACCGTCCAAAATCCCACTACCTATAAAACTGAAGAGAAGAATCAAGTGTACAGATAGATAAAATATCAAAAAATAAAAACTAAAGTCAAAACAACAATAGGACTTACCATTTTTGTGTAGATATAGAAGTATACCTACACCAGCGCTCTGGTCCTATGAGCATAATTGCATTCAAAATGAAGTTATAACAACACACACACACACACACACACACACACACACACACACACACACACACACACACACACACATATGTGTGTGTGTATATGTATATGTATATATATATAAAGTCATTTTTTGAATTCATTTGTACGCATATCGACTTGGTGATATTTAAGCTTTGGGCCCACGGTGACCATTTTTCGTCAAAAAAATTAGTTCAAAAGGTTTGTTGTGATATCCTTATCATGCCTCCGTGAGCCGCAGATCGAACCAGTCGCAGTCTCAGGTTAGTTCTCCTCACTTGTGTTTTTTTAAACCTAAAATGTGAAAACATCAAAATATTTGCCTAGAAGGGATGATTTTTGAAATTTCTTGTTTTAAATGAGTCTCTAGGGGGGCGCCCTCTAGGTAGTCTTTTATTTCATTAAAAGTTGTCCTTTTTTATTTTTTGAGTATTTTAGGGCAACAAAACCATATGATGAGTTCAATTCGGGAACATCGCCCTGAGTAGGGCGGAGGTCATAGAACCATTGCCTTATCTGAGTGGTGGTCCTGGAACCGATGCCTTGCACTCAGGAAGCAGTTCTAAACAAAATGACCAAAAATCCATGATAACTTAAATATTTCTTGGATTTTTAACATTTTGTTATGTATTTTTGATGAATTTGTTTCTTGAGATATGTCACTAACTTTCTCTTTTCTTGTGTTTTGGTAGATGAAGATGAAGGAAGAGTATATCCCCTAGAGTCACAAGAGGGAGTGTGGACTGGATCCTAAGCTGATATTATATCAATTGACTTAGGATGAGACTGATACTCTTCAAAGAACGGGCATATAGAGGATTGCACAAGTGCACCCCATGTCACTTCTTGCGAGTCACATATTATGTGACATGTTATCTTATTGGGATGAAGATCGAAATACCTTCCGACTGTTCTGACTGCTAGGGGTGAGTGGACAATCACCCGAGAGGATTTGTGCCTTATTATTGGGGTTTCGATACTGGGTAGACAACTAACTCTAGAGACTGTCATGATCCAGAGCCACGATGACTCTATGGGCCCACCTATATGGGGGATGTCACGGTCTCCTTTTGTTTGAAGAAGGGGATTAAGGTACGATCCATTCCTACTATGCTCCCATCCCTATTAACTGCAAGTCCATCATGGGTATCTTCGCCTCACGGTTGATCAAGGAAAAGGGAGGTGATACACTACTCTATTATCTGGGATCCCATAATTACATAGAATGAGGCACATGGTTATATCTATGCCTGGGGAGAAGACATACTTGTGAGTATTTATCATGACTTGTATCTAGATTGTCATATTATAGGGGCAGTCTTTCAGACACCACACATTGCTTATGAGATGGGTGTATAAGTGGATCATCCCCTATGGGAGGGGAGTCCTAGTACATGACCTCATGGGCCATTTTCAGGGCCACCAAATGGACAAACGATGATAGCTCTTAGAGTGCCACACCAACCAATGGCTTCTTTGACCATAATAGACAATGGTGACTACCCCCATACCAAGACATGACAGGGTTGTGGAGATAGAATGGGACCATAGTGGCATCTTATTCCACTACTTGTTAGTTCGTTGATAGGATGGGAAAGCTTAAGATTCACCCATTTGGACCGATTTCCTCAACTAGTTTGTCCTCCCCTACTTTTATATGCTTCCCCTAGCGGTACCTATTTATAGGACAATGAAGGAGACCTGAAAGAGGCCTTGCATGGAGATCCAGGTTAGACAGTGGTGGTTCCAAGAGTTCCTGTCATAGTTAGGTGAGTTGTTTGTGCCCGACTTATGGGTAGCTCATGTCCATTCTTTCACCCTTACTCTAAATCGAGGTTGCCACACCTGCTCACAGTGGAGAGGAGGACGAGCCCATAGAAATAGAATCCAAATCTGAGGAGTATACAAGGGATGAGGCCAAAGAGGAGACAGATGGAGAGGATACTGATGATGAGGGGCTGGGTGGTGAGGCTGGCAGGATAGATCACATGGAGGAGGAGAGTGATCCCAAGTGGCATAATACTCAGGATGTTCTGAGAGCGGAGCGAGAGGGGGAAGTGGTAGAAGAGGAGACACTTGTCTCTAAGGGACCAATCTTTCACGATGGAGAGGGGGATGATGAGTCCGTGATGGGACATTTCCTTGCCTCCAGTTTTGGGGTGGCCCTGCAACCATCAGTAGCAACAACATCATCCACTGACCCTATATGGATGCTTGGAAATCTAAATATGTTGATCCTCTTCTCTTGACCTTGTTAGTCAGAAATGTTAGTTGGTGTTTCTTTTTGTTTTCTTTTTGTAACTTTATATCTTGTTGTTTCTTCTTTGTTTCTTCTTACAATGACTGCACAAGAGTAGTGAGAGCTCATTCGATAGGTGTGTGTGGACACCTAACTGATCCCTTCGGGGAAGACCGGAGCTGAGATTACCAAGGATATAAGATGACCACTTGTAGTTGGTAGACACACTAATGTGTTTGCGCCCATCTGAAGGGCAGCAGAGGTTATGAATTCTCTACGCACTCAGGTGACTGCATACGATACATCTGAGCATTTGATGAGGTGAAGTCACTCTCATAGTGAGATCACAACTAGTGGCCATCACCATGAGCACTCCCACCATTCAGTACATTATCATCATCATAACCATAGTAGGAGTCCTAGACATAGTCGTGCACCATCTCAGGGGTCCCACATGGATTGATAGGCCAATGGGCCTTTTATTTCTTGGTTGCAATTTTGTTGGGCATTATATGTTTTTTTTGGTATATTTCAGGCTCATTACGAGTGTTTTTACCACACCTAGCACATGATGGAATTGTATACAAACTTGATTTAGTATGATATATGCAGGCTCTTCTTTTTGGTTTGTTAATTCATTGTATCTGAGTTGACTTCCTCTTGGCTCATTTCACATGTTTACTCTAGATGCTTAGAACTTCCGTTTTTATATGTTTTTCAAAAAGTATGTAGTGGATATGAATGCTAACTGAATGATCTCTTTTCCTTTGTTTTTTTATGCTGATATATGATAATGAAATCACATTGTAATGTTGAACTTTAGTTTCTCTAAGAAACTTTTGGTACTTTGTATTTTTTTGGAAAAACGTGGCGAAAGAGTGATATGATAAGTGAATGAACTTGACCCGCTCCTAACTCCATGCAACTAGTAAGATGCGAGTGCTCAACACCAAGAGTTAGAAGGGGCACAAGTTATAGAAATTTTTTGAATGGTAATGATGAGAGAAAGACAAGGATTCGGAAAAACCAAATTGAGACACTACAACCTCATTCTACTTAAGTTTGATTCATAGTTTAAAATGTGGATTTCTTTCCAATTTATCTAGACTTAGATCTGTAGATGGCCACTTGGTTGATAAAATATGGTTTTCAGGTTTTAAAATATTTTGGAATTTTGGACATCTGAATCACTTTGTTTTGATTTATGATTTCATATCATTTGAATGAACTATTTCTAATTTTCAATTTTATCAAAGAGACCCCCCACACCTTGCCCCATGCTACCAGTAGGAAGTATGGGCTCATCACCATGGACAAGGCATAGGTGAGTAAGGGAACTTCTCTCCTTTCCCAACCCTACATCACTAGTAAGAGACGCGGGCTCAACACCGAAGGTTGGTAGGGAAAATAAATGTGTAAAATAAAAATTTTCTATGGATTTGCATTTGACTTATTTATCTAGGCAAAATGTCTAGAATGTTCTTATTTACAAAGGGATATATATGGGATAGATGCAACACCATGAAGCTTCTAGAACAGACTATAGGAAAAGAAAGCTAACCTAGAAAAAACTATAAACAAAACCAAGTATGTAGGCCTTGGTATGGTTACTGTCAAAGATTTGCCTTATCTTGCTTGGATTGATGAAATGATTGGGAAACAATTGATGACACCGTGAAGATTTGAAGAGACATGATTTGAATGTTTTGCCAATGTGTTCAGAAGTTTGTAGGAATTGTGATAAGAATAAGTTCCTTGATAAAAAAATTTACAAAATGAATTGGTAGATGAAAATGAAATGTGAATGCAGTAATATACACATGGAAATGCTAATAGATCATGCACAGTACCTCTTTAGGTGAAGATATTTTAGAGACTCGCTAAACTCCTCATCCTCTAGTGTACATAGGTGAAATGCACCATTTTATAATATTCTATTGCTTGATATGGATCCAACCACATGGGCTTGAATTTCCTTCCTTCTCCAATATTTTTTTCTATTCGACTGTCAAGTCTTAGAACCAAATATCCCTCATATATTTCACACTCGTATACTTTCTTATTGTATTTCCAAGCCATTCGGTCAGCATAAATGCTATGCCATTGTTTAGCATTAAGCCTAGCTTCATCAAGAATTTCTAATTGAGAGATTCGCGCCTCTCGGTAGCCCTTCTCTCCCAGAATTCCTTGCAGCGAGATGCAGAGACTAGGTATTTTGACATCAAGCGATAAAACCTCTTCTGCACCAAATACCAAGTAAAAGGGGGTTTCCCCTATCAGAATTCTTACCGATGTTCGATAGGCCCACAATGCCGAAAAGAGATTCAAATTCCAATATCATTTTTTCTCCTTGACCGTCTTAAGGAGAATGGATTTTAATGTTTTGTTCGTAGCCTCAACATGTCCATTGGCCTAAGGGTAATAGAGAGAAGCCGTATGGTGATTTATTTTGAACTTATCACATAATTCATGTACTTCCTCATTTTTGAAAGATGTTCCATTACAAGAGATAATGACTTGTGGTACCCCGTACCTACAAATGATTTGGTTCATAATGAACTTAGCTATTACACATCTAGGCACGGTGGTAAGAGGCATGGCTTCTACACAGTAAAGTATTATGTGGCCGTGATTATGAAGTTATGACCATCTATTGATGAGGGAGAAAACTTCCGTACGAAATCGAGGCCCCACATGGAAAAGGGCCATGGTGTTGAATTGGTTGTAAATCTTGTGCCAGTATGTGGATCTCATGGGAGATCTCTTGAAATTTATGGCATTTACACATAAACTATACCACTTCATGTTCTAGTGTGGACCAAAAGTAACCCATCTGATGTATCTTCCGAGCAGTGACATGACCGTCGAAGTGACCTCCACATACTCCACTATGTGATTCATAAAGAATCTTCTTAGATTCATCTTCGTCAACACATCTTAACAACATTCCATCAAAGGCTCTACGATAGAACACATGTTCCAAGATAACATACTTAGCGGTTATAACATGTAATTGTCTTCTTTGTTGCGATGTCACCCATTTCGAATACGTATGATCCAATATGAAATTAATGATGTCAGTGTACCATAGGTACACAGAAATGGGAGGCTTGGTTTCAACAAAATATACACACTCGTCGGGGAAGTCCAGATTTACTAGATCGCCACCATCTAACGGGTTGCTAGCCAACCAATCCGCAATGATTTGTCCTTTGATGGATTTATGATTAACAAATGTTAACTCAAACTCACCCATTAGAGTTATGAAGTGTCCAAAAATTTTAGATAAGGACCCTTGCATGAGAAATGTCCACAGATGATCTGATTTAACGATAACCCTTGTTTCTTGATTTAGCATGTAATCTCTTAAGCACTTTGTTGTGAAGACTATGGCAAGGAATTCCTTTTCTACCTGTGTGTAACGTGTCTCATAATCAAGCAATGTTTAACTAATAAAATAGACTACATATTCTCATTTATCATCATCTTCTTGAGCTAACATGCAGGCTAATGAGACATCTATAGCTCGTGAATACAATATCAAGGGGCGATCTGACTTAGGTGACATGAGTGTGGGAGGAGAAAACAAGAATCATTTAACTGACTTAAATGCTTCATTGAAATCTTTCGTCCAATAAATGTTGCAATCCTTTTTTCACCGATGTCAGTCTCGTCTGAGGGTGGAGTCATTTCCAATACAACTCATATTTTGGCTAGGTCTACATCAATCCCTCGTGAAGATATGATGTATCCAAAAAAATTGCCTCCCGTTACACTGAATACACATTTTTATTTTGTATTTGATTAAGTGAGAAAGAATGATACGAAGCACCTCAGGGTGATCACAACATTTTCTGGCCTTAGCCAGAAGATCATCCACGTTGGATTCCACAATCTTATGGATAAGATAATGGAATATATAATTCATCACCCAATGGTATGTGACACCGAAGTTCTTAAGTCCAAATGACATGACAACATGATAGTACGTTCCCCAAGGAGTGATTAATGTAGTTTCTGTTTGATCCTCCTTGGAGATTTTGAATTGGTTATATCTAAAAAACCCATCCATGAGAGACAACAACTCATAACTAGATGTTGTGTCAATAATAACATCGATGGATGGTAATGGGAAATCATCTTTGGGACAAGCTTTGTTGATATCCCGAAATTCTATGCAAATGTAATTTTTTTCATTCTTCTTAAGAATGGGGATGATATTAAACACCCATTGTGAATAGTAACCTAGCTTGATGAACCCCACCTATAGGATTTTCATCACTTCTTCTTTCACCATGAGGGCCACCTTTGGCTTCATGGGTTTCAACTTCTGTTTAATTGGCTTAGCATCCGACTTAGTGACAAGGTTTTGAACTACAATATGTGGCACAATTCCCGTCCTTTCCTTATAGCTAAATGTAAAATATTTTTCATGCTCGTTGAGGACTTAGGTATGTATTTCTATCTCCTCTGGAGTTAGAGAGGATCCCAACTTCAATATTTTTGGTTCCTCCTCTATCTTGATGTTTATATCAATTGTTCCTTCGACTAAGGAGGCGTTAACCTCTTCAAATTTAGGTGGGGCTAGAGGTAGCTCTAAGTCTCCTTCCTCTTCTACTTCATATACCTCAAGACCTTATGTAGAGGAAGGGTCCATCATGGAATCTCCAAAGTAAGAGGAAGAGTGTGGGATGAGATAAAATTCAATCTTATGATGAGCGGGATGTAAGTCTTTGTAGGCATTTAAATAGCCTAGGATTTCTTCGTCATTTTCAGCACAATCTAAAGTGATAAAATCATACTCGTCATCTACATAAGTCAGATTCAGGGTTGTTGGTATCTTGAGAACCAAAGGTTCGGTACAAACCGAAACTGTAAATCTAGTGTGTTCAACTTACTACTTGGGGTAAAATGA
Source organism: Taxus chinensis (assembly GCA_019776745.2). Lineage (NCBI taxonomy): Eukaryota > Viridiplantae > Streptophyta > Pinopsida > Cupressales > Taxaceae > Taxus > Taxus chinensis. The sequence goes on from CM034146.1 coordinate 304,541,290, forward strand.
GAAGCAAAATTTTCTATAGAGTCAGCAAGGATGTTTTTCTCTCTGGGTATAGCCTTGATTGAAATGAAATCAAAACCTTTATTTAACTCGAGGATGACAATCTTGTAGAGTTGTAGATGCTCAACCCTAGTCTCATATACTTCAGATAATTTATTTGGAACTAGTTGCAAATCACCCAACACCTTAATATTAAGAACACCCATCATTTTAGCTACAATGAGACCAAGAAGGAGAGCTTCATATTCTGATCTGTTGTTAGTGCATTTGAAATTCAATTTAAAGGCAAAGGGCATGACCCTTCCCCGAGGATTGGTAAGTATCACACCTACCCCAGCACTAAAGGGGCACTTTGATCCATTGTAATTCAAGGTCCAACAGTCATCTGGGAAGATTTAAGTTGGATTATTTGTTATATTATCTTCCCTTGCTTTCGAGACCTCTACCATGCATACGTCATCATCCAGGAGAGAGCCGAGTCCCAGGGCATGTCCTATACTCATGGAATCAAATGGAAGAATAAGGGATAGTCCATTCTCCAACAACTCAAATATCCTTATTTTCATTCATGTTGACACTGTCTCAATAATTACAGTTTCATCCTTTGCCGTAGGAACTCCTTCAATCAAACCCGTAGTTTCTAGCTCCATTGTAGGAACCAAATTTTCTTCTAGTGTTGATCTTGTAGGTTTATTTAACTAATTTATAGGAATCTCAAACTCAGAATGAACCCCTCACCTTTTCTTTAAATTATCTAGATGTATTTTGAAGGGTTTTGGGTCACCCTACGCCACAAAGACCTTCCCTAAATGTAGGAACCTTACTTCCTGAAACAAAGTTGAGGGAATCACCTTCATGCGATGAATCCAAGGATGGTCAAGGATCATATTATAGTTAGTTTCCTGATCTATAATGTAAAACTCGGTTAGAGTTGTCTTAGGTCCAAGGGTGACTGATAACACTATAGTTCCAATTGACGTCACTTTGAGGCTGTCATAACCTCTCAACATGTTTCGTGTTGAGGATAAATTGGTCTCTCCATAACCTAACTTTTGAAGGAAAGAGAAGGTGACTATGTTGATCATTTCCCCATCATCAATCATCACACATTTTACATAGTTGTTGTAAATCCAAACTTTTAAAAATAAGGCCAGATCACCTCTACGAGCTATTTCAATATCTGTGGGCATCTTGCTGATGTCAAATACAAATCCAACATCTCTTTCAGGCTGCCCTAGAGGATAAACATCAAATTCTATGTGATTTATTTGTGCTTCTAGAGGAGGGGTGACATTAATCAGATTCCCAAAACCTAGTGCTTCTAATAAAGTGGCTTTATGAGCAGGGGAATTCTTTAACAGATCCAAGAAAGAAATGTGAGAGAAGGTTTTGGTCAGCTCATTGACCAAGTCATAAGATACTACTAGCTTGCCTAGTGTATCACGAATGTCATTTGATATAGTCGGGTAGATCGGGATAGGTTGCAAAGAATAATCTTTGGTTCTAATGGCAACATTAATCTAAGGTTCGATGTCCAACTCTACCAATCCCACAATTTTTGTTTGTTGGTGACCATCCAAAGGAGGTGCCACCTATGAGTTTGACGAAGTTGAGGCTTCATGATCGTTGGTTCCTATTGCAATGCCTTTGTTTGAACCATTGGGATCTATTCTATCATCTTATGGGCACGTGGGGAGAGGATCACTAAAGATCCTGAGCGGTTTGTTCTGTGGGGATACTGTCCCCGTGTAAGTGTTATGAGTTGGTGTTGTTGGGTTTGCCAAAAATATGTCAACAAATAATTGTCTTTGATCCTATGGAAAACATTGTAGAAATTTGTTGCAATTGCGGCATGTTATTGTTTCATGCCTGCAAACCCTATGGAAACTGCAATAAAAATTGGGATTATAATCTTGAGGCCTTTGATTTCCACTTTTTTACGGTCAAAAATTATGATCTGTAGTGCCCACGCTTTTTATAGCTCAGTTACTGGTTGTTTCTTTTCTCATAGACATGTTTGGACAGTGATTTGTTATATCTTGGACATTATGTTAGAGATTTGATCTTATGAGACATGCGTGGACATTTAGGCATATAGCGCCAATATAGCTTAATTTCTATATTGTCGCATTATCATATGATGTCATGGGTACTAACGGATAGGATGTTGTTTTTGGAACATAGTTATATTGATGGATACTTATTTGATTTCGTGTTGGGATTATATGGTTATATGTCACTCTATCTTCTTGTCTCACCTTTGGAGAATTGAGTATAATTGTGCACGTTGTCGCATTTTGATTTCAGTAGGATGTTAGGCTAGTTTAGAACTCATTGATATCTTGCTGAGTTGTTGATTTATATTTTATCAGACAGATGCGGTTAATGTGTGCAATGAGTGTGCAGGTGACAGGTTTACAAGAGAACGTGGGATCCAGGCCAGCTACACAATCTTGCACAAGCAGCCCATGGGCTGAGTCCTAGCCATGTTCATTGTGTGAAACCTTAGTGTTGGAGATTATTATTTTGGGCACCATGAGTGACCCCAATTTTTGTAATGTATTGTGCCTTGAATTATTAATTTTGTTTAGGGTAATTAGTTATGTTGCAAACTTGTTTTGGGAGTTAATAATCCCACTTTCATTAAAATTTTGATTTTGTTTAATGAGTCACTTAATCACAAGGGTTAGGGTCACATGTGAAACCCTTGGGTGGTCCCCACACCCTCTACCCTTGTGCCAAAAATGCAAAACCCGAAATTGGGTTATTTTGGGCATTTTTGGGGACCCCTTTTTAGTTTGGGAGTTCCCCTAACATAAAAGTGAGCCCTTGGACCCTACCTAATGGGTAGGGGGGCTTATTTCCAAGGCTAGAGGGAGTTTTCCCTCCCTTTTTTCCTCTTTTTTGGTCACATCCATGTAAGGGGTGTGGATTGGAGTGCTTGTTAAAAGTTTCACTAATTTTGTCTTGTTAACATTTAGGGGAATTTGGGAGAAGAGGGAAAGAAGACATTTTTACCCTTTCTCTCTTTCGTTTTGGCATCTTTGACCTTGAAGGAGGAGAGGGGTGACACATGTCACCCCCTCATTTGTGAGGATTCTTGCTTACTCCTCTTCAAATTCCCTTTCATGGGAAAAGAGAGGGACCTTTTTTTGGAAATTCTTGCTTCAGATGCTTGTGGGATTTGGAGCTTGAGATTTTCTTGAGTCATGGAGTGGAGAAATAGACATTGTGGAGCAGTGTCTACCACCACCGCAGGAGGTGAGAGATGAGATACCGTTGGGAGATGAAGATCCTATAGGTGAGGAAACGCTTTCAGAGCCACCAGAGCACAATACACTGAGGCAGGAGAGGTCACGTAGCCCTTCCGTTCATCATGAGAGGGTAGCCTCGTTCCGTCGTAGCCACTCACATAATCTCGAGGGACCATTTGAGGATAGGCAACCCCCTTAGACTATTGGAATACATCGTTAGGATCGAGATACAAGTAGTGTAATCAAGGATCTTCTTCGCTTATAGCCACCTACCTATACCGGCTTTATAGATGGCTTTGGGGCTGAGTTGTGGCTCCTTAGCTTAGATAGTTACTTTGGCTTGCACTCTTACGAGAGTAACGTCAAGGAAAGGTTCACTATACACCTTCTCCAAGACACAACAGGCGTTTGGTGGAGGAATGAGGAGTGGAAGCTCCATCTGACTCGAGAGACAGTGACCTGGGAGATGTTTGAAGAGTGATTTAGGGCTCGTTATATGTCAGAGAATTTTGTGTAGAAGAGGATTGATGAGTTTCATGACTTACGACAGGGATCTGGCATAGTAGCGCAGTATGAGAGTAGGTTCCTAGATCTCCTACAGTATGTGGACTACTTGCAAGATGAGAACTTACAGGTTAACAGGTTTATTCGAGGCCTTAATGCAGATATAGCAGGGGCATTTAGGATGTTATCCCCTCCCACACTTGAGAAGGCCATTGAGAAGGCCTACTTAGCTGAGGAGAACAGGACCAAGGCACAGGAGCACCGTGATAGAAACAAGAGAAAAATTCAGGAGAGGATACAGGCCTTTCAAAGTCAGAGGTCACAGGGTACTGCACCACCCCCTAGAGGAGGATTTTGGCCTCTGCCAGCAGCCACGAGGGCTCCACCGCACCCGCAGTGACAGACACAGCAGCAGGGCCACCCGCAGCAGGGGGCTAGACAGACATAGGGATTTCAGAGAGGTGGTTCTAGAGGTGGTTTTGGTGGAGCCAGGGATAGGAGGCAGGGTACTCAGCAGGCACAACCAGTTTGCACGCAACAGTCTGCTAGGGTTGGACCGGTAGGATCAGTACACCAGAGTACAGGAGGGAGACCCCATCTCAGAGGGGTACATGAGGTTGTTTTATTTGTGGATCTCCTAATCACTATGTGCGCATGTGCCCACACAAACCCATTACCATGGATGCATAGAGAGCTGCTAGATCCAAGTAGACGGTGGGTGATGTATGACGTGATCATCGTGTATATGTTGTAGCGGTTGACAACTGCCAGGCCGAGCATCAAGCCATAGTCATTGAGACAACAGGTATTATCAGGGGTATTTTTTTCTTAGTAATTTTTTATTCAGGTGCTGCAGATTCTTTTATATCACCTTCTAGAGTGAACCAGTGTGGGCTAGTGGTGGCTAGGCAACCAGATAGTTGGTAGGTTAAGTTGGCCTCTGGGGCCAAACTCACTATGGACTCGTATGTGGAGAGTTGCGTAATTGATTTAGGAGCCTTCTCCGTTACTCTTGACCTCTGAGTTATCCCTCTAGGTTCCTATTAGGTAGTGTTGGGTATGGATTGGCTCGAGGCTCATCGAGCTAAGGTGGATTGTAGAAATAAGGTCATCGAGTGTCAGGATGATCTTGGGAGTACAGTTGTGATATTAGGGATGCAGAGGCCTATCTCCTTGCACATGATATCGGCTAAGAAACTCAACCGGAGCATCTGTAAGGGTTGTCAGTTATTTGTTATCACCATCAGTGATCGATCAGAAAGCACTTCAAAGCACTCACCCTTAGATGACTATGTAGTTTTGAGGGAGTATATAGATGTGTTTCCAGGTGAGCTTCTAGGGTTACCACCCCGTAGAGAGGTAGATTTCACCATTTATTTAGTACCTGGATCTACACCAGTTTCTAGGGCACCCTATCGGATGACGACTCCAGAACTTCATGAGCTCAATATTTAGTTAGAGGAGTTGTTAGATAAGGGTCTCATTCGCCCTAGTGTATCTCCTTGGGGAGTGTCAGTCATATTTGTGAAGAAGAAGGACGGTTCTCTCAGACTTTGTGTAGACTTCAGACAACTCAATAAGGTCACAATAAAGAACCGTTATCCACTCCCTAGGATTGATGACTTGTTTTATTAGATGCGGGGAGCGAGAGTATTCTCCAAAATTGATCTCAAGTCAGGGTACCATCAGTTATGCATATCAGATGCAGACATTCATAAGACAGTTTTTCACACACGTTACAGGCATTATGAGTTCACAGTTGTTCCATTTGGTTTGACCAATGCCCTAGCTGTCTTCATGAGCCTCATGAATGGAGTATTCAGGACATTTTTGGATCACTTTATTTTAGTGTTCCTTGATGACAGATTCATTTATTCTTGTTCTAATGAGGAACATCAGGAGAATTTGAGGCAGGTACTTCAGGTTTTGAGAGAGCAGAAGTTGTATGGGAACTTGGAAAAACCCAGTTTCTTTCAGACAGAGATTTAGTACTTGGGTCATATCATATCAGGTGAGGGTATCTTTGTAGATCCCTCTAGGATACATGTTATCTTAGACTGGCCAACACCCACATCAATTACTGAGGTGAGGAGTTTCATGGGTTTAGTAGGGTATTACCACAAGTTTGTATAGGACTTTTCTAGGATTGCTCATCCTATTACTTCTCTTCAGAGAAAAGGGAAGAAGTTTGATTGGTCAGAAAAGTGTGAGTAGGCCTTTCAGTTGCTTAAGGAAAGGTTAACCACGACACCCATCTTAGCAGTTCCAGACCCGACAGAGGATTTTGTTGTTTGTACTGATGCATCACTAGAGGGTTTGGGAGTAGTTTCTTATGTAGGAGCGATCGGGTTATTACCTTTGAGTCTCGTAAGCTCAAGGAATACAACCTTAATTATCCTACTCATGACTTGGAGCTTGCAATATTTTTTCATACTCTAGTGTACATTGGCGAAATTTCCTTTTGGGTAGACCTTTCATTTTGAGGACAGATCATCAGTAGTTTACAGCATATCTTCTCACAACCAAACCTCAACGCTCATCAACAGGCGTTGGATGGAGTTCCTATGTGAGTACGACATAGAGGTGAAATATATCAAAGGAAAGGAAAATGTTGTTGCAGATGCACTTAGTAGATAATGACATGTGCTTGCTTATTTGACACTTCAGTCAGATTTGGGAGGTAGGATTCTTGAGCACCTTCCAGAGGACAAGATTTTATGAGTGAGCCAGACAGATGTTGGAGTCATAAGGTTCATTAGAGGGTAGGTATTCTATGTGACATGTTTTAGATGGCAAATGGTTTGCTTCAGTTCCACAGGCACATCTACATGCCTAAGTTAGGTGATCTTACCTAACTTCATCCTCACCGAGGCTCTTCGATCCCTATATGTGGCACATCCCAGGAGTGAAGAAAATGCATGCCTATCTGAGAGATTTATATTATTGGCCCAAGTCTTCAGACAAGACGTGGTAAAATTTTGTTGCACGATGCCTTGAGTGTCAGAGGGCTAAGGCAGAGCATTCTCATCCCGCAGGACTTTTGCACCCCTCATGATATTCCCCAGTGGAAATGGAATGTGATCTCTATGGATTTCATAGTCGGACTCCCTATGTCTTCTTATCGTCATGACGCCATTATGGTTACCGTGGATAAGTTGACCAAGGTTGCACACTTCTCGCCAACCAAGGTCACCTATAATGCACAAGCCATTGCCAAAGTATTTATGGAGGACATCGTTAGGTTACATGGGATTCTGAAGACCATCATCAATGATAGGGATACCATCTACACTTCAGTTTTCTAGTACTTACTTTTCAGACCGCTCTGGGTACTCAGATTAATTTCAGTTCAGCTTATCATCCAGAGACAGATGGACACGACAGAGAGGGTTAATCAGGTGTTAGAGGACATGTTGAGGATGTATGTGATGGACCAGCAAAAAGAAATGGGAATATTATTTTCATTTAGTTGAGTTTTCCTACAACAACAACTATCATAGTTTCCATTGGTATGGCTCCTTACCAAGCTTTGTATGGACGACCTTGCAGAGAAACCCTTGAGTTGGGATAGACTAAATGACAGGATTATTTTGGGACCAGCCTATCTTCAGGATTTAGAGTAGTAGGTTGTGGTGATTAGACAGTGTCTTGAGCAGGCCAAAGCATGCCAAAAGGTGTATGCAGACACCAAGAGGATTGAGCGTCACTTCTCAGTGGGTGACAAAGTCTCCTTGAGATTTCATCCGCATAAGAGTCTGATCTGTTATGGAAAGGGTTATAAGCTATCACCTTGTTTTGTGGGGCCTTTTGATATTTTAGAGGTCATCGGTCCTAGTTGCCTATCGCCTAGCTTTGCAACCATGCCTTACACGGGCCCACGATGTGTTTGATGTTTCTGTACTACGTAGATATGTACCTGATGCTTCTCATGTTTTGGATTGGTCAGCATTACAGGTAGAGGACAGAGGATAGTGGAGACTGGAGCCTGTACGCATACTGGAGCACTGGAGGTTGGCCCTTTCACGGTAGAGACTTGGACCAGGTTCGAGTACAGTGGGACCGATATGATGAGACAATGGCTACTTGGGAGGATGCGACACCTTTAAGGGCTAGATATCCCTATCCCTTTCAGTGACTTCCAGGAGGAATTCTAATTTTAGTAGAGGGGGATGTAGTGCCTACACTTTTTATAGCTTAGTTAGCTTGTTGTTTTTTTGCTCATAGACATGCTTTGGATAGTAGTTTTGTTATATCATGGAAATTATATTAGAGATTGGATCTTATTAGACATGTGTGGACATTCAGGCGTATAGCGCTAGTTTAGCTTAATTTCTATGTTGTCGCATTTTCTTATTATGTCATGGATACTAATGGATATGATGGTATTTTTGGAACAAAATTATATTGATGGATATTTAGTTGATTGCATGTTGGGATTCTATGGTTATATGTCACTTTATCATCTTGTCTCAACTTTGGAGAATTGAGTATAATTGTGCACATTGTCGCATTTGGATTTCAGTAGGATGCTAGGCTAGTTTAGAACTCATTGATATCTTGTTGAGTTCGTTGATTTATATTTTATCGGACAGGTGCGGTTAATGTGTGCAATAAGTGTGCAGGTGAAAGGTTTACAGGAGAACGTAGGATTCAGGGAAGCAACACAATCTTGCACAAGCAGCCCATGGGCTGAGTCCTAGGCATGTTCATTGTGTGAAACCTTAGTGTTGGAGATTATTATTTTGGGCACCATGAGTGACCCCAATTTTCGTAATGTATTGTGCCTTGAATTATTAATTTTGTTTAGGGTAATTAGCTATGTTGTAAACTTGATTTGGGAGTTAATAATCTCACTTTCATTAAAATTTTGATTTTGTTTAATGAGTCACTTAATCACAAGGGCTTAGGGTCAAATGTGAAACCCTTGGGTGGTCCCCACACCCTCTACCCTTGTGCCAAAAATGAAAAAACCTGACACTGGGTTATTTTGGGCATTTTTTGGGACCCCTTTTTAGTTTGGGAGTTTCCCTAACATAAAAATGAGCCCTTGGACCCTACCTAATGGGTAGGGGGGCTTATTTCCAAGCCTAGAGTGAGTTTTCCCTCCCTTTTTTCCTCTTGTTTGGTCACATCCATGTAAGGGGTGTGGATTAGAGTGCTTGTTAAAAGTTTCACTATTTTTGTCTTGTTAACTTTTAAGGAATTTTGGGAGAAGAGGGCAAAAAGACATTTTTACCCTTTCTCTCTTTTGTTTTGGCATCTTTGACCTTGAAGGAGGAGAGGGGTGACACATGTCACCCCCTCATTGGTGAGAAATCTTGCTTGCTCCTCTTCAAATTCCTCTTCATGGGAAAAGAGAGGGACCTTTTTTGAAACTTTTTGCTTGGAGGCTTGGGTGATTTGGAGCTAATAATTTTCTTAAGTCAAGGAGTGGAGAAATTTGAAGTTGGAAAGACTTTTTGGAGAGCTTTCTTTGAGGTAGGCTCTTATGTCTTATTGTTTGTGTTGTTTTCTTCTTAGTTGTTAGTTTGTCTTACTTGAATTTGTTATTGTTGCATGTGGATTTTGGTTGTTATCTTGCTTATTTTACTCCCTCCATCATATGGCATGATGGAGTTTTGGAGTTTGTGGGGGAAGAGAGAGGGATTTTTCCCTCTAAATCATTAAGGTTTGATGGACAAGTCTTGTAGGGTCTTATTATTTTCCCCTCAAATGGTTGAGGTGGGGAAGTTGATTCATTTGGCTTGAATCTCCTTCCCCATTCTTGGTAAGGAAACCCCTTTAGGGTTTGAAAATCCTTCCAAGAAGGACTTGTAGAACGGGTGGAGGAATAGAGGAGGAGTTAAATGATATAGGAGTAATAAGGAGGGTTTGGAGGTCTAGCTATTGTGCTTATAATCTTGGTAGCAACTTTTGGAGAACTCTTCTCCTCTCTTCCCCATTGTTTTTAGAGGATGAACATGGGTCTTTCTCTTTGCCTCCTTGTAAAACTTTGAGTCTTGCCTTGGATACTTGTTTTTTTTTTCCTTTGAATGTGTATCTGTGGTTGCTTCACCCCTATTCTTGTGCAAGTTGTGGATGGTACTTGCCCTCTTTCACATGGGCTTGGGGGAGGCTAGCATGCATCCCATCCTTGGGAAAGGCATGTCATGATGCCTATGGTTGAGTGGTAAACAAGCTCTTTTCTCCTTGCATGGTTTTTTCATGAAGGACATGGTAAGTTGGGCTCTCAAGTTGGAAGTTGGTGTTGTCTTGGGCTCTCATTGTTCTTTATCTCCTTCACTCTATTGATGGACATTTCTTGCATTGTAACCCCATTTCAAAGGATGTAGTTATAGTGAGAAGTCTACATCTCCTTGTAAACCCTCCATTTTGTACATTTTGTACCACTTGGAAACTTGTCTTAGAAATTCTTGATTAGTGTAAGCCACTCTTGAGGATTTAACACACATATAGCCCAAGCTTGTGGAGGTGAAGTATTGTAGTGAACTTGATCTAGTCTATTTGAATATTGATGTAACTCTTGTATTTATATTTACAAAAGAACAATAGTTTTTTGGAGGTGTTGTTTGCCTTAGCCCTTTGTCCCTGTCAAACATTGATAGTATTATGTCAAGAAAAGAAATCTGTTATTTTTTTGTTGTTTTCTTGCACTTTCTTGTTTTTGTGAAAACTTAAGGAAAGATGTTATTTAGAAATCTATTGTGAACTTATTTATACCCTTCATGTTGAATATCTAACTTGTTTAAAAATCTCAAATGTGTGGTTACTTTTTGCATTTGGAAAAGCAATATTAACATCTTGTTGAAATCTTATTTGTGTATATATATATATATATATATATATATATATATATATATATATATATATATATATATATATATATAAAGAGTATCTCTTCTTGTTGCTTCCTTTTGTGACAACGTAGAATGAAACGTGAATAGATGCAACTTTCTAAGTGCTTTGTGTTTGCATCAAAGGATAAAATTAAAATCTGTTATTTATTTCAAGTGAAATCTTAATGTTTTGCCATTGTGTATAAATTGCTCTTATTCAGTTTTTAAGATATGTTATAACCTTAGCTCAAAATTTGTTATCAAAATAAGTTTTAAATTACAGATTTCTTATATAATAGAATATTCCTTTTGGAAATATTGTGTTATATATATATATATATATATATATATATATATATTATATATAAATAATAATACTATAAAAATTATATGTATATATAAAAAAATATAAATAATAGTGTGTGTGTATGTGTGTGTGTGTGTGTATCCTTAAAAAAAATATCATAAACAAAAAAACATTTTTTTTAAAATATGAATTAAAACAAAACAAAAAAAAATTGGTGGGGGACCGAACCCCCCCACCCCTGCACTGGGGGGGGGGGGGGTGCAGCCCCCCCACAAACCCCTGCATGGCTTTGGGCTGCTGTCCCAGCCACCCCACGCACCCGACTCCCCAATCCTGTGCCCTACACCCTACGCCGCCCTCCCTCCTGGCCATGACTTGCCCCAGCCTGCCGCGTCCCTCCCCATCGCCGCTTTCCCCCTTGCTTCAACATAGCACTAAATAAAACCACAAAAAAAAAATTCAGCCATTTTTTTTAATTATTTGTATATATATACAGTTTATATATATATATATATATATATATATATATATATATATATATATATATATATATATATATATATATATATATATATATTGTAGGCATAATAAGAAACCATTCTGGTTTGTATGTAGTTTTAAAAACAAATTCAATACAATTTTAACAAACAAAAAAGGGATTAGTATGTGTTGTGTAAACACACAAAAAAAAGAGGATAAATGTTAATGGTATTGTTTGAAATATGAAAAGAAGAAGAAGAAGAAAACAAATCCACCAAACTCCATTGTTCCTCACCCAACCTACACAAAACAAAATGAGAAATAGAATAAAGAAAGAGAGAAGAAAATGACAAATAGAGGATTATGGCAAAATTTTAGGGTAAAGTTTTAAATCTAGGGTCAAGATTTGAATGATCTTAGGGCTCTAAATAAACCCTGCATACTTTTGGATATGGGGAATATTGTGGAAATGGTAAATAAATTAAAAAAGGGATGTGTGTGCCAACTATTAAATAAGAGGGAGTGTGATGAGTTTAGTAAAAAAGAAGAGGGTGAATAAAATAGAAGGGGTGTAGTTTTACTATTATGGCTCTAGTAAATTTAAAAGATAAGTAAATAATTTTTAAAAAATTGAGTTTAGGCTGGTAATTAATTAAATTAGGTAAATTGAATTAGAATAAATTTTTTTATTATCGAGAATGGGTTAAGTGATGGATTAGTATTAATTAAGCACACAAAAAAATTACCCCAAATTTTTAGTATTTTCCTAGTTGTTTTCGTCGCCCCGAGGTGGGACACGACACGATCGTTGTTCAATTGATGATTGTTATGATTAACATTTGGGAACCCCTGCCCTTGGTTTTAGAATTTGTTCAGATACCCGCCTGGGTACGGATTAGGGCCTTAGGTCTGCAATTACCTTGGCTATTGAGTTTTTTGTTGTTTTTGTTGTTGTTGAGGATGATTAAAATCCACAATGTTGATTAAGGGTAAGAAATTATTATTTCTCTAATAATTTCCATTATTGTTGTTGTTGTTGGTAGTATTTGTATTGGGAGAGCTAACAACATTGGATTTTATGGGCTGATCGGTAACATCGTTAGTTGTAACCCCACAATTCTTATTAAGGACCTTTGGTCCCTGATTATTTTTCACATTGTTGGAGTAACCGGGGTTATTTTGGTTATGAGTGACTAACCTCCCATTTGTTCCATAATTCTTACGACCACTATCAATTGTTGCTTGATCAATCCGGAGAGCACCCTCTAGCACCTCTTCATAGCTCCTGAGTGGGAAATTTTGGACTTCTTCCTTTGTCTCTCTATTGAGGGAGTGAAGGAAAAAATCATAAAGCTTTGTCTGATCCATATATGGATCGCTTGTAGAGGAATAGAGAACATGTCACCACCTTTGAATGAAGTGGGCAGCGGACTTGTTGTGCCCTAGTTTGATATGAAGGAATTATCTGATTCATGTCCTTAAAATTTTATTCATATCAAAATCCTTAATAAAATATGACACGAGTTACTTGAAGGAGTGTATTGAATCCTATGACATCCTATAGTACCAATAGAGAGTGATACCTTCTAGTGTCTTAGGGAAAATATTCACAACAACTGCATCCTATGTGAGCAAATCTCGAATGGTTGTTGCGTAAGATTTGATGTGAATGTTAGGATTTCCCTCCCCTTTGAAATTTGGAATATCGGGCAAGGGTCTTGGGAGAACCACAGTTCGGATGGATAAGTCTAGCAGTTCCTTAAGATATTTAGACTAGGTCCTTATTGCATATGTTTCAACCATTGAAGATCCTTGTTGAGGACGTGGAGGTTACATTGGTTGTTGAAATGGTACAACATAAACATTTTTTGGGGCACATGACATCCCCTATGGCTGAACATATGGACATGGGTAAGTGTACATATCCCCCTATGGTGACTTAGATTACATGTGTATGTAAGAAGGTTGATTATTTTGATATGGAGTTGAAGACACAAAGCAAAGGAACGTTGCATTTCTAGCTGGTATGGAATTTGAGAACACACTTTTGATTGGTTCCTATTGTAGATATCCATATGTGGTGTGAGGGGGCATACCTAAGGTGCTCGTCCCAGTTAGAAAATATCCAGGGCTTGGAGCGACCGTAAAAACTAGAGGAGTTTGCGCAGTAGGTATTTTTCCATAATTTTTTGGATAGTGAGAAACTCATACTTGCCTTGCGTATGAATTTTGAGTGTTTTGGGAAAGCTCTAACTCTTTGAATTTTTCTACTAATGTCGAGATGACATCACCCATTGATGGGGTGGTGTTTTGTTTCGGTGCTTGTTGTTGAAATTTTGGAGGTTATTGAGGAGTGTGGTATCATGCTATGAATTGTTTGTTGTTCTGCCACCCCTCGTTGGTAATGTTTTCTGTTGTTGGAGGGGTAATGTTATTGTTTTGGAGCAAGACATCAACATGTCCTTGCAACCTATCAAAATCCTAGTTTATATTCTGGAATCATTGTTCGCTTGTGACATATCATGTTAAGTAATCCTCATCTAGAGGCAGGAGTTGGGTTGTGGGACCTGGGGATCACAACCGTAAACTTGTGGCGGTTGTGTTCCTTGTATGGTCATGTGCATATTCAAGCCCTATTGCCAGGATCAGTCTAATAATCATAGGCTTGATTAGCTGCAATATTTAATGTGTTCAATTGTTCTATCTTCTCATAATACCTAGTAGGCGTGCGTAAAACTAACAAGCGTAAACTTGTATCAATTTTGGTCAACAATTCTAACCCATTGGGTTGTGGGACTAATGGATCACAACCGAATGTTTTCTCTTGTTTTGACCTTTGATGGTCATGCGAATGAATTGAATTGATTTTGATGAAAAAACTAACTATCAAAGGAAATTTAATCTATGTTTTTGGTATTTTCAAGACATATCTAAACAAAACAATGGAAGAAAACTAATATAATAAAAGTAAATATTTTTTTATCTTTTGTGGGTTTTTAAACAATGCTTCTAATCTATTAAACGAAATTAAATACAAGCAATCAGCTGGTTATATCTAATTACTTGTGCAAGAATGTGAATCTAGATAAAAAAAAAATAAACTAATTTAATCAAAACCCTTCAAAACCTACCTCAAAGGTATATAACAAATCATAACCCTAGAAGAGCTATTTTCACCCACTACTTCCCCGGTAATGTCAAAGAGAAAGCTTTCTAATGATTTGCTCTATTTGTAATTGCTTAATAAACTGAAATGACCAATTTTTCTACTCTATTTGATATGTATTTGAAACAAATAACTCAAAATTGATAATTTGAAAAATGAAGCAAACAAACAAATAATTCCAACCTGGATAAGCAAGAGCTTTGGAAAATCTGGTTGTATCTGTAACTGTCCCTTCAGTTTGTCTCTTTCTTTCTTTGCGTGTCCATATGAGTCCAAGGAATTGGGAATGCAAAGGTAGCAGTAAGAGAAGGCGGTTGAGAAATGGAAACTTGAAGGAAGTCTGGTTGCAATGCATGTGGAAGAGGGATAACACAAGGGAATAGAGTTTGGCTATGAAATTTCCAGCAGGATTATGACAGCAATACTATGCAAGATACACAAAATTCTCATGCCATTTTCTTGAATGCAAGTATAGAATATATAGGAATTTGCTAGGATGTACCTTCATGCATAAGGAAACCTTGGAGTGCCAAATCATTAGGTGAAGAGGCACTTCAAACTAATTAAATCTATTTAAAAAGAGAAAAGGGAAGGAATGTCATGCAACAAGGTAGTTGGGATTCAAAATCATCTAAAATGGGAAAGAAACGTGTTTTAAAACAGAAGTTAAATGAAGCGTCGCATGTGAATTTGATGCATGGAAGGTTCTGGTAAAGCGCACAGGATCGCCACTCTTCCTAGGCGGCGGTTTCTGAACCACCACCTAGGCAGGGTGGTAGTTTCAGATCTGTTGCCTAGGCAGGGCGGCAGTCCTGGCACTAAAGGCCAAAACACACACAAAATGAAGTAGGAAGCTTGAAGAAAGTGTGGAAAAGATAAGTAAGAATGTCTAGGCTACAAATATACACTACGAGTGGGTTTAGGAACTCGAATGCCTTTTTAAAGGACATGAATCATCATTGAGGAGTTTTGTAACCTTTTTCCGACAATGTAGCACATACAATTTTGGGTGCATACATGCACTCTATATCAGGTCACTCTCAAATATGTGAAAAATAAGAATGCTCATATATGATTTGAAGTCTTTGAACCTTTTCTAAATCATGCATACATTTTTGGGTGTAATTTTAAGTGACCAAAAATTAAAGATAAAAACATTTGATGCAATATAAAAGACAGAAGGGTTATGAAATGTTCTCAATATATCCCACAATGTAAATATGGGTCATATATTTGGGTGCATATCAAAAAATTAACACGAATTTACCTCATCTAGAGAGAGGCAACATTGAGGAACATATTTAATACTAAATTTTAGAAATAAAATGGGTTTTCTTTTTTTTTTAATGAGAAAGTGGGTTTTATATCAAAATGCAATAAATATATGCATCAACATGAAATCAAATCTAATCATACCTAAATTAGTAACACACACACACACACACACACACACACACACACACACACACACATCTACATATACATATATATATATGTATGTATGTATGTATGTATGTATATAACAATTCACATAAGTCTAAAAAATAATGTCAACTAAATAAGTAGTTTTAGGGTAGGACAATGAAGATCGTACAAACTCACAATTTGAGAAATTCTCAAAAATCATGAAGTCGCATTCTTAGTAATGTTGGCTCATTCTTAAAACTACCGTGACATTCCCAAGACCATTAGGAAATTTTTAGATATTGTTATCAAAAACCTCACATTCATGAAATTCCATACATATTTATCTAAGAAATTAGTCTCATTTTTCTAAACCCTAATTTAGATACAAAATCTATATTTAAAAATATTTGGGATTTATTTTTGTGATGTTAAAATAATATTGATAGTCTATTTAAGAATTACTATGAAATAATTAATTCAAATTTCAAATTATTAAATGTCAAGATATAATGATATTTGAAATTATCTTTCACTTTAAACATAGAAAATATGAAAGGGTTAATTCAAACTTCAACTTATTAAATGTCAATACTTACACAATTTAAATTAAGTAAAATATTGATATTTGAAAGTATGTATCACTTTAAACATAGAAAATAATTGACTAGGGAATAGGAATGGAGAAAACTCATGAATTATAGATGATGAAATAGGATACTTATAATTTTATATATAGTGTGCATACAATCAAGATGCTTTGAAAAAATCAAGGTTTGATGTTACGATTTAGATGGGTTTGAAATTAGCAAACATGTTTAAATCAAAACTTATTTAATGTAGACAAATATGAGTTTGATTTCATACGAGGCTCTTAAGAAGGTAATGGCTTGTGAACATACACATGCATTGAGATGCAAAACATCTAGATTCCACAATCGTGCTTTAATTTTGGGGAGAAATGCATGCGAAAAATCAATGATCACCCAAACATGCCTTTATGATTTTCATAATCACCATTTTTTGATCCAATAATTTTTATGGGGCCATCAATTATTATCCACGAGATGAAATCCATACGTTTAGAAACATGTAATATGACTCCTTCAAAGTGAGCTCATAAAAACATTTACACATTCAAAGTGAGCTCATAAAAACATTTAGGAATGGATTTAATTTTTTAATATGAAAGTGGTGTTTACATCAAAATACAATTCATCTACTCATAAAAATTTAATTAAATTTAATCATACTTTAAAATAATAAGGGTTTAATTGTATAAATAAATAATTCATGATATATTAAATAACAAGAGTATGATTTAGAAGTCAATGAGGTATGGGTGGAGTGGTTAAGATGGATGGTTGTATCGGGGTGGTAATGTCCAAGGTGGCACAGCTAGCAGACTGATTTAACAAAGGTGGATTCTGGGTCTAGATTTCCTACGCTAGAAGTGTGTTCAAGTGTGGTGGATCTGGTTCGCTAATTGTTGAGCTTAAATGCTATATTTTGGCTGAATGTACTCCGGTTCATAGCTCCGGTTGAAAGCGTTTATCTATCTAAATAATGAGTATAATTTTGAAGAATATTTAAATATGTGTGAATTTATAAATAGTCATCACGAAAAAATTGTAGTGTCTAAAAAATATAGTGTGAACTCAAAAAATCACAACGAGGTATGCATCTCACCAAAATTGTGAGTTCGCATTCCCAATATTGATTGACATGATCATCAGGGAAATTCCAAATCTTCAAGACATCCCTAGGACAATTAGAAAATTTCTAGGATAATTAGAAATTTTAAAGCTATTATATACAAATAAAAACAATTTTAAAAATTTGTTTCCAAGTCTAGGTCTCTAAAAATCTTACTTGCATGTTTAAAATTATATGCAAACCTCTAAGAAATCGCTCTTCTTTGTAACATCGTAAAATCTCCGACCTAAATTTTCCCCTCGGTTTATTTTGAAAAGGGAACATATTCTTGTATAATGGGTGGACAATCATAAATTTATTCCATTTAAGATCACACTAAAGATGGTTAATACCATAGAGTAGTACTTTACTCCAAATAGGTAAATACCTACCTCTCCTTTTTTTCTAGCAAGGCAATAAAACCTTCAATTGTATTATGAAGATGAGCAATTTAGGACCCATCAAAAACATGAACCCGTAACTAGAAAACAAATGCATTATATATAATATATTATCAATATACTTGATTCATAATAGAGAACACACTATCTACACAACATCCTCCATAACTTCTTAACCTTCAAGTAATTGAATCAATATCATTATTATGAAATTATTTTGCATATAAGAAAGTATAGATTCATCAATAAACCATATAATACAAACTTGTGCTCAAATTTTCCCTAAGTTGTTATCTTTTATAAAAACTAATAACTATTAATTCCAACTTTCTGATTTTCTTTTCAATATCTATCAATAGACAATCATAGTCAGATAACACTTTCTTTTAATCATTCATTGAAAAATAGGGCTCAATCGCTATTAATAATATTGTCACTCTAAGAGGATCACGAGACATAACACAAGAAATTCAAGGTGTAAATTAAATAAGAGCA
This sequence comes from Taxus chinensis, assembly GCA_019776745.2. Lineage (NCBI taxonomy): Eukaryota > Viridiplantae > Streptophyta > Pinopsida > Cupressales > Taxaceae > Taxus > Taxus chinensis. Next base: position 304,559,829 of record CM034146.1, read on the forward strand.
TTATATATCAACAAGAGTTTGACATGCAATAAGACTAATAATATACATAAAGAGGAACAACATACATGTCTATAATTGAGGTGCTTCATAGTCACACCCTTAATAGTAGGGAAGCTAGAACCAACTCCAGAGTGAAAGAACCTATATTACAAAGGGATGTTAGTAACAACTGTTATCCAAAATTCACCCCCTCAAGGTAATTTTGATAACATGCATCAAATTCTTTAGTCCCAAGCAATTATATTGATTCAAGGCAAAAATCGTGTTTCTGGGGTCCCCTCGGATTCTTTCTAACTCTCCTGTCCAAGAGGAAAACCCAGCAAGTTTTAAAAATGCGAAAAAGTTGCAGAAAACAAGCTTGGGCCAGGAAAAATCATGAAAAATGGCTAAGTCCTAGTCCTCGCAACAGTCGGGACATGAGGGAAATCTGGGCGCGAATCGGCCGAAAGGCCGCCAGGCAGTCTGCAGAGCAAAGGGGCATCTGGGACGCCGGGATGCGCGGGACGCGAAAAGGCGAACCGGCCGAAAAGTGGAAAAAATCGACTAAGTGTTGTTTTCGCGCAGTTGGGACAAAGGTACGCGAAAGACGCGGATCGGCCGGTTTGGCTCAAGTCAGTCCATTTCGGGCGGTTCGGAGAAATTTGTCCCAGGCAGTCCGGGACAGTTGGGACAAAAGTGCGCGGAGGACGCGAACCGGCCGGTTCGGCCGAAACCGAGGACTTTCGTACTGGGACATCCGGGCCAAAAGTACGCGGAGGACGCGAAAAGCCGAAAGAGCCTAGAGCGAATGGAATCTCGCCACGTGTCTTCACTGCAAAGAGGGACAAGGAAGCCCGAATCAGCCGAGGCAGGATATTTTCATCTGGGACAGCTGGGACAAAAGTACGCGCAGGATGCGGGGGACGCGAAAAGCCGAAGCGGCCGAAGGCAAAGAAGAAAAGTCAACGTTTGACCCGTGAAACTTCAAACGGCCATAACTTTTGACTCCGAGCTCCGATTTTCACAAAATTGGACTTTCTGGAATGAGCACGATGTCCTCTACGCCACATATTCAGCTCTTGTTAGTTATTGTTCATTCCTGTCAAATGACAGAAGAAAAACGCCTGCCAGACCCAAAACAGTTGCCCGCACTCAGAAGGCCATAACTTTTGCATTTCTCAACGAAATCGCACAAAATTGGTACCATTGGAATGGTGGCTCCGAGCCCGATGCACAAAAATTAAGAAATTCCATATTTTATGAGAGATTGATAGAGATTTTTAACAAAACGTGGCCGGGTTCATAACAGTGTTTTATTTGGTGGTTGGGAGTGCAATTAAGAGCCATGATCATCATTCTTTCTCTGCTGCAGCACCTAGGACAGTATGGGGAGCCTTTTGCAAGTAATATACAATCATTTCACTCCATTTAATACCTCTTACAGGTGGTTGAAGGATAGATTTCGGGATTTCCATTTTCCCTTCTCTTTCCCTTCTCATTTTTCTATAAATTCGAGTGTTGGGCTCATTGTAAAGGGGGAGATTTTTCAGATACCAAAGCTCTGTCAAAATTGCTTTTTGAAGCCAATGTGCTGCAGGCCCTTGTAGTGGACTCCTTGCATGGTGATCCAGGCCCTTATCTTGTAATAGATTGAACTGTGCATATCATGAAGCAATAAAATATCAGTTTGTGGATGTATCTTCCCCTGCTGTGTTTTCTTGCATTCTTCTTGCCCCTTTAATCTTTCTACAAGAATATTGTGTCTATTATTATTTTCTTGCAGGGATTCATTATCATTGTGTATGCTTGGAATATTGTTGTGAATGCATTTTGCTAGATTATGGAGAACTATCATCACCTCTTCTAGTGTGCACTTTCCCTCTGTATTTCACACATTTGGAGACTACTCTCACACCCTCCTTTTCTGGTGTATCACCGCTTTAGTGTAGGCTTTCATTTTATGCATTCTCTCTCCCTGGTCCCTTGGAAATTTAGATTAGGATAGTTAGTTTCCCCTGCACTAGAGTAGATTGTGGTAGGTAGTTTAGGAGCAAGAACCAGCTTTCTCTGGAGGTCTATCTCAAGTAGCAAGTCCCACAACTTGGAGATAGTACCCATGTTATCCAATCACACCATGAGTTCAAGTATATGCACTTGTATAAACACAGGGGTGCTGTGATTCGGTGATAACAACAACTTCATGGTGCTTCATAGACTAGTAAGTCATGTCTTCCTACTACATATGATTTAACTTTCCAAAGAGAAAACACACCATGCTAAGCACCCAATGCATCTAATCTTGCCAGTGAAATACTTATATAGAACATACATAAGATTATTAAGATCTCTTATCCAAATAATAATGTATTTAGTAATACCTTTGCATAGTAATCAATAATTCCATTAAGGGTGTATAGACCTACTAGGTCTCCATACTTCTAGAATTCACACTATGAGGAACACAATAACAACACAATCATAACCATATTGAAATAAGGGAACAATCATATGTGTAATCCTAAACAAATAAATAGAGCACAAAATACCTAATAGGTCATATAACCTATATTCCACATACTTCAAGCACACAAAATACAAGTATGCACCTCCTCAATGTATCATAAGTGGTTAGAAAACTTGAAATAATGAGTGATAGTCACTTTTTTCATGATAAACCAAATAATAAAAATGCCCGATGAACAATGAAACAAATGCCAATGATCATTGTGCACTAAAATTTATGATAGGATGCTAATGTTATTTAAAAAAATCTCAAGTCACTAATTAAAGATGTTTATACCTTATAGGTCTCAATATTCATGAAGCCCGAACCAAAAGTAATAACCAAAGAGAGTCAACATTTAGGGTAAAAAAACACACAATATCTCCATCCTCTACACTTATATGGGGGTGATCAGCCTCATTACAAAAATTTATAAGCATGTAGAGATTAAAAGAGTTAAGATCACAATCATTATATACTATAGTAAAATTAATTCATTCTTACACTTAGTTTCACCTCTTAAGGAGGAATCCTACATAAACGGTTAGTTGTGACCCCATATGATTCATGTAAGGCGTTTTTATTACAGAAGGTAAAATAGAGAATAATAACTAAGCTATATTACTTAAGAGAGCATTCAATAATATTAAACATAATCCACTCCCATTATCTTCCTCAACTATCTGCTGAAAGACATACTTGTTGATGTGTGTTTTATGCACACCATAATTTAATGGAGGAACTCCTCTTTTTAGAATATGAAGAAACTAATATAGTTCACAAGCCTTGGGTATGTGGTTTTATGATAATCAAGTGATGGAATAGATGGAATTATCACATCCCATTTTCATAGTGTGTTCAATGAAAGGTTTTGCAAGAGCTATTGAAATGGGGTAAGAAACACTCAAGAACCCCAAAGATTTGTGCAAAAGCCCCTCAATGGACCATATGATAAGAAATGAGCAAGGAATCCTATTTTCATGCATTAACTTGAAATAAACAAGCAATTTAAACAAATTAAGTTAACCTCTATTCTTGAAGGCTTAAAGTAAATGAACCTAAAAGGGTCTAAGCAATCAGTTTATGCTTTAAGAGAATGGGATCTCACCATTAGTGGCTTCAAGGCCAATTGTTCTTCCCATTTACTCCATGTTGTGTGATAGAAATGCAAAAGCAAAGCAAATAGCTCAATAGAATGAAATAAAAACTCCTAATCCTAGCAATAATACTATAGTTTAGGTTAGAGGGTAGTGGGCTATTTATAGTTTTCCATTTGGGAAATGGGAGGCTTTTGGTGCATGTGGGATCAAAAAGGAGTCAACAAGTTAATTAGCAAGTCAAAGTAAGATTTGACTAGGTTTAGAGAGAGGTTGATCATGGTTAGGACTAGTTAACCTAGGTTATGCTAATTAATCCTATTTAGAGAGAAATTAGGTTTCTAGGAGGGTTATGAAAGACCTAATCAATCCAATGAAGTGGATTGATATTCCAGGGGAGCTAATAGAGGTGGTAAAGAAGAGGATATTAGCCAAGAAGAGGTTATTATAACCTATTTAATCGAATAATGAGAGGAAAAAGACCATAAAAGTGTCAAACAAAGGGAATTATATAGATCTAATTGACGAGGTGTTGTCAACTTGCAGGAAAAAGGACTAGTTAGGGCAATATTAGGGATAATGGTGCCTTGATCAAACTACAGGTGTCTACACATAGTATTCAAAAAAAAAATTTATATTTGGTTTTATTATGTAATAAATTGTGTAATATGATGGATTTCATGATCATGTAGCTCAACTTAGAAATTGTAACAATTTATGTAATATCATTGTATTTGAGAATTACTAATATTTCTTAAGTAATAGATTAAATACCCATTTGATATAATGAAATGAATGAAAATGTAGGTCTCCTCACTAAAACACTAGAGATGGAGAGGGAGGGCATGATAGGGGAGAGAGCTACATATCAAGAACATTTGACTCAATACAATAAGGTAAAATGAGAACCACTCATAAATAAACACATGATGGGAAAATAATTGTTATTATCAACTTAAGTGGTGAGTTAATTTAGTGTTGGTGTGATGATTTGATTCATTTTTGGATGTATTTTTTGAGTATTTTATTTACTACCCCCATGCAAATAAAAGTTTGGGTAGAAATACATGTTATTTAAACTATACAAAATTAGTGTAGTACTAACAACATAGTCTAATAATGCACAACATCCCCACATAAAATGGTAATTGGCTTACTCATTTTGGATTTGATAGTCAATTATGTTGGCTTGTCTTGGTGATTGAAATTATGTTATTGAATTTTGAACTAAGTTGAGACTATTATCTTACACTGACTATAAAAATAAGATGATACATTATTATATGGAATTTATGCCTTAATTAAGTCTCAAGTATGGTGGTAACATTATGAAGAGATCCACTTATTTGTGATCATGTTTCATGTTTCTTCTTCTATCTTGGTTTACTAATAATTGGGCCATTAATGGGACTGCACCTTATGTTATTTATCATGGTAATTAATGACTTGAATATGTGGCATTTAAGAATGTTTAGTGTTTCATATTAATCATGCTTTGAGTTGTATAGTAGATGTGGTACCTTTTAATCTAATCATGGTGTTTGACTTACAACTTGTCAATATCCATTCATGGACATTATATTATAATTGATTGGTTATAGCATTCATGGATAATCATTGCAATGGACTTCGTTTTGGGACTATTTTACTGCTTGATTTAAGTGGTTATGTTGTCTTAGTTTTAGTGATATGGGAAATTATTAGAAATACATTGTTTTTTTTTCAAACCCTATTTTATTGTAGTATTAGTAAAACATTTGAGATATTCTTCTACATTTTGGTCTATTTGGTATTCTCCTTTTCTTTGGACTTTAAATGGGGAAAAGTAGCACATTTTTGGAGGAAACAATTCAAAACCATGAGATATAGTTATGTTTATGTATGGGGAAATAACACAAAAGAAGTTAAAAAAAACATAGTAGTTTTTGGCAAAGTGGAAGCTCGAGTTGTGTCTTTGGATAACCGCATATGGTTTCAGAGAGAGTGCAAGTGTGAGTTAGAAGTAAAAAGGGAGGGAAAACAATTCTATTTATTACAAAAGTGTCATTATAGACATGTTATTTGTTTATTAGTCTTGCATTGAAGATATAAACATATTTTGAAGCACACATGATAGGTTTTTCTTTTTATTCCCTTTATTGATAATCATATTATTTCATTACCCATTTTTTGGATTATACATTTAGGTTTGTTTAGTATTTTATTTTTGGGAACTAGAACTCTTCTTATATGCCATTCAGGTGGCTCAATAGTTTTTCAAGTTGTGTTGATATAACCCTTTTGAGCTTACTACTTGGAATTTTTTACATATTTTTAGATTATAATAATGGGACTAAAATGTTTAGATTTATATATATTACATGATACCCATTTAGGCCTTCTATTTAGAAAAATACTTTTATAATTTCACAACCAATAACATGTTTGTAATGTTTCGTAAGAGGATTCATTAACAAACTTGTTTGTTTCTATCATTATTCACTTCATTTTAATGGAATTTACCTATGTTATGAGATCCATGTGGAATATCTTTAATACCAGTAGTGTCTAGCTATGTTAATCCATATGGGCATGGGAATTTTTACCTTTTTGAAATCTTATTATAATCACATGAAAGCACCATTATAGATTGTGATTAAAAAACATGTATTATTTAATAAAATGGTTGAAATAATTCCTTGTATCGTTTGCCATTATTATACTATTATTAGAAGTTATGTTTGGGAATAGTGAAATACCACTCCTTGTTAGGGAAGACCTAATGTAGGTAAAGCTAAGAGTTCATGTTCTTTTTATAGAGTTATTTTTCATTAAAACCATGCCCATTATTGAGCTTATAATTAAAATCAAATTTGATGATAACAATATATGAAAATGTTACTTTTTGGAGTTATTGTTTACTAGGACCCTCCTATAAAGTTGGGCATGTTAATTGTTATTAAAATTGATGAAAAACTCATGTGATTCAACCTAGGTAATAAGGAGAACTTGCTATTGAAGCTTCTTAGAAAAATAATAGAGGAAACTATGTTGGCATAAGTTGTATTACCTTGATTAAGTTGAAAAATTGTTGAAATTGGGATATCAACTTGGGAGTAGGAAAATTTTATTAATTCTAAGATAAAGTGAGTTCATCTACAGGACCTACAAGAAAATATATTTCAGAAACATATTTTATCATTTCTAATCTAATTAAGATTGGGTTATGATTATAATTTTGGTGGAGTTCCTATATGTCATGATACGTGTATAAGTACTTTTATAGGTATTTGATACCCACATATGTTCTTATATGCACACGATGACTATGTTAAAATTGTTTATAAATACGGTGAAGGCATGTTTGAAACCCTTTTGAAATTGGTGCATTTTTATAGGAATGGTTATTACCGTTAATATAGTTTCTTATGAAATATTTAAAGATAGAAACATCTAGAAGTAAAATCCTACTTATTGACTTATGAAAGTTGGAAAAATATGAAATTTTTACGATATAATATAATTTGGGAATTTTTCCTTAAAACCTTGTATGTGATAATCATGATTTTAAAAAATATATTGGTAAATTATTCTAATATGCATGACATCTACTGATGTTTTGATGAATTCAGATGTGATGTAGGGCACATGAAAGGGACTTCACATTTCATGAATCATCCTTCCTATTCCTTTTCATTATGTGATTTATGGTAGTTTATGAGATACTTTTGTATCTGATGGAAGAAAAATATTATGAGTTAGTGCACCCATAAGATGTCAACTTTAATATTAAGATTGAAATATTTAACCAAAGTAATGTATTTGTTGGATACATTGTATATTCGCTTACCCCTTGCTCTATATGTAGTTGAAAATCATTTGATATTATTGGGTATTGGAATCTTGTGATTGAATTTCATATAGATGCAGGTAGACATGTACACATGGTTTTATTTTTACTATTAATGTTATATTCAAATGTCTTTGTCTACCTCCCTCATTAAATGATACAACCGTCACCTATAAGGGAGGTGAAGGGGGATCCTTCAAGGCTTGAGGTTTGAAGTAAAATGATCCAATGACGCTCTCCCTCCTTATAGCTGCACTTTTGAGACATGTATATAGATAAATTTATTGGTTGATAGTGTTATTGAGTTATGAGGCAATATTGTTTCCTTGACGTACTTATTGCTATGCTGATTTGATGTACTTTATTTATTTACTTGTTTTATCATTAAAAAACATTGTACTTGACTCTAGGATATTAGATTTAGACATGATATTTAAATATGTAATTATTGCAAACATATAAGTATTAAAAATATTATTTATATACATTCATAAATATTAATTATAGTTGGATGAATCAGTATGTTTGGTAATTTCTATTAATTTTGTATAGAGATGTTTAAGGTTAAATAATAAATTCATTTTTTATGTTTTTTAGTAAGTTTTGTAACGGGAATGTTAACCCGGTTTTCAAAGCATCCAAGACTATACAATTCCATTCAATAATATATAATTCCAATTTCAACCGTCCTTAAAGTATGGTCCTACCCATACTTAATTTCCATTTCCATAACTCAGAACAAATCATATCTAGTATCTGATCTTCCTTTTCCACCTATTTGTACAGTTGGATCATATTTTTTAATCTATTGTTGGTGAAATAATTTTTCATGTTGAAAATTATGTGTTTCAACTAATGAAATCGAGGATACGTCCCTCATTCTTGTGTATGGGGAGGCTCCCATTATTGAATGTAAAACTATCCTAATTTTTTGGAGTGGCTAAATAGGTCGGGGATCACATAGGAACACTTCACGAACCCATGGAAAATTTATTGTATGGATTACAAGGGAGGAATTTGCAGCTCAACGAACGGTAAAGGAGAGAAATTAGGAAAGAAAAGGCTATTGTTGTGAATAGGAACTAACATAGTTCACGCACAATAACCGGAGTATGTATACATTAAATTAGAGGAAAGAAACAATGTATGAAATTATCAAGACAAACAAGCCATGGACACATAGTTCTTTATGTTCATCAATCAAGGACACCAAGTTCCTTCTTGGTTAATCAAGATTACTATGCTTGCAAAGTTACATAATAGAGAGAAAATAGAAGAAAACATAAGAAAAGGAAATGGAAGAAATGTGCATTGGTGATACAAATCTCAACAACCATATAACAATCAAAAATTAATATAGAAAACTAAACTTTCAAGATCCTTTAGAATGGAGTAGCCATTCCAATTTATAGCATTGTAGATTTCTTTTTCCTCTACCCCCCACATGACTCTTCATATTCCTCTTCCACTTATGACCTTGAAATTTCCCTTAGAAGAGAAAAATTAAGTACCTCTCTTATAATTTTGAGATATTAATTTTACAATTTATAAATATTTTATTGTCACTTAAGTGAATAGGAAAAAATAACAAAAAGTACATTCTCAATTGAAAATTAGAATATGGAGAGAGAGAGAAGGGGAAAAGGAAAGGGATTGAATGATCTGTTATTGATGAATAAATTACTAGTTTGAGGCATGATGATCATAATATCATCCTTCTGTAAGATGCACAGAAACCTCATACTACTAAATAAGTGTTTAGAAATAGCGTTGTGAGACCTTCTGATGTGAGCTTGAGACAAACATGGGAATCACTTATGATGGTTCCTTATTGATCTCATAGTGAGAGTGAGGGTCACTTTATTGTTCCTTAGGATTTCAAAATTGGCCCTTGATCATGATAGATAACTCACGGTGCTCAAGTTTCTTGATGTTTCTCCTTCACTTACTGAAATAGGCCTTCACATTGCAAATGAAAGGGATGACCCCTGAATGGATTTCTTGAGAAGTGGTCACCAATTGGAATGATCTCAATTTTCATGTGTCTCATCATGTGAAAAAGAAATATCTCTTGAATATATCACTTGACTTGGCTAGATAAATCATCTTATCTAGCTAAATCATCTTGCCCAACTCGACCAACTCACTTAGCTCAACCAGCTCACCTAGCTCACCCAACTCACCCAAATCACCAGATCAACCAAATCATCGAAGATATGATTGTGGATTAAGACCTAATGATTATAGAGTGTGGATTTTAATGGATTCATTGGCTCTCTTTGAAATCTTTTTCAACTACACAATGTCTCTGACTTTCACCTTTTATGCCTCAAAATGCTCTGCCTTGTTCCTTGGCACAATTGTACTCAAGATGGTACTTTGAGATACTTTAAGAGAGATGATTTACTTGTTTGAGATATTAAACCACCTTGAAACCATGTGAATATGAAAAAAAATGGCAATATGAGTGAAAAAGAAGCCGAAGACAACTTTCTACACTAAAAACTGAGACATTCTATTTTTCGCAGGTGGCCCCCGGAACTACTTTTTTAGGAAATTATGACATTTTACTCAAATTTTCTCTTCTAAATCTCTTTCCACACTCAATTCACCTCGATTGATGATGATTTACCATTTTAATAAGGTTTATATTTTTAGCAGGTTGTTTTTTTGGACTTGTTATTTTGGGAAAATTACCACTTTTGTCCCGCTTGCCATTTTCCATTGTTTCTAGATGCTCTGAGTGATCGAAGATTACAATTTTGAGAGGTTTTATATTTTTTTAAGCCAATATGCATAACACTTTATATTTTTATAATGTTCACATATTGGTGTTTTCTTGTTACGAAAACATCATCATTAGATTCAGCTCAGCTCCGTGGTCCTGTGCTCTAATTTTTGTTGTGATCATTCGGTTGGAACTCTTGGAAATAGAAAAGGTAAATTTTATGGCACAAATTTTATAATGTGGATGGAAAAAATCAATGGATTATAAAATTTATAGTGATCACATAGATGTCTAGAAGAAGAAAAATCAGTTCAAACATTAGCACAATCAAGTTTCCGTATGAAAAAATATGAGAAAAGCTTCATTTTTTGCAATCATGGATGAATATGGAATGTGATGGGAATTATATAAGGTGTTTTCTCATGAATTTCCTATTTCATATACTCAATAATTGATGTAAGGTCAAACATGGTAAAGAAACATGCTTGATAGTTAGTTTTTTCATGTTTTCTAGCTAACTGGCAATCAATTTTGTTCACAATAGTAGAAGCATATGCTTAGGGCATAAAATAGGGTTTGGAGGAATGAGTATGGGGATGATTTTCATATAAATTTTTTCCCATTGGTAATTGGGATAAGAGGTGCAATAAAATTATCCTCAAGGAGATGGTGCCACTTGTCAAGTTGTGGTGGAATGAGAGGGAGATGGAGAAAACAAGCATCTGACACCTGGGAGCTGAACTTCGGGTACATGAGGACCTAGAGAGGGGATAATGATGGGAAAATATTTGTGTCCCTCTACCCCCTTGGGAATTTATATAATAGGTGAAAGAAAATGTGCCTTAACCTGATCATGTCAAGTGTTAACATCAGATATAATCTGGGAGGAATGGTTTTAGCATGTTTAACACTCGAGGGGCTGAAAGTTGGTCATGTGAGGGATCAGAGAGGAGGGATAAAGTGGGGTAAAATTTTGTTTCCCCTCTTTACCCTTGGGAAATGGATAAGAGGGACACAAAATTCCACCATGAGATAGGAGGTGACACTTGTCACTTGAAAATTTGACTAACTACGAGAAGCACACCTGCAAGAGAGACAACTTGACGAAGAAATTCCTAGAGCTCCAGATGGTCATTTCATATGAAACTTTATATTATTATGAATCTCAAGATGATTTCAATAAAAATTGAATGATCTTTAGACCTAAATTCATCTTTTATCTTAAAAAATTGGCCCCTTTTTATTCGGTACAATAGGGTGTGTCTGCCAAAACTGAGCTGCCATGAGAATCCATCAGGTTTTGATAAAGATTTTATAATTCCATTATGTAGATAATTATTTAAGATTTAAAATTTCTATTTTTTTGATTTATTATTCATTATGGAGCTCCTAGAATCACTTGGTGAAGTTCAGGTCCGATTTTGACTACATGGTCCTCACCCCTGAAAAACCTGCTTTCACACAAACAATACCTAAACCTCCAAAAATTTCATAAAATTTACTAAATTAATTAAAATACCTTCATAACTCTCCAATACCACCTCCATATTATTATTGTATTTTAGATACTTCTCGGAGGATGCACACCAGTCCTTAAAAGGTTAGAATTAGCCTTTCCAAGCCTATCAAAGAACTAGCATTTGGAAACACTTCATAGTATGATATTAATGACTTGGTCAAAGAATTTTTTAAAATAGGAAAATATTTTTCAACACATGGGAAGGACCTAAAATTTTAGGATTAGAATGATATAGAAGGAAAATTTATTGGGGAAGGGGAATCAGGAAGACTCGGGAGAAAATTTTCAAATTTGGCTTAATTGTCATGCTTGAAAGTTTGAATTTTTGAGATAGTAAAAAAGCATGAAAATAAATTCCTCTAGCTTGGGGACTTGTTCTGGATCAAACAGAGTGAGGAAAAGACACACATGAACTCCATAATCTTAAGACACTATGTGGACCAATGCCTTATCCATTGGGTTAATAGAGTCATTTATTCCAAATGAACACACAACCAAACAACCAAACCGATGAAAGGGAAACACACCAAAAGAAAAAAAAAACACATAATGGAAAATGGAACTATATTACAAGGGATGGAAATTCACAAAGGTGGGGGTAGAATGTACACATACCATGCAACGGTTTGGGAGAAGTACATACCATCATAAAACAATGAACTCAATTCAAACCTTCGAAGCTCAAAGATAATTATATGATCATGTCATGCTCTCGTGATGGATCTACATGGTTTGAGAAGAAGGAGAGAGACCAAGATTCCAAATTCATACTTATATTATAGTGAAAACACTCTTGCATTCAATGAACACTTTGTTACCTGTTTGGAATCCTTGCTTCTTGTAGCTTCAACATGATGCCTTGTGAACATATGTAGCCACTCCTTCATGTTCCCAAAAATGGAATCATTGATTTGGTCATGATGGAATTCACCATCCTTGAATGAAGGTTGCAACATGAAAACATTTCTTGAATCAGTGAGAAACTTAGAGGAAGTGAGAACAAGTTAATTCTCTTCCATTCAACAACTTTTTGAACCTCTCACTTTATTGTTCTGAACAATTTCTTTCAAAAATGGAGGCTACATCATTGGTAGGAAGGTCTTCATCATCCTCAAGTAAATATCTCAGTATGGATTCATGTTCAAAACCATCAAGGGCTTTATAAATAGTGAGTGCAATTTGGAATTGTTCCCATTCAAAAGACTCATGCACATTCTTACTTTGTTGACTCTTATAATTTTCTTCTATATAAACCAACCTAATATTGTCCTTGACATCATTTTCTATGGTGGAGGTATTATCTTCAATATTTATAATATATATAGGATATTCCATACTTTCCTTCCTCTTTGATTTATCATAAGTGCACTCTTCTTCACAAAATGAGAAAGGTGAAATCTTACGCTCACACTCATGCTCATATGTCAAGGCTTCAAAAATAACATTGAGCTCATTAGTTTGCTCCATCTTATTATCAAACATTGGTGCATGGAAAGGAGAAACACAACTTGACTCATACCTATCTTGCATTTCCATGGCCCAGGTTAGGATCTCAAGACTGAGTTGATGGTATTCAATTTATTGTAGTCCTCAAGATGTCTTGCACTTTCAAATCTGTCATATACTCATTTTCACCCTTGTTAGAAAACTATTTGCACTGATCCTCAAATATTTGACTTGAAATATGATCTACACATAAGAAAAAATCATTTGAAAAATCATTTTTCTCTTGCTCTATATTTATTTTCATCAAGAGTTCACCTTCTTTTAAGACCTTGCATACCTAGTTTTCATCATATCAAATAGGGAGAAGAGATCCATGCTACACGGGAAGGGAAGATATTGAAGGGAAGATCTTTGAGTTCAAGATCCATTACATCATCCTCATAATATGAAGGAGAGAACCATGTTAGGGTTACCACATGAGGATAATCATCTACTTCATCTTGCACATCTCCCATAGAATATTCTTCCTTATAGGGAAGAAGGGAGACTCCATACTCACTATGATAATTTGCATTACGATCCTTTGGTGGAATTCGTTCCTTGGAGATTTCATGCTCAATTTGTTCATCCACCTTGGTTTCGAGAAGGAAAATGGACTCTTCCATTTTTTCATCCATGATTATATCGAGAAGGGAATTTTATTCTTCAATTATCTCCATTTCATCATTTAACATTTATGCATCAATTTAAGAGTAAAAATTGGAAAGAAAACTATCTATGATTAACTCAAATTCATCATCTTAAGTCTGGGATGGAGGATTGATTTCTCATACTTATTTGTTATTGGTGGAGTCCTTCAGAAAGCATTGAATCATTTTCATACAAAAATAATCTTCCTCTCGCGGATCCATTGTTTCTCCAACGGCCTTAGCCTTGAGCCAAAATGATTTGATGAATGGAGGTTCAACTACCATGTCTTCTTCATCATCCTCCAAGGTGCTGATTTGATTCTCATTAGAAGGTTCAAGGAAATAGCATTCATCAGAGGTGCATAAGAATATTTCAGGGATAAACACCTCATAGTGTGGACAATCATTAGGATCTTCTTTTGAAAGATGATTTTCTTCTTCCTCAACATTATGAAGTGATTCAATATGTTCATACCTTTCTTGCAAGGCCAATGCATAATTCCAAATTTCATGGTAGGTTTTGGGATCAAAATTTCCTTCTTCCACACTCAAAATCCTTTGCACAAACTCTCTTCTCAAGACTTCCATTTCTTCATCTCCATATGCAATAAAATCATCTAGAGGAAGAGAGATGAAAGACAATGCTTTGATTAACTTATTAGTCAACTGTGTGAAGTTGAAAATATTACCTTCAATAGATTCTTCACCATCATGCCCTTCATACAACATTTCATATCTCTTATGAATCTTCTTCATCCATTTCTTGGATTCTCGATCATCAATCAGGTGTAATTCCCATTTTCTTTCCTCTAGAAGCAGTCCACTTGAATTGGAGCCACCAGAACTTGATGAAAGTATCTTTACAAACAAAAAAATTCTCCATTCTAGATAATATTTTCATGATTACTACAGAAAATAGTACTGACTTTCTTTCCCTTAGCTAATTGTTGATTTTTGTTTGAAACAAGATGACTCCTTTGCTTGTAGTAGAATCTTTACTTTTGCAAGAGATGTTCTAGAATGATGGCTGATAGAAAATTTGCATATTGGGGTATTCTTATTCTTCATAGTTATTATCACCCATTGGTGTTAAAAACCAATCTCAAGAATTCATCATTATGATGTTGGAAATGAATGTGACATGGATTCGTTCATTGATAGAGTCGCCTTCATAATTTGATTTTGAAACCTAATTTTTTAATTTTTGGAGTATATACAATTTTTTTATTTGTCCAAAGATCTTTATTGGTGTGCTAAGGGAAGATATATCCCCAGTGGAGTCACAAAATTTTTTTGGTGAAATAATTTATCATGTTGATAAATTATGTGTTTCCACAAATTTTCGTAGGGTTACAGCCCATCCTTTTGTATGGGGATTGCTCCAATTATTGAATGTAAACTATCATAATTCTAATATAAATGTTATGGGCGATGGCCAGTATAGGTCAGGGGATCACATAGGAACACTTTAGTAAACATGTGGAAAATTTATTGTTTGGTGTTACAAGGTTGGAATTTTTAGCAGCAATAAGGGGTAAATAAGATAAATTAGGAAAGGGAAGGTTATCATTATGAGTTAGGTACTAGTACATATTCCACACAAAATAACCAGAGTAGGTTAAAAATTCAATTAGAGGAAATAAAAAATGAAAGACTTTAGCAAGACTAGTACAAACTAGAGACACACAGTTCTTTAGATTCATTAATCAAGGACACCCAAGTTCCTTATTTTTTATTCAAGATCACTATGATTGTCAAAGTTCGCAGAAAAAGAAAGAGAATATATAGATAAACCTGAGAAAAGGAGATGTAAGAAAATGTAGCTTCTATTTCTTGTGCATTTTTGATATAAATCTTCACAACCATTACAACAATCTAAATATTGCTACAAAAAACTTCAAATTTTAGGAACATATGGAATGGATAATCCATTCCCAAATTATAACACTACAAATTTACCTCTCATCTATCCCCCTAAATGAATCTTCATGATGTTATTCCAATTATGACCTTTAAATTTCCCTTAAAAGAGACAAATTAAGTACATATCTTATAATTTTGAGAGAGTAATTTTATAATTTACAAATATTTTGTTGTCACTTAGGTGAATAGGAAAAAATAGCAAAAAGTACATTCTCAATTGAAAACTAGAATATGGAGAGAAAGAGAGAGAAGGGAGAAAGGAAACAAATTGGTTGATCTATTGTTAATGAAGAACTTTCTGATCTGAGGAATGATGATCACATTCACCTCCTTCTGTAAGATGAACAAACATATCATACTGTTGAATGAGTGTTTAGAAACACTGTTTTGATACCTTCTTATGTGAGCTTGAGACGAACATGGGCATCACTTATGATGGTTCCTTCTTGATCTCATAGTGAGAGTGAGGGTAACTTTCTTGTTCCTTAGGCTTTCAAAATTTACCTTTGATCATGATAGAAAACTCACGGTGCTCAAGTTTCATGATGCTTCACTTACTAAAATAGGCCTTCACTTTACAGATGAAAGGGATGGTCCCTAAATGGATTTCTTGAGAAGTGGTCACCGGTTGGAATGATCTAATTTTCATGTGTGTACTTATGGGAAAAATGATGAGTTCTTGAATAGATCACTTGACTTGGGCTAGCTAAATCATCTCATCCAACTCAATCAGATCACCCATCTTGACCAACTCACCTAGCTCAACCGACTCACCAACTCAACCAACTCACCCATCTCATCCAACTCAACCAACTCACCCAGCTCAACCATCTCACCGAAGAGATGATGGTGGATCAAGACCTGATGATTATTTATATTGGGTTTCAATGGATTCCTTGTATCTCTTTGAAATCTTTGTCAACTGCACAATGTCTCTGACTTTCACTTGTTCCTTAAAGTGCTCTACCTTGTTCCTTGGAAAAATTGTGCTCAAGATGGTACTTCAGGATCCTTGTAGAAATATGGTTTAATTTTTTGAGATATGAAACCACCTTACAAGCATGTGAGGATGGAAAAAATAAATGAGATGAGTTAAACTAGATCCAAAAACAACTTTCTGCACTGAAAACTGAGACTTTTTATTTTTGGAAAGTGGGCTCAAGTGTTTTTTTTTGGGAAAATTTTCCCATTGCTCAAATTTTATATTTTGAAACTTCTTTAACACTCAATTCACCTTGATTGATAATTCTTTACCATTTTAAGAAAGTTTCTATTTTAGCAGGTTACTTTTTTCAGACATGTTATTTTGGGAAAATTGCCAATTTTGCCTTGCTTTCCATTTTACATTGTTTTTGGATGCTCTAAGTGATCAGAGATTACAATTTTGAGAGGTTTTATATTTTTAGTGATCCAATATGTATAATAATTTATATTTTTTATAATGTGCACATACCGGTGTTTGCTTGCGACAAAAACATCATCATTGGATTAATCTCAACTCCGTGGTCTTGTGCTCCAATTTTCGTTCTGATCCTTTCGTTAGAACTCTTCAAAATAAAAACATGAAATTATAGCAAATTTTTAAGGTTTTATGCTGTGTTATGGAATACATTAATGGATTCTTAAATTTATAGTGATCACAGGGATGTATAGAAGAAGAAAAATCAATTCAAACATTGGTGCAATTAGGTTTCTAGATGAAGAACTATGAGAAAAGCGTCATTTGTTTGCAATCACAAAAGGATATGAAACGTGATGGGTATCATATCATGTGTTTTATCATGAATTTTTAGGTTTAATAACTTCAATATTGGATCCAATGTTGATCATGGTGAAGAAACAAGCTTGAAAGTTAGATTTTTCATGTTTTTAGCTACCCGATAGTCAATTTTGTTCACGTCAATAGAAGCAGCTCTTTAGGGAACAAACTAGGGTTTGGAGGTATAAGTATGGGGAGAAATGTTTTCCCTATGTCCCATTTTAAATGTGGATAAGAGGTGTAATAAAATTTTCCTCAAGGATATGGTGAAGCTTGTTAAGATATGGTGGAATGAGAGGGAGATGGAGAAAACAAACATCTTACACCTGAGAGCTGAACTTTGGGTTCATGAGGAACCTGGAAGGGGGAAATTTTTTATGTCCCCTATTTCCCCTTATGAATGGGTACAAGATAAGCAAGAAAATTTTCCTTAGCCTAATCATTCCAAGTGTTAACATCAAATGCAATTTGGGAGGAATGGTTTTAACATGTTTAACACTCAGGGTGCTGAAAGTTGGTCATGTGGGGGACCAAAGAGGAGGGATGAATTGGGGAACATTTTTGTGTCCCCTATTTCCCCTTGGTAAAGGGACAAGAGGGACACAAAATTATGCCATGATCCAAGAGGTGACACTTGTCACTTGACAATTTGACTACCTATGAGAAGCACACGTACAAGAGAGACAACTTGACGAAGCGAATATACAGAGCTCTAAATGGTATTTTCATATGAAAATTTATATTATTTTGAATCAAAATACCATTTAAATAATAATGGAAATATTTTAGACCTCAATTATTCTTTCATCTTCAAAAAAATTCCCTTTTTCTTCATGACAGTAGGGTGTGTCTGCCACGACTGAGCTATCATGAGAATCCATCGGGTCTTGTGAAATATTTTATAATCACACTATTATATTAAATTAATTAATATTTCTAATGATTTTTGTTTATTTAAAATTCATTATAGAACTCGTGGAATCACCTGGTGAAGTTTAGGTATCAATTTTGACTATATGCTCCTCACCCTTGAAAACCCTGTTTTCACATAGACTATCCCTAAACCTCCAAAAATTTCCTAAATTTTGCTAAATCACTTCCAATACCTTCATAACTCTCCAATACCATCTCTGGATGATTATGGTATTTTATATCCTTCACATAGAATGCACACTAGTCCTAAAAAGGTCAGAATTATCCTTTCCAAGCCTATTAAAGAACTAGCCTTTGGAAACAATTCACGATATGAGATGAATGATATTATGACACCATTTAAAACAATAGGAAAATATTTTTAAACATATGAGAAGGAAATTTAAGGTTAGGATGAGCATAATATAGAAGGAAAACTGACCAGGGAGGGGGAATTGAGAAGACTTAGGAGTAAATTTTCAAATTTGGCTCAGTTGTCATGCTTGAAAGTTTGAATTTTTGAGCTAGAAAAAATGCATGAAAAGGTATATATAGCTAAGCCTTCTTCTTATTGTCTTGTGTATTTGAGATATAATTTATCAATCATTACAAGTATTAATTTATTACTCTAGTTATGAATGGTCAATCATAAATTGATTAGATCAGAATAATCCCATATTACAAACCTTTACACCCTCTTCATTTTTGTGTACTTCCAAAACATGGAATTAATTAGAGTGTAAAAATTTGGTGAACCTAAATTTTTAATTTAATATATTTATAAAAACCATAGACACCCTAGGGTTTTATCTTGCAATTTTTGGTGTGTTAGTATAGCATGGTGGAAGGAGATGATCTGGTTCCATTTGTATAGTCAAACACAATAAAATGAAACACAAGGTTTCTTATATTTATTATTTCACCTTAATGGAATATACATGCAAATCTTCACTATGGAGATTTATTAACTCTCTCATGGATATTTACATACATCTATGGTGTTCTTCTATGGACCTAAACCTCGACTTGTTTTCTCTACACTTGGCTCTAATGGCCTACATGCACTTAGTCACTCTCAGCTGAATTTATTTATCCATACTACCAAGTTGTGCATTGAACCATATCTCCTTAGCCTCTACTCTAGTCTTATTCATTGGCTATTAACAACTCTTTATCATCCCTTAAAAATGAGAGTATTGAACATTCTTTATATTTCTGCCCCTTTTTTTCCTTTTGGTGAGTTGGTCCCTTTTATACGCTTCTTAATTTCACACTCAAAATTGATTTTTAATCAAGCCATTATTTCTCTAAGCAACCTCTCCACCTACACGTGTCCATGCCTATGCCACATTATTATGGTAGTCGGTAATTTATTCCCGTTATGTATAATTATTTACTTCTTTCAAGTTCTTTCTTCCATTTTCTTGACATGTTCTTTCAATTGCTAGATCATCTATGCACTCTTATTTTCATGCAATCCTTCACCACACATCATTATTCATATGCGCAGTCATTGTCTCAAGCTACACCTTTACTTATTTTATTTCACCCTACTACCTTCCAATAATTATCAAAATAGTCACACACCAATTACACAATCCATACCATTACATAATCATGTTGTTTATCTCCCTACACATTCTTCCCAGTTTCCTCCTTTTTAAAAAATTCCTTTGCACTTCTCTCACACCTTCAGTTGTCTATTTTGTGTCAATATAAATTTGTGCCCAATTGTGAACCATTCTTCTACACACCTTCTTATAATCCACACCTCTCCAAACTTCTATGAATAATTTGCATTCTCCTCTCTTATTGTGCAATCTTTGTGAAATGTTCTTTCTTCCTATATCTATTGTGAAAAGTCTTTGCACACTTTAATGTAATTATCTCTTTAATCCTCCATGCTTCCTTTCTTTGTTCATTCTCCTTTCTATCCTTTTTTGGAACCGCGATTAGCCAAAAAAAATTGTAGGATTATCTTGAACTTGTGATCCTGTTGCATCAAACACCGGAAGTACTTAAAACTTGAGTTCAACCTCCAGTATATTGAGTGAGTGGTAGATCCACCCTTCAGACTATCAGAACGGATAATACTAGCTTCATCGAATAAGCCTATCTCTAAAATTCACACTTCTTCCTTCTTGCCTTCCATTCCTTTGTCCCCATTATGTGACCTTTCCACGCCATCTCGAGCAATCTTGTGAGCCTCTACCCACCATAAATCATCCACCTCCTCCTATTGTTTCTCATTTTCTCATACTCTATGATACCTTACTCACCCTAACCTTCCACCTCCACCAAAATTCTTCAGAAATTTTGTTCATCCATGCCTTCTTTACTTTCGGGATTCCTTTAGTTATGCATTCATCCTTTGTGCACTATTATTAATTTATTCCTTCTTCCTTTACATACTTATTCTCTCTTTGGGATTCTATTGTGCATTTCCTTCTCTCTTCTCTTTTCACATTTCTTTCATGACCTCTCTTCTCTATGTTATCTTCTACTATGTAGTTTCCTCTTTTACATTTATCTCTCTACACATTTTTGGGTTTGGACCCACCTTTAACCATCCTCCTCCAAGGTATTATTTCACCCTTCCTTTCCTTGGTCTTTTCTCTATTTCATTCCTATTTTCTTACATGTTTTGTCTTGTGTATTTATCTCACATAGTCTTTATCTTTATGTTTAATATATCCGTGTGGGCTCCTTTTTCACTTCTCCTTCTCTTGACCCTTTTTGTGTTATAATCACTCTTCTTATGCACTATCAAGCCACCATCTAATATCTTAAAAATATTTTATTTTTCCCCTTCCATGATTGCTTCAACTATATGTTTTACTTAATTAGTGTTCCCTGATTGTTTTGCACTCTCATTCATGCCTTTTCTTTGGGTTGTACTCTTGATTCTTCACTATGAAATATTGATTAGTGGTTATGGGCCACATATTTTCCCCTCCTTTTGTTTTTATTTTCCCCTACCACTTTCCTTCTACTTTACTTCTTCACTCACACCTTCATTACGTAAAACTCTACAATGGGTTTCACCTAATTCTATTAAATCAAAATCCACTCTGTTTTCATTTCCTGCAGTTCAACTTTTCAACTTCTATGTGGTTCACTACTAAATTTATCTTTCCATATTAACTCATTTGAAATCTCCTTATGATATTCATGCATATTTTCCTTTCTTCGTGTGCTCCATTTCATGCATACCCTCAATGTATCCTTTTTGGATTGCTCTACTTTAGTTTCCTTCAGGAAAACTTATTTGCTTCTCCTCTCTAGTTTCTCTTTCTTGGTTCTCTCACTATTGTGTGCACATTTATCTACACTCATTTCTAGTACACTTATAGGATTTTATTCTTCCACATAATCCTTAGTTGCACACAATTCCTATCCCTTGGTTGGGACTCCACACACTTCTCACCATTCTCTCTTGATTTCCTCCAACTATGACATTAGGTCACTCTCCTCTATGTGATCTTAAACTTCTATAACCATTTCCTTCTCAACTCCTTCCTTTTCATCCTATGTAATATCTACACACACTTCCATCAAGATTAAATGAATTCACTTGCATTTCATCCCTTCTTGTATTGTATTTTCTACATAATCATAGGTGATTCCATCTACTTCCTTCAACATTTTCTCACCTTTTTAGATGAACTTATCCATATTCTACGTGCACCACTTCATTATTCTTCTTCGTATGCTCTGCATTCTTCTCCTCTATGCACTAGCATGTGGTTTTTTTGCTCTGCACTCTCTTCTCTCAATGGGGATAGGTGAAATTTCTTCCCATCCTTATGCACTTACACTCTATTTTCTCTCCAATTGTAGAGAATTTATCTATCATATTGTCATTTCCTCTCAAACAAGACATGGTATTTATCCATTGGCATGATGTTGCACATCATTCAATCAATGAATCTCCTAGTAATCATCTCCACCTTGTATTTCTTGCGCATTTAATGATCTACTGACCTTTTAATAACCAAGTCACTCTGTATGGGTTGGGATGCCTTCTACGTGCCAATCCCAAATTATGCACCCTTTCCTCCTCTAAGATATTATCGATGCTTCCATATACGACTACTACCAAGAAACACTTACCTTGGCCTTGCATCTTGTTTGGAATATTTTTCACTTCTCCTCCCATAGCTCCACCTTGGCTATTTTCAACACTTTCCCTTTTCTTGTGCACTCTTCACAATGTTGTACCTCTTCATTATTCACTTGTATTATCTTTGTGAACTTTCTTATACTTCAATGACCATGTCTTCACCATGTTCTAGGAAATTTGACTACACAATTCCCTCTTTTTCCACACACACATAGCAACATCCATTGAATAATATGCACTTCTCTCTTTTCTCCAAAGGACTTCTACTCGACCTTCTCTCTTGTACACTTCTCATGTAATTTCTACATAATATCTCTTTTTGCATTGTTGACTCTCCATCGATGCTTCTATCTTCTCACATCACTTTTTATTTCTACATATGACTCACATTCTCATGCCAGTGACTCCTTTATGAGCCTTTCATGACTTCTATGCTCATTTTCATTGTGCACCAACTCTTCTTCCTTGCTATGACCATAATTTACAATACCTATTTGATGATATTACCCATCCTATTTAGTCCTTACACTCTTTATATCCACCATTATTTCCATCAACATTGTCTTCATTTACAAATCCACTTCACCTCATCGAGGTGACATCGTTTCACCTTCATTGCATTATAAGATATTTTATTGCATTCTTTACCCACCATTATCACAATGGAGGACATAATTTCCTTACTATATTCCTCATGTTTGGAATTCTACCTATGTTTTCACTTCTTCTTCTCGTAGGAAATTATATTTCTATGATACCAATAATGGTATAATAGAGTAGACTAAGATAATCTGTTGTTATTTGTAGAGTCTAACACAATAGAATGAAACAAAAGGTTTCTTCTATTTTTTCTTTTACCTTAATGACATATATATGTAGTTTCTCACTATGGATATTTAAAACTCTCTTGTGGATCTTTAGAGACTTCTATGGTGGTCTCTTATGGACCTAAACCTTAATTATTTCTCTCTACATGGCTCTAATGGCCCACATACACTTATTTTCTCTTAAATAACTTTCTTCTTCCATGATATTAGGTTACACATTCAACATACTATCATTGGCCTCTCTTTTACCCTTTTTGGTTAGTTATCAGCATCTCTTCATCGTCCCTTAAAATGGATAATCAGCCATCCTTTATAGCTATGCCATTTTTTTTCTTTTGGTGACATGGGCCTTTATAAATGCTTCTTTTCCTACTCAAACCCAATTTCAAATCAATCCATTATTCCTCTTAACAACATATCCACCTAATTGTTTTTTTTTACCCATTAGTATGGTAGTCAATATTTCCTACTTGTTATGTCCTATTAGTTGTTTCTATCAAGTTTTGTCTACCATTTTCTTGACACGTCTTGTCAACTTCCAAATCATTTGTTCACTTCTCTTTTCATGGAATCCTTTGCCACATATCTTCATCATTCTTCCACACACTCATGTTCTTGAGATACACCTTTATTTATTTTTGCATACTCTACTTCATTCATGTAGATATAAAATTACGTACTTGTACTATTACATCACACCTTTAATATGTCATTATATGCATGATTCCTAACCAAGAAATCCAAACAATAACAACACTTATTTTTTCTAAATTTACATTGTCTTATCTTTTTATATTTTCATTTTGTTCTTTCATGGAACCATCCCTTCACTTTTGGACATCACACAGTATGTGATCCAACTCAATATTTCTCATTTTATCCTCCGATCCTTTTATACACCAACGCCTAGTAGGGACATGACTTCCTTGGGAGATATTGTCCCCTTTGGGTGCTTCTATCCTCCTTCCCTATTCTCTTATTTTTAAAATGCCACTTTGATCATTTTCTTTTTTTTAAACTTCAATTATCACTTTATGGCAGATTTTTGGGTTGTTAATGATGAAATTCAAGTAAAGGAGTCATATATGCACATGAATTACTTACCATTCTAAGGGGCTATGCAATTCGGGATATTACTTCCTATGTATTAATTGAGAAAAGAGAAAAATTAAACAACTACATTTGGGTTGCATCATTCATTGCATAGGAAATAAAAATTTTGAATTCCATCTCACACATTCATGTTTGGGGAAAAGTAGTTGTAGCATGCTATCTTGGTGTTATTAACACACGGGTAACCTAGTTACAAGGGACACAATTATATCACACACACCCACCCCCCCATAACTACATTGTGTCTGAAATGTAGTGCAATTATTGGTGAAAATCACATTGGGGTGACTATTGAGGTTATTCTAGCTAAAGCATATGCATATTTTATTCCATCTAATGTGTGATTGAGCCTTGTATAAGTAGCTAGTGTTTGTTTTGTACATATAATTACAACATTGAAACCCTATCGTGAATTCAGAGTGATAAAGAGTGAAGTGAAGAAGACATGATCAGACACTAAAAATACCATATCTAGAACTATTTCCAAGACACTAACACCTAGTTCAAAATCTAGAAGACTTATAACTCCTTGTTTTCTAGAAGAAGAATATATAGTCTAGATCGAACTTGTTTCGTTATTATTCCAACCTAGAAACAACATAAACATCAGGTTATCAACTAATTCACTCTCATCATCTTGTTGATTATAGTTTATTTCCATTTAGATATTAGATCTTGGATGTTTATGATATTATCTATTTGATCACAGTCCTCTAATAAATATTTAAATTATATTAAATCATTTGGTGAGCCCATGTCTTACATTCTTTGTATCAGATCTATTAGTCTCTAAAACCAAACCATAGTTGCATTAGGGTTCATATATACATATTAGCTTCAGATTCACACCTGATTTTCATCTATAATTTGTTATACATTTGATCTATAAAAACATTCCTAGTGTCACATGGTTTGTCCTACCCTTTGGGTATTTCTAGGTTCCTAATTTTCAAATCACCTTTTTTCTCATATCTCTAACATAGCAACTCTATTTTCAAATTCCTTTAAGGTTATTTTTAATTTTTTACCTATTTAATAAAAAATATTATTTTTTCCATATATTTTAGCAAAAAATTAAAATTAGACTTTTTAATCATTACAATATAATGGGAAAAAATAATTTTGACAAAATTACTTGGAGGTTTTCATTATACATAATTAGATTTTAAAAATCCATTTTTTTGTACAATTCAAATTCTATTTCAAGATATGGTTAATTTATTCATTTGACGACAATCACTTTTTTTCTCAAAATCACTTTTAATACAAATATATTTTTCTTCTTGGCTTACTTGTGAAAAAATCATTTATGGATTACTTTATAATTGTTGACAAAGCTCTTCCATTGTATATTCAGGTTCACATTCATAATTTATTTGTCAAGCATGCTTTAGTTGATATTAGATCTTGTCTTAATAAATGCAACATTTCCTTTCTCCATAATATAGGACTTTCTATTGTTGATATAGCTCCATCTACTCTATAGATCCGCAACTTTGATAAAACACTTAATCGAGTGTTAGGAGAAATATTTTTACCTAATATTGTATGACCATGCACCCTTAATGTCCTATGTCATATCATGCCTAAAAATATCGATTATAATATCCTTATAGGTCGTCCTTCGTTACATACTAAGCATGCAACTCTTTCTACCAATGCCCTTACCACACCTTATTCCATGGTGTTAGAAGCATAATGGAATGAGAGGGGGTGAATTAGTTTAACAAAACTTTTAATTCATTTACCATTACATAAATTCATCATTAAAAACATTCATCTAATCAACCATAAACCATGTGAGCTTATTAAGTGTGTATTAGACAATTACAAGTACATACAACAAGATAGAGAGCACAAGACACCAAATGTAAGTGGGAAATCCTCAATGGGAATAAAACCCACTAAAACCATTTTTCAATATTAATCAAATTGAAGAATCAAGTGAGTATTACACATCACAAGATATTTATTTAGTGAGGAACAAACCCCACAATGAGCACCAACCCCTAAGCCCTTGTTGATATTACTCACAAAAAAAGAATCCTATGAATATGACTCATCATAAGATATTTTTAAAAATAATGACCACTAAAAATATGTTGATCCCATAGCTAATTGTGATCCAAGTTCATCTCACAAACTCATCAAACCCTCATCTAACTTCTCTCTCTCTCTCAACGTATTCTATTCTTCTTCTTCATGGGATTAATGTATCAATTTAGTTTACACATCTAGTCCTCAAACTTATTCAAGTCTTGATAGGTTTTTTATATATTTTATTAACACCTGAACAATCTCCTTTAACCCCCTTTAGGTCACACTTTTCTCCCTAGGCTTAACTAGACACAAATGACCAAATAAACATGCCTATATACACAACTCAAGATCATAACGCCTCCTAAGTAGTTCATGACCAAGTAGGCCAATCATATCAAATCAAAAACATAACAATTACATCATATAAACATCATAAAATGAACAAAGTAGGTCAGAAAGGGTCAATACATCTCCAACAAGCACCAAGAATCTCACACAATCTCAAAATCACTCTTGAAGCACTAGGGAATGAATCATGGTCTCCAATAACATCAAAAAACTTTTTTATGTCTCAATAATCTCAAAAAAAATCATACAAAGGTCATAAACATCATCAACAATCCCATAAAGCATTGAGACATCCATCTCCATCATCAAATTCTCTAAAAAGCAAGAAAATCCTACTAAGTCTTCAATGCCCAAAATTTCAGTCTTGAAGAGTGACCAACTTGATATAGAAAATATCATCATTATGGATCAATTAATATACCATTGGAATATATCTGAGTATAATTTCTAGAATAAATCACTTTTTTCACACAAATCAAAGTGGAAAACCTCCACAAAGCTCAAACTCTGAAACTACTCCAAACTGGCTTCAACACCCCAGAATTAGGTCTTCAAAACTGAGTTGGTTCACCTATAAAAAATCTTCACCAAGACACAAAATATATCACTCAAATTTTTTTTGAATTTAATTTCCATAACATATTACATTTCCTTCCAACTCATATTGGAAGGCCTTCAGCCAAGCCAATGTCTGAAATTGCTCAAAACTACCTTTTCAACCCCAAAGACCAATCTTCAAAAATAGGGCACACTTTGCATCTTAGGACCTCAACCATGACCCTAAACTACCATGGACATGTATTAAAACTCTTATTATTCCATAAATTGTGATTTATACATTAGGTTCAATGGACATATTTTGTAAAAAATCCATAAAATTTCCTTTTTGAGTGGGGCTCACATACTATCACGAGCTCTAAAATACCTCATTAGAAATATAGAGAAATAAGAACCTCTAATCATAAATTTTGAAAAAAAAATTATGGATCAGTACAATCAATTTCTCCTAAGTCACTTTACATCTAGGGTTTTGTTATGGTTTCAAATAAACTTATCTTCCTAATGATTATTCGTAAAAACATGATGATAAATGTTAAGCCTTTAAAATAACTAAGTACATGAGGCACAGAGGGTTGTGACATGCAGGAGAAATGTGAGAGAGCACACGCAGAGGTAAATTTTTGTGATGCACAAAGGCTCATGCCCAGACATGAAAGGTTCGAGACTTAGTCACTTTTGAGCCTTAGTCTAAGTTGCATTTGGAGAACACATGGAAAGATGACCAAATTCAGTTTGGATAAGGTTAAGATATGAGGCCTTGCAGCTCAAGGAAGGAATATTCCTAGGTATCATTATAATTATCATGAAAGGATCAGGGGCTGAAAAGGTGGAGTTAATTATAGATAACTGACACCTACATGTTAAGGATACTAGATTGGGGAAAGGAATGATGACAATTTGCATGTTCATGGGTAATGATGATTAGGTGGTTATGGAAGATTCCTATAAGCCCTTCTCATGTAATGATGAATTGGGAAAGACATAAGGTGTGTGTGAGTAGAATAGAAAAAAGGTGGCAAAGAGAGAGAGAGAGAGAGAGAGAGAGAGAGAGAAGAGTGAAGAGTGTAGAGAAGTGATTGTAAGCTATGTAATAAAGTTACTATAGAGAGTATGTTAAGAATATGTTGCTCTATTATTTCCATTCATGGATACTTTAATGTATTTGGCTACTGTATGTTGATGAATTAATACAAAGGAGTGGTTCTAAAATTTGAGTTATGGATCTTGATCTGCATATTTTATTTTATGGTTATGGATTTAAACCCTTATGTTCTTGATAATGTTCACAGTTTAGGTTTGCTTCCTTGTTAATATGATATTCTCATCTATATTATTTTGCATTTTATGTTTAAACCTAGTTTTCTCATTTCTATCTTAGAATGCATACAAAAATATTTGTGCATTGTCCCTCTTATGGTGATAAACATTCTTGCAAAGCTCATATAAAGGAGGGGATCAGTGCTTGCACATGCCTTGGGTGAGCTCCCAGTCAGGCTAGGTGATATGCCAGTGCGTTTTATGTTTGAAGAGAAGTTAGAGGTAATAAAGACTATATTTTGGTTCCCTTTCTAGGACCTCTTTTGAACCTGTTGTGAGAATGATGTGTAGTGATAGAGCGCTTGACCTTCTATAGTGTCGAAGCATGGCTTAAAAGCACAGAGGATAAGTTTTCTTAGATATTTAACACCGGACCTAAGTTTGATGCATGTAAATGGGTAGAAGAACACCTATATGATGACCTATATGAAAAATTATTTTGTTGTTTCCCTATGGAGTTGTATGAATGGCTATCGGCATATGCATCAAATTCAAGTTGGTATTATAGACCTCATGTATGGACCCATGATGAGTATCAGAGGATGTATGATGTGGATTTGACATGGACTTGCGCTATTGATCACTGGTGGAGTAGAGTGTTGACGCATTATACCCTGGAATACATAACTTCTATGTATTACTACCTGGAGGTTGTTGAGTTTGAGTTATTGAGAGATCCTAAAGGATATTTCTTCTATGTTATTCTACTGGATATCAAGATCCTGGTTATTAATTTGAGTTTAGAAGTCTTCCCCATGGCTGGCTAAAGTGTTGCTAGGCACGAGGTGCAGAAGTTGGCATGGTAGAAGATGGCAGACCTTGAGGATGAGTTAGAAAGACATGAAATATTTATGAAGTACAATGAAGCTCGAGAGAGGTATTTTGTGAGACAACGTGAAGTTACTGGAGTGATGGATTTATGGAGGCAAACGTTACGAGAAGGATTTGAGGTTCGTGCGAAGGGCGTGGAATCTGAGCAGTCTATGCTACCCCATCTTGGAAGCACAGGAGATAAAACCCCTTGAATTTTGGTGAGAGCTCATCATTTAGATAAAGGAGAATCATAGGCACACATCTAAGCCCACCTGGTGACTGAACCATGGGGATTAGTTTTCTAGATCCAGATATAAGTATTGTTAACCTGATTGGTCTTGGTATTGGTGGCCGAGTGACACCTAGGAGATATAATTTTTCATTTGGTACATCTATGGCTGCATAGTCATTTATTTTTTTGGAGGGATCCTTTGTAGTAAAATATTTGGGCAAGGTAGGGGTATGTAAGGCTTGAGCGCCACGTCTGGGAGTGGGTCAACTTCGCAGACTATTGACATGCATTTTAGCGTGACAATGGGTTCATAGGGAAAAACTATGTTAGGCCCCTTACCTGCTGCAGTAAGAGGATCTAGTGGATATGAAGGAGTTGACACTAGTGGATCTAGTGGTGTTGAGGTGGTGGAAATATTGTAGGAGGTCAAGGTTTTGGATTTTGTGGGAAAGGGCCTCAATAACCTCAGTAGGTATTTTTTGAGATGTCTTTGCATTTGCCTGATTACAAGGGTATGGAAGACACCGCAGAGAATGTGCACAAATGCAAGTTGTTAAGGTGCGTGAAGGGTATCACTACCCCAGAGCGGAAGGTGAGTTAGTTTTTAACCATGTTACAAGGATGTGTGCATAGCTAGTATAGGAAGTATGATGCACACTAGAAGGTGGTGGATTACATTGCACTATGCGTGATGCATTTTTGGTGGAGTTCCACATTCTTGAGTTTAAACAAAAGAGCATCAGTTCTCTGAAGGATACTCAAAAAGGAATGGAAGAGAGTGTGTGGGAGTATTATGCACATTTCAAAACTCTCCTATCTAAGTTGTCGTATGGCATTCATGCTTCACAACATGCTCAGTGGTTCTTTAGTGGGATGATCACACCATTCATGAGGGTGCTTTCACATAAGATGTTCATATGTTTACATAAGGACCTAGAGCTTTCCTTGTGTGCATAGACTGTGGGAAGCATTGATACAAAATTTAGTCCATTTCTTGAAGCCCAAATTTCTACCATGGCAAAACAACTAGAGAAATTGTTTGCAAACTCAGCTCATGAGACTCATAGTGGGCTATGGTGCATGGACTGCGAATTAGAGGGACATACAAATAACAGTTTCTCGTGAAGGTTAGTGTGCATCATGTTGGTGGAATGTGATATTTTCCATAGAGATCATGATGCAAGTAGGTGTTCACTTCTGTAGTGCACAATCCATAAGAATGTATCTTGTTATTACAAGATTTACACCTCTACTACTCATGACACAAAGGATTGTAGATTGATTGACCAGATACATGATGCTATTGAGACTAGGGTGTGTCAGGCCAGCATTACCAGCGGTTCCAAGGATGAGGGCCATCATTGTGAAGGGTGGGAAGTTGGAGGAGGCCGAGGTAGAGGCTTTTGAGGCCATGGAAATTGTGGTGGCAGAAGAAGTGAATTTCCTTGTGGAACCTGTTATAATTGTGGATCTATAGAATATTACAAGTGTGAGTGTCTAGATTTGTTACAGTGCTCATGGTGTGGAAAGAAGCACAAGTATGAAGAGTGACCAGAGTTATATGAGCACATGAGCTAGATCTAGAAGAAGGACATGGGAATGGGGATGGTGAGAATAAAATGTGATGATCCACAATGGATGCCGCAGGTGGCTCATGAACTTGAGTTAGAGCCTGTATTGGTGATGATACGAGCTGAGGCTACGTGCACCATGGATATACCAAAGTAGAGACCACTTGTTATAAGAGAAAAACTGATACGTGGTAAATATCCAAACCCAACTCATGAGAAGGAAGTATATCAAGAGACCATGGAGGTGATTAGGAGTCTTTAAGGGGAGATTGAGTGCTTGAAAGAGCAATCACGAAAGTTAGAGTAGAAGAAAATTTTTAAAGTCCCTCGGGTAGATATAGATGAAGTCAAGGAAGTATGTAAGATCTTGCACCAAGAGAATATCATCCCTCTGTTAGGAGAATGGATGAGAGGAAAAGTACTAAACGTTGGAGGAGAACACAAGAGGTAGGTTTTACATGCTAATCTGCCTCCTCATAGTCTTAAATATGATAAGGAGATTACCTTGAATTTAGTTGTTGATGGATGGATCTTAAGTAATATTCTGATTAACATGGGCATAGAAGTTAATGTTCTCACCTTGGACGCATGGAATCAAATGGGAAGGCCTCCATTACAACCATCTTCCAATGTGTTTTATATGGCAAAAAAATAAAGGAAATGCTCATCGACGTGTTAAAGGATATTGTTATAACTATCCAAGGGGTGAAATTCACTGGAGACTTCGAAGTTTTGGCACTTGCTGAGGAAGACAACTTTCCAGCGTTACTTGGTTACCCCTTGTGCTATAAGAAGAATCTTGACTTACGTTTCAATAAGGCGTATATAATTTTCGAGAACAAGGAGGAATGTGTTATCCTTCCTCTAATGGATGGAAATCTAGCGCCATATACTAAGCCCTTGGGAGAATAAGGCTTGGACATAATCTATGCGCGCACTATTAGAGACCCTGAGGTTGTGCACTCAATAAGAGAAGGAGTTATTCAGTGGGAAGACATTCAATCTATAAGTGATACAACTAGTGTGGCATGTGACAATTGGGTGCACGGGACATATGAGTTAGTCACAAGGTAGTTAAAAGGCTTTGTGACGAGAGTAAAAAAGGTGCACTTAGTCAGGTGCCTAAGAGGAAAATAGTTTCTGAGTTACACTAGGGAAGGAAAACCTGATGTTTTCTTGCGAGTAATGGAGACCTTGTGGAGATGCGAGATTGAAAGAAGAAGCATGCTTATCTATACTTTGTGTGGGACTGCAACGCATTGGTGGACGACCCATCAGGATAACCTTCTAGAGTGGTGTGAGGTGAGAATCACGTTCTCTGTTAGGTTTCTTAGAAGTAATGCACCTGCTACTATAAAAGACTATCATGGGAAGGAACCCGCCTCTTTTCACATCTAAGAATGTGAGAATTCCTGGATGGAAGGCACAGAAGCCTTGCCTCCATCACTATGGGTGCATAAGATTTACTCCACCTTACAAGGTTAGGTGTGTGCATGGTACATTCATTCAGAGCTGTGTTAGTAGACATGAAACTGGAAGTAGTTGACAGTTGATCTTATTCAAACGTTTCAGTATCAAAGTACTAAGCCATCAATGAATGAGGCACTGTAGGTTGTTAAGTGCTTAACTTTGGGAGATAATGTCATGGTGAAGGACAAAGTACTATATTTTTTGGGTGAACTTTGTTTGGAGGTGCGCTTTGATGAGGAAGAATAAGAGGAGGTACAACTTGAGAATACCTACATGGAAAATGAGAAAGGAAATCTGGTCTACATGATAGATAGTGAAGAGGTGGAGAACTTGAATGTTAACCATATTATGGGCATGCACAAGGTTACGGATAGTGCTGATGAGAAATTGTGCACTTACCATGAACCCTTGAAAACTAAGAAGTTTAACATTGGCTCGAAGCCGGAACCTAAGGAAGCTATTATTGGAAATTACTGGTCAGAAAGGGAGCTTTCAAAGATTATTGATCTATTGCATGAATTCTAGGATTTATTCCCAAGCGGGTACCATGAACTCAAGGGAGTTCACCAATATTTTGGAGAAATGTGGATCAAACTGAAGGAGGGCACGTGCTAAATTCAGAATAGACCTTATCAAATGAATCTGAATCTATGCTTCAAATTCAAGGAGGAGATTGACAAGATGATCACACCAAACATCATTGAGGTTGTTGAGAAATCAGAGTGGATAAGTTTGATGGTCATCAACATTAAGAAGGATGAAAGGATAAGGATTTGTGTTGACTACAAGGATTTGAATGCAATGTGTGTCATTAATCCTTTCCCAAACCCATTCACTGTGGAGATCCTAGAATTAGTATCCAAGAGTGAGATCTATTTGTTTACAGATGAGTTTTCAAGGTATGATAAGGTTAGAATTGCAAAAGAGGACCAAGAAAAGATGACTTTCACCACTGAATGGGGAAGTTTTTCCTATACGGTCATGCCTTTTGGACTGAAGAATACACTTGTTGTGTTTTCGCGCATTGTGGTTCAGGTGTTTCAGGACTTCATCCATAAGTTTCTTCAAGTCTACCTAGGTGATTAGATGGTTTACAAAATAGTAAAGGACCATTGTGACAATCTGAGGTTGATGTTTGAGAGATGCCGACAGTTGAGTATATCTCTCAACATTAAGAAATGTGTTTTCGCTACTCAATTTGGCACCCTGTTGGGACATATCATATGTAAAGAAGGCTTGTTGGTGGATCCTGCCAAAGTTGCCATTATTATGGGATTAGGGGAGCCTACTAGCTAGAGCACGGTAGGTGGATTCCTTAGACATACATGGTATTAGAGGAAGTTCATCAAGGGCTGTGCCAAGATTACTGTGCCATTGGAGGAGTTGCTAAAACACAAGAGTATGTTCCATTAGGGAGAGGCACAATAAATGGATTTTGACACACTGAAAAATAGACTCATTACTATGCCCATATTATAGTTTCCCTCTTGGGATAAACCTTTTCACGTGCATGTTTATGCATTTGGGATGGAGATTGGAGTAATCTTAGCACAACTTAGAGAGGGAATTGTTGACCATCACTTGTGCTTTTCTAGTAGGAAGCTAACACAAAATTATACTACCATGGATCAGCAAGGCATTATTCAATGACCTATGCACTGCACAAATTCAGGCAGTATTTGTTGGCCACCCCTTTTATCTTTTATATAGACCATATGGTATTAAAGTACTTAGTTAACAAGCATGTTTTGCAAGGGCACATCTGTAGGTGGATCCTATTATTTTAGGATTTTGAGTTTATCATTGTTGTAAAACTGGGTAAGAATAATTTGGGGCCTAACCATTTATCAAGGATTGACTCAAGAGAGAACACACAAAGCATTAAGGATGAAATTCTAGATGCATAACTATTCAGATTGTAGCTGTGCACCCTCTGATTGGAAGAATTTTTATATCATTGTGTTCCTAATAACGGGTGTGGTGCAAGAAGGGATGAAGGCCTTGGAGAGGAAATAGTTAACTATATGCACCGCACCCTACATCTTAATCAGTGGATACCTGTACAAGTTAGGTCAAGGATGAGGTCTTGGACAGGTGTGTACTGGATCATGAGCGCACTGCAATCATAGAGGAAGCACATGGTGGAATTACAGGAGGGAACTATGTAAGAAATGCCACCACGTGGAAGATTTAATTGGAAGGTCTTTAGTGGGAAACCATTTACAAGGATTTTATTGGGTATTGCAAGACCTTTGATCATTCACAATGCCTCAGTAAACCAAGAAAAAGAGATGAGATGCCACTTAGGCCCACTAATAGTACTGAACCATTTAAGAAATGGGAAATTGACTTTGTGGGCCCTATTTCACTTACCGTGTGAAGGATGGGTTCGCACTACATTATCACTTGCACTGATTATCTTACATGGTGGGAAGAGGTAATGCCTACTAAGGATTTCATGGTGGAAATGGTGACTCGATTTCTATGGGAGAACATCATTAACAGATATGGGTGCCCACTGAGTTTAAATAGTGATAAGGGTACGCATTTCCTCAATGAAACAATTAGAATTCTATTGGCAGGATTCATGGTAGCTCATCATAAAACTACTCCTTATCACCCTCATGCTAATGGGACTACTGAGGCATTTAACAAGATATTGAGTCATACACCGACCAAGATTTTTGATGTTGGGAGGAAGGATTGGGATGAAAAATTCTCTACAGTGCTATGGGCGTATCACATAACTTACAAGAGACTGAACAACACCACACCATTCCAATTGGTATTTGGCATGAAAGCTGTCTTGTGGGTAGAATTCATGCTACCCTCTCTGTGTATTTCACATGCAGGAGGATTAGCCGATGAGCATGCATTGCAAGATCACATTGATAAGTTGATGATGGTGGATGAAAGGTGATCCCTTGCTCGATGGAGTTAGAAAATAGAGAAGGCTAGGTAAAAGGCATGGCATGATAGACACATCAATAATAAGCAACTTGAGGTTGGGCAGATGGTTCTCCTTTATGATTCAAATTTTATGTGCCATCCTGGGAAGTTTAAAGTCCATTGCTTAGGACCATATATTATCATGTATATACTTGATTCAGGTGCTTTCCAGTTGGAAGTGCTAGATGGCACATGATTTCTTGGTTTCTTTAACGGGATTAGGTTGAAACCCTTACTATAAATAAGTCTTCTGAGTGTTTTTCAATAAGGGAGTATTACCAGATAGCTTAGGTTTCCATTAATGCATTTCCCTTTTGTGTGTTTCATTTTGTTGTTGTTTTTGTTTTGTCTTCTTTGTTCACTGTTGTGTTGCATGTTGGTACACCAGTAGCTAATTATATTATAATTGATTCCATGCGCAAAGGACCACACATACATTTAGTGTGGGGTGGATTGGTAGATATGTCATCTAAATTGAAAAATCATTGGAAGATGGACTTCTTAAAATGAAGAACAATTTGAATGATTAGAAGAGGTGTATAAAATGTGTGGATTGTGAAGAAGGTGTTAAAATTTGTGCTAGTATAAAGGTTTCTTAGAAAATAAAAACTGAATTGAGTATAGACCACGCAGAGGAGAAAAAATTGCACAATTTAACATGAGGTAGGTGGCACCATGGGAAACTACTTGGTGGATAACGCAGAGGTTATGCACTTCGACACGGTTAGGCACGAAAAATAAATATGTGGCAGTAAATTAGTGTTCACATGCAAGAAGGTTACAACTGCGGCACGAGGAGGGAAGTCATGGAAGTTAACTCAGGTAAAAAATTATTTATTAATTTCTTTATGAAAAAGTGAAGACACATGGTCAGAAGAACATTAAGGTGTTATGAAAAACTATAAATAGAGGTTAAAGGTAGTCATTTTAACTACTTTACCTTAACAAATTTTTGTGCTCCAAACTTAAAGTGTGATGAGGTTTTTGAGAAGGAAGTAATATACTTGTCACAAACCAATGGATTTGTGCGAACTGTGGTGTAATCTTGCGGTATAGCAAGAGGGGAAGAAAATAGAAAATAAAAAAGGGGTTGCGTGAGAGAGAAGCGGTTAAAGTTATCAAGTTTGGACATATATGAGAAATTCAAGAGAACCTAGGGCATAAAAGGATGAGAAAGAAGATGGCACCAAATAAGGGCAAGAGTAAGAAACCAATGGTGGAGAAGGAAGAACCTATGGAAGTCTATTCGGAAATGTAGTATCCCCCAGGGGTTATTAAGTAGAAAAGTGGAGCTCAAAGTTATATAGATGCAAAATTAGTGAGTTTAACCATATAACCACAAATTATTATGATTTAATGTGGGTGGATCTATATAAATAAATCCTAGGGTTAGAATAAAAAGGAAACCCTAAGGTTGATGACTCAGTGAAGAGGGAGTTGTAGAAGACTGGTGTTTTGCAGCTTTGGGAGCTATTGTTCTTTTCTAAACCCACACCATTTTTCAGATGGTTGATGTCCCAAGTGCATGAATACTTTTTCTACTTTGTGAGGAGAAGGATAAGACTCATGAAAAATTTAATCCATAGACGAATGGGCCTACAGAACAAACGCGAAGACATGGCCCTCGACTTGGGAGCCATTGTGAAAATTGAAGAGTTAGCCAAGCAGTTAAACTATGAAAAAGGGGGAAGGGCACAAGTTATTGCATATATACCTGACCCAATATTGAGGGTTCCTTCCTAACTCATTAGTTACAAGTTGGGTGTATCTGAGAGGTGGACAGACATAAACAAGAGGTTCATGTATGTTTCTTACAGGGTATCCAAGCGAGAACATTAAAACTTTACACAATTTATTGCAAATGGTATCATTGAGGACGCGCGAGTGTAGAATTACCTAAGAGAAAAAATAACTTTGGGGTCCATATTGTTGTGGATTATATTATGGGAAGTTGGTGTCCTAGATGGACCATAAGGGAACATGTGGGTTTACCCACCAACAAACACGTCTCTTGTTGTACAGTTGAAGTAGTTTACCTGTGATGGGAGCATTTCCAATGTGTATAAGGCACGTATGAACAAGTGGTAGGAGAGGATGCGAGGAGATTTTGAAAATGAATGGCCCATCCTACATGAGCTAGCATAGGTTTTTGGGGACCAGATTCAATTTTTGGTCACACAACATTTCTGTTTAGCACGGTTCAGGATGGCCACAAGAGGGTTGGGGCCATGGTGTAAAATTTCATTTGCATTCATTGTTAAGTATATGAATTATGCCATCAATTGGCTAAAGGATGTGCAATAGTTGACCTTTTCTGTTGATAAGGTATATGTTGTTGTTCACATGTTGCACATGACCTACAAATACATCTCAAGGCCAACATATGTGGAGACCTTGGAGTCTGAATTTCTAGATCTGCATCCACAGATTGATGTCACCATTAATGGCTACATCCTTAGGATATTTGTATAACTATGCCCAAAGAAACAAGAAGGAATTGAGGTAGAAGTTAGGGATACCACCTTCCCAAGAGCTTGGGAAGTGCCAATCCCATTAATCAAAGTGGTCTAGGAAGAAGAATATGTTATAGTATAAGAAGAAGAGGGCAAAGGGAAGTTGGACACTTCAGGAAGCAAAAATAATATATATGTTGAGGGTAGCAGTAGGGGCACATAGTTCATCACAACTAGGAAACACTTATGACTCTTAAGCAGGGCATGAGGGACGAGAGTTACTTGAAGGAGAAGGAGCCAGAACTGGAAGAAATAAAAGGTGCACGAGGTTTCTAGTTCAGTCCAACAGAAACATGGTTTGAAGGAAGATAACATGACATTTAGGGAAGAAATTGAGGTTGAGCTCTAGGAAAAATATAAGAGAAGGGTTGACACAGACTACCAAGGGTGGCAGATTTATGTCACATGCCAAGGAGAAGGCTGCATTCTGTGGAAGAAATTGAGAAGATCCTGATGCGAGAGTCTTCTCCTACACAACCCACAAATCTAAAGGGATAAAGTAAGGGAGAATCCTTTTTCATAAAGGAGGATACAAGGTTTACTCCAGGATCAAAGAAACAATGCATGAAGTGCAAGGCGACAAGGAAGAAAAGGACACCTGTGTCCCCTCATATGGACTTTATGGATGAACCCAAAAAGGTATTTCTCATCACATTTCAAGCCATCCTTCCCCCATAGAAACTACATGCATGGGATATCTTGGATCAAGAAGGGGGTGTGCCCAGGACGAGGAAGATGATAAGTTGGAACTTGCATTGCCATACAGAAGATCCTGAATTTGAGGTCACCAATCACGTGCAATCAAGACCATTAATCTTAAAGAAGAAGGGAGGAGAGACATAGTAAGTGGTGGACCCTAGCCATCATCATAGATAATCAATGCATCCAATTATCTACACAAGATGTCCTGGGAGGTTTGTGTGCAACGTAGTTTGGATGCACAGGGGCCACTATTCGGGCCTTAGTCACGGTGAAGAAGGAAAAATAGGAGGAGATAAAGAAACTACACTGCAGGACTTAAGGGAGAGTAGGTGTAGACAAAAGAAGGCCTATGCTTAAGATGGTTCCCTACTCAAATGCATATCTTAGAGATCAATGTCCAGCTGCTGGTGAGCCAAGCTAGGACAAATTATGGGGATGAGATGGAGTATTTAGAGGACCTTGTGGGGATGTTGTTGACCAACGTCAAGGATGGTATAGGGGCCAATAGCATACAGACCTTGCACCAAGGAGAAGGAGAATAACAATAATCACAATTAAGGCCAATTTTTCAGAGTTGGAGGATATGCTCACCCAACTCAAGTAGGCATACATCATGGCAAACAAGGGCTTCAACATCTGTAGGAAGTGCGAAGCCCATAATCGATGCACAGGTAGCAGAGGAAGAGGCAATTGTCAAGACCATTGTAAGGAGAAGATCCCAACTAACAAGTATGAGTGTGTACAGTTAATTGTTGACACTACTACATCAATTAGGATAAAATAAAGACCAAGCGTGCAAA
This sequence comes from Taxus chinensis, assembly GCA_019776745.2. NCBI lineage: Eukaryota > Viridiplantae > Streptophyta > Pinopsida > Cupressales > Taxaceae > Taxus > Taxus chinensis. Next base: position 304,599,592 of record CM034146.1, read on the forward strand.
AATATATAGTTCTAGATTGGTGAACTTCAGGAATCCATTACCGAGGGCATGGATGTGTTCGAGGGTCTTTGCATGGAGTTTTTAGTGGTGATCCAGGAAGCTGTAGGATAAGGTAGAATAAATCATGGTCGGATCAAGTACCTAACATCACAGGGGAAGTACCAGATGGAAAGCATTGAAAGAGCTAGAGGCATGGAAAAAGGTGAAGGGGGACATAGAAGCATAATTCCCTAAGTTGATCCAGATGGTCGTATAGGCGATAGTGGCCTGGATGTTTCTTTTTTCCTTAGTAGATTCTTGCAGAAATTTTGGTCATTAAAGTTTTTTTTCGAACAACGTGAAGGATTGCCATGGGTAGAAAATCACATTAGTGTGGGGTGATGTTGATCCCTTGAAGTAGCTAAGTACCTAAGGTGCTAAAGGATTGTGATGTGCAGGAAGCAGTGCACGAAGTCACATGCATGGAGGTAAGTTTTGAGTGATGCACGAAGGCTCATGCGCCCAGATAGGAAAGGTTTGGGACTTAGTCACTTTTGAGCCTTGGTCAAAGTTGTGTTTGGAGAACACGTGGAAAGGCGACCAGATTTAGTTTGGATAAGGTTAAGCTATGAAGACTTGTAGCTCAAGGAAGGAATATTCCTTGGTATCATTATGGTTATCGGTGAAAGGATTTAGGAGTTGAAAAGGTGGAGTTAGTTACATATAGTTTAGCATCTACATGCTAAGGATGCTCAATTAGGAGAAATACATGATGACATTTGGCATGTTCATGAGTAATGATGATTAGGTGGTTATGGAGGATTCCTACGATCCCTTCCCTTATAATGATGAATTGGTAAAGGCATAAGGTGTGTGTGAGTAGAATAGAAAAATAGTAGAGGATGAGTTTGAGTGAGAGAAGGATGAATGGAGAGTGTAGAGTAAGTGATTTTAAGCTCTGTAATAGAGTCTACTATAGAGAGTATGCTAAGAATCTTTTGTTGTATTATCTCCATTCATGGATACTTTAATGTATTTGGCTACTGTATGTTGATGAATTAATACATAGGAGTGGATCTAACATCTGAGTTATGGATCTTGATCTACATATTTTATTTTATGGTTATGGATTCAAACCCTTATGTTCTTGATAATCCTCATGGTTTAGATTTTCCTCCTCCTTGTTAATGTGATATTCTCATCTATATTATGGTGCATTTTATGTTTAAACCTAGTTTCCTCGTTTTTGTCATTAGAATGCTTATATTCAATAATATATGTACATTGTATCCTCCTATGGTGATAAACATTCTTGTAAATTTCATATAAAGGAGGGGTTTTAGCACCTGCACGCACCTCGGGTGAACTCCCAGTCAGGTTGGGTGATATCCTCGTGCGCACTTAGGGTTTGAAGAGAAGTTAGAGGCAATAGAGACTAAAACAAAACCACCTCATTATTATTTAAAAACACTCTTAGATCATTTAAAAAACATCCCCCAAAACCTATAGATAACATGCAAAGTACATAGTTGACAACAAACATCAGAAGGTCAACATTTAGCACTAAAACACACTCTTAAAAAATATTTTTTGGCAAAAAATCTATATCTTACAATTCCTTCATCATTTTGACCTAAAACTTGTCATGAAGCATCATGAAAACATATTATAACTTATAAAACTCACTAACATTCTAAAATAGGCTTGAAACTCTCTAACCATAATGACTTACCTGTGTTATCCTGCCTTGTCTTAACCTTCTTGTTTCCCAACGACCATGAAACATCACTAAGCCTCTAATAAATAACATGAAACTCATCATATACCTAATATTAAACATAACCATGCTATTACCATGCTTTAACAAGACTTATCATCTCCAAAACTCATACCTCCAACTCATTTTTCATGTTATAGGACTAGGAATAGGCCTATAATGACCACTTAACATCATGAAAAACTATGAACTGACCATGATGAATCAACACAGACACAAATGTACACCTTTGACACATCTTACAAACCATGATATAGTTGAAGAAATTATTATACCATCTTAGGAGGACTCATACTTGACCATACACTCTAGACCATGCTCCAGAACCTTATCAAACATCACCAAAACATGACACTACCAATCAACCTTCATTTTTTACTTTAAATAACACCTCATGGAGAATGATATGACACCTCAACACACTTTACCATCAATTTATTTTACATCAATGAAAACTACTACACATAATAGCCAACACATGGATAATGCTACGATAAATTCAATGCCCCATGTTGCTAATATTTTTGCTAGCCCTCTCATACATGATCATGAAGAAACTACTTGCATTACACATAATTCTCCTCATGATGGACTATAATGTTACTGATTTACATGATGAACTTTATATATACAATCATATCCCTCTTCACAATGTCACCATGACCATGGATTTCAAATTTGATGCTTGGCACAACTCTCAATGCAATTCTAATGATCATATACTTACTTATTAAAATGTTACATCACTTATCACACCCTCCTCACCATAAGTAAGAACATAGTGTGCTGATTTTATAATAATTCTTGATCTTTTCTATCATTTACATTCCAAAATTCTATGCATGACTCATATACTATGGCCACACCTTGTCTTGTTGCATCCATGGGGGAAACCAATTCCCTTATTTCCACATTTATGTCTATGATCATAAAGGATAGTTCATACAACTTTAATTCTTCCACTCTTCACAAATTTCACCTATTGATTATTATGAGTCTTGTATCTCTCCCTCCATTTTTTTATGGTTGATACTGATGATCCTCCTAGAACTACATATGTTACACATATCTTAACTCACACATTGATCCTTATCTTTTCACTTACTTATTCCACTATTACCAAAAAACCCAATGTTTCACCTCTTTTAGTTTCTCCTACTAGACACACTCTTATTTTTTATATCATTACACTTACTACTCATGTAGTTGGAATCTTGGACTTTAAAGGGGTTTCCCTTCACTTTGTTGACATTTTTCGTATAGTAGGTATTATATTACTTTTGCTACCCGATGAAGCACTCTTGTTCTAGGTTCAATCATGATTGTTAAGGATGCACTTACTTGCATGAAGCTCACATACATTGGGAACAACCTTTCTCCCATCCCCTAGCCATAGTATCTCATATTCTAATAATTCAAAAAATTCATGTTTTGGAAAAAATAAAAATTCATTAGCTTAGATCTTAGTTACATGTTTTTTTTCTTGATTATACTTCATGTTGCATTTTTCTTACCATGTTAGCTTGATTCATAGTGTGTTCTATCCTTTTTCATATACACATGTCCCTTCACATGGTACTTTGAGGGGAATTCAGGATATACACAGGTTGTTACACAATGTATGATGCTTGACATTATTCTATACTAGTCCCATTGAGGATCTTTGGGGCATCTACCTTTCCATACCTTTCCATATTCAATCGTTATCATTGCAATATCCTTTACTTTCATTCCTCTTTTCAGTTGTATACATTATGACATACTATCAATTTTTTCCTAACTTTCTAATGGGTGATTCATGTGTATCATTTGTAATGTAGGCCTACTTCTAACCATGGTTATATTATTTTCTTATATCTTGTTTATGTTTGTGTCTTGATTGTCATTTTTTATGGGATATGTCGTATGCTTGATTGCTTGTTTTATTTAATGGACTTAAAGGACTTGAGTGTATTTTGGCATCCTGAGTGGTGTACCATGTTTTTCATTAACTACTATGTTGATCTCTTGTTGTGTTTTTTTAATATTGGCAAATAGTTTTTTGAAAGGGACTATACCCTTGAATACAAAATAAGGCTTATAAGCCGGAATAAGAGAGAGGAGCAGAGTAGCTGTAGCACAGATCAAGAGTTACAATAAATACCACGTAACCCAGAAACAGCTACACAGAGAAGACTTAACAGCAAAACAACGGCAAAAAAACAGCAAGACGACAGCCAAGAAACAGTAATATTAACAAAAAAGAGCAGCCGAAGTATCCAGGACTACTTCTTGGCCGCTTGATCAATGCTGATCTTGACTTTTTTCCAAGCTTGAAACATGCCTAATGCGGTCATCTGAGTAGCATCCATCTTATCGAGCTCCTCAATGGTTCTCTTGCTCTCTTTATCATTGCCCCAAAGCGCTGCCGGGACACCGCTTAGATTTGAAACACTCTTGGCATGACCCACGATAAACTCCTCGATGGCCCTAAAGGCTGCAATATTGTAGTCATGTCTGCAATATTGATCTCTTGTTGTGTTATTGTGTGTTTCACTAGTTGTTATTATACTTTGTCATATATTTTTTATCACTAAAACTTTATGCAATATTTTCCTATTGTTTTGCATGTTTTGTGGTTGTTATCATGCATGTTCCTTATTCCCATGTAGGAGTTATATTTTATATGTACACATTAACTTTATCTTTCATTATTTGGGATGCACTCACATTTATATCTCACACACCCAAAACAAGTGGGGGAAATCATTAAGTAATTATTTCATCCATCTCAGTAGTAAAAAAACTAGGCACATAATCATACACAAAACAATATGACCAAACAAGATCCAATAAAAAGGTTCACAATCATACTTGGGCCAAAAACATCACATGGATATAAGAACCCAAAATAGACAAGAATGGAGGTATCTAGTGTACCACTTGGGTGGTTCTACCCTAGGGGAAAAAGTAGGTACCTTATAGGTTGAATAGATTCTCAGTGATACGTTTGATCAAAATCAACAGCAGATACTCAGTTACACATTACTATCCGTTACAACATAAACAAAATTAGTGACAAGTTTCATACTCTTGGCAAGGAAGCTAATTACTTTTATTTCTAAATTTACATATTTTTCTATCACTATCAAATGAGGAGTAACACCTAGGTTATATGTAGTAAAATGATATTCTTGGAGCATTGTGTCATCAATGGCTAGCTTCCATTGAGTTTTTGACCATTTTCAGTGGCACTTATCCGTGGGGAAACATCAATAGAGGGAAAATCCTACATCTCTCCCAACACTCTTCCTTTATAAATAGGACGCGTAAATCCTCAGCATGATGACAGGATTCCTAAATCCTTAGTATATTCAAAAAAATATGGTAATTGATCACTCTCAACTCTTCCAACCATCTCCAAGGTAACAAACATGAACAATTTTATCTCTTCTCTGATGACATTCAAGTGTATCATATCCTTGACTCACTTATTTTTCATACACACTTCTATGTTGATTTCTATAAGTTTAAGTTCAATTTCATATATCATGAGCATTGACCACACTTTTTTTCTTGTCTAGGTCCATATTTATCCATACAAAGGAAAGAAAAATGAGACAAGGATAAATCTTAAGCACAATGTAACAACCTCTTTTTAAGACTTCAATACAAGGGAATTTTTTTTATCTTACTTTATGCTTCATTGATTTAAATACCCATATATTTAAACCCAACATAAATGTTAATTTCATATTTTATGTTTCCTTGTTCTAAATTATCATGATTTAGAACTAACATCATCTTAGTCAATCCACCCTATAATAGTCATAAACCATGTACAACTATATGAGAGTATACCGAACCTACTCAATCCCCCTCAACACTCTTTATGAGTATGTTTAATCTTTATTAGTGATTACACCAATTGTATCATTTGGTTTTGTGTATATAAAGCATACTAATGGTTTTGTTAATCTATCAAAGATAGTCAAATATTGCATTCTAAGTGTCTACATGGGTATCCATCATTGAATCCCATCTGGTATCCTACACTTATCCTTGGTGACTTCGGGACAGAGTAATCAACAACTTACACTACTTTGGAAAAAAATTTAGAGACATGTATGTCATGCTTGGTTCTGTGACGGCACACTTGTCATTAGGAACTTGTCCATCACCTTATTAATTTCTATTATCTGGATTAGGACTAGATAGTTATATAGATTTTTTTCTATTCTTAAGTTATTATGTTCATAGTTGACAACTTAAGCATTCATTAATATTCCTTTCCTATTTGCTAGGTCCATTTAGTATATTAATATTGGTAGGTACATTTGTACTAACCAAGCAGTCACAGAATGCGTAAGTACTTCGTACTATACCATCATAAATTAGTTGTTTCAACAAATGTACTCCACCACGTAAATGGTGTTGTTATTTGGATGATAGCAGTCCTTGTCGATTTTCTTTCATCATTATTATAAAGTGTAAGTTGATACTATAAAGGTGCAGTAGTTAAATCACTTTTATTTCCATACCTATTCACTTACTTGTTAATTCATGTTCAACAAGTCCATCCTTTATACTTAATACCTACCAGTATGCTTTTGCACTTGTAATCCAGATTATACCTTCATGTGTATTAATTAATAATAGGCATATCTTCACATGTGACTCTATGCAATGTTATGTTGAGATCCATGGTTAATGTACCAATTCCAATGTTGATTCCTAACAATACCTAAACGGGTTTATCATTATAATCATATTTCCTCCTAATGAATAATTTGTTGATTATCAATGATACTGTCATGTCTTACCACCAAGGCATATAGCTAATATAGCTGCCATTACTCAAGCACCAGTTCACTCAGTATTTCCCTCTTTTTAAATTTTGTAGATCAAGTTTGTCTTTAACAAGTGATCCCTTAAACTTACTTTCATAACTTTTACTTATGCTCAAGAGGTTACTATTTCATCTTCTCTTGTTTATAGCACTATTCGTGACTAGGTACTGTGACATGTTATTATAGTATAGTACATTACCCATCAAGAGTAATTTGTTGTACTTTAAGTAGTAAGGAGGGATTATTGTTATGTAGTTTTCATACTTCATTGTTACAATGAAGATCACTTCCCTTTGTTTGCAAACTTAACTTCCTTCATTACCATATTGCCCTTATGTAGATGAGGTCTAGAAGTCAATAATTTTAATCCAAAATATTTCATATCTAATGAGATAATTAGATGAAATAGACTTACATAACTTCCATAATTACCAAGTGATATCAAACTTTACTCTATTTCCGATTTATCAATATTACACACACACACACACACACACACACACACACACACACACACACACACACACACACACACACACACACACACACATTCTTAAGAAGTTGTAAACAATAATTTTTTTGCCCCATAATAATTATACTAAGTGAACATTGCCATTCTATTATTCTTATTCATGCTCATTAAGGCATCTTACTCAACATTAACATTCCCTAATATAATTAGGACCCTTAGTTATAACAGTAAATCCCATGAAAGTTGAAGAAAATGTTTAGATAATCAAACATTTATTATGATAACATCATATATTTTATAGTTACATGGCCAACAAGATTCTTTCATAGATGGAAAAGCATTCATTTAGCCCTGTGGCTATATTTTCCAAACTCAATGGAATACATATTTTTTAGTGAAAAAGTAAATACATTCTTTTTTCCATAATAATAGGCACAATAAAATAATCCAATTCATATTATCCGCCTTTAATCATCTTGAGAAATCCTTTCAAACCTGCATGGTTAAAACATGGTCAATTTTATACAAACTAGCACGATAAGCTCCATTTCTAGCTTAACAACTTATGATGTTTAGAATTTGTGAAAATAGAATGCTGCAATACTTCAAATTCATAAATCATAAAATATCTCATAAAATTTATAAGCATTAACTCAAATCAACATTACAATCAAGTTATCTTTCACATGAATCATTCGAGAGCCTTAATGGAAATTTATCCTATACAAAATAGTACTATTTCTATAGAATGTTATCAACTCATTGTAATTCCAATGGGTCATTATTCAGTATAGAATAATATTATTTAAACAAAAAGTTATCAAATTCTTAGTAATTCCAATGTATTATTATTCAATATAGGATAATAGTATTTAATAGAGCGTAAACAACTTCTTATTACTCAACCACCTTTATTAGAGTAAATCATAGTAATTCCAATAGGACCCGATCACCATATACATCCCTTAACTAGGTGGCTAAGTACAATATTATTCTTTACTTTATAGGAAACAATTAATGTTTTTATTAAGGGAATTCCCATTATCCCCAAGTCTACACAATCGTCATCCCATGATATTTATATCATTCTTACTTGTTATTTCAACTAGCAATCACATGTGTACAATGTAATGTGAATGCCGAACGGTATATGTTATTTGTTTTAGAGGGATAGTTATTACTTTTGTGGTTGATGTTGATAAGGGGTGTGATTGATTTTGTAAGTGTAGAAATATAAATGAACCACTTCATTTAAAGGTTCTATCTCTACATTTCTAACTTGTTACAAGTTCATACATATACATTTGTCAATCTTATATCATGAGTGGTAGCGTTTTGCAGATTTGTTTATTTGAACTAAACATGAATACATGAAGATTTTTTTACATGTGCAGATTTAATATCATGTGTGGTAGTGTTTTGTGGCCCATTTTTTTTTACACTAAACATGAATACATTTAATACCATTTTAGATAGTTAATTACTTTTGTAGTTGATTTGGTTTTTAATTATTTTAGGGAAATTGTGTTAGTGTTGTACAACTTCCTTCCCTTGGATATCCTCCAGCTTGTCTGCCTAGTTGGAGATAGCATAGGCCTAGAGCTAAGGATAATTTTATCTTACCCCAAGGTTTATCCCCACATATATATCCACAGTAAGGAATAAAGGCTAATAACAACCAAATACAAATAGGGAACAAATTGAAAACATGAATCCCAAGGAAATGTGATTCTAAATCTAAAATTCAAGCTATCAACTCCAACCAAGATAAAAATTGCTATATAGATCTGAGCATGCTCAATTAATTAGTCTTACTAAAAATCTGTACACGAACATAATCCATCCTTAAAATGATTAAAATGACTTGTGTCCCTCTCAATAATTTCTCTTCTGACAATCTTGGAGAATAATTTAGTGGCATTATAGAAATCCCTACAAAGTCGAATATTTCTTGTGATTTGGATTAGAGTTCTAGGATTTGTGTGTAAAAGTCCGAAAGCGATGGCCAATTTCTCACTATAAACATCAAACATGTATTCCCTTTCTTCCTTCTCCAAGTCATGTAGTGCATAATTTGTATCATACGCATACCCTTCTTATTTCATTTTCCCAGCCAATGTCTCTAGCAAAGAATAGATTTTATCGCATAGGGGGTGTGATCTATCTCTTTCAATGAATGCATAAACTTTGTGGTTGACCTCGATCAAGCTGTAACTTGAGTTTTTTGTCAGTCCCCTATCTTTCATCATTTTTCTTACTTTTTCTACATCATTGCACCTGCCAATTGCAACATAAATGTTTGAAAGGAATACATAATATTTAATATATTTGGGATGTAATCCTAAAAGACAATTTGCTACACGCTGCCCTATTATAATATTATGGTGACTTCTATAGGCAACAAGCAAGACTCACCCACTCACTAGCATCTAGTTTAAATGACATCTTTTTGATTAAGTGTTCTGCTTCACAAATATATCCAACACGACCTAGGAGGTTAACCATGCATGCATAATTCTCCATTTTGGGTGTTCCTTCCTTCATCTACAAGACCTGAATGACTACATGTAGATAAGACACAAATGAAGCTAATCTGGTTTGCATTTATTCCAATCCTCTACATTTTCTCAAAAAGGGAAAGGGCATCCTTACCATGCCCATGCATTCCATATCCCATAATCATTGCATTCCATGAAATTAAATTTCTATATGTCATTTTATCAAACACCTGATGTGCATCGCTCATACTTCCAAATTTTACAAACATGTATAAAAGGGCCAATCCTATAAAAAATATTTGAATCAAATACAGTTCTAATGATATAGTTTTGTATAGCCTTACCTTGTTGAATATATGCTAAATATACAAATGATGGGATCAAACTCATCACTGTGATCAAGTTAGGTTTTACATCTGATAAAAGCATTTGATTGAAGAGTTTCAAGGCCTCACTAGCATGTCCATACTATGCATAGGTAACAATCATCGCATTCCAGAAAGCAACATTGCTCTTGTAAGATTTTTCAAAAAATTCAAATGCAACATTTGTACTCCAACACTTTGCATATATGTCTATCAAGGCTAACACGAAAAAAAGATCAAACTCAATTTTACAGTGAGTTACGTAATCATGAATCCATTTAACTTTTTACAGATCCCTCAATTCATCATAGGCTCGGAGTACATTATTTATAGTTACTGAATCAAGGATAAGTTCAGTCGGTAGAATCTAATTCAATTTGTTTCAAGGCTTCATTGCTTTTTCCATTCTAAACATAACCAGGAATCATTGCATTCCATGAGACCACATATCATTACAACATTTTTTCAAATACATGGCATTCACCGTCTATACTCCCACATTTTGCATACATGTCTATGATAACATTTTGGACATGAATATAGGAATCAAATACTCTTTGAAATACACAATTATGTATGGCACTGCCTCCATATAGATCTTCTAAAGTAGCGCATGTAGACAGGACACTCAACATAACAAATGATTTTGGTATTGCATTGGCTTGTTACATATGATAAAACAGTAACAGAGTCTCTCTAGCATGTCCATTCTAGACATATCCAGAAATCATTGCACTCCAGGATACTACTTTTCTTTTAGATATTTTTTCAAACATGTCCCATGCATGATCAACACTCCCACATTTAACATACATATCAATAAGTGAATTTCCAATAAAATCATCCGATTCAAGCCTACCTTTTGTTACACAATCATGAATCTGCATACCTTGTTACAAGTCACCCAAAAGTACACAAGCCTGAAGCATGCTCGCCATTGTGAACAAGTTTGGCACTACATCTCTCAGCTGCATTTGATCAAATAAGGACATGAACTCGTTTTCAAACCCATTCTTGACATATCCAATGACCATTGCATTCCATGAGATGACATACTGATTAGAAATTTTGTTAAACACTTAGCGTGCTTCCTCAATTCTTCCACATTTCACATACATCTACACGAGAGTAGATGTCACAAAAACATCATATTCGAGCCCTGATATGATCATGTTAACATGAATCTGCATTCCCTCGTGAAGAGCCGATATACCAGCACATGCCTTGAGTGAAAATGGAAAAGTGTATTTGTCTACTTGTATACTTGCCAGAGATTTTAAACTTCTATAGTTCATATGTAACATCTCATCGCTACAACCACACCTAAGCCCGATTCTACATAAGGCGGCCTCAAAGGATTTTCTCTCCCAAAGCATGTAATGACTAGAGTTCAGTCAGCCCAAAGCATGCAACGACTGGAGTTTAGTCAGCCCAAAGCATGCAACTATTGGAGTTAACTGGCTAAAAATAGAAAAAATGTTTAAACGCCTGTCAAATTTAAGCATACAGGAAAATGTAAAAATGCCTATCAAATTTAGGACAGTGATATGAATGACCAGAGAGGCCTTTCCCATAGGGAGAATGCCTTCAGTGTGATAAAAATAAGTCAAGATTTATATATAAAGTAATCAGTACTTCCTTTACACTCACCCTCAGCCACAATAATCAACCAACTCATTCACCAATGTTACACCTCAGAGTCATCGAGTATAGCCAATTTCCTTAGTCACTTCAAAAGCTATCATTCGACCAAGGGTGACCCACTAAGAGGAACACCCTCGTCCACGAGCACAACATCATGTTCCCATTAAGGGATTCGGTCAACACAATCAAGCCTAGGAACATTAAGATGTTCCTTAGTTGCATATAATTATTACCAACACAAAGATCATAGTACCCTATCGATTTGTAATATACAATAATCCTACAACCATAATATCAAAACTAGGGTACATATTCAGACAAAAATGACCACCTCAACAGAGAATGTACTTTTACAGCTATTAATACAATATCATATGATGAAATCATCCTGAACCCCATATCAAATGAGTACATACTAATTTGAATCCCTAACCCAGAAAGTATGGAAGAGATTTTCTAAATCAAACCAACTATGAATTACTTTGATAGTGCAAGGTTTGAATCCTGGGTCTACTCGAAGAGAAAAGATATCTAAATATCTAAAGAATCGTTATGCAACCCAGCCCTTAACTGAAATGAAGAACCCATACATATTTTTAAAGTAGTCCATCTCCCTTATGCAAGATGTGAATTGACTTTAAGCAGGTCGATCACTTATTATCAACCATAATGGTGTTCGTAAAAAGGGGTGATAAATACAATCTTGTAATCAAAACAGAAGATTCAAAAGGGGTTATCAAAAAATACTAAGGCTCAGGGTGAAGCCTAGGTTGTAGCAAAATATGAACCAAAAGGTTCTACATTTGTAGATAGTCACAGTAAAAGCTAGATTACTGGTTTTCAACTATTTTAACCACCTTAAAACCCAAGAGAAAACTCATATTATTCCTCTAATTCATAGTATAAGAAAAATTCAAAAAGTCAATGGGTCACTTCATATATTTCATACACATTTATACACAAGTAATGCAAGAAGAATATTAATACCCAACAAGTTACCATTTCCTATAAACCCATTTCTTCCAATATCAAAAGAAAAGCCGTTGCACATATCATATTTGTGTAAATAATAAAAAGATTAAATCACTTAGAGAGAAGTGGAGAAATTCATGCCTGATATGAAGTCCCTACAGCTTCTCTTTCGCAACTTCCAACAGAAAGTCAAAACTTAGAGTCAATTCCACAATCAAAACCCTTAAAGAATCTCCATCTTTAGTTATTAGTTGCAAACTTCTTACTTCCCAGAATATCGCTTAACCAACAATCACAAAATGCATGCAACAACTCATATGCACAAATAACTAACACAAGATGGGGAAACCTCATACATGTAGAGATGGAAGCAAGAACAATGGTGGAAACACAATAAAACCCTCAAGCTTACTTCCCCTAGAAACTTCCCTTTCTCCGAAGTTAAATAAGTGCATTAAGTGTATTTATTAACAATGGTGTCATCTAATAAATCCATCGCCGCCTTCCGTCTACACCTTTAAATTTGGCATACTGGAGTGGAGAATATCTTATTTAAACCTTTAGTAATAATATAAACTTGCAAGGCATTCAAACTTGGTCGATCAAAGACCTTTTCTCCTATTTAAATTAGTCAATGATTAATACTTGCATGTGTCGACATGGTCGACTTATCAAATAATCCAATGAGGCTTTGGAAATATCCTTTTAACATATATATATAGTGCATAGATTCAATTTAAACAATGATCGATTTATGACCATTACTAACTTGGGTCTAAGAACCCACATTTCTTATTGCCACCTTTACAACTCAAGGATCCTATCAACTTAATGTTTATGAGCATTGGAAATTGACACTAAAAAAAGGCTAATCCAAGATATATATCCATATTCAAAATCCATAAGACATATAGTCACAAAGATCAAACCGTCCATGTTATCCTAGTCACTTTTCAGGCCAAAAGAGTTAATTCTAGCATTTACACAAAACTTTTGCCATCCCAATACATTTAATAATTAGTAACCGTTATACGCAGAACCATATATATATAGCCACAATGAATAATGAAAGGCACTAAGTCCTTACAATGATAAACCAAGTGTCTTCATCACTATTATGCTGACTTAGCATAATATTACAGGTTAAAGCAAAGGCAATAATCATCAACGAACATAGAAATGATTGTTCATAATACATGATCACCAAATCAATCATTTTATGATCATAAAAGAAATTAATTATAAATCATATCATTGATCATCATAAAGAATCAAGAAGGTAGTACAAATCACATTAACCAAAAATAGACCCAACAGTTATTGTTTCCCACAAGATATGTATTGTAGCTATACATGTGCCTATTTTCCTCTATCACATTCAACAAAGAAAGATGCACAACAGTTACTCATTACCGGTACAAAAATAAAATAGTCTCTTGTACCAAATCCACATACCCACTCAACATTTACGACCTACTCTGTTCAACGAAACAGACAAAAATTGTGGGGTGTGACATACTTCCCCTCTTAATGAATCATCGCTCAAGTGATTTCTATCTCATTAGTCAAAATATGAATATTCAAACATAGGTTACATCTAATAATCTTGCAAAAATAGTCATCATTTTCTATGCAAATTTGCAATTTTCAGATCTGAAACACAAATCTATTGTTGTAACAATTTTTTATCCACAAAAACATCACACTATCAAAAATATGACCAATTTTTTTTCACTACAACCAATCATATCGTGCAATATTATTTAATATATATATATATATATATATATATATATATATAGATATTCAAGAACAAGTTATATAACACAACAAAAAACAAGGAAAACTCTATTTTTGATTTCCCACAAGTCTTTCTAAGCTTTTTTGTTCGTTACTCACTTGTTTTTCCAGACATTTGTCTTGTACAATTCCTAATTTTCTTTGCAATTGACATAACAATTTTCCTTTTCCTGATTGTTTTTATCCAAATACTTCCATTGTTTTTACCTTTTGGATATCTTCATCATAAATTCATAGTCAATGATTACTTAAATCATACAAACTGTTCCTCTATTTTCCTTTTAGGTTTGTTGTTTTCGCATGCTTCTAGGTACTAGTTATCTTCCATGTCAGCAAAAACATTTATTTATGTTAGAACAATCAAAGTTAATCACTATGTCTTAATTCTTTTAAGAACTCATTAACTCCAAGTTCCATAAGGAGGCTCAGACTACGTCAATGTCAGTATTGCATTGACAATCAAAGATTTGTAATTTCTTTTTCATATGCAAGGATAAATCAGTTTTCTAATTCTGTTTAAGCTAGTCACTAGATACCAAGAACTCAACTGTATTAGTATCAAATTAAAATAGCAACAGGAAGTTCTTCTTAACTTACCTGATGTTACATTAGGAAAAACAATTCCTTCATCTTAGCTTAATAGTCACCACAACGTTGTTCTATTGCTTACTAGAAATCATAGCAAGTATTTCTTGTTGAAATCATTCTGGAAATCTACATTTGTTGCCACATTGTTTCCACCACTTTTCCTAAAGTTATAGGTGGAGGAGAATTAATTCTCTTGTATAATTTTTCTCTTTTTTATGAGTCAAAATTTGTTGTAGATTTCATTCTAGCCTAATTGGCCATTCAAATCATTGTTTCCATAGTAGATAGTCCTATCATATCTACTTCATCTCTGCTTTACGGGTTTTTATATTATGTTAGATTCAAGTTCCAAAATCTTTCATCATGACATTTTAGCAATTGAGCAACCCCTCGCTGATTTTTATCAATCAATTCAATTTGTTTACCTTAGATGATCATGTTCACACTTTACCAGTTGCTTCCAGGATCCTTCTAGCTTCATGTGTCATGAAGGACTTTTAGAGTGTTATCTAACTTATTTACCACCGAACCTAAAGCATAGTTTGGTCTAGTTCATTATCCACAGTACATCCTTCTCACATTCATTTTATCTTGTTAATAAAATGATAATTCAGTAATCATAAGGACTCAATAGTTCTAAGAGCTACAACCTTCATCTCTGATACCAAAATGTAACAACCTATTTTTAAGAATTCAATACAAGGGAATTTTTTTATCTTAATTTATGCTTCATTGATTTCAATACCCATATATTTAAACCAACATAAATCTTAACTTCATATCTCATGTTTCCTTGTTCTAAATTCTCATGATTTAGAACTAACATCATCTTATTCAATACATCCTATAATAGTCATAAACCATGTGCAACAGCATGAGAGTATACCTATCCTACTTTATCCCCCTCAACACTCTTTACGAGTGTGTTTACTCTTTACAAGTGATTACACCAAGTGTATCATTTGGTTTTGTGTATACAAAGTATACTAATGGTTTCATTCATCTATCAAGGATAGTCAAATATTGCATTCTAAGCATCTACATGGGTATCCGTCGTTGAATCCCATCTGACATCCTACACTTAGATCCATGGTGACTCTGAGACAATGTAATCAGCAGCTTACACTACTTTGGCCAAAGTTTAAAATACATGTATGCCATACTCGGTTCCATGACGACACAATCATCGTTAGGAACTTTTCCATCGCCTTATTAATTTTTTTTATCTAGATTAGGACTATATAGTTATATAGATTCTTTTCCTTTCTTAAGTTATTATGTTCATAGTTGACAGCATAAGAATTCATTAATATTCCTTTCCTATTTTCTAGGTCCATTTATTATACTAATACTGGTAAGTACATTTGTACTAACCAAGCAGTCACAAAGTGCGCAAGTACTTAGTACTATACCATCGTGAATTGGTTATTTCAACGAAGGTACTCCACCACGTAAATGGTGCTTCTATTTGGATGATAGTAGTCCTTGTCAATTTTATTTCATCGTTCAACATACTCTAATCACCCTACTTAATCTCCAGATGTATTAAGCCTTTATAAAGTGTAAGATGATACTGTAAAGGTGTGGTAGTTGAATCACTTTATGTTCCATTCATATTCACTTGTTTTGAACTAGCTTGTTTATTCATGTTCAACAAGTCCATCCTTTATACTTAATATCTATCAGTATGGTTTTGCACTTGTAATAAAGATTATACCTTCATGTGTATTAATTAATAATAGGTATATCTTCACATGTGATTCTATGTAATGTTATGTTGAGCTTCATGGTTAATGTACCAATTCCAATGTTGAGTCCTAACAATACCTAAACGGGTTCATCATTATAAGCATATTTC
Source organism: Taxus chinensis (assembly GCA_019776745.2). Taxonomy (NCBI): domain Eukaryota; kingdom Viridiplantae; phylum Streptophyta; class Pinopsida; order Cupressales; family Taxaceae; genus Taxus; species Taxus chinensis. The sequence goes on from CM034146.1 coordinate 304,616,374, forward strand.
CTCCTAATGAATAATATGTTGATTATCAATGATACCGTCATGTTTTACCACCAAGGAATATGGATAATATAGTTTCCATTACTCAAGCACCAATTCACTTAGTATTTCCCTCCTGTTAAATTTTGTAGATCAAGTTTGTCTTTTACAAGTGATCCATTAAACTTACTTTCATAACTTTGACTTATGCTCAAGAGGTTAATATTTCCTCTTCTCTTGTTTATAGCATTGTCTATGACTAACATTACACATCAAGAGTAAGTTGTTGGTACTTTAAGGTGTAAGGAGGTATTATTGTTATGTAGTTTTCATACTTCATTGTTACAATGAAGATCATTTCCATTTGTTTGCAAACTTAACTTCCTTCATTACCATACTTCCTTTATGTAGATGAAGTCTGGAAGTAATTAATTTTAATCCACAATATTTCATATCTAATGAGATAATTAGATGAGATAGACTTACATAACTTCCATAATTACAGATTGATATTAAACTTTACTCTATTTCTAAGTTATCAATATTACACACACACACACACACACACACACACACACACACACACACACACACACACACACACACACACACACACACACACACACACACACACACACACACACACACACACACACACACACACACACACACACACACACACACACACACACACACACAAACACACACACACACACACACACACACACACACACACACACACACACACACACACACACACACACCTATTTATATATATTCTTCAAAAAAATTAAGCAATAATTCAGGTACCCCACAATAAATATAATAAGTGAGCATTGTCATTCTATTATTCTTTTTCATGCTCATTAAGGCGTATTACTCAACAGTAACATTCCCCAATTTAATTAGGACCCTTAGTTATAATAGTAAATCCCATGATAGTTAAAGACAATGTTTTGCTAATTAAATATTTATTATGATAACATCATATGTGTTATAGTTACATGGCCAACTAGATTCTTTCATAGATGGACAAGCATTCATTTAGCCTAGTGGCTATATTTTCCAAACTCAATGGAATACATATTTTTCAGTGCAAAAGTAAATACATTATTTTTGTTCATTATAATAGGTACAAGAAAATCATCCAATTCATATTATCCACCTTTAATAGTATCAAGAAATCCTTTCAAACCTGCATGGTTAAAACATGTTCAGTTTTATGGCCAACTAGATTCTTTCATAGATGGACAAGCATTCATTTAGTCCGGTGGCTATATTTTCCAAACTCAATGGAATAAATATTTTTCAGTGCAAAAGTAAATACATTATTTTTTTTCATAATAATAGGCACAATAAAATCATTCAATTCATATTATCCACCTTTAATAATATCAAGAAATCCTTTCAAACATGCATGGTTAAAACATGGTCAGTTTTATACAAACTGGCATGATAAGCTCCATTTCTAGCTTAACCACTTATGTTGTTTAACATTTGCAAAAATAGAATGTTGCAATACTTAAAAGTCGTAAATCAGAAAATATCTCATAAAATTTATAAGCATTAACTCAAATCAACATTACAATCAAGTTATCTTTCCCATGAATTATTAGGGAGCCTTAATGGCAATTTATCCCATACAAAATAATACTATTTATATAGAATGTTATCAACTCATAATAATTCAATTGGGTCATTATTTAGTACAGAATAATATTATTTAAACAAAATGTTATCAACTTCTTAGTAATTCCAATGTATTATTATTCAATACAGGATAACATTATTTAATAGAGCGTAAACAACTTCTTATTACTCAATCACCTTTATTAAAGTAAATCATAGTAATTCCAATAGGACCCGATCACCATATACATCCCTTAACCAGGTGGCTGAGTACAATATTATTCTTTACTTTATAGGAAACAATTAATGTTTCTATAAGGGAATTCCCATTATCATCGAATCTAAACTGTAGTGCCCCCTTATTCTTGTTGCCTTCTCGGATGCCACATTCTGCTTCGAGTCCCGGACCTCGAGAATCGCTAGGGCGTGGTTTCAATCTTACCTGGTTCAACCTTAACTTATTGATGATGGGTTTCCAAGGATAACTGAAACCCAAATCATCATCCCTATTCAATTTTTGATTTTGCTATAGATAACTCTAGCGTAGTGCAAGATGCCCATTAGGCTCGCAATAGGAGACATATTAAATGCAAAATTAGCTGTTAAAAATTTAATATTATTTTGCAACCTACTACCTTTAAAACATGAAATGCTCATATACTAAACTAAGTGGTTCTCTCTTAATTTGTTTATGATGGGTCTCCAACCATGACTCAAAGCAAACCATCATCCCTATTCAATTCTAAATATACACGCCAATGTCAACCACCTCTCCCAATTGATGCTTGTAAAAGTGTTTCTCCATAGTCACTTAATCCAATAAAAATATATTTATAATTTAATATAAAATAAAATAAAGCTAAATGGAGGAGGGTGAATAAGCTCTAAAATGTTTCAATTAGGGTTTGTCTCCTAGCATTTGGAAATGGGGTGAGTTTGGGGTGGCAGAAGAACAAAACTAGGGACGTCCCTGTTGGGAAAATTACCTGAAGGAAATGTGGTTTTGTGTGATGCTTGGTTGCAGGTTTTACTCAAATCATCGTGCTTTGGGTGTTTTATGTCTTTTTGTCATAGAAATTCCTCTCCAAATGTCATCCCATGGGGTGTCATGGTTACGGCCAATATCCTCCCAGCTTGTGTCAAAAAAAGAGCCTCTGTTCTTGCGTGGACAGCCAACAAAGCATAATGGATAGACGGATTTTTTCAGATGTTGCAATTGCAAGTGCTTAGTAAGGGCATCCATATTAGTATAATAGAAATTTGTATATATATTTCAAGTTTTCCCTCTCTCAATTTGCGCCAAAATGGGGATTTTCTTACCCGTTTTGTAGTTGCCATGAAGTTGGAGCTACTCATGTAAATGCAGAGTGTGTGGTTTACTGTGGTCCTGCTTGTTTCAGTCTGACATCCAGGTTAGCTGCTTGATTTTTTTTGGAAAAGAGTTGTTTGATATAAGAGATTGTACAGATTGCCTCTTGGAGATTTTACCTTCAACTGAAAAGCCTTTGTTGGTTCTCTTCGGGTTGGAGTATGCCTATGCAATAGGCAAGATGAAAGAGGAATTGGGAGTTAAATTATTAATTGGAAATAGATCAAATACAGAAATCAATTTTGCAGAAGTCTTGTGCTCAACAATGGATCCATCATTACCCAATGCGAATAGCATCCTTGAGAAGGATGAAAGAAAAAATTCAAACAATGCGGCACTATATTGTGATCATCTAGCTGGTGGCAGTGACAGAGGGGTCCTCGATGAGTTGGCTGATTTGAATCAAATTGAAAAATTGAAGCATGCCTCTGAATATTGTCTTGGTGGTTTAAAATGAGTTCGTTGGGAAGCGTGAGGAGTTCGAGCAAAGGTGAAATGGTAAAAATTGCAGACGCTCATGATCGGTTCGACAAGATGCTGAACCGAAGCCTGTGGGTTTGACCGACTTCGTTCCTTCCAGGCATGGTTCATCTTCCCTTACCTCTCATAATTCTCGTGTTTTAGTTCTCTTTTGCAACTTAATAGAATTTTAAAATATTAGGATTTTAATACTGTTAAATGTTTATTTCAACTCGTTGCAAAAACAATGAAATGTCGTGTCGAAACTCACAAAGTCAAAATAACCCGTCTGCATTAAAACATGAAACTTCCACCCTCATTCTGAGGTGATTTAGAAAACTTCCTACCTAACTAGATCACTACAATATTGGTTTATCAACAAGACGAGATTGACTTCCCCATAATAATGTTGATCTTCTCCCTGTTTAAATAGTTAATTTTTGCATTTTTCGGAGACTCATTAAGTACCCTTTGTAACCCTGAAAACGAGATGTTAAGCTTCATTCGTGGACCTTGGTATGCGAGGAGTCACCTTGACCTTTGGATCAACCCTGAACGAGCATATGTGATCCTTTTGACGCTCTTATAGGAGCCCCGTTACACTGTTTTACAGTAGTGAAAAGTTGTTAAATATAGAAAGTTGGCTATCGTTTTGAACCACCATTTGAAACCTAGATAGAGAAATTATTTCCCATCTTCACAAACCTCTAGTGTTCTATACTAGAAAATTGCATGGAACATTCAGTTTAGGGAAAAACACTTTTCTGGATAGTTTGGCAAAGCCATTTTGTAGGCCTCTGGTCGCAGTTTGACGAGGTCAAACTGGACCAATTTCGACTTGTCGCTCCAGAAAACTTGTCGCCGTTTGAAAATGGTTTTCTAGTTCTCAGTCCCGTCGACTCTGATGAATTCTCCTTATATAGGGGAAACTTGTAAAAAGTGTCTCAGTTGCGTGCTCATCCATCAAACATCAATTTTGGACGTGGTTTTCTGAGCCTCGAGCTAACTTTTGTTCAATTTGCACTGGGCCAACTACGACTAGTGGCCCCAGGAAACTAGCCGCCAAACGCAAAACCGTTCACTTTTTCCCAATTCCGTCAGTTGCTATGAACTCTTGGTATATCTGGGGACACGTAGAAAGTTAATCGTGGTGTGTGTTCTCATTGGAAGATAACTTTTGGAAGCGGTTTCTTAGCCTCCGAGCCTGTTTTGAACGTTTTGTAGCTAGTAAGAAAATGTTAAAATAGAAAGTTGTGGGACCCTCGTAGGGTTGCCAAACCACCCTGGAAACTTTTAACACATGTAAATAACTGTTTAAAACTCTATAGTGTAACTTGTTGTGTGAAATAGAACTTTTGAGAAATGGTGTTTTCTCTCTCTTCCCTTCTCTTTCTCTCTCCTGGGTTACAAAAAGAAGTAAAATGAAATGTAATGAATACATGTCTCTAAACCTTTTAATTTCGATTGCAAATTGTAATTATTATCATATGTAAATGGGAAAACTGAAAAATGATAATTATGTTAGATTAGGGTGGATGCCATGCAAGTGAATTATCGCTGATATCATGCTCACGTGGTTTTGCAGGATGAAAGAATGACGATAAAAAGGCGTTGTGTAATGTATTAATTATCATTGTAATTTATATAGTTCATTTTTAAATGAATAAATGTATAATGTAGTCTCATGTTACAGAAGGTTATATTTGATAATTTGTTGCTATGTATGAGATGTTGGATTCAAGGACATCTAGGAAATGTGCATTTAATCATAGGTCAATTTGATTTATAGTACACCTGGTAAAAAGGTTTGATATTTATATAAGGTAAATGAAATTGAAGTAATATCTTGTAGTGCATATTTAGTGTTCAATAAATGATTAACGAGTCATATTGTGCATTCATACTTCATAAATGTAATAAAGAGATTTAATCGAAACACTCTACCCTGGTTCAATATCGGAGCACAACTTGTTTTTCATGTGTGATACTCGTTACCGTAGAATACTTTGAAAACCGTAGGATGAACTTAATCTTTGCACTCGATGGAACCTCCTAGTTTGAGTAAACAAGAGCCCAAGAATGGGCTTATCATCTTAGTCAGTATGTTTAGTGACATTGTCATAAACGTCTGGTAGATAGGAGCGACACAGTCAAACTTCATTTGGAGTAAGTAGAGCTAACTCCTCCTTCGTATCCTAGTGGATTACCTTGTTCTCCGAAGATAGATTTAAAAGTAAATTTCTTCATCGAATGAAATCCCTGTTGGATCCAAACGACATAGATGGAGGTTATGACATAGTTGTTTCTAGATCTTAAACTCTTGTTAATGAACCCCCTTAGCTCCACTCAGCTAAATGTGCTACCTTGGTTTCTATCAACATAACACCTTGGTCCTTTCATGGAAGGTGGTTTAGCATAAGTTTGTCCTCTTACTTAAAAAAAACTCATTTACAGTTGAGGGGTAGACCCTTAGGTGAAGTTGGAATTAATCTAAAACTCAGTTGATTTGGATGTTAACTTGGGTTCGTGTGTAGCTTCAAGTCTCCTTATCATTTATGTCTTCAAGAGGTTAGACAAACATTTCGTAACTCCTTTTCAAGACAATGCTAAAAATAAGACCATAATGTGACGTAGAAAATAAAGCATATAAGAGTAAAAACGAGATTTGAGGTTAGAAATAATGCCACTCTTGAGAGACCTTATAACTCAATTAAAATATCTTTTTGTTTCAAAGAATATGAATTGCATTGGTGTGATATCAACCTTCGAGAAAACAAAATACATATATAAATCAAAATGGAATTCCTCAAGTCATTGAATTTAGAATAACTATGGTAGGGAAATAACTAACCCGTGATCGAGGAATGTTTTGTGGTAAAAAGCTATCTTGCAATCTAAATCTCTCGTTAAAACCTAATATCGCTATATGGACACCAAGTCACATTCACATGAGTTGTAGAGTAAAAAAAAAAGTAGACACTGAATATATGTTCGAGAAGATAAGATATTCTTAACATAAGGACAAGATAATTAAGTATTTTGTATGCTTTTGAATTATGCCAAATAAGTATGCAAGTTATGGAAATTTTTTGTAAAGAATAAGAAACGTCAACTTAAAAGGGGTCGAACTGTACAATTAACCATGTGGAATGAACTTAAAGTTTCTGTAGGTGGACAAACGAGAAATTTAACCTTATACAATAATGTTCTTGGAATGTTAATCGTAACTAAAATACAATTAAAGAAAAGATGTGTTGTGGGTGCGCCTATCCTTGAGTCTTCTTTCTGTGGTTGGGGCATTGCTAGTATTCGTTCATTGGGAAAAGTGTGGCATCGACATGCCTATGTTGTTTTCATGTGTCTATGTGAGTCGATGACTTATGTGATTGTCGTATGTGAGTCGAGTTTTTGTACTTGGAGCCCTTGTTGTGTTGTGTGTAGTGAGAAATGTAAGTCAAAAAAAAAAATTATCCTGGTATTTTACTGTTGTAATTGTGTGTGTAAAATGTGGGCACTACATATGGTATCAGAGCGGAGGTTCATGCTCTCAAACCTCTGGGATGGATTGGAGTTGTGATGATTCTGCATGATGGTGGTGGATATTGGAAGAGTAATGTGATATATGTTGTTATATGAACTATGTCGTAATTGTGACCTTATGGAAGCACATGTTGTGTATGTCACTTAGTGCGTATTTGTTATCATATTGATGTGCTTGTGATGAGAGTATTCACTCTCTATGTTATTGATTCAATGAGGAATCCGTGTGTGATGTACTGCCTTGTTGTTTGTGAATGGAATGTTATTGTGGATTGCAGAGGGTTAAAACATTTTGGATTTATGTGATGTGAAGGTGTATTGATGTATTGCATGACAAAATTGATGTAAAGTGAATCAAATTTTATCGTGATGTCATCACCGTATTGTGTTGAGTTGTGTGCATCGTCATGTTGTATCGCAATTGACTATATGTGGTAAGGTTAGACATTGTGTTCCTCATACGTATAATTCATGTAATATGTGATGGTTCATGTCATGATTTAGGGGCATATGGTGAGTATGATCCCTAGTGTATAGTGATTGCACTTTGGGTGCAGGATGTGGTAATGTGATGTATCATAACCTCGTGAAAGTAATGATTGTGTTATACCATGTATATATATACCATGCATAAGATGTTATGGTTAATGTGTGTGAATCACCATTGTGTTAGTGATGTAGTTATGTGTATGTTGTGAACCTTACACTAGATGACCCTAAGGGGATAAACTGTCAAGAGTGTATGTGTGGAGAGAGGAGGCATGGACCAGGTTTTCATAATCTTGAGCTGAGTACGAGTGAGGAAGTGGAGTCTTATATAGACTGAAAACCCACTTCTATCTATTTAGTATACTTCGAGCTTGCTCAGTATATTGTGGGTGCGCACCACCTTAGGCTCAACTTATGCAACTAGAGTTCCCTGCTCTTTCCTATTGGATTGTTCATTGAATAATCCTATGTGATTTTGACTATGTTGATCCTTGTGGGAGTATGGAGGGATGATTCAGGCAGAGATGATGACAGTTACATTATTTAATATACTCATTTCTGGTTACATGTATATTTTTATGAGCTAAGGCTCGATGTCCGAGTGCCAGCAACTCGATGAGTACCCCTTTGGTGGCAGTATGAGGCCACATAGTGATTGTAATGTGCTATTTTCTCAATACGTATTTTATTCGTAAATTAATCTTTATCTCTTTTAGCTAGAACCAGCTGTTTTCTTGATTGACATGTTCTTATATTTTGGGCATTTATTTGATTGTTGCATTAACATTTGGATTTTGCACTAACCATGGCTAATTAGCCATTTGTTTTTCTTAGTTTTAAAACTTTCTTTTCATATTTAAAAGTTTTGTAGCCTAGCCCAAGGCTTTTGATTTTTCCACTTGGCATTTGAATGGATTGTTATGCTGGTTCTAATTTCATAATGTGTTGGAATAGGGTCATGGGATTAACCATGGAGTGGTTGAACCTATGGACCCACTTCGTTGTATGGGGGTACGCCCCAAGGAGTTACAAATAACTAGCGGGTTGTTGAACCACGAGTTATTATGTCACTTGGGTTGGGGGTGACGGGGCTCTATGTGCCCAGGGCCATAGGGTGACCCGGCCTCATTAAAAGGAGAAAGGAGATGGGCCTCTATGGTTGAGTGACCTGATATTTTTTATAGCACTCTATGGTTGAGTGACCTGATATTCTTGATGGGGCTCTATGGTTGAGTGACCCATCTTGGTTTTGACACTATGATTCTTTCTCTATGAGAGGTATATGGAGATTATTTGGTGATGCTTTGGGAAGGTATATGGATTTGTTTTATGATGCTTCAGGAGATATATGGAGTTATTTCTTGATATTTTGAGATGTGTGGAGTTGGTATAGTGAGTTATGTGTACCCTTGTGAGTCTTTTTGACACCTTGTTATGTTTGAGGCTTGACTCTTCCCTTGGTTGGTATGGACTATTGGATATTGTCTTAGCACTATGTTGGTACAGTCATGGATTTTTTTTGGGTCTTGTGATACTCGTTGTATATGTATCAGTGTGATGATTTTGTTTGTCAGTCACATCTGTGTACTGGATCTATGTCTGTGACATAATTTTCAGAAATCCCTTGCTAGGTGGTCTACTTTTTTTCATTCCATGGAGGAATTAAAAGACCCTGTGATATGATACAGTCATGAAAGTAGGTAGCAAGATGTCTCGTGGGTTGTTTGTGTTGTGTTAAGTTTTGTGTGACATCTTGATGTTAGTTATTGTTGGGCACCCACGAAACATAAGACAACTGAAAAAATTCTAAACAATGAATATTATAATCTTGAGATAAGAAATACTGTAAAAGAAAATGCTAACTAAGTAATAAGCTAAAATGCAACTACCAATCTTCACAGAACATTATAAGTTAAGATATTGCCAAAATTAGTTTTCTTCCTTGTGGTCATGTTTTAACAACTAGTTGTTTTGTTACCCAATGTGTTTCATTATTAGCTTCTTGCCTACGTACCCTCCAAGCTTCGGTGTTGTGTCGCATCGAGGACGATGATCTTGCAAGGGGACGGAGATGTAGTGCCCCTTATTCTAGAATTGCCTTCTCGGATGCCACATTCTGCTTTAAAGTCCTAGACCTCGAGAATCGCTAGGGCGTGGTTTCAATCTTACCTGGGTTCAACCTTAACTTATTGATGATGTTTCCAAATAACTGATTTACCCAAATCATCATCTCTATTCAATGTTTTTGATTTTTGGTATATGATAACTCTAGTGTAGTACAAGATGCCCATTGGGCTCACAATAGGAGAATATTAATGCAATATTAGTTGGAAAATTGTAATGGCCATTCCTTTGTAACCTACTACCTTTAAAACATGAAATGCTCATCATACTTTCTGAGTGGTGGAAGTCTCCCTTGATTTTTTTATGATGGGTCTCCAACCATGACTCAAAGCAAACCATTCCCTATTCAATTCTGAGTATACACGCCAATGTCAACCAACCTCTCCCAATTGATGCTTGTAAAAGTGTTTCTCCATAGTCAATAATCCAATGGTTGCAGGATATTTATAATTTATATAAAATCAAACCTTAAAGCTAAATCCTCCAGGAATGAATAATCTCAAAAAAATGTTTCAATTAGGGTTTGTCACTAATTTTTGGAATGGACGAGTTGGGGGGGTGGCAGCAATGTAAACCCAAGTCAGATTTGGGGCAGCAGCATACCAAAACCAGGGACGTGTGCTATTGGGGAAAATGCCTAAAGGAAACGTGGTTTTATGTGATGCTATCACCACAGCTTTTACTCAAACCAATGTGCGTACCTATCTTGTTTTTTGTTTTTTCTTAAAGGAATGCCTCACCAGATGTCATCTCATGGAGTGTCATGGTTGTTGCAACCTGTGCCAGCATTCTCTTAGCCTGCGTCAAAAAACAAGCCTCTCTTCTTGCGTGGACAATCATCAAAGCATAATGGAGAGAGGGATTTTGACAGATGTTGTAGTTGGCAAACGTCTTGGGGGATGCGTATGAGTTTGTGCCATGTGGAAGCCCTTTTCTCCAACCCAATCAATTTACATTTGCCAGAATCACTTCCATCCTGTGCCAAAATACGAGTTCTGAAAAGGTTTGGACATCCACGGTATTTCCGACCAGCCATAAGCATATGGAGAATGAGTTTTTTTTGTCAGATGTTGCAATTGCAAATGCTAGTATGGCCATCCATCAAAGCATAATGGAAAGAGTCAGTTTTACTCATAGTGAGCAAGGCATTCGATCCATCCCATAGGTAAATACCCAAACAGTGTGGAATCTTCTTCATTCACAGGCTTCTCGATTCTATTCCCTAACAACAAATACTAATTTCCCCCTTTTCTCAATCAATTGAATGAGGAGGCACATCATAAATTTCAGCCCCCAAGGAGGGGATATGGGGGAAGAGGAAGATCCCCTCCCAGAAGGCGATATGGTGGATACGGTGGATGAAGGGAGCCTAATACAAGCCTTTTCAATAGTAATATTCCACGTGATCTACAGGCCAGATGAACTTTGAATGAACCTTTTGAGTGATTTGGGCACATAAAGGATGTTTATCTGCCAGAAGGACTACTAACATTGGGTAAGATATCACTTGGATTTGTTGAGAAGTGCATGATCTGTATTGATAGAATGCCTCAAAGAAATGTCAGTACTCATGGAATGCCTTAGATTGCATTTATGCTGCAAAATGGATATTGTTCAGCCTCTAAACCGTGTGAATTGTTTGACAGGTACAAAATGTGGTCTCATTGGATCAGGAAGCTTGAAAACACAAAATGGTTTTCTTTGAGAGGCATGGGTACACAACGAATGGTTGGGTTTGCATGTGATGCTCATGGATCATGTGGCCAACAAATGCTTAATGGATCGCGAGTGTAAACCACTTGGAATCCCTTATACCCGTTTCTGACTGATTCATTCCTCCAAGCATGGTTCATCTTCCCTTACCTCTCATAATTCTCATGTTTTAGTTCTCTTTTGCAACTTAATAGAATTTTAAAATATTAGGATTTTAATACAGTTAAATGTTTATATCAACTCGTTGCAAAAACAATGAAATGTCGTGTCGTAACTCACAAAATCAAAATAACTCTTCTGCATTAAACCATGAACTTCCACCCTCATTCTGAGGTGATTTAGAAAAATTCTTACCCAACTAGATCGCTTCAATATTGGTTTATCAACAAGACGAGATTGACTTCCCAGTAATAATGTTGACCTTCTCCCTGTTTAAATAGTTAATTTTTTTACATTTTTCAGAGACTCATTAAGTACCCTTCGTAACTCTGAAAACAAGATGTTAAGCTTCATTCATGTACCTTGGTATGCGAGGAGTCACCTTGACCTTTGGATTGACCCTGAACAAACATATGTGATCCTTTTGACGCTCTTATAGGAGCCCTGTTACACTGTTTTACAGTAGTAGAAAGTTGTTAAATCTAGAAAGTTGGCTTTCGTTTTGAACTCGCCATTTGAAACCTGGATAGAGAAATTATTTCCGTCTTCGCAAACCTCTAGTGTTTATACTATATAATTGCATGGAACATTCAGTTTAGGGAAAAACACTTTTCTAGATAGTTTGACAAAGCCATTTTGTAGGCCTCCGGTCGCAGTTTGACGAGGTCAAACTGGACCAATTTCGACTTGTCGCTCCAGAAAACTTGTCGCCGTTTGAAAATGGTTTTCTAGTTCTCAGTCCCATCGACTCTGATGAATTCTCCTTATATAGGGGAACTTGTAGGAAGTGTCTTGTTGTGTGATCATCCATCCAACGTCATTTTTGGAAGTGGTTTTCTGAGCCCTCGAGCTAACTTTTGTTCATTTGCACTGGGACAACTACGACCAGTGGCCCTGAAAAACTAGCCACCAAATCACAAACCATTCACTTTTTCCCAATTCCATCAGTTGCTATGAAATCTTGGTATATCTAAGGGGACACGTAGAAAGTTAATCATGGTGTGTGTTTCATCGGAAGACTAACTTTTGGAAGTGGTTTCTTAGCCTCCGAGCCCGTTTTGAACGTTTTTTGTAGCTTGTAAGAAAATGTAAAAATAGAAAGCTCTGGGACCCTCGTAGGGTTGCCAAACCACCTGTGGAAACTTTTGACACATGTAAATAACTGTTTAAAACTCTATAGTGTAACTTGTTGTGTGAAATAGAACTTTTGACAAAATGGTGTTTTCTCTCTCTTCCCTTCTTTTTCTCTCTCCTAGGTTACAAAATGAAGTAAAATGAAATGTAATGAATACACGTCTCTAAACCTTTTTATTTCGATTACAAATTGTAATTATTATCATATGTAAATGGGAAACTGAAAAATGATAATTATGTTAGATTAGGGTGGATGTCATGCCAACGAATTATCGTTGATATCATGCTCACGTGGTTTTCCAGGATGAAAGAATGATGATAAAAAGGCGTTGTGTAATGTATTAATTATCATTGTAATTTAAATAGTTCATTGTTAAATGAATAAATGTATAATGTAGTCTCATGTTACAGAAGGTTATATTTGATAATTTTTTGCTATGTATGAGATGTTGGATTCAAGGACATCTAGGAATTGTGCATTTAATCATAGGTCAATTTGATTTATAGTACACCTGGTAAAAAGGTTTGATATTTATGTAAGGTAAATGAATCTGAAGTAATATCTTGTAGTGCATATTTAGTGTTCAATAAATGATTAATGTGTCATTTTGTGCATTCATACTTTGTAAATGAAATAAAGAGATTTAATCGAAACACTCTATCCTTGTTCAATATCGGAGCATAACTTGTTTTTCATGTGTGATACTCCTTACCATAGAAGACATCGAAAAACCATATGATGGACTTAAAATTTGCACTCGATGTAACCTCCTAATTTGAGTAAACAAGAGCTCTAGAATGGGCTTATTGTTTTAGTTAGTATGTTTAGTGACATTTTCTTAAACCCATCTGATAGGAGCGACATAGTCAAACTTCAATTGGAGTAAGTAGAGCTAACTCCTCCTTCGTATCCTAGTGGATTACCTGGTTCTCCAAAGATAGATTTAAAAGTAAATTTCTTCATCAAATGAAATACCTGTTGGACCCAAACGACATACATGGAGATCAGGATATAGTTGTTTCTTGCATTGCACTCTTGTTAATGAACCCCCTTGGCTCCGCACAGCTAAATGTGCTACCTTGGTACCTATCAACATAACACCTTGATCCCTTCTGGAAGGTGGTTTAGTATAAATTTTTCCTCTCACTTAAAAACTCATATTTAGTTGAGGGGTAGACCCTTATGTGAAGTTGGAATTAATCTAAACCTTGGTATGAACTTAAGAACCTGTCGGTGGACAACCGAGAAATTTATCCTTGCACAATAATGTTCTTGGAATGTTAATCATAACTAAAATATAATTAAAGAAAAGATGTGTTGTGGGTTTGCCTATCCTTGAGTCTTCTTTCTGTGGATGGGGCATTGCTAGTATTCGTTCATTAGGAAAAGTGTGGCATCGACATGCCTATGTTGTTTTCATGTGTCTATGTGAGTCGATGACTTATGTGATTTCCGTTTGCGAGTCGAGTTTATGTACTTGAAGCCCATGCCGTGATGTGTGTAGTGAGCAATGTAAGTCAAAAAAAAATTATCCTGGCATTTTATTGTTGTAATTGTGTGTGTAAAATGTGGGCACTACATAAATGATCTTCATCCCATGATATATATACCATTCTTCCTTGTTATTTCAATAAAAATAAGTCAAGATTTATATACAAAGTAATCGGTACTCCCTTTACACTCATCCCCAGCCAAAACAGTCAACCGACTCATTCACCAATGCTACACGCAGAGTCACAAAGTATAACCAATTTCCTTAGTCGCTTCAAAATCTATCATTCATAAGGGACAACCCACTAAAAAGAACACCCTCATCCACAGCACAACATCATGTTCTCATTAAGCGATTCGATCAACACATTCAAGCCAAGGAATGTTAAGATGTTCCTTGGTTGCATATAATTATTACCAACACAGAGATCACGTTACCCTGTCAATTTGCAATATACAATAAGCCTACATCCATAATATCGAAAGTAGGGTACATATTCAGACAAAAATGACCACCTCAACCAAAAAATGTACTTCGACAACCATTAATTTAATATCAGAGGATTAAATCATCCCAGACCCCATATCAAATGGGTACATACTAGTTCAAAGCCCTAACCAGAAAGGATGGAAGAGATCTTATAAATCAAACCAATTGTGACTTACTTTGATAATTCAAGGTTTGAATCATGGGTCTCCTCGAAGAGAAAAGATAGCCAAATAACTAAACTATCGTTACGTAATCCAACCCTTAACCAAAATGAAGAACCCATATAAATTTTTAAAACATTCCATCTCCCTTATGCAAGCTGTGAATTGACTTTAAGCAGGTCGATCACTTATTATCAACCATAATGGTGTTAGTAAAAAAAGGTTGATAAATAAAAAAAATTTATCGAAACAAAAGCTTTGAAAGGGGTTATCAACGAAGAGTAAGGCTGCGGATGAAGCCTAGGTTGTAACAGAATACGAACCAAAAGGTTTTACGTTTGTAGATAGTCACAATAAAAGCCAGATTACTATTTTTCAACTATTTTAACCACCTTAAAACCCAAGAGTAAACTCGTATTATTCATCTAATTTGTAGCACAAGAAACAGTCAACAAATCATTGGGTCACTTCATAGATTTCATACAGGTTTATACATAAGTAATGCATGCAGAATATTAATACCCAACAAGTTACCATTTCCTAGAAACCCATTTCTTCCAATATCAAAAGAAAAGCCATTGCAGAGATTATATTTGTGCAAATAATAAACAGATTAAGTCGTTTAGGGAGAAGTGGAGAAAATAATGCCTGGTATGAAGTCCCTGCAACTTCTCTTTCGTAACTTCCCGCATTAATCCAAAACTTAGAGTCGATTGCACAATCAAAACCCTCAAATAATATCCATCTTTATTTATTGGTTGCAAACTTCTTACTTCCCATAATATCGCTTAACCAACAATCACAAAATGCATGCAACAACTCATATGTACGAATAGCTAACACAAGATGGGGAAACCTCTTATATGCAGAGCTTGAAGCGAGAACAATGGTGGAAACCCAATAAAACCCTCAAGCTTACTTCCCCTAAAAAATTCCCTTTCTCTGAAGTTTGAGAAGTACATTAAATGCATTTATTAATAGTGGTGTCATCTAATAAATCCATCACTTCCCTCCATCTACACCTCTAAATTTGGCATAATGGAGTGGAGAATATCTTATTTAAACCTTCAGTAATAATATAAACTTGCATGACATTCAAACTTGGTCAGTCAAAGACCTTATCTCCAATTTAAATCAGCTAATGATTAATACTTGCATGTTTCGACATGGTTGAATTATCAAATAATCCAATGAGACTTTGGAAATATCCTTTTAATTTATATATATATATATAGTGCATAGAGTCAATTTAAACAATGATCCACTTATAAACATGACTAACTTGGGTCTAAGAACCCACATTTCCTATTGTCACCTTTACAACTCAAGGATCCTATCAACTTAATGTTTATAAGCATTCGCAGTTGACAGTAACAAAAATTCTAATCCGGTATATATATCAATATTCAACATCCATAAGCCAAATAGTCACATAGATCAAACCTTCCATGTTATTTTGGTCACTTTTCAGGCCAAAACATTAATTCTAACATTTACACAAAACTTGTGCCATCCCAAGACATTTAATAATTAGAAATTGTTATATGCAGAACCATATATATATATATAACAAATAATGAAAGGCACTAAGTCCTTACAATGATAAACCAAGTATCTTCATCACTATTATGCTAACTTGGCATAATATTGTAGGTGAAAGCAAATGCAATAATCATCAATGAACATAACAACAATTGTTTAGAATACATGACGACCAAATCGATCATTTTATGATCGTATAATAAAGTAATCATAAATCATATCACTGATCATCATAAAGAATCAAGAAAGTAATATAAATCACAGTAACCAAAAATAGATCCAACACTTATTATTTCTCGCAAGATATGTATTATAGCTATACATGTGCCTATTTTCCTCTATCACATTCAACAAAGAAGGATGCACAATAGCTATTCATTACCAGTACCAAAATAAAACATTCACTTATACTAAAATCCACATACCCACTTAGCATTTACGACCTACTCCGTTCAACGAAGAAGACAAAAGTTTTGGGGTGTGACACAAAAAGTTCTTGGGAAAAGGAAATATCCAAGTTAAAAATGCAATCATCATTTCCACTATGCATACAAGGTCACCCCTAGGGTTCTCATCCTCTCTTAGAGTCTGTGATACACATCCCACAGTCTCTATTTAGTACGTTATCAATTACTATCTTCATTCGGCACGATATCGATTACAACCTCTTTAGGCTCTCTACAAGGTATGTTATTTCTATCTAATTTATGCTAAAAAATATTCATTCAATAGCATAAAGTGGGTTAAAATTTAGACATGAAATCAATCACTTAGTACTATTACATCATGCATCTAAAATTTCATTATATGCATTATTCTTAAGTAATAAAACTAGTCATTAACAACATTTGTTTTGCTCTACATTTACATTGTTTTATCTTTTTATATTTCTATATTTTGCTTTTCTGGAACTATCCCTTCACTTTTGGACATTTCACAACATGTGACCCATCTCAGTATCTCATATTTTATCCTTCAAGCCTTTCATACACTGGCGCCTAGTAGGGAGAGGACCGACCCAAGTGTTATTGTCCCCTTTGGGTACTTCTGTTCTATTTCCCTCTTCTCTTATTTTTAAAATGTCACTTTGATCATTATCTTTTCTAAAACATCTATTTTCACTTTTGGTCAGATTTTAGGGTTATTACCGACCAAATTAAAGTAAAGGAATAATATATATATATATCAAACATACTTTTTTTTGGAATTAGGGTAAAAAGAGGGTTTTAAGAGGTCCCACAACCTGTTACAAAAAGCCCAATTAGTAGTATAGAGTATAGAAAATTACATTGATGATACCCATGAAGATTCCAAAAAAATGGACAGCAGAATAAAACAGAGAAAAACTAAGTACCAACCAAAAAGTACAAATGATCATAAGAGCTTTTGTTGCTCGCTAACAATATTATTAGCTTTGGTCAAACTAGACTTTGAAGCTAGTAGGTCAGCAAAGTCGAGCAACTCAGTACATTCTTTATTGATGGCAACATGGTATTGTCAGTATAAGTTTCCCAGACCTTTAAAATGGTAAAGGATCTCTGGAGTTTTGCAAGGATGGAAGTAACCAAATCCACCTGACTATCCTCAACCCATAGACTTTTTCCCCTAACATCCTCTCTTGTTTGAGTGTCTTCAACTTTAAGATGAACTTCCTCCACCATATCATGTTGAACAAGATCAATTTTTCTCATATGGATGTCCACATTTCCATGTTGGATATTCTCAACATCAACCATTTTCTCCTCTTCCATGACAACAAGCTCATTATTAGGAGGGTCGAGACATGGATAACTAGAAGAATGGGGAGGGGAGGTACGACCCCCAGGTGAATCAACTCCCTCAAAATAAGAGCCAATAATAGCAACATCAGAATCAATATCCGAGATAGTATGCAGACGATGTCTAGTGCTAGAAGAGGTGAAGAGGTGGGAGTGCGGTGATGTTTTCCTATCTTGGGAGGAAAGTGGATAAGTTCAAAAGGGAGGCCACAAATTAAAAGAAGGTAGAGGAGACATTGGTGGAGAATGGGACCTTCACCATCCCTGGCCAAATTAATTGAATGCTCCAAGGATTGATATAAGAAATGAAAAAGGTTAATTTTCTAACCCTAATGAAGGTGCGAGAGGATGAAGAAATGTATCCCGTAGACAATTCTATAGCATCTGTCAATGGTGAAGTAGCACATGATGACCTCTGCTACTCTATTCCATAGAGGTCGTAAAGACTCCCTCACATAACCCGAAAGGTATTTTGTTGGGTTCTCCCCCTTCTGAATGAAATCTTGTAGCTCTGCCTTCATAGAGTGCTTGAAATAAATAGCTCCAGAGGTCAATAAACCAGTCACCAAAGAAATGGCATTATTTGATATAGTGAATCAAGTATACCCAATTTGAACGTTGCCCCTTGACCAAGTAGCTAAAACGTTGTACGACACAGTGGCTGAGTATCTCGAGATCCTCTCTAGGAAGGTAGAGATACCATTTTCTTTCAGAATTTCCCACACCTCTTCATCTTCCCGATAGTTGGTACACGAAACATGGGTTCTATACTTAAGATGATCACCCATAGTGTTTTTCCAGATGAAGACAGAGGTGGAATGAATGGCTCTGAATTTAAAGACCTCTTCTACTTTTTGTGAGGTGTCCACATCATTTGTACATATGTACTTGAAATTATGAAGATGTGAAAAGGAACATCTTAACCCAATATTCACCCACATGATATTATGCATGCCACATGATCCAAATCTATTCGAGTGTCACATTATAATAATGTAGCAATTATGACTACCACCATCAAAAGGGAAGGAATTTTTTTATATAGATACTGTTGACACTAGTAACATCAGAAAAAATCCAAAGAGTGTTAGCTAAGAGAAGAACAATCATTGTGAATAATTTGTAGCAGATCATGAGGGAGATTTTCTAGCCAAGTTTGTTGATTTTCCTGTAAGACACCGATATTAGCAAGGCGGTCAGCCACTTTATTTCCTTCCCTATAAACATATGGAAACTTGACTTCTTGAAAGCAGTTTTGAAGGAGGAAAATATCACCTATGATATTCTTGATAGTCCACTGACCAGGGTCATCTGAATTTAGGATTTTTATCATCTTTAGTGAATCACTCTCGATTATAAGATGACTGTTCTTAATTTTAAGAGTGAGTTTGAGGCCCTTAAGAATAGCCAAATCCTCATCTCGATGGTTAGTTCCTTCACTAAAATTAGCTACACTAGCGGCAAGAGGGGCACCATAGTTATTATGAACGATAACACCCCCACACGATTTTCCTAGATTTCCTTTAAAGGCCCCATCAGTGTTGAGCTTGATCCAACTAGGAGGGGAGGTGACCAAATGACCTTAGCATGTGCCGTAGATGAAGGTTTAGCCTTAAGTTGTAACACAAGTTGTTGACACCAGTGTTTACAGAACTAATTTTTTTGCTGATATTTTTTCCAAAGGAAACTATTAAAATTGTCTTTGAAGAGAATAGTTATGCTTTTACCAACCTAAATAGGGTCCAAACTTTGTTCCTTAAAGATTCTCCTCTTTCTTTCCTTCCAGATACCCTAGAGGCCATGTGGGAGGATAAGCTTTCATGTCAGGGAGAGGATTTGGTGGGAAAAGGGAGAGAACCATTGATCAAAAGTGGCTTGAAGAGACTCGAGAAAGGTCCAGAAAACTCCTAAATGTTTCAGGAGACAACTCCAAATGGTTTGGGAGAACAGATAGTGAAGAATTAGGTGGGAGGAAGACTCCAAAGCCTTACAACAGAGAACACATCAAGAAGGTAGAGAGAAACCCCTTCTTTTAAGGTTTTCACTAGAGAGAAAGGCATTTCAGAATGAGAGCCAAGAAAAAAATCTAGTTTTAGGAATAACCTCCTTGGGCCACATGGAGCTAAGAGGAGGGCCAAAGCTAGCATGTATTTTTGAATTAAAAACAGCTTTAACAGAGAAGGACCCAAAAGGGGATAAAGGCCAAATTCGCTCATCCGCAGGCAAGGAAAAGGGGATATATTGAGAGGAGAGATAATCTCTCAGATTTTTCAAGTAAAGACTTTGGATTTCACTGATGCCGAGCTAGTCAGGAATGTACCAAGAGGGGATAGAAGTGGACATCTTCCAATATTCAACCACTCTTCTGCCAAGGCGGTTAATAAGAGGCCATCTTATGGAATCCCATTAGGGGTTCTAATAAAGTGGTTTATCCCCAATCCACCAATCCGTCCATAATTTAATTTGTTGACCATTTCCCAAACCCCATTTGGTGCCCACACGTAAGAGAGGGAGAGAAATAATCACTGAGTTCCAAATGGAAGATCCACGTGGGGGAAGGAATGGATGAAGTTTTCTTAGAGATTCAAATATTTTTATCTCAAGAGTTGCACCCACTACGCCGAATTAGCAAAATCCACTTTCTAACCAACCTTAGCTAAAAGTGCTTTGTTCATATCTGCAATGCGCCTAAGCCCCAAGCCTCCCAATTTAGTTGGTTTACAAACCTCATTCCAAGAGACTAAATGGATCCTTTTTCTATCTTTCAATCCAAACCAAAGGAATATTTTTTGAATTTTCTCGATAGCCTTAATTACTATAGCGTGCATATTTAGTAGAGACATGAAATATATAGGTTGACTTTGAAGTGTGGATTTGACCAACTGGAATTTTCCTTCCTCGCTAAGAAGAGCTCCTTTCTAGGCTGTCAACTTCTTCTGGTATCTCTCAATAACTAGGTTCAACAGACTTTTAATTTGTTTTCCTTTGAAAAGAGGAATGCGAAGGTAGGAAGATGGAAAATCCACTATGTTGCAGCTAAAGATATCAGATATCCTTGTTTTTTTTTGTCGTGGGGTGTTTATAAAGGCTATGCCAATTTTAGCAAAATTAATCAATTGTTGAGAGTCAACTTGATAGCTTTCTAGGATTTCTTTAAGAGCTCTTGATTTTACCATAGACACTACATTCAAAAGAAGAGTATCATATGCAAATTGGCTATAAGTAGCTGCAGGAGAGTGAGTAGTGATTTTGATACCCGAGATAGTCGCAACACACTTGGTTACCTATAAGGCTTTGCTGAGAGAGCCTGCCATTAATAGAAAGAGGATGGGTGACAGGGGGTTACCTTGTCTTATTCCTCTACTATTCTTAAAGTTTGCTGGGATTAAATTTATGAGGATAGAGAAACAAGGATTAGAGATAAAATTTAAGATCTAGTTGCATCATTTATTATTAAAACCAAAGCATTGCAGCACACGTGAAAGAAATGTCCAGTTGACTCTATCAAAGGATTTTTGCATGATAAATTTAAAGATCATACCAGCTGAATTTGCATGTTGAGGTGAGTGGATAGCTTCATGGACTATGATTATACCTCCTTGAATAAGTTAACCACTGATAAAACCATTCTACTGTTCGGAGACGAGGTAATTCATAATGGTTTCAATCTAGTTGCCAACATCTTGGTAATGATCTTGTAGGAAGTATTACAGAGACTTATGGGTTGAAAGTTAGCAACAGACTTGGAACCTTGAGATTTGGGGGCCAGAGCAATGAAATTAGTATTCTACTCTTTCAAAAGAGAATTGTTATGTTGAAATTCAATCACTACTTTGAAAATTTTTTGTTTGATGATTTCCCAAAAGATTTGGAAAAAGGTAGCAGGGAATCCATTAGGACCTTGAGCTTTATCATCTTTTATTCTGAAAACTTCTTTGTGAACTTCGTCCAAGGAGAAGGGTTGTGTTATTTTTTCATTCATTTCACCAGTGACCAGTTTTGGAATGTGTTGTACCATCTTAGACATGGCGTGTTCATTAGGCAGATCTTCCTCCTATAGGAGATTAGAATAAAATGAAACTAGCTCATTAGAAATATCTAATTCAGAAGATAAGAGGTTACCTTCAGAACTCGGCAGCTCTCTGATTTTATCTCCACTGTTGTATTTGGAGGCCATGATGTGGAAGAATTTTATATTTATGTCTCCCTGTTCAAGCCACAGAGCTCGTGATCTTTTCTACAAATAGGATTCCTCTTCTTTTAAGGTATTGTGGTAGTCACTGGGGAGAGTAATTTCTTGTTGATGAAGTTGATATGTTCTGCCCTATTTCTCAATTTCTTTAGATATGTTAACAATTTTCAGAGTCAACTTTTGTTTGCGGAGTTTGATGCTACCAAAAACTTTAATCTTCCAAAGTTTAAGTTGTTTTTTTATTTCTTTAAGTTTACTAGAGAACTTATGTAAAATAGGGATGGAAGCCTGGAATATTTTATTGATAATCAATCAAATATTTACAATAGTAGTGATGTAATATTTATATATATTGGACAACAATATACAAAAAAATAATGATGTTGCACAGGTGCAAGAATAAACTAGATTACATAAGCTTCCAAAAGAACATCTGGGAAGCAGAATAAATCAAACAGATATTGTTACAACTACATAACAATATAACCTACAAATTAATATGACAAATATGGTTATAAAACCATACAACAATATTTAAACTAATCACCTTAGTGAAATATTAATTACCTAAGGTAATTATACAATGCATAATTAATCAAACAAACTAAGTATACCTAACATTCCCCCCTTAACTTTGCATTGTTTCAAGAGACGATGAGAGGAATTCTCTGAACAACTCAAATTTGTCACGTGCAAGTGACTTTGTGAAGATATCTACTCATTTTTCAGCTGTTGGAAAAAACTGAAGTTGTATATTGTGCTTCAAGACATGTTCACATATGAAATGTACCTGTACCTCAATGTATTTTGTTCTTTCATGAAAAAATGGATTGCAAACAAGTTTGAGAACACCTTCATTTTCAACATACAAGGTGGCTAGTTTGTCCTGTGGTATTTCAAGTCCTTCGAGTATGCGACGTATCCATATCACTTCATAGACAACTTCACCTACAAAATGATATTCAGATTCTATGGAAGAACAAGAAGCAAAGTGTTGTTTCTTGCTTCCCCATGATATTGGTCCAGATCCCATAAAGAACATAAATCCTGAAGTGGATTTTCTGTCATCAATGTTTCTTGCATGATTTGAATCTGAATATCTTGACAAGAAGAAGTTGTCATTCTTCTTGTATTCTAGACCAAGATCCATTGATCCCTTGAGATATCTCAAGATGCACATTGTTGCTTTGCAATGAAAAACTTTGGGTTCTGCATGAACCTGGATAGATATCTCACTATAAAGTTGATATCTGGTCTAGTGTAGGCTAGGTAAATGAGACTCCCAATCAAATTTTGATAGAGAGTAGCATTTACCATAGGAGATGGATCTGAACGAGATAACTGCAATCTTTTCTCTATATGTGTAGAAATTGGTGTGGAATCCATCATCCTGAATTTCTCAAGTATCGTATTGGTATATTTCAACTGAGAAAAAAATATGTGATTCTCTTTCTGCCATACTTCCAATCCAAGAAAATAGTGCATCAACCCAAGATCTGTCATGTTGAACAATCATTTAAGATCTTTCTTTATTGCATCAATCATCCTCACTGAACTACCAGTGATGAC
Source organism: Taxus chinensis (assembly GCA_019776745.2). Classification (NCBI taxonomy): domain Eukaryota; kingdom Viridiplantae; phylum Streptophyta; class Pinopsida; order Cupressales; family Taxaceae; genus Taxus; species Taxus chinensis. Next base: position 304,640,190 of record CM034146.1, read on the forward strand.
TAGATCGTCGACATAGACAACGACAATCACAATCTCCCCCCTTTATTTTTGAGGTAGAGATTGGGATCGTATGGATTTATAAAAAATCCATGTTATACAAGATTTTCATTAATTATGATGTACCATGCCTGGGGTACCTATTTAAGGCCATACAATGATTTCCTAAGTCTGCATACCTTTGCTTCTTGACTAGGTACAACATATCCCTCAAGTTGAATCATGTAGAATTTTTCTTGTAAATTTCCGTTCAGGAAGGAACTTTTTATGTCCATCTGATGGACTTTCCAAACAAACTGTGGAGCTAGAACAAAGATCATTCTGAACATTTTAATCTTAGTTATGGGACAAAATGTCTCCTCATAGTCAATGCCTTCTTTTTGTGTATACCCCTTTACTACTAGTCTCACTTTATACTTGTCTATTATCCCATCTGCTTTGTACTTTGTTTTGAATATCCATCTGCATCCAATGGGTTTCTTCCCTGGAGGAAGATCAAAAAGTTTCCAAGTGTTATTTTTCATCACTGAGTTGTATTCAACATTCATGGAATCTTTCCAATATTTTGACTGTAGGGATTCCTAGACTGTAGAGGGATCATCGGATTCAATAACTCTACTCATCAAAGTAAAGTTCGCTTCTTCTCTTGCTTTACTGTGAGTTCGTAGTCTAGTGGTGGATGTATCCGTTGGAGCATCCATTCTTGCATCTCGTAACATGCTAGTATACCAATTTGGAATACCCTAAATTTTTCCCTATGGGTCATGGTTCTATATAATCATCACCATCATCATTATCATCATCACTTTCATCATTAGCGGGAACATCAACTTCAGTTTTTACAACTGGTGAAAAATCTACATCAGGTGAGTCTGGAGGAAGAGTCTCTACTTCCTTCTAAAAAAACTCAACATCTTTGTTGGTGTAGACTTTCCTGGTCTTTGGATCCATCAATTTGTACCCAAGAGTCTCTTCACTTTACCTAATGTAGATGAGTTTCTATGATTTCATATCCAATTTATTTATTTTTTTCTTGGGTATATTCTTACTTGCTTTGCACCTAAATACTCTGAGGTGTGCAACAGATGGCTTCCTTTTTTACCATGCTTCTTATGGCGTTACTTCGTAAAGAACAACTGTGGGAAATTTGTTTAACAATACATTGTCTTTTTTGCTTCTACCCAACATGTCCTTACTAGTCTGGAATCATCAATCATGCATCACACCATTTCCATTATAGTATGATTTCTTCTCTCAACTACACCATTCTACTGCAGTGTGTGTGGAGGAGGCATTTGTCAATGAATTCCATGATCTTAAAGCTAGGCTTTTAACTCTTCACTGGTGAATTCCCACCTCAATCTAAGTGAAGAGTTCTGATGTGTCGACCAGTTTCGTTCTCAACAGCCACTTTGAATTTTTTGAAGGTTTCAAAAGCTTCACTTTTCTTACGAAGAAAGTATATCCACATTTTTATCGAATAATCATCAACACAAAGAATGAAGTATGGGAACTCATAATGACTTGGTTAAATCATACCATAAAGATTGGTGTGAACCAGATCAAGCTTTTCATGAGCTCGATATGTACTTTTCTAGAATGAAACTTTGTGTTATTTTCCTACAAGGCAATGACCATTTTCCATATTACGCCAGTGAAGTGTCTCGAGATACTTAAAACTGATATGACCAAGTCTCTACTGCCACAACTGTGTCGAGGTAGAGTTCTTAGCCATAAGTTCCTAATCATCTGTCTCTGTGAAAAAAATTAAGCTAGAACATGCGTCCCACATTAGAGGATTTTGCAGTAATTTTTTAGCCTCGTGATTCGCCTGGAACTAGACACATTTTCTTGCTAGAATGACTATCAAAGTCAATTTTCAAGTTTTGATCTAGGAGTTGACTCATAAACAATAGATTTTTAGTTAACCCAGGGACATATAATACATTTGATAATCTACAGTTGCGTGAAACAAGAGGTAGAGAAATGTTCCCAATCCCCTGTACTATATATGAAGAATCATCACCTAATAAAACATGGTTTTTCGAAGGTGTTTCCCTCATTGAAGTAAACTAATCTCTATGGCTATTCATGTGTTGAGTGGCTCCCGAATCAACATACCAGACATCACTAGATGACGTGGAGGGTTCGCTTGATCAAGAAGTGTACAAGTAGTCTTTAGTATCTGAATGTTCTTCTTTCTCAGCAATATTTCCTTGTTGATGGGGTCTTCTTTTCAAGTTTCCCATGTCCCTTGTGATATTGTTGGTGTTGAGGCCCAAATTTTCTTGATGAACCTTTCTTGTATGTATTATACCAACAATCTTTCAACTCATGTCCTCTTTTACAGATAGGACATTTCTTATTTTTTTGCTTGTCCCTTGTTGATGCTGATTTTGGGACTTTTGTTAGGAATTAGGTTTTCCTTTTCCTTTTCCTTTCCATTTTTTAGGATAAGAAAGTGTGTGATCCTATTCATAATCTTTATTATACATTTCTTCCTCTTCTTGCAATAGGTTTACTAGCTTGTCAAAACTCATTGTTGTATCTGACAAGTTTAGTGTTGTCAAAAAAATGTAGTATGAAGAAGGGAGTGCTCTCAGAACAATGGGAAGGAGAGTGTCATTGGTGACCTCTTCTCCTAGGACTAGAAGTGAAGCCCTCAAATCTACAACTCTTCTCAAGAAAGCTTGGATTTTCTCATTTTTCTTAAACTTCAATGTCTGTAACTGACTCTGTAAATTTAGTATGACATTCTTGTTTTTGGCCTCGTATACCATGCTCAACTTAATCCATGCTTCTTTAGTTGTTTTGGTATATTGAATGTGGGGTTGCACATCATTGGACACTCAAAATAATATTATTAACTTGGCCTTCTGATCGGATCTATCAAATTTTTTCTATTGTGTTGTATCAGTTGTTGATCTGGTTAGAGTACCATTCACATCAGTCCAGATCTCTTCAAACTCAATTTGTGTCTTGATTTTTGTCTTCCATATAGCATAGTTGTTTCCTCTGAGTAGTTATGAATCTGTAAGAAATAATTTAGGGGCATTGGTTCCCATTTTGTAGAATCAAATGACACGGATAGGCTCTTATCACTCTAGGTATCAGGTCTCCTAATCTATATACCGTCAGTCCAATATACCAAACCTTTCTATATACGTGCCCTTCCAATATACCCATTGATACGTGGAAGAATCTCACTCTTTCTATATACCTAGCGGTACGAGAAAAAGGGGTTAACATACGTGAAAGAATTCGATACTTGGTACTAAGACCATACTGAAAGGGGTCTATGCAATTATTGAAAACCGCTCAAAGAAATATCCTCATACGTGCGCATCACTTTGCTATATGCTCAGTTAATTTCTCAGTCTGGATTTAAGTCATGCAATCATTCACAGATGGATGGGAGGGCTCATAGTGTGTACATTGTGTCCTTATTACTCCTCATCGATTTAAAGGGTCGATTCCTAGATGATGTTGTTGCAACTATATTAGGTGCTAAGTGAAGTAGTAGTCGTGATGGATTTACCCGTAAGCGCTTCCCAAAGGCACTATTTATAGCGAACACTGTGAATGAGATCTAGGATCGCATGATTGTTTTAGAACCAAGTTTCATTTTTTTATTATAATTATCTTCTAATTTTTGAGTAGTTACAATGTTTTTGGTTAATTATGACAACCTACAAATTAGTGAGATACACTAAAGTATACAATTAGATTAAAAAAATTAAAAATTGAATGGTAGGAAATTTATTTTTGTTTTTTGGGGCCCTGGTGGCCTTTGGAGCTCAATATGACTTTTTGAGCAAAAAATCGTAAAAAAAGTGGCTCAAAATGAAGTTTTCTGATACCCCTCCTTTGGAAAATGTTGTCCGGGATCAAAAAATAAGCATCGTAGGAGAAAAAAATTGACCCTAGATTAGGATTTTCTCCTCCAAATCTGGTGGTTTGTTTAGTTGTAGATAAGGGGTTTAGAGGTGGTTTTTGCCACTTTATTTGGAGGGGGATGTTATAATTCCCACCAATTCAAACAAATATTAAAAAGCCTTATTGTTGGGGGTGTTAACCCACTGACCTATTTCCCCTAAGAACTATACGTTATCCTCCAAGGCGATGTGCGCGCATGCAATACAAAATGAGAAAGTTATATATACATAGAAAGAAAAATATTTAACCTGTGATATTGATGCATGGAAAAGAGCCAGTAGGCCATGAAATCGACGTAGGGAAGGTCTAGGTTTCCTATGGAAACTGGATCTGAGCTCTTTTACTCCTATTTCCACCGCTATGGATTTTTAATTTTCCCCATTTGATGTTTTGGATAACCGCTTTATAGGTATTACATGACCATCTATTGGGATGGGAGCTTGATTCATTTTGCCAAGGGATGACTCACCGTAAGGGATCAGCTATGTGAGGGTTGATCCATCGTTGTTTGTATGTTTGTGCAGGGTCTAGACGTGGTCTACGTTTGGGAAGAGCTCAAACTACAGGAAAGGGTCTGGCTCAGCTTCAATGTTGGAGATGTATGGCAAAGTGAGGCTCATCTTTGAATGTTTAGCCCCACCATTCAACAAACAATGAGCTCGATGAATGGTTCTCCCTATTTGCAAATAGCTCTATGGTGAAAAGTAATACACCAATTTGTAACTCGGTGATCGATTTCATAAACTCAACCACTTATGTATGATTTGGTTAAATTCTTTCTCGGTTAAAGTGCTAACAATACAAATCGCTAATGAATAGACAACTCAATCCAATGTATAGATCAATTCCCAACTTGATCAGGGGGAAATAAACAACTCTCCTAAGAAGCCAACTCAGTGGGTTGAGTGCTCACTAATCCAAGAAGCCAATGTAGCTCACTCAAGAGCTCAATGGAGAGTTCTTCCAATAGCACGGTGTAGAACTCTGAGGATTGCTCTGTAGGTAGTCTACTGCAAAAATGTTTTTTTTGTTTATTTTCAATAAGATTTCTTTTGAATCAGATATGGCTCCATAATCAAATTTTCTTAGTGCAGGGGGCACCAGGGTAAAAAAAAAATCTTTACGTTTACCTGGAGATTACACAAAAGGTTGTGGGACTATAGGGAGATTTGGGAAGCTACTGGAGGCAGCACTGGATCTCCTATGAAGCAGTTTTCTTCTCCAAAACTTTTCCTTCCTCTACAACCTTTCTCCAACCTTTTCAGGAGTTTTAATTTGCTCTGGTACCAAATGTAAAATAGGGATGGAAGCCTGGAATATTTTATTAATAATCAATCAAATCTTTACGATAGTAGTGCTACAATATTTATACATATTGGACAACAATATACAAACAAATAATGATGTTGCACAAGTGCAATAATAAACCAAATTACATAATATTCCAAAAGAACATCCAGGAAGCATAATAAATCAAACAGATATTGTTACAACTATGTAACAATATAACCTACAAAAATAATATGGCAAATATGGTTATAAAGCCATACAACAATATATAAACTAATTACCTTAGTGAAATATTAATTACCTAAGGTAATTATACAATGCATAATTAATTAAACAAGCTAAGTATACCTAACAACTTATACATTTCAGTGCCTTGTATATTGATATCCCACTAGCTCTTAATAAGAGGGTCTAACTGATTATTTTCAAGCCAAGCCATCTTGAATCTGAAGGGTGGGTTTTTGGTTTTGAAAGTGGTATTAGCACATAGAAGTAGGGGGATGTGATATGAAGTTGCTCTAGGTAAAGCATTGAGATAGAATTTAGGGTAGAGAGTGATCTAGACCATAGATCTCATTGCCCTGTCAATCCTACTTTGAATATGGTTTCTTACAATTATGCAATTTGACCAAGTGAAGGAGGCCCCATGAAGGTCCATATCAAAGAGCTCTTCCCATCTTAAGAAATCAGCTAGCACTGCCATGCTGGAGGGGATAGTGGGAGCTCCACCCTGTTTTTTAGAGGGGTAGAGGGTACTGTTGAGATTTCCCATTATTAAAATCAGAATATTGTTACAGCTCCTAAAATTTGAGATATCCTGCCAACTTTGTTCACGTTGTTACTCCAAATTTGGAGCATAAACATTAATGGAGATCCAATAATAATCAGAGTTAACTTCTTGGAAGAGTAATCCCAAGAAGTTTGGATGATTTATGAGGTATCCACCCTTAAGGACTTTAGGGTTCCATAGAGTGCACAAACCACTTGAGTTTTCGAACAAATTTTGGCTCACAAAAGAGGCATTAGGAAAAAGTTTCAGAATATTGTCTTCATTTTTTAGTTTTGTTTCCTATAGCATAATGATATTAGGAGAATGGTTAAATCTAATATCCTTAAGGACTATTCACTTTTACAAGGAGTTGAGACCTCTGATATTCCATGATATTATTTTCATTTTTTGGATTTAGATTTTCTCCCCACCACCATGGGGATGGTACTTTGAGTTCCTTTCACCACATTTAGTGTTGATACTTTCTGTAACTTAACATTTCCTGAGGGACATCCCCAGATTATCTCATCACTGATATAATGATTCTGGTTACTACTTCTAGTCATTCGAGGTTTATTTCTAACATCAGACAAAGAAGGGGAAAGCAAAGAATCGACGAGGAGGAGAAGAGGAAGAAAGGGGAGGGGGATTCAATAGAAGGGACCACAGAAGAAGAAATTGGAAGAGGGGGAAGGGTGATAAACCCTTTAGAAGAGGGGGAAGGAGGGGAGGTAGGGGGAAGAGAGGTGGAATAAGAAGGAAGAGGTGAAGCGAGGGAAGAGGGGAGAAACACAAAAGATGAAGGGAGGGGGAAATAAGGGGAGTAACCAAAGTGAGAACAACAGGGGGAGAGGGGAGCGGGGGAACTAGAGAGTCAATAATGGGAACATCAAGATTGATTTTTCCCTCTTCAAGAAGAGAAAAGGGGTTAGAGGTAGGAATCACAGGACCATCTTCTGGGATCACTTTTAAAACATATTTCCCTTTTTCTTTGGGGTGACTTCAGGATTTTTTGGTTTAGGATGGGGCTTTGATGGACAAGCAGTAACCCTATAGCCAATACTTTTACAGATGGAACACACTTATGGAACATATTTGTAATCGATAGGTTGTGTCCAAACACAAAAATCAGAGAGAAGATCAATCTATATTGGGAGTGGACTACTAACATTAGCATTGACACAAAATTGAGAATGAATAAACCTAGTTTTTGCTTTAGTGGTCTGATCAATAGAAATAAGAGAGCACATAGAGAGAGAGAGATATATATCTTCGATAACCAATGGATCCCAAAGCTCTGGAGGGAGGCCAAGAAGACATACCCATATTGGAGCATGAATCATGGTTTCAGTTAGCAGATTAAACCTAGGAGTCTATTTTTAGATGTAGAAACCCCATCTGCTAAAGAACCATGAACCTCCAAGAAGAGCCTGAGAAAAGTCTTCTTTGAAGCTAAATGAGAAGAGGATGAAGCCATTTGGCATGACACCAATCTCCAGGGCACCACAAAGGGCCCATTTCATGCACACCCATTTTTAGTGCCCTCAAGAGGGGGTTTTGGTCCCATCATCTTGCCCACTAGAGACAATTCTTTAGAGGCAGCAGCCACAGCCATTATGTGAGAGGGGATTTGTAGAGAAAGTGTCCCTTCAAGAAGGACAGGTGATAACTTCTCCATATGGGGGAAAGAAGAGGACCCAACCAACACTTTTTTCCATGCCTTGGCAGGAGGCTGAGATGACAAGCCCCTAGAGTTAGCAGGGCGGGACTCAAGATCCAGACCAAAGGGGTCTGACATCCGAGCTAACACTAGAGGTCACATAAAATTCAAAATTTAGCGGTCGGGAAACCAGAGCTCAAAACTCGGAAACCAATATATATATATATATAACTTACTTATCATTCTAAGGGGTTGGGAAATTTGGGATATATTTTTCTCTCTATTACTTTTGTAAAGAGAAACATTCAAGGAGTTAATTTGGGCTACATCATTAATTGCATAGGAAGGGAAAATTCTGAATTCAATCTCACAGATTCATTTTGTGGGGAAAGTAGTTATAACCCACTATCTTGGTGTGATTGCTATAAGGAAAACTTAGCTTCAAGAGACACAATTATATCACATACAGACACACACACACCAAATCTACATTGAGTCTAAAATGTATTCTGAAGCTTAATGAAAATAAAATTGGGGTAACCCCCAAGATCAGTAAAAATCAAACATATACATATTTTATTCCATCTAATGTGTGTTTGATCCTTGTGTAGGTTTATAGGTTTTGTTTTTAAATTACATGTGTGATAATGAAACCCTATAATGAAGTCAGAGTGATAAAGGGTCAAGTGAAGAAGACACGATCAAACCCTGAAAAGACAAAACCTAGAATTGTTGCTAGGACACTAATACCCAGTTGAGACACTAGTACCTAGGGGAGTCCTATTATCCTCTAGGTGCTTATGTCTAGAATACTTGCAAGTCCCTATTTTCTAGAAAAAACATATATATTCCAGATCCATCTTGTTTCATCAACATTCTATCCTAGAATTAGCCTAAACAGTGAGTTATCAACTAATTCACTCTCATCCTTTTATTGATTACACTTTCTTTCCATTTGGATGTTAGATATTACATGTTTATGATATTATATATTTATGCTCGGTCCTCTAATAAATATTTAAATTATGTTAAATAAATTCTAAGCCTTCTTAAAATAGTCATGCACTTCCTACACACTCCATACCATTGTGCAATCCCTTTGTTCATCTCCATATGTGTTATTCACAATTTTCTCCTTTGTGCAAAAATATGTCGTACTTCTATCATGGTTCCAATCATCCATCTTATGCTAGTATACATATGTGCACAATTACACATCATTGTTTTATACACCTTACTCTACTACAAACCTCTCAAGATGTTTTCACATTATTTACATGTCCATCTCTTATTACACTCTTTACACACTACACTTTCTTCCTCTATATCTTGTACTAAGTCTTTATACACTTCTCTACAATCAAATATTCACTCCTTCATGCTTCCTTTCATTTTTCCTTATGCCTTTCCATCCATGTGCAGAGCCACATTTAGGCAAATAAATTCCAAGATTACCTTGAATTTGGGATGCTTCTACATCATATGTTATAATTAAAAATCATAATATATCATTATTATTATCGTCATCATTATCTCAATCCAATGGTTTCCCATACTTTCTCTAGTAGAATCTATTATTCCTTTGACCATGTTTACGCTTCTCCTTCATGTGAATATGGGGAACTATTATCCAATTTTTTCCCTTAGGGAAAAAATGGATAACATGGGTAAAATGGACCCTGGGACCAAAAAATCCTTCATGAGCATTCTGGGTCATTTCAAGCTCAAGGTTTTCTTAGAGCGAGAAAATTGACCTCGGTGGGCCCACTTCTAATCAACACGAGAAAAAAATGATCAAGATTGAGAAATTACGTTCGAGGGGTATTCTTGTTCTCCCATTACCTCCCCAGTTTCAATAAAGATCCCATGAAATTCACAAATTAGGGAAGGATCAGATTTAAAGAGAAAAAAGGGCCATGAGTTGAGCACAACTCACCGACCAGATTAGCGTGCTGCTTGACAAGTTGACATACATGCATGGAAGTTCGAGTCCTTAACAACTTGACAAGATAATGTTTTGTCAGAATCTGGGCCATAGTGAAAAAGGGCAGCCAGTCATACTCGAGATCGAAGTCTAAGGTGAGAAGCTTAGCAGTTGACCTTTAAGGAATAAGGTGCATTGGATGGTTATCACATACACACAGAGCGAGCTATTATTAAAGGTTCACAGAGATGTAGAGACAAGGGAGTTGAGGGTGAGTTATGGGGATTGGATTGGACCTAGTATTCGGGGTGCTTCGCAAGAAATGGCTCGGTGAGCCATGGGAGTCCGGATGGTAGGTGGGAAAGTCATAGAGAATGTGTTTCAGGTAGATTTTGGTAGTTTTTTGCATTGGCGAGCAAGTAAGGACTCAATGCGAAGTTTGAATTTTAGAATCTTGAGCTCCACATTACTTGAGATTAGGTAGGTGAGCCCAGATTGATCTGAGGTAATGGATCAAAGGTAGATGTTGGGATATCCATGCAGGGACTCGGCGTTCATGGAGAACGATGGAGTTGAGTTTATCAAGATAGGTAGAGGGTACATCCTCATGGCTTACTCGATCCAATGAAACAAGAATCGACTCATAGGGATGGTGTCATGAAAGTTTACAAGCGGCTCGGTCTTGGTAAGGAAGGTTTCATGCTTGGTTGTAAGTGTAATGGAGGAGAGCTCATGGAAGAACTCGACAATAGCTCACTATGGAAGGGTGTTAGGAATGTGAGATTGCATAGTTGTGTGGGAATATCTTAGGCTCACGTGAAGTGACGTCCATTACGGGGTGATTATCTCACCTGATTAGTTGAAGAGATCAGGGCCCATATCGTGAACTTGGAGAATAGTGAGGAGCATGCCCAAGGGCTTGAACATAAGAGCCAAATCGACATAGGCTCAAAAAAGGCCCAGAGTTTGTTCGATAGTTGAGTGAAGCGATAGAATAAATGTTGAAGTTCGTGTGGCCAATGAATGCAATAACAAAGTGGATGACAGAAGATTAGTATTTATCTAGTCGACACATTAAACTGAGTTAACATGAAGAAGAGTTGGCTGATTGAGCTCGCAACAAGGCGGCGACATCATTGAAGAGCCATTTCAGATTTTGGTGAGTCATGATTTCAGAAGCCAGGAAGGGTTCAAGTTTTTGGAGGGAGCTTGATCATAATTTTGGGGATATTTACTTCAGAAGTTTTGGGTGTCGCTGAGTTAGAAGAACTCTAAAACCCTGAAGTGAAAAGGTCTGAAGGCAATGACGTATTTTTGGATTTTGAACAGAGGCTCTTTTGGACTTTGGGAGTTCTTATCTTCATGATTCAAAAGGATGGAACATCGGAGATTTGGTGGGTTAGACCAATTGGTTTAGGGCTCTAATATCAGAAGTGGCAAGGTCAGTGGATGATCTAATGAAGTACGGGAAGTTGGCATGGGGCTCAAAACTTAGAGACTGATTCACTCAGTCAACATCATGGTAGGGAGTTAACACGGGAATCCCAGGTCATTCGCGAGGTTATAGGGCAACAAGTGGACTCGATGCATTCCCGACATGTAAAGGCCAATGCAAATTGTGTGAGGATAATGCAAACCTAGTCATCCATAGGGGAGTTGTGACATGGAGCTCACCATTCGAAACAAGTGCCTAATGTGAAGAGGATGGGGGAATACTCCCATGGATCTCGTTCAATGCGTAGTGGATGATTTCGAGGAGATGGCAGGTTGATAAGGGGTAAATAAATGTTATAGTGAGGTGTGTTATGAGATAAGTGTCATGCAAACTAGTTGAAGTTGCTTGAAGAATAGGTAGTCCCCAAGTCAATTTAATGGGTATGCAAGAAACTCAGGGGCAGTTGAATTGAAGTGCTCACTGGCCAAGGAAAAATAATGCCACATAGCTTGGCCAATGGAAAACAAAGTGGGAAAAGTTAGTGGGGTGTAACTCCCCAAGATATATGAGGAAACCGCTAAGGAAAACCTAGAGTTGGCGAGTTTTAAAAAAAATGCGGTGAGTTTGCAAAAGTTCCACTATGTAAGCATTAGTGAAGAGCCCGCAGAACCATATTGGAAAGCATTTAACGTAGAGATAAAAGGAGAGCTCGCCAGGTAGATCGGCGAGTTGGCTGGTGAGCCATTATTTGAGTCAACTAACACTAAGATCCCCAAAATGCATTTTTTCACCCACGGGCCCCACCAAGTCATGAAGTGACCTCCATTAAAATTTATTAAAGTATTATTTTTTAATTAAATGGAGACAAATTCTATTTTTTTAATTTATGAAGCATGATGGGGAAGGATTTTTTTTCAAGTACATACAGGTAATGATTCAATCAAGCATGGAGAGTTGCAACAGAGCATTGGTAAAGCATGGTTGATTCATTAGCTACAGTTGTGCCTATACTTTAGGGAATCTTCCTTCTTTCTCTCACATAGCTCAGTAATGCTATAAAATGTAAAGGGGTGCATTATTTTAAGGAGTTAGAATTTTTTTCCAAATTTCTCCTCTTCTTTCAAACTGAGTTATGAATTTAGAGGCTTTAAGGCCTTCCTTCCAAAGATTGTAATGGCATATTTTTTCTCTTCCTATTGTAATAATGCACTTTGCATGTGCTTAGAGTAATACAATGATGTTTTATGACTAATTGTCTATCCTTAACCATTTCTATTGCTTTCATTTTCCTCTCTTCATGTTTGTAAGTATACTATGCAATCCATGTTTTCTTTGCAATTTTTGGGAGTTGTGCTTAATTTGGAATTAATTATTGTATGTAGTTGGGTCTATGATGCATTTCCATCCTTCCCATGTTCATCTTTCTTCATTCGCAAGCTGGAAATTTATCTACCAAATCCCTTTCTTTATGCATCACCACTTCTACATTAGGTTTTATTTTATGCAATCTCTCTCCTTAATCCCCTGGAAATGTTAGTATAGGTCTAGTTATTTGTTTTCCTTTATTTTGGAGTAGTGTAGTGCTTAGTTTAAGAAGAGGGATCCGGCCTTCTCCGGAGGTTCACCTCAAGCCCACAAGTCCCATAGCTAGAGAGGTAATACCCATGTTACCGACTCACACCAAATGCCCCACTCATATGTTGGCCATTCGGGGGATGTTGTGATTTGGTGATAAAAAATTTGGCATGCCTAGTGGGACCACAATGTCATATTTTTTACAGGTGTGTGTATTTGTGTTATTTTATTTCATTAATGTTTTTTCTCTTAGTGAGATAGCAGCCTAGGGAGGTATACCCAAGCACAACTGACTACTCCATATGGTCAGTAACCCACTCTCTGAGCTGCATAATTTCTTTTTCCACCCATTTCCATCCATTTTTATTCCACATCTTTCCATTTTTATACCATTCATGAAGCAATGTAGTCATGGCTTCATTCCCACTATAGAATTCCCACTTACAGTGGCATCAATACCAATTCACTCCACCTCTACACTTGAAAATTTCATTCCCAGATGATTACAGTCTACCTCAAAATCTGTTTTATGATGAAAACTAGTAGCATGCATATCCATATGAGTAAGACCATGTTCAGTTTGGTTATTCACCTAACTATGCAGATTTTCAAGAGCAAGAATATGTAGATGATGGAGGCTATCCTACATATGAAGATGTTGAGTTACAGCTTAAGATGTAAAAACTAGAGGCTAAGATGGTGTAGTTGAGAGCCACAACTCAAATGAAGGCATTCAAGATTAGCCTCAGGGTACCTTGTCTGTGGATTTTCACGATGCCAAATCATTACAGGCTGTAGGAAAAGCTTGGTTTCATGGTGTAAATGCTACCTCAACTTGAAAGATGGGTTGAAGATATAAAATCTCATGAATATAATTCCAGTCAGTTGTGTCAATGGAAAACATATACATTACCATCTCCGAGTCTTATTTCCATTCCCCAACCAATATTGTTTCAGTTCCTAAATTTCTAACCTGCTGCCCATATTGTGAATCCCATTTCTTCATCTCCTATCTTCCCATCCTACCATGAATCCTCTGCCCCTCTTTCTTCTAAGATTCCTTCTCCTCCACAAAAGCCACAAGTTTCCCCTCTTCTACCACCTCAAATAATGAAGGAAAAATTTTATTCCCAACCCACCTATCCTCTTACATTCCAGAACCCGTTTCGGGATTTAGCAAAGAAGAGGATGATATGATTAATGATCCTAGAAAAGAAGAGCTTGCAGAGAATCTGAAGGATTTGGCTATAAGACTAAACATTAGGTAAATTCCTCTCCTAATCAAGCCTCCACCCAAGGTTAAATCTCAAAAGTAGGTGGTGAAGAATGAATTTACACAAGAACAAGCACAAGTAAATGATGACCAACAGTCACCATTTGAGCTTTTATACGGTAATATTGTTGTTCTCCCTATTGAATTTGAGCGTAAGACACTGAGGGTTACACTTGAACTAGGCATAGATTTGTCTGAAGCTCAAAGGTAGAGGATTCTCCAACTCAATGAGCTGGATGAAATGAGGAGACAAGTTTTGCATAATACATATGTAGTTCAAAAGAAAAGGATCAAATGGCATGACAAGTTCATTAAAACAAGGTAATTTGAAGAAGGTGATTGTGCTCTCTTATTTGATTCCAAGTACAAATACCACGTGGGAAAACTCAGGACAAGGTGGCTAGGTCCATATGATATTGAGAAAATCTTTCCCAATGGAGTAATAAAATTTACCACTGGAGATCCTATGAGATTCAAATTACTATTGCATGGTCATAGGTTGAGGTTGTATAAAAATCCAACTAACAGGAGCACCTTCATGTAGTAGTTCAGAGGAGGTCAAAGCGGGATGGAGATGAGAACATCAGAGTTAAGGTCAAAACTTGAACCTATTGGTTCATATTCTAACATTGATAAGGAATGAGATGTTCAGTGGCTTTAGTATATTTAGCTTGTTAAATACTCCAAGGGTGTATAAAATTGATTTGATTATCCCTCTTGGTGATTTGCACCACTCAACTAACATGTTTTTCTTTCTTATAGTTTCTATTTTGTAGGATTTGGTGTATTTATTACAAGAAGTGCATGGTCTCTAACAGAAGGAGATGGTGCAAAGACTAAATTTCCACTTGCAGCAACATGAAGTAAAGCTTTGCTTTGTTTTCTTCTTGGTATAAATTATGATTACATGAATAAAATAATGAACAAATTGCATGTATAAATAGTGATAAAGATGACTTGCGCCAGAAAAAGTCAATATTCCCTCTCCGGGAATTAATTGATTTCATTAAGGGGATTTCAGCATGACATTGGATACACATGCAGTACTATAAACAACATCTACATCATCCTTGCATCTCAATATACAACATCATGATAATTCTACCTACAAAAAAATGTACAATTAGACATGCAATCATCATATGACACATTTCTCGAGATGATTGCACTCATTTTACTTTAATAAAGTATCGATAGAATGATTATGTTTAATTAATGTTTATGTCATGTCATGAATGTCTTTAATTAAGCTATTAAATGGTGACACCTTTTACCCTATGAGTTATCACTCCATGTCACCCCACTTCATCAAAAAACCTCACCTCACACATTTGTAGCCCTTAAATCAAATTAATGCATTCCATTTTGTGTTACCTATGAATCGGTTGCAGAATTCAAAAACACAAGTAGTCAAAAAATTTCCTACTCAAATTCTTACATCATTACTACAAAATGTGAGATTTTTCCTATCAAAAGCTAAAGGATTTTGCATTATTCAAAATGGGAGGGGATCTAATTCACCATGAGCCTACAAACCATTCACAACTCTACAACCAACCACAAATATTTCATTATTTTTGAGATAGCAAATGGATGGGATATATAAGTAAGTTCCAGGGTTTCAACGAACCCATGTCAAAGGAATTTTTTTTTACATTCAAGGACATAGAGGCTATTATTAATGGTTTAGTAGTGAAATTAGATTACGATATTTTAGTTATAGTAACTGGGTTTCCTGTAGAAGGTGAGATTTTCCCTGAAAAGGAAAAGCCAAATATAGCTCAACGAGAATTTAGTGATGCAGATGATAATTTCATAATTGATAGAAAAGGTACATTTCACACTTCTCTTAAACCATTTTTGGCTGATGTTTCCAATTACATAATCAAATACTTCACTTGCGAGGGTAGATACTCTAGATTGAATACTTTCCATTTTAAGTTACTTAATCATTTGAAGAATAGTAGACATGTTAATGTTCCCAATTTCTTAAATGAAATCTTGAAAAGGGTGAGTAGAGAGTCACATAGAGGGAGGTCATCTTTGTCTCACCATTGTTTTATCACTTTGATTGTAAGAAATACACTAGAAAGAGAACACCCTACATTAAAATGGGAATATTTTTCCATGCCAAAACACATTGATGAGTTATTAGGAAGACGGGAGAGAAGAAGAAGTACTGGTAGTTCTTCAACCCATACAGTTGCACCCATAGTTTCCACTTATCAGGCCACATAAACCCTTGTTTCTAAAAATACAAAACATGTTGAAGAGAACATTGTTCTTGTATCCCCTAAGAGGATCCTAATTTCTAAAACCCTACTTAGATTTTCAACCCCTAAATCATCCACCTCAAGGATTAAGAGAAAATGTTTCAGGCCTACTCCTAAATCTTCCAAATCTACTCCTTCATCTTCCAAATCCACTCCTGCACCACCTAGGAATTATCATTTCCTAAGAACTAAGAAGCCACAAACATCAAAAGCCACAAAGACTGAATCCATAACACTTAATAGTGACAAAGAAGTGGCAGAAGAGAATATTGAGGCCACATCCGTGGAAATAGATCGGCAAGCTATTAATGTTGAAATTCAAGAGCCCATGGAGGGTATGGAAGAGAAGAAAGGAGGATAAAATGGTGTTAAATTATTTAGGAAATCCCTGTTGAACAACATGCAGAGGTAGTTCATGCTGGGGAAACCCATGAGAAGCATGAAGGAGAAGGAGTTTCCTAGGAAATTGAAGACACTACTTATAAAGCCACCAATCATGAAGATAAGATAGAGGAATTCCATGACCACACAGTGCTTGAGACACAGACTAATGAGATGAAAATTGGGGATGATATGCTTCATGTTCTTAAAGAAATTATTGACAATATTGTTCACAATATTAAAATAGAATAGCCACCTGAGAAGATTGTGGAGGTACAGGGGAATGTTCCCACAGTTACTAAGGAGATAGTTGAGACCATATTAGAGCCTACTTCCCCATTGTTGCCACAAGCTACCCTACAGCCACATGTTATCATCAAGGAAGTTTTTTAAAAACCTCCAAAACTAGCTTGTCGAAACATGACCATTCAGACAACCTTGTTGGATTATTGGGTACAGAAATTTGAAAACTATGTTAATAGGTTGCATGGAAAATGAGAAAGGGAGAAGGGAGAATTAATCTTCCAACATCAACAGGACATTGAGGAAAAGGAAAATTATCTTAAGGCTAAAGATAAGGAAATTATCAGGCTCAAGAAAAAGTAGGAAGATACAGTTCAAGTGACTAATGAAATACTTAAATACATGCCACCTTCTAACATTTATGACATATTTTTAAAGGAACAAATGTTACAGTTTAAGTATACTTGTATCAACTCTGATATGCCATTTGATATTAGTGGATCCAAACCTTTCTTTAGAATATATCTAAAAATGCCTCATGAAATTCAGTTGTTATTACATGAGTTGTATATGTACAATTATGCCTTAGAATATGACAAGGATTGGATCCCAGTACTTTAAATTGGAGATGTTCTAATTAAGGAACTATGTTCTTATTTTAACAATGAATTGTATAGAGAAAAGTAGATGGAGGAATACATGAACTTGTCAAAAGTGCAACCATTAATGATCAAAGGTGAAGCTCCCAATACATGGGTAATTATTGGACAATATGGAAAATACATGGAACACGGGAACATTAAACAACAAATACACCAGATGAAAAATTAATCTCATGAAGAATCCAAGGACTACATAAAATTCAATGCTCAAGAGATAGCATATTCCTATAAGATGCGCTAGCAAGAGATGTCCCTAGAGATGAAACAAAAAGAAATGCACTCATATCATAATATCATTCCCACTTTCAGGAGGATAAATGTATACATTGAATTTTCTAAAGGATGTGGAAAAAATTGGTTTCCCATTGGTTATTATCCACCAATATTTCACTATCATATACCACATTGGTCTAGTAACAAGGAACTAGATGAGGAAATATAGGACAGAGTCATGGAAAGAAACATAAGGAATGGAGGATACTTCTTCACAGATCCTGAAGGAACATCTACCCCAGTTGATTTCAGACATTAATGTGGCATCATACAGATGGATCAAAATAAACTTAAGGAGGATCCAAAATAAAATGAATGAGGACATTCAAGATGTCATGGAAAGATACAGAAGGAATGGAGGATACTTCTTCACGGATCCTGAAGGAACATCTACCCCGGTTGATTTCAGATGTTTATACAGCATCATGCAGATGGAGCCAAATAAACTTGAGGAGGATCCAAAGAAAAATGAATGAGGATATTCAATATGTTAAGTCTAGGGTGTGATGAGTCATTTTATTTCCTTTTTAAACACCTCATCTACTATATTTTGTTTAGCCAATTCTACTCCTAAAATTGTATTTCCCAGTGATACTGCTAAACATTTCGATTATAACTTGAACTCATGCCATAGATATTAGTTAATATAATTATTACTAAAGCTTACTTTATTCTTTGGGTTATGATTATGCATTTATTATTTTTATTGCAATATGATGTTAAATAGTACTTTGTATAAATGCCATCCTTGTTTACAAAAAGTTTTTATATGTAGCAACTAACATGCAGTAAAGGATCCACACATAACAACGCACATGCATCCGAAGGAACTAATTTACAATAAAGAGGTTGTCCATAGAAACTGACATGTACCAAAAGGGACTCATTCGCATCATAGCATCATCAGCCAAAGGAGGTCACACACATACATAAAGTCATGATTCTAAGGATCTTGCATAATGTGGACACTACACCTAAGCTTTCACATGTTGATAAAAGAAGAATTTGTGAGAATAAGAAGAAGAATTAATTCCGTCACCAAATTATGTGGTGCAACTTAAACAAAGAAATAATATATTTAACTCATAATTTAATAATTGGTTGATCGACCGATTGGTTAATTAAGTTATGTGATTGTATGAGAACATCTACTGAATAGGTTTGTTGCATACATGTAAGTTTCCATATTGTTTGGTTAAGATATTTTACTTAATCCAACTAGAACTCCGAGTAGGAATCTATCTCTTCACACCTTTGTTGTAATGAAAGATATAAAAAAGGAAAGATTAATGTTGCAGAGAGGGGAGAGATATATAGATATATTGATTCTTAGGTAAAGAATTGGATGCATTTTTCGCTTGTAATATTCATGCTAATGAAATAAGAATCTGAGTTATGTTGATTTGTTGTAGACACAAGCTTAAGGAGGGATTAGCACCCAAGGCAGGTCCCACTTGCATTTTGTTAACCCTCTCCTTTTGTTTGTTGTTTTAATTCCTCAGATGATTAGATTAGCAACAATCCATTTTTTTATCTATGTTATGTTTTTACATGCTTTGTCATTAGCCATAGTATTTACTTTCAGTCATAGTCTAGTTTATTTCTAACAATATTATTTCCTAATTGTAGTGACAGTAATTTACCTTTACACCTCTCAAACATTTGTAATTGTGCATACAACACTGGCAATATTGAAATTTTACGTCCTTAGGTCTGAGAATTAAATGATTGTAGATTAATCAACAACATATTAATTTCCCAAGTTAATTTGCACCGCCATAATCCTATTTCAGAAAGATGTGAATGGTGTTCTATTAAGATACATTAATACTAATCAGATAGAGAAAGTGTTTCATGAGTTTCATGATGGAGAAGTAGGAGGGTACTTTGGTCCAAGGAAAACAACACTTAGGATCATGAAATTTAGTTACTATTGGCCCCATATTTTCAATTATTCTTATGTGTGGGTCAAGAAATGCAAGAAATGTGCATTCTTCATAGGGAAAGAGAAGCTAGTAGCTCTCCCACTACACTCCATCTATGTAAATGAACCATTCATATAATGGGTATTATATTTCATTGGAGTGTTAAACCCACATTCAATCTCGATCCACAAGTGGATGCTCACAACCACGGACTATTTCATGAAATGGATGGAGGTAGTTGCACCAAAGGAAGAAAATGAGGCTAGCATTCTAGACTTCAATGAAGGTATTATAACTAGGTTTGGTGTTCCTTCCACCATCGTTTATGATAATGCTCTAGCTTTCCTTGGTATAAAGATCTCCGACTAGGCTGTAAAAAATGGAATATAGTTGAACACCTCTTCAAACTATTACCCCCAAGGTAATGGGCAGGTTTAGTCCACAAAAAATAATCTTATGAGATTCATAAGGAGGACCTTGGATGAGAATCAAAGGACCTGACATACAAAGTTGAAATTATCTTTGTGGGCTAATAGAATCACTCCCAAAATATCAACTGGTAGCTCACCCTATAAACTGTTTTATGGAAGGGAGGCAAGTTTTCCAATATCTCTTGAATTGCAAGCCTTAGAGCTCATCAAACAGCTGGAATTGACTAATTTTGAAGCCATGGAAGTTATGTACGTAGAGCTCATGGAGCTATAAGAGTTAAGAAATCAAACAATGCAGATAATCAAGAGAGATCAAGCTCATATTAAGAAGTGTTTTGACAAGAAGAAAAAAATCCAAGAGTTTCCAAGAAGGAGATCTTGTCCTTAAATGGCACCAAGACATAGCCAAACTAGGTAGACATTCAAAGTTTGATGCAATATGGAGTGGCCCCTATATGATTTCAAGCTACAAGTCAAGCAAAACTTTCCAATTATCAAAATTAGATAGAGAAAAGTTACAGATCCGAGTCAATGGGATCTATCTTGAGCATTGTTATTAAGCATATCATCAATTTTACATAGTAGCTTAGTTTTTAAATCCTCCAAGTTCTCTCATCGAATTTTCTTTTTGGTAGTAGAGTTCCCTTTCCCTAAGTGTTTTGTACAATTTTTTGTTTCTTTCAGATGGCATGGTTTTGTTTCAAAGTGGTTCATGGAGGACTCTAAAGAATATACATTACAGAGGGCTAGAATTCAAAAAGTTGAGTTGTGAAGGGGACAGATGTGGTGGAAAATCAATTCAAGATAGTTTTCCACTCTCATTAAATTTTTATTTAAAACACATCTCATAATGGTAATGATCAAGTCCAAGTAGTTCCTTAAAAATTCAAGGGTGAGCACTTCACACTCTAGATCAATTTTCAAGATTCTCAGGTTGACTCCATGCACAACAATTGTTACAAGGCCATTGATCTCTTCATCTAGTAGGAAAATTTCCCCATTGAGTCACCAAATTGTTATCCAAAATACCCTCGCGTTATTTTTATAATTTACACTTCTAGTGAGACTTAGACAAGTATAAATTGATCAAAATGGGAAAAAAACTAGTGTTGGGGCACTCCTTCTCCATTATGAGGCCCTATTTCCCAATACTTGGCCTAGAAAATAGGAAAATTTGGGACAAGATCGGCCCATTCAGCACTTGGTGGAGTAAGGGGAACTGTTCCTCTGTCCCTCTTGTTCCTCGTTTTATCGTTATAATCACAATGGGAGTTGGGGGTTTAGATCAGATGATTTCGGTGAGGTAGGTACCTCAGGAATAGATGGAATGCTCCCATGTTCCATTTGTTCCCTGACGGGATGACATGGCCGACGGTGTGGACAAGTTAGAAAATCAAATAAGTTATGTCTTGTAGGCACACAGGGCACTATTCCAAACTTCCTATGGTTTTTCAACCAGACGATTCATTTTCCCCATGATAAAAGGTGATTAAAGTGGCCTGTTGTGACCCACATGGAACTTTGTCATGACCCTCCTGAGCTCCTAAACTTCAAATGACCATAACATTCCACCCTGCAACTCTAAATTTTAGAAAATTGGAATTTTTGGAAAGGTTTCATCATTAGATTCACCATTAAAATAATAAATCTTGAGTTTAGTGAGGTTAGGTAGGTTAAAAGTGTGATTTTTGGTGATAATGAGGATCAAGAAAGATGGCGTGTAAATCAACTGAGTTGCATTCGAACGGAACCGTGACAGATTTCCATGTAGTAAGCAAACATTCAACCATGAAAACATGTATGTAAAAGAAAAGGGTCTAATCATTCTCATATATCATAAAAATGGTAAAAATAGGAGTGTTATGTAAGTCCCAATGCAAGACCATCATACCTCTACAAGGGAGAAGAAGAGTTACATTCTAGAAATGAAAAATAACTCTTGTATGATGCACTGACACACACTAACGTGTATGACGGAATCTATGAGAAAGTATTTCATACCCCCTAAGACATCTAAAAGCTTTAATCTCACCTAAGTGAGATGACTCACCACGTGATGTGTACAATTCCCATAGATTTCAAGGAAAGTACACACACCAACACCCCTCCTTCATCATAACTTAAGATGAGGTGGAAAGTCAAAAATGATAAATGGATCCCAAAAGCTATGCCTAATGAGGTATCCATAAACAATAAGGATCTTAAGTAATGGAGGAAAAACCAGTGGGAAAACATCCACTTATATGACATAAAATACTCCCCTAACAACCTAAGAAATATGTGTCAAATGGTTCCTAGAAACTAAAGGCCTAATAAGGTACCCATGTACAAATTGCAATCTTTCTAGAAGAAGAATAAGAAGAGAAGAGAGGAAAGAGACTAGAGAAACCAATGAAGATGTGAAGAAGTAGCCTGATCTGAAATCTACAACTCTATGAAGTCTCTAATAATAGTGTCGATGATGCATTTTTCTACCTATAGAGTGAAGAAGATCCATCTGCATCAAACAATGTTCTTGCCCTTAGGAAGGAAAGAAATGGAGTACTAGAATTTTTCCCACTCCGTAAAGGAAACCGAAGGTAGCAGTACGAAGAACTCTGAATCTATCCCACTAAAATGTGACATAGGTCTAGAAAATGAGTGCAAAGGAACCAAAGGTGATGCCACAAACATAGAACTATCAGAGTGTGAGAGAGTAACATCTACCGAAATGATGCCAAAGTGAAGTGAAGGCAAGGAAACAACCCCCACAACAGTAGAAATATGATCCACAAGAATCAATGATGGTCTCTAAAATAGTAGAAGTGATAAGATTCCTAGAAGGGGCACTCAAAATAAAGGAGATGAAGGATGAAAGAGGGATTCAAGAGAACCAATGTCGAAAATAATGCACCACAATGAAGTTGCGCTCCGATGGTAACATCGAGCTCCACGTAATAAGCAAGATTCGAATCAATAGAAAGAAAATGCAAGTAAGAAAACAAGTCTTCTCATCCTCATAGATCGAAAAAAAGTAAGTACAAATAGTGGTGTTGTGTAACCCCCATGCCTAAACAAGGAAAGAATATCAATGATGCCACTGACGCATATGACATGACTGACACATATGATGCCACTAAAGGAGGAGTTACAATTCCAAATAAGGAATGTAACTCCTATGACACACTAACGCAAATGACAATGACAGAATCTGACACTTTTCATTTAACTTCCTAAGATCTATAACTCTCGCAAGTCAAGATGACTCACCAGGTGATGTGGATGATGACTAGGCATGTCACACACACCAACAATAATGGCCATACCAAACACAAGATGTTTAAAAAATTCACTCTTATTCTCTTATATGAGTGTAAGTACATGTTCCACCAAGTAAACTAAAGGACACATTGGTTAGGGCTTTATGAGGTTCAAGACATTTTTCCATTGGGGATTGAAAACTAAAGAGCTTGAATGGGGAGATGTTACATGAGCAAGTAGACTAAAACCTTACCATCCTTGAAGAAAAACATTTTTAAAAATAAGGCATATGCCATTAGACATTAAGGTATAAATTAGTATTAGTAGTCAATAACGATAATAGAGGCATTAGTGTTTAGTCAAAATTTATGTTTGAAATAAGCATGTATTTATGTGCCTTTGTATTCACTAGTTTGATCATAGAAATATACAAGTAGAAGATGGAGATTGTAAACTCACATAAGTGATCACTTTTTAATACACCTTTGAAGAAAGCAAATGTAAATTTTATGGTAATGTTGTATTCCCCTTTTATAGCATGGGCCAAACAACCAAGCAAGGTCGAGTCAGAAAACAAGATGGGACGACCGAGTTAGCAAGAGCTCACCACATGCAAGAAGGCAGGGGATAGGTTGAAGCAAGGCTCAAATGAGAAAAAAAAACACAAGGAAAATCCAATACAGGAAATCCAAACAAACAAGACCACCCATTATCAAAGGAAAAACTAGCATGCAGACAATGCAAACAACCCAGCTCATCACAAGGCTAACACGACTCGCTAGAAGGAGGAGCTTGGAAGAGCGAGCTAGCTGTAGGAGAAACTAGATGAGGGGCTTGAGGAGATCAAAATTGACCTGGGAGGGAGAAGATCTTAGGTGGAGAGGAAGATACTGGGGTGAAGAGGTGCAAGTCAAAGTAGGAAGGGAGCAAGAAAGGAGGTAAAGTGTAGAAAAAATAGAAATTTCCAAAAAAGAAAAAAAATCCAATAAAACAGTAAACACCATAAATACCTCCAAAAGATGATTTCTGCCAAAATTGGTTGCAGACAACCAAATTTAGTGGGAAAACATTTTAAACTCCAAGACTTGAAAAAACACTTACACATGCAACGAAAATAACCCACAAACTAGCAAAACTCCACAAAAAATGAGATAATCCAAATCAATGTAAGTAAAGCACAAAGGGAATAATGATTACAAACCTTTCACACAAAACTAAGAGTAGTAGGCAACAGAAGGTGGAAAGTGCCACAGATCCCAAAAACATGCTCTAATACCATGTGAGAGAATGTGAGAATGATGATCAAACAGGATGGTGAGCACATCAATCAAGTTGCATTCAAATGATAGTGAGATTGAGTTCCATGTAGTAAGCAAGCATTCAACGATGAAAATTTTCATGCAAAAGAAAAGGGTTTACTCATTCTCATATATCATAAAAAGGGGTACAAATAGGAGTTTTGTATAACTCCCAATGCAAGACTGTCATACCTCCACAAGGGAGAAGAGGAGTTACATTCCATAAATGAAAAGTAACTCATGTCTCCAATATATTTTCTAAGATGTAGTACCTAACAACAATATTGTGAAAAGAAAATTGGGCCTCAATGATAACTTCTTTAAAGGTCACTAACTACAACCATTGTGCATTGATCCATGATTCCATGTTTGATAAGGACTATATGGTGCAAACACATAGGTATACTTTAAAGGGAGGAATTAGTTTTTATTGATGATACAAAGCACACACCATAAGATGTTTGAGTACTACAACTATTTGAGTTTCCTTATTTCAGTAAGCCCTTGGAATTAGTACATTTTTTTTGTATTACACATCCACCAAGGCTACATCTACTTCGTGGGTTGGAGGATGAGAATAATTGCTTCATGTATCAACAAGGAAACTAACTTGGTTTGTACGAGAAAAAACCTTGTGATGACCCTTAAAGAAGATGATATATTTGTTAAGACTATGTTGGAGCTGAGATATAAGAGGGGAAGGAACTTTTTGATGAGGGTCATTATGTTAGGTTGTGGAGCTTGTTTTGATGTGAGAAAGTGTTTGAAGACTGTACTTTAAGAGTACTGGACACTTTCCACAGTTGTCTCGCTGGGGTTGAGGCCGGGACGGGCCCTGAGTGGGGGTTTGACAGCGCAACCCCCAAATGTTTTATGGCCTCGAAACGTGCACCCGACATATACCGGGAAACGTGTTTTTCTCATATGGGCGAGATTTTTGACCCATAGGTTTATGGGACGGTTTTTGGCCCATGGTTTTAATACCCACGGTTTTGTAAAACCTGCTTCAAGCAATTGTCTACTTATAACGGGTTTTATGGATATGGTAGATGTATAATGCAAATGTATTGTAGATTGTGTTTTGCATTCAGGTGTGAATTCTGTAGAGTTTGTTGAGCATAGCTCCAAACATATCTGGGGTATTGTATCGAGAGGAGCGGTGGGCTTGTAATAAATTCTGAGCAAAGTGATTCTTGGTGGAACGTAGCCCAAATTGGGGTGAACCACGTTAAATATTATCTCTTTATGTTGTGTTATTTTATTTTGCACTTTTATTTGATATCTGTAATATTTTCTGCATATTAGTTTCTACTATTGCGATTATGTGAGGGATTATTCCACAAATTTTATTCTCTTATTCCCTAAAAACTGGTATTAGAGCCTGGTTTGGTTTACTGAAGTGTTGAATCCATAGGGAAAGTTTTTATCTTGAGTGGGAGCTATGGCAGATGAAGGAAGATCTAGGGTTGATAAATTCAATGGGCAAAATTTCAGTCTTTGGAAGATGTAGATGGAAAATTACCTTTATTAGAAGGATCTTTATATTCCATTGTCTGAGAAGGTGAACAAACCCTCGAGCATGATGGATGCAGAATGGGATTTGCTAGATACGGAAGGCACTTGGGAACAATCCGGTTGAGTCTTGCATCTTCAGTATTATTTAATGTTTCAAAGGGAAAGACTACAAAAAAACTAATGGATGCATTAGGGAAGTTGTGTGAAAAAACCCTTTACCTCTAATAAGATATTTTTAATGAAAAAATTATTTAATATAAAGAGTTGTCTGAGAATATTTCAGTAGCTAGATCATTTAAATGATTTTCAATACGGTAGTAAATATGCTAGCTTCGGTTATAATAGAATTTGATGAAAAAGTTAGGGCTTTATTAGTTCTTGTGAGCTTTACTTGAGAGTTGGAATAGGCTAGCAATGGCGGTAAGAAACTCGGTTCTAGCTAACTCAAAGTTGAAGTTTGAGGCAATGTTGTAGGGGTGATTCTAAGAAAGGAAATGCAAAGAAAAATATCTGGGGAATATTCTAATTCAAGGAATGTTTTGAAATTGGAAACTAGAGGGAGATAGAAGAATAGAGGAAGCCGTGGAAAATCAAAGGATCGGGCAAGGTCAAAATTGAAAAGCAAGATATTATGTTAGCACTGTGGAAATTATGGGCATCCAAAGAAGGACTATTGGGAGCTTCGGGACAAGAAGAAACAACAAGAAGAAAATAAGGAGGAAAATGTGGCAATGGGGTAATGTATGTTAGGATGATTTGATTCTTTTCTTTACACAATATTACTGAATCTTGGGTTTTAGAATCAGGGGCTTCTTTCCATGCTACTCCACATAGGCATTATTTTGTTGATTATGTTCAAGGAGATTTTGGGCATGTTTTTCTTAGTGATGATGAGACTTGCAGCATAGTTGGAAAATGTTCTATTTAGGTTAAGATGCAGAATGGAAATACTTGGGCTATTGAAGGATGTTAGACATGTGCCTACATTAAGACGAAATTTGATATCGGCAGGGCAGTTGAGAAGTGATGGTTGTAATTGTGATATTTATAACAGAATCTTGGAAGGTTACCAAGGGTGCTCTTATGGGTGGTCAAGAGGGAAGAAGGTTGGAACCTTGTATTTAACCACTTATAGCACTAATGTTTATAATCTTGTGGCTTCAGAAGTAGATACAACATTGTGGCACTATAGGCTCAGTCATATGAGCCATAAGGGCATAGAAGATCATAAAGAAGGATTTACCTGGATATACAGAAAACAAGTTTGGATTTCTGTGACAACTGCATATATGGGAAACAGAAAGTGAGTAAGGTTTCTCAAGGTTGGACCTACAAAGGAAAAGAGCAAGTTAGATCTAGTGCATTATGATGTATGGGGGCCGGCTCAGGTAATGATCTCTTGGGGGGTTCAAGTTATTATGTTACTTTTATTGATGATGCAACAAGGAAAGTTTAGTTTTATTGTATTAGAAACAAATATTATGTATTTGAAACTTTTGTTAAATGGAAAGCTTTGGTAGAGAATGAAACAGGTCTTAAGATTAAAATGTCTCAGGTTAGATAATGGAGGGGAGTATTGTAGCAAATGAATTTGATGGATTATTATTCTGAGAATGGAATCCATAGGCAAAAGACAGTTCTAAGAATTCCGTAGCAGAATGGGGTGTCAGAAAGGATGAACAGAACAATAATGGAACATGTGCTAGGAGCATGAGGGTACATGCAGGACTACCTCTTTCTCTTTGGGCAGAAGTGGTGAGCACAACTGTGTGTACTTGATAAACAGAGGACCCTCAGTGCCTTGGATGGAGGCATACTTGAGGAGGCTTGGTATGGTAAGAAAGTTGATTATTCATTTCTTAGAGTCTTTGGATGTGAGGTGTTTGTTCACATAGATACAGGATGATAGGACTAAGCTAGAGGCTAAATCTGAAAAATGTACTTTCATTGGTTATGGTGGTGATAACTTTGGATATAAATGTTGGAGTATTAAGGACAAGAAAATCATTCGATCTAGGGATGTGGTCTTTCATGAGAAAGTCATGTATAAGTAGCAGTTGCAGGAAAATAGGGAAGAATCCAAGAAATAATATGCAGCAGTAGAGGATCTTTCGGATGGGAAAGTGACACATGAATCAGTTCAGGAACCCCCTCAACCAGGAACCCCAAACTCCTATATTGAGGAGGTATTCTAGGGTAAGAAGAGAACCTGAACATTTTTCATTCTCCTTCTCTTTATTATTTTATTACTCACTGATAGTGGAGAACCAGAGAACTTTGATGAGCAAGGCAGGTAGATGCTAGGAAGAAGTGGGAGCAAGCCATGGATGAGGAGCATCAGGCTCTCATGGAGAACTGGACATGGGATTTGGTAAAGCTACCTGTAGGCAAAAGAGCATTACAAAACAAGTGGGTGTTTAGAGTCAAAGAGGAAGAAGGAGAAAAGAAGAGATATAAGGCCCGTTGGTGGTCAAGGGGTTGCACAAGAAAAAAGATAGATTTTGATGAGATCTTTTCTCTGTAGTAAAATGATTCTATTTAGAAACCTTCTAGGAATAGTTGCAGCAGAAGGTTGCACTAGAACAGCTGATGTAAAACTGCACTTTCTCCATTGTGATTTTGGAGAGGAAATATATATGCAGCAACCAGAGGGCTAGAGTTCAAAGGTAAGAGGAGAGGTGTGCAAACTGAATAAGAGCTTGTATGGCTGAAACAAGCTCCATGTCATGGTATAAGAAAGTTTGATAGCTTCATGATGGAGCAAGGTTATATTAGTGTCATTTCTGACCATTTTGCGTGTATTAAAGAAATTTCAAGATGCAAGTTATAATTACAATGTGTTTGTCTGTTTATGACATGTTGGTTGCAGGTAAAAACATGTAGGAAATAAAAGTACTAAGAAACAGCTAATCTAAACCTTTGAGAGAAAGGATTTGGGGTCAAGCCAAACAATCCTTGGAAATGAGGATAATCGGGTATGGAAGAACGGAAGCTAACTTTATCTCAGAAGAGTACATTAAGAAGGTATTGGATAGGTTTAAAATGCAGGATGCTAAACCAGTTTGGGACTTCCTTTGGCATGCATTTTAAGTTATCAAAGGAGCAGTGTCCCAAGACAGAGCAGGAAAGATACCAGATGTCCAAAGTACCTTACTCTTCAGCGGTTGGCAGTTTGATGTATGCTATGGTGTGCACTATAGGCCTGATATTGCCCATGCAGTGGGAGTTGTGAGTATATTTATGAGTGATCCAGGTAAAGAGCATTGGCAAGCAGTAAAGTGGATCCTTCGGTATTTGAGAGGGACCATGGGGACAGTTTTGTGCTACAGTGGATCAAACACCACTTTACATGGTTATGTAGATTCAAACATGGCTGGAGATGTAGACAGTGGGAGGAGCATGACAGGTTACATTTACACTTTAGGTGGGACAGTAGTGAGCTGGATTTCATGACTACAGAAGCTAGTGGCTTTGTCAATAACGGAGGCTGAGTATGTTGCTGCAACAGAGGCAAGCAAAGAGATGATTTGGTTACAACAATTTCTTGAGGATTTGGAGCATAAGCAGGAGGAATGTAAGCTGCATAGTGATAGTTAGAGTGCTATACACCTAGCTAAGAACTTTACTTTCCACTCTAAGATGAAGCATATACAGTTAAGGTACCATTTCATTAGGATAGCTTTGGAGGAAGAGAAGTTGAAGTTGAAGAAGATTCATACCAGTCAGAATCCTGCAGACATGATAACCAAGGTGGTCACAAGGGAAAAACTAAAGTTGTGTTCAACTTTGGTTGGTCTTCACAAAAACTAGTGAAGGGTTGAGAAGCTTGCTCAAAAAAAAATAGTATCCAAGTGGGAGATTGTTAGGTTGTGGAGCCTGTTTTCATGTGTGAAAGTGTTGAAGACTGTACACTAAGAGTACTATACACTTTTCATGTATCCTCACCGGGGTTCGGGGCCGGGCCGGGCCCCAAGCGGGGGTCCGGGGGCGGCAACCCCGGGTAGCAGGGGTTCGGGGGCACAGCCCCCGTGCCCCCGAAAAAAAATTAATTTAGGCGTAAAAAATTTTGGCCTCGAAAAATGCACCTGACATATCGGAAACGTGCTCTTCTCATATGGGCGAGTTTTTTGACCCATAGGTTTATGGGACGGGTTTTTCCCATGGTTTTGATACCCACAGTTTTGTAAAATTGCTTAAGCAATTGTCTATTTATATGGTCTTATGCATATGATAGATGTACAAGTAAATGTATTGCATATGTGTTTTGAATTCGGCTGTGAATTCTGTAGAGTTTTTTGAGCATAGCTCCAAACAGATATGGGTATTGTATTGAGAGAGTGATGGCTTGTAATAAAATCTGAGCAAGTGATTCTTTGTGGACGTAGCCCAATTGGGTGAACCACGTAAATACTGTCTCTTGTTTTGGTATGTGTTTATTTTATATTCTACAATTTTATTTGGGATCTGTATAATTTCTACATATTAGTTTTCTACTGTTGCATTCTGTAGGATCTTCCGCATATTTTATCTCTTATTTCTAACCTCCATTGTATGGGATGATACTCGCTTTGAACACAAAATCATGTTTTTCGGTAGAGGAGGTTCGATGTTATTCTCTTTCCCTACATGTGTTTTATTTTCATTTTTCTTTTTCCTCTCTAATTACATTTGTAGAGTATCACATATTGTCCATGTTTATTCCCCTCTTTCAGGGTTTATTTTTGTCAAGCTCCATTGAAATGAGAGTGAATATTGTTTTGGACTGTGCCCTCAGCATGTATTGTCCGGTCGAGCCTCCATCTTCCCTCCGCAGGTTTTCACTTATCTGAGAGTGTATGTCCTCTCATGCCGGATTGGGTGCTATCACCTTTGTTAGCTTGGATTTTCCTTCGCCATTCTGCATATTTTCTTTTTCTTGGTCCCTTGTAGTTGGGTTTAGAGTAGGAGAGAGTTAGATAGTTGTATTTCAAGTTTAGGAGAGTTTAGTATTCGGATAGGTAGAGGAACATCCGTCTCTAGAGCCTGTCTCAATAGCAAGTCCACACTTGGAGACCTTCCATGTTCCCTAGAGAAAATGTCGATTTCCCATCCATTAGCCTTCGGAAAATAGGAATTGGGATGTTGGTATTTTGTGATAAGCGAGGGTGCGAAGAAGGCAAAAAGACAACAAAATCTTTTCCCCATAGTGGTACGAAAATTGCCTCTCCACTGTAAACACAAATAAAATACACACCTAACTTAAGGGTAAACAACATCCAAATGGCAGGGCGCGGGTAGAAAAACATTATAACAAACACAACAAGAGAAAGGCATGGCAATCCAAAAAAGACTACAAAACAGCAACTAGCCGACCGCCGAAGACAAAGGGGGACCGACTCACGACAATAAAAGAGGAAACAGGGCACAATATCCCAACAATGCTAATGAATAGTGTGGGGAACAACAAATAATGACGAGATTCAAGATACAATCAAGCAAGCCGTACATCTTCAACACTGGTATGATATAAACCTTCCCACTTCACGGACACAGGGTGAGCGCAACAGTACAGAAGATCCATCTACACTGGAAAAGGAGAAACAAACTAGCTAGGAGAATAGAAGTAAAAAAAACCAGACAAACACTGTGATCAACTAGGATTGTATGGACCGCAAATAGACAAGTTGGCTTGGGTGGGGGGAGGAAATATGGATAACGATGCGTGTGGAGTGGGGTTAAAGAAGAGAGAAGCAGACACGCACACAATAAAAAAAGTGTACGGTGCGTGTGAGTGAGACGATCAAAAACAGATAAAGGGATGACACAACTGCGGGCATTGAGAAATACCGACGTCCTGGTGATAACACAGTGTACCAGACCAAGCACACTACTTATTTTGACCACACACACCGCCACCCCACGGCTATCATGGTCGTTCTCGGCACTTCTAATCTACGTCCTTCCTCCTCAAACATGCGTTCACCCAACACCTTGGAAACCAACCTATCACACAGGCGATAAAATGGTGCAAAGACTGTACGATATTGTGGGGGCCACGTAGGTTCTGAAAAACCAAAAGGGTATCACAGAAGGACCAGATGCAACCACCCCAACGAGATGGTACACAAGTCCCAAGCTGATCAAAGGTACCGATGTCGGGCTGTGACGAATTCTATCACGTTTGGTGAACTGCACATCAGCACAAAAAAAAAGAAAACAAACGATGGAGGCAGTCGGGTGTGGGGGTGGGGACTTCGACGCGGGACTACGGGGGAAATAGAGATAGGTGAGGGGGAGGAAGGGATGGAAAGGACGGTCCAATCAAATACAAGCACGGCAAGAGAACGAAAGAGAAAAAAAATGCAGGCCCAGCGAGGAAGGGAAGAGAAGAATAGAAAAGGATCAGAGAGGAGTGGCAATCAGATGAAGGACTTCTGATGAAAAGAATATTCTCGTGAGGAGTCATGGAAAGGCTCCAGATAAGCCTTTCCTTAACCTCTTTTTGAATTGATCCACTGCGTGTGCAAACTTCATTTCATGCAGGATACTTATTCTCACCAAGGAGTGAGAATAATACAACTCGTCTTGAATATCAATGGGGAAACGCTACCCTAACAAGCTCTCTTGATCACTTGAGAATGTATTTTCCTTCATAGCTTCATGGGGTGATCTCAACATCCTTGTTTTTAGGTCCTCTATATTCATGTTTGTCATGTCATTGTTACCCATATTGGGATACTCCGTGTTTAATGTGGAAATTGTCTCAAAATATTAGTATTTGAACTTCATAATGACGAAAGCTAGTGAAATGGATGGGAGATGGGTGAGTATGAATAATTTGACCAAAATCTTAAAAATTACTATTTTTAGTAAGTCCTACCTCAAATTTCTATTTTAGAAATTGGTCTTCTGGATATCGAAATGAGATGAGAGTGGTCTCAAAAGTTTCATTTTCATTCCAATATGTGGAGACACAAAATCACGCACTTTGGGTATATATTTAGTCCTAATTACATATTGTTATTTACATGATTCTTGAGTATGAAAAGTAATGACTAACCCATGTCTTTGGCCACCTTTTTTTTCTTTGTTCTTCTACTTTCAATCTTGCACTCTCACTTTCTCAGTATATCTTTTCACCTTTCAAAATTTGTCATTTTGGACATCAACGCCAGGTGCCCCCTTCCCCTCTGGGCACCCTTATCCTATTTGTACTTAGGTCACACTTTTGGGGTCCTTTCTAACCATTTGAGCATCTTATATTTTTGGTAGTAAGCCTTTTCAGGGTTAATTATGAAATTCAAGCAAAGGAATCATATAAATATAAAGTTATGTGATCATAATAAGGGACCAAGTACTAAGCACTACTTATCACCACCTAAGGTTACATCCATCAAGGCATCTAAAGCTCCATTTACATCCTTCTAGCTCCATCACAAGGCAAAAAAGGTTGGTTCATTTGCATCACACTTCATAGGAGGGGAGTCTATTGTTTCCACACACACATTATTCACATTCTACATATAGCTACTTGCTCGCTACTTCAAGTGTGACATGCACAAGAGCAACCTAGGGGAAAATTCCGCACATAAACACACACAAAACTACATTGGGTATAAGATGTAGTGCAGTTCTCACTAGTAAGTCCATCATTGTGACAGCTGAGGACAATTTAAACCCTCATTTTACATCTTTTTTTTATAATTTGATGTCTATTTGAGGGTTTTACAGGTACATCCTTTGTTGCAGGTTTTACACCAACCTCAACAATTCAAGTGCGACATATAGGTGATCAAAGGCAAACAAGTGTGAACCTCTTACAACACCTTAGAGGAAGTTTTTTGAGCATCTACACAGACCATGGCACCCAAAAACAAGACCATGGCACCCACGGGTGCCCCCATCCCTCTTCAAGTGTACCACTCTTGTCAAATCTACCAGATCTGTAATTTTCCAAACTTCTGTGTGATGGCCTTCCATCTCTATTCAGTCGGTAACCACTGCAAAAAAATCCAACAACCTCTACAAATCAGCTAAGGCTCTTCTGACCCTCTTTACAATTAAGGTTTCATTATTTATTACTTAGTTGCTTGGGTATTATTTATGTATTGCATTATTCATTTATTTACTGTTGTTATAGCATTCAGATTAGGCTATAATTTTATATTTTAGCATAATTATGATCCTCTACTCAAAATTTTAGATGGTTCTCTCATATGGATTAGTGGGAAATTGAAAACTTCTCAAAGAGGGGGAAATGTTGATAGAAAATGGAATCAATAGCTCAAATGGAATATGATTTTATGAAGAACGTTTTTTCCAAATTTCAAGCAAGTTGGCTCATGTGATCACTGGGACAATGTATATTTCATCAAAGAGGGAAGAATATTGAGAGAAAAATTAGTCCTAAATATCTCCAAAAATACTCCACTTCATCATAAAATAAATAAATCAAATTAAATTTGATTTTATGAGGATCATCTTCTTCAAATTTCAGGCAATTTGGCTTAATGGATCACTGGAAAAATGCAAAGACATTTTCAGTTGTTCTAGGAAGTTCTTAGCTAGAAAAATCTTTCTCAAATAGAAAATAAATCATTCCATTACATCCCCCAAGTGATATATCATCTTAAATGAGTTTTCAAAAGGGGTATTTTGGCAAAGCTTTGAGGTTTTTTTACCACAAGGTCACCGACAATGAGTAAAAGACCATTTTTGGAAACATAGAGCATGAATCTAGTTTTAACGACTTCCATGGAGGGAAAATATGGAGTTTCAATATATTTTCATGTTAAAATTCATATATTTTCATGTTAAAATTCATATATTTTCATGTTGAGGTGCTTTTTTGGGGGAAACTAGTTTTTAAAAATGACTTAGGGCTTGAGTGTTTTAACTATTTCACCCTTTTAGAATTTTAACTCACATTTAACCATACATTTTTGACAAGGGTTAGAGGGTGAGTTACACCCATGAAAATATGATGCAAAGGAGGATCAACAACAACTCAAACATCCAAGAACCGTGAGTATTCATCACAAATCAACCGAAGTCTTCTTTCCCATGAGGCCTAAATCTTGCTCAAACACTAAAAATGTATCAAAACATAGTAACCGAGGTCATAATCACTTCACACATGCTTAAACACATCAGGAAAACATGATCATTCACTTCTCAAAGTCACATACCTTCATTTTCTATCAATCTCATTTTATACCTACATTTTGGCTTACAGCCCTACAAACTAGAAATTTTTCATGAAATTGACAAAATATGAGGAATCTTCCTTGACTGTCAAGGTTTTATAATACCCTTTATGCCTCCCAAGAAGACTATAAAGTTCCACAATCCACCTCTAATCCAATTTGCTTTTATTCTTCAAATATTGTTCAAGACTAGAGCTTGCAATTAGCCCTCAAACGGGACAAATATTAGTATTTCAAACACCCTACAAACTTTCAAGAAAAGATAGTTACTTTTTCAAGTACCCATTTGGTCCTTCTAGCTTCATGTCAAGTTTCATTTTTCAACTTCTCACACATTCTTCCTAGCTCACTCTTTCATCTTGTTTAGCTAGACAAAATAGTCTCGTTATTAAGGGTTGTAGTAGACTTAGAGGGGTTGTTGGCTTGCCTCGGTTTTGTCAAAACGTGAACCCTTGTGCCAGCGATAAGACCACCGGGGGCCGCAGGGCGCAAGCAAGAGGGGGAGCGACCCCTGAGGGGGTGGCAAATTTTGCTTCTATAGGTCTTCTATGGAGTTCAGGAAAAGGGCGGCAAAAAGTTTTGGGGCAGTTGTGTCATGTACTTGAAGATCATGAGAAAGGGGATTAAAAACGGAGGAAGTAAAAGAAGACCAAGACGAGAAGCTTCGAGAGAGAGAGAGAGATAGAGAGAGAGGAGTAAGTAGAGAGAGAGAGAGAGAGTAGAGCAGGCGAGACGAAGAGAGAGAAGAGAGAGAGAGAGAGAGGACGAAGCAGAGAGGAAGCGAGAGGATGAGAGATGAGAGAGAAGAGTAGAGAGAGAGCGAGCGAGCGAGAGAGAGAGAGAAGAATGGGAAAGAGCAAGAGAGAGAGGAGAGCTAAAAGGCCAGACGGATAAGGGGGCGTAAGGAGTAAGCGAAGGTAGAAGGAGAGCAGAGAATGAGAGGGCGCGGAGAGAGATGAGAAAGAGAGAGAGAGAGAGAGAAAGAGAGAGAGAGGAGATGAAGAGAGAGCGATAGAGAGCAGAGAGAGGAGAGAGAGGAAGATCGGAGAGAAAAGAGAAGAGAGGAACACGCAGTAAACTCAGAAACTACGAGCAGTTCAGAGAGAAAGCAAAGAGCGTAAACGAGAGCTAGGAAAAGGCAAGAGAGAGAGAAGCGGAGAGGGACGAGATAGAGAGGAGGAGACGAGAGAGGAAGAGGAGAAGAGAGAGAGAGAGAGGAGAGAGCAGAGAGAGCGAGAGAGAGAGAGACGAGAGAGAATGGAGAGAGAGCAGAGAGAGAGAGGAGAGGAGAGAAGGAGAGGAAGAGAGAGAAGAGTTAAGGAGGAAGAGAGAGAGAGAATACACCACAGGGAGACAAGAGGAGGACGAGGAGGAGAGAGAGTAGAGCGAAAGAGAGTAGATTAGAGATAGATAGAGAGAAGATCAGTAATGAAGAGAGAGAGACGAGTAAGAGATGATAGAGAGAGAGGGCAATGAAGAGGTAGAGGAGAGAAGAGAGAGTAAGGAAGGAGAGCGTGGAGAGAGAAATAAGAGAGAGCAGAGAGACCGAGAGGAGAGAGGACGGAAGAGAGGAGAAGAGGAGAGTGGAAGAGAGCGGGAGGAGAGCGATCGGAGAGAGAGAGAGGAGAGCAGAGAGGAGTAGCAGAGCGACGCGCAGAGCGAGAGAAGAGGAGAGACAGAGAGAGAGAGTTTAGCTAGAGAGAGAGAGAGAGAGAGTATAGCGGAGAGAGCCTATATAGTCGATATCATCTCTATCTATCTAATATATCTAGCTCTCTCTATCTCTCTCTCTATCTCTCTATCTCTCTCTCTCTCTCTCTCTCTCTATACTCTTCTCTATTATACTCCTTAATGAGCATGGTCTTCTAGATCATTAACCTTCACAGATCACCTTATTACCTTCTTATAGATTTAATGGAACATGATTCTAGATTATATATGTTGGAGTGAGGTCACTTGTCTTCCCTGACTGTGTCTTAAGAGTTTCTTATCAATTTACTTCCTTCCAATGTCTTGATTCCCTTTCATCATCTTCTAATAGCATTTATGCACCTTTCTAGACTAACTCATTAGAACAAAGGTTTTATACTCAACAAAAACCTCGTCTTAGACCCAATTAGGAAACGTTATGCATAGTCTAAAAAGAGTAGTTACATTGTCAAAAACCATAATGATTTAAGATTTTTGCATTACCTTAACCTTCTTTACCTAAACTCAGCATTTTTGAATTTCATATCCTTTATTCCCATCATTCCACTATGTTCTTATTCTTAGAGAAATTTCAACTCAGATTGTTATGGACAGACAGGGTAGTGGTTAGGTTTGATCTGAGTTTATTTCCCATAATCATTTATTCATGTCATAGACTCTCGTGATACCCAATACCCACCTACTTCATCTATTCTATCACACCATGATGGTGCATAAGAATGGTTTTATACCTATTATCAATTTGTGCACAAAGCCTATTGGAAAGGTGTCTAGGATGAGAAAATAAATACAGATTTTACAATTAAGCTTATCAAAACTAATTAAAATGAAAAATAAACTCTAGAAATAGCTTAAACAACTATCCAAAACTCTTCTCCAAGGATTTTTGGTTATCATGGTTTAAAAACTTGAATATCTGCAACTCTTTTTAGTTCAAAAACCTACTTTGTGTCTCAAGCCGAGAGCACATGAATTGCATGTAATATTTCATTTTCTTCCATTTAACCATACTTTTTCAGTTTGCATGCCTTCTAGAGAGCATATTTCCCTGATTATTACCTCCTTTTAATTATAATTAAAATCCTGGGCTTATGAAACATGACTTCCAACTTCTCAAATTCCTTCGATTCTTGTTTAAACTTTATCCAACAAAAACTTACTGTGAAACCTTCACCATACCAACTTTCGTCCCTAAAACATAGTGAAGATTCAATATTATTCATTTCATGCATATATCAGGATTATATACAAAAAGACATAAGAATTATGCATCTTATAAGATCAAGAAAGTACATTCATTCATGGATCATTACAAAAGAAAGGAAATTTGTTCATATTCATCTTAAATCAATTACTTCCTTCCAATGTCTTGATTCCCTTTCATCATCTTCTAATAGCATTTATGCACCTTTCCTAAGACCTAACTCCATTAGAACAAAGTTTTATACTCCAACAAACCTCTTCTTAGACCCAATTTTAGGCACGTTATGCATAGTCTAAAAAGAGTAGTACCATTGTCAAAAACCACTCATGATTTTCAAGATTTTTGGCATACCTTAACCTTCTTATACCTTTAAACTCATATTTTTGAATTTCCTATCCTTTTATTCCCATCATTCCACTATTGTCTTATTCTCTAGAGAAATTTTCACTCAAGATTGTTATGGACTATGACAGGGTAGTGGTTAGGTTTGAATCTTAGTTTCTTTCCTCCATAATCATTTATTCATGTCATAGACTCTCTTGATACCCTAATACCCACCTTACCTCATCTATTATATCAACATGATTGTGCAATATAGAATGGTTTTATACCTATTATCAATTTGTGCACAAAGCCTCATGACAAGGTGTCTAGGACTGAGAATAAATAAGATTTTACAATTAAGCTTATCAAAACTCATTCAAATGACAAAAAACTCTAGAAATAGCTTAAACATACCTATCCCAAACTCTTCTCCAAGGATTTTTGTGTTATCATGGTTAAAACTTGAAATATTCTCCTCTTTTCTTAGTTCAAAACCCTAACTTTGTGTCTCAAGCCGAGAGCACATGAATTGCATGTAATATTCATTTTCTTCCTTTACCATATTTTTCATTGTTTGCATGCCTTCTAGAGAGCCTATTCCATGATTATTTACCTCCTTTTAATTATAATAAATCCCTTGGGCTATGAACATGACTTCAAACTTCTCAAATTTCCTTGATTCTTGTTAAAACCTTTATACAACAAACTTACTGTGACAACCCTTCACCATACCAACTTTCTCATCCCTAAAACATAGTTGAAGATTCAAATATTATTTCATTTCATGCAATATATCATGGATTATATACAAAAAGCATAAGAATCTAATGCATCTTCTAAGATCAAGAAAGGTACATTCATTTCATGGATCATTCACAAAAGAAATTTGTCATATTCATCTTACAAGCAACTTACAGACTCCTTGAACCATTTAGGACTCTTCCTCACATACTCTCCACCAAAATCTTCCTCCTTTAATTCATAACTAATTTCTACAATTCTAATTCAACCGTATATGTTCTTGACCCAAGGTGGTTACACTAGGCATTCTTAACTCAATGAGGTTAAAGGCTGAGTTTGACACATGAACCCTATCACAAAGGGTGATACCACTTTACTTAGCTCTCATAAGCTCTTAATTGACCTCTTTCTTTACAAATATTGTTAAAATTTACACTAAACATATCCATGAATTCAAATTTTCAAGGAATAGGTTTTGGAGGGAAAGTGTGAAACTAACCTTTTATGCACATGGGAGTTCCAACAAGGTGAATAACCTCTTCAAACTAACTATGAATGGTCTTTAGGACATAATTAACCCTATAATTATACAAGATACAAAATTTTGTTACTTCCTCAGTGATGCTCCTGCATACAAATAGGGGGCATTTGAGGTGAGGGGACAATGGGGACACTAAGTTACACTTTACACAAGATTGTGACAAGTGTTACCATGTGATAGCATGTGACGGAGATGGAGGGGTTGAAAATAAGCTTCCGGGAGCTGAGATGAGGTTATGTACATGATTGGGGGCTAAATATATGAGATTGGCTGAAATTTTATATCCCCTTTTTTATTGGGACCCCTTTTTTATTGGGACAAGGGACAAGGGATATCAAGCATGAAAAAATGTGCCAAGGGAGAAGGGTTCATGATTTGAAGTTGTAAAATGAACCTAGGAGACAAGTTGTGATGTTTTAAGTGACACAAACTCAACCAATAACAATAAGGGAAAACTTTTATGTCCCTGTTATCCCCTTGCACCATGGGACAAAGGAAAATGGACATATGAAGTGAAAAATTACACTCAAGCTTATGAAGAATGTTGATGTCATCATGCCAACGCGAGGATAAAATATGGAGATTAATTATTTGGCCTTAAGAGAATATCTTAGATTCCAGAGTCCAATAATTATATGATTATGACTCCAAAAAACATGATGAGTTCATTCCAACCATTTCCAAGAGCCAATCCTTCTTGTAATTTTATTTTTAGGCCCAGTTAGTTTTTTAGCACAAAGGAGCAATGACAATGACCTAGAAAATCACTCAGTATGGTGAAGACTTGGACCAAAAATGATGTATCCACCATGTAGTGGATTCTAAGAGCTTTGTATTGATTATTTTTTGACTTCCAAATCTTATCATACCTCCTAGAATATCCAGAAAAAATATTTTTCTCTGTTGAGGCTCACATTCCCCGCACCTATAATGTCTCAATTTTGTTTGAATAGTTGTTGTCTAAATTTCTTGTTCATAATGAGGTTAATGCACTAGCTACTAAAGAAATCAGAAACTTGGAAATGAAGTAGATTTAATGTTACCTCGGATGTGTGATGCTTGATATGAGAACTGAATGATGGATTATCACTGCTGTAAAACCTACAAATAAGAGTGGAAACAATTTTGATTAGATAGATAGATGCGGGGATTGTCTGACTAAGCAATTCCAAGAATTTTTTGACTTCCTTGGTGGATGTCAACCCCAGTTTTTTTAGATAAGGATGAGATAAAACAAGATCATGTAAAAATAGTAATAGAAATTGATCCAAAGCTAGTTAGACTACAATAATTGTGAAATAAGTGTTACCTAGTTTGGGTCGTAGGCAACCCATAATGTGCATAGGTAGGTCGATGGTGACCTGAGAAGATGGATCTAGACCTGTAGATGAAATACGTAGACCTGCAAGGTCTGAGAGTGATCTAAAGATGATGAGGACTTGTAAGTGTCGTAAAAGGGTCTGTAGGAGTGAACCATAAGTAGAGGGGCAGGAAAAATGGCAAAAAGGATGATTTAGATAGGTTTTTGGATAAACAGGATCTTATTCAACGGTGACCAGGGGGATAAACAATGACTGTATCAGAGAGGTATGAAGATGAGGATAAAAGGATGAAAATGGAAACTTGCAAGGAAAAGGAGTTATGGGAGAAGGTTGTTGAGTGTTTCCAAAGCTGATCTGCACCTGCAAGACGTTAGAAGTAGAGAATATATGATAATATGGTAAAGATAATGTGATAACGATAAGAGGATCTTACAAATGATGATCATGAGCGATGCAAGCAAGTTGAAGGGACGTCCAGGAGGTCTATGGATGTCTCAGAACTACTTATGATTGAGGAATACATGCATTTGATTTTTATATGATTGATTGATTTTTGATTTCCTCCAATGCTCCAGATGCATAATGGAAAGAAAACACTCGATTTTAAAGAGGGTTGATGGCGACCAGGATGGGTTGGTGCCAACCATGGGGAAAGTTTCCCCAATGGGCATGATTTTCCAATTTTGACAAGGTTTTGGTGTTTTTAAAGATTGGCTGAGTGCTTTAAAGCATGTATGCGGGATTAGTTTTCTTAGGGATGAATTTAAGGTGGTTAGGGAATAAAAATAGATGGGAGAAAAGTACAAGGATGGAGTTAGGATAAAAGCATCCTAAATAGTAGGTTGGTTAGGGCAGGATAAAGAGTATTAATTAATATTAATTTATTAATTAATAGACATAAAGATGAATGTGCATGGAATAATTGGATATGTAGGATATTAAATGATTAATTAATTAATGTGTCTTAATTAATTAATGAGGATTGGATGGGCATTTGATTAAATTAAATTAATTATTAAATATGTCCACGCGGGTGAATGAAGGCATAGATACCCATTTCAGGTGTCTACATTTTTCCCATTTTGTTGAGTGGTTTGCGCTAGCAAGCCACGAGACAAGAAAAAGGGGGTTGGATGAGGATAAATGATTGATGATAAGCTCCCCCTAAAATGGGGGATCAGGGGTGTCAAAGGAAAATTGATGATGCATTTGAAAAAAGGTAGATGAAAAAGGGTGGGTGGGTGATGAAAATATGGATGAAAGCATGACCAAGACAAGATGCCACAAGAAAAAAGGATTGCAATATGGATGAAACTATGGTGGTGACTCCAATATCACATCGTTAGAGGATAATTTTGGTCTCAATGGTGATGGGCTACAACATTCTATGGACTAGTGAGTGAGTGAAGACCATTGTGGTATGGATGTAGGTTAGGATGACTAATGGGTCGTAGGCAAGTTATCAAAGTATGCGTTGCTATATGAGAAAAGGTATGTGAAATCCTTCATACACGAGGAATCGAGTGAAAAGGTATGTGTCCACAAGGAATAAGGATAAATGCTATGGTGTCCAATGGGACATGAAAAAAGGACAATAAGCCAAGATGAAAAAGTGAATTATGAAATAATATGCCCTAAAGGGGGAAGGTATGGCTGCAAAGGAAAAAAAGGAAAAAGTAAAATATGCGCCAAGTGGGGAAAAGGTATGGCCACAAAGGTGTACTTTGATGAAGAGTAATGGTGCCCCGAGGAAGGAAAAAATATGGCCTCAAAGGAGGACTTTGTGCACAGATTAGATAGGATTAGAAAATTAAATTCCCAAAAGACGAGTGATTATAGCCATGAAAGGTGGACTTAAGGAATAGATATGATTAACATGCCTGAAGGAAAAAAAGAGATGGCCACAAAGGTGGACTTTGAAAAGAAAGTATGCTCGAGAGAGGGATAAGCACAGCCCAATGGGACCTTGGAAGAGTGTATATGCCTGGAGGAGAGATAGATAATTATGGCCACGATGGTGGACTTTGTGATTGGATTAAAATTCTTGGAAGGGAAATAATTATGACCACAACACTGGACTTTTTCAAGAATTCCCAAAGCGAAGAGTGCGAGAATGAAGGGAAAATCCAAAAATAGTTACTGTTAAGTCCAGTCGATGATAACTAAGAAAAATCGATGGTGACCTAAGAGGGT
Source organism: Taxus chinensis (assembly GCA_019776745.2). Taxonomy (NCBI): domain Eukaryota; kingdom Viridiplantae; phylum Streptophyta; class Pinopsida; order Cupressales; family Taxaceae; genus Taxus; species Taxus chinensis. The sequence goes on from CM034146.1 coordinate 304,683,510, forward strand.
CGATGGCGACCAAGTTTCGGTGGGCTATATAAGCCCAGGGGTCATTCGGCAATGCTCATTTTCACACGTGAACTTGATGAGAGAGAGCAAAGTGAGAAAAGAGAAAATTGAGAGATGGAGGTTGTTGGAGCTGGGAGGAAGCACCAGAGGGTCTGGAGGATGGTGAGTAGCAAAACCCACACTTTTTTTTATTTAACTTCATGTTTTATTTAATTTTCTTTACATTTATTTTGTATTTTTTGCAAAAAGTGGATGAGGCCAGGGGCAGTTGGTGGCAACCTAGGTGGGTCAACATCAACTAGGCCCTAGGGCATGTCGACTGACCTGAAAATGCATCGAACCGACTTGGTTCAGTGTCGACTAGGTTAAAAATGGATAGATTATAGTCTAATTTTATTTTTAATGTCTCTTGAATGGATTTTGGAACCAAAGGTCTAATGTACGCATGTTTTTCTTGTGATTGCAGGCCATATAGACCTTGTATTTGAGATATCAGGTGCTTACTCTTAATGAGTAGATCAAAGGGGATGTGACAGATGCTAAGTGGGATCATCTGTCTACAGTTGGATTAGGATGATTTAGACATTATCAGAGGATCCCACATGACCTGGGGCTTATGATTGCTTTGGTCGAGTTGTGGGATAGGCTGATATGTACATTCTAGTTTAGGATAGAGGATATGGCTATCAACCTGGAGGATGTGTTTCAGATTCTTAGGCTACCGATACAGGGGGGGTAGGTAGTTCCCATTACTACAAATGACATATTGGTAGTTTTGAAGCGGTTATTTAGAGCCGATGCACCTCAAATTAGGTTTTCTTCAAGGGATTTTGCATATGAGCTAAGATACAAGAATGGGGTGGCACGTAGTTGATTAATTTACATGGTGATGATGGAAGTGTCATGTTATGCTTTGTTGGAATCAGGAGGATCTCGGTTTCCATGGCCATTGAATGGTGTAGCAGCCGATATAGTGGAGCACTATAATGTCTTTTCATTTGGGACCACCTTGTTAGATCAGGTTTACCACGAGCTATCTAGATACAGGTCAAGAAAAAGGTTAGGGTTGGATGTAGGCTTCTTACTACACTATTGGGCTTATGACCATATCACAGTGATTAGTCCACCAGGGCTTCCATGGGTCACGGGAGACCATATTCAGCTAGAGGTGGTATTTTTGAGGAGGTCAGATTAGGCCTTCAGAGACAAGGTTGAGAGAGGGGTGGATTTGTACGTAGATTGGCTTGCAGAGTTAGATATTGATCATGTTAGGTGGTAGTTGTGTCAATATTTCTCTGTCTAGCCTAGTGTGGATGTGTAGCCAGTGAGGATGAGGAGGATGAGATGGGTGTAGGGGAGATCACCAAAGATGATCGAGGCCATACAGTTTGACAGGGTGAGATGACAGTTTGGAGTCATTCAGTTAGTGCCTCATGATCTAATTTTGTACAAGAGGGAGGAGATAGATAAGGAACTATTGAGTCCTACTATGGCAAACCCATTGGAGGAGGAGGCTACGCCATGGGACGATGACGATGATGTTGGAGTAGGAGTAGGATACTCTGATTGGCACATGGCAGCATGGGCAGCTCGGGTGGTTGAGGAGGGAGGAGAGGAAGAGGTAGAGGAGATGGAGGTTGAGGTTGAAGCAGCTCTGGGAGGTAGTGGAGACGAAGGAGGTGATACTATAGAGGTGACACGCTTGCATGCTAAACTTGATCAAATGAGAGTAGAGAGAGATACAGCATTACAATAGTGAGTGCAGTCACTCAGGAGAGAGACCAAACTATTCCAGAGAGAGATCGCTACTACATGTAGCAAGAGGCCTACAGGGCATGTTTTGGATATTTTTCTACTATTGTACAACAGATTCAGCCAGTGGTGTTTAGAAAGCACCATAGGGATCTAGACATATGGCTCCCCTAGCATGATTGGGATAGATAAGTACTTATTGTTAGCTGTTGAGGCCAAGTATTATGAGGATATTGTGATCTGTAGGCTACCTCGGATGCTGAGATACAAGGAATGTCTCCAAAGGCAGGCGGCAGGTGGATTTGGGCATTCTAAGAGTATAAGGAGTGTAGCTCAGCCACGAAGAGAGGAGGGAGGCCACGAGGGTGGTAATGATGCATAGGGGTCAGGTGTTATACCTACCCCAGAGGGAGAGGACTTGAGAGCCTTAGATATTCACTTCACTGATTTTGATGGCATCTCTACTTTGAGGTAGCCCCCTAGAGGTATGTGATGTATTGTGATACTTTTGACATATATATATATATATATGATCTTTTCGTGGATTATCATGTGTTCATTATGTGATGTAATGGATTTAATTAGATGTGATGATGATTGTTTGGATTTATGTGATGATGATGACTACTTAGATTAGATGTGATGGTGATTTTAGATTATATGTTTGTTTTATATTTGATGATGATGGTGAAATATATGTATGATCATATGGTTATTTTAGATGTGCGTGTGTATGGATGATGATATAAATGTGTAATGTGGTAATATGTTTTAAATTGAATTTTGATCATGATGATTAAAATGTATATGCATAAGATTTGATGGAAAAAAATTGAGAATGAATGTGATTAATGATGGATGTAAGTTTGGATAAATGTGTTGTAAGATAGATAGATAACAGATATGTGATCGGGATGAAGAGAGATATGTATAAAGGTAGATGTGATAGGATTAAAATTCCTCGTAATGGTGGCAACCTATAGGTGTAAACAACACTATGTTATAGAGAGGAACACATGAGGAAAATATGCCTCTAACTACATTAAAGGTAAACAAAAATGGGTTCCAGGTAACACAAGGCACATGTGATGAAATCAGTTGCTAGCAAATAACCAACGATAGTTAGTCATTTCAAGGATCATAAGGGAGTAATGGATGAGATGATCTTAAAAACCTAATTTTGTCATGACAAAAGGGGTTTGAGATGTACTTGTATAGAGGAAAGAGGGTTCTCCAAAAGTGGTGTTCCCTAAACTATGCCCCAGCTCTAGGAAGGGGAAAGAGCAAATTGATCAATGCAGGAAGTCTGCTAGAAGAAAGTTGATCAATGCGGGAAGATTTCTCGGGATGCTAAAAAATGGAATGATGATGAATGTGGGAAGCCTTCAAATGCCATAAGGAGTAGCCATCCTTTGAGGTTATGTTCTAATTTATATAATAAATGGATGGCAAGAATACATGATAGTCGTACTTCAAGAGATGAGTCTATTTCCTTTTCATTTTGATTTTGATTCCATGCTTTTAATTTCCTTCTGTTTTATTCTTTTTTTGCATAAACAGCTGAACTTCAAGGGATTAGTCTATTTTTGATAACTTTAATTTTTTATTTAAGCGTCCATGATTTTTTATTATACATGGGGAAGATACGGGACTAGCTAAGTAGACCACTTAGGAGGGGATAAAGATGTACAAGAGACACCCCTGGACCCTTTACATGGTTCCAATAGCTGAATAAAAGGGTGGTGGATGTGATGATTGCAGAATTCTCACCAAATGAGAGAACCTATCCATAAGGAATATGTTATAGGAAGATTCGTGGTGCACATATTTAAGGTCAAATCTAGGAAGTGCTGGAAGACCATATAGTTCCAAATCATTATGATGAGAAATGGAAAGGGCTAAGATGGAGGAATGATCCAAGGATATGACTAATGACACATTGGTAAATGTGCTAAAAATAGAATGGTCACAAGTGCAATGTGATAAGTTGTTCCACTTCCATTTTACCATCAAGGGAGTCAAAATTATAGGCTCCTAACCCATACTTGTGTGTAATAATGTATGGTCTGATCCAATAGGGGAAAACTTTCCACATTGGCTCCTTTCTGGAGTAGTGACATTCTGATAAAATTACGAGGCCACCGATGTTAACGAGTGGGGATAAGAGTAAGTTTTTCTCATTAAGGGAGTGAAAGATATGTGTCTAAGATGAATGGATGGCTAGATGAGATGAATTAAATATGAATCAATAAGCAAGTGCCATAACGGAGGATTTCAAACAAGAGCCATGGTGTTCCCAAAGGGAAACACATATTTGGCCACAAAAGTGGTCATAGGAAGAGAAGATAAATGGTGCGATCGTATAAATCAAGCTAGATGATATAGGAGGATGTCAAATGTGGAAAGGAGCTAATCTAAGAACAGACAATTCCTACAAAGAAGTCCCCCTAATGCAAGAGGATGAATCGATGAGGATCAGAAGAAAGATGCTAAAGATGAATAATGGGGGGGAAGGTTCCCCTAGCAAAAGGGATGTGGATAAGATGGTGGGTGTCAATATATATCAAGAAGATGGTGTGGCGAGGAAAATAGAATAGATGAAAAAAGGAGCCTCAAGAGGAGGGAAATAGAAGATGATGTGGGTAGAGGGTGAACAAACAGAGGAATGATACGAGAGGTCAGATGGGATATGGATGAGGCAGTAGATGGAGGAGAAGACTCATAAAGGAGATCTTCTCGATTAATAAGATCGTTAGATGGTATGAAGGGCCTTACAATGCTTGGTGTCATGACCTAGAGTATGATGATAAACATAAATGCATTGGGAATTAAACTATGAGGGCTTCAGACAGCTTAGGTCAAAGGCCCTAATAGGCAAGAGCATGATGGCAGAAGTTTGAAGTAGATGCTAGATGACCTCTGCATATGATTTGATGTATGTACCAGGGGAATCCCTGTGATATGGTGTGGATGAGGAGGATGAAGGTGGATTGTTTTGGGGTCTAGGTGGTCTAGAAGATGTTGTGATGGATGATCTAGGCTGGACATGTGGTAGTGTTATGGAGGAAGGAACTGGTACTATGAGAGAATCAAATTGTTTAGATTTAGATAGGTTGACTAGTCGTGATGGAGAAGGGAATCCTAAGATGGATGGATGTGTCCTAAGATATAAGATGTGGATTTTTTCTTTATTATAGGAATTTTGATCTTCTTATGAGGATGCTCAAGGGATCATTGTGGAAGGATGCCAAGGTTTTTGGATTTGGATGATTGAGGGGTACCCTTGGTAGGGATGACAATGATTTCAATAGGACGATCAGAAGGTGATGTTGTGGTAGATGGTGGGAGTAAATTTGGTAGGATTTATTCCAAGGAGGATGGGGTTTGGTTGAATGAAATAAGGTTGGGTTGCATGGATGAAATGGGAGGATAACCTATAGTGGCTACGAGTTGAAGTGCTCTCCAATATTTCTCGAATGATGTAGATGGTATGGATGAAGAAGGAGATATTGGGGATGTGGTCACGAATCATATAAACTAGAACCGGTGTAGATTCTAAAGATGGTATGAATGGAAAAGGTGAGATAGATGTAGATGGAGGAGTAGTGATGTAGCCTAGAATTCATCAATACAAGCCCAGGAACGCTGACACATCACTTAGCCTAGACTGAACACTCACTTGAAGTGTGCAAAGGTATCAAGCACCTCTTTAGGGTTGTTGTTGTAGGATGTTAGCATGATGAAGACTTAAAGCATTCAGATCTATGACTAATATATCATTATCATTATACAGTGCATGTTTAGCTCTAGAGAATAACTGACTTAAAAATAACCATGATGAAATCAAGCATGCAATACTGAACTATAACCATGATAACACCTTAATTCAGTCCATAATCTCCATTATATTAAATGCAGTAATACACAAAAGCTTCCTTATAATAACAGTAGTATACGCTCATGCGCATAATAGATTTGTCAGCATAATCTCACTATACCTAGTTCTCACACATGCGTCTCTATCTCTACACAGTTCACTACATATTTATAGGGGTGGGGAATTTCCCTTCACCACTTATCTAATCCCAAAATAGGTCGCATGCTATTATTAGCCATGCACCTTTACAAAAATAGCCACACATGAAAGTATGCCAACAATAGACTTCTTTTGGTTAACTGACAGTAGCAGATATATTCTCAGCCTATATCCATGCAAAACACTTTATAGCTGATCCTCCAAAAAGAGCCAATTCCTGTCGCACAAGTATTTGAATGGTTTGTGTGATCTGCACACTATCTCCAAAAATAGATCCTCACCGTAAAAATGGCTAAGTCCCGAACCTGTTTATGTTCTTCACACGTGATCCTTTCTGATACTTCCATGCCTTTTCATGTGCTATGCTTTCCTGCGTGAACCTTCTATATTTTCTTTGCTAAGTGTCAGAGTCTGAATGATCAAAATTACCCCACACTAGTTGCATTGTCACCCTGGCAATGGTTGTCTCAAAAATGAATCAAAGAATATGAATAGAAAAATAGAAATAATTTTAATGAATAAAAGAATGTCTTTACCCTGCAGTTTCTTCTACTTCAACTTGAATAATCAATTCGGGATATTCTTCTTTTATCTCCACCTCTAAGGTCTGTCAATCATTGAGCACAGCCTCTGCCTTCTCTGGAATATCCGCTGCAATTTATGCTAACTCATCCCTTGCAATCTCTCCCTTCTCATTCTGCAAGACCAACACAATGCTGGACATGGCAGTCATTCTCCCTTCTAACAAGTCCATCTTGTACGCAATGAGTTTTCCAAGCTCATCCAACCTTTCCTTGTGTGGTTCCTGAGCTATTGTAAGGGCCTCGCGCTTCTTCTTAACAAGTGCTAATCATTCTGCATGGCCCAATGTCTCATCTTTCATGGCCTTCAGGACCTCATTATCTTCCAAAATGGTCCTGGTCCTTATAACGGTTTTTGGTGCAGTACAAACATTCAAGGCTTGATCTGCCTTCTTCAGTTCCTCCTGCAAGCTCTAAAGTAACCCTTCATATGATGTAATCTTCTACATCACTAAAGCCTTTTCCCTCTCTGCTTCCTATGTTGGGTCCTTTGGTTCTGGCATACGCAGAGGTTCATCTTCAAGCACTAAGTCCACTAATGTACTTACATAATGTATTGCTGATGGAAACACTTTAGGAGCCTTGGGCTCTAAGTGTGGCCTAGCCTTCATGACATTATCTCCAATCTCCTCTGCCATGCTGATAAAAACAACGTTCTTCTTCTGTGTCAATCCCTTTTCCTATTTTAGGCGTGTCATTTCCTCATCCTTAGTCTTGATATCCTCCCTTAGCACCCTAATTGTTGCAGCTTTATCCATATTCCGATGTGCCACTTCTGTCAAGACTTTCACCAACGCATTTCTCACTTGTTCATTTGACATAAAAGTAGGCTTTACTATTATGTTCCTAACTTGAGGTGTCTATTTCAACCTCTTTCATATGCATGAGTCCTCACACACATCAAAGTTTGGTTCATCCATGTGTGTGTGTATTGACCATAAAAATGGCTTCCTTTGCGCACAGTTTCCATATCTTCATCCATCAACTCCCAACCATACAACTCCTTTTGTGTCATTGTGCTTTGGAAACGGGTGTGGAAAATTTTATTTGTGTCCTCGGTGTAGCCCATGACTGGTGGAATATATTCCCCACTTTTTCTTCTTGATCTAGGCTACTTAGGAACTTGGAATTCAAGATTTGGAACTTTTGTGTTGTGTCCTGAGTAGTCTCAGTTGTTGTCCCATCTGCCCCTTTTTCTCCCTCTTCTCCATCCTTCATTCCTTCATCTTTTTGTTCTTCCACGTTCTTTGGAGGTGTAGGAGAATTGGGTGTGCTTTCCTCAGACTCCTCCACTTCCTCATTCAGCTTCAATTTCCTTCTTCTTTTCTCAGTTTTCTCCTTCTGTGGAGAGAGTCAAGGTGATTGTGCACTGATTGTAGAGTGGTACCTAGGGTCCTTGTTCTCCTAAATACTCTTTTAAAACAGTGCTCTCCTTGGACTGCATACAAGTCCTCATCATCTCCTTCTTGTGGCTGAGGTGGTGTAGTCACGTGCTCAGCTTCTTCCTTATTTAGAGGTTGTCTTCTACCATTGTGTTCCAAACCACCACTATCCTCATGCTCTTGTTCTTCATCATCTACCTGAATTATTTACGTGGGCTTGGGTGTTGGAACATTCTCCATTGTATGCTTACCTTTTGGTGGCCCTAGGAGTGCAAACTCATTCTCCACATACTTAGTGTTCTCTAGCTTTGGTTTGAGTTGTAGGTACACAAGCGACTGCTCCAGTGTCCCCAACTACCAAGCTTACAGGATTCATGCTTATAATATCTAAAATAAGCCTTTCAATGTAGGCATTCCACCCTGGATATACATATTTCTTTCTCAGAGTGTGGTAGTCGCAATCTACCTTGTCTGCATTGAAGGTTAGGTGGTGCACATCTAAAAACTAGTGAATTGATGCCTAGAAATAACTTGATGTGAAGGCATATGGTAGTTTACACCATGGGTTCCAAGCCCCATCCTTTATCATAAATCATGCGATGCAAAAATGCTGGTAGACTGCAAACTGAACTGCCTTACCCACCACCAAAGGAAAATCCTTGGGTATGCACCACTCTTCTTCGAACACCACAGGAGTCTATCATACCACATCTCCACCCTCTATTGAATGGACCACTCATTGATCCATTGCACAAGTACTTACCAAATCTTTCCTCATGCGACTTGTGTTCTGTGGGGTATTCCCAAATCTTCTCCTTTAGCCCATCAGGCACCCCGATCTCCATAAACACTAAAGAAAATAACACAGATGCCAAAACTTATTCTGTCACATGTCCATGCTTCTTCAATGATTGTCTTTGCTATGTGATCTACAATATTGTAGACCACTCCTTGAGACATTTTCTTTGTGATGTGTAGCCACATTGTGTTTACCTGCGACCATCTTCCTTGGTCATTCAACTTTGTTACAAGATGTGTAGCTACCTACACTACTAGGTACTTCTTCAATTTTTCAATGTCCATGCCATGCAGACCTTTGGTATACCCCATCTCCTTTCTTGTCTCCAAGGATTACGGCCTTATCAGTTAAGTCACTATCTAGATCCACTCCTGAGGCCCTTAGTCCTGTCATATGTTGAAATCAAAGCAGCTGTGATTCTTACCCTCCATCCTATGGAAGTAGAAGAAGTCCTTATGGAATATTCTCATCAACCACTAATACAATGGTTCATACTTTCCAAATTATGGCAGCTCATACAACTGGAAGAATCCATTCTACTTCAGTAACTTCTCACCAACATCATCGTATACTGGCATATCTTCTGTCATGTGCTTGTTCATTTTTGTGCTCACTAATGCATTGAGCTCCTTATTATTTTATGTTGATGGTTGTAATCATTGATTTTACATTGGAAGATATGGGAATCCCATTCTTGTCCCATAATCATGCCCTCTGGATACTACATTTCTGAGAAATTACTCTTAGGAGAAATTTCTTCTTCCACTTCAACCTTCTTCTTCCCTTTATCTCCTGTTGCGGGTGCTTTCTTTGGTGCCATTTGAAAAATTTCTCTTTTCTTCCCTCTATAATTGAGCAAGTCAAAACCCTAGTTTAAATCTTTGTACCCTAGTGGAAATCACGTGCCCTAGCTCATTTTTAACGTGTCTGCTTCGCTCAAACCCTTCACCTATGGGAACACAAGCTTCTCCTGCGCACAACCCTTCTCTCCACATCTGGTTTCACACTCTTTACACCTCTACATGATTGCTCGGCTTGTTCACACTTAACCCTTTTCAAATTCTCTCAATTGCAATGGTAAAAATGAACTCTCATCCTATCCTTATATAGAATTTCAAAAAGTTAATGCATTTATTACTCCTCCACCTACCAATGGTCCTCTCATTAATCGACCATTTTTTGTTCTTTTTGCACGGTACATCTTCACTCCCAAGCTATAACCTTCTAGCATGCCCTTCTACCTTTTGGCTGCAGACTTCTCTTCAGCATGCTTCCATACTCCTGAGTACCTCATCACTGCACCTTCCACTGGTAGTCTTCCCAGCCTCTGCTTACCTCACGTTATACTTGTTTCTTCATTCCTCTATATGTATGGTCCTTATGTCTAGAAGCAATATCTCTTGTTTTTCAATTCTCCAACCTTGAATAGCACCCGTAGATAGTTCCTTTCATGTGTACTTATTTCCATCAGTCATGTACTTAGATATCAACAACCTACCCCACACTAAGGGTATGTGCAGTCCTTTGCGCATAAAAATTATTCAAATAGTAATTAGCTTCTGGAGCGTAAACGCACTTATTACACAAACACACCAACTAAATTGAAAAAACATAGCGACAAAGAAGGAAACGCATTAAGGGAATGTAGAATTGAAAACCTAATCTAAATGGCAGCAACTACCTTATTACAAACACCAAGAAGACTTATTTATAGTAGGACTTCAGCCTACTCCCATTGAAGTAACCAGGTAACCGTATTCCATCAAGTGCCTCTAATTGACAAGTGGTCTGATTTCGAGTATGTGAGTGATAACATATGGCCCCAACCAATGTACCTTGAGTTTTCCTAGATGGCACAAAAATTTAGAATCATAAAGGAGCACCATATTTTCTTATCTCAAGCTTTTTATCCCTGATGTGCTTATCATGCCATGCTTTCTACCTGGTCCTTCTCTTGTTTTTGACTCCAACAGTGCTATGGCTCATCACTCATCCAATTTGATTAACTTTTCAATCTATTCTTCTAATGCTTTCTCATCAGCAAGACCTCTAGTGCATGCACAATACGCAAAGAAGGTAACATAAATTCCATAGGAAGAACTGCTTCTACACCAAACACTAACTAAAATGGTGTGGCTTTGTTCAACCTTTTATATGTTGTTCGATATGCCCAAATTATTGCAGATACTTTATCACCCCAATCCTTCCTTCCAACATCACAGATTTTTGTCAATTTCGTGGCTCAAAATTTTGTTGAAAGCCTCAGCAATTCCATTTTCCTGAGGATGATAGGGTGTAGTATTATGGTGTGTAATCATGAATTCATCCAATAAAATTATGATTGTCTCATTAAGAAAATGTGTACCCCTATCACTGGTCAAACTTAAAGGACATCCATACCTTGTAATAATATTTTCCCAAAGAAACCTAGCTGTTGTACCTTCAATGTACAATCCTTTGTAGGTGTTGCTTCTGCCCACCTTGTCAGATATTTCTATGCAAGTTATGATGTAGCACGATCTTATTTTGTGTGTACAGCTGGTGAAATAGGACTCACAAAATCTATAGCACATTTCTCAAGCAATTCACTAGTAATCAGTCTCAGAGGCATTTCATCTCATTGACCCAATTTCCCAAGATGTTGACAATGATCACAAGCCTTACAAAATTCCTTACAATCTTTATACAAGGTCTCCCACCATAATCTAGTGAGTAGAATCTTGCATACAGTGGCATCACCTACATAGTGGCCACTTGCAATACCACCATGAGATTCTTCCATAATATATGTGTGCTCATGTTCCAATACACAATGGTGTAATACTTCATCCCAACCTAATTTGTACATGTCACCACTAATTAACATATAGGGAGCTGCATGTATAGCAATTTTTTTCTTCTCCAAGGATTTCATTCCTTCTGGTGCCATACCAATTCATTGAAAGATATAAATTTCCTCTAGTTCTGATGGCGCTCGTTGTAACCTGTATAACTATGCATCTGGCATGGTATCTTCAATTTCCTATGCTTCTTCTCCTAACTATATTCTAGATAAATGGTCTGGTCCAGAATTACTTTTCATTGGTTTTACCACAACTGTGAAATCAAATTCTTGAAATAAAAGCACCCATATGCATATGTGCCCTTGTATAATGGGCTTGTTTACCAAATACTTCAATGTCATGTGATCTGTATAAAATATGAATGGTGTAGCTAGTAGGTATTTTCAGAATTTATGTAGCACATAGATCATTGACAAAGCTTCGCGCTCTGTAGTTGTGTAATTTTGTTCTGCAGGAGTCATCTTTCTACTAGTAAAATAAATAGGATGATCTACAATACCTTCTCCTAGTTGAGCCAACACCACACCAATGGTCATGTCAGAGGTGTCAACATGTACATGAAATGGTTGGTACCACGAAGGAAAATGCATAATAGGCGCGATAGTAGTAAGTTTCTCCTTCAATGTCTTGAATGTGTGCTGCTACGGATCTCCCCAGTAGAATGTACCTTTCCCTTTCAGTAACTCCTCCAATGGTGTGGAAACTTTGGCATATCCTTTGATAAATTTTGTAATATCTGTATGACCTAAAAAATCTATGCACTTCACTCTGACTGGTAGGCTCTCTTAGGCCTATAATGACTCACAACCTTGGCTAGATCAACCAACAAACCTTCCTTGCAGATTATGTGTCCTAACTGTATTCCAAATGGCATGTAGAAAATATGCACTTCTTGATGTTTAAAGAGATACTCAATTGTCTACATCTTTCAAACATTAAGCGTAGATTGTCACAATGATCCTTAACTAATCCATACACCATCCAATCATCCAAATAAACCTGTAAGAAGTTGTGAATAAATTATTTGAATGTTTGAACAACTATTCGCGAAAATACAACAAGCACATTTTTCAGACTAAAAGGCATTATAGTATAGGTGAAGCTACCCCATTCAGTAGTGAACGTAGTCTTTTCCTGATCCTCCTAGGTAATCTGAACCTGATGATACCGAGAGAACCCATTTGTAAACAAATAGATTTCACACCCTACAATGCCTTCTAGTATTTCCTCAGTGAATGGCGTAGGAAAGGAATCAATCACACATGTAGCATTCACCTCCCTATATTCAACGCAGATCCTAATCCGTCCATCCTTCTTGATACTGATCACCATTGGACTAACCCATTCTGACTCATCAAGGGGCTTGATAATTCTAGACTTCAACATTTTTCAATCTCTTCTTTGACCTTTTCACGCAATTTGGGGTTCATCATGTAGGGTCTCTTTCTAACTGGGTGCTGCACCCTCTTTAATATTTATCTTCATCTCCCCTAACAATTCATGCACGCCTTTAAGTTCATGGTACCCCCCTCAGGGAATAAGTCCTGATAATCCCTTAGTAAATCTATGATTTTTACCACTTCAAAGTCTGACCAATAGTCTCCAATTATGGCTTCTTTAGGCTCAACATTTGATCCAGTATTCACCTTCTTTGTCTTCATAGGTTCATGATAGGAACATGCGCGTGGTTTTATCTCCACTATCCAACACCTCATGCCTACTTGTTGAATGGTTTACATCCAGATCTTCTACTTCTTCGTCATCCACTAAGTAGACCATTTTTCCCTTTTCTTTCTCAATGCAAGCACGTTGAAGTAGTGTGGCATCGGCCTCTTTCTCTTCACCAAGACATGCTCTTGATTTTCCTTCATCCAATAACTCCTGAAGGAGTTCTTCATATCTTGGCACTATCTCCCATAGTTAAGCACTTTATGAATCTTAATGCTTTCTTTCACCAGAGGCTTTAGTATAGAAGAATTCAAACTTCTAGGTCATTTCTGCAAGTAAATCCTTCCAATTTCTAGTCTCTCTATGGAGTTTTGCATATACATACCAAGCACACGTGTAACCATGTAAAGTAGAATAAAAATTTTGCACCCATAGCAAAGGTGGTAAATATTCCTGCCCCTCTGTCCAGAGTCTATTACACTTTTGAACGTGGTGCTAAATAGGTTGATTACCATGATAAGTGCAGATTTGAGTAGGTGCATTTCTCTTGAAGAACCTAGTAGCAAGAGAAATCCTAATTTCATTCCATCCTACAATATTATCCTTATGGGCCACCCACCAGCATGTTGTTGTCCCATGTAGTGTATATGCTAGCATATTTATTCTTTCCAATGGGTCTATCCATTGTTCCTCCATGGTGCACGTAGGAATACCATAGGATCTCCTTCTCTGGTGTAACAAGGTACCAAGTTGTTACCTATCCTCCTGACATAACACGGTTTTCTTCCCTTAGGAAATATGCTCTTGACTTCACACCCTACCAACTCATAAGTTTTATGAGCCCAATTATCACAAGAAACACTTGTAGTATAACTAATAGACTATGCATCTTGCCACTAAATTATTCCTTCTTTACATGGCTCAACAACTTATGGATCCCTGATGGCACATACATAAATCCTATTTAGATCTTCTTCACTTAAGGGCTCAACATAGGGCACAAATTTTCCATCTGTTAAAGGGATAATAACTCTCTCCTCCTTGTTTTCAAAACTGATATAACCCTTGTTGAATTAAAGATCAGCATTATTTTCATAGCACCAAGGATGCCCCAATAGAGTTGGGAAGCTATCTGACTCTGCCAGTGCTAAAACCTCAAAATATCTAGTGAACTTGGCTCCTTGTATGGTAATGGATGCATCTTTCAAAACTCTGATGGGAGTGGCCTTAGTCTGATTAGCCATGAACAATACATTAGAGGATGGCTACAATGGGGGTCTTCCCATTTGTACCCATGTATCTAAAGTAAGAACATTGACTTCTGCGCCTGTATCAATCAATATATTACTCAATAACCACCCATCCACAACAACATTCAGAGTGATTTCCTTATCATAATCTAAGCTATGAGGGGGAATATTTGCATGCAGGATTTTTCATTCAGTCTCAACACTTGCATGCGGAGTAATTCCTTTTAACCATTTCCCTAATAGTGGAATGATATCCTCCTGGAAAAAAAATTTGTACACTTCTCTCAAGTCATCTACATCAGTTTGGACCATCTCTAATGCTTTCTTTTGCTCCATCTTCCATGATTTCTCTTTTAAGTATTGTATCTCACCCTAAAGATTCCTGAGAACTTCCATGGTTTCCTGGTAAACCTCCTTCTGATGGGAAGGATCTGGGTACCATGCATGTAGAACCTCCTCCTTAGTGATGGTAGGCTTCTGCTGTAATGCTTCTCTAGTGCATGTGCCACCTCAGCGTGGGTCGTGATATTTACTTGCAACGCCTCAAACTCTGCTTCCAACTTAGGCATCCATTTATTTTCCATAGCGCATTGTATCCTAACTATCCCTGCACTTTTTTCTTGTTTATGTTACTTGCTAAGATGCTCATATAAGTCTGAGAACTCCTCATAGCTATGACTCTTTCCACATAAAGAACATGTAATATTCTGGGGACATTCACGCCTGTAGTGGTCAAGAGATCTGCAAGTATAACACGTTCCATGAGGGAACTCACTTCTTCCACCACCACGGCCTCATCCTCCTAATCCACTGCAGTATCCTCGACTTCTACCACGACCGCCTTCAAAATGCCCTTCATTCCTATCATAGCGCACTCTGATTGTGATCTCGGTACTGATGCTCGTTCTTTCCTTTAGAGTTATTTGAGACTCCTGTCTGTCATACACTAATATCTATAGCATCATGGATCTGACCAATCAGCTGACAGTCTTCTGTGTCATGAGTTGTGGACCTGTAGATTTTATAGTAGCTTGAAACATTCTTCCTTATCGTGTGTTGTAATAATGGGCAGGCAGCTAGCATCATGGTTTAAATGGCATATCTCACAATCCAAACAAGAATGAGTTCACTGATCTATGAGGACAACTATCCTTTGTTTGACCTTCTACTTCACAATATGTGCACCAAATCCCTGTGCGCGTCTCATGTGTTGAATTTGTTGATAGTTTCTCCAACTATTTTAGCCATAGCTACTATCTGTGCTTCTAAAAATGGGCTCACCCCAGTGTCTATGCTTCCAACTACCTCAGCACATAAGGCTACTTCAAGTGCTTCACATGGATCAATGTATGTCTTATGTGATAATGCCCTCCTAAAAGGGGTAATCAGGCCCCCAACGAACCATTGTGCATGTTTTGGCTTGTGTGTATGTCATAAGAAAGCTTAGATAACAGTGTTTTAAAATGGGCATCATACTCTCTGACACTTTCAGTAGTTCCTTGCTTAATATCCTTGAGTGCACTTATACTCTTCTTCTCAAACTCAGGGATGTGAAACTCTTTAAGGAATGCATCTTTTAAAGTTGTATAGGCTATGTAATTCTGATTAAGATCAAACTTTCTATAAACCATCTATGTGTGTGCCCTTATAACATAGTAGCAAATTGGATTTCTCTATGCTCAGAAGTCATGATTCCTTTTTTGTGCCACATTAGTTTACACATATGCACATGTTCAGCAGTGTCTTCTATGCCCATATACTCCTAAAAGACGAAGAAACATCTCCATGTAAATATTTTAGGGTTCGTGTAGACCTTGTTCACCTAATCTAGAACCTCCTGTGTTTCCTCTACCCCTAAGAACCACTAGATCCGCTCAGAACTACAACTACCTATACCTTCTGATCCTGAACATGTAGTTGGGGTTAGACCAGAAGATGTATTTTCCTATTTCCCAATAGTAGAACTGAACTGTACCCCGATAGTATACGAAGCATTACCACTCCCAGAAGTTAGTCCAAAAATCAGCATGCTTGTATTTTACGTTAATGATACACCTGAAAAGGTACTCCCATATAACAGTGAATCCATTTGCGCTACCATCGTTGTGCCTCTTATAAGACTCTCTCCTAATCTCCCACTGCTTGAATTAGATTCTTGACTATTTTTCGTACTAGATAGATGTTATAAAACCAAGCGTAAGGGAAAGGTTGACAGGTGCATTCAGATGCGTGCTTGTGGCCTAAGTCATCTCTGTTGGCACACTTCTGCGTGAGGCTGAGGAGGGATCCCTGTCATGCTTTCCCAGATGGGGGAGTTCATGATGATCTAGTTCCACGTCCCCTATGTGAGCTCCAAATCCTTCACAATCCATCTCTCTCCTCAACCTCATCTACTATGAAATGTCATGTTGCTTCTCTACCTCCCTCTCACACGCCTCATTATACTTAAGCCACCTTTCCTCTCTCTACCTTTCTGCTGCTAGGATTGTCATCTTTCACCAACCCTACTCCTACCCCCACGCATGGTGGGGTTTAGTTAGCCATCAGTTTACTCTCCAAATTCAAATTTACCATCAAGATATTTATCATCATTGGAATTCCTTGTAAGTAAGTTCCCTTTGGATATCATAAAAACTTGAATCAGCTTCCTCTGGGCATGAATAAGTGGAAATTGAGTACTCCAAGATATAACTATTCAACACACCACATAACCATGTATCAGATCAGCATCATAAAGGGCATGAAATTCTTCCTGCATCTAGACAAGTACGTGATACCTCCAATTCCACTTAGATGCATAAGCAATCAGTCACTCGTACAATGCTACTGGAAAGATAGCGAAATATATCTCATATAGATTGTCATACAAATTCTGTTCCACCCACACGTGTGCGTTAAACTCAGATCCAATGTTGAACCGCCATGTGTATTCTTCTTCCAAATTGTGTATCCACTCCTCAATACTTGCTAAGGTCAACCCGTATGTCTTCATTACAAACCATCCTGAAAACAACTGAAAAAGAGGTCCCGAAAAAAAAACCAATGATGCAGCCTAGAATTCATCAATACAAGCCCAGGCGGGCTGGCACATCACTCAGCCTAGACTAAGTGCTCACCTAAAGCACACAAAGGTACCAGGCCCCTCTTTAGGGTTGTTGTTGTAGGATGTTAGCATGATGAAGACTTAAAGCATTCAGATCTATGACTCATATATCATTCTACAGGACATGTTTAGATCTAGAGAATAACATACTTAAAAGATAACCATGACGAAATCAAGCATGCAATACTGAACTATAACTATGATAACACCTTAATTCTGTCTATAATCTCTATTATATTAAATGTAGCAAAACACAAAATCTTCCTTACAATAATAGTAGTATACACTCATGCGCATAGCAGATTTTTCAGCATAATCTCATTATACCATAGTTCTCACACATGCATCCTATGCTGCACAGTTCACTACATATTTATAGGGGTGGGGACTTTCCCTTCACCACTTATCTAATCCCAAAATAGGTCGTATGCTATTATTAGCCACACACCTTTACAAAAATAGCCACACATGCAAGTGTGCTAACAATATACTACTTTTGGTTAATTGATAGTAGCAGATCTATTCTCAGCCTGTATCCATGCAAAACACTTCGTAGTTGATCCTCTAAAAATAGCCAATACGTGTCGCACAAGCATTTGACTGGTTTGTGTTCTTTGCACGCTATCTCCAAAATAGATCCTCACCGTAAAAATGGCTAAGTCCCGAACATGTTTTTGTTCTTCATGCGTGATCCTTTCCGATACTTCCGCGCCTTTGCATGTGCTCTTCTTTCCCGCGCGAACCTTCTGTATTTTCTTCTGTATTTTCTTCTGTAAGTGCCAAAGTCTGATTGATCAACAAGTAGGATCGACTACATGAGATGAGATAGATGTGGGTGTGGAAAGAATGAGATGTGTTTGGATGATGCGGTTGATGAGATCTATGTGAGATGGTGCAGATGGTGGATGGGTAGGGGTAGGGATGAAAGAGGAATGAATGTCAACTATGTCTGTTTTAAGTGCCTCAAGAGGCATATAAGTGGATTGAGGAGATGTAATAGGTGTGACAATGGATGTGGATGTGGGAATGGTAGATGTCTAGACACTAGGTGTGGATGGGGGATACAAAGTGGTCATAATCGAGGAGATAGGTGGTAAAGATGTCAGGGTAGATATAGTGTCAGGTGATATAGGTATGGGTAGAGAAATATGTGATAATGATGTCAATGTAAGTGTAGTGATAGGTGTGGATGTAGAGATATGTGCAACTAAGGCTAATGCATATGTGGTAAGAGTGGGACTGGATGTGGATGTAAGAGAAGAAGTAGTAGTTACGGAGGTAGATAGGATAATCGTGGATATGGTGGACATGGGGATAATGTTTGACGGGGCCAAGGGCATAATGTCTAGGATGGGAATAGATGAGGAAGTGGATAAAATAGATGTGGAGGGAGGAATCTGATATATGGTGTTGATTGAGAATGGGTCAAATTGATGTGACAATAAAGATGAACTCACTGGTGGGGGATTAGGAAATGGTTTCCTGAAGATGTCACATGATGAAGATGGGATTGCTTGGGGGATATAGGAGCATGGTGAGAAGTTGGATTATGATAATATGATAAGGATGAGGCAAGAACAAGAAGATATGATACAGAAGGCTCATAAGGGATGTCCCTAGGTGAGACAGGTATGTCAAATGAGTGGGAGAAGTCATAAGATGAAACAGGATCTGTTGATTTATATCTAAGGAGGAGGAAGTCATGGATGGGGTTCTCATGAGGAATATCCATAACTAAAATGGGTATGGTGATGTCGGATGACCCAAGATGGGCACGAGTTAATGAGGATAAAGATGGTGGGGTAGAAGCAGGAATGGTGTGAGGTGATGGGGACAAAGGTGATGGGGATAAAACAAGGGCTACTGGTCAATGTGATCAAGAAGTACAAGGCTTGCGGAAGAGATATTCATAGATGGGGCTAGAGGAAGGCCTAGAAAAAACCAATGGTCTAGATGGGGTCAAGGTGGACTACTGAGAACTGCTCGAGAAAAAAATTGGTTTCATTATTAAACATGCAAGACATGCAAACAATTCCTTTTTATGTTTTGATTAAGAAGGTGTGTAAAAAAATAAGGATGGATATCGAAGGACCTAGGAGAAGGTGAACTATGTTTGGTTTTAGGTAAGTTATGGCTAGGAAATTTCTAAAGTTGTTTCATGTCGGGTGATCAAATCCAAATCAGTCTACCGAGAAAAGGAAGTGTTTTGATGTGTTAATCGATTCATGAGGTTTTAGTTGTGTGTGATAAATGTGAGATGCAGAAGATTGAACCCCTATTTATGATGTGTGAACAAGTAGGATGTAAAAGGAAGGGTTCTTTTTAAACTAAAACGAAGTATTATTTTCGATGAGAACATAGATAGGAATGGGAAAGTATGATACAAAAGGAGGAAATAGGGAAAAGAGGAATACCTGGATATAACTTTTCCTATTTATCCACACTTTTGGGTTATGAGCGATCCAAGCCACGAATCCAACACGAGCAAGAAATAAAGTGGAGCCTCACACTGCAGTGTTAGCCGAATATATAAAAAGTAAAGACAAAAAGTAATGAATGAAGAGATCATGTAAACGGTGGTCCCACCAAGTGTGTCATGAATGTTGTCTAAATTTATTATTTGTAATGAGGTTAATGCACTAGCTACTAAAGAAATTAATAACTCATACATGAAGGAGGATTTATGTTACCTCAAATGTGTGATGCTTGTTATGGGAGTTGAATGATGGATTATTGCTATTACAAAACCAGTAAATAATACTGGAAATGATTTTGATTAGATATATATATGTGGGGGTTGCTCGACTAAGCGGTTCCAAGAAGCTTTTGACTTCCTTAGCAGATGTTAGCCCCTTTTTGTTTAGATAAGGATGAGATAAATCAAGAGCATGCAGAAACAGAATTAGTACTAAATCTAGAAAATGACAAAAATTGATCCAAATCTAGTCAGACTACAATAGCTGTGAAATAAGTGTTACCTGATCTGGGTCAACGGTGACTTGGGAAGATGGATCTAAACCTGTAGATGAAATACACATATTTACAAGGTCTAAGAGTGATCTGAAACTAATGAGGACCTGTAGCTAGTGTAAAAGGGTCTACATGAGTGAACCAGAAGCAGAGAGGTAGGAAAATGGCAAAAAGGAGGCTTTAGATATTTTTGGATAAACATGACCCTGATCGACGGTGACCAAGGGAGATCAATGGCAACTGTATCAGAGAGGTATGAAGACAAGGATAAAAGGATGAAAATGGAAACCTGCAAGCAAAAGGACTTGTGGGAAAAGGTTGTTGAGTGTTTCTGAAGCTGTTATGCACCTGCAAGACGTTAGAAGTATAGCATATATGATAATATGATAAATATAATGTGATAACAATAAGAGGATCTCACGAATGATGATCGTGAGTGATGCAAGCAAGCTGAAGGGATGTCTAAGAGGTTTGTAGATGTCTCAGAGTTGTTCAAGACAAGGAATGCATGCATATGATTTTTGCTTGATTGATTAATTTTTTATTTCCTCTTATGCCCTAGATGCATAATGGAAAGAAAACACTTGGTTTTAAAGAGGTTCGATGGCGACCAAGTTGGGTTTTCACCGACTATGGGGAAATTTTCCCCAATGGGCATGATTTTCCAATTTTGACAAGATTTCAGTGTTTTTAAACATTTGTTGGGTGCTTTTAAGCATGTATGCGGGATTAGTTTGCTTGGGGATGAATTTCAGTTGGTTAAGGCATAAAAATAGATGGGAGAAAATCAAAGGGATGAATTTAGGATAAAAGCATCCTAAATAGTAGGTTGGTTAGGGCAGGACAAAGAGGATTAATTAATTAATATGAATTAATCAATTAAAAGGCATAAAGATTAATGTGGATGGGATAATTGGGCATGTAAGATATTAAATGATTAATTAATTAATGTGGCTTAATTAATTAATGAGGATTGGATGGGCATTTGATTAAATTAAATTAACAATTAAATATGCACACGCAGGCGAATGAAGGCATAGATACCGATTTTAGGTGTCTACAATGGCTCTCGACACCACAAGCCTTCATAGAATTATTTGAAACTTCCTTATATATCTTTGATACTCATCTTCACAACCTCCAAATGGCTTTATATCTTTATATTATCCTCTGAATGGTATTCCTTTATTTCAAAATGGCTAAAAATATCCCTTTTTATGCCTCCAGGAACAACTATTCCACCTTAGAGCTGAATGGATTCATGAATCAATTTAGCTATACTTACTTGCACATGAAACACACTTGAAAACCATGTTATCATATTCCTCTCATCCAAAATGAGAATGAAACACTTGATATGATGGTTGGAAGAAGGGTTCAGAGTGACCGAGAGAGAGGAGGTTTCAAGCGAGGCTCAGGTTGTCATGACCAAAATTTTAAGTTTTGAATGCAAACCAATAACATTCTAGACAGGTAATAAGTCATTGTAATTTTGTGATAACTTTCTATGAATATCTAACATTTTTTGGAAGTCTTTTATTTTACAAAAAAATGGTTCATAGTGACCACATATGGGGTTTCTATGTGGATTGATATTGAATATGTTGGTGTTAATGATTATTTGTTAACAACCATATAAAAATTGAAATATCTATCCATTTTGATAGCCATTGAATACAAAATGTGTCGCCCCATAAGCCTATTACAATTTCATTTGTATTCCCATTTGCAAAAAGCTTCATTCTACACAAATAAGTTTTTTTTCATATATTCTTTTTAAATCATAAAGCACATCAATATGAAACTCGTTTTCATATAAGCATATAGTTATTGGATCCCTATTGTTTAAACATGACTTGAAATAATTTATGGTTCCAACGGGAAATTTGATTGATGTATACTAAAGATGCAACAATACTTGAATTGTATCAAAAAGATAATCCCCTACAATGTAGTTGAATAATGTAGTCCAAAAGATGTGACCATGTTTTAGTGTGGTGTCAATGTCAAAAAATGATTAATTATTTTATAGCATATACATTTCTATATTAGTTATTGTTTTTTTGTTATCTTACTAGACTCTTTTTTTGCAAAATGGTCTTTGTACAAACACAATGTATCTTTCTATAGTCGTCAACATTTAATATTGTTGATTTTTTTCATATTTTTTATTTTCTTTATCTATGGTATTAGTTGTTTTATTTCTTTCTCATATTTTTTTTAAAGAGAACACAACTATTTGTGGTTTTCTTGTTTATCATTTTCATTTTTCTGTTTCATTTTTTTTCTCCTCAGAAAATTAAAATGTAGTAACTATGGTTAATGATGTCAAAAAAATTATAAGCACTTTCTAAGATGGAAATTATTAAGCTAATAACATTTATGATATATATTATTCCTTTTTCTATGATTCAACAACTAAACTAACATTGGGAGAAATACAATATTATTGGTAACACTAATATTGTTTATACTATAAGCTAATAGAAAATTACAATACAAATAATATACATTTTGTCGCATACCTTTCTCAATTTATATATGAAAGAAACGAAAACTTATTGACAATGTATTTTTTATAAAGAATTGATATCTGCATCAAAATATAAAACATATAACATGAATTAATGGGGGAATAAATATGTAATCATCTTATGTATGATGAATAATATAATAAATTTAGCATTGAAGTAAACAACTCTAAGTATGTCATTTAGCCTCCAAATTTACTACGTTCAACACATTTTTTTCAATTCATACCATTATTGGAGCTAAAATTTGGTTTATAAGTTTTTATCAGTTGGAAAATAATGCAATCGGTTCTTTGAGAGATATTATTTATGCTTCTTTTACACACATGAGAAAGTAATTTTACTACCAAAATGTACATTAAAATAAAACTAAAGTGTAGAAATGTGTATGGAAAACTACACATTTCACATAAAACATGTAATTTATCGGGTATGCTCAAAATGGTTGAAATGGTTGCAATAGGAATCTAATTAACAAACATATCGTAATAAACAATGACAATTTATAAATTGTATCGAATAATTCATTCATAATAAGTACAACACAACCAGAAACCATCGACATCTTCATAAAACTATTAGGCTGGATTACATGTGATGGACATAACAATCTCAAACAAAACAAATGAGATTGGTATATCACAGTAAAACTCAAGAGAAAGCATATATTAAATTTCCTCTTAAATTGTAAAAATTATGTTGTATTTGAGAAAATAAGAATTGTAGAAGTGAAAACTAGAAAGTAAAAATCATTGTTTCTATGACATCATAAAACTCTATCTTATCTTTTGAAGTTTCTAGGAGCATTTTTACCGGAAATGTCACAACATCTTATATACCATATTATATCATATATATATACACTACTCCTAACATTTTAGAGTTAAGCTCTTATGGTAAAAAAAACTCTATAGTTTTGGAGAAATAGATTGAAGGAAAAGTGAACCAAATTTGGATTAGATCAAAAGAAATATGGAGTTCAAAATTTAAAATCCTTTGAGTATATACTATAGACTATACATGACATCAATCATGGAAAAATACTTGAATTTAGCAAGAACTATGACCAAAGCAAACAGTTTCTATTCATTTCTATATATCAATGATGAAATAGGGAAAAAGGAGGATTCCTACAACTAGATTGGTTTCTCTTATAAAGAAATATATTGGTGTGATTTGCAAATGACTAGAGTGTATTAATGGATCTACAAAAGTATAACTATGTTACAATAGGAATATAACATAAATTTAGAAATTTAAAACTTTACACGTGTGGGAAAATCTCAAACGGATTCAAAAATAGATTCTTGATTTAACAAAATTAAATATTATCAAATGACTTGATCAAATAGATCTAGTAGTAATAAACAAGATCTTTCGTGCAAAAAAAGAAAAACAAGTGTGTACAATAGGGAGATATGAAGTACTTAGCTTGTATCTAATGATTTGGGTTGAGTATGGTTGGAAAACAAGTGAAATAGGAAGGATATGGAATAGGTATGCTCCTTCTAGAAAATTGGAACATGAAACTTCTTTGGAAAAAACTACCCAAAGGGGAGAGGACTGCCCCAGGCGCTATTGTCCTGAAAATGCTCCACTTCTGATATTTTTAGTTCCTGATAAGGTCTTCTTCCTTTTACTCTTTTCCAATTTGGATTTGTTGTAGGGCTTCACTACAGCACCTGAACCTATAAAACAAACCCTATCTACTTCCACAAGGCTCAAGAAAACATTATATGAAACAAATAATGCATATTCTTGAGTCAAACTAACCTTGGCGGTCACCCTAATGTGATTTTCCCTGAGTACTACACTACATTTAGACCCTATGTGGTAATTGTGTGTGTGAGATATACATATATATATATATATATATATATAGAATAATGTCCTTTGAAGCTAGGATTCCCTTGTGCAAGTTACACCAAGATGGTATGCTACAACTTCTTTTCCCCCAAGATGAATATGTGAAATGGCATTCACAAATGACCCCTCCTATGTAGTGAATGATGCAACCCAAATGTTGTTTTTGAATATTAATTTTTCCCAAGTAGTAGATAGGAAGTAATAGCCCAAATTTTCCTAGCCCCTAATAATAGTGAGTAATTCATGTATATATGATTCTCTTTTTTGAATATCATCATTAACGACCAAAAAGGTTGGCCCAAAGTGATAAGAAAGGTTTTAGAAAAGATTAAAATGTTGGCATGTTAAGTTCTATGTGTTTTCATTAATGTAAAAGCTCATCAATGAAAAATGGGATGATGGATAATTACCAGGGCATGCTTATTAGGAAGATTTCATAGAGGCTCAAGTGGTTTAATAGTGGCATGTGTGGATTTAGTGAGATTGGCTTGGTCTAGCAAGCCTAGTCAGATGACCTAGCTAGCCTATGTGATGGAGCATGTTGGTCTGAGTTTCTTAGTGGATTTAGGAGCATGGTAATGGCATTTATAACATGTTGGCAGAGTTTTAATGCACTCACATGAGTTTCAAAATGTAGGTACATGTTGAAGACCTAGTTGCAGGTGTTCATCTAGACCTAGTTTAGGTGCTTTGAGACCAAATGAGGAGGGATAAAGTATAGTGCCATGTGAGCTGATGAAGGCATGTAGATATGTGAGACATGTTTTCTCATGTATGTTAGTTCATTTTTTATATGTTTCTTGATGATTTAATAGGTCCTTCTATGATGACCTAACTTAAACCATGCACAACCCTAAGGGTTGGTCATGTAAATGAGATTGAATATGAAGATGGAGACCCATTGGAGAGCCATAATTGATGATTGGAGATGTTAGTAGGGTGTGTCCTATGATGCTGTGGGAAAAAATTTGAGGTCATGCCATTATGAAGATTTTGCAAGTTATGATGTTTTTGGTTAAACAAGGTGCTTGAAAGAGTGTTTTCTAGCTCGAGTTGCAACTTCTGATGCTCACTATGAATTTTTTTCTTTGCATGGGACCTTGTGGCTTTCAAGGATGTTTTTACATTGAGCTAAGAACATTTCACAAAAATAATGGAGTGGTTTCATCATCACATTTTTAGGAACGAATGTTAAGAAGGTAAACCACTTTTTATGAGTTCAAAACCCTAGCTCAAAAGCAGGCGGGAGAAATTTTCTTCCTAAGTTCCCAAAATTGATTTATAATGATATTATGATATGGATGATGATTTTAGGATGTATAGGACGCCTCCATATTTCCAAAAAGGTATAATGGAACATGTGATGATTGATTGGACCCCACCTGAATAATGCAAGTTTATTGAAGATGTTCAATTTGAGGAAAAAGTTTCTCCAAAGGACTTGTATGAAATAAATGGATCATTGTTTTTAGTATGTGAGTTGTACCTGATGTCCATGATTGTTTCATATCATGGTTGAGGTCTTATAAAAGAGCAAAGTGTGCCCTCGTTTATGAAGACCAGTCCTTGAGACCAATTTTGGGGCAGTTTGGAGCAATTTCAGAGATTGATTTGGTTAAAGGCCTTCCACTTGGAGTTGGAAGGAAATGTAAGATGTTCTAGAAAGTAGATTCAAAGGGCTTTCCACTGGTGTATGGTTTGTCTCTTGGTGATAAGTATTTAATAGATTCATCCAGCTTCATTTTGTGAAGAATAAGGTTGTCTTGGTTCTCATGACAGAGCTTGCTTCTGGCTAAAAGAATGAAGGTGAATGAGGCATGTTTTGGATGATTGATGTTTTCTATCAGTTGGAGAGTGAAGAGGGATGAATTTTGTCCCTAGTGAAGGCATTTAGAAACCTTGAAAGTGACAACAAGGGTGCAAACTAGTTGATTTCCCAAAACTACTTTCTGGGCAACTCAATTTGGTGAAGAGGAAAGTGAGTGTGGTTTGCATGTATGGATGTTTCATAAGCTCTAGCAAGCATGGTTGTAATCTACAGGTCAGGGGCTTTCCAATGAGTGGTTACATGCCATGGTTGAGGTGTTCTTTGGTGATCTTGAAGCCCATAGGTGAAGACTGGTTCTTGAAAGCAGCTGTTTTGAGAAGGATCTGAGCCTTCTTGGTAGTGTTATGAAGAATTTAATTTGTGCAAGCTAATGTACAACCATGGATGGTGTTGTTATGTCATATTTGACATACGTGAGGTATTTGGAAGCTTAATTAATCATGGTGATGATGTTTGTGGTCTTTGTGAATCAGGTGATGGGGTTTTGAGCCATTTTTGGGCTTGTTTGGTGTGTTTGAGCATGGCCGACCTACATGGGTCCACTTGATGAATGTTTTTATGAATTTATTGATATGTTTTTAAGTTGTATTGGTCAAACAAATGCGTAGGACAGGCCTATTTTGTATTAATGAGAAGAGAAGGGTATAAAGTGCATGTTTTGGTTCAAATTTGAACTAGCTAAGTGAGAGGGAAAAAGTGCGACCCAAGTGTGAGTGTGAAACAGGTATGAGGGCATCATTTCAGAGCTGAGGAAGTGTGTGAAAGAGTCCGAGGAGAGTTAGAGAGCATGTGTGCAAGCGTTTGAAGCCAAAACAAGTCATAAAAGTGTGAAGAAAAAGCGAGATGAAGAAGAGAGGGTTTGAAGGTGTGTGAGCTGAATAAGTGATCTCTATCAGTTGTCGCAGCAACAAGACATCAGAGAGCCTCATCTAAAAGTGGTTGAGTGGGTGCTTGATTATCTTAGAGGGTTGTAGCCTCCTTGTGGAGTTGGTTCTTCGTTAAATTAAGGGTTGGTGCTCTACTAAACTAAGGGTTGGTGTTCCTTGTGAAGTTGGTGCTTCACTAAATACTTTTGATTTGAGGAATACAATCATCAATTTCAGTGGGTTTTTTTTCCCTTGAGGGTTTCCCACTTATATCTTGTGTTCTTGTGTACTCTCTCTTAGTTGTGTTTATGTGGTTGATTGTTTCATGGTGTTAATGCACACATTAATGGATGGCTGAATATTAATGGTGCATGCAAGATAGTCCGAAATTGTTTAAATGATTAAAGAACTGATTCACTTCCCCTCTCAGTTCATTGTGCTTTCAACAATTACTATCACAGTAGGTCATTTTGAAGAAGTTTAATCACTTGAAAGGAGATCTTCTCAAGCACTACCATGGAAAGTAGACAAGTGCAAGATTAAATGCTTCCTATGATCAGATTAAGAACTTGTTTAAAACCCTTAGGGTGTTAAGGGTTTGACATATGGGATTCTATCTTTGAAGTATGTGCATCATTTACATCTGCATTGAAGGTTAATGAAGAAGACAAAGAAGACAGGGAGGAGCATGCTCTAGTTTTAGGCCTTGTAGGACCAAGGACAAAGGATGAAGAGTGTAAGATTGCTCACATTGATTTTCACAGTCAAGATGAAAATCTAATATGGTACATTAATAGTGGGTGTTCTGCTCATATGACAGGTGACAAGAGTAAATTTATCTCCTTGAGAAATAATGCTTCAGGATCTGTTACATTTGGTGATAATTCTGCCATAAAAAATTGCAGGAAGATGTTCTTTGAGTTTGGATAATGGAAAAACCCTCACCAAGGATGTTCTATATGTTTAAGGACTAAAGCACAACCTACTCGATGTAATTTAAATGTGCAAACAAGGGTATATTCTATCTTTTGATGATAAGGGATGCAAATTTAGAAAAAGAGAAATAGGTAAGCTTGTTGCCAAAGCTAAGAGGACTAAAAATAACATGTATATTTTGAAGGAAATTAACAAAGAAAAGTGCCTTATGAGTAAGTTGAATGATAATTGGTAGTGGCATAGGAGATTAGATCATGTAAACTTTGATAATCTTGTCAAAATCAGCTCTAACAATTGTGTGAGAAATATGCCAAGAATCAACAAACCAGAAGATACATTATGCAAAGCATGTCTTCATGGGAAGAAGACTAGAAGGAGGTTCAAGACCAATGAACATGATTCTACCACTAGTCCTCTACAACTGATCCACATTGATCTCTATTACATCAGGTGATTATTATTTTATGCTTCTTATTGATGATTATACAAGATATACTTGGGTTACTTGCTTAAGAAACAAATTAGATGCATTTGATGTTTTCAAGTCATTCAAGGCTCTCATTGAGAATGAGAAAAATGGAAGAATCAAGAGTATTAGATCAGATAATGGAGGTGAGTTTTGGTCAAATTCATTTGATGAATTTTGTAGAGTTCATGGTATTAAGAGTGCAGTTTTCAGTTTCTAGAACACCACAACAAAATGGAGTGGTTGAAAGAAAGAACATGACTGTTCAAGAGATGGCAAGGACTATCCTAAATGAATCTAAGTTACTTGATGGCTATTGGAAGGAAGCAATTTGTACTGTTGTCTACATTCTCAACAAGTGTCAACTAAGGGTAAACAGTGACAAGACTCTATATGAACTTTGGAAAGGCAGACTAGCAAATGTGGAACATTTTAGAGTTTTTGGATGTAGGTGCTTCATCAAAAAGACTGAAGACAATCTAGGTAAGTTTGACTCTAGATCTGATGAAGGTATATTTTTAGGATATTCTTCAAGAAGTTCAGCTTACATTTGCTATAACAAAAGGTTGAAGACAATAGTTGAAAGTGCAAGTGTGAAATTTGATGAATCTTATCCTATGAGGTCCATTCTCAAGACAAAAGAGACATCACAAGTGACCGATCCTAAAGAAGAAGAAGAAGAAGTTGTACAAATAAATGAAGAAGAAGATGATGAAGAAGAAAGGCAAGACACTAAAACACCATCAAAACAGACTAGAAGAGGTCATCCTGAAAATCAAATCATAGGAAACAAGGATGTTGGAGTTACTACAAGGACATTGCTAAGTATTCAAAACCAAGAATTTTTTGCATTCTTATCAAAACTTGAACCTAAAAATGTTGAAGAAGCTAGTAAGGATGAATGTTGGATCAACGCTATGAATGAAGAGCTAGATCAGATTGAAAAGAATAGGACTTGGGAATTGGTACCTAGACCAAAAGATAAGAATGTTATTGGGTCTAAATGGGTGTTTAGAAATAAACTCAATGAGAATGGAGAAGTCACAAGAAACAAGACTAGTTTGGTTTGTAAGGGGTATGCACAAGTTGAGGGAATTGATTTTGATGAGACCTTTGCTAATGTAGTTAGAATGGAAGCCATCAGATTATTTATTAGCATATGCTAGGGTTCAAGGGATTTAAGGTGGACTAAATGGATGTCAAATCTTCCTTCTTAAATGGTTACTTAGAAGAATAGGTATACATGGAGCAGCCAGATGGTTTTTCTTTAACAGACAAGAAGGATTATGTATGCAAACTGAAAAAGGCTCTTTATGGCATGAAGCAAGCTCCCATGGTTTGTTATGAAAGACTTGACAAGTACTTGATTGAACAAGGCTTCAAAAGAGGAGTAGCTGATAGTAACTTGTATATCAAAAGGGAAGAAGGTCATTTGTTAATTTTTGTTGTATATGTGGATGATATCATATTTGAAGGAAGCAATGAACTCATTACTCATGAATTTGCAGATGCTATGAAAAGGGAATTCGAAATGTCCATGCTTGGAGAGTTGACCTTCTTTCTAGGACTACAAGTAAATAAGTCTAAGGAAGGTATGCTCATATCTCAAACTAAGTACATCAAGGAGATGTTGAAGAAGTTTCAAATGGAAGAGTGCAAGCCTGTTGGAAATCCCATGGTTACAAGATGCAAAGTAAGCAAAGAGGATGATTCACCTAAAGTGAATCAGACTGAGTATAGATATATGATTGGTAGTTTTTTGTATGCTACTACCTCTAGACCTGATATCTTGGAGGTTGTAAGTCTTGTTGGAAGATGTCAAGAGGATCCAAAGGAATCTCATTTGCAAGCAGTAAAAAGAATCTTCAGATATCTCAAAAAGACTACTGAATATGGGTTATGGCATCCAAAGAGTGATAACTTTGAGTTGAAGGCTTTCACAGATGTTGATTGGGCTAGCAGCCTAGATGATAGAAGAAGCACTAGTGGAGGAGCCTTTTTTGTTGGTAAGTGTCTTCTTTCTTGGATGAATAAAAAACAATCTTTAGTTGCTCTTTCCACATGTGAAGCTGAGTATGTTGTTGTTACTCTATGTTGTGCATAAGGGTTATGGATGAGACAAACATTAGAAGATTACAAAGTGAAAAGTGATGGTCCTACCCTCGTTCACTATGATAGTACAAGTGTTATTAGTGTATCAAAGAATCCAGTGTTGCATTCCAAGACAAAACATATTCCAATCAAATACCACTTTCTAAGAGAATAAGCAAGTGAACAAAATATCAAGTTGGAGTATGTACCCACCAAGGAGGAGATATCTGATATTCTGACAAAGCCTCGACCAAAACCAACATTTGAATATCTAAGGGAAAGGTTGGGAGTTAAACCTGTCCCTGAGAATCATTAAGAGATCAAAGATTTTGTGAGGGATCAAAGAAAATGAATCATCGGCTCCAAGAAAACCATGAAGAAAGTGTGCAGCAGTAGGGAATCATAGGTGGTCATGTCAAGGTAAATCTATGAAAGTTTGTTATTACGGTCATCTATGGTTGAAGTGTGTTGTTATAGGAGGTCTAATCATGTTAGTCGAGTTGGTGATAAGATGACATGTGAAAAAATTAGTCTTTGAGGCTATGAAATCATGGTAAAAGTGTATGTGGTGATCAAGAGGTCTCTAGATGTCTTAAGTCCTATAAGTTGATTCACAAGGTCTATGAGGTCTTTTTTATGTGTATCTAACATGTTGTATCTTAATAAGTCAATTGTCAAGTAAGTGTCACATCATGTGGTTAGTAATTATGCTAATCATGGTTTAAGTTATGTCAGGAGTGATGTACCCTTGATGTCAACAAAATGTTAGTTAAATGTGTGTAAGTGATGCTCAAGTATGCATGATCCAAAGTTATATCAAGTAGTAGTGTTGCAAAGCTGTGAAATATGGTATGTGGTTATAGCCTTGTTTGAGTATACTAGAGTCAGTTCTCTAAGGTCAAGTCTGTTATGTCTTGTCTCATGAAGTCCTCACTAGGATTTTCATATAGAGGCCATTTAAAAGCTATTGATTTGAGAAGGTTTACACTTTTGGTTGTCTTGGACCTTAGACTAGAGGTCCGGTGTTTAAACCAAGGTAATCAGGTCCTGAATGAAGAAATTGGTCATGAGGTACTAGATGTAGGACCTGTGAATGCACAAGATTTGGACATGATTCATCTGTTAATTAAACATGGATCATAAGTCCAACGGTGGCTCATCATGACTCACAAGAAGTCACTTCAATATGTTTTAGAGGATTGTGACTAGATACTAGACTGTCTGAGAAGTGGAGTCAGAGACCTAATTGAAAGGAAGAAGTCATTTATCTTGCACTAATCCATCTAATGACAAAGTTATAAGCAATGATACCTCAGATGAAATTGTCTACTAGGTACTGTGATAAGTAGGTCAAGGGAGAGTACAAGTTGAAAAGATGTTCAAGAAGACTCTGCGAATTAGGTGTGAATCTCTCATGAAACAAGGCTACTAGCCTATGAAAGCAGAATGAAGAAGTGAAACAAGAATAGAACATGTCATTGAAGATTTGACTCAGAGTTACAGGTCATGAAGAGAGAGTGTACTTCATTATAGAATGTTGTAGGAAACTAGTTAAGGTCCTATGAGTCTATGAATTTTTATCTAAGTGCATTCAAGAAGTAAAATGGATGAGTGCATCTATGTGTGAGAAAAAGTTTGCTACAGATCTATGCATAAAGAATGATGCAAGAGGAACTATCTCTTGGTCCTCCACCAGGAGTTTAGATGCCAAAGTAAGTCTCTCACTTAACATCATGAATGTGACATTAGTCTGTGTATGGGTTTCTTGGGACTGAAACAGTATTTATGCTTGCTTCTTGGACCATTATACATGGCTATAAGTATGTAAGAGCAGAGTTTTAAAGGGTATGGATCATCTATCCTAAGTATGTACAATTTGTTGAGAAATTAATTTTTGAATCTCATCACTTGAAGAATGATTGAGAATGTATATTCATCTTGATACGAACATAAAGGTGTACAAGGTTATGTCAATCCTGTGCAGGCATGATTGAAGCCTACATTTTTGGTTCAAGCATAGAAAACATAGTGTGTAAGGTTGTGGAAGATAAAATTGTAATCTAAAGGTGTAAAAACTTGTGTACTATGTTCCTAAAAGGGTTATGATTCCTTAAAGAGTTATATTGAATGATCTAAGAGTGCATGGAGAAAGACAAAGTGTCTTGAGTAAAGCATGTACACCTTGTAATTGTTCAAGTATGAGATGATTGTCAATGGTTGCTGTAGGTAGATCAGTTTTTTTGCACCAAAATGTGTAGCTACAGGTTTATAGCATGCAATATCAAGGCAGGGAGAGGGCTTATTTCTTGAAGATCTCATCAAGTGTGTAAGCATGTTGGTCTAATGGTTAGATTAGTTGACAAAATAAATAAATATTTGAAAAGAATCAGTGTACTGTTCAGGGCTTACATGAGTGAAGTGTACATGACATCAGATTATCAAAACTACATGCTACAGGCTTGTAGGTGGTGCCTAAGGCAAGGGGGTTAGTTTTATCATAAAGAAAGTGGTTTAGGTGCTCCTTGGTGTCTATAAGTACTATAAAGATAGAGTTACAGATGCTTGTAAGGTATAATTCAAAGGTAAGTGATCTCTTGACTCAATAAGTTCATGATAGCATGAAAGGAGAATAAATATAGTGAAACAAATCTTTAGGGCAGAGGCAAAGTGATGGAGTCATCCTCATGGAAAGAAATCAAGGTAAGAAGTCAAATTTTGTGTTTTCTACTAGAGAAGGGTGTTATATATTTAGGGGGTGTCATAAGCAATGGATTCATGATGTGAATGAGTTTCTAGATCTTGCCAAAGTTTGTCCAAATTGCACTAAAGATTTGTTTTAGGGATCTTAGCCCTAAAAGAATTGTGTGACCTATGTATGCAAGAAACAAGTGAAGTTTGAACAATAATAGTTGAGCTAAGTCAAAGATGAGGTAAGAAATATGACTCTAAGCCCCAAATCATGAATTTTTGACATGTTCATAAGTAGTATGTGTCATTTTAAGGTCTATTACAGTAATCAAATGGCTTGAAAAAGGTCAAAATGAGAGTTTAGTGAAGAAAAACAAATTTGTGAGCCAAATTTGATGATATTGGTTTATGTTTCCAACCAAGAGTTGGTCTATGAATCTAAGAAATATAAATATTATGAGGTTTAGGTATGCAATTTATCATTAATGTAAAAGGGGGAGAAGACTAGGTGGTTTTCCATCAATGATAAAGGGGGAGATTCTTGGCATGTTGAGTTTTATGTGTTGTCATTGATGTAAAAAATCATTAATGAAAAAGAGGATGATGGAGAAGTTTCATAGCATGCTTGGTAGGATGATTACATAGAGAATCAGGTGGTTTCATGGTGGCATGTGTGGATTCAGTGAGATTGGTTTGGTCTAATAAGCATAGTCAAGTGACCTAGTTATCCTAGGTGAATGGTGCATGGTTGGTCTGAGTTACATGGTGATTTGAGGAGATATGGTAGCATGGCATGGATGAGTATTTTGCATGTATGAGTGATTTTAGGCACTATCATGAGTATTTGAATGTAGGTCCAGGTTGAAAGAAGAAGTTGGTCAAGATACTCATCTAGACCTAGGCTAAGTGAGAATTGTTGGACCATTTGAAGACCTATTAGAGCTATGATGATGATCATGGAGCTAAAGGATGAGTTAGACATGATTCATGACAACTTTTAGGTCCTTTAAAGAGGAATTTCATATTAGAGTAATTTTTGGTTAAAACTAGGTGTTCTAAACCATGCAAAACCCTAAGGGTTAGTCATTTTAATGTTTGTTGTCAATTGTGTGATTTTCATGGGACCTGAAGATGATTGGTGGATATTTTTACATGGAACTAATAAGCTTTATCAAAAATAATGAGGTCTGATGGCCAGAATATTTTATGAATGATGTTTTAAGAAGATAAGTTGCTCTAAAACCCTATCTCAAAGCGACTTTGAGGAAATCGAGTATACTAAACCATTTTTAATTGATTTTTCAAAATTGATGATTGGAGGTTGTAGATGACTCCTCTAGCTTTCTAGAAATGTAAGATAAAACTTGTGAATTTATATGGGCTCCATTAAAAAATGTATGTTTATGAATAATTTTAGTTTGTGGAAAATTTGATAAAAAAATGTTAATGAATCTAATGCATAAGAAAAATATATTTCATCATGCTTTCAATAAATTAATAATATCAATCATAAAACCTTCACCCTGTACTCTGCATATGAGGATCAACAACAAGCCTAAATTGATCTCTAATCTTAAAATTTTGATCTATTTTCTCTTTAAATTGATTCACCAAATGTCATACTCTATTTGCAACACCTTATTCTAAGCTAGATACAACTGAATGACAAAGATTCACAATCAATGAAACCACCATTTAACTTTTTTTCTGCAACCTTCCCTATATCTTCCTTCACTAGTTCTTCATCTCCGAAGAAGCAATTTATTACTATTATACTTTTAATAAAACTTTTCAAGCTTTGTACCATGTTCATACACTACAAAAAAACTGACATCATTCACTAAATTGATTCAAAAGGGTTCCACACTTCATGTTTTAACCTATCTTGTCAAATCTTCCTCTTCTTGTTCTCAACAATATGTAGTTTGGTACATTCAAGTTTAGATCAAAATACTCATACCCAGAAGGAAATGTAAATACTTATGTAAATATACTTTACCTTTCTCATGTTACATTCTCAATTGCATACACCAATTCATTACATAGCTCCCACAATCACCATTTTTCCTATTTAGCCTTCTTGGTCTATACTAATCATGTTCCAAAGGTTTTCAGTCTATATCTTTTGATCTAATATATTTCAAAATGATTTATTCACATTATTGGGCACCCATTTTTCCTTATTTTAAAGTGGTGTGTAAATTTTCAGGGTTGGGTGACATATCTAGACCTTACTTACTTTTAAATTTGACCCTCTCAATTAGGCTTTAACTGTGTTCACTATCTTACTTGCCAACTGTCACCATTATCTTGAATTTTAAGCCATTAAAACCCAAAATTCTCCTTAAATATGTTTGGATTTCATAGTAACCATTTTTCCTTACAAATTTCAAAGCTATATTCCATGTTTTGAAATTTTATCACACATTTTTCCCAAAACACTAACTACTTCACTATAAAGCCCGATAAGCATAATTTTCTTATAAAATGATCTAACCCTAACAATTTTTCCTGAATGATATTTTTCACTACCCCTTCAATAATTTTATAATAGTGTGTTTTATTAATCATAATTTATTCATATTTCATCCCTTGAAAGGACATGTGTATACATTTTTAAAAACAAGGATCTAATAAACCCTTACACTTAGTCTTAATGGAAACAAAAACCCCTTTCCTTGAATAATTATTAACTATGTCTTATAATAAATTCATCCCATATTTCCTATATACTTCCTTCATTCTTTCTCTCACCATAGAGACAACATATATCAAGGTGTGGTAAAACTCAACAATGTACACTCACAGTCTAACTTCCTTGTGATTAATCTAACATGCAAAGAAATACAATAAAATATTCAGTATCAAGAACTTAAAATATCATGTAATGAAATTATATACACACATTACCACGTGAATTCACTAAGGAACTCATTAATTTACCTATATTAAGAGTTATTACAGTCATGTCTTTGGACTAAGAAAGTCAAGAATCCATGGCATTACCAAAATAGGATATGCATTCGTACTAATTGCTTTCAATCAACCATAACTAAAAGCATGATTATTTCATAACAAAATCATCCATGATAACATACATTATATGAGCAGGGATTTTAAATTTTATGGATTCACTCTTTTTCCATTAATCTCATATTTGTCTTCTTCAAAATTTCCTTTAGATTTATCAATATTTCATATCTCTTCATACAACCAAAGGGTCTTCATGCCCTTATCCACTTCCTCCTATGTTATTAACTCTCACATTTTCCTTGAGAGGTCCTCCCTATTCATCCACTAACTCTCATAACTCCAATAGAAACTATTTTATGTAACCCCCTTCTTGAAAAACATAACTTTGGATGACTCTCTAGTCTGCACTCATTCCCATACATCATGGATGGGGTATTTACATCTTCCTTAGCATTTGATGACCTTTATTTCACCATAGGACCTGGTAATCGCACACATAAACATTTATATGCTCTTAAAAATCTTGTTAACTCTCTTACATGCCTTTAATTTTTTAGATACAATTTTGGAGGGAAAACATGAATTTGATTTTTCAATCTTTGAAACTCCATCTAAACCATTCTTCATGACTTGAACATGACCTATCACCCTTAAATCTGACCTCTGCAACCATGATTGAATGAAAATTTTAATTTTTTGTTGTCCTCTGATGATGCCCCTACATCATGAATAAATTGAAATTTTTTTATCCTACCCAACCTTTTCTAGATTTCCATGATAATTTCAGATCATGGTTGAGGTCGTCACAAGGGAAAAGTGTTTCCCTATTTATGAAGAACTAGTTTTTAGGGTAGTTTGGAGAAGTTTGTGGTAAAAGTGGAATTACAAGACTGACAGGTGGAGTTAAGTATTGGTTAAAGTAATTTATTACGATCTTGGTTTAGATATGGATTTCCAGTGATATCCTCCAAAGTTATGTAGTTGATAAATTATGAGGAAGTTATGACCTATTCTTTGAAGGTCAAATCTAAATGATGTCTAGTTAAGCATGGTATTGAGTTGCTTTATAAGATAAGGTGATAGTAATGAGTTATTCATAATTTTTTAAGGTTTATGAGTTCCTATAAAACATGTATAAGGGTGTTCCATTCTTTTTTTAAGCTTATAAATGATTTATGAGGTGATGAAGTTGAGCTCAAGCTTAGTTCTTGAATCTTAGAAGGCTAAATAAGTAATTTTAGAGATGGACATGGTTGAAGGACTTCCACTTGGATTTGGAAGTAAATGTAAGATGTTATAGAAGGAGGATTAATATATATTTTCAATGATATATTTTTTTTCTCTTGATGAGGATGTGTGATAGGTCGTCCATCTTAGTTTGTGAAGAAGAAGGTTATTTTGTTTTTTAGGACAAGATTGCTCTTACTGAAAGATGGAGGTAGACGAAGCATGAGATGGATTATTTGATGTTTTTTATAATATGTAGAGTTAATAGGGATGCATTTTTTTCCTATTGAAGTAATGTTTATCTCTTGAAATTGGAAGAAAGTTTACAAACCAGTTGAGTTCCTAAAACTACTTTCTGGTAGCTCAGTTTGGTGAAGAGAAAAGTTGGTATGGTTTGCATTTATCAATGTTTAATGAGATATAAAAATTATGTATGTTATATAAAAGTTATGAGGATTCCAATTATTTCTTAAATAACATATTTGAGATGTTCTTGGGTGATCTTGAGGACAAAATTTGGTTCTTTGAAACATTTGTTTTGAAAAGGATATGAGCCTTCTTGAGTGAGTTATGAAGAATTCGATTAGTGAAAGATAATGTAAGACCATAGATGTTGTTTTTATGTCATATTTTACATGTTTGAGAAATTTGGTATATTTACTAATCATGGTGATCGTATTTGTGGTATTTGATGAGCCAGGTGATGGGGTTTTTAGTCATTTTTAAGCTTGTTTATTGTGTTTGAGAATGGCCCTCCTATATGGGTACATTATGAATGTTTTATGAATGTATTGGGATTTTTTTAAGATGTATTGGTCAAGATAAATTTTTTATACCAAATTGTTTCATGAATTTTAGTTGAGAAGGGAATAAATTCATTGTTTTACTTCATATTTGATCTACCTAAGAGAGAGGGAAAACAGTGTGACTCAAGTATGAGTGTGAAACATGTATGAAGGAATAATTTCAGATATGAGGAGCTGTGTAAAAGGATAAGGAGTTTTATATGTTATGTGTGAAAGTTTTTGAAGACAAGACAAGTCATGAAATTGTGAGATATAGCGAGATGAAGAAGAGAGGGTTTGAAGGTGTGTGAGTTGAATCAATGATATCGATCATTTTCAGAAGAAACAATATTTAGATATATTCATCTTTATATGGTGGTTTTCTTTGTTCTTGATCATCTTATGGGGTTGTATCCTCCTCGTGGAGTTGGTGCTTCACTAAACTAGGGGTTGGTGTTCCTTGTAAGGTTGGTGCTCTACTAAACTAGGGGTTGGTGCTCCTTATGAATTTGGCTTCACTAAATACTTTTGATTTGAATAACATAATTGTAGACACCTGTAGTTTGGCCAATGCACTATTACGACTAATATTGCGCTAGTTGTGCTTCTCCCTGCAAACCGACGATACACCGCCGGTTCGACCTATCTAACTTTCTTCCTACGACATCCCTTTTGTCATTTTTCCTCTTGTAAACCATTTAAACAAGCTATAATAGCTTCGTTCTAACTACATTAGCTTCTTACTTTCTTCCAGTCCACTTCTACCACCTTCCTGGCCTATCAATCCATTCCATTGGATTGATCTGACCCTTCAAAACTCTCTCCAAACCCTAATCACCTCCTAAACATGTTTAACTAAGCTTAAACATGGTTTGTCACTCCCTAAACCTAGTCAAAGTAAGCTTTGACTTGCTAAAAGTGTTTTTTGGAATTTAGTGTTTGTCCCACATGCACTCAAGTTTCCCTTTTTCCCAAATGGAAAACTATATATAGGGCTAGACCCCCTCTCTCATTTTCAAGAATTCCTCCCTTCTTCCTAAGCATAGATTATAGAATTTTGCATCTAGGTTCTAGATTTCATTTCTAGTTTAGATATTGAGCTATTTACTTCATTTTTTGTATTGCTAATCCAATTTATAGGGTAAAAGAGAAAAACCATTGGCTCAAAAGCCTATAATGGGGAGATCTCTTTCTCTTAATCACTAAAACTGATTGCTTAGGGCTTACTAGGTTCATTATTTTAAGCTTTCAAAGAATAGAGGTAGTTTTAATTAGCTTAAATTTGAGTGTTTACTTCATAATGTATGCTAGTTAGAAAATCTTGCTCATTTCTTATCGGATGGTCCACTGATTTGTTGCTTGAAGCCTTTGGGGATTCTTTAGGAATTCTTACCCCAAAATTCATGGCTTTCACAACTTTTCTTTGAACACATTTGGCACGCCCTTGGAGGTGGGACTCTTATGTCCATCCTCCATTAATGGAGGTCATTTAGGTTTTTCAAAGTTATTTTTTAAGTTTTTTAGTTTAAATCACTTGTTATTTCCTCATTTTTGTTTTAAACCTTGGATTAATGAACTCTATTTACATGCATTTGTGGGTTTAACATAGAAATAGGAAGCTTTGACTAACCAATAACCTGTTTGCTCTTAAAATTTTGAAAATATGTGTTTTTTACAGGTTTTTCACAGGGCACGCGTAGGTGTTTTAAGGTGACGCGTACACGTTGATATACATGCGTCTCCATCGGAAAGGCCGCGTACCTGTCAGGGTGTCCTCTGTGTTTATAAAATTTTTTTCTGCAGGGACACGTCCGCGTCTCCGTTGGTCTGTCCGCGTCTCCATCTCTCTGGACGCGTCTGTGTAATTAATATCACTGTGTAAAATTTTACAGACTTCTTTTTACTTGGGCCGTGTATCCGTCGGTAGGAGCGTGCCCACGTTGAAACCCTAGTGTACCTGTTGGATTAGGGTGCGTAGGTGTTGGTGACTATTTTGATCTTAATAGACCCGCGTAGGTGTTGGTATAGGTGCGTACCCATTGGTTGGGGTGCGTACATGTCGGTTTGGGTGCGCAGGTGTTACTGTCAAAATTTATATTTTTTTACAGTCTGTTTTAGCTATTTCTCTGACATTTTTGATGCAGGTTTCTAAAGGTTGACATGTTTAAAAACAGGGCTATCTCTTTAAAATTTCAGTTTGCATGATTAAGTGTTTTTCATTCCTTAGCTTAAATTAGGATTTGTGAAAGGTGCGTATGCTCTCTCCTTGCGCTTTCCAAAGTGATCTTGGAGATCAAAAGCACTTGCACAAAATCTATTTTACATGTTAAAAACACTTGCTCTTTAAAGGATAAAGTAACATTTTTATGTGCTTTTAGTAGGATTTCCACTTTGTGTATGCTCTTCCTTCGTGCCTTTGGGCGATCTTAGGAATCAAAAGCAAGTGTGAGTTCTCTTTTACCTCAATCGGTGAATGAGAAAACTACTAACCAACTTGTTCTCTACAGACCTAACGTTGGTCAAAGAAAGGTGTTAAGAACGAAGTGAAAACTTCTAATACACGTGTGGTTTGCAGATTGCCAAATGGTGTGCCACTTTTGAAACCACATTAAGATTAAAAAAGATAAAAAACACACCATACTCAACACACTGTATTACAGGTTTCGGAAAAGGGTAAGTCCCTCTCCGCTTAACTGGAACGTAACCCCTTTGGCATAACGCCTTAAGCTATAACAATGGGGGTGGTTCCAGGAACCCCAAAGTAGTCCACCACTGAGTAACCTCGTGGATGAAATGGGAAGCACCTCGCTTACCCACTTGACTAGTACACGTGTTTTTCCTTGTGAGATAGAGTTACAAGTTTGTCCATATCGTGACCCTTTAAAAGTACATGATGGATGCATTCATTGCCCACTGTACTTGAAGGGGGACAAATATGAGATACTCCCAAACTAGTCATTGTGACTTTTTGGGTAAATCACGCCTCGCTCTTAGACAACCTTGTAACACCTAGTTGAGAGAACTTATTAAGGAAACCATTTTGTCTGGAGGCCAACTTTACTAGTCCATGCGCGTCATTTTGCCATCACAAAGTGATAACTTGTTTGGATTTAGCACCTTGTTTTTCGAACATGGTAACGAACCCATCCTAAGTTTGATTTGAGTGTTTTTCATCATGAATCTAGACAAACGTATTACTTAGCTTAGCTTCCTTCTCATTTTTTAAACGAGGTGAAGCTCTGCCCAAAGTGAAACTAAGTCTATTTTCACATATTCTTGATCTACACCCATGTGTTCGTACTTTCCACATTGGAAGTCGAACAGAGGCATACTTTACGTGTCATGTCAGAGATAGTGCTAGCTACTTTTTTGTACATTTACACTCATCCATGTTTGCGGCTGGGGTGTTAAATGACTAAAGCAGGCGGGTACATTTTCACATCTTTGGCAGTCCTACGATCTTGACTTCAGGATCTTCATCATTGTTACGGGTCGGTTTTGTCATTTTGTCTCTCCCCTAGTTTGTCGACTTTTGCTTGCATTTTAGTCATTTAGTATTGGCATTTACATTGTGTCTCCCATTCTTTGGGCACATAGTATAAATCCCTCTATTACGCGGTTACGTTGCTCACATCATCGTAGACTTCTTGTTATACCTTCTACTTGATTTTAGTTCTGACGTCATCTAGGTTTTTTGACGAGTGTTGATAACGCATTATATATATCGTCATGATGTTGTCTTGATATCGACGCCTTGCTTGCTTGGTTGAGATATCTTGACAGCGTTGTTACGCTGTATCTAATTGTGACTTCCACTTTTCAATACACTTGGCTTGTTGTCAGTACTTGAGTCAGTTCTAGGTATACCTTGTTAGAGGACTTTGTCAGTATTGTGCTGATATTCAAGCCTTGTTAGATTTCTAACTTCGGCCCACATATCTGGTACAACATTGTCATTCATCTTGGTCTTTTAAGTATAGATTTGACATAACACAACTTAGGTAAGTGATACATTTTCATCTGTCCATATCGGTATCCTTTGAAAACTAGTAAACATAGTGTTGCATCTGAGTGTCGGCTAGTAATGCCTAGACTTTTCAAAATGGCAACAAAATCCAGTGAGCTTAATGCAGGAGCTAATCCTTTCGATGGTTTCCCCTTTAGTGGGAACAATTTAGGACCGCTCTTCTCTCAAGTCAAAGATACGGAGACGTTAATCGATCATAGTGGAGGAGAGTCAGACTCTTTGGGAGAACAACAAAGGTTAGACCTAAACAGATTTGACGAGCTCTTATATTATAACAAAGATCAAGTACTCGCGAGAGTCTTGGCGTTAGGAGCTAAACTTCCACATGAGCGTGAAGAAGAAACAAAGGTCGTTGACCCTAACTTAGGAGAGCAAAGATTCATCTTAGACACAGATAATCCTTTCGATGTGGGATATGCATCCACTTCTGGGAAACATAAGGCCATTGTTGAAGGTGAAACATCACGTAAACCTCACTTTAAGGCTTCGCGTAAAGTAAAAACTGAGCGGAAGGCCTCCCCTCCTCTGAAATTCGATGAAGAAGAGGATCCCCTGGTTGAGGAGGAGACCCTCCAAAAATAGATCTTGAAGTTGAGTCAGAAATTAGCGAACCTAGGTGCTTCAAAAAGAAACATAGGTAAAGACAAAGACAAAAATAAACTTAACGAGTTTCAATTTGATCTGCATACAGACTATACCTTTAAAGCAACTCAGGCTCAAAGGTCAATATCACCTACTAAGGAGCAACTCATTCAGGATGAATTGAAATCTATGAAAGATACGCTCACAACATTACAACAGGGAAATATAGGCCAAAACAGAAAGTATCTCTACGAAGAACTATGTCCTTAT
Organism: Taxus chinensis; assembly: GCA_019776745.2. Taxonomy (NCBI): domain Eukaryota; kingdom Viridiplantae; phylum Streptophyta; class Pinopsida; order Cupressales; family Taxaceae; genus Taxus; species Taxus chinensis. The sequence goes on from CM034146.1 coordinate 304,727,030, forward strand.
CCCTTCGATAAAGACATGCTACTGCAGCCCTTTCCTAAACATTTCACTATCCCAAAGCTCGACAAGTACAAAGGCAAAGGTGATCCCCACGATCACATCAAAGACTTTTACATGGCTTGTCAAGAGGTCACCTACAATGATAATTTTCTAATACGACTCTTTCCCCACAGTTTGGGAGCTTTGGCGATTGAATGGTTCTGTAGCATACCTAAAGGATCTATAACAACGTGGCCGGCACTAGCAGAAAAATTTGTGTGGCACTATTCTTTCAATATTGAAAATGATATCACGATGAATGACCTTTGCAATGCAAAGAAAAAACCTAATGAGACCTTCGCAGGTTTCTTACAACGATGGAGAGCGTTGGCTAGTCGCTTCCCTTGTGCTTTACCTGAAAAACAATTAGTGAGCATTTTTGTTCCTAATTTAAACTCAGAGATAGCCTTCCATCTTCAGATGCATTGTGGATCTAACTTCGAGGAAGTTATAGAGAAAGGTAGCCAAATTGAAAAGGCTCTTATTACCAAAGGAACACTTAAACCCTTTGTCAAAAAAAACATGAGGCCAAATCTGTAGACAAACCTAAGTTCTTTAATAAGAACAAGCACGTCGTCGGTGATGGAATTACTGACTCCAAAAGAGTCCAAGCTATGTGCAGACAAGTCCTCTTTTGAAGCTTTCACAAGGACCTCATCCCAAGGCACCTACAAAACATACGTTCACAACGTTGAGCGAACCCCTGACTACTATATTAAAACAATTAGATGATGTTAAAATGGTAGAGTTATCCAAGTACCACAGTACCATTCCCAGAAAATGCTCCAAAACCTGGTTGGTATAAAGACCATGAATATTGTGACTTCCATCATGTCAAAGGACACAAAACAGATAGATGTCTATGGCTGAAACACTTCATACAAGACCTCATTGAAGAGGGCAAGATTGCCGTAGAATCACCTCCTGATTCAGGACAGGGTCCTAATGAAAAAATGGGCATATACAAAGAACCTTTTCCCAATCACACGGATAAAAAGAAAAGGAAACCAGATCACGAGCAGGCCTCTAATGACTATCGCACTGCTGCGTATGTTTACCCTAGTGATGACAGTCCATTCGACTCCCTTATAGGTTGCATCCGTTTCACCTGATGAACGAGTAAACACAATCTAAATTCTTGAAAAGAGTTGTGCAGTTGGAATGTGACGCGCTCGCTTAATCATACCTGATCCAATACCAACTACCCAAAGCCAATATAATTTACTAGACCAAGCTAGAGAAAACACCAGCTAAAATATCCATTTTAGACCTTCTTAAAATCTCTACTGCTCACAAGGATATATTGTACAAAACATTACAGAATTTCAGAGTCTCTACTGAGGTAGATCCCACGCACTTGCAAGCTATGGTCACCCACCTTGAACCCGCTGATCATATCACTTTTGATCGCAACGCTATCCCGCGTAACAACCCTGAGCATAATTTTCCTCTCTATTTAGAAGTGGTGGTTACCCGTCGTAAGATTAAAAGAGTGCTTGTGGATGGGGGATCTGGTCTAAACATATGCACATTGAAGCTGGTTAGGTAGCTAGGCCTTTCAGAAATGGATCTGGGAGCTAAGACCATCACCATCACAGCGTATGATAATGAGGAGAGAGAATCCACAGGTACTATTATAGTGCCCATGGAAGTAGGTCCAACCTGTCATGATACGACCTTCCATGTCCTGGATTTAGATCTCCCATATAACATGCTCTTGGGGCGTCCATGGATTCATGCCATGCAGGCTATCCCTTCGACATTTCATCAGTGTATCAAGTTGTGCCATGAAGGGCGTATAGTCACTATCTCAGGTGATCCTGAGCCATTCACTCACTGTCGGGCGTTGCATAGTTTCTCTCGTGCAGCCTATGAGTGCCCTTCCATGGATGTTGTCATCCCTCTTAAAATGGAAGCTATGAAGAATCGGGTGGACTCAGAATCACTCACACCTTACAATCAAGGACTTCCCTTCTTTGGTCAATCCTTTTACATCTTGGGAGGCTACATCAGCAAAATATGGCCCAGGAGAGCCATTTACTCTTGAACAAGCATTATTAATTTCAGACTTATCAGTGTCACCTAGGACACGGGGTAAGCCCTATTTTCAGTTCAAAAGTACACGAGAACCATGTTCAGAACCATTGGATAAATTTGTTCATAGTGGCCTCCTGTCTGAAGAAAAGATGTTGGAGGATCCCATTAGTAAGGTGCCAGAAGGAACCATGGCCTCATGCCATCAAGCGCCTCAGTATATTAAAGGACACCGCATGATGTTTGTCATGGGTTATAAAGGATACGGATGTGGAGCCAACGCACAAGGCCATCTAGAACCTATTCCTACTCACTGTTTCAAATCTGACAAGCATGGTCTTGGGTTAAAATCCCAGGATGCTCAACCCGTCGAGGTTGATGCTACCTTTTCTGAATGTGAGGACGTTTCGTATAATGCGGATAGCGATACAAGTTCCCAATGTAGCCTCTACGAAGATTTGGCTTCCACGAACCTATTCCCAGAGTCAGCCATCCTTACCCTATCTGAATCCATCCCTTCAACCGATTATCAAGTCACCCTAGTTTATCCTGAACTTGTAGATTGGGACCAACAACTTTACGTACCACTTGATATCTTCGAGAATGATGAAGCATTCACGGAATTCATGGGACTCAGGGATTTTCTTCCTACTAGGGACCACAAGAAAGGATTCCAAATTCAGTTAAACACATGTGCATACTTCGGAGAAGAGGCAGAGATGTGTGGCCGCTTGGGTAAGAATGTTGTGAATAAAAGTAAAAATACTTCAGAGCAGCCTAGTACAAAGAATAAATGGAAATCTCACAGTGACAAACTCTTTGAAACACTTATAGAAGAACAAAATGAAAAGCATGTGGATAAAATAACTTATCCATTTGAAGATGATAAAGAGCTACCTCAGGAGGTTGATCTCACCCTCCCTCCTGATCCTACCAGAATGGAGGACGCATCTAAGATGCTCATTGAGGAAACCATCAGTGTTAACATTGGTTCAGATGATTTACCCAGGATGATCAAGTTGGGGGCTTCGCTCTCAGCTCAGGAACAGAAAACCTTTGTGGAACTCTTAAGAGAATACGTTGATATTTTTGCATGGACATATTCAGATATGCCCGGCTTGGATCCAGCACTAGTTGTGCACAACCTTGTTGTGCACCCAGACGCCAAGCCCATTAAACAAAAACTGAGGAAGATGCATCCTACAGTTGCACTTCTTGTCAAAGAAGAATTGGAGAAACTCTTGGCTGCAGATTTTATCAAACCTATTGATTACTCAGATTGGATCTCCAATATAGTTCCAGTACAAAAGAAACCCGTTGGCATTAGGATTTGTACTGACTTCCGTGACATCAATAAAGCATGTCCTAAAGATGATTTTCCTTTGCCAAACATAGATATGATCGTAGACTCTACCGCTGGCTATGAGATGCTATCCTTAATGGATGGCTTCTCGGGGTATAATCAGATAAGGATCGCAGAAGAGGATCAGCACAAAACTACCTTCATCACTCCATGGGGAACCTTTTGTTACAAAGTCATGCCGTTTGGACTCAAAAATGTCGGGGCTACTTATCAGCGTGCTATGACTATCATTTTTCATGATATGATGAATGATATTATGGAGGACTATGTGGATGACATATTAGCTAAATCAAAGAGTAGAGAAGAGCACCCAGAAGTGCTTAGACGTATCTTTCAGCGCCTCAGGGACTACAAGGTTCGTCTTAATCCTAAGAAGTGCGTCTTCGGTGTATTATCAGGAAAAACTCTTGGGATTTATAGTATCACAGAGAGGGATAGAAGTGGATCCCACCAAGGTCACTGCTATTACGGACATGCCTCCACCCACCACTCTTAAACAACTCAGAAGTCTGCAAGGAAAGATCCAGGCTATTCGCCGTTTTATTTCTCAGCTTGCGGATAAATGTCATCCGTTTACACATCTTTTGAAGAAAGATGTTGCTTTCAAGTGGGGGCCCGAATGTCAGAAGGCATTTTCTCTACTCAAGCAGTACCTTGTAAATCCACCTGTGCTGATGCCCCCTACTCCTGGAGAGCCTCTCCTTTTATATATTTCTGCTACCCAATTCGCTATTGGTGCACTGCTTGCCCAATACGACCTTGGCCATAAGGAGAGAGTTGTTTATTACCTTAGCCGTACATTGATTGCCTATGAATTGAACTATCCACAGATTGAAAAGGCCTTCTTGGCAGTCATCTTTACATTTCAGAAACTCCACCATTACCTCCTTAACAATAAAACTAAACTTATTTCCAAGGTTGACCCTCTTAAGTACCTCTTATCCAAACCCGCCTTAACAGGCCGAATGGCTAATTGGATCATTCTTTTGAGTGAATTTGAGATAGAGTTTGTAAATCAGAAGTCCTTAAAAGGACAGGTATTGGCAAGATCAGTTGGTAGAAGCACCTTTACCAGGAACAGAGCCTTTGTGTCTGGATCTCCCAGACGCATCTATGATGTATATCAAAGAATCCGCGGAATGGCAGGTCCATTTCGATGGATCATTTACTTTTCATGGATCAGGAGCAGGAGTGGTGCTTATTACTCCCATAGGAGATATTATACCAAGGGCATTCTGGTTGGGGTTTCCTTGTACCAATAACATTGCAGAGTATGAGGCACTCATTGCTGGCCTCAAGCTAGCTATCACTTGGAACATCAAACAGCTGCGAGTTGTTGGAGATTCTCAGCTCATCATTAAGCAGGTCAATGATGAATACAAGGTTAAAGATGAAAAACTTATTCCCTATAAGAAGATGGTTGAAACCTTGAAGGAATATTTTTCACATGTCATATTTGAACAAAAACCCAGATCTCATAATAGATCTGTGGATGCCATGGCTACCATCGGCTCTCTCTTGTGCATCCCGCCTGAGGAGAGTAAGATGCCTTTCTTTGTGGAACACTTACAGATGCCGGCATATGATATGCCTGAATCCTGTTTAGCATGTGAGGTTTTTGGTCTCCTATCCCCATGGTACAACCCTATTTACCAATACCTATAAGATGGAACCTTCCCACCTGACATTACCCATTCAGAAAAAAAACCCCTTATCTGCCGCATTACTCGTTAAACCCTCCTAGGAGGCACCCTTTATCATCGTGGCTACAACAGGAACTTGCTTCACTGTCCAAATGTTACTGATTCAGTTCACGCGATTAAAGAGGTACATAGTGGTATCTGTGGGGCACACACTAGTGGCATGGTGCTAGCTAAGAAACTGTTGAGAGTAGGCTACTATTGGCCTACCATGGAATCTGATTGCTGCAACTTCGTGAAGAAATGTGAACTTTGTCAAAAGTATGGTAATCTCATACATGCACCAGCACAGGATTTGCAACCTATTGCAATGCCTTGGCCTTTTTCAAAGTGGGGTTTAGATCTCATAGGGAAGCTCCACCCTTCTTCATCAGATGGTCATACACACATCATAACTACCACTGAGTATTTCACTAAATGGGTGGAGGTTGTTCCTCTTACCTATGTCACCAGTGTGCAAATATCCAAGTTTATCATGAACCATCTTATATGCCGTTATGGTATCCCCTCAGCCATTGTCACTGACAATGGTAAATCTTTCAAAAACAAGACGGTAAAAGACTTGTGTCAACGCTTTCGTATCCAACTTAAATGGTCCACCCCCTATTACCCTCAAGGTAATGGGCAAGCAAAGGCTACAAACAAAACTCTTGTGCACATTATGGAGAAAATGGTCAGTAAAACTGGTCGTAATTGGCACTTGAAAATCCATCCCACCCTCTGGGCTTATCGAACCTCCATCCACACCCCTACTGGTGCGACCTACTAGTGTGTATTCACTTGTCTATGGCACTGAAGCCATCATACCTTTGGAAGTGGAGCTTCCCTCCCTAAGAATATCTCTCAGGGACTACCTTGACAAAGATGAAGACTACAGAGTTGCTCACCTGGCAGAGTTGGAACTGTTAGATGAACGGCGTATCAGAGCACTTAATCACCTTAAAGTATATCAAAATAGAGTATCCAGAGGATACAAAAAATGCATCATTCGTAGGGAATTTGATGTAGGTGATCTCGTACTGAAAGAAAATCAGAAGAATACCACCAAAGACAGGGAAAAGAAAGGTAAATTTGAGGCCAATTGGCTCGGCCCCTATGTGGTGACCGCTAAATATGGATCAGGGGCATATAGACTTGCCTATTCATATGGTGAAGAGCTTCCAGAGCCCATGAATGCCATTCACCTCAAGCGCTTCTATGCTTAGGTGTGGCTGGAATATTGAGATAAGAAACTAAAAAGTAGAAAACAAAGAAAAAACAAGCAAAAAAATTGAAAAATTGAGAAAAAAAGTAAAGAAAAAATAGGTTGTCCTCGTGTGAAAACCATGCAATTGTGGCACAGTGGGCATGTCCTTTTGTGAAAACTAGTTTCCGGTGCTCAAGGAAGGTTTCTCATACACAAGTCACTCTTGCGACAGGATGGGTAACTCTTGCCACTTGCTAAATTCTGCAGTACCCTGGCTAGGTCTAGGAATCCGACCTCAAGCTCCCTTGCAGGACCTGTGATCTGGTTTACTTACGCTATATCTGTGTGAAGGATGTGGCCTATTTGTATATTCCCACATCGTGCTGGGGGCACATTCACATTCCACTTCATTGTACACTAACACGTGGCATTTGACCCTTTGTATATTCCCACATCACGTTGGGGGCATTCCACGTTTCTTTAAAGCTTGTACATTGCTTTCAAAACATGACCTTGAAAATACAAAAACATTTAGAAAACAGGATACACAAAATCCTAAACATCTGGAAAATTTCCCTTCTTCATGGATGAAAGCTACATTCAGTTTCACAATGTCATCTTAGGGAAACCTAGACAACAATGATGAACGCAGCTACGAAAACTTATCCTTTTGATAAACTCAAAAACATTAGAAAATATGTCAATGTTGTCCCGCAAAAACAAAGTGGTAGTTGGATTGCTTTTAGTTGTTGGTTTGTATAGTTTTGATGTACTTAGCTTGTTGTGTTGTTCATTCTTTGAATGGTTCTTTGCTTACATTATATTAGATCTTGTTAGGTTTAATTGTGTGTTGCGATGCATTCATTATTAGGACTTTTATGCTTGTAATTAATTGTTGTATGTTTCTTTGATTGCTATGTGCATCTGTGGGATTTCATTTTTACTTGCTTAGATTAAAGTGTTAGATTAATCTTCATTTTAGTTGCATTGCATTGTGTTGCATGTGTATATTTGTTTAGTTTTGTTAACTTTTGCTTGTGTGTTTGTTTAGCACATTTGTTTGTTATCACATCTATCATATATCATTTCATCACATTTATCACATCATTTACTACATCATATATAAATAAAATGCTAAGTATTACATCATGCATGTATGCTAAGCTAATCATCACATATCGTATCATCAATGGGGGCAAGAGGGGTTGCGCATAATCACTAATCTATCCCCCCCGTCTCTCCCCCCCCCCCACCCCCCCCCCCCCCCCCCCCCCCCCCGCACCAATATCATCTAGTATCATCCCAAAATACTAGCCATATGGAATCAAACATCTCATAAATCAAAAACACATGATATCAAATACACGAGTATATCATCACTATGAAAGAAAAACATGTACATCTCTACATCTGAAAGTATGTCACATACATGAAGAGGAAAAGATACAACATGAACATCAATGAAACATAATTACCATGACAATATATCAATGCATGACAAGATATACAAGAAAGTGTCCATATGGTACATGTATAATAAAAATCTTTGTGTCAAAGTCCGGTATATACAAAATTCTCTGTCCATCTACCATTTAAAGGGGGGCAGGGATCAGATATTAAGCCTACATACAGAGGCATGGTGGTACATAACAAAGGTACCTACATCGATCAAAATCGGGCCTTCATCAAGAGGCATCCACAAAAGAATCTAAAGAATCTATACATAGTCAAAACCTGCCTTCATAAGAGGCATATACAATGAATACATACATACATACATACATATATATATATATATATATATATATATATATATATCATGGCATGAGTAGGAGACTCAGCCGTAACTCTCGCCCTCACCAGGGCTACTAGGACCATGTCCTAGAGGATGGAATAATGGAGGTTGTGATGGGCCTGCCCCTGAAGAACCTGCCAACTATGAGGGAAGACCCTATGTACCCCTCTGCTGTGTACTCGGCTGTGTGGCCGGCTGCTGTATTGACCTGGCCGACCTCCGTGATCTAGAGCCTGTGTGGCTCACATCAAGCTGGGTAAAAGGTGTCACTCACTTTGCTGCTGGAATTACTCAGAAGTAGGCTGTCCTGTAATAAAGAGCCTCACCTGTGGCCCTGATAGTGTCACATATCAAATCATCATCTCTTGTGGATAAGGCTACTTGTAGGGCGGCATCACACTCACCTATCAATCTACCTCTATCAGCATCAGCCTGCCTAGCAGCAGTAGTGTCTCGATCCCTCTCCAGTGTGACACTCTATAACTCGACACGGGCCTGGTCTCTCTCCATCAGATAGGTTTATCCCTCGGCCTACACCTGATCATGTTAAACCATGACACTGTGTAACTGGATTTGTACCTAGCCTAAGGCACCCGCTAACTAAGCACCCTGCGCTGCCAACTGTGCAATCTGACCCTGCCATACGGCCCTACCACTGTCTTGTAACTAAGACCTGGCTTGGTCTCTCTCAGTAGTCAACACCTGAACCTGTGCTCTGGCCTGATCTCTCTCTGCGGCCACCTAAATTTGTACCACTATTGTGGCCTATAACTGCCACTGTAGTGTAACAAGCTGTCCATCACCACCTCCTGGGGCCTGAGGAGGTGGACCCTGTTGTGGTAGAACCTACTATAATGGGACATATATGCCCACTGGAATGCCTACTGGAGGCAATAGACTAGCTGGGGCCTGGTGTGTATGTCTAGGTATAGGCCTAGGACCCTGTACCTATGGCTATGGGGCCCTGCCTCTAACTCGATGCTATGCATCAGGGCCACCCTCATCATTTGAATCATCATCATCAGTATCACCTCTGGCGCCATCATCATCGCTAAGTGGCCCCACTAGGGGAGGCCTCACACCTGCCTCATATGTTGCTCTCAGAATAGTCAGCGTGTGTGGAATCATGCCGTGTTACCATGGTGCGTACTCTGTTGTGCACCCTGGGTCTCGCACCTACCTCAAAGGTACCCATGTAACAACTATCACATGTGTAAAACTAGCCTAGGCTCTTTCAAAGGCTATTTATGGCCCCATGTCAAAATACTCACGTGCCCTCCATGCGTACCACATATCAGGCCCTAGAACATCCTGTGTAGATGCCAAACTATCCCTGACATCTGTCAACCCTGTAAAAATCCCGCATATAGCTACGGCTACCCATGATAAAGTGATTACTACTCCGGCTATGGATAGCTCTCGGGCATCCTCTAGCCACTAGAAATGTCGATACGGCCTCCATACCATGGCTTGCCTACTGTAGGTCGTCGAGCTCTCGATGATAGTGGATAGGGATCACCCCTGTAGGGCCGAACATCATCCCCGACTAGGACCCAACCCATGGTAGATGGCTCCTCTGGAGCCTGAACTCTCAGAATGCCTAAGGGGTGCCCGATAGTAATGTGATCCCAGGCCCATATCATAAGGAGCCTGACCAGGCCTACCATCTTCTGACGGTAGTAGGTGATAAGATGCAGATCCCAGTAAAGATGTGCCAGAATGCACTGGCCCCAGCAATAAGTCTCTCCCTGTATCAATCCAAGAATCACCCCAAGTAGTCCAAGTGGGAATGAGGAACGGTCTTGTCAGGGAGTAAAACTCCACTGACAAAGGCCATCATGTATACCACGACCCGATCTAGCTCCGGATCCTCGATGCAGCATGACAATCTCACCATCATCCCGCGACGAGGTATCGTCGGGACTTCGAACAACTGTGCAATGCATCCATCCAACGCTGCTCTGTCGCTCACATACTGAATGGGCTGGCCAATGATAGGAACGCGCATGATGCACCATACATCCTCCAATGTAATGGTAATCTCCCCTGCAGATAGCCGAAAGCACTGGTTCTCGATGTGTCATCTCTCTGTTATGGCCGTGAGAAGGTCGTGGTCCAATGTGATCTAGGGCATGTCAGCCACTAAGGCTAACCATGTGGCATAAAGGAGGATATCTAATATCCTCCTATCTCCATCCTCGAACTGCACCTCTATCGTCTCAAGACGGCCATATCTCTCCCACATCTGAAGTGTGGGGTAATCTACGCTACAAGATCAAACCAAGTGTTAGGCACTTATCTAACTTCTAGCTATCTTTCTAAGGAAAAATGGTTCGTTGAGTCCTTGAACTTACTAATTTCCCTTTTTCTTCTAAATTCTTCTAATTATTCTCCTCTGCACTTTGCTATTTTATTGCTATAAGTGTGTTTCATTTTCTTCCGGATGCATGCACACCCCTTTCGACGCACGCACGTCCTCCTCGACGCCTACGCGCCCTAACCAACGCGTACGTGCCCCCTACCTTTTCCATTTTTCACGTGTATGCCACGTAAGATGCCAATGCACCCTAATGTGACGCCTACGCATCCCTCCCAGTAGTGCACACACGTGTATGCATAACCGCTCCCTGATAAAAAATCATAATTTTTCCCCCTAGTGATTACGCGCTTGGTTCGATGCACGCGGCGCACACGTCCTTGGTTTCCTCCCTTTCGTCAGACACACGCATGCACGTACCCATTTTCAATGCATATTCTCACACGTACCCACTTTTCTGATGCGTATGCATGCACATCTCTACATTTTCGACACCTGCGTGCTCGCACATGGGTCTTTTTCCCACCTACCTACCCTAGAAACGACCTACAAAAGCATTAAATGCGTAATTTAAAAGAGAAAGGATAGACCACTCATGAAGGGGTCCTTCCACGGGGGTCTCGCTGGGTACTCTTGGATCCGGGTCTGCTCACCTCTGCCTCATCGGTAACCTCTCCATTGCACTTTAATCTCTCTCACTGACACCTCGTGGTAAAAATTCTGCAAGGGCTCTGGTACAAATGAATTGGTCAGGATTATTTTTTACCCCCCCCCCGGTGGCTATATTAACTCGTCGCAATGCCCCTGGGACATGTTTTCTCCGCCATGGTCATTCTAATCTTCTTCTACCTGCCATGATAATTATTTTATTATTAAAATAATAATTATTTTTATTAATTTTCACACGCTGGGGCACTTTGTGCTACCCTGCGGACACTTCCTCTTAACCCTGGCATTGTTTACGAACCTTATAGGTACTTTCCTCTGTTTTCATTCCTCTTTTTCACTCTCTCTATCTCCCGTCGTGAACAATAATTCTCTACAATAATTATTATCACCGTCTTTCTTCCCATGGGGATACCCTTTTGGCTCTTTTGCAGCGTCGCCTTCCCCCGTTTGCCTCCACGCGTATTTTTAGAAGATCTTTGATCTTTTGAATTCTTCTGACCAATAAAAAAAATTAAAAATTGTAAAATTGATTTAGAAATATCAAAAAACAGTATAAAACTTTAAAAATGACCTAAAATTAGTAACCAGCTCATTTTGTCGGCTGAAATCTGTGTCCTTTGCATAGTGCTCATCTTGTATCCTGTTGGCATTTTCACATGTTTTGAAACAACGACTTGCGAATCACCCTGATCTACAATCATTTACAAAAGACCGTTGCTTACTCCGTCTGTACTCTAGGGCACTATTAGTTGCCTGGTACTGTTTCATCATGCATGTTTCTTTTTCATCGGACCCAAGTGTCCTCCATCATTTCCCTTGCATGTGCATATTGCTTGGGGCATTGTTCTTACCCTTGTCGTTTATCAGAAACATTTGGGACTTCAGCTTGATAACAAAATATTTGTGCAACCTTCTTGAACGTTGTTGGTTTAAGTGTGTGTGACTGTACTTATTTCCCTGTTACATGAGTTTGTTTACTTCTCGTATTGCATTACATGTTTGTATGTTGCATGGAGTTGGCATTTTAGCAATAGACAGTTGTTTTGTATCTTGGCTTTTCATGTCACTATACGCTTCTGTTGTATGCTCACATTTTTAATAAGGACCGATGAGGAGGTCTCTAAGCAAAATGATGATTTAAATAGTGGATACAATTGATTTGTGGATAGCTCAATATCTCTTTTCTTGTTTCTCATCCTCTTCTCTTCACACTTTCCTTTTACCCCTAATCTTTCCTCTCATCAGGGCATCCTGCCCCTTCCCCATTCTTCTATCTATATCTCACCTTTTTTGAGCGTCGATCGCATTCTTCTTTCATCACCCCATCGACACTCGAGGGGGCATCCTTCATCCTATTAATTTTTCTTCTATCCCTTCTATTAATTTTTCTTCTAAAAAAATTCTTCTCTTTTATATTTTTCTACTTTCTTCGAAGTGATGTAACTTACATCACCTCAAAGAGGGGCAAATGTAGACACTTGTAGTTTAGCCAATGCACTATTACGACTAATATTGTGCTAGTTGTGCTTCTCCTTGCAAACTGACGATACACCACCGGTTTGACCTATCTAACTTTCTTCCTACGACATCCCTTTTGTCGTTTTTCCTCTTGTAAACCATTTAAACAAGCTATAATAGCTTCGTTCTAACTACATTAGCTTCTTACTTTCTTCCAGTCCACTTCTATCACCTTCCTGGCCTATCAATCCATTCCATTGGATTGATCTGACCCTTCAAAACTCTCTCCAAACCCTAATCACCTCCTAAACATGTTTAATTAAGCTTAAACATGGTTTGTCACTCCCTAAACCTAGTCAAAGTAAGCTTTGACTTGCTAAAAGTGTTTTTTGGAATTTAGTGTTTGTCCCACATGCACTCAAGTTTCCCGTTTTCCCAAATGGAAAACTATATATAGGGCTAGACCCCCTCTCTCATTTTAAAGAATTCCTCCCTTCTTCCTAAGCATAGATTATAGAATTTTGCATCTAGGTTCTAGATTTCATTTCTATTTTAGATATTGAGCTATTCACTTCATTTTTTGTATTGCTAATCCAATTTATAGGGTAAAAGGAGAAGAACCATTGGCTTAAAAGGCCTATAATGGGGAGATCTCTTTCTCTTAATCACTAAAACTGATTGCTTAGGGCTTACTAGGTTCATTATTTTAAGCTTTCAAAGAATAGAGGTAGTTTTAATTAGCTTAAATTTGAGTGTTTACTTCATAATGTATGCTAGTTAGAAAATCTTGCTCATTTCTTATCGGATGGTCCACTGATTTGTTGCTTGAAGCCTTTGGGGATTCTTTAGGAATTCTTACCCCAAAATTCATGGCTTTCTACAACTTTTCTTTGAACACAATAATACTAAGTTTCAATGCGTCATTGATACCCATGCTTTAATCATTCAATAATTGTCCATACCAAGGTGGTGTCTGAGGTTATTTGCAACAAAGCATGGATGAAATTGTATTGAGCATGTATCTAAATTAATTAAAATATTTAACCAACTAGTGTTCCTAAGAACTTGTTCTATCTTATCAAAACGCAATGAAATAAAGACATATTGTTTAAATATATGAATTAAAAGAATTATAACATTTTGAAGCAAAATGACAATCATCTAAATTTTGTAAATATTGTAATGCCTGAAAGCAATCCTAACTGTCTAAATGCATACTTCAAATTAAAACAAACAATCTCAATACATGTCCCTTCTGACATCTTGGGGAGGAGTGGCCCTTAGCTCCTTCCCTCTGATTGCTAAAATTGTGAAAGATTTTTATCTACACAAGCAATAAACTAAACTAATAGACATCCTGCCCTTTGTATTGAACACTTCAAATCAAGTTTATTCTATGAATAATCCTTTTCTTCTAAACATGCTAAGAAACCCATTCTTCTAATCCTAAACTTACCAAGACAACCTTATAGTTGCCCTTAAGGCCTTCAATGTCAAGCTCTTCTCCAAGGAGAACTTGTTATCTTTGTACAATACATGCACCAAGTAATACCTAAAATAGTTATACTAACACCTTAATGTGTGTCAGACAAAGTCAGCATTTAAGTGGGAGTCACCAAGGTCGAAGTAACAATCTGCATGTAGTTTATTGATCACTATGGGTGTCACTTTTACCATGTGAGTTGAGTCATCTGTTAATAACATCTAGCCTGATACTTTGGAGATAACTAGAACTTCCAAACAGACTCAAGTACTTGTAGTTCTTTCACCCAATGACCCCTACACTCTTGTTCTGCCTAGTTTACTATTGTCATGACAGGAGATAATCTCAATTATTTAACATGGTGATATATCAATAAGTTGTTCCATTCTTCCACAATAATCCAAAGTCTGCCAACTGAACTGATGTTGATTGGCGTTCCACTAATTAGTGCAAGTCATGTGCTGACTCCAATGTTGCTAGTAAATCTAGGTGCTCCTTGAATTATGCAACTCATATGTTGACTGGATAAGTTTCTCGTTGTGATGTGCAAGTCCTGCACTCCATTGTGTGACCTCAAATTGCACTAGTCTCCAATGTGATTCATGCACTAGGCATCTCATGTGAGTCCTATGCTTAGGATTTCTAGTGAGTTCTCTCATTCTAGGTCTATTCTTAGCACAAAAATCCACATCTATATCAACTCATTCTGCAAAGATGCATATGAAAGATGAAAATGAACAGATAACTTATGCACAAATACTTCTCATTTAAGCATATAATCCGTATTATTTAGAACAATGTTTCAATATTATGTTTAATACAAAGTGATGATCCAAAAATGGGGTTCCACTGGAATGGGAATTTTCTAAGGTCTCATCAATTACATGATATCTCTATATCACTTGTGAATTATGTCATGAGTAACAGGTCCTATGGTTAGTACTCACATGGGTGAGTAAATATACTGAGTGGTTATTTAATGAGTTCCTGAAAACAACTCTTGTAAATATTTAGGCGAGAGAAATCCTGCTAGTAATCTAGGTCTGTTAGAGTAACCTTCCTTGATTAGTGTTAGTGGTTTGATACTCCAAAAGTGGTTAGCCCTAGTTCTATGGCAACCTATAGCCCTTGTAATCTCCATTGGAGTTATAAAATGCTTAATACTTGATTGTCAATTGTACCTAATTTTTTTTTGCATTAAGGTTTGACCAAATTGTCATAATTCACGTGATCCTCTTAATAGTAAAGCATATACAATTCATTGACTCATGATGCTTGCAAAATATCATTACAGGGGTGATTCCTTTGTGATGATTCCCGAGTCTAGAGTGCATATTTTCCCTTAAATAGAGCTGACTATCCTTAGGGTCTAATTCTATGCAATCCTTTTACATACATACTAGTGCATAATTTGGACCAGTCTGCATCAGGATCAAACATTGACTGTCTATACTTTTGATTATTCGATCAAATTATATTCCAAAGTCTAGGTGCACTCGGGTATTAGATCAACTCCATGTAAGACAAAGAGAAAATCTCCTTCATGTCAACAATGTTCAAGCTATGGGATAGCAAACAGACTTATTTCAATATTGATGGTGAAATGACTTTACCAAAGATATACGACATCTAAAATTCATCAATAATGTTCTATAATTCTTATGAATGACCTTAAACATATGGTAGTGCAATTCTTATGCTTCCCTTCAAAGTTAATCTACAATCATAATTATAGGTCTACAGACCTTTCTACCATTTCATCACCTGAAACTCAAAGGCTTTACCATATGCTGTTTTTTACACCTTTATATTGTCTATGCAACCATGCCATCAAGAAGATTGGAGGAACAACTCCAATGAACTAGATACATCAACATGTGGTCATGTATAAAGTTATTTCATGTACATGTTTATCAATACATTGTATGACAAAAATGCTATCCACTTCATATATGTCTTCTCGAGTTTTGAGGTCTTCTCGGTGCCATCATCCAATGGATGATCTCAAGAATGATATCTAGCATATACATATATGATGACTCGCCATGACCTGGTCATCCATGCCTTCATTCTTGACCAAAATATGCATCTTTTAACATCTTGCACATATTTTCTTCTTCTCAGGGTTGGTTCACTTTAAGACCCCCCCCCTCAAAAAATGTGTTATAGACCATCTAGGAGGTGAATGGTATCGATACTAAGGGCTTTTCAGGAAATGGTGAATATACAAAGGAGGGAAAGTACAATTTGTAAATATAGGAAAAATTTCATACAGGCCTCATTCATGCAACTGCAAAAAAAAACTATTAGGTGGGAGACACTGACATGTGTGTATAAATGACTAGGTGTGTGACAGGTGTGTGCAAATATAGGTGGTCTATAGACGGGTGCATTAGCATATGCAACCGCATCATTTTCTGGTGCTAGCCCTGCTACAGATTTGACGTCAACAAGCGTCAGCCCTTCTACCACCACGTAGTCTTAGGATGCATAGGGTATATATAACGAGTTGGGGCTCTTGTCCTAGAGCTCATTTGACTGGTAGTGCTCCGTATTCTTCAAGGACCAAATTCTAATTTGTAAATGGCATCAGTCCTCCCGTTGTCTCATGTTCTCAATTTGAATCCTAGAAAGGCTCATTCCCAAGCACAGTGTGCAGAAAGGAAAAACCCAGAACACAATTTAAACAAGTGTTCTTAATGTGCCCCCAAATTTTCTTACATTAGGAATCATGCATATAAAGGACACATTCATTAGAAACTGGGATGTAAGTAATAAGTGTGTGCTTTCAAGGTCTATAATTCTACATGCCTTAATTTACGAAATAAACAACAATTTACTACCATGGTGATCATAGACTATATAAGCTATCCTTGACAAGATTGACAACATATGAATTCAAAGTGAATCTTCCATCTGATAACATTTTATTTTGGGACATCTCCAGAAGATATCCATATGCTTAATCGAGAGAGATTCCTTACAACAAATGCCAACCTTGTGAACCAAAAAATTAAGTATTGCAGGTCTCAGATGAGGACAAATAAGTATCTACCCAGTCCTAACTTCGAAACCATATAGAATCGAAGGTAATCAAGTACCCACATGATACTTTTGGGTAGTCCATAATAATTATATATTATCAAAGATATTAGGCAAATGAATTTTCCTTTTCTAAATGAGATGCAGGTATATGCCATAGGCACCTGGTAAATCAAGATGGGGTTCTCCAATTGTGCATTAGCCGTTCAAAACAAATTTTCTGTCAAGCTATGATAAAGTAATTTTTTCAGACTAGGTTTGATCTTGTAGGAGTATTCAAAGACAATTAGACATACCATATTGGGCTCTTCATACAACTATAACTTAAATTCCCTAGGTTTCACAAAAGCATTTGTCCTGGTGTACAAATATATCCAATTAGGATATAGACAAGATTTGACACATACTGATTTGCAACGATGGTGCAACATTGTTCATGTTGTAATTATGTACTTGCATTATATCATGAATGCTTGCTCAACTACCTGATAATTTGAACTCTGATGCTAATGGATTCCTACTATCACTTAATGAAAGAATGAGCAGTCAAAATTCCTCCTCTATTGATTGATGTAAACATGTAAGTGTAAAGTTTCAATGGTTTTGCCTCTATAAAAAATCACGAATCTTATTTGTAGCTAGATGTTGAGCTAATACTTCATAGATTCTCTCTTTCAAAAGAGAAGACTTTGCATTACAATGCAATTTGAATGCCAATGCTCTTGCACTAAGAGCCTCATACAAGCTAGCCTGATAGGATATTAAAAGACTTAAGTTTGACCAGGATGACCCGTCAACCTATCATCTAACTGTTATGGGTTCAAGACAGCAAAAATGCATGAGGAATTCTCATTTACACCCGCTCAATTGCAGAGCATTCTAAGAACAACAACATCATTTCATTCCAGGTATCATATATCCATGTGTTTGAAGAGGATGATAAATTAGTGGACTTTCTTTCTAACCAAGTCCCAAGACTCAAGCTATGATTCATGAAATCAAATGTCAACATACATTATTTAATGGCTTTTTTAATCATTATTCATGAAAAAATCCATCAAGAGCATCCATTTGGGGACTTAGAACACTTTGTGTATTTACAGGTACATATTTACTAGATTACTGCATGATGAGTTCTCATGACATTTCTCTCCCGACACCATGTTGAACATATGTACCTCCACTACCATCAATGAATCAGCCACTGATTAGTGGAAGAAACTTCTCATTCTTGTGCGTTACTCATAGACATTCACGTTTAGCATGGTAAGTCATGACTGTATCAAAATACATTTTTTAATTAATATACAATTTTAACTTGGTGGATACTTATACAATTTCCTATCAATATTGAATTCTTAATTTGTTTTCATAATTGTCATTTTTTAGTTCCTTCTCCTAAGACAACAAATATTCCACCACCACCACCCTAAAGATAGGTTCAAACAAGGGGGAAAAGAATATCTATTTCTAGCTATCTTAGTAGAACAGTTAAGCATCAGTTTGTTTAACAGGATATTCCAGTTTTCGATAATTCTCTTTAAAGTGGTCTCCCAAGGGAATGCAATGAGGCACCACCATTTTGCATTGATCATTGATATTGATGATGATTTCTTGGGTATTAAGAGTGGTACTAGTTATGCAACTACCTTTTATGCCCATAATCTTATTCAGGGGCAGCCCAAAGAAGCTCCTATTTTACAACTTGATTAACCTATTTTGCATGACAAGTCATCTCCTCCTCATGTAGTACCACACACTCTAGATCAATTAACATATTTTCCTTGGAATAATTTGTTGGTAGAAAGTTGTTTTTTATTATTATTATTGGTCAAATAGTTTTTTGAAAGGGACTATACCCTTGATTCCAAAAGAAGGCCTAAAAGCCAGGATAAGCAAAAGAACCAGAGAGGAGCTCGATAAGACGGATGCTGCTCATATGACCACGTTGGGCATGTATCATGCTTGGAAAAGAGTAAAGATAATTTAGCGCAAAAAACTTTCCCTCTCTAAAAAATTGGGCTAGATTTCTAATAACATCAGCCGCCTTTATATTAACTTGATCTCCATTTATTTTTCTCACCTACAAAGTTCTGGTAATGATGTTTCATATTATCTTTCCATTTATGGTGTGAGCTTTCTAAGTCAAGTGGATCACAATGTTAACATTTTTCCTCAATCATGGATGGAAAAATCAATGACCTTCTTAGAAAGTATTACATTATATTATGTATGATTGATCACATCGATAAGAATTAAGCTATTAAGTGGTATGGGAAGTAGGACCTGTAAGATGAAAAATTTTCCCATGTTAGGACCCGCACCATATGTAGTGTTAAAAATTCATGAGGATGTTGCTAACATGGGAAATTCAATAGCATTTGACTCAGTGAAATTTTTGGAAATGTAAAAAAAATCTCAGCCATTTTTCCATTAAATACAGTATGCATGTTGGGTATCCCCTTCAAAGAAAGAAATGAATTAAGGTCAGTGACAATGCCAAAAACTTGGGAATTCTATTAGCCATTGTTGAGATAAATTCTACTATTGAGAAGGAAAATTAGATTTCTCCCTCTACTTATCTTACAACATTATTTTGATTATAGATGGGAATATTTTGACTAAAAAATTGGAAACATATGTATGGTGGGGTGGATTTTGTACAAATTGATGGTGATGTCAATAATTGGGGGATATGTGCTTCCCAATCAAACAATGAGTGTCCTACTTTTTAAATAGAAACTATTTCACTATCTATGATCCATGTTCTCTTTTAATATTGGGGGTAGGGGATTTTGTGGTAGGCTAATCAAATTAATTTTAGCCTTTATTATGTTCCATCCTCTAGGTACCATTTTTTTGTACAATATATAGATTTTCATATATGTTATTAGTCCCCCATAATTTGGGTTGTTGGAGATTTTATTTTACTGGGAATTTCTAATGTAGGGTATCTTAAATGTGTAGGATATTATCTCAAAAGCTTTGAGTAAATGAAAGGCATCTGGTGGCATGTGGATACTCTTGAATCATTACTTGTGGTTTCCTATTTTTGTGTGTGAATATTTATTTTCTCCTTTTTGATATGGTGGAAATCATATTTGCAGACTATGTTGGATAGTTGTGAAGTATGAATTAGCTACTAAACTCAACATTTAGTTTGTTGGGTTTATTGATTATTGTTCTGCATTACCTAATAAAATACAATCTAGGGTGTGTGAAAAAATTGGGTACAAGAAAATATTCCATGGCTTCAAACTCTATTTTATGATTTTGGTCTCCTCGCATGTGGGTTTTATGTCTAAACCGTTTGTTTCTTTACTAGGAATTATAGGGAAATTTTGTAATTTTTATGTGATAGTTACTCCTATAAATTTATGGAATACATAAAATCTATACTTACTTATATTTAATGAAAGTAATAATTGTGAAGTTATGATATATCATTCATGGTCCCTCGATTTTCATTGTTTCCTTATCTATTCTATTGGTATTCCCCCCTTATTACTAAGAGGGTGTTGGATAGATGTGCCTATATGCATACGTAGGTTTGGATGTCGCTAATTTTTAAAACTTAAAATTATTAATGAATGACAATAACATATATTACGTTAATGAAAACTAGAAAAGGACTTTTGGACATTTTTTTGAAAAATAAATTAAGAGAAAAAGGCTAGTGATAAAAAACACTTGGGCATTGAATTTTTAATTGAATTTATTTACATCCATTCAAAAATTATTTTATGAAGGGTAGAAGGTGTAATTTAGCTTCATAAACAAATCCAAAAACATTTATGTTTTGGATATAGAAGATACCCTTGTTACATTTGTTACTTATACGGATATGATATTTGAGGATGAAACATATTATTAGATTCCTCTTCCCCAACTTCACCTCCTTCTCGAAAGAAAAGTCATCAATAAATTAAATTAAAGTAATTGCATTCAAGGCCAAGGAGAGACATATTTCTAGGTACAACGAAAGCAAACGTCACATCCATCTCAAAATTAATTGGCTAGAGATTGCAGCAAATGGATTACAAATGAGTAATAATACAAACTAGCCTAAGATGAGAGGGGAAATAATGGATATGTCATAATGAAAAATTATACCAAAACATGGGACTCTAATGTAATGAAAGATAAGAGGCAAAGGATGTACTATAAAGAAGTTATCAATAACTAGTCGAAGTGAAACTTGTTAGTGTAGGTTATTATTTATCGTTTTATTTGTTTATTAGGATGATTCATGTACTTGGGTTATCCCTACACTTGTTGAGTTATCTTTCTCATGTGTACTAGCTGTGTGGAGTTAGCTTTCTAGTCTTGTGGAGTTAGCTTAACTATTAGTATTAGTTAGTGACAGTGTTCACCTCTGATTTAGGTGGTAGTTACACTTCCCTCTTCCTATATGTGCATTTTTATTATTGAGCTAATGTAAGATGATGTAATTAATTGTATGTGATGTTATATTATCATATGAGATCTTATGGCTTGGAACAATATTTTTATCATTCCTTTCATGGTATTAGAGCAATAGATGATGTAGACATCCATCTGTAAGTGTTCTTTACAAGCAAGGGTCTTATATTTTCATATATATGGAATTTATTAGTATGTTTCTCCAGCGTGTATTTCTATGTGAAACAGAGGGAACCATCAGATCAGAAAAATGACAAAACACCTAGATTGAATGTAAACTCAACCACATCCAACGGTAGGCAATTTTAAATTTGTCTAGTTTTTGCAGGGCTAATGACACGAACAAATTCTTGTTTAGATTAGTACATGAAGCTCTGTAGGTTGTAAAAGGATTCCAAAAAAAAAACCTTGCTATTTTTTAGGTATTTTTCAATTTTTATGCAGGTTGTATGGATTAGCGTGGATGACAGTTATTGGTGCATAGGAAGAGACACCTCTTTTACCAGTGCACAAGGTGTTGTTGTGATTTTTCATTTGTGCTCATCAGAGGGCTTAACCATTTCTGGGTTTTTTCTAAAGTAGCCAATAAATTTTTGGGTTTTTTACATTATTTTTTGGAACAAAGCAGTTTTGGAGGAACATGTGGAAAACTAGGTCTGCGATGACCTTTCTAGAAATGGCAAGTTGGGGTAATTTTCGGCACTTTTCGGAAAGGGCAATTTTTACCAAAAAGGGTATGTGGATGTGACTTTCTTGGGAAAAAATGATACACCCTAAAATGGAAAGAAGTGCATATGGGAGGGAAGGCCCGTGAAAATATTTAGCGGTTGGTCACAAATAATTTTTTTCTATTTTTTTTGTAGCAACAAGCAAGTTTTTTTTAATTTAAAAAAATAGTGCATTATTAAAATGGACCATTACTGATGGGAAATTGTTTCCTTTATAAAATTTGATTAGTATCTCATAATTGAGAACCATATTTTGCAAATTTTCATATTTTTTTAATTTCCCACACATTGGTACCATTTAAATTATAAAATGCACTACTTTATAAAGTGCCAAAAAGTGGGGGTGTTGTAATCACATGTGGACACATTTTTGACTAAGCCCCACGTCCTAAATTTTTGGGTGTTGTATTCTTGCATCCTATGGTTTTTGAAAATGATATGCTTTTCTCCGAAGTGTGTGGACTTCAGGAGGATGTGGTAAAATTTGTGGAACAAAATAGATCACTTAAAAAGTAAAACTCTCTTCTTCATAACCTCATTTATGACAAGGATAAACTAATACACTCCCTATAGAAGACACTTACAGAATCATCCTCACATTATGGACTTTCATACCCCTGCTCTTGTTTCTAATCCACTTACACTTGTTTCTCCCACACATGCTAACCTTGTTTTGTCAGTTTTTGAGTTTGCTCCTACTTCTGATGCTCCTAAGTTTGTTGTGCTTGTTACTGCATGTTCTTCTTCCACACATGTGCCTATTACAATAACACATTTTGTGTATTCCACTTCTTCTCACATGCATGGCTCTTTTGAGAAGCATACCACTGCATTCAGCTCTCTCATGCTTTGTTTTATGGGTTTCACTGGTAGAGGTATTAATAAACATTCACATGGTATTGTTTCCCCTATTCAGCTTGTTAAGCAGCATAATCACCACAACATTGGTTTTCGAGTAAGTACTTCATTGGCATCACACATTGACAGAGCTCTATTTTTATTTGCTCGATTTGAGGATTAAGAGCTACATATGAGTTTTGTACCTTCACTCAAGCCTGAGCGACATGAGATTTCAGCTGTCATACATGATCAACCTGACACATATTTTGATGTTCCTTTTCATGACCCAATGGTGCATTTCACACCGAATCATATGCAGGCATCTTCATCATCCATCCATGTTGATTTGGAGTGGATTTTTATCACTTGGGGCAGCAATATAGGCATTCATTGAGAGGACTATACAGGTATGGTTCCTCCACCATTTGGCTTCTTGATCTACTTTCTTCTCCTCTTGTATTGTAATGCTCCTTGTTTTTGAGTTATTTTCTTTAGCAAGTGTTATGAGTATCTCATTTTTAGAGATTTTGTATTTGTATTTTCTATGCTTTTAGGCATGTTGACATTATTTTTTGTTATATTTATTTTGACGAATCTGAGTGTCATCTTGTTAGTTCTTGAGTAGTGGTGTGTCCACTCATATAGATTTTGTAGTGTCACTTCATCCATTCAGTAGTATGGGAGGTTGTGGTATTGATCCTACTTCTTCAAATCTTGTGTCCTTACCTTGTTGCCTTGGCTATTCTTGGATCGTGGTACTCCTATTACTTTAGATCTTGTGTCCTTTCCTTGTTTCTTTGGTTTTTATTCTTGGATTGTGGTACACCTATTTGTAACAGTTGTTCGAATTATGTTTGGTGTTTTTTACACTTTTAACATCATTGTATTGACATTCTCCTTGTATGGAGCTATTTTGGTGAAGGTTGGTGTCAGTTGTTTTTTATTTTTATGATCGAACAGTGGATTTGGTCCATAGTGCACACCAAACTTCTTCAGCATTGTATGAATTTTTGGAGTCATGCCCTCTTGGATGCCTTGCTGCGCGATTTTTCTCTCTACTTTGTTGTTACTAGTTTTTGGGTACCTTGCAGTGATTTTTTTCATCCATGGTAACTCCTTTTTCCCAGTTATTGTACATGGGTGTAGGTTATTATTTATCATTTTATTTTTATATTAGGGTAATTATTGTACTTGGGTTATCCCTACACTTTTTAAGTTAGCTTGCTTGGGTTTACTAGTTGTGTGGAGTTAGCTTGGTAGTCTTATGGAGTAAGCTTGACTGTAAGTATCAGTTAGTGAAATTTCTCACCATTAATCTAAGTGGTAGTTGCACTTCCCTCCTCATATATGTACATTTTGATTACTGAGATAAGTTAAGAGACTATAATTCATTGAATGTGATGTTCTATTAGCATCTGAGATATTATGGCTTGGAATTATATTCTTATCATTCCTTTCACCTTTCAATATTATCTTAACATGTTAACCCAAAATGGAAAATGGAACATTGCTTATCTACAATTACAAACAAGCTCCCATGGCATGAAAAATGAAGTTGGCAATAGGGAAATTCTATAAAATTGGTGGTCGATTATATGAATATGTCATATTAGTATGGTAAAAGTTAAAGACACACACTTGATGTGTATTTAATAAATTAGGATACAAACAATATACATTAGACATAAAAATACATTTTCATAAATGTCAATGTAGAAAAAAAAACAATTACTTTAGGAAAACTCTTTTCATGGTCATGGAATCTAAAAAAATTTCATTGGTCTGATATCAAGGATAAAATAGGTAAAAATGAGGGATCCTGCAATCAAATCATTTCTCTTCTACATAAATATGTTGATGTGCAAATTATTAGAGTGACTCAATGGGACTAAAAAATCACAACTAGTTCATAATAATCCTACAAATTAAAATTGAAAAATTAAAACTTTGCACACGTTGGGAAAACTCAAAATATATTCCAACTCATATTCTAAAACATGAATTTTGGAAATATTACAAAAAGAAAATAAGAAAAAAATGACAACGTCAAGGTCTAGACATGTAAATTACATATCAATGTCAAGAGAGATGAAATAACATAAATATTTTGATCCAAAAAAGTAAGTAGCAAGTCATATCAACAGATTACAAATCTACCCACCCTAACATGCAAACCCAAAAATAATCGAAAATCAAATACCCACATAATATAATAGGTAATCCATAATAATATATTGTGAACATAACTAATAAGTGTGTGAAGTGAAGGCAAATGAAAAGTGGATTAAAGAAGACAACATAACTTGTATAATCTATTTCATTCAGAATGATAAATAATGTGCATTGGGAATTATTAAATGGAAAGAACTCTACTAACTACCCCAGCTAAAAGAGAAGAAAGTTGAAAAAACCCACATGATAGGGAGAGCATGAGAGAGAGAGAGAGAGAGATCAGTTTCCTCGTGTATTCTACAATAATTAAGTCATGTCTTACTAGCACTTATGCATACAGACTTCATTTAGCCTATATAATATCTAATGTAATTTGTTAAATGAAACACAAAATTACATTTTCTTGGATACGATTCGAATGTAATTGTAAATTATATCATATCAAAAGAGTAATGAATATTATTATTTCACTTCCAAAATAATATGAATTTGATCATGTACCATTTTCAATCTACATGTGAAAAGAGCCAACACTCTTTCATAATGTACTTTATTATCATCAAACTCTAGTATCTGCATCAAAATATAAAAAATACACCACTATCATCAATATAAACATTTTGCATAACATGAATTAATGGAAACTGTAGGATTAAACATTTGATCTAATAGGTTTTAGTCTGAGCAAGAAGTGTCAAATATAAAAATGTTATTCTTTATGGATAAAACCACATACGTAACTATGTTACATATGAGGGAAAAAATATGAGCTTTAACATTATACTAAACACCTGCAACTATGTCAAGTAGGCATTCAATTTACCATATTCAAGACATATGTTTTCATCTATACCATTACACACTATGCAATGATTTTAATATGATTTAGTAAACTAAAATATTATAAGTCAATAATTTAGTGTTGTAGTTTGCAAATAGTTGATGTTATACAAAATGTTAATAGTGATAATAACATATCAATAGTTTCATTTTTATAGTCATTAACTATTGAATATACCTGACTTTATTACTTTTAATTGAGCCGTATGAAAACGGCTTAAACATTTGTAATAGACAAAATATTATTTTGTTAAAATATTTTTAAAAAAGTGGCTTTATTATCAATAATCATTACAAATATTTTACACCACTAGTTGTTCATACTGGCATATGAAAGGTCCTTTCTTTACTTCTCTTCAAAACTTCCAGTGCTAAGTGCCATTAACATGCAGTGGAAGAGAGGTGAAGGAATTCATATTGAGGATAAAGTTAGATATACATGCTTCTACCTTATGTATTCACAAGCTTAGATTCTTGGCTCTTCATTGACATCTCCAAACAACCATCTGTATCAGATTTGGCGTTGATAAAGTAGTCAACTTCTATGGAACTGGTTCACATTGAGGATACATTTCACTGTTTGTTTAAGTATAGTTGTTAGTCTTATCTTAAGTGTCAATGGTTCTATAATGTGCCTCTTTTTATCTCTTATGTTGTTTGAATTAGTGTTTTATAAGTCAATATTGAGTTAAAAAAAGATTAAAAAAGAGGCATGGTCTATAATTATTCATTAGTATTTAGGTTGAGTCTTTAGTATATTTTATTAAGTTTAAGATTTATTAAATATTTAGTTGTTGTGAGTTTATGAGTCGTGTCTCTATTTAGTTCTCATTAGTTTTTTTTTGGTCAAAAATCAGAATTTAAAAAGTAATAGTTTGATAACTTTTTAAGTATTATAATCATTTTAAATTGTCTTTAGCTATCAAAAATTCATTATATTTTGTATGTTTGTCTAAATATCATATCGTCAAGTTAGTTAAATTGAGTCCAATTTTTGGTGTGTCTTGTTAGTCCTTATATCCAATTTATCAACTCGTTAAAAGAAAAGTGTCTAAAAATTTAAAAATTGTTTGACATATGCCTTTTTGTGGTAACCGATGTCCATCAATGTAAATTAAGCCTCAACACCATATTCAGTTGAGTTAGTAGCAACATTACTAAAGGAAGGAGGTACAAAAGGTTAGAGGTCAATCAACAACCTCTTGTCAGTCACCAGTGACGGGCCCGCATAATAGATATGGTAGCAGTTTGTCTTGTGTGTTTCAGTTTCAGTTGTGTGTTTTCTTTCAACTAGTATGTGTTCATAATGGTAATAAGTGAGCATTGATTCCTATGTAATTCCCTAATGTAATTACATAGTGAAGAACAAAAAGCACAGTGAAAAGAAGAAGCATGATACTTGTGGAGGTTGAAAAATCATATGTTTTCTTATTCATACATAGGTTTGTAGTTAACCTTTACAAAACCATTGAAGGATAAACAGATGGTTCTTGCTTAAGTTCCCACATTGACTAGGTCATATTTTTTCCCTATAGTAATTGGTTAATAAGCAGATGGTTCTTGTACATGTTTCAAACACTAGTTCATTCATATGTGTTCTTGATAGTGCATGGTTGCTAATAAGTTGACGTGTTCCTTCTTCTACCGTAATTTCAATTTGTGTGCCAAGATCATGACTAGGTAGAGGCAAGAAAGTTGCATAAGAAGTGTGAAAGTTTTTGTTACCATATTTTTGGTGAGAAAAAAATTTGGGGGAAAAATTTATGGTTTTCTAGCCAATGTCGTCGGGACTCTAGGTCCCTCTGCTTAGGTGGTGTAGCTCTACTTATTATGCATGCATGAAATTAAAATCGTTAGTGGCCTAACAGCTGGGGATCCAATAGGGGCACTCCACTGAACCTGCAGTAAAAGCTTGTGGATACCTACAAGAGAGGAATTTTCTAGGAGAGTGGGAAAGGGAGTGAGAAAAAGAGATGGGTATTAATGTTGCAGGTAGAAAATCATATTCCTACAGCCGTTAACATGAAAATTCCAACACACATATACTTAGAAGAAAACAGTTTTGCAAGTGGCAATAGGATGAGTTAAGATTGAGAACTCAAAGTTTCTAAAACCTCCTCATAAAAAAAAGGGCATGAAACTCCTTCTTTCTTCATTGGTGCTTTGAAAAAATTGTGCATAGTTAGAAGTAGAAGAACATAGGGAAAGAAACTAGAAGAAATAGCTATCTCCTTTCTTTCTTCACAAGTAGTGATCTCTCATGAGTATACAAAATTGACTGCCCTTAAGGATGAGGGTGTCATTACATTATATAGAATCAGAAACGACTCTTCGGCTACACCCCTCATGAATTTTTGTTTGTCCTCACACCATGTGACTCTTGAGATTCTTAGGAATGAAATTAAGTTCCATTTTATATTAATCAAGGGAAACTTATTACAATGTTTGTTAAAGCCACATTTAAATGAATAAGACAAACATCATGATTGCTCACAACGAAGAATTAGAAAGGGAGTAGAGAAGAGGGGGAAGAAGGGAGAGAGAATGGAAGAATGCTCTGAAGCATGAGTAGGGATACCTTTTCCTTTAATGAATATTTTTCCAATGATGATCACAACATTTGCATGATGCATAGACACCTTGGACCACAGAATGAGTGTTCAAAAACATTGTTATGAGATTTACTGATACAAGCTCGGGATGAACACATACAATGCCCACGATGACCCTCCTTGAAACTTGTTTGATGAATTCTTTGACTCGTTGAACTCAATCTAACCAACTCACTTTGAATCACCCAACTCCCTGAGTGACGAAGATAAATTCACATGTTGCGCCTTGTGATGCCCTATTTTGCCTCTTTATACCATTGCACTTAAGATGATGCTTTCAGGACCTCTGTGAATTTATCATTCCTCCATTTCACCCATGAAACCATCTCATTATCTGAAGGAGAGTCCAAAAATCAGTAAGGTGAGTGAAAACAAAGCCATCTGTAACTTTCTGCTCCCAAAATGAAAACTTTCTGTTTTTAGAATATGAGACCATGCCCTGCTATTTTGGGACATATCGCCTGTCTTTCTCCAGTCTCACCTTCTGAACCTTTTTCCATATTTTTTCCTCCTATGTTCCTAAGATATTTATATTTTTAGTAGGTTGATTTTTGGGGCCTTTCTATTTTAGGAAAAATTCATTTTCTATCTTACTTTCCATTTTACACCTTTTCTGATTGTCTCGAGTGATCGAACTTGTAATTCAGGGGGACTTTCCATTTATAACATGTGGGGAAGCATAGAACATGTTATTTTTAGTAAGTAGATAAAATGGCCTCAATTTGTGATGGGAAAAACTTCTTTGGATTTGGCTCTTCTTCGCGAACTCGTGCTCCAATTTTCATCATGATTCACTCACCGGAAAGCTCAAAAATAAAAAAT
This sequence comes from Taxus chinensis, assembly GCA_019776745.2. NCBI lineage: Eukaryota > Viridiplantae > Streptophyta > Pinopsida > Cupressales > Taxaceae > Taxus > Taxus chinensis. The sequence continues at coordinate 304,756,549 of CM034146.1, forward strand.
GAAAATTTACACCTAATAAGAGCTTCAAGCACATAGCTACCAAGGTAGTCATTAATGGAATCACCAAGATCTTTTCAAGGTTTTCTTCCCCACCTCTGATTGATGAAAAATCAACTTCTCTATGATGGGTTTTTTCTCTAGATGTTCCATACAAATTTGCAACTCTACCCGCTTATCGGATCACTGTCAAATTGAGGAAAAGGAAGCTAGGGCACAAAATTTAATTTCATTTCCATTAATGGTTTGATGTAAATTTGTAATTTTTTTTGCAACATGGAGGCATTTGGGAGAAGAGAATTTTCCCAAAGTTTTATGAAGATTCAACCACTGGTTTGCGAGTTATGAGTGATTCTTCATTTTTCTACGTGAGAGTTTCTAACAGCATATGATCATGGGTTTTTCTCAGAACTCTTGGTTTTTCTAGTTGCAGCAATGAGGAATGATGGAAAGATAATGATGGTGTTTGAGGTGTTGTATAAGGTTTTGTAGTAACAGCAATGAAGGATTGGAGGGGTAATAGGTAGTTGGATAATCAATGGTTGTTGTGCAATCCTTTGTAGGCATTGCCTCTGCCCATCTTGTTAAGTAGTTAGTGCAAATGATGATATAGCGCAAACCAGTCCTTCACATGACTGGTGAAATTGGTCCTACAAAATCAATGGCCCACTTCTCAAATGGTTGTGCACTAGTTATCGATCTCAAGGGAATATCATCCCTTCTTTCTGGTTTTCCAAGGTGTTGGCAATAGTCACAGGCCTTGCAAAACTCAATACAATCCTGGTATATGCTTTCCCACCAAAGCCTTACCAGTAGAATCTTCCATGTGGTGGCATTCCCTTCATAGTTTCCTCCCACAATCCCACCGTGTGCTTCCTCCATGATTACAATGCACTCATGTTCTAACACACACCGGCGCAAAACCTCATCGCGGCCTACCTTGTATAAGTCTCCACTAATTAACATGTAGGGTGTGGCGAGTATGGCTAACTGCTTCCTTTCTAAGGTCTTCATTCCCTCTAGTGCCACACCCATTTTGAAAAACACATAAATATATTCCAATTCAGAGGGCGTGCGCCACAATCTAAATAGTTTTACATCTGACATTGTATCCTTAATTCTTTGTGCATCCTCCCTTGAGTCAATCCTTGATAAATGGTCAGGCCTTGAGTTTCTCTTTCCTAGTTTCACAACAACTGTAAACTCAAACTCTTGAAACAGCAGGACCCACCGACATATGTGCCCTTGTAAAACGGATTTTTCACCAAGTACTTTAATGTCATGTGGTCCATGTAGAATATGAAGGGTGTTGCCAATAGATATTGCCTAAATTTGTGTAGCGCATAGATCATTGTTAGTGCTTCGTGTTCGGTAGTAGTATAGTTCTACTTTGCTAGTGTCAAGTTTTTGCTAGAAAAATATAAGGGATGGTCAACAATTCCTTCTCTAGGTTGTGTTAGGATTGCCCTAATTGTCATTCTTGAAGCATCAACATGTACATGGAATGGCTTATCCTAATAAGGAAATCATAACATGGGCACAACGATAAGCTTATTCTTCAATGTATCGAACACAATCTGTTGCGCCTCTCCCCAATGGAATGTACATCCATGCTTCAACAATTCCTTCAATGGTGCAACGATTTTGGCATACCCCTTGATAATATTTTGGTAAAACCCCGTATGCCCAAGGAATCCATGCACTGTGCTCTGGCTAGTAGGCTCGCCCAATCCCACAATAATGACAACTTTGGTAGGGTCCACCAAAAAACCTTCCTTACATATGATATGCCCCAACAGGGTTCCAAATGGAGTAGCGAAGAGACATTTCTTGATGTTGAGGGATATGCACAACTATCGGCATCTCTAGAACATCAACCATAAATTGTCACAATGGTCTTTCACTAGTCCATACATTGTCCAGTCATTAAGGTAGACCTGAAGGAACTTATGGATAAAATCCTGAAATGCCTAGACCACTATGCGCAAAAACACAACAGGTGCATTCTTTAGTCTAAAAGGCATGACCTTGTAGGAAAAACTTCCCCATTCAATGGTGAAAGTTGTTTTTTCTTGGTCCTCATTTGTGATTCTAACTTGATGATATCCTGAGAATCCATTCATGAAGGAATAGATCTCGCGCCCAGCCACTCCTTACAAGATTTCCTCGATAAAAGGGGTTGGGAAAGGATCAATTACACATACCATATTTAGGTCCATATAGTCAACATAGATCCTTATCCTTCCATCCTTTTTAATGCTTATGATCATGGGGCTTATCTATTTTGATTCCTCTATAGCTTTAATGATGTCTGATGCGATCATCTTGTCTATCGCCTCCTTGACCTGGATGCACAAATTTGGATTCATTCGATAAGGTCTCTTCTAAATCAGTCATGTTCCTTCCTTTAGCTTGATCTCCATCTCTCCTAAAGAGTGGTGAACTGCCTTAAGCTCATGGTACCCACGCGGAAATAAATCTTGAAACTCACGCAATAGATCAATGATCTTTGAAACCACCTTTTCCGACCAATAGTCCCTAATAGTAGCCTCCTTAGGTTCCATTTCTGAGCCAATATTAACCTTCTTTATTTTGAGGGGTTCATGGTAGGTGCGTGCTTACTCATCAACACTATCTGTTACTTCGTGCGTACCAACAATATGGTTAACATCCAAGTTCACTTCTTCGACATCTATCACACAGACCATCTTTCCCTTCTCTTTTTGTGTGCAAGCACGCTCAAGATGTATCTCATCTAATTCTCCCTCATCAGAGTACTCTTCTAAGCCAGGCTCACCCAATAATTCTAGTATTATATCCTCTGTTATGGCATTATCTCCCATAGTTAGGCACTTAACAATCTACAACACCTCGTTCACCAAGGGCTTAGTGCTTTTATATTCAAATGCCTGAATCAAGTCATTTGTTAACTCCCACTAGTTCCATGTCTGACGACGTAACTCTAAATGAATGTACCATTCATATGCACAACCTTGTAGTGTGGAATAAAACTTATGAACCCAAAGGGAAGGAGGTAAAGCCTCTATGCCTTCCATCCAGATCCTCTTGCACTCCTAGACATGATCTGAGGTGGATCCTTTCCCATTATAGACACAAATTTTAGCTGGCACGTTGCTCCTGAAAAATTTCATAGAGAGCACAATTCTCATCTCGCACCACCCTAGAAGATTTTCATGATGCATCATCCACCAACATGTTGTAGTCCCACACAAAGTGTAGACAAGCGTGCTCCTTCATTTGATTTCACATCTCCATTGGGCTTCCATGGTTCGTAGGAAAATGTCAGGGTTGTCATCCCTAGTGTAGCTTGGTAATTGCTTCCCTTTTAGGCACCTAAGTGGGTGCACCCTTGTCACTCTTGTAATGGAGCCTCTCAATTTCCACCCAATTAACTCATAAGTCTCGTGCACCTAATTGTCACATGCTACACTAGTGGTATCACTCATAGATTGAGCATCTTCAAACTGAATAACTCCTTCCATAGGGTGAATCACTTCAGGGTCCTTTATAGAGCACACATAGATCCTATTAAGAACTTCTTCCCCCAAGGGCTCAATATAGGGTGTTGAATTTCCATTTATCAAGGGGATGATAACCCATTCTTCCTTGTTCTCAAAGCTTATGTACCCCTTATTAAACCATAGGTCAACATTGTTCTTATAACACCAGGGGCGTCCAAGTAACGTTAGAAATTTGCCCGCCTCGGCTAGCGTCAAGACTTTGAAATCCCCAGTGAAATTTACCCCTTGGATAGTGATAGTAGCATCGTTCAAGAAACCAATGTGTTAGGATTATACCAGTTATACAGATTAACAAGCATGCAATGAATAATGAAGAAAACATAAAACAAAAAATGAATGCAATAAAACAGAGACACAGATTTAACATGGTTCACCCAAAATGGGCTACGTCCACCAGATTAGCCAATCCTTTTATTCAATCCAACAAAAATCTCTCTCACAGTGCCACCACTAATACAAAATGAGCCTCATACATGATGACCCTTTAAAGATATTAGGGTTTTTATCATTTCGGGGAAACATAGAAAACCACCCATTAGATTTGTGACCTAATAAGGAATGGTCCAGATTTCACAATGTATAGATACATATAAATGTGGCTTCAAAGGGGGGAAGCCCCCCTTGCAACTCTCGTCGCTATCAGGCTCCACAACCAATAATCTCCCATTGGAGACCAATTGTTGTAACTCCACCACTACATCTCTTGCTTGGACTTTTCTTCTTGGCTTGTTTCTTCCACTTCAAGATTAATATTGAAGACCCACAGAATTTGAATGTAAATCCAACTTCTCCTTTTTCATTGGATTAGTAAACATAACAACATGATTATGATCTGTATGAATCTTCACCAACTCAAGCTTCCCATCCTCCAACACTTGTCGTATGAAGTGATATCTTAGTTGAATGTGCTTGGTTCTGGAATGGAAGGCCGAGTTCTTTACCAGGTGAATTACACTTTGACTATCACTGTGTAACTTACAATCCCCTTGCTCCTTACCCAACTCCTCCATGAACCTGCTCATCCATAACATTTCCTTACTTGCCTCAGTCACTGCAACATATTATGCCTTTGTAGTAGATAGGGCAACTACCTTCTGCAACTTTGAGATCCAACTCACTGTTGCACTACCAACTGTAAACATGTATCTAGTAGTGCTCCTCCTACTATCCACATCTCTTGCCATATCTGAATCCACAAATCCCTGTAAAGTATAATCTGACCCTCCAAAGCATAAATGCCTACTACTGGTCCCTCTCAAGTACCTGAGAATCCACGTGACTGCCTTCTAGTGTGCTTTACCCGGATTTGCCATATACCTGCTAATAACTCCCACTGCTTGGGAAATGTCTGGCCTGGTACAAACCATGGCATACATGAGGCTCCCAACTACTAAATAATAAGGAACTCGTGCCATATATTCTTTTTCCTCTAGTTTTGTTGGGAATTGCTCTTTACTTAAACTAAAATGCCCAGCCAATGGTGTACTAACTAGTTTTGCATTTTGCATCTGAAACCTCTCTAACACCTTTTCTACATAGTCCTCCTAAGACAACACCAATTTCTTATTTTTTATGTCCCTCTTGATTTTCATATCGAGGATTTTCTTTGTTGCACCCAAATCCTTCATTGCAAATGTTTGTGCAAGCTTTTCCTTAAGCTTTGCAATTTCCTACATATTAGACCCTGTTACAAGCATATCATCTACATATAATAGAAGAATAATGTAGCTCCCACTTTCCAACCATTTAAAGTACACACAATGATCTGATTGACATATATTAAAACCATGCTTATGCATAAAACTATAAAACCTTAGATACCATTGCATGGGAGCTTGCTTGAGCCCATATAGGCTCTTCTTCAACTTGCAAGCCAATTTCTCCTTACCCTTCACCTCATATCCAAGTGGTTACTGCATATAAATCTCTTCCTCCAAGTCACCATGGAGAAATGTTGTCTTGACATCAAGTTACTCTAAGTGTAAATCTTCAACATCAACTAAACTTAATACAATAAGAATGGAAGACATCTTTACAATAGGGGAGAAAATTTCATCAAAATCGGTACCTTTATTTTGTTCATACCCCTTCACTACAAGCCTTGCTTTGTACATTTTCCATCCACCTTCTTCTTCTTTCACATGGTAGACCCATTTGTTTTGTAGTACTCTCTTCCCAACCGATAATTTGACTAAATCCCATGTTTGGTTCTTTTCCAGGGAGTCCAACTCCTCATTCATGCCACACTCCCACTCCTTAGTGGATTCCACCTGCATTGCCTCATCAAAGCTCTCTGGCTCACCACTATCTGTTAGTAACAAATAATCCAAAGCAGGGGAAAATATTTCTAGAGGTCTACTAATACATTGTGACCTTCTTACCGAAGATGGGGGTGTCACGGGATCATTATTTGCTTGTTGCTCATTTTCTTGAATTTCTGACAGAGGTACCAATGCCGACACTGGCTGTCGTGCTCAGCCTACAGAACTGTCAACGTCAAAACCTGTAGATGATATTTTCCACCCGAGAGTTCATTTTTAAGAGCTATATCCTCAACCAATTCTTCCATGGGATTTTTGTCATCCTATACATGATCCCTGTACATTCTATTTTCATGCCAAACAACATCACGAATCCTAATTATCTTAGATTCATCTAGATCCCAAAACCAAAATCCATAATCACCATTGGAGCCATAGCCTATGAATGTACAATGTTTGGATTTTGAATCCAATTTCTTCTTGTTTTCTTTATTAACATGCACAAATGCCTCTAAACCAAATACTCTTAAAAATGAAAATTCTACCTCTTTCTTGGTCTAGGCTTCTTCGGGAATTCCTCCATCTAGTGCACTTGAAGGCTCGTGGTTGATTAAGTATATAGCAATATCTACGGCCTCTACCCAAAATTGAAGAGGCAGCCCCGCGTGCAATCTTATTGACCATGCACGCTCCATTATTGTTCTATTCATCCTCTCACTAACACCATTTTGTTGCAGAGTCCTAGGAAGTGTTTTCTCTCTATGAATCCCATTCAAGGAAAAAAAATCATCAAATTTCTTGCTGCAATATTCACCGCCATTATCAGATCTTAAACATTTAAATTTAAAACCACGTTGATTCTCAACAAGTGCTTTCCATTTCTTAAATGTAACAAAGACATCATACTTACGCTTAGTGCAATATACCCATACCTTCCTTGTTGCATCATCTATGAATGTGACATAGTATAGAGAACCCCCATGAGATGCAACATGGGGCGGTCCCCACACATTTCTATGAACTAGCTCTAACTTTTTCTCTTTATTAGTATTCCCTACATTGAGAAATCTAACTCTTTTTTATTTCCCAAAAATGCAATGCTCACTAAAATCTAAGTCCAATTGCTTCAAACTAGAAAGCTTACCTTTTGCCTACAAAATTTTCATGCCCTTCTCACTCATATGTCCCAATTTACTGTGCCACATGCTGACATCCTTATATGAAGTAGACAATATGGTAGACGGATTAGATATACAAGTAGACAAATAAAGAGTGCCTACTTTCTTACCCGTGCCACTACTAGGGCACCCTTGGAAACCTTCCAAGCATATGAAGTGAATGTGACTGTGCAACCTTCACCACCAAACTGTCCTACAGAGATGAGATTTCTCCTAAGGCTAGGTACATGCCTCATGTCTCTCAATATCCATGTATTTCCATTCTGTAATTTCAGGTGTACATTTCCCTTCCTGACAATGTTACATGGCCCATCATCACCTAAATAAACCTGTCCAAAATTTCCTTGATATACTCTTTAAAATAGCCCTTATCAGGGGTTGCATGGAAAGAGGCACCTGAATCTATTACCCAAGATTCTACTCTAGTATCAAGAGACAGGATAAGAGCATCCTGAACAATATTACCTGTCAGATTTTCCTCTTTAATACCTTCAGGTTGGTTTTCTTTGTTTCCTTTGAACAAACAATCCTTTTTAGCATGTCCTCTCTTTCCATAGTTCCAATAAGTAATGCCTCTACTCCTAGATTTGGATCTGCCCATATTTGATTTAGATCTCCCATGATCCTTACTCTTTGATTTCTCCTTGCTCCTCCCTCTACTCTCCATATTCAACGCATTTCTAGAAGAAGAATTTTCCCCTGTACTTTTCTTGAAAATTTCCTCATTTAAAATGACACTAACTACATCTTCAAATTTAAGAGAAGTAGATGATGTATTACTAACTACCATTACTAAGTTGTCCCAACTTTCTGGCAAAGAACACAGGAATAATAATGCTCTAACCTCCTCATCAAATGGGATATTAACTGAATCTAGTTGATTTATAATAGTGTGGAAATCATTAAGATTGTTAGATACAGATCCACCTTCTTGCATTTGTAGATTAAACAATTTTTTCATTAAATAAACTTTATTCGATGCACTAGTTGTTTCATATAAATTAGCTAGGGTTTTCATCAACTCTACCATACTCTTCATTTGTGAGATATTTGAAGCTACAGACGATGCCAGACTCTATTGAATTACACCGAGAGCCTTCATGTCTAGAACCTTCCACTCCTCATTAGACATGATTTAGGGTTTCGCTTCTTCACCTCCCAACACTAGGTATAGATCCTTTTGATTCAGGTAATCTTCCACCTACATTTTCCATAGCTGGTAATTTCAACTGTCAAACTTCTCAACTCTAAACTTATTCTCCTCTGTCATTGTTGTTTCTCCCTCTCGAAAATAAATCCCTCTGTGAGTATACTGTCAACAAATAAATCTCAAACGTTCTCTGATACCAGTTGTTAGGATTATACCAGTTGTACAAATTAACAAGCATGCAATGAATAATGCAGAAAACGTAAAACAAAAAATGAATGCAATAAAATAGAGACACAGATTTAACGTGGTTCACCCAAAATGGGCTACATCCACCAGAAACAACCAATCCTTTTATTCATTCCAATAAAACTCTCTCTCACAATGCTATCACTAATACAAAATAAGCCTCATACATGACGACCCTTTAAAGATATTAGTGTTTTTATCATTTCGGGGAAACATAGAAAACCACTCGTTAGATCTGTGACCTAGTAAGGAACGATCCATATTTCATAATTTATAAATACATATAAAATTTGGCTTACGGGGGCACCTCCCCCGAACCCCCTGCCGAGGGAGGCCATCCCCCCAGGACCCCACAAGGGGGGCAAAGCTCCCCTTGCAACCCCCATCGCTATCAAGCTCCACAACCAACACAATGGGCATTGCCTTTGTTTTTTTAGCCATATACAACACATTTGAAGATGGTTGTAATGGGGGTCTTCCCATTTGATTCCATGCGTCTAAAGTGAGAACATTAACTTTTGCACTCATGTCTATCAGAATATTGCTCAGAAGCCACCCGTCGACTAACGCATTTAAGGTAATATCCTTATCATAATCAATGGTGTATGGGGAAAGGTTAGCATGCAGCAATGGTAATCACGTTCATCTAGAGCACCTCAATCATTTCCTAATGACACATTCTTTCTTATGTGGCTCATATTTGACTGTTAAGGGGTCTTATTACATGAGCCTACTCACCCATATGTTACGGGGCATTGTTAACCCCCCCCCCTCCTATTTTTCATCACTTTATCATATTACAATTATATTACATTATCACCTATTCATTACGATACACTCATTTATTTCCACATTTATTATATCATCCCCATGGTATTGCCTATGTGCTACATACTTTATTCATCTCATAAATCACATTACATTAGTTATCTACATTACCATTTACCATGCATACTCCATCTACCATTATAAACATCATCATACAAATTTATATCCATCACATACAACACAATACATATGCTAGAATTATAGCCATACAACCATACGATATCCATTACATCACAATGGCAATACATCTCAAATATCAATCTCACATATATCAAAAATAGGTGTCCATACATATATCGTTCATACGATCATCATCCCCAAAAAAATGTTTCATCGTTGGGGGGCAAGGCCCCCTGCATCATATACAATCATCACTATTAAACCTCATCATCACTATCACTCTCATGTACCACGAGATCCTTAGAACTAGATGACTCACCACCTATGTGACGCCGCATTTCACGGCCCCGAAAATTCTCTACCTACCTACGTAACATCACAATCTCCATGTTCTACTCTAAGAACTAACCCTGTGAATCTACATATCATGCGAACATGTCTAGGGCTAAGGGACCACCACCTCTCAGGCACGATGAGTCTCCTCACGTGCCTCATCCCTCTCACTAAGTAGCACCGTACATGTCATTGTTGCTATGGCTACTGGCTCAAACAAATGGGCATGCTCGCCTATAATATTGTCCACGCGCTCTAGTATCCCTCCACATAGCACATCACTAGGCACATTTTGCATCAACATGTGGATCGATGTGTCTACTATCAGCAACTAATGGGCACCTCCTACATACATAATAGACAACCTCATGTTAGCCAACCACAGACAAACCAACATAGACATTTCAGTTCCTATGACATTAGCATACACAAATACTTACGATTTGCCGCCGCCGCCACTACAGGGTCAGGGACATCTCCCTCACCTGCTCCTCCTACTGGTAACTCCATGACACCTATGAACACTAGATATAACAACACCCATCGATGTGCTGCCCACCATGCTCAATAATCCTCTGTACACCTCGCATCCTCTCCATCTACAACTGTTATCATTGGGTCTACCACATCTGGCCCTAGTGGTATCAACTACTCTGTTATGAGCCTTGGCCTAGCACCCACCCTCTTAGGGGCCCTAACAACTTATAACCATACGTATGGCTTTAGGGGCATGTCCTGCGCCATACCAAATTGTCATGATACCTTCTCCACCTAAAACAACTCCGCCACACCTGTAAATCGATCCTCTAACCACATGGTCCTCCAAATACATCACAACTTTGTAGCATCCTTCGTCCACCCCCCATAATCCCAATATGGCCTCCATATCACTGACTCTGGCCCCATCCTATCTATCAAGACTCTAAAACTATTTGTGTCCATATTTCTACCACGGATATCAACCCAACATCAAGCAAATATCTCATGTCAAGCCCACTCTCCTCATGGCCCTGCAACCAATCTCAATATGGCTATATGCTCATATTCCCATACATGTAGCAATGTGGTGGCCCTTATACCCCCACCATGCTCATCCTACATAAATTGATATAAATCCCTATATAAATGGGCTAACACACACTGCACCCACGCATATCTCATCCCATCCTCTTCTATCCACCGATATATGTTGTGCATCTTATACAAGATGTCGACACCTCCTCCCTCCACTGATATACAAGACGCTATCACCACTACAATAAACTTCCGCAACCACAAAACCCTAAATTATAGTATCACATCCAAACTAATATGGGCCGCGGCTGGCACCTAGGCCCTCAAAAAATATCGTCTAGCCGAGCGCATCTGGCACTCTATATCTACTACTACCATAACTCATACTCGCTCTCCAACCACTGGCAATCGCAATATACGATATACATCCTCTAGTGTCACCATCATGTCCCAAGTGGGCAACCACAATGTGCATGTATCGACACACCACCTATCACATAATGCAGTCAACATGGGCATATTATGGGGAACATCCCCCATTTGTGCTATATGTTGCAAGTCGGCATGGTCCATCACATCCCAATCATCATCTGACAAACCCAATCTCAGCAATGTAATCAAGTGTTGACTGCCACAAAACTCCCTCAAGTGGATATCCCTCTACACAACACCACAAATAAAAAAATTGACATTAGCACACTTCCCACAATCAAATACCAAAATTCAACATACCAAACACATATTCGCTAGCATTTCCCATCAAATAAAAAATTTATGAACCATGACACCTAGATGTAGGACTAGGGTACCCTAGAGTAGGACATTAGTGCCTGGTTCAGGGTGCTCCAGTCCCAAGGATCACTAGTGCCCTCACCGCTCTTGTCCAGGTCCCAAACGCCAAGAAATTCACAAACACTAAATTTACAAAAATTCAACTAAAATGCCTAGTAAACCCTACATTTTTACAAAAATAACACACCAACTCCACACTAGTGCATGATGCCACCGCAGTTGCCACTCTCTCAAACCGACTAAGACGCAACAATATTGCTTGAGGCATCTCTACTCGCTCCGTACACACTCTCACACTCATACAAAAGACAAATTAAGTGATAAGATACCCTTTCACTTTACTATTTATAGTCACTTTTTAATAATATTTTTACTATGGTCCATATTTCATGCTTATTACCACAACTAATACACACGACACTATTTCACTTATATCTTGAGCATTTTTACTCCGATTTACATCCCATTTGTGGCATTATTTTTAAAAACTACCTACCACTGTATTGAACACATGTCACCCATATTATATATCCTTACCATTGTCTCCCATTTACCACATACGCGTTTTAACCTCTTACCATTACTTTCGGCTAAGAGCTCGTTCCTTTCACCACTCCCTCTTTCGTCAAAAGGGGGGGCATATTATTAGGGGTCCCCTTATGATTCCCCTTATATCACCACATACTCTGACATCCTGAATCAAACACTTTGTAACTCATACCAGAACATTTCATCATCAATCTCCCCTAATGACCTAGTAAGGGGGTAAAAATCGTTTAACACCTCCCAAACATGATCACACGCTAAAACCTATCAATCTCCCCTAATGACCTAACTTGGGGGAAACAAGCAACTAAAAATATTTTTATGCAACATCTCATCCATTTGCTACCAACTTTCCCCTAATGACCTAACCTGGGGGCAATTAGCGAAAAACCTCTCTATGAGTAACTGTACGTACCCAAAATTGTAAGGTACTATACTGCCAGAACAACGTGACAAGTGCCCCAATGATGATACAGGTCTCCTCGCAAGGTGTTCAGGATCCAGAAAAGATCTCCAAGTGTGCGTTAACATCCCGCATGCCCCGCTTAGCCCCCACGTGCTTTGTTTTCCCCTTTTCCCCTCTTTTCTTGGCCTTTTTCTCTTCAGTGACGAAACCGCCGCCCTGCCTGGGTGGCGGTCTCGTGACCACCGCCTCATGTAAGAGGGCGGTGGTCCTTTACACGTTTTCCAGAAAGCTCTTTTAACACGACTCACATAATTTCAACATTTTACCAGCTTTCTTTCACCGCCATAAGCTTGCATTTATGATTCTGGTTCCCTGGAATAGTGTTTTGCCATTGTTTATAGTTTAAGAGTTCTATTTGGCTTTTACCTTGGGTAAATGCAAATGCTATAAATAGATGGCTTGTGCTCAAGCAAATGGCCCCTCAAAATTTGCCTCTGATTTCTCTTTGCAATAGATTTAGTTTTCATTTTGCTTAGAGTGCTTAGTTTCTTTCATTGCATGCTTAGTTAGCATTGTTTTACTGTTAGTAAGCCACATATCCATCTTGTGCAAGTGTTGTTGTTATTTCATCCAATCCATTGGAATAGGATAGTTTGTTTACCAATAGGAAGCCATTAAAGTTACAGGTTTTGCTCCTCAAACAGGATAGTTTCAGGTTCTGGACGTTTCATGTTGCATGACTCGCAATAAATCCCACTAGGAATTGCATAAGCCAAGCTCTGTACTCTTGCGCTATCCCTCTCCTACTCGCATTGTATTCAGTCTGTATCTTGAGCTGCCTTTATCCCAATATCTACTTCTGTTGATGCTAGCATTACACGCTTTTCTGGATCCATGTGAACACGAAGGAACGAGGAGATCACACTGAGGGGACAAGATCACACACACCATCGGATTCGCCACTGTTCTGCAGAATCCAGGTTCTAGCTTTCAAAGTTCTAGTTAGAAACATATCAAATAAAGTAGCCAATCATTTTATTTCAGTTAATTCTACTCTCGATATTGCCAGGGAAGCTGTGGGGATTGATAGTTTCTGAGAAACTATGATTCACTCCTCACTTCTGAGGTAGGATCGAGAGTCTTGCAAATAGATTAGATAAGTTATTTCATTGTTTAGAATAGATCTACAAATTACATAGACAAGTAGCTATACTCGGTTATTTTGTTTGTTTTAAGTTGTTACTTTAGCTGTCAATTCTAGATATTTTAAATAGCTACTTTCTTAAATTCATACAGTTCATCAGAAAATACAAAAAAATAGAGAAATCATATATGCTATAGATATAATCAAACTAGTTAAATTTCACTTTGTCGTAGTTAATTTACGTTGTTGCTTTTGCATGACAATTACGGGACCTAGAGAGCCCAGGGAGTACGTATTCGAGCCAATCGTGCCTCAGCCCAATCTCATCACAGCAATAACTGATATAGATCAGAATCTTAGGATCCAAGTCTTCCAAACAACAACAGACTTACAACAGATCAGTTCCCAGTTAAGCGGGTTAAACATAGAAGACGACCAAGCACACACATTTTGGTCAAATCAACCAAACTACAGATTACCCTAGGCAATATTCATATGACTGTAGAAGGGCTTGAAAGAGAACAAACCTTTGGTTGTGATCCTTTAGTCCCACATCCAGACGCAGGAGACATTCTCACAGACATAGATACTAGCCTAAGAATTCAGGTTGCAAGAACACCTGTGAGGCACTCTGAGAAGATCGCACAGCTACTAGTTTTGAATATAGAGGCTGAGAAAGCATACGATTACTGGGTGTTAGGGATTAGGAACTAATTCTACGCATGACCATAGCAGGACCGCAACAAACAAGAGTCTACGGTTGCGATCCACAAATCCCGCAACCCAACGAATCTGTAAGTCAATCAGACATAGACATTGGCCTACGCACACTAGTATTCAGATCCACTCCACTTCCACCTATCATCATCGAACAGTTATCCTTACTAGATACAACAGCTAACAAAGCTAGAGAGTTCTGGACTAGGCCAGAGAATCATCCATAGAGTCGACTATATTTACCATCCACCATATGACCTTATCTGGAGACATACATGAAACTATCCCAGGTCATTTTCCACGTATCCCACAACCCATAGATCGAATCACGCCAGAGCTCGATATTGATTGGAGCCTTCGAGCAGTCATCCTTGCCGATCGATCTATCACACCAGTTCAGGTTAGAAGGGCCTTCTTTGCCTTAGATTCACAAATTCCACTAGTGCGTATTGAAGACATTAGATTGCCTAACTAGTTTGTCTGCATCATATTCCATCCCCACCGGCTGTCTCGGCACGACCTCGGGAGGTCGTATGCGAGGAAGAGTTACTTGTAGATTCCCACGCTCGCTTGTCACTTTTCCATCCTACAAAATTGGTGAACCCGACGTGAAACAAACAAATTTTTCACCTTCTCCATCTCATTAGTCATTTTCTACCTCATTAACCATCACCTTCACTCCTTCCCATTATTCTGCGGGTATTCATATACCCCCCGAATATGTCAGGATTCGATGCATATGGCAGGCCCCTCTTGGGCCTTGAGGCTTACTACGCCCAACAAAATAGACAATCATCACCCTCACTCTCAGTATGGGGTGACAACTACTCAACTAACCAGTTGTCAACACAAACTCTGAGAATCAGATATAACTCATCATTTCAAACTGAGGAGTTAGATCAGCTTGCTCAAACGCAACAAACAGAGCCTTCAGGCTCGAATAACATGACGTTCACCGGAGAATCTGGTTCATCTCCTCAGATGCTGCTTAGACCACAAATTAGTAGACAATCAGACTCATACCGAGGTTTAGACGATGAATATTCGGTACTTTATGCCAAGAATAACCAACATTCTCGAAGTATGTATCCACCTATAGGAGGTTTACAAACACAACCCGAGGTCTCTTTTCAAGAAAATACTTCCATCCCACTACATATAGGAAATGCCCTCGAGGAAACTTGGCAGGGCAGCGATCAGTTCATAGCGGGATATCACATGCCTATACAACACCATGGTATACAACAAACACCACTACGGAAAAACACCATGACTTCACCAAATGAAGTCATTTCAACTCTAGTAGAAAAGGTTAGAGGGTTAGAACTTGCCCAAGCAAGCCAAAATGTGCAATTTATGCAGGCAGGAAGTTCCAATCCTCCACATCATCCTAGCCAAGTAGACCTTCTCATAGGAATAGGCACGTTAGGCATGACTCCTCAGTATTCACAACAAACGCCAACTAGACCCACCATCTCTAACACTGTTCCTCCCGGTCTAGTACAAAACAATCCATTCCTGGACACTACCCCATCATACTTAAACATGTACTCCAAATCACCACAAGGGGATATGTTCTCCTCTCCCGGCATGTTTTCTCAAACACAGGTGTTCCCTTATGCCCCTACCAATGCATACGCAACGTCATATCAACAACCCATTCCACCACCGCTCCCTCAGCAGGCACCATCAATGGTCGAAACCTATGCGATAGGGACATATTCAGAATACTTGAAAGAGCCCTTAGATTTCACCATACGAAGCATCATGCTTCCAAGACCTCTTCCCGATTTACCCAAATACAAAGGTGAGGGAGATCCAAACGCACATATCAAAGCTTACGCTACAGCCATTCGAGAACTACTCCCATGGGATGGGGTTGTTGCTAAGATATTCCCAAAAACCTTGGAAGGCATTGCTCTCGATTGGTATTATAGAATACCTGAGGCTTCCATCCACTCATTCAAACAACTCATTTCAGAGTTCATTAAGGCCTTTGACATGAATAAACTATTAAGGACAGGAATCAGGGAGTTCTTACACATCAAACAAGAACACAATGAATCTGTCACCCATTTCATCCAAAGGTGGCGTACAGTTCTTTATTCTTCAGCAAGTGCTCCAAACATGGATCAAATGGAACTATGTGATTTATTCCTTCATTCTCTTAGCAGAGAAGTGAAGGAAGAAGTCCAGAAGTTCCCATTAAGAACTTACGATGAAGTACTTGAGAGTGCTCTTCGAATAGATCAAGCGGAAATTGATAGTGGTCGCAAAACATATGGAGCAAATGGGAGGTTAGTCACCTCCAACCAGAACACTACAACTTATCCTACTACCATGAACATCAATCAAGGACCTAAAATCCTTAATAAAAATCGGGGTGTAACAACAGACGGAGTAACCGACCAGCCTAAGAAGGTAAATGTTGTCAATACTCCATCACAAATAAACAACCAACGAAACAACAACTTTACCCTGACAATCAATACAGTGGATTTTAACCATCCACAACAACAACAACAACGGAAAAACCCCACACAGGGTCCGAGCCAAAATTCAACTAGATACCAAAACCAGAATTCAAACCAAAGACAACAAACGCAAAATTTTAATCCTAGTAGACAACGGTTTGATCAAAATTTTGGACCACAATACGCACCAAACCAACAAACTAGGAATTACAATCCTAATTCGTATTGTGGTTTCCACAAAATTCGGGGCCATGACACTAGAACGTGCCGTGACTACAACAAATTCATGCAACACTTGCCAGATGAACAAAGACAACTTTTCATGGATATGTTCTTGGCAGATCCTACGTCACCGGCATCAAATACCTTCGCAGGGGTGGTTTCCCCTCAGAACGCACCCCTCAAGATCTTTAATGATCCACTCCCAAATCACGATAACAACAGGCTAAATCTAACTGGGACAAACAAGGGTGTAATGACAGGAAACAATGATCATGAAGCCTCGACTTCACTAAATCCATCGGTTGCGCCACAACTGGGAAGTCAGCCACGACCTAAGGTAGTCGGTTTAGTGGAGTTAGACGCCGAACTACCCATCGAAGCTGTAACAAGGACATGAGAGTATTTCTCTTAGCCAAGTCCAAGCCACCTGCTAGAGTTAGATAACATCCAACAAATAGTAGCAAAACCTGTGGGTGCCTATGATTTAATTAATGACCTAACAAAAACCTTCTCGCACATTTCATTTTTAGACTTACTAAAAAAATCTCCTGCTCACAGGGCTGCTCTTTTAGAAGCATTAGGTTTAGGTCATTTAATTAACATCACTCCACCTCCTGAAACACAGGTAAATCATGTGGACTTTGATGTTCATCCCCCAGGGCAGGCAGATAGGGATGTCGAATTCATATTCGAGATAAACAAAATGCCGACCGATGCTGAGATCGCACGCCGAGGTGATCCAGCCTTACACTTACAAGTATGGGTTTATAATAACTATGTGAAAGCGAGCAATGGTTGATGATGGGGCGGTAGTTAACATAGTCCCCTTCTCTTTCCTTCAAAAGCTAGGGTATGGAGAAACCAATTGTTCCACAACTCGAAACACACTAAGGGGCTATGATAGCCTTAAAGCCACCTCGGTTGGAACTATAATATTACCGGTCACCTTAGGACCCAAAACCATCTTGACTGAGTTTTATATTATAGATCGGGAAACTAACTATAATATGATCCTCGGCCGACCATGGATACACCGTATGAAGGAAATCCCTTCTACGCTATTTCAAGAAGTAAGGTTTTTACACTTAGGAAAGATATTTGTAGCCAAAGGTGATCCAAAACCATTCGATGTACACCTAGCTGACTTAAAGAAAAGACCAGGCGTGCACTCGGAGTTTGAACTCCCAACAAACCAACTTAATAAACCTACTGACACAAAACCAAAAGAAAAGTTCATACCTACGACAGATCTTGAAGCTATAAGCCCAGCCAAGGAAACCCCAACCCCCAAAGATGAGGCTAACACCGTAGAAATGGTATCATTAGGAACTACTGCAAAAATTGTTGAATTGCTAGAACAAGATCTACCAATGTTCTTACCATTTGACTCTGCAGGCATGGGATGTTCCCTAGGTATTGGCTCTCTTCCAGCAGAGGATCTCTATATGGTGGAAGTAGAATGCGCAAACACAACAGATATCCCAGCATCCATATTCCCAGCTAAATATTGGACACTCCATTTTGATGGAGCTAGATGTCGTTACGGAGCAGGGGCAGGTGTAATCTTTACTTCCCCTGAAGGAAAAGTCTTACCTTTCGCCTTCAAACTAAATTTCGAATGTACAAAAAATGGCACTGAGTACGAAGCCCTCCTCCTTGGCCTCATTTTAGCCAAAAGGATTGGTGTTAATAACATCAGGGTGTTAGGAGACTCACAATTGGTAGCAAATCAAGTCTCTGAGATATATGAAACCAAAGCCGAGCATTTACAGCTTTACAAAACAGTTGTATTAGATTTAAGCAAGGAGTTTGACTTCATATCAATTGAAGAAATCCCGCGAGAACACAATCTTCTCGCTGATTCTATAGCAACCTCGGCATCACGCTTTACTCCAAACAGTAAGTTAGAGGATACCCATTTCATGGTATCCCTTCGTGATGAACCATTGATAAAAACAATGACAAATTCTCTTTTAAACGGAAATGAATCTACTATCCTAGACCACACTGAGAGTGATATGGCCACTCTAAATTACTTAAACGCCTATGTGGCACTACATCTCTCCTATCATATGATAGATTTGTCCTTAATCCCACATTCATCTTCCTACTTCGGAAATCCTATGATGGAACTTCCCTCACAAACAGAACCTAGCGTATACACAATAGAAAATGGGGACGATTTTGATTTACCTCCAGCCCCACCTGAGTTTGAAGAAGGTAACGCCTCTTTGATCGAAGAAACAATTGATATTAACATCGGAATGGAAGATGAACCAAGGATATTGAAATTAGGATCCTCGTTAACCCCAGAAGAAGTAGAAATACACACTCGGATCCTCAAAGAACATCAAAAATCTTTCACATTTAGTTATAAGGAAATGACAGGAGTTGCACCCCACATTGTGGTACACAACCTCATCACTAAATCTGATGCAAAGCCAGTTAAACAAAAATCAAGACCCATGAAACCCAAGGTAGCTCTCATGGTAAAAGAGGAGATAATAAAGCTCCTCCAAGTAGGATTTATCAAACCAGTTGATTACTCTCAATGGGTATCTAATATCGTTCCCATTCTCAAAAAGAATGGGAAGATACGTATCTGCATAGATTTCTGAGACATTAACAAGGCATGTCCTAAGGACGACTTCCCATTACCATCCATAGATGTCATTGTTGATGCAACAGCTGGATTTGAGCTTTTGTCTCTCATGGATGGATTCTCGGGATACAATCAAATCAGAATATCTGAACAAGATCAAGCTAAAACCACGTTTATAACTCCTTGGGGAACTTATTGCTATGTTGTTATGCCATTTGGTCTCAAGAATGCTGGTGCTACATACCAGTGAGCTATGACATATATATTTCACGATCTAATTCATAAGATCATGGAATCCTACGTAGATGACTTGTTGGCTAAGGCCAAGAAGCGTTGTGACCATCCAGAAGTACTTCGCATCATTCTTTCACGTCTAATAGAATACGGAGTCACGCTAAATCCAGAAAAATGTGTCTTTGGTGTAACAGGAGGGAAGCTCCTAGGTTACATCATATCGTCACGAGGAATAGATGTTGACCCAACCAAAATTTGGGCTGTCCTCGAAATGGTCCCACCTTCAGATGAATCTGGAATCAAGTCATTTCTCGGAAAACTTGGTGCAATCTGGAGATTCATCCCAGACTTAAGTTTCACCATTCATCCAATCAACAATTTACTCAAGAAGGATTATAGCATTGATTGGACTGAAGATTGCAATGAAGCTTTTAACACAGTTAAGCGTTTCTTGTTGTCACCACCTATGCTAATGCCACCTAAGCTAGATCACCCGTTAATTTTATACTCATGGGCTACCAATGTCTCGCTAGCCTATATGCTGGCTCAAGAAGATGATGACAAGAGAGAGCGCATGATTTATTTCATTAGCCAAACATTGCTCGACTATGAAACACATTATACACAAGCAGAATGAGAATGCCTCGCCATATTCTTTGCAACCAAATGCCTAAGACACTATATGCTGAATCAAGAAACAAGGGTCATGGTAAAAACATACCATTTACGAACTTTCCTCACACAAGGATCCTTGTCTAAGAAGGCTGGACGTTTTATAACCTTAATGGGGGAATTTGAATTAACATTTGTAAATCAGAAGTCGGTTAAGGGACAAATCATCGTGGATTGGTTAGCTGATAACCCATTAGACGGAGGTGATCTAGTAGATCTAGACTTTCCAGACGAGTGCGTATACTACATTGAAACCAGACCTCCTATCTCTGAGTGTCCTTGGTACACTAATATCATTAATTATATCATGGACCACACATATCCAGAAGGAGCTACATCGTAACAAAGAAGGCAGTTACGCATTATCGTAGAAAAATACGTCATTATAGAGCAAGTGCTCTATCGAAAAGTGTTTGACGGAATGCTTCTAAGATGTGTCGACACAAAATAATCCAAGAATATTCTCCATGAATCTCACAGTGGAATGTGTGGAGGCCACTTCGGTGGCCATGCCACCACTCGTAAGATACATCGAATGGGCTATTTCTGGCCCACTCTAGAACATGACGCAGTAGAATTTGTACGCAAGTGTCATAAGTGCCAAGAGTTCTCCCATGAGATCCACATGCCGGCACAAGCTCTACAACCAATTGCTACTCCATGGCCCTTTTCCATGTGGGGCCTAGATTTGATAGGGAAATTCTCTCCCTTGTCTACAGATGGCCATAATTTTATAATCACGGCCACCGAATATTTCACCAAGTGGGTAGAGGCTATGCCTCTTACTACTGTACCAGGTTCTGTAATCGCCAAATTCATTTTGAACCAAATCATTTGCAGGTACGGTGTCCCGCAAGTCATTATCTCAGATAATGGGACTTCTTTTAAGAATGATGAAGTTCACGAATTGTGCAATAAATTTAAAATAAGCCATCATACGGCCTCCTTGTATTACCCTCAAGCCAACGGACAGGCTGAAGCGACGAATAAAACACTAAAGGCCATTCTCCTTAAAACGGTGAAAGAAAACAAATGAGATTGGCACTTGAAGTTATATCCGGCCTTATGGGCCCACCAAACCTCAATAAGAACACCAACGGGAGCAACTCCTTTCTCACTAGTATTCGGGGCAGAAGCAGTTCTCCCGCTTGAGGTTGAAATACCCAGTCTCCGCATTTCATTACAAGGGATTCTGGATGAAGACGCTTACAGAGAAGCACGTCTTTCCCAACTAGAAAGCCTAGATGAAGCTAGGTTAGATGCTGAACAACGACACAGAGCCTATGCTGACCGGATGTGCCGGTAGTACAACAAGAAAGTCTATGAACGCGACATATATGAAGGTGATCTAGTTCTAAGGCTAGACAGCCAGATCGACAAGAAGACCGGTGAAGGAAGGAAATTCTGGCCTAAATGGTTGGGCCCATACCGAGTCATGAAGGACTATGGAAATGGTGCATACCTCTTATGTACACTGGAAGGTGAGGAATTTGGTGAAACGGTCAATTCCCTACACCTCAAGCGGTTCTACGCGTAAGCAACTAGCACTATTTATAATCATATTTACATTGCATCTTCATATAGATTAAGATCATTTTGTCCGCTTGTTTCGTACACAAATTGTGATCAAGGAATTTTGTTCTCAAAGCAATTCATTACAAACTCATGATGTTGTTGGCATAAACTTTCTAATCATACCTCTCCATTTTCATGATATCATCAAATTATCTCAGAATCATGTCATCAAATAAAGCTAGATATGACAAAGTCTTAAACGGTAACCATACCAAGATCTGCAGGCTTGTTCTCACTTTTGGTTTCTTCTTAGGATAGGTGTCTTGCCTATGGTCTGTTCTAGAAGCTTCATGGTGTCACATCTATCCCATATGTATATCTCTTTGGAAATAAGCACATACTGACATTTTACTCAAGAAAACAAGTCAAATATTATTCAAAACAGAAAATTTTAATTTTACACATTTCCTTGCCCCACCAACCTTTGGTGATGAGCTTGCGTCTCTTACTAGTGACGTAGGGTTGGGAAAGGATGGAAATGCCCTTACTCGCCTATGCTTTGCCCATGGTGATAAACCCACGCTTCTTACTAGTAGCATGGGGCAAAGTGTAGGGGGTCCTCTTGACAAACAAATGCAAAAGGTCATACACAAACAATTCAAATCTTGAAGTCTTTGAGTCAAAAACAAATGAATCAGATGTCCAAAATTCCAAAAGAGTTCAAAATCCTAAAAACCCAGATTTTGTCTACCATGTGGCCATCTAAGGATCTAAGTCTGGATAAACCGCAAAGTAAGTAGCATTCTAAACTATGAAGTCACTCGAGTGGAGTGGACTTGTGGTATCCTAATTTGGTTCCACCAAAGCTTTGTCTATCTTTCATCAATATCATTTCAACACATCTCATAACTTGCGCCCTTTCCAACTCTCGGTGATGAGCCCTCGCATCTTACTAGTTGCGTGGAGTTGGGGGTAGGGGCAGGTTTATCTGCTCATCATGTTAGTTTATTTTCATCACTTGCCAAAAAAAACATGAAGTATCCAAAAATTGCTTACAGAAGCTAAAATTAAAAATCACATTATATCTACATCATCATATATCAACATCATGAAATACAAAAAAAGAAAGTCAAACACTTGCATCATTTGTTCTCCATTACATACATTCTAAAAGAACATGCATACATACATCGTAATCTACATAAGGAAACTGGAAAGGGAAAGTAAGCCATGAATGCCAAGGGTTTGATCCAGAACAAATATATATATATATATATATATATAAATGATCAAAATAATCTGTACAATGCCATCATGCTCTAAGCATGGTCAAAACGCTCAAAGAGCCCGGGGTATACAAAAGAATGTATCATACAAAAATCTACGAGAGCCAAGTGGCTTCTCAATCCCTACGAGACCCCTCTGAAGGCGCACGCCCACGCCTAGGACTCCGGCTACGCCGGCGCTCTGAGTGCACAGAGGGCTCAGGATCCCGAGGGGCAGCCGCAGTCTCACCACGAGAATGGCTCCTCATCAGGCGCTCGGCCGTCCTATACCCCGCTAACTC
Organism: Taxus chinensis; assembly: GCA_019776745.2. Taxonomy (NCBI): domain Eukaryota; kingdom Viridiplantae; phylum Streptophyta; class Pinopsida; order Cupressales; family Taxaceae; genus Taxus; species Taxus chinensis. The sequence goes on from CM034146.1 coordinate 304,780,109, forward strand.
TGTGCGGAGAGTCGATACCATCCTGGCCACATGCCAGACTGGGGCGAAGATGTCAGTATGTCTACCAGCTGCTGAAGGCTCCCCAGCATCCACGGACAGCTCTGCGCGGGTCCTCTCCATGGGGATCATCAGGGTATCAGTGCATACCCTGCGAATCAAATCTCGCCACTCATCGGCGGTCTCTGCAAACAAGGGAGAAAACAAATTAGAAACCAAACAAGAAATTAGAAATACAAGATAACAACTAAGGAGATCCTAACTAAAAACAAACATTAGAAGGAGAGAGGGTAACTTACTCGGATCACCAGGCCTCCAGGATGGATCTATAGGATCAGCACCTGCCACGGATGCCGCCCTGACTGAGGGGCTGCTCCTGTGGCTGGAGCAACGTAGCACCCCGCAACAGACTCATCCTCCCCATGGCCCTGGGAGAGTGGCTCCTCTGAAACCAGAGTCACCCTCTCTGCACTCTGCTCGGCCCTCTCTGCCTGCATGATATCCTGGGTGTCATGCCACTCAGGATCACTGTCCTCGGTCTCCTCCTCTGTCTCTCCCCCTGTAAACTCCTCAGACTTGGAGTCTACCTCAATGGGGTCATCGCTGCTATGGGCAGGACCCGCGGCAATCTGAAGCAAGGGTGCCTGAGGCGCACCGGCTCTCCCTCTGGCACGTACTATCCTCCTGGCTGCAATAGGAATGCCAGGAGTAACCACTGTCCAACCCCGGCCTCTAGGCCCCCCTCTGGCCTCTCGGACTGATCTGTATACTGGCGCTACTGGGGGAAGCATACCCATGTATGGTAGGCCAAACTGCTGAGGAACTCGGCCAAAGGGGTGCATCTCCACTCGCCCCACTCTATCAATAAGCTGCCCTGTGGTGGAGCAGGAGATCAAAGTAAGAGCCTCCTCGCCCCATATACCTGCCATAGTCTGGTATGGTGTGGCCTCCATGTCGGCAGTAGTCAAAGAAGCAACTGGCTGATGAGGTGCTCGGAGCACCGACATGTCTGTCCATCTAGCTGCCCTCACAGCTCCGGGATCTGCCACCTTTACACCTCTGCCGTAGGGGATGAAGTGCTCATAGACCCAACTCATGACTAGGGTCGGGTGGCTCAAGGACTGCCCCTGTAAACGGACTACCCTGTATAAGTCGTGGTAGGTGGTCCCAAGAATGTCTGCTCCCCAGGCATATATCCGACCGTGTCCCTCTATCTGTGTAATAATGGGGGACCAGCAGTATAATAATGTATCTCCTCCCTTGTCCCCGATCAGTCTCGAGGCAAGGATCCCCATGATGGCCTGGCGAAGTAAGGGGATGGGCAAGCTAGGAATGGATCGAACTCTAACCCCCTTCTTCGACCCCGTGGAGACAACTGCATCTCCCATGTATGTAGCCCACTGTGCAATCTGGGCCCGTGAACCTGCTGTCTCTAGGGTGAGTCGTCTCCCAATAATCGGGACCCCCAGAATGCGATAGACATCCTCCAATGTAATAGTCCACTCACCGCGGACCCCTGGCAATCGGAAGGTGTTCCGATCTGCATCCCAATATGAGAACAAGTCACAAAGAATGTGACTAGATGGTGTAACATGGGGCACGCGTGAAATGCGTAGTATCCCAGCCCGCTGAAGAGTGTCCTCCTCATCCTGTGAGAGGGCATCTAGTACCCCTGGGAGCCAATCACACTCCCTCTCTCTACTCCACCGGATATACTCCTCTCTCGCCTGCATACACCCAAAAACACACAAAACAGAGCAAGTTAGCATCCAAGCAATACTGGAAAAATCATGAAAACACGTAGAAATGCTAGAAAAGCAAAAACAATTTCAAACAGATGATCCTTTTGCATTCTGTGCAAAACCACCACCCTGAGCAGAGAGGCGGTTTTGTAACCGCCTTCAGGGTGGCAGTCATGTAACCGCCACCCTAAATAGGGCGGCTGTCGTGGTCCGAAAACCCACGCGGGTTTTAAACTTAAAAAGCCTAAAAAATGCAAAAAAGGACCATTTTACCTAAAAACAAAGCCTACCCAGTAGGCGCCCCCCCCTAGATGGACCTTTTAACACTAACATTTTCAAAAATTACCCCCCCATGACAAAGTTTTTAGCATTTCAAAATTAAGGGGGTAAAAAGGATAAATTGAAGAAAACTAACCTGTGATCTCGCGGGTCGATGTTCCGCTCGCGGAGGCATGATCACTATCCCGTCACGGACGTTTTGACTCTACTCACGCAAGAAACCGTCACCGTGGGTTCCAGAGCTCAAAACCAATCAAATCAACTCGCGCAAATGAATAGGAAAATGGGCCCACTTTCATATATATAGCGCCCTGATTCGTTTTAAATGCCTTTTTCATAGGTTTGGAGCACCGACGGAGGTAAGTTCTTATCCCCGCACAAATGGTACGTTCTCATTTCCTGTTATTTTAGCGTTTATTTTCCAAACTATTGTGTCTATCTGCACTTGAGTTCTCTTTTCGTTTTGCAGGTAGCGGGAATTTTGGACGGCGTCATTTCAACACACGGATGTATCAGGTATAACTTCTAACTTCCCATTTCGGGACCGCCATACTCGGACCCACCGTTTTACGCCTCTTCATGGCTAAAACGCTTCTCCGAGGGGGCAATATGTACGTACCCAAAATTGTAAGGTACTGTACTGCCAGAACAACGTGACAAGTGCCCCAATGATGATACAGGTCTCCTCGCAAGGTGTTCGGGATCCAGAAAAGATCTCCAAGTGTGCGTTAACATCCCGCATGCCCCGCTTAGCCCCCGCATGCTTTGTTTTTCCCTTTTCCCCTCTTTTCTTGGCCTTTTTCTCTTCAGTGACGAAACCGCCGCCCTGCCTGGGCGGTGGTCTCGTGACCGCCGCCCTGAACAGGGCGGCGGTCCTGTAACCGCCGCCCTGCTCAGGGCGGCGGTCCTTTACACATTTTCCAGAAAGCTCTTTTAACATGACTCACATAATTTCAACATTTTACCAGCTTTCTTTCACCGCCATAAGCTTGCATTTATGATTCTGGTTCCCTGGAATAGTGTTTTGCCATTGTTTATAGTTTAAGAGTTCTATTTGGCTTTTACCTTGGGTAAATGCAAATGCTATAAATAGATGGCTTGTGCTCAAGCAAATGGCCCCTCAAATTTGCCTCTGATTTCTCTTTGCAATAGATTTAGTTTTCATTTTGCTTAGAGTGCTTAGTTTCTTTCATTGCATGCTTAGTTAGCATTGTTTTACTGTTAGTAAGCCACATATCCATCTTGTGCAAGTGTTGTTGTTATTTTATCCAATCCATTGGAGTAGAATAGCTTGTTTTCAATAGGAAGCCATTAAAGTTGCAGGTTTTGTTCTTCAAACAGGATAGTTTCAGGTTCTGGATGTTTCATGTTGCATGACTCGCAATAAATCCCGCTAGGAATTGCATAAGCCAAGCTCTGTACTCTTGCGCTATCCCTCTCCTACTCGCATTGTATTCAGTCTGTATCTTTGAGCTGCCTTTATCCCAATATCTACTTCTGTTGATGCTAGCATTACACGCTTTTCTGGATCCACGTGAACACGAAGGAACGAGGAGATCACACTGAGGGATCACACTGAGGGGACAAGATCACACACACCATCGGATTCGCCACTGTTCTGCAGAATCCAGGTTCTAGCTTTCAAAGTTCTAGTTAGAAACATATCAAATAAAGTAGCCAATCACTTTATTTCAGTTAATTCTACTCTCGATATTGCCAGGGAAGCTGTGGGGATTGATAGTTTCTGAGAAACTATGATTCACTCCTCACTTCTGAGGTAGGATCGAGAGTCTTGCAAATAGATTAGATAAGTTATTTCATTGTTTAGAATAGATCTACAAATTGCACAGACAAATAGCTATACTCGGTTATTTTGTTTGTTTTAAGTTGTTATTTTAGCTGTCAATTCTAGATATTTTAAATAGCTGCTTTCTTAAATTCATATAGTTCATCAGAAAATACAAAAAAAAAATAGAGAAATCATATATGCTATAGATATAATCAAAATAGTTAAATTTCACTTTGTCGTAGTTAATTTACATTGTTGCTTTTGTATGACAATTACGGGACCTAGAGAGCCCAGGGAATACGTATTCGAGCCAATCGTGCCCCAGCCCAATCTCATCACAGCAATAACTGATATAGATCAGAATCTTAGGATCCAAGTCTTCCAAACAACAACAGACTTACAACAGATCAGTTCCCAGTTAAGCGGGTTAAACATAGAAGACGACCAAGCACACACATTTTGGTCAAATCAACCAAACTACAGATTACCCTAGGTAACATTCATATGACTGTAGAAGGGCTTGAAAGAGAACAAACCTTTGGTTGTGATCCTTTGGTCCCACAGCCAGACGCAGGAGACATTCTCACAGACATAGATACTAGCCTAAGAATTCAGGTTGCAAGAACACCTGTGAGGCACTCTGAGAAGATCACACAGCTACTAGTTTTGAATATAGAGGCTGAGAAAGCATACGATTACTGGGTGTTAGGGATTAGGAACTAATTCTACACATGACCATAGCAGGACCGCAACAAACAAGAGTCTACGGTTGCGATCCACAAATCCCGCAACCCAACGAATCCATAAGTCAATCAGACATAGACATTGGCCTACGCACACTAGTATTCAGATCCACTCCACTTCCACCTATCATCATCGAACAGTTATCCTTACTAGATACAGCAGCTAACAAAGCTAGAGAGTTCTGGACTAGGCCAGAGAATCGTCCATAGAGTCGACTATATTTACCATCCACCATATGACCTTATCTGGAGACATACATGAAACTATCCCAGGTCATTTTCCATGTATTCCACAACCCATAGATCGAATCACGCCAGAGCTCGATATTGATTGGAGCCTTCGAGCAGTCATCCTTGCCGATCGATCTATCACACCAGTTCAGGTTAGAAGGGCCTTCTTTGCCTTAGATTCACAAATTCCACTAGTGCGTATTGAAGACATTAGATTGCCTAACTAGTTTGTCTGCATCATATTCCATCCCCACCGGCTGTCTCGGCACGACCTCGGGAGGTCGGGTGCGAGGAAGAGTTGCTTGTAGATTCCCACGCTCACTTGTCACTTTTCCATCGTACAGTAACACACTTTTCTCCCTACACTCTTCCTTTGGTGGCAAGAGGCCCAAATCCTCCCATTATTCCATTCATATACAAGTGTTCCAGTTGGGAACTAATCAATCCCTACCCACCTATTCGATATTAAACCATGTTCAAAATCATCTAATCATCATTTTCATTTTCCACACCTCATCACGATATTTACACTTTTTGATACGTTGCATGGATTAACTTGTTGATCCATGGTTCGACACACTTCTATAGTTCTATCTGCATGCTTCTACTACACATCTATGCATTCTTCTACAGCTTGGGCTTCTTCGGCTTTTTCTCAAGTACGCATCTTTATCTACTTTATGTTACCGAGCTTTCCACTCACCAACATAAAGTGGGGGAAAATGTAGTCACAAAATCATGCACTTACTATAACATTAATACCGTTAGGTATGTTATTTTATAAATGGATCTCACGTAATAAAAATATTCACTAGTGACCCATCCTTTGGTCTTTTTGTCAATTAGTCAAGCGTCATTGTTGTTTATCTAGTTTAGTCTTCATTTTTCTCTGTAGTTTTGGGCATCTTTTAGGGTGTCTTAGGTGTCATAATTTTCTCAGTTGTCATCTTTAGATCTATGATGGGGTGCCTAGGGTTACACTAGGGTGCCCCAGGGTGTGATTTTAGGTGCCCATGTCATCGTAATTTGTGGTCTTAATTTCTTTGTTCGAGGTTGGTCCTAACGGTTACCCCGTGTATTCCCCTAGGTCATAGTTGGCAGTTTTGGGTCACTAGTGTCAAAATTTGAGCAAGATATCCCTATCTAAACATAGCATATTCACTACGTTATGGGCAGACATCTCACTATCAAGGGCAGCTATCTACTAAGGAAAGGGATTGCATTTGGGCATCTTCTACATCTGCATCACACACAAGCATAGGGGGAATGGGTTGTATTCTTTCCATTCCATCCATCATTTGCATTTTACATCTAGTTATTTCCCCTAACTACCGCGTCATTGGCGCTAGGGCACCCTAGGCACAAAATTGTACACACACACACACAAAACTACATTAGGTCTGAAATGTAGTGCAGTGGTCAGTCGTAAGGCCACTAGTTTGGTAGTTGAGGTCAGTCTAGCCTATTCATATGCATTTTTAGTTTTTAGGAATCGATGCTTTGGATAGGGTTTTATAAGTAACATTCACAATGACATAGGTGACATTACTGTGACACCTGTGGGACAGGAGTGAAGGTATTTCAGAGATACTGAGACACTTCTGAATCCAAGTTATGAGATTTTTTACAGTCTACAATGCCTAGATATCATACCAAGGCACCCCGAGGTGCCCCAGTATCCTCCCATACACCTTAGTATAGGCATATAGTCAACTTATGCCTTTCCCGAGGCCATTCAGTTATAGCTTTCCCAGTCTACTACAGTCCAGCACAAAGTGAGGTAAGTTAATTCAAGGTTAGTACTATATCCCTATTATTTCCATTATTTCAATACATTCAATATTAAATAAAAATATTTAGATCCATCACTTCAATACAACACTTAGTTTCTATTTTAGATTAACTTATAAAATAGCCATCAAATCCTATTTTTAGTTAATCAGTTTCCCACATTAAATATTGTCTCTCTCTATGTGTTCGCTTATTGATTTCTTGTGAATGATTTTGTTGTTTCATCATAAAAAAATTAAGGAAATTGAATTGTATGTCAAATTTTGAATAAGCATTGATTCACCCTCCCTCTCAGTGCATAAAATTTCCAACAATTGGTATCAAAGCAAGCCCTCTTACAACAAGTTTAACATCTTGGAGGACATCCTACAGGCACAAGTATAGGTAACCTAGCTGAAGCAGTTCTAAAAAGGACATGTGAGATTTCTCAATCCCTAATTAATGCATTAAAGAAGGAAATCAAGCTTATGGAAGTTGATCATGGCCAAGCCCTCAAAGAGATGGAATATGTGGTTGAAAGTGTGGTAAAATCTCTAAAGGAAAAATAATATGACTACCTTAGACATGAATATGAGTTAAGAACCTTGAAGGCTGAATTAGAAGATGAAAAGAATAGACTAAAGATGTATGTAAAGTTGGAGAAGAGCTCTGAAGCTTTGGATGGAATTCTTGAAAGTCAAAGAGCAGTAGGAGACAGAACATGACTAGGATTCAAAGGATACCCTATGAAGAAGTGTGAGGCTAACAAGGCTGATCCAAGCATACAAACAGGCATGAAGGAGACCAAGAAGACCAAACTCAGTTAGGAAACCAGATGCATCAAGGTATGAGAGAAATTTTAATGGCTATTTCTTTTCTTGTCACAATTTTAGACATAGAGCTAAGGAGTGTAAGAATCATATCATAGATAACCATCTATGGAGAGATAACAAAGATGAGAGAGATAGGAACATAGTATTATTTAACTATCAAGAGAAGGGTCATACTACTAAGTATTGTCTCTATGAATCATTAAGTCAAAACTCGAGAAAAGAAGGCCCTAGAGGGAAGAATTATGTTGTGTGTTTCAATTGTCATGGAAAAAGACATTTTGCAAAACATTGTTATGAACCCCCTAGATACATCAGAAATATTAAGGTTTTCAAAATGAAGACTAATCCTGAGAATGAGTCCAAGTTAGCCATGTTTGAGAGAGCCACATAAAAGAAGAATATGAAGTACATATATAGAGCCAAGGAAATTAACTCTAGGACTAAAGAGACAAAGAATGACAAGAAAATGGTATGGGAAAATGATGAAGAGAAAAATCAACCCATAACTGTCATAGGAGAAGTAAGTTCAAGTAAGGTAGCAAAAGATGGTGATCAAGCCAAGAAAAAAGCTGACAATCCTAATGAAATCTGAGAAGAAATCTTACCCCTAGCAGTGGTAGAAAAAATATATGAGATGCATTGTTAAGCATTAAATCAGGCGATGAAGACTCAAAAGATGAAAATATCACATCTAGTAGGACTTTCAAGAAGAATGAGAAAGTCTCAAGGGTAATAAGAGAAAGGATAGAGTCATAATGTTTCTTTTATGACTATATATTGTTCTAATGTGATCTAAAAGGCATGGTGTGCCTTATTTAGGCTTCTAGAAGGCATGTGTCACTTGAAGGAAGCTTGGTGAGTTTTGGAAGTACTCTATCATCCTGTAGCTACTCAAAGTAATTCTTCTCCATGTTGAATTTGAGTAAACAATCTAAGGTATGTGTGTTAAACTCTTCTCATAAAATCTTTGTTCTTTCTTAGTATGTATAAGGCCTTACCTAATTGTCCAAGCAGAGAAATGTGTTATGAATCATGTCTTTAAATGATGTATATTTTATTAGATTGTCAAGTGTATCATAAGAGTCTATGGTGATGTCTATCCAAGTCCTCTAAATATGAATCGTGAAAGAAGTGCCCAAGGTCTATCTAGGTTTGTCATGAATTCAACCAAGTTGTTGAACTTGTGACTAAGGTTGTCAAGGGTTACTAGAACCATGAAAGCATTAAATTTGTCAATACATGAGAATTAATGATGCCTTGGCATGATGATGTGGATATAAGAAGAAATTTGAGTGCTCACAAGTTAGTGAGTCAAGCAGGCAAGTGTGGACAGGGCATGAAGTAATGGAAATTGATAAAAGCTTGAGAGTTCAAGAAGTAACGTGAAGGTAACAATTTGGTTGAAAAGATTAAGGGTAAATTGAAGGCCTAAAACTCATCAGAAATCCAGTAACCAAAGTATAAAGGTATAAATATCAGTGTTATTGAAAACCTTCAAGAGACCAAACAAGATACAAACTTTCCTATTTCAGGAGAATAGAGAAATGTAATTTGGATTCATGTCTCATATTGATAACATATTGTCAAGTTTTAGAGCTCATAAATGTGTGCATAGACCTAATGAAGGAGCTTAGAGGCTTTACAAATAAGCTTAATTGATTGGGTGGTAAGACAATCACTCCCGGGCAGTGTGCAAAACCCTCCTAGGGTTTAGTGGAAAAACTAGGTTTTGAGGTGTTCAAACTCAAATCCAAGGGCTGAATACCTCAAGAAACAATCTATAGGTGTCCCTTAGTCAAATTTGTCAAAAAAATTGCTTGGAAGAGTTTGTAATTGGAAGAGATTAATGAAAGTCCTCCTAGAAGACTGTAGGTGCACATTTGAAGGCCTAATTGGAGCTAAAAGAGTGAAATTTGACCAAACTCACCAACGAAACCTATCTTGTAACCTTTGCATAGATAATATTGGCCTAAATGGGTATTCACAAAGATGAACATCTTTTTTGATGGACCATTCATTCAAAATTTATGTTCAAAATTAGCATTTGATAGGGCTGGTAAACAAGACCCAAGCCTAGAAGAAAGATACAGACGAAGAAGGTATTTGCATTGGGATTCGGGAATGGAATCAAGAATTTCATCAAACACCTTAAGGGGATAAATGGGTGCTTAGAAATGGTTTCACCTTATCTTAGATGTTTGTAGATCAGTTCAACCATGAACTCGCCTTGCATAATGCTTTAAGCACACATGAAACCAGTCTTGGGAAAGCTGAGAGAAATTTGAAGGGTTGAGCTTCTTGCTTCACAATGGTTGATATTTTTGCACCACTATAGGCTTATGAAGCAAGATACCTGATAAGAGAAAGTTAATTCAGATCTCTAATGTTGATTTTTGCCCATTTCATGTTGAGTAGTTTAAAGGATTAAAGTAAAACCATGTTGAGAAGAAGCTAAGGTTGATATTAACTATTGACTTGAAAACTTATTTTTCATTGCATATACTATGGGAGCAAACTATAGAGAGTGTTGAATCTCTCTAAAGTGAAAGGAGCTAAAGTTAGATGAAGGACCACAAGCCTGGGCAATATCTTCATTCTTTGAGGCATGGACCTAGTTTTTTTCTTGATGTTAGTACTATATGAAAAGAAGAGAAGACTAAATTTAAAGCATGAGATTAAAGTATTGTGTTGTTGAGATTATTATAAAGCTAGAACGAGGAGTCAAATCACATGAGGGATTATAAGTGGTCCCAAAACTCCTAAAGTTAAGTTATGTCTTATAACAATTTTGATACTATATCGGATATGTAAAGTGATGAAAAGTACAACTACAAGTCTAGGTATGCAGTCTAAGGCAGAGGAAGATGTTTGGTTTAATTATCACAAGTATGTGAGAAGAAAAGTCAAGGATTTCACTCATTATGAAGATGTTATATTCTATGGAGGCTCTAAAGGAGTAACCTACAGGTTAGATAGGTAGATGCAAAGTAGGGAAAGACATTTGCAATCTTTAAGCAAGTTTCTAAGGCTTCAAGGAAACTAAAATGGGAAATGAGGTATTTTAGGCATCTTAAAAGCCTAGTAAACCACAAAACAATGAAGATGAATTGGCATACTTCAAGGGGGAGCAATATTTTAGTTCAATCAATGAATTGACAAGCAATAAAAGCAAAGAGGACTGAAAAAAAGGTTAAGGACATAGGCAAAAATGAGAACCCACCTAGATGAATTGAGGAAAAGGAAAAAAATTGGCATAGGTAGACAAAGTTGGATGGCACAACCTTAGGGGGAGGTAGAAATGAAAACTTCATGAGGTATATAATGTTCTAGAGCATGAAAAAGTTGGACCAAAATGCACTGATAGGTTGTTTTAGGGACCTAAGCTCTAATCTTGCCTATAAGTAGCACATAGAGGAATTAAGATTAGAATTGAGTTTTCTTAGCTGAGAGAAGTCTATTCATGAGTAATTAGAATGACATCACTCAAGGATCAAGTTTTTGGCATGTGTAAATTCCATGAATGCATCTTCTCGAGGGGGAGAAATAGTGAGTTCAATGAATGGTAAAGACCAAAAACAAGGTTAAGGAAGAAAAGATAAGAGGAAGAGCTTAAATGATGAATTTGGTTGATGTTTCCAACTAAGATAGAGGTAAAACAAGTTGATGTAGGAGGAGACCATGAACTAAGAGCATGCACTTAGTTATTAATGCAAAAAGGGGGAGAATAATTAAGAGATTTTTCATCAATGACATAGGGGGAGTTTGTTGGCATGTGTATAGTGATTTGTCATTGATGCAAAAGGCACATTAATGACAAATCAAGATGTAGGGGAGCTGAAGGAGAGTTTGGAGTGAGTTAGACAAGGAAAAACAAAATAATCCTTGAGAACACCTGGTTGAGACTTAGCTTCTTGAGGAGCAAATGAATAGTAGAGGCTAGTTGGTGATGTGAGATCATTCTTGGATGATGAAATAGAAATTTTAACATGTATGTGACAAGTAAACATGGTCAGAATTTTGGATACATAGGTGTATAAGTGGAATTGGTGAGACTAGCCCAGTTCAATAGGCCTAATCCCTAATCTTAGTTAGCAAAGTGACCTGGAAAGGTAGATTCAATGCACGAGGTAAATAAAAAATCACGATAAAGGTATGAAACACATTATGGGACATGTCTAAGGAGCTACACAATGAAGAACATAAGAAACATGATGAGTTATGGTGTAAACTAGCTCATTTAGGCCTATTTCAAGGACCTAGAATGGGTGTCTAAAGAAAATCAAACCATATCAAGAAAGAAGACATGGGAAGTGTGCAGGGAAATTTCCAAGAGTTCTCATACATTTCATAAATCAACTCTTGGAGGCATATTTATGGTCATTTGTATGACTTCCCTATAGGAAAAATAGGTTTAACATGCCCAAATGAGATGGGATTGGAAGTTCTAGAGTGAACCATGAAAAATTAGCCATTGGAGATCATGAAGGAGGTATTCATGAAGGTTTGGACTAAATTTGAGGACCAGAGGGTGAGTTTGTGCAAGAAATTGAAGTTTCGTCAAAATCGGGCTAAGCAAGGTATGTCAAAATAGTGCCCTGACCTTTTAGAATTCAATATAAATTGACAAACATTCTTTAGATAAATCGTAAGAGACATTTTTGAAGAGCATAAAGAGAAAGAGATTTTGTAAAAAGTTTGAAGTCAAAAGAATGAAGAATAAGAAAGTTTTATCCATTTTTGTTGCACTTTTTAAAACCCTCCTAAATCCCAGTTAAAAGTAGTATAGATAAAATTACTTGGTTATCCCTCTAAATGATTTTTTTTTTCTTGGAAAATGATTTGAGTGTGTAGAGAACTCATCATAGGTCATTGTCATGGTGGTTTGATCTTATGACACATGGTGGACCCCACAAGAAAATAATTATTTTGTGAAGAACTCAGTGTACAGACAAAATTTACAAAGGAACCCATGTCCAAAATTTTGGTGATGTTGGAGATGTGATCTTGGTGTTCATGAAGTCATATGGGTTAGTTATTTGGAGAAATGTGATGATACATGATTTTCTCTCAGACCTACTGCTAAGAAAGCTAGTATACAAAGATAGTGATGGTGAAATGAAGGTGTTCATGATGAAATGAACATTGTAGTTGTTGTTTTTGGTCCTAAATAGTATGAAGGTGACCATATGAGCTAAAAGTGTGCTTAATTTAGTTTTATGAAGTGCTTTCATGCATAAGTTTGAGTGATCCAAAACAACCCTTTTAAGCTAGTGAAGAAGCCCTCGGGTACATGTATGAAGGTGTTATTCCCAAAGAAGGTATGTATAAAAGTGCTTGAGCATGTTGTTTAGGATGTATATGAATTAATTAAATGCCTTTGTGAGTACTTTGAAGGTAATTGTGCCATGTTACTTGAAGACTGGTTTTTAAGACCACATAACCCAGTCATACCAGTTTGAGAAATTGGAGTGATATGATGATCCTTACTATGTTCTAATGATTTATGTCAATTGGATGTGAAAGAATACGTCACGAGCTTCGTGTTGATGTATGATAGGTGATTGGATGACAAGGTTTAATGCTCTAAGTAACCAAATTTTGAAGACTATTTTTTCTATGCATGGAAACTCACAAGTACCTTGATTAAATAAGTATCTCATGGCATGAATGAAGAAAGTGTTAGTTTCTCCAAGCATTGAAGGTGGACTAGAGATCAAATACAATTCTCACAAATCTTTTGTCGATATTAAACATGCACAAATCAATGTTAAATAAGCATTCACCATGACTGTAAGTTTTGGTACCCCATGACCAAGTTTGAAGATCCACTGAAGCATTATGAAGAAATGGTGAGTTAGGAAGGATGTGAAGAGGTTATAGAGCACAATGAAGAGCCTTATAATGTACATGCATGCATAACACACTTGGCATCAAGATATTTAAATTAAAATACAAAACCCAAGCGTTGGAGGAAAAGAAAAAATAGTTGTTGGCAGTTACAAATCATATTTACAGGTGCTAAAAAGAATATTTGCAGGTGTAGTCATATGGCCAATTAGTTTAGAACTCAATCTCGGTCATCGTTTGCATGAGAAGCATATTTTTAGGTCCTGAAAAGGTAGCACAGGAAACTAAACCTATGAAAAAGGTAATCATTGCAAGAAGACAATTTTATTTGTTGACATTCCTTCTTGTCAATTCGAATTGAAGACCTAAAGTAGAAAATTTCTCTTGAAAGGTAAAGTGTAAGAGTCATCTAAGAAGGTTTTCCTTGAGGATATAAGCATTAATTTGTGAATGTAGAATTGTTTTTGAAGAGAGAGAGCAATAATGTATGCATACTAGCTTATTAAGGTGAAAATGTATGCAAGAGTGTGTATGCTCATATTTTGTTTGTGAAGGAGCTTAGTGGCATGAAAAATTAGATGTAATGTCTGCATGATAGAGCTTGTTGCAATAGTATGAAACCATGAGAGTGTGAGTGATTGAGAGGATTATTCAAGGAGAGACTCATGACAATAATGAGTGTGTGAAAGCGACCTTGTATGACAAAGCCTTGTAGCAGATGAAGAGGATGAGAAGAGAGAGGAATAAATATGAGAATGAGGGTGAAAAGAGAAGAAGAATGAGCTCAAGAAGTGATCACAATTTGTTGTGAGAGTCAACACAAGGAAAGATATCAAAAAATTGTGAAGAAGTCTAAGTGGATGCTTAACAGTCAAGGAGTTAAAGCCTCCTTATAAGTGGTAGATTACAAAATATCAATTTCAAGCTTGGTTGAAGTTTTGGGAGTTGTAGCTTCCTCGTAAGTAGAGGCTTGCAGAAGGTGAAGTGCCAGTTTGACTAAATTTTGGAGTTGTAGTTTCATGTTGAGTAGATGCTCAACGATGAAATCATTGTAAAATTTATAGGACATTCTTGTCTAATTCAGTTCTTTGGTTTTAATGGGTTTTTCTCCCTTGAAGGGTTTCCCACATTAAATCTTGTCTCTGTGTGTGTGTTCTCTTGTTGATTGCTTGTGAATAATTTTGTTGTTTCATCATAACAAAGCTAAGGAAATCGAATTCTCCGTTAAATTTTGAATAAGCATTGATTCACACCCCCTCTCAGTGCCTAGAATTTCCAACATCTATAAGGTTGATTTATCCATACTAGAATTTAACAATGATCTAACCAAAAAGCACAACAAAACAAACATTACCTCCAACATAATATTCATATTTCAATATAATCATATTTCATTCCTACTGAATATCTAAGATATCAAGTTTTAAGTTTAAATATGCCTAAAATACGTAGTGCATCACTTAAAAGTCATGATGAATCCTTGCATTCGCTTATTACTCAACAAACAACACATACAATTACAATTCATTTTAGCTAGTGATGGCTTCTCTAGACCAAGCCAAGAGTATCGTGCTTAGATACAGTCAAACAAATGTTCTAGACAACTCTAAGATCAATTAATATTATTAGTTCTCTTTTCAATTTTATAGGCATGAGATACACCATAAAAACTCCATATTGTGTAGTGTATTATGTCTCACAACTAGTGATCTACCAAGTTTGAGAGAACATATTCTAGAAATGATTTAGGTAATAAGTAGGGATAAATGGATAGGAACAATAATGGTTAAAAGGGGAATAATTTCTTAAATCTAATAATGGAACTTTCAATTTTAGACATTAATGATTTTACAATTATTTAAATATTTTAGTATCATTATTTTAATAAGATTTGAATTAACATTTTTGATTGTATGAATCAAGAAACATCCCACAAGGTTGGGTGGTCTAGATATGTGATGTAGGAGCATCGTGAGAGAATAAAATATCTATATATATTTTAGGAATTTTTGGAAAATCATGGGAATGCATGTGAGAATTGAAAAAAGATTAACCAAGAAACAAGGACATGTCAGGAAAATTCATGATAGTGCATAAGGTTTTGTGTCAAGACATGAACAAAAAAAATTTGAGCATAGCCTAAATAGGGGCACATAGATCTTTTATATCCAACATGTGTGGAAATGAAGGTAGGGTAAAAAATGGCAAAGTGGTAGGTGAGAATTAGAACCACCAACTTAGCAAGGATGTGGAGCTTCCAAATGGACTTTTCTCAACTACCAGGCCATGACAATTGGATTCCATTAATGCCTAGAAGTTCAAAATTATAGTGTATACTCTTGAATTAGGTCACCCTAATTCTCACACATGCGTACGCACCTTAAGAAACCCCTTCACAACCCCACAAGGTCATTTTAACCTTATACTGACTTACATTTACCATATTACTACCCATAACCACTTGTAACCACAAAATAAACTAAAACAAATAAAAACAAAAAATAAAATAAACAAACCAACCTCCTAACAAACCTACCCACAAGCTCAAAACAACCCTAAACCATCATAAAACCCAAAAACTCTACAAAAGGAAATGGTTGAAACCAAATTCAACCATTCTCTTCGAATTGGACAAAAAATGGTGTAGTTTCCTATAATCGGTGCGGATCATCATCGATCCATTGAAATGACATCAATCCTATAAAAACCAACTCAAGACTTTACCAAATGATTTTGAAACTAGTTCTGACATCCATTCTCCAAGCTCATAAGTAACATGCCCAAGCTCTTCAATTTCATGCAGTAAACAGAAGTGAAGTGGTCAGAACCTCTTGCTACCTTATACTCCCTTTTGGGCAATATTTATCCACACACAATCATCCAATGTTCCTTCACGTCCAAAGTATGTTATTTTACTCAAATCAGTGATCCTCTACTCTCAAATTTAACCAAATTAATCCAAGCAGTTACATTCGAAGAGTAGTTAATCCTTCATTCACAAACACACTTTGATCAATTATGTTTTGACATCAATCAACATTGATCACCCAGATCGACACTGATTCACTAGATCAACATCAATCCCTGATAAATTTCCTCTATTATGCATTCTTGAATATATCTTGATAATTTTCATGATATTTTGTAATCATGGCTAATACATTGTTACTTGTAAGCTCATGTTTTTATTAGATTACTCTTCTATAAGAATCTTATGAATTAGACACCATTTCCGATCTACCGATTATATGCCAACCATTCATGTGGGAACAATCTGACATTGACTATGAGTTAAGCCTTTGCATCATCACCCTAACACTTGACTCGGGTGATATCACTAAATAGCTGGACGTTCTCCTTGAATAGAGTGACAAGGCCAATCTCTACTGGGAAAAAGTTGATTGAGTTCCTCTATCCAGACAGTACACATTTAAAGTTAGTTATCCCTATCATCTTATATTATCGATATTATTGTCATTGTCTTCATCTTAATTTTCTAAAAGTGTTTTGACACCCGTCAAAGGATGCCCTTTGGTTCCTAGGATTGT
Organism: Taxus chinensis; assembly: GCA_019776745.2. NCBI lineage: Eukaryota > Viridiplantae > Streptophyta > Pinopsida > Cupressales > Taxaceae > Taxus > Taxus chinensis. Next base: position 304,796,888 of record CM034146.1, read on the forward strand.
CCTTTGCTAAGAAACTCGCCTCATTATTATTTAATATATTTCTTGTCAAAGTTGTTTGAGTGTGTGCAGGTTTCTGGTTACTTGAAAAAGAAGCTTTGTGTCCATGTACAGATCTTCCCTTTTACGCTATCATACACACAGGTGTCATTATACCTTGTCATTTATGAGTTTTGGTGGTTGGCTTCATATAGTAAAATCAAATCCTAAAACCTACGAAAACAACTTGGCACGCCCGGTGGGACCCGTAGTCCCTTTTTTATTAAACTCTACATTTATATAGTAGAATCCATTTCTCATATTATTTCTTGTAATATAAACTAACTTTTCAGCCTGGATTTCTCAAGTGGCTTCTTAGAAATTGTAAAATAAAAAGGGATATTTAGTTAATAGAGGTATTTCTTTCTTCACTCGTTTATGTTCTCTTTTCACTTTTTTTAGCATTACATCATGTGTACTGTCCTCATCGAAAATATTCTTTACCTTTGGGTCTTAAAAGGAACTTGCATTTTTCATCCTTGCCTGATCATCTAGTTTAAGTAGGGGTTAAAATCTACATTCACTGCTTTCCCTCACACACGACTAAATCACGTATAATCAAACTTATATTCTAAACACTCCCTCATATGTCTACCTACTTGAATTTCATCACTAAGGGGGAAGTCGACTCGGTGTTCTGGCCAAGTATAAATAATTGGTAATGGGCTAAGAATTCGACGCCTTTATCATTGTGGGACCATGAAGTGAGGGGGCATGCCCCAATATTACACCTCGTACCAACACCAACACAAATTTAGGCCTCTCGTACCCTCGGGTATATCAAGGAATCCAACCTAAACACACCTGAAACTAGTCGTAGTAGGCCCAACTCTTAGTACCCTCTACAAGTCATCTTGTCTTCATATATTTTAAAAAGTAATCAAGATAATCAACATTCTCTTGTTGATTGTGTAATATTTCATTTAAACAACTATCTTTTTTTTATTATCTACTTGTTTCATGGTTTTTACCAAACAACAGTCTCACATCCAGAATATCACAGATATGTCAAGATATCTCCACTTGCCTTTTCAGCGATTTTTACTTGAGGATCCCTTTAGAATGCAAGGTGAGTGTCAAGTGAGTAAATACATTACTTAGATGTTCTTATATAGGGTTTTGTGGATAGAATTTGTATTAATGTTGACCTATAGTGAAGATAATGACCCGTAAAAGATATACAAATTAGAAAATCAACGTTGGATAGCCCAGTACGGAACTAACTATTCATCTTTAGATAATTCTATTCAACCAAGGACATGATCATTTAATGGCTTGATCTTGCTGAATGGTTTGGTCTAGAAGTGAGGGATGGTGCTATGGATATCTATGCATAATAATCAAGAGTGATGGTCTGTTTGTGAAAAATGCAAACATTTATATAAGAGGATGAGAAGTACAATAAGGAGAGCAACTCTTGCAATAAGACTAATGATGGATTAGGATATAGTATTTAAGATCAAAGGAGGTGCACAAGTCATGATTAAAGGGATTAATTTAATACTGAAATTTCCAAGTGTTAGATTACTAAATTTAGGTGTCTACACATATATACTTCCTTTGAAATATCTTCCCTATTTATTAAAGTATACGAGTAATAAATCCAAACAACATGGGGCTATTTGTTAAACCACCTTGTCTAGTGCAAAATATACCAACTATCCCTACTGGATCTCAAGTACTCCAATTAATTTCCTAGACTAAGATAAATTTTCTTATTCTTTATTACGCCCACCATCATTCCCCTTAGAGCATCCACCTTTAACATGAGAGACAAACATGTGCCCTTCCCATCTTATGTGGGTTCTCATGGATTCCTCATAACTTGGTTTCCCCCTCCAATTGGGGTCTATGTATATTATAAACATATCCATGCCTTCCGTTTATTTGCACAATGTCAGCTCTCATTCATCCTAACTTTCCATCTAATCCTTGGTTCTCGTGGATCAAATTTCTTAGTGGTATTTGCACATTTATTTCTCCCTCCTTCTCCCTACCTTTCACTTGGCACACACGTGAGTGATTTATAGGTCTCCATAACAAAATTATTAATAATTCATTAGCATCTTCTTAATCATATATGGGGTTTGAGAGATAAAGGATCCTAGTGGCTTGTGCAAGAACTAATTGTTTGTATCTTCGAGGGAGGTACATATTGAAATGAAAGTTCTAATATATAGCTATTTAAAGCTTCCATTCACCATACATTTGCTAAGAGGGTCCATATCTCATTCCACCTTCTTAAATTTCACAACACATTTTTCCATCCATGTAAGCTTCCTCTTGAGATTTCGTTTATGACCCACTAAATACATTGATAGCCAAGAATAGATATCTTCATAAAGCCATACAAAGAATATTTTATAAATGAAACTATAGATTTCCATCTCCAACCACATTATATTTCATTCTCCTCTCTCAAAGGTAGTTATTGAAAATCTCTAGTGGGTGCTATGTAAACCACATTTATATTGTCTACAAGGTAATCCAAAAAGAGACAATTATCTCTATTAGTCTATCAATCAGGGTAATAATAATGAAACCAAAATGTGAGGATTTGTTTGTGCTTCATTCAACTAGATTATACTCCATAAAATTTCTTAGCAAATAAACACTTTAACATCTACACATCATGTAGAATAGAATGTGTAGGCACTTACTTGAGGTGTAGAGAGAGATAACTAAGACCTTGCTATATTTTGAAAAAAGGGGTATCCATAGTTAACTTGGTTATTGATTTATTCATCTTTATGTATATAAATTTAAGCAATAACAAGGAATTAGATATAGTCATATGGGAAAACCATTATTAAGGAAATCATTACTGAACAAAAGAATCATATACACATTCATGGAACACATCATCAAACATTATATATGCCATGAAATCCTTTTTGATCTCTCTTTATATTAGTGTTTACATCATATATTATAGAACTTATATTCAATCTCATCCCTCTAGCTATATCACCCTTTTATCCTACCAATATGTCTCTTTAATACTAGTGAGGATGGGGTTTATATAGGTACCTCCACTGTCTTGTACCTATAATAAGGAAATCCTAACCCTAAACGTAATGTTGGTTGTATGTGCTAAGAATAGAAGTGATTTCTTGGCCACTCATATGTCCCAAAAATCCCACTTTCACAAATAATGTCTAAATTATTTATAGATTCTTTATAGTGATCCTTGGGTTTATAACTACTAATCAATGCAAATTTGGCTTCCTTGTTGCGTGCATGCTTGTGTATGCATAATTCATTCCTATCTACCACTGTACACACATATATTCTTCTATAATTGTACCTATGCATGTATGCCACCTTTTATGCATATATTTACTTAGTCAAAACTTTATCTCATTGTGCGCACATTGATATTAAGTTACCTCTAAAGCTTGCTGCGTGTGACCATTCTTACCCAAAACTCGGGGTTAACAAGCCTTCTAACCTTCTAACAAGTATAATTTGATTTCTTAATATACATGTATGCAATATGCAAGGAACATGAATTGTTTTATTGTAATGCCCATACACTATTTTTCAATAATCAATCTTACTAAAATGTATAACAAGAATATGTTTAAATTTATTAATGGTTAAATTACATATAGTATTAAAGAGAATGCACAATGTAAAGTTGTTATTGATCATATAAACGACGTGGAAGTTTAGTTATGATAAACGTGGGATCAACCCAATTCAATCCAATCACCTTTTTATGTTTACCAATTGAAGGCTTCCGTAACCAAATTACATTTTCCCCATGTATTGTTCATAATGAATAAATGTAAAATGAGAAGGCCCACTCTGTACATAAGCTTATAAGTCACATTTGTCTCACAATTACTAATGTGAAATCAACCCAATCATATATTAAATGACGAATATAATCTACAATTTACTTCTGAAGCATATAACAAATTATATCTCATCCTTCTATCACTAACTCAATTACAGCTTAATTATATATTTGTGTTAAGTAAATTAAAACTTCTACAACAATTTACATATATTACTATTTTTTCAAATAAAATATATATCCAAAAAGAAAATGTATGGGTCTCGTGAATCACCCTAAAACTCTTATAAGTCGCATTTGTCTCACAATAACTATTGTGAAATCAACCCAATCATATATTAAATGATGAATATAATCTATAACGAATTATATCGCATCCTTCTATCACTAACTCAATTACAACTCAATCATATATTTGTGTTAAGTAAATTAAAACTTCCATAACAATTTATTGATCCACTATAAAATAGTTTAAAAATGAATACTTCTTAAAATTCTAATTTTCCCGATTTAAATGAATTGAGAACTGATTAAAATCTGATTTAAAACTGATTAGGAGTGTTTAGAAACTCAAAATATCAATGCACTTAAACTCTTCAAATTTTTCACTTTACATTTTTTCAAAATTTTACTTTAGCTTATTGTTAATCCATCCATAATTGAATTAAAATTGATAAAATCAACAAAACCGAAAGAAATAATGACAAAGAGCTTGATAATGAAGTTCACCAATTTGGCTGTCTCCGAGTTCGCTTAAACGACGAACTGATCTATTTTTAAAAATATTGCAAGTACATTATGAAAACTCACAACTCAAAATGAATATGAACCTACATTGAATCTTGAAAGACCTGATTAATTTGAACCATGAATGTCCTCCACGAATGGATCCCACAACACAAGTTTCCATGTTCATCCGAGAACTCCTCACCAATGAAAGTGACTAAGAAAAACCCTCAATTGGCTCAAAATGCCATAAGAAATGAATAAAATTCCTCTCTGGTCTTTAGCACATATATTTGCTCTTGACAATATTAGTAGGTTTAAAAATTTCCTTTGGAATGACCTCTTACAAGCCAAAAATGGCTCAACATATACACAATCAAATGCCGACCCGTGTTCAAATAAAACAATGCACCTTTTATAATACTTGTAAAGGCATGGCAGGTTGGTAGAGTGCCTTATCTTTTTGCCATATGTGGGTGATTCAAATCCCACCTTGGGCGCCCTTATCCCATGTAATGTGCATACTTACAATATTTATCCCACATTTGCTGTGGCCTGGGGGATAATGTAGTTTATAAGATGCACTGTGGCATTGTTTAAATGACCTTGGGGCTGCTTTTTTCGGCAATGGTTAAGCGCTAAAGCTAAAATGTTGAGTGCATAGCTGCTCATGGGTTTGATTGTGGCATATATGTGGTTTGTTTGTTTAATATGTGGAGTGCTTAAGTTAGACTATGTATGCAACGTGACAATGTAATATGGCAATGTGGGAATGTATGCACCCAACTTAGAATGTGAAGAATGAGGTGGCAGGCCACGTGGTGGCGTGAGGACCCACCATGTGGACCTTTCCAAAATAGCCAAATCGCTTAGGCTCCTATCCTGCCACGTGTCAGCATAAGAAGCCACAAAATAATGTGATATAAACTATAGTGTAATTGGAAAATTTAAAATCACACTATTATACCTCGCGACTAGGTCTCATGTTGGCACCAATTTATTTTTGCAAGCTTGTCGAAGACCAGAGGGTTAGACCAACAATTTCCATGATCACATTTTTGGCTCCATCAACTTTGAATTACGTAAATAGACTTTGTTCACGAGTCAGGGTACTGTAGACCTATGCTTCACAGTTGATCCAATTTGACCATGAACTTGTGCCAACAATATTGAGAGCATACAACATCCAATTTACGCGTTCCAATAGGCGTTGGAAATCTATTGGAGCGCTTTTCCGCACTGTAATGGTTTAGGGAGAATTAGGGAACTTATGACCACCCAGGATGTCCTCCGAATCATTTACATATACTGCTATTTTTTTTTTCAAATAAAATATATATCGAGAAAGAAAGTAAATGGGTCTCATGAATCACCCAAAAATTCTTGGAAGTCACACTTGTCTCACAATTACTAATGTGAAATCAACCCAATCATATATTAAATGATGAATATAATCTACAATTTACTTTTGAAGCATATAGCGAATTATATCTCATCCTTCTATCACAACTCTTCAAATAAAAAATAGATCCAAAAAGAAAATGAATGGGCCTCATGAATCACCGTATCATTCTTACTCATGTGAGATAACCCAATTGACCTAATATTTTTCTCTAATTTATGTTTTTTTTTGGCATCTCAAAATAAACCCAACAGTATTCGCATACACACGTTCCTGCCAATGGGGGGGTCGTTTGCACCTTAGGCGGGTTATTAAAATTTTTAACTATCACTTCCGTCAATTACGTTCCAAGAAACACAAAGTCAAATGTAAATCCAAACCATGTTTTATGTGTGTTTGTTCTGTTTTAGGAATACATTGAAAGTTAACTCAGCGGGAAGGCGGCTCACAGTCGGATTGAGAACTTAGAAATACTTTTTATAGCCGGATGGTGTGGAGAAGCTCTAAATTTGTATACCGTGGCGGCTCGCATGTGATCTGATAAGCTTTTTACACCAACACTTTTTTTTTTCATATTTCATTCATACATGTAGAACGTGACAGGGTAGATCGGGTTGTTGGGAGAAAAACGGAAACATCGAAAAGTCGTTTTCCGTTTCTCTGCAACTGCGAATACCCAATTATCCATTCATCAGTACCCACCTGGGTTTTGTTCAGATTCTTGCTAGGACATCTAATTCGGAACACCCACCTGGTTGTGAATCTCAGCAACTCGAAATGCAGAATGGTGAAATCAGTGGGAAATTTGGAGGCGGCGGTGGAGGAGATCATGGCTCTGCACAGGAGTTTGCCTCCCAGGCCCAGCGCGGAGGAAGTGGATGCAGCGCTCTTTTTGATAGGGAATATGGACGCTACACAGTCCACACGTTTGCAGAATTTGTCGAGGCAGGTGAAGCCTCTGGATGTGCCTGAGGAGTTCTTTTCAGTCATGCAGGAGATGCGGAGAATTCGAATTGAGATGCAGGCCGAAGAGGAGAAGCGAGAGGCCTTGGCCCTGCTTCAGCTGGAGGACCACCATAGGATCTTTGATTATCTTGTCCAGAAAGCATCTATAACTGTGCCTTCTTCTTCATCTTCTCCTCCTGATTATAAATTGGACGCTCCTTTGTCTGTTATGAATACTGCTAAAGTCACTGCGAATCATGCTGCAATCATGGACGACATTGCCAATTTTGAACCGAAGGTAGGGCACACGGAGACACAAACTTTGGGTAAGGAATCAAAGTATGCTAGAGATGATAATTTTAGACAAAAGCCCAAGTCTATCATCCCTACTCGAAGGTCGGAGGCGGCACCCAGAAATTTGCTGGCGAAATCTACTTTGGAACAGCGCTCTTCTTTTGGAACTACCACAGGTGGGGTGAATTCTCTTCTCCATTTGCTCCATGACATCATGTAAATTTGTTTAATTTTTCGGATCAAGATACCATGATGAAATAACATTGTATTTGTTTTTGATATCCTTTGCCATAGACTGTCAGACCTTTCTTCCCTGTTTATGTGCTTTGATATATGGTAGCAAATCTCGCCTACATACACAGAAGTTTATTAATCAGCAGTTTTGTAGTTTGTAACTTAGGCATAATTAGGATACTAGCCATTTTAATTTGAGGAACGAGGAGAATCCCGAATCTCCTTATTGAGCTGTAAAATAATACCGCTTATTAGGAAATAGGGGATACTCATACACTGTGCAACCAATGATATGAATACGCTCGCTGTAATCCAAGAGTCTGCAACCGCCATATATTCACCAATGAAATAGCACATAGGTGCCATCATTCCAAAATTAAAATCGAAAAGCAACGAGACAGACTCAGACCAGCACCTTGGTATGAAGATTGTCCATAGGACTAAAACTAGGAGTCCAAGGTTGCATGTAAAGACTCAAGTGACCGATGAACGAAGGTTCATTTTTAAACACCCTGTTCCAGCTTTCCTGCTAAATGAAATTCAAAAGTACCACAAAATTATATTAATTACTATTCATAAAACTTATTTTTCCAGTTATGGCTCCACTTCTATGTTATCGATTATCTTAAAGTTCACTTTGAGAGTGAGAACTCGACAGATGGATAAACCAGGGCACAACTATGGAAATGTGAGATATAGTTTTTATAAAGGGAAGGTTACAATTCAAGAGTTGAAATGGTATTGAAGTTAGAAACCCATTTCACTAAAGGAAACAGGTGGGACAGCCACATGCTCAGATTTCAGCGAACAATTGCCACTTGTATCCCATCAAGAAGTTAGTTTGTAATGATATCAAAAGATAATACGCTTCACTTAATTCAAATCGCAGTATTTGTGTGGAGCATAAGAGTTTTTGATATTAGTAAATCATCTTTTTTGTTTCTTAGCGGTGTTTTAAGTCAGTCAGTTGTACTTTTCTGTTAGTTACAGTAGTTTTATGTTAGCCAGTGTTCTATGTTGGTTACGAAATTTTATTTTAGTTAACGTCTTATGTCAGCCAGTTGTACTTTCCTTTAGTTAAAGGAGTCTTATGTCAGTCAGTTGTACTTTCTCTTGGTTAAAACCTTAATTTCCTCACATGCACAAAGGGAACAAGTACTGAAAGGAAAATAACTATAAATAGGCTGGCTGACCCCACAGATCTCACACCTAAGATTTTGATATTTTAGTTGAAGGAGTCTTATGTCAGTCAGTTGTACTTTCTCTCGGTTAAAAACTTAAAACCTTAAAACCTTAAAAGAGTCTTAGGTAAACTTAATTTCCTTGCATGCACAAAGGGAACAAGTACTGAAAAGAAAATAACTATTAATAGGCTTGCTGACCCCACAAATCTCACACCTAAGATTTTGATATGACCCCCTAAGGTCTGTCCTATTCATTTGTCCAAAATGTCACCCCCTATTAATTTTCCCGACCCATTCCCTCTCCTTACCAAGTGTCTCTCTTTATTGCATGTAAGACCTTGCATTCCCATTGCCTTCCTATGCACTTAAGTATGGAGACCAAGTCTCAAAGCTGGTCCTGCTATTTCTCTTCTTGCCATCTTGCCTCATCTTAGTTAATAAGGGATATGGCACATGAAAAGTAGCCTTATACAAGGAACTAAGTATCGCACCTATATATACAAACCCGTGTAGGACCAAGTGAAGCATATTCCACAATATGATAACCAAGGAGGACTACGCATAAGCCTACATGTGTTGAGCGAAGAAGAGCTGCTGATAATCTGGGATCACGTAGCTTGACAAGAGCATGTGGGGGGCTTCCAGAACCCAGTTAGTGGATGATAACTATGTGACAACTAGACACACTCTAGAGGGTTCTAGGAGGTGGCCAGTGGATCCAAAGGTGCACCGGCTGGTAGGATAAGGGGTCAGTGAGACCTATAAATATCCCCTCAGGGTTCTCATTTGGGCCAAGAGGATTGCGGGGTAAGGTTGAAGATCAAACTATTGGGAAGGTATTGGAGAGCAGGTTCCAATGGTTATAAGAGTGGTATTGCATTGCACATACTTAATGTGTATGTGTTGTATTGATGTAATGTGACACGCATGATTCATGCGTAGACTTGGAAGTTTGTATAAACATTGTATATGTATTTTGATTGATGATGATTAATGAGATATGTACTTGTGTGCGAATGTTTGTGTCATGTTATATAGTTTGTATGTGCTGTACCCCTTTTGATTTTCTTACATTCAAATGTACATCACCTAATAGCTACACTATGTATAATTCAATGGATGTGTGCTATCTATCTTTGTGAGCAGTCCTCGAAACAGGGAGTAAATTTTTTGAAAAATATAAGTCATCACGTGAGTAAACATATGCACTTAAGGACATACTACATGTCTTTGTGGGGAGAAATTGAAATGAAAAAAGGACGCGATGGAGGAGAAAAGAGAATATGTTGTGTAGTAGAAGAAAAGCTAAAAGATTTTGCTTGTGTTGGTGATGTCATCGATCGTTGAAATGGGAAAATGGTAAAGTTGCAAGTGAATGGGTGTTGGTGGATGAAGTAAACACACGTTTGGGTGTCAAGAAGAGGAAAAGTGCATGTGAATGGTGATTTGCAAACTTAGCAATTTGAGACTCGGATGATTTTGAGCTTTTTTTGCAAAGAAAGTGATTTAGGTGAAAATTGAAGAAGCTAGGGCACAACAATAAGGATCGGGGGTTTACTATGGGCTGTGAGTGAACCTGTATTAGAAAAAGGAAGATGAGTGTGGAGAGGCTATGTGAGAAGCTTAACCCTGAATAATGTGTGCGAAGAAGAACCTAGAGATGGATGATGATACATACATTGTGAGGCAAGATTCAAAGGAGACAACTCGAATGGGTAATAGATGTTTATCATAAATTCTTCTCAAGTCCAAATTGTGCCGAAGAATTGTGATCTATCAAGATTCTACTTTGAGCATATAATGTTCCCTATAACATGATTGAGTGCAAACAAAGTCAAGATGGAATACAAAGGTAAGAAGAAGGGTGGTGTCCTATCAATTGTGATTGTGAAGATGCTCAAAGGAGCAAGATATGAGTTTGACTTAGAACATTATGTTCATCATTTATTCGTTGAAGTTACACACTTGATGCATTCCCTTATAGGGAATTATCTTTATAAGAACTTCAAGGAATGCTTCTTCAAATATAGAGATTTTGGATTTGGCCTCAATGTTTTTGAAATTCTCCCTCTTCCTTCAAGTAGTTGATTGGCGTGTTTTGAGATTTGACCTCGACTGCAATGCCATCTCAACTCATAATGGCTCTACTGCGTGCTAACTCGATGAAGACACCATTAAAAATATGTTTTTCTTACTGCCGAGTGGTCTCATAGTCTGCTTAAGTCAGGAGAACAAGTGTGTAAAGAATGTCTGATATTACGTATGGAGCATTGAAGAATTTATGGGTCAAGCTTGTTCCTCTCTCTAATAGGATCTTGCTTGCTGGCAAGAGAAATTTTAACAAGACTTTAGATGAGAACCATGCCATGCTATGCCAAGTGCTCAAATTTGACTCTTCAATAGTCTATCCATATGTGGTGACCATATGGCCATCTATAAGGAGTAAGAACACAACAACAATCTTCAATTGGGCCACCTAGATATCAAGCAAGATAGCCAATTGATTCCAATTCTAGTGAACCACTAGAAGCTTCACATATTGTTCAAGACGCCACTATGCACTCATGTCCTTCCAAGCATTCATTGAGCTTTGGGTCAATCCATACTACTTAGTCCTTGTACAAGAATGGTGCCGCAAGTTAAGGTATTGAGATGACATGAGCACCTTTGTTGAGGCCTCACATAAGTTCCTAGCTAAAGTATATCATTTGTTATATGAATGCCCCAATCCACAAATTTGGCTAGGCTCTCTTGTTGTAATTAATACATGTGAGCTTGACTCTTGAGCAAGTAAGAAGGCCAAGCTACTAGGATGCTGACCTGAATGAGCGTGACACAAACATTTTTGAGACTAGAAGAATGTCTATGACACGGGTAGTCAAGAGAAGACTCCTAACTACCTAGGAAAACACATTGTCTTCTCAGACATTGCGACATAGAATCTAATAAATACTTTGTTACCTACAAAGGGAGGAGTAACTTCTAGTGTTAGAGGAGGGGGCGAGGAATATAAGGAGGATTGATGAAAGAGGAAGGCGGTATCTATAAAGCCCTCTCCCATCAAATAAAGTCGAAGACCAACTCGATCTCTTATTTTGTCAAAGATAACATACAAAAGCTATTCGAGACCCAAAAACAACTAGTATAGCGTTCACCTCCCCGGTGACACAAATACAACTGTCAGGGCCAATGAGAGAGTAGTTTGAACATAGAACCCCAAAGCTATTTGTAATAAAGTTATTCTATGGTGCCAATGATCTAGGCATCTTGAAGGAGCTATGGTACTACTTGTTTCCTTCTAAGAGTGGCCATAGAATGAGAGAGGGTTGGCTTTGGCTTCATCCCCAATTTTGATCCAACATCAAAGACATTCAACATCATGTAGGGATTAGAAAAGTCGAAGAAGGAATTGGCCAAAGAGGACATACATCTGTTCTTGATGAATTTTGTTGAGGGATACAATGAGCCAAAAATATCCTCCAACTCGAGAGAAGTACCGCCGAATCGGAGGATGTTGAGGAAACTATAACAAAATAGAGGAGGGTGAGAGGACCATCAAATATCTTGAGGCCTAAATAGACAACATGAAGCGGGACTTCAAGTGAGCTAAAGCCAACAACCCAAGTGAATCTTGGCTCATTGCAAACTGAGAGCAAGCCATTGTAGAAAGAAACAATGTAAGGCCCCAAGAAGAATTTCAGAGTAAACAACTTGTAGTCAAGACTTTGGACAATGAGATTGATTCATTGAAGTAGGTAGCCCTCGATTTTCAAGCTTGACTTAGGATTGGAGCAAAGCTACCATTAGACAAATCACGTGAACCATGAAGTAACATTTCCCAAGCTTCTTTTCTCACTTGGATCTCTTTCAAGTAACCTTATGTGAGCCATCAACGACGAGGTGACTCAAGGTGGATTGCTCTCATGATTTGATGCTATCACAATCTCTTAGAGCTTCGAAAGGAAAGTTGTAGATGCAAAAAAGTGTTTAGTTAAGACAAGTAATCATCAAGAAGATCAATAACCTTGTCTTTTAGGAAGGGCTACATCTTGGCCCAAGGTTTCTTGCCAAACCTCAATTAGCATAACATTTTGAGGGAACACACTCCCTACAAGGTTGAGGTCAACAAGCCAACCAAATGAAGCTAAAAGAGGCAAAACAAGTAATGAATGAGAATATAGGAGACTTAATTACCACGACAACTGCTATTTAAGCCATGCTGCAATTTTTTGTCGACTACTCCATGTACCATAAAGAAACTGTTTTTGATGAAACATTAGTTGTCGTTTCCATCATGAGAGATTGAATATTCAAGCAATGACCATTAGTTGGCAATAAAGACCCTTTCTCCCACCAACATATTAGTTGTCATTGCCACTTGCCCCAAAATAAAGGAGTGGGAAAGTTCTTTCAGATGATTGAGTCATACACCCTCCCACTCCTTTTTGTTTTTATGAATTGAATGAAGAGCATTATTTCAGTGTCTATACACAGGGAGCTCTTCTTCACCATAACCTTCTTTTGCTAGGTCAGCCTGCTACATATAGTTGTTGCTGATTTGTGTATTTCCTTCTCTGTGGTCCACTTTATGTCTAACATTTTGTTTGCTCACATTTTAGATCTTTCCTTCATCTCGTCATTACAGATCATTGAAGTGAAGTTTTTTGTCTTTCACATAGGTCTAGTCCTCGACTCCCTAATATCTAGATAACGATGTATCGAAGTTCACTGCTGGCCACTTATTTTGTCTATTTTTGTAATGAACGTCTCTATGTAATCTTTGGAGATTCAATTTGATATATTGACTTCTTGGAAGGCTTGTTCTGTTTATTTGAATGTTAGCTTCATTTCATGGATAAATTGTTTGTTGAATACCTCAATGAGATGATTGAAAAATCTATTTTATTTTGTTAAGCCTCAAGTAGTATTGGTTCAACCCCTCAAGTAATGTTCTTTTGAAATCTTTTCGGTTGTCAATGCCATGTTCATTGAACTCTTGTTGCCATTCATTTATGCATTATTACTTCTATCGTAAAATTACCTTGCCATGACGAGCAATGCAACAACCTAATAGATAAGGCCCCAACAATTTGAGAGACATACTATTTCCCCTTTAAAAGGCGAATCGATACATCTTTAAGTGAGTATAAAGATTATATTAGTTGTACAAGATAGCATAATAAAGAAACCCATATTTGATATTCAAATCGAACAATCATAAATTGAGTGGAATCTAAATTCTTGGGTTTCGAGGCTACGTTGCCAGGATACGGATTCGAGTATCGGTTTGGATACAAATACAATACGCGGATATGTCAATTTTAAAAAACCCTTGGATACGATACGTCTTGGATACGTCTGTATATATATATATATATATATATAATTTTTTTTTTATGTACATCTACTCATTTTACTCATTTTTTAGTCCATAAAAACTGAAATAATAATACAAAACTTGAATCAATGTTCAAAACATTCAATATACTTAAGACTTTGCATTTTTATTGATCATGTGGCTGCCATACATATGATATACGAATATCATGTTAACATGAAATGATGAATATACTGCTGGATACGTTAAAAAAAACAAAATAGAACTTTAAAAAAACGTATATACTGCTGGATACGTTCCTGATACATACGGGGTACGTCAGGATACGTCACGGATACGTCTTTATGTATCCGTGACGTATCCTGACGTACCCCGTATGTATCAGGAACGTATCTGTATTGTATCCATAACGTATCCGTATCTGATACGTTTCCAAGGGGATTCGGGGGGGGGGGGTTTGGCGTATCCATGCAACGGAGTTTCGAGGTTTACCTTGCCTAGCCTCTGAGAACAAGATTCCTTACCCGAGGTAGTCACCTTGCATCATCTTCTTATCCAAGAGTCATTATATCTGGAGAAGCGAGGTGCATGTTGTAGAGATGCCAATGAATTGGAGACCATTGGGGAGTTTACCGTTCTCAATGATTGGTGAAGTACCTATATACCTCATATTCAACTTGCTAAATGAACCGAAGTTCCTTACCTTTTATCATGGAAGGAATTCATAATTCATTGTTTGATTTAAACCATAGTTACTAGGTCCGGAAATCCGGATCCGTTCGGGAGGGGAAAAAATCCGAAAATCCAAAATTCTTGAAAAAGTTCGGAAAAATCCGGCTCGAAATATGAGTTGAATTTTATAAATATGAAAATTTGACAAATACAATGTAAAACTTCAATATGTAATGTTATATTTTTTAATATATAGGGTTGAAAATGTCAAAAAATATAAAAAAAATAAAAATTTCCTGAATTAGGGCCGACCTAGACTGAATTTATCCGGGTCGGCTGAAAAATCCGGATCCGGCTGGATTTTGTGCAGATCCGACCGGATTTGGTAACTATGATTCAAACCACAAAAGTAAAGTTTAGCATCTTAGTGGTTTAAGGAGGTTTTTGATCTAGAAAACCTCATACAGTCTTCAACTCAAAAACATGCGAATCAAGGATTCACCACCTCATTTCATTCTCTAGACATGTTCAACTCCCCTAATCCCACTAATTGGCTCTTGCACAACCAAGGATGCCCCCATCTTGAGCTGATGGAGATTCATGATGTAGAGGAGGAAGATAGCAAGTTGTGGTGATATAGGAGTCAAAAATCCATAGGCTTGTTGAGACCATGAGATACTGGACAAGATCTGCAAATACCTCCCCAAGTTTCAAGGATACAATGCCATCGCAGCTGAAGAGCACATCAAGAAATTCCTTTGGTGACATACGACGTGGACGCTGAAGATGAAAATGTGATGAAGTTATTCGTCTAGACTTTCAAAGCGAGTGCGATTGATTGGTATGAGAACCTTGAGTTGAACCCCATCCTCACATGGGAAGAGTTTGAAGAACTTTTCCATGATGAGTTTGATGAGACCCAAAACGAGCATACTCTTTTGATCCAATTGTCCAATATCAAGAAGGAGAACAAGCCTTTCCAATTCAGTCTTAGGTTTCAAAAGGATTGCTATAAAATGTTAGAAGCTCAGCTATTGGACCAAATCACACTTGTATTTTAGATAAATGCCTTTGATACAAAGGTTAGTTTACCAGCTAAAGGACAAGAACATGAGGAACTTTTAGATGACCTTGTTGACAACCATCATACTAGATGCAAATATGATGGAAGTTGGTAAGATAAGATATTCGTAATCAAATCCAAGGAAAAAGGTTGTCAAAGCTGAGAATAATGCAAAGAGAGACACTATTGATTTCTCAAAGATGTGCCTTGAGATTTGATGTCGACCCCATTCCCATCTTAATTGATGATGGCCCTATTTTGTGCCGATATGATGAAGACACCTTCAAGATTATGTTTCATTTGCTGCCAAATGGTCTCATAAACAACTTAACTGAGGAAAACACATGTTTTGAGATTGCCTTTGATCTGCTTATAAAATATTAAAGGATATATTGTTCAATCTTTGTTAATCTATCCAATGTGACCTTGCCCCCACCTAAGGGCAGTTTTCAAGACTTTTGTGGAGCACCACGCCATGCGATGCTAAGTGCATGGACTTGATGGTTTAGTCATCTATACATATGCGGTGACCATACAATCATCAAATAAGAGCAAGAACAAAGCACCAACTGTCTTCCATTGAGCTACATGATATTAGGCAAGATGGTCACTCAGTTCCAATCTTGCCAAACTACTAGCATCTTCACATATTGTTTAATAATACGATATTCTCATATACCCACAAGTGCTCGATGAGTCGTTGACCAATTGGGACTACTTATTCTTGAAATAATAATGGTGCTCGAAGATGAGGCATTGAGGCGACATGAGCATGCTCACCAAGGCCTCAAATAAGTTCTTGGCCAAAGTACATGCTACATCAATGCCCCCATTTACAAATTTGGCTAGGATTTCTCATTGCAATCACTAGAGGAAAATTCGACACTCGATTATGCAAGAAGGCCAAGCAAGAGAAAAAAGATATTGATAATTAACTTGGATTGGCACCTGGAGGATGAAAAAATATATATTAAAATATTCGCTTCCAAAGTCCCTCCATATCAAATCACAACATTCCACATCGAGGGAATGTTCACATGAGAGTTTGCTAGGTATCTCTCATTGGCCAACCTACGTGTTTTGAAGAACAAAGAGCTTTTCACCTACCTCATCACACTTGGTGGCCTTAAATTCACTATTAAGGAGAGATTCGACATCAGTGAACTTTGACTTCTTCCCATCACCTTGCCCCAATTGAAGCCAAGTAATTATAATTCCAATCACAACTACTCGGTTTGTTGTTCAACCTTGGGCATTGGTCGGACTACACATCATGCCTACTCTATAGAAGAAAGGCAGAGGGATAATTCTTCTTGGGAGACACTATTACATGACTAGAAGGAAGCTATGTCTGCAGGTGAATATATAGAGTGGAAAAGCTTAGAATACATCATGCCAAAGAAGAAGGTTCAAAAGGAAAACAAGATCAAGGATGGTTAAGTCTAGTGATGGTGCCATTACTCTCTCCAAACCTCAAAGAAAAGAAGTGGGAGAGGAGATCGAAGGGCAATAAGCAAATTTGAAACTCGAATCAAAACTACACAATTATGAGGAATCCAAGCTGCCATCTCCATAGAAAATCATTCTTGGCTTGCAGTTGCCTTTGCAAGACATTCGACTAGTGGCGAGGGCTTCTATACCAATGCAGTCACTTAGGATAATTAGATCACTGCTTAGTGAAGTGCTTACCAAGCAAAGTTCGGGCCAACTCAGGGTCAAACCGTGCCAAGTTCTCTATAAGACAGGAATAATATCAAATTTGACAATTTCGCTCTACAATAGATAGAATGTTGACCCCATCGAGCGTGACATTGGCGTTGTTGGACTAAAAAGAATGCCTCCAATCGGGCTAGTCAAGAGAAGACTCGATGGGGTCGTTACCAAATAGAATTTGTAAGTACTTTGTTATTGATAAGAGAAGAGTAACATCTAGCATCAGAGGAGGGGATGAGAAATCTTGAAAGAAGGAGGTATTTGCGAAGTACTTGCCCCAACAAATAAAGAAGTTTAGGCCACCTCGAAGTCGAATGGTGCCAACGATATCTCATGAGAGTTATTTGAAGCCCAAAAGCAATAAGTAGTTTGCACCTCTCTAGTGATACAGACCCAAGAACCATCATGGTCAACAAACGAGAAACTCCAACACATATACGCGAAATGATATGCAATAAAGCCATCCTCAAATGCCGATGACCTGGGCATCTATTCATTCCAATCCAAGAGTGACCTTGATGATAAGGAAGAGGTCGACTTGACTTCAATGCTTGCTTTGATACAAAATTGAAGACATTAGCATCATAGGGTACACAACAAAGTCGAAGAAGAAATTGCTTGAAGGGAACATGCAACTGTTCTCAGTTAGTCTTGCCAAGGTCTCCATTGAGCCATAAAAGATTGTCCGCCTTGGGAAAAGCATCGCTGTTTGGTGGGATGATTCTTGTAAGGAAACTATAAAGAAATGGAGGACAACAAAGGACCATCAAAGATATTGTGACTGAAATAGACAATATCAAGTGGGACCTAAGAAGAATAGAAGCTAACAACCAAAGTCAGTCCAAACCCATCGCAGTCTTGGAACGGACCATCACAGAAAGAAAATGTAAGGGCCCAAGAATAATCTTAGTGTAAGCAAGTCTGGACTGTAAAGACTGTCAAAAAACCATCAAGAAAATTTCTTAGTTTTACTATACAAAACTTTCAAGGTACAATGTGGAAGCATAGTGAACCAGGCATGTGTTCCGATTTGCAGACCTAAAGTTAAATCTCATTGTCAACTTTCGGTTCATGGTTATTATTTTCTGCAGATTATCTGAACCAATAACACTTCTTCTGAGACCTCAAGTATAACCTGTAATGATCATTCTTCTACAACAAATATATTCATCTAGTCATGTTTATTTGAAAGCAAAAAATCATTCTAATTCTGCTAAACGTCAATCAGCCATTCCATCCTATCAGGACTGTGATGGGGATTCATTTGAACATCTCAAGAATTATACATATGTTAACACCAATAAGATATACTGCTAACTGCACTTCTGAACAGGTATACTTGAAGTTGAGACTAAACAATGCAGATTTATCATATGACAGCGATGGATGTTTAATGGTCTAGACTCTAGAGTTTTAGGTGGATAGAGTGGCTTTGTCAACATTGGAAAACCTGGTTTTTCCAATGGCGATCTTCTCCATACTCCATTTTTTTAAATCAGAAGAGAATTTTAATCAAACTCTTTCAAATGTCCCATCAATTCCCCTTATCTGACCAATTACCAAAACATTCACAACAGAAATCTTTTCCCTTTCCAGATCAATTGTCAGACCTCTGCTACAGTGTTCAAGTAAGGTCTCAGACCCTCGTTTCTCCTTTATTTTCAAATAGATGTCGAACCATTACAGAAAAGGCTGATATGGTCTCAAGGACACTACCATAAATGTATCGAACTAGCTTGTGCTCCTACATCACTCTATTTCAAGTTTCATTAATAGTACAACAGAGCATGCAAGTTCAATTGCAGTAGTATTTCTGTTTGCTACAGCAAGGGTACATGACAAATCACAATTGAAACATCCTTAAATACAATTCTCACTAGCCATGATTCACTATATGGATTAGGGTTGGCCGATTGATATAGATTCCTATTTACATAAATGCCCTGATTTCTTTGTTCACATCATTTATGTCAAGTGTTTCGTCAATATGCCACTTATCGTTTAATGCAAGGGTTAGTCCATATCTTAGTCACTGTAAAATTTCCTTCTTCACGGTTTTGCCCCTTCCTACTTACATTGGTCCCAACAAGTGTGACCAAGATTCCCTTACTATACCAAAACACCATCAAGACCTTAAGACGTGTGAAAACAAAATGATATAGTTCTATACAATCATGCATTCACAAGTTCCATCATTCTAATTTCTAACCACACAGATCTGAAGATCTTACTAGAAAGAGTTCTTAATTCTTTATTTGCATTCCTAGATACTGCCTAGTACAACCCTTATACCCAGGTACAGCAAGCCTTTAAGTTCAAATGAAAGGTTCTAAAAAAAGGAAAAACTTCATGTTCTAAAACAAGTCTCAGAGCAAGCAACACATTTAGGGCACCTCCTGATACAGCACAGAGTTACTAGCTTTACTACATCCTTTTCATTGTCTTCTAGTAACTTTTCAGATTATGAAACATAGAACAAAAGACTCCAGTCACAAGGATTTGTCAAAGGATAACCTATCCTTTTGCCATATGCTAAGTGCATTCGGTTTATTGCGAATATTAGATCTTGAAGCAACTTAAAATGCTCATACCCTATGTTCAGATTATAGAATATTAATTAAGACAGACTGAAACAATGCTTAAAATCACAAGAAGTATCATTTAAACTATATCCTTATTACCCAGAGTCTTCAGATTTTATAGGAATAATGGAGCACACCACTGTTGTTTAAACATTATGTCACATATCAAATTCATCTTCTATCCCTTTAGAGCATTGGCCATCATACACACCTTTACAAGAAAGAAACCATTGATGTTACTGCGTATGAGATACTTAGAAGACAACCTTTATCTTATCAAACAGTCATTCCAAAACATTTACATATACTAGGCAGTAATAATGATGATGTAATCTGGTTTTAATCTGTCACATGCATTACCCATATCATAGCCTCTATAGGAAGAAGCATTAAAATATGAACAAGTGTGTTCAAGCCAAGATCAATTTCATATCTTTAAAGCAACATACAACAAGGATAAATTACTGTTTATCACTGAGGGTGTATTCCAACACTTACTGTTTTTACTCTTTAATGGAAATGGTTTAATAACACCCATGTATCAATGCAATGTTTCCATATTCAAATCACAACTGTAATCATGTTCTCAAGCATACCATTAAAAATTCTCTCCCATTTTGAGAGTGCAGTCTCATGAATACTACAAAAAGCTTGCAGCCAAACTCACTGATCCATATGTAATGGAGTACAACAACACATATTAGATTACTTCTACAAAGTAATCAACCATGAAAGACATGCTTTCTTTCCTTGCTTGGTTCTCCATGAACAAGTTACTAAGTAAAACAGGGTCCTCCAGAATACAACATCATCAAGTAAGTGTAGTAGTCTTCAATGCTTTGATGAAGACTCAATCATGATTCTCAGAATCAACTAATGCTGAAAACCTTCAGTAGACTTGGCGGGGATGGGCAGGATGAGCCCTCGGTGGACCAAACAGAGATGATACCTCAAGGAGATGAACCATGCTAGCGGAGACAGAGATACAACTACAGTAATGATACCAATCTTGTGCATGAGATCACACAAGTAAACATGACATTCAGTCCACAAAATTACACAGATCAACAGTCATCCAAAAGAGAGCAATCATAAATGCCCACAGTCAATAAATCACTCAACCCACATGGGGTTCAAACCACAATACCTAGCTCATTTCCACACAAGTGTCAAATTATAAACAAGTATGAGGAACCCTTCAGAATTGATTTCCTCCTCCTTCTACTCAGTTTTGTTCCTCGAGACAACCATCTAGGGCATTGCCACATTGATCCTAACATGGATCATTAGATATGTTTCTCATTGCCATTCAATGGCTATAAATCTTGCAAGCAAGAAATACAAACAACACACACATCCGAGCCATACTTCAAGACAACCATCCACCATGTCAGAACCTTACTAACATGCTCATTACCAATTGTCTTACAACAGGCAGGATGGTGATCATGCTTTGAGTAAAGTGCGGGGATCTTTAACAGGCCCTGGCTGAGGTGTGAAACACTGCACCTGATCTTTTGAAACCCCCTGTGCGGCATTTGACATATCTGCCATGGCCATTTGAAATTCAAGGTCTTTGCGATATAGGCAATGCATAAGTTCCATTATAATAAACACAGACTATTCTAGAGAAATAATTTCAGATTGCCATTCAAGGCTGCAAAAACACAATGAAATTACCTATTCCTGTTCACACTCAGGTAGGGTTTTTGTCATTTGCATTTCATAAACAAACCCTTTTTAAAATCAAGGTGTTTGGTACTTACGAGAATACACAACCAAAAATAGGATGACTGTCACAGTCCCTTGCTCTTTATTCTCTCTTTCCTTGCCACATTCTTTCCTCTTTCTCATACCCAAACACCTGCCTTTTTCCACACATTCTTGCACACGTATAATATGAATATGCATGCCTCGAATGGAGGTTCTCCATAATGAAAAAACCCCATGTTTTGCATCCGATTACTGCCATTGAAGGCACAGGAGAAGCTTAGGAGTAAATGGCCACGGTGACAGCATGTAAAGCCCCAAAATTCGTCATAACTCACAAGAAATAGAACTGGTCATGTTCCCCTAGTGGCAAGAGAGAATGCTCTTTAAGAGAAGACAATGAGCAAGCAACACTTCCATTCTCATCTCCTCCCATTTCACTTCACAGTCCAAAAAATTCTTAACACTTCCCACAGTCAACGACAATCAAAATAAAAACCCTAATCATCCCTTTAGACAATATCTAACCCGAGCTGCGTTTGAAAAGACCATGTTCTGTGGTTTGAAATCCAAAAATTTCCCAATCATAATCAAGGTTAAATGACTATGTCTACAGGGTGCTTTTAACTTTGTACAACTGATCTTTAATCATTAACTTTTTTGTTGATCCTCATGGCTAGTGATACGACAAGCTAATCACAACATGGTGCCACAACCTTTAATAATTCCTTTCATATTGTTAAGCATACACAAGTTTGTATGCCAAGACTAGTACTACCAAGTGTCAAGACATACATGTTTGAATGCCTAAGGTCACCATCTAGGTGTTCGACCAAAACTCATAGATGGCTTCACCAAGTTGCATATGAGAAGTTCGAGGCATTTTGAAATTTTCTCTCTTGCAATCTCAAGACTAAGATGAATTAAGGCGGGGAATGTTAGAATAATAATTGCATCATAGTATTGGGGGAATATTAGATTAATAAATGTTATTAAAGATGAACTATTTAGAGTTTTAAGCATCCGTAGAATAAAATAGAAGATTGTTAGTTGTGAGATATTTGATAAGATACATCTCCTGAACCATAGGGTTATCAATTTAGCATCGTAATTTATATAAAGTTGCAACAAAGCTAACGAATTATCTAAGCTCAAAAATTATTATAGAGCTCAGATTAATGCCCCAAGAAGGCAATGCAATCTCGAAGATAAAATAGGGGAATGCCCCCAAGGGTGGGGCAATTTAGAATCAGTGTAGTCTCAAATAAGAATATGGTGATGTCCCAAGTTGCCGAGATGTGATCAATATAAGCTTGAAAAATAGGAGTGATGCCCCTAGGTGGGGCAGAATAAAACAGTGAATCATAGGAAAGATATGCTCTAAGGTGGGCAAGGATGAAATCGGACTAAACACAAGTGTTATGTGCCCCAAGTGCGCAAATATGAAATTGCGGGGAGCAGAAGAAGAGATGTCTTTGCCCCCAATGTATGCATGATATGAATCACGGAAAATGTAAGCGAGGACACCAACAGGGTGGGCATGATATATATCATGGCACCACGGGGGAAAAAAATGGAAGAATGCTGACTATATTGGAAACAAGCAGTGTAATCAGAAAAGGATACAGACTTTCAAGGGACAAAATGTGAATCAATTAAATTGAAAGACAAAGAAGAATAATAAAGAAATAATGGAGAACGAAAAATAAATGGGAATCCTTACCTACAATTCGCATCAAATCTATGCTCGCTTAGTGACATTGGGCTCCCATATATAATTGTGTTGTCATCACTTGGAAGTTAATATAGGATTTGGGGATTGTAAAAAACAAACTAAATAATGGATGATGCTTGAAACAATTGGAAAACACAGGAAAAATAATAAAAGAAACACTGAAAGACAAGTAATAGTAACCCTTGAAGCTTAAATAAGTCATAAAGGCACACTACGGATAGGGATTCAATCCTCAATCAGTGATGGGACCTTAATGGTCATTTTTAATTTTTACTGATGAAGCCCTGGGTCCCGTCCTTTAATCCCACAACCGAGGTTTTCTCCATCAAACCTATGGGTCTGTTTGCCGTATCTGCCTTCGCAGTTCTGGTCTGAATACAGCTTTATAGCCATAGGCTCTGCGCTGGGTAAACACTTGAAGACAAGCAGTGAAACAGAGATCATAGCACATTCCACGTATGCACGGATCCTAGTGGATTCAGACACTTCCCTTGATCTTCCAGCCATTATTGAGCTCAATTTTCAGGACAGATCGTGGACTCAACTCTTGGATTTCGAAGGGCTGCCCCTTCAGATGTAGGAAGTGTTTTGAAACACGCCACTAGGCCACAGACTGTGAAAGGCTGAAACGAAATGCTCAGGCAAAGGAATCATGGTGGAAGGATGCCAGTATCCATCACTTGGCGGTGGCCAGTGAGGCGGTTGTCTTTGTGGATGTTGAATCGGATATGGAAGGGTCTATAGAAGATGAACCAGATGTAGGCAGTGCAGAGACTTCCCCAGGAGGACCTCTACTGAAGAGCCCGGAGGCACCTCAACCCTCTATAGATTTGGAAATTGTATTCCCGGTCACTCCTGCTGATGAGTCTAAGGATTGGATTGTAGTGGGTAAGATGAAAAAGGACAAACAAAGAGGATTCCCGGTCCATCGCAAATGAATCTTCATTCTGGAAACAAAGAGAAAATTAAGACATATAGATGTTGAGATGGTAGACTGTTTGCTGCTCCTAAGGTTTCAAACGTGATGTGTGTAGCGAAAGAGTAGATGGAGGGGATCGTGGACAACAGTTCCTAAAAAGAAGAAAGGACCTCCAAGGAAAATGTTGGATGAGAATCAATGATGAGGGCCTTTGAGAGGTAGTGAGGTCTGCTGTAAGTGGCTTAAAGTTTTCTGTTAGCTGGTTGCAAACTTTTAGCGTTTCATTGTGGCTTGTTTTGTTTGTTTTTCGGTGTCTCTCTTGTGTTGAAAGGTCTAAATCTATTGATGTGTTCTAAAAGGGTTAGGGCCCTTTCAAAAACCCTAATTTTACCCTTATAAAAAAAGAGTCATAAAGGCAAAGTAAAAGACTATGGTGTGGATACATCAAGATAGAAAAAGTGGCTATCAAAAGTAAATTCAATGTGAAATATGAAGAAGCATATATTGGGGAATCACATTGAAAGAAACAGGAAAGGAAAAAGAAGGAAACAAACTAGAGAAAATACAATTGAAATCAAAGGAAAATGATCACACATCTAGGAGAAAAAGAAAATATAGGAAACTATATTCAGGAAAATGCATATAGAAACTATGCACATTAAGAAAGAAACATGAACTATGTATTATAAGAAAGAAACAAGAACTATGTACAGTAAGTAAATACGTGCAATGACTAGATAATTCTTGGTAACACATGCACATGACTAGTTAAAAAACTAACCTATAATTTCATTACATCCTGGGGAATCATCATCTTAATATATATATTGAGATGTGTATGTATCATTCACATCTCATCGTACGGCGCAAAATCATGATGAATAGGTTGTAACAAGTCTAGAAAAGATAAGTCATCAGAATCATTTTCATTGACATCTGTATCATCATAGTGTTCTATTGTACTGCTATGCAAAATAATATGATCCTTTATCTTGGTATTGGATTGAAAATCAGGATCATTTCGAAGCATTGTATGTGATTGTGTAATGAGAGGTTGTTGTAAGTGCACCCTTGGACATTGGGTATATACTTTTGAAATCCAAGGTTGCTCATACACTTGCAGTCTACTAACTATTGTTTGAATTGCCAATTGCCTTATGAATGACCTTAGCTTGAACACATTGTTGGATAATATGTAATGTCCCCTCTTTCCAAATGAGCTAGGATGAAGACCTTTGGCCCTTGTTGTCTACCCGATGGTCAAAAGAGGTATCTAGGGTGACTAAGTTTTACTATTTTATTATATTGTGCAAATATTTTTAAAATAACATTATAAGTTGCACATATAATAAATAATAAAGTTTTTTATTAAAATAAATGCCAATGTCAAAATACAATTAAATTTAATTGTATTATGGGGGAAAATGCGACTTGCTCTTGGGATTAAAAAATAGGGAAATGTGTCATATGGCCCATAAGGAAAAATGCGACCAGCCTAGGGAGAAGTAAAAATATTATTGGCTGAGTTTGGAGGTGCTTTTTGGGCTGTTTTCCTTTATATGAGCAAGTCGACTTGCTTAGGGGAGATCCAAAATTTTATTATCAAATTTTCATTGCTAAGAGCTTTCAGCTTTTATCAGAAATTCCAAGGACAAAAACCCTTGTGGATTTATCTCTTGTGGACGAAAACACTTGTGATTTATCTCTTGCGGACGAAAACCCCAAGGGATTGAGAGGGGATTTCACTCAGAAATTTCCAGAGGTTATAATCAGATTTTCAGATTGATTTCAGCATTGTTTTTTGGGAAGTATTTTCAGTGGTTTATTGCAGCGGTTGGGTCAACTTATTGTGGACTGTTTTGGCATCATCTCTAGAGGTATTTTCTTCTAAAATTATTGTTAGATATCTTCAAATATTTGTGCAACAAAAGGCTGTATTTTTCCTAATTTTTCTGAGCCAAATAAAGAGGGTTTTCAGGCAATTTATATTCAGTTTCAGATCTGGTTTTTCCAAGTTATTTGGCTGCAATTAATACTGATTTTTATATTATTTGAGCCCTAAAATTATTTGCAATTAACGGGAATTAAAATCATAAATTTTGAGTGTGATTGGTGTGGAGATCCATCAAAAACCCTAGTCGCTTTGGCTAGGAAAGATTGCATTTTGCCCTAGTTTGCTGGTCAAGGGTTTCAACAGCCCCCTTTCTTCATTTGCAAGTTACAAAAATCTGGTTTTGGGCAAAGAATTTTATTTGGGATCTTTCAGTGGTATCAGAGCAGCGATCCTCCCACCTGGAGGGTTTGTTTGATGCAGCCTAGAGAAGTTGGGCCACACAGGTATCATACAAGGAGGCAGACACGTATTCTAGCAGATTTGGATACAGGGATTAGTGCTGAGACCATGGCCAGGAGAGAAGGATCACATAGCCCTCCATGGAGAGAACCAGCTGACCCAGATCGTGAACTTTTCAGAGGAATGATCGATTCCCAACAAGAGATGATACAGACCATGAGACAGATGATGGAGAGTATGACTATGGATAGACCAAGAGATAGGCATGATAGAAGGGAAAGATCTGCATCAGTGGCCAACAACCACAGAAGGCACGTCAGGGCACCTACAGAGGTGGGTAGCGTGAGAGGTTCCCCTCAGCGTGATAGGAGACATACAGGGGAGAGGAGATCCACGAGGACTGTGGATAGACCTATCCAGCCTAGTTTCCTACTGAGGGAGTAGCCACCATTAGTCGAGGACCCACTTGAGGGCACAGTCTTTCAGGATAATGTGATGGCAACTCATGATGAGTGGAGAGCATTACCGGAGGAGGTACGGAATGCCTTTCCCCTTCACCAATACTATGTTCAGAGGAGAGAGAGCTTGAGAGCTAGACAGGTGCAGAGGCCTAGGGCCCAACAAAACAGGGAATTGAAGCAGGTTACCAACAAGGTGACCCTTTCCACTTTTGATGGCAGTGGAAAGATTAGTGCTAGAGCATGGATTCACAAGCTAGTGGAACAGGGAGGCTATTCAGTTTGTTACTCTACACCTTGAGGGAGTGGCGTACGATTTGGTGGCACCATGGGCTTATCACACAGAGGCATGACCCACTACGATCATATAGGGAGTTTAGTGAGAGGTTGATTGCCAGATTTGATCGCAAAGATGTGGAGCTTCACTATAGGTACACAGCTTCGACAGAGTGGGCACATTGATTCTTACATCAACGAATTTCACGGAGTGGGCACGTTGATGGCTTACATCAACGAATTTCAGCCAGTGATGGTGCCAGAGATGCCTGTGAACGTGTGGTGATGCTTTTCATTGAGGTTATGCATGACAGGTTAAGAGGATTAGTCAAGGCCCTTAGGCCTAGGACATTACACGATGCTACTCTACACTAGATTTGGAGACATCCCCCACTTCTTACCAGCCTAGTAAGAAGCCTTTCACGAGCTCCAAACCATTTCAACGTTCCACTAATCAGTGGAAGAGTGTTCCCCCTCCTAGGATGGATCAGGAGACTCGGAATGAGTTGAGGAAGAAACTCTGTTTTCATTGCAAGGACCACTGGGAGCCTAGACACAACTGCCTTGGAAAAGGCAAGGTGCATCTTATTGAGGTGATTTCAGATGTAGAGGTGTAGTCTTTGCCAGATATAGATATAGAGGACAGTGATGATGATCACGGTGCACATGAGGAACAACCCCTGGTAGAGCTTGGAGAGGGAGAGACATCAGGCTTAGGTACTATTGCTTCACTTTCTGGAGTCCCTAGGTACCACCCCTTTCATTTGAAAGAAGTACTTAAGGGCCAACGAGTTGTCTGCTTGATTGATAGTGGCCCTACACACAATTTCTTTGATGAGGGATTTGTGATGAAGCGTGGATTGCAGGTTGAGGAGTTTGAAGGGTTCAGTGTATGAGTGGCAGATGGCTTTGCTCTGAGCTGCACTAGATGGATTTCACAGCTTAGTATCCAGCTAGGGGACTACACATTGACAGATGACTTCTACATAGTTGGACTTGGAGAGATAGATGCAGTTTTGGGTATTCAGTGGCTTCAGTCTCTTGGGAGATATGTGCAGGATTTCAGACGAATGGAGTTGGAGTTTATGGCAGATGGGAAGAAGATTGTGCTACGAGCTCTTTCAGATGGTGGGCCTAGAGTTGTTTCAGCACATTGGATGGAGTCTATCATCAGTCATGGAGAGGTTGAATGGGCAGCCCAATGTTTCATTTCATCCAAATCTTCTTCAGATGGTGGACAATAGGTTGCATACAAATATTCAGATCATTGTGGATGGGCATAGGCGGGTTTTTGGTGACATTCCTCTAGGTAGACCGCCAGACAGGGGGTTTGAGCATGTTATAGAGTTGGAGGAGGGTGCCAAGCCCGTGATCACTACACCCTATCGTCATCCTAAGAAATTTAAGGATGAGATAGAGAGGACCATCAGGGAGCTTCTTGATATGGGGCATATCCATCCTAGTTCTAGCCCATTTGCTTCTTCGGTGGTGTTGGTGAAGAAGAAGGACGGGACGATGAGGATGTGTATTGACTACTATGCTCTCAACAAGAAAACAATCAAGAACAGGTATCCCATCCCTCGTATTAATGAGCTTTTGGATGAGTTGTATGGGGCCATTTACTTTTCGAAGATTGATCTTCGATCAGGGTACCATCAGATTTGTGTTCGAGAGGAGGACATCCTCAAGACAACATTCAGATGTCACCACGGGCACTATGAGTTCTTGGTGATGCCATTTGGTCTCACTAATGCACCTGCCAATTTTCAGTAATGCATGAACCATCTCTTCAATAGGCAGTTGAGGAAGTTCGTGCTAGTTTTCTTTGATGATATCTTGATCTATAGCAGGACGTGGGAGGACCACTTGAGGCATTTAGATGAGGTACTTGGTATTATGGAGACTCAGTCTCTATTTGCTAAGATGTCGAAATGCGAGTTTGGACTTACTGAGATACTGTATCTTGGGCATGTCATTGGGGCCAATGGGGTTAAGGTCCAATACAGGCTATGCAGGATTGGCCTTCACCTAGGAACATATTAGAGTTGCAGGGATTCCTAGGGCTATGTGGATATTGTAGGAGATTTGTGAGAGGCTATTCAGTATTGCAGCACCATTGATAGATTTCACACGGAAGGGAGCATTCAGATCGACAGATGAGGCACATGTGATATTTGAGAGGCTCAAGGTGGTGATGAGCACATGTCTAGTCCTAGCTCTTCCGGATTTCTCTAGGCCATTCATTTTGGAGTGTGATGTCTCGGGCTCAGGTATTGATGCAGTTTTGATGCAAGATCACCATCCCATTGCCTACGAGAGTAGGAAGTTGAGGGAGAACGAGAGGCTGTATTCCACCTATGACAAGGAGATGCTTGCCATCATGCATGCATTGGCAAAGTTCAGACAATATTTGGTGGGTGGTAAGTTTGCGGTGAGGACTGACCACAACAACTTGAGGTACTTCTTGGAACAGAAGGAACTCAATGAGAGGCAACAAAAGTGGGTCAGCAGGATCCAGGCCTATGATTTTGACATCGAGTATGTCAAAGGGAAGAAGAATGTAGTGGCTGATGCACTTTCAAGGAGGCCACATATTGTTGTCCTATATTCCGTGAGTGAGATTTTTGCAGATTGGAAGTCTCAATTGTTGGTCGAGTATTCGAAGAACACATTGGCATGTGAGATCATGGATGGCAAAATTTAGGATGAGTGTTACCAGGTAATATCTGATTTGATTTTTTATAAGGGTAGAATTTATTTGGTACCTGAATCTAAGCTTAAGGGCAAAGTTCTACATGCACTCCATGATGCACCATTAGCAGGACATCCAGGTTATTTCAAGACATAAAGGCATGTTAGAGAGAGATTCTCTTGGAAGGGTCTTAAGGAGGATGTTCTACGGTATATTCGAGAGTGTGTGACTTGTCAGCAGAACAAGTCTGAGCTTACTTTCCCCGCAGGTTTATTGCAGCCCTTACCTATCCCAGAGTAGAGGTGGGAGAGTATATCGATGGATTTCATTATAGGACTACCAGTTGTGCAGGGACATGATTGCATTTATGTAGTAGTTGATAGGCTGACTAAGTATGGGCATTTCTTTGCTATTCACACCAGCTTTAAGGCACCATAGGGGGCTGATTTATTTTTTAGGGAGATATTCAGGTTGCATGGGTTTTCGAAGAATATTGTTAGCGATCGGGATAACAGGTTTATGAGCACATTTTGGCAGGAGCTCTTTAGATTGGCAGGCATTGAGTTGACTTCGAGCACGAGCTATCATCCGTAGACAGATGGGCAGACGGAGATTGTGAATAAGTGGATTGAGGGGTACCTACGCAACTGTGTTTCAGGACAACAGAGGGCATGGGCTAAGCAGTTTTATTTGTGCAAGTATTTTTTACAATACTACGCACCATATGTCCATCAGTATGACCCCTTTTCGAGCTTTGCATGGATATGACGCGAGATCCTTCGTGGATATGGCGTTTGGAGATAGTAGAGCTCCTAAGGCTCGTGAGTGCTTACAGGACAGCCAGGATATCCTTAAGACCCTTAAGGATAATATGCAGCATGCCCAAAATCAGCAAAAGGTATATGCAGACAGGCACAGGATTGAGCGATCATTTGAGGTAGGAGATATGGTCTTTTTGCGACTTTAACCTTACAGATAGAGTACTCTTAAGAAGAGTGGAGCAGAGAAGCTTAAGCCTCGTTTTTATGGTCCATACAGGGTGGTGAGGAGAGTTGGACAGGTAGCCTATGAGTTGGAGTTACCTTCTGAAAGTAAGATACACAATGTTTTTCATGTGTCTTGCTTAAAGAAGGCATTGGGGCAGCATGTGACTTCTTCAGTAGAGTTACCACCATTGGATGATGAGGGGAGATTGGATTTGGTTCCTGAGGAGCTTCTGGATTGGAGAGAAAGGAGGTTGCGGAACAAGGTGATTCGAGAGTACCTGGTTTGTTGGAAAGACTTACCTTTGGAGGATGCCACTTGGGAGGGTGAGTCTATTCTTCAGCACCCAACTTTACTACAGTTGCTTGTGTGCAAAGCAACTCCGGGGAGGGAGGACTGTAATGTCCCCTCTTTCCAAATGAGCTAGGACGAAGACCTTTGGCCCTTTTTGTCTACCCGACGGTCAAAGGAGGTATCCAGGGTGACTAAGTTTTATTATTTTATTATATTGTGCAAATATTTTTAAAATAACATTATAAGTTGCACATATAATAAATAATAAAGCTTATTATTAAAATAAAATGCCAATGTCAAAATACAATTAAATTTAATTGTATTATGGGGGAAAATGCGACTTGCTCTTGGGATTAAAAAATAGGGAAATGTGTCATATGGCCCATAAGGAAAAATGCGACCAGCCTAGGGAGAAGTAAAAATATTATTGGCTGAGTTTGGAGGTGCTTTTTGGGCTGTTTTCCTTTATATGAGCAAGTCGACTTGCTTAGGGGATATCCAAAATTTTATTATCAGATTTTTATTGCTAAGAGCTCCTAGCTTTTATCAGAAATTCCAAGGACGAAAATCCTCGTGGATTTATCTCTTGGGACGAAAACCCCAAGGGATTGAGAGGGGATTTCACCCAGAAATTTCCAGCGGTTATTATCAGATTTTCAGATTGATTTCAGCAGTGTTTTTTGGAAGTATTTTCAGTGGTTTATTGCAGCAGTTGGGTCGACTTATTGTGGACTGTTTTGGCATCATCTCTAGAGGTATTTTCTTCTAAAATTATTGTCAGATATCTTCAAATATTTGTGCAACAAAAGGCTGTAATTTTCCTAATTTTTCTGAGCCAAATAAAGAGGGTTTTCAGGCAATTTATATTCAATTTCAGATCTGGTTTTTCCAAGTTATTTGGCTGCAAGTAATACTGATTTTTATATTATTTGAGCCCTAAAATTATTTGCAATTAATGGGAATTAAAATTATAAATATTGAGTGTGATTGGTGTGGAGATCCATCAAAAACCGTAGTCGCTTTGGCTAGGAAAGATTGCATTTTGCCCTAATTTCTGGTCAAGGGTTTCAACAGCCCCCTTTCTTCATTTGCAAGTTACAAAAATTTGGTTTTGGGCAAAGAATTTTATTTGGGATCTTTCATAATAGAATTGTCCCTACATATTGTGAACATGTTATTTTCATGTACAAATTTGAGATATTGATGTATGGTAGATGGTATTGCTTTCACTTCATGAATCCAGGGATGTCGAAACAACACATCATATGATCCATTGGTAGCCACCACATGAAATGAAACTAAGACGAGCTTGGGACCCAGTGTGATAGGCAAGAAAATACTACCAAGCGGTTTCTAAGCGGTTCTGCCATGTTCCATAATAATCGTGGTAGTTTTGGTGAGGTATTTCTTTTGGTACCGAAGGTTATCAATAATTTTTTTGTGCATACGTTAACACTGAGCCATTTTCGATCATAACTCTCTATGCCTTATGTCGGTAGTCTATGCATACATTAACACTTGAGCCATTTTCGATCATAACTCTCTATGCCTTATGTCAGTAGGTTGTAAGAAGAGTTTGTATGGATTGGGGGAATTACAAGATTCATTGTTTGATATTTCATTATAATAAAAAATAGTAGGTGGAGGCTCTCTCTTCACTACTACAATTGGTACCACACCCATAAATCCATCAAGTGGATGATCATTAGAAATTGTTGGTTGGTCCTTGTCATCCATCATATGAACATTGTTTTGTTGATCTTGAGATGAGGTACCATGGTTTGGAAGAGGATTTGTAAAGAGTTTCAAGTGTTGGCTAGGTTGAGCCACAATGTCGTTTAATATGTTATTAATAGCTTCAAGTTGAATGTGGTTACTTTCGAGTAGGTATTGGATCTTATGTTTTAAGGTAATGCATATGTTGCAAAAATGTTTAGGGATTATGTGATAATCACACTATGCGTTTGGGTCATAACTCTTAGGTAATGTAATAACAAATTTTGGGTTTATGTTCTTGAATCTTGATTAGTTGTGTAAATACAATTCGGAACATCAAGATAATAATCAAACAACCCTAAATTGTGTAAAAAGATCATGCCATAAGATATGCCATAGATCTATTAATGAAAGTACGATTAGGGTTTTAGGGTTAGAAAGATGTTACTGTGCTACCAGATGTAGAAGATGTAAATGTGCGTTGAAATTGTGTTAGAGGTTGGGTAGAGTGTCACCAAGGTGCTTGTAGAATCAGGGGGTCTAAATGTGTGTGCATGATAGGTTTGTTGGTAGGGGGACAAGGTGGTGGCCAATTTTTTTTGAGGGGCTAAAAGTGTGTCCTCTGAGCTGAAATTTCGTTAGCCTATATCTTTAGACATAGTTTCCGTGTTTGGATAAATGGGATGATTATGTTGTGAATGGATATTGCTTCTTCTCACCTGTTGACCTAAAAAGGGGGTTATCCACGATTGGTATTGGATTGACCTCATTGCACTCCCATTGATGTGAAGAGCATTGCACTATGTACCAATACCCCGAAGAGGGATCAAGTCACACGTAATTCTCCCAATCCTATGATGAGATGGGAAGTAAAAAAGAATGTAAACAAGTAGAACCCTTGATTTGGCCCTCACACAACAATTGACACTTGGCTTAGTTGTAGTGCATGGATTTTTGATCTAGGGCAACAATAGAGATGCATTATAAATTTGAGTAGTTTTTCTCTAGTTTTTCTTTAAGGACTAGGTGCTCAATCTTTTGCTCAATGTCCTTCTTAAACTATGCCTTTGATATGACCTCTCTAGATAATCTTAGTGAGCTAAGGGTGGATATGTTTAAATAGGTGACAATTTGAATGTTTTTCTGTTTAAACAACCCAAAAGTACTACCTAGACTGGCCAAGCTAACTTGTGCATTTGAAAATTTGATTGTTGCAAGTACAAGTGACGGGTTCATAGCACGCGGACATGTTCGTTGACTAAAGTTGCCCTGGGCATACAAACCTATCCAGCGTAAAGTTGGAATCAATTCTAAGACATGTCAGAGTCTGTAGATGTATTTTTTAAAGTGTGCAGTGATTCCTGAAGTGCTAAGATGGAGAATAGTAGTGACCTAGTGGGACTCGGGGTATGGGATATAGCAAGAGGTTTCTAAGTTGTTCAATAAATAGGTAAATGGAATAATGTTGGAATAAATGCCAAATTGACATGGCCAATTGCACCCAAATTTTTGGCACTACAATTGCTCCCCCATTTTAATCTAGTATTGACAAATGTTTGATTAAAGGAAAATAACGAGTAAATGCAAAATGAACATCCCAATCATAAGACCATGGTGTGAAATTGATGAATGCATTTGTGCGGCAATCAAATGCTTAACTTGCAAGCACATGGGAAAGCACATATTAATGCTTAATAGTGATGATAAATCAACAATATGAAAATTGAAATATGTAAAGTGAAATAATCCATAAGACTACACCTAATTGGTCATGTTGAACCATGCCCCCAATGTGATGCATGAAATGTGTGCAATGAAGCTTTCCCCCATGTTAAGAAGATTATAAAAACATGTAAATGATGTATTGATATCCCTTCATGTGAGATCATTCTTGGGCCATTAAAGCTAGTGTATTAGTCATTGGGCTATCAAGAGTTAGATTGGTCTCGAGCTACTACTTGGATATGCAATGGTAAATGTAAGTCAATAATGTGTTGAGGTGGAAAATCTTCCTTGTCAAAGGATATTTGATGGTCACTAGTCTTGAAAGTATTAACAATGGGTGCATAATAGGCGGGCTCAGTATTAACAAGTAAATTTGTTTTGCTTAGTGTTTGATAAAGAATATCCTTATGTATTGGAGATTGCTTGAACAACTCTAAGAAATTTTGGCATGTTTGTTTTTGAGCTGATCAAGGAGTTCATAATCCTTGGTTGTTGTTGTAGGAGCTCTAGGTTATGTAGGTAGAATTGGATTAACATTTTGGGACATGCCACGGATTAGACCTCTAATCAATCCCCTTAGCAGGAGGGGGATCGATTAGAGGTCTACCATGTCGTGTTGTGAGTCGTGACGACGACCTCCTCGTAGGTAGGTGCATTATTAATAACCATTTGAGGATGGATAGGGGTATTATCCTTAGATTAGAGTGTAAACGATGGTGAAGAAATGAAAGGGGTATCTAAAGCCCGCTCTGAATGATTGGTGACAAGAAGTATTTTGGATGCCATATGGGTGCCATGAATGACACACAATAGCTATGTGTTGGCAGTTATGATAATGTAAGACACACAAGTATAGTTTTTAGAAAAAAGCCTAGGACCGCCTATCAAGTTGAAAGTTAGCTTGGAAATACAAAACCCTAAGTATGAGGAACAAAACACTAGGTTCGCATGAATTGATACATAAGCGGGTTCACCAAAATGTAGTAACAAATTTAGAGTTTGTGTTTCTAAATCTTGATTACTTGTGTAAATACAATTCAAAATAGCAAGACATTAATCAAATACTCCTAGATTGTGTAACAAGATCATGCCACAAAGTATGCCATAGATTTATTAGTGAAAGTACAATTAAGGTTAGAAAGATGTTACTGTGCTACCAGATGCAAAAGATGTAATAGTTTGCTGAAATTATGTATAGAGGTTGGGCATAGTGTCGTCAAGCTGCCTGTAAAATATGGGGACGTGGAAGTGTGCACAATATAGGTTCGTGTGCAGGGGGACATGTTAGTGGCTGGACTTGTAATAACATTGATTAATCCTAGGTGTAATATTTAGGACATCTTTTTTGTTGTAGTGGTAGACGAATAGTTCTCATAGGAATGTAAAGAGTCTTTTTGGAAGATGAAATGAATAGCCATCCCTTTGGATATATATGTTTTTTATCTTTCTTCATTTGGATTGATGTGAATACAATTTTGGTTTGCACCAAATTATTGTTCAATTTCATTCCCTTATTCCAGGCATATCATTGGTCTCATAGCACAAGCTTATTCTTCATCTATGTCACATAACACATTGACTTCCTAATTTTGATGGCCAAATAACTATCAAAGAGTTGGTTTTACTATCAGTAAGTAATGTGAAGACACAAGATTAAGTAATGGATATTGGTAACCTGGTTTAACCGAGTAGTTGAACTCCCTGCAATTGAATTACAACGAACAAAAAATTGATTTTGTATCACCTCGTGTTGTGATTAAGGGAAAAAGGGTAATATTGTTCCCGTAGCAAGTTAGGATACTTTGTAATTGTATGGCTTTTTATACCTGATTTTTACTAACCCTTGCATGAATTTTACTTGTAAGAAGTAATATATGGTTATATGGTATTATTTTATATTTTATTTGTTATGACCATTAGATCCTGTGAGACTTAATCACTTTGGATTCATTAGTCTCGCTTGTCACTTGAAAAGGAAATTTTGTCACTACTGCATCCTTTTGATAAGTTATGTTTCACGAACATGGACTTAGGGATATAATATTATATACCTCACTCTTTTGTGTATCCCGTGATATTATAATCATCACAATTCATGATACTTGTATGGGGTGTTGATTTATGTCACGATTCTCCCTTGCATAGTATTGTGAAAGAACCCCTTGTGGAGTATATGGATTACAAATTAGTATTGTTACAATTTGAGTTGATATTTCTAATATAAATAAAACCAAGGCATTTGGTTTGACCCCTAAGCATGGGCAAAGTTTCGGTGGTAATATCAAATTTAAATGAAAGATTGTAAGGGACCAATTTAACTTAAAGGTAGTTAGCCTAAGATCTATGCCTAATGACTAAGGCATGGTAAAAATCCATATATGGGGAAGCAATATTAATTGACACTATGAATGAAAAATATTACTTTAGGAATGGCGACTAGGTTGGCTCATTTTATATTTACAATTGAGGAAAATTTTGAAGTCCATCTTAGGGTTGACCTTTGTTTGCTATTCAATACCCCATTATCATTTTTAAGTCCAGCTAGTGGATGAACTAGAAGATAACTTCTTGATCGCCATTGCTAAGATGGGATTGGACATCCCTCGTTACTCAATAAGTTTGTGGCCTGGGGATCTATTGATTGGATCGCTGAGTTGGAGAAATATTTTGGCCATGGGTAAATGGAGGACCCCAAGAGTGAAGTTTTCTTTCAAAAAGTTGAAGGGACATGCATCTCTGTGGTGGGATCACGTGCCTCTCAAAAGAGTTGGAAGGAACAAAGACGAAATCAAGTCTTGGGATAGGATAATAGTAATGTTGAAGAGTAAGTTATTGCCCTTTGATTATCATCTGTGTTTGTTCGAGAAATTACAAAACTTGAGGCAAAAGGAAATGGGTGTAAGGATTACATGGAGGAGTTTTACAAGCTTGCAGTTCGGGATGATCATGTTGAAGATGATAGAGAGAAGATCTCAATGTATGTGAATGGTCTTTGTATTTCCATACAAGATGAGATTGAAATGATAAGATTGCGTTTGGTGGAAGAAGATTACCGATATGCGTTGAAGGCAGAAGAGAAGTTGTCTAGGAGACAAAAAACACAAGGTATAGAGGAAGGTTTGCAAGAGGAAGAGGTCAATCAAACACCAGAAGAGGACATGTTCACAAAGGTGAAGCAAGCCCATTTCACAATAATAGTTGCACTCTGAGAGGAAGAGGGCATCCTTCAAGAGGTAGATGATTTTATAGAAGAGAAAGAGGTAGAGAATTCATGGGTGCATGTGTTAGTTGTGAAGATGTTAGCATAGAGATTTTGAGTGCCCACAAGCACAACAAAACAGCAGGAGGAATGAGGCCAGAAATCACTTTGCACAAGCAGATGCAGAAAGTATCACCCAATCAGGAACTGGGACATGGAGAAGCTCTCATGATGAAGAGAGTGCTGCTAAGACCGGCCAAGGAGGAGAACGGACCAGTACAAAGAGAACATTTTTAGAACTGTATGCAAATCCAAAGGAAAGTTCTATAAGGTTGTTGTTGATAGTGGTAGCATGACAATTTGGTGTCTTAAGGATATGGTAGAGAAGCTTTGGTTGAAGAAGATCATGCATCCCAACTGATAAGAGGTGTCTTGGTTGCAAAGAGGAGATCAGTTCTGGGTAAGTGAGTAATGTTTGGTTAATTTTCAGATTGGGTTTTATATATAGTAATAGTTTTGGGTGACATTATGCCCGCGGATGCATCTCATGTATTTCTGGGAAGGCCTTGGAAATTTGATAGGAAGGCTATACATGATGGTAGGGCCAATATGCATACTCCTTGGAAGGATGGAAGGAAGTACACATTGAATCCATTGAACATCAAAGGCAAAGAAGTGGACAACAATCCTCAAGTGTTGTTTGTTTTCTGGAAAATAATTTTTAAGAGAGGTAAAAAAGGTGTTTTGCGTTTGTTCCCAAACCCATGTAAGTTGGGACAACAGATAAAGTGGATGAAATTCCACATGAAGTGAAAAGTTTGTTGGGAGAATATACTGAAATTATCTCAAAGAACTTGCCCGATGGATTGCCACCTATGAGGGCATTAGCCATCACATAGATCTATTTCCTGGATCTAATTTACTGAACAAAGCAGTGTATGGTTGACACATATGGAGAATGAGGTGAAGAGGGAAGTACAAGAGCTATTGGAGAAGTGCTCGATACAAGACTTGAGCCCAGGTGCAGTTCCAGCCATACTAGCACCAAAGAAAGATAGAGAATGGCACATGTGCATGGATTCGAGAGCCATCAGCAATATTATAATTAAAAATAGATTTTCCTTGCCACAGGGGGATGGCGTGATGGATTGCTTGAATGGAGCTAGGTACTTCACCAAGATTGACTTGAAGAGTGGATATCATCAAATTTGGATTTGAGAAGGTGACTAGTCGATAGACACATTCAAGATGAAGGATGGGTTGAATGAGTGGCTAGCTACGCCATTTGGGTTGATAAATGCACACAGCACATTCATGAGACTCATGAATGATGTGCTGAAACCATGTCTTGGTAAGTTTATTATAGTGTATTTGGAGAATATCTTGATTGTTGTAGAACAAAAGATGAGCAGTTGATGCATTCGAGGCTGAAATTGCAAAGGTTGAAAGGAGAAAAGTTTCTGGTCAGCTTAAAGAAGTGCAGCTTTACGAAGGAAGACTTTATTTACTTGGGTTTTGTGATTTCACATGATGGATTGAGGATGGATCCCGAAAAAGTAAGAGCCATTGTTGAGTGGCCATCATCGAGGAGCATGTTTGAGGCAAGAAGCTTTCATGGGTAAGAAAGTGGAAGCACTACTTGCTAACAAAGGATTTTTATCGATACACAAACCATTAAGCAATGTAGTACATAAACAATCAAGGTTAGTTAAACCAAAATCACATGAAGTGGGTTCAGTTTCTTCAAAGTTACTCATTGGTTTTGAAGCATAGAAGTGGTAACCCGAATATAGTTGTTGATACATTCAGTAGGAGATGCCTTTTGTTGCATGAGATGAGAGTAGAAGTAGATGAGTTTGACTTCATGAGAGATTTGTATGAGGAAGATTTGGACTTTAGAGATGCTTGGGAGGCATGCAAGAGTGATATTGACATGGATAGAACCCCATGGTTCGATTACTTCATACATGAGAGATTGTTGTTTAAAGAACATCGGATGTGTATACTTCAAGGTTTCACGAGGGAAAATTTGATAAGAGAAAAGCATAGTGGAGGATTAGCTAGTCACTTTGGTGTGGATAAAACATTGGTGCAGCTGAGTGAGAGCTATTATTGGTCTAAAATGAGTGTGGATGTGAAAATGTTTGTGCAACATTGTAGATTTTTCCAACTTTGCCAAAAGAAAAATTTAGAATACAGGTTTATATCAGCCATTTCCAATACTGGAAAGACTGTGGGAAGACGTAAGTATTGACTTCGCTCTTGGGTTTTTGAAGAACTCAAAAAGCTAATGATCATATCTATGTTGTTGATAGATTATCAAAGATGACAACACTTTATGGCTTGCAAGAAGACTAGTGATGACACATATATATCAACTTTGTGTTTCAACTAAGTATAAAGGTTGCATGTTTTTCCTATGATCATTGCGTTAGGTAGGAATGGAATTTGTTGGTCATTTGTGGAGAACGTTGAGCACAAGATTGTGTTTCATTTCAGCATATGATCTCCAAATGGATGGGCAAACTGAGGTTGGTTGCAAATAGAAGTCAAAAACTTGTTGATATGTTTGGTTGGGAACAAGCCAATACAATGGGATATGATTCTAGCACAAGCTGATTTTTCTTCCAACTACTCGATCAATAGAAGTACAGCCAAGAGTTCAATTCAAATTGTGTATGGTTACAGCCCCATAGGTTTTACCGAGTTGAGAGACAACTCATTTGAGTAGAAGTACCATACCGGAAGACTTTGCTGA
Organism: Taxus chinensis; assembly: GCA_019776745.2. Taxonomy (NCBI): domain Eukaryota; kingdom Viridiplantae; phylum Streptophyta; class Pinopsida; order Cupressales; family Taxaceae; genus Taxus; species Taxus chinensis. The sequence continues at coordinate 304,837,638 of CM034146.1, forward strand.
GCATGTGCATGAGATACATCAACAAGCCAAGTTGCCAGGATATAGGTATGGGTTCGAAATACGGATATGCTGATTTTCAAAAACCCTTTGGTTTGGGTACTGTTGTCTATTTTTGCACCCTTGCGAAAATTGAACTTGAAAAGCTGCGGGCTAAAGAATGAAGACCGTGGAGGAGTTTAGGCATGCCGTGGAACGAAGGAGTCAAAGCCACGGCTAAGGGTAAAAGCCGCCGAAGTCGCAAAAGCCGCGAAAGTTAGAAAAGGTTCTGCAGATGTGAAATCAAAGCCACGCCATATAGATAAGCCGCGGAACGAGTAGAGAAGGTAGCAAAGCCGCAAAATGAAGAATATAAGGCCGCGACACAAAGGAAGAAACCACATAACCAAGCAAGACTGCGAAGTGAACAAAGGAATCCGCAAATGTTGACACAAAGCCATGGAAGTCAAAAACCACGGATGACCAAAAGTTTGAAGACAAGATCAAAGCAAAGTAGCAGTTTTCCGTGGAAGACTTAAATTGACAATGATGCGCAGAGGAAAGAAGGCGTCTTTAACACGCAAAAGGTCTACTCAGAACGGCTCAACTACCAGAATTAAATGCAGTATGGGCGCCGTTCCTTCTTCAACAAGGCAATGGCATGGGGAAGTGGTTTTTGCAGGAGTATCAAATTTTCTTAGAGAATTAAATGGAGGTGGTCGGTTGGTGTAATAGGGAATTCAAATTTCCCTCTCTTCTTTCCTTCTTTCTCCTCTTCAAACTTCCATATATAGTAAAGTGATGCCCAGTTTTAATGTTGGATACTTTGGGAATACGAGGGCATCATTTCATGCTGCACAAGTGTTCTAAGAGTCACATGCCTTGGGCTATGTCTTTGTAAATGTTTTGCATCTTCCTCCTGTATCGTGATGATCTGCGCATAATCTTTAAGCAATAAAATATTTGGTTTTGTGGCTCATTTCGGCCTCAGTTATCGTTTTATTGCACTCTCTTGCCTCTCATTCATTCGCAGGTGTGTTGTTTCAAAGATTTGTGTCTATTGTGCATCGTGAGGGTGGAACTCAGGATGCGATTCTGATTTGTGGCTTTCGTTCGATCCTTCTCATCGTCGTTATCCTCCATTTTCTCTCTCACTTGAGTATTCATCCCCTTATTTTGGTGCTATCGCCTCTTTTAGAATAGGATTTTCCCCTTTTCTGCATTTCTTTCTCACCCTGGTCCCTTGGAAAGTTAGAGTAGAGTTAGATAGTTGCATTTCAATTCCTAGGAGTAGTTTAGCATTAGGGGTAAGTAGAGGAAGCCGACCTTTTCCGGAGGTCTGTCTCAGTTAAAGTCCCATAACTTGGAGACAGTCCCATGTTGTCTCAAATTCCGAATTGTCTATGATTCGGGCACGTGTGCATATTTGAGCTCCAAGAGGTACATTTTGGGTATGTTCATGGGTATATATACACACAAACACACACACATACTCATTTTTAAAAACCTTTGTTTTGGGTACATTTTGGGTACATCTGTACACACACACTCACTCATTTTACTCATTTTTTAGTCGTTAAGAAATAAAAAACTTAAAAAACATAATAGGAACAAGGTTCAAACCATTCAATGTGCTTAAAATTTAACAATTTTTCATTAATCATGTGGTATAATACATATGGTATATGAATATCATGTCAATTTGAATACAAATAATCTAGAATATATCATCTAAATTTTCTTTAAAATTAAATTCCTTTATGCCACTCCCACTAGCTCCACTTTTAGTAGCTCTACTCTCTACTCCTTGTGAACTCTCTTGAATGTCATCTTCGCCATCAAATATTGAAAGTTGGGCAAGAGTGGCTGCTTAGGCATCCAAGTCTGTAATCTCTGGAAGAATATCCTAAAGTTTAAATTTCCTCGTCATCACCATTTTCAAAATTTAAACAATATTCAACAGAAAATGGATTTTTGTAAATTTTTAAATAATATTGATAAATATTGAAAATTAAAAATCTAAAACAAAGAAAATCATCGTGAATGACGTGTGTTCACACATCATTCATGATCATGATTACATGTAATGATGTAACATAAATGATAATATCATTACATGATCATTGATAATATCATTACATGATTATTGATAATACATTAAAATAAAAAACGTAAAAAATAAAAATAAAATAAAAGACTGAATTAAATAAATTATACCTATAAACAAGGGTAACAAGTAACAAACAATGGCTGCCTCTAAACGTAGATCCTCCTTGCAATGAAACTCAAACAATGGCTGCCTCTAAACATGACAATGTCTCCTCCTTTGAATGAAACAACGACTGCCTCTAAACAAACTTGACCTTGCAAGTAACGATAGCCTCCTATCGTGTCCTCCTTGTAATAGCTGCCTCCAAACAAATCCTCCTTGCAATGGCTTCCTCTTCCTCAAATTGTCTTTGGCACTTTGCTCTTACACTAGCAAAAACCAACAATGAATTGTTTGTGTTTTTATAATGGTTGAGTGCCTTGTTATAGGTTTTAGAGGAGTTTAGGGTTTGATTTTTAAATTAATTTGGGTTTTTAGGGTTTGCATTGATTGAGTCAACGAAATTTTTTATTTTGCAATTATAGCGCAGAAACATGGCGGGTACATTTGGGACGTACCTAAGCATATTGGGGGCATATCTATACCAGCATTTTAAAAACCGGTCGAACCGGAACCGGAGTCGGAACCGGCTGGTTTGACCGGTTTGAGTTTTTTTAGCATGAACCGGTTGAAAAACTGGATCGTTTGACTGGTTTGGGGCCAAATTGGTCAAAACCGGTCCGGTTTTGATGCAAACCGGCCGAGTCATGTCCCTATGCAGATATACAATGCAATTTTCAAAAATTTCACTTTTTAATTGCTGGAATCATGGTTTGCTACATCTAAATCTTCAATATCTCGAAAATGAATTGTCCAATCTGCATGAGAGTTTGTACAAATGTAAAAGAGGATGTCTTGGAGGCTCTGAAATTGATTTCACTTTTGGACACCTGTAGAGAAAGTTATGCCCAAAACACAGTCAACAGGCCTGTGTGTATAAGGTCTAAAGAAAACTTGTTTTTAGGACACTAAACCTTGTAAAAAGAGAACGAACTTTCCAAATGGTTTGGAAATTTGTGGATAGGTTCAAGAAGATGTATGCTAGACATTGAAAGTGGTTTCAACCGGATTGAACACCTGTACGGCTGTAGGTGAATTTATTTAAGAAACTCGGATTTTACAGGCCTAGGGAATAAGGTCTAAGAAGACTGTTATATGTTGTTGCAAGAATCAGAGTTAAGAAAGAAAAGGATCAGTTTGTTGAGTCAATTGATATCTAAAGAGAGGTAAGAACCCTGCTGACAGCCTGAGAATATAAGGAGTCCTTGTGTGAGAGAGAAAACTCCAATTTAGAAACCATGTATTGTATATATATTGTGTATTGGACTTGTGTGTAATTGTTGGAATCTTTCAAATATATTGTTTTCATTAAAAATATATATTTTTTAATGTTTATTAATAAACCGGTTAATAAAGTTTGAACCGGTCCGGTTCCGGTTTTGGTCCGGTCCAACCCTCGACCGGTTTCGAGTCCAGTTTCAATTTTTAAAACATTGATCTATACTGCACGGAAAATGTATCCGTATCAGGCATGTAACAGGAGAGGGTGAGACATACCGGTGCAACGTAGTCAACAAGTGAAGGAGAAGTTGGAGAAGAGTACTAAGAGATACAAATAGCATGCTGATTTCAAGAGGAAAAAACAAAAATTCTCAAATTGGAGAGTTACTTTTGGCTCAGTTGAGAAAAGAATGGTTCCTAAGAGGAACATATGATAAACTCAAGCGTAAGAACATCGGGCCATGTAAGATTTTGAGAAAGTTTGCAGTGAATGCATAAGAGATAGAACTATTGGACGGGATTGATATCTTTACCACATTCAATGTCGCTAATCTGTACCCTTACTAGGAGGCAAAACAAGTGATGAGAATGCAAGTTTAGATTCTTCAATTTGGATTGGATATAGTAGTTACTTGAGAAGATAAGAGAAGAGTTGGAGATGGTGGTGGATTCCAGAATCATCAAGAAGACAAGCGGCAACGAGTATAGAGTGTATTTGGTGAAGTGGAAGGATAGAACAACTGAAGATGCAACGTGGATGAGTGCATTTGAGATTGCCAAACATGGAGAGATAGTGGAAGAGCTCACGGACCGTTCATGAGCAAGAGCTCACAATCCCCCTTATCTAGGGTGTATGATGCAAGAGCATTTGAGTCCACAAGCAATCTTGCTCCAGCCAAAAACAGAGTGTGATTTGTGCATGTGTATTCGCGACTTGTAGTCTTGTTGACAACGTTGCATGCATCAAAGATGAACAGTATAAGAAGCATCCAAGAGGTCCAACACTCCAAAAAAGGCACATGAAGCAGGTTTTAGTCATCTATCGGGATTGGCTGGATTCTTTTCAGGTTTAATGCCAAAACTGCCAGTTTATGTACGCAGCGGTTTTGAAACTGTTGGTTTGTGAACTGGTGTTTTCGTAATAGTTGGACTACAAAAAGTGGCAGTTTTGCCCACAATAATTTTGCACGTAGAGTAATGGCTAAGAACATAAAAGTATCTATTTCCATGCCTTTCCAAGAGGCCGTGAGAATGTCAGAGGGTGTTAGGGAGATCAAATTTCTTCAGGTGAGGGAGTTTTCAGTTACGAGGAAGGTGGAGGCAAGCAAGAGAGCCAAGAAAGATCAAGTTCAGCTTGGAGCTTTCTACGGGGTAATGTTCAATCTAAAACATGGTAGACTGTTTTCAAGTCCATTGAGGGACAATGTACTGTGCGTAATCTTCTTCATGTTATTTTCAATACATCGATGTCTTTAATGTGTAATCTCTGCAGTGAAGTCATACATCCAATACAGATCGAGGTTTTGGTTTTCAAGTCTGTGTTAGTGTGCTCGAGCGTGTGTCCATTTGAGAAAGTGAGTCTAGGCTGCAGGGAAAGGCTGCTGTTAGCTTGGCCCCCTCTTACTCAATGTGCATTAGTTGAAATTCCTGCATTAGAGCCTCGGCTCTACAAGATCATTCCATGGCTCAATTGGAATTCGTCTATTCGGAAAAGGTGTTTTATTTGGGCAGTATTGCGATCCTATTTAAAGACATTATTAGCACTATGATTTTTTCTTGAGAATTCTAAAGCAAACATTCTTCTGGTCAACATTTTTGGCATTAAGTAGGATGCTCTATCGAAATCAGACACTCTAATGTAAACACAATCTTTATGAATCCAATAATCTCCTTTGTTCTCTAGGGATTTCTGAAGGGTTTTCTAGATTACCTTTGGTAACAAGGCTTTTTAATTGAGGCTGGGACCCTTGGGACAGGTTTATTGTAGAACACATCATTGGCAGGCCTTAAAAACAAATTTTGAAACCTAAGGGGTCAGGATGTTATGTTGCAGAAAGAAAATGGGTTTACATTTGAATAGCTTTCCTAGTGGTCAGCCTGGTGGCAACATCGATCTTAGTCCGATTCTAAGGTCTTTAAAGACATCTTTGTGCCGGTCAAGAAGTAATGAAACAAGGTGAGAATAATATCTGAACTTACCTCCAGGAATGAAGGCTTGGAAGGCTCTTTGATCTCCCTTGACCAGAAGTATGCAATGTTGAATTGATAATCTTTGGCCTGGATAAATCTAATCACAAAATACATCACTATCAACCTTCTCATCTAAATATTGTTCTAGAACTCGACACATTATGGATAACATGTCCCGTAACCAAGGGCACATATATTTCTATTTAGTGGGGATTTCTTTGTGGGGAAAGTGTTGGTAATTTAACACATCCTTATGCCATTTGTCATATTGTGCCCCAACATTTACCCAACCCTAGTAGCTGTTCCCCAAGAACCTCATCAAATCCTCAATAGTGAAAGTCTTGGTACAAAACTTCAACTGAAAGGTTTGTGCAATTGCCTCGAGGGAAAGGTCCAAAACTACATCGCCAATGCCCTTGGCAAAACATTGTCCATGGTCCTTGTTGAATGGTGGTGTGTAAGACAAATGTTCTGAACTGTCATTAATGGGTAGGGGACATTTCTATTCTTCAATATTTTGTAAAACGAGCCATACGCCCCTCTTTCAACTCTTGTGTTAATAACAATTCTGAAATGGGTTTACAAATTATTTCTTTTCATCCACTATGGGAGCCTCAGCCTCCAAACATACCTGTTCAATAATTTCAGCATGGTCACGTGCAGCCTCTTTAGAAACCTAATCGCTCATACCCCTTCTTCTTTTTACAAAAATCAATTTCGTCATGGGATCTGGTATCTTTGGTGTGGGAAGGTCCTCCGTAATGTCGAAGAGCTCTGCAAATTTGACTTAGAACTGAAAAATGTTGCCTCACAACTGAGGAACAACCTCAATTTTTCTCTGCAGGCTGTTCTTTTCAATCTCCAAGCTGTACAATTAATACAAATATTGCAGAATGTGTTTCGAAGCCAATTCACAAATCTCTTGAACCATAAATAGCTTTAGCATTAGTGGCAGTTGCTCTAACTTTGCATTGGAGCGTGTTGTGCGGAAGCTAGGGGCATGGAACATTTCAAATTGATGGAGTTTAGTCATGACCATTGATTGGGATGATCATGTGGTTTTGGTATCTTGGGTTTAATTTTTGGCAGATTATGGGTTGAGCTTGAAAGGGTGAAGCAGCAGGTCAAGCAGATGGTTACAAGTGGCTTAGCTTTTCCTTTGTGTGGGCTTATGTGGGTAATGATTTTAGTGGTTTATGGTTAACGGTGACTGGGGCTAAAGCAACTTAAGCAATAATGGGACCCACTGACATATGGATGGTTATGAAGATGACAAGTATAGGTAACAAGGCAACATGTGGAAGTGACACAATGGAGAGGCGTTAGTGTGGTCATTGTGATTTTGGAATTAATCAAGCAGTTTGTAATGTCCCCTTTTTCTACTTAAGAGCCTAATTATGGACTTCTTGCCATTCCCTTTCTGTGGAAATGAAGTTGAATGAGCTATGGAAGGAATTGCATTCCCATTTCATTTTTCTTTTGCTAATTTTTAATGTTTCTTTAGTGTTTTCTTTATTTAAGCAGGTCGTCTGGGTTAGAAAAGTAAATTAAAAGACCCAATGAAGCTTTATGAGGTCGGTCTTTCTATTTTGGCTTTGGCACCGAAGGAGGGATATAAAAGGGGATTAATGACTTCATTTTGACCATCTATCTTGGCGCATTTTCTCTACAAATGATCTTTGGGCTGATTGCTCATTGTCATTCCACTTTTGGGCAACAATCCAGTTAGTGTGGCTTTTTCCAAGGAAGACGAAAACCTTCATTGTGGCTGGTTGGAGGATGAAAACCCTCCAATTTTGGGAGAATTGGAGTGAAGACAACTTTGAAGACCTCTTGCAAATTTGGACATTGGGAGATCGAGGAAGACATCTACAAGGGTTTGCATGCAATTGGAGCTCTCCCTAGAGTGAGCGACTTGGGTTGAGTGGTTGTTGGGTGCCTTCTAGGACACAAAATTCAAATTTTCTTTAATATTTTGACTCCTCATAATTTATAAGGCTGGAACCAATCATATTTTATGGAATTTGGGGTTTGGAAACCCTTCATTTCATAATTTCTTTGAGCTGTGCTTTTGCTGCAATTAATTAATTTTCCAGCTGTGTTTTCATTCAAGTTTCATAGTGGAAAATGGTTTAAATACATCCTAAAATATCTTATCTATATTTTGGTTGGATGATTTGATGAGTTTCAAGTGATTTTTCTTCATTTTTGGACTGCTATTATAAAAATCAGACTATGCTGATTTCCAGCTGTCATAAAGTTTCAGTTTGCTTGTCTAAAATCAGAGTTTAGTAATATTGGAGTTTGTGTGATTTCCTTCTTTTTCAGTTGAAGTCCCAAAAAGGGGCATTACAGTGGTATCAGAGCTCCAATCTTCCCAGCCTAGGGTTTTTATGGAAGAGGGTGACAAGGGTTTTCTATACTATCAAAGAAGAAGGAAAGCGGACCAACGAAGAGAGGAGGATAATATGGCCAACCAAGATCCTCGGGAAGCCAAGTTCGATAAGCTTATTGCGGGGCGAAAAAGATAGGCCAGCACAATGGCCCGGCTGATCCATACCATCCAAGGTTCCAATGGTGGAAAAGTCTCTTCAAACGAAGTCATTAAGTTCTCAACCATCCAAAGTGAGCAACGTCGGTACATGGTATGAAGCGTATAGAGCTCTTCCGGAGAAGATTCCAAATCCCCTACCTTTTGCAGAGTTCGTGAAGTTGGAAACAGAATAAAGTTGTTATTTCCACAGGGTCAAAACCCCAAGAATCAAGGAAGGGATCAACCCTGCATAAGGACCCCACACTCAAGAGTATGGACGTTGGGCATAAAGAAGGGCTTGAAGGTAGAGGGTTCTCAAGTCCACATGACAATTTTTTGAGCTTCAATAGTCACACACATGCCGGGGAAAAATCAGATCTGCATTTTGAAAAAGACGGAGGCATGAAGGATGGAAGAATTGGCCCTTACTCCCATCATTGTGCCGAAGAGTCAACATGATGAGGTAATAATCGATCATTGTTTAGTTAATAGTGATAATATTTCAGCATGTGATGAATCCAGGGTTGAAAAAGAAGTGAAAGGAATGGTGGAAACCATTTATCAAAGAGACATTATAACAGTCAGCTTGCTGGTTTGTTTATGACAACTCCTAAGAGTCATGTTGAGGGTGTTTATGGCTTGTGTAAGAACCACAAAGAGGCTCCATGCATGTGCCAACAAAGTATGGACAAAGTCAAGGTGGGAAAAAAGATGGACAAGTTGAGGACAGTCGAAGGTATGATATTGGATATCACATGTCAGTTTTTTGGTCTCCTTCTATGTTGCTGCCATATTTGTGTCATCGTGGACATCATAGTGGAAATGATGATAAAGCGAAAAACACCCAAAGTGGCAAGGAGTTCATAGATCCTTTGAGTTACAAAGAAGGGGAAGCCTTCAATGGGTTCCATGTTACTATGGCTAGTGACTGTTTCATTCCGTGCAGATGGTTGGAAAGAAGTTCCATGAGAAATCATATGGAGTTGGTTGTGCATTCAAACTTCATTGTGAAGGGTGAGATACTAAAAGATGGCTTCATCATCCCTTGCACTTAGAGGTTCCAACCACTCAAGCTCACCTTGGAAAAGCACATGGTAAGTCATGATTTCTATGTTGTTGGTATTGAAAGTACAAATTTGACTCTTGAGATTTAATGGTTGCATCCTTTGGGTGAATTTACCCTAAACTATCAAGCTAGGGAATTGAGGTTCGAGTTGGCTGATCAAAAGGTTGTGCTTCAAGGCATGACAAGTGCAGATCCTCAAGTTGCTACAACAAAGAGGATGGAAAGAATTACCGGAAGAAGGCAAAATCAATGGGCTGCACATGGTAAGATAATCACCACACTTTCAGTGCTAAAACAACAGTGGTATCATAGAGATTTTCAGCTCTTAATTCATGTGCATACGCTTAGAAGAAGTCGTCCAAGGAAAGTGGATGTTGATTTCATAAATATTACATTTGGAAGTGAACAAAATAGATGTTATCTTGCTGCCCTATGCATTATAACTCAGCTGGAAATCGTTGGAACCAATGTAAGTAGTATGAATCATGTTTTATGGGATTCAAGGCACACTGTCATAAAAAATCATACTGTTGTTAGCAATATTTTCAGTTTGCTCAACATTGCATTTGTAGCCATACAAGCAGCCTCAGCCATACACAAGGTTAATTTTCAGTTCTTTTATGTTGTTAAAGCATTTTCAGTCCCCATATGGTTGATTTTTATGAAGAGTTTGAGGTATGACAGTTATCTTATTCTTTTTGCTGCTGTCCACTTCAGAACCAACTAGTTAATCCCTTTTAAGACAGTCACCAAAGTGTTTTCGATCACAAGGAGAAAGAGTTTTTCACCTACCATCAAAGAGGGATTGTTTGTCGCTGTTTTAGAAGAGTTTCCGGCCACCACAATGCTAAGTTTGAACAAGAAATTACAATGGTACAACTACAGACATACATGGGGCAGCGTGAATGGAACTTTAGAAGTTCATTGTGTGAAGAGTTACATATACGTTCTTGGAATCCAGGTGAACCCTTGAAGCTCAAAGACGATAAAGAACCAAAAGAAACATGGGAAAGGGGGAACAATTATGAGGAATGTGCAACTATACACATGATAGTCAAAGAGGAAAATGATGACAGTTCTAATTTTCAATTTCATATATTGTTAACCCGTGGCCCCATGAAAATGTATGAATTTTGTTTTGACTTCTTTGTTTTAAGTTCAGCTGAGACACACATTGTTTGTGGGGGTCAAGGGCTCCCAATTTTAGAGGAATTTACCCTCACAATTCACAAGGAGTTGGGGTTCCACTTGCAAGATGTTGAAATTAGAATTCATAGGAAGGTTAAGCAAGGGAAGGCTGATTCTCTCAAGTTAAAGGTAAGGATGTCTGCTGATTTCAATTGTAGACTTGCTGTTATTAGTTTTTCAGCTTATGTAAGACAATTTTTAGTCCCTACATTAGTCATACATTTGTCTTTCTTCATAAGATTTCAGATTGGTAGTTATTATGTCATGGTTATAGGGCTAAAATTGCAAAATCAGATTGGGGATTGCCTTTAGCCACCATGAACAATAGTGAATTTTTTATTTTTGAGCACTCCATCACAAGTTGATATAGGAAGAAGGTTTCAGTTGAAAGGAGGGAATAAATCTGATTTGATAGCCTTAATTTGGATAAGATTCCATGTGAATTATGACTGTGGTAAAGTGTTTTTAGCCCCTCCACAATCTGATTTGTATTTTGTGATAAAAAAGATATCTCATCGAGAAGATTATGCACCCATTCCTTGTTTTATGATAGAAACTACTTCAGTTTGTAGAGATTTGAGTACAAGTAAGCATGATGATATCCTTGTTATTTTTGAAGTAATCCATAAGGAAAGGGGCAGCAGAGGTACGAGTTTGTTTGGGTTGAAGCTCCTTCATTTAATAGGCACATGATCCAGATTATGGCAACACTACAACAAGTTCCTTTACTTTGATACTATGTTGCCAGGAAACGGAAATGGGTATTGGTACGGGTATGAAACGTGATGGAGACGTCTGTACAATATATATATGCATAGTACTCATTTTATAATTTTACTCCATGGACCATTAGAGATAATTGATAAATCACTCAAAATATTTTGTATTTACTGAAATTTGAAGTTCTAAAGAGTCATCATTCAACATGGTTACAATTTTAATGATTCACATATACATGATAATAATCTAGATTCTAAACTATATCATCTAGATTTTCCTTATAATCATCTCCATGAACACCACTGACTGCTCCACTCCCACTAGCTCCCCTCTCCATCCCTTGTGCAAAAGATCCCGATTCTTCTTCATCAATACCAAGTAGTAAAAGTTGGCTAAGAGTAGCAACAAAAGCATTAAAGTCACTACTCTCAGGATCAATATCCCAAAGTTTGTTGCGACCTCTAATATAGCCTTCGGACTTGTGTGATAGGATGCACAAATTGGAATGTACATACACTAAATCCTCAGCTTTTTTGGATGCTAACTTGTTCCGTTTGGCTGAGTGGATGAAGGTATATGTACTCCAATTCCACTTTGTTGAATAATTGCTAGCCACCTATTACAAAAAAGAAGTTAGAAAATTTCAATTAGTTATAAAATTAATTTACTAAGAAATAAGAACATACGTTTTTAATTAATAAACAAACTTTTGATTTCATTTTAATATTTTATACCTGTGAGAGGACTTTAATGGCAATAGGTCGTAGGTAGTTGGCATCATGGCCATGTACATACCACCACATGAATAGGTTCAGGTTGTACTTGTCACTTAATGCATGTATTTCACCCATGCTACCATTAGATGAAGAGACAGAGAAGTAAGAACATACATTTTTAATTAATAAACAAACTTTTGATTTCTTTTTAATATTTTATACCTGTGAGAGGACTTTAATGGCAATAGGTAGTAGGTACTTGACATTATGGCCATGTACATACCACCACATGAATGGGTTCAGGTTGTACCTATCACTAAATGCATCTATTTCACCCATGCTACCATAAGATGAAGAGACAAAGACTGCCATTTCATAGCGGACTGCAGTAGCTACAACTGGATCAGGAAAAAGCCTCCGGAATGCTATCTTAGTTCCAATTGCGACTTCTTGGTCATTATATGGTGTTTGCCTATCGGGTAGCTTATCGGGTAGCCCAAGTATTTCATTGCTATAATATTTGGGATTCAGGGAATAGGCAAGGAGATGCAATGGGGTGGTCATTTTATTCCACCTTCTCATGAACATACTCTTAACTTCATTGTAGAAGTTTTTTTCAGAATCCTGTTATTTTTTTTGTATGATGTCTCTAATTTTCTTAAGCATAGAGTCAATGCCATCATAAATCTCCCCTATGCAATTATTATCTGTGTCTGCATATCTAATCATAGATAAAATAGACTCAGTAAATCTGAGCAAGTATGCAACCTTTGCCCACCAATCATCATCAAGTATCAATGATTTTATTTTGATGGGCAGTTCTGTCTTTGTTTGCCTCCACACGGACCAAACATCATCAATCACCATACTGCTTAAGGCTTGTTTTACCTTCACAAGTCATCTCAAGATGAGAGTGTGAGCGAAAAATCTTGTTTCAATAACCTATTAAAATAAATTAAAACGAGTTAATAAAATATAAAATTAAATTTAAAAGATCTTCAATTGATAATTTGATATTTCATAGAAAGTTAGCAAATTAAAATTAGAAACTAGTAAATTGTTTTGTTACCTTCAACAACTCCAACTTTGAGAAACTCCTAAAGATACCTTGAGACATGATGATTTGTGACAAACATTTGAATCTCATTTGCCTCTGTATAAATTTCCTCTATCCATGGTATTTTGCCAACCTTCTGTAGCATCAAATTCAAGGAGTGTACTGCACAAGGTGTCCAAAAAAAGTGCTCATATCTCCCCTCAACAATCATCCCTACTGCTCTACAATTTTTGGCATTGTCCGTGATGACTTGGACAACATTTTGAGGGCCCACTGACTCAATAGCCTTAATCAAAATATTAGCAATAAATTGAGCATCTTTCACTTCACCCTCACAATCAACATCCCTTAAGAACATTGCCCCTTTAGGGCACACTGCAACAATGTCGATTATGGGTCTATTTCGGGCATCTTTCCATCCATCTGAAATGATAAATACTCCTGAGTCCTTCCATGAATCCCTAATTGGCTGCAAAGAAGTATGTACATGTGCCACTTCTTTCGCCAACAATGATGTTCTCACCTTCTCATAACTAGGGCTTTTATACCCTTGTGGTGCATCATTAATTCTTCTCACCATTTGTTGCCAATATGGTGACCGCAAAACATTGAAAGGAAGCCCACATGCATAAACACATTGAGCAACCAACTCATCACCAATTTTCCTTTCCTCATTTGCAAATGCTTGCTCTAATGGACCTTTGGAACTTCTCTTTCGTGACAAGCTCTCTTCCTCTAATGGAGTTTCAATTTCAACTTGAATAAAAAGATGGTTTGATGGGGTGGGGTGGTTTTTGTGAACCCCTATTTTGCAAAGGAGTGGTTTTAAATCTAGCTCTTGAAACTTGCAAACCAGCCTCTTGCTCTTTCATATATGCCAAAATATGTTTCCTTTCAACCTTGGAATATTTTTTAATCCCCGTTCCTGTTTGCCCCATTAAATGAACTTTGAGTCGGGTATATGAGGATTTGAATTGTATATTGTAATGATGGCATATCAAACTCAAGAGCCACCGCCAACAAGGTTCTCCAACACTTGTACAAGTTTCCAAAGAGGAGCTTTAGGATCCACAAATTCCACACCCCCACCTTGGCTTGCTTCCCCATGCCCTCCCACTGAAGTTGAACTGGATGCCATTTATGTTTTTGAATTTTATATCTAAAAGAATAAAACCTACATTGAAAAATAAAAACATAAACTTAGATAACAATAAATATAACTACACCCTACATATCCTATTTTGCTTTTGATCGCCAAGTTCACCTGTGGAATCTATGGATCCTAAAGCTCCTCTTTGGAGACATGTGCAAGTGTTGGAGAACCTTGCTGGCTGTGGCTCTCGAGTTTTGATATGCCATCATTGCAATATACAATTCAAATCCTCATACACCCGACTCAAAGCTCATTTAATGGGGCAAACATGAACGGGGATTAGAAAATGTTCCAAGGTTGAAAGGAAACATATTTTGGCATATATGAAAGAGCAAGAGGAGGCTGATTTGCAAGCTTCAAGAGCTAGATTTAAAACCGCTCCTTTGCAAAATAGGGGTTCACAAAAACCACCCACCCCATCAAACCATCATTTTATTCAAGTTGAAGTTGAAACTCCATTAGAGGAAGAGAGCTTGTCACAAAAGAGAAGTTCCAAAGGTTCATTAGAGCAAGCATTTGCAAATGAGAAAAGGGAAATTGGTGATGAGTTGGTTGCTCGATGCATTTATCCATATGAACTGCCTTTCAATGTGTTGTGGTCACCATATTGGCATCAAATGGTGAAAGGAATTAATGATGCACAAGGGTATAAAAGCCCTAGTTATGAGAAGGTGAGAACATCATTGTTGGCGAAAGAAGTGGCCCATGTACATCTTTGTAGCCAATTAGGGATTCATGGAAGGACTCAGGGGTATCTATCATTTCAGATGGATGGAAAGATGCCCAAAATAGACCCCTAATCAAAATTGTTGCTAATATTTATTGTAAGGGTGAAATGAAAGATGCTCAATTTATTGTTAATATTTTGATTAAGGTTATTGAGTCAGTGGGCCCTCAAAACGTTGTCTAAGTCATCACGGACAATGCCAAAAATTGTAGAGCAATAGGGATGATTGTTGAGGGGAGATATGAGCACATTTTTTGGACACCTTGTGCAATACACTCCTTGAATTTGATGCTGCAGAAGATTGGCAAAATACCATGGATAGAAGAAATTTATACAGAGGCAAATGAGATTCAAATGTTTGTCATAAATCATCATATGATCTAGGCTATCTTTATAAGGTTCTCAAGTTGGAGTTGTTGAAGGTAACAAAACAATCTGCTAGTTTCTAATTTTTATTTGCTAACTTTCTATGAAATATCAAATCATCAATTGAAGATCTTTTAAATTAAATTTTATATTTTATTAACTTGTTTTAATTTATTTTAATAGTTTGTTGAAGCAAGATTTTCCTCTCACATGCTCGTCTTGAGATGACTTATGTAATGTCCCCTTTTTCGGGGCATTACTAATATATCGGTTCATCTATTTCATTTGCTTTATAACCCCTTGGCATGCCTAGCGCTACAAGTGAGAGTCTTATTTAGTCTTTAAATGTGCACATAGGTTAGTTACTGGATTTATTATTTAATTAGAAAATAATAAAGTGCACATAAAGTGAGTCTTTTAATATTTTAAGTTTTAGAATGTTTTCCCTCCAAAAGGGAAAAGGTTGGCCATTTGAATGTTGTACCCTAAATATGTACTATAAAAGGAGGTTGTATGGCCATTTTTGGGGATGCTGGATTTGATCATTCCGGATGTCTCTCCATGCTTGGAGAAATGGGATGTATGTCAGTAGCTCTCATTGTGCTCTCTCTCTCTCTCATCTTATTTGACTTGGAATTGAAGCAAATTGAAGTTGATAAGGATCCATTTGTGAAGTGTGTTGCATCGATACTAAGTGTGGCGAATTGCTATTAAAGGAAACATAATTCCTAAAATGAAATAGCGAATTTATTTATTGTTGCAAATCTGATGCATTATTGCATGATTTACTGAGCATATATGTTAGTTTTCAGATTTGATTGGGGTATTTTGCAATGTAATTTCATAATTTTGTTGAGATGATTTGATGCACCTAATTTTGTGCATCAATGCGACCTAGTTTTTTGGGAAGGTAGGGTTTCATGTCTATGTGCAAAAACTAATTTTGCCCATAAATATTGCTTCTTTGCAGCATATTTTGGTGGCCCAAAATCCAATTTGGTTTGACTCAGGTTTTTCGCTTGATTGGATTAAGCGGGAAATAATTTGCCTAGAAGTCGCAGCAGTCTGCAAAAGGTTGATTATTAATTGTTTGAAAGGGTTGACACAGGTTTTGATGCTTAAAAATTGTCTTCCTCAGGTGTTCAATTAAAAATCTCAATTCTTGGCTATTTTTGTGCATCAAAACAATTTTTGGAGTGGTGATCAAATAGTTGAGGGAAGTGCTGAATATTAATTTATTAATTTCTACTAACCCTAGCACCCAGATCTGGAAGATTTAGATGTTATTTTGAAGGGGTTTAAGTGCTCAGAAAAAATCCTGATCTTTAGTTCATTGGAAAGATCTAAAATTCTAGTTTATTAGGCAGGCTAAATTTCATGCAAAAGAACATGTAGTGATTGCAAGTTATGAATTTTCACAAGTTTTTAGCTGTCAACTGGCAACTATTTCAAATTAATTCATCTGCTGTAATAAAAATCAGAATTGAGAAGAATAAAAATCTGACTAGTCTCCAAGACCAATCTAGCTCACCACCTTGACCACTTCCAACCCCATTTGGGTTGTAATTGGTTGACATTGGGCTATTTTAGGTTGATTCAAAAGGTTTTAATCCTTCTTGGTTTGATTTGGGTTGAAGTTGTAATTTTCTATTTGTCCAAAAAGGGGGACATTACAACTTGTGAAGGTAAAACAAGCCTTAAGCAGTATGGTGATTGATGATGTTTGGTCCGTGTGGAGGCAAGCAAACACAAAATGAGCCATCAAAATAAAATCATTGATACTTGATGATGATTGATGGGCAAAAGTTGCATACTTGCTCAATTTTACTAAGCCTATTTTATCATGATTAGATATGTAGACACAAATAATGCTTGCATAAGGGAGATCTATGATGGCATTGACTCTATGCTTGAAAAAATTAGAGACATAAAAAAAGAGGATCCTGAAGAAAACTTCTACAATAAAGTTAAGACTGTGATCATGAGAAGGTGGAATAAAATGACCACTCCATTGCATCTCCTTGCATATGCCCTGAATCTCAAATATTTTAGCAGTGAAATACTTGGGCTACTTGGTAGGCAAACACCATATAATGACTAAGAAGTTGCAACTAGAACTCGGACAACATTCCAAAGGCTTTTTCCTGATCCAACTATAGCTATTGCGGTCCGCTTTGAAATGGCGGTTTGTCTCTTCATCTAATGGTACATATGGGTGAAATGCCCTTATGCATTATGTGACAAGTACAACCTGAACCCATTCATGTGGTGGTATGTACATGGCCATGATGCCAAGTACCTACGGCCTGTTGCCATTAAAGTCCTCTCACAGGTATAAAATACTAAAATGAAATCAAAAGTTTGTTTATTAATTAAAAATGTATGTTCTTACTTCTTAGTAAATTAATTTTATTACTAATTGAAAATTTCTAACTTTTTTTTTGTAATAGGTGGCTAACAATTCTTCAGCAGAGTGGAATTGGAGGTACATATACCTTCATCCACTCAGCCAAACGGAACAAGTTAGCATCCAAGAAGGTTGGGGATTTAGTGTATGTACATTCCAATTTGCGCATCCTACCACACAAGTCCAAAGGCTATATTAGAGGTCTCAACAAAATTTGGGATATTGATCTCGAGATTAGTGACTTTGAGGCTTCTGTTGCTACTCTTAGCCAACTTTCATTGCTTGATATTAATGAAGAAGAATCGGGATCTTTTGCACAAGAGATGGAGAGTGGAGCTGTTAGTGGTGTTCATGGAGACGATTATGAGGAAAATCTAGATCATATATTCTAGAATTTAGATTATTATCATGTATATGTGAATCATTGAAATTGTAACCATGTTGAATGATGATTCTTTAGAACTTCAAATTTCAATGAATACAAAATATTTTGAGTGCTTTATCAATTATCTCTTATGGTCCATGGAGTACAATTATAAAATGAGTACTATGCATATATATATATATTTATAATATATTGTACAGACGTTTCCGCCGCATTTCGTATCCAAGGTTTTTTGAAAATTGTCGTTTCTGCATTTTGTACCCGTACCTATTTCCTTTTCTTGGCAACATAGGATTTTTTAATTTTAATTAAAAAGAGTGAAATAAATTTATAAAAAATAACAAAAAGGATTAAATTATTAAACCCTATGCAATAACGCATCCTATTCTGCTTTTGATCACCAAGTTCACTTTATAGGCGAGAGGTGAGAGCATACACAAAGTTTAGATTTTTTAATTTAAAAAATACAAAAAAAACTCTTAAAATAGCCAAAAAAAATCCTACACATCGTATTTCTGCTTTTGATCATCAAGTTCACCGTATAGGTGTGAGGTGAGAGCATACACAGAGTTTGGATATATTTATAATTTAAAAAAAACAACATACTTTTTGTTTAAAAATGCAAAGGAAATGTTGTTTTTTTTTAGCATAGAGTTTAAAAATTACTAAATCAAAACTACATATTGATATCATGATCAATGATCATGAATGATTTGTGCATTATGTACACATCATTCGTGATCATTGATCACATTAACATTTTATTTAATTTTTTTTTGAAAATATCTGGTTTTTCCTCCTTGAAGTTGATTCCTCCTTCCAAATCTGCTTTGAAATTCCTCCTTGATGCTCTTAGCTCTTAGTAGCACCTCCTGAACTCTTCCTTCAAACTGTTTTTGCTTTTCACAATGCTAAATTTTAGTTTAAGGAAAACTGAATTTAGCAAGAGAAAAAATGAGAGTGATTTAGAATGTACCCAAGATGTCATTATATAGCTTTTAGGAAGTGTCTTTAGCAAGTTTAGGTAGGTAGATTAGGTTTAAGTGCAATAAATGAAAGTATTTTAATTTTTAAAAAAGTTATGATGTTTTAAAAATTAAAAAACCGTCGGAAATGGTTGGGATGTTTCCAAGAACGTCTGAGACATTTCCGGAAACGTCTCAGACGTTTCCATAACGTTTCGTATTTGTTTCGCGTTTTCGAAACGTTTCCAGGCAGAAACATGGGCCCCTTAGGTGTTTCCTGGCTTCATAGCTTTGATATGATGATACTTGGTGCACGTGAAGTTTGCAATTGCTTGGGGACAAACAATTTTGGGAAGGGAGGACTATAATATCCCCCTTTTCTACTTAAGAGGCTAATTATAGACTTCTTGCCATTCCCTTTCCATGGCAATAAAGTCGAATGAGCTATGGAAGGAATTGCATTCCCATTTCATTTTTCTTTTGCTAATTTTTAATGTTTCTTTAGTGTTTTCTGTATTTAGGCAGGTCGGATGGGTTGGAGGAGTTTTAAAAGCAAATTAAAAGCCCCAAAGAAGCTTTATGAGGTCAGTCTTTCTATTTTGGCTTTGGCACCAAATGAGGGATATAAAAGGGGATCAATGTCTTCATTTTCATCATATATTTTGGCACATTTTCTCTACATTTGATCTTTGGGTTGATTGCTCATTGTCATTCCACCATTGGCTATAATCCATTAGTCTGGCTTTTTCCAAGGAAGACGAAAACCTTCTTTGTGGCTGGTTGGAGGACGAAAACCCTCCAATTTTGGGTGAAGTGAAGACAACCTTGAATACCTCTTGCAGATTTGGACATCAAAAGATCAAGGAAGACATTTACAAGGGTTTGCATGCAATTTGGATCTCTCCCTAGAGGGAGCGACTTGAGTTGAGTGGTTGTTGGGTGCTTTCTAGGGCACGAAATTCAGATTTTCTTTCATATTTGGACTCATAATTTACAAGGATGGAAACAATCATATTTTGTGGAATTTGAGGTTTGGAAATCCTTCATTGCATAATTTCTTTGAGCTGTACTTCTGCTGCATTTAATTAATTTTCCAGCTGCGTTTTCAATCAAGTTCCATATTGGAAAGTGGCTTAAATATTTCCTAAAATACTTATCTCTATATTTTGGTTGGATTATGTGACGAGTTTCAGGGGATTTTTCTTCATTTTTGGACTGCTGTTATAAAAATCAGACTGCTGATTTCCAGCTGTCAAAAAATTCAGTTTGTTGGTCTAAAATCAGAATCTAATAATTTTTGGGGTTTGTTTGCTTTCCTCCTTTTTCAGTTAAATCCCAATAAGGGACATTACACAGTCCCACAATATTTAGTGGTAAAAGGGTGAAGAAAGAATGAGAAAGGATAATGCTTGACTATCTATATTTCAAATCAATGGTTAAGATTGAAAAGGCCCAAGTTGGTTGTAAGCCTTAGAGGCTTAGTTGAGTTGTGCACTTCAAGTTAAGGTTGAAAAGGCACAACCAATCAACTTTTAGGTGATTGCTGAATTGATGGAAATTGAATGGGCACTCGAGATTAATTGGCTGGAGATCAATAGTCAGTGTTATTGCACTCATAATGAAAAGGACCCACATGACTGAGCTTTGAAAGGTGAAGAAAATAACAGAACAGATTAAAGATTATGCAGCTTAGTTGATTAATGGTTGTATCATTGTAGATTGATGGCGGTAGACTCTCAGGCTTAACAAAGCTGCACAACAAGGTATAACTCTGAAAGGGTGCTGCCAATAGCAAACACATTTTCAATTTGACTTCAATCAAGATTAAATCTTATACCATATAAAATCAAATTTGTTGTTGGGGTTACGGAAATGGGCAGTTTTTATGCTTAGAAATAGCAATGAAGCTCTGTAATGATGGTTCTCTAGGTGATCAACAAAACTTAGGTTTGAAACAGTATTGTTAAAGGGGAATTGATGACTCATTCTAAACCCATGAGGCCAGAAGGAAGTGAAATCTTATGAAAAGGTAACCTTATCCACTGGGCACATAACCATACTTTTGAAGAAAGGTATACAAGATTTATTTACATCTGTGCCCACGTTGGGTTTTAACCCGAGTCTCTATGTTAATACAAGCGCAATCACCTTGTTGAGAATAAAGGATATTTGTTATGATTTCTAGCAAAGAACTCAATATCTCTAGAGAATATTAGCATTCATGTCTGCAAAATTTGAGTGTGGCTACGGAAGTTAACACGTGTCACAAGGCACATGGTTATACTAATCACAGATGCCGTGCCTTGCGAGCCAAGAAGGCCAAGGTGATCCTAATCGAACAAGAAGAAAAAACAAAGAGGTTGGGAGTTAATGTTACTAGTCCTAACCCCGCTAATATGCAATTGGTCCTTATTACCAAAGATTACTTTGCTCATAATTGAAAGGGCCTTTTTATTACCAAGTTTAAGACAGACTGGTGCAATCAATCCTTGATAATGACAATCAAAACAATTTGGTTTGACAGTGCCTTAGAAAGAAATTGCTGTTGTCAACTTCTTAGCTTTGCTCTTAGTCACTAGTTTGGTGTGAAAAGGAAGGACAACTTGGCAACCAAGCAATGCTGTATTGCTTTTCTAATCGAGTCTTTCCTTGAGATAATGGAGTGCCATTGTTTTGATCTTCTTTATCAATATGACCATCATGCCATTCTTTAGGGCTATCACAAAACTTCTAAGTGCAAAAGGATGACGAAATCTACAATCTTAAGTCTCCATTCCTGGATAATTTAATTTTGAGAAGATCTGTCACTAGAACGATTAACCTTCATAAGGTTATCAATCTCTGCATCATTTGACATATTAAGGAAGATAACACTTCTAAGCTTCCTCCTGCGTCAATGCAGGGACTTTTAGATATTTGCACTGATGCATACCAAAAGGTCGTCTACCCCTGCAGGCCAATCATCTTTCTATTGTTTTGGTAACATTGTCTTACTTGTCAATTCTTCTATATAGTGCAGTGATTGAGCGTCAAGTTATAATTGCTTGAAGAAGGCAAGATTAGGCCAGGCACATCCTCTTGTGGCTCTCAAAGATTGTTTCGAGAAGAGAGAATTTACCCGCATCTTTGTTGGCTTGTTCATGAATAACATTTTTCTATTTGGTACTTTTCACGGCTGGATGACCCTGAGAACTAGGTTGGGTACTAGGAGTGTGAAGACATTTTGGCATGCCTTTTCTAGTAGAGGTGGCAAAAATTGCATTTGAGGAGTGAGTGCTTCTAGAGTTTTCAACAATTGAAATTGAAAATTATTGCCCTTGCTCTATCTCTGCTCACAGTCATTGTATTTATGCGTAGTTGGGTAGGGAAAATCCTGTTGTTGGGTATGCAAAGGTGACGGTAATTATGGGTGTTATTGGGTGTATGTTTCGGATGCAGCGGGGTGGATGTCCTCTGTAATGTCTGTGATCGTAAGTAGCCGAAACGTGTCTGCAGTGGTAGCACATGTTTTGGGTAACCCTTGAATGGTTGAGGATCGAACTCGGTGGATGAATAAGTTGGTGCAAGTGTTGTCCCCGATCGTCGTCTGCTCAAAATCTTTACTTTCTGCAGTCAATGCAGCCTAAGTTTGTATTGACTTGGCCTTCGAGATATATTGAGTCATTTATGCATGGTTTGACATCCTTTACAGAAGTTTGGGCATGCAATATTTGGGATGTGCCCAAACATAATTTCCTGCACGGATTTTTAGGGATTTGAGACAAATGGTAGTTATTTTTCCGAAACAAAGTAGAAAGAAAAACAATTCAAATAACTTTCTTGGTGGTTCTTGAGCTGATTGCTTAAGCAATCAAGCCTAAATGTCTTCTCAGCAAAAATTCCTTTTTTTTGGTAAGCAAAAATTCCTTTTTTTTGGGAAACAAAAATCACTCCAATCTTAGTCAGAAATAGTCTAGGAAGATCAAGTGAACATGGCTAATGAAACTGTTGTCAAAAAATGGCATGCCGCATTCACCACAATTCAAAGACCCAAAATTTGAAATAAACCAAAAATCTAGAATTTTGTAATCCAAATCTTGAAATGGGCTTGGAACTTGACTTGATTGTAGTTGGAACCCTGTTGGCACCTCAGAATAGCAGAGGAGCGAAAGTCGAGCAACACTGTAAAAGATGAACATAAGACCGTTTTCTTTACGAGTATTAGATTTGGCCAAGTCATTTGGCAAGCCCCTGGGCATATACATTCTAAATCACCGAGTTTAGGAGCATTAGCTGAAGTATTGAGAAGCTTACCGAATCTTGGCACGTTTGACTGCTGAACTGTAGTATCAGAAAACTTTACATGAGTTTCACTGGGACAGGTGAGCTAAGTGGACTCCAAACCTTGCTGATTTTCAGCAAGTCCTGGGACCCTTTTTTAAATTCTAAGTGATATTATGTATATCCTAAGTTTGATAAGTGGTAGGGAATTGCCTTCAACCGTTTATTCACCACGACTAGTGAAATTTCAATTGACTTGGTGTACTGTAATTTTGATTTTTTATCATGACAGTGTGGATTGTGTTTGAGTACCAATTTGCTTTCACTCAAGAAAGAAATACCTTTCCCCTGAATATGACAGGTGCCTAACATGCCTGCTTCATTCAATAATTGCTTTCTATTTGCATATGCATTTAAACTAGGGGCATCAACTCCTATTGTATCTTCAGGCAATTTACATCTTTTTTGCTTCCCTTAAATTGTGATCAATATAAAGATTTTGAATGTAACATTTCAGCTAGATTTCCATGTAGAAAGTTTAGATGATTGTTTCCTCTGTTTTACTTGCTTTCCTCTTGCTCAATTGTTTTACAATATTTCTGAAGAAGGTTATAAATGACTCTAAAGCATTCAAAACTTTCCTGATTGTTTGAACAGATACAAAAGCTGAAGGTGGGCAGAAGCTTAGTTTAGTAAAACTTGCCAGCCTCATTGAATCAATTGCTAAAGAAGGTGCTGAGAAGTTGGACCTTCAAGGAAGATTGCATGACCGGGTTGAGTGGCTTCCTGACTCAATTGGAAGGCTTACTAATCTAATTGAAATCAACTTGTCAGAAAATAGCATTGTGACATTCCCTAACTCAATTCTAGGGCTTTCCATGTTAACGATTTTGGATTTACATGCAAATAAGTTGATGGATATTCCGGATGCCATTGGCGAGCTTTCCAATCTAACCATGCTAAATCTACGTGGCAATTCCTTACAGAAGTTGCCTGCTTCAATTGGAAATCTTTCCAGGCTGGTATGTCTTGACTTGAGTTCAAATCAGCTTTTGTCACTGCCAGAGTCTGTTGGCCAGCTGGTCAATTTAAAAAGACTGAATATTGAGGCAAATGAAATTGAAGAGCTGCCATATACAATTGGTCTGTGTACTTCTCTTACTGAGCTTCGAGCAGATTTTAATCATCTCAAAGCCCTACCTGAAGCAGTTGGCAAACTTGAATCTTTACAAGTCCTAACATTGCATTATAACAATATAAAAAGCCTTCCAACAACTGTGGGTTCTTTATCCAACTTGAGAGAACTTGATGTAAGCTTCAATGAGTTGGAGTATATACCAGAGAGTCTTTGCCTGGCCACCAGTCTTGTTAAGTTGAATATTAGCAGGAATTTTGCTGACTTGCAGAAGCTTCCTCGGTCTATTGGTAATCTTGAGATGCTTGAGGATTTGGATATCAGTAATGATCAGATTAAAATCCTTCCCGACTCTTTTTCTCTGCTCACAAAACTTCATACGCTTCATGCTGAAGAGACACCACTGGAAATACCACCAAGAGAAATAGTTGAAAATGGAGCTAAGGTGAAGTATATAGCACATGCTTTCAAATATCTATTTTTGCTGAAATATCTTTGACATTACTTTTCCACACATGCTACACAATAATGATATCGTTATATTTTGACAGGCTGTGGTACAATTTATGATTGACCACGTTGCAAGAAGGAATGAAAATGTTATAGAGACTAAACCAAAATGGAAGTGGTCGATGTTTTATTCATGTTTGAGGAAACGCAAGAGGGAAGAAAGCAAGGCGCAGTATGTCAGGGCTGGAGCATAATGCTACTTTGAAAATTAGGTGAGAGCTTACTTTTAAGAATGTTAATATGCAGCTCTTCAAAATCAGGAACATTGATAACACACAATAATTTGATTGCATTAGTATGTTTACTAGGTTTGATAAAGTAATAACGGCCTTCATGATTTCCATCTTACAGGACCAGAGTGCTGACCTGTTGAGCATTGCAAAGGCATCAGACTATTTGAGTATGCTGTGTCCTGTTTCATCATTGCTGGATCTAAATAATCGCCAAATCCACCATGCAGCTATTGAACAAGTAGTTCCTTTGAAGGAAAGTGTGTATGTTGTATAGTTTTTGCTCCAACTGCCCTGTTTCACATTTTCTGTGCTTGTTCAGCAATCACATTTCCATGCTTTTCCTTGCTCAACTGTAAGTACCGAGGACATAAATAATTGTTACTATTAAGTATTATCTCTATCTGTAGACAACAAAGTCATGGTGGTAGTTTTGGATTTTGACCATTTTCATATGTTGTGTGTAATATTTACTTTGCAGTTATTTCTCAGGAGTCGTGATATTTTTTAGTATCCTAATGCTGAACAAGTCTTTAGAATGTGGACCTACATCTTTTGCTTGGAATTATGTTTTATGTCAAGTTTCCATATTTGCATCCGAAAGAATTGATCTGCCATGGTAATTTTTCACAGTTGAAGTGAAGCATCTGACCTTCTCATTGCCTCTTACACTTCGCATTTATCGAACAGAGTCAAAATGCAAATGAGTGCTTCAAGGGAGGGGATTTTCCTTGGGATGTAATTCAACATTTAAGCCTGTACTGTTAAAGATATGGATTGTAAAACAAAACTTGTAATATATTGCTAATGTTAATACTCCATATTCCAGATCTCTTTAGAATCTAGATAGACCAAATTGGTATCTCCATCAAAATGTTGACAAAAAATTGATACGTGCATTACTTTTATGTATAACTTCTGGATTGATACATGTATAAATGTCCATAGTTTAACCTCCCAAGTGTGTTTTGATGTATTGTGTTGCTTTACAATGGTGTCTATCAGAGATAGCACAATGCACCTATGTTTTAGTGGACATTTGCAAGATTCTTTTCCATGTTTCACGTAATGTAATTCATCTTTCAGCTATCTCTTGCCATGATACTGTTATTTTTCCTTGTACGTGAGCTGAAATAAGATAGTAATCAGCATTGATAGTTAGAAGAGAGACGAATGTGCACTGATGTACTTTAGCTTTCAAATGGATTTCGTCATACATCATAGAACGAATACAACTGCATTGCTTTTACACATATATATGCCAATAAAATTTGATACTCTATCCATGAATTTCTTAAGCATCATTTCATACCCTTCAGTCCGGACAGCGGATTTAAGTTTTATTTCTATCATTCTATTGGGTGTAGCTTGGTCTTGTTTCTGATGGGCGGAGACTGACTTATACTAAATACTATCTGTTCTATACTATATATGAAAGTTTCCGAAGGTAAATAATTGACATTGTTCATGGTTATTGGTTATTGGGTCTCTTCCTTTTTTTTAATAAGGATTTGAATTTTTCACGATGTATCGTTAAAATTGTTAAAATTCTATTCAAACAAATTTGATATGTGTTCTGATTTCTGTTTAAATTATTTGTTCCTAAATAACCTATAATTTTATGTTGGATCTGTTTGTGGCACTGTTGATGCGAACACTGTATTTCACTTCAATTTTACGACACCATGGATATTTGGGAGGAACTTTGTACTCTTGGCATCTATGTAAATTGTAAACTACAGATGATTGCAAAAAAATATGGATGCGTTTGAGCTGCAAAGCTTCTCTCAACTGATTGTTCTCTTTGAATTAAATAGACGTATAATAATAAGTGTAACGATAAAGAGTTTTTTTTTTTTTTCCATTGAATTAATTTCTTACAGGTCCATGACCGCATCTATTGAATGTATATTTATAGTTTAACAGCTAACCAAACATAATCACATAAAGATGCCACTGTGGTAATGTACTTTTACTACAATTATTATTTGATTGAACCATAAGCATCCTTATTTGGGTACATTTGAATAACTCGCTTCTATGCGAGAGTAAGATAACATTTTTATTTTACTCCATTCAAGATTATGAGCAAAATTTTAATTTTTTTCTACAAGAGAAAAAAAATATTAGTACTCCAAAAAAAAAAAAAAAAAGAGTGTTTTGTTGATAAAGAAAAAAGAAGAATATCATTTAGAATTCATAGCCTAAAGTGTAAAAAACTTTGAGGTTGCATGTACAAATTCTTTATTTTAATTGTTGGAAGCTTTGAAAAGAATTTGGCTTGCTTATAATTTTGTATGTATGCACAAAACCATGAATACCTAGGGAATGTTGATCTCTTCTTCAAATTTTCACCTGTTTACGAGATTTATATATCATCCACTGTTACTATCATCTCCCTAGTAGGTAACCAAAAGGTACAAGTATCTGCACACCGCCGGTATGGGTGATAATAAGGTCCTGGATCCTACTCCACTGACTACTCTTAAGCCATAAATCAAGGAAATAACTAGTCATCAAAGAACTAGTCAAGACCATAGATTTAAGAGTGGCTGAGGTCGTAAAAGATAAATTATTCAAATAACAACAGAGTTGTACCATGCACATATGTAAAAAGTCTGCAACCTT
This sequence comes from Taxus chinensis, assembly GCA_019776745.2. NCBI lineage: Eukaryota > Viridiplantae > Streptophyta > Pinopsida > Cupressales > Taxaceae > Taxus > Taxus chinensis. The sequence continues at coordinate 304,865,280 of CM034146.1, forward strand.
CTCCAAAAGCAAGAGCTCTAAATAGCTAAAAAAGTCCCCCAAAATGATATAAGTTGGGGTAATATATTGGTAATTTATGTTCAATGTCTAAACAATAAAATTATACTTAAACTTGATTATAAAACTTTGGTCGTGCAAAATTGAGTTTAAGAATGTAAAGTACAATAATTTGCAATTGAGTATGAGTACAACTATATCTTTGCTATGATTTATTAAATTCAATATAAGCGAGTTTTTTACTCCAATGCAACTACATTAAGACCTCACTGTCTAACACCAAAAGAATCCACCAAAGACAAAAATCTTTCGTAAGCTTCCTATTTTGGGATATTCTCAAGTATTTTATAACTTGAGCAATGAGAATTTTCCTTATTTCCCATTTTCAGGAATATTACTTGCTCAACTTTCTAATACTAATTATGATTAAAAACATGGACAATATTGGTACAAAAGGTGAACTTAAATCCATCAAATAATTTTGAAGACAATAATCTTTTGTAAGCTTACTATTTTGGGAAATTCTTAAGTAATTTATAACTTGAGCAATGAGAATTTTTCTTCTCTTCCATATTTAGGGATATTGCTTCCTCAACTTTCTAATACTAATCTTGATAAAAAAACATGGACAATATTGGTACACAAGGGGAATTTGAATGCGATCCCATCTATTTATAGATTGAACTAAGAGTGATACATTGTATACATTGTGAAACATCAACCACTAGTGTGACTTATTTAGGAATCCATGCACTGCATTGAGTGTTTGACAAAAAACATTATGTCGTTTTCCTAGGTACAAGGTATCTAATCCAATATGGGCTTGTTTCACTTAATGTACTTGCTAGTTAGGGTTGCATTATATGGCACACAAATTTATAGCAATTTTGGCATAATATTGAATTTGAGAGCATGGTGAATTAAATCGGATTTTGACACAACAATTATTTCCTTAAAAAAACAAACCCTTCGCGATTGTGCCTATGATGATGCATGTGTTATTATGACAAACATGTAAATTTTTTTTCCAGCGTGGTCCCTCAAATCTCATTTGACACACAGATGCCAATCTTTGGAGAATATCTTTGCGATATGGATGATCCAAATTTTAATTGAAATCTAGTGGACGATGTACTATTTTGAAGAAATTTGCTAATGCTGAAACTTCCATCAATGAGCAAGGCATTTCTTAATTTTGAAATTAGCGTTTATAGTCAATGCCAAGTGCATGTTAGGAGTAGTACATGTGTAAGTTACCGTAGCATTAGTTTTATTTCGGTAACATATAATTGCACAAGAGAAACTCAAGGTGGAGGGCCTTTTGCTATTTGCACCAATGTGCATTCCCGACATGAGATGCCAAAGGACCCCCTTGCAAGGCACTGTTATCCAAAATTCACCCTCAAGGCTCGGGCCAGAAAAAATCACAAAAAATGGCTAAGTCCTAGTCCTAGAAGCATTCGGGACAAGTGGGACCAAAAGGCGCGGTTCGGCCGAAATGAGCACAGACGGTCCGAAAGCAATTGGGACATCCGGGCCAAAAGGACGCGCGGGACGCGGAAATCCAAACTGGCCGAAAAGAGAAAATTGGCTAACTGCTGAGAGGGTCGCCTTTGGGACAAGCGGGACAAAAAGACGCGAACCGGCCGAACCGGGCGAATTTGTCCCAGACGGTCCGAAACCAAATGGGACATATGGGCTGCGAGTACGCGAACCGGCCGAACTGGGCGAAATGGGAACAAGCAGTCCGAAACAACTGGGACATTTGGGACAAATGGGCGCGAACCGGCCGGTTCGCTCGAAATCAGCACAAGGAGCACTGTGCTAAATGGGACAAAGGGACGCGCGGGACGCAAAAAGCCGAAATGGCCGAAGGCAGGGAAGAAAAGTCAACGTTTGGTCCAGAAACTTCAAACGGCCATAACTTTTGACTCCGAGCTCCGATTTTCATAAAATTGGACTTTCTGGAACGAGCACGACGTCCTCTACGCCACAAAAACTGGATTTCTTAATTTTAATGAGGGTAGATATATTTAAATAAAAGAAACATATTCGGCTCCAGTCAGTCAATGCTCATTCCCGTCAAATGACAGAAAACGCCTGCCAGACCCAAAATAGCTGCCCCGCACTCAAAAGGCCATAACTTTTGCATTTCTCAACGAAATCGCACAAAATTGGTACCGTTGGAATCATGGTTCCGAGCCCGATGCAAAACAATCAAGAAATTCCGGATTTGATCAGAAATTGATTGAGATTTTTAAGGAAACGTGGCCGGGTTCAGAACAGTGTTTTATTTGGTAGCTGGGAGTGCAATTAAGAGGCATGGTCATCATTCCTTCTCTGCTGCAGCATATGGGACAGTATGGGGAGCCTTTTACAAGTAATGTATACCCATTCCACTCAATTTAATGCCTCTTACAGGTGGTTGAAGGACAGATTTCGGGATTTCCATTTTCCCTTCTCTTCTCCTTCTCATTTTTTCTATAAATTGAAGTGTTGGGCTCATTGTAAAGGGGAGAGTTTTTGGGTAACAAAGCTCTGTCAAAATTGCTTTGTGAAGCCAGTGTGTTGCAGGCCCTTGTAGTGGACTCCTTGCATGGTGATCCAGGCCCTTATCTTGTAATAGATTGAACTGTGCATATCATGAAGCAATAAAATATCAGTTTGTGGATATATCTTCCCCTGCTGCGTTTCCTTGCATTCTTCTTGCCCCTTTAATCTTCCTACAAGTATATTGTGTCTATTTATTATGTTCTTGCAGGAATTCATTATCATTGTGTGTGCTTGGAATATTGCTGTGAATGCATTTTGCTGGATTATGGTGAACTGTCATCACCTCTTCTAGTGTGCACTTTGCCTCTGTATTTCACACATTTGGAGATTACTCTCACACCCTCTTTTTCTGGTGTATCACCGCTTTAGTGTAGGCTTTCATTTTATGCATTCTCTCTCTCTGGTCCCTTGGAATTTTAGGTTAGAATAGCTAGTTTCTCCTGCATTAGAGTAGATTGTGGCAGGTAGTTTAAGAACAAGAACCAACTTTCTCTGGAGGTCTATCTCAAGTAGTAAGTCCCACAACTTGGAGATAGTACCCATGTTATCCAATCACACTGGATGCTCAGAGTGATCAAACTAGAAATCTGATCAACATCCAGGGGTGCTGTGATTCGGTGATAACAGGCACCCCAGGTATTGAGTTGCCTCATAACTTAGACATATGGTATGGATCTAATTAGATATCGTTAGACTCGCTTGACTTACAGACTTTGCAAGGGCTCGTCTCTCGCACCTCGCATGTTTTGCTTCATCCAAAAGAAGTTTATCTTATTTACTCTTGTTTTGAATAAAAGGCACAATGGAGTCATAGTAATGGTGTGGTTCTTAAATCTTAAGGTTAAGTGGAGCTCTCAAAGGATTAACTAATCTTTGATCACTTATCACATTAAGGAATGAGGGTCATATTATAAACTAAGTTCCCTCCACCACTTTCTATTTGAAGTCCACATTCACTTTTATTTAAAAAATCACATGGTGTCATAGGGTCAACCTAAAAGTGGAAACATATGACACTATTTTACGGAGCTCGCCAAGGAGGATTGAGCTACTCAACTAGTCCCAAACTATGTCTTACCCCATTTCTCCAGACTAACATCCTCGTCATCCTCCAACTTCAATATGCAAGTGAAAGCTTCCAACACGCTTCATGACTACCCATACAACCACTACTTAAAAGTTACCTTATAGCCTTCCAAATCCACTTGCAGGAATGCACAACTCCTCCACTCGATTCATTTCAGATACCAGCTCATATGTACTAGGGTTATACGGTCAAACCTTAACAAGGTCCCTTAATACTTACAATTTAAAATGAGTCCATCTAGTAAAAAACGAGTGTGAGAGCTTGAGAGAATATGTGATCCCAAATTAGTGTGATTGTGACAAGTGTCACAATCATAAACCCACAACAACTCACAACACTTTTTAACCCCATAGCGAGATGCATGGACGTGAGGGTATGAGAAAGTGCCAGTGGCTAGATCAAGCTTTGGCCACTTGTTAATAGAGGGGCCCAAACTTTATTTAAAGTTCACCGAGCTCAAAGGGACATATGTGAGCCCTTTAAGGCACAACCTATGAAGTCACGAGTTTGAGATTTGGTCGTAGTGCTCACTCCATAGAGTCTACTTTGTGCCCAAGAATGAGGGACCTTGGGATCTTGACACCTATCTCCAATCTATGCGTGTTTAAGATTAATAAGAACACAATGAAGGTAGGACATGGGAGAATTTAAAGGGACTTAGTTTTCATGAGAAGACATAAAAGAGTTCAAATTTGGGCTCATTGGAAAGCTCTCTTCAAGAACTTTCGAATGGCAGCGAACTTGGGGTCAATTGACAGGTGTATGGGTTTTTGTACCCATTTAAAGTCCTAAGAAGCAATTCCAACTGTTATACATGGATTAACAATTCCAATGGGTGCCAAAGTGAATGGGGGCATGCAAAGATGCGGGAAAACGAAGGACACATGTATTCGTAAATCGAAATGTTGAGTCATGTCAACTAGATAAGTATTTAAGAACCTTCCAAAAAGTTTTGGGGAGCACACAAAGATGCGGGAAAACGAAGGACACAAGTATTGGTAAATCAAAATGTTGAGTCATGCCAACTAGATAAGTATTTAAGAACCTTCCAAAAAATTTTGGGAAGCACGCAAGGAAAAATTAATAGAGAACTTAGGATTTTAAGAGGAAGATGCCCAAAGGAATCTGAGATGGGAGAGCACATTGTGAGGAAGAGATCTTAGAGAGAATCAAAGAGAGTAAGGGAGAACTAAGAAGAAGCTAGTGCTAAGAGAGTTCAATAATGTTATTTTAATGACACATTAAACAACAAGAGAAAGAGAGAGTCATTGCATTGTGTGTGATATTATAAACATTGTGTGGCTTCATTTTAATAGAAGTTGTTAAGAGTGTCCCATATTAGTCTATGCACTAATTTTGTCTTTGAATTAGTCTCAATGGGTGTCCCTTATTTTAGTTAGTGTAGTATGTACTCTACGGTGTTGCCATTGAGCCCCAAGACCTTGGCTACTACATCAAGTTTGAACATGTAGTAGTTTACAATTTTGTGAAGTGAAATTTGAGAGGCCATAAATTTTGATTATTTTATTGGATAAAGGTAATCCAAGAATTACAAATACTTAAAGGAAACCGCAAAGAACATTGTACAATCATCAAAATCAAACCTTAAAAATGTTTAAGATAAATTTCTTTTCCAAAATTTCTTTTCAATTTGGACGCTAGGCAATTACGCAAAATCCATAATAACATGCTAAATTAACCACTTAAACAAATGACTCCACTTTGTTCGTCAATTGTTTTCATGCATCCATTGTTACCTCGTGAGCATCTCAAGCTTCTAATACCCCATCAAAGTAGCCATCGGATTTTGCATACCTATGCTCATAGTTTTTGTTCAATTCTGTCATGAAGTGTACAACCATGCTTTGCAGTTGTCTTATTGGCAGTTTGAATGGATCACAAATATGCACCCAAGGTCCATTCACAGATAAAACTTACCTATTAACGGTGTTAAGCCTATCCTTGCAAGCTCAAATATGGTTCGATGATGCCTTGTCAACAGTTCCTGTCACTTTTAAACCAAATCCCTCATCCTCGTTACCCTTTATGAGCTTCCATCCTCTATGTCTTCCTGTGTTTTCCCTTCTTTCCCAACCAAATTTTCCTTATGAGGTCCTTGTCCCTCTAACTCATATTTCTACGAGGTGGCTCTTCCGCAGATAACTACTGTTTCCTACAGAATCTGTGTTGATAACAAGTACAACCTTCTAGCCACCCAAATTATAGGCTCCTTAATGGAACTTCCTGAGGTCTTCTTTCCCTGTTTACTAAGCCACAACGATTTCATCATTATTGCGAGCATTTTCCTATTCATCGATGCATACGCAAGAATTGATTCTTCATTTGGTAACTAGGCCACCTGAGCTAGCCTCTTCACGGTGAGGGGAATTGTTCTTCTTATGATGAACATCTTCCCTTCGCAAAATTAAGAACTTGTAAACACAAAAATTATCTTATGTTGTCTATTTATGATGGCTTCCAAATTTTTTTTTTTTTTTTTTAATTAACAAAGGTTCTATAATTTAATATCTACTTATGTATATCTGCTTTAGATTTCCGATTTCTTGGTTTCACCTTCTTAAAGGCCATATCCCTCAAAACTGATACCCATAATCCAACTACATCCGATTCAGAATTCAGATAGGAATAAGGGTACTCAATCCACACAATATCCATTTCTGCATCAACATCAGGGGTGCACATGCCTTGTGCGGTGCATGATCAAGTAGATCCATAATAGAATTACGTTGGTTGAATGATGGTGTGGAAGCGAACATTGTTTCCACACTTTTCTTGGCAAATGCCTTATTTTGTAGCGGTTTCCCTATGACTTTCTTTTGTATACTCTTATGGTGTTCATTGTCTACAGACTCTCCCTACTCTCCCTTCATTAGCCTTCCCTACCATTTTTGCCTCAAAACTTATCAATTTCTCTCTTAGGAGTTTGATATACGTGGACATGTCCCACAAATCCATTATGTTCTTCTTATCATGATAAATGCCCCAACTCTTTTTCCCAGCTTCCATGGAAGATACAAGTGGCCTTTTTCTTTCACCAAGCGTATAACAATTTTTTCCCTAGGTTGCACATCCTTCATGAACTAACACATAACAATATTATGGGGGAATTTAGTTGTAACCAACCTTGTGGAGGGCGATGCATGCTTTTACAAGACCTTTCCTTTCCTAACCCATAAATTGGACTCAACACTGGTGTAATCGAACTTGCATCATAATAATGGTGCACTCTGTAGACACAAAATCATGCACTTGGGTACATTTCTAGGTCCTAAAAACATGCTAGCATTTACATGATTCCTAAGTAAAAAACTAGTGATTGACAACTATCTTTAGCCTATTTTCTATCTTTTACTTTCTTTTTGGTCTTACACACCCTACAGCCAAGTCAGAATTTTACTTGTTTATCTTTTATAGCTTTAGACACTAGCGCCCAGCTAGGATAGCAGCTCCTGTCCCCTTTGGGTGCCTCTGACCCTTTCTTATCTTACTTGCTCCTTTTGGGTCTCTTTTATCTTTTGGGCATCTTTTTCATTTATGGGTTGGCCTTCCAGTTGTCAATTACAAAATTCAAACAAGGGAATCATATAAATACATAGTTATGTGTTCAAAATGTGGGACGAAGCTCAAGCATTACTATTATCACTAAAACTTGCATTCAAAAGACACCTAAAACACTCCAAATCATCATCTAACATCCATTCAAGGGACAAGGGACAACAACTATGCATACACAATATAGAAAAGGGGGAGTTTATTCTATTCCATCCACACATTTGCATCTTTTAACAAATCTAGCCCACTATCTAGTGCATTTTGCACAAGGACATCTTAGGGCATCATTTCTAAACACACACACACACACACACACACACACACACACACACACACACACACACACACACACACACACACATAGGAACTACATGGTGTTTGAAATTTAGTGCAACGCTCAGTCATAAGTTCACCCTGTTGGGTGACCACTGGGGTTAATCTGATTCCCTATTATGCATCTATTCTTGCTAGCTTATATTACTTACATCTGACACTTTTCTTACTATTCTAAATTGATACTCAGTATGTCATTATCTTTTCTATATACACAAACATGCACATTCACTTGGTCTTTTGAGGTGAGTGTAGATTTCTTATAGAACTTTGCACGCTACAATGATGCTTGGAAATGTACCTTCTACCAGTCCCACTGAGGCTCTTTAGGGCATCTACCTTTACTACTCTCACACACTACATGTGTTATTTTTCATTATTTACTACTTCTTTCTTGCACATTATTTTTCATTAATACATACATATCTTGACATACTTTTTAACATACTAACAGGTACTTCATGTGCAACATTTTCTTTGCAAGACCATATGCCACCATGGTTGTCTGATAAATTTTGTTATTCATTGTTTGCCATTGTATGCTATTTTTTGCGGGTTATGCCCTATGTCTTGTATGATCATTGTATGTTTTTGGCCGCTTTGAACTTGATTATTTTGTGACATTGTTAGTGATGTCCTATGTTTGAAACTTGATTTTCACGGTTTATCTTCGCACACTTGCTTGATTGTTTCATTGTCTTCTTTTGCATACTAATTTTACTACTAACACATGTTACTAACCTACTTTGTTTGCATATGCCTTGGTTTCTACAATACACATCCCCCACCCCCTGCAGGTATCCATTTCATCTCAGTTTCATGTCCTCTCCTTTGGACCGCATGCTCCTACATTCATCACATGCACCCCAAATAAGGGGGACATATATTGGGTGTACAAATCACCCCTACAACATCTCATAGCTATAGTACAGATCTACACAATACAAAAACAACATAATTTACAGTCACAGAGTTGGCTCAGAATCACAATACAAACACCATTGCCCAGTATCAGACAACAACGCCTAGGCACCTGTGTCCTCCCCTAGGCGCCTATGTCCTGCGGGAACATATAGTCAATTTCTCAGATCAACATAGTCTATAGAAGTTTTCAAAGTAATTCTACAGTTACAGGCACATATCTATAGTTACAAAATGCACACAATCTCCTCTAATCAATTTTAATTGGAACAACCAATTTCAATCGGAACTAATTTGGGATAATTAGAACTAAATTGGTACGTACCATCTGTAGTGGTGCTTATGGGGGTAAAGTCATGGAAGAAGAGTAAAGCTAGACCTCTCTCCCCAACACTCGCTCTTGGCATGAGATCACCCAAAAAACTCGCACTTGGCATGAGATCGCCTAAAAAACTTTCTCTTGGCGTGAGATCACCCAAAAAAATCACTCTACACAACATTTTCAAGACACTTTTACATCAGGTGCACACTTTCTTTTACTACTACTTTTACACACTTTTACTCACTTTTCTCAAAATTTTCAAATACACGACTTTGAATACTCTTTCGCTCTTCTTTTGGAGGTCTGTCATTAATATGCAACAAGAAACAACCTATTTCAAAAATTCAATCAGCAACAACAAGTACAAGCAACACACACGCTTCACCCCTAGGGTCACTTTCCTTTCCTTGTCTCCATGCTTCACTTTTGATCACTCAACACTTCACTTGTCTTTTCGACATGCTATTGGCTACACTCTCTACATGATCACAAGGTACACATACTCTAACTACTTTATGTTATCGAGTATTCAATCAACAACATACAGTGGGGGAAAATGTAGACACAAAATCACGCACTTGGGTACATTTCTAGGTCCTAAAAGCATCCTATCATTTACATAATTCTTAAACAAGAAAAATAGTGATTGACAACTATCTTTGGCCTCTTTTCGCTGTCTTTTACTTTCTCTTTGGTCTTACACACCCTATAACCTAGTCAAAACTTTACTTTTTTTTATATCTTTCATAGCTTTATACACCAGTGCCTAGCCAAGACAACAACGCCTAGGCGTTCCTGTCCCCTCTGGGCGCTCCTAACCCTCTCTTATCTTACTCACTCCTTTTGGGTCTCTTTTATCTTTTGGGCATATTTTTCACTTATGATTCAACCTTCCAATTGTCAATTAATAAATTCAAATAAGGGAATCATATAAATACATATTTATGTGTTCAAAATGAGGGACCAAGCTCTAAGCATTACTGTTATCACTTAAGCTTGCATTCAAAAGACACCTAAAACACTCCGAAACATCCATCTAGCATCTATTCAAGCGACAGTGGAGTGCAACTTTGCATACACAACATAGGAAGGGGAATTTAATTCTATTCCATCCACACATTTACATTTTCTAGCAAATCCATCCTGCTATCTAATGCATCTTGACACAAGGGCATCCTAGGGCATCATTTCTACACACCCACACAAGAACTACATGGAGTTTGAGATGTAGCACAACACTTGGTCGTAAGTTCACCCTATTGGTTGAATGTCGGGGCCAGTCTAGCTCCCCATTATGCATCTTTCTTTGTTAGATTTGATGTGGTTTGTGGGCTTGTGCAGGTGAACTTCTCTTTTGCAGGTTACAGGTACCTTCGACGATCAATGAGTGACTATTGGGCGATAAACAAGGAACAACTGTAACACAACGAATTTTTTTTTATCATCATTTGCATAGTCACAGGCAGCCAGTAATAATCTCCAGCGCCCAGGTAACCTTTCCCTGTTGTGAGCGCCCATGTCCGACTATGTTCATGAATTCCAGAATTTACACTGACCAGTTACAACGATGTTTGCATCCTGTTCAACACTTCATCCTGCCCAGATCACCTCAAGATTGCGCGTAAATCTGCTAAGTCTCTTTATCTATCTCTTGTGCTTAGGGTTTCATACTTTTCTTTTTTATTTCCTAGTATCATACTGTATGTTAACATTTATACATCATTTGTTACAATAGTTACTTTGCAGTAGTGTTTAATAATAATTCTATTTTTGTTAAATCACACTCGTACAAATATCCTTCCTGCTGAGTGATGTGAATCTTTGACCCACTTTGTGTATGCCAAGATGGAAGATTCCAACTTTTCTAAGTGCAAACATCAGAAATACACCTCTAAGATCACATGGTTTACAAAAATACAAAAACAATAATAATCACTAAAAATTCAAATAATCCCACAATGTAACTCTAATTATAAAACAATGTTTATTAAAGACATGTCACCCTTTTAAATTCCCTCACCCACGTACATTCAATCTTGTCATAACACTCCATGTACACACTGCAAACATTTAATCAAATCCACATAACATTTGCATCTCCAATGCATGTTGGACCCTTATCATCTAAACTCTCCATGAACATTGCAACAATATCGATCCCAATATTTTATGCACCATGAATATATAAAATAAAACTCACCCCTTATCTTCACCCCCTTGAATCTTTAGAATATTTTTTTCCCTTTTTCACAAATGCTTTTCTTAGGGTTTTTTCCGAAGGAGAAAGATGACCATGTTAGACAATCGAAGCTTGTTACAAACAACCAGATTTCAGATTTTCAACATAGGCGACATTCATAATTGTGTCTAGATTATGAATGCCTTGTGATTTCTCTATGATCACACATGTGACTACGTTATGATTAGAAACAACTTTTCATTAGTCAACACATTATCAACAATTAACAATCTAACATCAATAAAACTTACACCATGGCTTGCTCCCCTTAGGCCCTTAAATATGTCTACCATTTCATTTTATTTATTTCACTTATAATTGTAAATATTACATCTTCTTTTATTAATCTTCAAAAGGGATAGGGATCTAACCAAGGGAGATCCCTTAACCACAAAAATATATTAACATTTTCCCCTAGTGTTGTGATTTCATATTCAAATGTAGAGTTATAGCCAACTACATTCATGGAAATAACCTTATGGTGTCCCTCACAACTATAATGGTAGCAACATAAGCCCATTTTCTTTAGTAACATGATTTGAGTTGATTTATTTGATATCACTAACACTTTTGTAGGGTGACTCAATATCTAGTAGGAAATTTGGGCAACCACGGTGGGATCAATTCGGTTGTGGGTTAACCTTTATTTCTAAATTTAAAACAATTTTTAATTATAGTCTGTGCTTCTTCCATTTCAATTTTAATTTTTTATCTAACATTTGCTTGTTGTAAATATAATATTTTTTCTTGTAGATTTTCCACATTACAAAAAACTAAAAAAATCTGGTTGTAGGATAGTAGCGCGTGTGACTTTTATTCAATTTTTATGTTAAATAAATAACTTTAAATTTTTCAAATCATTTTGTTTGTGTTGTCATGTAAAATGTATAGCATGAAAAATTAAAACTTTTAATCATGACAATTAAGGCCATAATTAAAATTTTTATTTTCCTTCCTTTGGCTAGCCTACCCTCAGTTCCACCCTCACTTAGGCTCAGAGGAAAGTGCTAACAAGATTTTTTAAGTGTATTTCAATGCGCATGGAAGAGTGCCTAATGTGATTCATGAACTTATTGAGATTTGATGAAAAATAACTTCCCCTGGAGGCCTAAAAAGGTCATTTCTGGCTATTTTGCAGCTAGGTAAATATCCTCTAGAATCCTACAGGGAAAATCTAAATCATATGAGGGTGATGTCAGAGAACATTGAAGGTGTCCAAGGAAGTTTAGAAAAATTTGGTGGAAGAAATTTGATTCATGAACAACTTGTGCCACATCAGGTAATTATGGGTGTAAAGAATGAAAGCTCCAACGATGCAAGCTCACTTCTCTTGATCATTCTGGAAGTTCTGGAGGGAGTTAGGAGGAAAAAAAATTCATTAGAAATATTTTGGAATCCTCTACGAGTTAGAAACATAAAATTTGTTCCAAGACTCAGTTGTGATAGAACTTCTCTGATACCAACTATAAATTTGGTATGAGATTTAAACAATTATCCCACATCAATAATAGACATTCATATTATTTATTCCACAAAAATACATAAATACAAAGGAGAGACTACTCCTATATATAAGGAAATCCAAACCCACTAATATTTCCTATAAACGATGCCAACAACACTCAATTATATATATGAGATTTATTCAAACAACTCTCCTAATAATACTCTAACACACAATCTACGAGAGTATATTCAAAACTCACATTAAATAAAATAATATATGTGAACACTAACTATAATACCTCCTAAAAGTTTGACTAGTAACCTATCCTATATTGGTGAACCTATCTAGAGGTAAAAAAATCAAGTGGAAAATGTAGGGATGTTTTCAAAGGTTCTCTAGGAGTCCTAAGAAAATTGGAGTTGATCTTGAGAATGAATAAATCTTATAGAGGTTACAAATGTTACATGAAGGTAAGAAAAAGGGATAAATATGTTTAAAATATTCAAATATGTGTTATAGGTCCAAATGTCCTAAAATGGTGACAAAACTAGTTTTTCCAAATTCCTCATGCTAAAATTAGGTTATTATGCCTCCATCTATCCTAATATGTGCATGGTATAGTAAAAGGAAAAGAATATGCATACTTGTACTTAACTATGAGGTATGATGTTTTAAAGTTGAAATATTATAGTATCACATGTTCCGCGTGAGTACATAAAACAAAGTGAAAATAAAAGTAGATTGAAACATTGATAAACATTTATAAAATTGAAAATATTTGAAAATTAAAAAATGATATATGAAATTGAATGAAAACATTTTTTTTTATGCAAACCATGTTGTCACTAGTATTTTTTTGGAAGTTTCATTGGGTTATATGCCCTAAATAGTGTAATTATTGAGCTCCTAGATATTTACCTACCAATGTGGAGGTGGCTAAAATGAAAGAACTAAAACTTTGTATATACCCATGCCAACGTGGAGGAGTGGCTAAAGTGAATCAACAAAGTTTTGGCGTGGATAAAGGGGAACACTAGATACACTTAAATTACCCCTACTAATGTAGCAATAAAAGAACATTGAAATTGGACATGAATTATGTCTCGAGTGTCAATGATATAACTATAGTGAATATGTGATCCTAACACTTCACTATAACTAGAGATAAATTTCACAGGTTATAATCAAACCAAGTGTAATAGAGATTTGATCCTGATATGAAATTGTAACTAGAGATAAATTGTATGGGTTTTGATGAATCCAAGTCAAATGGACATATGATCCTAATATGATACTACAACATCCACTTCTTGACCAAAGAAAACAATTTTTTTCGGGATACAAAATTGCAATATCCACCTCCTGGCTAATGAGGTGGAAAATATTTATTTGAATACAAAAAATATTGAAACTAATACGATACAAGAAGGGGTGTACCAATCAATCCACCATGAGGAAAAAATAATTACTCCACTATAAATGATTAAAACCAAAATATAGATGTATGGTGTTCCAGTAATTGATCCTAAAAATTTGAATGCACCATCACTAATAGTCATTGATCTTATGTTTCATGTAATTTGAAATTGTGTAGTTGATTACACTCAAATTAAATATAATTTAACCCTATTTAAGATTGAAATATTGGAAACTAATGTGCATTCATATTAATAAATAAATAATATAACCATTTAAATCTAACAGTAGATGTAAAATAATATTAAGAATTTGCATTCAATTAGGAAGAATGTTAAATCTAGTAAAATGTAAGAAGATGGGTGTACTTAGCTTTTCTTATACTTCACAAAATGATTTGTATATGAAATCATTTCAAATAGATAAAGATTGGGATGAAGGTGATTTGTATCTGAACTGGAGTGTTAATACCCTCCTAGATGCTAGCACTAAATTCTAACACTAAAGTAAGATTCTTCTATCCAACTGCATAATAGTGTTTAGAAGTACTATGCACTTATGTGTCAATTTGGGTCGCTTCACATCTTTTATTTAATGGTTTCCTAATTTTTTTCTATAATACTTGTTCCTTCTCTTATAACGATGAAACCATAATTTCATATAATAACACCCAAATAGACATTAGATAGAAAAAATGGTGTGTGGCTGACATAGAATACCCTTGATAGCTATATACAATGGAAAATACAAGAAACGAGGAAAATCAATACAAAACAAAAGTGAAAAAATTCAGTTATAGACCCCAAAGAAACCGCGGATTAGATCTGACTAAAAGAACGAGGTTTAGTGATCTTCTTTGTTGGATCCTTTTGATTTGTAAGCTATGGTTGATTTATGGATTATCCAAGTACTCCGAATGGAAGAATAACTAAGACATGAACATGAAGATGTGATTTTGACGTGATTTTGGTAGCATAACAACATGGAAGATTGATTTAATTCACCAAATAATTACACAAAATAACAACATGAAATCTCAAAGCTTTAGTGGATGATTGTTAAAGAAAGGATAATTATTTATAGCTGAGAAAAGTGAATCCTAAAGCTAAGTTGTGATTGATTTGATTTGGAGATAACTAAAAAGGACTGAACTGTTTAGTTAAGTTTCTATATTGATTGAGTAGTTAGAATGTTGTTCTTGATTTTCATGAGTGAATCATCACCGAGTTGGAAAGGAGTTGCACATGTTTTTGATTTTTAATTTCATATATGGTATTTTATTCACCCAAAAGTGTCGTGAATAGCTGGATTTTGGAAGAAGGTGGATTTATTTTAGATTTTCACGACTTGAAAGATAGATTCAATTAACTCAAGTGCTGATTTGAGTCAATTTGAACACATCCTTTTGATTAAAATAATGATTTTTAGCTCTAGTCATGACTTGAGTCAAGTAGGTGGATTGGATTTGAGAATTATTTAATTAATTTAAATATGGAGGTGGAGATGTGGATTTATTTATTTAATTTGATATTAAAATTATCTAATAAAATTAGCTGAAGGGGGTGATAAGGTGCAAATAGAATTAATTAAATTAATATTAGAGAGATACAATGGATGTAGTGAGATTTTGAACATTTACAATGCGTAGTGGTAATTTGGGGGTGTTTACATTTTCCCCTCTTTAAAGTGTTATTATGGAGTAATATCACTTTAAATATAATAGATGCATGTAAAATGATAGATGAATGATAAAGAAGTGTAAAGGAGTGCTTGATTTTCCTTGGTGAAGTATTTGGATGCCCTAGTGAGTATGGATTATTCTAAGGGATTGCCCCCTCAAGTGGATGGGTGATGCGGGAAAGTGGTGGACAACCGCTTAATAGGAATAATAATAATACTTATTTTTCAAGAGGGATTAGAAAGGATATGCTGTCGAGTGAATGATAATGTTAGGAAAATGATGAAAATAATGATTTGACTTTTTTTGTGTGTGTTTTGAGTGAGATACAGGAATGAATGTAATGGTGAGATGATCAATCACGACTCATAGATTGAGTTTCTATTCATATTTTATATTTTGGAGTAACCTGCTTTGCTATTGCAGAATAGAGTTAGCACCATGATTATTGAAAAACCATGATGAGAAACCCATGATGTACGTAAAACAACACACATAAACAAAGAAAAGATAAAAAAACCCAATATATAGAGTAATATGATTACATCAAGGTTATTTATGAACCAAAATGCTAACAAAATACTTACAGTTGGTCACAAAAAAATCCAAAGACTAAACGTAAAACAAACCCATTAAACAAAGTAGTTAATACACCATGGTTATGAAGAAACCAAGATGCTAACAAAATACTTGCATTTGGTCAAAGAAATTACAAAAAATTAAAGAAAACCCAATTTACACAGTAGTATAAATGTATAAAAAAAATGAACAGTCTAAGATGGTAACAAAATACTTATAATTGGTCAACAATAACAAAGCAACACAACTTTAAACAAATACATTTAACTATGCCTCGAACGTGTTCCATAGTGAAGTATAAGCATATTTGAATGCCCCTAAGTAAGGATACATGCAAGGTGATTGGATCAGACCGAAGAGTGGAGTTAAGCAGCTCCTAATGACACTCTTATTGGATCCACTTTGAAGAATGATATGATATTGATTAGGTCAGCACTTCCAAGAAAGGAAACATGCGAGGAAGAACATGAAATCCAAAATTTCACCAAGCGAGGCTACATGCAAGGGTTAGATTTGGATGTGATAATTGTAGGATGGTTTGAAACTATCACTATGATAGTAGTAGAAAATTTGATATTGTTGGTTGTGTTGATAGTTGGTGAGATTTTTTTTGGAACTTTTTTTGATTGTTTTTTTGGGATTTTAATTGTTTGAATTTTTTTAGTTTTGAATGTTTTCATTTTTTTTAATTATTTTTGAATGTTCTGATTTTTCTTGGATTTTTTGATTATTTATATTTTTGAATATTTTGAATTTATTTCTTAGTAAAGGGTGCACTATTTGAATCTATGTTCAAACAATTGTAAGCATTTAATTCCATTGGAAGAATTTTGATATAGTGATTAGGATGTCTTACTCTGCCCTTGAATCCACGTAACTAGTAAGATGTGAGGGCTCAACCAAGAATGCCATAAGACATATGAGATAGTGATGTGTGAATGAAGATGATGGATGAAAAACACGAGGTTAAAAATGGTCCATTTGGGAAAATCTAACTGATATCCGATTAATATTATCTAACTGATTCCAAGATTATTTTGCTTTATAGGTCTTGAATAATTATAGATCCATTGATGGCCTATTGATTGGAAATATCCACTTGAAGGACTTGTTATCTCTCTTAACACGAGAAACTCAATTGATTCTTTGGGATTTTCTATGATAAAGAACTTTGGATCTGAAAGGATTTCATTTGTATATATTTGAAATGCCCCTTGAATTCTTCCCCATACCACCAGTAAGAGGTAAGGGTTCAACACTGAAGACAAGACATAGAAAATTAAGGGTACCTTTCTCTGTTCCCAGTCTCACGCTACTAGTAAGAAGTCTCGACTCAGTACCAAATACTATGAAGGAATAAAAGTGTAATGATTTTGAAATTTTGTTTTTGTATTTTTGATTAATTTTTCCTTGTTTGTATATTATTCTTATAATTTATTTTGGAAAGAAAAACTTCCCCCAAATATCATCCCCACATGACTAGTAGGATGCAAGGCCTCATAACCTTAGACTTAGATGGGAGGAAAAAGTATCCAGGTAAAAACATGACTGCACGTAAAAACATCTTAAATGGTAGAAACCAAAACAAGAATGAGATACACAACACCACTTAGGAATAAGATTAGACTGCATCTTATAAGTGAAGAATGTGAAAAATATGTTAATGAAATGATAAATATATATGGTAATGGATGGAATTATTAAAATTATTTGTACAAGTGGCCTCCCCTAATGTAGAGAGTACCTGTGAACAAGAAGTTTTTACTTTTTAATTTTTGAATTTTGGGGTCTGATATGGTTTTTTTTCTCTTTTTTCACTTTGTGATTAGGGTTTTCAATGGACTCATTGCTATGGAAGAGGTATATGTTTATGAAATTTGGATTTTACAAGACTTTTATGGACGAGATCCAAGTCAACAGGGTGGATCAAAATATTTTCAATAAATAGGTGATTTGATGTGTCCTGATTTACGACACTTGGGAATACGCGGTCAAAGATAATGGAGGGGAATGAAATATTTTCAATCAATTAGTTTGATTGGTCCTATTTTCAAGACTTGGTCATATGAGGTCCGAGTCAATGGTCTTACTTGATTGGTCCTGACTTCCGAGACTTGTTCAGATGGGTTCCAAGTCAAAGGAGTAGATCAAAATATTTTGAGTGATATGATTCGATTGGTCCTGATATACAAGACTTGGGAAGATAAGATCCAAGTCAATGGGTATCTAGAAATTTTTTTGACGAGATCGAAAAACCTATGTGAAGATAGAGGTAACTTTTCAATGTGGAGAATACGTTAAAAATCATATTTACCCATGAGTGGAATGATGCGAGGGGCGAAGGATTGATCCCAAGATGAGCATCCAAGGCATATTTTAGGATTTATAGTGCAAATATTTGATGTTGTTGTATTGTCCACAAATGTTCTTTTGATTATATGATTATTGATGAACACTTTAACGTGTAGGAATTTGGTGTTTGGTATGTCAATAGTCAAAATGTTCGATGTACCAAATCATAGGACTAGATTATTTGGTGATAAATTTGTTATTATAGCTTGAATTGGTTGTGTGTTAATACCCCTAGGAATACACACATTGCATAATTCATGAGAAGGAATGTTTCAAAATGGAGATAACACTGTAGTCAGAGCCACATATCAAATTTTTATAAATGCCTTCTTTGAATGTTGGATAGTATCATGCGAATATACCGAAGAATTTATATTGGATAACTGGTGTGAAATAGCCATAGATGTAAGATTTAACATTTGGGATGTTACAAAAGGTATTCAGACATGTTGTTGTTGTGCCTCTATAAGAAGACTATGGATGTCAGGTGTAGTATCTAGCATTGAAAAGATAGAATCAAGCTCAATGGTGCTTGATGATTGACCCTTTTCATTAATATTGTGTGTTGGAAATGGATTATGAAAATCCTTCAAGTTATTATTCAAAATTTGAAGATAATTGTACGAAATACTTTCAATTTCCGATTTAACTAAGAAAAGAATATTCAGAGAAGAAGTTAATTGGTTGTGACTTGTAGATCCTTGGCCCTTGTCATCTTTATCTCATTAAGTTGCATCATTTAAAGGGTTTTGAAAAGCATTCAACTCATAATTGGAATTTTTGGTAGTTGAAGTGTTTTCTATTTCGATGAATCCATCGTCAATTCAGTCATGTACATAATGGCGAAGTTTTGAAAAATGATTCATAGAGTGGCCTTTGATGTGATAAAAATCACAATATTACGATTCTTGATACCACTTGGGCTTGGGTTCCCATTCGTAGAAGGGTGTTGTGATTGGATATTTTATCATATTATCATTTTTTAATTGATGAAATCCACTATAGATACTTTCTCCGAGGGGTGTAATTTACGTTTGACTTTACACAGAGTAGTTTCTTTTCTAGGTTGTATGATTGGGTTTTTGGTTGATTTATCACTAAGTTGGGACACCATACAAGAGATTTGTTTTGACATCTCATGTAATTCTCTTAATAATGCTTTGTTTGATGTTTTGCATGAACCCACCATTTTAGTAAAAGTAAAGACCTAATGCAAAGAGGTGGTTTGTAGATTGATGTGGATTTGGGTTAAAATTTGATTGCGCTTAAATTTTGAAAAAGTGCATGTCAAAATATAAGACATGGACATTAAGATAATGATTGTGCTTAAAATTTAGACAAAGTGAATGTCAAAGTAGAATAATTAAGAAGTGAAATGAATATCAGAGAAGTTCCACAAATTTGCTGGTTCGAATAATGCACATGTGAATGTTGTGAGACGTGATTTTTTCCAAGACAAAACAAAGCATGCATACAAAACCAAAAATTACGAAAATAAAAGAGAGATAATCTCAATAATGTAGAAATAAATCCAACTCAATATTCCATATATTATAATGATGCAAGTGATGTACATATATAAGAGGAGGAAAGTGAAACTACCACCTAGATCGGTGGTGAATAACTCTCACTAACTGATACTAGCAGTAGAGTTGACTCCACACAAATAGTAAGCTAACTCAACACAACTGGTAAGCTAACTCAACACAACTGTTACACCTAAGAAATAATATCCCATGAGTGTAGGAAATCTCCAAGTAAATAAACAAATACAAGGAAAATGAATATCATACACTAACACCCCCCATAATCACATCTTAGGTGGGCAGCGAAAAAGGAGAGTGGGTGCCGACAACAAGGCCTGATGAGGTCCACATATACAATGAAATCACTCATAAGATAGATTAAAAGGATGTTGTCATGTTAAATGTATAACATGCAAAATTGAATTTTTTTTACCACGAAAACTAAGACCACACTAAAAAATCCTTAAACTGGGTAATGTAAACCTGCCCTTCGACCAATTGCTGACTATGTAAACCCCATTATGGCTAAGAGGGATGTGATAAATGAATTTTTAAAGTGTATTACATGTGCAAGTAATATGGTGGGAAGAAATTCATGGATTCATTTTGATCCACTTTGAAAGAACTGCTCCTGGAGGCCCAAAAAGGCCTATTTTCAGGGTTTTTTCACCTGGTAAACACACCCTGTGATTGTATAAAGAAGGGATTAAGTATCTAGGAAGTGTGTTGTAGAAATATGATATCATCAGATGTAGTTTAGGGAAGTTATACAAGGAAAAACAAGTTTAAGAACAAACTATGCAACACCGGACTACTTATAGCATGGTGCAGGGAAATGAAAATAGTAAAAAAGCTAGTGGGCTTATTATGAGTGGTTCAGGAGTCTTGGGATATTTTTTGAAGTGACCAGATACTTGTCATAAATATAAAAAGGTATAATTCATATTGAAAAAGGTTTCAGGATATTCTACTATCTGGATTTTTTAGATATTGGCTCAATAGGATAGATGAAGACCCCCGATCCCGATGGCGATTCAAATGAACATTCTAGGAGTCTTATGGATATTTGATGTATGATTCAAATCCCAATGTGACCTATGCAATTAATTATTCACTCACAATGTGTTGGTTGTCATTTTCATAATCATACTTTTTTGTGGCAATCCTTTTCACCGGCGCACAGGCTTGAGCAAAATCAAAAGGGGTTAAAATTCAAATTTCAAAAAGAATTGGCTCCTGAAAGTTGGGGGAATGATCTCAATAAAAAATTTAGAGTCAAAATCATATAAGGTTTACCTAGGTAACTCTTAGGGAAGCTCTCGTCTAGTAAACAATCACTCTTTGGTGTTTATTTTTAGTAGCTGTAGGTGAAGGCAGGGTTTCCAAAAGTGTGCACGGATAATTTTCACAAATGTGATGAAAATTTTCACCTTTTCACTTGGTGAAAATGTGAATGAGGTGAAAAAAAGTGTGCCACCAAGGAGAGAGGATGTGTTTTGGAGCTTGCGTCACTTAAGAAGTCTTTTTGATGGTTAGGTGAGTGTTATGCACTCACAAGTCATTTTGGCCCCCTCTCCATGTTGGGAATAACCCATGGTTCATGTTGACAGGGTTATTCATAAAGTTTTGGAATAATCCATGAAGCAGAGGAAAAACCCATGAGATAATGAAGATAGTCGTAGATAGAGGAGAAAGCCGTTAGAGACTGAGAATACGCATGGAAGACAAAAAAATTGCCAAACACAGTGGAAATCCGTAGAAGCCTATCCAGAGCCACGATACCAAGTAAACCAGAAACAAAGTGCAAGTTGATTCGACATAGTCATGACCAAAAGAAGTGTCTTTTGGCTTATTTTGTAAGAAAGGATAGTTATTTTACTTAATCAAAAGAATATAATGTGCCTTGTGTGATATATGTATGACGTATAAAAGAAATAAGAATATAGAGAGAATTAATAATAGAGAATAAAAGAGAGATACGAGAAGTTTGTTTGAGACTTATGTAATTTATCTTGAGATATGAATAAACATGATGATTGAGTCACTATATTTATTTTGTCATGTCACATTACTTTCTTTCTGTTCATATATGTGAATTTATATCATATTTTCCTAACACATCCTTAGCAAAATGGTGAAATTTTTAACCCTCACGCTATTATTGAGGCTTAAGGTCAACATTTTGTGTCCAAGCCCAAGTTCCTTTTGTTAAGCAGATGTCCAGAAAATTTTCACCACTAGGGTATTAAAAACCAACATTAATAGAGATATAAGACTGGTGGGAAAATATATCGACATATTTGTGAAAAGATAAGAAAAGATACTTCTAGCATGATATAAAGGAACTAAAGTTGACGTACTTGGAGAATACAGAGAGGAATTTCGGTCTCAATTTCCACTTCTTTTATGGCCTTGCATATTGGAACATGTTAAAAGAACAGAGTGGTCACATTTACACTTGAGGGAACCATTCGAGAAGACTCAGGAGAAGATAAAAATACTCAGAGAGATTAACAAACCTCAGGAGAAATAGAATACTAATTTGAGACCAAATTAGACTCATATATAATCACTTGGGATGTCCAGGGTTGGACCGATTTCGATCACAAAAAGGCTGAAGTTCTAAGCAGAGCTAGAAGAACATTTCTTAAACAAATCCCATTCTTAATCAAGATTTTGATAGTAGAAAAGGGATTAAATAGAAGTGTTGAAAATTTCCTTTAGGGGAGAGGCACCGCGGGATGGTATTCGTGAAGGGGGTGATCCAAGAGATGTAACTAATCAAATTTGATGGGGTGATGGTTAGGACACATGAAATAGTATGACATGAAGAAAAATAAAAACAAAACAAATCACATAATTGACAAAAAAAGGATTAGGCACATTAGGAAAATTACTAACTAAATTGAAAGCAATAATGATGAGGAGTTCAAAAGAGAGGGATAGGATAGCCGCAAAAAAGAAAGAATTAGAGAAAAATACAAAAAATGATTAGCGAGGGAGGAAAGGATCAGGAAATTAAATGAAAGAAAAGAAAAATTAAACAAAGTCCAATAATTAGGAAAGAAAGATAAACCCACGTCAAGTGGAGGCCAATAATTGGCTATCCCAGAAATAGAGGTAGATTCTTAGAGTCTTGCTATCATTCTCGCACAAGGTAGAGACCAACAAGTTTTGGTTACCCCGTGGATTCCCACGGATCAATGTCCATTAGATAACCCAATACAACATTCACTATCATGGCAAGCTAGATTAATGAAAGATTTGCAAGAGTTAGTAGATAAAATGGAACCATGGTTTAAAAAAGTGTTAGGATTAGAAGAAGGGGAAAAAGAAAATGCATAGACACCCTTATTAATTAAAGAAAAAGGTGAAGAAGAACAAGAGGTTAATAGAGTAGAAGAATTACTTAAGGAGCTAGAAGAAAACAAGGATATTACAAAAGATAAGCACCATTTAGTTTTGAAGAAAAATATGTAGAAGAATTAGAAAAGAAAAATAAGAAAATGAGAAGTGATGAAGGGTTTGTAGAGTTAGAATAAAATTATAGGTTAAGAGATGTTAAAGGAAGAAAGTTATTTGTGGAAGAAGATAATTATGAAAATTCACCAATAACAGATGTGTCCCCCAACCATCATACTAGCCCAAAGGAGATGACCCCCCAGATCGGTTTCCATTCCATGTGGCACTTCACACACCTATTCGAAAAGTAGAAGAAGGAGAAAGTTTGATGGAAAGATTTAAAAAATTGCAAGAAGAGAGTAAGAAAAGAGAAGAGATTGTGAGAGAGTTTAGAGAATTATTAGGAGATATTTAATTTGATATTGAATTACCAAGAGATAAAGGAAGAAATGGAAACCTGCAAAGTCAAGTAATCAAACCAAGAAGGTGAAACCTCCAAAATAAAAACCCCCAGTTAAAAATTAACAAAATCCTCAAGCAGTTAGAAGAATGGCCTACAAGATTAAGTTGCCAGTGTTTGGAAAAGATACCAAGGATGGAGAGGAACATTTTTTCATTCTAGATTCATACTGGAAAATCAATAATATAATATATTCTATGGCCAAACTATATGATTTTATAGGAACATTAAGAGAGGATACTCTACGGTTGTATATGAAGACAAACCTACAAAACTATAACGATTGGGATGCAATGGAAAAATAATTCAAAACATATTTTCATTTCTAGAAGCACCTATAGAGAGTGTTAGAAAAATGAGAGAACTAATCCAAAAATAAGATGAGTCAGTCAAATAATTCAGTTAAAGATTCAAGAATGTCACCAGGAAGTTGGAAGAACCTATGAAGGACAAGAGAATAATTGAATGGTTCACTTCCGCACTGTTACCTTATCTTAGAGAATCTTTGAATGGAAAACCATTCCCAAACCTTTGAGATGTAATAGAAATGGCCATAATATTAGAGGCAAAACCTTGGAGGAGTGAAGGAGAAAATTCACTCAAAACAAAATTAGAGAGAGTAAAACTAGAGTTAGCGAAACTCAAACTCCAACAGGAAATTCAAAGAAAAGAAGATTTCAGAAATCACTCCCCACCAAGAAATAATATTACACCCAAAATTTTGTGTACAATATGTTATGCAGAAGGGCACATCAAAACAGATTTCCCATACTCAAAGAAAGCTAAAAGAGTTACGACTGTCAAATAACACTCATCAAAAAAAGCTTCGTCCAGTACAATATCTGCAACTGAGATAACTTGGTGTGGGATTTGCAAATTATGGGACCAATACACTCAAGAGAATTTTCTATTATTAGAAGTATTCCATCCCAAGAATCAAATAATGTATTGCAAAACATGTAGATCTTACTATCATTACCATCATACTTGTCCTTCATTTGATTCCCTTGAAGATTTAAAAGATGATAATACCTGAAGAGCTATGACAAATAGGAAGAATACAAGTCCAATACCTCCACCCCCAAAACAACAACCAACCCCCATAATAGCAATTCAACAACCTCTACCAGTTTAAGTACTAATAATAATCATACCACCACAATACGAAGGCTATCAAGGTGGAAAACCACAATATGGAGGAGGATATCAAGGAAACAACTACAACCCTAACTACCAAGGGTATGGTGGAGGCTATAAAGGATGATACCGAGGTAGATACCGGGGTGGATTCAAGGGTGGTTACAATAATTATCAAGGTGGTAGAGGGTACAAAGGATACCAAGGAAGAGACAACCAGAATAAGTCTAGGCTTGATTTTCAAGATAGAATACCTATGCATTGCTACAAATGTGGGAAAGATAGAAATTTGGAAAGAAATTTTATAGAGCCTAAACCTTATGGATTTTTTCATGAACATGATTCATTCAGTTTTCCCAAAGCTACACAATTTTATCGAAATGGTGGAACAAAAATATAAACATTGAGGAGGGATTCTCAAAAGAATGTCTAACACCTTACTAAGATACCATGGGATGAGGATGAAGTAGTAGAGGAAGAAAAACAAAATAAAAGCAAAGCATCTAGTTCTAAGAGAAAACTAGAAAAAGAGAGGAAAAAGGAAGAAGTTAAAGAAAACTACTTCAAGAGGAAAACTCTTAAAACTCATAATGATCAAGAAGAACCAAAATATAGAGCCATGGTTAGAACAAGAAGTGCTACCAAGAAAGAGCACACACCTAGCAAAAATAAAGTCATCAGGTTACACATAGGAGAGGATCCCAAGGGGATCAAACCAGACCTACATGATAAAGAAATAGAGAAATGTAAGGCAATTATAAAGAAAGCACAATCTCATGAGGATATAAAGAAAAAATGCTTCATGGAAGATGAAATCATTACACTCAAAGAAATATCCAGGCTAAATATTAAACGTAGATTAGTTGATAAGTTGAAACAATTATCTAAATACTGGAACAAAGAAGAGAAGTGTTTCCATGTCCAATGGATTGAGGCTGGCCATAACATGAAAAAGAATAATGTATTCAAAACACAAAGAACATGGTGCAAATCCGCCACATACTTGTATATTGAAATATTTGATAAAATAATCACAAAGATAATTTTGGATCTAGGCGCAGATGTGAATATAATGTCTAAGATATCTTGGGAGAAACTTGGTAGACCCCATTTAGAGCCTGTAAGATATCATATTGGTTTAGCGCATGGGTCAAAGAAAACCCCTGTAGGCGTATTAAAGAATGTGGAAATAAATTTTATGGGGATTAAGAATATTGTCAGCTTTGAAGTATTAGAGAATGTAGCTGTAAAACCTACATATAATGCCATTTTGGCCTTAGAATGGTTTGTTGATTGCAATGACACACTGAATTCAAAAGAATAAGTCACCTTAGAATCTAATGGAATTCGATTCCATGTAACATTTCAAGTAGGAATGAGTACCTCATGGTCAGAAGAAGTTTGGAACGACATTAATAAAGAATATTTTGATGATATTCAAGACATCTATAATTTGAATTGGTTGACCAATATGGATAAAGACTTTGAACTGAACTATGAAGGGGATATTTCAGTAAAAAGTGAATATAAAAATGAAAGCTCATATAACATGGTAGAAGAATAGGTAGATGGTTTTCATGAATCAAAAGTAAGGAAATCACACTATGCAAGAAGATTTCCATCCCGTGTGATCACTTTAGATGATTATTTCTATGAATCTGTGGATGACTCAAATGACGTTTTTTGGCCCGCACAAGACAAATTTGAAGACGAAGATGGATAATATTCCACTACAGAAGAGAAATATGATAAGCCAATCAAAAGAGTGTATAGATTAATACGTGGAGTGTCCCACCGTACCTTACCCAAATATTCATGGTTTGGAGATCTAGAAGGTTATATAGAACAATTGGCAATGATATTTCCTAATGAGATAACATACATAGAAGTGCTAGATGATACTTTAAAAATCAATGTTGTAAGGTGGTGGGTGACTCATAAAAATAATATATCTCATTAGAGTTCTCTAGTCACATTATTTAATACAAGATTTTTAGAGAGTGAAGGATATTACGTGGATATACTAGAATATACAAGAGAAAGAGGCCCACAGAAACACATTTAGGTATGTGAAAGACATTGGAAAATATTTGGACAAAATTCTCCCTTGGTATGGACTTAGCTATTTGTATGGACACTAGGAACCTTACCTAGGTCCTGGTATATGCATCAAGAAACCAGGAAGGAAACAAGACATTGGGATCAAGTGGTGAAAGACTTTTTTCATGCTTTTAACTTCTGAGATGTGGATCTCAACACATTATGAGAACTCCAAAAGATAAGAACCTTCCTATTCTTAAGTCCAAAAGAGACCCCATATCGATTTTCACAACAAAAACTAACCAAACAAGAGGATCCAAAAAATCAACAAGAACATCCCATAAAAAAAAAGAAATGACATACTATTTTACAGTGGAAAAACAAGAAAGAGAAGAAAAAACTGAAAAATTTGATGTACAAAATGGTGGAAGGAGAAAGAGAGGTATTAGAATAAAGGTAGAAGAAGAAAATTATTTATACCAACCTAAAAATTTGAGGAATGAAAACATTAGAATAAATGGAGAAGAAATTTTTGTAAAAATAGAAGACTACTAGTCGGAAGAAGTAATTAAGGTGGTAGAACTACTCCAAGAATTTCAAGATATATTACCGAAAGACTTTAAGGAATCAAAGAAGATGTGGGGACCATGAAAATATAGAAAAAATATGGAGTCAAACCTCTGAAGAAACGATGGTATAGACTAAATCCCAACCTGAAAGTGAAGGTAAAAAAAGAGATAGACAAGATGTTGAATGCATGCATAATCAAATCTGTGGATGATGCTTAATGGATAAGACCTATGGTCATACAAAATAAGAAAACATGTGAAATTAGTATTTGTGTGGACTATAGAGAATTAAACAAGGCGTGTGTGTATGACCCTACTTCACTCACATAAGAGTTATTAGAAAATGTATCAGGGAGAGAGGTTTATTCCTTCACTGCTGGGATTTCTAGCTACCATTAGGTCCGGATTGCTCCTGAAGATCAACCCAAAAATAAATTTTCTATGGAATGGGGACCCTTCATATACACAGTGATGCCATTTGGGATGAAGAATACAGTTGTTGTTTTTAGAAGAATAATGATTAATGCATTTAAAGAGTTTATCCATGAATTTCTGGAGGTGTATTTAGATGACTGGAAAGTCAATGGATTATTGAAAAATCATAAACAAGTCTTAAGGCTCATGTTTAAAAGATGTAGAGAAATGTAGATATCCCTGAACCTGAAGAAATGTATCTTTTTGACCCCATTTGGCAGGTTGTTGGGTCATATTATTTGCAAAGAAGGTATATTAATAAATCCAGTTAAAACTTTTGTAATTGTCACACTACCAGCTCCCAAGACACAAAAAGAGGTCAGAATAATCTTGGGCTACAATGGATACCATAGGAAGTTTATAAGGAATTATGCAGAAATCAATGCACCATTAGAAGAAATTTTGAAGAAAAGGACCAATAAACAAATAAAAGGGAAAAAACATGTGCTGATGCTTTTAAGATCCTTAAAGAAAAAATTATACATGCATCCATCTTGATCTTTCCAGATTGGAAAGTTCCCTTTCATGTGCATGTAGGTGCATTAGGGATTGCTATTAGGGTATTTTTAGCATATCCAAGAGAAAAGATGGATCACCTAATAGCCTTTGCAAGCTGCAAATTGGCTAAAGTTGAGAAAAATTATTCTACAACTTAAAGAGAAGCATTAAGCATGGTGTATGCATTGCAAAAATTTAGACATTGCCGTCTAGATACACCATTTATCTTTTATATAGACCATGAGCCTTTGAATTACTTATTAAATAGGCCAATGTTACAAGGAAGAATATGCCGATGGTTGATGCTATTCCAAGACTTTGATTTCACCATCTTTATTAAACAAAGTAAGCTAAAGAATGGACCTGATTACATAGCACATATATTCAAGATTTAGGCCATCCCAAAAGAATTTGATGAGATAAAACAATTTCTAACTATTGGATAATTTCCTGATGAGTATACAAAGCAACAAAAGAGGAATTTACTAAGCCGAGCCTTCCCTGTTACTTTTTTCCAAGGGCAATTTTACTTAAAATGACATGATGAAGTCCTTAGAAGGGTGGTTTTAGAACATGAAAGAAAGAATATCCTAATAGAGGCTCATGAAGGAATAAAAGGAGGACACAATGGAGGGGAAAAAATAAAAAGGAAGATATTGATGAAAAGGTTATAATGGCCTACATTATTCAAATATAAACATAAGCATGATAAGTCTTGTGACATATGTCAGCGGGTTGGAAAACTAAATGCAATAGATGAAATTACCCTAAGACCAATGTTAGTATCAACCCCATTTAAGAAATGGTCCATAGATTTTATTGGACCCATTAAACCAATAGAAAAACACTCTCAGGCCAGATTTATTATCACAGGTACAAAGTACCTTACAAGATGGGCAGAGGCCACCCATACCAAAGAATGCACTGTATGATAACATTATCACTAGATTTGGATGCCCCCTAAGCATTACTAGTGATCAAGGAAAACATTTTGTGAATGGTACTATCAAGGAACTGCTAGAACATTTCTTGATAAATCACAACAGAAGTACACCGTACCATATGCAAGAAAATGGGATAGTGGAAGCATTTAATAAGGTATTTGAAAAAGTACTTACAAAGATATGTTCACTACAAAAATCAGATTGGGACTTGAAGATACCAACAACGTTATGGGTGTACCGCACTACATATAAAAGGCTGACCAAATATTCCCCATTTTAATTAGTATATGGGCTTAAAGCTAAGGTACCCATGGAATTTATACTTTCAAGTATTAGGGTGGAAATAACTTTTAGGGTAAATGAAGATCCTTTACTGCACGAAAGGCTCATTGAATTCGAGAAATTGGATGAGAAAATATTCATAGCCTCTTACAACTAAACATAGTAAAAATGCAAATAGAAATCCTAACATGAAAGGAACATAAGAAAAAAATAATTTGATATAGGGGCAAAGTTCTATTGTATGACAGTAAATGGAAGAAACCTGGAAAGATAAAATTCCGTTGGTTAGGACTATATATCATTAAGGACATATTGTCATTAGGAGCTATAAAAATTAAAAATTTACAAAATAAAGAACTACTGGGATATGTCAATGGAGTGTAATTAAAGAAATATCATGCCATAGACCTATAATGAAGAAAAAAACTGACCTATTTGAAAACCAACAATTTGGAGGATATGATGAGGAGGAAGATGAAAACCCGCAAGGGCATCCTCTCTCTACTAAAAACAAATAAGTAATAAAAGAAGAAGAATCCAAGAAGTAAATAAAGGAAGGAAGGTAAAGAAAATTAAGAAAAATACAAATAGAAAAGAAAAGGCAATCCATAAAGGAAGGAAAACGAAAAAAACAACCCACACAAGGAAGAACACAATCCAAAAAACAAAGTGAAAATCCATGGAGGAAGGGATACCCACACAACAAAGGAAAAATCTACAGAAGGAAGTGATATCTACGCAATGAAAGAAAAAATGTGGAAGGAGGATACCCACCTAACAAAGGATAAAAACCATGGAGGGAGGAATACCCGCCCAATGAAGGAAAAATAGCCATGGATGAAAGGATAGCCACACATCAAAGAACAAAGCCACAGAAAGAAGGAATAACCTGCAAAATGAAAAAATCCATAGAATGATGAAAATAACTACCCAACAAAGAAAAAGACCACAAAACAAAGAAAAAATCCACATAAAAAAGCACCTATATGTGGAACAAAGTGAAAACCGTGGGAGGAATAAAGACTATGAAATATAGGAAAACAAGGAAAAACCACAAAACACCATAGAAAACCCATGGATCAAATGAATACATAGTAAAATCGAAAAACAAAGAATACACTTTCCCACCTTAAAAATAATAAATGTGGTAGGTGATGACATACAACTATGAAAGCATAAGCTAATGAAAATATAATTTACAAAAACAAAGAAACACTAAGGGCGAAGAAGTGAAGTGTGAAACCAAGAAGAGAAAGAAAGCTAGGGCACATAAAGGAAGAATATAGCAGAGAAATAAATTACCACCCCTACCATTTTCAAGTAAAAGGACCTACCAAAGCCAAAATCTAGAAACATTCAATAAATTCCATCTATCCTGATCTAATGGGAGCATTTTCACACATACCTTTTAAAGTCACACATGCACACGATATTCAAAAATATATACACTCAAAATTTTTAGAGTATGATCTCACTCGACTCGATATTGATAGACAATTGTTACTCCAACAAAATCCAACTACAGGGGAGATAAAATACAAACAAAATGTGAAAGTTATAACTGAATTAAATTTGGATGTGTGGAATAGAATTCCTTACTTCGATAGGGAAGATAATGCAATTAGGGTTCTCCTTAGTCGTTTACACAACTAAATTCTCTATGTTGATCAACCATATCAAATCAATGCGGTAGTCATAGAAAGGGTTACAGGGTTATTAAAAAAAATGTAGATGCCATTAACAAAGAAAAATACGCCAATGAAATAGACAATGCGGTTGATGGATGTCACAATGTCAAAGACAGGAGTATGAATTGGTGATATCAAAACCCATACTTTGAGGTATGTCGTTAAGGCCATTTACTTGAAAATTTAGCATACAAATAGAGATGATGGTCCACATGGATTAAGTTCCCAAATTTCCCTAGATATGGTGACCTCCCATTCGGAGTACAATTTATGAGAAGTGTTAGCTACAAAATTCCACAAAAACACTAGGAAAATTAAGGAGGGTAAACACACATTCTACAATGAGTCCCTTTTACTATGCCTTGCAATGTACTTCACCAATACTATCCCAACCAATACATAACTACTACAATGGAGTCAAGACACACCAATTGTGGAACAAACTCTAAATCATATGAATACAATAAACAAAGTACAACAAATCACATGTTTTAATAGTCTAGGAAGATAATATAAGGAAGATAGTGGCCAAAAAATCTAGAATTTTAGAGCGAGTAGTAGCTAGATTTGAAAATGAAGTGGTATTTATTGTAGATATAGATTATACCTTCATAAGATCCTTCATTCCATGGATTGCAAACATAGCCCCATTACCTTATGAGGCATCAAATGAATTGGTAGCCACAACAATACATGAAATAAGAAACCTACCAGTGGACCCTAGTAAGCCACTCCCTCCAAATATAGATGATGTCATTACCAAAATATGGGAGGAGTTTAAATAGAAATATATAGAGGAACATAGAGAGTGAGAAACAAGTAAAACAGACCCAAATACATATAAAAGAAGATCCAAGAAGGAAAAATATTCCCTACAACCAGTCACCAAATGTAAAAAGACAATGGCTACAAAGAAGGTGCTAAAGGCATCAGAAATGAGTGACGAAGAATAATAATCAAAGTCAAAACCTATGCAAATATGAAATTTAGGAGAAGAAGAAACCCCATCTTCTATCTGTTTCACCTCCAGCCACAAAAAAGAAGAACCAGGGCTGTAATTCACTGAGGATTTGGAATCTTGGGGAGACTCACATTTATCCCGTATTTCCTATAGGTACTATAAGACATGCTTAGCTCCTGGAAGAATTTTATAAGTGGCCCAACAATATGAGGTAGGAACATGCACATAACATGTGGCTATAATAGAGGATATAATTCACTACATACAATAGTTTGCATTAGTTATAGAGGATATTATCCATCTCCTCCCACATGAGTTTCTCAAAGATATACAGACCCATGTAGACATGGTAGAAGAGAAAATTTTGGAATCTTTTGGCAAAGAACTCAAACAAATAAAACAAAAGAAGGAAACAAAACTAAAATATAAAACCCGAATTGAGTAAATAGAAGAATTGATATAGATAACTAAAAAATAGAAAATAGAAAAAGAGGAGGCAAGGAAAAAGAAAATAGAATACAGAAAGAAACAATAAGATAAAAAGAAAAGGGAGGAGGAGGAGAAACATAAAGAAAAAAAGAACAAAATGAAGGAAGAAGAAATAAGAAGGAAATATGTATAAAAGAAGGAGGAGGTAGAAGATTAGAACCAAAAATAGGAGGAAAATCAGAAAAAGATAAGGATAAAAATAAGGAAGAAGAAGAAAGCATGAAAGAATAGGAGAAAAAGGATAAGTAAGAAGAAGAGAGGAAGAAAGAACATGAGAAAAAGGAGAAGGAAGGATAAGAGATGAAGAAATAAAAAGATAAAAAGGAGAAGGAAGAATAAGAGAGGAAGAAAAAACATGAGAAGAAGGAGAAAGAAGAAGAAGATAGGAAGAAAGAAGAAGAAGAAATATGAAGAAGAAAGGAAGTAAGAAGATAAGGAGAAGAAGAAAAAAGAAGAATAAAGGAAGGAGGAGGATAAGAAGAAAAAGAAATCAAAGGAAAAGAAGGAAAAGGAGAAGAAAAGGAATGAGGAAGAAGATTGACAAAAAAAAGAAGGTGAACAAAAACAAAAAGAAAAACAAGATAAGGAAATGGAGGTGTAAGAAAAATCTAAAATTACTGCCATAGAGACAACTAAAGCGGCCCATGGTACAGTGCTAGCCCACTCTCCACGGGATTCATTAGAAAAAATTAAATAATAATTTCAACAAAGGACATATGCACATACAATAAAATTACAATAGGGGATAGTAGATAAGACTCAAGAAGGGTACACTTTACATTCACATAAGCTCTCATCCCTATATAATTCTACATGCAGTCAGTTGCTAGATCAAAGTGCCAAACAAGATTGGATGCAGAGGTGTATAGATATGGAGGAAACAATGAATAAAATATTGACTCTAGCCTCCCAATTGAAACAACAACTGAACAAGCAGTAAAGGATTTTGGCTAACAGTACTACAATGTAATAAATTAAGAAGCAAATTATCAAAGAAGAGGAAGTAAAAGAATATAAGGAAAAAATCACATAGCCTCAATCTCTAGAAAATCAAAGGAGGTAGAAGGATATGCAGATATCTCTCACCAAGTTGGAGACAAAAGTTACCAATGTTGTAGCATATTATGCCTACGCCATGGATTGACCAAGATTGACTCAGGAGGATAAGGTAGAATTAGATAAAATTGAACAAAAATCAATAAATAATATGTAGAATATGACATAACCACATATGTCAATGTAGCTCAATGAAGAAAAATTACAAAACTTGCAGAGAAATACCACAACAAGTAATAATAGCGGAAGGAAAAATTTCAGATATGCAAGAGTATAACACCACAATGGACAAAACACTTATAAGGATGCAACAAGAGTCGATAGCTGAGAAACAAAGATTCAACCAACTTCAAGAAAAACATCCTCCTAGAGATATCCTTCTTCTAGCTCAAGAAAATACACAGCTACATGTGTAGACACAGGAGATCAAAGAGCACTTAGACCAGTGGTATCAATTTGAGAAGAATATTATTCCTAAGTTTGCAAGATATATTCCTCAAGCCACCACTTAAGAGAAATCAAAGGAAAATATTTGCTGAGAAACCACAATGTCTTATAAATCCATTCGAGTGAGTCAAGTGAGGGAACACTTCCTTATGCCAGACGTCTAAGTTTCTGGTAGGTTGATACTTGTGTTTTCCAAAGACCATATATGAAGACAAATCATAGACTATACTCCAAAATTTTGAAAGAAAGAAAATGTTCTTCTTCTTTTGGTTGTCTCAAGGACGAGACAAAGTTTGAAGTTTGGGGATGATATTGATAGGGTTCTTCAGTTTTGGAATAATACGCGAAGGAGAGAAAAAACATGTGAGAGACTAAAGATAGCTGCAAATAGAGGAGAAAGAATGCGAATACTTGCGGAAGACAAAAAATATGCTGAACATAGTGGAAAACCGCATAATCCTATCTAGAGCTGTGATACCAAGTAAACTAGAAATAGAGTGCGGCTTGAGCCAACAGATTCATGACCAAAAGAAGTGTCTTTTGGCTTATTTTGTAAGAAAGGATATTTATTGTACTTACTCAAAATAATGTGTGATATATGTATGATGTATAGAATATAAAAGAATATAAAGAGAATCAGTAATAGAGAACAAAAGAAAGATATGAGAAGTGTGTATGAGACTAATGTAATTCATCTTGAGATATGAATAAAGAATGATGATTGAGGCACTGTGTTTATTCTGTTATGTCACATTACTTTCTTTCCATTCATCTATGTGATTTTATATCATATTTTCTAACACATCCTTAGAAAAAGGGCAAACTTACTAACCCTCATGCTATTTTTGAGGCTTAAGGTCAACGATGCACCTCAAAGGCCTTGCTGCAACTTTGCACTTGGTGTAAAATTGGATGAGGTGAAAAAATTGTGCCACCAAGGGAAGGATGTGTTTTCATCACTTCAGTGACAAATTCATGTGTTAGGTGCATGTTTTCCACTCATCACACTTATCCATCTCCTCATGTTGGCTATCCTCATGGAACATTTTACCCATGCTGATGAAAATTTTCACCTCATTTCCCCTTACCAAATGTGGTAAGGGGCATGAGAGCTTCCCGGACCCATTTAAAAACTTTTAACCTCACTCCTCCACCCATGAGTCTCTAGTTAACCCAGGTTATGTCAGGTGATGAGTTAACTAGGTTTATGAGTAATGGAAGGTGTAAATCTCATACTTAGTCATTTATCACTCACACTTCATGTTTGTAACTCCATCATTTCATGCTCCATTTATTTTATGCTGCTGAATTGCTCCCAAATCTTCCATGATTAAAACCACACTCTTGCTCACATCTCACAAACCATTGCTCCATTCTCCACGAGATTTTAAGTGAAGGTTACTTGTAAAGACACATGTAAGGGGATGTTTTAATGACTTCATTAATGAAAAATTATATTTTATATATCCCCTTGAAATTTCCAGCCAAAATACTCATTTCTTAGATTTACACAACTCAAACAATTGAAATCCCCTGAAAATTGGAGAAAATGCTTGAAATGAAAAAAAAAAGTTTTACAAGTGGTTTCGTTCGAATCCAACATCAAGGAACACTTACTAAAAATATTAATTTTGAGAAAAATTTACATTTCAGGTACCTCATTACATTCCCTCATGATCGAGACATTCAAAATTGGCAAGATTGACAAAAGTAACAAAAATTAGATAAAATGGGACAATAATGATGAAAATTATAAAAATAGTAAATGGGTGAAATGAGCTAAAAAATATCACATATCATTCCTTCATTCATCCTACAATGGTTGTGAAACTCACAGAGGTCTTTTGCTTAAATTTCAAGAAAATTCCTAGATTTCCCAATACGATGAGCGTAAAGTGCCAAAATTGGAAAATGCCAATTTTTGTCCCAAAAGCTATTTAAATTCATTTGAAATGGAGTGAATGATAAAGATATGGATGAAATTGGTTTTTATTTCATTCTTCTTCCCTTTTTTTGGGATCAAAAGGATTTTTTCTCATGCTTCACTCATCATTAGTGCTCCTACAATGGCAGAATCAAGATCCTAGTTGTGTGAACAAAGTGCATCCAATTTCTCCTATGTAAATGGTTTATCATGAATATATCATAGTGTCTCAAGGATCATAAGGATTTTATCAATTAGGTAATTCATATTTTAATGTTATCAGTGGTATACTTATCAAGTGTTCATCACTCCTCTTCTCGGTGTATCCAAGAAGTGTGTAGAAGTGCATCATTTCAAGAATCTTCAAAAGGGGGAAAGTGTTCAAAATGTATACACCATAGCTCTTCATTAGTGCATAATTTTAGAAGACCAGTATGGATCAATATGTCATCTTCAATATCATTCAGATCTGATCTTCATCGAAGGCGAATGCATCTTCATCTATGCAATGAAGCATTTCTTCTCTCTTCTGCTCATTCTTTCTCCTCCTCTCTCCCCTCCTTTCTAATTCCTCATTGTACATGATCATGATGTTTTTTCCTATTCATTGAAGTGAAAATGAAATATTTGAAAGATATAAAATTAATCCCTCAAATTATAAGAAGGGTACTTAATTTTATCTTTTCTAGGATAACAAAAAGTCACAAGTTGAATAGGGACATGAAAATTCATGTGAGGGGTAGATGAAGAGATGAATTGTAAGGCTATAAAAGGAGATGACCTCATCATTGTAAAGGGATGGTTGATTCTTGTTTACTATATCTCATTGTCTTTCTAGGAAAAAGTTCATTCATTTCATCTATTCTCTTGTCTTGAAATTATGCCTCCATCTCAACTTATACTCCAAGAGCATTGTAAATTGTGTAACATGATGCAATAATTTTTTTTGTTTCTTGTTGATTGTTCCTATTTCTATGAGAATGGTTTCTTTTGATTGATTCAAGTGAAATACTATGATTTTAATGCAATAAACTGAGCTATATTATTTGTTAGTTAAAATCTCCCTCCTATTTCCCTTTCCTAACTCTCTTTAAGCAATTTTCCTCCCTTGTATTCCATAAAAGTAGTTGTCACGGGAAGTATTCCGGTGTGATCCCCGGTGTATAGGACACCCCCATAAATTATTTTAGTTTATATTTGTTTAATTTATTTCAATAAATGGAGTTTTCCCATTCAAGTAGAGGGACCTAGTCCTAGAGCGTTGGTGAAATCCCATAATTTTCCCTTGCCACAAATTATTTCACCAACTAAGGAGAAAACCTAGTGGTAAAAAACTCCCCCCAAAAGAGAGACATGAAGAAGTGAAGAGGCTAGAAGGACCCCCTGAAGATGATGAAGCTGTCGATGTAGACCGCACCCAAGAAGATCTTATAGATGAATGAAGTTTATCTCTGTGAAAGGTTTGGTGAAGATGTTAGCAAGATGATTTAAAGACTCTTAGAATATCAAATCGATGACCCGCTCATGAATGGGATCTTGAATGAAGTGCATGTGAATCTCAATGTGTTTTGTCCTATGATGGAAACAAAATTCCTACATATCTGGATGGTGCTCTGGTTTTAGATGACTATAGGCTGCCTGATCTGGATTCCAAGCTTAGAAAGAATCCCCTAAAGCCAAATAGCTTTAGTACCTGCGTTAATAACTCCCATGTACTCTACCTCATTGGATGATAGAGAAATAAAATTTTTCTTCTTTCTCAACCAACTGATAGGACACGAACCCAATAAGAAACTGTAACCTAAAGTGGACTTATGATGCTCAGTGTTGCCATCCCAATCTAAGTCTGTGTAGACGACCAAGTCAATATCTAAACCAACCCTATAGTGAATCCCATATTTGTGTGAGCCATGAAATTAGTGAAAAATACTCTTAGCTGATTTCCAATGCAACTCCTAGGGTTTCTGTATGAACCTCAAAATAATACCAATGACATATGAGACATCAGGTCTAGTGTGAGTCAATTAAGTAAGGCTTCCAACAAGTTGTCGATACATAGTAACATTGACCAAGGGTGTGGAACAATCAACCTTAATCTTGACTCTATATAAGAATGGAGTTGGAGATGGCTTTCAGTCAACTATGTAAACCTGAGCCAAAAGAGTGAGAGAGTACTTGGGATGTGCAAGTGAAATCCCTTAATCAGACTATGTGATCTCAATGCCAAGAAAGTAGTGCAATAGACCCAAGTTAGTCACAGAAAATCCATCCTAAAAAGATATCTTCACTTCTGAGATAGTTGATGAATTAATCCCAGTGATCAAAAGGTCATCAACATAAAGTATGAGTATCAGTAATGAACCATCCTGCCATAAAAAATTATACTTTGGGATTTGAATGACACCGAGAGAAACTAGAAACGAGGAGGAAGGAATCCATCTTGGCATACCAAGCCTGGGGGGCATACTTAGGCCATAGATATATTTACTAAGTCTGAAAACTAAGGATGAATCATGAATAAAACCAGGTGGCCACTCCATGTAGATCTCCTCTTATAGGTATTTGTGAAGAAAAAAAATCTTCACATCTATCTGGTGCACACTCCAACCATGTGTTGTGGCTAAAACAAGTGTGAGTCTAATCGAAGTCATCTTGGTTACATGAGCAAAGGTATATGAGTAGTATATGATGGATACCTCAGAGAAACCTTTGGCTACCAAACGAGCCTTGTACTTATCAGCTGACCCATCTTATGTAAATTTTGTCTGATATATCCACTGACATCGAACCATCTTCTTTCCCTTAGGAAGTAAGGTAAAATACCAAGTGTGATTTTTGATTAAGGAATTATATTCCTCATGCATAACACTATATCAATCAGGTATGAAAAATGCCTCTCGAGATGTCTATGGATATGTCACTTAAGCATAGAAGGCATGTGACCAACTATGATAGGATTCCTGAGTACGTCTATCATCCTCTGGATCCCATGCCCAAGTTTCTGCACTTCGAAGTGTCTTCCTAGCCCAAAGAGGGACCAAAGTGGGTGAATCCTGTGCTGAATTGTCATCCTCTAAAATATGGCTAGAAGTAGATGAGGATGAATCATCATTAATTTGCTCACTATCATAATCACTATTATAAATGGAAGAAGTAGAATAATCTTCCTTAGGAACCTGTTGTGGATGATCTGGATCCTTAGAATGCTCATCAAAACTGAGTGAAGCCATAGTAGATGGAGAAGTGTCAAGTAAAGAGTTAGTAGGAATCTCCTGAAACTTAAAACTTCTCTTAATGAATAACTCATGAGTATTAGGATGGATAATTCTAGCCATTGACCCCCTCTGGATACCTAACAAAGATGTAAGGTTTGGATTGAGGATATATTACCTTATGTTTATTTTTGGGAATGAGTTCCATTGTAGGAGAGATGAAGACCCTAAAGTGCTTAAATTCTAGTTTCATGTTGTGCCAAGATTTAAAGAGAGTTATACCTTTCAAAGATTTGTGGGGATCCCTGTTTTGTATATAACATGCAAAATTGGTGGCTTCTACCCAAAACTGCAGAGTCAAAGATTTAGAGTGTATCGTATAGTTTTCCATCTATTTCAAGGACCTATTTTTACATTCTGTCACACCATTTTTCTGAGGACTAGAAGACACTTTCTGCTATAGATCAATACCCTATGTGGTGAAAAAATTCTCAAATTTTTTGCTAACATACTCCCCCATTATCTATTCGAAGAACTTTGATGCATTTCCCAAATTGTTTCTCAATGAGTGCCTTCAATTCTCGAACGTAATCAAACTCTTTACAAATTTTCCTAATGAAATAGACCCATGTATATCTAGAAATTTAATCTATGAAGGTGAGATCATATTTTTCCCTGGTAAAAGAAGGATGGGGAAAAGCCCCTGTGAAATCATTGTGAATCAAATCTAAAGGTGATGAATATCTCTAAGCTTTGTCTTTTTCAAATTTCTCTTCAAGGTGTTTTTCATGAGCAAAACCCCCAAAAATTCCCTTTGAGAAACAAACTATAGGTAATCATGTATCCATGTCATGCTGACTGAGTTGCTCAAGGTAGTGGTAGTTAAGATGGCCAAACCTCTCATGCCATAATCTGCTAACTACATCTGAATGTGTGATAAATGCGGTAGGTGAACCATCAGGTGTAAAGTGTGAAAATGTATATAACCTAGCATGGTGATCTTTCCATCCCACTGCTACTGTAGTGTCACTATGAAACTCCTTGATATCAACTGAATCTGGATCAAATAGGACTCTCATGCCCTTCCCTATATGAGTCATCTGATACACTGACACGAGATTAGTTGAAAGTAATGGTACACTGAGAAATTTTGTGAATGTTACACATTTGAATTCAAAATAACCTCTCCCTGCAACTGTGGCTAGAGTATCATCACCCAAAGTGATGGAGGACATGTTGTAGGGCTATAAGGAAGAAGAATCAACATGTGATGAACCCATGTGGTGTGAATCACCAGAGTTGATAACCAAAGAAGGAGTAGATGAGGATGAAAATATAACTTGTGAATTTCCCTTAGGTTTATCTTTACCTTTTTAATCTGAATTAGTATATTCTTGGGTTTATGAAGACTTTTTGATAGATTCAAGGATGCCTATGTTTTTCTTATTAAAGAGATGAGTGAGCTGGTCAATCAGCTTCTTCATACATTTGTCTTCATCATGCCCAAGTTTCTTGCAATAGACAAACTTAACATTTTCCTTCTTAGGTTTCCTATTTGAATTGGAGGTTTCAGTAGTAGAATTATAAGAGGTAGTGGATTTATGTTCTTTCTTCTTTTCTAGATCCTTTCTCTTTTGCTTCTTCTCTTGATTGCTAGAGGATTTCTATTTCCCACTCCAGGAAATGAGGGCTCGAGGTTTGGATGAATTCAAGGTGCCCATTTGGATTAAATTGTATTTATCCTTAGTCAAATCAACATTAAAGTCATCGAAATATGGCATAAACCATGTGGATCCAAGATCCATCTTGGTAGCATAAAATGTAGAGAAAAAGATAGAGTAGTCAAGACCTAGTTTGGCAAGCATTGAAAGAACTAGCTGTTCATTCTTTTTTTTTTCTGTTCCACATTCCTTCAATTGCAATAATAAGGACTTAAGATTAGTAAAGAAATATTCCAAAGTGTCAAATATTGTAGAAATTAAGACGATAAGTTATATTTCTGGCTCATGGCCCCTCATAGTGTCAAATTTGCCAAAAAAGGTTTTTAAGGTTTTCCACACTTGGTTGGGGTATTTGGTGGAATCTATGTGAAAGAGGAGTTCAAGATACATTGAATAACACAAGATATTAAAAGCTTCATCACACTTACTAAACCAATTAACTTTGTCTACGTCTTCACTAGGCTTAGTTTCTAACCCCATTGTGATACGGTACAACCCTTTACTCCTAAGTACAATGGTCAATTTTTGATTTCCATTCCTGGTAGTTAAAAGGTGTAAGTGGGTTAATTTTACTTAGATACATTATTTTATAAATAAAAAATATTGTAGTTATAGAAAACAATGAAATGTGTGGAAAGAAAAAGTGTTGAACAAAAGAGGAAACACAATGAACACCCCCACAATTTTGACAATTTATAAATTAATGCATTCTATAGAATGAATGGGTGTAATGCGTGGGAAATGAAAAATAATTAAATTTTACAAAAAAGTGGCACTCGATTTCAAGCTACCGATAAAAATTATTACAATAATTATTTCCCATAAATAAGCCCTATTTTAAATGAATTTGCACTAAAACTTGAAATGCACTTTTTTAGTTAAAATAGTTTTACAAACTATGTGAATTGTAACTTGGATGAAAATAATGGTGGTAGGAAGGATTTTCAAGTAACTTGGTTTGGTCAAGTCAATCTTCCTATAAAGTGAATATCTCCATAAGTACCAAGTATTATCTGAACTCGTTTTACCTGATTTAATTTACCCCTTGATTAAGTAAGTGGGATTTTACCCCACTCAAAGAATCAAACAGGGCCCGTCACTAAGGATAAATTTGGATCTAAATATCACATACCTGTACTAGTCAGGTAAGTAAGGGTACCCATTTCATTGGCCAGTTTCTTCAAGGTTCTAAATACTCTGGGTTTCCTGTGGTACTCCTCAAAATGAGTTTCTGGACCCTAGCCATACACTTTGCATAGTTAAAGTAGATGGGGAATAAACCCTTTTTTGAAAATTTTAATAAAAATTTTATTATAAAATTTAAAGAAAAGTTGATAAGGTTTGATTGATTTTCACAATCGAGGCAACATTCAGTTAGAAATTTGATTATACGTTCAAGGTAATCTTCTTACAATACGCTCATGCAATCAACATATTAGTAGTTTTCCAACAACAAAATCATGATATAAAAACCCAAAAGGTAAAATCATCATTTTTGATTTTCAAGATCACCCAAAAGGGTGCGAGAAAAGTGCATACATGGTGGGTTTTTCTAGATTAGATTAAATGACAGCTAAAAAAACTACACACTTAAATTGATTAGTTATGAAAACCTACAAAAAATTGAGTAACGGACAATACCAAGAAAATGATTAGAAATTTTTTTACATGCTAGAAAATAAAGAAAAATAGTAGAAAAATAGACAGAGAACACTAGTACGTGCACTTGGATGCACTAGCATAACAACCTTTGGTAACATGTTAAATTAGACGTGCTAGTGTAAAAAATGGGATTTTCTTACTAAAGCAAGATGACGGTAGTACATGCTGATGCATGTAAGCGAGATAAGTAGTATGTAGGCACATGGAAAAAAATTCAAGTGTTACAGTAGCACGTTGAAGACAATGCTAACATGTTCAGGGTATAAAAGGGATAAAATTAGTTTGATAGAAAAGTGTGAACTACTACATTATTGCATGCACCATGACACTAGCACGTGTAGTGGTACGCTAGCGCAAATCACGTGTGACAATAGCTTATA
The DNA here is from genome assembly GCA_019776745.2 of Taxus chinensis. Classification (NCBI taxonomy): domain Eukaryota; kingdom Viridiplantae; phylum Streptophyta; class Pinopsida; order Cupressales; family Taxaceae; genus Taxus; species Taxus chinensis. The sequence goes on from CM034146.1 coordinate 304,908,649, forward strand.
TAACCTATAGATCTTGGTTTTTTAGATAATTTTTTCTTGTTTGTTACACCAGAGACAATGAAATTTAAATCACAAGTCCTAAAAACAACAAAAACATAAATAAATAATTAGATTAGTGAAAAATATTCTAAAAAATGATAAAATAAGCATGGGTGTCCCACTGGGCATGCCTGAATGTATACCATGGAAAATACAATAAATGAGGAAAATCAATACAAAACAAAAGTGCAAAACTTCCGTTGTAGATCACAAATAAACCTTGGATTAGATCTGAATGGAAGAATGAGGTTTAGTAATGCTCTTTGTTGGATCATTTTTAATTGTGAGATATTAATGATTTGTGGATGCTCCAAGTACTTCGAATGGAAGATTAGCTAATGTAGGCACTAAATCACACACTTTGTGTATCTATCTAGTCTTGATCACATAATACTATTCATATGATTCCTAAGTAAGAAAAACACTAATTAACCCATGTATTTGGCCATCTTTGCTTGATTTTTGTTTCCACTTTTGGTATTACACACCTTCTTGCCCAGTCTGACCTTCAAACCTTCAAATTCTCTAAGTTTAGAAACCAACGCCCAGCCAGGTGCCCCCATCCCCTCTGGGCACCCCTTACCTATTTGTACTTTTTTCACATCTTTTATGTCCTTTCTATCCATTTGGGCATCTTATATTTTTGGTATTTGATATTTTTGGGGTTAATTACAAAATTAAAGTAAAGGAATCATATAAATATAAAGTTATGTGACCATAATAAAGGACCAAACACTAAACATTAGCTATCACCACCTAAGGTTACATCCAAAGGCATTATCAAGAGAATTCAAGCATTCATATAACATACACAAAATTGAAAGGGATTGCATTATTCTTCATACACTTCATAGGAGGGGAAGTTCATTCTATTCCATGCACACATCTACTTACATCTTCTACATCTAGCTATTACTCGCTATCAAGTGCGACACACACAAGAGCCACCTAGGGCACAATTATTCACATACAAACATAGAACTACATTGGATATAAAATTTAGTGTAGTGCTTAGTCGTAAGATCACTTATTTGACAGCTGAGAACAGTCCAATACCTCATTTGTATTCTGTTATTTTTTTTGATTTGATGCACTTTTGAGGTTTTTTCATGTCATTTCTTTATTGTAGTTTATCAACAACATTGAAGATCATTGTGTGAAATACTAGCGACAAAAAGTGAAGGACAACGAACACCTTATGACCAATCAAAAATGGTTTTCTAAGCATTTTGGAATCCGCATGCACCGATAATTGGTCTGCAGCACCCGTAGGCGCACTTGATCCACTCTAGGTGCCCTAGTCCAATATATTCCTCCATCTCTACATTTTTCTAGGTTTTATTGCGACAATATGCACTTCATATTTCTCAGTTCGTCACCTTATCTCAACCCGTGATTACTTGGGAAATAGATAAGTAATTTTATCTCCTCTTTACACTTAGGGTTTTAAAATATTAATTGCTTATTTTCTTGGATAATTTGTGTGCCTATTTGTCTTTTTATTTACTGCTACATTGTAATGATATTTAGGAATCTATTTATTTCAATATTTTCTTAATCATTTTGGTGAACCCGTCTCATTCGAATATGCTTGGATCCTCATCTTTCTTCTATAATGGCTCATAAGGTCTCTTGAATCTCCTTGCATCAATTGTTTCAAAACAACCCATCTTGCAAAAAATTTCTTCTAAAATCTCTAAGCACTTTATCTCTTCCTAGTGATACAACACCTGCTCAAATTAATGATCTATTTGCTCATATTTCCGATGACTCTCTTGATTATCATTTCCATCAATCTATGATGGTGTTAGTGCAAATTTTACATTCTTTATTTCAAGACCAATTTTAGGATATGGAATCTATGATTACATCTCTTCAATCTGAAATCCAACATCTTAAGGATGTTTCTAAGGCTCATGTTAGCTCCTCTAATGCATCTCATCCCACTTCTATGTATTCTACTTGTACTCATATTAGTGAGCCTAAAAACTTGCTACTCTTTATGCCTCTCAAGTTTGCACTCAATGCTACGGAATAAGATATTCTTCTGCATCTCATAGCCCATAAATTAATCAACTTTCCATCTACTCATTTCTACCCTCTTTATTAGATTTCCAAATATCAAGGTCATCCATATTGCAATTATCATTGAATCAATGGACATAATGAAAATGATTGCTATGATTTATAACAAAGAATCAAACATATTGAGTATCAAGGTTTTATCTCATTCAATACACAACATTATGTTACATGGTCCTCTCCACTTGTTACATCTCAATGGGATCCTAAATATGATCCATCTATGTCTAATGAGCATCATACTTATAATTCTCATGTTACTTCTTCGCTCACTCAAACACCGCCTATGTAATCTAGTCTAACCAAGTAACATCATGTAAAAATGAATTTAACACCTCCTCCTACTGAGTCATCTGCAACATTACCACGTCAAAGAAATAAACCAACATATCCTCCTCTCAAGTCTTATATAACGTTACCAAACAAGAAACCACTCGCTATGCAAGACAAGAAAACTCTAGCTGTCCTCTTTCAACTTCTGCAACTCGAGGCTTCTAAATCATTACCACTTGAACATCCAATCAATTTTTTCAAAGTAACTACTCCTACTAATGGCTAGGATGCATTTCAAACTCCTTCATCATTACATGGTCCTAATGTTGCTTCTGCCTACCATTGTTTTAGATCTCTCTCTTATCACGACACAAATGATGCTCTCCTGTAATGGCATGGTATCTCTCATGTCGGTGCCTATATCTCCTCATCACACACTTTTGGGGCATAATGTTCACCCCCCACCTTCTAGCATTATCATCTGTCTTACATCTTACACATATCACATCTAATACTTTCACGCACATCATACACATCATGATACACTCTGCTATAATAATTTCCATATGACACACTCTAGTTCCACAAGTCATACTTGATTGTTGAGGGTTTACATCTAAAATGAACCTCAAATCATCTCACTCACACTCACTACACTTTACTCTTTCATGATCACATCTTTCTAATGCACATTCCAACCATTTCCCAATGACACACTCTTGTTCTGCGGTTCATTTTTTATTGCTGAGGGGGAATGTATAAATGAAACTCATCCCCTATGTAATCATTCACATTCACTTGGGGGGCACGCTGTTCCTATCACACTCATACTGCATTCCATTCCATCTCATCCACAACATATTACACATCTTGGTCACATTTATTCTTTCTTTCTCAGGCTTACATGTACACTTTTTACACACGATAGACATATAATTTGTATTTAATTATATTTTCCATACACACATATGTGTTCAATTTCTTTATAGTTGCGATCATAGATTCTATAGGTTGATACATGTATCACAAATTCTTGGCGAATTACCTTTTACCAGTCCCACAATGGCTCCTGGGGGAATCTAATTTCTTACAGACTATATGTGTTATTGTTTCATTTTTCATAACACTTTACTTTATCGGATTATACATGCTATGACATACTTTCCATCTTTCTAACATGCTAACAAGTTCTTCATGTGCAATATTTTATTTACAGGTCTATTTGATTCCATGGCTGTCAATTAAATTTCTTGTTATTGTCTTCCATTGTTTGTGAGATTTACCATTTTTCTTATGTGCACACTGACTACTTTTGACTATATCGACCTTGTGTGTCTTGCGAAATTGTGAGTGATGTCCCATGTTTGCAACCCACTTTTTGTGGTCTACATTGTCTTCTTGTGTGTTAGCTTACACATTTCTTAGCTTACATATAATCTTCTACATGCATGTTTGTCTTTCCTTACACTAACACTTGTTTCAAGACACTTTGTTTGCATATGCCTTGGTCTCTACCAAGCACACTCCCCTTTGCAGGGAATTATTTTTAGTTCAATGGTCGATCCTCCTTTGGGCCTCATATTCCTCTTCGACATCAGATGCATCCCAAATGAGGGGGGAATTTATCAGGTGAATCAGTCACCCATACAACGTCTTACATTCACAATTAAGCATAATTTAGTACCGGTATAACTCAATCTTCAATCTCAGATAGGACTCAGAATCTGACTTGGATCCTCAACACAACACAAACACTAGAGCCTAGACTATGACAGTAGCGCCTAGGTACCCCTGACCCTTCCTAGACACCTGTGACCAAGGGGCAGTTACACAACATATTTCATTTCAACACATTTCTTATCACTTCACACAACATATTTTATAGGATAGACAATCCTTAACACTTGGCATGTGTGCACTACACAACATTTCCTACTTTTACATTCGATCAGAACTGTTCAAACCAGATCATATTTTTACACACCATATGCAGTGTTGTTCTACATTGCGGGAAGTATTTAAATGTTGGAGGATGAGACTATAATTTTCTCCCTACACTTCTTATTTTCTTGGCGTGAGATCACCCAAAAATATCGCAGTCAGCGTAGTCAGCATGAGATTGCTTGAAAAAATTATTCTTCTACATCATCTTTAGGATCCTTTATACACTATTTATTCATCACAAATCAGGTGCACATGTTCCTTTTTTATTTTCTTGCATACTTTTACATAAGTTTTACACATTTTGATCATATATATGTGTATTTGAATACTTTTTCATTCTTCTATTTTGTAGGTCCATCCTTATGGGAAGCGGTAGTCACATCATCATGACACAACAATCACACATCAACACGCCAACAATAATTGACATCAACAATAGGTACCATTGTGACATCTACACATACACTCTCACCCTAGGGTCATCATCATCACTTTTTTTGCATTTCATGTTCTTTAGTTTCCATGCTTCACATTTTTATCACTCCACACTTTTTCTTGTCTCTTGAAACGATTTTCACCATCGATATACATGGTTATCAGGTACACATATCTTATCTACTTTATGTTATCAAGCATTCTCTCAATAACATAAATTGGGGAAAGATATAGACACTAAATCACACACTTTGGGAATCTATCTAGTCTTGATCACATACTACTATTCATATGATTCTTAAGTAAGAAAAGTACTAATCAACCCATGTCTTTGACAATCTTTGATTGCTTTCTATTGCCACTTTTTGTCTTACACACCTTCTTTCCCAGTATGACCTTCAAACTTTCAATTTCTCTGAGTCTAGACACCAGCACCTTGCTAAGATGCCAGTACCAGGTGCCCCTATCCCCTCTAGGCACCCTTGACCTCTTTGTACTTTGTTCACATCTTTTGGGTCCTTTCTAGCCATTTGGGCATCTTATCTTTTTGGTAGTCAGCATTTTTGGGGTTTATTACAAAATTCAATCAAGGGAATCATATAAATATAAAATTATGTGACCATCATAAATGACCAAACACTAAGCATTAGCTATCACCACCTAAGGTTGCATCCAAAGGCATTATCAAGAGCATTCAAGAATTCATCTAGCGTCAACACAAGGGAAAGGGAATGGATTATTCTACATACACTTCATAGGAGGGGAAGTCTTTTCTATTCCATGCACACATCTACTTATATATTCTATATCTAGCTATTGCTCACTATCAAGTGTGACACACACAAAAGCCACCTAGGGCACGATTATTCACACACACACATAAAACTACATTGGGTTTGAAATGTAGTGTAGTGATCAGCCATAAGATTAATTTTTTGACAGATGAGGATAGTTTGATCCCTCATTTGCATTCTTTTCTGTTTGGGATTTGATGCACTTTTGAGGATTTTGCAAGCCGTTTCTTTACTGTAGGTTATCAGTGACATCAATGATCATCATGCAACATACTAGTGAAAAGAAGCGAAGGATAGAGAACATGTTGTGAAAAGTTAAATATGGTTTTCTGAGCATTTTGGTAGTTAATGGTGCCAAAATTTGGTCTGCATCACCCGCAGGCACCCCTGACCCACTCCAGGTGCCCTAGTCCAACATATTCCTCCATCTCTACATTTTTCTAGGTTTTATTGCGACAATTTGCACTTCATATTTCTTAGTTCTTCACTTCGGCACAACCCATGATTAATTGTGAAATAGCTAAGTCATTTTATCTCCTCTTTACACTTAAGGCTTTTAATTCTTTATTACTTATTTACTTGGGTCATTTATGTACTTATTTGTCTATATTTATTTACTGCTACATTCCAATCAGATTTGGGCATCTATTTATTTCAATACTTTCTTAATCAAATAAGCCACGAGCATAAAGATGTGATTTTAACGTGATTAGGGAAACATACTAACATGGAATATTGATTTGATTCACCAAATAATTGCACAAAATAAAAACATGAAATCTCAAAGCTCAGGTGGATGATTTTCAAAGGAAGGATCATTGATTTATAGCTGAGGAAAGTGAATCATCAAATAAGGTTATGATTGATTTGATTTGGAGATAACTAAACATGAATGAAATATTTAGTTGAGTTTCCAAATTGATTGAGTAGTTAGACTATTGTTCTTATTGCATGAGTGATTAATCACTGAGTTGGCAAGGGGTTGCACACGTTTTTAATTTTAATTTCATATTTGCTATTTTATCCACCCAAAAGTGTCGTGAATGTTTGGATTTTAGAAGGTGGATTGATTTTGGATTGTCATGACTTAAAAGATAGCTTTAGTTAACTCAAGTTTTGATTTGAGTCAATTTGAACACACCCTTTTGATTAAAATAATGAATTTTAGCTCTAGTCATGACTTGAGTCAAGGAGGTGGATAGGGTTTGAGAATTATTTAATTAATTTAAATATGGAGGTGTACAGGTGGATTTATTTATTTAATTTTATATTAAATTTAGCTAAGGGGGGTGACAAGGTGTAAATAGAATTATTTAAATTAATCCTAGAGAGGGAAAATAGATGTAGTGGGATTTTGAATATTTACAATGTGTAGCAGTAATTTGGGGCATCTACAATAGCCAACCCCCATTTTATTTTTGACTAACTTTTTTATTATACTTCCTAAATGAGGGGCTCAAACTCCATGTAGTTTTCTTATTTCTCATGCAAGTCTAGAGTGCCTTTCCCTTATGTTTTCTCTTGTGCCTAAAAACTAATAGTGAGATACCCAAGTACATGTAAAATGTACCTTTCATGAGTGTTGAATAGAGAGCCAAAATAGGGTGCTTGTAGATTGATATTTCCTAGAGTAAAAACTCCCTCAATTTTCCTTTGGAGTGTAGATACTTAATAGTCATTGATTTTTCCTTGAGATGATTTTGAATTATATTAGTCTACTATTGCGTCTAAGGTCCATCACGTTATGATTTCTGTATTAACGAACATATCGATTCATGTGTTGACATATTGGTCAAGATTACAATATATCATCTCACTTGCAGCATAGTATGAGAGACATGGTAACTATATGCACCCATTATTACACAGTGTAATATTTAAAATACTTAGGTAGATGCAAAATTTTGGTGGTCAAGCTTTCCCATGATATCAAGATAGCCATGGGTTAGTACATGTTACACTCTCCTATGTTTACATTCCAATTGGAGGAGATGATATTGTGTTAGAAGTATAATGGTTCACAACCTTCTAAAGAAATTAGATGAATTTCTAAGAGTTATTCATGTGATTTCACTCTAAGGTAAATACATTTGAACCTCATTGAGTTTTTGTAAAATCCTCATAATTGGTTAGTTCATAACAAATGAATAAGATCCTCAAGATGGGAGAATATGGGTTTATAACACAATTTTTTTCTTTATAATTACTTCTAACAATGATTTTGACTCTACCAAAGTTCCATTCTATACTTGATAGATAGACCATTGTTTTCAAAGAAATTCCAAAATGGATGCGACCAATCATATCTCATGATGATGGGATTCTAATATATAAAGTATTTAACCACCAAACATCCATACTTATAGGTACCCATATTTCTAAAAGAATGAGACCAATAAGATGGTACAAGAGATGTTAGAGGTTGGCATTATTTAACATAGCCAAAGTGCATATTTGTCTTTGACTAAAAAGGTACATAAAAATATTAGACATGATTGACGTTCCCAGATTATGGATAGATTAACAAGTATGCTATCAAATATAAGTTTCCATCCTAGTAGCTATTGATTTATTAGGTAAGCTACATGATACAGTCTACTTTAATAAAAATTGTCTTTACTCAACTTATCATCAAATCCAAATGAGAGAGTAGGATGTATACAAGAAAAATTTCAAAACCCATGATGCGTCACAATGATTTTTCGGTGATGCTACTTCACTTCACAAATGCACTCTCTACCTTCTAGAGCTTGATGGAAACTATATTTCATCAATTCCTGTAAAAAATTTGTCTTGGCATTTTTTTGGTGACATTTTAATATTTAAAAAAATTTGGTAATAACACTTACAACATGAGGATCAAGTACTTATCCCTCAAAAACAACATCATCTTATGCCATGTAGTCTAAATATTAATTTTGGGTTTAAAAATGGAGTACTTGGGTCACATTGTTTCACATGAAGGTGTAAAATTGGACCCTCATATAATCAAGGTCATAATAGAATGTATATTTATAAAAACCATTAAGAATATTTATGGATCCCTTGGGATGACAAGGTATTATCATTTCCTTGTGAGAAATTATGGTTGCATAGCATCACCACCTATAACTATAGTTTTTGTTGGTATTTTTGGTGACATTTTAATTTATAGTAGACATGGGAAGAACACTTACAATATGTGGATAAAGTAATGTAGGATTTAATCCATATGACTTTTTATGATAGAATGAATCCTCTAAACAACAATAAATACATAATATATTCTTAGATTCCTAAATATATATGTTTGAAACACTTGAATTGTTATCTTTGACACATTCAAAATGATGCTCAATATAAGTCTTATCTTATTCTCAATTCACTAATCATTCACATGGGTATTTATGGATTTCTTGAATTTAAATTGGACCCGAATTGGCAAATTATTTGACACACAATGAGTGAAAAAAATACAAAAAGACCCATAATACTTGGCTTAGAATTGCACATGCATATTTCAGAAGGACCCATAACCAAAATACAAAAAAAACTAAGGGGAATATTAATAGAGACATAACACAACAAAGATAAATAATAATATGAGAAAACACACTAATAAAAAAATAATTTAGATCAATAATTAATAGAAACACAAGTACCCTAGAATAATGCAGTTTAGTGTGAACATTTTTTGAAGAGCCTATCCATCAAATTTGTTTGTAAAACTAACTAATGAACTAACTAATAGGTTGTTTACCATTTTTGGGGTGATTTTTTATTGGTTGATTGATAAGTCGACCTTGAAAACACACGTGATGTTTAGTGTGAATGACTTTTATGGCTAATATATACCCACAACATTAAAAATTTAGAAGTTTACAAGAATAAAGTGATGCAATATTGTTATGGGACGTGTATGTTTATGCGAAGAAATTAGGCCATTAAATAGGAGCATTATTTTAGTTTCTTTTTATTTTTGAGGAAAGCTTCATATTTTTACACCATTTCCTAGTACATTTTTAGAAACTTATAACTACATATACCATGGTGGAATTTTAAGCATGTTAGGTACTTGAAAAGTTTTGATAAAGATCTATAGATAAATATGTACTAACTAAATTTGCAGTAGAATTCCATTGTTGTTCAATATTATGTTACATTAAGAACCATTGATGCTTTTAATGTAACATTGAACCCCTAATCTAATACAACATGTAGTGAATAGGAAACTATTGGAAACACAAGCACTGAGAGGGGAGGGACGAATTAGTGCTTCTTTAAAATTTGAAACCAAAATCGAATCTTAACAAGCTATTCAATGTTAACCATGAGGAACACAACATTCAATAATGATAAAATAACAAGAAAGAACACATTAATACCATTTTTAATGTGGGAAACCCTTAAAGGGAGAAAAACCACTGAAATCAATGTACAAGTGTGGAAAATTTGTCCTATAAAGATTATAGAGATTTCAATTTGTTGAGAAAACACTCAACTTGAAACACCCACTCCAAAATTTAGCCAAGCTTTCACTTGACTTTAGAAAGATCCTACTTGCATGAAAGCTCCAACTCCCAAAAAAATTAAGCCTGTTAGAAATATAATATTAAGTGCATCATAATATATAGTTTATATTTAAATAATATAGAATAAAATATATTCATATTATTTAAATATAAACTTTATATTAGGGGTTGGTTAAATTATTTAATCAACTAATTAAAGCAGGGAGGTGTGCCACATCACTTAATAAGGTTATAACCCTTCCGGTTATTTAAATATGGTTATAGGTCATATTCTATATAATCATGTGAATCAATGGATTCTGGATAAAAACACGGAGTAGAAGTGGGAAAGGAGCTACTTGGACTAATGTTGTAAAAGTTTTTCTATAGTGGATTATTCTTCTGTGGTTTTTACCCATTTAGGGGTTTTCCACATTAAATTATACATCATTGTGTTATAATGTTCTTTACTTTATTTCATTTATTTCTTTTTTATAAAGTTGTTTATAATATATGTGTAAACATTGGTTGTTATATTAATTTAATATCTTGGCCCTGATATGGTACCGGAGCGAGATTAATTTATTAAATATAATCTTAATGTAACCTAAGGACATAATGGTTGGGAAGGTAGTTTAAATATTTGAAATATTATTTAATCACCCCTTCCCATTTTACATAGTTGGTTAGATGATTATTGGACAAGTGAAAATATATTTTAGATTTTCAACTACATGGAAAGAATTCCACTTCAAAAATTACCGAACCCTGAAACTAAGGTAAGGATTGTAAATCTTTGAAAATTTTGTCTATAGTTTTTATAATTTTGTAGGGATTCAAGGAAATAAAAAGGGGAAGTAAAAAAATCCAAGTTAAATTTGAGTTTAGAAGGGGAGATAAAATTCAAGAAAATAGGATATTCTATTTTTTCATTAGCCAAGTAAATTTCTTGTCCCCTGTAATACATTTTTTTTTACATTTGTTTTTCAAAAACCCTTATTCATGTCCTGAATAGGGCCCCTGGGATTTTTTTTCTCTCTCTAGTTTAATTCAACTATAATAGTTGAATGGTTTTTTAAATATTTTTTATTTTATAAATAATACAATTTATATATATGTATATTTTTTATATTTATAAACAAAATTTGAGTTATAAAAATATATGTATAGTTTTATATATATAATTAAACCTTAATGGGGGAGGCCCCTCTATACCACCTCCTCCCAGCTTGGTACCAAATAGAAATCACTGCTCACACAATGTACGACCCCCCACTATGCACCTCCTCCACGCATCTCCGCAGGCCCCTCTGCCGCTTACGCACCCCATCACCCGCAACCCCCCCTTTCTCCTCCCTCGCGTGGGTTTAGTCCCACATGGGTATTACATGGTAGTGGGGAAGGATTTAAAATCCTTCCCAACAATGTTTCAGTGGTGTGACTTCGGTCACACCACCCCCTCTATGTTAATCCCTTCGCAGGCACGGTGCTTAGTTTATTTAAGTGGCTTGGCCACAGATCGTGTGCGTATTGGTCGGTTTGGCATTCACATTAGCATTCGGTTTAGCATTGAAATTTGGTAATATTGTTTGCAATATATAATAGCTCACCAAGTCAATAGTTATATGGCTCTCCGAGTTAGTTTGTGGAATATAATGGCTTGCCGAGTTGATAGTTACATGGCTCACCGAGTTGATTATCTAATCAAAAGGAAAAGATCCCCTAATTTTTTTTATATAGATATATAACAAAATTAGAATTTATGGGAAAATAATGTGTTTATTTTTTTTGAAATATAGACAAATTATAAAAAAAATTGTGAAATAGTAAAAATTATCATTTTTTAATGATATATACTCATACAAAGATAAGCTTTTTTCATTATCAATTTGTTAAAAATATTAAAAAATCACTCACGTTTCAATTTAATTTTTGATATCGTTCTAATTTTTTTTTTTTGTATAGACTATTTAATTAACAGGACCTCCTTTTGTTGGCATGAAATTGATCATGATCGATTACAAGGATTAAAATATAATAGGGGGAATTTCTATAAAACTCTTATTCTAATCCTTGTTTGTTAATAATTTATTTATCTATATTTTATGCAAAAATGGGGTCTAATCAATTTCTCAATTGATAAATCTCAGATGTTGAATGGAAACAACTGACAACATTTGGAAGATTCGATTGAAAGAAGAATTCATGACTCGCAAACTGTGGCCAATTGTAAATGGAACAGAGAGAGCTCCTATTGGAAGACATGCAACTGCTGATAATGTCACCACATATCAACAGAAAGTACAAGAGGTGATGTCTATTATCTTGCAGAGCATACATGATGACTTTCTACTTCATATCAGAAATCTAGAGAGTCCTAGTGAAGCTTGGACACAATTGGAGTTGATACACGAAGGTACGTGTTTATCAAAAATTATTAAATTTATTTTAGAGCTTATGACAAATCTCATGACGGGAGATGAAAAATTTATTAATTATTTAGCAAAAATAAAAAATATTAAGTCACAGTTAGATGGATGTGGTAGTAATTTGATTCATGATAAATTTCTCTATTTTATTATCCAATTAAATATTAATGAAAAATGTAGAAATTTCATTTCAATTTTGAATTCAAAATATCAAACAAATTAAGACATTCTAGATTTGTAAACCCTTAGTGCTCTTTTTATACAAGAAGAACAAGTAATGTCAAATTTTTATTCTAAGGATAATGCCACATAGGCACTTCTCACTTAGAAAGTCAAAAGGTAAAACCTCTAGATTCAATAAAAACACAAAGTAAAACTTTAAACCTCCTAACAAGGACAAGAAAACTAGAAATGTAAGAGTTATTCTTGATGGAAAATGCCATCATTGTGGTAAATTTGGACATAAGAAAGAGGATTGCAAATTTAAAAATAAAACAAATCATAAATTTCAAAAGGGTAACAAATATGTTCAAGACCAAAATCAAAATGAAAATCAAAACAAGAATGAGAAAAATAACCAAAAATCAAATGTAATTGCTTTGTATGTCACTTTTGTCATTGCAAAAGAAAATGAATGGATATTAGATAATAGTGCTTCCAGGCATATGACTTTTAGATCTGATATCCTATCTGAACTTAGTGAATGTAATGAATAAATCTACTTGGGTGGTCATTCCATTCTCAATGTTCAGGGTCAAGGAAAAGAAAAAGTAGCAAATGGATTTATTTAAAACGTGTTGTTAGTACCTAAACTTAAAATTAATTTGCTTTCTTGTTCTCAATCAAATCAAAATAACTTTAGTGTTACATTGTTAAAATATAAATGGTTTATAAAACATGAACATAATGTTACTATAGTTGAAGGCATTCAAAGAGATGGATTGTATGTTTTTTCTAGTTTTCCTTCTTGCTTCTTGTTTGAAAATCAAATAAGTGACTTGAATTTGTGGCATGAGAGGCTAGCTCATGTCAATTTTAGGAGCATGTATGACATGTCTTGACTAAACCTAGTAACAGGTTTGCCGCCTATTTCCCAAAATCATGAAACTTGTGAAGGATGCTTACGTGGTAAGCAATTTGCTAATCCTTTTCACAGTCATCCTATGATGATAACTCTTCTGAAACCTTTAGATCTTGTCCATAGTGATGTTAGAGGACCCCTATAATTTCCTTCTCTTAATGGTTCTCTATATTTTGTCACTTTCATTGATGATTTATCTCGTATGATTTGGTCATATTTCATTAAAAAGAAATCATATGTCTTGTCAAAATTTAAATAATTTAAAGCTTTAGTCAAAAACTCTTCTAAGTATAAAATTAAGAGGCTTAGAATTGATAATGGGGGAGAATATGTGAGTCAATATTTTGACTCATTTTGTGTTGAATGTGGCATTCAAAGGGAATTAACTACTCCCTATTCCCCTCAGTAGAATGGGATTATGGAAAGAAAAAACCACACTATTCTTGAAATGTCTAGGACCATGATGCATTCTTCTCAAGTTTCTAAGTTCCTTTGGGTAGAATCTATGAAAAGTGTTCATATCTTGAACAGAGTTCCCACTAAATCCTTGGTAAATTCAACTCCTTTGGAAAATTGGTCAAACCAAAAATTTGGTATATCTCATTTGAGAATCTTTGGTATCCTAGCTTCTCTCTTTATTTCAAAATCAAAATGGGAGAAGCTTGATCAAACCTTTTTTCCTTGTATCTTTGTAGGATACAGTATAAAAACTAAAGGTCTTAGGATCTTTTATCCATCAAAAAGAGAAGTTACAGAAAATAAGAATGTAAAAATCTTGGAAAACCCTTTTTATTCTTCTTCTTCTGCATCTTCTTTTATTTATGATGTTTAAAATGAAAATGAAAATGAATTTGAATTTAAAAATTGTTAAAATGATGTATGTAATGAAGAAACTAGTGTTGAACCTATATCAAAAATGAAATTGTTCCTAGTTCTTATGTAACTAAAAGAACTAGATGGGTTGAGTCTATTATTCAAGACTCTAACTCAGGAAAACTTCAGAAAATGACCAGGAGTTATCATACATATCATGCTTTGATGACCTTGTATGAACCTTAACCCCAATCTTTTGAAGAAACCTCTTGTGATGAAAGATGGATAAATGCTATGAAATCTGAGTACATTGCTTTAATTAAAAATAAAACATGGGAATTAGTCCCTCCTCCTAAAAAATGAAGTATAGTCGGATCTAGATGGCTATACAAGATCAAATATAAAGTAGATGGTAGTATAGATAAATTCAAATCTAGACTTGTAGCTCGAGGGTTTACTCAAAAACCCAGTATCGACTACGTAGAAACATTTTCACTAGTTGTAAAAATGAGCACAATAAGGATTTTGATTACCTTAGTTGCTCAGTATGGTTGGGAAATCCATCAAATGGATGTAAAAAATGCTTTTTTGAATGGTGATTTACAAGAAGAAATTTATATGACCCAACCTAAAGGCTTTGAAGAACCAGGAAAAGAAATGTATGTTTGTAAATTGAAAAAATATTTGTATGGTTTAAACAAGCTCCTAGAGCTTGGTATTCTAAAATTAATAGTTTTTTCAATGAAATTGGTTTTTCTAACTGTGCATCTGATAATGATTTATTTGTTAAAATTGAAGAAAATGTTATTATTCTCATTGTATTGTATGTTGATGATTTACTTATCACTAGTAATTCTAACACTTTAATTATGAAAATTAAAGGAAAGTTAATGCAATATTTTGAGATGAAAGATTTAGGATTATTGCATCATTTTTTAGGCATGGATATATTTCAAGATAAAAAATTCTATTGTAGTATCTCAATCACAATATGTAACTAATTTTCTTAAAATATTTAATATGATTGATTGTAAACCAATTTCTATTCCTATAGAAGTAGGATGTAAACTTGATCCTAAACTTGCATGTGAAAAAGTTAATCCTACTTTATACAGGAAACTTGTAGGTAGTTTGATTTATCTAACTATTACTAGACCTGATATTGCTTATGCAGTATGGATTTCTTCAAGGTTTATACAGAAACCTTATCGGCATCACTGGAAGTTAGCAAAAATAATTTTGTGTTATGTGAATGACACTATTAATTATGGTTTAGATTATATTTTATCTAACAATACCTATTTACATGGATATTATGATTTTGACCATGCCGGTGATGTGATAGATCATAAATCTACAACTAGATATATATTCAAGATTGGTGCAGGTGCCATTACTTGGAGTAGTAGAAAGAAACTGACAGTTTCCATTTCTTCTACTGAGATATAATATAGAAGTACAATGGAAGTAGAAAAAAATCCATGTGGCTGAAAAGGCTGTTGGAAGAGATGCACATGGAAGTTAAAGGAAGTAATCCTCTTCTGTGTGATAGCCAGAGTTGTATTGCTCTCACTAATAATCTAGTTCAACATCAAAGAACAAATAATATTGAGATACATATGCAATTTATTTGAGAGAAGGTTCTCAGCTGTGATATATATCTCCAGTACTTCCCGACTAAAGATCAGGTTGCAGACTTGTTCACGAAGCCATTGTGTGTTGTGAAGTTTTGCAAGTTCCTTGAAATGCTTGTCCTTTCAGAGTTTCCATTGAGGGGAAGTTTGAATGGCAATGCAACCTCCAAATGGTCGACTAGTTGATTGATTCATTCTCCTCTATACTTCTACTCTAGTTTAAAAGCATTGTAAAAGATCTTGTATGATCTAAAGTAAATTGATAGAGTTTACAAGAAAAATTCAGTCCAGTGTGCATCTATTTGTAAAGGAGAACCTTGTGTTATAAAATTCTCCTAAAGATGCGGTATAAGAATATTTCCATGAGAAACAATGAGATTTAGTCTCACAAATCATGCTTAGCCTAAATCATATGTCTGATTTATGGATTCCAAATCCTTTTGTACCAAAAGGTAAGTTGAGCATGATTAAGTTGTTATAATTACTTCAAAAATACATGTGCTAGCCTATACCTTTAGGGTTTATGGATTTTTAAATCTTGTTGTAAAAAAAAGTAATGTTGGCATATGAATCCCACTTAATATTAAGGGGGAGTGTCAGAACTATAATATTAAGTGCATCATAATATATAGTTTGATTTTTATAATAATATAGAGTAAACTATATTCATATTATTTAAATATAAAATTTATATTAGGGGTTGGTTAAATTATTCAACCAACTAATTAAATCAGGGAGGTGTGCCCCGTCACTTAATAAGGTTATAACCCTTCAAGTTATTTAAATATAACCACATGTCATATTTGATATAATCACGTGAATTAATGGATTCCAGGTAAAAACATGGAGTAGAAGTTAGGAAGGAGTTACTGGACTGGTGTTGTAAAAGTTTCTCTATAGTGGATTATTCTTCCATGGTTTTTACCCATTTAGGGGTTTTCCACATTAAATTATGTATCACTATGTTATAATGTTATTTACTTTATTTCATGTTTATAATATATGTGTAAACATTGGTTGTTATATTTATTTAATATCTTGACCTTGACAAATCCAAGCTCCTACTTGACCTTTAGGAAGTTCCAACTTGCAAAGAAGCTACAAATCCATATTTTGCTAAGATCCCACTTATAATTTTACAATGTTTTGATCACCTTAATTTTTTACTTGAACCAACATATTGTGACCTCTTATTCAACTCATATCCATTTCATTCACACACCTATTTTCTCATCTTTACTCTTCAATTCATACTTATGCAATATAGTCTTCAAAATATTATTCCACATATGCATTCAATGATTTCTTCACACTAGGATGAACTAATATTACTCCTATCTCACTTCAACTTTCTGATCAACTCATGTAGGTCCTAATAAATTTCACAAGGAATACATTTTTCTTTTCATACACAAGGATGAGTCTCACTATTTACATCAGCTCATGCTCTCTTAATATATGCATCAAAAGCTACCACTTTATTACACACATAGACATTATTATACATGATAATAAAATTCTCTCATATCTCTCTAATTTCATATTCTAATGGATCACATTCCAACGTTCTCAACTCATTCCATGGAGTTGTGATGACATCACCTAAAACTGTCCTATTGTCATAATTGCATTTATAGGTATGTTAGTTACAATAACTGAATTTTGGTGAGAGTTTAATGGAACATTTGAAATCTAAGATGAATCATAAAAATATCCTCAACTCTCCACACCTCTGAAGTAACTAAAAAGATACCATTTTCAGCTTGACATATGACTTTGTAACTGTCAAATTCAAGTTTGTCTTCTTCTTCCCAATGTAGATTCCTTTGTATTTTAGAAAATATAACTCATGCCAAGTGTTATTAAGTGTAATATCACACTATAAAGGTATTATCATAGTATTATAAAATCTTAATGATATTTGAAACTTGTATTTTTATCTTCCAGTAGTCATTGTAGCTCATGAGCTCTTACTAGGTGTATGGTTTTAAAAAAAAAGTCAAGAGATTTTTTCACCAACACAAATGTATACAATGTCAAAGCTTCTTGCTTCTTGGATAATGTTGTTAGGGATATGTGGTTCACCTTAAAAAATATGGATAAGATCAAACACCTTAATTATCTCCATGCAACACTGATTTTGACAAGGTCCTAATGGAGTTGCAGACCAAGAAAATAGGTCCTTAAAAAATGAGTTAGTTCACCCATAAAATCATATGATTATGGATCATATAATAAATTTATGGAAATATATTGAACTTGTGTATATTTTAATTTTACCAGAAAACTTTATTTAAAATTTTTCATCACGGATATGCTTGCATTTTTGAGACAACTGTGAGCTGGGTTTCATGTCCTAAAAACTAGTCTTGTTCTATAAGACTTCTAACACTCCAAAAGAATCTTTCATGAAAAGTAAAATAATGAAAATAATTAGCAGGGTCCTTGAATTCAATTTAAATTACTCACATGCATGAGTTATGTGGAGAAAATCACATTTACACCCTTGTTTCTGGTACCTTCTTGACAAGCCTAAAACGAGTAGTTTGCACCATTGGAGCTTGATTATAAAAACACTTCACAATATTAAGTCAAGGGCTCAGACATGTTTTATTAAACCTATATAATATATCCATGTTAATATATTGCTTCAAAAACATGCATTTTCATCATCATCCTTTCAATCTATCTTGACTAGTTTTAGCTCTTTTAGCCCTTAAGAGGTAGGCTCTCTTGGTTGACCTGTTTTATCAAATTTATGCAAAGAACACACCTTAAAATATTCATGAACACTTAGGGGACCTCTCAATCTTGATCCCACATTATAATTTTTATCTTGAAAACTTCATCACATGACTATACATGCAAATTTATCAAAAATAGATAGATTTCACTGTCTTACCGGTTGACTTGGAGGGTGAGACTACAACCAAAATGAATTAGAAGGAGTCTTAGACATGCCCAAATCATCACATCAGATTTCCCAAGTCATTTCATGACCTAACCCATTCTTCTTACAAAATTCTCTAGACTTAATTCCACAACATTGATTAAGATCTTAGATCACCATGTAAAAGTTTAACGTTCTAATGATCATCTCAAACTTCATGCTCGAGCTAGAAATGGCCATTTTAGGAGCTTGATTGGACTAAAAATTTATTTTATTTCTTGTCCCTCGGAATTTTAACATGAAACTTTGTACACATCACTAGGAAAACGTCCTTCACATGTTTCAAGTCTTATTTCAGTCTACACTTGACTTAAATTCATGAACCACCATGGTTTGTAAATGCTTTCCTAGATTTTTCTCAAGATATGTATTCAAAATTCCTTGTACCTTCCTCTACCAACTGAGTTGTGACCTGTAACAACTTCCACATGATATATACCATGCCACACTACTCTCCTCATGTTTATATTGCACTACCTTAGCTTGCTTAGCTCCATACTCTAAACCATACTTGTACTATGTCCTAAACTTAGGCCTAATTGTGTTAGTTTCACCTCATGTTCCTTGAACCTGCTCCATTTTCTATCTTAACATACATTCTTCACGTTTTCTAATCCTTGACCATGCTTCTCCATCTTCCTCACACCTTCATTCCATTATTCTGGGTCATCCTGATGACTAGGCCTACTGGGCCAAGCTAGTTTCATTGTCTTCACCCTTACAACCAAGTCCCATCTTGCTTATCCGTGGCATCAACATTCTAAGCATCCTCTAGACCTCATATAACTTTTTCATTAATGGGTATAATCCTTTTACATCAATGAAAACTCAACACTCACATGCCATAAATCTCCCCCATTGTCATTGATGGAAAACCTCCTGGTTGTTCTCCCCATTTTTACATTATTGACAAAGTGCATGCCTGTGGCTCATGGAATTCATCTTCATCAGCTTATTGGGATCCCTTCTTAGTTGGAAAAATCAACCAAAATTGTCATTCAAGCTCACAATCTTGATTCTCCTTCCCTGGATCTATTTTTGGCTTCATCATTTCATTTTAGTACTATGACTTCCCCTAGACAAATGCACATTCACATACCTATAATCATTCTGTGCCTAAAACATAATAAAAACATCAATCTTTCATATTTATTTTCGTATCTCATTTGAAGATACTCAAGAATAGACTTAGCTTTTCCATATTCTGGTTGTTTACTTGTTTAGGACTGAGATTGTTAAACTAACCTTTTAGAGCAAAAGAACCAAACTTCACTTTGCTAAAAGAAGCCCATATTCAACTTGAAATAATCTCTTATTGCTCCCCTTGGGAACATTATGTCCTCCTCTAGCTGTCTAAGCCAAAATTAGTCTTCATACTTGGATCTTATGTCATGTAGATGAGGCAACATTTTCACCTCTTCCTTGAGTCTCTTTTTTAGTGTTTATTGCATTCTTATTGTAGTATACTGACTTACTTGGTCAAGAGCCTTGATCTCCTACCAATGTGCTTGCATTCACTGCATAACTTTCCTACCTAACCTCATTAACACCTAACACACCAAGTAGAGATTCAATATGATGTAGAAATCATTTTCAAACATAAACAATGTCAACAATTACCACGAACAATGATCAAATTCACCAAAATAACACTTTTTCTTTGTTACTAAGTAGCCTAAATTAGCCTATAACCACCAAATTCCATAAAATGATTGAATTAAGAGTTAAGACCTCCTATCCCTTGCTAGATAACACTAAACCAACATGTTAGGCCAATCAAAAAAGTTTCACAACATCATTTTCTCATAGTTTCCTTGTAGACCTCTCAATTTACTACTAGCCCTTGATAATGAATTTTTTTGATGTATTTAACAAAATATACACCACTGAACCTTACTGGTAAATTTTTTGAGTACCCTTTATCCTCTTTTAGAATATTAAAAAGTTTCAAAAGCCAATTCCTTGAAAGTGCATTTTAATCCTCTAATTTATGTTTTAAATTAGGCTTTGTAATTAGCCCTCCAAAGATACAAATCTTAAAATTGGGAGAATTCTACAAACAACCAATAAAAAGTGAAGAATGTTCAAGATATCATTTTAGGAAAAAATGCTTTTTGATTATTTTTATTTCTCAATTTATTGTACACTTTTCCCAATTCCAACTTTTATCTTTTATCTCGTTTCCTTAGGATTAGATAGGGTTTTGAGGGATAAAACCTAGGTAATATCATGACTTAACTTGTATGGGACCATTATCATCTTTGAAACCTTTTTGAATACCTTTAGTCTTTTTCTCAACATATATTTGATAGAGAGAAACTTATGGATTTGACAATCAAACTCCACTAGATAGGTTGACCTCAATACCTTACCATAACCTTCTAAGATTCACATAGTTGGATCTTATTTGATCAATTTACTTGGATTGAAACAACATGATTGTGCATTGTTACAAGAACTACTTCAAACTCAGACTGAGAGTAACTCTACCTTCTTCATGAGTTGATATGAGACATTGATTAACATAACCATACCTCAAAGTTACTTGATATTTATTGCACATATTCCAATGAGATTAGGTCAATTTGAATGACATAACGGTCTTATCATACTTCATTTTTTCATCTAGGGTTTGAAAACCAATCACTTGTAACTAAGCTTTACTTTATTTTTCATATAACTTTTACTGTGTAATTTATTCTACACAAGACTTGATGTAATTTGATGGCTTGATGATTATGGAGAATTCCCTGAGAAAGATTCATACTTGTTCACTGATCCCTTAATAACATTTTATTCTCTTTCATCCTGGCTTGTACCTTCAATACCTTACAGAACACAAGGCAAACTTATAAAATCTTATTCACATCCAATTTTAATGAGACTAGACACTTGCTCCTTGTTCTATCAGTTAGACCTTGAAGACTTTCTCTTTGATGGCTACTACAACCTTTGTACCATCATAACAAGTAATTGTACACTTCTCAATGATAGGACACACAATTAGGAATCAAATATTCTTGGTGGCATATTTTTACAGAACCTTTTAACTGCTTTCATGACTCTAATATTGATGACTAGGTGGATATCATACACTCACTATGGCACACTTGATTGAAACTTGGTGGAATGATTGGGAACATACTTGTTAAGCTATTAAAAAGACATGAAGACACTTCCCTTTGTTTTTATGACCCACCATGACCTTCAAGTACCTTACACAGATCAATCTTACATATATACCTTAAGAAAGGGATTGAGAAACCATACCTTTTTTACTATTCATATATTTGCAACATGATAAGACTTTGATCATCACCAACTAATGGTAACTCACTTCCAAGAACACACCTTGATTATTTCAAGTAGTAAATGCCTTATAGAAGCCTAGCAAAGGCGAAAATTGCTTCTTGGATCACTAAAACAATAGATAGTCATCAAAAGATCTTATTGACTCTTTCTTCTCTCTTTTTAACTTTGATACCTTCTTAGATGTCCCTTTAGGTGTGAAAATTTCATCACCCATATCTTCATATTCTATTTGAAGACCTGACAAACATATATGATTCCTCTCATTCATTTGTCCTCTCTTAGTTAGGGCTAGAATTCCTTCATGACTTGCATTAGGTTTTTCTCCTTCATTCTTAGCTATGTCAACACTTTTTGATGCCTTGGTTGTACTAATACCTCCGATGACTATCCTTGATTTCTTATCATCTCTAACATCTTCACATGCTGCATTCTTATTATGCTTTGAATCTTCAGGCCTAGATTCAGTTTCTTTTACCTTGTACTTATGTTCAACCACCTTATTTTTTTGACCTTATACTTGAACTCACTCTTAGAATTGGTTTTCACTTTAACCACCTTCTTGGATTTCCCTTTGAATGCATTAAGTCTAATAATGTTCTTAGAGGATTAATTTTGATAGAAATGTTTTGCAAAATGTCCATGTTCATGACAATGGTAACATATAATATCATCATTGATTCTAGATCGATGTCAATAGAGATTTCAAGCATTATTAACAAACTTTTCATCATGAAACTTCCTAGTAAAATGTCCAAACTTATTGCAGTTATAAGACACAATGGAGTTATTACATCTAGTGTCTTCATTTCTCTAAATTTGACTAGATGGTTCATAAAGACAATAATTAGTAGTATGACCCTTCTCTTGAGAGTTGAAGCATACTGTGTTTCTTTCTCTATCATCTCTTCTATCCCTCTATGGATGGTATTATTTGACATGCTTCCTACACTCCTTAGCTCTATGTCCAAAATTATTATAAGAATGAGTTTGAACTTCTTGATCCTATCTTCTTAGTATCCATCATGGTTTTTTTCTTCTTGGTCCTGCCTTGTCATCTTCATACTTTTCCATAGGTTTTCCTTTGAATCCTAGACCTGTCTTGTCACCTGTTGCTCTTTGGCTCTCCAAAATTCCATCAATAATTTATGATATCTTATCTAACTTTCCATACATCCTTAATCTATTGTTTTCTTCTTCTAGTTCAAATTTCAAGGATCTCAATTCTTCTTCATTTATGAGATAAGAATCCTATTTTTATCATAGGGATTTTGACACATTTTGAACTAAGGTTTCCATATCCTTGAGGACTTGACCATGATTAACTTCCCTATACTTGATTTCTTTTTCAATCCATCAATCAGAGACTCATCAATCTCAAACTTCCTTTTAAGAACTGCTTCATATAGTTTATACATTTTTGTGCTTCTTGGATCTCCTTCAAGCTGTTAGTCTTGATCCAAAGGACCTGGCTTTGATACCAATTTTTGGAAACAAAAACACTGAGATGGGAGGGCTGAATTAGTGGTTATTTAAAATTTGAAACCAAATTCAAATCTTAACAAACTATTCAATCTTAACCATGAGGAACACAACATTCAATCATGAGAAAATAACAAGCAATAACACATAATGTCAGTCATGTGAAATGAATAAGTACTAGTCATATTACGTGGAAGAAAAAAAATGTACACATGTATGAAGAACCACATGAGAAAGTGTGCACAAGAAGAAAATTACAAATAGGAAAATGTGTGACGATGCGTGCACCAGAGAAGGACAAGTTAACACGCACAACTACGCGTATGAAAATAGAAGAATGGGAATTAGCCATTTTAGATATTTGGCTAAGAATATAGAAAATATGGGTGACTTGAGGCAAACACAAAGGCTATAATTGGGAAAATCACATCCAACTAAGAATAAAGGTGACACATGGAATAATTCTAAAAAATAGGAATTAAAGCATGAGTAAATCAAGCTATTTATAGCTTGAACTATTATTAAAAAAGAAAACATGTAAGCGGTGAAGGGTAAGTCCCCACTGAGTATAAATATGGGTAATGCATCCTTGTTATGACGGATATGAATAAAGGGTGACTTTGTGGTATAGGGAGTCTATGTGAGTGCTAGTACGTACACTAGTGATGGTTGTTTTTGTATGTGCGCATGGTCCAGTGCCTGGTAATATGGATGGTAATGTAATCAACTTCTATTTTATTTAATGAACTATATTTGTAATGGATAATTACTTTTGGATTGCGAATATCATTATGTCTAAACATGGGTTAATGGGTATTCATATATTATTAGTTATTGTTTATGAGTGATTTCTATATTATATGTGTTGTTAATTTTTCATGGTATGATGTAACTTATTGATTGAATAGTTATTGAACATGTATGATAACAACTTGCTAAGAAAACAAAGGAGGGACCTAGTAGTTGCGAGTGCTTTGAGTGAGCTTCCAAACTTGTCTGAATGAAGTGGAAACACATATAACTATATTTGGTAAACACAAGAATACATTTTGGTTTCATTTATGGTACCTCTTTTTAATCCGTCTATTAGGATTTTGTAGGCATATGGCATTCCGAATGTCTTTAGAAAATATTGAGAACTAGGTATATGACGGTCTGGATGCATTTTCTCACCAATATAACACTGGACTTGATTTCAATGCGTGAAATTGGGTGGAGGAAAATATCTATGATTGTATGTACGGAACAATTTTCAACTTCTTTCTAGTAGAATTATACGAATTGTTAGTAGATTATGCGTAGAACAAAGGTGTTCATATTTTTAGGAAGTAAATTTGGATGCAAGAAGACTATCTAAGACTCTCTGATTTAGATGCACCATGGAATATAGATTTATATCATTAGTGGGAAGGTTTTCTATGTAGTTATACCTTGGAATACACAATTGTTACATACTCGTGTCCAAAGGAAGCAAAATTCTACTTTCTACGTGTTGGTGAGAAACTTTTTTGGGTGGAAAAAATTGTGGATTTCTTACCAACACTCTTGGAATATAAGTCCCTCTACGTAACCGGTGTAGTTGCAGTATATGCATGTGTGATTAAAGGTGGGTTTTCCTAGTGGCCTTGTGGTTAGGGATCCAACAGGGGCACTCCACTGGCCCTACGGAAAAGATAACAATCTCTTGCTAGGTAAGAATTTGTTTGAAGAGTGGGAAATGAGAGTGATAAAATAGGTAGGAGAACTAATGTTGTAGGTATAAAATCATATTCTTGTTGAAAATTTTTGCACTTGTGCAAAAATGGGCAACTCAAAAATTTGTTACGATGGATAACATTGATGAAGTGAACCTAAGCTAGGGGAGTCTCTTTCAGTTCAGTGTTGTTTATGTTGAATTAATTAATGATTACATGAAATATGCAACTATGTGTGCTGTTACAAAACATAAAAAATCACATAGTCTGTAATTTCATGATTATCTTCAGCAAAAGAACACAAATCCCCGAAGGACAGATGTGTTAGCTTGATGAAGACATCGAATTGCTGAATAGATGAAGTGTTAAGTTTTGGAACAAAAATCATAATTGTAGATTGCGGTAATCAGAATTCATTGCTAAATGTTACAGGTATTTTTTAAGGTTCTGTCGACAGTAAAATTTTCCTCCGTAATTTCTATTTCATTAATGTATGTATTAGGAATAGGATGTTGTTAAGTGTAATTAGTAGTAGCGTCTGATAGAAGATAACGACGCCATCAGTACGGTGCCGCCAATAATGTAGAGTACGGTAACAGTCAAAGTACAATAGGAATGTTGTAAAAAGTAAATATTTGTCGTAAGTGGTCCGGTAATGTTAAAATGTCAAAGTTGGGGTAAGAAGAGAAGTAGGGTCTACATGATTAGGAATTAGAAATATTATATTGGTAATAAGGACAAGGAGTGAGGTCATAAATATTTTATATATTTTATTTGTAAAAAAGTCTAAAAATTTGGAACCCATGTGAAATGATAAGGTTTATCTTATCTTAAAAGATAAGCTTACATGTACAGATAAGAGTTAAGGTATGGAATATGATTCGTCAGAGTGGATTTCTTATCCTATCTTAGAGATAATATGGGATAAGCCTAGAAGTCTATAAAAAAAGAGGCCACCCCCCTCATTTAGCATAGAAGGAAGTAGTGAGAAATATTGTATGAAGTGTGTAAAGGAAGCCATCAGTTTAAAGGTGTGTTGAAGAAGCCATTAAGAGGTGTAATTGTAAAGTTTCTCCCATAGTCTTGGTGAAAGGCAAGTGAAGTCAATAACACTTGAAGTACCTCATGGGTGAGATTGTAACAATTTCATGTTAATATTATAATTTACTCTGATATTTCAGATTTATCATCATTCCTTCTTATCAAAGTCTATGGTATTCTTGTGTTATGTTTGTTGTTGTGTTTCCAGATTACATCCACCAAACTAAAGGCTGTGCATTAGTAAATAATCATAGCACGAGGAGTTCCCGGTGAAGAATTATCATAGTGCCAGATTGGTGATGACATTTTGGTTCCGTTGCCAGGACCATTCCTCGTTGGTGGATTTTCTGGAGAGATATTCCCACTTAGTCAAAAATCAATTGGAGGGTAACCTTATTTTTAATGTGCATAGTAGTTACCATGGTAAAGTCATTTTTGCCGTGAATAGTAGTTACCATGGTAAAGTCATTTTTTCTGTGAATAGTATTTACCACAGTAAAGTCACTTTTTACCGTGAATAGTATTTACCGCAGTAACTTCACTTTTTACTGTGAATAGTGTTTACCACAGTAAAGTCAGTTTTTACCGCAGTAAGTCAAGTTTTACCATAGTTACCGTGGTCATTTCTATTTTACTGTAGAAAGGTGTAAAGTCACTTTCTATTACAGTGATTCCAATTATTTGTGCACATAAGTCTTGTTGATTGTACTTGTGGGTTGGTATTTCACTATGGTTACTTTTGAAAATGGGGAAGATTCCTGTTTTTTCAGCCCAATCTAATGAAGATGCTTCCTCTTTCATTCGAGAGTTTAAACGATCTTGTATTTGTAATGGCCTTATAAGAAGGGAACAATGGACTGAATTTTTTCCTACCTTTTTGGATGGTTTAAACCTTAGGTGGTTTGAAACACTAGGTGATAATGTGAAAAACTCATGGGATTTATTAATTGAAAGTTTTCTTGAAGAATTTGGTGAAAAACAGAAATATGCAGATCTCATGATCGAGATCACAAAGCTATCCCAAGGAGAGAAGGAGAAGATAAGGGATTATCATGCTCGTGTTCTAGAGCTAAGGAGGAAGCTCGATGCCCAGATCCGAAAGGAAGGATTAGCAGATGGGTTGATGAACGACGTGGATAATCTCCTATGTAAGCACTTCATTCTTGGGATGAAGCCAGAGATCAGACAACGAGTGAAGTATGACCGCCTAGCTACCATTGAACAAGCAAAGGAGATTGCAAGAAGGAAAGAAGAAAGCATGGAAGAGGAGCCCAAAGAAATTGTTGCTAAAGTAGAGCCTACACCAGCACCTTTGGTCCAGAATCCACAACCACTCCCGGTGAGCACAAATATTTCTCCTAGTACATCTACTGAGTATGAAGATCTACTCAAAAATATGGGTCAGTTAACTATTAATCTTCTTCAAGGAAAAGAATTTAGTTCTCAGGGAGGAGATAGAGGTCCAAAAAGAAATATTTCTGAAGTTGTATGTTATAGTTGTTATAAAAAGGGTCATTATAAGTATAATTGTCCAGATAGAGCTTCTACATCTGGTAAAGGAGATAATGATAAAGGAAAAGCACCTGTGAATTCTTTTGATGTAGTAGATAAGAGCAGAAATAATGAAGTAGACGTGTTTGTAACAAAAAGAAAGAAATAAAAAGATAATCAAGATGGAAATGATCCTAAGAAGATGAAAGGAGAAACTAGTAAGAAACATAGGAGAAGAAAGTTGGGTGTGCAGGATTTTCTGATTTCACAGGGGCAAGGACCATACTCCATCTTGGAAGATCTGTCTAAAAGGCCTGCAAATATTACATATGGTCAACTCTTGGCCATGTCTTCTGAGAAGAGGCGGGAGCTGCGAAGTGGACTCAATGCTCGAAGAAGGAAGGAGGTTGAGGTCCCTATTTTGGAGGTAGAGGCGGATCCCTATGCTTCACAAGCTGAGGTATTATGTAATGGTATTTCAATTCATGATGCCTTAGTTGATGGAGGTGCTGCAGTTAATGTAATGACCGAGTCTGTAATGAATATGTTGGGTTTAAAAATTGATCGCCCTTCAACACTTATGTTAAGGTCATTAAATAAGGGAAAAACTAAACCAGAAGGTGTAGTTTCAAATGTGGCAATATTTGTTATGGGTGTTGTATGTGTGGTAGACTTTCAGGTGATGAAAAATGGTACTGTTGCGTACCCAATGTTGCTGGAAAGACCATGGCTAAGGAGAGTTCATGCAAGAAACTACTGGAATAAAGGCTTCATGACACTTGGACGTGGTAGAGAGAGGGTGAAGATAAACGTGATCCCTCGACATCATAAGGCAGAACCTGTGGATTCAAGTGATGAAACTTATGATTGGACATCATCTGATTACTCTAGTACCAGTGAAGTGGACACTTAAGATGAAGAAAGTGAGGTTGATTTTTCAGTCATGGATATCCTTCCAGTCACACCGACTCATGACCCAATAAAATTATCTGAAGAAGAAGTTGATGATCGTCTCCAACAAATAAAGATTGGTGATGCTGTGATGCAGAGTGAGAAGGAATCCTACCTCCAAATCTTTCGAAGGTACATACACATATTCACTTTTGATTACAAGGAACTCCATCAAGTAAGTTGGGTAGAACATTCTATTGAGCTGGTAGATGGTGCTAAGCCCATAAAGCAAATGCCATATAGAATGAATCCTAATTTTTCCAAGACTGTAAAAGAAGAAATAGATAAGTTGCTTGATGCAAGGTTCATATTTGCTGTGGAGAATTCAGAATGGGTTTCTCCCATTGTGATCTCAATAAAAAAGAATGGGAAGCTACGCATTTGTGTTGATTACAGGAAGCTCAATAAGGAAACAAAGAAGGATCATTACCCTCTTCCATTTTCAGATCAGATCTTGGACGAAGTAGCTGGCTAGGAGTGCTATAGTTTTGCTGATGGATATAGCGGCTACAACCAAGTTCATATAGCAGAGAAAGATCAGCTGAAGACCACGTTCACCACTCCTTGGGGAACGTTTGCTTATAGAGTTATGCCTTTTGGGTTGTGTAATGCTCCGGTAACATTCCAGCGCTTGATGAATAGGGTGTTCAAACCCTACATTGGGACCTTCATCAGAGTATTCATGGATGATTTTTGCATCTATGGGAGCAAGTTGGACCACCTACGCCAAATGGAGACAACATTTCAAAGGTTAGATGAAGCACAAGCCTCACTAAACCCTACAAAGTGTGTCTTTGGATATTCTAAAGGCGTTTTGTTAGGGCATGTTGTATCCAAAGATGGTATTGGTACTGATCCTGATAAAGTTTCAAAAATCAAAGAGTTACCATTTCCTATGAATAGAAGTAAGTTGAGATCATTTTTAGGCCATGTGGGGCACTATAGAAGGTTCATCAAGAATTTCTCAAAGATTACACAACCACTAACCCAGTTCTTAAAGAAGGATATTACTTATGAACCATGAAATAAGGCACATGAAGCTTTTGGATAGCTGAAGGAAGCCTTGGTGTCTTCACCTATTTTAAAGAATCCAGATTGGAGCAAGCCATTCATTGTGTACACTGATGCCTCAGATGTAGCACTAGGAAGTACTTTGAGCCAAAAGGATGAAAATGGGAATGAACATCCAATTTACTTTGGGAGCAGACAAATGAGCAGTGCTGAGGTAAATTATACTGTAACTGAAAAAGAGGCTCTGGCTATCATTTTTGCTGTAAAGAAGTTTAGGAATTACTTGCTAGGGCAAAAATTCCTAGTTGTAACAGATCATCAGGCTCTAAAATATATTGTAAATAAGCCTAACCCATCAGGGAGGATAGCAAGATGGATAATTTTGCTACAAGAATTTGAATTTGATATTATAGATAGGCCAGGAAAGAAGCATGTCAATGCATATGCACTCTCTCGAGCCTATGATGGTTTAGGATCATCTTGTGATGATGATGATTTCCCCGATGCAGCCTTGTTATCCCTTGACACAATCCCTAGTGAATACATAGATATTTGGAATTATCTGAATGAATTCAAGTTTCCTGATGGTGCCAATGCAAAGACTTAGATAAAGATTACTCAAGCCAGTCGTCCATATTCTATTCTGTATGGAGTATTATTTTGAATAGGACCTGTGGGACAACTTGTGTATGATGACACAATGCAAAAGGAATCAGAGAGCATGAGAGTCCTCCAACTGTATTAATTTCCCTTATTTGGAAAAATAGAGTGAATGTAATAATGGATTATATCACGTTTTCATGAGGACTACTTTTATTTTACAGGAAGGAGAATGCACATTACCATATAAATTATTGGAAGAGTAACATGATTGCACAACTCAATTTTTAGGATCATTCAGGACCTTGAAAATTATGAGGTAGTAGAGGCCACTTCCACTACACTTAACTATTAAGGGGAAGCCATGCAATGGACGTTGCAGGTATCAATGACCTAAGCATGAGAGTCGTGGTGCACCTTTTTAGTTACAAGTTGGGTGCATATAAGAGGTGGTCACAGGAAAATAGGAAATGGTTATATATAACACATAAAATGGCGTACAAGACTATATACAATATTACACTATACATTGTTGACGGGATCATATAAGAAGAAAGGATATAAGTGGAGAATGGTGAGAAGATAGCTTGGGGTGCCATATTGTTGCTTATAGTATTTTGCGAGATCAGGGTGCTAGAAGGACCCAAGGATAAAGTGTGGATCTACCATATGGAGGAAAATTCACTTACACAAACACTTATAACATTTACATGTGAAGGCGCCACATTAATCCCATATAATTTTTTCTTAGAAAAATGGTATAAGAGAATGTGGGAGGCATTCAAAAATGAATGGAGTGTACCTAGAGAATTACCTTCATTTCTTGAAGGGCAGGAAGGTTTTGCGGTGTACCATCACTTCAGCTTGGGTAGATTCAAATTGACGAGTAGAGAGTATAGCCCATGGTGTAAGCTACCCTTTGACTGCACATAAAAGTATTTCCAAATCATGGTCAACAATATTAAGGAGGCGTGTAAATTGAATTTTGATGCAGAAAGTGTGGAAGCAAATTGCCACCCTTTGCAAAAAACACATGTCTACCCCTCCAAGTCTGCATATGTGGAAACCATGGAGTCTGACAACATGGACCTAAGTCCCACAATGATGGTGGTTTTAGACATAAAATCACACACTTTAGGCATTATTTAGTCCCGGTCTCATACTACTATTTATATGGTTTTTGAGTGAAGAAATTACTAATCAACCCATGTCCTTTGGCCATTTTACTTTGCTTTTTGTCATCACTGCTGACCTTCAACACACATTTAACCAGTCTACTTTTGTCATTTTACATCATTCTACCACTGACTAGGGTGCTAGTCCCCGTATTGGGGCGCCCTAGGCACCCTAGTCCCATTCGGGGCACCCTGAGCCTTTTTACACTTTTCCACCACTTTTTGGGCACTTTTTAGTTGTTTGAGCTTCCTATATTTTTAGTGGTCATCCTTTTCAGGGATAATTATGAAATCATAACAAGAGAACTATATAAATATAAATTTATGAGACCATAATAAGGGACCAAGCACTAAGAAATACTATCATCACCTAAGGTTGCATCCATCAAAGGCTCCATTTGCATCCATTTAGCTCCATCACAAGGCACAAGGTTGGTTCATCTACATCACATTGCATAGGAGGGAAGTTTATTCTATTCCATCCACCATTTTATTACATTTCTACACATAGTTATTGCTTGCTACTTTCACAAAGTACAACAGACACAAGAGCACCTAGGGCATGATTGCACACATACACATAAAACTACATCGGGTCTGATATGTAGTGCAACACTCAGTTAGTAAGTCCACCATTTTGGATGCTGAGGATAGTTCGACCCCTTCATATGAATATTTCCTTTTTAGGGATTTGATGCTCATCTTGGGGTTTTGCAAGTGATTTCTTATGAAAAGTATTGAAGTGACATCTGATGCAGTTCAACAAAGTTAGTGTGAAAAGAAGAGAGCACATGCAAACATCTAGTGACACATCATAAAATGGTTTCAGGTTATTTCCGTAGACCAAGGCACCCATATATTAGACCAGAGCACCCAAGGGCACCCTTGTCCCTCTCCAAGTGCCCCAGCCTAGCTAGAGGGCTTGGATATGTGCTTTCTCAAACTTATATGTGATATTTTCCTCCTCCTATTTTCTTGGTTCACATTGGGACACATTCTAGCACCTTTGTTGAATCAAATAAGATCTTCCTAACCCTCTTTTCTCATTATGGTTTCACATTTCTATTTACTTAGTTTCTTGGGTCATTTTATCTATGCATTTATCTATTATTTAGTGTTGTTCTTAATATTATATTAACTTAGAATAATTCCACATTTTAGTTAATCAGTCATTGGGAAGCAAATTTTCAAGGTATTTATTTATCTCAGGCCAAAGTTGAAGTATGGGACGTATTTTATTGAGCATAACCTTCACCTTCAAGATCCCCTGCAGAGGAAATAAAATGTGGGTATAAAGAGAGTGCACAAGGAGACTCCCCTTTGGGAACATATGAGGAAGAAGGAGACGAGGAAGGAGAGGAATAAGAACTTACACTAGATCAAAGTGTGAGGAAAAATAAGAAAAAGGAGTGAAGGGAGAAAGGAAAATGCATAAGTACTTTCGAAGAACCCACAAAGTCACTGAAGAAACCAAGCCCAAAGAAGAAGAATCCACTGAAGAAAATTCCAAAGGTGGTTTCAAGTGAGGAGGGGGAAGAGGACTGAGAAAATTCAGATGAGGAGGATATGCCACAATAATCTTCAATCATCCATAATTTGGATCATGACAATGAAGAGGAGCGTGATGCGCGAAATGAGGAAGGTCCATGGAAAGATGGTATAGAATAATGACATGGCATGCTCATTGAGGAATATGCAAGTGAAGATGAAGAGCATGAAGAAGAGTGTAGGTCTGAGTGAGAGGAGAAGGAGGAAAATAAAAATAGTGATACAATTACTGGAGAAGATACATGCATAGGAGAAGCTAGTGGCATAGTGCATATTGTTGCACAAGAGGTGCCTACGCAGGAAAGAGGAAAGGGGAGAAGGCAAAGGTAGATCCCCTAGGGACCTCAGATGCAATATATTTGTGATCCTACAAATGTCCTTAGGGTTAGGTACTAGAACTCGGTGGAAAAAAATGATTTATTACTTTGAATGATATTAGATAAGAATGAATCCCTCATGTGTACCATAAAAATGATCTCATGGGCCTATCAGTTGCACATGGAAGAGTCAGAGTTCAAAGTAAGTGAATAATAAATATATAAAACATGTTTGAAGTCTGTTACAGGAGATACTTTCCCTGTAATTTAATCCCATATGCTCACTGAAAAACAAGCGTGTAATTGCTAAATAAGATAACATCAAAAGTCAGGTTGTGAATTTTTGATAAGGATTTCACGATTCAGAGGTTGCATGAGGAAGAAAAACATAAGGATCAACATATTCTAGATATTAAGTAGGATTTGAAGGAAGAAAATGACTAACTCATGCGACATATAAGAAGGTGGAACAAATAGTCAACGCTATCAACAATACACATCCAAAAGTAGTTGAACATGCCAAGGATGAGGACCCCTTAGAATTGCATTATCTAGAATATTTGGTACGAATGTTGCTGCATGAGAAGAATATTAGAACAAGACTGACAGAGGAAGAGATAACAACAAAAAATAAGAAGAATGTATAACATGTGGAAATAAACCTTGTGTAATATGAGGCATTGACAGGAGAAGCCAAGGAGGCTACACAAAGGGTAGATTTTGTTTTTTATAATTGTTAAGATTTTGATCAGGTTGTGAGTGTGATTGCTTCTAATGAAGAGGTGGAGTTGAAAAAAATACAAGCCAAAATGAAAAATAACAAGGATGAGTGGTAGAAGGTGATAGATGAAGTGGAGTAGAATAGATATTTGATTACAACCATGAAGACTACACTTAAGGATAAAATTAAAGAGATGTTCCCTTTGGTCATGTGCACAATGGATGTGATAGATGATGTGGGATCGAAACTAAATAAAATCATCACAGAGCTTAAGGGAAAAATAGATGAGTTGATCCTTGTGGAATTGCCTTCCATTATAGACGTGGCACCAGTAAAAGTATCCAAGGAGCTGGAAGGATGGAAGGAGTTAGATAATATTTTAGAAAAGGAATTTACAGAACTCCTTCCACCCAAGAAAGCTTAAGTATTGATACACACACAAAGTATAAATCCTGATTCTTTTAATTCTTGGGGAAAAAGCCTATATTCTTGTTCAGATTCTTTATTCTTTCATTCCTTGAAGACATTATTTGGTTCAATATTGTTGCAGATGGACAATATCCCTGGTGTGGGGTAATGTTGGTCATGGGAAATGACTAAGTACTATTCATATTGTGTTGAAGACAAATATATGTACACAAGTATGAAGGACCACATGATAAAGAACACAAAGGGAAAAAAGTATAAACAGGGCAATACAAGAGGATGCGCACACCAGAGAAGGACAAGTCAACATGCATAGCTGTGCACATGCAAGCAAAAGAATGGGACTTAGCCATTTTATATCTTTAGCTAAGAATAGAGAAAAACAAGGTGACTTAATGCACACACAAAGACTATAATTGGGAAAAGCACATTCAACTAAGAATAGAGGTGACACCTGAAAGAAGGCATAAAATAGGAATTAAAACATGAGTAAAGAATTCTATTTATCTAGCTTGAACTATTATTAGGAAAGAAAGTATTTACGTGGTGAAGGGAAAGTCCCCATCGAGTATAAATATGGGTAATGCATCCTTGTTATGATGAATGAAAATAGAGGGTGAGTTTATGGTATAGGGAGTCTTTGCAAGTGCTAGTATGTACACCAATGATGGTAGTTTTTGTATGCGCACATGGTCTAATGCTTGGTAATATGGATGGTAGTGTAATCAAATGTTATGTTATGTAATGAAATATCTTTGTAATGGATAATTGATTGTGTATTGTGATGATAATTGTGTCTAAACATGGTTTAATAGGTATTTATATCTTATTAGCTATTGTTTATGAATGATTTCCTTATGATATGTGTTGCTGAATTGTCATGGTATGATGTAAATTATTGATTAAATGGTTATTGAACATGCATGCTAACAACTTGCTAAAGAAACAAAGGAGGGACCTAGCGGCTGGATGCACTTTAGGTGAGCTTCTAGACTTCTATGGATGAAGTTATAACACACATAGCTATATTGGGTAAACAAAAGACTACACATGAAGACCGTATTTAATGTGGTAAACCCTTAACGGGAGAAAAAACCCCTGAAATAAATGCACTAGTTTGTGGACAAGTTATCCTATAAAGATTAAATATATTTCAATTTTTTGAACAACCAATCAACTTAAAGCACCTGATCCAAAATTTAACCAAGCTTCTACTTGACCTCAAAAAATCTCTTACTTGCATGGAAGCTCCAACACCAAAAACAATTCAGTCAAGCTCCTACTTGACCTTTAACAAGCTCAAACTTGCAAGGAAGCTACAAATCCCTATTTTTCTAATATCCCAATTAGACTTTTACAATGTTTTGATCACCTTCATTTTGTTCTCTTATTCAGCTCCTATCCATTTCATTCACACACCTATTTTCTCATCTTTTCTCTTCAATTTATACTTTTGCAATACAGTCTTCAAAATCTTCTTACACACATGCATTCAATGCTTTCTTCACACTAGGATGAAATAATATTCCTCCTCTCTCACTTCAACATTCTGATCAGCTCATACAGGTCCTAATATAGTTTTAAAGGGCTACATTTTTCTTCTCATACACATGAATGAATCTCACTATTTATATCAGCTCATGCTCTCTCAATATATGCATAAAAAATCTACCATTTTATTGAATACATAAACCTTATTATCCATGAGAATAAAATTCTCTTACACCTCTTTGACTTCATATTCTAACACATCACATTCCAGCTTGCTCAACTCGTTCTAAGGAGTTGTGATGACATCACCTAAAACTGTCCTATTGTCATCATTACATTTGCAAGTATGTCAGTTATAATAAATGAATTTTCTTGAGCATGTAATGACACATTTTACACCTAAAATTACTTAAAAATATCTCCTTAGATTTCCATACCTATGAATTAACTGAAAAAGATACCATTTTTAGACTGACATCTAACTTTGTAATTGCCAAATTCAGTTTTGTATTCTTCTTCCCAATGTAGATTCCTTTGTTTTAGAAAATGTAACTCATGCTAAGTGTTATGAATTTTAAGATCACGTTAAAAGGTTATTATCATAGAATTCTAAATCCTTCACAATATTTGAAACACACCATTTTATCTTCAAGTCTTCATTGGATTTCATAAGCTTTTACTAGGTGCATGGTTTTCAAAAACCAATCAAGAGATTTATTCACCAATAAAAATGTATGCAATGTCAAATATTATTTATGCTTGGAGAATGTTGTTATGGAAACCTGGTTCACATTAAAAAACTTATAACATATCAAACACATTCATTCTCTCTATGTAACATTGATTTTGACAAGGTCCTAATGGATTTGTATATCTAGAAAATAAGTCTTAAAAAAAATGAGTTAGTTTAGCAATCAAATCATCTGATTATGGTTCATATCATACCTTTATGGAAATAAACTGACATTTTTCATCATTTCATTGTCCCTAAAATATTTATTTCAAAGTTTTCATTGTGGACATTCTTACATTTATGAGACATCTATGGCTGGGTTTCAGGTCCTAAAAAATAAATCTTGTTCTAGAAGACTTATAATACTCCAAAACACTCTTTCATGCAAAACAAAAGCATGAAACACATCACTAGGGTCCTCTAATTAAATTTAAAGTACTCACATGAATTAGTTATGTGGAGAAAGTCACACTTACACCCTTGTTTCTCAGACCTTCTTGACAAGCCTAAAAGGATCAATTTGCACCATTGGAGGTTGATCATAATAAAAATTCACCATATCAAGTAAAGGCTCAATCATACATGTTGTATTAGACCTATATAAACCATCCATGATCATAAATTGATTCGAGAACATGCATTTGCATTGTCATCCCTTCAAACCATCTTGAATAGCTTTGGATCTTTTAGCCCTTAAGAAGTAGGCTGTCTTGGTTGAATTATTTCATCAAATTTATACAAAGAACACACCTGAAGCTCTTCATGAATACTTAGGGGACCTCCCAAGCTTACTCCCACATTATAATTTTTATCTTGAAACCTTCATCACATGATTGTACATGCAAATTTCTTCAAAACAAGCACATTTCATTACCTTATAAGTTGACTTGGAGAGTGAGACCAACATACATGCCTAAACAATCACATCAGCTTTCCTAAGTGATTTCATGACCTAACTCTTCATTTCTTCTCCATCACTTTGAAGGTAGGGTTTTAGGAGGGTTTGGAACCTCCTTAACTTGTTAAAATTTGTTCATAAAGTATATGACATCATTATAACTCATTTTTCTTGAAACATTATCTACACTCAATGACCCAACATTGATAAAGATAGACCACCATACAAAGTTTAAAATTCCAATGAGCATCTCAAACTTCACCCTTGAGTTGGAAACAACAATTTCAGGAGCTCAATTGGACTTAAACTTCATTTTCTTTCTTGTCACTTTTATTTTTGGCTTGAAACATTGTCCAAAACAATAGGAAAACATCCTTTACATGTCCCAAGACTTATTTTATTCTGAAATTTCATGAAAATCATCAACCACCATGTTTTGTACATGCTCTTCTAGCTTGTTCTTAAAAATATGTCTTCAAAATTCCTTGTACCTTCCTCTACCAGATGAATTGTGATCTGTAGCACCTTCCACATGCTATCTACCATGTAAAAAAAATATCCTCATGTTTATATTGTCCTTATTTATCTTGCTTAGCTCCATACTCTAAGCCATGCTTGTACTAGGTCCTAAATTTAGGTCTAGTTGTGCTAGTTTCATCTCATGTTCCTTGAACTTGCCATGTTTTCTATCTTAACATAAATTCTTCATGTTTTCCAAGCCTTGACCATGCCTCTCCATCTTCCTCATGCCTTCATTCCATCATTCCATGTCATCTTGCTGATTAGTCCTAATATTAAGCCTATTAGACCAAAGTAGTTTCATTGTCTTCACCCTTGTAACCAAGTCCCATCTTGTTTATCCATGGCATCACCATTCTAATCATCCTCTAGGCCTCATACACATTTTAAAGTAATGGGTATAATCCCTTTTCATCAATGAAAACTCAACACTAAAAGACCAACAATCTTCCCCTTTTTCATTGATGGAAAACCTCTAGGTTCTTCTCCCCCTTTTTACATTAATGAGAAAGAGCATGCCTGTAACTCATGGTATTCATCTTCATCAGGTTATTGGGATCTCTTCTTGGTTGGAAAAATAAAAAAAATTGTCATTCAAGCTCACAATCTTGATTCTCCTTCCTTAGCTCTGTTTTTGGCCTCATCATTTCATTTTAGTACTGTGACTCCCCTTGGACAAATGCACATTCACATGCTAACAATCATTCTGAGCCTAAACCATAATAAAAACATCATTCTTTCATCTTTATTTTCCTATCTCATTTGTAGATACTAAAGAAAAAAAATAAATTTTCCATATATTGGTTGCTTGCTTGTTTAAGACTAAGATCCATAATACAACCTTTCAAAGCAAAAGGTCCAAACTTCTCTTTGTTGTAGAAGCCCATATTCAACTTGAAATAATCTCTTGTTACTTTCCCTGGGAACTTTTTGTCCTCCTTTAACTTTCAAAGCCAAAATTAGCCTTCATACCTGGATCTCATGTCATGTAGATGAGTCAAAATTTTCACCTCTACCCTAAGTCACTTTTTCAATGTTTATTGCCTTCTTAGTGTGGTCTATTGACTTACTTGGTCAAGAGCCTTGCTCCCTTTGCCAATGTGCTTGCACTCATTGCTTAAATTTCCTACCTAGCTTCATTAACACCTAACACACCTGATAGAGAGTCACTATGATGTAAATATCATTTTAAAACACAAGAAATATCAATCGTTAGCACAAAAAATTATCAAATTCACCAAAATAGCACTTTGTCTTTGTTGCCAAGTAGCCTGAATTGGCCTATAACCACCAAATTCCAAAAAATTATTGAATCCAGAGTTAAGAAATCTTCTCCCTTGCTATTTAACACTAAACCAAGATGTTAGCCCAATCAAAAAAGTTTCACAACATCATTTTCACATACTTGCCTTATAGACCTCTTAATTTCATATTAGCCCTTCATAATGACAAGTTTTGATGTATTTAACAAAATATACACATATGCACCTTACTAGTAACTTTTCTTAGTACCGTTTATCCATTTTTAGAATATTCCAAAGTTTCAAAAGCCATTTCCATGTTTGTGCCTTTTTATCCTCTAATTTCCGTTTCAAATTAGGCATTGTAAGTAGCCCTTCAAAGATAAAAATCTTGAAATTGGGATAATTCTACCAAAAACTAGTCAAAAGTGAAGAGTGATCCAGATACCCTTTTGGGAAAACTTTATTTTTTCCAACTTTTATTTTTCAATTCATAGTACTGTTATCACCAAATCACAACACCCCTATGTTTATACAAGTGCATATACTTGAACTCACGGTGTGATTGGATAATATGGATACTATCTCCAAGTTGTGGGACTTGCTACTTGAGATAGACCTCCAGAGAAAGCTGGTTCTTGCTCCTAAACTACCTACCACATTCTACTCTAATGCAAGGGAAAATAACTATTCTAATTTAAATTTCCAAGGGACCAGGGAGAGAGAATGCATAAAATGAAATCCTACACTAAAGCGGTGATACACCAGAAAAGGAGGGTGTGAGAGTAGTCTTCAAATGCGTGAGATACAAAAGCAAAGTGCACACTAGAAGGGGTGATGACAGTTCTCCATAATCTAGCAAAATGCATTCACAACAATATTTCAAACATACACAATGATAATGGATCCCTGCAAGAACATAATAATAGACACAATATTATTGTAATCAAGGTTGAAGGGGGCAAGAAGAATGCAAGAAAACACAGCAGGGGAAGATGCATCCACAAACTTATATTTTATTGCTTCCTGATATGCACAGTTCAATCGGTTACAAGAAAAGGGCCTGGATCACCATGCAAGGAGTCCACAACAAGGGCCTGCAACACATTGGCTTCACAAAGCAATTTTGGTAGAGCTTTGCTACAAAAACTACCTACTTTTACAATGAGCCCAACACTCCAATTTATAGAAAAAATGAGAAGAGAAAGAGAAGGGAAAATGGAAATCCCGAAATCTGTCCTTCAACCACTTGTAAGAGGCATTAAATGGAGTAAAATGATTATATATTACTTGCAAAAGGCTCCCCATATTGTCCCAGGTGCTGCAGCAGAGAAAGAATGATGACCATGCCTCTTAATTGCACTCCCAACCACCAAATAAAACACTGTTATGAACCCGGCCACGTTTTGTAAAAACTCCCACCAAAATCTCATCAAATTTGGAATTTATTGATTGTTGTGTGTCGAGCTCAGAGCCATGATTCCAACGGTACCAATTTTGTGCGATTTCGTTGCGAAATGCAAAAGTTATGGCCTTCTGAGTGCGGGCAACTATTTTGGGTCTGGCAAGCGTTTTCTATCATTTGACGGGAATGAGCATTAACTGACTGGAGCCGAATATGTTTCTTTTATTTAAATATATCTACCCTCATTAAAAATAAGAAATCTAGTTTTTGTGGCGTAGAGGACGTCGTGCTCGTTCCAGAAAGTCTAATTTTGTGAAAATCGGAGCTCGGAGTCAAAAGTTATGGCCGTTTGAAGTTCGCGAGTCAAACGTTGACTTTTCTTCTTTTCCTTCGGCCGTTTCAGCTTTATGCGTCCCACACGTACTTTTGTCCCAGCTGTCCCAGATGCATTCTCCCACATCGGCCGATTCGGGCTTCCTTGTCTCTCTTTTGCGGCCTTTTCACTTTTTCGCGTCCCTCGCGTCCCGCACGTACTTTTGTCCCGGCTGTCCCGGACAAAAATCTCCGAACTGCCCGTGATAGACCATCTTGCGGAAAATCGGCCGATTTGTGTCCCACACGTACTTTTGTCCTGGCTGTCCCAAACCGCGTGAAACAAAAGACTTGACGATTTTTATTGCCTTCGGCCGTTTCGGCTTTTCGCGTCCCATGCGTCCTGACGTCCCAACTATCCCGCGGACCGCCTGGGACAAAAATGTCTAACTTAGCTGATTTTCTTTGTATTTCAGCCCCAAGCTTGGTACGACGAACCTTGGTACGACCCGCACTGGTACGATCCGCACCCTTCAGACCCGAAATGCTTTAAAATAGTCCTGCAACCTTATTTTTGCATTTTTTTCCATTTTTTCTAACTCGTTGGGGTTTTTTCTTGGATGGGAGAGTTAGAGGGAAGCCGAGGGGGCCCCAAAAACATGATTTCGGGCCTTGAATCAATTTATTTGCTCGGGACTGAAAAATTTGATACATGTTATCAAAATTACCTTGAGGGGTGAATTTTGGATAACAATTTTGGTGACTCAGCGGGGTTATCTGCCTGCCAGATGAAGAACGGCCAGCTGCTTGTAGCAATCCATTGGGCATGGAGTCTGTTTGATAATCTCTCAGCTGATTTGAAAATTGAAAACTTGTATCCTTGAGCCGTTGAACATTTGTTGAGTTGGTTCTCCTGTGGATGTAAATTCTTTTCCAGGAGCTTGATGAACTACAAACATGCACATACTAGAAGCAATAGGACATGTGCACAAGCACTTAGGGAAATAAAACTACTCTAACAGTAGTACAATGTGCATAAGCACTTAGAGGAATGGAAATTCTAAATTAATATTTACAAGGGTGAGAAGCTATCTTTCTAGTAGCAATGTTTGAGATAGATTCCATTGACCGGAATCTACAACTCTTCACCATCCAACTTAGCTAGTTGGAAGGCATTGCTACCTTTGCATTCAATGATCATGTACGGGCCACTCTAAATGGCATCAAACTTGGAATGCTTTCCCGGCTTTGCATGATCTGCATCCCATTTCAACACTAGATCTCCAATTTGGAAGGTTCTAGCCTTGGCTTTCCTATCAAAAGTCTTCTTGATCAAGGTTTGATCCTTCTCTATTGCCTGAGCTGCATGCTCTCTAATTTCTTGGAGCTCCATTAATTCTACATATCTAACCTCCATGGGTTCAAACTCAGCCAGTTCCAACTGTTTCATGAGTTTCAATGTTGGCAACTCGAGTGATATAGGTAGAACTGCTTCTTTCCCGTACACAAGCTTGTATGGAGAGCTTCCTCGTAGACCTCTTGGGTGTGATTCTATCATCCCATAGGGCTGATTTGAGCCTTGCATGCCAAGTCCTTTGATTTTCATCCAGAGTCCTTCTGATGATTCTTAGTAGGTTCTTATTCATAGACTCGGCTTGGCCATTACCCTGAGGGTAATAATTTGATGAAGTGCTGAGATACACACAATTCTTCACAACCCATTCAGTGATCTTTGTGCCCAGGAATGCTAATGCATTGTCCGATATGATAGTGGCAGGGGCACCAAACCTCGTGACTATCCCTTCATAGAAATCTAAGATATTAGATTCATTTGCCTCCTTGAGTGCCACTGCCTTAGTCCACTTGGTGAAATAGTCTGTCACTATAAGTATCCACTTGTGGCCTTGACTTGAATTGGGATTGATAACCCCAATGAAGTCCAATCCCCATTGCATGAATGGCTGATTTACTAAAATTGGGCGAAGGGACAGCACTGCTAACCTTATTTTCCCTATGAAGAATGCACATCTCTTGCATTTTTTGACCCATGAGTAGCAATCATTGAACACAGTAGGCCAATAGTAACCAGCTTTCATTATTTTGAGAGCTGTCACTCTGTGGGGTAAAGTGGCCTCCTGCTTCCCCGTCATGGAACTCGTGTAAGATCTTCTCAACTTGACATGTTCCAATGCATCTTAATAGAACACCATTGATGTCCTTCTTGAACAAGATACCATTAATGAGTACATATGGGATGGCTTGTAATCTAAAGTATCTCCTCTTTTCCTTACTCACTTCTGGAGGGCACAAGCCTGTTTGGAGGTAATGCACCAAGTCTTGAGTCCAACATGGAATGAGTGCATCATCAGTTGGTTGTTCTTGATCATTGTCTAGTAGCAGGACAACATCTTCTTCACCTTTTGAGCCATCTGGTTGTTTGGAAGCGAGCTGCTCACACAAACCTTTGCCATGAACTAGCTTGGTCACTTTGATTTCAATATCATATTCCATCACCCGAGTGATCCAACCTGCTCTCTTCTCATTTAAATCCTTGTTTAGGAGAAATTCCTTGACACCAGCATGAGA
Organism: Taxus chinensis; assembly: GCA_019776745.2. Taxonomy (NCBI): domain Eukaryota; kingdom Viridiplantae; phylum Streptophyta; class Pinopsida; order Cupressales; family Taxaceae; genus Taxus; species Taxus chinensis. The sequence goes on from CM034146.1 coordinate 304,952,564, forward strand.
CACCAACAGTTGAATCTTATTGTTCGAGACCAAGTGTCTGAACTTCTTCAAGCTCCTGATGACAGCAAGGACATGCTTTTCGATGAAAGAATACTTTATTTCGTAATCTTCCAAGATCTGACTGAAGAATGCTATGGGCTGTTCTAAACCTTCTCTATTCAGCTGTGTCAAGATAGCTGAGATTGTATCTGATCCTCCAAAAGCATACAACATGAAATCCTTTGAAAAGTCTGGGTTGATAAGAGTTGGAGCTTGTGATATTGCATGCTTGATGTTCTCAAAATTCTCTTTGCCTTCTACTGTCCATTTGAATGCAAGACTCTTCTTCAACATCATTGTTAAAGGCTTCACAAGAGTGGAAAAATTAGGCACAAATCTGCGGACAAAATTTATCCTTCCCAAGAAGCTTTGAAGAGATTTCTTGTGGTGTGGCAATGGGAGTGTTCGGATGGCTTCAACCCTTTCAGGATCAATTGTTAGCCCTTCCCTAGAGACAATGTGGCCCAACAATTTTCCCTCGTGTGCCAAGAATATACATTTCTTTGGATTCAACGACACTCCAAACCTTCTACACCTCTGAAACACTTGTCTGAGGTGAAAGAGATGGTCTACTGCATTCTTTGAGAAGACAGTGATATCATCTAGGTATACCAGCACTATCTTGTTGATCAAGCCTTTGAATGCCATATCCATAGCTCGCTGAAATGTTGCTCTGGCATTTGACAGTCCAAATGGCATCTTCTTGTAAGCATACGTGCCCCATTTTGTAGTGAAGGCCATCTTGAATTGATCTTCTTCCTTCACCATTATCTGATTATAGCCTGAATATCCATCTAGCAATGAAAACCTTTCTGAACCAGCTACAACCTGTAATATTTGTTCCATTGATGGAAGCGGATAATGATCCTTGAGTGATGCTCTATTTAGATCGCGAAAGTCCACACACAATCTTATTTCTCCATTTCTCTTTCTTACTGGCACCAAGTTTGCAACCCAACTTGAGTGTTTGATGGGGAAGATGATACTGGCCTCAATAAGCTTGCTTAACTCTTTTCTCATGAGAGGTTCGATATGGGGATTCACTGGCCTTTTCTTTTGCCTGACAGGCTTGGATTCCGGATCCAGCTCAATAGTATGTTGTGCCAACTTTGGGTTGAAACCTCTTAAATCTTTGTAAGTCCAAGAAAAGACATCTGGGAACTCTTGACAAAGCTGAACAAAATCAGATTTCTCTTGTGGAGTACTTACTTTGCCAATTTGCAATGTCTTGTCTTCATCTACTAAAATAGGCTCTGAATCTTCACCCTTTACTTGAATGTTCGCTTTCTCCTTCCGGAACTGATCATTCGGGTTGAAGATTGACTCCAAGGTTATGAGGCCTTTTGGTAATTTGTTAGTTCTTAGCTGCACCACTTGGTCACCATACTGCTGCTCCAGCTTGTCTTGATTTCTGGTAGAGAACTCAGCTTCTTCTTGTAGGAAATTAACAATTTGTTGATCATTCTCGAAGACTTGCCAACTTGTATTGTTATCTGGAACAGCTGGTCTCACAACAAATTTGATATGAGGCTGAGTTTTCTCACTTTTGATACTTTCTACAATATCAAACGCAGCCCCAATTGCTGCCAGTCTGTCCGCTGCTTCATTCTTTTTCCTTGGGATGGAATTGATGCTAAAAGCTTCAAAATATTCAATAAGATCCCATACCCGATTTTTGTAGTTCTTCAACAGATCATTTTTGGCAGCATTTTTTCCTTTGACTTGGTTTACGATTAGCTCACTATCACCAAATACTTGCAAATTCTTGATGCCTTTCTTCCTTGCCCAGTGCAATCCGTGAACTAAGGCTTCATACTCAGCTGTGTTGTTTGAGCAAGAAAATTGAAAATGGAAGGCTGAGTAATACTTTGTACCTTGTGGTGAAACGAGCATAGCTCCTCCTCCTGCACCTTGTCTACTCCTTGACCCATCAAAGAACAATTTCCATACTTCATTCTCATCCTTATGATCTGGCTTGGTGATGCTGGGGAGAGGTTGATTCTCTTCATGCAAACAATAAACTCCTATCTCGGATTCTTCTATTTCTTGATAAGGATCAAAAGCATGCACCTTGCTTGCCCATTCATCAAGAGTCAAATCTAGGATGCTTCCAACCTTGGTTTCAGCTTCATCAGTGATTGGAAAATCTTCTTGATCAAATGCTGAATAGTTGGTATTGATTTGGCTTGGAGTGTGAGGTTCAATGTGAAAGTTTGCAATAGGTTCAGATCTGATCGTGGCCTTAGTTCCATATCTTGTTCTGAACAACATGTGTGACCAATCAGCAGATAAATAACCTCCAATCTTAGCTATGAAATCCCTTGACAAACATAGGGAAAAGAGTGGTGGAAGATCTATCACTGAGATATCTTGCAAAACAACAACGTTGGGGCATGCATGCAAGGTAAGGCTCAAGTTTTTAATCACTCCCACTGTTGTCACCACTGTCCCATCTAGTTGCACTACCCCTTTGGATATGACTTCATATTGAAGCCCCAATTGATCGGCTATTTGCTTGGGCATTACTGAACTACTTTCCCCGGAGTCAATCATGTAATTATGTACCAACTTGTCCCCAATGATCAATGAAACATAAAATGGAGGGGGCTTCAACATTTTACCTTATTTTCCTCCATGATTCCCTTCAAGTTAGGCAGCATTTGTGAGTACCTTCTCTTGCATTTGGACATGTTGATTTGAAGTTGACCAATCCTTCATGGCAGCTTCTAGCAAATCTCTTTGACCTGGGATGGATAGTGATTCCCACATTGATATGTTTACATTTGTCTTCTTCATCTGATCAATGATGTTGAATGGGGATGAAGCATCCCTCTACTGTCCTTTAGCTTGCACACTCATTCCTTGCACATAGGACAGCAACAATTGACATCTGAGTTGGTTTAGGAGCTGGTTTGGGTGCTCCTTGTATGTTTGGAACTACATTTTGTTTGCCAACAGCTTGTGGAGTGGTAGAAGGTTGTGGATTACTTGGAGCCAATGGCTGTCCTTCACCCAAATTTCTCCTTTTTGACCTTGTGTTGGCTGTAACACTTTGAGAGGGTATTTGATTCATACCACAGAAATCTTCAGCCTGCTAATTGACAAGAGTAGTTTCGTTCGGAGATGTTCCTTGCTGAGGTGCTTCTTGCTGATGATCTTCTTTGTGGCTGGATTCTTGCGACCCACCAATGGTTTGCACCATCAGAGCCTGATTTAATGCACCGTTAAATCACATTGATTGGTTATGTGGCCGACTGCACGGGAAACACCAATCATATTCCTAGGCCATGTTATTTTGCACCGGTACTAAAGCTCTAGATGTGATGTAACATTGGGATGATAGGGCTGAAATGGTCTGTTGGCAGGAGGCCTTGCTTGATTCTGATTTGCAGCTACATTGGGTGGTCTTTGAGGCTGATATGGCTGCCTGTTAGGTTGAGCTTGAGGTTGATAGGAAGGTCTAAAAATTTGGGCTTGTTGCCACTTGAGTGTAACCAGATCATTACCTAAATTTTGCAATTGCTTCATGACTTCTTGAAGTTCCTTTGAGGCATTAGAAGATGAAGTAGAAGCTTCACTTGAATTCTAATTTCTAGGAGTGGGAATAGGAGCTAAAACAGGTGCTTGATTAGTACTTGGGCTTTATAAACTTGGGTATAATAGCATTGGAGGCCTAGGAGCTATCTTGCCATCTTGAATCAAACAATTTTCAACTCTAATATCAATGCTATAAGCAACAGGGGTAGTTGTTCCTCCCCTGGATTGAATTAACATAGAAATATCAGAATTTAAAGCTTTCATGTAACATAGAAAAGCAACTTCTGCTACTGGCCTTAATGCCACTGGAATCCTCTCCCAAGTCCTTTGAAATCTGAAGTTGAAGTCAATCAGCTGCTCATTGGGAGCTCTCTTGATAGTTGTCAATTGTTCCAAAAGGGACAAGTTATCTCCCTTTTCTCCAAACTGCTCATGGAGAGCTATACATAGCTGGTTCCAATTTTGGATAGATCCTGAAGCAAGACTCCAGAACCATTGTAAAGCCTTCCCTTTGAATGAAGATGCCAGTAGTTTGACAACAACTTGCATCTCATTAATCTCATGGATTGCACAAATATTAGCAATATCTTTGACGTGATCACCAGGAGTGGTCTGATTTTCTCCAGTAAAGTTTGGAATGTTCTTCAATGCTGCAACTGGGATTGGATTTTGTGCATTGAGAGCAAGTGGGTTGCTGCTAGTGAAATTAAAGTTGGTTGTGCCATCCTGATTGGTTGAAGAACTCTTGTTGATTGGATGAAAGGCCTACCAAGTGGAGGTGTTGACAAGGTTCTATTAGGTGGAGATGGAGATCTTTGAGCTCTTCTCCCCCTTCTTTCTCTACCTGGAGATAGGTGTAGATAAACAAAAAATCCTTCCTCCCTAGTTCTTGACCTGTTCTATATTCTTCTCATAAATTTACCAGGCTTGGATTGTTGAAACCAGTGGATTATGTCTCTTTGGAGTCGCCATATGTGCAATTTCAAAGCTCCTTCAAAGCTGGAACTTACAACAAGTGCACATCGATCTTGTCGTAGTTAAGTGAAGACCTCTAAAGGTCCCATCGGGCGTGCCAGAACTGTTATCACCGAATCACAGCACCCCTATGTTTATACAAGTGCATATCCTTGAACTCACAGTGTGATTGGATAACATGGGTAATATCTCCAAGTTGTGGGACTTGCTACTTGAGATAGACCTCCAGAGAAAGCTGGTTCTTTCTCCTAAACTACGTGCCACATTCTACTCTAATGCAAGGGAAAATAACTATTCTAATTTAAATTTCCAAGGGACCAGGGAGAGATAATGCATAAAATGAAATCCTACACTAAAGCGGTGATATCACCGAGAAAAGGAGGCTGTGAGAGTAGTCCTACTCAAATGCGTGAGATATGGAAGTGGAAAATGCACACAAGGGAAGGGGCCATGATAGTTGTGACACAATCTACCAAAATTCATTTACCACAAATATTCCATTAACATACACAATGATAATGGATCCTTGCAAGATGCATAAGGAACATGCACAGAATAAAACAAATAATCAAGGTAGAAGGAGGCAAGGAGAATGCAAGAAAATAACATGCAAGGGTTGAGAGGTGCATCCACAAGCACAAATTTTATTGCTTCCAAAGTATGTACAGTTCCATTGCATTGATAAAATAGAGGGCACTGGAAGACCATTTATAACAGTCCATGTGAAGGTCTTGAAACTCAAATAATTTGAGAAAACAATTTTGGTAAAGTCTCACCATGCTACAGAATACTACCATGCATTCTCACAATGAGCCCAAGTGGTTCAATTAATATACACAGGATGAGTAAGAGAAGAGAGAAAGGAAGATGGAAACCCCAAAATCTTTCCTTCCACCCACCAACAAGATCTCATTAATTGGCCTGAAAATGAGCATGGGTATTCCCTGCAAAAGGCTCCATCTAATCCTATACCTTAGGTGCTTGCAGGAGAGAAGGAATGATGACCCCTTGTCTCCATTAATTGTAATCCCAACCTTCCTGGGATGTGATCACTGTTATGAATATGGCCATGTTTTCCTTGATTTTTTCGCACCAATATCTCATCCAATCTGGAATTAAATAATTTATTTGGAGATCAGGCTCTAGAATTATGAATCCAATGATATCAATTTTATGTAAATTTCGTTGCGATCTGGGGGGCAAAAGATATGGCCTTCTGAATGCATGTTGCTATTTTGGGTCGTGGCAAGCGTTTTCTGTCATTTGACGGGAATGAGCATTAACTGACTGGAGCCGAATCTGTGTCTTTTACTTTAAATCCATAGTCTACCCTTCCTTAAAAGTCAGATTTTTGAGTTAATTTCTCCCCTTTAGGGCATTTCATGCTCGTTCTAGAAAGTCCAATTTTGTCCCGGATGTCCCGGACGGATTCTCCCGACATTTGTGCCGAATTCGGGCTTCCTTAGTCTCTCTTTGGTGCAGCCGATTTACTTTTTCAAGTACCCACATACAATGTCCCACGCGTACTTATAACTCCCCGGCTTTCTCAGAAAAACATGTTCAAACTATCACAGGTGATAGTACCGTCTTGCGACAAATGTGGCCGAACTTAGCGTCCCGCGGGGAACAAGTTCCTTGCAATTGCCCGTGCTCCGTAGGCTACCCCCGACCGCGCGAATCCAAACACTCTGACCGCATTGGCAACTTCGGCCCCCCGCCACTTTCAGCATCTTCGAGTACCTCGCGGGCCCTCTGGGCCCGCACTATCTTTGACTTCACCGCATCTAATACAAAAATGTCTGAAGGCCTTTAGCCGATTTTCTTTGTATTTCAGCCCTGAGCAGGGCACAAGTGAACCTTGGCACGAACTTGTTCTGGTAGGGGTCCGCATTTCTCTGCAGATCCCCGCACATGCTTTAAAGGAGTCACCCTGCAATCTTAGTATTATGGACAAAAAATAGGTTCCATTTTTTCTAACTCGTTGGGGTTTCCACTTGGATGGGAGAGTTCCGTCTGAAGTCTCTTGGACCCGCAATACACTACATGATTTCGACCCTTGAATCAATTCACTTTTTCGGGACTGAAAAATTTGATGCTAACTCCTATCAGATTTTTCTTGAGGGGTGAGGGAGTTAGAAAAATACAATGAAATACCTTTTCCAGAAGCCAAATTTCCTCAATTTATCCAATTGTTAACCAAAAATTAGACTTAAGTATGAATCCTAGAAGCCTCTAAAACCTAGGTTTTGACCATTATGCCAAATGATCCTCTTCCAAATGATCTCAAAACAACTACAAGTGCTGTCAGAACATGAAAATGCCCCTATCTAAAACTCCAATCATTCTTCTTATTGAAATCCCGATCCAACAATGCTTCATGTTTTGTCCAATTCTCCAACTCTAGTCCATGTTCTTGTCCAAGCGAGGTCAACACAATATGATAACTAATATTTAGCTTTGTCTTAGGTTGAATATAGGTTTACCACTCTCAATTTCTGACAGAGAACACTCAAACTTAAAGTCTTCATATAACTCGATAATTCACTAAAGCTACTTAGTTCATACTTCTCAAGTACAACTTAGGTTAACTTATTTGAATGCTTCAAAGGAGACATATCTAATGTACTGTCCCTTAACTATAAGGTTACCATTGGACTTGATAATTGGTCCCAAGATCTATATTCTCCTCTCATATTGAATCAAAACAATTGTTTCTCATTGAAATTTTCTTTGTGTCTTTCTTTCTTCTTATATCCTTGGAGTCCTCTCATGTCTATTAGTAATATTGTACACAAATAAATAATCATGTCACTTGTTTCTCAAACCCAATTTTAGAGTTCTCTATAGCACCTCAACTTTTTGTACATCCCTCAATTAATTACACTTAAGGGAAATATTGGGACATCTTGTTTTTTTAAAATATTCTATATCCCATCTTTTATTATCCCTTGTCAGATATATCTGGTGGAATGATTAGGGAATTATTTAGAATAAATTAAATTAATCCAATCATAAATCCACATTCTAACTACCTAGGATTATAGATTATTAACTGCATGTGATTAGACATATTTAGAATAATATGTTCAAAAATACAAATTACAATTCATGAAGGATAAAAAAGCAACAATAAAACACATGCAGGAGTAACTAACACATTGGAACACTAGATTTATAGTGGGGAAAGCTCATAAGTAAAAACCTCACTCAAAATAAATCCCTTTCCTTTATTAAGAATTTACCACAAATACTTTCAGCTAATACACTTCCACTTCTCTCCTCGGTTTCACTGAACATATTTCAGAATATTTGCACAAACAATTTACAATGTACACGAGTGCACCATTTCACTCTTACGAATATGAAATCAAAATACTTTCCATTCGATCTATTATTCCTGTGAGGGATCACCCTGTATATATAAGATGGGTGAATTGGTCACACCGTTTCACTCTAATTATAAAAGACTGACCTAAAGTTTATTAAATAAAATTTTAAACAAAGGGGTTGTGAAGTGGTGGTCCACCTAAATTATATCCCCACTTGACATTATTATCACCCAAACCACTCCCCCTTAATGTTAAGTGGGAAAAAAACAAAACATGCCAAATTACCTTTTTCTACAAAAGGATTTATAAATCCATAAATCATCAACGATGATTTAGGATAACATGTAAACAAGGGAAATCATATACATATTCCCATTCAAAAAATTCTTCGGACAAGTGCTTTACATATGAAGGCTTACTATAATATTATGGAGCCTTTTATAAAACAAGGAACTTCCATAACTAATGCTTCACTTGGATTTACAAGTAAATTCACATAGCATGAACATTTAGTTATTAAAAAAGGGAAGAAGTATTGAAAGTTACAACAAGCCATTAAGAGGTGGAATTGACATGCACACTCCCCCTCAATGGAAACTCTAATAGGTCCCACAAGGCATGAAACTTGCAAAACTTCACAACACACAGTAGCTCGGTGAAGATATCTGTAACTTGATTTTCAGTCGAACAAAACTTGAGATCAATATCACCATCCATGACTTTCTCTTGAATAAAGTGCATATGAACTTCTATATGTTTTGTCCTTTGATGCTGAAATGGATTGTTCGTAAGAGCAATGCAACTATTGCTATCACATAGAATCTTATTGCTTCCTTTGACGCCCATATGCAGTTCATCCAAAAATATTTTCATCCACATAACTTCCTTTGCTGATTCCATAACACTTCTATACTCTACTTTAGTAGAAGAGATAGAAATTTGTGGTTTCTTCTTGCTACTCTAAGTGATGGCACCTGCACCCAACTTGAAAACATATTCAAAAGTAGATTTTCTATCCAAAGCATCACTAACATGGTTAGAATCAAAATATAAAATATTTTTGCATCATCACAAGAAGAATAAAATAAACCATAATTAACTGTTCCTTTAACATATTTTAGAATTCTTTTTTCCATTTTCTAATGATCCTCATAAGGATATTTCCTGAATTTAGAAACAACTCCTATTGCATATGAAATATTGGGCATAGCAATAGTGAAATAAATTAGACTACCAAACAACTGTCTATATAGAGTAGCATCAAATTTAGCACATGCAAGTTTAGGATCCAATTTCACACCAACTTCAATAGGAATGACAAAAGTTTTATAGTAAATCATGTTAAATCTTCTGAGTAAATTAGTAGCATATTGAGATTGAGATGAAACAATAGATTTATGATCTTGAAATATAACCATGCCTAAAAAATGATTTAGTAGACCTAAATTAGTCATTTTAAAATGTTTTTTTAATCTTTCTTTGATTCTAACAATTAAATTTTTGTCACTGCTAGTAATTAAAATATCATCAACATATAAGACAATAATGATACTATGATTATTTTCAAATTTAACAAATAAATAATTATCATAAAAAAATTTTGAGAAACCAAGATCCTGAAAGAAACTATTAACTTTAGCATACCAAGATCTAGGAGCTTTCTTGAGACCATACTAATATTTTTTAGTTCACAAACATTTAGTTCATTACCAGGTTCTTCAAAACCTTTATGTTGATGTATGTAAATTTCTTCTTTCAGGTCACCATTTAGAAATGCATTTTTAACATCCATTTGGTGAATCTCCTAGCCATTTTGAGCAGCTAAAGCTAGAAGAGTCCTAACAGTGCTCATTTTAGCTACATGAGAAAAAGTTTCAACATAGTCAAGACCAAGTTTCTGAGTGAAACCACGAGCTATTAACCTTGTCTTAAATTTATCTATTTCTCCTACAGAGTTATAATTAATTTTATACAACCACCTGGATCCTACAATGCTTTGTTTATAAGGAGGAAGGACTATTTCCCAAATGTTATTTTTAATTAAAGCATTGTATTAATATTTCATAACCTTAATCCATCTATCATCTTGACATGATTCTTTGAAATATTGTGGTTAAACATAATATAGGGTCATCAAGGCATGATAAGTATGCTGACTACAAGTTACTTTTCCCAGACTAACAAGATGACATTTCTTGAATATATTTTGAGTCCATCCAGGAATCTTGGGATGCAACGCATTTTAAGATGATTACCCTTAATTTCCATCATATCTATATCCTGATAATCATCCTCTTGAAATTTTGTTTCCATATTGTTAGGAAAAGGATTATTAGGATCTATTTTAGGGGAAACAAAGGAGGGTCCACAAGAAGCATCACACAATGTTTTCTCTAAGACATGAACATTCTTATTTTATACTATTTCATGCTCGAAAGGGTCATAGAATATTAAACCTTTTGTTTGATAACCATCATAAAAAAAATACAAAGAAAAGGTTGGGTCAATCTTCTTCCTTTTAACTTTTGGAATGAAGATAGAAGCAGGAATACCAAATATTCCTAAGTGAGAGATATATGGTTTTAATTTTTCCATACTTCATGAGAAGTAGTTTGATGAAGACATTTAGAGGGAAATATGTTTAGGATATAGACAAAAATATTCATTACTTCTGCCCACAAAAACTTAGGCACATTTTATGCATGCATCATAGTCCTAGCCATCTCTAAAATGGTCATATTTTTCCTTTCTACAATGCCATTTTGCTATGGGGAATATGGAGTAGTCAACTCTTTTTAAATCCAATGTGACACATAGGACTCATCAAAATTTTTGCTAATATATTTACCTCCATTATCATTTCTAATTCTTTTTATGTTCAGATTAGAAGCATTTTAAACTAAGACTTTAAATTCTTGAAATTTAGACAAGACATCAAACTTTTTATTAATAAAATAATACCAGGTCATCCTAGAAAAATCATCAATAAAGAATACATCATACAAAGCACCACCAAGAACTTCAAGTGGACCTCTCACATCACTATGAATCAAATCTAATAAATGAGAGGAATTGGATCATGGTGTTTGTGAAATGGTTCAACATGTTTCTTACCACATAGGCAACTTTCACATGTTTCATGATCATATTTCATCTTAGAGAGACCAATTACAAGATTTAGGTGAAACATTTCATACAAACTTATGAAATTTACATATCCTATTTTTTCATGAAAAAGTTGAATATCATTTCTAGATGAAGAAGAAAAGAAAGATTTAGAAAAAAATCCATCAAAAATATATAGAACATTTTCCTATATACCGAATGCAATAACATTATTGAGTTCATCTTTTACATACAATTTATCTTGCATCAATACAAATTTATAATTTCCTTTAGTTAACTGAGAGAAGGATAAAAGGTTCATTTTCAACTGAGGAACATACATGACATTCCTAATTATTCCATTTTATAGTTTAACATTTCCACAACTTATAGATATAATGATGGAATTATCTCTTAGATATATATTTTCCTCACATTTTACATCATCTCAGAGGATACCGAAAATATAGGTCATGTTCCTAGTGGCACCACTATATAGGATCCACTCATTGTCATTTGAAGCTGAGAAAACCGTATATAGAGCAATAGAATGTTGAACATTATTTGCATGATTTTAATTATGATCTTTTTTATGATTGTTGAATTTACTATTTTTAGCATTTTTAACAAATTTGTTAGTTTTTACATGACAATCAGATTCTTTATGACCAAATTTTCCACATTTGTTACATATGTCATTGAATTTCACTTTAAATTTTTGACTATTTCTAATAGAATTAGATTTAGGATTGGGTTTGTAGACACCTATTATTAGATCAAAGCAATATTATTACTAATATTGCACTAACTATTATATTCCATGCAAATTGATAACACTTCGCTAATTAGGATCTTTTTCCCTTCAATCCCTCTTGATTTACCATTATACATTGATTAAACCTCTTTTCTTGTAGTTGAATAATAAATCTTCTTATCATCTAGCCCCCACTTCTAACGCTTCCAAAATAAATCAAAACCTCCTCTAGCTTCTCCTAGAAAGCTACCTAAGCCTACTTGGGACTCCTAATTAATCCTAAACCTAGTCAAATATTGATTTGACTTGCTAAAAGTGATTTTTGGACTTACCTTTTGTCCCACATGCATCCAAACCATCACTTTCTTGAAATCAGAAAACCATAAATAGACCCTTCCTTCTCCTCATTTCTAAGAACACTTCTCCTCCTCTAACATAAACTATAGGCAAATAGGATTTGAGTATTTCTTCCATTGTTATTGAGATATTATCTTCCATTGCATATTCAAACTCAAGATTGAGTAAATGAGGGGAACCATATGGTCTTGTATCCATTAATGGCAAGCCTTCACTCTAAAAACCTTGAGTATCAAACAATCAAATTTGATTGCTAGGATCTTCATAGGTTCATGTTTTGTAGCATTAAAAGAGTAGAGAGTAGTATATACATGTTAGTTTGATGTTTTGTCAAAGTTATGATGCATGCATAAGAGTAGCTCTTGTTTATCTCTTATCTTGATGGTTCATAGTGAAGTTCGTAAAGATTTGAGGTTTAGTGTTCTATCCTCATTTCTATAGATTTTCTAACTTACTCATGTTCACATATGGCACGCCCGGTGGGACCTTACTCCATGGTCTCTAGAATTCATTTTTAAATATTTTTACTTCAATTTCTAACCATTTCCATGCATTTTGAAGGTTAACTAGTGTAGTTTCAAGCCTTTGATAATCTTAAAGATAGTAAATCTTCCTTTTGCATGCAAACTTATTGGGTTTATGTTAGAAATTGAATTAAAAGGCAAGAATCTAACCTGTTTGTAGTTTTAGATTTTTGTTTCTTGTCTTGTTTTTGTGGTTTTTTAGGCCCGCACGTAGGTGTTCTTGAGGCGTGCGCACACATCGAAAAACACATGCACTTGTTGTATAACACACACACATGTTCCCAGGGACGCATACACTTTTCCCTGGAAGCGCACCTATTATCTTGTATTTTTGACTCCCTGTCAAGAATTTAAACCAGAGATGTGCATATGTCATGAACATCACACACATGCTTGCATGCATGCACATATGTCTCTCAGAATGCGTAGGTGTTTATTGAATCTTTGTGTTAACTAGATTTTTACCTTGGACGCACATATGTTTAGAGTTGTGCACACATGCTTAAAAAAATACACATGTCATTCTACCTGTGTAGGTGTAAATACTAACTCTATTTTCCACAGATTTGTGCACTTATCATTTTAGGTGCGCACATGCTTTTAGGAGTGTGCACATGTCATAAAGGGCACGCAGGCGTTGTTGTTTAAAAAAACAAGATTTGTTCTAAAACTTGTAGGGGTTGATTATTTGGAGTTTCTAACACTTTTTAGGATTTTTTAAATACTAATCAATGGTTTTGCAAGTTATCTTGATAATATTGTAGTTTTGTGCTAACCTTTACTTAGTTGAGTTGATGAATGTTGTATTGTTATTTGTAAGGTTTTGAAATGAGTATGCTCTTCCCTCGCACCTTCTAGGTGATCTTGGAAATAAAAAATGTTTCAATACCTTCTCTATGCTTTCAAAACACTTCAATTAAGTTTTCTAAAGGAATTAACTTCAAATTTGGTTAAAAAGAACTTATTTTTTGCAATTTGATTGAGTGTTTTCCATTTCAGTGAGATTTTACTTGACGAGATTTTACTTGTGATTTTAGCACCAAAACATTCTCCATTATGACCCCAGTGAAAGATACGTGTGAACGCATTCATTGCTCATCATATTTGAAGGGGGTAAAGTAAATCTGAGATACTCCAAGATTCATCACTGTGACTTTCTTGGTAAATTGAGCTAACAGAGGATGTTCATGGTACATAGTTGAGAGAACCACCTAGTAAAGCCATATCATCTTGGATCCCACTTTTCCGTATCAAGCCATCATATTGTACATATATCTCATGAAGTGATGACTTGATTGGAGTCAAAGCATTGTTATTCAAACAAGGTGAGAGTCCACTTAAGTTGAAACTAAGTGTTATTCATCACGGGACGTACGACGTGTTACTTTTTCTTAGTTCTTCACTTACCCTAAGGTAAGGAAAAACTCTATCAAAGTTATACTTATTTTGTTTCATCATCACTTGGTATAAACCTTTGTTATATTATTACCTATTTGGGAAAAAAGAGAAACAACACGTGTGGATACTGCTAGAAATAATCGTGTCCACCAATTTTGTAGTCTACTTGCATGACTAGGCTACACTGCTGGAATGCAAGTGTTGAAAGTGTGAATGGTATGTCATCATGTTCTAGTAGGCCCTATGTCTCAAATTCATATTGAGACACATGATCAATGTAGTTAGCCTTGATTCACCTCTTTGATATCCCTTAGATGTGTTACGATACTTACGCCTCATTCCTTGTGAACATGATCTAAGTATCCACATTGTGGCATTACGTTGCCTACATCTTAGTAAATCCTCAGTATACTTGCACTTAGTTTTGTTTCAAACATTACCTCAAATATTGAAGAGTGGTGGTTAGTTGTATGTGTATTGTATCCATATTATTTAGGTGGTAAAAACCTTTCTTCTCTTGAAACGTGGTTAACGTACCTTAGTAGTATTGTTGCGTTGCTTACATACGTAATTTCTACCTTTTACAACTTAGGTCTTGCTTGTTTCTAAACTTGTCGTAGTATCATTTAATTGGGAGTCACATCAACCCCTTGATAGTGCTTAAACCTTGTTCTTTTTAAACTCGACATAAGTGTTGACATCGAGTTGATCATTTATACGTTGAACTGCCATTAAGAAACATAAGGCGTAAACTATTGGTTAATTGACTAGTTTACTCACAGGCTTTCATGATTGTTCCTTGTGTTATAGAAGTTACATAGACTTATATCTAGGACAAGTCATTAGATTATTTTATTCTTTAGCCCATTATTTGTTAAAACATTTATTGGTGAAACATCGAGACTTTAGGAAAATTATACCACGTTACACCTAGGTTTGTTACACCTTGATTACACTTAGAAAAAACCTAGTATAGAAGAGACTAGTGATGCCACCTATCACAAAAATGGCATCTAAAAGAGTTAAACATGAATTAGAGTTAAATACTTTGAGCAAAACCTATCCCTTTAGTGGTCACAACTTAGGTCCCCTCTTTTAAGAGGTCAAAGTCATGAAAGTATTAATTGACCATAGTGAGGATGATATTGATTCATCTGAAGAGAAACACACCCTTGATCTCACTCGATTCGATGAACTCTTATTCTATAATAGAGATCAAATACTCACACGAGTCCTAGAACTAGGAGCCAAATTACCACAAGCACGTGAAATGGCTATCAAAACCATTAACCTGGAGGAGAAAGAACCAAAATGACCTCCCTTTATTGACATGGATAATACTTTTGATGGAGGATACATTTCCACTTCTGGCCAAACCTATCAAGAAGAAACTAAGGACAGTGCACCCAAAATTTGCACTACTTGTCAAATAAGAGCTGGATAAACTATTAGGAGTAGTTTTTATCAAACCCATTGACTATTCAAACTATATATCTAACATAGTCCCAGTCCAAAAGAAGCCAATCAACATCAGAATATGCACTAACTTTAGAGACATCAAAAAATCATGTCCCAAAGATGACTTCCCTTACCTAACATCGACATGATCGTTGATTCGATTGCTGGTTATGATATGTTGTTCTTAATGGATGGATTTTTAGGCTATAACCAGATCAAAATTGCAGAGGAAGACCAACATAAGAGTGCTTTCATTACCCCTTGGGGGAAATTTTGCTATTAGGTAATGCATTTTGGACTCAAGAATGTCGGGGCTACATAACAACGAGTAATGACCGTCATCTTCCATGACATGATGAGTGACATCATGGAGGATTATGTGGATGATATCTTAGAAAAATATAAGACTAGAGAAGAGCACCCCAAAGTGATGATGTGTATCTTTCAATGCCTTTAAATTTACAAGGTTTGATTGAATCCCAAGAAGTGCATCTCCAACATGTAATCAAGAAAGTTATTGGGTTTCATTGTTTCGTAAAGGGGGATAGAGGTGGATCCTGCCAAAGTTACAGGTATTATAGAGATGCCTCCACCAATGAACCTTAAACAACTACAAAGTCTATAAGGAAAGATTCAGGAAATGTATTGATTCATATAACAACTTACACATGAACGCCATCCTTTCACACATATGTTGAAGAAATATGTCACCTTTAACTGGGGAATTGATTATAAAAATTCCTTTGAATTACTTAAGAAATATCAGACAAGTCCACTTGTTCTCATGTCACCTACCCTAGGTGAACCCCTATTGTTGTATATTTCAGCTACCCAATATGATCTTATCCAAAAAGAAAGGGTGGTTTATTATCTTAGCCGCACCTTAGTTGTGTATGAGCTAAAATATCCTTAGATTGAGAAGGCCTTCTTAGTTGTGGTATTTACATTTTAGAAAATTTTCCACTATCTCCTTAATAATAAAACCAAGATGATATCAAAATTTGAACCTATCAAATAACTTCTATCTAAACCTTCCTGTTGATGGCGAATCACAGTACCCTTGAATGTCTGCAACTTGATGGGTTGAGACTCTCAGTGCGATTGCATAACATGGGGATTTTCCCAAGTGTGGGACCTTGTGAATTGGGAAATATCTCTGGATGTAGGCCAATTCCTATTCCTCTATTCAGATGCACACATAAAAATGCAGAGGGTTTACTCAAAAACCTAATCTAACTTGCCAAGGAGACAAGGTAAGAAGATGCATAAAAATAAACCTAAACTAACAAAGGTGATGCACTGAGGAATGAAGAAACAATTGTCTTGCCAATAAACACAAACCATTAAAATGCAATGCAAGATCATGCATAGATAACCAAATTTACAGTGAAAGATCAGGAGGATGCAAATGAACACAGAGAGGGTTGAGAATCATCCACAGACATGCATTATTTTCTCCAAATATTGATACAATACACTACAAAATGCCAAGAGGTAAAGTTGCATTACAATTTTAGATGGGAGGTTTGAAATTACACAGATTCACCTACCAAAGAGAAGAAGGGAGGGGCAAAACAAGAATGTCCAACCTTGCGTGAATCTGAGCTCCCTGTGAAAAGTTATGGCCATTTGAATATCTGGGTCAGGGTTTTCTTCCTATCGGGGTGTCAATGCTCAAAATTTTGCACCTCCTGAAGGTGCACCTTGGTGCATCCATCCTCACGTCGACATACTCTTTTGTGCATCATAGGCACATCCTTTTTCATGTCGACATCTTCTGCTATGTGCCTCCAACCTGCACCAGGGTGTGACTTTTTCCATGTCGACATATTCTGCTATGCACCTCCAACCTACGCCAGGGCGCAAATTTTTCCATGTCGACATCTTCTGCTATGCGCCTTCAACTTGTGCGAGGGCACAAATTTTTCCATGTCGACATCTTCTGCTATGCACCTCCAACTTGTGCGAGGGTGTAACTTTTTCCATGTCGACATCTTCTGCTATGTGCCTCCAACCTGTGCTAGGGCACAAATTTTTCCATGTCGACATCTTCTGCTATACGCCTCCAACCTGCGCCAGGTCACAACTTTTTCCATGTTGACATCTTCTGCTATGCGCCTCCAACCTGCGCAAGGGTGCAACTTTTTCCATGTCGACATCTTCTGCTATGTGCCTCCAACCTGCTCCAGGGTGCAAATTTTTCCACAAATAAATGTCAGGTTTTGAGTTTCTTTGATTTCCATATTCTTCTGTTTGTCTATATTCACCCGGGGGGGAAGATATATACAACACTTCCCTTACAGAACAAATGGATAATTGGATCATCCTCCTCAGTGAGTTTGACATTGAGTTTGTTAACCAGAAATATCTAAAAGGATAGGTAATGGAAGATCAGTTGGTTGAAGCTCCCCTACTAGCAATGGAACCGTTGTGTCTAGATCTTCCAGATGCATCTTTGATTTACATTGAGGAATCCATCATGTTGCAAGTCCACTTTGATGGGTCATTCACCTTTCATGATGAAGGAGCAGGAGTGCTACTTATCACTCCCACTGGAGAAGTCATTCCGTAGGCCTTTTGTTTTGGATTCCCTTGTACGAATAATATTTTAGAATATGAGGCAGTCATCACTGGCTTGAAATTATCTATCACATGGAACATCAGACAGATCTGAGTCATTGATGAATCCTAATTGATCATTAAGCAAGTTAATGAAAAATACAAGGTTAACTATGAGAAGCTTGTTCCATATAAGAAGTTACTTGAAACTTTGAAGGAGTAATTAGTATATATTAGCTTTGAATAAAGGCCAAGGTCACATTATTGATCAGCAGATGTCATGGCTACAATTGGGTATTTAGTATGCATTCCACCTTAGGAAAACAAGGTGAATTTATTTTTTGAACACTTGTGAGTTCCTGTATATGACATGCCGGAATATTTTCTAGCATGTGAAGTTGTTGGTCATCTATCCCCTTAGTACGATCCCATTTTTTACTACTTACAAGATGGAACTTTCCCCCCGAATATCTCCCATACTGAGAAAATATCCCTTATCCACCATATAGCCCACTATACCCTCTTAGGAGGAACCCTCTATCATCGTGGCTATGATGGGAATCTATTGTGTTGTCTTGATATGAGTGAGTCAGTCCAAACAATCAAAGAAGTGCATGGAGGAATTTGTGGAGCACACACAAGCGGAATGGTCCTTACTAAGAAACTATTAAGAGTAGGTTACTATTGGCCTACCATGGAAGTAGACTGTTGCAACTTTATCAAGAAATGTGAACTTTTTCAAAAGTATGGAAACTTGATCCATGCACCAACACAAGTTTTGCAGCCCATCACAACACCATGGCCATTTTTAAAATGGGGACTTGATCTCATAGGGAAGCTTACTCCAACTTCCGTAGATGGCCACACTCATATTATCACCACCACCGAGTACTTCACCAAATGGGTAGAGGCTATACCTCTCACTTACATAATTAGTGCACATATCTCCAAGTTCATAATGAATCATCTCATTTTCCGTTATGGCATCCCCTCCGCCAGTGTAGTAGACAATGGTAAATAATTTAAGAACAAGACAATCAAAGTGTTATGCCAATTATTCCACATCCAAATCAAGTGGTCTACTCCCTATTACCCTATAGGTAATGGACAAGCTGAAGCCACTAATAAAACCCTTTTTTATATCATGGAGAAGATGGTTAGAAAAATTGGAAGTAATTGGCACCTATAGATCCATCCCACCCTCTGAGCCTATCAAACATCCATCCACACCCCTAAAGGTGATAATTATTTTTCATTAGTCTTTGGAACTGAGGCCATTATACCATTGGAAATTGAGATTCCCTCCATGAGAATATCTCTCTGGGACTATCTACACAAAGATGAAGACTAAAGGGTAGCTCACCTAGCAGAGTTAGAGCTACTAGATGAGAAGTGTTATCCAAAATTCACCCCCTCAAGGTAATTTTGATAACATGCATCAGATTATTTAGTCCCGAGAAAGTATGTTGATTCAAGGCAAAAAATCGTGTTTCTGGGGTCCCATCAGCTTCTTTCTAACTCTCCTGTCCAAGAAGAAAACCTAGCAAGTTTTTAAAAAGGTGAAAAAATTGCAAAAAACCAAGCTTGGGGCCCGAAAAAATGAAGAAAATCGGCTAAGTCCTAGTCCAGGCAGTCTGCGCAGCAGTTGGGACATTGAGACATGTGGGACGCGAAAAGCCGAATCGGCCGAAAGGAGGAAAAAATTGCCTAAGTCTTTTGTTTCGCGCAGTTTGGGACATCCAGGCCAAAAGTACGCGCGGGACGCGGACCGGCTGAAAAGCCGAAAGACAGTCCATTTCGGGCGGTTCGGAGATATTTGTCCCAGACAGTTTGGGACATCCGGGCCAAAAGTATGCGGAGGACGCGAACTGGCCGATTCGGCCGAAACAGGGGACTTTCGTCTGGAACAGTTGGGCCAAAAGTACGCGTGGGATGCGGAAAACTGAAAGAGCCGCCAACGAATGGAATCTCGCCACGTGTCTTCACCTCAAACAGGAACAAGGAAGCCCGAATCGGCCGAAGCAAGAGATTTTCATCTGGGACAGTTGGGACAAAAGTACGCGTGGGACGCGAGGGATGCGAAAAGCTGAAGTGGCCGAAGGCAAAGATAAAAGTCAACGTTTGACCTGTGAAATTTCAAACGGCCATAACTTCTGACTCCGAGCTCCGATTTTCATAAAATTGGACTTTCTGGAACGAGCACGAAGCCCTCTATGCCACAAAAACTATATTTATTATTTTTAATGAGGGTAGATATATTTAATTAAGAGAAACATATTCGGCTCCAGTCAGTTAATGCTCATTCCCGTCAAATGACAGAAAACGCCTGCCAGATAGCTGCCCGCACTCAGAAGGCCATAACTTTTGCATTTCTCAACGAAATCACACAAAATTGGTACCATTGGAATCATGGCTCTGAGCCCGATGCACAGAAATTAAGAAATTTAAGATTTGATGAGATATTGATTGATATTTTTTAGAAAACGTGGCTGGGTTCATAACAGTGTTTTATTTGGTGGTTGGGAGTGCAATTAAGAGGCATGGTCATCATTTCTTTCTCTACTGCAGCACTTGGGACAATATGGGGAGCCTTTTTCAAGTAATATATAATAATTTTACTCCATTTAATGCCTCTTACAAGTGGTTGAAGGACGAATTTCGAGATTTTCATTTTTCCCTTCTCTTTCTCTTCTCATTTTTTCTATAAATTGGAGTGTTGGGCTCATTGTAAAGGAGTGTTCAGATAGCAAAGCTCTGTCAAAATTTCTTTGTGAAGCCAATGTGCTGTAGGCCCTTGTAGTGGACTCCTTGCATGGTGATCCAGGCCCTTATCTTGTAATAGACTGAACTGTGCATATCATGAAGCAATAAAATATCAGTTTGTGGATGTATCTTCCCCTGCTGTGTTTTCTTGCATTCTTCTTGCCCCTTTAATCTTTCTACAAGAATATTGTGTCTATTTTCATGTTCTTGCAGGGATCTATTATCATTGTGTATGCTTGGAATATTGTTGTGAATGCATTTTGCTAGGTTATGGAGAACTGTCATCACCTCTTTTAGTGTGTACTTTGCTTCTGTATTTCACACATTTGGAGACTACTCTCACACCCTCATTTTCTGGTGTATCACCACTTTAGTGTAGGCTTTCATTTTATGCACTCTCTCTCACTGGTCCCTTGGAAATCTAGATTAGGATAGTTAGTTTCCCCTTGCATTAGAGTAGATTGTGGCAGGTAGTTTAGGAGCAAGAACCAACTTTTTCTGGAGGTCTATCTCAAGTAGCAAGTCCCACAACTTGGAGATAGTACCCATGTTATCCAATCACACCGTGAGTTCAAGTATATGCACTTGTATAAACATAAGGGTGCTGTGATTCGGCGATAACAAGAAGCGTACGAGAGAACTTACTCATTTGAAGGTTTATCAGAACCTAGTGTCATGAGGATATAAAAAATAGATAATACCTCGTCAATTTGAGGTAGGATATCTAGTTTTAAAAGAAAACCAGTTTAACATAGTCAAAGACCGAGAAAAGAAAGGCAAGTTTGAGCCCAACTAGTTAGGACCATATGTTGTGGTTGCTAAGTACACTTTAGGGGCATATAAACTGGCTCACTCAAATGGTGAGGAATTAAAGGAACCAATGAACACAATACATCTCAAGTGGTTCTACTCTTGAGTATGAGGTTCCTTAGAAAAGAAGAAAAAAACAAGCAAAAAATGAAAGAATCAAGAAAATAGTAAAAATAAAGCAGGTCATCCAACTGTGAAAACCACAAAAATTTGGCACATTGGGCAAGTCCTTAGGTAAAAACTAGATTTCAGTGATTAAGGAGGATTCATTGTTCACAAACAACTCTCACATCTGGATGGGTAACAACCGATTCTATCTAAGGCTAGTTTTCCTATAATCTAGGGGTCCTCTTAAACTTATCTTTCAGGGTCTTGATCTGATTAATCTATTCTTGTATATATGTGAAGGAATCATCTTTGTATATTCCCATCTAACGCTAGGGGAAACTTCACATCTTCACCTTCTTTCACATATACGCATGGCATTCTGCCATTGTACATCCCCTCTATCATCGGGGACATCCAAGTTTCTTCGTTTGCTGCACATAGCTTTAGAAAACCTTTTCGGAAAACACAAAAACATTCAAATATGTTAGAAAAGCCTAAAAATATGAAAA
This sequence comes from Taxus chinensis, assembly GCA_019776745.2. Taxonomy (NCBI): domain Eukaryota; kingdom Viridiplantae; phylum Streptophyta; class Pinopsida; order Cupressales; family Taxaceae; genus Taxus; species Taxus chinensis. The sequence continues at coordinate 304,974,789 of CM034146.1, forward strand.
ACCCTTCTAGGGAAAAAACCACAAAAATAATGTGAACAATAGCCTTGAAAATTATCTTTAAGATAACACCAAAAACAATATAAAATGATTCAAAAACTATCCCACAAAAACAAAGTAGTGGGTTTCTTACTTTTATTAGTTTGTAGAATTTTAATTGCATTATCTTTCCATGTTGTGTGCTTTAAATTTGAATTAATTTGCTTAGTTTGAAGTGTTACTTTATTATGTTATACATAGGCATTAAGTTCATCTTGTAAACTTATAAATAGTTTTGTTGCTTTGATTAGATTTGGTTAAGTTGTTCTTATTATTTGTTTTGAATAGTTTGTTATCATGATAACATGTATCATCACATCTATACATCATATATCAATAAAAGCTAAGCTACATCATCATGAACATGGAAATCAAAACATGTGTGCTAACATAACATCATATAAATATCACTATGAGGGGCAAGAGGGACTGCCTTCTATCCCCCCATCAAATATAGACCATAATAAAAATGTGGATAATCATTAGTATCGCATGCAAAATAAATAATATAATCTACCCCTATCTCATACACAGAATATGATAAGTAGAACATTAACCATCTCATCAAAACATGTGATATCGGCTATATGCTATCTCAAAAATCAAGAAACATGTGATATAATCATAAACACATCATGAGTAGGTCTATAATCATCGTCATAATCATATATTTGTCAAAATATCAATGTCCATATACAATGTGTCTGTGTATATAATCATCTGGATACATAGTATGCCATCATGGGCAGCGATAAAAAATGTGCCTTCTAAAGTGAGGTATATCAAAAAATAATACATATAGATCAATAAGAAATGTGCCTTCATATCGAGGTATACATTAAAAAATACATACATCTGTAGATACATCATACATACAGAATCATGTTTGACTCAATCCCTCGTGAGGACTTCTTGGTCTCTAAGATGGTGGAGGGCCCATCACCTGTGGACCCTACTAGCCTGAATGCTACCCTGAGGGCTACTAAACTGATCTAGCTGATGCTGATGGTCTCTGTGATCTCATAGACCTACTCATGAACTACTGACTGAATCTAGGTGCTCTATGTCCCTCTAAAACAACCTCATAATACAATGATCTATAGTAGGAGGCCCTCCTATTCTCTATCACCAATTCCATATACATATGTGGTGTCACTAAGACTCCATCAATACGCCTAAATGAAGCCACCTCTGTAGAAAGTTTGTAAATATTTTCTTGTTCAACTATCCTCTTGGCCGTAAGTTGATCCCTCTCTGTCTTGAGCTGATCTCACTCTGTTATAACCTACTGTAACTAGGAGGCCAACTAGTCTCGCTCACCATGGAGTTATACTCTTTCTGCCACTACCTGATCCCTTGCAAGGATAATCCTGTCTCTCTTTGTGGCGACCTGTAGCTGGAGAGATATGACCTACTGTAGCTATTTTTGTAACGCAGCTAGCTCACCTGCACACCATGGAATCTACTCCCATCCCCACCTATGGGACTATATGGTGGAGTCTCCCATCCATCTCCTCTGCCTCCTCCTAGGTTGTGTGGTGGGCTAACAATGCAAACCTATTGTGGAGGCTGTTGTACATGGGCTTGTGGAAGTACCTACTATAAAGCAACATCTAACCCCACCTGCATACCCATCTAAGCCATCGAAATATGAACACACACACACACATGTGGCTATGTAAGAACCTATCTAGGTACTCTCTGTGCTTTCCTATGGCCCTACCCTTATCTCTGATCCAGTCCCTGTCCCCCCATCATCTCCATCATATCCATTATCTCCATCGTCATCATCACTCTCATCCTCGCTCTAGCTATCCTACTGCCCCTTGCAGTCCTCTTCGTCTACGATGAGGTTTATTTGGTGGTGGCCATAGGGCCAATATCAAAAGTCTCCCTAGCTTGTTTCCTGTACCACATCTCAAGCCTGGGCACATCCTATACTACCCCAAACTACCATTGTACTCAGTCAATTCTGTAATACTCCCTGATATATCCTTGACTTCCAATCATAAAATGATCAACCATATAAATACTGAGCTCCACTGCATCCTCGGGTCACTGATAATGTCTATATGGCATCCAAACAACCATCCTCAGCTGAAGATCATCCAAAGTATGGTGATAAAAATATGTATCCTTCATGTGTCCATGTACATCATCGCCCATGGGAGTCCAACCAAACACTAAAGGCTCATCCACAGCCTAAGATCGTAATGATCCTGCAGGACTACCAATAGCTATATGGTCCTAGGCTCATATATATAGAAGTGTCGCTGGACCTACTGTCTTCTGAAGGTAGTAGGTAATCAAATGAAGATCCTAGTATAGGTGCACAAGTATGCACTAACCCCAACAATAGAACTCTCCTCTGAGTAGGCCCCGAATCATGGTAATAAAACCTAAAGGGAATGATGTGTCTCTCTTGTCAATAAGTAGGATGCCACTGACAAGAGCCATGAGATAAACCAACACATGATGTAACCTCAGATCAACAATATACTGATGTATATGTACTGTCATACCTCGTCAAGGTATCTCATCTACACCAAAGAGCTCAATCAAGTTATCGATAAGTTATGTTACTCATACTCAATTAATCTCCCCATGATTAGGACTTGTAAGATCCTCCAAACATCCTCCAATGTACTAGTCATCTAACCAGTAGGAACCCTGAAGTATTGACTATCATTATGCCACAGCTCAGTTAAATCTATGATCTATGGTGATGTGTGGCATCTGCGCCACATAGGATACTTCCTCTTGTGTTGCGAAAGGGTAGCGTTGAGGTTGGACAATCGGCCATGTCACTCTAGCACCTACAACATGGGTAGTTGCCTCTACAAAATCGAACAAAAAACTTGTTAGATTTTCTTTCTATCTCACATCGACTAAAAACTTAGCCTGTTCATCACTATATTTTTCTAAGAAATTTTTGTAAGTTCTTCTACATTCCCGAAACACTTCCCATTTTTCTTCTGAAGTGTTCCAAAAACATGTTTTTAATGCATACGTGCCCCTGGTGACACATGTGTGCACAACCATGCATGTAAACACCTTTTGAAACATGCACCCAGATCCTGGTATGTGTGCGCATAAGAATTTATTCCTCCATTTTCCCAATGCATGTGTGCCCTCAATGATGCATGTGTGTCCCTTTTTGCGCACACGCACATGAGTACTTTCCCCAGCCTTCCCATATGCTTGCACACCCCTTTTAACTCACACGCATATGTGCATCTACACTTTTGACACATGAACGTATGCATACCTATCCCCTAATGCATACATGCACTCGATAGCATATGTGTGCCCCTAAGGCGTGCACATGTGTTATCGCCCCATCTAAATGCTAATAAATGTAATTAAATGCTCGAAATAAAAAGGACGAATAGGGTACTCATATAAGGTCCATCAGTCAACATTCGTATGTAATCTCAGAAGGTGTCTACTGGCCTTATACGCCTTTGTACTTGTGCCATCGCTCCTCAAGGTCAGAGAGAAAATCAGTAGTAAATCAGCAAAGGGTTACTATCAAATGATCTACTCACAATGATTAACCCCCTCAGGGAGGGTATATGTGGTCATTTTGACCTGCCATGATACATTCTCACTTGTCATGATGGCTGAAATGCATAATTTGACCACCGTGATCAATCTGGCTTCTTTTATTACCCATTGTGATAATTATTTTTATTAAATAATTATTTTTGACACATTGTCTTCCCGCCGGGGCATATTTTTGCTACATGGCACCCATTTCGTCTCCCTGGAGCATTCCTTGTGCTTTTAGGTGATCTTCCAATCCATTAATTCTTTAGACCAATCAACAACTATAAAAATTACAAAAATCATAAGTTTCCAAAAAACATTTATTAAATTATTCAAAAACCAAAAAATCGTAAAAATTCAAAAATTGATAAAATTTTGTAAAAAGCTCATACGCAGCTGAAATTTGTGTCACACGCATGTTATCCATCTCATATACTACTAGCATTTTCACATGTTTTAAAACCAAATGACTCATAGATCATCTGGATCTACAACCATTTACAAAGCTAGATCACTTTCTTCATCTGTACTCTGGGGCATAACAAGTTGCCTGGTACTATTTTATAGTGCAAAATGCTTTCTCATTAGACCTTGTGTCCTTCATCAATTCCCCTTGCATGTATCTTTTCTTGGGGCACCACATTTAACCCTTTTCATTTATCACAAACATTTGGGAACGAAAGCTTGATAACAAAACATTTGTGCAACTATCTTGAACATTGTTGGTTTGAGTTTGTGTGTATGTACTTGTTTCCCTGTTAGATCAGCTTGTTTACTTCTCGTATCACATTGAATTTGTATGTTACATGGAGTTGGCATTTTAACAATGGATAATTGTTCGTATTCTAGATTTTCATGTCATTTTACACTTTTATCGTATACTTATTGTTGTATATTTCTCCTCTCCCGACAGACGCACAGGGGAAATCGCGGGAACCACAGGGTGGAGGAATCGAAGAACACGGCGCGAGAGGAATCGGGAAGCCAGGAAAGAAGAGCATGGCGCGGGGGCATGACGGAAGGGTTAAAAACCCCGCCACTAGGGCAAACGCGGTTGAGGCAGTCGGGAGGACAGGGCAGAGAAGCACGAGCGTAGAACATGTTGCGCATCCTCCCAAGCCCGACGCATATGCACAACCACCTCCTGAACCCGACTGGAACAGATCCGGCGGAAACCAGAAGCGGAAAATCAGAGGGAAAGAACATGTCGGGGGGGCAAAAAAATCTGACGCCAAAGGAGTATGTCGGGAGGCCTTCAAGACCCGACAGCAAAAGACATGTCGGGTGATCTTCGAAACCCGCCAATCAAAGAATATGTTTTCGGGTTTCCAAATCCCGACGCAAGGAAAATCGAGTTTCGGGGGCGGAACAACATGGCGCATCAAATACATGTCGGGGGGTCTTCAAAACCCGACAGCAAGGGAATTCAAGTTTCTGGATCGGGTAAACACGTCGGAAGAGCACGAAAAGGAAGCATGTCGAGCCAGTTTCCAAGCCCGATGCGAATGCACGAGGGAGTTCCGAACCCGAAAGGCATTGGGGATCTCATCTGCCACCATGGTTGTTGAGGAATTGAATGCAGTTTTGGAGGTGGTTGGAAAAAGGGGGGGGGCGAATTCTTCTCCTCTCTCATCTTTTCTTCCTATATAATGTAAGGAGGGGGCTTTTTTTTAAGGGTTGGACATTTCTGCTTTGCACCCTCCCTTCTCTCCTGTTCACAAGAAGATTTGTGGAGTTCCAAAACCTCCCATATGGACTGTAACGCTGTTTTTTGCCTCTTGGTCATTGCAATGTATTGAATCGGTCCTTTGAGCAATATATATATGTCTGTGATTAAATCTAAATCCTCTCAGGTATTCATTGTTGTCATTTTGATCTCTCTTTGCATTTTGGCTGCCTGTGCATGGTGTGATATTGCATCTATATGGTCTGTGTTTATTCTTGCAAAGCTTATGTTCTTCATTCCTCGGTGCATCACCTCCTTAGCTTAGGTTTATTTTATGCATTTTCTCTCTCCCTGTCTCCTTGGTAGCTAGATTAGATTTTGTAAACCCTCTGCATATTATTGGTGCATCTGAACAGAGGAATAGGAGCCGGCCTTCATCCGGAGAGCTTTTCCAATTTCGTAAGGTCCCACACTTGGGAAAAGCTCCATGTTGTGCAATCGCACTGGGAGTCTCAAACGATCGCGTTGCGGAGTCCCAGGGGTGCTGCGTTTCGTCACCAACACTTATATTTTTAATAAGGACCGATGATGAATATTTCTATAAATGTGATGAAGTAAATATTGTTTTACATGGTACTAGATCATTGATAGCTCAATATCCCTTCCTCGTTATTTTTATTCTATAGCCCCTTTCTTCTTTCTTCCCTATTTTGCTATTTTATTTGGGACATCCTGTCCCTCCTCATTCTTCTATATGTTTCCTTATTCTTTTCAATCTTGGATCAACCTCTTCCATCACCCCATCAACACTCGAGGGGGCATCCTTAACTATACTAATTTGTCTTCTACCCCTATCAAAATTTGTACTTGTCTATACTTGTCTACTATATTTGAAGTGGAATAGCTTATGCCACCCCAAATAGGGGTAAATGTAGACACCTATTATTTGATAAAAACAATATTATTACTAACATTGCACTAAATATTCTACTCCCTGCAAATTGACGACACTTTGCCAATTAGGCTCTTTTTCCCTTCAATCCCTCTTAATTAACCATTATAAGTTGATTAAACCTCGTTTCTTGCAAATGACTAATACATCTTCTTATTAACTAGCTATCACTTCCAACGCTTCCAAAATCAATCAAAACATCCTCTAGACGCTCTCAGAAAGCTACCTAAGCCTACTTGGGACCCCTAGTTAATCCTAAAAGATTAATTAGCTTCTAAACCTAGTCAAATATTGCTTTGACTTGCTAAAAGTGATTTTTGGACTTACCTTTTGTCACACATGCATCCAAAACATCCCTTTCTTGAAATTAGAAAGCTATAAATAAATCCTTCCTCCTCATTTCTAAGAACACTTCTCTTCCTCTAACATAAACTATAGGAAAATAAGATTTGATTATTTCTTCCATTGTTATTGAGTTATTATCTTCCATTGCATATTCAAACTCAAGCTTGAGTAAATGAGGGGAACCATATGGTATTGTAGCCATTAATGGTGAGCCTTCACTCTCAAAACCTTGAACATCAAACAATCAAATTTGATTGCTAGGATCTTCATAGGTTCATGTTTTGTATCATTCAAAGAGTAGAGAGTAGTATATACATGTTAGTTTGATGTTTTGTCAAATTTATGATGTATGTATAGGATTAAATCTTGTTTATATATTATCTTGATGGTTTATAGTGAAGTTGGTAAAGCTTTGTGATTTCTTTAGTGTTCTAGCGTCATTTCTATAGATTTTTCCAACTTACTCATGGTCATAGGTTTAAATTTTGATCTCATGTTAGATTTATGATTAGGATTGATATTATTCCTATTTTGAGAAGGTTTATGATTATCAGATAACAATTCTTGAGAAGAAGTCTCTTTTGAATCACAATTCTCCATTACATGTTCTTCTTGAATTAATAGAGAAGACAAAGTGTCCAGATCAGGTAAATCATTCTCATTATGATATTTAGAGTTAAGGATGAAGATATAGTTTTTGAATTTTTCATGAATATTTATATGAATGATAAAATAAAAAATCCTATCATGAAAAAATTCACAATTACATCCATCCAGCTGAACTTTAATATTTTAAATTTTAGCCAGGTAATTAACAATTTTATCACCCACCTTTATGGGAGTTGTAAAAAATTCAAAAAATGAGTTTAATTATCTTGGAAAGATGATTACCTTCATGCATGGTTTCTAATTATTTCTGTGCATCATCAGGAGAATCCATATGACCTATATGTATTAAAAATTCATCTCTTATGCTTTGCAATAGTATCAATAAGGCTTTCTATGATCTTTGAGAGAAGGAGGTAAGATCTTCAGGGTTTGTATGTCTTCTGGTGGGTCATTTTTCCACACCAGTTACAAGATCTGACAATTTTCTAGCCATGAAACAAGGTTTTAACCTAACTCTCCAAATATTGTAATTAGTTCCATTTAATAAATGTGATTTATCCATTGAGAAACTAGAGGAACTAGCCATTTTTAATAACAACTTAGCAAAATTTGAAAAACCAAACACAAACAATAAGTCGTGGAAGAATGGCAGGGCTAATGAGAAATAGCTATACTTTTTTCAAATTTTGAAACCTGCGATACATAGGAAATTTGAAACCCACGGTATAAAGGAAATTAAAACCCAAGGTATAAAGACAACAGGAACCCGTGATATAAAGAAATAGAAACTTGCGGTACACGAAAATTGAAAATATGCAGTACAAAGAGAAATAAAAAACACAGTCAATAAGGACAAGTGTCAACCTTATGGATATTTTCCAAACAGATGAGCTTGACGGACATAAGTCCACAGAATTTAATCAAAACAAATATATTATTAGGTCTGAAATAGGGTTGAAAAGTCAACTGAAATATGTGGTGAACAAACAAAGAGCCACACGACAAAAGATATAAAAAATCTGACACTGCGAAAAATAATGTATATGTGACGCTTAGCTATTAGTTCACACTTTGTAGCGTAACAAACAAGTCTGAAAAACTAATTAAATGGAAAAATCAAACTGTTAAATTGAACATACGTGTAGTAAACTTATTGGATCACTTTTTTGCACTCTGACACTATTATGACAAAGGACTAACAAAATGCAAAATAACATGGACACGTTCTATTGGTTCACATCTAACTAACTTTGACAAAGTATTAAAAAATTGAAAAATGGTGGCTTAATCTTATTGGTTAACCAATGTCACGTTTAAGAATAAATTGACATTGTGAAATATGAAAATACTTGGAGCTTTTCTATTGGATTGGATTTTTCATTGGACATAAATAAGTTAACAAAAGACAAAATTTACGAAGAGCGACGAATGAACTTATTGGTTCAAAATTTGCAACCGAAAAAAGGATCATTAATTTTTTGACATGGTGAAGCTACAAGGAGCTTTTTGATTGGGTAGAACTTCACAATGTAGAAATTTGCAATATTATATATTACTTTTAATGTCATGGCGGAATTAGAACCATGAATTTAACAGTATTCCAAGGAAACCTTTCGGGTCCGCTCCTCCCTTTTGCAATCAAATAAAATGAAAGCACGTGGCACAAAGTCCTTGTGTCAGCAAGGACATGTGTCGAAATTATGTCATTTTTCCAAGAAAAAGTAGATTGCGGACGCCAAATCCATGGAATAAGCCAAAAAACAACGAAAAATTTGAAATCTGCTCAGAACAAAGACAAGCCTGAAAAAGCCAAAGCAGGCCGAAAACAAAAGAACTTATTTTAAATAAGTCGCACATCTATAACAGGTATAAAGGGCGCGAAATAATTTGTAAAACTTGTAGAAGACTGCAAAGAACCAAGAACAGAGAACCAAGGTCGCAGAAACATAAATCTATGCACACAAAATTTATAAACAAGATCTAATCAATAAATCATCCAATATTCATATAATTTGGAGGAAAAATTGAAAATTTTCATATGATTAAATTGAAGTCGACGGTGGAATAAATCGTGTTTCTAAGATCCAAAAAATTCAAGTTCTTCACCCTATAAATAAAAAACATCCAGATTTATCTCTACACAATTATAATCACCTGATTTGATACCATTTTAGGGAATTAACGAAAATTAATAATTAACGAATTATAAATCCACAATATAATTGCCGAATATTATAGATTATGAAGTAAAGTTATTAAACATAGATTAAGATGTTTATATTGCACATTACAGAACATAAACAAGGAAATAACAAAAATATAAATGACACTGAACACCAGATTTATAGTGGGGAATCTTGAAGGAAAAAACCCCACTTAAAATAAAGAACTGCATGTATTAAGAATTTCAAAAATACTTTTACCCAGAACTTCCACTTCTCTCCTCGGTCTCACAAAACAATTACAGAGCAGTTTCGCGTAATTACAATACAATGATCACAATAATCTTACAAATTTGATATGTAAATACTTTCCATTTGATCTATCAATCCCGTGAGGGATCACCCAATATATATATATGTGTGTGTGTGTGTGTGTGTGTGTGATGGATGAATCGGTCACACCATTTCACTCTAATTATGAAATACTGACCTAAAATTTATTAAATAAACTTTTAACAAAGGGGTTGTGAAGTGGTGGTCCACCTAAACGGTATCCACACTTGACATTATTACCCCAACGTATCCAAGAATGGCCTAGTAATGTTCTCTCACTGAGCAATCACAGTCAAAGTTATCAAACTCAGTTTGAATATAATATCTCCTTCTCCTCCTATGCTCTGTTCATTACCTTATGCCATGGTATTCCTTCCCTCTCATCACTATTTATATTTTCCCAACCTGTTATTAGAATTCAAGGCTTTCCAATATGTAATAGTTGATTCTTATTCTTTCAAAAGGTCTTCATTAACTCTCAGATCTGTGCATAATCAGTTACCACTAAGTTTAGCAGTGTTAAGGTCTTATGAAACTCACTTTCTTCTGATTGAGGTCTTCTTGAATTTTGATCTTTCTTAATTCATTATACCAATTGTACAGAGACTCTTCCCATTCACCAATACAAGGGTTCACACTCAGACTTCTGTAACACTCTGATCAAGGATATGACAGAGTCCACAAGGTTTTCAAACATCTTAGCAATACACTTTAAGCCCACTTACCTTATGAAACAAGAGAAATATACACCTAGAATCCAAGAAAACAAAGTGATATCAGGACTCCACTTTTTCTCCTGGAAGAATAAGGAGGACATCCATAAAGTCCGAGTTGGAACTGTCTCTCCCACCCGCCGTCTGCTGATGCTCATGGATGATATGCTTAACGAAATCCATGACCCAAGGAACAAGTTGAGCGTAGCGGGTCGAAAATTTGCAGGAAAGGCAGATGATTGAACCAGATGAATTCCCTGAGAATTCTCCCTCAATTCCTTGCCTTCACCTCCGTTCTCTCCCTCTTTGCTTAAATTGAATCTCCGACCAAAAAAGCTTCCCATGATGTTGTTGAGAGCCGCAACTTGGAGATGTGGACGCAGTTGGAAAGAAGCCTTATTGTTGAAGTACTCGTTGTGTATATTACATAACATGGTTTCACAATTGGCTTGACACCCGCCATCATGCGCAAAACTTCTTGGTCGTCTAAAGATATGAACAGCCGAAATCCTACGCAACATCCTCCAGTACTCACCGCTGGGTGCAATGGTGATAGCCATCCCAAACATTATCTATTGGGAAGATTGTATCTGGGGCCTGTCCGTAAAGTGAGAGGAGCTGAGGATATCTCTGGCGAACTCTGGGTCGGACGTTACCACTCCCGAGTCGATCCCAAGGTGAAGGCCATCAGCGTTTTGGCCACGTGAACACGAGACAAGTCAGCAAGCTTACAGCGAGCATGGCCATCGCTCATTTCCATTAGGCTTCCGATAATGGTCCACCTGCGGGGCCACGAAATAGGCATGCGTGGTCAGGGTCCTCTCAGCTTCTTGTTTATTCCAGCCCAAGCACACCCACCGGGACTAGAACTAGTAATCTTCCACCGGGAGATTAGAAGTGCAACAAAGAAAAGTCCAGCCGCAACAACATAGATTGGCCAGCACTGCTTCCATGAACAAATATCGTTATCTGATTGATTTCTCCCTCACAAATATAGGCTGTTACACCCTTTACAACTCAGGGTAAGTAATACATATAACCAGTCCTCCACTACTCCGCCAGAATTCGTTCCACTATTCCCCATTTAAGCCAAAGAAAAGCAATACATAAATCAGTATAGAGATATCTTAATGGTAAGAAAATCATAAATTGAACAACGATTGACATCCGAGTGAAAGAAAAATCGAGAAATTTTGGCAGTAGGTGTGAAGGGAACACGTGTTCGATTTTGTAAGGCGTTTAAACGTTTTTAAGTTAATTTTAGTTTTCAAAATACCACTTTTGAAATATGACCATCATGGTTGACAATTAAGTATAATATTTTTTTGGTGACATTTTTATCTATAACAAGAATTGGGAAGAACACTTACAACATGAGGATCAAGTACTTCTCCCTCATAAACAACATCATCTTATGCCAAGTAGTCCAAATGTGTTATTTGGGTTTAAAAATGGAGTAGTTGGGTCGCATTGTTTCACATGAAGGTGTAAAATTGGACCCTCATATGATCAAGGTCATGGTAGAATGTACATTTATAAAAACCCTTAAGAATCCTCGTGCATCCCTAGGGATAACAAGGAACTATCATTGTCTTGTGAGAAATTATGGTTACATAGCATCACCACCTATAACTCTAGTTTTTGTTGGTATTTTTGGTGACATTTTAATATATATCAAGACAAAAGAAGAACACTTACAATATGTGGCTAAGGTAATGTAGGATCTAATCTATATGAATTTTTATGCTAGAATGAATCCTCTAAATAGAAATAAATACATCATATATTCTTAGATTCCTAAAATATATGTTTGAAATACTTGAATCAATATCTTTGGCACATTCACAATGATGTTGAATATAAGTCTTCTCTTATTCTCAATTCACTAATTATTCACATGGGTAGTTATGAATATCTTGAATTTAAATTGGGCCCAAATTGGCAAATTATTTGACAAATAATGGGTGATAAACTACAAAAAGAGACCCATAATACTTGGCTTGGAACTGTACATGCATATTTCAGAAGGACCCATAATAGAAATAAAAAATAAAACAAGGGGATTAATAATAGAGAGGGAACACAACAAAGAGAGAAAAGAATATGAGAAAACACACACACAAAAAAAAAAGATCAATAATTAATAGAAACACAAGTACCCAAGAATAATGCACTTTAGTGTGAACATTTTTGGAAGAGCCTATCCATCAAATTTGTTTGAAAACATGACTAGTGAACCAACTAATAGGTTGTTTACCACTTTTTTAGGGTGATGTTTTATTGGTTGGTTGACAATTCAACCTTGAAAACACATGTGATGTTTAGTGTGAATGATTTGTATGGCTAATAAATACCCACAACATTAAAAAATTATAAGTTTACAAGAAAAATACAATAGTGTAAGTTTATGTGAAGAAATTAGGCACTTTTGAAATATGACCATCATGGTTGATTTCTTTTTATTTTTGGGCAATGTGTCATATTGAAATACCTCCAAAAACACACACAAATAGATTTGCAAATACAAACTAGAAGCTTTTATTGACATTTGGAATTACTAATCTTTTAGATCATTATAATCTTCCTTTTATTTCTCAACTACTCTAAAAAACCCTAAAATACCCTAGTAATGCTGAAAATTACCTACTATTAAAACACCTGATGGCCCCAATTTTTTCGTACAAAATATGAAGGTTCGTGCCAAATTTTGAATTACTCTAACAATTCTATAGACAAAAGTTACTGAAACTTAATCAAAAGTGAAAAAAACAAAGCTAATTTTAGGCCACTAGATGAAGGAATCTGGGGCCGAAAATATGTCAAATTGTCAACAACCTTGCAAGCAAATGTTGATCATGGAATATTAATAATCAAGATCCTACCACCTTGTAATATTGTAAGACGATCCAACGGTTAGATCAAAAGTTATGGCCCTTAGCAAGTTATGTATTCCCACATCATTCACCCCTAGTTGTTGAAAAGAATTATTCTCCCAAATTCAATTGAATTTATTAAAAATTTTTCAATCTTCTTTAAGCTGCCTCTTAGGAATCCAAGTAATTTTATTCTTGTTGCAAAACCTTCCTACTGCACCGAATATTTATTATAGCTCCCATGTCTAGAGTGACTGCCTTTTGGTGCAAGACACGCATTACACTGTCCTTTTTCTTCTTCAACATATGCTGCTTCCCGTTTATTTATTCCTTCATGCAAACATTTTTCATCATGACATGGAAACTTATATAAGTCTGAAAGCATTAAAAAATTGGTGAAATAACAAAGTTGCTCAGGTAGCTCCACCTTGTAAGCATTATCACTCATTCTTTTTTAGAATCCTACATGGCCCAATCTTCTTATAGTTGATTTTATTATATGTACCCTTTTGGAAACATCTCCTTTCTAAGATGAACCATAACCATATATCCTTCTTCCAATACAGTTACTCTCCTAATATGCAGTTTTCTTATATTTTGCATTATTAAAGGTTTTATGTCACTTCTTCTGTAGAACCTGGGTTCTGCAAATGCTTCTGCATCATCACTGGTTTTATCTTCCATTAGGTAGCACAATCAATCAGGGACTCCCTTAGGGATTCCTACCATAGAAAATCTGGAAATGATACCTCCTTTGTTGACCTGTTTACCAAGCTGTTATAAGTAAACACATATATTGTGGAAAGCCAAATCCCATTATTCTTGGATTTTATCTAATTATGCAACCTAATATATTTCACAAGCTTTTGTTCAATACTTTCATATTCCCATCAGCTATATGTACTCTAAACTGTAGTTATGTTCCCAATTTCCTCCTTATATAGAGTCTTTCAAAAGTGACTCAAAAATATGTCTCAATCTGAAGTGATCATTATTGAAACTGTCCATGTAACCTAATCACTTATAATAAAGAAAAATGAAACCATCAAGAAGCATCATTAGTTGTCTTACAAAGCAATTAAATGTGCCATATTAGATAATTTATCAATCGCGACAAAGATAGAATCATTTCCCTCGATTGTTTGTTTGGGAAGTCCTAACACAAAATACATACAAAAATCAAACCATGGCCATATAGGGAGATGTAATGGTATTATATGTATGCCCCTTAGGCATTTGGAAAAATCTACATCTTAGATACAATCCTACTTATGTACCTCTTTACCTTTGGCCAATAATACTTTTCTACCACAAGGGCAACTTTTCTTACTTATACCAAATTGTAGCCAACCCCACGCTATGCAATTTTCTTATGAATCTCTCATTGAACCAACAAGGATGGAAAATTGTTTTTCCCCATAAATAAATAACTATATTTGCATCAAATAATCATAATAAACTACTACCTATCTGTATCTCATAACATCACCAAAATATGGATCATCTTCATAGAATTTCCTTAACTACCTCAAACCCTACTACTTTAATTTCCATTTTTATCAAAAGTGATTCACACCTCCTAAAAGAAACAGCCAAATTGATTCTTACCCGACTTATGCATATTCTTGTGAAAATGAAACCCTTTGTATGCTTAGTATTTAGTTTCTCTGTGTGTTTACATACCTCAATTCATCATGTCAATGAACGAGTAAAAATTCCTTTACTACTAAGTAATGTCTCCAATTCCTCTAAGACAATAGCTTATAATTCCAAATCAAAAGTATAAACTTCCCTACACTCCATTTAGATGTTTCAATAAAGAAAGCCATAGGGTTCATCTTTCTTGACTCAATACAACTCCAATATCGACTTGTGAGGCATTAAAATAAACCTCGAATACCTTGCAAAAATATAGCAATACCAAAATAGGCTGCCTTTGAATTTTCTTCTTAAACAATTTGAAACTATATGTTGCTACCTTGGTCCATACAAACTCTTTCCCTTTTGTACATTTTTTTATAGCTATGACCAATGTTATTGAAATTCATGATGAACTTCCTATTTTTCCAATCATGAAAACTAACCTCTGTCACATTCCTTGGAATAGGCCATTCTAAAAAACTTTTTCCTCATTCATCCTCACTCCATCCTTTGAGATGAAAAACCCCCAAGAAATACCAAAGACCTTATGAAGAAATACACTTCTTTATCTTTCGCATACAAAAATCTGTTTTCATAACTTATAACACCAATTTCATATGTAACAAGTGTTCTTCCACTGTGCTACTAAATATCATAATATCATCAAAATAGACAACCAAAAACATACCATTATATTCTCGCAGTACTCTATTCATCAATGTCATGAATGTATTAGGTGCATTGGATATCCCAAATGGGATCACCATTCACTCGTACTATACATATTTTGGTTTGAAAGAATAAATTTCACATTCATACCCTTCATGGATTCAGATCTGGTAGTACCTATTCCATAGGTCAATCTTACTAAAATATTACATCTTTTGCTAGCACTTCAATCATATCATCCAATCTTAGAATTCGTGAACTGATACTTAATTATAAATCTTATTTATGGCCCTAGAGCCTCCATCATTTTTTAGGATTCAATAGCGTAAGTGATACACATATGAATCATGTCTTTATTACACTAACCTTTTTTGTATTATATCTGTTACTTGTCCTATTCAACTCCCCACTCTGTATTGGACTCATCCTGATAGGCTTCCTGACTTTAGAAGGGACAATCCTAGGATTAAATTAATATGATGTTGTATAACTTCAGGCATAACCCATTTGGTAGCTCATCTGGTATGACATCATTCTTTTAGTACCTTTGTTTCATAGAAACAGGGATATCAAAGGTCCTCTATTTCCACCTTTTTTGACATCAGTGCATAAAAAAAACCAACGTCCTTCAATTTGTACAACAAACTCTTTGGTACCCCAATAATTTCTCACTCTTCTCTTCTTCTTTGAAGGGTAAGAAGACCACCTTTACACTGTCCTTCAAAATGGTATATGTATTTTTCCCCCCATCATGTGCAACCTTTGTATCATATTTCCAAGCCCTTCCCCAATAATATATTGCATCCATTGGGATAACATTGCACAAACACGTCATCTTTTTTAGGGTGTTCCCATAAGGAATATTTGATCTATGGGTTACCTCGTTCCTTTTCTTGAACCATGATATACTATTGGGATACATGGATTCTAACATTTACTGAGCTCATCAACCATCACAAGTTGAAACCATATTTTATTAACTACCACCATCAATAATAGTTTTACATACCTTTCCTCAAGAGGTGCATCTTGTTCGAAAGATTTTTGTTCTGTAGCCATGGATCAACAACTAGTCACCATTCTTGTTCTTTCTCCTTCCTTGGGGATAAATCATCCTCCTTATCATGATGGTTTCAGACAAGTCTATAGTAACCTCCATTTATTTTTCCACTTTAACTTCAACTAGAATTACTTGTGGTTGTTATACTTACCATCTATCTTTTAGTATAGAGTGGACACTGAAAATATCTATGAAATTCACCACATCTGGTAACATGTATATTACCTTTGGGAGCTATTCCAACCCCTTCCTCCATTATAACCTCATCCCCTTTAAAACCCCACTACCTCTTTGGTAGTTACCATGGATTTGAATAGAATCTTCATTCTGCATTAAAGGATTAATCTTTTATAGAATTCAAATATACCTCTTCCTCTCATTGGATATGATGATCGCCCTATCTTTCTTCTCAAATTATTCCTCTTGTTCTTTTCTTCTACCATTGATGATTGTTGATACAGCATCATCTAGAAGTATGGATCAAAAGCATATTCAGTTCATGATTGCATGGGTATAACTCAACCCATTTGCATTTTGTAGCCTTATGTTCTGTACTCTCCTTGTTCCACCCCATGATCGAAATACTTACAAAATTCATTGGTATGCTCTTCAATGATTGATATCCTTTTATATTAGGCTATGGAACCTTTTAAATCATGTCTGAGAACAATCTTATAGGAAGAAAATTTTCTTTTAGCTTCTTTCACCATTTTATTCCCAATTTTAGATCTTATCCTTTCCATTCCTCTGTCTTTCATTTTTAGGTGGTCTCCACTGAAATAAATTCATGTATGACTTTTAGTAAATGCAAACATAACCTTATTCTCCTTTGAAAGTGATTCAACTCAAATAATATTTCCATGCGATTTAACTAGTCAATCAACTGCTCTAGTCGTAACCCTTCACCATAATCATGAACATTAGTCTTGATGTCATCATTCTTTTCTGTCTAATGCTTGGAACCAATCTCTCCTCAAAGTATCTCATTCAAGGTGTCTTCATCTCTCTCATGTTTTTTTCCTCATCCTCCTTCTTCATTCATTAATGGGAAGTAATTCTTAAGTATACTACATCCCCATTTGCATTTCCCCTTCTAAGGTGGGTAACTTCTAATATGAAGCTACTTGTCTCTATAGGTTCATACGTATTCCTATTCATCTAGGTATAACCTCCCTTCTCACATGTAGCAATGCTTATATAAAATAAAGGTAAAAATTACATAGATAAATGTAACTATGTTATCTTAACTATTCTCCATAAAGACCCAGCTCCTGCTTTGATACCAATTGATGTGGATATAGTTGTAAGAGATTGAAATCCCTCTAAAACACACACAAAAAAACTTTGCAAATAGAAACCAGAAGATTCAAAATATTTTTCTTCCATTTATAAAATGCACACCTAATATTTTAGATCATTACAATCTTCCTTTTATTTCACGTCTAACTCTCTTAAAATGACTAAAAATTACCTAAAATGTTAGTAAAAACAACTCGGAAGGGCCCCCTAAATTTACATGCCAAATATGCCTTCATGAATTAAGCCTCACCATAATTATTTGACTTATTTTACAAGACATAACAACAGTTCTTAAAACTTTAAGAGCTAGAAAAAAACCGATAAAATACGTGCAAAGCCAATTTTAGGCCACCTCTAACCTCTGTCATAAATGGACAACAAATTTGTCAAGAAAGGTTTCATGGCATATTCATTGATGTATATACTACTTTGAAAAATTTCAAACGATCCAATGGTCAGATCAAAAGTTTTATCTTCATTTTTAGCAAATTATAATTACATATACTATGATGGAATTTGAAGCATGTTAGGTACTTGAAAAGTTTTGATAACGATATGTAGCTAAATATATACTAACTAAATTTGCAACAGAATTCCATTCTTGTTCAAGACTCTGTTGCATTAAGAACCATTGATGATTTTAATGTAATAATGAATCCGTAATCTAATACAGTTTGTAGTGAATAAGAAACTGCTAAAAAAAGAACTGAGAGGGGATGGGTGAATCAGTGCTTCTTTAAATTTTGAAACCAAATTCAAATCTCAACAAGCTATTCAATCTTAACAATGAGAAACACAATATTCAATCATGAGAAAATAACAAACAAGAACACATGAAGACCATATTTAATGTGGGAAACCCTTAAATGGAGCAAAACGTATTGGAGTAAATACATTAGTGTGGAAAATTTGTCCTAAAAAAATTATAAAGATTTCAATTTGTTGAGAAACCACTCAAATTGAAGTACCCACTCCAAAATTTAGCCAAGCTTCTAATTGACCTTTAGCAAGCTCCTACTTGCATGAAAGCTCCAACTCCCAAAAACATTTAGTCAAGCTCCTACTTAACTTTTAACAAGCTCTAAATTGCAAGGAAGCTACAACTCCCTATTTTTCTAAGCTCCCACTTAGAATTTTACAATGTTTTGATCACCTTCATATTTTTGCTCAAACCAACATATTGTGACATCTTATTTAACACCTATCCATTTCATTGACACACCTATTTGTTTTTCTTTCCTCTTCAATTCATACTTCTGCAATACAATCTTTAGAATCTTGTTCCACACATGAATTCAATTATTTATTCAAACTAGGATGAACTCATCTTCTAAATCTCTTAGTTTAATATTTTGATCATCTCATGTAGGTCCTAATACAGTTTACAAGGTATACATTTTTCTTTTCATACACAAGGATGAATCTCATAATTTACATCATCTCATGCTCTCTCAATACATGCATCAAAAGCTAACATTTTCTTACAAACATATACATTATTATACATGAGAGTAAAAATATATCACACCTCTCTAAATTCATATTCCAACACATCACATTCCAAATTTCTCAACTCATTCCAAGGAGTTGTGATGACATCACCTAAAATTTTCCTATTGTCATCATTGCATTTCCAGGTATGTCAGTTACAAGATCTGAATTTTATCAAGCATTTCATGGAACCTTTAACATTTAATATGACTTATAAAAATCTCCTCATCTCGCCACACCTCTGAAGTAACTGAAAA
Organism: Taxus chinensis; assembly: GCA_019776745.2. NCBI lineage: Eukaryota > Viridiplantae > Streptophyta > Pinopsida > Cupressales > Taxaceae > Taxus > Taxus chinensis. The sequence goes on from CM034146.1 coordinate 304,994,444, forward strand.
AGATACCAGTTTAAGACTGATGTATCTGACTTTGTAACTATCAAATTTAGGTTTGTCTTCTTCTTCTTCCCAACATAGATTCATTTGTCCTTAATAAAATGTAACTCATGCTAAGTGTTATGAAGTGTAATATCACATTACAAGGGTCTTATCATATCTTATAAAGCCTTTATGATCTTTGAAACATGCCATTTAATCTTCAATTATTCATTGGTGCTCATAATCTCTTACTAGGTGCATGGTTTTCAAAAACTAGTTAATAGATTTCTTCACCAACATAAATGTATTCAATGTCAAAGATTATTTCTACTTGGAGAATTTTTTCAAGGACCTCTGGTTCACCTTCATAAACTTGGAGCAGATCAAACACCTTCATTCTATCCATGCAACACTGATTTTGACAAGGTCCTAATGGAGTTGCAGACCCAGAAAATCAATCTCAAAAGAATGAGTTAGTTCACCCATAGAATAATTTGACTATGGCTCATATAATACCTTTCTGGAAATATATTTACCTTGTGTATATTTTCATTTTAATGTAAATCTTTATTCAAAAAATTTCATCATGGATATGCTTGCATTTTTTAGACAACTTTGACTAGGTTTCAGGTCCTTAAAACTAGTCTTGTTCTAGAAGACTTCTAACAATCCAAAACAATCTTTCATGTAAAATCAAAGAATGAAACCCATAACTAGGGTCCTATAATTCAATTTAAAGTACTCACATGCATGCGTTATGTGGATAAAATCACACTTACACCCTTGTTTTTCATACCTTCTTGACGTGCCTGAAAGGAGCAATTTGCACCATTGGAGCTTGGTCATAAAAAAAATTCACCATATAGAGTCAATGGATCAAACATGTTTTATTTGACCTATATAAAACATCCATGCTTATATATTAATTCAAAAACACGTATTTAAATAATCATCCCTTCAATCCATCTTGACTAGTTTTAGCTCTTTTAGCCCTTAAGAGGTAGGTTGTCTTACTTGACCTATTTCATAAAATTTATGCAAATAACACACCTAAAAATCTTCATGAACACTTAGGGGATATTCCAAGCTTGTTCCCACATCATAATTTTATATTGAAACCTTCATCACATGATTGTACATGAAAATTCATTAAAAATAAGCACATTGCATTGCCTTACCAGTTGACCTGGAGAGTGAGACCACCACCAAAATGAAGTAGAAGGAGTCTTATACATTCCTAAATCATCACATCAGATTTACCAGGTGATTTCATGACCTAACTCTTCATTTATTCTCAATCACTTTGAAGACAAGGTTTTAGGAGGGTTTGAAACCTCCATAGATTGTTAAACATCATTTATAAAGTACATGCCTTAATTATAACGCAATATTATTGAAAAATTCTCTAGAATCAATGCCCCAAAATTGATGAAGAAATTAGACCACCATGTAAATTTTTAATGTTTCAATGAGCAACTCAATCTTCACCCTTGAGATGGAAATGACGATTTTAGGAGCTTGATTGGACTAAAAATTCATTTTCTTGATTGTAATTTTGAGTTTTAGCCTTAAAATTTGTCCACAACATTAGGAAAACCTCCTTCACATGTCCCAAGACTCATTACAATTTGCAATTTCCTGAAAGTCATCAACCACCATGGTTTGTACACTCTCTCCTAGTTCTCAAGAATATGTCTTCAAAATGCCTTGTCCCTAACTCTACTAACTTGATTGTGACATGTATCACATTACACATACTCTCTACCATGCCAAAATAATCTCCTTATGTTTATAATGTTATGCTTTAGATTTCTTATCTCCATACTCTAAGCCATGCTTGTACTAGGTCCTAAAACTAGGCAGTTATGATGGTTTCACCCCATGTTCCTCGACTCGAACCTACCCTATTTAATGTTTTAACATACATTCTTCATGTTTTCCAAGCCTTTAACATGCTTCTCCATCTACCTCATGCCTTCATTCCATCATTCCAGGTCATCCTACTGATTAGTCCTAATGATTAAGCCTATTAGAACAAACTAGTTTCACTGTCTTCACCCTTGCAACCAAGTCCCATCTTGTTTATCCATGGAGTAACCATTCTAATCATCCTTTGGGACTCATAGAATTTTTTCATTAATGGGTATACTCATTTTTCATCAATGACAACTCAACACTAAAAGACCAACAATCTCCCCCTTTTTCATTTATGGAAAACCTCCATGTTCTTCTCCCCTTTTTTACATTAATGATAAAGTGCATGCCTGTAACTCATGGTATTCATCTTCATCAGGTTATTGGGATCCCTTCTTGGTTGGAAACATCAACCAAACTTGTCATTCAAGCTCACAATCTTGATTCTCCTTCCTTGGCTCTATTTTTGGCCTCATCATCTCATTTTAGTACTGTGACTCCCCCTGGACAAATGCACATTCACATGCCAACAATAATTCTAATCCTAAACCATTCTAAAAAAAGCATTCTTTCATCTTTCTTTGCCTATCTCAGTTGAAGATACTGAAGAACATACTTAAATTTTCCATATACTGGTTTCTTACTTGTTTAGGATTGAGATTCTTAAACCAACCTTTCAGAACAAAAGAGCAAAACTTATCTTTTCTATAGAATCCCATATTCAACTTGAAATAATATTTTATTGCTCCCCTTTGGGAATATTTTTTCCACCTCTAACTGTCTAAGCCAAAATTAGCCTTCATACCTCGATCTCATGTCATGTAGATGAGCCAACATTTTAACCTCTGCCCTGAGACACTTTTTCAGTGTTTATTTCCTTCTTAGTGTGGTATATTGACTTATTTGGTCAAGAGCCTTGCTGTCCCTGCCAATGAGCTTGCATTCATTTCTTAAATTTTCTACCTATAATCATTAACACCAAACACACTTGATAGAGACACTATGATGCATAGACCATTTGTAAACACAAACAATGTCAATAGTTAGCAATTTTTTTTATCAAATTCACCAAACTAACACTTTTTCTTTGTTGCCAAGTAGTTTGAATTGGTCTATAACAACAAAATTCCATAAAATGATTAAATCAAGAGTTAAGAACTCTTCTCCCCTTCTCGATAACAATAAACCAACATGTTAGGCCAATCAACAAAGTTTCACAACATCATTTTCACATACTTGCCTTGTAGACCTCTCAATTTGCTACTAGCCCTTGATAATAATTTTTTTTGATGTGTTTAAAAAACTATACACAACTGAACCTTATTGGTAAATTTTCTGAGTACCCTTTATCCCTTTTTATAACATTCCAAAGTTTCAAAATCCAATTCCTTGTCTGTGCATTTTATCCTCTAATTTCCATTTTAAATTAGGCTTTGTAAGTAACCCTCCAAAGATACAAATGTAGAAATTAGGATGATTATACAAACAACCACTCAAAAATGAATAATTTTCTAGATACCCTTTTGGGAAAAATTTCTTTTTTCCATTTTTTATTTCTGAATTCATAGTACACCTTTCCCAATTCCAAATTTTCTCTTTTAACTTGTTTCCTTAGACTTAGCTAGGGGTTGAGGGCTAAAACCTAGGTTTAAACCATTTCACTATTCCTCCACCTTCCGATCACTTCACTTCACCTTATATTATCTTGTTCATTCCCCCTTCATTTCCCAATCACTCTTCTAGTGTCAACCATCCAACAATTTCATGAGGTTTTCTAGTCATGTTTTTTGTCTAACAATCCTCGCAAACTCTATTTTTATTCCTATTCTTGGGTTGAATATAGGTTTATCAATCTCATTTCTTTTCATTTCATTGTATTACACCTTCTTCCAACTCCCTCATTCACTAAACCACTCACTCTCCTTCTCAAGTACCACTTTTTACCTTTTTAAATACCTCCCAAGTCTCTCTAATGGACTGAGATAGAACATGGGGTTAGTTGGACTTGATAAGTAGTTCTAAGAGCCTCTTCTCCTATGATATTGACTCATTAAATGTTACCAACCTTTTCACACTTTTCCATCAACCTTTTCCTTGTATCTCTAATGTCTAAGACTTTGTTTCTGTAACTGCCACAGTTGCCAAATAACTATTTCTCTTTTCCACCTCAACTTTCAGTCATCTAATTCAACTAGGGAAATATTGATGATTCTTGTTTTGTTAGCATCTTATTACCAGATTTTATGGTCCCTGGAAGAGTATCTTTCTCCAAGAATGGACTAGTTAGGTTATCTCACTGAGCAATCATAGTCAAGGATATCAAACTCAGTTTGAATGTAATATCTCCTCCTATGCCTTGTTCATTACCTTATGCCATAGTCTTATTGTCCTCTCATCAATATTTATATTTTACTAACCTATTATTAGAATTCAAGGATTTCCAAGATGTAATAGGTGATTCTTATTCTTTAAAAATGTCTTCTTTAACTCTCATAATTTTGCATAATCTGTTACCACTAAGTTTAGCAGTTAAGGTCTTATGAAACTCACTTTATTATGTTTGAGGACTTCTTGACTTTTGATCTTGCTTGATTGATTATTAGTATCATAAGTCTTAATATTAGACTCCAAAAAACTAAATTAGTATCATGACTTCACTTTTATAGGACTGTTATAATCTTTGAAACCTTTTTGTAGACCTTTACTATTTTTCTCAACACATATTTTTGACAAAGGGAAGCTTATAGATTTGGAAATCAAGCTCCATTTGATAAGTTGACCTCAATACCTGATAATAACCTTCTAAGATTCACATAGTTGGATCTTCTTTGACCATTTTACTTTTCTTGAAATAAAACAATTGGGCATTATTACCACAATTCCTTCAAACTCAGACTGAGAGTAGATTTTCATTCTTGATGAGTTCATATGACATATTCATTGACATATTCATACTTTAGGGTTACTTGATATCTCTTGCATATATTCTAATGAGCTTATGTCACTTTGAATGACATCATGTTCTTATCATACTTCATTCTGGCATCTAGGGTTTGAAAAAAAATCACTGCTAATTGATCTTTACTTCATTTGTCACAAAAATTTTATTGTGTACTTTATTTTACACAAGACTTGATGTAATTTGATGGATTTATGATTATGGAGACTTCCATAAGCAGGATTCATACTTGTTAACTAATCCCTTAATACCATTTACTTCTCTTTCATGCTGGGTTGTATCTTTAATACCTTATAGAGCACAAGGAAAACTCATAGCATCTAATTCACATATGATTTTATTGAGACTAGACACTTGCTTCTTGTTCTATCAGTTATACCCTGGATACTTTCTCCTTGATGGATACTACAACCTTTATACCATCATAACAAGTACTTACACACTTCTCAGGGCTAGGACACACCATTAGGACTCAAATATAATTGATGACAGATTTTGACAGACCCTTTTATCTCCATTCATGACTCTAATCTTGGTGAGTAGGTGAATATCATACACTCACTATGGCACATTTGATTGAAACGTTATGGAATGATTGGGGACATACTTGTCAATTTATTCAAAAGGCATGAAGACATTTTCCTTTGTTTGGATGACCAACCAAGACCTTCAAGTACCTTACACAAATTAATCTTGCATATAAAACTTAATAAAGGGTTTGAGAAAACAAACCTTTTGACTTTTCATATATTTTCAACATGAGAAGAATTTGATCAACACATACTAATGTAAAATAAATTCCAAGAAGACATCATGCTTCTTTCAAGTAGTAAATGCCTTATAGAATCTTAGAGAAGGAACACATTGCTTCTTGGATCACTCAAATAATAGATAGTCATCAAAATAAATCAATGAATCTTTGTTCTTTATTTTTACCTTGGATACCTTCTTGGATTTCCTCTTTGAAGTGACAATTTCATCACCCATATCTTCATCTTCTGTTTGAAGACCTAAAAAACATGTATGATGCCTATCATTCATTTTCTCTCTCTTAGCTAGAGCTAGAAGTCCTTTATGACTTTAATTAAGTATATCTTCTCCCTTCTTATCTTTTTCAACACTTTTTGACGCTTTTCTTGTACTAGGCTATCCTATGACTTTCCTTGATTTATTCTCATCTCTACCACCTTCACATGTTGTCTTCTTGTCATTCTTTACATCTTCAAGCCTAGATTCAATTTATTTTACCTTGTACTTGTGCTAAAACACCATATTTTCTTTGACCTTGTACTTGAACTCACTCTTAAAATTGGTTTTCAATTTAACACCTTCTTTCCTTTCCCTTTGAATGCATGAAGTATTCTGTTATTCATATAGGATTCATTTTGATAGAAATGTTTTGCAAAATGTCCATGATCATGAAAATGGTAACATATAACATCATTATTGCTTCTGGATTGATGTGAATATAAATTCCAACCATGATTAAAAACATTATGATTATGACACTTCCTAGAAAAATGTCCAACCTTATTGCAGTTATAACACACAATGAAGTTCTTACCTCTAATGTATTCATTTTTCCAAATTTGACTAGATGGTTCATAGAGATAATACGTACCAGTATGAACGTTCTATTGAAAGTTGAAGACTACTCTGTTTGTTACTTTCTCATCTTTTCTATCCCTCCACGGATGGTCATATTTTACATGCTTCCTATAGTCCTTAGCTCTATGTTCAAAATTTTGAAAAGCAAAGCAATAGACATTGAAAATTATTTCATACCTTGATGCATTAGGTTGCCTAACAAAGTTTTACCTTCTTGATCTTATCTCCTTGGTCTCCTTCATGGTTTCTTATGTGTTTGGTCATTCTTTGTCATATTCACACTTTTCCATTGGCTATCCTTTGAATCCTATACCCGTGTTGTCACTTGCTACTCTTTGGATCTCCAAAATTACATCAAGAAATTTTGATCTCTTCTATAAATTTCCATACATCCTTAATCTATTGTTTTCTTCTTCTATCTCAGATTTCAAGAATATCAATTCTTCTTCATGCCTGAGGAAAGCATCTTCTTTGTATTTTAGGGCTTTTGACACATTCTAAACTAGGGTTTCCATATCCTTGAGGGCTTGACCATGCTCAACTTCCATATACTTGATTTCCTTTTTATATACATCAATTAGAGACTCATCAATCTCAAAATTAATTTTTAAAAAATTCTTCAGATAGTTTACACATGATTGTGATTCTTGGATCTCCTTCAAGATGTTAGGATTTCTCTAAAGGACTTGGATTTGATACTAATTGTTAGAAACAAAAGAAATGAGAGAGAAGGGGTGAATATGTTCTTATTTAAATTTTGAAACAAAATTAAAATATCAACAAGATATGCAATCTTAACCATGAGGAACACATCTTTCAGTCATGAGAAAATAACAAGCAAGAACACATGAAGACCATATTTAATGTGGGAAACCCTTAAAGAGAAAACCCCACTGAAATCAATGCACTGGTGTGGAAAATTTTTCCCATAAAGATTACAAAGATTTCAATATTTTGAGAGACCACTCAACTTGAAGTACCCACTCCAAAATTTAGCCAAGCTTCTACTTGACCTTTAGTGAGATCCTACTTTCTTGGAAGCTTCAACTCCCAAAAAAATTCAGTCAAGCTCCTACTTGATCTTTAACAAGCTCCAACCTACAAGGAAGTTACAAATCCCTATTTTTCTAATCTCCCACTTAGAGTTTCACAATGTTTTGATTACCTTCATTTTGTTTTTTGAACCAACACATTGTGACCTCTTATTCAGATCCTACCCATTTCATTCACACACCCATTTTCTCATCTTTCCTCTTCAATTCATACTTCTACAATACAGTCTTCAAAACATTCTTCCACATATTCATTCAATGATTTCTTCACACTAGGATGAAATCATCGTCCTCCTCTCTCAATTCAACATCATGGCCAGCTTATGATGGTCCTAATACAATTTATAAGGAATACATTTTTCTTTTCATACACAAGGATGAATCTCACTATTTACATCAGCTCATGCTCTCACAATATATGCATAAAAAATCTACCATTTTATTGCAAAAATAGACATTATTATACATGCAAATAATATTCTATCACACCTCTCTAACTTCATATTCCAACACATCACATTCTAGGGTAAGTGCACCAATCTGGGGGGGCCAAAAGGGGGTCTTAAGTAGACACATTTTTTTGATAAATAAAAAACTTCAACTTGTATGAGTTTTTTTAAATAGTTACGCTTAAAATTGGAAGATGTTGTATAAACATGAATCGTAGCATTTTGAGTCTAGTTTGTAAGATACTAAATTTTATTGAAAATAGATAATTTTAAGTGGGTAAAATAACTAAAATACCAATAGGTGCTCCTGTTTTTATTCAAAAATAATAATAGAGTGAATTTTGTGGCCCTCACCATTTTTTGAGCACCATTTAATATTTTTGAAAACCCTTTAGTTGAAAGATAACTAGGAGCATCTAGTTTAGGCTCCATTTTTTAAAATATTTTTTTAGTGAGTATTTTTTTTAATCATTTTTCTAGTATAAGAATTTTAAATTTAAAAACATAACGAAGCTCTGACTGTTCCCCCCTAACTACCTAAAAAAATATCAAAAATTAGATTTTTTTTGAATATGTATAGAATTAGGCCTAGTTTGGGCTAGTCTAATTTTTTTTTCAATTTTGATGAGCCAAGAAAAGATACACAAAGAAAGATAGACATGTTTAAACTTCAAAAAATACCTATAAAAAGGCATAGTTAGAAAATAAATAATATGGAAACCTTATATTAGTCAAAAAATTTGAAAAATTATATTTTTAGAAAGAAGAAACTCTGCTCTACGTTGTGGTATAATTTTTTTAAATGAATCGATCGTTTTATGTTGATTTATCATGGCGTAAGTGGCATTTTTGCATTTTCCTACAAAAACACATTATTTGATGTGTTTGTGCAGGTCCATGCCTTGGGCTTGGGGATCCAAACTGGATCCAAGCCTTGAGGTATGGCTTGGAAAAAATAAAAACACAAAATGTGTATGCGTTCTTCATAGTATAAACATTATATGTGCTTTTGGCATGCTTCTATTTACAAAAATACATGTTTAAGTATAAATAATAAATTTAAAGTATAAGCTTTTCATTTATTATTATTTAAATTTATTTTAGTAGATATAAGAAATTAGGGTCACTCTGCACCTTATGGAACTAGTCTCACAACTCCATGAGTCATGGTTTAGGAGATAGTTTTTTATAGTAAACTTTTGGTCAGTACATAAGTAATTTTCATGATTTTAGCATTCAGCCTAAAGCTTTTGCAAGTTTAAATTCTACTCGAAACGGTGTGATTGGGTAACACCCGTAAACCCTAAACCCTAGGCACTAAACCTAAATCCTAAACCCATACCTTGAGCCCTTAACCCTAAACTCTAAAATTTAAACCATGATCCTTAAACCCTAAAACCTAAAACCTAAACCCTAAACCCTAATACCTAAACCTAAACCTTAAACATTCAACCCTTACCCATGAGCCTTAAACCCTAAACCTTGAGCCCTAAGCCCTAAACCTTGAGCCCTAAGCCCTAAGCCCTAAACCCTAAACCATAAACCATGAGCCCTAAATGCTAAAACCTAAAACCTAAACCATACAAACTAAATCTTAAACCCTAAAACCTGACCCCTAAACCTTAAACCCTAAACACTGAATCGTAAACCCTAAACACTGATCCCTAAACCCTAAACCCTAATACCTGACCCTTAAACACTAAACACTAAACCCTAAAATATCAAACCTTAACCCTGAGCTCTAAACCCTAAACTATAAACCCTAAACCTTAAAACTAAAATAATAAACCCTAAACCCTAAACACTAAATCATGAACCCTAAATCCTTAACCCTAAACCCTAAACCCTAAACCTTAAACCTTGAGCCCTAAACCCTAAACCCTAAATCCAGAGCAATGAGCTCTAAACCCTAAACCTTATACCAACAACTCCAAACCTCAAACATTGAGCCATAAACCCTGAAACATGAAACCTAAACCATAAGCCTTGAATCCTACACCATGATATCTAAACCCTAAACCCTAAACCTTGAACCCTGCCCTGAGCCCTAAACCCTAAACCCTACAACCTGATCCATGAGATCTAAACCCTAAACCTTATACCGAACCCTGAGCCATAAAACCTGAACCTCGAACCCTAAACTCTAAACCCTAAACCCTAAGCCTTGAACCCTACACCATGATCCCTAAGCCCTAAAATCTAAACCCTAAACCCTAAATGTTAAGCCCTAAACACTAAATCCTAAACCCTAAACCATGAACCCCATACCCTAAACCCTAAACACTAAAGAATTAATCCTAAAACCTAAACCCTAAACCTTAAACCCTAAACCTAAACCCTAAATCCTAAATAGTTAACCCTAAACCTTAAACCTTAAACCCTAAACCCTAAACCTTAAACCCCGAACCACGAGCCCTAAATCCTAAAATCTAAACCACGAACCATATTTCATCAATATTTCCTAGTCTCGTGCCTAGTACCATCATTGAGTCTACTTGTACAACTACCTTGTTTATGAGATGTTAGACAAGTAACTAAATGGATATGACATCTACCTTGTGCCTTGCAATGCATATTACACATCTCTTCCAAATCCGTTTCTCCCCACATATACTTGCGCTCTTGAATGTCAATTTCTTCACACTCTATTTTTTCTTAACATTTCTCATATTTCCACGTATGGTATTATGTAAGCCAGGATGACCCATTGGAATCTAGAAAAAATAACCATCTCAACACAAAATTTAATCTCAAAGGAAATGGAAGAAACATAGAGAATATTGATAGTAATCGAAGGAACTTATATAGAGCCCGATAAACATCTCCTATGAGACTTTTTTCTACATCTAAAATATATTGAATAATTCACTATATCTTTATCACACTTAAACATGGATAATATATAGCCATTTACATTGGAAAACAACCTCCTATCCTGATAGCCTAGGTGTTATAACAATTATCTCAGTAAATAATCACTATTACCTAAAGTAAAAATATGTCTAGCCCCAAACTTGAGAGCACTAAAAATGTATTGGTATAACATTCCCCCCTGGATGAACACGGGGAAACCGTCAAATACTACATTGCACCTAATTTCATGATCATGTGATTTTCCTTTGGATTATCACAAACCATAAGTTAGTTTTCCATTGGCTAACCAAAAACTGAGAGCGAGGTGGTTTTCTAGTGGTTGACCAAAAACCACAAATGGGTGAAGGTTTTCAAATGGTTTACCTACAACCATATCAAAATGTGCTAGTGCATACTTCGGCCCTCATCACAGTTTCTCGTCAGGAGATAACATTTTAGAATCCGTCATAGTGCAAACATAACATTCCACACATACAAAATGAAGCATTGTGTCATTTACCCCCCACAATGTGAAGTTTTTATAACACATTTATTTTGAAAAACACCACACACACTCAAGCACCTCACCAAATTAGTATGTGCACCCTCATTAGTGGTACTGACGAGAGGTTGTTGAATGACCTCCAACCTCTGATGCCTTCGACCTCTGGTATCATATTGCTAGCTCATTGAATTTAGATTTTGAGGATCAATGGTTGCTAGGATGTTGGGTAACATCAAAAATGCGTCTGTAAGGAATTTTGTTTTTTACATTATTTTGAATCTTTTGAAAATGAATCAAGACTTTAAACTAATAATCTCAAGATTGGACTCACTAAACGACCATCTGTAAAACTCAAAATTTATAAAACATGCACCTATTCATATGTTTATTGAAATAAGACAACACCAAATGGTTTTAGTTGACAGATAAATCTATGCAATGAGAAGACCTAAACCAATAATTTGGATACGCATGATTTGAAGAGATCACATTAGAATTGATTGCATGCGATATGTGAAGATATAGGTGTATTTTTTGGCTTCATATTTTAATGCCTAACCATGAATCCTACAAACTATTTCAGATCCAAATGAGTGCATGCGGCATGGAGAATGATCAGATATACTTGTAACAGTTTTCTTAAGGTGCCAAGTTCTATTAACTGCAGTCCTAGCTTCAACCATGTAAGGAACACAAAGAAGAAATAAAATCCAAGTTTTTAAAGATGGTTCGAACCGAGTCTTAGAAGAATGGTTGGACCTTGAGACGAGGTTTTGACTAGGGTGAATCCAATGTAGAACAATTCAAGAAGATATAAAGTGGGTTGCAATCCACTTATTTGGTAGGCGGTTGGGCAATGATTGGTCGAAGCACATATTTGGAGACCACATATCTTGTATAGATTATCTTCAAGAAAATTGGTCGATGTGTTTGATCTGTCACAGTTTACAAAGATCATACATTGTAGAACTAGGAGGCATTTTATCTTGAATCTAGTAGGAGAATCAGAGGAATGTAGATAAGAGTGTAGTCCAAGATAGCAATGTAAAATTGAAACCAAGGAAATGTAAAATTGTGAGCTGATGTAGAAGATCAAATAAAATAGTTTGAACACATGATTTGAGACAACAACTTGATGGTTTTTCCTCCTCTCAAGCTATTCACCCATTGTAGGCTTGAGAACATAGAATGCTATGATACCACTGATATTAATAAGAGGAAATTATACAGAGATTTTATCTGATAAGCATTTCCATGAATATTAATACGATAAAATATATTGGATATATTCACTATCTTTTCATTACACTTAATACATGGATAACATATAGTAATTTACATAGGAAAACAACCTCCTATTTGATAGGGAGGTGTTATAAAAAATATCACGGAATAATCACGAGTAAAACAAACATATGTACTATACAACAATAATTCGAGAGCACTAAAAAATGTATTCCTAACAAATATACCAACACGGAGGTGTAGGATCAAAACTGAATTACCTACAGTATCATCTCCTATGGAGAAAGAGAAATATATTATTCTACTGGAATGGATAGAAAATTTTACAAAACTTCCTGAAGTGTTAAAAATAAGCATAACAATAGGGGAATGGATAAGAACACAAAGGGGTTATCAATCTTCTAGTAATTTTTTCTTATTTAGTTTTAAATGGGAGTCAACTAGCCTACAACTTAGTGACATTCCATTCATTGATAATTCCTTCTATGATAAACCCATGGATGATTTCAAAGGCACCTTTAAAAAAATAGGGGTAGTCATCAAGACTAGTGAAGAGTGTGATGTGATTTCCAAACAACTTGAAATTAATACAGATTTAGAGGTCATAAAATGAATTTACAAATATCTCTATCATTATAAATGGAAGCCAAGTAATGGTATCTCACTATATCCAAGGATTGAGGAATACTGGGGTCTGTGGCTAGATTGGACATTTAAGAATCATTGAGTGTCTGAATCAGAATGTCATTGCATATGGAGAAACATTTTCAAACATTACAGTGAGTGAAATAGTTCCATGCGATGGGAAAAATATGATAGTTTTATTGGGTAAATTTTTTTTCTACCGAATCATTCTTGGATATCTGGAATTTCACCCCAAAATATCAGCAAATGAAAGACATCAAATTATGATGAATCCTGTTGAATATTCTACCTACAAAGTAGATGAACTTTTTTTAGTTGAATACTCTCTATCAATACTAATAATAATAGGTAAGAAATTTTTTTTACAGTGAGTGAATGGGTGAGCCTAAACCCTGAGCCCTAAACCTTGAGCCCTAAACCATAAGGCCTAAACCCTAACCCTTAACCCTTAAACCCTAAACCCTAAACCCTAAACCCTAAGCCTTAAACCCTAAACCCTAAACCCTGCGCCCTAAACCCTGAACTTTGACCCTTAAACCTTAAATCGTAATCCCTAATCCCTAAACCATAAACCATAAACCCTAAACCCTAAAACCTAAACCATAAGCCCTAAAGCTTAAACCCTGAGCCCTAAACCCTGAGCCCTAAACCATAAAATCGTAATCCCTAAACCCTTAACCCTAAACCCTAAACCTTAAACCTTGAGCTCTAAACACTAAACTTGGAGCTCGAAAACCTAAACCCTAAACCCTAAATCATAAACCCTAATCCCTAAAACCTAAACCCTAAACCGTGAGCCCTAAACCCTAAACCCTTGGCCCTAAACAATAAAAGATGACTTCTTTGAATGATTTGAGGAGTTCTAAAAAGACTTAGGATGAAAAAATAGGAATTGGAAGGATATTATAATACTCTATAAGGTAGAATAATCAACATTGATTCAAGGCTTAAATATTTCTGTAGGTACTACAAAACTCTTCAACTACCCCTCTAAGTTCAAAATGAAATATGACCTAAATTTTGAGTTGCAGGAAAAATTAGATTTTTAGAATAGTTTCATTGATCGTAAAATGTGATTTGTAGTGTTTCAGTGAAGTATGTAGGTCAAGATCATGTAATTCATACTCAAATTTCATTCAAGGATTCATCCCCTATCTGGAGGAGGAAACCCATTTCCATGAGGAAAAACTTGAGAAAAAGGTGTCCATGTACCATAAGCATGCTTACACCTAGGTTTCATCTTGGTTGAAATAAATTGAATTGTGAAGGATTCATCATATTTAAAGTTGAAATGTGGAGCTCAAGGAGTGACTTGATGATAATCATATCTTGACTCTCTCTTTGTATCCAAATCTCTCCAAAGAAAAAGCTAAAATGAGCTAGTCATGCCACTGAGGTATCTAGGACCATCATGTTTGAAGTATTAAGGCATTGTCTATCTCCATGAGATACATATGAGAAAAGACACATATGAGAATATTGAATTTGATTCCATGAAAGGATGATTTTAGAGCCAGAAAAGGTGAAGGGATGATCTATACATGGAACACCATGTTTCTAAGAATGAGCAATCATCTGAGCTCACTTAATGCAATTCACTTGGTACTATTCGTAAAAACTCATTCAAAACCTAGTAGTGTGATCAAACCTTAAGGATGAGGCACATTCCAATCACCTCATTTTTTCCATAGGACATGAATGGCATTCAGGGAGAAACCCTTTATCTAAAAAGTGAGGATATCATTTTAGTAAGAAGTAGGCAAGCATCATAGAGATGATTCGTGTTCACTAAAGTGAATTATGGACCAAATTTCAAAATTAGTACCAATTCAAGCAGTGATAGGGCCAAAATCCAATCCATAAGGTCAAAAAACCTACAAAATGACTATATGTTTTCACAAAACAAATACCGAATACAATATATATGGTCTGAAAGTTTTAAGTCATTGCTGAAAGTTTGAAAATGAGTTAGTACTGACTAAATTAGATTTTGAAAAACCATCTTCTAGATTATAACTATCAGAGCTACATAAACACTTCCATCAGATGTAGAGTGACCCTAAATTTTTATATTTACTAAAATAAATTTAAAGTATAAGATTATTTAACAATTATTTTAGTAAATATGGCTCCTTTAGGCCCTCCTAAACTTCATATAGCTCAAAATGCATAAGCGTTTCATACTAATAGAAACATGTACACGTTATAATGCGTACATGTTTCAAATTCATGAATTACCAAGCCTAAGAAAACATAACGTAGTCACATTATTACAAAATGCTATTGCATTTCATTCATTTTCAATTTTTGTCCACTTTTTGGCCTCCCAAATTGGTGCACTTACCCTCTATATTTCTCAAATCATTTCAAGGAGTTGTGATGACATCACCTAAAATTGTCTTATTGTCATCATTACATTTGTAGGTATGTCAGTTAGAATAATTGACTTTTATTGAGCATTTCATGACACCTTTGATACCTAAGATGACTTATAAAACTCTCCTCAGTTCGCCACACCTATGAAGTAACTAAAAAGATACCATTTTTAGAATAACATCTAACTTTGTAAAAGTCAAATTCAGTTTTGTCTTCTTCTTCCTAACATAGATTCCTTTGTCTTTTAGAAAATGTAACTCATGCCAAGTGTTATGAAGTGTAAGACCACGTTACAAGGGTATTATCATATCATTATAAATCCTTGATGTGATTTGAAACATGCCATTTTATCTTCATTTCTTCATTGAAGCTCACAAGCCCTTACTAGGTTCATAGCTTTCAAAAACTAGTTAAGAGATTTCATCACCAACACAAATGTATGCAATTTTAAACCTTCTTACTACTTGTATAACATTGTTAGGGACCTTATGTTCACCTTCATAAAATTGGAGCAGTTCAAACACCTTCATTATCTCCATGCAAAAATGATTTTGAAAAGGTCCTAATTGAGTTGTAGACCCAAAAAACCAGTCTTCAAAAAAATGAGTTAGTTCACCCATCAAATCATTTGATTAACACTCATATCATACCTTTGTGGAAATATATTGATTTCACATCCCATTTTTTCATTCTTTTTTTGTTGCAAAATACATTGTGAAGTACTAATTAACCAACACAATCAAGTCGAATGGTGTTGATGTGATGTCGTGTATGCAATTATACACACGCACACATTTCCTCAAGGAAATATATGCATGTGTGTAGATGCATAATTAACACCACACCTACACCCATAACCTTACAACTGTTGACTAATTACTAAGTTGCAACTCATTTTTTCCATTCTTGTTGTAATAAATTACCTTACCTTGCTATGTTTGATGATTTCATTACATTTTTATGGTATTACATTACAGTACCTGTTATTGATATTGTAGTGCACCTTTCTTGCTGAAGCAAAGTATGATTGGATTTATACATAGCTGCAATATATTATTCCGTTATGTGAAAATAATGGTGAAAGATAAAAGTCACTAACTCTTTTTGATACTATGATGATCATTGATCATACAATAATTAGAGGGCCTTCAATTAAAATAGGTAAAGCTTGGGATGATCAAGGTAAAATAAAAGTTGTCTTAATATCAATTCTTATAAAAAGGTAGATGCAATATTTAATTTTGCAATAAAAATGTTAAGTCAGAAATACGATCTTTGCTGGTTTATTTCACTTCTTATAACTTGATCATAGCTTATTTAATGATCTATTTGTTGAATTGTGAATTTCACTATGATGAGAATCGAAACTTGTTGGTTTGGTAAATCGTCTTTGACCGATTGATACTCCATTTGTAGAGAGTGATCAATTTTAACAAATTTAATTTTTAATGGCATGATTTGGCTTAATATATTTTTTGATACTATTTTGGATGGATAATGTTGCAAGGCAGTTTACATGGGTTATTAATACTGATAGTGTTAAGTTCATAGACCATGTTCCATGGATTTTGATTTTTAATAATAATATGGATTAACCATATTCATTGGATTTGATTATAGATAGTAATATGCTTTTAACCATATTCGAATGGAAAATTAATTATTTAAATGTATGGTTGATTGATTACCCATGAAAATTAATAAGGTTTGTGTTTTCATTAAATCTTTGACCAATCAACAAAACACCACATAAATTGGTAATGTTGAGTATTTATTTGATTCACTTTGTCATGCAAGTTTGTTAACTATTGTTTAAGAAATTTAAAAGCGCTTCTAACCCCACCAAATTTAGAGAGAGAATTAGAGGGCGACAACAAGTGGGACAAGCCACGACGTGACACTGTGTATATTAATGGAATTTAATAGGGCGGGGTCCTTGAAAACAATGAAGCTTCTCCAAAAAGAGAAACACATGCAACTAGGGTTACATTGTGTTGTTTTGGTTTTTTTTGGGTTCCGCTATGTGCGATGTGTATGAAAACATGAAATCTATTTTCAGTTTGTCTAAAATAGATTTTTTTTAAAACACAATGCACGTGAACTGGGAAAGTGGGGCCTTGATCTATTTATAATGTGGAAACATGTTAAGGATTAGAGGTTTGATTTAAAAGAGATTTTTAAGGAATCACAGTGGAAATCCATACTACTCATGTGTTTTGGGTTCTCAGACCTATAGAAATAGAAAAACTTGCTAAGGGTTTTTCAGGAACGAATCACTTCTCTAACTTTTTCTGTTTCTTATTTCAAGATAAAGCATACAAATTTGGGGTTTTCTTCTCTATTTTTAAATTGGTAAATGCATGTGTTAAAGGATAGAAAATTAGGTGAAAACTTGTATGAAATATGTTAGTTTTTAGGTATTCCTCCTTTGGTTTTCCTTTCTGGCACAAATTGATCTGTTAATGATTGATAGCTAAACTTGGTTTTGATGTTTTGTTTCTACTAAGTCATTATGAATGAAATGACATGGAAATTTTTATTGCTATTATGAAAACAATTATAACCAATATATTTTGGTTTGGGGGAAATGCATTTCTTCCATGTAGGAAAAGGGCATCACAAGAAACAGGTTATTGAGATCAATTTGGGTCTGGAACTTGTATGAGTTGTGTAGATCCTTATTGGTTAAGTATAATATAAGCATTCAGTTGGGTTGCTTAGATGCTGGCATATTTCTTATTCATGCCATGCTTGGGGATTATAATTTAGGGGCTGTTAAGAAACTGCCCTTGAGTGTGATTTATGGTTGTATACATTTATGTGGATCTTTTCTTGATTGGATATGTAGCTCACTGATATAAATCCCCAACTAGTTTATAACACTTTATTCTTCAAGTATAACCATGATCATTTTCATACATATACGTATGAACCAAATTATAGGATACAAGTGGAGCTTAGGTTATATTGTTGTATTTCAAACTCATTAAGAAGTAAAGTTCTATACCTCATTGTTTTAAGAAGGATGAGAATGGTATAGATATCTCTCGATCTCACCAAACCTAAGCTATGGAGTTGAGTTACTCACTCTAAGTTGGGTATTAGCTATATTTAAGAAATACATTTTTCTGACAGAGTTATAAATTTGTTAATACTCATGGATTCAAACCCTACTCTTAACAATCATGGTTAAAATTGTGTAACCTGCTTGAGTCACTATCTTACCCTTGAACGTTCAGTTTTGCTCAATAGAGATGATTAATATTACTATTAACAAGAGTGTAGTACCAGAACCTACTCATTAAGCTAAGTAAGGTTTCTCGAACCTTCATGACTTAAGTTGATTTATGACTTATTCTATGTTCCTTATTCATGATAATAATATTATAGAGTTCATACAATTACCATTAACATTAATGGTTGTTCATTTCTAGTTGTGATAAGAAAGTAAGTTGGGGTATGGTTATGATTTTAACCAGTATGTAAATAAAAGCATTTGAATGGAACACTAGATTTCTTTTGATAGTTTTTGAAACCCATTATCCTTTTGCGGCTAGTATGGATTACTTAATGTCATTCTGATGAATGTTACGTTGTTTAACTGTAGTATTGTGATGAGAGATGTAGATAATAAAGTTTATATTCTTTATTTAGAAATAAAGCAACAAGATTTAAGTTAGTGGTTCATGTAAGTTATTTTGAGCTGACCATGCATAAATTATTATTTTCAGATTGCAGGTCTGGAAAAGTATCAAAAAATGGTTAAAGATTGGATCACAATATACTTGATTGAAATTGTACTGATTTATATGATGTAATAAATGTACTTGTATATGATTAAAGAATTTTTTTTACTTCGCAAATGAATAAATCATGTGAAGGCCTATTGTATTTTTTATTGTTTACAATATCATTATGTACTTTAATAACGAGGTTTAAGCCTCCATTATATGAACATTTTCTGTTGTTTTTATAATGTACCTGTGTTTTACAAAAATGTTATAATGCCGAAATTACGACAGATTATGAATGCAATATTGTAAGAACAATTTGATGATTTTCTTTCATGATGATTTGATTATTGATGTATGTGAAGATGACATAACATAATATGGACAAATACAAAAACAATACCCAAACACTGTTAAAGTCACATTTTCTAGTTATTTAATATGACGACACATTTAATTATGCATTTAATGATATAAGTACACATATTAATCATATGCTAAATGATTAATCATATAAACATTAACGAAAACCTAATGTTGTGATAACATGATATGAGATAATCATAATAAATGATATCTCGTTGATATGTTATGATTTATAATCTTTAACAAATGATGTATAACAAAAATAATTGTAGCTTTCTTAAACATGAATATATAACTACAAATTAATAGAGAGTGGAGTTATGAGTAGCAAGACAATGTGACAGTAACCTATCCAATCCAATGATGCAAGTCATTACACATCCAAAACCTTTCCCTTAGGGATTCCAAGATGGATCAGTCAGTGTTATGTCGTAGAGTTTAGCGGGTCATAATTGTTGCAAGATATTAGACAGAAATAAAACCGTTTTAAAACAATAGAAATAAATCTAGATAACTATCTTGAGATGGTTGTGCGGTGAAGGGAATATAGATTTTGTAGGATTGTGTACAGGCTCGGAACTAGATTGCTAACACAAAGCCAAATAACTATGGCCATAGTAATGTAAGTGACTGGTTGCATAGTCTATTCACCACTTCTTTTGTTTAAACATGTTTTTATCTGAGTGGAAGTAATTAGATACTTTACTGGATGACACTAGGAGATACACAGGTGCTCAAACCTTTAAAAGGTTTAACCAAATGGTATACAAAAAATTCTGGCTCATTTAGAGTGTTTGAGGGGGATCGGATAGATCCAATTGACCCTTGCAGTTCCACAAGGTTATCATAGATTATCTAGATGGATTATGAATATTAATTAATTTTGGAATAATTCAGCGGTGGCTGTAAATGATGATGTACTAATTTCAACATAAATGAGCTTAGTGGGCTGGAATTTAATTGTTACGCGTTAAAATTATTGAAGGCATTAATTGTAAATAATGAGTTGCTATTAATTTTTTTGTTAAAATCAGTGTAGGCATTACTTGTAATTAATGAGTTGGTATAAAATAATTTTTCCCTTAGTTTGTTGAAATTAATTAGGTTGTTACACTTGACCTTGTGCATATTCTAATTTTACTAGCAAGCTTTATTTCAAAGTTTTCATCATGGATATACTTGCATTTTCGAGACAACTATGACTGGGTTTTAGGTTATAAAAATAAGTCTTGTTCTAGAAGACTTATAACACTCTAAAAAAATATTTAATGCAAAAAAAATCATGAAACACATAGCCAAGGTCCTCTAATTCAATTTAAAGTACTCACATACATGCGTTATGTGGAGAAAATAACACTTACACCCTTGTTTCTCATACCTTCTTGACAAGCCTAAAAAGAGTAGTTTACACTATTGGATCTTGATCATAAAATCACTTCACCATACAAATTCAAGGGCTTAGACATGTTGTATTGTACCTTTATCAACCATCCATGCTCATAGATTACTTTAACAACATGCATTTCCATCATCATCCCTTCAATCCATCTTGACAAGTTTTGGCACCTTTAGCCCTTAAGAGGTAGGCTTTCTTGGTTGAAATGTTTCATAAAATTTATGAAAAGAACACACTTGAAAATATTCATGAATGCTTAGGTTACCTCCCAAGATTTCTCCCACATCAGACTTTTTGTCTAGAAAACTTCATCAGATGACTGTACATGTTAATTTCTTAAAAAAAACACATTTCATTGCCTTACAAGTTGACTTGGAGAGTGAGAACACCACAAAAATGAAGTATAAAGAGTATTCTATATGAAAAAATCATCACATAAGATTTCCCAAGATATTTCATGACCTAATTCTTCATTTATTCTCCATCTCTTTGAAGGTAGGGTTTTAAGAGGATTTGCAACCTCCTTCACTTGTTAAACATCGTTTATAAAGTATAGGCCATAATTCTAACTCATTATTCTTTCAAAATTCTCTAGATTCAATGACCCAACATTTATGAAGATATTAGAACACCATGCAAAATTTTAACGTTCTAATGAGGATCTCAATCTTCACACTCAAGCTAGAAACGACCATTTTAGGACTTCGATACTAAAACATCATTTTATTGCTTGTCCCTTTGATTTTTGGCCTGAAAGTTTTCCCATAGTACTAGAAAAACCTCTTTCACATGTCCCAAGACTTATTTTAGTTTTCACTTGCTTGAAACTCATCAACCACCATGGTTTGTACATATTATCCTACCTTGTTCTCAAGAATATGTCTGAAAATACCTTGTACCTTCCTCTACCAGCTGAATTGTGACCTATAACACCTTACACATGCTCTATACCATGCCCCACTACTCTCCTCATGTTTATACTACCATGATTTTACTTTTTTAGCTCCATAATCTAAGCCATGCTTGTACTAGGTCCTATAATTAGGCCTAGTTGTGCTAGTTTCACATCATGTTCCTTGAACCTGCCCTGTTTTCTATCTTAACATACCTTATTCATGTTTTCCGTGCCTTGACCATGCTTCTCCATCTACCTCATTCCTTCATTCCATCATTCCAGTTCATCTTTCTGATTAGGTGTAAGGATTAGGCCTATTGGACTAAGCTATTTTCATTGTCTTCACCATTGTAACCAAGTACCATCTTGTTTATCCATGACATCAAAATTCTACGAATCCTCTAGACCTCATACACCTTCTTCATTAATGGCTATAATCCTTTTTCATCAATGAAAACTATTATCACCGAATCACATCACCCCCCGAATTGCTTGTTTTTATGACTGAGGCATTTGGTGTGACTTGGTAACATGGAGCTATTCTAAAGTACGGGACCTTGCAAATGGGATAGATCTCCAGAGAAGGCCAACTTCCTCTTCTTAAAACTAGCACTACAGTACCCCAAAATTGAAAAAACATCTAATCTAATCCTACCCTAACACTTCTAAGGAGACAAGGATAGAGGGAGATTGCGTGAAAAATTAAACCTACGTGTTAAGTGGGGGTGATGAAACCAAGAAAAGGGGTTTTGAACAATCCTTTTTTCCTGAGAATGAAAACATGTGAAGATGAGAGAAGTATGACCAAGCATCACATGTCATAACATATGCAATATAATCATCTCCATGAAGCACAATCACATTTGAACTTGCAATGGACACAATGAGATGCACAATATACCCATAAACATGAATAAAGGTAAGTTGAAGCAACAAAAATAGACTAGGATAGAGAACAATCACAAGATATGATTTTTATTGCTCTAATTATTTTACACAATAACTCATTACGAGACAAGAGGCAAGATTTCTATTATAGAGCTATAAAAATGGAGGCTTGAGATTCCACAAATTGCTCACAATTGAGAAAGAAGGGAGGGGAAGATACAAGAATGTCCAACCTTTATAAAAAATGCTCCTCCTTATAATTTATAGAAAGAAAAATTGAGGAGAGGAGAGAGAGGAGAATTCTAAAACATGCTTCAACCACCCACAAAAATAATCAATACACCTACACAAGGGATGGGAGACCAGAAAAATCAATGCTCCATTGTACTTTAACTTGTGGGAGAAGGAATGGGCTTCCATGCCTTCATTTACTCCATTTCTTGCACCTGAAAGTCATTATTCCGACCTAGAACTTCATCTTTGTTTTTCTACCACCTATACCAAAACATTCCCATTTTAATCATTTCATGTTCCATGGCTTCAAATCACCTTTCCAACAACTATAAATTTGTGAAATTCTAATGAGTATGGAAGAAGTTATCATCATTTTTATCTAGGTTGCTTCTTTGATCTTCTCCACCAACCAGATCAGCTGTCTTCAATGCATGGCTTGCCATATAGCATGCCAGTAACTTGGTTCCACCTACCCCAGTTCGACGTACAAGGTAGCTTGGAGGTTTGAAAAATTTTGAGTTTACATTTGGGAGGATTTTTGAGTCTAGCTCGCTGTGTGCACTGCATTCACCATCGAATACCCCAAATTATGGGTCCAAAACTCGATTCCAATACACCATACACCACTTCATATTTCAGATCCCGAGATCATTGGAGATCCTACCTTGCTAACTCTGAAATGACATGCCCTGGCACTCCAAACTATGGGTTCTGATTTTGACCTCTGCTCCTACCAACTCGCCACACACCCCGTTTTAGGTTTTGGGCTCAATAAAATTCAGAGTTTTCACCCTGGTGACACCCCAAAATCTCTGAAGAAAATATCTCCAAAACCTTGAAATATGAAAACTCGCCACATGACTTCAGGTTTCAGATTTTGGGTTTTCCACATGTCAGAAATTTTTAACTTAGTAACATTCCCAAACTTCAACAAGCCAATCCCTGAAACTACGAAGGCCCTAGTTCCGAACTCGCTTTTCGACTAGTTGTCGCCATCTAACTTTCCCATGCCGATGTCGATGCCAAGATACCTACAATCTCCGCAGTGATCAGCTCGACTGTTCACCAATCTCCCACCAAACCTCCCATCGAAACCTCACATCAACCATTCCCTCAGTCTTAGCTCTTCGACTGTCACGGCTCGACCCTGCACCGCCCTACGTTACTTATTCACTTCAACTCGAGCTCTTCCACAAGCTACTCCTTTCACCCTAGATGTCTTCTTGTGTCTCCTGATGAGTTTTTTGGCTCCTCTTATGAGTTCCGATGATGTGTTCACCCTGGCTCACTTAGTTATCCCTCACCAGTTCATTAGTGCCGAGCTCCCCATACCACACCGACATCATGCGCATTGATGACCCGATACACCTCGAGCTCATCGCCACGATGCTACTGAGCTTGGAAACCTACCGACACGAGCTCACCCTGGGCAATGGGTTCAACTCTGAACCAACTCCGATCAACTTGCCTCGGTGAGTTATTCCTTGCACTACCGAGCTCAACCACCCACTAGCTCACCCGAGCTAATTTTGGCTCGCCCACCAACTCGACCGAGTTGGTTGGGCTTTGAACCAATTTTTTTCTGCCTCCTTTAATTTCTTATTGTAAATTTTTTGATCAAGGGGGACATGTAGGTATAACAGAGTGTTATAAATTAAAATTTTTCATTTTGGCCATTTTTGGGAAAAATTTTCATGATTGTGGGCCCTGGGGCTAATTTGTTTTACTGAATGAGCTCATGGGTCTCCCCAAAACCTAGAAGATGAAAAAAATCCTTGAATGGCTTCCAAACTCTCTAAAATCACTGCTAATGCTCCTAGAACCTAGAATTTCACCTGTAAGCTCTAAGATTCTTTCCTGGATGCCCTGTCCATGGTTTGAGTATGAACTTTCCCTGATATCCATTTTTTTTGGGGGAAAAATGGATACCAGGAAAAATGGATAACAACAACTCAAAACTCATATGCCAATAATCTCCTACTTTGTCATTGATAAAAAACCTCTTGGTTTTTCTCCCCTTTTTACATTAATGACAAAATGCATGCATATAGCTCATGGTCTTCAACTTCATCAACTTATTGTGATCCCTTCTTGGCTAGAAACATCAACCAAACTTTTCATTCAATCTCACAATCTTAATTCTCCTTCCTTTTCTATGTTTTTGGCCTCAGCATTTCATTTTAGTATTGTGACTCCCCCTGGACAAATGCACATTCACACACCAACAATCATTCTGAGCCTAAACCATTATAAAAAACATTCTTTCATATTTCTTTTCTTATTTTAGTTTAAAATACTCAAGAAAAGACATAACTTTTCTATATACTGGTTACTTTCTCATTTAGGACTGAGATCCCTAAACCAACCTTTAAGAGTAAAAGAACCAAACTTCTCTTTGTTGTAGAAGCCTATATTCAACTTGAAATAATCTCTTGTTGCTCCCCCCTGGGAACATTATGCCCTCCTCTAACTATCTAATCCAAAATTTTCCTTCATACCCTAATCTCATGTCATGTAGATGAGCCAACATTTTCACCTCTAACCTAAGTCACTTTTTCAGTGTTTATTGCCTTCTTAGTGTGGTATATTGACTTACTTGGTCAAGATCCTTGCTCCCCCTACCAATGTGCTTGCATTCATTTCTTAACTTGCCTACCTAGCCTCAATAACACCTAACACACCTGATAGAGAGTCAATATGATGCAAAGATCATTTGTAAACACAAACAATGTTAACATGTAACGCAAACAACTATCAAATTCACCAAAATAACACTTTTTCTTTGTTGCCAAGTAGCTTGAATTGGCCTATAACCACCAAATTCAACAAAATGATTGAATTAAGAGTTAATACCTCTTCTCCCCTACTAGCTAACACTAAACCAACATGTTAGGAAAATCAACAAAGTTTCACACCATCATTTTCATATACTTGCCTTGTAGACCTCTCAATTTTCTACTAGCCCTTGTAATGACAAATTTTGGTGTATTTAACAAAATATACACAACTAAACTTTAATGGTAACTTTTATGAGTACCCTTTATACTCTATTAGAATATTTCAAATTTTTAAAAGCCAATTCCTTATATGTGTATTTTCATCCTCTAATTTATGTTTCAAATTAGGCTTTGTAATTAGCCCTCCAAAGATACAAATCTTGAAACTGGGAGAATTCTACAATTAACCATTCAAAAGTGAAGAGTGTTCTAGATACCCTTTTGGGAAAAATTACTTTTTACCAATTTTTATTTATCAATTCATAGTACACCTTTCCCAATTCCAAATTTTCTCTTTTAGCTTGTTTCCTTAGGCTTAGCTAGGGTTTGAGGGCTAAAACCTAGGTTTTAACCATTTCATTGTTCCTTAACCTTCTGATAACTTATATCCACCTTCCTCCAACTCCCTTGTTCTCTAAACCACTCACTCACCTTCTCAAGTACCAATTTTTACCTCTTTGAATGCTTCTCAAGTTTCTTTAATGGACTCAAATAGAACCTGAGGTTAGTTGGACTTGATAAGTAGTTCTAAGAGCACCTTATCCTCTGATATTGACTCATTACATGTTACCAATATTTTCACACTTTTCCATCAACCTTTTCCTCTTATCTCTAATGTCTAAGAATTTGTTTCTATAACTGGCACAATTGCCAAATAACTTTATAGTTCTCTTTTCCACCTCAACTTTCAGTAATATAATTCAATCATGGAAATATTGAGACTTCTTGTTTTTTTAGCATCTAATTACCATATTTTATGGTCCCTATATGGTTATATTTCTCCAAGAATGGCCTAGTTAGGTTCTTTCATCGAGCAATCACAGTCAAGGTTATCAAACCCAGTTTGAATGTAATATATCCTCCTATGTGTTGTTCATTACCTTATGTCATGGTATTACTGTCCTCTCATCACTCTTTATATTTTCCCAACATGTTATTAGAATTTAAGGCTTTCCAAGATGTAATAACAAAGTCTTATTATTTCAAAAGGTCTTCATTAACTCACAAAACTATGTATAATCAGTTACCACTGAGTTTAGCAGTGTTAAGGTCTTATGAAACTCACTTTCTTCTATTTGAGTAATTGTTGACTTTTGATCTTGATTAATTCGTTATACCAATTTTACATAGACTCTTCCAATTCACCATTATAAGGGTTCACACTTAGAATTTTGTGACACTCTCTTCAAGGATATGATAGAGTTCACAAGATTTTCAAACATCTTAACAACACATTTTAAGCACACCGACCTTATGAAAAAAGAGAAATATCCACCTAGACTCCAAAAAACCAAAGTAATATCATGAATTCACTTTTATGGGACTATTATCATATTTGAAATCTTTTTGTAGACCTTTATTATTTTGCTCGACAAAAATTTGACAGAGGGAAACTTATGGATTTAACAATCAAAATCCACTTGATAGATTGACCTCAATACCTGACCATAACCTTCTATGATTTGCTGGGGTGATAATGTCAAGTGGGGATACCTCTTTGGGAGGACCAGGTCACTTTACACCCCATAGTATTTTAAAGTTTAATTTATTAAACTTTATTATGTCGGTCTTCCACATTTAAGAGTGAAACGGTTCAAATGATTCACTGTGATCCCTCTCGAGATTGGACCAACGTATACATTGGTACCATATTGGTAAGATACAATGGGATCAATGTATTGATGGTCATTGTATTGGACATTTTTGTGAGAAACGGTTCTGCAATAATCTCTGTGAGAATGAGGAGTGAAGTTGAAGTGTTGGGTAAAAGCTATATATGAAATTCTTAATACAGAAAGTGCTTTATTCTAAGTGGGGTTTTTTCCTTCGGGTTTCCCCACTATAAATCTGGTGTTCTATGTCTTTTACTTTACTGTTATTTTCTTTTAGCTCCTGTTATTACATTATGTAATCTGCAAAATCTAAACATCTAAATCTATGGTTAATTTAACTGCACATCATAATCTATAATCTTCAACATTTATTTTTTGGATCTATAATTTGTTAATTATAATTATCGTCATTTCTGTGACATGGTATCAGATCTAGAAATTATGCGTGTGCAGGATCGATCTAGATGCTTTTAGTAAAGAATCTTGAAGTTTATTTATGGATCTGTGAAATTGTAGTTGTTCTGCTATTAATTGCAAGATAATCAGGTGAAATATTCCAATTCCCACCCTATTATTGAAATATTGCATAAATGGATGTTTAGATAAAAAATTAATTGATAATCACACAGATCCAAATAAATCACCATCTTTATTTTAATAATAAAAAAAAATATAAAAAATGATTTTTTTATAAGTAAAAAACAGTCTATTAAGACAATTTGATTATCATTAATGAATATGAAAGATATCAATATATCAAATCATTGTTAATAGCGTCAAGAATGTATACAAGAAATTAGAACTCAGGAAATTGAAACAGTCCTAGAGCAACTTGTTCATTTGTGTCTTAGAATTCTGTTGAATCAGAAGTGTGTTTGGTGGATGTTTTCAAATCCTCTGGATCAGTCAGAATGTTACTGATTCCTCTTATTTCTATGAGTGAATTCCATAATGCAATTGCCCTCTCATAAGGAAAAGTTTCCACATAGTAACTCGATACATACAATCTCAGACAACTTTCTAAGTTTCTATCTAATCTTTTTTAGACTTTTGACTTTACAAAAGGAAAATGCACTGAATAACCTCTCATATTAAACAGAACCCATTATCATTGTTTGAAAAAGTTCATGTAGCTGAATATAATTTCTTAAATCATCTCACAAAATACCACTTGAATAAATATTCTTCCAAAGTCTTCTAATGGGACCATTTTCATTTGGCTCGTCCAGAAATCGAAATTACTCTAGCATAGTGGTAGCAAAATCTTGTGACTGAGAACTTAGTAACATTTTTTGTAAAATACCTTCAACAATAACTCTGTTTATCTCTTCGAGCTTATAGAAATGGTCCACTAGAATAGTCATGTATTTGATATATAAAGTATTGATGGATGTTTGAAGTGTGCTTCCAACTGTATTCCAAAAATGTGGATTGAGAACTCCCATTGCATCGAGTATTTTATCTTTTTTTAATCTTTCACAGATCTCTATATATAAAGATTGAGAAATATTTTTCAATTTATTTCAAGTGTCACATAAAACTGTTTCAAATAAATTACGTGTCACTCTTTCTTCTTCCATCTCTAACCCATCCAAATCTATTCTTTTCTGAAAAGTATGAAGTGGTATCTCTTTCCCATGCGATATTATACACAAATGATCATGTATATTTAATTTCAAGTAGCAACTTGCATTCTTAAGGTCTGTTAATGCATTCCATCTTTCAAACATTGGACCCTGAGAGCTTCCATCTAAAAAATATAAATTATCTTGACTCAAACACACACGTTTTATGAGTCTTATGAAATATGTTATGTAGATGCAACACTCTTGTGCATGCTTCCTCAAAACATTTAGCTCCTCCAACATTGGCAAAATACCACATAGTGTAAGTAAAGTTTCAATGTCTGTTAGATGATACAAAAAATCTTTAGCTTTATCTACATCCATGTGGTATTTATATATAAAACTTGTCAATGAAGGATATTATTCAAATATTCTACAAGCAGGTTCATACATTGAAATCCATCTGGTATTGACATCTTTGAGAATATTTTTCCCATATGTTAATCCAATTGCAAATTTATAAGATTTTAAAAATCTCTTTGGACTGCTAGAATAATAAGCATGCAAATCACATATTGGCTCCTCCACTTTGGAAACACTTTCAAATGTGCTCATAATTTTATAGTCTCGATTCATTCTGTGAGGCATGCAATGAATCACAATCATATAGGGGGAAACAATTGTCTGTAGTCATACACAAAGACCATTTCTTCCCCCTACATTAAGGTGCATCATCAGTTCCAACAAAAATTAAATTCATTGCAATGGAAAAATCATCCATACGTGCAATATCTTTCAAACTTGACACCACCAATTTGCAAATGTTTTAAGAATTGTAATTTTCACTCATTTTATGAATTGCTAAGAGATGGGGATTTATTACTTCATTTACAAATGTGTATACATGACTACAAACCCATAAAGTATTGTCCACTGTAGTAACCTCATCAATTGAAAGGGAAATAAAATTTATATTTTTAATAGCCTCTTTGAGATCCTCCTTTTCCACTAGAGCAAGAAATTTTGCAATTTCCCAGCCACTAGTATCTGACCAATGTGATTGAGGAACATTCTGTAAGCCAATAACCTGATAAAAAAATTTATTTTATGAGAAATATGAAATTGGTCTTCCCTTTTTCAATATATGGAATACAGTAGCAAGATGAATACTTTTGGTATGCATTTAAGTCTCTATAGCTTTGCTCAATTTCGCTACAATTGTGCCACATTTTTCATTTAGATTTTTCAAACGTTTTTGTTCCTTTTCATATTCTTCTACATATTTTACATGCAAGCAGTCTTTTGCATTTTTCAATTTATGAGATCTTATTATGCTCCCATCCTTTTGCTTTTAGGATATATATATTCCCACAGTGTTTTTCAATGGTGTCTAGTTTGAGTTGCATTGTGTGATCTTTCCCTTGTTTCCAACTGCATATTTTACATCAACAGTAAGTTGGAATATCATTACCATATTTTGTCTCCACAGGTTTAATAAAAGAATATTTGGCTGCCCAGTCAAACCTGAAAGTCCTTCATATTGTCCAGTTGGTTCTCTTTCTTCTTATATATTTTTTTACTTCCTTTAACTTAAAATTGTGCATCTGGGTTCTCAGTAGGAATATATTGATCCTCACGTCTCCTTTTTTCTGGAAACAGAAATTGGAATAGAAGCTTCCTCTGTTGTTGACCTGTTGGATGGAAATTTGATGAATC
Organism: Taxus chinensis; assembly: GCA_019776745.2. Classification (NCBI taxonomy): domain Eukaryota; kingdom Viridiplantae; phylum Streptophyta; class Pinopsida; order Cupressales; family Taxaceae; genus Taxus; species Taxus chinensis. The sequence goes on from CM034146.1 coordinate 305,025,429, forward strand.
TTTTCCTAGTTCAATGTCATCAAGGGAATGAATGTTTTCATCAATTGGATCACCTCAAAAATGATTAAATTGATTAAAAACAAAAGGATCATCAAGATTTGGAAACACATTAGTTAGTGAAGGTGTTTGAGAAATGTTTGCATATAAAAGTGTTACAGAAATAGTATTAATTATTTATATTATTAATACCACTAAATAAACATAAAACAATAGTGCAAAGATTATTTGAAACATACAGTATGAAAAATATAATAATGTAAATTAGTAGATATTACATACCCATATTTCCTGTAGATATAGACACAACATTCCTTTTTTGTGAGTTTCCAAAATAGCCAAACAATGTCTTGTTAATATTTTTTGAATTGGAAACAACCTTCTTACCTTGCTTTCAAGAATCCATGGATATGTCACCAAACAAAAACAGACATGCTTTGGGTTCGACGATTAAACTAGATGGATGTGAGTGAATGCAGTTGGATGGCTTGCCAATAGAAAAATTGGGGTTGGACGGGTTACAGTTGGATGACTTACAGTTAGATGACTGGATACTAGATGACTAGCAGTTAGATGACTTATTGTTGGATGCCTTGCAGTTGGAAGGTTTACAACTAGACGCTACTGTTAGATGGATTCAGGTTGGACGGATTGCATTTGGTCGGGTTCGGGTTGGGCAAAAAATCTAGGAGTCTAACTGACAGAGGTTAGATGGGTTGGGGTTTGGCTTTGGTGACAAATATTGTAAAAAAGGTTAGATGGTTTTATATGTATTATATCTAGGCACTATGTATACTAATATACTTCGGTGAATATGTGCATAAGTTGATTCAAAATGGTGGTGAATTACACACATAAGTTCATTTATATGTGTAAATACTAGGCAAACTGACCCATACTAAGGACCTATTGGCTGAAATGTTAGGCGAATTGGGTGGTAGCTGATTGCTAAAAATTCGTCATTTCCAATTTTCAAAAACTTGAATATTCACGAGATTACGAATATTTGTCACTAAAATTTTCCCTACTTAACCAATTAAGTGATTAGTCACTTAATTAAAAATTAATTAGTTTAGGTAGTTATTCCTCCCCTCTTTCCTATATAAGGTTCGAGTTTTAATTTTAAAGGGGTTGGATGCTGGTAAATTTGTTGTAAATGATATTAATTTTGAATACAGAAGAGAAATTCTCCTTTCCCTATGGTTTTGTCTATATAGCAATGGTTTTCCTTTATACACATAGATGTGTGTTTTCATTGGTTTCACTGACACGCAGAAGTAGAATAAGATCTATTTCCTTATTATTTGAAAGTGTTGTTATTATCTCTCCTTATACCTGTTATCCCAAATTCACCTCCATGAAAAAATTGGTCAAGACAACCCCGCACATAGAGAAATTATGAAGGAAATTACTCAGACCTATGAGCTCACATTCCAGGATGAAAAATAGGTTACAGGTGGGCTCAGAAATAAAGGAGTAGTGTCGCAGAGAAGTCAGGAGCAAGAAGGAAAAGAAGCGGTGAAGTTTCAAAGTCTTTGGGATCAAAAAAGTTCAGAAAGAATCCAGAATCGACTAAGTATGGAAGTGTCGCAGAGAGAACCACGTGTCCTAGTGGCACTTCTCCAAAGATGAATCCATAAATGGAGGCTCAAACAAGCCCCGCATCTCCATGTGTCCCAGGTCAAAGCAGGCCGTCGGGGGTAAAGTTGGATTTTTTCCCCTTGTTATTCCAAAAGGGGTAAAAGTTGCAAAATGGCCCGCAACCTCGGCCAAGGAAAAATTCAGCATTTGGGCTTGAGTCAAAGCGAAAGTGGGGAATTGGAGGAAAGGGAAAAAGATAAACTGTAGACCCGTAGGCTTAATTTTTGTTCCAATCTTGCTGCCATGTGTCCCATATCAAAAGGGGACCCATTTTTCAAGTTGTTTTCCCACCCTCATGTACAGACCTGATACAAACTTTGAAGGGGCATATCTTTCGACTCAGGGATTGAAATATTGCAAATATGATGCCGTTGAAAAGATCTTGGCCTTCCCCATACGATGGATGTATGAAAATTTAATATTGAGGAGATTAGGTGAAGGAAAATAGAAGAAACATCTTCAGGCTTTTAATGCAGGATTTTTTGCCTCAACAACCAAATTAGATTTGATTTGTTTTGTCGTTTCCTTTTCCTTTGAGGCACCAAACCAAAGATCAATGTAACAAAGATGGATTTGGGGGCATATTTTATCATAAGCATTAACAGTAGTGGTTGAGTTCTGACATGCTTTTCCCACTTCTCTCTCTCTTTCTTCTCTCCAATCAAATCTATAAATACAAGGGAAAGATTCATTGTAAAAGTTTGTTCATTCTTCTTCCCTGCCCCCCTCTTCCTTTCTTCCCCAGGGTCGAAAATGGAGTATGAACCTCCTTTCACGGCTTTGTAATGGCATTCTCTTGCCTCTTTCCCACTAAAGATGTATTGTGTGAAATTTTGGAGAAATAAATTCTATTTTGTGATGCATATGTCCATCCTTTGCTTATTTTATTATCTCTCCTCACCTCTCGTCATTGCAGGGTATATTGTGCATATTCTAATGTTTTTGTACCAGTCTTGGGAGTTGTGTTTAATGGGTTTTGAAGTGGTGTTCTGTGTGAAATCTATCTCTGGTCTGTGGTGCATCTTGTCCACCCTCTCCTCTGCTCACCTCTCTCCACTTCAGGCTGCTGAGATTGTGACCAACACTTCCCTTTTCTTGGTGCTATCACCTATGTAGTGTAGGATTTCCCTCTTTATGCACTTTCTCTCTTTGTGTATCCTTAGCATTATTAGGATAGGTATAGTTAGATGTTATTTCCTCATTAGGATTAGTTTAGCATTAGGATCAGGAAGAAGAAGGTGACTTTCTCCATAGGGCCATCTTAAGTCCGCAAGTCCCACAACTTGAGAGATGGTCCCATGTTATGCAAATCACACCAAATGACCCTGCCTTAGAAAATCAAATCTATAACTCATTTGGGGGTGATGTGATTTCGCACTAACAATTTTGGCATGCCTAGTGGGATAGGGCTGAAGCACCTTACCACTTGACTTCATCAGGTTCGATGTGCTCTTGGTGAAGAGTTTAGCCTTTGGAGGCACTTTCAAGCACATGCTAACGACTCTATCTGAAGTCCCAAAACCCATCCTCTGAGTTACAGTAAAGTCATTTCACAAAAATGTAAAGGAGTCTTCTAGTGTATTGCTAAGATTAAATGTGCTAAGACTGCGAGTAATGGATCCCAGAAATCCTATGAGAAAAGCACATCCCAAAACCTGAAAAGTAAAGGAAATGAATGGAGAGTAAGATGGAAAAATGACTCGGCACAACTACAAAGTAATGGCACTTCGTAAACCCGAACAAAGAAAAGGTGCCCACCAAACCCATGAAGAAACAAAGAATAATACAATGCAGAGATATGATGTGGGAAAACTTAAGTTTAGCTATGGAGCTTCATAGGAAAAACTCGTATGAAAAGCAGCTGAAGAAAACCCACATTAAAGCTTGAGAGATGCTGGTCTGTTGGAAAGTATCCAAAAACCCGCATTGAGAATGAAATGGCTCACTCTAGGTGTCATACAACTCAAATGTTTTTGGAATTTTCAGAAAGATGGTTGCTAGGCATTCTCTATCTCGTGGGAAGGCCCTTATCCAAGAAATCCAAAATTGGAGGAAAAATAGAATTTCATAAAGGGAATCTTGTAATGTCCTCACTTGAATTATTGAGGAAAGCATGGAAGAATGACAGATAATTTTGGGAAACTATTTTGCAATGTGTCTTTCATCTGTTAGCAATGTGAAGAGCAATAAAAGTAAATAAAATAGAAAAATCACAAGCCAAAATTGGAAATCATAAGAGATTGATGAGATGAAGGAGAGAAAAGGGTAGTCAGGCTAAGGGGTTCCTGCCCCAGAGAGCAAGGATTACATTGTCTGCATGATCCTAGATCTATCCACCTGAAAAAGAGGAGAGCTACATGTTGAAGAAATTGTTGCCAAGATAGAAAGGAGGCACAACCATCAAACGAAGACCTATTGTTGAACCTCCCGATCCCCATGACAGCGCTATTAGAGAGATCTGGTTGAACCCCAATCTAATGAATTCTCAGAGAGATATCAAAAACATGTGAGGAGAGAGATGAAAAGATGAGCTTGAAGAGTGAGTGAAGAGAGTAGGAGCCCATATAGAGGTATCATAATCTATTGATAATGTGCAACAGTAGGATCTATATGATCAAATTCTGGGTTGTACAAATTTGTCTAAGTTGATGCTCAAGCCATATAGGGGGGGTTGCAAGATTCCTTATAAGTAGTGGCTTAGATGAAGATCAGTTTGTAGCAGATGAAGAGCAATTACAAGAGGAGGAACAATTAGTCCCAAGCCTCCATTGTAAGTGGTAGCTTACTAGGAAAGGTCAAGTGGGTGTTGAGGCCACTAAATGTATGAGAGTTACAACATTGAAGATAAGTTTAAGCTTGTCAAATCAAGCGAGCCTGATTTGACTTGGTTAACCCATTATTAGAGTTATAGATCTAGATTGAGTTTCAAAGGCTGTAAGCAGTGAAATCATTGTAACTCTATAACATAGTTCTTCAAAATCCCATTTCTTTGGTTTTGGTGGTATTTTGTCCCGAAGAAGAGTTTGATCTCTCACACTTAAATGTTTGAGGAAGAGATATGCCATGTGTGAGCAAGTTTCAGATCTCTATTTCACCATGATTGAGGTATGAACATGCTTGCAGTAAGAATATAATGAGGTAGATTATAACAGTAACAAACTTAAGGAAGATGGAAATTGATTGTAAATGATTCTATATAGATTATATGATTTACAAGCTCCATCCATCTTCCACACACTTGAAATTGCTTCTAACAATCAGAATATTCAAGAGCGAGGTCATGCACTCCATAATTAACTTCTGGAACCGATCTTAGAGGTGATCTTGAAGACATAAACATGGGTACTCTAGCAGAAGGAGATCCTGAAGAGAAAAGGCTGGAGGATTGCTCAAAATCTCTCTCAGAGGGTCTACCTAATAAGTTCAAGCACATGGAAGTTCACCATTTTTGGAGTTGAGAACTTAGATGAGATGGGCTTCATTTTTTCACCATGGATCAAGACCGTGCCTAATCATGTAATTGGCTTCATTGGAACCAAAGGATAATCCAAAACTAGTCATTCCTACTGTAGGGCATGAGGATGAGCATCAAAGTACCAAGGGTCATCATAAACATCTCCAGAAGTACGATGCAAGGTAGCTTAAGGAGGTATTTTCCATTAATGTTGATACCTTGATGATTTTGCTGGAGGTCTGGCTTATTGTCATTTTTTCACTCATCCAACCAGCCATGTTCAGTGCCAAATCAGTTGCATGGTTGCCATTTTTGAGGAAGGGAAGCTATTTCTCCTTGCCAGTTGCAGGCTTTGTTTGAGCTCCCTTTTCTCTTGGTTAGAGTAGTGTAGGTAGGTTTGTTTTCAGCAGAAGAAGTGCTTTTGCACACTCTACATGTTCTATTTGGAACATGTATGATTTTCAATTTGTACATAGTTTTTGGTGCTATTGCTCTTGCACATTGCATTCAATTGGCTTTTGGTGAAGTACAACTTCAAGTTTCAGTGGGTTTCAAAGAGAATCAGAGGTCAAAATTTTAGAGTTCAAATCAAAATCAGTTTATAAGGCTAGACTCCATGCCCAATGGATGCAAAAAAATGCCATTGGTCTCTTCATCTAGTAGGTAGATGTCCCCATGAGTCACCAAATTGTTATCCCAAATTCACCCCCCGACAAATTTGGTCAAGACAACCCTGCACATAGAGAAATTATGAAGGAAATGACTCAGACCCACAAGCTCACATTCCAGGATAACAAATAGGTTACAGGTGGGCTCTGAAATGAAGGAGCAGTGTCATAGAGAAGCTAAGAGCAAGAAGGAAAAGAAGCGGTGAAGTTTCAAAGTCTTCAGGCTCAAAATAGTTCAGAAAGAATCCAGAATCGACTAAGTATGGAAGTGTCGCAGAGAGATCCACGTGTCCTAGTGGCGCTTCTCCAAAGATGAATCCTTAAAGGGAGGCTCAAACAAGCCCCGCATCTCCACATGTCCCAGGTCAAAGTAGGGCCGTTGGGGGGAAATTTGGATTTTTTCACCTTGTTATTCCAAAAGGGGTAAAAGTTACAAAATGGCCCACAACTGTGCCCAAGGAAAAAGTCAGCATTTGGGCCCGAGTCAAAGCCAAAGTGGGGAATCAGAGGAAAGGGAAAAAGATAAATTACGGATCTGTAGGCCTGATTTTTGTTCTAATCTGGCTGCCACGTGTCCCATATCAAAAGGGGACCCATTATTCAATTATTTTTCCCACCCTCTTATATGGACCCGATACAAACTTTAAAGGGGCATATCTTTCAACTCAGGGCTCGAAATATTACAAATCTAATGCTGTTGAAAATATCTCAGCCTTTCCCACGCCATGAAGGTTTGAAACTTTAATTTTTAGGAGGTTAGCTGAAGAAAAATGGAAGAAACGTCTTTAGGATTTCAATGCGGGATCTTTTTTCCTAAACAACCAGATCATATTTGATCTATTTTGCCATTTCCTCTTCCTTCAAGGTGCCAAACCAAAGATCGATGCAGTAAAGATAGATTTAAAGGTAGATTTTATTAGAAGCATTAACAATAGTGGTTTAATTCCATCCTACTTTTCCCACTTCTCTCTCTTTCTTCTCTCTGATCAAATCTATAAATACAGGGGCATCATTCATTATAAAAGGTTGTTCATTTTTATTCCCTCCCCCCCTTTTCTTTTCTTCCCCAGGGTCGAAAATTGAGTCTGAACCTCCTTTCACGGCTTTGTACTGGCATTCTCTGGCCTCTTTCCCACTAACGATGTACCATGTGAACTTTTGGAGCAATAATTTTTTTTTTTGTGATGCATTTGTCCATCCGTTGCTTATTTTATTGTCTCTCCTTGCCTCTCGTTGCTGTAGGGTATACTGTGCATATTCTAATGTTTTTTACAGGTCCTGGGAGCCGTGTTTAATGGGTTTTGAAGTGGTGTTTTGTGTGAAATCTATCTCTTGTCTGTGGTGCATCTTGTCCACCCTCTCCTCTGCTCACCTCTCTCCACTTCAGGCTGCTGAGATTATGACCAACACTTCCCTTTTCTTGGTGCTATCACCTATGTAGTGTAGGATTTCCCTCTTTATGTACTTTCTCTCTTCGTGTCTCCTTAGCATTGTTAGGATAGGTATAGTTAGACGTCATTTCTGCATTAGAAGTAGTTTAGCATTAGGATTAGGAAGAAGAAGCCAACTTTCTCCGGAGGGGCCATCTCAAGTCCGCAAGTCCCATAACTTGAGAGATGGTCCCATGTTATGCAAATCACACCAAATGACCTTGCCTTAGAAAAGTAGATCCATAACTCATTTGGGGGTGCTGTGATTTCGCACTAATAATACCTAAGCTTTTTCTTTCTTAAGATTTTCTCCTCTATATTCAAAATTATGGAATTAGTTAATGAAGCTAACATCCTCAACAAGATTCAATAGAATGTATATTTATAAATATTCTAGGAACAATTTTGGTTTGAATAAGGGAACAACCCCATCAAAGAGGAGGGAATATTGTCCCCTAAACTGTTGCCTGCATGCATACTTTCAAAATTTTCAGCCAAAAAATAAGAATACAAGAAAACAAACCAATAAGAAATTAAATAAAATAAATAATTAATAGAAACATAAGTACCCTAGAATAATTTATTCTGAATGGGAAGATCCTATCCATCATATGTGTTTGGATGGTTGACTCCTCTACTAACTGATAAACTGTTTACCACTTTGTAGGGAGATATTTCGTTGGTTAGTTGATCAATCAACCTTCTAAACATGTGATGTTTAAGGTGAAAAATTTGTATGATTAATAAATAACCACACCATCCCAAAATTAGATGTCTACAAGAATAAAATTATACAATACTAGTTGACTCTCTTGCATTTTCCATTGCAACGTGGGCATTTCATATTGTGATAGGTGTACAATAATTCACAACCTTAGGAATAAATTTGATGAATTTACAAGAGTTATTGATTTTCTTTCAATCTAAGGTAAATATATTTGAACTACGTGGCTTGTGTGGGCACTGAGATGGAAAAGATTGGAGTATGAGAAAATGAGGACACAAACAAAATGAAATTTAGTTGAAAAATAAAGTAAATTATCTTGACTGAATGAAGTCGAGCTATAAATTCCAAATTCCATTTTTGTAGGAGACAATAAAATATCATATGTTTACACATATATGAGGTTCAATTCCAAAAAAAACTATATTTATGTGTTGAAGATCCATGTCGGTGCGCAATATTCAACTGAAATTAGGTATTTGTAATATTTAGCTGAAGTTAGGTATTTGAAATAGTGGTCAATGTACGAGATACTAATGCATAGATGATGAGAAAGTTCCCTTGCACGTGGGAGTAAACTTAGGAAACTCATATCATATGATTTTACATCATGTCTATTTATACGTAAATGAAATCTGGCATACTAATCATATTTCGATTAAATTGAAATAGAAAGTTTATTTCCAATGTCATAAGACTAGCAATCGCACAAGAGGTGTGCAATGTTAACGTCAAAAGTGAAATATTAGTGAGCGGAAAAGGAAATTGATACAGACAATAAAGATCAATTCATTGATCAAATTTGTTGACAACAAGCAAAGAGAAACAAGGGGACAACAAATTTTCGTAAACAATGTTGACGATAGAGCTAGCAACACTATTTACAAGACGTGTTTCAACCCACAAATATGCGCAAAGTATTTTCTTCTGGTTGACGTAGAGAAAAAATTTGTGTTGTAGAAGATCCATAATCAACCTATTATGAGTCAGTCTACTCAGTGTTTTGAGCAAATGATCTGGAAATGGGAGACTAAAGGAGTTGCATCAATTGAAGCTTGTGGTTATCCAACTCATCATCAATTACCATCATCACTCATAACTGATAGGAAAATACATGATTTCTTTATTTTCTAGTTTGTTTCTCTTCTTTACATCACTCCAACTCTTCTGCTCCTTTTTATCACCCTCTTTTCTACATCACACGGTGCAGTTAAGGCCTCTATGGATGGAAAAAAAAATTGTGGTCACCACAGATCCAAAAAATATGAGTAAATTTTGAAAACCTTGTCCGACAACTACCCAAAAGGAGTCTATTATAAATCCATCTTCAACTTTCTTTTGGGCGACAACATCCTAAGCATAGATGAGCCAGAGGGGGACCACACCGTAATTGCCCTTGAAAAGAACTCATCGGTTAGCTAGCTTTATGCGTAAGCTCTCGATGTCATCCTCAAAGCGCAATCACTAGTCCCTGTTCAATGAATATGCCTGCTCAGAGGACTGTGTTTGTGGACTCCACGCCTCTGTGACAATTATTGTCATTGTCGCCACAGTTAGTTGAGTAGCAGCAAGACGCACTTCATGGTTGCCTCCACTTTTGCTCCAAAGTCCTTAACCGATGCAGCAAGGGAAAATATTCTCTAGCAGGTACATGTGGAAAAATGTTTTATTTCTTTTTTTGGGAAATATTTAATTGTCGAACCATAGGCTTGCTCCAAAACCCCTAACCGATGAAATCAGGAAAAATATTCTCTAGCAGGTACATGCGAAGAAAATGATTTATTTTGTATTTTGGAAATTTTTTTACTATCGAACCATTGGCCTGGCCCAAAACTGCTAACCAATGAATTTAGGGGAAATATTCTTTAGCAGCTACATGCGAAAAAATAATTTATTTCTTATTTCGGAATAGATTTAATTGTCGAACCATTGGTTACAATTTCCAAGTCATATAGATATTTTAGATTCATCCATCTCTTGTGTTAAAACCCACAACATGCACAACAAGTTATTGGCGTTATTTTTGAAAATTAATAATTGTATTATGGAATTTAGAAAGAAGGTCTAGATGAAGAACGAGTTCGCACGGCTTGAAAGAAGTGACATTTTGTGTAAATGAAACAAATACCAATCAAAGACTAAAAAAATTGATAAATCGGATCAATACAATCTATGGATGGTTGGTCAGGCTAGAAGTCAGGGATCTCTTTATACTTCCGCAAGTTAAATAAAGTCAAAAACTAAATGTCCCATATTTAGAATTTTGTATTGTTTGTTGTGTCGCATGTTGTTTGCACTATACAGAGTAGAGAAAACAAAAAAAAAAAGGACCGCAATACACATTTTGGAGACCTGATGTTGCAATGAAAGTTTTCTTCATGTGCTTCGAATATTATTACAATAAGAAAAGATCCATTAATCTTTTCTCTTTTCTTGAGATGTGTAATTATCAATGTGGCCATCACCTAGGTGTAAAATATGTTGAATGCTCAACAATTGTACATAACTATGTATTGAACTTGTGGTTTGACAAGTGCTAGGAAAATGTTTCGTTGGGTTAATTGTTTTTATATTGATAATCAATACATTTGCCTTTTCCCCTCGAATGGGAAAAGGATAATGTAGGTATGAAATTTTATATTCCTTTTTTGTTATTAGCGGGTGGTGACTTCGTCATTTTTTACCACCCATTCCCTCCAAATGTTGTAGACTAATAATTCATCGACTAAATATTAGATCCAGACAGTTTGTGGATGAAGGGTTTGTAATTCTATTTATCACAATATATCTTTAAGCACTCAAAAAGTACATGTATTTATTTAAACCGATCATAACACTATGTTTCGTGATGACGTAATTATATATTTATCGATACCTATTATAAGAAGCTCTCCAAATAAAAACGTATAATTATTTTTAAAAATAATTACATAAAATTATTTTAGAATTCATAAAATCTATTAAAATTTTTTTTTCTTAAAATCATTATAAAATAATAAAAAATCTAAAAATAATCAAAATAAACTTCATAAAATAATAAACAATCTAAAAGCAAATACTATAAATTTATACCCTAGCAATGACTATTCCGGTGAACTGCAACATTTGACTGGTGGGGCATGGCCTTTCCACGGACCTTCCATGACACCCCAGTGCCTGAACTTGGAAGTTCACAACAGATGGCAGATGGGAGTGGGACTGAAAGCTCCAATAAGTGGATAGCCGATGGATTTCGGTAGTGTTAAGAGCTTTAAAAATTCGCAGCAATAACCAAAAGTCGTCTCCTATTTGTAATACCTGCAATTCATTAATGATTTGTGGCTCGAATTTTAATAGTACTTTTGGTGATTTTTCATTCCAAAAGCAACAAATTGCAATACCCGTAGCTACAATTACATGTACCTATCAACACTTCCACGGCTAGCATTATGTTCCTTATCATCAGTCTTCCACACCCTCAATTGGAGCGAGTGGCATACGTGGCCACACTTATTCTCACAAAACTTGCAGCCAGTATATTTTATAAATTCATGCCCCACTTCATTCATTTTACACTTGGTTTTTCCGCTTTCCGTTACTATTTTTCTTTTGTACAATAAGGAAGAACCCAAGGAAAAATGGATATAACTGTCACAAATTCACGGGTCGTTAGGCCTGCGTCTCATACTCCAAAGTCCTGATTTGTTTGACTAGAGTCACACTGTGAAAGCTTACCTTTACAGGACCTCTACTTGAAACAAATATCAACCAGTTCAATGCCAGAGTAACTTAGAGAAGAAGACGGAGGGGGTGGGAGTGAGGATTACCGTTTACTTTAAGTGAGCTATTGTCTAGATCAATTGTTTTAAAGTCATGAACTCGTGTCTTGTGAGAAAGCTCCATTTCCCACATTTTCACCAGGTTTTCAACTGTTTCTTCCAGGGAACCCTCAGCCCATACCTGCATAAACATATTCCCAACCATATTAATCAAATTTTCCAAGTTGGAAATATCTGATTACCATACAAAAAGTAGACTGTTCATCTAGATGTTAAGAAAGAGGGTGCTCACATCTATATAAGGAGCACCATTCCTCCACATAGTATTCTTCTTAGATCCTCTGCCTCGCAGTCAAATTATGACATTGAATATGGTTTCGATCAAATTATGCAGATCTTTCCTATTAATATTCATGAGGAGTAGAGGATGTTTGATGATAGCTTCTGGAAACAAATATATGGACTAGAAACGGTTCAAATGGATGTACATGTTAATGCAATCCAAAAAATGGCTTCCTGAGGACGCTCCTCCTGATATGGATGAAACACGCTTTTCCTGTGTGTAATATCCTTCTTCACTTGTAGCTTGAAAGCATCACCCATTCAATGCACTTTCAAAGAGGGAAAAAATTGAAATAGTGAGACATAATGACGACAATACTTGGGTATGCAACACACTTTTTCTATAGCTTGGCATGGACACAATGTCCATTTCCTTGCATCAACACATGTACCCCCTATTTCATGTCAATGTTTCATCCTCATGATAATTTGTCAATGCCAATACCTAGTGACTCTAACTGAACAGTCGGTGTTTCAGACGTGTCAGTTTCTTTGCACCCACATAGACTACCCTACTAAATTGAACTACTACTGCCAAGTGTACGGATGGAAAAATGCTGTACGTCATTGAAAAATTTATCTTAGCCATCACTGTCGCCATCATTGTCAGAGATGGGGGATCCTTTTCCCATAGAGAACATGCCTTTTGGTGTAATTAAATGACAATTGTTAAGATTAAATGACAATTATATTAAGGGATTATACTACTCACGGGCCTCTAAATTTATCATATTGAATATGGTAATGAAAATGCCTTAGAAGCACATTTCTTAATATGATTGGTAGAGTATAATACCCCACTTTGTGATTTGGATGAACTTGTGAAACAAAAAACTCCCAAAAATGCAGGAGATACATAGAAATTATGTGTGGATGTCTCAACGAAGATTTCAAATGTAATTTATGTTATAAGCACATGGTTATGGATAATAATGTGAAGCTTTAATAACTTGTCGACTGACACATAACAAAAATTTGAATTAACATGTGTCCAGGTGGATTTTCCAACTATTTGAAATTTTCCAAAACTGAAATAAATGTGGTTCATTAAACTTTTCAACTAGTATATGGAGCAACTAAAACTAAAAAAATGCATGTTTGAACGTCCAAAATCCAAATCTAATAAAACATTACCATGCTTTTATTCATTACTACAAATATACCTTAATATATATGATAACGATCAAAATTAACTATTTACACCACTATTTAGGACAATGAAGAAGATCAAGTCTTTCCCTCCAAAATTATTCATTTTTCCAATATATTCCACAAGATTAAATGTTGTGATAGAAATTATTTGACCAAATGTAAATTTGGTATTAGCTTTGCACAGTTATCAGACATCAATAACAAACATTCATATTATTTCTTCCACACAAATACACAAATATAAAGGAGAGACTACTCTTATATATAAGGAAAGCAAAACCCATGAATATATCCTACAAACATACATCAACAACACTCAATTCTATATGAGAGTTGTTCTAGCAAGTCTCCTAATAATATCTCTAACACCCAATCTATGTGAGTTTATTCAAAACTCATATTAAATATTACAACTCAAATAATATATGTGAACACTAAATACAATACCTCATAAAATTTGACCAAGAATTTGTCATATATTTGTGAACCTATCTAGATGTAGAATTAACAAGTGGAAAATGGAGTGATGTTTTTAGAGATGCTATAGGAGTTCTAAGAAAATCAGATTTGATCTTGAGAGTGTGAATAAATCTTATAGAGGTTACAAATGTTACATGAAGGTAAGAAAAAGGGATAAATATGTTTAAAATATTCAAACATGTGCTATAGGTCTAAATGTCGTAAAATGGTGCAAAAAATAGTGTTTCCTAATTCCTAATGCCAAAATTAGGTTACTACAAAATGCGTCCACCTATCGTAGTATGTACATGGTATTTTAAAGAGAAAAACATATGTGTACCTATACTTACCTTTGAGGTATGATGTTTAATGTTGAAATATTCTACTATCACATGCTCCATGTGAGTACATAAACAAAAGTGAAAAGAAAAGTAGATTGAAGCATTGATAACAGTTTATAAAATTGAAAATACTTGAAAATTAAAAATGATATATGAAAATGAATAAACACATTTTTTTGAGTGTAAACTATGTTGTCACTATTAAATTTTTTTGGAAGTTTCATTGGGTTATATTCCCTAAATAGTGTAACTATTGAGTTCCTAAAGATTCAACTACTAATGAGGAGGTGGCTAAAGTGAAAGAACTCAAACTATGTATATACCCCTTCCAATGTGGAGGTGGGTATAAAGTGAATCAACAAAGTTTTGACATTCCCTATGAATGTGGATAAAGGGAAACACTAGATCCACTTAAATTATGGTGATTTCCCTACTAACATAGAGATAAGAAAACATTAAAGTTTGACATGAATGATGTATCGAGTTTCAATGATACAACCACAATGAGGATGTGATCCTAAAACTTCACTATAACTAGAGACAAATTTCATAGGTTATAATCAAACCAAGCGAAATAGAGATTTGATTCTTATACGATAATGCAATTAGAGAGAAATTCCATGGGTTTTGATTAATCCAACTAAAATTGAAATATGATCCTACAACATCCACTTATTGAAAAAAAAAAAAAAATTTCGTGATACAAAATTGCAACATCCACCTCTTGGCTAATGATGTGTAAATATTTTCTTTGAATACAAAAAATATTGAAACTAATACGACACAACAAGGGATGTACCAATCAATCCACCACGAGGAAAAAATAATTACACCGTTATAAATGATGAAAACTAAAATATAAATGTATGATATCTCACTAATTAAAAATAGAGAAATTGAACCTAAACATTTGAATGTACCATCACTAATACTCATTGATCTTATGTTTCATGTAAATTAAAACTATGTAATTGATTGCACTCAAAATAAATATAATTTTACCCTAATTAGGATTAAAATATTGGAAACTAATGTGCATTCATATTAATAAATAAATAATCTAACCATTCAAATATAATAGTACATGTAAAATAATATTATAAATTTGAATTCAATTAGGACACATGCTAAATATAGTAAAACACAAGAAGATGGGTGCACTTAACTTTTATTCTACTTAAAAAAATAATTTGGATATGAAATCATTTCAAATAGATAAATATTGGGATGAAGGTTATTTGTATATGAGATGGAGGGTTAATACCCTCTTAAATGTTAGCACAAAATTTGAATACTAAAGTAAGCTTCTTCTGTCCAGCTGCATAATAGTATCTGGAAGTACTCTGCACTTATGTGTCAATTTTGGCCACTTCACATTTGTTATTTAATGGCTTCCTAAACTTTTTATAGAATACTTTTTCCTTCTCTTGTAATGATGAAACATTAATTTCATATAATTACACTCGAACAAACATTAGATAGTAAAAAATAGTGTATGGTTGATATGGAATACCCTTGGTAGCCAACCCCCATTTTCATTTCGACCAATTGTTGTATTATATTTCCTACACGAGGAACTCAAACTCCATGTACTATTCTTATTGCTCATGCAAGAGTGAAGGCAAGTCTAGAGTTCATTTCCCTTATTTTTTCTCTTGTTCCTTAACACTAATAGTGAGCTAACTAAATACATATATAATGTAATTTTCGTGAGTGTTGAATAGAAAGCCAAAATAGAGTACTTGTATATTAGTATTTCCTAAAGTAAAACCTCCCTCAATTTCCCTTTGGAGTATAGATACTTAATACTCATTGACTTTTCATTGATATGCTTTTGAATTAGATTAGTATACTATTGTGTCTAAGGTCCATTGCGCTATGAATTATACATTAATGAGCATATTGATTCATGCACTGACATATTAGTCAATATTCTTATAGATCATCTCACTTGAAGTGTAGTAAAAGAGATGTGGTAACTGTATGCACCCATTTTTAGACGGTGAAATATTTAAAATACTTAGGTAGATACACAAGTTTGGTGGCCAAAGAATGTTATAATATCAAGATAGCCATGGGTTAGTAATGGTTACACTCTCCTACGTATCTATTCCAATAGGAGGAGATGATATTGTGTTGGAAGTAGAATGGTTCACAACCTTGGGAAGAAATTAGATTAATTTCTAAGAGTTATTCATGTGATTTCACTATAAGATAAATACATTTAAACTTCATATATTTTTTGTAAAATCTCTAGAATTGGTTAGTTCGTATCAAATGAATAAGATCCTTAATATGGGAGCATATGGGTTTGTAACACAATTATTTTCTGTAGAATCACTTCTAGCAACGATTTTGACTCTACCAAAGTTCCATTAAATGATTGATAGATACACCATTGTTTTTCAAAGAAATTCCAAAAGGCATAACACTAAACAAATCTCAAGATGATGGCATTCCACTATATAAGGGATTCAACCACCCAAAATTCATCCTTATAGATAGCTATATGTCCAAAAAAATGATATCAATAAGATAGTACAAGAGATGTTAGAGGTGGGTATTATTCAACATAGCCAAAGTGCATATTCGTATCTGAATAAAAAGGTACATAATAAATATTAGACATGATGGATTTTCCCAGATTATAGATGGATCAATAAGTATACCATCAAATATAAGTTTCCATTCTAGTAGCTATTGATTTATTAGACGAGTTACATGATATAGTCTACTTTACTAAACATGGTCTTCACTTGAGTTATTGTAAAATCCAAATGAGAGATGACGATGTATACAAGATGACTTTTAAAACCCATGGGGTGTCACTATGAGTTTTTCAGTGATGCTACTTGGCTTCAAAAATGCACTTTCTACCTTCTAGAGCTTGATGAATGCTATATTTCATCAATTCTTGTAATACTTTGTCTTAGTATTTTTTGGTCACATTTTAATATACAACAAGAATTGGGAAGAACACTTACAACACGAGGATTAAGTAATTCTCCCATAGAAACAACATTGTCTTATGCCAAAAATTCCAAAGGTGATTTTTGGGTTAAAAAAGTGAAGTACGTGGGTCATATGAAGGTGTATAATTGGACCCTAATATAATCAAGGTTATGGTAGAAAGTACATTTATAAAAACCATTAATAATATTCACGGATCCCTCAGGATAACAAGGTACAATCGTTGTCTTGTGATAAATTATGGTTGCATAGCATCACCACCTACAACTATAGTTTTTATTGGTAATTTTGGTGACATTTTAATATATAGCAAGATATGGGAAGAACACTTACAAAATGTGTATTAGGTAATGTAGGATCTAATCTATATGAATTTATTTGCTAGAATGAATTCTTTAAATAGAAATAAATAAATCATATATTATTAGATTCCTAAAATATATTTTCGAAATACTTGAATCGATATCTTTGGCACATTCAAAATGATGTTCTACATAAGTATTCTCTTATTCTCAATTCAATAAATATTCACATGGGTATTTATGGATTACTTGAATTTAATTTGGGACCAAATTGGAAAATTATTTGACACACAATGGGTGGAAAAACTATGTAGAAGGACCTTTAATACTTGAGTTAGAATGACGAAGCAAGGAGGTGAAGATTTTGTTTTCCTAAATCATGGAATGTGTTATGGGGGGAAAATATTGTAGGGGATGAAAAAGTCTGAAGTAAAATCACCTCTGGAAAAGGCCCACTTCCTAAGGATTTTCGTGTCTTGGTTTGAATAGGTGGAAGATTTTTGGGATCCATTTTTGAGTAGAGAGGAACTATTGGTGGCTGGAAATCTAGCATTCAAAGCCCTACTATTTTCTCCCCTGTGCACTCCCCTATCCATGACCTTCATACAAATACTATTTGTAGCTCTGATGCAGGGTTGGTAAAGGAATGCAATGACCCAAAAATGGTGTCAAGGGGGAAATGTGAATGCTATGCAGAGTCTTTGTTGACCATTTTTGATCATCATAGTGGAGGGACACAATTTTCTTTCAACTTACCCAGTTTTAATGAATTAGAAGGAAAAACACGTTCGATAAAAAACTAGGAACACAGTTCTAGAATTCCCTTTCCTCATATAGGAGGCCATTCCAGTTGTCATCTTTGTCAAGATCATGCATCAACCATGAAATATTTTTGCATGGTCTTGATTGAGACGAGAAGGGAATCATATATTGGAAACTAACATGTTGGAACATCAAGAAAGTAAGTTGCAAATTTTAAAAATGAAGTATGGAAGCATAGTTGTTTCAGGTGTTCATTCATTCTTAGTTTCAAATGATCAGGTACATGTAATTTATTATCAAATTACTTATGGTTATATGCAAGTGTGTAAGCAATTAAGTTTTTAGATGCTCATTTAATTATGCAAATGAAATAAATGTAAAGAAAGCAACATATAACTAATTACATAAAAAAACTATATTGTAGTGCCCACTTCCCTTCGATGCTTTTTTCTTTTTTTTTGGATTATTGATTTCAATACTATCGACTACTCTTATGGATATGATTATGGCTGTTTGATTTAACATGATGTTAGATGTTAGAAATACTAAACTATTGTTGATTCGATTCATATTGATGTTGATATACCGTGGACATAGTTATTTATATATATTTTTGACACGTGATATATTTCGTCATATTGAGTAGACCTTTGATAATTGGATTAATTTTTTGATCATTTCGACATGGATGAAATGTGGAATAGAAATTTTTCTAGAAATTGTAAATAATATCGCAATTTCCTAGATGATATTTAATTCATATATATAAATGATTTTGGATTTTCATTGTATATTTTAGCATAGATGTTTTTAATACGGCCACAAAGCTGAAGAGGGTATTTACGTGTTTTGTAGGTAAGATTAATCACAACAAACATCGGGGGGGTTGGAGACTAACCACATTATAATTATAGATGAATTCAACTTGGGTCACCATGGCAACATGTAATTGTGTGTGTGTGTGTGTGTTTGAATTTGGTTAGGGGAAAATTGTGATCAAGGGGTCATGTGTTGTCTTTTATTATTCGTTTCCTTTTTATTAATGTTAGTATGTGTTTCTTTTAGTAATGTAATTTACTTGTTTTAATTATTTATATTTTGGATGAATGTTTACCCCCTTTATTATCAATGGGTTGTAGTGTCTTATTTAAGCTAATCTAACCTTATCCTAAACTAATTAAAGATGTGACCAAAAAGGATTTCATTTATTAGACTTGAATTGTTCTTGGATTTTGTGTTGTGTGTTGAATGCTTAAGATCTTGAGTGTTGTACACTCTACCCTTCATGGGAAACTCGAATTTGACCTTAAGGGAAAATTTTAAAGGCTTGTGGGACAAGTTAAACTTGTCCCACACCTCTTAAATTGATATACCAACCCTACCTATGGGTTAGGGGGTCAAAATTAGACCCCATTAGGTGTTTTGGGAGGAGAAAAAGGTGAAATATTGGTTGTAATTTCTTTCAAATATTTAATTTTGTCCTTTGGGGGTGTGGGCTTAGTTTGTGTGTGCAAGTATCTTCTCATCCCTCTCACCCACCAATTTATGGTGCATTGGGGTTGAGGTTTGACCAAGTGAGGTGGAGTTGAGGATGAGTGATGTGGAATCCTACATGGATTCACCTCATCCTCCTCCCTCCCTTTTCTATTTATGGTTGCTCTTTTACTTGTTTGGGGGTTACTTGATCATTTTTGGACTCTTGATTTTTTGGAGAGTTAGAAGATTTTTGGGAGTGCGTGTGGATTGTTGGAGCCTTGTGGATTCTTGCTTGGTTTTGAGGAACTTGGAAATTCATTCTTGGAACAAGCTCTACTATGGAGAGGTAAGAGCTTCACCTTTGTTTAAATTATGTTTTTTTATTTTGTGTTTATATGTTTGTGTTGAGTGTTGATTTCCTTTTGAATGTTTTTTGGGTATGGGTAGATTGCCTAAGTTTGGAGTGGGAGGAGACTATGGGGAGATTTAATGTAGGGAGTGATAAGAGTTTACTCTCTTGTGGAGGGAGATTGGGTTGGGTGCCCCACCTTGTATGAGGAATGCTTGCATTTCTTCTTGTTCTTGTTATAAGGGAGGAATAAGAGATTGAGGGAGGCATAAGATTATATGAAGGTATAAGGGGTACTTGAGGGAGGCATAAGAGTTTGTATAGGATTTGAGATATGCATTGGAGGCTTTAAGGTGGGAACCCATTCCCATTGGGAGGCATTAGTGGCCTCCCCATAGGTCTTGCTCTTTTGGCTTTCTTGATAAGCCTTGTTATATTGTTGTTTTGTTGATTCTTCTTTCTTGTGTTGTTGTTGTGTTTGAATGTGGATGGAATGGATTGTGAAACTATGTTTGTTAAGTATTGTGGAAGCTTGTTGTTTCTATGTGTTGGAATCATCTCCCATTGTGATGTGGTTGGGGCTCGGGGGCTTATGGAGAGGACGACTTCTCCTCTTCATTGGATATCTTGGTTGGGTGGAGAGCATTGCTTCTCCCCCCATTTTATTGTGGATCAAGAAAATCATGATGGAGCTCTCTTGATGGTGTTGTGAAGCTTGGAGATTTTGTTGGAATCCTTGAGAAGTTCATTCTTGTGAAATGCCTTTTTGTATTCCCACTAAGAGTGGAGGAACTTGTAATATTGATTTTCATTTTAGCTTTCATTATTGTAAATTTTTCCCACTTTAAGCGGAATATGTTGTATTAAGCTTTTGAAGGAAAGATTGTATTGATTTTTATTATCAAGTTTGTAATGTAAATGAAAATGAAAGTTGAAGGAAAGACAATTTATTCCCCTTTTTCACTTGGATTGTAACGTCATATGAGCATGTTGATCTTGTTGGAATGTTAGTAGTTCTTACTCTAAAAGTTATTGGAGATATTGTTGAAACTCTCTTGTGGAATGTTGGGAAATTTTCTTGAGGAAATATTAAATTTCATTATGTTACTTAAAAGACATGTATTGGGAAAAAGTAAAATATTAGTGCATCTTTCTTGTATTGTTGATGGAAAGAACTTAAGTTTTAAATAGTCCTCAATAGGCCAATGAAGTAAGTTAAGTTCTAGATCTAGTATATTATCCTCATTTAAGAATTTATTGTAAATCCATTGCAAATTGCTAAGGGAAATGAAACTTAAGCTCCACTTATTTTTCCACAAAATTTTTATCATTATTACTAATAATAAAATGTCTTAGTATTAAAATATTTGTTAATATGATAATACATTAATATGGAAATCCTATTAATATTATTATATTAATATACTAGTAATCTTATTATATTAATATATTCTTAGTATTATTGTAGTAATAAAAGTATTTTTTATTTAGCCATTGATATGACTCCATATAAATTTTATATTATCTAAAATTGTTCCTTTTGATAATGATTTAAAAAAAAAAAAAAAAAACACTTTAAAAAAAAAGAGACCCTCCTTGGCCGTGGCATTGGTGTGTAAGCCCAAAAGAAAGGGAGGTGGGGTCAATTTCCCCACCCCCCATTAACCCTAAACTATTTCCAAACCCCCTTTCATTAAAGTATAAGACCACCTCGATTCTAACCCCCCCTACATGGCTTTCCCGACATTAGCATAAAAGAAATTTGTGGCTAGTGTTATACCCTTTCCCCCTTGTGCATCCATTACAGCGGACTGTATATTTTCGAAAGCGATTGAACCTCTATCGGGTGGATTTGATATATATATATATATATATATATATATATATATATATATATATATATATATATATATATATATATATATATATTTATATCTGGATGAAAATATATGGAAATCTAGTTAAATAACTAAAATAGGGTAAATACCCACAGGCCCTTTTGATCCAAAATTGTCGAAATGGAATATACTAAGAAATACAAATGATTTTAAAACCCTAATGAGGTTATACACAAAATAAGGAGATAATTAAACTTGCATGCCTCTCCCAAGAGCTTGAAGTGGCCTCCAATGGCTCCCTTCCACCTCCAACAACCTGCAAAACATAATAGAAACACTGAGCCAAATGAATTGTGAAAGGAGACTTCATAAGGATGTTTAGGGTTATTTACCCTTTTTACACATCAAGGGACCAAATTGAATCCATCCAAGGGATGAGATTCATCCCTTCAAAAAGTAGGTGGAAAGTGGGTGAATGGAATTTGCCTTTTTAATTTAAAAAGTTTAATTTCAAATTATGGGTTAACTTTTAAGGGGTTACTTTTGGGGTAGGGAAGTGTTCATATACCTAACCCAACTTTTAATATGGGACCTTGCTAGTTGTTTCAACATTGTAGAATTTAAATAGCCTTGGTATTTAATTTCATTGGCCAGTTTTACCCTTGACACCCCATAGGGGAATATTCAACTTTAGTAGGAATTATTTTATTATTTAAAAAATCCTTAGGGAGATTAAACTTGCTTGGTAAAAACAATGTAGTAAAGCATGCTGTAGTTATAAATATTGGGTTATCATGGAAAATTAATTATTAAGTCATCACCTTAGAGGAATTAGTGTGGCAACTGTCATTTTCGAAATTTTTGTGGGAACGCTTTTGAAAAAAAATATTCCTTAATTTTTTCTAACTAAACATAGGTTGTTCTTGGGTCTCGTGCGAGCGTTTTAGTGGATGTTACACTTAGTATCAGAGCCATGGGTTCAAATCTTGGACCCTTGGGAAGATAGGAAAATGCGAGACATGAACATTTTACCTAGTACAAAATAAAACCTAGCACAGTAATAAACCTAGAAAACAACTTGTCTGAAAGATTGTATATTTTAGTAAACTTAGAAAAATGGAATAAAACGTAGAATGATGAACCAAATCTCGCCTTGGTCTGTGTAGGAGGTGTGGATCAGATGAGGGGTCCTTTCATATATACCTAGATATACGACCTCCAGAGCAGGCCGTAGTGGACATTCTACCCCAAATTTTACAGACGCTTTAGGACGTCAATGCCGCTATATGCGGAGGGTCCTTAGGAGGACGATCAGAAAGACATGATAGGGAGTCATCCATTGAGTCTCATGCATCTGCTCAACACAACGAGGAGCATAGAGTAGAGAAATCTTGCATGGAGTCAGCCAGAGCAGAGTCACCACAGAGGGGACATGGAGACAGGATTTCAGGACACAGGGATAGGTCTCAAAGCCCTAAACCTAGAGATGAGCATGTAGAGAGGCCTAGGGGTTGTCAGACGTTAGCTGCAGACCATATCAGGGAGACCCTGAAGCTACGACCATCTCAAGTATTAGAGAGATACAATATGTTTTTAGGAAGAGGCCTGGGTGGTGAGCTTGAGCGGATGCTTCAAGCTCTGCCCTTATACTAGCAACACAAAAGCTCATGTTGCGATCCATCTTATGAGGGATGGAGCAAGAGTCTAGTGAATTATTGAGGATCAAAAGCCCCATGTTGACTCGGAGACAATTACCTAGGAGCTATTTGAGGAGCGTTTCAAGAGTAGGTATTTACCCAGGAGGTTTATTTAATAGCGAATAGACAAGTTTCACGAGCTCCGTTAGGCATTAACGACTGTAGTTGAGAGTAAGAGTCAATTTTTGCACCTACTCTAGTATGTCAACTATATGTAGGATGAGTAGGTATGGATTCAAAGGTTCATCTGGGGTCTGAATTTGGATTTGGGTGGTGTGGTGTGCATTCATTTCCCACAGAAATTAGTTGAGGCCATGGAGAAGGCCTATATTGCAGAGGAGACACAGGGGAAGAGGAAACATGCTAGAGAAAGAGTTCGGAGCCATATCTAATAGATGCATGATGACAGATCAAGGGGGTCAGTTCCTCCTCCACATGGTGGACAGAGTTTAGGACATGTGTCATTTAGGAAATGACAACAACCACCTCAGTAGTAGCAGCAACAACAGACCCGCCCACCTTATACACCTCCTCAGAGATTTTATGCATAGAGGGGGTGAAGTATGGGGCCACCTCCTAGAGGTCCCATCAGGACACAGGGTGCACTGAGAGCTCAGTCAACAGGAGCTTGTCAGTAGAGACCTCAACATTCTGTAGCTGGATCGTCAGGATCCACAGCTCAGACCTCTAGAGTACTGGCTAGAGATGCATCCCAATGGAGAGGACTAGGGAGCTGTTATGGTTGTGGTGTTACTGGACATCACTAGAGGGATTACCCAAAAAACCCTAGCAACAAGGGTAAGATGTAGATCTTAGATCCTACTATTGGAGATATGACATGCAGCCATCAGATCTACGCAACGTTCGAGAACCACCAGGCTGAGCACCAAAGTACCATGATAGAGAGGACATGTAGTATTGGTGGTATTTCCACCTCTATATTGTTTGATTCTGTCTCCCCTAATTCATTTATTGCACCATCCTTAGTATAGCGTTGTAGGCTGGTGGCAATTAGGTAGGGTCATAGTTGGGACGTTGAGATGGATTTTGGAGCCAAAATTTTCTGTAGACTCCTTAGTTAAGGAGTGTGTAGTGGATTTGGGACCCTTCACCACTACCTCGGATATTCGAATCCTTCCATTAGGATCTTATGGTGTCATTTTGGGCATGGACTAGTTTTCTACACACAGAGCTAGAGTGGACTATTACCATAAGACTATTGCTTGTCCAGATGATCTAGGAGTTGAGTCAGTGATAACAGGAGTTAGGAGGCCTATTTCCATTCACACCATATCCACTATGCAACTTAAGTAGTGTGTGCAATAGGGTTGTTAGATGTATGCTGTTATGGTTAGTGACATATATGAGGATGAGTCTAGTGGACCATCTCTTGATGATCATCCCATCTTGAGAGAGTTTTCAGATGTCTTTTCAGGGGAGCTACCAGGGCTACCACCCCCACTTGAGATAGATTTTCACATAGATTTGGTACTGGGTGCAGAGCCTATCTCACGAGAACCGTATCAGATGACTACTCTTGAACTCTGTGAGCTCAAGTTACAACTTAAGGGTCTTCTGGAGAAAGGCTTGATCCATCCTAGTGTATCCCCTTAGGGTTCACCAGTGATTTTTGTAAAGAAAAAGGATGGATCTCTGTGGTTGTGTATTGATTACCGCCAGCTGAATAAAGTAACGATCAAGAATCGTTACCCCCTTCCATGCATTGATGATTTATTTGATTAGATGAAGGGGGCCACCATTTTCTCCAAGATAGATCTTAAGTCAGGGTATCATCAGGTGAGGATCACGGAGGCAGACATTCATAAGACCACCTTCTGTATGAGATATGGCCACTAAAAGTTCACTGTAGTGCCTTTTGGTTTGACAAATGCCTCCTCAGTGTTTATGAGCTTGATGAATGGGGTATTTAGGAATTTCTTGGATCACTTCGTGCTCATCTTCCTTGATGAAATTCTGATTTACTCACATACACGTGAGTAGCATGAGGATCACCTTCGCTAGGTTCTTTAGTGTCTTTGTGAGCAACATCTTTATGGGAACTTGGAGAAGTGTGTGTTCTTTCAGACAGAGGTGTAATATTTGGGCCACATCATTTCTGGGGAAGGTATCGCAGTCGATCCTTCCAAGATTCGAGCCATTAAGGATTGGCCAGTGCCCACTAGTGTGACAAAGGTGCATAGTTTCATGGGCTTAGAAGGTTATTACAGGAGATTTGTTCAGGAATTTTCTCAGATTGCGCACCCCATCACTTCCATTCAACAGAAAAGGGAAGAAGTTTTTTTGGTCAGACATATGTGAGTAGGCCTTCAGTACATTGAAGGAATGCCTCACGACAGCGCTTATTCTAGCAGTGTTGAACCCTCAGGGTGAGTTATACGTTTGCACAGATGCTTATTTGACAAAAATTGGAGGTGTGTTGATGTAGAAGGGCAGAGTAGTTACTTTTGAGTTTCAAAAACTCAAAGATTATGATCTCAATTATCTGACTCATGATCTTGAGCTTGCAGCAGTTGTGCACACCTTGGTGCGGTGGAGACACTTTCTTCTTGGTAAGAGATTTACACTCAAGATTGATCAGTTGAGTCTTCGTCACCTCTTCATGCAGCCCAATCTCAATACTTGCCAGCGGCGTTGGATGGAGTTATTTTGTGAGTATGACATGGAGATAGAACATGTGAAGGGGAAGGAGAATATGGTTGCAAATGCCTTGAGTAGACAGATACACATGGCTATGACTACTTCAGTAGTTACAAATTTGTGGAGAAGAGATTGAGTCTTAGAGGCCCCTTGAGGGGAAGTTTGGTGGTTTTTCAGTAGAGGTAGATGGCCTTCTCAGGCATGGAGGTTAGATTTATGTTCCTAGAGATGGAGGTTTGAGACAAAACATTTTGGTAGAGGCTCGTCATGCACCCTATTCAACCCATCCTGGGGTGAAGAAGATCCATGCTACTTTGAGATAGTTGTACCATTAGAGGGGACTTCAGAGACACGTGGCCCAATTTTTGTCACGCTGTTTAGAGTGTCAGAGGGTGAAGGCCAAGCATCAGCATCCAGCTGGCCTTCTCTTTCCTCACACCATACCGGAGTGGAAGTGGGACACCATTTCCATGGATTCATTGTTGGGTTATAACATCGAGATACCACCACGATGCCATCATGGTCACGGTGGATAAATTGACAAAAGTGGCTCATTTTTCTCTTGTGAGGACCACCTACACAGCTAGTGTAGTGGCACATGTATATCTTGATGAGATTGTCAGATTATAAGGGATTCTGCAAAAGATCATTTGTGACCGCGATCCTTTATACACTTCCCATTTCTGGACCACCTTGCAGCATGCTCTCAAAACGAGGATCAACTTCACCCCGAGACAGATGGACAGAATGAGTGAGTGAATCATATTTTGAAGGACATGCTTAGGATGTACATTATGGATCACCAGTCAAGATGGGAGGAGTATCTGTACTTGGTGGAGTTTGCCTACAATAATAGTTTTCAGAGTTCAATAGGCATGGCTCCTTTTCAGGCATTATATGGAAAAGAGTACATGATGCCTCTTAGTTGGGATATGTTAGAGGACATGGTTTCTCTTGGGCCATAATTATAGTAGGACATGGAACAACAAGTTGTTTTGATCAGATAGAGATTACAGGAGGCGCATGACAGGCAGAAGAAGTATGCAGACCAACATAGGACAGATCATAGTTATGAGGTGGGCACGAAAGTGTTTCTTCATGTCAGACTACATAAGATCCCTATCCATTATGGAAAATGTTCAAAGCTTTCTCCTAGGTTTGTGGGTCCCTTTGAGATCTTGGAGCGCATCAGTCCCTTGGCCTATCGTCTAGCATTGCCACCTAGCTTGCCTCGCGTCCATGATGTGTTTCATGATTAAGTACTTAGGAGATATATTTCTGATCCTTCTCATGTGATATATTAGACTGCATTGCAGGGGTAGGATCAAGGGTAGGTGCTGGAGGAGCCCGTCCGAATTCCTGGGCCTTCGAGGTAGAGATATTGACCAAGTTTGGGTCTAGTGGGATAGGTATGATGAGACTACTGCTACATGGCATGATGCCACATTGATACGAGTTCAGTTTCCACACATGTTCTAGTGACTTCTAGGAGGAAGTCGAGTCTAAGGGGAGGGGGATGTAGTGCCCACTTCCATTTGACACTTTTTTCTTTTTTTTGGATTATTGATTTCAATACTGTCGACTACTCTTATGGATATGATTATGGCTGTTTGATTTAGTATGATGTTATATGTTATAAATAATGGACTTTTGTTGATTTGATTCATATTGATGCTGATATACTGTGGACATGGTTATTTATATATATTTCTAAAACGTGATATTTTTGTCATATTGAGTAGACCTCTGTTAATTGGATTAATGTTGTGATCATTTCGACATGGATGAAATGTGGAATAGAAATTTTGCTAGAAATTATAAATAATATCACAATTTCCTAGATGATATTTAATTCATATATATAAATGATTTTGGATTTTCATTTTATATTTTATCATAGATGTTTTTAATACAGCCATGAGGCTGAAGAGGGTATTTATGTGTTTTTCAGGTAAAATTATTCACAACAAACATCAAGGGGATTTGAGACCTACCACATTGGAATTCTAGATGAATTCAACTAGGGTCACCATGACAACATGTAATTGTGTGTGTGTGTGTGTGTGTTTGAATTTGGTTAGGGGAAAATTGTGATCAAGGGGTCATGTGTTGTCTTTTATTATTAGTTTCCTTTTTATTAATGTTAGTATGTGTTTCTTTTAGTATTGTAATTTACTTGTTTTAATTATTTAGATTTTAGATGAATGTTTACCCCCTTTATTATCAATGGGTTGTAGTGTCTTATTTAAGCTAATCCAACCTTATCCTAAACTAATTAAATATGTGACCAAAAAGGAGTTCATTTATTAGACTTGAATTGTTCTTGGATTTTGTGTTGTGTGTTGAATGCTTGAGATCTTGAGTGTTGTACACTCTACCCTTCATGGGAAACTCGAATTTGACCTTAAGGGAAAATTTTAAAGGCTTGTGGGACATTTTAAACTTGTCCCACACCTCTTAAATTGATATACCAACCGTACCTATGGGTTGGGGGGTCAAAATTAGACCCCATTAGGTGTTTTGGGAGGAGAAAAAGGTGAAATGTTGATTGCAATTTCTTTCAAATATTTAATTTTGTCCTTTGGGGGTGTGGGCTTAGTTTGTGTGTATAAGTATCTTGTCATCCCTCTCACCCACCAATTTATGGTGCATTGGAGTTGAGGTTTGACCAAGTGAGGTGGAGTTGAGGATCAATGATGTGGCATCCTACATAGATCCACCTCATCCTCCTCCCTCCCTTTTCTATTTATGGTTGCTCTTTTACTTGTTTGGGGGTTACTTAATTATTTTTGGACTCTTGAATTTTTGGAGAGTTAGAAGATTTTTGGGAGTGCTTGTAGATTGTTGGATCCTTGTGGATGCTTTCTTGGTTTTGAGGAGCTTGGAAATTCATTCTTGGAACAAGCTCTACTATGGAGAGGTAGGAGCTTCACCTTTGTTTAAATTATGTTTTTTTTAATTTTGTGTTTATATGTTTGTGTTGAGTGTTGATTTCCTTTCGAATGTTTGTTGGGTATGGGTAGATTTCCTAGGTTTGGAGTGGGAGGAGAATATGGGGAGATTTCATGTAGGGAGGCATAAGAGTTTACTTTGTTGTGGAGGGATTTTGGTTTGGGTGCCCCACCTTGTATGAAGAATTCTTGCATTTCTTCTTGTTTTTGTTATGAGGGAGGCATAAGAGATTGAGAGAGAAATACGAGTATATGGAGGTATAAGGGGTACTTGAGGGAGGTATAAGATTTTGTAGGGGATTTGAGATATGAATTGGAGGCTTTAAGGTGGGCACCCATTCCCATTGGGAGGAATAAGTGGCCTCCCCATAGGTCTTTCTCTTTTGGCTTTCTTGATAAGCCTTGTTATATTGTTGTTTTGTTGTTCCTTCTTGCTTGTGTTGTTTTTGTGTTTGAATGTGGATGGAATGGATTTTGAAACTATTCTTGTTAAGTATTGTGGAAGCTTATTGTTGCCATGTGTTGGAATTATCTCCCATTGTGATGTGGTTGGGGCTCGGGGGCCAATGGAGAGGATGGCTTCTCCTCTTCATTGGATATCTTGGTTGGGTGGAGAGCGTTGCCTCTCCTCCCATTTTGTTGTTGATCAAGAAAATCATGATGGAGCTCTCTTGATGGTGTTGTGAAGCTTGGAGCTTTTGTTTTTCATCCTTGAGAAGTTCATTCTTGTGAAATGCCTTTTTGTATTCCCACTAAGAGTGAAGGAACTTGTAATATTGATTTTCATTTTAGCTTTCATTATTGTAAATTTTTCCCACTTTAAGTGGAAGATGTTGTATTAAGCTTTTGAAGGAAATATTGTATTGATTTTTATTATTAAGGTTGTAATGTAAATGAAAATGAAAGTTAAAGGAAAGACAATTTATTCCCCTTTTTCACTTGGCTTGTAACCTCGTATGAGCATGTTGATCTTGTTGGAATGTTAGTAGTTCTTACTCTAAAAGTTATTGGAGATATTGTTGAAACTCTGTTGTGGAATGTTGGGAAGTTTTCTTGAAGAAATATTAAATTTCATTGTGTTACTTAAAAGGCATGTATTGGGAAAAGTTAAAATATTAGTGCATTTTTCTTGTATTTTTGATGGAAAGAACTTAAGTTTTAAATAGTCTTGAATAGGCCAGTGAAGTAAGTTAAGTTCTAGCTTTAGTAAACTATCCTCATTTAAGAGTTTATCATAAATCCATTGCAAATTGCCAATGGAAATGATACTTAAGCTCCACTTATTTTTCCACACAATTCTTATCATTATTACTAATAATAAAATGTCTTAATATTACAAGATTTATTAATGTGATAATACATTAATATGGAAATCCTATTAATATTATTATATTAATATACTAGTAATCTTATTATATTAATATATTCTTAGTATTATTGTAGTGATAAAAGTATTTTTATTTAGCCATTGATATGACTCCATATAAATTTTATATTATATAAAATTGTTTCTTTTGATAATGAATAAAAAAACTTTTAACAAAAAAATACTTAAAAAAAGAGAGACCCTATTTGGCCTTGGCTTTGGTGTCCAGGCCCGAAAGAAAGGGAGGTGGGGTCGATTTCCCCATCCCCCATTAACCCTAAACTATTTCCAAACCCCCTTTAATTAAAGTATAAGCCCACCTCACTTCTAACCCCCCCCTACGTGGATTTCCCCACATTAGCATAAAAGAAATCTGAAGCTAGTGTTATACCCTTTCCCCCCTACGCATCCATTACAATGGACTGTATATTTTGGAAAGCGACCACACCTCTTTTGGGTGGATTTGGTATATATATATATATATATATATAATCTTTTTAAAAAAAATTCGGGTTTACCCATTAAAGAATTTTTGTTTTTTTAAAATAATATATATATATATATATATATATATATATATATATATATATATATACACTTTTATATGTGAATGAAAATATATGGCAATCTAGTTAAATAACTAAAATAGGGTAAATACCCACAAGCCCTTTTGTACCAACATTGTTGAAATGGAATATACTAAGATATACAAAAGCTTTTAAAACTCTAATGAGGGTATACACAAAATAAGGAAATAATTAAACTTGTATGCCTCTCCCAAGAGCTTGAAATGGCCTCCAATGGCTCCCTTCCACCTCCAACAACATGCAAAACATAATAGAAACAATGAGCCAAATGAAATGTGAAAGGAGACCTCATAAGGATGTTTAGGGTTGGTTACCCTTTTTCCACATCAAGGGACGAAATTGAATCCATCCAAGGGATGAGATTCATCCCTTCAAAAAGTAGGTGTAAAGTGGTTGAATGGAATTTGCCTTTTTAATTTAAAAAGTTTAATTTCAAATTATGGGTTAACTTTTAAGGGGTTACTTTTGGGGTAGGGAAGTGTTCATATACCTAACCCAACTTTTAATATGGGACCTTGCTAGTTGTTTCAACATTGTAGAATTTAAATAGCCTTGGTATTTAATTTCATTGGCCAGTTTTACCCTTGACACCCCATAGGGGAATATTCAACTTTAGTAGGAATTATTTTATTATTTAAACAATCCTTAGGGAGATTAAACTTGCTTAGTGAAAACAATATAGTAAAGCATACTGTAGTTCTAAATATTGGGTTATAATGGAAAATTAATTATTAAGTCACCGCCTTAGAGGTATTAGTGTGGCAACTGCCATTTTCAAAAACTTTTGTGGGCACGCTTTAAAAAAAAATGTATTTCTTAATTTTTTCTAACTAAACCTAGGTTGTTCTTGGGTCTTGTGCGAGTGTTTTAGCAGGCATTACATATATATATATTCATAAGGAAATTGTACAAGTTTTAACACACAAGCCGTTAGATATGACAAGAAAAGTAAAAGAATGTAGATAAGTTGGAAACTAAAAATGAAAGGAAGAAAAGGGGGCCCATCATTTCTTGGATGAAAAGACCCCTTCCTTATACTATTGCTCCAGGTTGATCCAGTTGCTGCTCCTATGCACCTGAAAGAGAGAGAAAGGGGTGTTAGAGCTCGAGGTTCCTTAGCTTCATTAGATTTTCAGCGTCTATCATATATGCATTCTTTACTATTGAAAAAGTATTGTAGAAATGAAATAACATCATGATAACCATGTAAATATGTATTTTCAAAATATGAAACAGAGTTGTAGGTTTCCTTCATTTTTCAAAGTGCAAGCTTTCAGGAAACAAAATCACAAATTTTCAACATATATCATTTTTTTGTTGAGAAAATGTACTTTCAAGTATGCATTTCAGTAAGATAGAATAACGAGAAGTACATATTTTGAGATCTAATAATGCCCAATTTATAGTTTGCAAAAGATATAGAATTCACAAGTTTATCATTAATCTTTCATGAAAATTATGCCTTCATGTATGCATTTAACTCTATAAAGAAGCCATCCAGATAATGTTAAAAATTGCAACCATTAACTCTATGCCCATCAAATGGAAGAAGATAAGTGCTACAAAGAATCATAACATGCCCATTATATCACAACCATAATTTTGCAAAATGTATATTATACAAGGCACATAATGTCCAGATCTACAAAGAATCCATCTAGATAATGTGAATTGTTAAAGTATACAAATTTATTTCTTTTTAAAGTTTGGTTTCTAGAAGTACAAAAGGCCCAGATCTAAAGATAGCTTCGATATTGTATAGAGTGATGATAAAAATACTTGCAACAAAGCTTACACATTTAAGCACAATGGCAAGCTGGAGATGACTAGCTCGTCGAGATCCCCTAATGGTAGCTTAACGATTTGGTCAACTTATCAAGCTGAGTAATAAAAGACATGAGCTCAATGAAGGAAATGGCAGTCAAGTTGTTGAAATGGAAAACAATAAGAACGCTGC
This sequence comes from Taxus chinensis, assembly GCA_019776745.2. Lineage (NCBI taxonomy): Eukaryota > Viridiplantae > Streptophyta > Pinopsida > Cupressales > Taxaceae > Taxus > Taxus chinensis. The sequence goes on from CM034146.1 coordinate 305,058,308, forward strand.
TGATATTTGAATGGTGAGCTAGGAAAATAAATCACTACGAGAATTTGAGCTATACAAAATTACAACTAGCGAGATGGGTGTCTGATGTAGGGATTTAAGGTTCTAATCATTATGGATGAGTCAAGAACAGACCACAATGGGTGAAATGGGTAGAGACACATGATGAGCCATTGTAGAACCCACACTGAGCTAGGTGAAACAATTACGTCGAGCTTAGCAGTAGAGATGGCGAGCCCCAAAAAATGAAAACAAAACACAGAGTTTGACCTAATGAGGATTAGGACCTAGTTCACTTGTGTCAATAACGACCACCATGAATATAAAATGTCTAGTTATGACAAAAGATAAACATGACGAACTATAATGAAGTGGGCCAAGTTACAGAGATTAGGCTGAGCCAAGTAAATGTGAATCCATTTAGAGAAAGGTCGAGTGATCTAAACCCATGGCCGAGCTATGAGAAAATGGATTGAGATGGATCTTTACAAATGGAAATATGAATAGAACATAAAAATCTCAAATAGAGCTGGCTAAATAGAAAGGTAGACCTAGATTTCAAATAACCAAGCTGGGTGTTGAGAGAAAGCTTAGATATGAGCACCAACCAAGACCCAACTCGGTTTTGAACTCAGTGAGTCATCTCCACTGTGTCAAGTTGAAAGGCATATCTCTAAGAGCTTGAACCAACAAATAAAATATAGAAACAACAGGCTACATGTAACCATGGCGGCCATAGAAGCAACAAATGCACAACTTGAGTTAGTGAGCTAAACCTAAGTAACAACAAAGAAAAAAATAGAGAAAAAATGGTGGCCACAATGAAAATTTGGAAGAGGTGACCGTCAAAACTAGAGCCTCCACACCAATAAAAATACCAAAATGATCAATTTTAGGTTTTTCAAATGTAGTCATCAAAGGGGGTTGACCAATTTTACCCTAACCATGGTCATTTTCATCATGGTTAGGGTAGGGAATTTTTACCTTTTTCATAATTCCTTTCCAAGTGCACACCATGGATTTTTATAATTATTTGCATGTGGGGAAAAAGGTGATAATTATGCATGTTTATACCGAAGTAAAAAAAACAAATTATTAGCTCATACATGGGCTCAAGACCAAGGAGAGGCCCCAAATCATTTACCTCAAACTTTACTAAAGAAGACCAAATAATACCTTAATTTTTGCATAGTGATTATTGACCGAAGTCAACAAGGAGAGGCCAGCTAAATCAAACAAGGATAAATAGGCCATACAACTCATATTTTTAGCTTTGTAAACCTCATGCAAGTTAATAATATCCATGATTATTATCATATTTTGTATTTATCTGCAAAGGTGTTGAATTATGCATGTAATGACAAATATATGTAGCATTGGATTTGTCTCCAACTAGCTAATTTTACTTAAAACTTGGGTTGAAGTGTTGGAGAATGAGTTGAGTCAACTCCTCTGTATTTTTACTATATGTACCCTTTCTTTTGAAGCAAGAGGGGAGATTATCATTCTATGATGCCTTGGTTATGCATGTTTCTATAGTACAACACCTTTTTGAAGCAATCAAAGGCTAATTTTCATCCATTTGAAGCTTTTTGAAGTGTTTTACAACAAGTTTGTGGGTATGTTTTAGTGAATGCTTTCTTTATTTTTCATGACCATGAGTTTCAAACACCTCTATTAAGTAGTTTTGTAGCTTTTGTAGATCACTATAAGTGCATGTTAGTTTGTGTATCGGTTCAGAAGTGGAATAGACCTAGATCTTCCCTATCATTCTTTGTCAATAGATTGTTAATGACTTTTTGTGAGTGTGAAAGTCAACCAAACAGTAGATGAAGTGATTATTTTCAAGTCTTTAACAATCAAAAGTGTGTTTTGTGTAGTCACAAATATCAAAAATGTTGGTGTATCACCTACTTTATATGATTTCTGTTAATTTTTTGTTATTTCTCTCCCTCAACCCCCGCAAGAGAATTAGTTTAGGTGATTAATTTAGGGAACCAACCAATTTTGTAGGTTCTTCTCAACTCAAGTCACACACACTCAGAAAAGTCCCCAAATTGTATCAACCAAAGAGAAGGGTTTCTTGCAATTCTTTATTCAGGATTCTCTTCGGAGTGATAAAAGTTTTTAACATGCTCGGTGGGACCATTGAACTCATATTTTTGTAGGTATTCCATAACATCCTAGTCTACATTTTTCTTTTTCCAAGTTTGATGTTTGCTTGGTAAAATTTCATCCTTCAGAGGCATTTAAAAAAAACATATTTGACCATGCTGTTGATCTGAATAACCCATTTTCCCAATCAACAAACTTTTTCCTCCATTTTTCCATCTTTTATGAGGTCATACAATCATTATTCCGAATCCTCATTGGAATTAATTGATAATAATGGTATAGCTTAGATACCAAATGATAGAATATAATAAGATTGTAACGACCAAAGAGGGACGGAAGCCTCACAAATATTATTGATCATGAAATCAGATTACATTACAATGCAAGAGCTATAATATTTATAGATATTAGACAGCCTCATATGGATAGACATGACACCCTAGCAGACACCAACTACGAGATGATAAGACCCATCTCACATGCACATGTAATTACTACTAATACCAATATTGAATGTTATCCAACATAACAATATTGAATGCAAGTCACTAGACTAGAGTGCACATGCTGCACATTATTAAATAAAAGACAATCCAATAAAATGCAATAAATATGCCTATGCTAAATTATGCTAACATTCCCCCCCTTAATTTTGCATAGTTTCCAATGAAGTGGAGAGGAACTCTCTGAATAGTGTGAATTTGTCACGTGCAAGTGACTTAGTGAAAACATCTTCCTTTTGTTCAGCTGTAGGACAGAAATGGAGCTGTATGTTGTGCTTCAAGAAATGCTCGTGTATGAAATGAACCTGTACTTCAATATGCTTGGTTCTCTCATGAAATAATGGATTGCGAAAAAGCTTTAGAACTCCTTTATTATCAACATATACTGGAGTAGATTTCTGTTTTGGTAGACCAATTCCTTCCAGTATTCGGCGTAGCCATATTGCTTCACAAACAGATTCACCTGCAGCTCGATACTCTGTTTCTATAGAAGAGCGAGAAACAAAGTTCTGTTTCTTGCTTCCCCATGATATCAGTCTAGATCCCATAAAGAAGACAAAGCTTGATGTTGACTTCCTATCATCCATGTTTCCTGCATGATCTCAATCTAAATATCCTGTCAAGAAGAAGTTATCGTTCTTCTTGTACTCTAGACCAAGGTCAACTGTACCCTTTAGATATCTTAGTATTCTCTTTTCTGCTTTCCAATGACATATTTTTGGTTCTTGCATGAAGCGAGATAAATAGCTGACTGCAAAGCTAATATCTGGTCTAGTATATGTTAGGTAAATGAGACTCCCGATCAACTACCGATAGAGAGTTGCATTCACCGGTGGTGATGGATCAGAACGAGATAACTGAAGTCTCACTTCCATAGGTGTAGCAATAGGATTGCAGTCCATCATCCTGAATTTCTCAAGCATTGTCTTGTTGTATTTCAACTGTGACACAAAGATATGATTCTCTTTTTTCCATACTTCCAACCCAAGACAATAGTGCATGAGCCTGAGATCTGTCATGTCAAATGATCGATTAAAATCCTTCTTTGTTGCATCGATCATCTTCACAGAACTACCTGTAATGACTAGATCGTCAACATAAACAACCACAATGACAATCTCCCCCCCTTGCTTTTTGAGGTAGAGATTGGGGTCATAAGGATTCCGTTCAAATCCATGACTTATGAGATGCTCATCAATTTTGATGTACCATGCCCGGGGTGCCTGTTTTAGGCCATATAGAGATTTTATGAGTCTGCATACCATCATCTCTTTTCCTGGTATTACATAACCCTCTGGCTGAGTCATATAGACTTCTTCTTGCAAATCTCCATTAAGAAAGACACTTTTCACATCCATTTGGTGGACTTTCCAACCAAATTGTGCAGCTAGAGCAAAGATCATCCTGATTGTCTTGATCTTGGCTATGGGAGAAAATGTCTCCTCATAATCAATACCTTCTTGTTGTGCATACCCGTTTGCTACAAGCCTTGCTTTATACTTGTCAATAGTCCCATCTGATTTGTACTTAGTCTTGAATATCCATCTGTATCCAATGGGTTTCTTCCCTGGTGGAAGGTCGACAAGTTGCCATGTGTTGTTCTTCATCACTGACTGATACTCTGAATCCATGGCATCTTTCCAAGCTTTTGATTATAGGGCTTCCTAAACTATAGATCGCTCAACTGTTTCAACAACTCTGCTCATTAGGGCATAGTTGACCTCTTCACGAGCTTGACTACGAGTTCTAGGTCCAAGATTGGATGATGTGCTAGGTGCTTCATCCAAATTTGCATCTCTTATTAATTGAGTATACCATTTAGGTAACTTCTTAGCTATTCCATTGGCTTGTGGTGGATCCAATTTTTCACCATCATCCAATTCATCACTATCATCTTCTGTGGGAACATCAAATTTTGTCTTCACAAGAGGTGTATTCTGCATGTTTGTTGAGTCGTTGAGTAGAGCATCTGCTTGTTTCTTCTCAAAGAACTCAACATCCATACTTGTGTATACTTTCTTTGCTTTCAGATCCCATAATCTGTACCCAAGTGCTTCTTCACTGTATCCAATGAATATCAGTTTCTCAGCTTTCATATCCAACTTGTTCCTGTTCTTCTTGGGTATGTGCATGCTAGCTTTACACCCAAATACTCTTAGGTGTGCAATTGATGGTTTCCGATTTGACCATGCTTCTTGAGGTGTCACTCCTTCAAGAGCTACTGTGGGCACTCTGTTCAACAAATAGACTGCAGTTCTTACAGCTTCTACCCAAAATGTCTTTGTTAAACCTGAGTCATCAATCATACATCACACCATTTCCATGATAGTACGATTCCTTCTCTCAACTATACCATTCTGTTGTGGTGTGTGAGTAGGAGGCATTTTTCGACGAATCCCATGAGCTTCCAGGTAAGTCTTGAACTCATTTCTTATGAATTCCCCCCTCAATCTGAGCGGAGAGTTTTGATCTTGTGACCAACTTCATTCTCAACAAGTGCTTTGAACTTCTGAAATGTCTCAAAGGCTTGACTCTTGTTTCTTAGACAATATATCCACATCTTTCTTGAGTATTCATCAACACAAAGCATGAAGTATTGACATCTAGAATGACTTGGTTGCATGGGCCCGCAAAGATCGGTGTGCACCAAATCAAGCTTTCCCTTAGCTCTATATGTGTTCTTCTGGAAGGGTACTCTGTGTTGCTTTCCAGCTAGGCAATTGTGACACTTGTCAGTGTTGTGCTTGAGTGTAGGCAATCCTTTCACCATGTTTCCCTTTTGAAGTGTTTGGAGATAGCCAAAACTGATGTGACCATATCTGCGATGCCATAGTTCTGCAGATTGTGTGTCTTTGGCAACTAGAGCTTGATCATCCTTGTGGACAAAATCAAGTTGGAACATGCGTCCCACATTGGAGGTCTTGCTACAATCTTGGAAACTCTTGAATTATCTCTTATCAAGCACACTTTTTCTCCATTATTACTGTCAAAATCCAACTTCAAGTTGTGATCAAGGAGTTGACTAACTGATAGCAAATTCTTGGTCAACCCAGGTACATACAATACATTTGTGATTTTACAGTCATGCTTTCCAAGAGGTAGTGAAATGTTTCCAATCCCCTTGACACTGTATGATGAGTCATCACCTAATGAAACATGGTTCTTGTTAGCTGAGTCACGTAGTGTGTAGAACCAATCCTTGCGTCCAGTCATGTGTCGAGTTGCACCCGAGTCAACATACCAAATATCTTGTGTGGACTTGGTTTCTTCATCACATTGAGTAGAATACATGTGGTGTCCTTCATCTGAATCATCCTCATGTTCGGCAATGTACCTTGTTGTTTAGGTTTTCTTTTCCAATTACCATTTTTCTCTTGGAGAATAAGCAAATTTACACAGTAAAATAATAATATTTTCTCTATATTCAATTCATACGGGATATTACAAATATATAGGCAATGTTGTTCCTATAAACAAGGAGGTGGCTACAACCACTCCTCCATAAATAACTGTAAACTCACGTACACAACAAGCTCCTAATATACATTATTGTTACATAACAATAATGTCACCAAATTACATTATAATAATACACAAACTATATTATAATGTGAAGCACTAAACAAGATATTCCTAACATTCCCCCCCCCCTAGTGCGAACATCGTAGAAAAACATCCACACACTCCTCTGTAGTATGCTCACCCCTGTGGCATGTCCAACTCTGTGAGTCATGACCTTGATCCAAAAGAAAGGCTCTCTCCTTCCATGGTTTTAAACAGGCTTACCACAAACCTTGACGTGACAGGAACCTCATCAACTTTCGACCTCGTGTGGTTTTCTAGATTCTCCCACAAACCCTTTCAAGATCCATGAACTGACTTACTCTAGTGCTACTGTTCACCACTATGCTTATACATCAGGGAATTATGTAGGAAACACAACTCACCAAACTGAACAATAAAATACACACACAAAATATTTCACATTACTTCCTATAAGAATCGTAATGTTCTTAATTGTAGTCTCTGTCATTGATCGCTGCCACTCGATCTCGAACAGCATAGAAAACTGCCACTGCCACTGGAAGCTTTCCTTGACTAAGTCGTTTTGGGTGCAGAATGGGAATGAAACATTGGTATGTATTCCCCCCCACAATGTGAAATTCCACTCATATAGATATTGAGAAGAAAACTGCATCGAAGAACATACTCTTGAATGGATCTTGCTAGTTAGGTCTTGCTGCACATGGTCACTAATGCTAGTGAACGTATTCTCCTAGCTGACCATCTTCAAATGAAGTACGGCAGTCAGAGGACCAAGTCAGTCAGAGGATCACTGACAGTCATCTGTGCTCCAACACAACTTTCTTTCCAACATCCATCAAATACCAAACAAAACAGGAACTCTGAAAAAGAATCACACTAAGCTAAAACTGGAACACTGCAAAACTTAAAAACAAGTACTCACACTGCACACCTGTGCCACCAAATCATTCTGTGCGGCCCCGTCATTGGTGACTGACGAGAGGTCACTGTTCGACCTACTTCCTTCGATGCCTCCTTCCTCCATTTTTCACGCTACTAGCTTAGCTGGATTTGATCATGGAGCTCAAAAATTACACACCTTACCCGAACGTTGGATTCCACCGAAAATGCGTTTGTAAGGCAATTTTTTTTAATTTTTCAGACTTAATACAATGACACAACTTTAACACTTGACAAGACAATAATCCTAAAATCACCTATTTAACATTGACTACCTATATTCACCTAGACATATATGATGGAATTAACATTGACATACACATTGATGTTTTATAATTACAACAGGACAATTATTGACTAAAACATTTGACATGAAATAAAAGACCTATTTCAAACTCTTACGGAAAGTGTGTTGAATGACATTTTGAAAATAACACAAATAAAACTACATTAAAACATGGCAAAATATATTGAATTAAAACTTATACGATTTAAGACTCTAATACATGATACAACAATAACTACTAAAAATACTTTTATTTGACTCAAATAACTATTAAAAACAAAAAACAAACGACTCAATGACCAATTAAAATCTAAAAACTAAACTATAACGACTCAATTTTCTAATATAGTTGGAGGCTATTATTAGATTCACTACGACAAAATAGCCTAATTGACATCCATATACGGAATTTTCATGTTGAACTGCATGTATTACATGTGTAATCTGTCAAGTGCGTTGATCTCATACTATTCAATATACAATCGTGGATCTGATTCACTTGCAGGCGATAGCTGAGTCTTAGTGTCCACCAAATAAGATCTGACCGAGACAGAAACTAAAGATCAGAGATACCATTAGCAACGACATTAGAAAACTGGAGTAATTACACAAGTAAAGCCACACCTCCGAACAAAACAACTCCAAAGATGGCCATTTTAGATAATCCCGTGTCGGCAGAAGCGCTTGATGAACCGCTCTCTTGTGCAGATGGACTGGGGGATTCTACGTCTGAGACAGGACTCGTTGCTGTGGGAACTCCCGCTAAGGGCGTGGGGATTTGCGTTGAAATATTTTTAATGCTACTCAATGCAAATTGTGATGCTCAATCGATAACCCAAGTGACAATGCGTTGACATCTACTTCAATATAGCTGTGCTCTTTGTATTTAAAATTGATTGTATGACTTCAGAGGTAAAACTGTGTTGGCTTTTGCATTCGTTCCAATGTATATCAACTCTCTCTGTAGATCGACAGATATCATATAAACGCCTTGTAAATCAATCATGCAACTGGGTTGAGTGATAGGGATTTCAACTAAATCTGCATGAAGGTAATAACACATGCAACTATCTAATCCATAAAATCCTGACAGAACTGAAACCACAATACAGTTACCATGCACAGGGGCAATGAAGAACATAAGGCTGCCCCCAATCAAATCAATTATATTGCCATTACATGGATCAGACACTGCTCTGATACCAAATCTTGGAGAACAAGCAGATTTACATAGCAAAATAATAATATTTTCTCTATATTCAATTCATACGGGATATTACAAATATATAGGCAATGTTGTTCCTATAAACAAGGAGGTGGCTACAACCACTCCTCCATAAATAACTGTAAACTCACGTACACAACAAGCTCCTAATATACATTATTGTTACATAATAATAATGTCACCAAATTACATTATAATAATACACAAACTATATTATAATGTGAAGCACTAAACAAGATATTCCTAACATTTTCTGCCCTTGATTGTTGTTGTTGTTGGACTTCCCTTTATTTGAATTATTGTTACCCTGTTGGTTATTGGGTTTTGAATTGCTTGATAAACCCTTTTTGTAGGAATTGTACCAACAATATTTGATGTCATGTCCCCCTCTATTGCAAATGAGACACTTCTTGGTGTTGTCTCGTTGACTTTGATTTTGTTGGGACTTCTTGTTATTGGACTGAAATCTCCCCTTTCCTTTATGATTGGAAGATAGTGCTTGCTCATCTTCATGATCTTTGTTGTTCATTGCCTCTTCTTGTTGGAGTAGATTGACCAACTTCTCAAAGGTGACTGTGTGTTCACTCATATTGATAGTTGTCACAAAGATTCTATAGGAAGGAGGAAGTGCTCGCAACACAATTGGTATGAGGTCTTCATCACTTATCTCTTTTCCCAATGCCAATAGAGATGCCCTCAAAGTAGCAACTCATCTCAAAAAAACTTCAACCTTCTCATTGTGCTTGAACTTGAGAGTATGTAATTGTGATAGTAGGTTGAGGATGACATTCTTGTTCTTTGCCTCATAGACTGTGCTCAACTTATCCCATGCATCCTTGGCCGATGTGGCATCTCTAATGTGGGGTTGCACATCGTCTGTTACGCTAAACAAGATGATCAACTTGGCCTTTTGATTGGCCCTGTCAAATTGAACTTGTTGTCTTCCATCATCAAGTGATCTTGTTGTTTTTCCATCTACAACTGTCCATAGGTCTTCAAACTCAAGTAACGTCTTGATCTTCGGTTTCCATGCAGCATAGTTGTCTCCTCTAAGTAGTTGTGAATCTGGAAAAAATAAATTTGGTGCTTGTGCACCCATTTCTGCAATCTGAATTTCTAAAACTCTGAATTTCTGACAAAAGGTAAGGCTCTTATCACTCCAGGTTTATGGTCTCCCTCTCAATATACCGTCAGGCCGATATACTAAACCTTTCTATATATGCTTCCTTTCGATATACCCATCAGTAGGTGGAAGAAGATCACCCTTTCAATATACCCGTCAGTATGGAAAGAGGTGTTAACGCATGTGAAAGAATTTAGTACGTGGTACTTAGACAGTACGAAGAGGGGTTTGTGCAAGCACAAACGGATGGGAGGGCTCAAATGTGTGTGTATTGTGTCCTTATTACTCCCCGTTGATTTTATAGGGTCGATGCCCAGACGACGTTTAGGCAGTTGTGTTAGGTGTTAAGTGCAGTAGTAGTCACGACGACATCACCCGTAAGCGCTTCCCAGAGGCACCGTATATACCGAATGCTGCTATGAGATCAAAGATCTCGTGTGATAGAACCAAACATAAAATAAAAAATTTGTACCCCCCTTTTTTTTTCACTTTATGCACCAAGATTAGTACAAAATGCTCCAAAAGTACATTGAAATGAAGTTTTTGTGTCCCCCCTATTTACAAAAAAGGGTTTAGAATCACAAAATACACAATTTAGGCCAAAAATATTTTTTTACCCCTAATAGGTGTTTTTCCGCTAAATTTAGCGGTGGCTCTATATGTGTTTGGTGAGCTTCTAAATTTGAAAATCTCCCAAAATTTATTAATTTCTCCAAATTTTCCAAAAAAATAATTTAACAAAAAATGTGGAGAGAGTGGGAATTGAACCACTGACCTGTTTGTTCCCAAGATCCAAACAAACAATCTGAATATTGTTTTCACCTTTTCTCACAAACCGTGATCTAGGTTTTTCTAAAATTTTGACAGCAGTATCATACAATATTTTTCTTGAAATCCACAAAATTTTAGAAGAATCAGAATCTTATTTTTTGAGATCTTACCAATTTACCAGGTAGATCTGATTTTTTTTCAGAAAAAAAATGATCCGACTTGTACAGAATTTTCGTCATATGTAGAGGCTGAATCTGAAGATAATATAAACTACAAAGTTGTGCGTCTTCTTCTTATCTTTCTCGAAAAAAAAACAGCACATCAATCCGACATTGTATGAAAAGTTACGTCCTTTTTTCTAAGAGCTATCTGTTGGAATTTTGTTGACGGGACTGCTTCAACCTTTGCTCCCGAATTCTTCACACCTCCACTTTCAGATCTGATTTTTTTTAGATCCGATATATTTTTTTTTATTTTGATCTGTAATTTTTTTCAAGATCTCTCTCCTTTTTTTTTTTTTAAGATCTCTTTTTTTTTTCACAAATCTTTTTTTTTTTTAGATCTGTAATTTTTTCCAAGATCTTTCTCCTTTTTTTTTTTTAAAGATCTCCAAATCTGAAATATTCCACCAATATGTTAGATCAATTGGCTATGCCAACGACTAATAAAAAGATTTACCTTCCAAATAAGTGGATAGGTCAAATTTTAGTTGATGGATGCTTGGGAGGAATGGAGGCTGCGAGATGCTTCAATGGATCTCCTTTAATGCAAATCTTCTTCTCCAATGGATCCTCTCCAATAGTGCTCCTCTTCAACCTTGCTTGGATAGAACCTGCTCTGATACCAAATGATAATAATGGTATAGCTTAGATACCAAATGATATAATAGAATAAGATTGCAATGACCAAAGAGGGACAGAAGCCTCACAAATATTATTGATCATGAAATCAGATTACATAACAATGCAAGAGCTGTAATATTTATAGATATTAGACAGCCTCATATGGATAGACATGACACCCTATCAGGCACCAACTACGAGATGATAAGACCCATCTCACATGCACATGTAATTACTACTAATACCAATATTGAATGTTATCCAACATAACAATATTGAATGTAAGTCACTAGACTAGAGTGCACATGTTGCACATTATTAAATAAAAGACAATGCAATAAAATGCAATAAATATGCCTATGCTAAATTATGCTAACATTAATTTCCCCATGAGCAATTGAATCATTCAAATCCATCTCCTTTTCACTAATATCCTTCTCCATATAAGTATTATAATCCTTATCATAATGTATATGCCCATGATCCAAACCTTACTAATCAATATGGTTATCCTTATAATAATTGTTTTGTTCAGAAAAAGTGGTATGCAGATTATGCAGGTTATGTAGGTTATGGAAATAGTTACATGCCTAAGCATGATTTTGAAGGAAAAATTCAGAGCTTGTAGTAGATGTCTCAAGCTCTCAAGGAATGAATTATATATGTGTAGGCATTAAAGGCTAATGAGGTCAAGGTTGAGTGAGTGATTTCAATAGGATGTTCTCACTTACCTTCCTCATCAAAATCCAATGACCATTCCTTGTCAACCATCGTAACCCAATTTTCAAGTTCTTATTGTCCTCAATGTTATTATTCCCACTGCCTCTCCTCCACTTTTATATTTTTCACCCATACTCTTTGTACAAACATTTACAAATTAAGTCGAAACCCATCCACCCTCTTCTCACATTCCCAAGCCTAATTTAGGAAGAAGACAATTATAAAATCACTCAAAGAGGGAAACTTACTAAAGAAACCAAAAGAGATAATTCATGAAAAATTTGAATAATTGGGTTTCAAAATTTGAGTCCAATAAGATTCCAAAGATGGTGAAGGAGCGGAAGAAAAAGGTGAAGGTTTCAAAGCAACATAAGAAACATGATCATTAAGCACATGTTAGACAAATGTTTCTCAATTCTCTTGAGCTACAATGAAAATATATTGTTTTGAATGAGGATGTGGAAAATTCCAAATTTTAGATCAGCAATATTGAGTTTATACTATCCTCTAGTAAGGAAAATAATTCAAAAACAATTGCTGATTTGTATTTTTTTGCTTTAGAGGATTAAAATGTACTAACCATGTAAGACAAATTGCTCATAAGTGATCATAAATCAGATATGAATAAAGAGCATTTTCAGATTAAATCTAAGAAGGAATTAACATATTTAGAGTTTCCTCATGATAAGGAACAACATTTTTTCATCCAAACAATTTTTTTTCTAGATGAGTAAAATGATAAGAATGGGGAGGAATAAGGGTTTTCAAGTGAGCTAGATGATATAACTGAATGCAAAGATCCTCATTTCTCTATATGTTTAGAGCTTGCTACACTTTTAGAAGGTTGCAATGATTCACCATGTACATCATTAGTCACCGTAACGAACCAAGAAGGGAAGCAATATTTCAAGAAGGTTGGGATTTATCTTCATCTTTCCAACTTCATAATGGATCAGAATGAGAAAGGAAATGATGATAGTACTTTTGAACCTGTCATCATGGGAAGGAAAGAGCTACATAAAGAAGCATAAGAATGTTCCTATCAGCTTCCAAACATGGTCAAGAAAGAGGAAAATGTGTTTACTAGCTCCATTCTTGGAATTAGATACAAAGAAGAATGCAAAAATATAAGGAGAAGGACTTGTAAAATTAAGTACTTGGTTGGTTTAGAATAAAAGTCAGCGTTGTCACCAATTGTGATTAAAATAGAGCAAAAGAAGGAGATTCATGTTCTCAAAAGTTAGCCCCAATATCTACAAAACCAATTGTAGATCTAAAATAGGTATTTAAATCTGCTGGATTGATTCTTTGAGCAAATCAAAGTGGAAAACATTATTTTAACTTTTACTATGTGATCTAGTTGTAAAACTTATCTCATGGTAGCATTTTCAGAGAAGGGGAAGCTACTTCTCCCTACTTGTATTAGGTTTTGTTTAGCTTATCATTTATATTAGTTAGAGTAGGTTAGTGTAGTTTTTTTTATTACAAAATAAGTGTTTGTGCACATTTTGCATACTTTCCCTTGGAGCATGTGTGGTTTTTTATCCGTGATAGGATTGTATCTTTCCTCCCAATATATTTTTTGCACATGTTTTTAGTGTTGTTTTTCTGGTGTTTTGGGAGGATTTTTAGTCTTCAGCATATTTTCTTGGCCTTGGGAACTCTTAGTAAAGCTTGTATGAAGGTTTCAGTTATTTTTCATGACTGGAAAATATTAGATCAGAGGGTTCTTGTTGATTAATAGGAAATCAGTCTAGCAAACCCCCCAAAGATGTTGACCATTTTTGGTCATCATGGTGGAGGGGCAAATTTGTTTTTCAGGTTACCCAATTTCAATGAATTAGAAGGAAATACACTTGACATAAGCGACTAGGAATGCGGTTCCCAAATTCCTTTTCCTCATATAAGAGGTCATTCTAGTTGTCATCTTCGCCAAGATCATGCATAAACCATGAAATAATGTTGCAGGGTCCTGATGGAGATGGGAAGGGCATCATATATTGGAAACTAACATGCTGGAACAACAAGAAAGTAATTTGCACATTTTAAAAATTAATTATGTAAACACATTTGTTTCATGTGTTCATTCATTCTTAGTTTCAAATGATCAGGTACAAGTAATTTATTATCAAATTCCTTATGGTTATATGCAAGTGTGTAAGAAATTAAATTTTTAGATGTCATTTAAATATGAAAATGAAAGAAATGTAAATAAAGTAACATACAACTCATTGCATAGAACAACTATATATATTTATAAGGAAATTAGACAAGTTTCCCCCCACAAGGCATGAGATATGACTGCAAAAGTAAAAGAATGCAGATACATTGGAAAATGAAAATGAAAGGAAAAAAAGGGGACCTATCATTTCCTGGATGAAAAGAAACCTTCCTTGAACTGCTGCTCCAGGTTGATCCAGTAACTACTTCTATGCACCTGAAAGAGAGAGAAAAGGGTGTTAGAGCTCAGGGTTCCTTAGCTTCATTATATTTTCAGCGTATAACATATATGCATTATTTAGTATTGAAAAAGTATTATAGAAATGAAAGAGAATCATGACAACCATATAAAGAATATTTTTCAGAATATGAAGCAGAGTTACTCGTTTCCTTCACTTTGCAAAGTGCAATCTTTTAGAAAACAAATCAGAAATTTGGAACATATATCAAGTTTATGAGGAAATGTACTTTCAAGTATGCATTTTAGTAAAATAGAATAATGAGAAGTACATATTTTGAGATCTAAGAATGCCTGATTTATAGTTTGTAAAAGATATAGATTTAACAATTTTATCATTAAGCTTTCATACAAATTTTGCCTTCATGTATGTATTTCAGAGAACTCTAATGTCAAAGATTGCAACTATTAACTCTATGCCCATCAAATGGAAAAAGAGAAGTGCTACAAGGAATCATAACATTCCCATCATATCACAACCATATTTTTGTAAAATGTATATTCTACAAGGAATAGAATATTAAAATATACAAAGCAACCATTTAGATAATAGGAAAGACAAAAATTCCTTCATACATTTGCAAGAATATAGAATTCTTTCTTTTTAAAGTTTGGTTTTCCAAAAGTACAAAGTACCTAGATCTAAAGATAGATTTCATCTTGCATAGAGTAATGATAAAATGAGTTAAAGCAAGCTTACCCAGTTAAGCATAATGGTAGGTTAGAGATGGACATCTTGTCAAGCTCCCCTAATGTTAGCTCGATGAGCTGGTCACTATATCAAGCTAGGTAAGAAAATACCATAGCTCAATGAAGGAAATTATGGTTGAGTTGTTTAAATGGAAAATAATAGGAACCCAATTGAGTTTTGAATGGTGAGATGGGAAAACTAAATCACTGCGAGCCTACGAGCTACATAACTAAGTTACAAATGGTGAGTTGGGTGTTTGATGTAGCGAGTTGAGGTCCAACCATTACATCTGAGTCAAGAATAGGCCATAACATGAGAGTTAGGTAGAGACACACGTCGAGCCCTTGCACAAACCCCACCAAGCTGGGTGAAAAAATCACGTCAATCTTAGTAGTAGAGATGTAGAGTCCCAAAAATGGAAAACAAAACAAAGAGATCGAACTTGTGAGGAGCAGGACCTAACTTGGTTGTGTCAATAATGACCACCCTAAATATAAAAAAATGAGCTATGATAGAATAAAAGCATGGTGAGATACAATGAAGCAAGTCAAGTTACAGATATTAGGATGAGCCAAATAAATGCAAATCCATTCAGAAAAAGGTCAAGCGATCCAAACCCATGGCCGAGCTATGCGAAAAGGGTTTGAGCTGGATCTTCACAAATGGAAACATGATAAGAGCACACAAATATTGAATAGAGCTGGTGTTATCCCAAATTTACCCTCGGGTTAGTTTTGAAAAACTTATTAAAAAAGGATTTTTCCATTTTTTATAGGTTTAGGACGGTTAAACGGTCGTTAATTTCCATTTCGCAAAAGCACTGGCTGTTGGCTTTCAAAAACCCACAGGATACCTAGCCAATTCATTGGTGGTTCACTTTAAAATTTTGAATGACATCCATTTGGACATCAAATTTAATGCCAATATCAGTGGGGCCACGCGACAGAAGATCATCGGTCCAAACAAAGACATGTTGTGGGATTTTGACTCTCCTAAAGGCTTTTGGCTTCGAAGGACATAAAGTTCTCGTAGTAAATTGAGTTTCATAATTTTTCGGGTCTGTGTCATGGTGGGGCTAAGTTAAAGTCAACAAGGTCAAAGCAAATAGGTGGTAACTTTTTTTGAAGCCAAAAAGTTTGTAAGTCTATGAAAGTTAAAATTTGTGACGCGAAGCCAACAATTGATTCTAAATACAGAGCTACATGGAGTCGATTTATTGGTTTACCTTTCACAGTCTAAAAAATCTGAAGGTAAAAGAACTCTAACAAGTTTTGACACTGTGAGGAATGTGGAGCTTTCCTATTGGCTTGTTCTTCACAGTTGCTAGTCAAGAGCTAAGAAGAGTTTGACACTGCAAAAGATGCCAGGCTTCACCATTGGTTAATGCTTCGCAACGGGTAGAGGATTTCAAACAAAAGATTGAAAATGTAAAGTGTGTGGAGCTTCTACATTGGATCAAACTTTGTAGTTATCATATGAGACTATCAAAGAGTCTAAAAAATTAAAATGTTGGAATGATCACATTGGCTGGATGCTTCAAAAATGTTAGAAGCGCTAATCAAAAGAACTGACATTGTGAAGTTCATGGAGCCTTCTCATTGACTCACACTTTGCAATGGTCAGTCAAAGGGATTTGAAAAGGTGAATTGTGAAGAAATGTGGAGCCTTCTCATTGGCTTAAATTTCTAAAGGAGTAGACATGGAAAAGGACAGTCTGACCCCACGAAGAAATGTGGTGATGTCTTATTGATCCGTATTTCTTAATATGACATAACTTTATAAGCCAAGGAAATAAAAGTAAAAGTAAAGGAAAGAAAATCCCAATCCTGTGAGCCAATAGAGGATGGACACATGGAAAATACAAATTAATGAACATGTGGGTAGAGGGTGATTCCTAAGCTAATCTAAGCATGCCATGTGGAAACTTCATGTGCTTCCCGACAGATAAATCTTTAAATGGCCATATATTTTGATACAGAGCTCTAAATTTGAAAAAAATTATATCGTTGGAAAGGTCTCCTTGAGCCCTTCAATTTGATGCAATCAAATTTGAGTTTTAGTGGTGATTAGTGGGTAAAAAAGTAAAACACAAATTTTGAGGAAGAAAAGAGCACTTTGGGCACATAAACGATTAAATCAGGTAGCTCAACCACCAAAATTGATGAAGTATGGCTTCATTTACTTTTATAGGATGAAATATACATGATGATGACTTTGTAGAGTTCCCATGTACTTTGCAGAATAATTAATGGAGATTGACGGTGGTTGTAGGTTGAAAAAGCCATCCCTCACTCTCTTTTCCCTTCTCTCTTTCTTCTCTCTCTCTCTCTCTCTCTGAGCTAAGTATATATTATAAAATTATTTCATTTTGAAAGGGATATACATTATAAACTACAAAAGAACCATGTAAAAATGGTCTCCCAAGCAGCTGTGAGTGGAAAGCATTCATTTTGGATTTTGTAAATACTTTCTTGCATTCTGTTTCAGCTATAATGTATTGTGCATATTTCAAGCAATATAAAATATGTTTTGTGGAAAATTTAATCTTCCCTAGCTCATTTTATTTGGATTCTTTCCTTCCTTTTACTCTTGTGATGTTTTGTGCACATATCTCTCATTTGCAGGCTCTATTTTGATTGTGTTTCATGTGAAAGTGGAAAGTTATATGTTGTTTTGAGTTGTGGAACTTTTGTTTGCCCTCTCTCTACCCATTTCCCCCCATTTCCCCTCATAGAGTGCTTATCACCCCCTTTTTCTGGTGCTATCACCTATTTTAGATTAGGATTTCCATTTTCTGCATCTCATTCTCACGCTGATCCCTTGGATTGTTAGATTAGAGATAGATAGTTGCATTTCAATTCCTATGAATAGTTATAACAGTAGAAATTGGTAGACAAACCAACCTTCTTTGGAGGTCTGTCTCATAGTGCAAGGTTCCATAACTTGGAGACAATCCCACGTTACCTCAAAATCTCAGGTTGTCTATGATATGGGGCAGGGTGAAATTTTGATCTCCAACAACTGGGTAAATAGAAAGGTAAAGCTAGATTTCAAATCACCAAGCTGGTGTTGAGAGAAAGCTAAGATCTGAGCACCCCGCAAGACCTAACACGGTTTTAAACATGGTGAGTCATCCCAACTATACTGAGCTAAGAGGCATAACTCTAAGAGCTCGGACCAGAAAAACTAATATAAAAAAATAGGCTACAAGTAACCATGGTGCCCATAGAAGCAACAAAGGTGCAACTCAAGTTAGTGAGCTAAACCCAGGTAATAACAAAACAATAAACCAAAGAAATAATGGTGGCCAAAATGGAAATTTGGCAAAGTTTATCCTCAAAAAAAGATCCTCCACACCAATACAAATTCCAAAATGATCAATTTTAAGGTTTTCAACCCTATTCATTAAAGGGGGTTGACCACTGTTTCCCTAACCATGGTTAGTTTGACCATGGTTTGACCATGGTTAGGGTAGGGTAGGGCCTTTTCACCTTTTTCATAATTCTTTTCAAAGTGCACACCATGGATTTTTACATTATTTTTAATTGTAATTATTTACATGTGGGAAAAAAGGTGATAATTATGCATGTTTATACGAAAGTAAAAAAAAAAATTATTAGCTCATGCATGGGATCAAGACCAAGGAGAGGCCCTAGATCATTTACCTCAAACTTTTCTAAAGAATACCAAATAATACCTTAGTTTTTGCAAAGTGATTGTTGACCGAAGTCAACAAGGAGATGTCAACCAAGTCAAACAAGGATAAATAGACCATGCAACTCATATTTTTAGCTTTGTAAACCTCATGCAAGTTAATAATATCCATGATTATTATCAATTTTTTTATTTATTTGCAAGTGGGTCTAATTATGCATGTAAGGAAAAATATAGCTAGCATTGGATTTGTCTCCAACTTGCTAATTTTAGTGAAAACTCGGGTTGAAGTGCTATTTTTGGAGAGTGAGTTGAGTCAAATCCTCTTTATTTTTACTTTATGTACCCTTTATTTTGAAGCAAGAGGGGATCTTATCATCCTGTCATGCCTAGGCTATGCAGGTTTCTATACTACATCACCTTTTTGAAGAAATAAATGATTGATTTTCCTCTATTTACAACTTTTTGAAGTGTTTTACAAGTTTATGGGTGGGTTTTAGTGAACGATTTCTTTCTTCTGTATGCTCATGATTTTCAAACACCTCCATTAAGTAGTTTTACAGATTTTATAGATAATTTTAAGTGCATGTTAGTTTGTGGATTGGGTTGGAAGTGGAATAGACCTAGATCTACCCTGCCATTCTTCGTCAATAGCTTGTTAATGCCTTGTTGTGAGTGTGAAAGTCAACCAAAAAAATATATGAAGTGATTATTTATAGGTATTTAGTAGTCAGTAAGTGTGTTTTGTGTAGTCATAGGTCTCCAAAACGTTGGTGTATCACCTAATTCACATGCTTTCTATTAAGTTTGTGTTATTTCTCTCTCTCTACCCCTGCCAAAGAATTAGTTTAGGTGATTAATCTAGGGAACTAGCCCGATCTAGAGGTTCTTCTCAACTGGAGTCACCCACGCTTAGAGAAGTTCCCATTATATCAACCAAAGGTAAGGATTGCTTGCACTTCTTCACTCAGGGTGCTCTTCAGAGTGATAATAGTTCCAAATTAACCACTCCTTTAGGGAGGTGGCCAGGGAAGGGAAAGGCCACAGTTTATTTCCTAAAAAATCACTCTCTTATGTAGAAAGAAACCCATACGTGATATTTGGGGAAGAAGTGTTAGAATATAATGCCTTCTACCAGGTTCATGGTCTGATATATAAGTTTAGTGTTTTTTGGCCTAGTCTTCTAGTTCTTCAAGTGTGGATATTAGAGTAATGAATTCCATTACTTGTAGGTAGGCTAGATGTCTACCCTTATGCGAGAGGAATTTTTATTGTTGTTTTTGCTAAGATATGTGATAATAATGACATAGCTAAAATCCTTTGGGTTTTCCAATCCCATTATTTGGTCACAAAACCATGGTTCCCCTCATTCAATCCTCTCATTGAAACAATTTCATTCATACTAGTCTAGGTCAAAATGCCACACTTACTGTTGTAATTTTGGGATTCATAATGTCTTGTGTCTATTGAAAATTCTTTGGGAATATTCTTGAATGTTCATTCCCACACCACATATTTTAATCATATAACATTTTTCCGAATCCTTTTTGATTTAGACACTTATAAGAACCTTCCTGCCAACATAGATCTTAAAGCTCAATATAGAACATGGACCCAACCCCTTGAATATGAAGGAATTCCCTTTAGATGCAAAATATTATTCACTTTGGCACATATTTCTGCAAACTATCAGATGGCGAAGTGAAAGAATGAGAGAACCATTTGGTGGAAAGATGCCCTCCCAGATCATTTTGTGTTGGATGTTAATTTAAAGGAGGATTTAGACTAAAACATAAATTTGGAGGACTTGGTGGGATCACTTCATGAAACCATATTAATGGAAATATGGGTGTATGGTAAAACAAACATTTCTTGTGAAGAGGCTAAGGAGAATGTTCCTCTTTTAAATGTTAATTTTGAGCCGATAAAATCTACGGAAGTCCTCTTACATGGAAGATCTGAAATTTAGGTTGATGGCCTTGTGGGTGAATGGAAAGTGGTTCATAACAAAAATGATAGTATAAAAATACCTCTACTCCTCTTCAAATGACTCTTAGGTCGTCGTTAGCCTAATTGTCTTCTTTTAGTGTTAGTGTTTCCAGACAACTATTTTTATCTTGTTCCTTTGGTTCTTAATTTATAAATTTGGGTTTTCTGACCTCTTTGTACTTGGGTAGATTCCTAGTAAAAAAAACTCCCCTTTATCCTTATCCAAAAATACTTGGGTTAGAATTGTACATGCATATTTTGGTAGGACCCATTATAAGAATACAAAAGAAAACAAGGGGAATAATAATAGAGAGGTAACACATCAAAGAGCAAGAAGAATATGAGGAAACACACTAATAAAAGAATATTTTAGATAAATAATTAATAGAAACACAAGTACCCTAGAATAATGCAGTTTAGTATGAACATTTTTGGAAGAGCCTATCAATCAATTTATTTTTTGAAAAACTAACTAGTGAACTAGATAATAGGTTGTTTACCTTTTTTTTGGGGTGATTTTTTTATTGTTTGTTTAACCATTCAACCTTGCAAACACATGTGATGTTTAGTGTGAACATTTTTTATGGCTAATAAATATTGACAATATTCCAAAATTAGAAGCCTACAAGAATAAAGTTATGCAATATTGATATGGGACGTGTATGTTCATGCAAATAAATTAGGCCATTGAATATGAACATCATTTTAATTTCTTTTTTTTTTAAGGAAAATTTCATATTTTTTTTAACCTTTCCTAGTACGTTTTT
Source organism: Taxus chinensis (assembly GCA_019776745.2). Taxonomy (NCBI): domain Eukaryota; kingdom Viridiplantae; phylum Streptophyta; class Pinopsida; order Cupressales; family Taxaceae; genus Taxus; species Taxus chinensis. The sequence continues at coordinate 305,079,934 of CM034146.1, forward strand.
AGACACTTATAGCTACATATATCATGCTATAATTTGAAGCATGTTGGGTACTTGAATTTTTTTGATAAAGATCTATAGCTAGAGATCTACTTGTCTCCCACTCAGCCTAAATATCACATATGTTTGCAAGGATGACTGGTCAACCAACTAATGATAAATAAAACCCAAAAAGTGGTTAACAACCCATTGGTTGTTGACCAGTCAACCTATACAAACATATGTGATGGATATGCTCTTCCCTTGTCTCCTACTAGTGCACCTTTGTGTTCCCCTCAAGAAAATGTTAAATATTTTGAATGTTGATCAAGTATATGTGTTATTTTAACGTTAAGATTTATTTAATCAATTCAATCTTTTAAATTCTTGGAACTATAAATTTTTGAATATTGAGAAACTTTTATCCCATTTGATATTCATTCCATAACAATTGGTTTATTTTCCAAGTCATTTTTTCAGCCAAGTTTTGTTGACACTGATGATACTAAAATACATTAGTGGAAAATAATTGCATTACAAGTTTATATTTAGATTTGACATGATTGGATCATAAAAATGAAGAAATAATAATAAACAAGGGCATTGTAATTAGGATTATCCAACCTTATTTGAGCTTGAGGGTTCCATTATAAAATGTTCCTAACCAGATAAATAAAAGTCTAGTTAAAAGAGAACATGTCATAAAAGATCAATAAGGTTTTGCATTTAGAATGAAATTATTAACAATTCGTATCTTAATAACAGAGAAAATGAGAGAGAATACAAACTTGAATATGTACCTATGGTACATAAACATGATGGATCAAGGTAGAAAGATGTATTATTAACTGAAATATAATATGAACAAGGGGAATACTAATTTTACCTAATAAAAATAAACAAGAAAAAATTTGCAAACGTGTTTTAAATCCCTAAGTGAGAGAAAATATTCATATATGATTAATCACACGTGACCAAACTGATATTTTCTAAAATAATTGAATAATCGTGATGTTCATTGGAAGCATGATTGCATTGTTGTTCATTAAAAGTAGTGGAGATGGGAAATAAGAACTCATTGATGATTTTAATGTAATAGAGAATACCTAATCTAATACAATGTGTAGTGAATAAGAAACAAACAGTTGTTAGTATTAATACTAGAAATGGTACGTGAAATGTGTGATGGAAATGCTGAAGGGGATTCATTGAAAATTTTAAATTTGACGGCAAAAAACATTGGAGGAGGAAGAGGGGTGATGGAAAAGGGTTTTAAGGGAGGAGAAGTTAAGGTTAGGGAAAGTGTTAGGGGAACCTATCTGATTTTTTTTAGATACAAAGGAGCGAAAGATATAGTAATTAGAAACCAAAGAGAAAGCCTCTACCAGTGACATATAAATACAAAAAACCATGAAAGATCCCAACAACCAAATAATAAAGAAGTAAATTCCACAAGACCTTGAGACAACCTAATCAGTTTAGGGGGAATTGAAAAACCCAACAATAAGTTCTTCAAGAATCAATAAATTGGAGAATACCTTGCGAATATCCCCGGAACCGGTTTCACGGGAAGGCGAATTTTTTTTTTTTTCCCTGGAACAACTACGAGTATTACAATATAGCTTGGGATGGACCACCGTCCACCCACCCCCATCAATCCCAAGATTTGATGAGTCATTGAGATCCACCACTAAGTTTCCACATTCTTCCACTAAGGCCTATTGACGCGCGACATGATATTTGCTGTCGCGCGTCAACATTCCTGACGCGCGACAACATTCCTCCTTTAGCCTAATTTCATCCCGCATTAAAATCTTGGGATTCTGTTCCATTGCAGTCCATATTCAATTAAAAATTTGAAAAATCCCCAACTGTTTTACCCCCCTCATCACCTCCACTACCAACAGTCAGGATTTCATCATTTGAGGAAGTTTCAGAAGAAACAGGGGCATCCCTCACCCAGATCAGTGAGTCATCATCCACGAGGTACACCCTCACCCTTTGTTGTCATCCGTAACTTCGTTCTGAAACTCCAACATTCGTTGTTTTTAACTGACCGCGGAATTCATTCTCAAGATTCACATTTGGAGAGATGATATTGAAAGGAGTCTAAAATTAGATTAAAAATCTCAGTTTTGTGGTCCCATAGACTCTTCAATCTCGTCGACATCATTAAAATCTTTCATTTCATTTCATTTCAACCCTGGCACCAGTGAATGCTCGGGAGAAGTATTTAATGAGAAATTTTAATTTGAAATTGGTGACAGGGCCACCGATACACCATGACTCGCCACCGGGGACACCTTGGAAACCTGCACAATCCCCAGGGCCATCTCCACTTCACAGGTAACAGGTAATGGAGAGGTCAGTCGCTGATCCAGAGTGTAAGCCATGAATGCTATGTCCTCCTTTTCCCCGCTGTTTTCCTCATAAAAATATTCATCAGGAAGCTCCTCATCTCTATCCTTCTCCTCTGTAGCATACTCTTTAGTCAGTGTATCAACTGGTATGATATCCTCCAGTTGAGTCATAGGTCTAGGACCAACCCCAATCTTCACAATTTGAGAGGATAAATATTCACTTAAGCAGGATGAAACCTCATACTTAGTCCTCCTGAAAGTTTCACAAATAACCATAGATTTCTCTATAACAATCTCCTGTTAAAATTTATATTTTGAGGCATTTAGAAAGATTTTTCTTAGCATTTGAGTGTTAATTCACAACCAGGAAAATAAAAATTGTGAACGATTTATCGTCACAGGGTCCATAGAAATAAACACTGCCATATACCTAACAATGCCTAGGAAGATATCCAGATCCTAGAATTCCAGAGGCAGGCCAGGAATGCGTATCCACATGGGAAGACATGGAAAAGAGTAATATGTTTTCAGCCCAAGGTGCCACCTACAAATGATGAGAGCTGATTTATTGTAAAACCATAGTCCTTCAAAAAGAACTCATTGCAAATCCTCATCCTTTTGGAAGCAGAAGAGGAAGCTATCCCCTCCCAGCACTCTTACATCAAGCCTATAGGACCATTTCCTCTTACACCATTCCCTGACAAAATCTATTTTAGGCCACAATCCTCCAAATCTTCTTACCATTGTGCACTTGAAACTGCTCCTTGATTTTTCCACCAACTCCTCAGGGATCGCTAGTTATGGATCACCCTCAACTCATGAAGGAAAAATCTACAGGGGCTCCTTGGTAGTGCCTCTAAACAGGTGTGAGGCCTAGGATTTGGCCATGACCATATAAACACCCTTCAAAAATACTACTGCATTACCAACAGTCAACTTAGAGCTTCCAATAGCCACACCTTTTCCATCTTCATTTCCCTTCCACAGTGGCGTCCTCAGCCTCCTCCTCCTATGTTTGGCTCCATCCTTCTATACAAAAAATTTCATTCTTACAACCATACACATATAAACCATGTATACTTTTTTTCAATAATTTGAAGAAAAAAGGTGGTGCGGTGTGTATGTCTTAGAGGTAATGTACTTTAGAGATTTGTAAGAAAGAAAGGCATAGTCAATGAATACTTCCAATGCAAACGTACATATGTGTGAATCCTAAAAGTATAATATTTGATGCAAGCACAAAGCTAAGAGAAGCATAGGGGACAACAAGGAATTCACTTTACAGAGGTATGACGAGGAGAATGAGTCAAGAAAGATAACAAAAAGATAACATATGTGTGAATCCTAAAAGTACAATATTTGAAACAAACATGAAGCCAAACGAAGCATAGGTGACAACTAGGAATTCAACTTAGAGAGGTATGAGGAGGAGAATGAGTCAAGAAAGATAACATATGTGTGAATCCTAAAAGTACAATATTTGATGCAAGCATGAATCCAATCAAAGGATAGGCGAAAATAAGGCATTCACTTTAGAGAGGTATGATGATGAGAATGAGTCAGGAAAGATAACAAAAATATAATATGTGTGAATCCTAAAAGTACTATAGTTGATGCAAAGACGAAGCCAAGTGAAGCATAGGGGACAATAAGGCCTTCACTTTAGAGAGGTATGAGGAGGAGAATGAGTCAAGAAAGATAAAAAAATATGCATTCAAAGGTTGAAGGAAGAACACGGGACCCTTTTATGGTATCTCATATCCTAAATGATAAGATCTTTAATAACACTTATGAGAGAGCCTTTATAATGACTGCTTAGTCTAGTGGATGACTATGACATGTACCGGTTGTGGGAATTTAAATAGGAAAGGTTGTTCTCATTTCTGATGTGAATTTGGCCAAGCACACACTTTTATGCATTCTTATATAACTTTCATATGACACATGTATTGTAAATTTCATAGCTTAATGACTTTGCAAAAGGGTTTAATTGTCCTTTTCCTTAAGTTGGATATTTAGTAGATAGTGAATAGATAACATGTGGACTAAGATGATGTATGTTGGTGTAGTGGTAGTTCATGCCACATGTTACCTGTTTTTCCTTAAAAACATTGGATGTGAGTTTGTCTCTGCAATAGATGGTCAAGGAACATGAGTTTGAGAGGATTTGGTGGGGTCCAAGAGAACCAAATTCATATGGCCAGTATTGATATGATTATACGACAACCACTAAAGAAGACAGATCTATCTAACATCTATCCTTGTAAGAATTTTCTTACATCGATCTAGTTTTTTAAAATGACTATCAACTTAATTACTTATTAATATTACAAATTCAACAACTATAAAAAAATAAATCAACATTGTCATTGGAGCTATGGATGTGTAGGCCCTTAATTTGATGCTCATACAAAAAGTATATATCATGTTTTCATTTGCTTTTACATTTTATTTTACCATCCATTCTTATGTTATTAAAACACATAATTACGTGATTGTAGCAATCCGTAAAAGTTACAAATAAAAAAAAAATGGTTTTTCAAGTTTCCAACTATCAAGAGAGATGTAATGTTTGAAAAAAAATACATTAAATACATGAGGTGGCAATGTTAAAAAAAGTAACACATGGTGCATATGTGACTTGTCGAAAGATAACCAAAGATTACATATATTCCCTCTAATAGATTCCTTAACTTGTAAATTATCCTCCCTCAATCCCTGGCTTCATCATGAGTCTTCCTATGCCCAAATGTTTCACCTCAATCCTTCAACATTAACCTTTTTAATGCCTCCCTATTGGAATCTCTAGTGCACTAACCGAGTGAAATTTCTAGTCACAACGAATAATTAGATTTACCTTTTCCATCATGATACATCGAAGTGTAACATGCTTTCTTTCCATGAAATCCTTTATTGACTAAGATTAGGAAATCATAAACCATCATCTTTATAATTGAAAAATTATACCCAAAAAAAGAAAAAAATATTTTTAATTTTCTTCAAAGGTTTTTGGTGTGTAGGTGAACATCAACAATAATATGCTATAGTGGGTCCATTCATTGCAATATTTTTGGCTTGAGAGATGATTCTTGAACTTTCACAACATGCTAGGGGTGATTGGATGTCATTTAATTTTTTAGATAAGACAAAGACAAGAAAGAAAATATTGAGATAAAAAAGGTGGGAGATTAAAAACTTTCACCGCTAGCTCATCCAATAGTGTTCCTGTTATGTCAGCAATCTACCATTTCATATTTCCTCTTCTCTTCGCAAGGTACAAATCTCAAAGTACTTTGGACATTGGTAATGACAGGGTTGATAGGGACTGTTCAAACGACATAACATAAAAATACAAATAAATCATTGACGTACAATTTTCAAATTTAGAAATCTTCAATCTTATTTAGAATGCCTAGAATAAAAAAAATAAAAAAATAAAATATTTTAATGACTATATTAAATTTGAAGCTTGAAACAGAAAAAGAGAACAAGGTATTATAGAGAAGATAACTCAGTGATACTACGTGGAAGTTGTTCCAAAATATAAAAATAAAATAGATTTCAATGAGTTCAAGCTTGAAGGGAACCAATGGAATAAGGTAGGACCCTTAAAGATGAGCAATCCACCTAAGCCTAAATGCTTCAGTTTAAAGAGGTTTATCATGTAATCTGGTAATTTTTCTAACTGATAACAATATGTGAGTTCCAAGTAGTTGAGCTCTTCATCAAATATTCTCCTTGTCTAGATGGTATTTGTAGCTTACTTCAGGGTACGCTTGTTTTTCATTTCTATCATATGCTCAAGTGATAATATTTTAATTTTTTCACCATATAACCACTACAATTTTCAAAATTTGCAGGTATGAAGTGAATTTAGTGAGGCAGGTTGCATTTGATGTGATCTTCCCAATAAATTGTGTATCCCTCATCATGTATCCAAGCTCAAGGACATGTTATTTTAAAATTTGAATGACATATCAATTACTCTTGGCATATGGGCACGTTTTTTCCTTTTTATCAGGTGTCAGAAGCTACGCACATCAGTCTGGTGGTATTGGATAGATTGAAAAGCAGTTGTGTAGGCCCATAAGTGGTCAATATCATCTATGATCACAAGAGAACGCTGAGAACTCATGTGAAATTGGATAAAGGATTTGTCATGGCCAATATCATTTATTACAAAATCAACGTTTAACAAATCCTTTGACAACCGCTTTTGTATTTGTACAAGACCACCAAGATGTTGTGGAAAGCTTCCGATGCTTGATAAAAAGGAAAAAGCCTCAACGCATATAGAGATTTGATTGAAAAGAGGCTTGGATGAAGTGGTCTTACTAATTCGTTCGATGCCCCATATGCCAAGAGTAATTGCTATGTCATTCAAATTTAAAGCTAACATGTCCTTGAGCTTGGATACATGATGAGGGATGCACAATTTATTGAGAAGATCACATCAAACACAACGCACCTCACTAAATTTGCCTCATACCTACAAATTCTAAAAACTGTAATCGTTAAATGGTGAAACAATTAAAAGAAACTCACTTAAGCATATAATAGAAATGAAAAATAAGTGTACCATGAAGCAATCTACAAAGACCATCCAGACAAGGATAAGACGTGTTGAAGAGCATTCTTCCATTAACCAGTGATGTGTGTGTCATATCTACCATTACTGTAATGCCTATTGAACGCCTTTGCATATCCGTTGTGCTTCTATGGGAGTCCATGAGGAATCCACATCATAGAATAGAGGGATAATTAATTGTGTGGATCTGCACTTTGAAATTTGTCTCAATTCTTCCAAAAACTAAGTAGAGTATGTGTAACTTCTTGAGAAAATAAGAATGAGAATTAAACTACTCTCTAATAGTTCCATGCCAAGGAAAACGTGAATTCTAGCTATGGTGAGAGCTTCAGACAGACGATCTACAAGATAATTTTTGACATATGGTCCTCGAAAACTCATAAAAACTTGATACTTGTAAGCCAAGAAGTGCACTTTTAAGGGAGATGACCTGAAACTGGTAAAATGCATACTTAAAGATTACGTCAACAAATTAAAAATGGAGACATGTGGGTAGTGAAATGCTACGAGATGTGCACAGGCTACGAGGAGTGACGAGGATCTGCAAAGGTGGCCTGTGCAGACATAGGACTCCGATGATGCTGACAAGTGAGCAATATGGAAGTGAACAGTAGATAAAAGGGTCGGATTAATTTAATCGACGCATATGTACTGAACTCCAACAAATTCTTTGATTTTCACAGAGTCTGACAGCATGCGTCAGATTGTGGAGGTTTTGTCTCACTTAAAGAAACGCCTTCGGCGTAATAAATAGTAAGAAGATGAGGAATAGCTCCTAATGTTCTAGAGTACCCGTAGAACCACAATCATGTTGTTGTCATGGAGCTTGTCATGTACTTGAGGTGAAAGGAGGATGTCCATAAAGTCTAATTCGGCACTGTCCCTGCCACCCACCGACTACCGATGATATTTTAATATATATCTAGGCACAGGAAGGATACTTACAATATGTGGATCAGGTAACATAGTATTTACTCTATATGACTTTTGTGTGAGAATGAATCATTTAAAAAGAAGTAAATGCTTCATATTTTCTTAGATTATATAAATACATATTGTAAATAATTGAATTGATTTCATTGGGACATTATCAATGATGTTCTATATAATTCTTTTTTATCCTCAATTCACTAATTACTCACACGGGTATTTATGGAATACTTGAAGTTAAATTGGGAGAAAATTGGCAAATTATTTCAGACACAACATGTAAAAAACCTAAAAAGAAGGATATATAAAACTTAGGTTAGAAGTTTACATGCATAGTTTGGCAAGACCCATAACCAAAATACAAAAGAAACAAAGGGGAATAAAAATAGAGAGAGAACAGTAAAAAGAGAAATAAGAATAGGAGAAAACACACCAATAAGAACTTAATTTAGATCAATAATTAATAGAAACACACGTATCATAGAATAATGATTTTTTATGGGAAGAGCTTGTCCATCACATGTGTTTGCAAGGATGACTGGTCAACCGACTAATAGGTTGTTTAACACTTTTTTGGGGTGATTTTTTATTGGTTGTTTGACAAGTCAACCTTGCAAACACATGTGATGTTTAGGGTGAAAGTTTTGTATGACTAAAAATACCTGTGAAATTTCAAAATTAGATGTCTACAAGAATAAGGTGATGCAATATTGGTATGGGACATGTGTATGTTGATATGGGGAAATTAGGTCATTGAATAAGAAAATTATTTTAGTATTTTTTAATTTTTGTGAGGAGTATGTGGTTAAATCTTGATCAACGTCCTATTATTAATCTCGTGTAAAAGGACGTTTTTTGTTAAACATAAACAAAAATTCAAAGAGGCTTGTAGAAATATGATAATATGTTGTATAGATATTTATACCAAAGATGAGATTTGATTTCTATGCTCAACTGTCAACCAAACATTTGAGGAAATTTTCATATTTTTACAACCTTTCCTAGTACATTTATAGAAACTTATAACTACATATATCACATTGGAATTTGAAGCATGTTCGGTACTTAGAAATTTTTTGATAAAGATTTGTGGCAAGGGACCCACATGTCTTATAGTAGTGCATCTTTGCGTTCCCATCTTAAAAATATTGAATCCATTCAATAATCAAATTTGAAAGGAGTTAATAAAAACTTGTAGAACCACCATTATGGCAATCCAGGAAACCAAGATGAACTCTAAAACAATGAGTATCTGTAAAACAAATATTTGGAAAAAGTTGAGTTGACATCTATTGACTCTAGAGGTGCATCATGAGGCATTGCTGTTGTTTGGGACCCTACATTAATTTCTAGTAAAGTGATCTTATCCTCCTCTAATCACCTTGCTATTGCATTTCAAAACTTTTGATAGTTCAATGTTTTGGATCCTTTTTAATATCTATCCTCCCAATACTCTACACGGTAGATAGAAACTTTGGAAATATCTAAAAAGTTTTGGTTCTAATTGTGGTCACTTACATTGGATGGTCATTTGAGATTTCAATACTCCTCTCACTCTAGCTGAAAAAAAGGTGGCTCTTCTGACTTTACTACTGGGATGGATGTTCTAGCTGATTTAATTTCATCTTCAAATCTCTTTGACGTAGATCTTCATGGTAAATTATCCTTATACTCGGTCTAATAAAAGATTAGGGGAAGATAAAATCCAACTTAGGCTTGACCATACTATTATTTCTACTGTTTGGCTACTGACCCAAGGATTTCATCTTTCCTCTTTTCCTATAATTGGATCAAATCATAAACCCATTGTTATTATCATTCTTAATACTGATAAGACTTTCCATTCCTCATTCAAGTTTGAAAAAATGTGGTTTGACCATCTTGATATTAAGGACAGAATCAAGGAATGGTGGGGCTTAGAAGTTGAAGGAACAACATAGTTCAGATTCATTTAGAAGCTCAAAAATTTCAAAAAGAAAGTTCAGATCTAGAATAGAAAAGTGTTTGGCAATGTTTTCATCCAAAAGAAACAGGTAAAAGAGGAGCTTGTGTTGTTAGAAAAAAGGGTTACATATCCTGGTATGTCTCATGAGGATTATATCCTCTAAAAATATCTCTTCTCTGAATTTCATAATCTTTGTACTAGAGAAGAGTCTTTCTGGAGGAAAAAGTCTAGGGCTCTATGGCTTAAAGAAGGTGACAAAATTATCAAGTTCTTTCATATGACTAACCTTAAGCATAGAGCACACAATAAGATATCAGAAGTCTCATTGGCCGATTGCACAGTTACTTCTGACCATTTTATCATCAAGGATGAAGCTCTGATTTTTTAAAAAAACCTCCTAAATGATGATACTTATTTTTCTACAGAGGTAGATGATACACTACTTGATTCTATTCCTAATAATCTTATTGACAAAGGGGAGTTTAAAAATATCAGCAAACCTGCTACCATTGAAGAATTGTAAAAAGTTGTCTTCTCTTTAGAGGGAGACAAATCCTTGGGGCTAGATGGGTTTTCAACAAAATTTTACAATTTTCTTGGGATATTTTCTCTGAGGATCTCCTAAAAGCAGCCAATGAATTTTTCAGAACTGGAAAGATCCTTAAGGAGATCAATAACACTTTAATTGTATTTGTGCCTAAGAAACCTGGAGGTAAGGATTTCAAAAATTTAAGGCCCATAAGTCTTACAAATATTTTATACAAGATCTTCAAAAAACAATGACTATCATAATTTAACTCCTTCCAAATATTATTTCAAAATGGTAGGGTTTTTTTTCAAAGGCAAGCTCATCCAAGAGGAAATAGTGATGGTTCATGATACCATTTATTCTAAGGAAAATGTAAAAAATTTGGTATGGTTATTAAGTTAGACATCAATAAATCCTTTGACAGAGTCTTTTGGATCTTCCTCGATAAAGTTTTGGAGAAACTTAGGTTCATTGCTCAATTTAGGAAGATTATCAGCTCTTGCATCTCTACTCCCAAATTCTTTGTCATTATCAATGGTCTTCGAGTCAGTTTCTTTACCAGCAATAGAGGTATATGACAGGAAGAACCTATTTCTCCCCTTCTTTTCATCATAATGGTAGATAGTCTCAGTCGTACCATAACTAGAAAAATTACCTTGTGATATCTTAAAGGATGCAAACCCACTTCTATGGAGATCTTTATCTCACATCAACAATTTGTTGATGATATTGTACGATGGAAAAGTGACAAGCGAGCATGGGAATCTACAAGTACCTTTTCCTCGCACTTGACCTCCCGAGGTCGTGCTGAGACAGCCGGTGGGGAAGGAATATGCGTGGGATGCAAAACAACTAGTTAGGCAATCTTATGTCTTCGACGCGCACCAGTGGAATCTGCGAATCTAAGGCAAAGAAGGCCCTTCTAACCTGGAATGGCATGACAGATCGATTGGTGAGGATGACTGCTCGAAGGCTCCAATCAATATCGAGCTCTGGCGTGATTTGATCTATGGGTTGTGGGATACGTGGAAAATGACCTGGGATTGTTTCGTGTATGTCTCCAGACAGGGTCATAAGATAGATGATGGATATAGTTGGCTCTTATGGGTGATTCTCTGGTCTAGTCCAGAAATCCTTAGCTTTGTTAGATTCTATGTCTAACAAGGATAACTGTGCGATGATGATAGGTGGAAGTGGAGTAGATCTGAATACTAATGTGCGTAAGCCAGCATCTATGTCTGATTCACCTGTGGATTTATTGGGTTGTGGGATTTGTGGGTCACAACCGTAGATTCATGGTTGCTGTGGACCTGTTATGGTCATGTGTGGAATCAGTCCCTAATCCCTAGTATCCAATAGTCATATGCCTTTTCGGCCTTTACGTTTAGAATTAACAGTTGTGAAATCTTTTTTGAGTATCTTATAGGCGCTCTTGCAACCTGAATCCTTAAGCTAGTATCTATGTTTGTGAGAGTGTCTCCTGTGTCTGGTTGTGGGACCAAAGGATCACAACCGAACATTTGCTCTCTTTCAAGCCCTTCTACAGTCATGCGGATATTTATCTAGGGTAATATGTAGTTTAGCTGATTTGACCAAAACATGTACGCTTGGTCGTCTTCTATGTTTAACCTGCTTAACTGTGAGCTGATCTGTTGCAAGTCTGTTGTTGTTCGGAAGACTTGGATCCTAAGATTCTGATCTATATCAGTTATTGCTGTGACGAGATTGGGTTGAGGCACGATCGGATTGAATACGTATTCTCTGGGCTCTCTAGGTCCCATGATTGTCATACAAAAGAAAATGATATAAAGCTAACTAATGACAGAATAAACTAAATATGCAAGATATATCTACGTATATTTCTAAGTCTGTTATTTATTGATAAACTATTAAACATAATTTTAAAGGGGAATTATCTAATATATCTAAAATTGACAACTAAACTAATAACATAATTAAAATAGACAAAGCAACCGAGTGTAGCTACTTGTCTGTGTAGTTTATAGATTTATCCTAAATAACCTGATCACTGATCTACTCTATTTGAAAGACTCTCGATCCTACCTCAGAAGTGAGGAGTGAATCATAGTTTCTCATTAACTATCAATCCCCATAGCTTCCCTGGCAATATCAAAAGTGAAATTAACTGAAATGGAATGATTGACTACTTTATTTGATATGCTTTTAACTATAACTTTGAAAGATAGAACCTGGATTCTGCAGAATAGTGGCGAATCCGATGGTGTGTGACCTTATCCCCTCAGTGTGATCTCCTCGTTCCTTCGTGCTCACGTGGATCCAGAAAAGTGTGTAATGCTAGCATCAACAAAATTAGATATTGGAACAAAGGCAGCTTAGGATGCAGACTGAATACAATGCGAGTAGGAGAGGGATAGTGCAAGAGTACAGAGCTTGGCTTATGCAATTCCTAGCTGGATTTATTGTGAGTCATGCAACATAAAACGTCCAGCACCTGAAACTATCCTATTTGATGAACAAAACCTGCAACTTTAATGGCTTCCTATTGAAATCAAACTATCCTACTCTAATTGATTTGGATGAAATGACAACAACACTTTGCACAAGGAGAATATGTGGCTTTCTGACAGCTAAACAATGTTAACTATGCATCTAACAAATGAAACTATGAATCCTAAACAAAATGAAAGGCTAAACTATTGAAATGAGAAATTCAGAGGCAAATTTGAGGGGCCATTTGCTTGAGCACAAGCCAGCTATTTATAGAATCCCATTTACCCAAAGGTGAAAACCAATTTGATCTCTTAAACCATAAACAATGCCAAAACACTATTCCAGGAAACCAGAATCATAAATACAAGAAAAGGTGGTGAAAAAAGCTGGTAAACGTTGAATTTTTATGTGAGTCGTGTTAAAAGAGCATTTTGGAAAACACATGAAGGACCGCCACCATGAGCAGGGCAGCGGTTACAGGACCGCCGCCCTTCCTGGGTGGCAGTCATGAGACCGCCACCCAGGCAGGGCGGCGGTTTCATAACTGAAGAACAAAACGCAAAGGAAAAGAGGGGAAAAGAGAACAACAAAGCACGCAGGGGCTAAGCGGGACATGTGGGATGTTAACACATACTTGGAGAGATTTTTTGAACCCTGAACACCTTGCGAGGAGACCTGTATCATCATTGGGGCACATGTTACGTTATTCTGGCAGTGCAGTACCCTACAATTTTGGGTACGTACATATTGCCCCCTCGGAGAATCATTTTAGCCATGAAGAGGCGTAAAACGGTGGGTCCGAGTATGGCGGTCCTGAAATGGGAAGTTAGGAGTTATACCTGGTATGCCTGTGTGTCGAAATGACGCTATCCGAAATTCCCGCTACCTGTAAAATGAAAAGAGAACTCAAGTGCAGATAGACAAAATAGATCAAAAAATAAATACTAAAATATCATGAAATGAGGATGTACCATTTGTGCGGGGATAAGAACTTACCTCCGTCGGCGCTCCAAACCTGTGGAAAGGGGCATTCAAAACAAGTCATGTTGCTATATATCTAAAAGTGGGCCCATTTTCCTATTCATTTACACGTGTTTATTTGGTTGATTTTGAGCTCTGGGACCCACGGTGACGGTTTCTGATGAAAGTATAGTCAAAACGTCTGGGACGAGATTGTGATCATGCCTCCATGAGCGGAACACCGACCCACGAGATCACAGGTTAGTTTTTCTCAATTTACCATTTTTATCCCTAAAATGTTAAAATGATGAAAACTTTGTCATGGGGGGATAATTTTTGAAAATGTTAGTTTTAATAGGTCTATCCAGGGGGGGCGCCTACTGGGTAGGCTTTGTTTTAGTCAAAATAGTCTTTATTTAGTGTTTTTAGGCGTTATTTAGGGCATGTGATCCTGTACGGAAATTTGGGACACGACCGCTGCCCTGGGCAGGGCGGCGGTTACACGACTGCCTCCTGATCAGGGCGGCAATTATAAGACCGCCGTCTTTAAGGCGGCGATTACGGAACCGCCGCCCTGCTCAGGGCAGCGGTCCTACACAAAATGCATAAACATCACTTATTTGAATTTGTTTTTGCATTTTTAGCATCCTTACCTGCTTTCATGATTTTTCTAATGTCATTTGGATACTAACTTGCTTTGTTTTGTGTGTTTTTGGGTGTATGCAGGTGAGGGAGGAGTATATTCGATGGAGCCGAGAGAGAGAGAGTGTGATTGGCTCCCAGCAGTATTAGATGCCCTTTCTCAGGATGAGTAGGACACTCTTCAGAGGGCCGGTATACTGCGTATATCACGGGTTCCGCATGTTGCACCATCTAGTCACATACTATGTGACTTATTTTCATATTGGGATGCTGATCAGAACACTTTCCGATTACCAGGGGTCCGAGGTGAGTGGACCATTACTTTGGAGGAATTTTACCGTATCTTGGGGGTCCCGATCATCAGGAGATGACTCACTCTTGAGACAGCAGCTTCACAGGCTCAGATAGCACAGTGGGCCTCATACATGGGAGATGCAGATATCTCCATTGGTTCGAAGAAGGGGGTGAGGGTCCGATCTATTCCTAGCCTGCCTATCCCCTTGATTCGTCAGGCCATTATGGGGATCCTTGCCTCGAGATTGATCGGGGACAAGGGAGGAGACACTCTACTCTATTGCTGGTCCCCCATTATTGCACAGATTGAGGGACATGGTCGGATTTATGCCTGGGGAGCCGACATACTTGGGACTACCTACCATGATTTGTACCGGGTGGTCCGTTTACAGGGGCAGTCATTGAGCCATCCGACCCTGGTTATGAGCTGGGTCTACGAGCGTTTCATCCCTTATGGGAGAGGTGTAGAGGTGGCAGATCCTGAGAGCTGTGAGGGCAGTCAAATGGACAGACATGTCGGTGCTCAGAGCACCTCACCATCCAGTCACCTCCCTGACCACTGATGACATGGAGGCCACACCTTATCAGGCCATGGCAGGTTTATGGGGTGAGGAGGCTCTTACTTTGATTTCCTGCTCCACCACAGGGCAGCTTGTTGACAAGGTGGGGAGGGTGGAGATACACCCTTTTGGTCGAGTGCCTCAGTAGTTTGGCTTGCCTTACGTGGGTATGCTTCCCCTGGTGGTGCCAATATATAGATCAGTTCGAGAGGCCAGGGGAGGTCCTAGAGGCCGGGGTTGGACAGTTGTTACTCTTGGTGTCCCCATTGCAGCTAGGCAGGTAGTACGAGCTCGAGGGAGAGCCGGTGCTCCTCAGGCACCCTTACTTCAGATTGCCGCCGGTCCTGCCTATAGCAGTGATGACCCCATTGACATAGACTCTGATTCCGAGGAGTTCATAGGGGGGAGACGGAGGAGGAGACCGAGGCTAAGGTCAGCGAGTCGGGTGGAGAGGAGGACAACGATCCTGAGTGGCATGACACTCAGGATATTTTACAGGTAGAGAGGGCGGAGTAGAGTACAGAGAGGGTGACTCTGGTTTCAGAGGAGCCACTCTCTCAGGGCCTTGGTGGGGAGGATGAGTCCATAGCAGGGATGATATGTTGCCCTGGCCATATGAGGAGTGCACCAGTCAGCGGTGGCATCTGTGGTAGGTGCCAATCCTAGAGATCCATCTTGGAGGCCCAGTGATCCGAGTGAGTTATCATCCTTCCTTTTAACGTTTGTTTCTAGTTATGATTGCCTTAGTTGTTACCTCTCCTTTTGTTTACGTTTGCTTTTATCTCTTGATTATTTCTAATTGGCTTTTCTCCTTTGCTTGCAGAGACTGCTGATGAGTGGCGAGACCTGATTCATCAGGTATGCACCGATACCCTGATGATCCCTATGGAGAAGACCCGTGCAGAGCTATCTGTGGATGCAGGGGAGCCTTCAGCAGCTGGTAGGCATACCGATGTCTTTGCCCCTATCTGGCATGTGGCCAGGATGGTGTCTACCTTCCGTACTGAGTTGGCAGGGTACAAGACAGTAGAGCGCTTGATGAGGAGTCATTCTCATGGTGAGACTGTAGCTGCTCCTCAGGATCGTGAGCCCTCTGTGCACTCAGAGTGCCGGCAAAGCCAGAGTCCTAGATGGGGGCGTGCACCCTTAGAGGGATCTCATAGGGGTTGAGAAGCCACTTGGCTCTCTTGGCTGTTTTTATGATGTATTTTGTATCTCCCGGGCTCTTTGAGCATTTTGACCATGCTTAGCGCATGATGGCATTGTACAGGAAACTTGACCATATATATATTATTTTCTTGGATCAGACGCTTGGCATTAATGTTCTTATGATTTTATTACGCATGTAAATTATAATGGTGTTTTTATGTGCTTCTCAGAATGTATGCAATGGAGAACAAATGATACAAATGTTTACTTTCTTTTTGTATTTCGTGATGCTAATATATGAAAATGTAGACACAATGTGACTTTGAACTTTAGTTTCTATAAGCAATTTTTGGTACTTCATATTTGTTTTGACAAAGTGTGATGATAAACCGGTACAATGAGCAGATAAACTTGCCCCACTCCTAACTCCACGCAACTAGTAAGATGCGAGGGCTCGTCACCGAGAGCTAGAAAGGGCACAAGTTATGAAATGTGTTGAAATGATAGTGATGAGAGATAGACAAATCCTTGGTGGAACCGAATTAGGATGCTACAAGCCTACTCTACTCGAGTGACTCCATAGTTTGGGATGCAACTTGCTTTGCGGTTTATCTAGACTTAGATCCGTAGATGGCCACATGGTAGACAAAATCTGGGTTTCAGGGTTTTGAACTCTTTTGGAATTTTGGACATCTGATTCATTTGTTTTTGACTCAAGATTTCAAAGGTTCATTTGAATTTGGTTGCTGACTTCCTTCAACATTTATTGTCAAGAGGACCCCCTATACCTTGCCCCATGCTACTAGTAAGAAGTATGGGCTTATCACCATGGGCAAGGCATAGGCAAGTAAGGGCATTTCCATCCTTTCCCAACCCTACGTCACTAGTAAGAGACGCAAGCTCATCACCAAAGGTTGGTGGGGCAAGGAAATGTGTAAAATTAAAATTTTCTGTTTGATCTATATTTGACTTGTTTGCTTGAGAAAAATGCCAGTATGTTCTTACTTCCAAAGAGATATACATACGGGATAGATGTGACACGATGAAGCTTCTAGAACAGACCATGGGCAAGACACCTATCCTAGGAAGAAACCAAAAGTGAGAACAAGCCCGCAGATCTTGGTATGGTTACCATCAAGGCTTTGTCATATCTAGCTTTATTTGATGAAATGATTCCGAAATAGGTGATGACGTTATAAAATGAAGAAGTATGATTAGAGTGTTTATGCCAATACCATCAGAAGTTTGTAATGAATTGCTTTGAGAATGAGTTCCTTGATCACAAAATTGTACGAAACAAGCGGACAAAATGAACCTAACTATATGAAGATGCAATGTAGATATATTTATACAAATAGTGCTGGCCACTTATGCGTAGAATCATTTAAGGTGTAGGGAATTGACTGTTTCACCAAATTCCTCACCCTCTAGTGTACATAAGAGATATGCACCATTTCCATAGTCCTTCGTGACTTGGTATGGGCCCAACCATTTGGGCCAGAACTTCCTTCCTTCGCCGGTCTTTTTATCGATCCGGCTGTCTAGCCTTAGAACCAGATCACCTTCATATATGTCTTGTTCATAGACCTTCTTGTTATACTGCCGGCACATCCGGTCAGCATAGATTCTGTGCTGTTGTTTAGCATCTATCCTAGCTTCATGTAGGATTTCTAGTTGGGAGAGACGTGCTTCTTTGTAAGTGTCTTCATCTAGAATCCCTTGTAATGAGATACAGAGACTGGGTATTTCAACCTCAAGTGGGAGAACTGCTTCTACCTCGAATACTAGCGAGAAAGGAGTTGCTCCTGTTGGTGTTCTTATTGAGGTTCGATGGGCCCACAAGGCCGGATATAACTTCAAATGCCAATCTCATTTGTTTTCTTTCACCATTTTAAGAAGAATGGATTTTAATGTTTTGTTTGTCACTTCAGCCTGTCCGTTGGCTTGAGGGTAATACAGGGAGGTTGTATGATGGCTTATTTTAAATTTATTGCACAATTCATGAACTTCATCATTCTTAAAAGAAGTCCCATTATCTGAGATAATGACTTGTGGGACACCATACCTGCAAATGATTTGGTTCAAAATGAACTTGGTGATTACGGAACCCGGTACAGTAGTAAGCGGCATAGCCTCTACCCACTTGGTAAAATACTCGGTGGCCGTGATTATGAAATTATGGCCATCTGTAGATGAGGGAGAGAATTTCCCTATCAAATCTAGGCCCCACGTAGAAAAGGGCCATGGAGTAGCGATTGGTTGTAGAGCTTGTGCTGGTATGTGAATCTCGTGGGAGAATTCTTGGCACTTATGACACCTTCGCACAAACTCTACTGTGTCGTGTTCTAGAGTAGGCCAGAAATAACCCATCCGATGTATTTTACGGGTGGTGGCATGACCACCGAAGTGGCCTCCACATATTCCACTGTGGGATTGGTAGAGGATCTTCTTGGATTCTTCTGTGTCGACACATCTTAGAAGCATTCCATCGAATGCTTTTCGATAGAGCACCTGTTCTATAATAACATATTTAGCTACAATAATGTGTAACCTCCTTCTTCACTGCGGTGTAGCACCTTTAGGATACGTATGGTCCATGATATAATTAACAATATCAGTATACCAAGGGCATTTAGAGATGGGAGGTCTAGTTTCGATGTAGTATATGCATTCATCGGGAAAGTCCAGATCTACTAGATCACCTCCATCTAATGGGTTATCAGCTAACCAATCTGCAATGATTTTTCCTTTAATGGATTTCTGATTTACAAATGTTAATTCGAATTCCCCCATTAAGGTCATAAAGTGTCCAGCCTTCTTAGACAAGGACCCTTGTGTGAGGAAAGTTCGTAAATGGTCTATTTTTACAATGACCCTTGTTTCTTGATTTAGCATATAATGTCTTAAGCATTTGGTTGCGAAGATTATGGCAAGGCATTCTCGTTCTTCCTGTGTATAACGTGTTTCATAGTCAAGCAACATTCGGCTAATGAAATAGATCGCACGTTCTCTCTTGTCATCATCTTCTTGAGCCAGCATACAGGCTAGCGAGACATTGATAGCTCGCAAATACAAGATTAACGGGTTGTCTGGCTTAGGTGGCATTAGTGTAGGTGGTGATAACAAGAAACACTTAATTGTGTCAAAAGCTTTGTTTTAGTCTTCGGTCCAATCAATACTATAATCTTTCTTGAGTAGATTGTTGATTGGATGAATGACAAAGCTTAAATCTGGGATGAATCTCTGGATTACACCAAGTTTTCTGAGAAATGACCTGATTCCAGATTCATCCGAAGGTGGGACCATTTCGAGAACAACCCAAATTTTGGTTGGGTCAACATCGATCCCTCGTGATGATATAATGTAACCTAGGAGTTTCCCTCCTATCACACCAAATATGCATTTTTCTAGATTTATCGTGACTCCGTATTCTATTAGACGTGAAAGAATGATGCGGAGTACTTCTGGGTGATCACAACGCCTCCTGGCTTTGGCCAACAAGTCATCTACATAGGATTCCACAATTTTATGAATAAGATCATGAAATATATACGTCATAGCCCGCTGGTATGTAGCACCAACATTCTTGAGACCGAATGGCATAACAACGTAGCAATAGGTTCCCCAAGGAGTTATAAATGTGGTTTTAGCTTGGTCTTGTTTGGATATTCTGATTTGATTGTATCCTGAGAATCCATCCATGAGAGATAAAATCTCAAATCCGGCTGTTGCGTCAACAATGACGCCCATGGATGGTAACGAGAAGTTGTCCTTAGGTCACACTTTGTTAATGTCTCGGAAGTCTATGCAAATGCGTATTTTCCCATTCTTTTTGAGAACGGGAACGATATTAGATACCCACTGAGAGTAGTCGACTGGTTTGATGAATCCTACTTGGAGGATTTTTATTACCTCTTCTTTCACCATGAGAGCTACCTTGGGTTTCATTGGTCTTGATTTTTGTTTAATCAGTTTTGCATCTGATTTAGTGACGAGGTTATGTACCGTAATGTGTGGTGCAACCCCTGTCATTTCTTTATAATTAAATGGGAAGGCCTTCTGATGCTCCTTGAGGATTTGAGTGTGTATTTCTACTTCTGATGGAGTTAACGAGGATCCTAATTTCAATATCCTTAGCTCATCCTCCATTCCGATGTTAATATCAATTGTTTCTTCGATTAAAGAAGCATTACCTTCTTCAAACTCAGGCGGGGCTAGAGGTAATTCCAAATCATCTCCATTTTCTACTGTGTATATGCTGAGGTCTTTTTCGTGGGGGAAGCTCTATCATGGGATTTCTGAAGTAGGAAGATGAATGTGGGATTAAGGACAAATCTATCACATGATGGGTGAGATGTAATGCTGCATAGGTGTTTAAGTAATTCAGAGTGGCTCTATCACTATCAATGTGGTCAAGGATAGTAAATTTGTTCTCATCTCTGTTCATTAAAAGAGGGTTTGAGATTTTTTTCACCAATGGTTCAGTACAAAGGGATACCATGAAACAAGTATCTTCGAACTCACTGTTTGGGGTGAAGCATGACACCGAGGTTGCTATAGAATGGTAGAGAAGATTTTGTTCTCGCAGGATTGCTTCAATTGATATGAAGTCAAAATCCTTGCTCAAATCCAATACAACTGTTTTGTAGAGCTGTAAGTGCTCAGCTCTGGTTTCATATACCTTAGAGACTTGGTTTGCTACCAATTGTGAGTCTCCTAACACCCTGATGTTATTAACACCGATCCTCTTAGCTAAGATGAGGCCAAGGAGGAGGGCTTCGTACTCAACGCCATTGTTCATACATTCAAAATTTAGTTTAAAGGTAAATGGTAGGATCTTTCCCTCGGGAGAAGTAAAAATTACACCTGCCCCAGCTCCATAACGACATCTAGCTCCATCAAAATGGAGAGTCCAGTACTTAGCTGGGAATATGGACGTTAGGATATTTGTTGTGTTAACATCTTCTACTTCCACCATGCAGAGATCCTCTGCTGGAAGAGAACCAACACCTAGGGTATATCCCATGCCTACAGAATCAAATGGTAGGAACATTGGTAGATCCTGTTCTAATAATTCGACAATTTTTACAGTAGTTCCTAATGATACTATTTCTACAATGTTAGCCTCATCCTTGAGGGCTGGGATAGTCTTGACTACGCTCATAGTCTCAAGATCTGTTGTAGGTGCCAACTTTTCCTCCAGTTTTGCATCGGTGGGTTTATTAAGTTGGTTTGTTGGGAGTTCAAACTCTGAGTGAATGCCTGGTCTTTTCTTTAAGTCAACTAGGTGTACATTGAATGGTTTTGGATTGCCTTTGGCTACGAACACCTTTCCTAAATGCAAGAATCTTACTTCTTGAAATAATGTAAAGGGGATTTCCTTCATACGGTGTATCCATGGTCGGCCAATGATCATATTATAGTTGGTTTTCCAATCTACAATATAAAACTCAGTCAGGATTGTTTTGGGTCCTAAGGTGACCGATAGTATTATAGTTCCAATCGATGTGGCTTTAAGGCTATCATAGTCTCTTAATGTATTTCGAGTCGTGGAACAATTTGTTTCTCCATACCCTAGCTTTTGAAGGAAAGAGAAGGGGACTATGTTAAGTGCTGATCCATTGTCAACCATCATGCATTTAACGTAATTGTTATAAACCCAAACTTGTAAATGTAGATCCGGATCACCTCTGCGTGTAATCTTAGCATCTGTTGGCATTTTGTTTATTTCGAATACAAACTTGGTATCCCTATCCAGCTGCCTAGGAGGGTGGATATCAAAGTCTATATGGTTTACCTGTGTTTCAGGAGGTAGAGTGATGTTAATTAAATGACCTAAACCTAATGCCTCTAAAAGAACAGCCCTATGGGCAGGAGAGTTCTTCAGTAAGTCCAACAAGGAAATGTGCGAGAAGGTTTTTGTTAGATCACTAATTAAATCATAGGCACCTACAGGTTTTAATAATATTTGTTGGCTGTTATCTGTCTCTGGCGGGTAACTTGGACTTGGCTGAGAGGAATACTCTTGTGTCCTTGTTATAGCTTCCATGGGTAGTTCAGTGTCTAACTCCACTAAGCCGACTATCTTGGGTCGTGGCTGACTTCCTAATCGTGGTGCAACTAATGGATTTAGTGAAGTTGAGGCTTCATGATCATTATCTCCTGTTATTATGCCCTTATTCATCCCATTTGGATTTAATTTGTTATTGTTATTGTGATTTGGGAGTGGATCATTGAAGATCTTGAGGGGAGCATTTTGACGAGAAATTTCCCATGTGAAATTATTTGGTGCCGGTGACGCAGGATCTGCCAAGAACATATCTATGAAAAGTTGTCTTTGTTCCTCTAGCAAACATTGCATGAATTTATTGTAGTCACAGCATGTTCTAGTGTCATGGCCTCGAATTTTGTGGAAACCACAATACGAGTTAGGATTGTAATTCCTTGTTTGTTGGTTTGGTGCATATTGTGGCCCAAAACTTTGATCGAACTGTTGCCTACTAGGATTAAAGTTTTGCATTTTTTGGTTTTGGTTTTGGTTCTAATATCCAATTGAGTTTTGGTTTAGACCCTATGTAGGGTTTCACCATTGTTGTTGTTGTTGTTGTGGATGATTAAAATCCACTACATTAATTGTTGGGGTAAAGTTGTTGTTTCGTTGATTGTTCATTAGTGGTGGAGTATTTGCAATATTTACCTTCTTAACCTAATCAGTTACTCCATCTGTTGTCACTTCGTAATTTTTATTAAGGATTTTAGGTCCTTGATTGGCATTTGTGGTAGTAGGGAAAGTTGTAGTATTCTGGTTAGAGGTGATTAACCTCCTGTTTTTTCCATATGTCTTACAACCGCTATCTATTACCGCTTGATCTATTCAGAGGGTTCTCTCAAGTACTTCATCGTAAGTCCTTAGTGGGAACTTTTGGACTTCTTCCTTCACCTCTCTAATGACGGAATGAAGAAATAAATCGCATAGTTTCATCTGATCCATATTTGGAGCACTTGCTGAAGAATAGAGGACTGTATACCATCTTTGAATGGAATGAGCAACAGATTCATTGTGTTCCTACTTAATGTGTAAGAATTCCCTGATCCCAGTTCTCAACAGTTTGTTCATATCAAATGCCTTGATGAACTCAGAAATGAGTTGTTTAAATGAATGGATGGAGGCTTTAGGTATTCTATAATACAAATAAAGGGCGATGCCTTTTAATGTTTTGGGAAATATTTTGGCAACAACCCCATCCCAAGGGAGTAGTTCTCGAATGGCTGTGGCATAGGCCTTGATATGTGCTTTTGGATATCCCTCCCCTTTGTATTTGGGAAAATTGGGAAGAGGTCTTGGAATCATGATGCTTCATATGGTGAAATCTAAGGGCTCTTTCAAATATTCTGAATAAGTCCCTATCACGTAGGTTTCAACCATTGATGGTGTCTGCTGAGGGGGTGGTGGTGGAATGGGTTGTTGATATGACGTAGTGTATGCACTGGTAGGGGCATAAGGAAACCCCTGTGGTTGAGAAAACATGCTAGGAGAGGAGAACATATCCCCTTGAGGTGATTTGGAGTATATGTTTAAGTATGAAGGGGGATTGTCTAGGAATGGATTATTTTGTACTAGACTGGGAGGTATCGGAATGGTGTTAGAAATGGCGGTTCTAGTTGGCGTTTGTTGTGAATACTGAGGAGGCATGCCCAATGTGCCCATTCCTATGAGGAGATCTACTTGGATAGGATGGTGTGGAGGATTGGAACTTCCTACCTACATGAATTGGGAATTTTTATTTGCTTGAGCAAGTTCTAACCCCCTAAATTTTTCTACTAAAGTTGAAATGACTTCATTTGGTGAAGACACAGTATTTTGTGTTAGTGGAGTTTGTTGTATATCCTGATATTGTATAGGCATGTGATACCCTGCTATGAATTGATCATTGCCCTACTAAGTTTCCCCGAGGGCATTTCCTATATGTAGTGGTATGGATGTATTTTCTTGAAAAGAGACCTCAGGTTGTGTTTGTAAACTTCTTATGGGTGGGTACATATTCCGAGAGCATTGTTCATTCCTGGCGTAATGCACCTGAATGTTCATCATCTAAAACTAGGTATGGGTTTGATTGTTCTACTAATTTGTGGTCTAAGCAATACCTAAGGAGACGAACCAGATCCTCCTGTGAATGTCATATTGTTCGAGCCTGAAGGCTTTGTTTGTTGTGTTTTAGCGAGCTGATCCAACTTCTCTGTTTGGAAAGATGTGCTATATCTAATCTTTAGAGGTGGAGTTTGTGTTGACGACTAGTTGGCTGAATAATTGTCACCCCATACTAAGAGTGAGGGTGATGACTGCCTATTCAATTGAGCATAGTATGCCTCAAGACCTAGGAGAGGTCTGCCATATGCATCAAATCCCAACATATTCGGGGGGTATATGAATACCCGTAGAATAATGGGAAAGGAGCCAAGGTGGATGAAAGAAGATGAAACACTAAAAGAGAAAAGTTGAGAGTGAAGCAATTCACGTTGCAAGTTCACCAAATTTTGGTGGTGAAGCTGATGTGAAGGCTTAATGAGGTATTAGAAGGTGAAACAGTTGTTTGTTTCACGTCAGGTTCACCAATTTTTTTTGGTGAAGCTGATGTGAAGGCTTAATGAGGTATTATAAGGTGAAACTGTTGTTTGTTTAACGTTGGGTTCACTAATTTTGTATGATGGAAAAGTGACAAGCAAGCACGAGAATCTACAAGTACCTTTTCCTCGTACCCGACCTCCTAAGGTCATGCCGAGACATAGCCGGTGGGGAAGGAATACGTGCATGGGATGCGGACAAACTAGTTAGGCAATCTTATGTCTTCGACACACACTAGTGGAATCTACGAATATAAGGAAAAGAAGGCCCTTCTAACCTAGATTGGCATGACAGATCAATCAGTGAGGATGATTTCTTGAAGGCTCCAATCAATATCGAGCTCTCACATGATTCGATTTATAGCATTGTGGGATACGTGGAAAATGACTTGGGATTTTTTCGTGTATGTCTCCAGACAGGGTCATAAGATAGATGCTGGATATAGTTGGCTCTTATGGGTGATTCTCTGGTCTAATCCAGAAATCCTTAGATTTGTTAGATTCTATGTCTAACAAGGATAACTATGTGATGATGATAGGTGGAAGTGGAGTAGATCTGAATACTAATGTGTGTAAGCTAGCATCTATGTCTAATTCACCTGTGGATTCGTTGGGTTGTGGGATTTGTGGGTCACAACCATAGATTCGTGATTGGTGTGGACCTGCTATGGTCATGTATAGAATTCAGTCCCTAATCCCTAGTATCCAATAGTCATATGCCTTTTCAGCCTTTACATTCAAAATTTAACAGTTGTGAAATCTTTTCTAAGTATCTTATAGGCATTCTTACAACCTAAACCCTTAAGCTAGTATTTATGTCTGTGAGAGTGTCTCTTGCATCTGGCTGTGGGACCAAAGGATCACAACCAAACATTTTCTCTTTTTCAAGCCCTTCTACAGTCATGTGGATATTTATCTAGGGTAATATGTAGTTTGGCTGATTTGACCAAAATGTGTACGCTTGGTCGTCTTCTATGTTTAACCTGCTTAACTGTGAGCTAATCTGTTGCAAGTTTGCTATAGTTCAGAAGACTTGGATCCTAAGATTGTGATCTATATTAGTTATTGCTATGACGAGATTGGGTTGACGTACGATTAGATTCAAATACGTATTCTTTGGGCTCTCTAGGTCTTGTGATTGTCATATAAAAGAAAACGATATAAAGTTAACTAATGATAGAATAAACTAAATATGCAAGATATATCTACGTATATTTGTAAGTCTGTTATTTATTGATAAAATACTGAACATAATTTTTAAAGGGGAATTATCTAATACATCTAAAATTTACAGCTAAACTAATAACACAATTAAAACAAACAAAGTAATCGAGTGTAGCTACTTGTGTGTGCAGTTTACAGATTTATCCTAAATAACCTGATCACTGATCTACTCTATTTGAAAGACTCTCGATCCTACCTCAAAAGTGAGGAGTGAATCATAGTTTCTTAGAAACTATCAATCCCCATAGCTTCCCTGGCAATATCAAAAGTGAAATTAACTGAAATGGAATGATTGACTACTTTATTTGATATGATTTTAACTGAGAACTTTGAAAGCTAGAACCTAGATTCTACAAGAACAGCGGTGAATTCGATGGTGTGTGACCTTGTCCCCTCAGTGTGATCTCCTCATTCCTTTGTGTTCACGTGGATCTAGAAAATCATGTAATGCTAGCATCAACAAAAGTAGATATTGGAACAAAGGTAGCTTAGGATGCATATTGAATACAATGCGAGTAGGAGAGGGATAGTGTAAGAGTATAAATCTTGGCTTATGCAATTCCTAGTAGGATTTATTACAAGTCATGCAACATAAAACATACAGCACCTGAAACTATCCATGTTTGATGAACAAAACCTAAAACTTTAATGGCTACCTATTAAAATTAAACTATCCTACTCTAATTGATTTGGATGAAATGACAACAGCACTTTGCACAAGGAGAATATGTGGCTTTCTGACAGCTAAACAATGCTAACTATGCATCTAACAAATGAAACTATGAATCCTAAACAAAATGAAAGGCTAAACTATTGAAATGAGAAATTCAGAGGCAAATTTGAGGGGCCATTTTGCTTGAGCGCAAGCCATCTATTTATAGAATCCAATTTACCCAAAGGTGAAAACCAATTTGATCTCTTAAACCATAAACAATGCCAAAACACTATTCCACGGAACCAGAATCATAAATACAAGCAAAAGCGGTGAAAAAATATGGTAAACGTTGAATTTTTACGTGAGTAATGTTAAAAGATAATTTTGGAAAATGTGTAAAGGACCACCGTCTCGAGTAGGGCGGTCGTTATAGAACCACCGCCCTTTCTGGGCGGTGGTCGTGAGACCGCCACCTAGGCAGGGTGGTGGTTTCGTAATTAAAGAACAAAATGTAAAGGAACAGAGGGGAAAAGAGAGCAAAAAAGCACGCATGAGCCTAAGTGGGACATGCGGGATGTTAATGCATACTTGGAGATATTTTTTAGATCCTAGAACACCTTGCGAGGAGACCTGTATCATCATTGGGGTACGTGTTACGTTATTCCGGTGGTGTAGTACCCTACAATTTCAGGTACGTATAGATACTATACTTATTCTTATAGCTTCTCTTCTTGAAGCTAAGATGATGAAGCTCATTTTAACAACTTATGAAGATGCTTCGGGTCAGCAGATTAATTTCCACAAAATATCTCTTTATTTATTCAATACTCCACCCAGAAGATAAAGTAAAATTTCTCACATCTTGGGTTGTGAGATAAAATATATCCCCACTACTTATCTTGGTCTTCCTTTGGGTATTAAAAAATTGTCTATGAATGTTTAGAATTCTCATCTTGAGAGGTTCTACAAGAAACTTGTTAATTGGAAGGGAGATATTCTCTTTAATGATGTCCTAAATCATATAAGTGTGTCCCACTTGGTGCCCAAAAATATTTTAATATCTGACTAGTAAATAAATATTTAAAAATACTATAAAATTTTAAGAAATCACTTAAATTATGAATTTCCTACACCTTGGTATTTATAAGATCTAAAAAATACATGTTTAGTCATTTGATATGTGTTTGGTCACGTTATGGTTATCGGACATATTTTATTGAAGGTATAAAAACTATAAAAAAAGTGGGACACAGTTATATGCTTTAACCCTGGAAAATGTCTTCTAATCAAGAGCACGCTCTAAAACCTCCCTATCTATATCATGTATATGTTCTTCATTCCTGTTGTTTTTGTTGTTGAGAATTGAGAGAATTCAGAAGCACTTATTATAGATAGGTACAAAACAGAAAAATAGATTCCGTTTAGTGGCCTGGGAAAAGGATTGCACAAACAAGAGAGTGGGTGGATTAGGGATTAAAAATATTTGAATGATGAACACTACCCTCATATCCAAAATGAGCTGGAGGATACTCAAGGAAGACCACACCTGGACTGATCTTATCAGATCAAAATGTCTTGACCAAGGTAAATCTCAGAACTTCTTAAAATTTGAATCTCTCCCCTCTGGATCCATCTTTTGGAATAATATGGTCAAGACTAGAAGGGTTATGGAGAAAGGATGTAAATGGAATCTGGGTAATGGTGAAGAAATTATCTCATGGGAAGATAGCTGGGTCAATTTTCAGATCCTTAAGAACAATAAGTCCTGGGAATAACTCCAAAATAACCTCAGAACAACCATTGGATAGAAAGTCGGTGATTATATCTGCTGTCAATGAGAGGTTTCAATGGAAGAATCTACACATTGAATTTTCTTTCTTTGAAACCCTTATTGATGACATTCAAATAATTATTAGTCATATCCTAATAAGTCAAATTCAATCCAAAGATGAGTTCATATAGGTTAAGTCTTTTGATGAAGAATACTCGGTTAAAACTGGGTATCAATTATTTATAGGTGAAATTCCCTGTGAATTTGACTAGAGAACAATATGGTACAAGGAACTTACTCCTAAAATAAATCATTTCCTCTAGCTGCTGCTAAATAAAATAATACTCACCATTTAAAACCTTACTAAGAGAGGGTCTACCATACCTAATATGTGTTGTCATTGTAAGAAGGAGGATTAGACTATTCATGACCTTTTCTTTCATTTTCCTACTGCTTCTGGTTTATGGAAAATCATTTTGGCTAGATTCGGTATTGACTGTCCTAAATGATATTGTTCAGGCTTGGGAGAAATGACAACCTCCTTTTAAGCATATAATGCTAAGGAAGCTTTGGAAATTTATCTTTCCCCATGCCATTTGGAGAATTTGGAAGGCTAAAAACTTTATCATTTTTAGAAATCTTAAGAAATCCAAAAAGATACTTTTAAGTGATATTACTATTGAAGCTAAGGTGAATATACTGAAATCCAAGCCCCTCAAGAATTCAAAATATCCCAAGGAAGAGAAGTTATTTTTGATTGAATGGAATATTGACATTGAGAAGGTTCAATTCAAAACTCCTTACATTGACAGATCTCTTGTTCAATGGATTCCTCCCTCTGAAGGCTGACACAAACTAAATTTTTATGGGGCCTCTAAAGGAAACTCAGGAAATGTGGGAGGTGGAGGCTTAATCAAAAATCATCTTGGCCATATCCTTGTTGCTTATGTAGGTCCCATGGGCACCCAATATAATAATTATGTTGAGGTTCTCACTGCTCTCTTGGATATAAGAACTGCTAAAGAACACAAAGTAAATAATTTAATTGTTGAGGGGGTTTCACTTAATATTATATACAATCTTAAAGGAACCCATGCCTCAAGTTGGAACATCAAATACTTTATAAATGAGGCCATGAACATATGCATAGGGTTTGACAATGTAAACATTTTTCATACTTACCGGGAGAGAAATAGAGCAAATGAAGCCTTGGCTAATTAAGGGGTCATCATTAATCATATCAAATTATAACATGATTGCAATGAAATCTTAAAAAATACAAAGGAAATCATTATGTAAGAAGTCAAGGAAAAATGCCCACAAGAATAGTACTTTTTGGTGGAAAGGGAAAGTGAGAAGAAATTATATTGATTACCTCACACGAATGCGACGTATATATCTCAAATGGATCATTCTAATTTACCTATTGCATTTCCACTTTGAAAGTCATGCTGTTGTGAAGCCTGAATTTAGCAGTGCTCAGCCTGTGTGTGCTTTGTGTTTCGAAGCTCCTTCTACCATGGGCAGCCCTCCCTTCTGTGTCGAGCCTGTCTACGACCCCTCTTGGAAACAACATAAATATATTTGGAAGGCACTCAACGTAGATGGGTTCATGACCTTCGTGAGGAGGATTAAAGGCCATAATATACACATATCTATTAATTTTTCTTAGAAATGGAAGGACATGGTTATTACCTACAAAGGTAAGGAATTCACTATAACCAACAACTAGATTTCCTTTTTCACTGGCTTGGGAATGAATGTAACTAAATTCTATAGGATTAAATTTGACAAGGATGTAGAAGAGAAAAATTTTGTAGAAGGGAAAGAAACCTTCAAGATGGGAAAAATGGGCCTAGTTTGTTCATCCATTCCATCTCCATTTGATGAAGTAGCTAAGATGGTGGTCAGATACATAACCTTGGAGGGCCTCTTCTCTACTTTTTGTCTCCATCATCTGGTTTTATTGAACCACTTTTGGCATACCCCCAAGGTTAGCCTCTCATATTACATCCTCCATTCTCTAGAAAAAGCTATTCTTGATGTACAAGCTCACCATAGAGGCCTTCCTCTCCACCAAAGGGTCATTTTTATCTTACACCAGTATTTTCATGATGTGGTTTCTAATATCCCCTCTCATCCCATAGTCCCTCATCCACCACAACAACATAGAGTCAGGAATAATAACCCAAGATTCCTTCCTCCCTCTCGAATACCTCCTTTGGCAAAAAGGGTTCTACGAAGTAGTGAAAAGGGTAGAGATTTGGAAGTTGCAAAAAACCTTCTTAAATTTAGCCAATCTATTTAGGAACCCCAACCCAACAATGACTTGAGGGCATAAATTAAGTCGCAGGATGATGCAATTAAGAGCCTTGGAGAGGATTTTTAATCTATTCTCAACAAGGGAAGCAAAGAAGACAATGACCATGTTTCTTACTCTAAAATGGTGGAAAAATTTGATGATATTTCCTAGAAGCAAAATGCCATGGAGGAAAAAATGCAACAAATAGTCACCACACAGATTGACTAGTTCTCCATGCATAAGGATTTTCTCGACTTCGTCCAGATACATGTTAAACAAATTTGTGACCTCAGTGGTATTTTTGAAGATATTTGGAAGGAAGGAAAGGCTAAGAAGATTTTTATTGCTTCGAGCATCCAAGACCCTACACAACAAACAACTATCAACCTTTTCAGGTCTATAAAGGATTCTTAAAAGGTCTTTCACAAATTCCTTAAGTAACTCTCTAAAAACCTCTAATTTTTTGGCTTCTTCTTGTGTCAGTGTTGTTTTCATGCAGTTGTACAACTGTTGTATTACTATTTTTGGCTATGTTTTAGCTCCATGTTGGCAGTATGTCCCTACCTTGGTCTTTACTATATTATCTAGCTTTCTTAGGCTTTTTTATCTATTAGAACACAATGGTTAAGTGGGCTGGCCACCCCTTAATTAAATATGGGTCTAACATTATACTATAGGTTAAATATTTAATAATAAGAAATATTTAAATTTATATTAGTAAATATTCAAACCTAGGAATATACTTTAGGTTAAATACTTAATAATAAGAAATAGTTATATTTCGATTATTAAATATTCTAAACCTTTGTATATGTGTCAACCGACATGGTTGAAAAGGTGAGTCGGGAGACATACCCGATCACCTCATATATATAGGACTTCAGGTCCTCACTTGATATATTTAAATATATTATATCAAAGGTTTTTACCCTTGTGATTAGGGTTAGTAAAGGAGGAGGTGATTAACTGGATGTAAAAGGGTTCTCTGTAGTAAAAGGTTACTTTTTGATAGTGGTTTTTTACCTTTGAGTTTACCACTATAAATCCTATGTCTGGTGTTACTTACTTTCAGTAAGTATTATTTTTATTTATTTGTTAGATAGTTAAGTGATGTAATGTTTATATAATTATTCATTGTAACATTACATAATATGTTAATATTTAACATGTAAGTTGATTAAATCCATATTTATTAGAATCCTCAAATTCTAACATGGTAACAAAACAAGGTGAATTAAATAAATTAAGGTGCTCAAATTAGTCTCACCCCGTTTGTCATTGAAATCCCTCAGTTTGCGGCCTCTGTCACATTTTTTATCTCCCCGTGTTGGTGCTTGAAAGACTTTTTCCTCCATTTGGTTGCCATGATCAGTCCCTTCCTGGGTCGAGGATCACTTAAAGATCCAAAATTTTTTTTTCGTTTCTCTATCCATCTGAAGGTGTCTGTAAATTAGGTGTAAAACTTAGGCTGTTCCTTTCCTTTCATTTTCCATAGTCGTGTGTTGTTGTCCCTGTCATTTTTTGTCCCAAATACTTGAAGAAAAATGAATGGATGTAGCTTAGAGGATCATGTTTGAACCTTATAACATTTCCAAATTCTCTTTCCTTGAAGAAAAATTCATCTCCGGGCTCAAATGGTGGTTTTCCTGCATTTTTATGGTTTGACGGGTGTGTTTTTCCCGTCAAATTTACATCTCTGCATCAGTGGAAATGTGGCCCTTTTTGGTTGGATGTGGCTCGGTGGGGCACTCTAAAAACTCTATGGCTCACTTCAACCCAAAACTTGTCCACGTGGAGGAACGACGCTCGTTTGAAAATTCACCTTTTGGTTTGGCCTTGGAGTTGCGTCAGGGGGGACACGTGGAGGATTCCACTACTTTTCCCAGACTTAGACAAATTTTTCATGCAGCCGGTATAGTTTTGGTGGGCCATGGACACGTGGTGGGCTAGCGCTCATTTGAGGATCTACCTCAGGGTCCCACCTTAACAATTGTGACAGGGAGACATGTGGAAGCTTCCGTCGGATCCACTCTGTACTTAAAATTTTAAAAGCAATTTTCTAAGGCCTGGGACACGTGGTGAGCCCACACTCATTCAGGGTCTTCGCTCTTGGGGACCATCTTGAAGTTGCACCATAAAGACACGTGGAGGTTTCCACCAGGCCTTCCCTTACTTAGAATTTTCAAGCAATTCCTAAAGGGCCTGGGACACATGGAGGGACCATGCATGTTTGGGGACCGGCCCCTGAGTTTTATTTTGAAGAAGCCAGGAGGACACTTGGAGGCTTCCACTCACTCTACCTTTTTGCTTGGACTTTTCAATGGCTGAAGGAGACTGTCTCAGACCTTAGACACATGGCACCTTCCGTTGAACCTTCAAATTTTTAACAGACTCTACCGGACTGAGACACGTGTTGAGCCTGTGCTTGTTTGGGGTCTCTACTTTTGGGGACCATCTCAAAATGTGCCATTGAGACACGTGGCAGTTTGAAAAGTCAAAAGGCGAGGAGGCGGGCCATTGGAGGCAACTTGGATTTTTTTCCTCTTATTGTCAAAAAGATTAAAGTCATCAAAATGACCAGCAAGCCTGACAGAGAATAGTCAAAATTTTCTTTGAAAATTCAATGGCAGAGGTGCGGACTTTCGGGGGAAATTTGGAAAATTTTCCTTTTATGAAAAAAGGGGTTAAAGTGTAAAAAGGAAGTGTGGTTCCACTGGGACCCACATCAGAAGCTAAAGGTGGAAGGGCGGAGCTACGGGGAAAATTTGGAAAATTTTCCTTTTTTCCAAAAATGAGGTAAAATGCAAAAGGAAGCCGTGGTTCCCGCTGGGACCCACATTGGGACACGTGTCAAGCCCATTTTTCAAGGCAGAGGGGTAGAGCAAAATGATAAATTTTACATTTTTCCCAAAAGTTGTAAAAGGTAAAAAGGAACCCCAGGCCCATCTTAACTCAGATCTCCCATGTGGATGGTCCAAATTCAAAAGGGAAATCGACGACAACTTGTGCATTTGTATCTGATTTTCCACCATTTTTGCTCCAAAGCTCCTGGGGATGTGAATTTTTATGGTTTTTTATCATTTCTTGATGTCTCCTACACGCCAAATGAAGAGGAGAATTAATTTGATATCTTGATTTGGTGGGGAAGATCTGAAAATGTCTTTTACCATTAAGATGTGATCTGACTATCGGATTTGATCTGATTTTCCAATCTTTCCTTCCTTGGCATGCAAAAAACCAGATTTGACAGATTAGAGGAGGAAGTAGTTGGCACATGAGATGAAGAGTGATTTACCAGATGAAAGAATTGAATGCTGGAAATATTTGAAGAGATTTTCCCTCTGAGCACCTGACATTTTTTTTTGCAAATCTGATTCTGGGAATCACGATCAAAATCGTAACAAGCAATGGTGCTTTGAATGTTTTTTGTTTTGGGGGGAAAAATCTGTTGTAGATTAAATGTTATAAATTGCATGAATTTTTCATGCAAATGGTTGGAGTGTTAGAGGTCAGGAGTTAATTCCTAAGAGAAAAGTTTGACAGAGCCCATCTTTCTGAGAAACCATCTGAGGAACCTGTTTATTTCTTTTGTGTTAAATTTGATCATGTCAAGGTGGTTGCAAGTGTACAGCCATTGACAAGCTCTGAGATTGTTCTAGAAACTTTCCCCTGCTGATGAATTTAATCAAATTTGAGTTAATCTGTGTTGATTTTGAGCAAAATTGTGTCTGCTTCATTTCTGAATGTCTGCAAATAGTTTTTCTTGTTCCCATTGCAATCTTACATTGAAATCTTTGTGAATCACACAAGATCTTATCCTTGTGATAGTTTGGTGGCATTTGCAATTTCATTTATCAGAAGAGCTTTCATTTGATAGTGAAATAAACAAATTTAAAATCACTTTACTCCTAGCATGATGATAAGATTGTTTGTTAGCCTTTGAGGGTATCTTAGGCGTGATAAAACAAAGGTTGATAATGTTCAATTAAGTTTTTCAATTTGAGCCTTCATTTTGGATTCTTAAAGTTTGTGTGAAAATGTGTTGATCTGGGCCTCCATTGAAGCACACCTTCTGGTTAAAGGAACATTTTAGCTGTTCTGAAGCATTCTGTTGATTAAGCCTTCCATTTTTTGTAAAATCTCTCAAAGATCTGGTGAATCAAGTTCATTCTGCCTCACCTCCCACCAAAATTCATTTAAAAACAACCAATCCTACCCATACTACCCCTGTTTGTCCTGTGTGTGTACAAATGCATAA
Organism: Taxus chinensis; assembly: GCA_019776745.2. Lineage (NCBI taxonomy): Eukaryota > Viridiplantae > Streptophyta > Pinopsida > Cupressales > Taxaceae > Taxus > Taxus chinensis. The sequence goes on from CM034146.1 coordinate 305,115,171, forward strand.
TTTCTATTACCAAAACATGCAGAAGCAATCAAGGTTTTCATTGTCTTTAGTAGCCTGAACCTTGCTTAGAAAATATCTCCATTATCTAGGGTGACAACTCGTGAGAGTTAGATTTTTGTTGTATTGATCATGTTTTCTTCAAGGTCTTCTTAATAACTTTACAAAGAAGGACATCTCCATCTCCTCCACAAACAACAGGCTACAAAAGGGTCCTCTCACCCTGGTTGAAAGGCACAACCATAAAGTAGTGAGGATAGATCAAATCCTCTTGAGGGTGCTATCCATTTCTCCACATCTGAGTGACAAAGAGCAAGCTGCATTTCTTCCCCAGCTACAAAATGACACACAACATGATCTACTTGTCTCTAAGCTTCCTGTCAAATCTGTGATGCTGCTCAGCTTCTGAGGGAGAATCAATTTGGGTACCAACACCATTTTGGTGCCGTTTCTAGGGACATTGTGATTGCAGTTCATATTCAGACCCTGGTAAACATTTCTTATATGCTCTAAGTGCTAGTACATTGTTTCAACATCATCCTATGTTCAGGCCTGTAAGAAGTGTTCAAAGTTACAAGTGTTGTGTGAAATATTTCCAGTTTCTACAGTTATTGCACTAAGTTTCATTGATAAATCTGGGTAAAGGAAGGTCAGATCATTCCATTTCCAGTTTCTAGTGTTGACAGACATTTGACAGATCATATTTTTTAGTGCATTTGCACAACTAAGGTGGAAATCCTTAGTGGCGACTCCATGTTGATCTGATTTTTTGATAAATACCAGTGTCTTAACCTCTGTCAAGTGAGATTTGTTACTAATCTTTGCAAAGATGGAAGGAAGAAGATATTTCTTCGCTAAGGATCCTACTAGGACATTATTTCCAGAGCTAGGAAAAACAAAGTCAGAAGGAAGAAGATCCTGGAGAGTTGTTGGAGATCAGCAGTCAAGAAAAGAGATCTCCATTGATGAAAGTGATCATCCTATCATTGAAGATTTCCATTCAAGTGCTTCTGAATCAGGTAGTCTTTTTGTGGAATTGAATTCTCCATCTGGAGAGGGGCCTTCATTTGAATTTGAAAAGTTTGCTTCTCATTCTGCCCCTGTGTTTTCCAAAGTTGATAGGGTTTTCCAAGAAACAAAGCCTTTAGGGGATATCCATTTTGAAAGTTATACTCCTGTGTTTCAAAGACCCCTTGTCCCTTATCAGTTTGATTCTCCTCCAAGGTCACCTCCTCAAAACAACATGGCCCATCCCCCACCCAGACCTCCATTTGTTGTAAATACCTTTGGTCCTATAAATTTTAGAGGGATGGCTGGTTATCCAAATGCAGTTCCCCAAGATGTAAGAAATAGACTACCAAAGTTCCAAGGAAATAATGCTATAACTGGTGATCAACACTTAAAGCTTTTTATCAACATGATGGAAGACTTTGAGATTGAATTTGAAGATGTATATATCAAATTGTTTATCCATACTTTGGAAGAAGATGCAAGGGACTGGTATAAATATTTTCCAGATAATTCCATTGATTCTTGGACAGAAATGAATAATGCATTTAGATTGCAGTATGGTGACAAAACGGACCCTAGGTTTCTTTTGTCAGAATTTGAAAATATTAAAAAGAATCCTAATGAATCAGTGCATGATTTCAACACTAGATTTAATAAGACATTGAGGATATTTCCTGTAAGTTTAAGGCCATGTGATGAATCTTGTCTTATAAAGTATTCAGATGCATTTGATAAGAAAGTTGCTTACTATTTGAGGGACAAAAACCCTACCAATTTGAGGCAGGCCTTTACCATGGCTCTGCAAATTGAGAATAACATTAAAGCAATTGGAAAACCTCCTAAGAGGGAGGGTGTGAAACTGGTTAACCCAGAAAAACCTCAAGCAAGTAAGGCTACTGATTTGGAGGAAGTTGTGAAAACTTTGGCAGGGGCTGTCAAAGAAATCTCATACAAATTAGCCTGGGAAGAGAAAGGAATTGGGCAGAGTTCACAAGGTCAGCACAAGCAACAAGGCCAAGACAGATTTGCAAATCATCCTAGAAATGAGCAGAGATCTGATGACAGAGGCAAGGGACCTATTGGATTTGGAAATAAACAGCCCCAGGCCAGGGAAAATAGAATGGTGCCTGATCCTTTGGCTGCCAGAGTTGTTGTTGTTGAAGAAACAAATGTAATTGATTGGTGTGACAGATGTTTCATGCCCCATGCTCCATGTGAAGTAGATCAGAAAGTAGAAGAAGAAGCTAATGATGATACTGATGATGATGCATGCATGATGGAGTGTTCTACAAGCTCACAATAAGGAGAAACTTCAACTGAGGTAATAAGTGCTAGAACTGCTACTAATTTTTGGGATTACATTCACTGGGTACCTCTTCTTCCTCCCTCTCATACTTTAGAAATAGATACTGTACAAGCTTTTGAATTACCTAATAATGACTTTGAATATTTAAGAGCTTTAATGATAAAGAAGTATGATGGAGGAATCCCATCTGAGGAGGATAGGTAGTTGTTGATGAATGTTGTTGTTGCCCAAGAAAAGGATTATAATACTAGGAGTAAAGTTGTCAAAGGGGTAGGGCCTCAAGCCAAACCAAAAACTCCATTGCTTTCAAATATTCCTAAAGAGGCTCCTAAGAAAGATGCATCTTCCAAAGGCCTTGTTGTCCCAAACAAAATTCATACTTCTCCTCATGCCCAAACTGTCAAAAATCCCATGCCATCTGATGAGTTTGTCAATCTCCCTTCCAATGCTGCCTTGCCAAAGTGTGTTCCATATGACATTGCCCAAGTTTTGAGTCAAATCAAAGTTAGTGTTCCAATTGTTGAGCTGCTTAGGATTCCTGAGCACAAGAAGAGGGCATTTGAGTATTTGGGATTGAAAGAAGAGAAGAGTACCCTAGGTAGAAATGTAAACATTGTGGAGACTCCTCCAATCATTGAAGAGCTAGAAACACCACCAACATTGGAAGAACTAGGTGAACCACCTGAGGTTTATTTGGGAACATCCTTGGTGGAGTCTCAGCTAAATGTAGATCCATTCTTCACTACTCTGATCATTAAGGACAGATTGCTACACAACTGTATGTTTGATTCGGGAGCATCATGCAATGTTATGCCTCTGAAGTCATGAATGAACTAGATATCAAAGTAACAACAACATATGGGAAGTGCACTACCATGGATTCTAGAGAGGTGCCAGTGGTGGGATGTGTGAAAGGTTTGGTGGTACAACTTGCAGCTTATCCAGGTAAGAACTTGAAACTTGATGTTGTTATTGTTGATTGCCCAGCCAAGTGGGGTATGTTGTTGTCTAGAAAATGGGCTGCAAGTGTTGGTGGGAGTGTTCAAATGGATATGTCCTATGCCACCATCCCAATTGAGGGCAGCCTTGTCAAGTTGTATGGAGAAAAGAAGATGTTGCACCTCATTGAAGATCCCAACAATGCATCTTATGAAGTGTTGTACACAAGTGTTGATGCTGATAACTTTGTTGGATTTGCTGATGGGAAAGAGAACAAAATGGATCAATGTAAGAGTCTTGAACAAGTAGGCTCTCCATGGACTTTTTGTTTGATGGAGCTTGCTCCAAATTTGGAAATGGTGTTGGTGTAGTTCTGATTTCTCCAAGCTTGGAAGAGTTTTTTTTTTCTTTCAAACTTAACTTTGAGTGTACTAACAACATTGCTGAGTATGAAGCATTGTTGTTAGGTTTGAGAATTTCTTGGAAATACTATGTTAAAGACATCATTGTTAAGGGAGATTCAGAACTAATTGTCAAACAAATCAGAAAACTGTATGCTACTAAAAATCAGAGAATGAAACAATACAAGCATGCAGTCTGGGACTTGATTGAGATGTTTGATTCATTTAATATTGTGCATCATGATAGGAAGTTCAATGTTATGGCAGAAAAGCTTGCAGTATTGGGATCTCGGTTTGATAATTGTGCAATGTCCCCATATTGTGAATATGATGTTGAAGTGTTAACAAGGCCATCTGTCCCTGACAACATTAAACATTGGAATTTTTTTGATGATGATGCTCAGGTCAAAATATTTCTGTAGAACAAAGGGGAGTTTTCTTATCAATGTATTGATTGGGAGCCAATGGTGTGTGCAACAGAGGGTAAAGAAACTTTGTTTGGCAAAGACATCATCCAACTGAAAACTAATACCATTCCTAGAGGGTTGGTTTCTCTTGAATCAAACTTTGATAATGTTGATTGCATTATTAACAGACATATAGCAGCCTCAAGGGATGTTGAGGAGCATGACCTTGGTACAAAGGAGAAACCAAGGAAGATCTGGTTGGGAAGCAATCTGAACAAGGAGGAAAAACAGTCCTATGTCCAATTGTTGAAGAAATATCAGGACTGCCTAGCTTGGTCTTATTCTGAACTGAAAGCATACAGAGAGGATTTGTTTCAGCATGAAATTCCTTTGGAATCTAATGCAAAACCATTCAGAAAAAAGTAGAGGCTGATTAATCCACTCCTCTCTTGAAAATGCAAGAAGAATGAAAAAACTAAGGGATGGAGGGATCATTCAGCCAACAAGGTATTCTTCTTGGGTTGCAAACTTAGTGCCAGTTAGAAAAAAGAATGGTGATATCAGGTTGTGTGTGGATTTTAGAAATCTGAACAGAGCATCAATGAAGGATAATTATCCTTTACCAAACATGGAAAACATGCTACAATTAGTGACTGGTTCTGAGCTACTTTCTACCTTGGATGGTTTCTCTGGCTATAATCAAGTTGTTGTGAAGGAATCAGAAAGAATTAAGACAACCTTTACCACTCCTTGGGGAACTTATGTCTATGTTAGAATGCCCTTTGGTTTGATGAATGCTGGAGAAACCTTTCAAAGAGAAATGGATGTTGCTTTTGCTGGTTACATTAATGATTTTATTGTTGTTTACCAAGATGATGTGACTGTGTTTTCCAGAAAGAGAAGTGATCACTTGCAGCACTTGGAAAAAATGTTGATAAGATGCAGAGAGTATGGCATTTCACTCAATCCAAAGAAGTGCCATTTCAGAGTGCAAAAGGCCAAGTTGCTTGGTCACATTGTATCAAAGGATGGTGTCATGATTGATCCTGAGAGGGTAGAGGCCATCAACAAGGTCCCAATTCCAAGAACCAAGAAGGGAATTCAGTCCTTCTTTGGGAAAATAAACTTTATCAGAAGATTCATATCAAACTTTGCTGAGTTGACCATTCCAATTACTTGCATGCTAAAGAAGGACCAAGTTATCAAATGGGAAGAGGCTTCCATTCAAGATTTCAATGGGATCAAAGAAGCATTAAAGCATGCCCCTGTTTTAGCAGCTCCAGATTATAAGAAGCCTTTTCAAATGTTTTCTTTTGCTTCAGAGAACACTATTGCATCTGTCTTGTTGCAGAAGGATGATGAAGGGGCTGAGAGGCCAATTGCCTTTTTCAGTAAGGCATTGCAAGGGGCTGAGTTGAAGTACACCATTATGGAGAAGCAAGCATTTTCCTTGGTAAAAGAAACAAAGGTTTTCAGACCTTACATTTTGAGCTCTAAATTTGTTGCTTATGTTCCCCACACCATGGTGAAAGATGTCTTATCAGAGATGGAGGTCTCAAGAAAAAGATGCAGATGGGTGAACAAGTTGTAGAAATATGACATGGATATCCAAACCAAAAAGTTGGTAAGAGGTTTGGGCTTAGCTAAGCTTATGGCTGAGAGAAACTTGCAAACTATTGAGGTGAATGAAGTAGAAGAAGGAAGGGTGGATGTCCTTGAAAATTTGATGAGTTCTGAATGGTACAAAGATATAATTTTTTATCTCAGACATCTATACTGCCCTGAGTATTTGAGTAAAAATCAGAAAAGAGCTCTTAAGTTGGCTTCCCAGAAATATGTCATTACTGATTTTGGGTTAGCTTGGAAGAACCCTGAGGGAGTTCTCTTAAGGTGCATTACTGAAGATGAAGCCCCCAAGATAATTGCTGATCTCCATGGAGGAGTTTGTGGGGGGAATTTTTCTAGAAGAGTCACAACACACAAGATCTTGAGGGCTGGTTATTGGTGGCCAACTCTCTTCAAGGATACAAATTTGTTGGTTAGAAGATGTGAGAGTTGCCAGCATTTTTCTGGAAGACTGAAAGCTTCAGGCTCCCTTCCTTTGCAGCCTGTATCAATTGAAGCCCCATTCAAGCAATGGGGAATGGATTTCATTGGTGAGATTTTAGACCCTTCAAGTGCTGGCCATAAGTGGATTCTTGTAGCCACTGATTACTTCACTAAGTGGGTGGAGGCAATCCCCACCAAGAGAGAAACACACCAAATTGTCATGGACTTCATGCTGAACCATATCATCTGCAGGTTTGGAGTGCCAGTTAAAATTGTTGCTGACAATGCCATGAGCTTCAGAGCTAAACCTTTGGTGGAAATGTGTAAAGAATATGGGATCAATTTGACATATGCCTCCAACTATAACCCCCAAGGAAATGGACAAGCAGAGTCCAACAATAAAAATCTATTAAAGATCATTAGGAGAACCTTGGAGCTGAACAAAAGGAAATGGGGTGAGCAGTTGAAGTTTGTTGTTTGGGCTGATAGAATTACTATTAAAAGAGCTACTGGAAAAATTCCATTTGAATTGGTGTATGGAACTCAAGCTCTGATTTCCCCTGCATATGCAATTGTCCTCATATCAGTTCATTCAACAACTGGAAGATCAAGAAGTTAGTCCATATGATGCTCGCATTAACCAGATTGTTGAGTTGGATGAAGAAAGAAGGGCATCCCACCAAAGGCATGTGAAGTTTAGAGAAAAGTTGAAAAGATTGTTTGACAAGAAGGTAACTCCAAGATCTTTTAGCATTGGAGATCTTGTGTTGTTATGGGATAACAGGCATGAAGATAAGGGAAAGCATGGTAAATTTGATGCATTGTGGATGGGCCCTTATTCTATTGATATTCGAATTGGTGAAAATGCCTTCTTCCTAAAATACTTAGATGGGGAATTGCTTGAATTTCCTGTTAATGGCAGGAATTTGAAACATTTCATTGATTGATTTCTCAAGAATCAAGGTATACATCATTTGTATAGTGTATAGTTCTTTGTTCTTTCGTTTCTTTTGTGTTTTTTTCATTCTGGTCCTTGGTGACCTAGTTTTGCTGGTTTCTCAAGTTCATTTTTTGGAGATGGTTCTGGTTTTCTGCTCTGCAAGTTTTTTCTTAAGATGACTCCTTTGCCTCCAATGGATATTTTTGGCACTTGGTCTATTATTTGGTTCTTGTGGCACTCATAGGGAGTGCCCATCCCTGAGTCAGAGCCGATGTTGGTGCTCAAATTAGTCTCACCCCGTTTGTCATTAAAATCCCTTAGTTTGTGGCCTCTGTCACATTTTGTTTTTATCTCCCCGTGTTGGTGCTTGAAAGACTCTATCCTCCATTTGGTTTCCATGATTAGTCCCTTCCTGGGTCGAGGATCACTTAAAGGTCCAAATTTGTTTTTTGTTTCTCTATCCATCTGAAGGTGTCTATAAATTTGGTGTAAAACTCAGGTTGTTCCTTTCCTTCCATTTTCTGCAGTCATGTGTTGTTGTCCCTATCACTTTTTGTCCCAAATACCTGAAGAAACGTGAATGGATGTAGCTCAGAGGATCATGTTTGAACCTTATAACATTTCCAAATTCTCTGTCCTTGAAGAAAAATTCATCTCTAGGCTCAAATGGTGGTTTTCCTACATTTTTATGGTTTGACGGGTGTGTTTTTCCTGTCAAATTTACATCTCTGCATCAGTGGAAATGTGGCCCTTTTTGGTTGGATGTGGCTCAATAGCGGGGCACTCTAAAAACTCTATGGCTCGCTTCAACCCAAAACTTGTCCACGTGGAGGAACGATGCTCGTTTGAAAATTCACCTTTTGGTTTGGCCTTGGAGTTGCATCGGGGGGACACGTGGAGGATTCCGCTACTTTTCCCAGACTTAGACAAATTTTTCATGCAGCCGGTACAGTTTTGGTGGGCCATGGACACGTGGTGGGCTGGTGCTCATTTGAGGATCTCCGCCTCAGGGTCCCACCTTAACAATTGTGACAGGGAGACATGTGGAGGCTTTCGCCGGCTCCGCTATGTACTTAAACTTTTAAAAGTAATTTTCTAAGGCCTGGGACACGTGGTGATCCCACGCTCGTTCAGGCGTCTCCGCTCTTGGGGAACATCTTGAAGTTACGCCATAAAGACACATGGAGGTTTCCACTACACCTTCCCTTACTTATAATTTTCAAGCAACTTCCTAAAGGGCCTAGGACACATGGAGGGACTGCACATGTTTGGGGACCGGCCCCTGAGTTTTATTTTGAAGAAGTGCCAGGAGGACACTTGGAGGCTTCCGCTCACTCTGTATTTTTGCTTGGACTTTTCAATGGCTGAAGGAGACTGTCTCGGACCTTAGACACATGGTGCCTTCCACTGAACCTTCAAATTTTTAACAGACTCTGCTAGATTGAGACACGTGTTGAGCCCATGCTTGTTTGGGGTCTCTACTTTTGGGGACCATCTCAAAATGCACCATTGAGACATGTGATAGTTTGAAAATTCAAAAGGCACGGGGAGGCGGGCCATCGGAGGAAACTTGGATTTTTTGCCTCTTATTGTTCAAAAATATTAAAGTCATCAAAATGACCGCAAGCCCGACAGAGAATAGTCAAAATTTTTTTGAAAAGTCAATGGCGGAGGTGTGGATTTTCGGGGGAAATTTGGAAAAATTTCCTTTTTTGAAAAAAGGGGTTAAAGTGTAAAAAGGAAGCGCGGTTCCACTGGGACCCACATCAGAAGCTAAAAGTGGAAGGGTGGAGCTGCGGGGAAAATTTGGAAATCTTTTCTTTTTTCCAAAAACAAGGTAAAATAGTAGAATCAAGCCACGGTTCCACTAGGACCCACATTGGGACACATGTCAAGCCCATTTTTCAAAGGCAGAGGGGTAGAGAAAAATGAGAAATTTTGCATTTTTTCCCAAAAGCTGTAAAAGGTAAAAAGGAACCCCCAGGCCCGTTTTAACTTGGATCTCCCACGTGGAAGGTCCAAATTGAAAGTTGAAAGGGAAAGCAATGGCAACTGTGCATTTGTATCTGATTTTCTGCCATTTTTTCTCCAAAGCTCTTGGAGATGTAAATTTTTATGGTTTTTATCATTTCTTGATGTCTCCTACACGCCAAACGAAGAGGAGAATTAATTTGATATCTTGATTTGGTGGGGAAGATCTAAAAACGTCTTTTACCATTAATATGTGATCTGACTATCAGATTCGATGTGATTTTAAAATATTTCCTTCTTTGGCATGTAAAAAACCAGATTTGACAGATTAGAGGAGGAAGTAGTTAGCACGTGAGATGAAGAGTGATTTACCAGATGAAGGAATTGAATGCTTGGAAATATTTGAAGAGATTTACCCTCTGAGCACCTGACAATTTTTTTGCAAATCTGATTCTGGGAATCATGATCAAAATCGTAACAAGCAATGGTGCTTTGAATGTTTTTTTTTTGGGGGAAAAATCTGTTGTAGATTAAATGTTATAAATTGCATGAATTTGTCATGCAAATGGTTGGAGTGTTAGAGGTTAGGATTTAATTCCTAAGAGAAAAGTTTGACAGAGCCCATCTTTCTGAGAAACCATTTGAGAAACCTGTTTATTTATTTTGTGTTAAATTTGATCATGTCAAGGTGGTTGCAAGTGTACAACCATTGACAAGATCTGAGATTGTTCTAGAAACTTTCCCCTGCTGATGAATTTAATCAAATTTGAGTTAATCTGTGTTGATTTTGAGCAAAATTGTGTTTGCTTCATTTCTGAATGTCTGCAAATAGTTTTTCTTGTTCCCATTGCAATCTTACATTGAAATATTTGTGAATCACACAAGATCTTATCCTTGTGATAGTTTGGTGGCATTTGCAATTTCATTTATCATAGAAGAGCTTTCATTTGATAGTGAAATAAACAAATTTAAAATCACTTTACTCCTAGCATGATGATAAGATTGTTTGTTAGCCTTTGAGGGTATCTTAGGCATGATAAAACAAAGGTTGATAATGTTTAATTAAGTTTTTCAATTTGAGCCTTCATTTTGGATTCTTAAAGTTTATGTGAAAACATGTTGATCTGGGCCTCCATTGAAGCACACAGTCTGGTTAAAGGAACATTTTAGCTATTCTGAAGCATTCTATTGATCAAGCCTTCCATTTTTTGTAAAAGATCTCAAATATCTAGCGAATCAAGTTCATTCTGCCTCACCTCCCACCAAAATTCATTTAAAAACAACAAATCCTACCCATACTACCCCTGTTTTTCTTGTGTGTGTATAATTGCATAATTTATATTACCAAATCATGCAAAGGCAATTAGGTTTTCATTGTCTTTAGTAGCCTGAACCTTGCTTAGAAAATATCTCCATTATCTAGGGTGATAACTCGTGAGAGTTAGATTTTTGTTGTATTGATCATATTTTCTTCAAGGTCTTCTTAATAACTTTGCAAAGAAGGACATCTCCATCTCCTCCACAAATAACAGGCTACAAAAGGGTCCTCTCACCCTGGTTGAAAGGCACAACCATAAAGTAGTGAGAATAGATCAAATGCTTTTGAGGGTGCTATCCATTTCTCCACATCCGAGTGACAAAGAGCAAGTTGCATTTCTTCCCCGACTACAAAATGACACACAACACGATATGCTTGTCTCTAATATTCCTATCAAATCTGTGATGCTGCTTAGCTTCTGAGGGAGAATCAATTTGGGTACTAACAACGTGAATATGACATGTGAACGGTGATTATTATATAATTTTTTTTTCAATTTTTCTCTATAGTTCATGTGTGCAGGTTAAAAATTATTTAAAGGTAAAATCAAGAGGAAATAAATGGAGGAGAAAAGGTTCACAAAAATAAGGATTTGAATTTTTTATTGGTTGGATTAAAATTCTTTTCCCCTTTGTCAATAAGTTAATAGTTTATTCACTTTGAAATAATTATATGTCTCCTTGTGCCATTTGGGTTTTTCAAAAATTCATTTAATTTTTTTCTAAACTATAGATTATAATATATATATATATATATATATATATATATATATAAACTATTTTATGTATAGTTGTTTATAAATATTTTATTAGAAAATTTAGTCAGAACCTTTCAAAAGAAAGAAAAATTCACATTTTGAAATACACAGGAATTTTCACTGTGTTAAAATTTACAGTCAAATAACCGTCACGACAGACCAAAAATAAGGCAAGATGACGGTCATTTAGATTTCAAATTTAAGCTAGACATATCTAGGAAATTTTCACTGTGTTAAAATTGACAGTCAAATAACTTGTCACAACAGACCAAAAATAAGGCAGGACGATGGTCATTTAGAAGTCAAGTTTAAGATGGCCAGATATTTATCTATATTAAGATTTTTCATAATTTTGAAGTTGTTGTACCTTCTTAGGGGTTTCATCTTCACTTCTATATGTCAGTTAATTTTTAAGGTTTCTATTAATATTTTTACGATTAGATTTAAAAAATTAGTTATTTCTTATATATATATATATAATACTTTTTTTTAATGAAATAAAACAAGATTTTTGATCATAAAATATGGGTATTGTTGTTTTTTATTAATATGTTTCTAATTCAGTGATGCATTATATCATAATGGGTTATGTGTTTTAGGAAATTTGAAAGATAGTAACGTCCAGTTACTTTTGCCTCGATAAATCCTAGATCCTAATAGGAGCCAATTATAATATTTGGAAGATCAGAGTCAAATCAGAACTTATGGTGAGGAAAATATGGATGATTGTTTCAGGAACTAAGCTTGTGCCCACCGGTCGTCAAAATACCGCAGAAACTATGAATGCATTCTCACAGTGTACGCAGGAGGCCCTTTCCATGATTATGCACAATGTGAACAATGAATATATTCTACACATTGGTAATATTGAACATCCTAAAGAGGTATGGATACAATTAGAATCCATGCATGAAGGTACGTGCTTTTCTAATTTTATTAAACTTGTTTTAGAATTACTTACGACTCCTATGAAAGGATATGAAAAAGTAGTTAATTTATTAGCCAAAATTAAAAATATCAAAGTGCATTTAGATAGATGCAACTGTGACTTAATTGGTGAAAAATTAATCTAATTTATTGTTCAGTTGAATATACATGAAAGATTTAGGAATTTTATTTCTATCTTAAATTCTAAATATCAGAATGAGGATGAATTACCAAACTTACATACTTTGAGTTCTTTTCTGATACAAGAAGATAAAGTGATGATAAACTTTGACTCTAAGGAGAATGCCTCTCAGGCACTTCTTGCTTAGATTTCAAAGTTCAAACCTTGCAAGCCCTTCTATGATAAGAAGTTTAGATCTAAATCTTCATTTATTGATAATAAAAGTGTTTCTTATGAACATTTGAGTGTAAGCTTTAATGGTAAATGTCACAAATGTAGAAAATTTGGGCATAAAAAGGAAGAGTGTAAATATAAGAAACCTATCGGTAAAAATTAGAAATAAAATGTATGATCCAAATATAATTTAAGGAAAAAGAATAGTTCTAGTGATGCTCCTAAAAATATTGCATTATATACTATTTTATACTCTTCCTCTAATTTTGAATGGATTCTAGTTTCAGGTGCTTCCAAACATATGACTAGTATTTCCAATTCTTTATTTGATGTTATGAAAATTAATGAACGTGTGTATCTTAGTGATAACTCATCTTTAGAAGAAATAGAGAAAGGAAAATTAAAATTTTCATATGGTATTTTGAATAACTTTTTATTTGTTCTTAATCTTAAAAATAATCTTTTTTCATGTTGACAACTAACTCATGATGGTTTGACCATTCAAAGTTTTAAGGATGCTTGGTAAATAATGGATAGTGACGATAATAAATTGTTGAAGGAATTCAAAGAAATGTTGTGTATATTTTTGATGATTTTTCTTTTGCATCTTGTTTTGTATCTCAAAGTTTGAATAATTGAAAAAAATGGCATGAAAGGTTAGGACATGTGAATTATTGAGGCTTGTATGAAATTTCTAGAAATAATCTAGCGAAAGGTTTTCCTATGTTGTCTTCATCTCATGATGCTTGTGAAGAGTGTTTACACTTGAAACAAAGTGCTAAATCATTTCACTTACATCTTGAAGAGAGTTCCTCTTCACCACTAGAACTTGTTCATAGTTATGTTAGAGGGCCTCTTGAAGTAGATTTGTTAAATGGTTCTTTATATGCTATGACTTTTATTGATGATTTCACTAGAATGATTTGGACATATTTTCTTAAAAATAAATCAGATGTATTTGGAAAATTGAAGGAATTTAAATCTTCTGTTGAAAGTTCATCAAATTATAAAATTAAGAGGCTTACAATATATAATGGGTGTGAATATGTTAGAAAGGAATTTGAAAAATTCTGTATTGATTGTGGTATTAAAAGAGAATTATCTTCTCCCCAGTCTAATGGTGTTGCAGTTTGGAAAAATAGAACTATTTTATATATGGCTCCCACTATGCTTCATTCTGCTGGTCTTCACAAATTTTTGTGGGCAGAAGCAATGAACACAACATTCTACATCCTAATTAGGGTTCCTACCAAATCTATTCACCTTTTGACCCCCTTAGAAAAATGGTCAAATCGAAAACCCAAAGTCTCTCATATAAAAGTTTTTTATAGTACTGCTTTAATTCATAGGATTAAATAAAAATTGAAAGAATACTTTGAAATGAATGATTTAGTTCTCTTACATAATTCTATTGGTATGGATTTATTTCAAGATAAACATTCTATTGTTGTTTCTCAAGCACAATATGTAAACAATGTACTAATTTTTTTTAATATGATTGATTGTAAACCAACTTCTACACCTATGGAAGTTGGACTAAAAGTTGATTGTAAACCTGCATGTCAAAAATATGATCCTACTTTATATATGTAGTTAGTTGGTATTTTGATTTATCTAAATATAACTAGACTAGATATTTCCTATGCAATAGGAATTTCTTCTAGGTTTATGCAGGACCCTGATAAAGATCATTAGAATCTTGTAAAAAGAATTATTAGATATATTAAAGGTACAACCAATTATGGGTTACATTATACTAAGAATGAAAATGCTAACTTGCATGGATTTTTTGATTCTAATCATGCTGGTGATGTATTAGATAGAAAATCTAATTCTAGTTATGTGTTTAAATTTGGTGCAGGTGCCATTACTTGGTGTAGTAAAAATAAGCCAACTACTTCTATCTCTTTAATTGAATTTGAGTATTAAAGTGTAATGGAAGTTGCAAAAAAGTCTCTAAGGATGAAGAGGTTGTTCGAGGAGATAAATATGAAGGATCAATGTAGTATTCCTTTTTTCTATGATAACCATAACACCATATCTCTTACACATAATACAATACAACACCAGAGAATGAAGCGTATTGAGATACATATACACTTCATATGTGAGAAGGTGTTAAGTGGTGAGATAGATCTGAAGTTTTTGTTGATTGAAGAACAGGTTGCTGATATCTTCACAAATCCCCTGAGAGATACAAAATTTAATCACTTTCGTAAAAAACTTGGATTTTTGGAGTTTCCATTGAGGTGGAGTGTGCATGAAAATGTCACCTCGTAATAGAACTTGGTATTTTTAAAAAGAAAAATTCATTGTAAAATATCTTTGGGCATGTGTAAAATACCTTCGGGCATGTGTAAAAAGACCGTCGGGAATGTGTATACCTCATCAGCTTCTTTTTTAGAAAGAAGTGTAGAAAGACCTTATAGGTGGTCTTCAGTAAACTCTTTAGTGCTATTGAGTTTACTAGTAAACATCCAGTGTAAGCTTATTTTTAAAGAGGTCCTTGGTTTAAAAGGCTCCTTTATGCTTGGTTTCAAGTAACCTTTTACGAGAACTTGTGAGAACATGTAAAGCTCACAAATCATACTTAGCCACTGATCATAGGATGATCTTTGTGATTCTAAATACTCTTGTACTAAAAGGTAACTTGAGTATGATGGTGGTGTTATAATTCCTTCAACCTATATGCAATCCTAAAACCTTTATGGTTTAAGGATTGTAAATCATGTAGTGTACCACATGAAGGTAATATATTGGCATATGTTATCCCACTTAACATCAAGGGGGAGTGTTAGAACATAATGGTTAAGTGGGCTGACCACCCCTTAGTTAAATATGGGTCTAACATTATACTATAGGTTAAATATTTAATACTAATAAATATTTATATTTCTATTAGTAAATATTCAAACCTAGGAGTATATTTAGGCTAAACATTTAATAATAAGAAATAGTTATATTTCTATTATTAAATATTCTAAACCTTTGTATATGTGCCAACAAACATGGTTGAAAAGGTGAGTCGGGAGACATACCCGATCACCTCATATAAATAGGACTTCGGGTCCTCATTTTATATATTAAAATATATTATATCAAAGGTTTTTACCCTTGTGATTAGAGTTAGTAAAGGAGGAGGTGATTAACTGGATGTAAAAGGTTTCTCTGTAATAAAAGGTTACTGTTTGACAGTGGTTTTTTACCTTCGGGTTTTTCACTATAAATCATGTGTTTGGTGTTATTTTCTTTCTGTAAGTATTATTTTTATTTATTTGTTATATAGTTAAGTGATGTAACGTTTATTTAATTATTCATTATAACATTACATAATATGTTAATATTTAACATGTAAGTTGATTAAATCCGTATTTATTAGAATCCTCAAATTGTAACAATATGTGGGGTGTGGCCCCCATTGGTCAAAACACCATTGTTCTTTCTATGTATTTTCTGGTTGTTGAACTCTTTTGTACCTTAGGGTATGATCCCCTTTGAAACCATTTATCAATAATAAATAAAACTTTGACATACTCCCTATAGTTTAATTTGAAGGGCTAGTTGAAGCTAAACCCTTTGCAAGTGAAAGATTAAAGAATACATTTTCATTCAATTGGAAAAATAAAATCCTAATTACCTTTCAATATATATTTGATTATTTTTTATAGAATAAATATGAAAAAAATAAAAAATATTAAATATTGCAAAATCAACTAAAAATCTTGAAAGGTAATTAAATTAAATAATCAAGATTTAAAAGAGTAATTATATGTTCAACTTGCATCACTCAAATGAAGAGGTCTATGGTATTTCATTGTTTTCCATTCGTCATATACCTCATTCCCATCTACTATATCCAAATTTTGAGGCACATACAAAGATAAACACATTAACATGTCTAATATATCCAAGCAATGTCTAGACCTCTTAATAGTTTGAATGTGATTTAACTTAGAAAATATTGGATTACACGCTTATGTACTTGTTGGAAGTGTGATAACTATTTTATATAGTTTCATTAAATTAGGGAATGAATCTTTCCACATTTCCTCTTCACCACATTAATCTCATGCCTTGAAAATAGTTTTATTTAGATGTTCTTTATGTAGATTCACAACAAAGCTTATATTTTACTTCTCATATATTTTCCAGTCTTAAATTATTTCTAGGGCTTAAAAAAATATCCTTTGCAATTCAATGTTAAATTGTTGGTCTAACAAAAATAAGATTAAAAAAAAACTCTTTCTTATTCATGAATACTATTTGTTAGACAATTTAGAGTGGTCAAAGAAATCGTAATTTTCTAAATGCTATTAATGTTGTAATAATAATAAAAAGATATTTATTACATACGAAACAAATGTAAAACATATGAATTTTTCAGAACTCAAAAAACTAAATGTGGTTTAATATTACATTATACCTTAACCTATCTCGAATACAAGAGTAGTTTAAAGCATGGAGGAATCCTTAAATAATCCATCTATCCATTGATTACACAATACTGAAGTTGTTAACTTAGAGGCATATAATTAGCAATATTATCTTAACATCAATATGAATACAACTTTAAGAGTGACAACTAATATTTAAGAACCCAATTTCCAAAATAAAATAAGGGCATTGATAATAAAATATCCAAATTGATTAAGTGGCTAAAAAAAGCTAAAAAACTAATATTAGATCTTATGAAAATAGAAACACCCAACTAATTGCTTATTTAGTGGTGATTCATCGTCTCCCTAGATTTTGTTCATGATTTGTGTAAAGTGAAAGTAGATTTATTTTAACACAGAAAATAGAAAAAAAGTATGAGTTATGCATTGCTACAATTATTCATTTAATAATTAATTTATTAAAATGAATCCATTATTTATAAAAATTAACATAACATTTAATATTTGTATGACAACTAATTTTTTAGTTGGCCATTCTAATGAAAAATTAATGTAAGTGACATCATTTCAGTATTGACGTGTAATTTTACATTTTAAATTTATTTTGAAGTATAAAATTTTAAACACAAAAAAAGAAGAACAAAGGGTTTTCTTCCCGGCCTAAAGGATGGCATCCATTTTTAGCACCGAAAGTCAAAGAATGTTCTCACCCTAGAAATTTAGAAACTATGAATGTTGAGATTCCCCATGTTGGTGGTTGTGCCAAGCGGTCGCATGTATCTGAGTCTTTTGATTTTGACCCCAATCAGGATAACCATTGTCTAGATCCTCCACTCGAATTGGTTTCCCCAGCGACGCCTTGGACTATTATCACAAGATGTAAGGAGAAGAAGGGGTACTTTGAGCCTCTTGTTTCTCATTCTACTTTAGCATTGGGTGCCTTTGTTTTTCCCACTTGTGCTAGGCCCGTACCTTGGGTGTCTTAGTAATTTGACATTCTTTTTTTGTTTTCCTAGGCATGGCCTAGTTTTCTTGTGGCTTTGGGGCGTGCTCTCATACCACCCACTTTTTTGTTGAAAGAATATTGTATCATGTTCCATTTATTTTAATATAAGATCTTTCTCATCAGTTTTTTAAACATCCTTCCATTTTCATTAACAACTTCAAATTTGATCTTTGAATACATTGAATGTTGATCAATGATACATGAGATTTTTGAAAGGAAATGTTTATTTAATCAAGTCATGCTTTTAAATGCCTGGAATGCTAAATATTTCAAGATTGAGAAACATTTCTCCCATTTGATATTAATTCCATAAAAATTGGTGTATTTTTCAGTCATTTTACCAGGAAATTGGTGTACATTAGTGGAAAATAGTTGCATCACAAGTTTACATTTAGATCTGACATGATTGGAGTATAAGAAACAAACAAAGAAAGAAAAACAAGGGCATTGTAATTATGATATTGCAACATTAGCTGAGCATGAGGTTTCCATTATAAAACATTTCCAACCAACATAATAGAATTTTGGCTCGAGAAAACATGCCATGAAAGCTCAATAAGGTTTTGTATTTAGAATAAGAATATTAACCATTCATATCTTAATAATGAAGAAAATGAGAGAGATTAATATAAACGTGAATATGTATCTCTAGTACATAAATATGATGGATCAAGGTATAAAGATGTTTTATTAACAAAAAAAAACATGAACAAGGGGAATCGTACCAAACTCCAAATAATAAAAATGAACAAGAAAACAATTACACAAGAGTTTTGAAACCCAAAGTGCGAGAAAATATTCAACACTTTACCAAACCAACAATTTTTACACATAATTCAACAATCGTGCTTGGTTGCTCACACTAGTGATGACAAATATACTGACTAAATTTGCATTAGAATTTTCAGAATTTATGAGGGAAGGTAATCTCGAGCCGCACCCAAATTTTGAAATCTTTTTTACCTCCTTCCAACAACTGATCTGCCTTGCCATTTAATTGTTCGGCCGTTGAGTTAATATTTTGGCAATTAGAAATTCTCTTCCCCCGCTTTTACCCAAGCCACGTGGTGTTATTCTGTGGGCTTCCATTGTTTTAGCCTCAAGCGGGCTTTAAAGTCCTGAAAATAATCCATGTTAAGAATATTTTCGTGTCTGCTTTTATAAATGTTTGTGGATTATTATATATATATATATATATATATATATATATATATATATATATATATATATATATATATATATATGGACCAATATATTTTAATATATATGAGGCATTTTATATTATTTCAAGTCCATTTTTGGGGCATAGTTTTTACAGCAAAGGAGAAAGTAAATATTTTTATATTTATGACAATGTTTTAAAATTGAAAAGGGGAATATAAATTTAAGATAAAAAACATAACACAAAGCATGAATAGAGAAAAGAGAAAAGAAACTCAAATAAAATAGAAAATAGAGAGAGAAGAAAATACATGTAGTAACACAGTGAAGGAGAAGAAGAAAAATACAAAGAAGAGAAAATATAGAGAGAAGAAAAGAGAGAGAAAGTTTAGCAACACAAGAAATAGAGGAGAAAATAGAAAGGGGAATATTTTGCAAATAGATGTGTGTAAAAACACAGAAGAAATTTTTGTAAGAAAAAGAAAAGAATATTTATACACAAGAAGAGAAACAATTGAAAAGCAGAGAAACAACTGTGAGTTTGTAAAATTTCTCGAATACATATAATATATTGTGTGTGTGTGTGTGTGTGTGTGTGTGTGTGTGTGTGTGTGTGTGTGTGTGTGTGTGTGTGTGTGTGTGTGTGTGTTATTTATATTTCTGTTCGTGTATTTTCCTTACTGGTTGCATATAACACTAAATGTTTCCAATAGTTTGGTATCAAAGTGAACAAAATCTCAATAGGTTATGGGTTTGTGATTTTTATTTTATGGGTTGAGTTGTTATGGATTCCAGTAGTAGAAAATCCTAGCAATAACCCCCAATATTTGATAGAAACATTATGACATTTGGTGTACTAAAATTAAGACTTTGTTCTCTTCTCAAGAACAATGGGAACTGGTTGAAGGAGGCTATACAAAGGCAACATACCCGACTGCATTTAATTCTCTTACATAAGCATAGAAGAATGCTTTGAAGGAAAATATAAGAAAGGATGTAAAACCTTTGAGCTAAATTCAGAATACAGTTATAGATTTAGTATTTCCAGGGATAACATCAACTATTAATTATAGTAAATCTTGGGATACCTTGCAAAATGCTTATCAAGGAAGTGATAAGGTGAAGGTAGTTAAATTAAAGATGCTAAGAAAAGAGTTTGAAAATATTTTCATGAAACACTTGGAGTCTATAAATGACTTCTTTATAAGGACTATGACCATTTTCAATCAGATGAGGAAAAATGGAGATGTGTTTGAAGATCATAGAATCATAGAGAAGGTATTGAGAAGCCTTCCAGTCAGATTTGACCTAGTTGTGGTAGTCATAGAAGAGTCTAAGGGCTTACAAAAAAGAGTGTTGATGAGTTGATGGGTTTTGTTGAAGCGTAATCACAACACTCCTGATTGTTTGCAACTCGATAGAATGAAAATTTCAATGTGATTGCATAAAATTGAGCTTTTCCCAAAGTGCGGGACTTTACAAATGGGAAATCCTCCGGATGAAGGCTTGTTCCTATTCCTCTATTCTGATACACACACTCAAATTGTAGAGGGTCTATCCTAAAATAGACTCTAACTTTCCAAGGAGACAATGTTAAAAGGATTGCAATAAATTAAACCTAAGATACATGAGGTGATACACCAAAATGAATGCTGAACACATGCTTTACATGGAGATGAAAACCAATAAAATTGAAAAGTATGAACATCAACACAGATAAACTGATTGTTATGAATTCATTCACCATTAAATATTCAACACAATTTAACATACAAAGTCAGCCAAAATTGCAATGAGAGATCATGAGAATGTAATGAACACAAGGGAGGGTTGAACTTCATCCAAAACTTATATTATTACTCCATAGATTGGATACAGTGCATTACAATGGCCAAGAGGAATTAATTTACATTACAACTTGAATGGTAGGTTTGATATCCACAAATTCACTTATAGACAAGAGAAGAAGGGAGGGTGTAAAGAAAAATTATCCAACCCTTTGAAATGAGCCCTTCCTTACAATATATAGGAAGAATGAGAGAAGGGAGAGAAGAATTCGAAATCCTGCTTCAACCACCCAAAAATGCATTAAACTCACCTGCAACAATGATGGGTGTCATTGTAAAACCCATACCTCTATGTAATTTGGCTTGTTGGAGAAGAATGGAAGCCCATACCTCAGCATTTTGGTAGGTGATAAATTTGGAAATAACCCCTAAAATGGCAGACTATAGTTGTTTAGAGGACACTAAGAGATTTCCAAAAAGTCATATTTTATGCAAATATGAGCTTCCAGTCAAAATTTATGGCCAAATGAAAATGAGGGTACCATACTGTAATAAATGCGAGTGGTTGGTTCTATTTTTTCAAAATTTGAACTTGCATCGCAACCTCTGCAATCTGAATTTTTTTGAATTTCAAGATTTGGAACTTTGGGCTTTTTGATTTAAGAGTTCGGGTTACTGTTTATTGCTCAAGAAGGCTCAAAGGTTCTGAAATGCCAAACCTCCGAAGTCTGAAATTTGGACTTCAGAGTCTAGACTCCAAAACCATGTCGCGTGACACTGTTCATCATTCAAGTTAAAAGTTCCAAAATTTTGAAACCCAAAGTCTGAAATTCAGACTTTGGGTTTCAGACCTTTTCCTTTTTAGGGGTTTAGGTTTTGATATTTCGGGTTTGTATATCCATCTAATCATTGCGTCTCTCCAAAATCCTGAAAGCACAAAGTCTAAATTTTGGACTTCAGGTTTCAGACATTTTTCCTCCCCTTCACCACGAGCTCCTAAGACTCTGAAACTATGAATTTGACCTACCTTTTATACGTTGACCTCTGAATTTTAGAGCTTTGCACTCCCTGTCTCCGGGTTTCACCATTTTTTGCTAGGGAGTAACTCTGAACGTCCTCACCTCGGAAGTTTGAAGTTTGGAATTTAGAGCTTCTTCATTTCCCGAACTTCTTTGTAATGTTCCCGACCTACCTAACTCATTCGGCCAATCTCGAAGTGTGATCTCCCCTAGCTGAATCAATCCCTCATTTTTTCTCTGTGGGGTTATTTTTGTCCAATTTATCCCGAGGAGAAAAATTTGATAACAATTTGGAAACTCATACCATATCACCTACCTGCTAAGTGAAGGATCAGTTGCCTCAAATTATCCATTGCGTGCAAAGTTATAAATGATAGCCTGATATTGATCTTGTACTTGAAACTTGCCCCTGATTGCTTGCAACCTGCTGATTCTGAACCTGCTGTATTTCCCGCACTGTCAATTTTCATAAGAAAATATTTAAAATGAGGTTTGTGAAGCTCATAAATTGTCTTGACCTGAAATTTTCACCTTTTCCTGAAATGGACTATCCCAAAACCTGATTTTAGTTACTCTACATTTGTTTTCCTTTGAAATTAGCAACTATTCCATACAAGTACAAACTTCTTCCCCATTACAACACTAATATTCGGAGGCACACTTAACTACACAATGACACAACTTGGGGGAAAAAAAAAAATGCTAAAGCACTTAGGGAAATGAAACCTAAACTACAACAAGAAAATGTGCATACTCACTTAGAGGAATTAAAATCCTAGGTTAATATTTACAAGGATTAGACCTTTCCTTTTCAGTAGCAATGTTTAAGATAGATCTCGTTCACCGGAATCAAAAGTTCCTTTCCATTAAAAGTAGAAAATTAGAAGGCATTATTGCTTTTACATCCAGTGACCATAAAGGGGCCAATCCAAATGGCATCAAACTTGGAATTCCTACCCGGTTTTTCCCGATCTACATCCCATTTCAGAACTAGGTCCCCTTCCTGAAAGGTCCTTAATCTTGATTTCTTATCAAACCATCTTTTGACTAAGGCCTGATATTTCTCCATCATCTGCACTTCATTTTATTTTATTTCTTCCAATTCCATCAGCTCTACATACCTAGCCTCTATAGGCTCAAACTTAGACAATTATAGTTGTTTCATGAGTTCCAAAGCTGACAACTCAAGTGATATAGGTAACACTGCTTCCTTTCCGTAGACCAAATTGTAGGGAGAGCTACCTGTTTCCCTCTTTAGTGTTATCTTGTCAGCCCACAAGGCTGATTTGAGCTTTGTATGCCATGTTATTTGATTTTCATCTAGATTCCTCCTGATGATCTTCAAAAATATCCTTTTCATGGACTCTGCTTATCCATTAACCCACATGTAATAATTATAAGAGGTTCTTAGATAGATTTCATTCCTAAAAACCCATTCTGTGTAATCTTGGAACATAGGAATGCCATGCATTGTCTGATATGATAGTGGCCGGTATACTGAATATTATCACTATTCCTTCATAGAAGTCTAGTATGCTAGACTCGTTTTCTTCCTTGAGTGCTACCATATTGTCCCACTTGGTGAAATAGTTTGTTGTTGTCAGAATCGACTTGTGACCTTGGCTCGAATTTAGATTGATGACCTCGATGAAGTCTAATCCCCATTTCATGAATGACTGGTCAACTAAAATTGGGTGGAATGGAAGTGATTCTAACCTTTCCTTTCCTGTGAAGAATTCACAATTTTTACACTTCTTGATCCATGTGTAGTAGTCACTGAACAATGTGGACCAATAGTATCCCAGCTTCATTATTTTGAGAGCTGTTACCCACAAAGAGAAATGACCTCATACCTCTCCATTGTGAAATTCCTATAACACCTTTTCAACTTGACTTGTTCGAATGCACCTCAATATAACTCCATTGATGTCCTTCTTGAGTAAGATTCCATCAACAAAAACATATGGAATGACTTGTAATTTGAAGTACCTTCTCTTTTCTTTGCTCATTTCTGGAGGGCATAGTCTTGTTTGTAGGAAATGTATCATGTCTTGAGTCCAACAAGGATAGGAATATTATCATTTTCTTTCTCTTGATCATTCTGTAGCGCCAAAACACTTTCAGGATTTTGGGGGTTTGGGTTTCAAGATTTTGGGTTTGTGCATCCATCCGATTGTTGCGTATCTCCGTAATCTTGAAAGCTTGAAGTTTGAATTTTAGAATTTAGATTTCAAACCTTTTTCCTCCCTACGTGGTACTATTCACCATGAGCTCCCAAGACTCCGAAACTCTGAATTTGACCTACCTTTTATGTGTTGACCTCTAAATTTTGGAGCTTTGCGATCCTTGTATATGGGTTTCATTTTTTTTTTCTTGGGCCTACCTCTGAACAACCTTGCCTCTGAAGTTTGAATTTTGGACTTTAGAGCTTCTTCATTTCCTGAAATGCTCTACAATGTGCCTGACCTACCTAACCTATTCAGCCAATCCTGAAGTGTGATATCCCCTAGCCGAATCAACCCCTCATTTTTTCCTCTATGGGGTCATGTTTGTCCAATTTATCCTGAGGGGAAAAAATGGATAACAAATTCTTTGCAAACCCATGAATAGAGGATGAGTAGATTAGCAAGCTCCTCCAATGAACAAGCCTTGAAAAAAACACAAATGTTAGAGGCAGGGGAAGAGGAAGATTTAGAAACCAACAAGAAGGTGGAAGTCACAACCACTATCAAGAGCCACATGCAAGAGGAAGATGTAGAGGAAGGAGAAACAACACTTCCCGAGGTGATTCTTCACATAGGTATGCCAAATCAAATGTGCAATGCTATTATTGTAAGAAGTTTTGACATTATGCCAGTGAGTGTAAAAATAAAGAATATGATTTGAGAAATCAAAATCATGATGCAATATTCTCTAATGAAAAATAAGTTGAACCTAAGAAGAATGAAAAGGGTGTAACTTTCTTCCTAACTTGCAATGTTGCTGAGTAAGGAATCAAGTAAGTATGGTAATTGGATAGTGCTTGCAGCAATAATATGTGTGGAAACAAGGAAATTTTCTATAATATAGATGAAAAATCAGATCTAAAGTTAAAATGGGAACAAATAAAAAGGTTCTAGTGATGGGTAAAGGTATTTTATCCATTCTCACCAAGAAAGGAGACAAGAAGAATATACATAATGTTTTCTTTATTCCAGGATTGAAGTATAATCTTCTCAACATTGGAAAACTTGTCCAAAATGGATATAAAGTGAAGTTTGAGAATGGAGAATGTGTTTTATATGATAAAGGTGGAAGCAACAAGCTGATTGTAACAATGCAGATGACACAAAACAAAATTTTCCCTTTGAGGATGCAAAGTGTAGTAGGCGCAACAACGTTCAAAACAATATCCATTGATCAATCCACACTCTAACATCTCATGTATGGGCACTTGAGTTATGGTGGATTTCATGTTCTTTATAATAAGAAAATGGGTAAAGGATTTCCTTTTATTGAACAACTAGACAAGGTTTGTGAGGCATGCATATTGGGGAAGCCACACAGAAATGATTTTCCCTTAGGTAAATCATGGAGAGAAATCTCACCTCTTGAGCTAATACATTCAAATTTGTGTGGTCCCATGAAAAACCCCCTCAATTAATAAAATTTTATATTTCATTACTTTCATAGATGAATTTAGTAGAGGGATAGGGGTTTATTTTCTAAAAAATAAATCATAAACATTTGAAGTGTTCAAATAGTTCATGACCATGGTTTAGAAACATAGTGTCCATTATATAAATACATTGAGAAATGATAGAGGGGGAGAATATATATCAAATGAGTTTTTGAAATTTTGTAAGGAGCACGGGATCAAGAAACAATTCACAGCTAGGTATACACTGCAGAAAATGGTAGAGCAGAGAGGAAGAACAAAACCATTCAAGAAATGATAAGGAGCATGTTCAAATCAATAGGGTTGTCTAATGAATTATGGGAAGAAGTAGTTGGGACAGTAGTGTATTTGTTGAATATATGTCCTACGAAGAGTGTGAGGAATAAAATACCTCAAGAAGCATGGAGTGGAAGAAAACCAAGTGTTAAGAACTTGAGAGTTTTTGGATGTGTGGCATATGTACATGTGCTAAAGAAAAGAATAACAAAATGGGATAACAGAGGAGGTAAGTACATTTTCATTGGATATAATGAGCAATCAAAAGCTTACATATTATATCATCCAGTTACTAAGGAGATGATAATCAGTAGAGATGTTCAATTAATTGAGGAAACATCTTGGGAAGATGCACAAGTAGTGGAGCAGACACAAAAAAATGTAAAAGAACCTATCATTGTGCCTAAAATAGCAGAAGGAAGAGAAAACAATGTACCTAGTTGGACATCCAATTCACAAAAGGGGTGAATCCTCAAATGGAAACAACCAAAAAAGCATGCAAGGACCAACAAATGAAGCATCTTCATCATCATCAGACTCATTGTAGCAACAAGGAAAAATGAGGAATGTACAAGAGATCTATGATCAGTTAAGGTATGAATAAAATGAAGATGAAATGATTAATTTTGCTTTATTTTCACATGAAGTAATGGATGAATAAATGCATGGAATAGAAAAGAATCATACATAGGAGCTAGTAGATCTTCTTGAAGGAAATGAAGTAATTGGATTCAAGTGGGTTTATAAAACAAAGACTACTCTTGAAGTAAAAATTGAAAGACATAAAGAAAAATTGGTTATCAAAGGCTATAAATAGAGGCCTAGACATGATTATAATGAGACATTTTCTCTAGTAGCAAGGTTAGAGACTGTAAGAACAATTATTTCCATAACTTCTCATTGTGGAAAGTCCATTAAATGGATGTAAAATATTTTTTCTTGAATGGAGTATTGGAAGAAGTGTATGTGAGCCAACCACCTAGTTATGAAGTCCCAGGGCATAAAAGAAAGGTTTACACGATGAAAAGATATTTTTATGGTTTGAAACAAGAACCAAGAGCTTGGTACAATATGATAGATTTTTACCTGATCACTAATGGTTTTAGAAAAAGCATTAGTGAGCCCACACTCTACATCAAAGAAAATAATGGTGAGATTTTAATTGTTGTTTTATATGTAGATGATCTGATTTTTTCTGGAAACTCAGATAAATAAAAGGATCAATTAAAATCAGCTACGAAGAAATAATTTGAGATGAATGATTTAGGATTGTTGAAGTATTTTCTTGGAATTTAAGTCAAGCAAACAGAATAGGGAATTTTTATATGTCAAGCAAAGTATGAAAAATAAATCTTGCAAAGATTTAGAATGTTGGATTGCAAACCAACATCAACTGAATTAAGTCTGAAATCAATTAAAGAAGATTACAGGAGCAATGTGGATCTTACAAGGTACAAAAGTATGGTAGGAAGATTGATGTATTTAATTGTAACAAGACCAGACATAATGTATAAAATTAGTTTAATTTCCAGATTTATGAAGACACAAAAAGAGTTTCATTGAAAAGTAGGCAAACGAATACTGAGGTATGTGAATGGAACAATAAATTTTGGAATTTTATATGTTGTTGATAACGATTTCAAATTATTTGGCTACATAGACAGTGATTGGGAAAGTAACCTTGATGGTAGAAACAACACATCTGGATATGTGTTCAATGTTGGTTTAGGAGTCATTTCATGTGCTTCGAAGAAACAATTCGTAGTTTATTTTTCCAATGCAGAAGTAGCGTATATTGCAGCAAACTCAGTCGCTTGTCAGATGATATGGCTAAAAATAATCCTCTCAGATTTGCATGAAGATTTACAAGGAGGTTTTTTGATTTATTGTAATAAGATGTCTTCGATTGCATTGTTTAAAAATGATGTTTTGCATGGTAGAAGCAAGAATATAGAAATAAAATATCATTTTATTCATGAATTGGTTGAGAAAGGAGAAATTGAGCTTAAGCTTTGCAGGTCAGAGTAGTAGCTAGCTGACATCTTTACCAAGCCTATGTCAAAAGAAAGATTTGAGCAATTGAGAGAAAATATGGGTGCAATAGATGGACCATTCAGCTCCAGTAATTAATTTCTTGTTTGGATCGAGATTAAGGGGGAGTGTCAAAATTTATGAGGGTAGATAATCTCGAGCCCCACCCAAGGTTTGAAATCCTTTTTACCACCATCCAACCATGTATCTGTCAGGCCATTTAATTGTTTGGCCGTTGAGTTAATATTTTGGCCATTGTAAATCTTCTGCCCCACTTTTCTCCAAGCCATGTGGTGTTATTCCATGGGATTACATTGTTTTAGCCCTAAATGGACTTTAAAGTATCAAAACTAATCCTTGTGAATAATATTCTTGGGTCCAATTTTATAAATGGCTGTGGATTATTATATATATATAGGGCGCAATATATTTTAATATATATGAGGCATTTTATATTATTTCTGGTCCATTTTTGGGGTATAGTTTTTGCAGCAAAGGAGAAAGTAAATATTTTTATAATTATAGCAATGTTTTAAAATTGAAAAGGGGAATATAAATTCAAGAGCAACAACATAATACAGAGCATGAATAGAGGAGAGAGAGTAACAACTTGAAGAAAACATAAAATAGAGAGAGAAGAAAATATGTGCAACAACACTGTGAAGGAGAAGAATAAAAATACAGAGAAGGGAAAATACAGAGAGAAGAAAAGAGAGAGAAAGTGCAGCAAGATAAAAAAATAGAGGAAAAAATAGAAAGGGGAATATTTTGCATATATATGTGTGCAACAACATAGAGGAAATTTTTGTAAGAAAAAGAAAATAATATTTTGACACAAGAAGAGAAACAAATCAAATATAGACCATCAGCTCTAAGTTTGTAAAATTTATCAAACAAATATAATATATTTGTGTGTGTGTGTGTGTGTGTGTGTGTGTGTGTGTGTGTGTGTGTGTGTGTGTGTGTGTGTGTGTGTGTGTGTGTGTGTGTGTGTGTGTGTGTGTGTGTGTGTGTGTGTGTTTTCCTTGTTGCATTTAACACTAAATTTTTCAAACAAGAATTCCATTGCTTTTCTTGAAAGGTAGTGGAGATGGGCCATAAGAATTCATTGATGATTTTAATGTAACAGTGAATCCATGATCTAATAGAGAGTGTATTTAATAGGAAATAAGAAGTTGTTAATTATTAAGGAATGAGAAACATAGTGAGGGGTGTGGCCATTTCATAGGGTAGTTTAATAATTTCAGTGAGGTCCACCACGTGTTGGGGAGAAGGAATCTAGGTGTAGTGGTGAAAAAGTTTGGCCACCTAGAGGTGAATGGTTGAGAGGGTGATATTCTTAGCAATGAACGGCATCGAAGGGCACAAGTTGTAAATCATTACCCTAGACATCTAGTTATAGCATCTCCTTCTTCCTGACAAAAATCTCTAGGCGAAATTGATGAGGAGAGTCCTAGATGTCTAGTTCATGGGTAGACATTCTCAATCCTAAAATTGTAGTGGTAAGTGTGGCATTCTTATCCTAACCAGTTTGAATGAGATTTTTTTGGTGAGTGGATTGAATGAAGGGAACTAGGGTTTTGTGACCAAATTATGGGATTGGAAAACCCAAAGGATTTTAACTATGGAATTATTATCACATATATTAGTAAAAACAACAAAAATTATTCCTCTCATACAAGGGTAGATGTCTAACCTAGCCTCAAGCAATATAATTCATTTCTCTTATATCCACGTGTGAATAACTGGCAGATAAGGTTGAAAACCTCTACACATGCATATAAGGCCATGCTCATGGTAGAAGGCCTCATATTCTAACATTTATCCCTCAAATGTCACACATGGGTTGCTATCTACACAAGATAATTATTTGGTGGGAAATAAATGATGGCCTTTCCCTTCCTAGACCACTTCACTAAAGGAATGATTGATTTTGAGACTCTTCTAGGAATTCAAATTTCCTTGAAACTATTGATGGAATTTCGCAGTACTTTACCAACCATGCATAAGCGATGTGAAAAGGATTTACATGAAGATCAAAAACATGGGATCAAATAGCAGGGATTCCAATTCCATACGGATATCCTCTAATAGCACATCTCTACTCAGAAACGGAGCCCAAAAAGTCACTGCTCCTCCCAATTGAGAAAATAAAATCCTTAGGAAATGGGCCTTACCTAGAGGTGATTTTGATTCGTTCCTTATTTTCCCCTGCCGTATTTTTCCCCCTCCATCATGCAGGCCATGATGTGAGCAAATAAAAGTTTCACCTCCTTGCTCCATCATCCTAACCAAAGTATTATGGGTCATTCTTTGTATATTTTCCACCCATTGTGTGTCAAATAATTTTCTAATTTGGTCCTAATTCAAATTCAAGTAATCCATAAATACCCATGTGAATATTTAATGATTTGAGATTAAGAAAAGAATTATATATAACATAATTATGAATGTGCCAAAGATATCAATTCAATTATTTAGAACATAAATTTTATGAATCTAAGAATATATGGTGTATTTATTTATGTTTAAAGGATTCATTCTATCATAAAAAGTCATATATATTATATCCTACATTACCTAATACACATGTTGTAAAATTTCTTCTCGTGTCTTGTTATATATTAAAATGTCATCAAAAATACCAAGAAAAACTATAATTGTAGGTGGTGATGCTATCCAACCATAATTTATCACAAGACAATGATAGTACCTTGTTAGCCAGAGGTATCCATGAAGATTATGAAGGCTTTTTATAAATGTACATTCCACCATGATCTTGATTATATGAGGGTCCAATTTTATGCCTTCATGTGAAATAATGTGACCCACATACTCCATGCTTTAACCCAAAAAGAACATTTAGACTACTTGGAATAAGACGGTGTTGTTTCTGTGGGATAATTTCTTGATCCTAATGTTTTAAGTGTTCTTTCTTACTCTTTATCTATATTAAAATGTCACAAAAGTACCTAGACCAATTATTACAAGAATTGATGAAATATAGTCTTCGTCAAGGTTTAGAAATAGAGAGTACGTTTGTGAACCCAAGTCACATTGAACCAAAAACTCATGGTGACACCTCATGGGTTTTGAAATTTGTCTTGTGTAGATCATCAATCATTTTGATTTGATGATAACTCAAGTGAAGACCATGTTTAGTAATGAAGATCGTATCATGTAACTCATATATAATAAATCAATGGCTACTAGGATGAAAACTTATAATTAATGGTATACTTGTAGATCCATCCATAATCTGGGAACATCCATCATGTCTAATATTTCTTATGAACCTTTTTAGTCAGAGACAAATCTGCACTTTGGTTATGTTGAATAACACCCAACTCTAAAATGTCTTATACCATCTTATTTATCTCATTCTTTTGGACATATAGGTATGTTTAAGCATGGATTTTGGGTGGTAGAATCCCATATATATTGGAATTCCATCATCATGAAATTTGTTTTGTGGTATCTCATTTGGAATTTATTTGAAAATAATGGTCTATCTATCAAGCATAGAATGGAACTTTTCTAGAGTCAAAATCGTTGCTAGAAGTGCTTCTAGAGAAAATAATTGTGCTATAAACCCATATGTTCCAATCTTTAGGATATTCTTCATCTAATACGAACTAAACAATTGCAAGGATTTTACACAAAATCCATGAAGTTCAAATGTATTTACCTTAGAGAGTGAAAGAACATGAATAACTCTTAGAAATTCATCTAATTTCTTCCTAAGGTTGTGAACCATTGTACTTCCAACACAATATCATCTCCTCCGACTAGAATGGAAACATAGAAAGTGTAACATGTACTAACGCATTACTATCTTAATATTATGCCATTCCTTGACCACCAACCTTGTGCATCTATATAAGTATTTTAAATATTTCACCATGTAAAAAAAGGTGTGTACAGTTACCATGTCTCTCATAATACACTTCAAGTGAGATGTTCTATTGGAAACTTGACTAATATATCAGCGTAGGAATCGATATGCTTGTTAATGCAGAAGTCATAACATGATGTACCTTAGAAATAATAGTATACTAATCTAATTTAAAAGCATCTCAAACGAAAATCATTGAATATTAAGTATCTACACTCCAAAGGGGAATTGAGGGAGGTTTTACTCTAGGAAATACCAATCTACAAGAAATCTATTATGGCTCTCTATTCAACACTCAAGAAAGGTACATTTTACATGTACTTAATTATCTCACTATTAGTGTTGAGGTACGAGAGAAAAAATAATGGAAAGGAACTCTAGACTCGCATTCAATTTTGCATGAGAAATAGGAAAAGTACATGGAGTTTGAGTTCCTCATTGAGGAAATTTAATACAAGAATATTTAAAAATGAAAATGGGGGTTGGATGTAAAGGGTATTCCATATCAACCACACACTATTTTTTCCTATCTAATGTCTATTCAAATGTTATTATATGAAATTGGGGTTTCATCATTACAAGAGAAGGAAAAATTATTCTAGAAAAGGTTTAGGAAGCCATTAAATAAAAAATGTGAAGTGACCCAGATTAACACATAAGTACAAAGTACTTCAAGACAATATAAGTTTTTATTTTATTATTTCTTATACTTTAAATTTATTTTAGTAAATATAAGATGTTAGGTTCACTCTACACCTTATGCAACTAGTCTCACAATTCCATATGTCATGGTTTAGAAGATAGTTTTTCATATTCTAATATAGTTAGTACATAGGTATTTTTCAGGATTTCAACATTTAGCCTTCAATATTTTAGGTTTTAAATTATACAATCAATATCGTTTTTATGAAAGAATATAGGCGTTGTTTAGGTTTTGGGGCCTTTTTGATTGGTTATTGATATTTGTAGGATTTTTAGATGTGTTATTGATATTTGTAGGAGTTTTAGGATTCCATCATGTTCTCAGATAACTAAATCACCTATTTCACTCATCTCATCTACTTGCTCAACATTCATCCAAAGAATCCTCTAACTTTCCTTTACCAAAATTTCCTTTACATTGCATAAGAGCAAGGTTCATTGGTCACTTCTTGGTTTGTCTACACTGCAAAATCTTCAAGAAAGCTAAAAGAATCCCTAAACACCCTTCTCAATCTCAAGGAGGTATGACAAGTTTGGTTAACATATATCCACTTGTATGGGGTTTTGTAGGAGAGGTATTCGTAATTATGGGAGTCTTTAAGGAGTTGCATCAACTGTGCCACAATAAACCTGACAGTGATTTAGTAATCTCAAAAACACACTTATCATAATAATGGATTCAAAATAAATCCAACTAATACCAATTAATCATCAATAAGTAAATTTGTGGTAGGAATATCCGTGTCTACCATGTGTCACCTACAAATTTCAAATTTAATTTCATTTAAATTCACTTTAAGAAAGGTTGGGGGAAATGAACTTGCCATTTTATTCACGCTTTTAGAGGTCCAGAATGTCAATTCGACCCAAATTTGGAAAATATGGATAACTTGGAAAGATGAATTACATTTATAAAGATAAGCTCAAAGTGAAGGAATTCATTTCGTAAGTAATTCCAATCAAAATTATTTTCTTTTTTCTGTTAATACCCGTTAAAACTAGAATTATTATTGTATCCTGATAAAAAAAAGTTCCCAGGAGCCGAGGGATATTTTAAACTTATCACAAAAGCATGAATAGTCCTCTCTGATAATAATAAAAATGCTACTAATGATGACATGAAAAAACCAAAAAGGGAACAACCCCACCTTCCACCAACCGAATTCCACGGGAACTTCCAGTACCATTAGCATTTCCAACAATCTAAATGTGAATAATTATTCAAGTGTGGATTCCTTTCCTGAAAATTCCATATTTTATGACCACAACCATAACCAAAACTCGAAATAGAAATAGGACCAGGAATACGACCTAGACCATGACCTAGACTGGTAATTTGAGAGGATTTATGAGGTTCAATTTTATTTTCCAAGATGAATTAATCCAATGTTTGAGAATGTTTCTCCAGATGCAAGGTCATTCTGATTCACAAACTCGATGATTCATGGATGTCCAATCCTGCCACAAACCCCAGTAGTCCTTGATCTTTGGGTACATGGAGACACCATTACTTGGATTCCATTTATAACAATAGATATATTTGTAAATTCATGTTATGACGTCTAAATCTGTTTGCATTTCAAGTTGTTTGGAAATCACATCACTCCCTTCACTAGGATTGATGACTATCCCTATCTTTTTGAAGGCACTTTTGAAAGTATCTATGGCTTTATCATAGAAGAAATTATCAATGAATAGAAGGTCACCAAGCCATAGGGAAATATACTCCCATTCAAAAATAAACAAGAAATATTTACTAGGTGATTGATAACCCATGTCTGTTCTTAGCCATTCCCATGTTGTTATGCTTATTTTGTACAAGTAGACTCAATGATGGTTCTAGGCACGAGACTAGGAAATATGGTCCTAACATTTTCATGCCCTACTAATCGAGTAGTCAGAATCCATATTATTCTTGTTGATACTTAGTAATAATTACCCATGAAATACAGTTCTCCATATTTCATTTTCTTTTCTCCTCTTCCACGTCAAACTGAATAACCAATTTGACAGGGGAGATGCCCTCTTCGATGGCGATACACTAAATATGAATATGATATTCAAGATTCGACCCTCATCCAACCATAATACTAGTACGGAATCCTTTTTTGGTGATGTTTTAGGGTTAAGGGTTGAGTATTTAAGGTTAAGGGTTGAGGGTTTAGGGTTTAAGGTTTATGGTAAAGGTTTTAGTTTTTAGGGTTTAAGGTTTAGGGTTTAGAGTTTAGGGTTCTTGGTTTATGGTAAAGGTTTTAGTTTTTAGGGTTTAAGGTTTAGGGTTTAGAGTTTAGGGTTTAGTGTTCGTGGTTTAGGGTTATAGGCTCAATAATTAGGGTTTAGGGTTTACAGTTTAGGGTTTGAAGCCTAGGATTTAAGGTTTAGGTTTAGGGTTTAGGGTTAACGATTTATGGTTTAGAGCCTAGGGTTTAAGGTTTAGGTTTTAGGGTTCAAGGTTTAGGATCCATGATTTAGGGTTTAGGGCTTATGGGTATGGTTTAGGATTTAGGGTTCAATGTTTAGGGAACAAACACTCTAATGGTATTGATCTTATGCACTTGATCTTAAATCTACAGTATTGATTACAAAGTGGAAAATTCTCTTCATCTGTCGTACTATAAGGATCGACAAACCTTATACATTACACATCTCTGCCAAACATATTTCTCCCCACATATACTTGCACTATTGAATGTTTCTTGATATTGTGCATATAATTGCGCTATTCATAACACTCTGAGAGCTCCAAATGTTTCAAAAGCTATAGATAAAAAGAGATAGATGTATTGGGTAACATTTCTTAATACCAAATTATTCTTAGATATCTAAAATTTCCCTCCTTCAAAATATCAACAGATGAAACACATCAACTTGTGATGACTGTCTTTGAATGTTATGCCTATGAAGTAGATGAACCCTTTTCAGTTGAATACTCTCTGCCAATACTAATAAGAATGGGTAAGACACTGAACATTACCGTGAGTGAAATAGTTCCCATGTGATGTGAAAAATAAGATAGCTATATTAGGTAACATTTCATTTTGCAAGCTTCCCACAGGGAAGGGGTTACTTAGAAAAGAGTTGTAATTTTTTTTCTTAGATATCTGAAATTTCCCTCCTTCAAAATTGTTGTACCAATTTCAATCATTCTCATTAGTATATTTTGTTTTAGAAGTTTTCCCAATAAGTATTTTTAGTGTTCAAGGTTTAAAATTTAGGGTTTAGGATTTAAGGTTCATGGTTTAGGGTTTATAGTTTAGGGATTAGGGATTAGGGTTTAGGGCTCAGGTTTAGGGTTCAAGGTTTAGGGTTTAAGGTATATGGTTTAAGGTTTAGGGCTTAGGGATGAATGTTGAGTGTTTAGGGTATAGGTCTCAAGGTTCAGGGTTTAGGGTTTAGGGCTCAAACTTTGGTAATTAGGGTTTAGGGTTTAGATTTAGGGCTTAGGGATTAGGGTTCATAGTTTAGGGTTTAGGGTTTAGGGTTTAGGTTTTAGGGATCAGGGTTAAGGGTTCATGGTTTATGGTTTAGGTCTTAGGGTTCATGGTTTAGGGTTTAGGGTTTAAGTTTATGGTTTATGGTTTAGGGATTAGGGTTTAAATTTCATGTCAAAAGTTTTTTCACTGAAAATTAGTGGCAAGACAATCAACGTCTACCATGTGCCACCTCCAAATTCTAAATTTCATTTATTTTAAATTCACTTCAATAAATGTTGGAGGAAATGAACTTGCCATTTTCTTCACACCTTCAGAAGTCCAGAATGTCAATTTTCCCCAAATTTGGAAAATATGGAGAACTTGGAAAGCCATATTTCATTTATAAAGATAAGTTCAAAGAAAAGGAATGCATTTCATAAGTAATTCTAGTAATTTTTTTTCTTTTTTTGTTGATAGCCGCTACAACACCAGGAACACGACCTAGACTAGAAATTTGAGAGGATTTTTGAGGTTCAATTTTATTTTCCAATATGCATTACTACAAAGTTTGAGAATATTTCTCCAGGTGTAATGACATTCTGATTCAGACACTCGATGATTCCTGAATGTCCAATCCTGCTACAGACCCCAATAGTCCTTGATCCTTGGATACAAGGAGACATCATTTGTAACAACCACTTAAGAGACAAACTAGAACAACATGACAATAAATGAACAATAGTTTTTTGACTTGATTGAAGTAAAGATGACACAATAGGTGATCACAAAGAGCTACAACCAACTCACGATAAGCTTGACACAACATTGACGACATATATGACACCCATCGTGAACAATTCATTTTTATTTTTGACAAGACAACATATAAGTCCAAGCACAAAACACACTTACAATTAGGGCATACCACGATGAGAAATTATTGAAGGTTATTTATTTTAATAAAAAATCTTTCAATTCTTAACTTACATTCTAGGAGATTTTGGATATGATTCATACAATTCTTCTTACAAAGCTAAATTTCTTCTGTTTACAGTGTAGGGTAATTAGCTTAAGGTCTTCTCTAATTTGAAAATTATTTGTTTAATTAATTTATTTAATAAAGGAGGTAATTAATTCCATAAGGCCATTTATCCAAACTTACGCTACAAAAACTTGTTCATACCTCCATTGCACATGGTTTCACGTTTAACACACTTAAGAGAAGATTACAATGCACCTTGGAAAAAGTTAGAGGAATAAGGTTGATTTGAATTCATCTTTAAGATCTCATTAGTTATTAACCAGGATTTTATTGAAGCTTGAGAATTTATTCCAAATGGTTGAAAAAATGCACCGAGGCTTCACTTGATAAGTTTGATAAAAGTATACATATTATGTTTCTTAATCAATTTCCTCCTACTTACTATAACTTTGTTTCCTCCAATATCTAATCATTGATTTCACCTTAATATCGTTATAAAGACTCGTTACCATAAGGATAAATTTGATTTGTTTAGCTTTGGGTAGTGTAATTTAGATAGTGCCATGATCTAGATGGTTCACCATGCAAATTTATGACTCAATAAAAAAGTTTACAATTATACCAACTATATAACACATGGTTAGATCATCTATATTCGACACGACATACACACCAAAGAAAAAAAACAATTCTAAGGAACTATGACTAGGGAACAAGAAGGTAACTAGATTAATCAAACAATGTTATACTAATCATAAGGTTATTATATTACATTAAAACCAATATTAACAATACGGTGATCAATTTTATATTTTCCACGATAGTCAATACAAGTCAAGGTTTTAGTAGTTATGACAACATTACTCCACAAGACACAATACTAAGGTATTTCCTCTTCTAAATTTTCAACCGAATCCCATCCTAGATTTTTAAAACAAATAAGAATTCATACAATGAACTTCATAACCAAGAATGATGCAATTTCCTAAAATTCTTTCCCTCATCTACTCGCAAATCCATCTGCACAATATTAGCCTGAGTTAGCTCACAAGAACTGAGCATGATAAGTGATATAACAATAGGACATTGAGCTTTTATCTAACTGTTTTAAAAAAAGAAACACTTTTGTTTAAGGAAATGTTCCAAGCACTCAAAATAAGAGTAATTAAAAAGACTGTCCAAAAAGCTACAATGTCAGAAATAGAAAATCAATCACTAATTCTCATTAGGCAACAATTACCTAAAAAAGTAGTTAAGTAATCCAAAAAAATAAATTCCACTTGTGTTTCATTCATGAGAATCATTTCAACATGATAACATTTAAAAATGCAGCCATCTATTAAAGAAGAGATTTAATAAAAATTCTGAATCAGTCTATAATAATATCAGTTAATTCTACAAGCCATAAGTTCCACTATATTACAATAAATATCCTATCAACAATCTAAAAGGAATTGATATGCAAACACAATGACTCAACACGAAAATAAAATTGTCACCTATGTCTCTTCTAACCAAATCCCTTTCACGATCAAAAAGGGATGTCATCAGAACAAAGAAATAATTCAACAGGAAATTAAGTGTACATGTTGTGCATTCCTATAGGAGGTTTACTCTAGTCCATTGACAAGATGATTTAATCACAATGATAAAGGATTCTAGGAGGGTCTATCAAAACAAAAAGAACTGTGATGTAAAACCCATTTTGATCAATACCTTTCTATTTAACCAAGAAGCTAGCTAATTATTCGATAAAAATATTACTTGGATTCACCCCACACAGGTTTAGTGGAAAACATCAATTCATGCAAAAGCAAGGACTATGCTACTCCTTGATTTATGCCCATAATGAACAACATCTACTTAAATTATTTTCTTTCAGGGGAAAAATTGAATAAAGTATAAATATTTACTTAAATTGTAGTGAGTATTCATGCAAGAAGGATTTAAGTAAAAGTCTCTCATGCAACACAATTTACTCTTGGTAGAATACTCATTCAAGAAACATTTCCATGATATTATCTCCTACAACATGACTTATGGTTTATTATTATAAAAAATTATTGGAAGTCATAACATTTTCAATATTTTATAATATTAGGATAGAGATATACGAACCTCGTACACCCCTCTCAAGTGTTAGGAAAACCCAGTTACCATTCCAGCCAAAATGTCCCAACAACCAAGAATTGGTGATTACAAAATAATGTAACCTTGAAGCTAAATTTCCTAGATAATTGTATCAGGAAATTGATTAGTAGTTATGAACCTATGTATACCGACAAGATCTAACAATGGTAAGGTCACATTAAGACAAAAATCATGATTTTAGAGCTTAATATAATTCAGAAACTTTGGCAGTCCGTTGTGGTAGAGTCAAAAACTAAGGAAAATTCTCTAGTAGTTATGGAAAGGCTATTCTGGAAAGGATAAGTTAACCATCCTTACCTTATAGATTCCTCATTCCATCCCAAATGGTTCATAAGTTACCTTACTCTCGTCGAGATCTACTTGTACTGATCGGGGTTCCAAGTCAAATAACAAGGGAAAAGTACTCACCACAGATATACATGATTACACAAAAAATTCATCCTAATAACAAGATGATGAAACATTTTGAGGCCAATCAAAAATACATTTTGCTATTAAAGTATAAATAAATAAAAATAACCCTCATTGCTTAAAGCTAACATCTGATTCCTTAACCGACCCAAAACCGAAACCAAGAGCAAGGATATCAATTCAAAGTCCCCATATAAGAAACCATAATACCCACACATCAAGTGGCCAATGATCTCATTGAAACAAAAAAATATCAGAAGATCGATTACTAATCTGAAGCCAAAACAAAGGATTATGAACCAAATCCAGAAACGAAAAATAGGTATTCTAGAATCGAGTAGACCAACAACATTAATAATACAACGAAATCGTATGAACACTAAGCTGAAACAAGAGTTTCATTACCAGCCCCCTATTTTTTTTTTTAAATTTGTGAACAAAGTTGACCCAAATAATATTGATCGAAACCTAGAAGCATGTACAACAATTTCACTCCATAGATTCATTTACAACCATAAGAAACCATAACCTTGAGAAACTCAAACATCATAAATTAGAAGAAACAACACACCAGGCACAATTCTTAGAGGCATTTCCATGAAGAGCATAGTTTTTTAATGAAAACATTTAGATAAAAGTAGAACACTTAAGGTAAAGGGCCTATCATGCCTGATTCAATCCCCCACAAGTCAAGTATACACTGAAAAGGGTTTGTAACAATAACTCCAACCAAAATCCACTGTCCACAAGCTTGTTAGGTGTACACACTCTTCTCACGGCCACATTTTAGCACAGTCAGGATACGTAGTCAGGTCACGATGTCCCAAAAATGGAGAGTTGCATTTACAAAAGGAAAATTGGTCTCAAGGACTGATATGATTGCAGTGCATACACAAAATAGTTTAAAGAACAGGCTTAGGAACTCCAAAAATAAAACGATGAACAGGTGAAAAGCTAGACTCTACAACCTTGCAACATCCCTCCAACCTGTGTCAAAATGGGAATTTAAGGTAGAATATGGGCATTCATTGAAGCACAATGGAAAATTGATTTTTTTGTCAGATGTAGAAGAAGGTTCCTCAGAATACATGTATGCACAATGAGGAAGTATACACGAGGCCTGCAACTGTTGACAAAAATTCCTCACAGAGAAAGGGGAGTCTTAGGGAATTGCCATGACTACAGGATAAACATAGAAGGACCTGAAAAAAAGGCTCTAGATTTACCATAAGCAACCAACAGGTGATCAACCTCCTCAGTTTTCCTTTTCCAGTACACAACCAGTGCCAAATGGAGGATTTGAAACAGGTATGAACCTTCCACTGAAAGCACCCTGGAAGGAATGTATGCCAAAACGTGGAAGTAACTAAACAGAATGGAAAATTTAAAACAGAATGCCTGCAAGCTTCAATGCCTATCTAACAAAGCTCCTCCCAACCCACATGACCAGATGCTAGTTAATGCGCAACCAGTCCCCACAAAACGTGTGAAGCAAGGTTAAAACTAAATGGCATTAAAGACTGACAAAGTTGGTGGAAGGAGAGTTCAATTTCACCTTAAACTAGTTGAATAAACAATGCATGTGTGGAGTCCTGTTGGCTAAGT
Source organism: Taxus chinensis (assembly GCA_019776745.2). NCBI lineage: Eukaryota > Viridiplantae > Streptophyta > Pinopsida > Cupressales > Taxaceae > Taxus > Taxus chinensis. The sequence continues at coordinate 305,156,043 of CM034146.1, forward strand.
GGGAGTTGGTAAATACCATATTAAATTTGGTATATAAAAAAAATAGTCCCTTCAAAATTTGGCTCCACCACCGACCTCCCTCCACTTTCACGCATGCCAAAATTTTCTATAGTCACCAATATACCAAGTCTTTGAAGTGAGTAAAGAATTTATTTATACTTAGCTAAACAATTAGATATCTTCCAATAAGTATGCCTAAGTTAACCTGAAAAGGTTTAGAATCTCATTAAAACTTTTAACAATTGACATTAAGAAACCGATAATCAAAATAGGATATTCATTAGTATAAAGGTCTTCAAAAGATGTTATAAGCACTCTCAAAATTTTATAAGCGCAAATGATAGAAAAAAGGGTATAGCGGAAGGAAAGGGGTCAAATATTACTTCTCAGAAGGGTTACAATACTTAACGACCAAAAGGAGGCTCAAACAAATAGTCACTGATAAGCACCAAGGCAAGGAAGCAAAGGCAAAAGTCAAAAACGAACGGGGCATCACATTCTCCTCCCCTTAAGAAGCATCATCCTCGATGTGACACACCGTAAAAGATAGTAAGAGAGGATGAGCAACAAAGGACGGATAAATACAATGAATATTCCTATGGTAAAAAAAATCGATCGTTAAAGCAAGACCACAGGGTAGACTTAGAAATTTTAGTAGAGTTTCTTCAATGTTTTGTGAAGATTGGAAATCCTCTCTCTTATTTCATAATTTACTTTACTTTTCTTTCTTGACATTATTCATAAACTTTTAATTACTCTAATTAGTTAATCTCTTTCATCAAACTCTTTCCTTAATAGTATTCCTAATTCAAGTTCTTTAAAATTTCATTGTTGTAGAATTCTAGTTTATTCATTCTTGTGGGCGCCCAACATGACCTGTTATCACAACACCCTTCCAGGGTCATACACAACACTAATGATTCACAAGCATAAAGTTTACATACTTTCATGACGGTACCACACCACAAGAGCTAGAACAAATCATGGAAGATATCATGCATGGTCGACATAACATAACACTTGTCACACAACTATGACTGACATATAATACTCAAATAAAAGTGTACTAAAACAAGCAGAAATTTCCACAGTTCCATAGATGAAGATTTCACATAACTCAGAACAATAGCTACAAGTATATAGTGTCAACAAGGCATCAATGTCATATCGGCAACATCACAAAACATATCCAACTAACATGAGTAACACATACATCATAACAACTCTGCATACCTCCCGAAGCATCAATCACACACACACACAAATATCTTATGCCTCCCTCAAGTATCTTATGCCTCTCTCAATATCTTATGCCTACCTCAAGTATCTTATGCCTACCTCAATCTCTTATGCCTTCCTCAAACAATAATAATAAAAATAAATTTCCTTTTCACTCCCCAAAGAGGCTAGTTTCCCTATGACCCTAGGCATATAGAGTCCAGAAACCCCTAACGCTAGTGACATAATAACTCATGGTCTGACAACCTGCTAGTTATCTGTAACTCCTTGGGGTGTACCCCCATACAACAAAGTGGGTCCATAGGTCCCACCATTCCATGGTACATCCCATGACCTTATCCCACACATAACGACAATAGAACCATCATAGCAATTCGATTCAAATGCCAAGTGGCAAAGTGAAAGCCCTGATAAAGGCTTTAAAAATAGAGTGCTTATTACAAGTATTGTAGTGACATCTGATGTAGTTCAGCAAAGTTAGTGAAAAAATAAGAGAGCACATGCGAACATCTAGTGACACCTTATAAAAGGTTACAGGCTATTTCCGTAGACTGAGGCACCCATATCTTAGACCAGAGAACCCAAGGGAACCCTTGTCCCTCTCCAAGTGCCCCAGCCCATCTAGAGGGCTTGGATACGTGCTTTCTCAAGATTCTATGTGACATTTTCCTCCTATTTTCTTGGTTCACACAGTGACACAATCTAGCACCTTTGCCAAATCAGCTAAGCTCTTCCTAACCCTCTTTGCTCATTAGGGTTTCACATTTATATTTACTTAGTTTCTTGGGTCATTTTCTCCATGCATTTATCTTTTATTTACTGTTGTTCTTAATATTATATTAACTTAGAATAATTCTACATTTTAGTTAATCAGTCTTGGGGAAGAAAGTTGTCAAGGTATTTATTTATCTCAGTCTAGAGTTGAAGTATGGGACGTATTTTATTGAGCATAAAATTCACCTTCAAGATCCCCCACAGAGGAAATACAATGTGGGTACAAAGAGAGCGCACAAGGAGACTCCCCTCTGGGAACATATGAGGAAGAATGAGACAAGGAAGGAGAGGAATAAAAACTTACACTAGATCAAAGTGTGAGGAAAAAGAAGAAACAAGAGTGAAGGGAGAAAGTAAAAGGTGTAAGAACTTCCGAAGCTCCCATATAGTCATTGAAGAAACCAAGCCCAAAGAAGAAGAATCCACCGAAGAAAAATCCAAAGGTGGTTTCAAGTGAGGAGGAGGAAGAGTACTGAGAAAATTTAGATGAGAAGGATATGTCACAATAATATTCAATCATCCATAATTTGGATCATGACGATGAAGAGGAGTGTGATGCACGAAATGAGGAAGGTCCATGGAAAGATGTTATAGAATTATAAGGACATGACATGCTCATTTAGGAATATGTAGGTGAAGATGAAGAGTGAGAAGATGAGTGGGATGAGGAGGAGGAAAATAACAATAGTGATACAATTGTTGGAGAAGATACATGCATAGGAGAAGCTAGTGGTGCAGTGCATATTGTTACACAAGAGGTTCCTATGTAGAAGACATGAAAGGGGAGAAGGAAAAGGTAGATCCCCTAGGGACCTCAGATGTAATATATTTATGATCCTATAAATTTCCTTAGGGTTAGGTACTATAAATCAGTGGAAACAAATGATTTATTACTTTGAATGATGTTTGATAAGAATGAATCCCTCACGTGCACCATAAAAATGATCTCATGGGCCTATCAGTTGCACATGAAAGAGTCAGAGTTCAAAGTAAATGAATAATAAATATATAAAACATGTCTAAAGTCTATACCAGGAGAGACCTTCCCTGTAATTTAATCCCAGAGGCTCACTGACAAACAAGTGTGTAATTGCTAAATAAGATAGCATCAAAAATCAGGTTGCGGATTTTTGATAAGAATTTCACGATTCAGAGGTTTCATGAGGATGAAAAACATAAGGATCAACATATTCTGGAGCTTAAGAAGGATTTTAAGGAAGAAAATGGCTGACGCGTATGACATATAAGAAGGTGTAACAAATAGTCAATGCTATCACCACTATACGTCCAAAACTAGTTGAGCACGCCAAGGATGAGTACCACTCAGAATTGCATTATCTAGAATATTTGGTACGGATGTTGTTGCATGAGAAGAATCTTGGAACAAGGATGACATAGGAAGAGATAACAACAAAAAATAAGAAGAATAAAGAACATGTGGAAATAAACCTTGTGTAATATGAGGCATTGACAGGAGAAGCCAAGGAGGCTACACTAAGGGTAGAGTTTGTTTTTGATAACTATTAAGATTTTGATCAGGTTGTGAGTGTGATTTCCACTAATGAAGAGGTGGAGTTGAAGCAAATACAAGCCAAAATGAAAAATAACAAGGATGAGTGGGAGAAGGTGATGGATGAAGTGGAGTAGAATAGAGATTTGATTACAACCATGAAGACTGCACTTAAGGATAGACTTAAAGAGATCTTCCCTTTGGTCACATACAAGATGGATGTGATAGATGATGTGGGATTAAAACTAAATAAAATCATAGCAAATCTTAAGGGAAAAATAGATGAGTTGACCCCTGTGGAAGTTCCTTCCATTGTAGATGTGGTGCCAATAAAAGTAGCCAAGGAGCTGGAAGGATGGAAGGAGTTAGATAATATTTTAGACATGGAATTTACAGAACTCCTTCCACCCAAGAAAGCTTAAGTATTGATACACACACAAATTATAGATCCCGATTCTTTTAATTATTGGGGAAAAATCCTATATTACTGTTCAAATTCTTTATTCTTTCATTCCTTGAAGATATTATTTGGTTCAATATTGTTGTAGATGGACAATATCCCTGGTGTGGGGTAATGTTGGTCATGGGAAATGACTAAGTACTATCCATATTTTTTTGAAGAAAAATAGATGCACACAAGTATGAAGGACCACATGATAAAGCACATAAAGGGAGAAACGTATAAACATGGAAATGCAAGAGGATGTGCACACCAGAGAAGGACAAGTCAACATGCATAGTTGTGCACATTCAAGTATAAGAATGGGACTTATCCATTTTAGATATTTAGCTAAGAATAGAGAAAAACAAGGTGACTTGATGCACACACAAAGACTATAATTGGGAAAATCACATTCAACTAAGAATAGAAGTGACACATGAAAGAAGGAATAAAATAGGAATTAAAGCATGAGTAGAGCAATCTATTTAGCTATCTTGAACTATTATTAGGAAAGAAAGTATGTACGTGGTGAAGGAAAGTCCCCACCCAGTATAAATATGGGTAATGCATCCTTGTTATGATGAATGGGAATAGAGGGTGAGTTTATGGTATAGGGATTATATGCAAGTGCTAGTATGTACACAAGTAATGGTAGTTTTTGTATGCACACATGGTCCAATGCCTGATAATATGGATGGTAATGTAATCAAATTATATGTTATGTAATGAAATATATTTGTAATGGATAATTGATTGTGTATTACAATGATAATTGTGTCTAAACATGGGTTAATAGGTATTTAACTCTTGTTAGATATTGTTTATGAATGATTTCCTTATGATACATGTTTCTGAATTATCATGGTATGATGTAAATTATTGATTAAATGGTTATTAAACATGCATACTAACAACTTTCTAAAGAAACAAAGGAGGGACCTGGCAGCTGGACGCACTTTAGGTGAGCTTCTAGACTTGTCTGGATGAATTTCCAACACACATATCTATATTGGGTAAACAAAATACTACACATGAAGATAATATTTAATATGGGAAACCCTTAAAGGGAGAAAAAGCCACTGAAATAAATGCACTGGTGTGTGGAAAATTAATCCAATAAAGATTAAATATATTTCAATTTTTTGAACAACCAATCAACTTGAAGAACCCAATCCAAAATTTAACCAAGCTTCTACTTGACCTTTAGAAATATCCTAATTGCATGGAAGCTCCAACACCAAAAACAATTCAATCAAGCTCCTACTTGACCTTTAACAAGCTCAAACTTGCAAGGAAGCTACAAATCCCTATTTTTCTATTTAGCTATCTTGAACTATTAGTAGAAAAAAAGTATGTACATGGTGAAGGGCAAGTCCCCACCGAGTATAAATATGGGTAATGCATCCTTGTTATGATGAATGTGAATAGAGGGTGAGTTTATGGTATAAGGAGTCTGTGCAAGTGCTAGTATGTACACCAATGATGGTAGTTTTTGTATGCACACATGGTCTAATGCCTGGTAATATGGATGGTAGTGTAATCAAATTTTATGTTGTGTAATGAAATATCTTTGTAATGGATAATTGATTGTGTATCGCGATGATAATTGTGTCTAAACATGGTTTAATAGGTATTTAGCTCTTGTTAGCTATTTTTTATGAATGATTTCCTTATGATATGTGTTGTTGAATTGTCATGGTATGATGTAAATTATTAATTAAATGGTTATTGAACATGCATGCTAACAAATTGATAAAGAAACAAAGGAGGGACCTAACGGTTGGACGCACTTTAGGTGAGCTTCTAGACTTCTTTGGATGAAGTGCTAACACACATAGCTATATTGGGTGAACAAAAGACTACACATGAAGACCATATTTAATGTGGGAAACCTTTAACGGGAGAAAAAACCACTAAAATAAATGCACTAGTGTGTGGACAAGTTATCCTATAAAGATTAAATATATTTCATTTTTTAGAACAACCAATCAACTTAAAGCACCCAATCCAAAATTTAACAAAGCTTCTACTTGACGTTTAAAAATATCTTACTTGCATGGAAGATCCAACACCAAAAACAATTCAGTCAAGCTCCTACTTGACCTTTAACAAGCTCAAACTTACAAGGAAGCTACAAATCCCTATTTTTCTAAGATCCTAATTAGAATTTTCCAATGTTTTGATCACCTTAATTTTGTTTCTTGAACTAACATATTGTGACCTCTTATTCAGCTCCTATCCATTTCATTCACATACCTATTTTCTCATCTTTTCTCTTCAATTTATACTTCTGCAATATAGTCTTCAGAATCTTCTTACACACATGCATTCAATGTTTTATTCACACTAGGATGAAATAATATACCTCCTCTCTCACTTCAACATTATGATCAGCTCATGCAGGTCCTAATATAGTTTACAAGGGATACATTTCTCTTCTCATACACATGAATGAATCTCACTATTTATATCAGCTAATGCTCTCTTAATATAAGCATAAAAATATACCATTTTATTGCATACATAGACATTATTATAGATGAGGATAAAATTATCTTACACCTCTCTAACTTCACATTCCAACACATCACATTCCAACTTGCTCAACTCATTCTAAGGAGTTGTGATGACATCACCTAAAACGGTCCTATTGTCATCATTGCATTTGCAGGTATGTCAGTTATAAGAAATGAATTTTCTTGAGCATGTCATGATAAATTTTACACCTAAAATTAATTAGAAATATCTCCTTAGATTGCCATACCTTTTAATTAACTAAAAAGATACCATTTTAAGACTGACATTTGAATTTGTAATTTCCAAATTCAGTTTTGTATTCTTCTTCCCAATGTAGATTCCTTTGTATTTTAGAAAATGTAACTCATGCTAAGTGGTATGAATTTTAAGATCATGTTAAAATGTTGTTATCATATAATTATAGATCCTTCACAATATTTTAAACACACCATTTTATCTTCAAGTCTTCATTTGATCTCATAAGCTTTTACTAGGTGTATGGTTTTCAAAAACCAGTCAAGATATTTATTCACCAATAAAAATGTATGCAATGTCAATATTCTTTATGCTTGGAGAATGTTGTTATGGACATCTGGTTCATGTTCAAAAACTTAGAAAATCTCAAACACATTCATTTTGTCCATGTAACACTGATTTTGACAATGTCCTAATGGAATTGTAGATCCAGAAAATAAGTCTTCAAAAAAATGAGTTAGTTTAGCAATCAAATCATCTGATTATGGATCATATCATACCTTTATGGAAATATCTTGACCTTTTTCATCTTTTCATTGGACCTAAAATATTTATTTCAAAGTTTTCATCATGGAAATTCTTACATTTATGAGACATCTATGACTGGGTTTAAGGTCATAAAAAACAAATCTTGTTCTAGAATACTTATAACACTCCAAAACACTCTTTCATGCAAACAATAAGCATGAAACACATCACGAGGGTCCTATAATTAAATTTAAAGTACTCACATGAATTAGTTATGTGGATAAAGTCACACTTACACCCTTGTTTCTCAGACCTTCTTGACAGGCCTAAAAGGATCAATTTGCACCATTGGAGGTTGATCATAAAAACACTTCACCATATCAAGTAAAGGCCCAATCATACATGTTTTGTTAGACCTATATAAACCATCCATTATTATACATTGATTCGAGAACATGCATTTGCATCGTCATCCCTTCAAACCATCTTGACTAGTTTTGGCTCTTTTAGCCCTTAATAAGTAGGCTGTCTTGGTTGAACTATTTCATCAAATTTATACAAAGAACACACATGAAACTCTTCACAAACACTTAGGGGACCTCCCAATATTACTCCCACTTCATAATTTTTATCTTGAAACCTTCATCACATGATTGTACATGCAAATTTCTTCAAAACAAGCATATTTCATTACCTTACAAGTTGACTTCGAGACTGAGACCAACATCCAAATGAACTAGAAGGGGTATTATACATGCCTAAATAATCACATCAGCTTTCCTAAGTTATTTCATGACCTAAATCTTCATTTCTTCTCCATCTCTTTGAAGGTAGGGTTTTAGAATGGTTTGGAACCTCCTTAACTTGTTAAAATTCGTTCATAAAGTACATGACATCATTCTAACTCATTTTTCTTGAAAAAATCTCTACACTCAATTCCCCAACATTGATAAAGAGATTAAACCACCATACAAAGTTTAACATTCCATTGAGCATCTCAAACTTCACCCTCGAGTTGGAAATGATAATTTTAGGAGCTTGATTGGACTGAAACTTCATTTTCTTACTTGTAGATTTTAGTTTTGGCTTGAAACGTTGTCCACAACAATAGGAAAATCTCATTTACATGTCTTAAGACTTATTTTATTCTGAAATTTCATGAAACTCATCAACCACCATGTTCTGTACATGCTCTTCTAGTTTTTTCTTAAAAATATGTCTTCAAAATTCCTTGTACCTTCCTCTACCAGATGAATTGTGACTTGTAGCACCTTCCACATGATATCTAAAATGCCAAAATACTCTCCTCATGTTTATATTGTCCTTATTTATCTTTCTCAACTCCATAATCTAAGCCATGCTTGTACTAGGTCCTAAATTTAGGCCTAGTTGTGCTAGTTTCATCTCATGTTCCTTGAACTTGCCATGTTTTTTGTCTTAATCTAAACTATTCACGTTTTCCAAGACTTGACCATGCTTCTCCATCTTCCTAATTCCTTCATTCCATCATTCAATGTCATCCTACTGAGTAGTCCTAATATTAAGCCTATTAGACCAAACTAGTTTCACTGTCTTCACCCTTGCAACCAAGTCCCATCTTGTTTATCCATGGCATCACCATTCTAATCATCCTCTAGACCTCATAAACATTTTAAAGTAATGGGTATAATACCTTTTCATCAATGGCAACTCAACACTAAAATACCAATAATCTCCCCCTTTTTCATTGATGGAAAACCTCTAGGTTCTTCTCCCCTTTTTACATTAGTGAGAAAGAGCATGCCTGTAACTCATGGTATTCATCTTCATCAAGTTATTGGGATCCCTTCTTGGTTGGAAACATCAACAAAAATTGTCATTCAAGCTCACAATCTTGATTCTCCTTCCTTGGATCTATTTTTGGCATCATCATTTCATTTTAGTACTATGATTCCCCTTGGACAAATGCACATTCACATGCCAACAATCATTCTGAGCCTAAACCATAATAAAAACATCATTCTTTCATCTTTATTTTCCTATCTCATTTGAAGATACTAAAGAAAAAAATTAAAATTTCCATACACTAATTGCTTGCTTGTTTAGGACTAAGATCCATAATCTAACCTTTCAAAGCAAAAGATCCAAACTTCTCTTTACTATAGAAGCCCATATTCAACTTGAAATAATCTCTTGTTACTTTCCCTGGGAACTTTCTACCCTCCTTTAACTTTATAAGACAAAATTAGCCTTCATACCTAGATCTCATGTCATGTAGATGAGCCAAAATTTTCACCTCTTCCCTAAGTCACTTTTTCAGTGTTTATTGTGTTCTTAGTGTGTTATATTGGATTACTTGGTCAAGAGCCTTGCTCCCTTTGCCAATGTTCTTGCATTCATTGCTTAACGTTCCTACTTAGCTTCATTAACACCTAACACACCTGATATAGAGTCACTATGATGCAAAGATCATTTTAAAACACAAGCAATGCCAACAATTAGCACAAAAAATGATCAAATTCACCAAAATAGCACTTTGTCTTTGTTGCCAAGTACCCTGAATTGGCCTATAACCACCAAATTTCAAAAAATTATTGAATACATAGTTATGAAATCTTCTCCCCTTCTATATAACACTAAACCAACATGTTAGGCCAATCAAAAAAGTTTCACAACATCATTTTCACATACTTGCCTTATAGACTTCTCAATTTCCTATTAGCCGTTCATAATGACAAGTTTTGATGTATTTAACAAAATATACACAAATGAACCTTACTGGTAACTTTTTTGAGTACCTTTTAGCCTTTTTTAGAATATTCCAAAGTTTCAAAAGCCATTTTCATGTTTGTGCCTTTTCATCCTCTAATTTCCGTTTCAAATTAGGCATTGTAAGTAGCCCTCCAAAGATACAAATCTTGAAACTGGTATAATTCTACAAAAAATAGTCAAAAGTGAATAGTTTTTTAGATACCCTTTTGGGAAAAATTTATTTTTTCCAACTTTTATTTCTCAATTCATAGTACACCTTTTCCAATTCCAATTTTTCTCTTTTAGCTTGTTTCCTTTAGGCTTAGCTAGGGTTATAGGGCTAAAACCTAGGTTTTGACCATTTCATTGTTCCTCTTCCTTCTGATCACTTCAATCCACCTTATCTTACCTTTTTCATGCCCCTTCATATCCCAATCATTCTTCTTGTGTAAACCATCCAACAATTTCATGTTTTGTCCTCTTTGGCTTTCTAGTCTTGTTCTTGTCTAACAGTCATCACAAAATCTATTTTTCTTCCTTTTCTTGGGTTGAATATAGGTTTACCACTCTCATTTCTTTCATTTTCCCTATCTTACACCTTCCTCTAACTCCCTCATTCACTAAAACATTCACTCACCTTAGCAAGTACAACTTTTTACTTATTTGAATGCTTCTCTAGTCTCTCTAATGGACTGAGATAAAACATGGGGTTAGTTGGACTTGATAAGTAGTTTTAAGTGCCTATTCTCCTTTGATATCGAAGCATTACATGTTACCAAGATTTTCACACTTTTCCATCAACCTTTTCCTTGTGTCTCTAATGTCTAAGACTTTGTTTCTATAACTGTCACATTTTCCAAATAACTATATCGTTCTCTTTTCCACCTCAACTTTCAGTCATATAATTCAACTAGGGAAATATTGAGACTTCTTGTTTTGTTAGCATCTTATTCCCATATTTTATGATCGCTAGAAGTATATCTTTCTCTTGTTAGGGAATTAACGGGAATGAATAATTAATGAATTATAAATCCACATTTTAGTTACCAAAGATTATAGATTATGAAGTGCAGTGATTAAACATAGATTAAGATGTTCATATTGCACATTACAAAACATAAAAAGGACATAAAAAAATATAAATGGCACAGAACACCAGATTCATAGTGGGGAAACCCCAAGGAAAAAACCCCACTCAATATAAAGTACTACATGTATTAATAATTTCACAAATAATATTACCCAACGCTTCCACTTATCTCCTTGGTCTCACAGAACAATTACAGAATAGTTTCTCCAAATTACAATACAATGATCACAATGATCTTAAAAATATGGTATGAAAATACTTTCCATTCGATCTATTAATCATGTGAGGGATCACCTTGTATATATAAGATGGGTGAATTGGTCACACTGTTTGACTCTAATTATGAATGACTGACTTAAAGTTTATTAAATAAAATTTTAAACAAAGGGGTCGTGAAGTGGTGGTCCACCTAAATGGCATCTCCACTTGACATTATTACCCCAACACTCCCCCTTAATGTCAAGTGGGAAAAAAACAAAACATGCCAAATTACCTTTTTCTACAAAAATATTTACAGATCCAAAAATCATCAACAATGATTCAGGCTAGCATGTAAATAAGGGAAATCATACAAATATTCCCATTATAAAATTCTTAGGACAAGTGCTTTATATATGAAGACTTATATCAGATTATAGGGCCTTTTATAAAAAAAGCATTCCCATAACTAATCCTTCACTTGGATTTACAAGTAAATTCATGTAGCATGAACATTTACTTATCACAAAATGTAAGAAGTATTGAAATTTTACAATAGGACGTTAAGAGGTGGCATTGGATGGAAACTCTAATAGGCCCCATAAGGCATGAAACTTGCAAAAATTCACAACACACAGTAGCTTGGTGAAGATATCTACAACTTGATCTTCAGTCGAACATAACTTCAGACCAATATCACCATCCATGACTTTCTCTTGAATAAAGTGCATATGAACTTCTATATGCTTCATCCTTTGATGTTGAAATGGATTGTTCACAAGAGCAATGTAACTCTGGCTATCACATAGAATATTATTACTTCCTTTGACGCCTATATGTAGTTCATCCAACAAAATTTTCATCCACATAACTTCCTTTTCTAATTCCATAACACTTCTATACTCTGCTTCAGTAGAAGAGATAGAAATTGGTGGTTGCTTCTTGCTAATCTAAGTGATGGCACCTACACCCAACTTGAAAACATATTCAAAAGTAGATTTTCTATCTAAAGCATCACTAACATGGTTAGAATCAAAATATACAAATATTTTTGCATCATCATAAGAAGAATAAAATAAACCATAATTAACTGTTCCTTTAACATATTTTAGAATTCTTTTTTCCATTTTCTAATGATCCTCATAAGGATCTTTCCTGAATTTAGGAAGAACTCCTATTGCATATGAAATATTGGGCATAGTAATAGTCAAATAAATTAGACTACCAAATAGTTGTCTATACAGAGTAGGATCAAATTTAGCACATGCAAGTTTAGGATCCAATTTAACACCAAATTCAATAGGAATGACAACAGGTTTACAATAAATCATGTTAAATCTTTTGAGTAAATTAGTAGCATACTGATATTGAGATGAAACAATAGATTTATGATCTTGAAATATAGCCATGCCTAAAAAATGATTTAGCAGACCTAAATCAGTCATTTTAAAATGTTTTTTTAATCTTTCTTTGATTATAACAATTAAATTTTATCATTGCTAGTAATTAAAAGATCATCAACATATAAGACAATAATGATAATATCATTATTTTCAAATTTTAAAAATAAATCATTATCATAACAACAGTTTGAGAAACCAAGATCCTAAAAAAAACTATTAACTTTAGCATACCAAGCTTTAGGAGCTTTCTTAAGACCATACTAATATTTTTTCAGTTTAAAAGCATTTAGTTCATTACCAGGTTCTTCAAAACCTTTATGTTGATGCATGTAAATATCTTCTTTTAGGTCACCATTTAGAAATGCATTTTCAACATCCATTTGGTGAATCTCCCAGCCATTTTGAGCGGCTAAATCTAGAAGAGTCCTAACAGTGCTCATTTTAGCTACATGAGAATTTTTTTTAACATAGTCAAGACCAGGTTTCTAAGTGAAACCACGAGCTATTAACCTTGTCTTTAATTTATCTATTTCTCCTACAGAGTTATACTTAATTTTATATAACCACATGGATTCTACAATGCTTTGTTTACAAGGAGGAGGGACTATTTACCAAATTCTATTTTTAATTAAAGTATTGTATTAATATTTCATAACCTTAATCCATATATTATCTTGACAGGATTCTTCAAAATATTGTGGTTAAACATCATATAGGGTCATCAAGGCATGATAAGTATGCTCAGTATGAGTTACTTTTCTCAGACTAATAGCATGCAAGTTCTTGAATATATTTTGAGTCCATCCAGGAATCTTGGGATGCAACACATTTTAATATGACTACCATTAGCCTCCATCATATCTATATCACGATAATCATCCTCTTGAACTTTTGTTTCCTTATTGTTAGGAAAAGGATTATCAGGATCTATTTCAGGAGAAATAGATGAGGGTCCATAAGAAGCATCACATAATGTTTTCTCTAAGACATGGACATTCCTATTTTATACTATGTCATGCTTGAAAGGGTCGTAGAATCTTAAAACATTTGTTTGATAACCATCATAAAAAAAAAGTTGGGTCAATCTTCTTCCTTTTAACTTTTGGAATGAAGATAAAAGCAGGACTACCAAAAATTCCTAAGTGAAAATTATATGGTTTTTAATTTTTCCATACTTCATGAGAAGTAGTTTGATGAAGATATTTAGAGGGAAATATGTTTAGGATCTGGAAAACAATATTCATTACTTCTACCAACAAAAGCTTAGGCACATTTGATGCATGAATCATAGTCCTAGCCATCTCTAAAATGGTCATATTTTTCCTTTCTGCAATGCCATTTTTCTATGGGGAATATGGAGTAGTTAACTCTTTTTAGATCCCACATGACACACAAGACTCATCAAAAAAATTTCTAATATATTCACCTCCATTATCATTTCTAATTCTTTTTATTTTCAGATTAGAAGCATTTTAAACTAAGACTTTAAATTCTTGAAATTTAGACAACACATCATACTTTTTATTAATAAATAATACAAGGTCATCCTAGAGAAATCATCAATAAAGAATACATCATACAAAGCACCACTGAGATAAGGAACTTCAAGTGGACCTCTCACATCACTGTGAATCAAATCTAATAAATGAGAGGAATTTGGATCATGATGTTTGCGAAATGGTTCAACATGTTTCTTACCACATAAGCAACTTTCACATGTTTCATGATCATATTTCATCTTAGAGAGACCAATTACAAGATTTAGGTGAAACATTTCATAAAAAAATCTAAAATTTACATTTTCTATTTTTTCATGAAAAAGTTGAATATCATTATTAAGAAGAAAAGAAAGATTAAAAAAAAAATCCATCAAAAATATATAGAACATTTTCCTATATACCAAATGCAATAACATTAATGAGTTTATCTTTTACATTCTGGTTATCTTGCATCAATACAAATTTATAATTTCCTTTAGTTAACCGAGAGTAGGATAAAAGGTTCGTTTTCAACTGAGAAACATATATGACATTCCTAATTATTCCATTTTATAGTTTAACATTTCCACAACTTACATATATAATGATGGAATTATATCCTAGATATATATTTTCCTCACATTTTACATCATCTGAGAGGATACCAGAAATACAGGTCATGTACCTAGAGGCACCACTACATAGGATCCATTCATTGTCATTTGAAGCTTAGAAATATGTATATAGAGCAATATAATGCTCAACATTATTTGCATGATTTTGATTATGATCTTTCTTCTTATTGTTGAATTTACTATTTTTAGCATTTTTAACAAATTTGTTAGTTTTTACATGACAAACAGACTCTTTATGACAAATTTTCTACATTTGTTACATATGTCATTGAATTTCACTTTAAAATTTTGACTGTTTCTAATAGAATTAGATTTAGGATTGGGTTTTGTAGACACCTATTATTTGATGAAAGAAATATTATTACTAATATTGCACTAACTATTATAATCCATGCAAATTGACAACACTTCACTAATTAGGATCTTTTTCCCTTCAATCCATCTTAATTGACCATTATACATTGATTAAACCTCTTTTCTTGTAGTTGAATAATAAATCTTCTTATCAGCTAGCTCCCACTTCCACCGCTTCCAAAATAAATCAAAACCTCCTCTAGATGCTCCCAGAAAGCTACCTAAGCCTACTTGGGACCCCTAATTAATCCTAAAAGATTAATTAGCTTCTAAACCTAGTCAAATATTGTTTTGACTTGCTAAAAGTGCTTTTTGGACTTACCTTTTGTCCCACATGCATCCAAACCATCCCTTTCTTGACATCAGAAAACCATAAATAGACCCTTCCTTCTCCTCATTTATAAGAACACTCCTCATCCTATAACATAAACTATAGGAAAATAGGATTTGAGTATTTATTCCATTGTTATTGAGCTATTATCTTCCATTGCATATTCAAACTCAAGATTGAGTAAATGAGGGGAACCATATGGTCTTGTAGCCATTAATGGTGAGCCTTAACTCTCAAAACCTTGAGCATAAAACAATCAAATTTGATTGCTAGGATCTTCATAGGTTCATGTTTTGTAGCGTTCAAAGAGTAGAGAGTAGTATATACATGTTAGTTTGATATTTTGTCAAAGTTATGATGCATGCATAGGATTAGCTCTTTTTTATCTCTTATCTTGATGGTTCATAGTGAAGTTTGTAAAGATTTGAGGTTTATTTCGTGTTCTAGCCTCATTTCTATAGCTTTTATAACTTACTCATGTTCACATATGGCACGCCCGGTGGGACCTTACTCCATGGTCTCTAGAATTCATTTTTCAAGATTTTTACTTCAAGTTCTAATCATTTCCATGCATTTTGAAGGTTAACTAGTGTAGTTTCAAGCTTTTGATAATCTTAAAGATAGTAAATATTCCTTTTGCATGTAAACTTATCGGGTTTATGTTAGAAATTGAATTAAAAGGCAAGAATCTAACCTATTTGTAGTTTTAGATTTCTATTTCTTGTCTTGTTTTTGTGGTTTTTCAGGCCCACACGTAGGTGTTCTTGAGGGGTGTGTACACATAAAAAAACACATAGACACATGTTCCCAAGGACACACACACTTTTCCCTAGCCACGCATGTGTTATCCTATATTTTTGACTCCCTGTCAAGAATTTAAACCAGAGATACGCATATGTCATGAACATCGCACACATGCTTGCATGCACACACATATGTCTCTCGGGATGCATAGGTTTTTATTGAATCTCTGTGTCAACTATATTTTTACTTTGCATGCACATATGTTTAGAGTTACGCACACATGCTTAAATGAATACACATGTGTCATCCTGCCCATGCAGTTGTAAATACTAAATTTATTTTCCACAGATCCGTGCACTTATCATTTTAGGCGCGCACATGCTATTAGGAGCGTGCACATGTTATAAAGGGTGCGCAGGCATTGTTGTTTAAAACAAACAAGATTTGTTCTAAAACTTGTAGGGGTTGATTCTTTGGAGTTTATAACACTTTGTAGTATTTTTTCGATACTAGTTAGTGGTTTTGTAAGGTATCTTGATAATATTGTAGTTTTGTGCTAACCTTTACTTACTTGAGTTGATGAATGTTGTATTGTTATTTGTAAGGTTTTGAAATGTGTATGCTCTTCCCTCACACCTTCTAGGTGATCTTGGAAATAAAAAACGTTTCAATACCTTCTCTATGCTTTCAAAACACTTCAATTAAGTTTTCTAAAGAAATTAACTTCGAAGTTGGTTAAAAAGAACTTATTTTTTGCAATTTGATTGAGTGTTTTCCATTTTAGTGAGATTTTACTTGACTAGATTTTACTTGTGATTTTCACATCAAAACATTCTCCATTTCAACCCCAGTGAAAGGTACACGTGAATGCATTAATTGCTCATCGTATTTGAAGGGGGTAAAGTAAAGTCGAGATACTCCAAGATTCATCAGTGTGACTTTCTTGGTTAATCTAGCTCATAGAGGATGTTTTTGGCACATAGTTGAGAGAACCACCTAGGAAAGCCATATTTTCTTGGAGCCCAATTTTCTGTATCAAGCCATCATATTGTACATAGCTCTCATGAAGTGATTACTTGCTTGGAGTCAAAGCCTTGTTATTCAAACAAGGTGAGAGTCCACTTAAGTTGAAACTAAGTGTTATTCATCACAGGACCTATGATGTGTTACTTTGTCTTAGTTCTTCACTTACCCTAAGGTAAGGAAAAACTATATCAAAGTTATACTTATTTTGTTTCATCATCACTTGGTATACACCTTTGTTATCTTATTGCATATTTGGGAAAAAAGAGAAACAACATGTGCGGATACCGCTAGAAATAATCGTGTCCACCACTTTTGTAGTCTACTTTCATGACTAGGATACATTGTTGGAATGCAAGTGTTGAAAGTGTGAATGGTACATCATCATGTTATAGTAGGCCCTATGTCTCAAATTCATATTAAGACAAATTATCAATGTAGTTATCCTTGATTCACCTCTTTGATATCTCTCAGACGTGTTACTTTTTCTGCATTGCATCGACACTATTACGATACTTACGCCTCGTTCCTTGTCAAGGTGATCTAAGTATCCACATTGTGGCATTACACTACCTACATCTTAACAAATCATTAGTATACTTGTACTTAGTTTTGTTTCAAACTTTACCTCAAATCTTGAAGAGTGGTGGTTAGTTGTATTTGTATCATATCCATATTATTTCAGTGCTAAAACCTTGCTTTCTCTTGAAACTTGGTTAATGTACCTTAGTAGTATTGTTGCGTTGCTTACATATGTAATTTCTACCTTTTACAACTTAGGTCTTGCTTGTTTATAAATTTGTTGTAGTATCATTAATTGGGAGTCACATCAACCCCTTGCTAGTGCTTACACCTTGTTCTTTTTGAACTTGACATAAGTGTTGACATCCAGTTGATCATTTATACATTGAACTACCATTAAGAAACATAAGGTGTAAACTATTGGTTGATTGAATAGTTTACTCATAGGCTTTCATGATTGTTCCTTGTGTTATAGAAGTTGCATATATTTATATCTAGGACAAGTCATTAGATTATTTGATTCTTTAGCCCATTATTTGTTAAAACATTTATTGGTGAAACATCAAGACTTTAGGAAACTTATACCACGTTGCACCTAGGTTTGTTACACCTTGAATACACTTAGACAAAAATGAGTATAGAAGAGACTAGTGATGTCACCTATCACAAAAATGGCATCTAAAAGAGTTGAACATGAATTAGAGTTAAATCCTTTTAGCACAACCTACGCCTTTGGTGGTCAAAGCTTAGGTCCCCTCTTTGTAGAGGTAAAAGTCATGAAATTATTAATTGACCATAGTGGGGATGATATTGATTCATCTAAAGAGAAACACGCCCTTGATCTCACTCACTTTAATGAAATCTTATTCAATAATAGAGATCAAATAATCACACGAGTCCTAGAACTAGGAGCCAAATTACCACAAGCACATGAAACGACTATCAAAACCATTAACCTAGAGGAGAAAGAACAAAAATGACCTCCCTTTATTGACATGGATAATCCAGTTGATGGAGGATACAATTCCACTTTTGGCACACATAACAAAAAATTTGAGAGTGAAGGGCCAAAAAAGAATGGTTCTAGAAGACCATACTCTATTTCCTCATGCATATTTAGGATCAAACTTGAACACAAGGAGTTACCTCCTCAATATGAAAAAGAAGATGATCATAAAGTTCAAGAAGAGGTTATACAAAGATAAATACCGAATCTTAGTCAAAAGTTAGCGAAATTAGGTTCCTCAAGCAAGAGTAGATGTAAGGAAAAAATTAAACCGAAATCTAGTGAATTTCACACCGAACCTTACGATGATGAAACATTAAAGGTTACTCAAGTGAATAGAACATCATCCCCTACAAAAGATCAACTCATTACGCAAGAGTTGAAATCCATGAAGAACATGATCATAACCCTCCAAGAGAGTAATGTAGGTCATAATAAAAAGTACTAATATGAAGAACTATGTCCTTATCCCTTCAACAGATACATGTTACGAGTTCCATTCCCTAAAATTTTTGATTTTCCTAAATTCAAAAAATATAAAGGTAAATGTAATCCTCGTGATCATATTAAAGACTTCTACATGGCTTATCAGGAAGTAACTTTTAGCAACAACTATCTCATACATTTTTTCCCTCATAGCTTAGGAGGACAAGCGTTAGAATGGTTCCTCCACATACCTAAAGGAACGATCGCAACATGGCTCACGCTAGCCAAAATGTTCGCACATCATTTATCTTTTAACATGGAGAGTGACATTACCATGGTAGATATTTGCAATGCAAAACAAAAACTGAATGAGACCATCGCTAGTTTCTTATAGCGATGGAAGGGGTTAGCAAGCCATTTCCCTAGTCCCATTCATTGACAATCTTGAGTCTTTAACATGGGTCTTTGTGTTGAATTCTTGAAGAATGTATGAAATCGTGCATCTCTGGGCCTCCATTGATACACACCTTCTAGTTGAAGGAATATCTTGGCTATTTTGAAGCATTTTTTTTGTGAGTGTTTTGGAATATTTATAAAGACTCTTAAATATCTTTTAAAATCAACTTTATCTTGTTTAAATTTCCACCAAAAAAATTTCAAATGATAAATCCTACATGAACTACCCCTGTTTGTACTTTGTATCCATAAAGATTTAACAAATTTCATTACCAAAATATGCAGAGACAATCAGGATTCAATTATTGTCTTTAGTAACCCAAAACTTATCCATAAAACATCTCCACTCTCTAGTGTGACATCTCGTGAGAGTTAGATTGTGTTGTATTGATCATATTTTCTCAAGGTTCTCATGAAAATTGTGAAAATAAGGGTTTCTTGATATCCTTCACCAACAAGGGTTACCGAACGGGTCCTCTCACCCTGGTTGAAGGCACAACCTAAAGTAGTGAGGGTAGATCAAGCCCTTATTGAGGTGCTATCCATTTATCCAATGTCTAAGTGAAAAAGAGTCAGCTGAATCCCCTCCCCAACTACAAAATGACTTATACCATGATTTTTCTATCTCTAAGTATCTTGTTAAATCTATGATGCTGCTCAGCTTCCAAGGGAGAATCAATCTGGATACCAACACCATTCCCGAAAAGCAAATGGTCAACATATTTTTTCCAAAATTGAATCAAGACATATCCTTTCATCTACAAATGCACTACATCACTAAATTCAAAGAATTTATTGAGAAGGGAAGCCAAATCAAGAAGGCTCTCATAGAAAAGGGAACAATCAAGCACTTTTTAAAGGATAAATACGAGTTGAAATATGTAGAAACCCAAGTTCTTCAATAAGAACAAGAATATCATCAGAGACAACATCGCATACTCTAAAAGAGTCCAAGATGTACAAAAAAATCCACTCTTGAAGCTTATACAAGGACCTCACCCAAAATCATCCTTGAAACAAATGTTTACACCTTTAACAAAATCATTATCTTCCATCCTTAAATAGTTAGATGTTGTAAACATGGTGCAATATCCAAACGAAACAATAATTTATCTAGATGATGCACCTAAACTAGTATGGTTTAGGGAACATGAATACTATGAATTTCATTGTATCAAAGGACACAAGAATGATAGATGTCTGAAGTTGTGACATTTCATTCAAGATCTTATTGAACAAGGCAAGATCGAAGTGGATTCACATGAATCGGGACAAGGTCCTAATGAAAATATGGGAATATTCAAATTTTTTTTTCCCAAACATGATAAGAAAGGGAATAATAAGCCGGATCAAGGTCAATCCTCTAATGACTATAGAATGATAACTATGTGTATCAGTCGACCTATAATCCCTTTGATTCCCTCATAGGATGTATACATTCATCTAGTGAAAAAGTCAACACTATTAGGATCTTAGGTAATAGTTGTGTTGTGGTCACGTGACGTGATCGCTTAGTGATCTCGGAACCTCATCAACCTATCCCTCAAGAAGGTTAGTATGACTTATTAGACAAATTGGAGAAGACAACAACTAAAATCTCAATCTTAGACCTTCTCAAAATCTTGAATTCTTATAAAAACATACTATATAAAACACTTTAGGGATCAGAAGTATCCATAGATGTAGATCCTACACACCTCTAAACAATGGTTTCAAATCTTAATCCCAATGACTATATCCCTTTCGATCAGAATGAAATACCACATAATAATCTTGAACACAACTTACCTTTGTACATAGAGGTATTTGATACTCATCGTAAGATAAAAAGAGTGCTTGTGGATGGTGGATCTAGTTTGAATATTTTTACATTGAAGCTTGTTAGGAAGCTAGGCCATACAAAAGAAGATCTGAATGCTAAGACTATTATGATAACAGATTATGATAATTAAGAGCGTGAGACAGTAGGCACCACATTGATCCCAATGGAAGTGGGACCCACATATCATGATACAAAGTTCCAAGTCCTTGACTTGGACCTTCTGTATAACATGATCCTAGGTCGCCCATGGATTCATGCCATGCCGGACGTTACTTTGACCTTCCATCAGTGTATCAAAATATGTCATGGAGGACATATAATCACCATCTCAGGTGATCCAGAACCATTTACACACTGTAGAGCACTATACAGGTTTTCTCATGCAACATATGTGTGTCCTTATGCCGATATTGTTGTCCCATTACAAACTGAGGATATGAAGGATCATATAGATCTAGCTATATTGACTCTTTACAATTAGAATTTTCCCTCATTAGTCAATCCATTTACCTCATGGGAATAAATGTTTGGAAAATATGGCCCAAATGATGAATTCAATCTTCAACAAGATCTTTTGATATAAGATCTTTCAATGTCATGTAAGACACGTGGCAAACCATACTTCTAGTTCAACAGCACTCAGACTAGTTACCCTAAACCCTTTGAGAGGTTTATTCCTAGTGGTCTCTTGTTGGATGAGAAGATGATAGATACACCTACCAGAAGGAATGATGGACTCATCTCACCAAGATCCAAAATATATCAAGGGTCCCCAAATGATGCACATCATGGGTTATAAGGGATTCAGATGCGGTGTAAACTCACAAGGCCTATTAGAGCCTGTTCTTATTCCATGTTATAAGTAAAAAAAACATGGCCTCAGTATCAAACCTCATGATGATCCACCCTCAGAGATAGATGCTACCTCTTCTGAATGTGAGGATAGCTCATCTCATTTAGACAATGATGTAAATTCCCAATACAGCTTATATAAGGACCTTGCCTCTATCAATCTGTTTCTAGATTCAACTATCTTCACCCTTTTTAGATCCAATTCCCAAGCCCGTTTTCAAGTCACCCTTGTATATCCTGACCTCATTAATTGGGATCAACAACTTCACATGCCAGTCGATTTCTTTGAAAATGATGAGGCCATTATAGAGTTCATGGCACTTAGAGATACCATTCCAAATAGTGACCATAAGAAGGGTTTCTCTAGTAAATTGGATGCATGCACGTAATTTGGGGAGGAGGCATAATTGTGTGGTTTTCTAAGAAAAAAAAAGTAAGCAAGGGAAAAAATAGTACAAAAAAACTTGTAGCAAGAATAAACATAAGTCCCATACTGAAAACCTCTTTGAGGCGCTTATGGATGAACAAACAAAAAAATCGATGGAAAAGATAGTTCTTCCATGTTAAGATAAAACTCTCTTTGAACCACCTATAAAAGTGGATCTTACTCTCCCCCTTGATCCTACATGGATGGAGTACACATCAAAGATGTTAGTTGAAGAGGCAATCAATGTCAACATTAGGTCAGAAGAGGATCCTAGAATGATAAAGCTGGGAGCTTCACTCTCACCACAAGAATAGAAAAATTTCGTAACACTGTTGTGAGAGTTTGTAGACATATTTGCATGGCCATACGTAGATATTCCATGTTTGCATGCATCATTAGCCATGCAAAACCTTGTTGTACACCCAGATGCTAAACCTATCAAGCAGAAACTAAGGAAGATGTACCCAAAATTTGCAATACTTGTCAAATAAGAGTTGGATTAAATATTAGGAGCAGATTATATCAAAACCATTGACTATTCAATCTATATATCTAACATAGTCCCATTCCATAAGAAGCCAATTTGCATAAGAATATGCAATGACTTTAGAGACATCAAAAAATAATGTCCCAAAGATGACTTCCCTTACCTAACATCGACATGATTGTTGATTCGAATGCTGGTTATGAGATTTTGTCCTTAATGGATGGATTTTTAGGCTATAACCAGATCAAAATCTCAGAGGAAGACCAACATAAGAGTGCTTTCATTACCCCTTGGGGGAAATTTTTCTATCAGGTAATTCCTTTCAGACTCAAGAATGACGGGGCTACATATCAACGAGCAATGATCGTCATCTTCCATGACATGAAGAGTGACATCATGTAGGATTATGTGGATGATATATTAGAAAAATATAAGACCAAAGAAGATCACCCTAAAGTGAAGAGGTGTATCTTTCAACACCTTCAATATTACAAGGTTTGATTGAATCCCAAGAAGTGCATCTCTGACATGCAATCAAGAAATTTATTGGGTTTTATTGTTTTGCAAAGGGGGATAGAGGTGGATCTAGAAAAATTTATAGCTATTACATAGATGCCTCCACCAAAATCCTTAAACAACTGCAAAGTATGTAAGGAAATATTCAGGCAATTTGTCGATTCATAGCACAACTTACAGATAAGTGCCACCCTTTCACACATATGTTAAAGAAATATGTCACCTTTAATTGGGGACTTGATTGTAAAAAATCCTTTGAATTACTTAAGCAATATCTGACAAGTCCACCTGTTCTCATGCCGCCTACCCCAGGAAAACCCCTATTTTTGTATATTTCAACTACCTAATATGATCTTATCCATAAAGAAAGGGTGGTTAATTATCTTATCTGCACCTTAATTGCCTATGAGCTGAACTATCCTCAGATTGAGAAGGCGTTCCTAGTTGTGGTATTTACATTTTAGAAACTTTGTCACTATCTCCTTAAGAATAAAACCAAGATGATATCAAAAGTTGACCCTATCAATTAAATTCTATCTAAACCTTCCCTTACAAGACATATGGCTAATTGGATCATCCTCCTCAGTGAGTTTTACATTGAGTTTGTTAACCAGAAATATCTAAAAGGATGGGTACTGGAAGATTAGTTGGTTGAAGTTCCCCTACTAGGAATGGAACCATTATGTATAGATCTTCCAGATGCATCCATGATGTACACTAAGGAATCCGTCATGTGGCAAGTACACTTTGAGGGGTCATTCACCTGTCATGATTCAAGAGCATGAATGGTACTTATCATTCCCACTGGAGAAGTCATTCCGTAGGCCTTTTGTTTGGGATTCCCTTGTACGAATAATATTGTAGAATATGAGGCATTTATCGTCGGCTTGAAATTATCTATCACATGGAACATCAGACAGCTCTGAGTCATTGGCGACTCCTAATTGATCATTAAGAAAGTTAATGACAAATACAAAGTTAAATATGAGAAGCTTGTTCCATATAAGAAGTTGGTTGAAACTTTGAAGGAGTAATTTGTACATATTATCTTTGAATAAACGCCAAGGTCACATTATTGATCAGCAGATGCCATAGCTGCAATTGGGTCTTTAGTACGCATTCCACATCAGGAAAAGAAGATGAATTTCTTTGTTGAACACTTGCGAGTTCCTACATATGACATGCCAGAATCTTGTCTAGCATGTGAAGTTGTTGGTCCTCTATCCCCTTGGTATGATCCCATTTTTAACTACTTACAAGATGGCACTTTCCCCCCGAATATCTCCCATACTAATAAAATATATCTTATCCACCATATATCCCATTATACCCTCTTAGGAGGCACCCTCTATCATTGTGGCTATGACGGGAATTTGTTGCGTTGTCTTGATATGACTGAGTCAGTCCAAAAAATCAAAGAATTTTATGGAGAAATTTGTGGAGCACACACAAGTGGAATGGTCCTTGCTAAGAAACTATTAAGAGTAGGTTACCATTGGCCTACCATGGAAGTAGACTGTTGTAACTTTATCGAGAAATGTGAACTTTGTCAAAAGTATGGAAACTTGATCCATGCACCAACACAGGTTTTGTAGCCCATCACAACACCATGGCCATTTTTAAAATGGGGACTTGATCTCATAGGGAAGCTTACTCCAACTTCCTTAGATGGCCACACTCATATTATCACCGCCACCGAGTACTTCACCAAATGGGTAGAGGTTTTACCTCTCACTTATGTAATAAGTGCACAGATCTCTAAGTTCATAATGAATCATCTCATTTTCTGTTACTGCATCCCCTCCACCATTGTAGTAGACAATGGTAAATAATTTAAGAACAAGACAATCAAAGTGTTATGCCAATTATACCACATCTAACTCAAGTGGTCAACTCCCTATTACCCTCAAGGTAATGGAAAAGATGAAGCCACCAATAAAACCCTTGTTTATATCATGGAGAATATGGTTAGCTAAAATGGAAATAATTGGCACTTATAGATCCATCGCGCCCTCTAGGCCTATCGAACATCCATCCAAACCCCTATGGGTGCTACTCCTTATTTATTAGTCTTTGGAACTGAGGCCATTATACCATTGGAAATTGAGATTCCATCCATGAGAATATCTCTGTGGGGCTATTTGGAAAAAGATGAAGACTACAGGGTAGCTCGGCTAGCAGAGTTAGAGCTACTAGATGAGAATCGTACGAGAGAACTTAATCATTTGAAGGTTTATCAAAACCTAGTATCATGAGGATATAACAAAAAAAATCCCTTATCCACCATAGGAGATCTTTTTTACCCTCCTAGGAATCAGTTTAACATAATCAAGGACTACGAGAGAAGAAAAGAAAGTTTGTTGCCCAGCTAGTCTAGGACCATATGACCGTGTTTGTCCAAGAATGGTTCAAAGAAGTGCATGGAGGAATTTGTGGAGCTCACTCATATGAGTGAATGGTAATTGCTAAGGAACCAATGAAGAGTAATGCATCTACAATCGGTTCTATGCATTGAAGTAGATTGTTGCATCCTCAGAAAAGAAATGTGAACTTTGTCAAGAAGTATGGAAAATTGAAAAATGCAAGAAAACACACCAGGGTTGTTGCAACCCTTCACCAAGGCCTAATCCTGGCTCATTTTCACCACCATTGCTTCTTTGGCTCTCATAGGGAAGCCTGCTACAACTCTCCCTACTGACAGAAACACTGGACATTGTTACCTCGACCGTAGTACTTCAGGAAATGGATAAGAAGGTAAAGGTCTGCTCTTACCTAACTAGTGCACAGATCTCCAAGTTCATACGTGAGTCATAAGGATTTGGAGCTTATGGCAGAACTTACCACACATTGTATTACTCCAGTGGATAAATACTTTAAGAATAAGATAGTTACAGTGTTATTCCAATTAGTTCCACATCCAAACTTGAAGAGGAGATCAAAGACTTAAAAAATGCCTATGAGGAGTAATGGAACAAGCTGAAGGTAACTAGAAGTTGTAAAATCCTTTTTGATGATCATGGACGTTGTTGCTGAGATCTACAAATTGGAAGCTACTTGGCTTTAGATACTAGACTAGGCAATGCCAAGGGGTGGTAGGATATGCAAACATCCATCCTCGGCTCTAAAAGGTATGTATAATTATTATGGAATAGTCTATGTAACTGAGGCCATTATGCAGCCATTAGTGGAATTGAGCTTTCCTCCATGAGAATATCTATTTGGGACTATCTACACAAAGACGAAGACTACAAGGGACCTATCGACTTGCTAGAGGTAGAGCTACTGAGATGATCTTTCTCAGGCCACGAGCCATTGATGCATCTTCATAGGTCTCTCCATCAGAAATTAAGTGTCAAGCTTGACAAGGCTGTAACAAGTAGATGCGGAGCCTTGCTGCTGCAATTTGATGCTGAGTTGATCTTGTTTTAAAAGAAAACTAGTTTGATGATGTCCTTTTGCTGGGATTCCCTGCTGTAAAGATCCCTTCTTGCTTTGTTTTGAGTCCAACTTATGCTCTTCATCGGATCACTTACTATGTTGTGATCATTTTGTTTTCTTTTTTCTCTTGTAATCTGGCTCATTGAGCCTCCTGAGGAATTTAAGGCATTTATCCAATGAACTAGATTACAGTTTTTCAAGTGCTATCTACTCTTGAGTTTTATGATCCTTTTTGTTTACAAGGTATAGTCCCTTCAAAACTATTTATCCTTAGTAAAAGAATCAAGAAAATAGTAAAAAAGAAAGCATGTCATTCTACTTGTGAAAACCACGCAATGGTGGTGCATTGGAAAAGTCCTTGGGTGAAAACTGGCTTCCAGCGCTTCAGGAGGATTCATCGTTCACAAGCAACTCTCACATCTGAATAGGTAACTATCTGCTTCTATCTAGGGCTAGTTTTCCTATAATTCTAGGGATCCTCTTAAAACTATATTTCAAGGACGTTGATCTGGCTAATATATTCTTGTATATATGTGAAGGAATCACCTTTGTATATTCCCATCTAACAATTGGGTCACCTTCACATCTGCACTTTATTGCACATATACACATGTCATTCTTCCCTTATACTGTCATCACCAATCTGGCACTATGATAATTCTTCACCGGGAACTCCTCGTGCTATGATTATTTACTAATGCACAGCCTTTAGTTTGCTGGATGTAATCTGCAAACAAAACAACAACATAACACAAGAATACCATCGACTATGATAAGACGGAATGATGACAAATCTGAAATATCAAATTAAGTTATAATATTAATATGAAATTGTTACAATCTCACCCATGAGGTACTTCAACAAGACTATGGGAGAAACTTTACAATTACACCTCTTGATGGCTTCTTCAACACACCTTTAATTGATGGCTTCCTTTGCACACTTCCTACAATATTTCTCACTACTTCTTTCTATGCTAAATGAGGGGGGCAGCCTCTCTATTTATAGAACTTCCAGGCTTATCCATCTTATCTCTAAGATAGGATAAGAAATCCACTCTGATGAATCATATTCCATACCTTAACTCTTATCTGTACATGTAAGCTTATCTGTTAAGATAAGATAAACCTTATCGTTTTACATGGGTTCCACATTTTTAGACTTTTTACAAATAAAATACACAAAATATTTATGACCTCACTCCTTGTCCTTATTACCAATATAATATTTCTAATTCCTAATCATGTAGACCCTACTTCTGTAATTACCCAAACTTTGACATTTTAACATTACCGGACCACTTACGACAAATATTTACTTTTTACAACATTCTTATTGTACTTTGACTATTACCGTACTCCACATTATTGGCGACACCGTACTGATGGCGCCGTTATCTTCTATCAGACGCTACTACTAATTACACTTAACAACATCCTATTCCTAATACATACATTAATGAAATAGAAATTATGGAGGAAAATTTTAGTGTCGACATCTTCCCCCTTCCTAGCTTCTACTCCGTCCTAGGAGTAGACTATTCTGGTGCTTGGAAAATCTTCAACTTGTCGTGGTTGACCCATTTCGTAATAGGAGTGCCATCTAATTCCTCCAGTCGGTACGTACCATTTTCATGCACAGCTACTATTTTGTAGGGCCCCATCCATTTTGGAAGAAATTTTCTCTGTCTTCTTTTTCTTGTATCTGGAATCATATACTAGAACCAAGTCATTCACTTGAAATGGAGACCACCGGATCTTTTGATCAAAGTACTCCTTCTGCTTCATTTTCTTCTTATGGCTTGTATCCTTCGCTATTTCCCTCATTTCTTCTAGCAAATGAAGATGTACCAACCTTTCTTTTACTGAATCATTTTCATCCATCCTTTCATTTTTCATAACTCTCACAGTGGGAATATCAAACTCGATAGGAAGAATTGGATCAATGCCATAGGCCAATTGAAATGGGGAGTATCCTGTTGCTGACTTTGATGTTGCCCTATATGCCCACAATGCTGCATGAATCCTCTTATCCATTTATGTACCTACAAGGCTGCATCTTTTGCTAGAATTTGACACAACACAAAATTTGTTCGTTCCACCTGTCCATTTGTGCTTGGCTTGTATGTTGTTGCCTTCCTGTGCTTAATAGAAAATTTATTGACTAGGGCTTCTACCACCTCATTAATGAAGTGGCTTCCTTGATCTGTTACAATTTCTAATGGACAACCAAATCTGGTGACAATACATTCATATATGAACCTTGCCACTTCATCCATAGAAACTGTCTTCAATAGCCTAGCTTCAACCCACTTGGTTAAATAATCTGTGGCAACTACAATATACTTATTTTGGCGTGATTGTTGGAAGTGGACCTACAATGTCTATTCCCCCCACTTTTCAAAGGGACCAAGGGAAGAATAGGACATAATGGAGCTGATGAAGTCTTACGGTTACCATGTGTTTGACAAATATCACATGTCTTACAATAATTATAACAATCTTTAAAAAGAGTGGGCCAGTGATAACCTGCATCCAAGATCCTTCTTGCTGTAAGTTGTCCAGAGAAGTGCCCTCCACATGTACCATTGTGGAATTCTTCTAGCAGCTCCTTCCCTTGATCACGTCCAACTGCCCTCTTGTACTGTCCATCAGGTCCTATTCGAAATAATACTCCATGCAGAATAGAATAGAATATGGACGACTGGCTTGAGTAATCTTTCTCTTAGTCTTTGCATTGGCACCATCAGGAAACTTGAATTCATTCAGATAATTCCAAATATCTATGTATTCACTAGGGATTGTGTCAAGGGAGAACAATGCTGCATCGGGGAAAATCATCATCATCACAAGATGATCCTAAACCATCATAGGCTCGAGAGAGTGCATCTGCATTGACATGCTTCTTTCCTGGCCTATCTATAATATCAAATTCAAATTCTTGTAGCAAAATTATCCCATCTTGCTATCCTCCCTGATGGGTTAGGCTTATTGACAATATATTTTAGAGCCTGATGATCTGTTACAACTATAAATGTTTTCCCTAGCAAGTAATTTCTAAACTTCTTTACAGCAAAAATGATAGCCAGAGCCTCTTTTTTCAGTTACAGTATAATTTACCTCAGCACTGCTCATTTGTCTGCTCCCAAAGTAAATTGGATGTTCATTCCCATTTTCATCCTTTTGGCTCAAAGTACTTCCTAGTGCTGCATCTGAGGCATCAGTGTACACAATGAATGGCTTGCTCCAATCTGGATTCTTCAAAACAGGTGAAGACACCAGGGCTTCCTTCAGTTGTCCAAAAGCTTCATGCGCCTTATTTCCTGGTTCATAAGTAACATCCTTCTTCAAGAACTGGGTTAGTGGCTGTGCAATCTTTGAGAAATTCTTGATGAACCTTCTATAGTAACCCACATGGCCTAAAAATGATCTCAACTTACTTCTATTCATAGGAAATGGTAAATCTTTGATTTTTGAAACTTTATCAGGATCAGTACCAATACCATCTCTGGATACAACATGCCCTAACAAAACGCCTTTAGAACATCCAAAGACACACTTTGTAGGGTTTAGTGAGGCTTGTGCTTCATCTAACCTTTGAAAAATGTTGTCTCCATCTGGTGCAGGTGGTCCAACTTGCTCCCATAGATGCAAAAATCATCCAGAAATACTCTGATGAAGGTCCCAATGTAGGGTTCGAACACCCTATTCATCAAACGCTGGAATGTTGCTGGAGCATTACACAACCCAAAAGGCATAACTCTATAAGCAAACGTTCCCCAAGGAGTGGTGAACGTGGTCTTCAGCTGATCTTTCTCTGCTATACGAACTTGGTTGTAGCCGCTATATCCATCAGCAAAACTATAGCACTCTGGCCAGCTACTTCGTCCAAGATCTGATCTGAAAATGGAAGAGGGTAATGATCCTTCTTTGTTGCCTTATTGAGCTTCCTTCCTATCCTAATCAACACAAATGCGTAGCTTCCCATTCTTTTTTTTTGAGATCACAATGGGAGAAACCCATTCTGAATTCTCCACAGCAAATATGAATCCTGCATCAAGCAACTTATCTATTTCTTCTTTTTTACAGTCTTGGAAAAATTAGGATTTCTATATGGCATTTGCTTTATGGGCTTAGCACCATCTACCAGCTCAATACAATGTTCTACCCCAACTTACTTGACGGAGTTCCTTGTAATCAAAAGTGAATAGGTGTATGTACCTTCGAAAGAGCTGGAGGTAGGATTCCTTCTCACTCTCCATCACAGCATCACCAATCTTTATTTTGTTGGAGACGATCATCAACTTCTTCTTCAGATAATTTTATGGGGTCATGGGTTGGTGTGACTGGAAGGATATCCATGACTGAAACATCAACCTCACTTTCTTCATCTTCAGTGTCCACTTCACTGGTACTAGAGTAATCAGAGGGATGTCCATCAGTTTTCATCACTTGATCCACAGGTTCTGCCTTTATGATGTCGAGGGATCACGTTTATCTTCACCCTCTCTCTACCACGTCCAAGTGTCATGAAACCTTCATTCCAGTAGTTTCTTGCATGAACTCTCCTTAGCCATGGTCTTCCCAGCAGCATTGGGTACGCAACAGTACCATTTTTCATCACCTGAAAGTCTACCACACATACAACACCCATAACAGATATTGCCACATTTGAAACTACACCTTCTGGTTTAGTTTTTCCCTTTTTAATGACCTTAACATAAGTGTTGAAGGGCGATCAATTTTTAAAACCCAACATATTCATTACAGACTCGGTCATTACATTAACTGCAGCACCTCCATCAACTAAGACATCATGAATTGAAATACCATTACATAATACCTCAGCTTGTGGAGCATAGGGATCTGCCTCTGCCTCCAAAACAGGGACCTCAACCCTCCTTCCTTCTTCGAGCATTGAGTCCACCTCGCAACTCCCGCCTCTTCTCTCAAAGACATAGCCAAGAGTTGACCATATGTAATATTTGCAGGCCTTTTGGACAGATCTTCCAAGATGGAGTATGGTCCTTGCCCCTGTGAAATCAGAAAATCCTGCACACCCAACTTTCTTCTCCTATGTTTCTTACTAGTTTCTTCTTTCATCTTCTTAGGATCATTTCCATCTTGATTATCTTTTTTTTTTCTTTCTTTTTGTTACAAACACATCTACTTCA
Source organism: Taxus chinensis (assembly GCA_019776745.2). Lineage (NCBI taxonomy): Eukaryota > Viridiplantae > Streptophyta > Pinopsida > Cupressales > Taxaceae > Taxus > Taxus chinensis. Next base: position 305,188,360 of record CM034146.1, read on the forward strand.
TTATTTCTGCTCTTATCTACTACATCAAAAGAATTCACAGGTGCTTTTCCTTTATCATTATCTCCTTACCAGATGTAGAAGCTCTATCTGGACAATTATACTTATAATGACCCTTTTTTATAACAACCATAACAAACAACTTCAGAAATATTTCTTTTTGGACCTCTATCTCCTCCCTGAGAACTAAATTCCTTTCCTTGAAGAAGATTAATAGTTAACTGACCCATCTTTTTGAGCAGATCTTCATACTCAGTAGATGTACTAGGAGAAATATTTTGCTCACCGGGAGTGGTGGTTGTGGATTCTGGACCAAAGTGTGCTGTAGGCTCTACTTTAGCAACAATTTCTTTGGGCTCCTCTTCCATGCTTTCTTCTTGCTTCTTGCAATCTCCTTTGCTTGTTCAATGGTAGCTGGGCGGTCATACTTCACTCGTTGTCTGATCTCTGGCTTCATCCCCCAAGAATGAAGTGCTTACAGAGGAGATTATCCACGCCATTCATCAACCCATCCGCTAATCCTTCCTTCCGGATCTGGGCATCGAGCTTCCTCCTTAGCTCTAGAACACGAGCATGATAATCCCTTATCTTCTCCTTCTCTCCTTGGGAGCTTAGCTTTGTGATCTCGATCATGAGATCTGCATATTTCTGTTGTTCACCAAATTCTTCAAGAAAACTTTCAGTTAAATAAATCCCATGAATTTTTCACATTATCACCTAGTGTTTCAAACCACCTAAGTGCTGAACCATCCAAAAAGGTAGGAAAAAATTCAGTCCATTGTTCCCTTCTTATAAGGCCATTACAAATAAGATCGTTAAACTCTTGAATGAAAGAAGAAGCATCTTCATTAGATTGAGCTGAAAAAAACAGGAATCTTTCCCATTTTCAAAAGTAACCACCGTGAAATACCAACCCACAAGTACAATCAACAAGACTTATGTGCACAAATAATTGGAATCACTATAGAAAGTGACTTTACACCTTTTTCTACAGTAAAATAGAAATGACCACGGTAAACTATGGTAAAACTTGACTTACTGCGGTAAAAAAAACTGACTTTTACTGTGGTAAACACTATTCACGGTAAAAAAAGTGAAAAGTGTTACTGCGGTAAATAAATACTATTCACGGTAAAAAGTGACTTTACTGTGGTAAATACTATATTCCCAGCAAAAAAGTGACTTTACCAGGGTAACTACTATTCATGGCAAAAATGACTTTAACATGGTAACTACTATTCACGGTAAAAATGACTTTACCATGGTAACTACTATGCACAGTAAAAACAAGGTTACCCTCCAATTGATTTTTGACTAAGTGGGAATATCTCTCCAGAAAATCCACCAACGAGGAATGGTCCGGCAACGGAACCAAAAAATGTCATCACCAATCCGGCACTATGATAATTCTTCACCGGGAACTCCTCGTGCTATGATTATTTACTAATGCACAGCCTTTAGTTTGGTGGATGTAATCTGGAAACAAAAAAACAACAACATAACACAAGAATACCATCGACTATGATAAGACGGAATGATGACAAATCTGAAATATCAAAGTAAATTATAATATTAACATGAAATTGTTACAATCTCACCCATGAGGTACTTCAAGTGTTATTGACTTCACTTGCCTTCAACAAGACTATGGGAGAAACTTTACAATTACACCTCTTAATGGCTTCTTCAACACACCTTTAAACTGATGGCTTCCTTTGCACACTTCCTACAATATTTCTCACTACTTCTTCTATGCTAAATGAGGGGGGTGGCCTCTCTATTTATAGAACTTCCAGGCTTATCCATCTTATCTCTAAGATAGGATAAGAAATCCACTCTGACGAATCATATTCCATACCTTAACTCTTATCTGTACATGTACTTATCTTTTAAGATAAGATAAACCTTATCATTTTACATGGGTTCCACATTTTTAGACTTTTTACAAATAAAATACACAAAATATTTATGACCTCACTCCTTGTCCTTATTACCAATATAATATTTCTAATTCCTAATCATGTAGACCCTACTTCTCTAATTACCCAAACTTTGACATTTTAACATTACCGGACCACTTACGACAAATATTTTTTTACAACATTCCTATTGTACTTTGACTGTTACCGTACTCCACATTATTGGCGGCACCGTACTGACGGCGCCGTTATCTTCTATCAGACGCTACTACTAATAATATACTTAACAACATCCTATTCCTAATACATACATTAATGAAATAGAAATTATGGAGGAAAAAAATTTTAGTGTCGACATCTTCCCCCTTCCTAGCTTCTAGCTCCTCTCCGTCGGAGTAGACTATATTTGCTTGGAAAATCTTCAACTTGTCGTGGTTGACCCATTTCGTAATGGGAGTGCCATCCAATTCCTCCAGTCGGTCGTACGTACCATTTTCATGCACAGCTGCTATTTTTGTAGGGGCCCCATCCATTTTGGAAGAAATTTTCTCTGTCTTCTTTTTTTTTGTATCTGGAATCATATACTAGAACCAAGTCATTCACATGAAATGGAGACCACGGATCTTTTGATCAAAGTATTCCTTCTGCTTCATTTTCTTCTTATGGCTTGTATCCTTTGCTATTTCCCTCATTTCCTCTAGCAAATGAAGATGTACCAACCTTTCTTTTACTGAATCACTTTCATCCATCCTTTCATTTTTCATAACTCTCACAGTGGGAATATCAAACTCAATAGGAAGAACTGGATCAATGCCATAGGCCAACTGAAATGGGGAGTATCCTGTTGCTGACTTTGATGTTGCCCTATATGCCCACAATGCTGCGCATGAATCCTTTTATCCCATTTATGTACCTGCAAGGCTGCATCTTTTGCTAGAATTTGACACAACACAAAAATTTGTTCGTTCCACCTGTCCATTTGTGCTTGGCTTGTATGTTGTTGCCTTCCTGTGCTTAATAGAAAACTTATTGACTAGGGCTAGGGCTTCTACCACCTCATTAATGAAGTGGCTTCCTTGATCTGTTACAATTTCTAATGGACAACCAAATCTGGTGACAATGCGTTCATATATGAACCTTGCCACTTCATCCATGGAAGCTGTTTTCAATGGCCTAGCTTCAACCCACTTGGTTAAATAATCTGTGGCAACTACAATATACTTATTTTGGCGTGATGTAGTTGGAAGTGGACCTACAATGTCTATTCCCCACTTTTCAAAGGGACCAAGTGGAAGAATAGGACATATTGGAGCTGATGAAGTCTTACGGTTACCATGTGTTTGACAAATATCACATGTCTTACAATAATTATAACAATCTTTAAAAAGAGTGGGCCAGTGATAACCTGCATCCAAGATCCTTCTTGCTGTAAGTTGTCCAGAGAAGTGCCCTCCACATGTACCATTGTGGAATTCTTCTAGCAGCTCCTTTCCTTGATCACGTCCAACTGCCCTCTTGTACTGTCCATCAGGTCCTATTCGAAATAATACTCCATGCAGAATAGAATATGGACGACTGGCTTGAGTAATCTTTCTCTTAGTCTTTGCATTGGCACCATCAGGAAACTTGAATTCATTCAGATAATTCCAAATATCTATGTATTCACTAGGGATTGTGTCAAGGGATAACAATGCTGCATCGGGGAAAAATCATCATCATCACAAGATGATCCTAAACCATCATAGGCTCGAGAGAGTGCATCTGCATTGACATGCTTCTTTCCTGGCCTATCTATAATATCAAATTCAAATTCTTGTAGCAAAAATTATCCATCTTGCTATCCTCCCCCTGATGGGTTAGGCTTATTTACAATATATTTTTTAGAGCCTGATGATCTGTTACAACTATAAATTTTTTCCCCTAGCAAGTAATTTCTAAACTTCTTTTACAGCAAAAATGATAGCTAGAGCCTCTTTTTCAGTTATAGTATAATTTACCTCAGCACTGCTCATTTGTCTGCTTCCAAAGTAAACTGGATGTTCATTCCCATTTTCATCCTTTTGGCTCAAAGTACTTCCTAGTGCTGCATCATCTGAGGCATCAGTGTACACAATGAATGGCTTGCTCCAATCTGGATTCTTCAAAACAGGTGAAGACACCAGGGCTTCCTTCAGTTGTCCAAAAAAGCATGCGCCTTATTTCCTGGTTCATAAGTAAACATCCTTCTTCAAGAACTGGGTTAGTGGCTGTGCAATCTTTGAGAAATTCTTGATGAACCTTCTATAGTAACCCACCCCTAATGATCTCAATCTCAACTTACTTCTATTCATAGGGAAATGGTAAATCTTTGATTTTTGAAACTTTATCAGGATCAGTACCAATACCATCTCTGGATACAAACATGCCCTAACAAAACGCCTTTAGAACATCCAAAGACACACTTTGTAGGGTTTAGTGAGGCTTGTGCTTCATCTAACCTTTGAAATGTTGTCTCCATCTGGTGCAGGTGGTCCAACTTGCTCCCATAGATGCAAAAATCATCCAGAAATACTCTGATGAAGGTCCCAATGTAGGGTTCGAACACCCTATTCATCAAACGCTGGAATGTTGCTGGAGCATTACACAACCCAAAAGGCATAACTCTATAAGCAAACGTTCCCCAAGGAGTGGTGAACGTGGTCTTCAGCTGATCTTTCTCTGCTATACGAACTTGGTTGTAGCCGCTATATCCATCAGCAAAAAACTATAGCACTCCTGGCCAGCTACTTCGTCCAAGATCTGATCTGAAAATGGAAGAGGGTAATGATCCTTCTTTGTTGCCTTATTGAGCTTCCTGTAATCAACACAAAATGCGTAGCTTCCCATTCTTTTTTATTGAGATCACAATGGGAGAAACCCATTCTGAATTCTCCACAGCAAATATGAATCCTGCATCAAGCAACTTATCTATTTCTTCTTTTACAGTCTTGGAAAAATTAGGATTCATTCTATATGGCATTTGCTTTATGGGCTTAGCACCATCTACCAGCTCAATACAATGTTCTACCCAACTTACTTGACGGAGAGTTCCTTGTAATCAAAAGTGAAATAGGTGTATGTACCTTCGAAAGAGCTGGAGGTAGGATTCCTTCTCACTCTCCATCACAGCATCACCAATCTTTATTTGTTGGAGACGATCATCAACTTCTTCTTCAGATAATTTTATGGGGTCATGAGTTGGTGTGACTGGAAGGATATCCATGACTGAAACATCAACCTCACTTTTCATCTTCAGTGTCCACTTCACTGGTACTAGAGTAATCAGAGGATGTCCAATCATCAGTTTCATCACTTGAATCCACAGGTTCTGCTTTATGATGTCGAGGGATCACGTTTATCTTCACCCTCTCTCTACCACGTCCAAGTGTCATGAAACCTTCATTCCAGTAGTTTTTCTTGCATGAACTCTCCTTAGCCATGGTCTTCCCAGCAGCATTGGGTACGCAACAGTACCATTTTTCATCACCTGAAAGTCTACCACACATACAACACCCATAACAGATATTGCCACATTTGAAACTACACCTTCTGGTTTAGTTTTTCCCTTATTTAATGACCTTAACATAAGTGTTGAAGGGCGATCAATTTTTAAACCCAACATATTCATTACAGACTCGGTCATTACATTAACTGCAGCACCTCCATCAACTAAGACATCATGAATTGAAATACCATTACATAATACCTCAGCTTGTGGAGCATAGGGATCTGCCTCTGCCCCCTGCTCCAAAACAGGGACCTCAACCTCCTTCCTTCTTCGAGCATTGAGTCCACCTCGCAACTCCCCTCTTCTCAGAAGACATAGCCAAGAGTTGACCATATGTAATATTTGCAGGCCTTTTGGACAGATCTTCCAAGATGGAGTATGGTCCTTGCCCCTGTGAAATCAGAAAATCCTGCACACCCAACTTTCTTCTCCTATGTTTCTTACTAGTTTCTTCTTTCATCTTCTTAGGATCATTTCCATCTTGATTATCTTTTTCTTTTTTTTTTTTTTACAAAAACACATCTTCATTACTTCATTATTTCTGCTCTTATCTACTACATCAAAAGAATTCACAGGTGCTTTTCCTTTATCATTATCTCCTTACCAGATGTAGAAGCTCTATCTGGACAATTATACTTATAATGACCCTTTTTATAAACCATAACAAACAAACTTCAGAAATATTTCTTTTTGGACCTCTATCTCCTCCCTGAGAACTAAATTCCTTTCCTTGAAGAAGATTAATAGTTAACTGACCCATCTTTTTGAGCAGATCTTCATACTCAGTAGATGTACTAGGAGAAATATTTGTGCTCACCGGGAGTGGTTGTGGATTCTGGACCAAAGGTGCTGCTGGTGTAGGCTCTACTTTAGCAACAATTTCTTTGGGCTCCTCTTCCATGCTTTCTTCTTGCCTTCTTGCAATCTCCTTTGCTTGTTCAATGGTAGCTGGGCGGTCATACTTCACTCGTTGTCTGATCTCTGGCTTCATCCCAAGAATGAAGTGCTTACAGAGGAGATTATCCACGCCATTCATCAACCCATCCGCTAATCCTTCCTTCCGGATCTGGGCATCGAGCTTCCTCCTTAGCTCTAGAACACGAGCATGATGATAATCCCTTATCTTCTCCTTCTCTCCTTGGGATAGCTTTGTGATCTCGATCATGAGCTCTGCATATTTCTGTTGTTCACCAAATTCTTCAAGAAAACTTTCAGTTAATAAATCCCATGAATTTTTCACATTATCACCTAGTGTTTCAAACCACCTAAGTGCTGAACCATCCAAAAAGGTAGGAAAAAATTCAGTCCATTGTTCCCTTCTTATGAGGCCATTACAAATACAAGATCGTTTAAACTCTTGAATGAAAGAAGAAGCATCTTCATTAGATTGAGCTGAAAAAAAGGAATCTTTCCCATTTTCAAAAGTAACCACCGTGAAATACCAACCCACAAGTACAATCAACAAGACTTATGTGCACAAATAATTGGAATCACTATACTAGAAAGTGAATTTACACCTTTCTACAGTAAAATAAAGAAATGACCACGGTAAACTATGGTAAAACTTGACTACTGCGGTAAAAACTGACTTTTACTGTGGTAAACACTATTCACGGTAAAAAAGTGAAGTTACTGCGGTAAAATACTATTCACGGTAAAAAAAGTGAAGTTACTACTGCGGTAAATTTATTCACAGTAAAAAGTGACTTTACTGTGGTAAACTATTCACAGCAAAAATGACTTTACATGGTAACTACTATTCACGGTAAAAAATGACTTTACCATGGTAATACTATGCACAGTAAAAAAAAAGGTTACCCTCCAATTGATTTTTGACTAAGTGGGAATATCTCTCCAGAAAATCCACCAACGAGGAATGGTCCCGGCAACGGAACCAAAATGTCATCACCAATCCGGCACTATGATAATTCTTCACCGGGAACTCCTCGTGCTATGATTATTTACTAATGCACAGCCTTTAGTTTGGTGGATGTAATCTGGAAACAAAACAACAACATAACACAAGAATACCATCGACTATGATAAGACGGAATGATGACAAATCTGAAATATCAAAGTAAATTATAATATTAACATGAAATTGTTACAATCTCACCCATGAGGTACTTCAACAATTGACTTCACTTGGACCAAGACTATGGGAAAACTTTACAATTACACCTCTGATGGCTTCTTCAACACACACTTTAAACTGATGGCTTCCTTTGCACACTTCCTACAATATTTCTCACTACTTCTTTCTATGCTAAATGAGGGGGGTGGCCTCTCTATTTATAGAAAGGCTTATCCATCTTATCTCTAAGATAGGATAAGAAATCCACTCTGACGAATCATTCCCATACCTTAACTCTTATCTGTACATGTAAGCTTATCTTTTAAGATAAGATAAACCTTATCATTTTACATGGGTTCCACATTTTTTAGACTTTTTACAAATAAAATACACAAAAATTTATGACCCTCACTCCTTGTCCTTATTACCAATATAATATTTCTAATTCCTAATCATGTAGACCCTACTTCTCTAATTACCCAAACTTTGACATTTTAACATTACCGACCACTTACGACAAATATTTACTTTTTACAACATTCCTATTGTACTTTGACTGTTACCGTACTCCACATTATTGGCGGCACACCATACTGACGGCGCGTTATCTTCTATCAGACGCTACTACTAATTATACTTAACAACATCCTATTCCTAATACATACATTAATGAATCCAAGTTTCTTTGTTTGCTTCACATAGCTTCGCAAAACCTTTTCAGAAAACACGAAAACATTCAAATATGTTAGAAAACCCTAAAAATATGAAAAACCCTTTTAGGGACAAAACCACAAAAACAATGTGAACAATATCCTTGAAAATTATCTTTAAGATAACACCAAAAGCAATATAAAATGATTCAAAAACTATCCCGCAAAAATAAAGTAGTGGGTTTCTTACTTTTAGTTATCAGTTTGTAGAATTTTGATTGCATTATCTTTCCATGTTGTGTGCTTTAAATTTGAATTGATTTTCTTAGATTGAAGTGTTACTTTATTATGTTATGCACAGGCATTAAGTTCATCTTGCATACTTATAGATAGTTTTGTTTCTTTGATTACATTTGGTTAAGTTGTTCTTATTATTTGTTTTGAATAGTTTGTTATCATGATAACATTTATCATCACATATATACATAATATATAAATAAAAGGTAAGCTACATCATCATGAACATGGAAATCAAAACGTGTGAGCTAAGATAATATCATATAAATATCACTACGAGGGGCAAGAGGGACTACCTTCTATCCCCCCATCAAATATAGACCATAATAAAAACATGGATAATCATTAGTATCACATGCAAAACAAATAATATAATCTACCACTATCTCATACATAGAATATAATAAGTAGAACATTAACCATCTCATCAAAACATGTGATATCATCTATATGCTATCTCAAAAATCAAGAAACATGTGATATAATCATAAACACATCATAAGTAGGTCTATAATCATCATCATAATCATATATCTATCAAAATATCAATGTCCATATACAATGTGTCTATGTATATAATCATCTGGATACATAGTATGACATCATGGGTAGTAATAAAAAATGTGCCTTCTAAAGAGAGGCATAACCAAAAATAATACATATACATCAGTTATAAATGTGCCTTCATATCGAGGTATACATTAAAAAACTACATATATCTGTAGATACATCATACATATAGAGTCATGTTTGACTCGATCCCTCATGAGGATTTCTTGGTCTCCAAGATGGTGGAGGGCCCATCACTTGTGGACCTTGTTGTCTTGATTGCTACCCTGAGGGCTCCTCAACTAATCGAGCTGATGTTGATGGTCTCTGTGATCTCATAGACCTAATCATTGACTGCTAACTGAAGCTAGGTGCTCTCTTTCCCTCTGAGACAACCTCATAATACAATGATCTATAGTAGGATGCCCTCATATTATCTATCGCCAAGTCCATATACATATGTGGTGTCACTGCGACTCCATCAATACGCCTAAATGAAGCCACTTTTACAGAAAGTCTGGAAATATCTACTTGTCCCAGAAGAATCAGCTAGATTCATTTCCAAGATTCATTTACAACCACAAGTAACCATAACCATGAGAAACTCAAACAAAAACAATTAGAAGAAATAACACACCAAGCACAATTCTTAGGTGTCCTAAAAATGGCGAGTTACATTTCCAGAAGGAAAAATGGTCTCAAGGACTGATAAGATTGCAGTGCATAGACAAAAAAGTTTAAAGAACATGCATAGGAACTCCAAAAATAAAATGATGAATAGGTGAAAATCTAGAGTCTATAACCTTGCAACATCCTTCTAGCCTATGTTAAAATGGGAATTTAAGGCATAATATGGGCATCCATCGAAGCACAATGGAAAATGGATTTTTTGTCAGATGTAGAAGCAGGTGCCTCAGAAGACATGTATGCACAATGAGGAAGTATACATGAGGCCTACAACTGTTGAAAAAATGCCTCAAAGAGAAAACGGGGGGTCTTAGGGAATTGCCATGACTGCAGGATAAAAATAGAAGGACCTGTAAAAAAGGCCCTAGATTTACCATAAGCAACTAACAAGTGATCAAACTCCTCAGTTTTCCTCTGCCAGTTCACAACAAGTGCTAAATGGAGGATTTGAAACAGGTATGAACCCCCACCCAACCAATAATGAAGGAGAGACTTAGGTAATTTTTCCACTGAAAGCACCCTAGAAGGAATGTATGCCAAAATGTGGAAGCAACCACATAGAATGGAAAAGTTAAAAAAAAATGCCTGCACGCTTCAATGCCTATTCAACAAAGCTCCTCCCAACCCACACAGACAGATACTAGTTAATGCACAACCAGTGACCAAAAAACATGTGAAGCAAGGTTAAAACTAAATGGAATTAAAGACTGACAGAGTTGGTGGAAGGAGAGTTCAATTTCACCCTAAACTAGCTGAAGAAATAATGCATGCATAGATCCTGGTCGGCTAAGTGGGAGTTGGTAAATACCATATTAAATTTGGCATAAAACAAAAAATAGTCCCTTCAAAATTTGGCTCCACCACCGACCTCCCTCCACTTTCACGCATGCCAAGATTTTCCATAGTCACCAATATACCAAGTCTTTGAAGTGAGTAAACAATTTAGTTATACTTAGCTAAACAATTAGATATCTTCCAATAAGTATGCCTAAGTTAACCTGAAAAGGTTTAGAATATCATTAAAACTTTTAAAAATTGACATTAAGCAACTGATAATCAAAATATGATATTCATTAGTATGAAGGTCTTCACAAGATGTTATAAGAACTCTTAGAATTTTATAAGCACAAATGGCTGAACAAAAGGGTATAGCAGAAAGAAAGGGGCCAAATATTACTTGACACAAGGGTTTTAACACTTAACGACCAAAAGGAGGCTTAGACAAATAGTCTCCAATAAGCACCAAGGAAAGGAAGCAAAGGTGGAAGTCGAAAATGAATGGGGCATCACATTCTCCTCCCCTTAAGAAGCATCGTCCTCGATGCGACATGACACAAAAGATAGTAAGAGAGGATGAGCAAAAAAGGATGAATAAAGACAATGACTCTTCCTATGGTAAAAAAAATTGATCGTTAAAGCAAGACCATAGGGTAGACTTAGAAATTTTAACAGAGTTTCTTCAATGTTCTGTGAAGATTGGAAACCCTCTCTCTTATTTCATAATTTACTTTTCTTTTCTTTCTTGACGTTATTCCTAAACTTTTAATTACTCTAATTAGTTAATCTCTTTCATCAAAATTTTTCCTTAATAGTATTCCTAATTCAAGTTCTTTAAAATTTCATTGTTGTAGAATTTTATTTTATTCATTCTTATGGGTGCCCAACATGACCTATTATCACAACACCCTACCAGGGTCACACACAACACTAATGATTCACAAGCATAAATTTTACATAATTTCATAATGGTACCACACCACAAGAGCTAGACCAAATCATGGAAGAGAACATGCATGGTCCACATAACATAACACTTGTCACACAACTATGACTGATGTATAATACTCAAATAAAAGTGTACTAAAACAAGTAGAAATTTCCACAGTTCCATAGATGAAGATTTCACATAACTCATAACAATAGCTACAGGTATATAGTGTCAACAAGGCATCAATGCCATATGCACAACATCACAAAACATATCCAACTAACATGAGTAACACATACATCATAACACCACAACCAAAACATCATAACAACTCTGCATAGCTCCCGAAGAATCAATCACACACACACACACAAATATATTATGCCTCCCTCAAGTCTCTTATGCATCTCTCAATCTCTTATGCCTCCCTCAAGTCTCTTATGCCTCCCTCAATCTCTTATGCCTCCCTCAAACAGTAATAATAAAAATAAATTTCCTTTTCGCTCCCCAAAGAGGTTAGTTTCCCTATGGCCCTAGGCACATAAAGTACATGCACCCCTAACCCAAGCGATATAATAACTCGTGGTTCGACAACCCGCTAGTTAGCTGTAACTCTTTGGGGTGTACCCCCATACAACAAAGTTGGTACATAGGTCCATCTATTCCATGGTGCATCCCATGACCCTATTCCACACATAACAACAATAGAACCAACATAGCAATCTGATTCAAATGCCAAGTGGAAAAGTGCAAGCCTTGGGCAAGGTTGTAAAAGAAAAAATTCAAATCCAAACAAAACAAATGGCCAAATAGTCATAGTTAGTACAAAAATCCACATGTTAGTACCACAAATCAAGGAAATGCCCAAGATATAAAACATGACAATCAAGAAAATTGTTGGTCCTTATAGAGATAAAATAAACATTTTAATTTACAAATAAAATACATATACAAGAATAAAAAATTATGATGACTATGTGACCTTATCTGGCCACTAAGGGGGTACTCAACGAGTTGCTGGCACTCAGAACATCAAGCCTCAACTCACAAAATAACATATCAATAGTACAACTGTCATCATCTCTATTTGAATAATCCCGCCACCACTTTGACAAGGCTAAACAAAGTCATAGCTGCACTTATGTTAAATCCATACAACAACCATAAGGAGAGAGAAAAATAAGAGAACAAGTCATCATCTAATGAGCCTAAGGTCAGCTCGAGTTACAGGCCCATGGTACACATTCCCTCACTCCAAACATACACTTTTACTGATTTCCCTCCTTTACAGTTAGCGTAAGGTTCACAACATAACATGCAACTACATCACTAACACAATGGTGGTTCACGCATATTAACCATAACATCTTATTAATAGCACAGTATCATATTTACACAATAATAATTCTCAAATTTCTTCTTGATATTCCATATATTTTGATACAGATACATCCGTATATATAGGAAATAGACTTCCTAAATAATAGGAAGTAGCTATAACAACTCTCCAACCAATCTACGTGAGTTGTCCAAACTCACACACTCATATTTGTTATAAGTTGTTTTATTTAACAACTATATAACAAATTACTAACATATTTACTAACATAACATTATAATTACTTCACGTAATTATAATTTACTAATGGAGCACTAACAATATAATTTCCTAACATTCCCACCTTAGTGCGAACATGGGGAAAACCTACCTTTGTACTTGCACGTGCTCATGATCTGGTGATTTTCACAGGATGATCACCAACCTCAAGGATGGTTTTGCAAACGGTTGACCAAAAACCGAGAATGGTGGTTTTGCAATTGGTTCACCATAAACCACAAAGTGAAGGTTTTGCGAATGGATTACCAACAACCAAGAATGGTGGTTTTGCTATTGGTTTACCACAAACCAAAAATGAAGGTTTTCGAGTGGTTTACCTACAACCACATCATGACGTGCCAATTACTATCATCGACCCTCATCACATTTCACTGTAGAGAATAACATAGGAAATTTCGCTGACATCTATTGCTCATGCATACATAGAAAAAGCTGACATACTGGAAATGGAACATTGGAATGATGTTCCCCCCCTCAATGTGAAATTTCCACTTATTGAAAACAAGATTACTGCAAACTGAGGCACACCACACTGGAAGCACTAAAATCAAACTACACACACACTTGTCACCAAAGCTGATATGCAGCCCCGTCATTGGCAACTGACGAGAGGTTGCTAAATGACCTCCAACCTCCGATGCCTCCTGCCTCTGGTGTCATACTGCTAGCTCAACAAATTTAGCTTTTGTGGATCAATGGTTACCAGGACATCGGGTAACACGAAAATGCGTTCGTAAGGTAATTTTATTTTATTTTTTTACAATTTTTACAATGAATCAATTTTCACACAACATAACACTATGATGACATGAACTGTAGATTTTGACAGTGACATGACTTTTACAACATTAATTTTTGACGAAATGACAACTAACACATAAAAAATAATAATGAAATAATCTACTTAATGACACTATTGACTTATTTAACAATTAAACAAACTTGATGGACAAACCACTCACAAATTGAATTTGGCAAAAATTTGACGACCAAGTAGTGACAATATAACGACTTCAAACATAATCAACATTTTGACATTATTGATGAAACAGTTTTTTTGTTTTTTAAAACATAACTCTAGAACTATAGAACATAAAAATTTACTTGACTGAGTAGACACTCATAGACTCGACTCAAAACAAACATTGAGTGACACAAAAAAAATAATATTATAACTATGGTGAAAAGATCCTAATATCACCAATATTTATGAAAGTTTGAAATCAAACTCAAACCTTTGCGTCTAAAACTGCGGGCAATTAGATGGCAAGGAGTAATAAATGGATATTTTCACCACCAGTGAATCCAGGTATGGAGAAAAAAAAATATTTTACAAGAACATCGTAGGAGATCACGTTGAATAGCTGGGCATGTTCCTCTTAGTTGTAGGGACGACACACAAGTCTCTTCATCTCGACGAGCCACAAAGCAGTGCAGTTATATATGCGATTAGTTGAATATGTGAATGAATGGTGTCTGAGATCTATGAAACTGATTTCTCAGAAAATGATCCAAGAAGATAGGGACGTAGGACAAAGTATAGTGCATTTGAATTCTCAATGGTGTGGTGAATGTGCATGGCTACGTACATACATGGTATTTCCCAATTTCCAATATATGTAGATCTGCACTCTAAAATTGATCAAGCCGCAAGTTATAGATCAGATCCACGTTGGATAAATTTGAAGAAGATAGGCTTATCAGATATTATACACGCACAAAGATCTTTTTTTATTGACATAAAGTGGTTGATGCTAGGTCGTTCACCACATGCTTCAGATGTAGATCGAACCAGCTCCAGCAATGCACTTCATTCTCTAATTACAGCTTGCACTGTGACTATAGACAGCCTGCGTTTTCTTTCAAACATTCACTGCTAAGAAAAAATGGGATTGCTTAGATAAAAAACGTGGCACTCATGTGTTTGATCATCTAAATTTGGTCTCCGGCGACTGCACATGCAAAAAAAAATGTGACTGCTAAACATTCCAAACTGCGACTTCTCCAAGATCAACGCTGCTCTGTTAAAAAAAAATTCTTCCAAATACTGATTACTACGCAAATTATTTTACATTCTCATCCCTCTCACAAGACTCTCATTTGGTTTTTTCCGTGATACCAAATAATAGCACAGTATCAGATTTACACAAGAATAATTCTCATATTTCTTCTTGATATTCCATATATTTTGATATAGATACATCCGTATATATAGGAAATAGACTTCCTAAATAATAGGAAGTAGCTATAACAAATCTCCAACCAATCTACGTGAGTTGTCCAAACTCACACACTCATATTTGTTATAAGTTGTTTTATTTAACAGCTATATAACAAATTAGTAACATATTTACTAACATAACATTATAATTACTTCACGTAATTATAATTTACTAATGGAGCACTAACAACATAATTTCCTAACACTTATGCATGGTATCGATACAAGGTATATCACATACATTACATTCATGGTTTACAACATGCCACGTCACCACATGTTGCACCCAAAGTGTAATCACTATATGATAGGGATCATATACTCACCATATGTCCCTAAATCATGACATGAATCATTACATATTACATGAATTTTACTTATGATGAGCACAATTACAACATATAGTCAATCACCATATAACATGGGGACACAAACATGTCTATACCAATGATATTGACATCATTATGAAGCCTAGTTCACTACAAATCTACCTTGTCATACAACACATCAACATATCCACACATCAAAAATGACAACATGATCCAACAATCTGAAGTAAAAAATCACATTCCTTCCACACACACAATGAGATGGTACATCATGCCCGAATTCTTATTGAATTCATGGAAAAGAGAGAGAATTCCCTCATCCCCAACACATCAACATGCCAATAATTATGCACTAAGTGACATACACAACATGTGCATTCACAGTAACACATTTATGACATAATTCACATCACACTTAAATCACGTTACTCTTCCAATTCTTCACTATCATCCTGTAACACCATCACAACTCCAATCTGTCCTACAGGTTCGAGAGTATGAACCTCACTTTGATACCAAGTGTAACGTCCACTTAAGACACACACTAATACAACACGACAATTAACGAATAATTATTATATTTTGACTTGCTTGAAGTATAGACGACACCATAGGTGATCAAAAAGAGCTACAACCAACTCACGATAAGCTTGACACAACATTGACCACATATACAACATCCATCACGAACAATTCACTTTTCTTTTTGACAAGACAACATAGAAGTCCAATCAAAAAACACACTTACAATTAGGGCATACCACGGTGAGAAATTATTGAAGGTTATTTATTTTAATAAAACATATTTCAATTCTTAACTTAGGTTCTAGGAGATTCTGGATATGATTTGTACAATTCTTCTTACAAAGCTAAATTTCTTCCTTTTACACTCTAGGGTAATTAGCTTAAGGTCTTCTCTAATATGACAATTATTTTTTTAATCCATTTATTTAATAAAGGAGGTAATTAATTCCACAAGGCCATCTATCCAAACTTATGCTATAAAAACTCGTTCATACCTCCATTGCACATGGGTTCACATTTAACACACTTAAGAGAAGAATACAAAGCACCTTGGAAAAATTTAGAGGAAGAAGGTTGAGTTGAATTCATCTTTAAGATCTCATTAGTTATTAACCAGGATTTTATTGAAGCTTGAGAATTTATTTTGAATGGTTAAAAAAATGAAACGAGGATTTTATTGATAAGTTTGATAAAAGTATACATATTAAGTTTCTTAATAAATTTCCTCCTACTTACTATAACTTTGTTTCCTCCAATATCTAATCATTGATTTGACCTTAATATCGTTATAAAGGCTCTTTACCATAAGGATAAAGTTGATTTGTTTAGCTTGGGGTAGTGTAGTTTAGATAGTTCCATGATCTAGATGGCTCACCATGCAAAATTATGACTCAATAAAAAAGTTTACCATTGCACCAACTATATAACACATGGTTATATAATTTCTCTTTGACACGACATACACACCAAAGAAACAAAACAATTCTATGGAACTATGACTAGGGAACAAGAAGGTAACTAGATTGATCAAGTAATGATATACTAATAATAAGGTTCTTATATTACATTAAAACATATCTTAACAATACGGTGATCAATTTTATATTTTCCATGATAGTCAATACAAGTAAAGGTTTCAGTAGTTATGAAAATATTACTCCACAAGACACAATACTAAGGTACTGCCTCTTCTAAATTTTCCAATGAATACCATCCCAGAGTTTTACAACAAATAAAAATTCATACAAAGGAACGTCATAATCAAGAATGATGTAATTTCCTAAAAGTCTTTCCCTTATCTACTCACAAATCCATCTGCACAATATTAGCCTGAGTCACTTCACAAGAATTGAGCATAATAAGCACTATAACAATAGGACATTGTGATTTTATGTAACTGTTTAAAAAAAAAAACATTTTTGTTGAAGGAAATGTTCCAAGCACTCAAAATAAGAGTAATTAAAAAGAATTTCCAAAAAATTACAATGTCAGAAATAGAAAAGCAGTCACTAATTCTCACTAGGCAACAATTACCTACAAAATCAGTTAAGTAATTGTTGAAAATTTTTGCACTTGTGCAAAAATGGGCAACTTGAAACTTTGTTATGATAGATAGCATTGGTGAAGTATACCTAAGCTAGGGGAGATCACATCAAATTCTTTCATTACTGCTGATTTATTTTTAAAAGATTACATGAAATCTGTAACTATGTGTGTTGTTACAAAACATAATAGATCACATAGTTTACAATTTCATGACCATCCTCAGCAAAAGAACACAAGCCCCGAAGGACAGTTATGTTATCTTGATGAGGACATCCAATTACAGAGTAGGTGAAGTGTAAAGTTTTGGAACAACAAACGTAAGTGTAGATCATAGAAAATCAGAGTTCATTACTGAATGTTATAAGTTATATTCAATGTTCTTTCCTTCATGGTTTAGACATTCAATTATGTTACTGAGTTGGTTAGTTCATTATACAATCCATACAGAAAGTCAGAAATGCAGAAAGATAT
Organism: Taxus chinensis; assembly: GCA_019776745.2. Classification (NCBI taxonomy): domain Eukaryota; kingdom Viridiplantae; phylum Streptophyta; class Pinopsida; order Cupressales; family Taxaceae; genus Taxus; species Taxus chinensis. Next base: position 305,206,476 of record CM034146.1, read on the forward strand.
ATACAACTCATTTACAGAATTCAATGTTTTATTCACAAGGAGAGTCAAATGTTTCCCACACAAGCTGTGGGATGTAACTGAAAAGTAAAATACAACTATTGAAAAGAAAGATACACATGAATGAAAGAGAAAGCAAAGGAGTATGAGGGTTAACCCATCATTACCTTGTATATTATTCATTGTGTAGAGAATCTCCTTGCCAGCTTCTTTCATCCTTAAGGAATGGTACCTGAAAAGAAAAAACAAGGAAATCATCAATAAGGAGCTTAGGGTTAATCCATATTCTTACACTATCCTACTTTGTGCATATGGATCTTCCCCTAAGTAGGAGATGTATTCTACTTGAAGAACAAACTGCATGCATGTTTTTTTCACTTAGAAAGAAGAAAGTAAAAGAAAGAAGAAAACATGGACATAAGAGAGGCCAAAAAGCCTAAATATTTCCTAACTGTTTTCCTAAGTGTGCAGGTACAAGTTGCAGCCAAAGAAAGAAATAGATAATTCATAAGTACATGCTAAGAAGAAGGAAGAGTACAACTCAAAGTTCAGCAAATATTCTGCAAACGGAAGAGGTTAGAGCTCAGAAGATAGAATGGAAGATAGAAGTACATTTTTTAGTTTGCAAAGAAGAGGGAGAATCAAATTTCAAGAAACTGAAGCTAAAAGTAAAAGGGATTGCAGCTGAGATAGGATGAGAGAGAAAATTCTAGGAAAATTTTGATAGGGCTTCACCATGTAAAATGAACATTACAGCTTTCATCAAGTTGTTTCAATTACCACATGCTTTAAAAAAACTATGCAAATCAAACAAGTGATACAGAAAGCAGAAAATCATTACATGATTAAGATAAACAAATATCATGTTTTTAGTTCTCAGATGCTATATCAATTTAGCATGGAAAGTGTTTACTTTTGTTTTTCGATTAGAAAATACAACTATTATTTCCTGAAATACATTAAAAAAAATTCTGGGAAAATTTTGCTAGGGCTTCACCATGAAAAATAAACTTCCAAAATTTTCCAGCATGCCAGAAATACTATTATCAAGGAAATAAAAGCATCTAAGTAAAAGAAATGAGTTACAATATTTCAACAAAGCATCTAAATCAAGGCTTATGCCTGAAAATGGTGTTACAATAGGTGAAGAATTGTGTACAATTTCTAGAAAGCCACTTACAATGTTACAAAGGACCATCTCAGAATTTGAAATAAAGGAATACAAAGAATGCAGGTTTAGACCTTCATTAATGAAATCATCAAATTCAGAGTTTGTGTTGCAAACAGGTAAACAATATTTCATACTAACAAGAACAATAAGGAAAGCATGTAGAACATCATTGCTTATTCGAGGAAAATCAAGATCAAACTTCGAGTAGATTGGTTAAATTATGCATCAGATCATCATCTTCAGAATACAAGGTAAATAACCATAAAAATGGCTCTCATATCTAAGTCAAAGAGTTGTGGAAGATTCAAACATACATAGTTTTGAGAAAGATAACACTTTATTTTCTTCAAAATAACTATATTGTAGCCCAAGATGATGGCAGAACTAGTTTATGGGTTTGGAGGATTCAAAAGGTACATGCAATGTAATAAGTATAAGAAACTATCAAAGTGAAGCCATTGTTCTAGTTTTGAATGATAAGTAAAAGGAAATTTCATCATTAGAAAAAATTCAGAGCTACGAAAACTCATAACAATCCAGATCTAATGTTTGATTATCTATTCATATTAGGTATATCATTTCAGTCTCGGAGTAAAAGAGATGAGTATAACTCAAGACTGTTTTCAAAGAAGCTACTATCAGCCAAAGAAAAAAATATTTCTTAAATGAAGGTAGTCTCAGAATAGCATTTCATAATAATACAACTTGAAGAGCTATGAAAAATAGAGATACAAATATTCAGAATAGCCTCCAAGGAATGTATCAAGGAAAATCATGGTACATAGTTCGAAGTGATCAACCACGATGGCCACTTCAAAGGAAAGCTTGAAAATGAGAAAACCAAGTCTTAGAATGACCAGATCAGGCCAACGGCCATTGTGGAACCTAGGACTCCATGACATTTAGGTTTCAGAAGAAATCTATATCAAAACCCCCGCAATCATGCAATGATGACAAACCCACATGGCCGTAGAGGATAAATCAAAGAAATCACAGAGAAGACTAGGTGGAGCGAATATCAAAGGTAAAGAATGCACAAATACAAATACCCAGAACATAAATTATCTTGAAAACCCTCCACGAGTTAGGAAAATGAAGTAAATGCAAAGGCCTCTACAGCTAAAATGAATACCCAAATCAAAAACAGTCCTCTGAGGATATGTTTTTGGGTTTTAAAACAAAGCATTCAATCAAAATACGAGCAAAGTAAAGTTTCGAAGACCTCAGAAAAGCTTAGGCAGTGGTCAATAACAAACTTGCCAACATGAAAGAATAAGTTTCAGGTTCAAATAAAAATACCCATAACTCAGAAAATATAGATCTATAATTCATGGTGCAAATTGAGCTGAAGAACACAATCACCGTAGATAACCAGATGGTAAAAACTCTCGAGCAACCGGATAATGAAGTGAGAGGTCCACATGCCCACATGATGCTTCGAAATTGGGAGTCAATCAGGAGACCAAATCACATAACCATAAATATTCCAAGAGTTCAGTGATGTATCTAAAGAAGAAAAGAAAACAGAAGTGCATGCCATGCAAGAGAAATTATCTCACCTATAACACTATGGTGGCCAATAGACTGAAGAAATCTTGAATAACAGAGCTCAAAAAACTCCAACAATGGCAGAATCCTTTTAAAAATTGCTCAGAAAACCAAAACAAATCAAAATGATAGAGAAATATCAATTTTGATCTCTCATGGCCGCATAGAAAACATAAACCAGATAAAGCTCAAAGAACCAAAAAGTGCCGACCATGAAACCTGATATGACAGAGAGTTTTGTAGAGAAGGAGCTCCAAGGTACAGTGAAAGCCGAGCTCGAAGTTCATAAGAAAGATGTGGCCATGACTACAATGCTTCACCTTGAAAGCTCGGTACCAATAAATTAAAGACCACAAAATATATAGATGCTCGAAGGCCAAGAAGCCCGAAAAATGGACTGATCCGAGCTTCAAAAGCTTCAGTAATGGCGGCCAAAAAAATTTTGACAGGGCTTCACTCGCAAACTAGATGCGAAGTGAGAAAAATGGATGAGTTCAAGTGTTTTAACTCACCCACCAAAACTTTGGCTTAACCTAACCCTAACCGAGAGTTAAGAATCAATGGCTTAGATTCACCAAGTACAATGATCAAATGGCCAAAGATCGTGCTCAAAGATCAAAGAATAACCACGGTTAGCCTCCCACTGACCAACATTCAATGCATATAGAAACCCTAATCATGGGTAAGAGATTGAAGTCATCAAATTCATAGGTACATAGATCAACAAACAGGAGCATCACCAACTTCCAATGCAAACCCAGGAGTTAACAAACCCTAACCGCAGTTAGGTCGACTTTAAAAACAGAGCCACCGACAAAATGTTTGAGGGGTGAGTCATTGTGGAGGGGGGACCAACCCCATGTTTAAACAAAATATCATTGCATTGACTTTCAAAAGTCCAAAAACTATAGTCATTTCCAAATAATGCAAAAAATTCCATCATAGATGCTCATCACCGAAAAGGTAAAGTTTGAAATATGCCAAGACCGATGAGTATGGAGTGGCAGCTATATGCCATAGTATTTGTTACAAAGGTGGTCAAATATAATATGGTGGTAACTATTACAAAGTTTCCCATGTGTATCTAAAACTATCAGTAATGAGCTAAGTCCACAAAGGTGGCCAAACCAAGCAAGTTGGAGGTGGTCCGGGCCACAAGGAGGTTGGAGTACAGTTACAGAGTGTCATTCATGTGACCACTTTCAAAAGATGTTAATGTTAGAGTATGTACACATGAAGAATGGTCCCCACATGGGATATTTTATTTTGCAAATATCACAAATTTTTGAATTATTCACTCACAGGCAGAGAATTAATTTGTTGCATGTTTCATAAGAAGACAGAACAGTGGAGAAGAAGACGAATTTGCATGCTCATGGAGGGAAACTTGCCTAGCAAGCAATTTTATTATTAGAAAATTATTCACCCATTCTTTTCTTAAAAATAGAATAGTCAACTTCAGTTTGACTGCATTGTATTCAAGGCTATTAATGCCTATTTTTAAATGCATGCTCTAGTTTGTATTATTTTATCCCTTTATTTATTATTAAATAAAGGATAAAATTAAGATGCATGGGTGAGTACAAGCCTTAGGCTATTTTTAGGAAGGGGGTGAAATTTATCATGCTATATATTGTGTGCCTTTGCAAAGCACACAAGGGATTCTTCTAGGAGGACTTTTCGGATATATGAGTACTGAAGAAAAATTTTTCCAGTTTTGCCCTCTGAGTGTGAAGTGTTCTTATACCTTTCCAAGTTATTTTGCAGTCTTGTGTATGTTATAAATGTGAGAATCTAGTGTGAATGCAAATTCCCTGATCAACCACCTTACCCTACTATAAATTTTCAGTCATTTCTACTTAATTTTAATGTGCATGTTAACTTATTAGTACTGTTGTGATCCTCCTTCAGTACAACACAAGTGTTTTGCCCTTAAATATTCTATAGAAAAAACTATTGGTTCGTGTATCAAGAATCCTTGGCAAATCAGTTGTGCATATACTCAGTCAAAGCCCTCACACAAATTTGGTGTATCACCTTAGTTTTAATCATTTTTACAGTCATCTTTTACTCTCAAACTCCTAGAAAGTGGTTTAGTATACACCAATAAGGAACCAATTTTGATAACGGAGACTCACCTTGAAATAGGTATACCCACAGACCTGAGGTGTTTCCATTGTATCTACGAAAGAGAGATCATTTGTGCAAGCTTAGAAAACCTGCAGCCATCTCTCTACAGGGTGCACTTTCGAGAGATAACAATAACCCAACAAAATAAATTCCACCTGTGTAACAGCCCCACTTAGAATCATTGCCACAACATGATCCACATTTACAACTGTAGCGTATCTAGCTTAAATTGGTCCACCGCATTTAATGAACACAATTTGAGTATTAGCCTACCAATAATATCAGTATAAATTCTACAAGCACATAAGTAGTACACTTAGATATTGCACAATCAATCATCCTATCAGTTGAGGCTACAAAGGAATGTTATGACCCTATAACACAATGATTCAACACTTTTAGAAAGTTATCACGATGTAACAGTCCAAGCACAAGATGCATTTTTGACTGCTCATTGTAAAGGGATGTCATCAGTACATTGTATTAAATACTTTGAGTTTATCTTAAGCTGGACATCTTGTGCATTATTATAGAAGATTTACTCGAGTCCCTTCCGAACCAAATGATTCAAGTTGCACACCCAGATAAACCCGATCTCTAGGATAGTTCCTATCGGGTACCCAAATCTTAATGTGAGATCTAATACTGATCAGTTTTGTTCCAAATCCCTTTAATTAAAGTAAGAGAGCTATTCTAATTTTCGATACAAGGATTAATAGCATGTCACTGCGCCACATAGGTTTAAGGGAAAGACATCAAGTTTCATGCAAAAGCAAGGACTTTGTTACTTAATAGAAAACATATTATCCCGCCATAGAGGGTGAACAACATCCACTTTTTTTAAAATTTTATTTATTTATGCTCACAAGGATTGAATTAGTATCAGAATAAAGTATAAATAATTATAGTTAGTTCTCTTGAGACTATTCATTTGCAGAAGGCTTTCCATTAATGAAGGGTGACTCATGAAAACATTCCTCTTACTCTTGCCCGCCGTTCAATTGTTCCCATTCCTGAGGCAAGGTCACATCAGGATCCTGATCCTTATTTCGCTACGAACTGACTTAAGGATTATGCTATTACGCGGAATTGGAATTCATAACATTTCGTCAATATCTCCTAGACATACTTAGGAAAGAGATTTACTAATCCTCCAACTTACCCCACTCAAGGTTTGTCATTTTGGTTCAAACCCAGCTTACAAAAACAATGATCCATAAAGCCAAAACGGCCGCACCAACAACTGGCGTAATTGGTGTTAAAAAATGATGTAACTCTCAAAGTGTGGGCCTGTTCCTGGAGGAACTACTTCGCCGTATTCAGAAATGGCAATAGGCAGTTCAGTCCGGTGAGGTATGTATACCGATCAAAGAGGTGTAGCAATGGTCAGGACACACCCTAGAGGAAGGCATCGGTCCGTGAATTCACAGCTAACAATATAATTATGCAAGAGGGGCAGCTGCCTCTGTTGTCAGGATAGGGTACAACTAAGGTACATGCTTTCTCAATGCCACATTTTAGATGCAGAAATGAGTATTCTGCGAAAGGGCTAAGTTAACTTTTTTTTACCTTATCCATTTCTACAATCACAACACCTCAAATGGCTCCAAATACAGTTAACTTCAAAAATACATAGTACATCTACATAAGTACATCGGACTTCCAAGATATGAATAGCAATGGGAAATGCAAGTCTATGCCACAAATAAAATCCCCAATGACACTTCGAATGCTAGAAATCATCCCAACCAATTGGAATTTCGGACTGAAGGATGTTTTAAGGCCAATCAACAAATCCATTTTGCTTTAAGTGCATCTTAGTTATGATTAAATTCCAGCAACATTGTTATATAAGCTAATGATTTTATTCCATTTTCCGACCCAATACTGATTATGCAATTCATTTCATATCAACTTATTGTTCGACCATTTAAGTTTTCTCAGTAATATCCACTTATCACAGTGCCACAATGAGCATAATTGAAACATGATTCCAGATTACATTTACAAGATCGGTTATCTAATTCTTATGAGTTCTATATGTATGAAGGTTGCGGGATGCCTTTCCCAAAACTCAGTATAGGGACATATAAATAAAAAATGATTATAGAATATGATCTACATAACAATATCTAATCACGTACATACCAAATTAATATGAACACCAAGATGAAACAAGAGTTTCATTACCGGACCCCTTATTTTTTTATTTTTATTTTTTTTAATTTGTGAACAAATTCAACCCAAATAATATTGATTGAAATCCAGAAGCATGTACAACAATTTCATTCCACAGATTCATTTACAACCAAAAGAAACCATAACTGTAACACACCAAAAAAAAATACCAACACAAGGAAAACACAGTGAAATACAGGATAATTTTTTTTTTTGACTTGCTTTGACGCAACACGACACAACATGTCGTCACAAGGTTACAACCAACACTAGGAACCACTTGTTACGGGGAAGACCGCAAGGTCAGCACGAAAACGTTCACACCTAATCAAGGACAATGTACTTTTCCATTTTCATAGACAGACACAACATTGGAGTCCAACCACAAAACACACTAACAGTTAGGGCATCCCATGAGGAATTTCTTGTTAAATTTTCTTGTTTACTAAGGTGTCTCTTAATTCTTAACTTACGTTCTTATAAAATTTCATGTAATGATTCACACAACTCTTTTCACAAGGAAGAACTTCTTTCTTTTCAACTGTTTGACTAAATAACTTAAGGCCAAGCTTTCTAAACTAGGATCATCAATTTGATGTCCAAATCTTTCTTATTCATTTGATTTTAGAACATTTTCCATTTCTTACAAGGTTAATTAATCTTACTCAAGCCACTATGACACATGTTCCACACCTCTGTTGCACAGGTGAAGGCATCAAATTCCTATTAAGTGGAAAGTACCGCTTAGGGTTCATAACAATAACCTTCTTGTCTAAGGATCAAATTTTGACCTTGCTTAAGAATATCACCATGAATTAAGGCATGGGTTAACAGAATAGGACAACAGAATTTAGCTTCAGGGTCACATGGTTTACTATCCGTCTTTTATTGAGGTTAAGGGGTTTAACAAGATTGGTTAAATGTTCCATCTAGAATTTACTTAATTAAGTTTGAAAAAGGAAAACATTCCAAACGATAGAGAGAGATTTAATGTTTTCTTAATCACTTTCACTCCTACTTATTAAACCCTATCATCTTCTAAAATCTAACCATTGCTTTCACTATGAGGTCATTTAAGATTTCACCATAAAAGGATAATGTTTATTAGCTTGGCTCGAATAAAAAAATAATAATAATAAGTTATCATATTTTGTTACAAAAGATAGTTTCCTCTTGATTGTTCCAGGTCTCAAAGGTTATCAGGTAGATCACGTCTACATAATATATTCATATATATAAATTTTTAGTTTAACTTTTATAAGGATTATCCAGCTCACTTTATAGTGCTTACAACTCATTGTTTTACTAAGCTCTTAGAAGGATTTACAACTCAACATTTTAACTCAAGAGCAAAGTTTACACAGTACTCGTTTACGGAACCAAAACAAGGTTACATCAATTCATTCCAACATGATGTACAAAAACAAAGGGACATACCTTCTCTATTGAACCATGACTAGGGAACAAGAGAGTAATAACATGGGATCATGCCCCGCTACTATTTTAAGATTTTAAAATACACTAGAATATCCCATAACCAATGTGGTAATCAAATTTCATCTTTCACATGATAACCAAACAAGCCAAAGTTTCAACAGTTATGACAACATTACTCTACAATACATTTACTAGGCACTGACCCTTCTTCTAAAATGTCCAAAGGCCCTTTCCAAATTTTATCAACATAATACACATTCGTACAAAGGAACAATATAACCAAGATTGATGCAATAATCTACAAGTCTTTCCATCATCTAACTCGCATAAGCCATCTGCAACAATTAATACCCTGAGTCAGTTCGCGAGAACTGAGCAAGATAAGACTATACATAGCAACAATAAGCTACTAGCTAACAATACCATGAAAGGAAACATTCTATTTCAGGAAATGGATCAAAGTACTAATGTCCAACAACCTTTTGAAACAAGATGCAATTTTCAACATATCAACTAAGAAGAAAACCATAAGTTTTAGTTATGAAAATACCTCTAAAACTACAAAAGTTTGACAACCAAATACGCAAGACTATGAAATTTAAATGATTAGACACAAGAGTTGAGAGTATTAGGATTTCAATCATGTAATCCCGTAGATTACGTGATTGAAATCTAAAGTGTAACCCATCAATCCACATTCTCCAGGTGAAGACAAAAGATAAAAACCAGACCCGATCCTAGCTGCCAAAAAGAATATAGTTTTGGAATCGTTCCGTAGGGCCATAGGCCTAATAGGCTATAAACGAACAACGAAGGTAAAAACAAAGTTCTATTGTGTAATCAAAAAGGTTTAAAGGATGAAAATCTTATATTCAAACCCACAACCATTATATCCTAGGTAACAAGTGACTTCATAGCTAATAAGGATGAGTGGAAAGGACGGTAAGAATGTCCGGAATAGGTATTGCCTAACAGCTTACCTACTAAACATAACCAGGGCCGGAATAGAAACAAGCCTCATTAATACCCAAGTTGAGTAGGCAATCTAGCATTCTAAACACATCCTTGCAATTTTCATAATACCTTAGATTTATAATCCTCCCGTTTTAGAGGAACATAGCCATGAATCTAGACTTGGTTGAAATTTTCCGACATCAACTCACTTCCTAATATCATAAATGATGTATACAAAGGAAGAGGTTTCTCACCTCTCCTTAATTTACATCTCAACACTAAGTTTGTGGTAACCTATGCAGAGATTAAACACATAATATACCATTGAAGATAGATATCCTCCAATAACGAACTTCTATAACGATGTAATCACAATTGTTACGTTCGACACATAAACAAACTATTCCATAACTTCTTTTCCCTTTTTTGACAACAAAAAATATTCACGGCCTTCCATCACAATCATTCTAAATTTGCAATGAAAGGTCACTCATCAAGAAGGAAGTACAAAACAAGTTTGACTAAATTAAGGAAATTCATGTTACCTTAAGCAGTTGATGAAAACCTTAACTTTCACGAACCGTGAAAGATATTACCTTACTCCATCAAGGCATTATGTCTATACATGATTAAATCGATCACACAAGGAATCATCAACATACCATATCTTAACACCATAAAGGTCATTAATTTTATCAAATTTTACTCATGGAAAGAGTAGAATCAAAATGGGGTTCTATCAATAATTTATGCCCTTCTATCAACCCAGGACATATTTTCGGCCCCAAAACTTTCTTCTTAACAAGCATATATATTGAACTTCTAATTTCCAAAAGCCCTAATAATTTACACAATACACGAAGTGCATAATCATGCTTATCAAAAAATAATAATAATCTAACTGTACGTTTTCCTCTAGGGCAACAACATAACAAGAAACCAATACTAGTCTACGCTGCAACGTTCTAGGGGCGATTACATACCCAGGTTCACAAAAGAAACAACGACATTTTTACAGAAGGAAGTAACAATTATATATATATATATATATATATATATATATATATATATATATATATATATATATATATATATATATATATATATATTTCATATGATCAATCAAAGCATACACTGAGAACCTTTGTTTGTTTTATATATATAAATGGGTTGATCACGTCAACAAGAACAACCAACAGAGGCAAATCCAGAAGTAACAAAATGTTAACCATGTACTGAACGCAAATCCACAAAATCACAGATTTAAACCAATTTCTAGAAAGAAAAAGTTTCATTTCAAGAGGTTATTAGATACTAGCATATTATGTATATGGTTAGTCTATCTTTCCTGTTTTAACGCATCCACCAGTCGTGAACATCCAGCAGGGACTGCTACAGCCAAACGCCTTCCGCTTTGTCCTCTGCTTCACTGGTCTTTTCTTGCAATATACCACACCAGGATTCCCTTTTGAAGGCACGACTAGAAGAATGCAATAGGTGGCTGTCCAAACACTAGATTGCTTCCATGCAGCTGCTTTGGGGGTGAGAGTCGAACTGCTTACCACTCAGTCTGAGAGCACTTGCGCTAGAAAGCTAAACACCGACCATGGTTTGAAGCTCAGACACAAGACATAATGATTACATCGCTCCTGGTTCTGAAAGGCATCTACCGTATTGATACACAATCCTTTTCCTTTATCAGATTTGGGGACAACATCAAACTCTCGGTGCAAACATTGCAGCTGAAGCTTGTAAGGTGATGATAATTCCAACAGAGACCTTTAAGCCTACCAACTTAGTGACTTGTTGAAGCAGCTCAAAAATGGCAAAGCAAATTGTGTTTCATGAATATTCTGATCTGAAACAGATCCGCCCCTATGAGATTCTCTTCCATGAGTTACATCATAAACAAGTAAGAAAGCAATAGAGAATCTTAGAAATAAATTTCATCAGGTCTCCTGGTAACTCTCTCACTGTCACAAGGTTGATTCTGACAGGAATGTCTTGAAGGATAGTCCCGACTCAGAGGATACATTAGTATTGCACAGAAAACAACATAGTTGGACAACCTGCTCACTGGAAATGCTCACATAGGCTTCCACCAACTGTAACAATCCCGTTCAACTGGCTATTTTCTGCTGTAGGCAGTTGCTGTGGATCCCTAACAAGAACACACCTTACAGCTCCCAAGGAAAGTGGAAGTAACATGCCTACTTCCCTAGCTTGTAGCTTCATCTATAACCACCATAACAAACCCATGGGCTAGGCACTGGAATAACTTCTGGTCGGAACTAGAAACAGCAGTGAACGCACTCTCAGCCTCATTGCAAAACTTGCCTCAAGGTTTGACCGAGCTTCTTCCATGTTAGATTCGTCACCTGGACAGAAGCGACTTTCCAAAATGAAAAGGAAAGATAGCTCAACTAAAAGTTTATCTCATTTTTCTGCTACAGCTGCAAGATCTTGCAACAACTGATCATGATTGGTCGCGTGCAACTAGAACATCAGGATCAACACCAACGGTTCCTTGAGCCCGCCCTGTAGCAGCTGTCACACTGAGCTCTCTCTGGGCCACTGATTTTCTAAGATAAGTTTACTTGTCGACCCTGTAGTTACTGCATAAAGCCAAGTGCATTCCTCACGGCACTTTCCTAGGAGGATTTCAGTTCTGCGCTCCACTGAGACTGCCTGCACAACATGATTTTGAGGATCCAAACCCTCTCACACAACACCAGGGAGATAGACCTTCATTTCACCATCAACGAATCCACTGTCCAGAACACTGACTGAAGCAATTCATCTGTTTCAGCATTTGATGGAGCGCAACAAGCATTCGTGGTTTTGGGTAGAATAGTAGGTAGACCATGTGACAGCAGGTGGAGTCAACAGAAGATTTGCAGATCCAAAAATTTAATAAAAGGAGATGCGCCCCACACTCCACCGACTTCCACTGTCCCACGCAACCAGGAAAGACACCTCCCAACCACCACACGTGGTCCAAGGAAGAAAACGCGGCAGCCAGTACAGTCGGCCAAGGTGGTAGGTAGAAAAAAAAAAGGCTCCAATGTCCAGCGGGGCATTACAGGATTGATAGTAACTTGTTAGTACGTTCCTAACAAGTTATTCACTAGGGTCTGCCCATTTAACACTGCATAGATTTTATCAACTGCTTTGTTTCTATGCACAATGTAGTAGTCTCCCAAATACATTTAAATCAACTGTAATAAAATTGGGAATGTACCAATGGGATAAGGCCTTCCGTTTCTTTGCCAAGGTCTACTGAGGAAAGCATATGGCCCTTGCTTTTCCTGTACAACACTCTTCAATACTACTTAGACAAGGCCAAGAAACAACTAATTTGCATATATTTGGTCGTTCAGTCAAAATGGACAAAACAGGCAAGCATAACCAATTAGAAGTGAGGAGTCGATAATTGAAACCTGGTAAGTGCAAGTCTAAATTTTTAATCAAAAAAAATCGACCAAAGATAACAATCAATTACAATATAGGTGTTTAGCTTATTTTTTACTAACCTTCCAAGATATAGATATGAATGTTCATAAAATATACTTGGTCATTGGTATCTTTAAAGATATAAAATATAAGGCCACTAGTACATGATGGACGCTATTCTCGTGATAGAATGCACCAATGTGCATGAAAACAACATGCTTTCACGTCATGCATACGTGCCAAATGTGTATGAAAACAACATCCTTTCACGCCATGTATACATGGCAAACATTTAAACAGTTGGGTTTTTATTTTTTATTTTTTGGTTGAATCAAACACACTATGTTTTTCAACATTGTTGAAAAGCACATTTAACTTCATTGTGCTTTGCAGGATTTGACCATGTGACCACCACGTTGTCATTGCACAGTGTTACCAATTGAGTTTTTGTTGTCGGCATGTACCAATGGTTTGTCAAAAAATTATTAAAAAGTAAATCTGTTGAGGTGACCCCTGCCTGTGGGACCCGCCCATACATGGGCATGCATGTATTCTATAAAGGCATCTATGTGCATAGGCGCATTTTATCAAGAGAATAGCCTTCACCCTAGTACACACAATTATAGCATGTGGGATTTTTGGACTCTAAATGTATTTAATTTAGTATCTATTTTAATATGTTCCTTTTTTAAATGTCAAAATCAGAATTATTAAATCTAATGGATAGTACATTTTCCAAGGAAATCATAAAAAATATTGGATTATTGGTTCTTTCCATGCATAATAGTTTTTGGCATTAGAATCCATGTATCGTCCCATGTGGTGGTGGGGTTATTTTGGACATTGGAATCTATAAACTAAAAAAGGCAACACCTAATTTAGTGCTAAGTTAATTTTATCTTCTAATTGAGAGCTATGTGGAAAAATCACTATCGCGGAGCTAGACTAAAGCGGAATTATCTAACCACCATGCGGCACTAAGACGCTACATTTTCCGCTTGCCTTAGAGGATCGAGCTACTCTAGTAGTCCCACACTATGCCTTGCACCTACATTTTCACTGCATGAACATTCCCAACATCCTTCATCCTCATGCACAAGTGAACTCCTCAAACACCTTTCACAACTACCTAGATACAACCGCTCTAGAAGACCACTCTACAAATACCATAATTGAACATACAACCACTAGAAAACTCTCATCATGCCTTCTTAATCCACTTCAAGGGAATGCACAACTCTTGCCTCCTTGACTCATCATTAAACGGAGGAAAACTCTTTGCATCGCCGCTGGCCAGCCCGCTGTCGAATACCCAACTAGTTTTCCATAATTATATTGATGAACACCACAAGCCCTTCTTGTCATCCACCTCTGAGTCTACCTAAGTTGTCACATTGGCCACCTACATTTGCGCTAGCTGGGGAAGTCCTCCTCATGAGTCCTTCTTGTACATGAGTCTCTAACTAACTATGACCTGCTGACATTACCTCTGCCACTCATGTCCCAACACCAAAGATCCCTACGGGGAGCACTGTAAGCTCTCCATATTTGTAGACTGCATCCCATGTAGGTGAGGTACTCTTCTTCCCTTAGCTTGATCATATCACTGATCTCGCCCTGGTGCCATGGCCAACTGACACCACCGTGCCTACTCTTCAAGGCACCCATTTGAATCCAGACTGTATTGACTTCCCACTCAAGTCCTCCTTAGTTGCCAACTCTTTTCACTGCAATTATAACCATGATGTATGTTTCTCAAACCACCATGCTGTGCATCACCATGTGAACCATTCTTTAGGCCCACGTTCATGAGTCTTTTCCACTTCTTCTACACCCACTCCATATCCATGTTCTTGCTGAACCTCCAATATATCTACATGATAACTCGAATATTCTCTACAATAATCCACATCTGTAAGGTTGAGGATCTCACCACATCTTATCTAGCTTGTGTTCAAGTTACTTCTCCTTTGCTTTGATCTTTTGGTCCCTATCCCACTCCAATTCACTCCATGGAGCATTTACTTGAACTCTGCTACTAAGGACGTTGCCACCCATAAGGTCTCCCCAAGTCCACTACCACTTCACTATGGAGTCCCATTGCTGATCCACGATGCATCCACTACATAGACATACTCTGCAAGGGTAGAGTTTTCTTCTAAGGTCTCCTAAACACCCCTTTCCTTCTGAACGTCCAAGTCCACCAAGCACTCCACTCGACCTGGTGTGGGTGAGCTCTCCACGTTGGCCACCAATGTTGACATTTCCATTATGGATTGTTGAGGCACTTTCACTCCTCTCTCAATGCAAGGCCTCACGGTCCAATATCTGCAAGGTATTACTACTCGAAACCCTCTAACTCTGCATCCATAAGTTTACCAACTCGCCTTGTTCTCATTGGGTGTGTTCTACGCTCCAAGACACCTTACACTGCTCTTAGTGAAACCAACTCACTCACAAACTTGCCTCAGCACTACCTAGCTCTGAGACCTCATTAGGCTCATTTTATGGTTCATCCAATTATTCATGTACAACCCTTACTCACTTTCTAGTCCCCAAGAATTGCACCATTAGAGAGCCCAAATTGACTCGGGCTGCCCAACAGTGTGTTGCTTGCATTACGTTGCCTTGTGTTGCATCACCCAGCTCTGCGGTGAAATGACTCACCCAGATCATCCAACCAACTCTCCCAACTCATCTTTGAGGGTTGATGTGCCTGAGGTTTCCAACCCCATGATGCACCCAACTAGTCATCTGCCTCGGTTGAAAGCCATCTTGGCCCCCTAGACAATGCCTCATGCACTACTCTACTCGGAGGGTGTTCTTCCTTCCTGTGGAGGTGGTCGTTTGTCTTTTGTCGACCCACCCACTTATATAGTACATTTATGAAGGCAAACATTCATAAAATTATTAAATCTAATGGATGCGGTAAATTTTCCAAAGAAAGCATAAAAATATTGGATTATTGTTTCTTTCCATGCATAATAGTTTTTAGAATTAGAATCCATGTATTGTCCCATGTCGTGGTGGGGTTATTTTGGATATTAGAGATAAACTATAAAAGGCAACACCTAATTTAGTGTCATCTTAATTTTAGCTTCTAATTGAGAGTTGTGTGGAAAAAGCACTGACTTTGTTTTAAACTTTTATTTTTGTACATAAAAGCATGCCACAAACACATATACCCCATAGCACATTGAAACACGAGCGCATTATAGCGCCCTCGCATTTCACCTTTTTTTGGGTTTGAAATTCCCAATCCATAGGCTTGGATTTTCCTTGGATTACCAAACCAAAGTTTTGGACTGTTTCTGCATGATTAAAACCGTGTTTGACAAAAAAAAATCAAAATTTGACATGTGCACCCCAATATCTCGTGCATTAAAACATAATATTCAAAAATAAATTCTAATACGATGTCAAGCTTGGTTTTACCTTGATGACGATATAATTATTTCTAAAATCCAATTAGTTTAAGGCTTTCATTCATATTTTCTTTTGGTAGTGCCTTGTTTTCTTGCAAATACATATGCATACATTTTCGTGCACAATTTATGATTTTTTCATGCAAATTAAATAAAATAGTTTTTCTAAACTCCATTCTACACGAACTCAAAAAACAAAAACTAAAAAATGATTTTTTTTTCTCAAAGTTATAGGGGGTGCACACATAAATATTTCATTTTCAGGATATGTGCACTATGAAAATTAATAACAAATTATACATTAATACAAAAATTATGAAAAATTAATGGGACCTTGTACATGGTCTTAGCTAACTTTCTACTAAAGGGGTTTGAAAAAAAAAATATAGAACTGAAAAAATGGGGGGGGCGCACACATAATCGGTTCTTATCTTTTTTACACAAAAATAAACATACTTTGTGTGTGCACCACATTTGACCCTCTTTATCTCAACCATTTAAAAAAAAAAAATAGTTGTTTAGAAACTAGATTCCGAGATCTACGGTACTTATTGATATCACTTTGTCAAATTTTGAGCATAAGCATGCCAAATTATTTAATGAAGTTCAAGTTTTGTTGATTTTAGGAAAATGGTGTCCCTTTTTGACCCGCTTTTGGCCCTCCATTTTCATGCACTTACCCATTATGTAATTGGACAAAAGAATCTTACATTAATATTTGAATTTGGAAAATTGGCACTAACATCTAAGAGGATATTAACACTCCATTTCAAATGCAAATCACCTTCGTCCTAATCTTTATCTATTTGAAATAATTTTATATCCAATTCATTTTATGAAGTAGAAGAAAAGCTAAGTGCACCCATCTTCTTCCATTTTACTATATTTAATAGGTATCCTAATTGAATTCAAATTCTTAATATTATTTTACATGTACTGTTAGATTTGAATGGTTAGACTATTTATTTATTAATATGAATGCGCACTAGTTTCTAATATTTCAATCCTAATTAGGGTAAAATTATATTTAATCTGAGTGTAATCGATCACATAGTTTTAATTTACATGAAACATAAGATCAATGTGTATTAGTGATGGTGCATTCTAAATTTTGGGATCAATTTCTTTATTTCTAATTAGTGGGACATCAAACATTTAAATTTTGGTTTTCATCATCTATAGTGGACTAATAATTTTACAAACATGCACATATAGTGGATTGATTGGTACATCCCTTATTGTATCAAATTAGTTTAAAGATTTTCTCTATTCAAATAAAAAAATTCCACCTCGTTAACCAGGAGGTGGATGTTGCAATCTTGTATCACAAAAAAAATTGTTTTCTTTGGACAAGAAGTGGATGTTGGAGTGTCACATTAGAATCATATTTCGATTGGAGTTGAATCCTTCAAAACCCATGGAATTTCTCTCTAGTTACGTTATCGTATAAAGATCAAATCTATATTACACTTGGTTTCATTATAACCTATGAATTTTTTACCTACCTATAGTGAAGTGTTAGGATCACATCCTCACTATAGTTGTATCTTTGACACACGAGTTCCAATTTTAACATTTTCTTACTGCTAGGTTAGTACAGGAATAACCATAATTGTAGTGGATCTAGTGTTTCCCTTTATACACATTGATAAGGAATGTGAAAACTTTGTTGATTCACTTTCGCCCCACCTCCACATTGGCAGGTGTATATACATAGTTTGAGCTCTTTCACTTTAGCCACCTCCAAATTAGTAGGTTATCCTCTAGGAGCTCAATAGTTACACTATTTAGGGAATATAACCCAATGAAACTTCCAAAAAAGTTTAATATTGACAACATGTTTGGATGCAAAAAAATATGTGTATTCATTTTCATATATCATTTTTTAATTTTTAAATATTTTTAAATTTATAAATTGTTATCGATGCTTCAATCTACTTTTCTTTTTGCTTTGTTTTATGTACTCACATGGAACATGTGATAGTAGAATATTTCAACTTTAAAACATCATACCTCAAAGGTAAGTACAAGTACACTTATTATTTTCCGTTTAATATACCATGCACATACTATGATAAGTGGAGGCATTTTTTAGTAACCTAATTTTGGCATGAGGAATTTGGAAACAATAGTTTTTGCACAATTTTAGGACATTTGGACCTATAGCATATATTTGACTCTTTTAAACATATTTATCCCTTTTTCTTACCTTTTTGTAACGTTTGTGACCTCTATAATATTTATTCACACTCTCAAGATCAACAACAAATTTCTTAGGACTCCTAGATCATCTCTGAAAAAATCCCTCCATTTTTCACTTGATTTTTTTACATCTAGATAGGTTTGCAAATATACAACAGGTTCCTGGTCAAACTTTTAGGAGGTATTGTAATTAGTGTTCACGTATATTATTTGAGTTGTAATATTTAATACGTCTTTTGAATAAAATCTTGTAGATTGGATGTTAGAGATATTATTAGGAGAAATGCTAGAACAACTCTCATATATATAAGTGAGTGTTGTTGGGTTATGTTTGTACGAGATATTCATGGGTTTGGCTTTCCTTATATATAGGAGTAGTCTCTCCTTTATATTTATGTATTTGTGTGGAAGAAATAATATGAATATTTATTATTGATGCCTGCTAACTGTGTAAAGCTGAGACAAGTTCTATCACAACATTTAATCTTGTGAACTGCAATGGAAAAATGAATATTTTTGGAGGGAAGGAATTGTTCTTCTTCATTGTCTCGAATGGTGGTGTAAATAGTTTATTGTGATCCATTAGCATATATATTAAGCAGTAGTGGAAAATAGTTGCATCACAAATTTATATTTAGATCTGACATGATTGGACCATAAAAAACGAAGAAATAACCAAAAAAATAAAAATACAAGGGCATCGTCATTAGGATATTGCAACACTAGCTGAGCGTGAGGTTTCCATTTTAAAACATTCCCAACCAGCTGAATTGAGGTTTGGTTTAATAAAACATGCAATGAAAGCTCAATAACCAGTCATATCTTAATAGACCAGAGAAAATGAGAGAGAATACAAACTTGAATATGTATGTAAACAGGATGGGTCAAGGCAGAAAGATCTTTTATTAACCAAAATAAAAGATGAACAAGGGGAATCCTACCACATTCTACATAAACAAAAATGAACAAGACAACAATTGCACAGGAGGAGTTTTGGGTTGCAAAGATTCTGATGTGCTTGATCACACTCGACCAAACCAATATTTTCTACACATAATTGAACAATCGTGCTTGGTTGCTCACACTGACGAAATATATACTGATCAACTTCGCATCAGAATATATACTGATCATGAAAGGTAGTGAAGATAGGCAATAAGAACTCATAGATGCTCTTAATATAACAGTGAATCCCTAAACTAATACAGCAAACTATAGTGAATAAGAAACAAGCAGTTGTTAGTAAGGGACCCTGGGGACGGGAATCGCAGTGAGGGGTGTGGCCATTTCGGAGGATAGTTTAAGAATTTCAGTGAGGTCCACCGGGTGTTGGGGAGAAAGAAGCCAGGTGTAGTGGTGAACGAGCTTGGCCACCCACAGGTGAACCGTGGCGAGGGCGAGATTCTTACCCGGGCACACGCGACGACCCGCACCGAATGGCGCAAGCCTCAAGTCGTTACCTCGAATGTCTAGCTCTACTATCATCTCCTTCTCCCCGACGAACCTCTCAGGGCGGAATTGATGAGGAGAGTCCCAGATGTCCGGGTCGTGTGTGATGGACCACATGTTCACCATGGCTGTCGTCCCCGCTTGAACTCGCATTCCATCCGCGGCTGCGATATCCACGTCCTTCGTGCACAGGCGAGCCCATGACAGCAGAGGCCCCGGTGGATGCATTCTTAGACTCTCCTTCACCACTGCTTGCAGGTACGGAAGCCTTGCAATCTCTTCTTCCCGCACAACTCCCCGATCCTTCACCACTTGTGTCACCTCCGCCCGAACTCTGCTTTGTATTTCCTGGTTCAAAACCAGCTCGGCCATGGTCCACTCAATAACTAAAGCGATTGTCTCTGTGCCGCGGAATATCATCTCCTGTAACATATCACCGCGGGATCATATTAAATATTAAGGTCTCCAAAAGCTCGTATAATTAGTGTTAGTATTAATATAAAAAGGAAAAAGACGAGGAATAGTTCCAAGTGTTGTATAGTACCCATAGAAGCGCAACCATGTCGTCGTCGTGGAGCTTGTCGTGTCCTTGAAGCGAAAGGAGGACGTCCACAAAGTCCGACTGATCGGTAGTAGTGTCCCTGCCACCCGCCGACTGCCGATGCTCATGGATGATATGCTTTACGAATGCCCTGACCCGAGGAACGAGTCGCGCGCACCGGGCGTGGATTCGCAGCGGGTCGAGAATTCGCAGGTACGGGAGATGATCCGCCCAGTTGAATGCCCCCAGCAGTCGGAACCCCTCCTCCACCATCTCCCTTACTTCCTCGCCTTCGCCCTCTCTGCTGAAATCGATTCTCCGACCGAACACGCTTCCCATGATGTTGTTGAGAGCCGCAGCCTGTAGATGTGGACGCAGTTGGACGGCACACTTGTTGTTCATGTACTCGTTGCGTATATTACACAACAAGGTTTCACAATCGGCTTCACGCCCGCCTTCATGCGCAGCAATTCTTGGCGGGCTAAAGAGATGAACAAGCGAAATCCTACGCAGCATCCTCCAGTAGTCGCCGCTGGGTGCAAAGCCGATAGCCTTCCCAAACATTAGCTGTTGGGCAGATTGTATGAAGGGCCTGTCCGCAAAGTGAGAGGAGGTGAGGAGCTCTCTGGCCACCTCCGGGTCGGACGTTACCACTGCCCGGGTCGAACCCAAGCTGATGGCCATCAGCTTTTTGGCCGCGTGAACACGAGCCAAGTCAGCAAGCTTACGGTGAGCATGGCCACCGCTCATTTCCATTAGGCTTCCAATAATGGGCCACCCTCGGGGCCCCGGAATAGCCATGCCTGGTCGGGCTCCTTTCAGCTTCTTGTTTATTCCGGCCCAAGCACACCCACCGGAACTAGTACTAGTCCACCGGGAGATGAGCAGTGCAGCAGCGCAAAGTCCAGCAGCAACAACATAGATTGGCCAGTACTCCTTCCATGCACAAATATCCTTATCTGGTCCATTGCTTCCTAACAGATATAAGCTACTACGCCCTTTACAGCTGAGGGGAAGTAGTACATATAACCAGCCCCCCACTACTCCGCCAGAATTCGTTCCACTATTCCCCATTTAGGATTCAGAAAGCCAAAGAAAAGCAATGCATTAATCAGTACACGGATATCATAGTGGTAAGCAAAGCATAAATAGATCATCAACTGTTGAACAGCGAGTGAAATCCCAGTGCGAGGAAAGAGAGGAGAAATTCAGGCAAGAGGTTTCAAGGGAACAGGGGGTAGGGTCAAAGCCCCACCATGAAATCGACAAGGAAAGACAAAATCAAAAGAAAACACAATCTGAACCAACCTCAAAAATAGAAATAAATAAAAAAAACATCGCCAGCTTTGTTTTCTTCATTTGGCGTTTTGCCCCTGCAACTTCATGGTATATATATATGGTGGCCCGAGGGTATCCTTTTGCGCTAAGGGCTTGACTCATCAAATCCAAAATGTAATTAAATAACGTTCACCTGGACTGCTTTGCTTTTATTTACACGAGTTCCTTTGCTATTGTCTTCAATACATAACCATATAATTTTTTATTAAATTTTAAGCATTAATTAATATCAAGGTAGGAGACTAACTTAGAGCTGTCATAGTTTTTCTATACTTGCTAATATAAATAAATGGATTCCAATTAAATTGCAGCACATCTATATAGACTTAATGAACAAATTAAGTTACATCATTCCTTTTAGACTTTCTTGATGACTTCAATAGATTCGTAATTTCAATCCAAGAAGTATATAGATACAAGAGAGCATGAATGCATATACGACAAGGAAATTCATAAACAGAGAAATCAATTGCAAGAGTAATATTGAAGTTGTAAGAGAAGAACCCATTGTTTCCAAAAGCATTCAAATTACAAAAAATAGAATTCAACCATTTAGAGATCATTCTAGAATGCATTAGTTGATTTACACACATTGAAAGATAAGAGTTGGGACACTTGCATATATTTAATTGTTCGTTGAATTGAGTTGAATGCTAACTGTAATTTTGTTCAAGAAATGAGGAATCTAATAATAATGAAGGCATAATACGTACCCCATTAACATTTAATTTTTAAAAAAATCTTCTATGGTGCTAAGCCACATTAGGATTTTAAGCAAGAAAAGAAATTTCTTAATAATCAATAGTAAAAGCAAAAATAGTGAGATACATTTAAGACAACCAAAACACATTGATAACATGTTTTATCCATTTTTCATACTTTCTATGGTTTAAGTTATCCATTCCTATAGCATGTGTATAACACTAGTGAGCGTGGTTTTGTAATCTTTATTTTGTGGGATCAATTCCCTTTGCTTTTTGCACATCTCATGTTGTTTGTCACTAACAATTGTCAAGCCATATTTGCATTAAATTAATAGTTATCACATAAAACACCGATTCATAACTAATTTTAAATTAGGTTGAATATTAAAATTAACTTTTTTTTATCTTAACTAAAGATAATCAACACTAAATATGGTTAGGTTAATATAATTGGAACTATAAAACCATTTTCCATTAGCACACTCTAGTGAGCCCAACTTACATCAAATACTCAACCTTGGGAATGTTCCTTTTGCCGAACTTGCTCTTATGATAGAATTGATTACTCTTGCCTCTTGTGAAATAGAATTGATTGCTCAAATTTTTTATTTGTTCTAATATTTCATCCCTATCTTTTGTGTGTGTAGTATTGGTGTAACGCATTAAATATTATAATTTACTTCTTAAGCTATATTTACATTTAAAAGCATCTACTAAGCCTCATTAGTTAAATTTGTTATCAACCACTAAGGTTATATTATTTTCTAACTCGAGGTTTAATTGTTTTACCTAGCCACTAAGTGGCCCCATTCACCCCATTACCCATGTTCTTTCTTTTTATTTAAAGTTACATTCCCACAAAAATGTCTTCCCACTTAAGTGAGGTAGGGTTTAATTTGGGCCATAGGATTGAATCAATCCTAGCCCTTAGATTTAGGTTGCCCTAAATTTCCTTATGGTTCTCTTTTAATTCCTATTTTCCTCAAACAACCTCATTTTCTCTTTTCTTATTTGCAGTTTTGGAAGAGGAGGAGGAGGAGGAGGAAGGAGCCATAAGAGCAAGGGAGACAACCATGGAAAATTTTCTCTTAATATTAGTTGTAAAGATTTTTCCATTATAATGTTACCCATTTGTAGAGATCCTATTTTGGATCTAATTTGTTATTTTAATAAAATCATTTTCTTTGTTTTGAGTTCAACTATTGGGGAAACCCCATTTCTTTTAAATCCATGAGTTTTACACATTTGGGTGTTAAAATGGAGATTGGAAGGTTAAATCCTTTAGATTTAGTTGATTCCTAGTTGCTGGAAGGTTACTCGTTAAAATTTTAAACTAGGTTGTTCATGGATGAAAATTTATTTTTCTGTGAAAAGTGACGAAAGTGCCACCCTATGCAAGTCGGAGGTCCTGTGACCACCACCCTACCTAAGTGGTTCGCAGACCACTGCTCTGAGCTGGATGACAGTTTTGAAACCACTGTTTTGCATAGGGTGGCGGTTCTATTCACCAAAAATAGAACCTTCAACAAAACATGATTTTCACAGTTTTCCTTCATGAGTTGAATTTTGTAGCAATATTAATTTTAATGAGGGTATCTTCTATTCATTTGTGGTAGATTGCTAGTATAGCTAGTTTCTTAATTCCAAATACAAAACAACAACTCAAACTCTATTCTTCCATTTTTGCAATAAAATGTAAAAATTGAGTATAACATTACTACAATTCATTCTATTTCACAAATTCCATTTTGCTAACAAAAACACAAGAATTCCAACACACTTCATTTCAATACATCTTTGTTTTTCCAAGTATATATATATTGCAACTTTGAATGCTTACAACTTTAGGAGAGTTTCATTTCTAGACAAATAAACACTTAAGCTTTCCTTTTACTATAACATTACAATACAACTATAGGAACTATCAATTTTCCAAATCATTCTTTTACAATGCAAGACTTTAAATCCTTTTCTTTCACTAAGACTAATCCTTTCCAATAAGGTAAGCAAC
This sequence comes from Taxus chinensis, assembly GCA_019776745.2. Lineage (NCBI taxonomy): Eukaryota > Viridiplantae > Streptophyta > Pinopsida > Cupressales > Taxaceae > Taxus > Taxus chinensis. Next base: position 305,231,014 of record CM034146.1, read on the forward strand.
CAAGAGATCTTTCTACATTTACTAACTCATTTCAATCTTGGAATAAATGAAATATTATAACTTTCCTTCAAACATAAAATATTACAAACTTCCACTCAAAGTGGGAATAATAATATGATCAATACAACATAGAATTTTTCAACAAGGCCAAAAAAGTCTTCTTGCATATCTTCTCCAAACTTGTAACTTCAATCTCACATTCTCCAATATTTCACAAAATTGGATCACAAAACAAAGGAAGGGGGAATAGGTGACGCTCTCCACCCAACCTTTAATCCAATAAGAGGAGAATCCATCCCCTTATTGGCCCCCGAGCCCCAACCAAATAACAATGAGGGATCTTGAGAAACATTTGACAAACTTTTTAAACAAACATGTCTTCCAAAAAAATATACATTCAAAAACATTCAACACAACTAAAATGGACACACTCAACAAATGTAACACTTTCTCAAACAATACATAGGTTTGATATCAAACCAAATGGAGCAAGGAATATGTGAACCACCTCTTTTTCCTCCCAAGTGAAGTGGGAGTTTCACCCAAATCCTCCATGTGCACAATACATTAACAAAACAATCCTTATCTCTCCCTTGCAAGTATGCAACAAAATGACCATGTATTTCCTTTTCACTGCCCATAAGTGAAACTCCCAATCAAAATCCCTTAAAAATGCATGCCTCACAATCTCCCTTTTCCCTCCCCAATGGTCCCATAAATCCATCTCCCACACCCAACTTAAGGAAACTACCCAACCACACAAAAACAACCACATTCACAACACTCATACAAACTTAACAAGCACAATTTTTCACATCTACAAATATAATAAGAAAAAAAACAAAGGTGGAGATCCTACCTCTCCATCAAGCTTCAAGATAACTTCAATCCACAAATTTTTGACACCTTCAAGCCAAGCACACTCCAAAAGAAATCCAACAAGCTCCCAAATCCAAAAGTGCAAGAGAAAGAAAATGAACAAGTAACCTCAATTCCATCAAATTCCATCAATAAATAGAAATGGAATGTGAGGATGATGAGGTGGCTCCATGTAGGATGCCACTTCATCATTCCTCCATTCCCACACACAAGTCAAAACACCATGCCCAAGACAATAAATGAACATGTAAGACTATGACAACCCAAAAGACACTCAAACTTGCACACCATGCCTACCAAGGACCAATTAATTGTGGTAAGTAGGAAAGTGCAATTATTTTCACCCTTTTACACTCCAAAATGGATAAATAAGTTAAAAATTAACTCCCATACCATAGGTAGGGTTTTTGGGTGAATTTAAGAGGCATGGGACAAGCTTAGCTTGTCCCACAAGTCTCCAAAAAATCCTCCCAAGTCAAAATCTGAATTTTGAAGTTGGGGGAGAGTACATAACACAAAAACCAACACAAATCTATCCTACAACCACAAGATTTCAAGGACCATCTACCCTCATAATTATCCCATTTTCACATCCTTATTTTAGTTAACAAATTAAGTTGGATTAGCTAATTAAGACATAATAATAATTGTTAATAAAGTGACAACAATTTCCAATAATTAAATACATATACAAAAATAAAACACACACAAAAATAAAAAGAAAGGGAAAACATTTCACCCCATGGCCACACATGTGAGGTCACCCCCCATGGGAAACCTCCTAACTAGGCATGCAACAATTACACAACATAACATTACACAAGTTGTCAAATTTTGGCCACGTTGCTCAACACCCAACATCCTTCCATGGTTGGTCCCCTATCCCCTTTTGATGTATGTGATAAAATGTCCTACAACACAAAAAAATACCTCTCTGGCCTTACGGCCGTATTAACAACATTGAGACAAATATACATATAAAAATCAATACTCATCATCTGAAATTAAGTAATTCTATCATCTATCAACATATCAAATAATTTGATTCTAACATCCATGAGATTATAATTCTACTCAGAACATCTAGAGTATAACGTGTTAGTATAAAATCTAAATAATGACAAATCAACATATATCAAACTATCTACCAATGTCATCTAGTGTAACATAATCAAAATGTGAATCACAACATGTCAATAGTCCAAATATCTGCATAGTCTATCATCTACTGATCAATGTATCATAATCAAAATGTCTAAGTATCAGTCCAAAAGTAATATCAACATAATGAAAATAGTGTTGAAGAGGAGTGGGCACTACATCCCCCTCCCCTTAGACTTGACTTCCTCTTGGAAGTCACTGAAATAGGTGAGGAAATTGGGTCCATAACAAAGTAGCATCCTCCCATGTGGCTGCAGTCTCATCATACCTATCCCACTAGACTCGCACCTAGTCAATCTCATGGCCTCGAAGGCCCAGGGTCCTGCACTCTATGATGTGCATGGGCTCCACAGTCACTTGCCCCTCCTCATGCACCTACAATGTGGTCCAATCCAATACATGAGAGGGATATGGAATGTATCTCCTAAGAAAAAAACATGAAATACATCATGCACGCGAGACAAGCTGGGTGAGAAGGCTAGATGATAAGCTAAGGGACTGATCCACTCCAAGATCTCGAATGGACCCACAAATCTAGGAGCTAACTTAGAGCCTTTTCCATAATGGATAGGGATCTTATGAGGTCTGACATGAAGAAAAACCTTCATGCCCACCTCATAGCTACGGTTAGATCTCCTCTAATATACATATTTATTCTGTCTATCCTATTCCTCCTGAAGCCTCTGTCTAATCAAAACAACCTGTTGCTCCATGTCCTGTAATAAAGCTGGCCCAAGAGATACTTTATCCTCCAATATGTTCCAACTCAATGGTGTCCTACACTCCCTACCATAAAGTTCCTGAAATGGAGCCATACCAATAGAACTCTGAAAGGTGTTGTTATAAGCAAACTCCACTAAATACAAGTACTCCTCCCACCTCGACTGATGGTCCATAACATACATCCGAAGCATGTCCTCTAAAATTTGATTCACCTACTCCATTTGTCCATCTATCTCTAGATGATATGTTGTACTGAATTTGATACGCATCCCAAGGGCATGTTGCATGGTAGTCCATAAATGAGAGGTGTATAAGGGATCGCGGTCACAAATAATCTTCCATGGAATCCTGTGCAGTCTAACAATCTCATCAAGGTATACTTCGCCACTGCACTAGTTGTATACGTGGTCTTCACAGAGAAAAATGAGTCACTTTCGTCAATTTATCCACCATGACCATGATGGCATCATGGTGGTATCTTGACGTCGGTATCCCTACTATGAAATCCATGGAAATGGTGTCCCATTTCCACTCCAGTATATCATGTGGGTAGAGAAGGCTAGCTAGATGATGATGCTCAACCTTCACCCTCTAACACTCTAAACAACATGACACAAATTGAGCTACATATCTCCATAGACCTCTCCAATGGTATAGTTGTCTCAAGGTGGCATGCATCTTCTTCACCCCTAGATGGGCTGAATAAGGTGCATGATGAGCCTCTACCAAGATATCCTATCTCAAACCTCCATCCCTAGGTACATAGATCTAGCCTCTGTGTCTAAGAAGTCCGACTCTAATGAAAAACCATCAAACTTCCCCTCAAGGGGTCTCTGAGACTCAATCTCTGATCTAGTTATAAGGTAGAAGTTGTCATGTGGAAGTTGTCACAAAATCCTACTCCGCAAATATGTACCCACTGAAGTAACCATAACAAAATGTCTCGGTCTACTCAGAGCATCTACAACAACATTCTCCTTCCCCTTCATATGCTCTATCTCCATGTCATACTCACATATCAACTCCATCCAATGCCACTGACGAGCATTGAGATTGGGTTGGGTGAAGAGGTGACGAAGACTCAAATGATCAGTCCTAAGAATGAATCTCCTGCCTAAAAGGAAATGTCTACATTGAACCAAATCATGCACAAATTTTGCAAGCTCAAGGTCATGAGTCAGATAATTGAGCTCATAATCCTTGAGTTTGTGAGACTCAAAGGAAACCACACCACCCACCTGCATCAAAACACCACCTATTCCTGCCAAGGAAGCTTCTGTACATACAAATAAATCCCTCTGAGGATTTGACACTACAAGAAAGGTGTTGTCATAAGGCATCCCTTCAGTGTACTGAAGGCCTTGCTCACATCCATCAGACCAAATAAAATTCTTCCCTTTTCGCTGAAGGGAATTGATGGGGTGCACAATCTGAGAAAAATCTAGAACAAATCTCCTGTAGTAACCTACCAACCCCATGAAACGGCGTACCTCGGTCAAATTGGTTAGCATGGGCCAATCCATAATAGGTCTAATCTTAGAAGGATCAATGGTGATACCTTCCCCAAAAATTATGTGACCCAAGTAATGAACCTCTGACTGGAAAGAAGGCACACTTCTCCAAGGTTCCCATAAATTGTTGCTCATGAAGACACTACAGAACCTGTTGAAGGTGCTCCTCATGCTCCTCACGTGTACATGAGTCTATCAGAATATCGTCAAGAAACATGAGCATGAAGTGATCCAAAAATGTCCTGAACACCCCATTCATCAAACTCATGAATATGACAGGGGCATTCATCAGACCAAAAGGTACCACCATGAACTCATAGTGGCCATATCTCATGTGGAAATTTTTCTTGTGGATATCTGCCTCCGCAATCCTTAGCTGATGGTAGCCTAACTTAAGATCAATCTTAGAAAATATAGTGGCTCCCTTCATCTGATCAAATAAATCATCTATCTGTGGAAGGGGTAATGATTCTTGATTGTTACTTTGTTTAGCTACCTATAGTCCACACAAAAACGTAGAGATCTATCCTTTTTCTTCACAAAGATCATTGGTATACCCAAAGGAGATACACTAGGATGGATTAGGCCTTTCTCAAGAAGGCCCTCTAACTACAACTTGAGCTCACATAGCTCAGGTGTGGTCATCCTATATGGTGTGCGTGAGATAGGCTCCACTCATGGAACCAAATCAATACAAAATATGATCTCACATGGGGGAGGTAACCCTGAAAATCACTAGGAAAGACATCAGATAACTCCTACAAAATGGGGTGGTCATCAAGTGATGGTCCATGAGTCTCATCATCTGATGGTCACTAGCAGTGATGTAAAATAACTGACAACCCCATCATGCACACCACTTCAGCTACATAGCGGATATGGTGTGAATAGATATGGATCTCCTGACTCCAACAATCACTGACTCCACTCCCAAATCATCTGCACAAGATATAACCTTGTTGTGACAATAAACTCTAGCTCTATGCATAGACAACCAATCCATGCCCAAGATAACTCCATATGAACCCAAGGGAAGGATACAAAGATCCAAAGTCATGGTGAAGGGTCCTAGGTCCACTACACACTCCTTAACTAAGGATTCCACTAAGAGTTTGGCTCCAGAAGCCATCTCAACATCCCAACTAAGGCTCTACTTAACTGCCACTAACATGCATCTCTCTACTAAAGATGGAGAAATGAAATAATTTGATGAGCTTGAATAAAATAAGAAAAGGGTAGAAATACCACCAATGCTACATGTGGTCTCTATCACCATTCCCTGGTGCTCTTCCTGGTGGTTCTTGACTGCAACATAGATCTTGTGGCTCCTGGCCATGTCACCAACCATAGGCTCAAAAACTGGTGCCTTACCTTGATTAGCAGGGTTCTGAGGGCACTCTCTCCAATGATGACCATGTACACCACACCCATAGCAAGTACCTGGTCCTCTCCACTAAGTAGATACTCCTCCAGGTGGCCCAGTAGTCCATGTTGTAGAACATGATGATCCTACCATAGATCTCTGTGGGTGTTGTGGTGGACGTACTCCTATTGACTGTGCTCGAGGTGGAGCATGTGTCCTATTGGGCCCCCTCACCTAGAGGTCCCATACTATGCCCTCTTTGAGCATCATGGTGCTATGGAGGCCGAAAGGGTGGTCAAGTCTGTTCTTCTACTGCTGAGGAGGAGGCCTAAAGGAGGATTGTACTAAAGTGTGTCCACCACAAGGAGGAGGATCCCCTCACCTACTATCCTGTAATGTTGTATGTGGCTCCTCACTCTGTCACGATCCTGTCGAGTCTTCCCCATGGTTTCCTCTGTAATATAGGCCTTATCCATAGCCTCTGATAGTGTCTGTGGGAAATGAATGTGCACTTCCCCACCCAAGTCTAAGTTCAAGCCCCTGATGAACCTGTGAACTCTAACCTGCTCATCCTGCATGTAATCCACATACTGAAGTAGATCCAAAAACTGACCCTCATACTCTGCCACTATCATGGAATCCTATCGTAGATCATGAAACTCATTGATCCACTACTGGATGAATCTCCTGGATATGTATCTACTCCTAAAGCACTCCTCAAAGAGATCCCAAGTGACTGTCTCAAGAATCTACATGGAGCTTCTACTCCTCAGTCCTCCACCAAACTCTGGCTCCATCTCTCAGAAGGTGGATAACAACATGAGATTTCGTGTTTCTAGTACAAGGACATAGCTTGAAGCATCCACTCAAGCTAACCAACCATGCCTCAGCCTGAAATCCTCCCGTGTCTCCAAAAAAATGTGGAAGTGTAACTTCAATATCTTTGTGATGTGATCTTTCACTATCAACTGTTAGCCCCTAGGTCTCTCTACAGGAACATCCCTCAGCCTAGGCCTCCTAGATCTATCTCTGTGTACCGAAGCTCTATCTATATGCTCTCTAGGTGGTGACTCATGTCCAAATGACTCCACATGGGAGTCTTTACCCTATCCTCAGCACTGTGATGTGATGGTGCACGAGCCTCCACTGATGGCTCTCCATCCTATGTCTACTAGTCACCCTCCTAAAGATCCTCCATGTAAAATGACATTAACATCCTGTAGTGTCTGAAGTATCTGAGGCAATATGGCTACTACTGCCTGATCTGGGGGTGGTAGATCTAGGCTCATGTGAAAGGACCCCTTGTCTAGTCTATGCCTCCTACACAGACCAAGATGGGAGTTAGTTTATCATCATCTAGGATTTTGTTTTAGTTTTCTAAGTTTTCTATGTTTTAAAACATCATGCAATGTTGTGTGTTCTAGGTTTAGATTTATGCTAGGTGTAATTTTCTATGTTTTATGTTTCCAAGTGTGCCCGAGGTCCAAGCGTTGAACCCACAGCTCTGATACCAAGTGTAACACCCAAAATTTTCTACTCTCAAAACAAAGAAAACTAATAAATTAATAGTCAAGTTTACGGTAATAATTTTTTTTTGTTTAGAAGTGTTTGCAAGGTTAGACATTTTCTCAATTAATAAATTTCTCGGTTAGAGACTTTCTACACAAGCTTGTGAATAAAGGAATTAAATTAATAAATAAATATTATAATTTACTTCCTAAGCTATATTTACAATTTAAAACATCTACTAAGTCCCATTAGTTAATTTGGTTATCAAGGACCAAGGTTATATTGTTTTCTAACTCAAAGGTTTAGTTGTTTTACCTAGCCACTAAGTGGCCCCATTCACCCCATTACCCATGTTCTTTCTTTTTATTTAAAAGTTACATTCCCACAAAAATTCCTTCCCACTTAAGTGAGGTAGGGTTTAATTTGGGCCATAGGATTGAATCTATCCTAGCCCTTAGATTTAGGTTTCCCTAAATTTCCTTATGGTTCTCTTTTAATTCCTATTTTCCTCAAACAACCTCATTTTCTCTTTTCTTATTTGCAGGTTTTGGAAGAGGAGGAGGAAGAGGAGCCATGAGAGAAAGGAGAGCAACCATGGAAAAATTTCTCTTGATATTAGTTGCAAATATTTTTCCATTGTAATGTTACCCATTAAATGTAGAGATCCTATTTTGGATCTATTTTGTTATTTAATAAAATCATTTTCTTGTTTTTGAGTTCAACTATTGGGGAAACCCCATTTATTTTAAATCCAAGGGTTTTACACATTTGAGTGTCAAAAAAGAGATTGGAAGTCTTAAATCCTTTAAATTTAGTTGATTCCTAGTTGATTTGGAAGGTTACTAGTTAATTTTTAAGCTTAGATTTTACTTAAATTTAAAACTGGGTTGTTCATGGATGGAAATTTATTTTTCCATCAAAAGTGATGAAACCACCACCCTATGATAGGCCAGGGTCCTATGACAAACATACTTCCTAGGGGGTGGTTCCAAGACCTTGCGCTCTGAGTGGTTCTAAAACCATTGCTCTGCACAAGGCGGTGGTTTCTGTTAACCGAAAATAGAACCTTCAACAATACATTATTTTCACATTTTTCTTCTTGAGTTGATTTTTAATGCAATATTAATTTTAAAGAGGGATTCTTCTATTCATTTTTTGGTAGATTTCTATAACATCTAGTTTCCTATTTCAAATTTCATAGCGACAACCCAATATCTATTCTACCATTTTTGCAATAAAATTAAAAATTGAGTATAACATTACTACAATTCATTCTATTTCACAAATTCCATTTTTCCAACAAAACACAAGAATTCAACACACTTCATTTCAATACATCTTTATTTTTCCAAGTATATATATATATATATATATATATTGCAACTTTGAAAGCTTACAACTTTAGGAGAGATTCATTTCTAGACAAATAAACACTTAACCTTTCCTTTCACTATAACATTACAATACAACTATAGGAACTAGAAATTTTCCAAATCATTCTTTTACAATGCAAGACTTTAAATCCTTTTCTTTCACTACCACTAATCCTTTCCAATAAGGTAAGCAACCAAGAGATCTTTCTACATTTACTAACTCATTTCAATCTTGGAATAAATGAAATATTACAACTTTCCTTCAAACATAAAATATTACAAACTTCCACTCAAAGTGGGAATAATAATATGATCAATACAACATAGAGATTTTCAACAAGGCCAAACACAATTCTTCTTGCATGTCTTCTCCCAACTTGTAACTTCAATCTTGCATTCTCCAATCTTTTAAAAACTTGGATCAAAAAACAAAGGAAGGGGGAATAGGCAACACTCTCCACCCAACCTTTAATCCAATAAGAGGAGAAGGCATCCCCTTATTGGACCTCGAGCTATAACCAAGGAACAATGAGGGATCTTGTAGAAACATTTGACAAACTTTTAAACAAACATGGCTTCCAAAAAAACATACATTCCAAAACATTCAACACAACTAAACATGATCAACAAATTTTTTACAACTTTCTCAACAACACATAGGTTTGATATCAAAACAAATGGAGCAAGGAATATGGGAACCACCTCCTTTTACCTCCCAATTGAAGTAGGAGTTTCACCCAAAGCCTCCATGTGTACAATATAACAACAAAACATCCTTATCTCTCCCTTTGTAAGTGTGCAAAAAATGACCATGATTTCTTTTTCACTCTCAATGGGTGAAACTCCCAATCAAAATCCCTCCAAAATACATGCCTCACAAAATCCTTTTTCCCTCCCTAATGGTCCCATAAATCCATCTCCCACACCCAACTTAAGGCATACTACCCAACCACACAAAAACACAATCACAACACTCATACAATATTTAACAAGCACCATTTTCACATCTACAAACATAAATAAGAAAATATAAGGATGGAGATCCTACCTCTCCATCAAGATTCCAAGAGTCTTCACTCCACATTATTTGTGACACCTTCAAACCAAACATAATCCACAAGAAAATCCAATAAGCTCCCAATTCCAAAAATCTAAAAGGAAGAAAATGAACAAGTAACCCCAATTTCATCAAATTCAATCGATAAATAGAAATGGAATGTGAGGAGGATAATGTGGATCCATGTATGATGCCACTTTATCATTCCTCCATTCCCACACACAAGTCAAAACACCATGCCTAAGACAATAAATGAACATGTAAGACTATGAAAACCCAAAAGACACTCAAACTTACACACCATGCCTACCAAAGACCAATTAATTGTGGTAAGTAGGAAAGTGCAATTATTTTCACCCTTTTACACTCCAAAATGGATAAATAAGTCAAAAATTAACTCCCCATACCATAGGTATGGTTTTTGGGTGAATTTAAGAGGCATGGGACAAGCTTAGCTTGTCCCATAAGCCTCCAAAAATGCCTCCCAAGTCAAAATCCGAATTTTGAAGTTGGGGGAGAGTACATGACACAAAAACCAACACAAATCTATCCTACAACAAAAATATTTCAAGGACCATCTACCCTCATAATTATCCCATTGTCACATCCTTGTTTTAGTTAACAAATTGAGTTGGATTAGTTAATTAAGACACAATTATAATTGTTAATAAAGTGACAACAATTTCCAAAAATTAAATACATATAACACAAATAAATAACACAAAAATTAAAAGAAAAGGGAAAACATTTCACCCCATGGCCACACATGTGAGGTCATCCCCCATGGGAAACCTCCTAACTAGGCATGCAAAAACACCACATAAACATAAGACATAGTTGTCAAATTTGGCCATGTTGCACAACACCCAACATCCTTCTGTGGTTGGTCCCCTATCCCCTTTCAATGTATGTGATAAAATATCCCTGCAACACAAATAAAATACCTCTCTGGCCTCATGGACGCATCAACAACATCGAGACAAATAATACACTATAAAATCAATAATCATCATCTAAAATTAAGTAATTCTATCATCTATCAACATATCAAATAATTTGATTTTAACATCTATGAGATTTTAATTCCACTCAAAACATCTAGAGTATAACGTGTCAGTATAAATTCAAATAGTGCAAATCAACATATATCGAACTATCTACCAATGTAATCTAGTGTAACATAATCAAAATGTTAATTACAACGTGTCAATAGTCCAAATATATGCATAGTCTATTATCTAGTGATTAATGTATCATAATCAAAATGTCAAACTATTAGTCCAAAAGTAATATCAACATAATGAAAAAAGTGACAAATGGGAGTGGGCACTACAAGTGATCATGAATTATTCTTTTACATGATACATATTTAATGTCGTCCAAGTGGATTAAATCTAAGACCGCAACTATAAAAAGTGGGAACTCAATTAAATTCCAATCTAGTTTATTTTATAGAAATTCCTTGAATTTTGAGTCCTTGGTGTTAACTCATAAAAATTAAGAAACCTTAGTTTTTTTCCTTAGTTAGGTCCATTGCATCAATCCTTTTTGCTATTGAAATGAAGTTTCGGGCTATCTATTTCTACATGATGTTCAACCATTTGAATGTTATCTTGTGGGGAAAAGCTTCATACCTATCTTTAAGACTAATTCCTTGAATCTTGTCTACTTGGGCATGGAGTCAAAAACATAATACCAAAATCTATCCTTCAAGTACAAAATGATCCTTTCTGAGAAAAAAAATCAAACTTGGAAAAGATTTGGTATAACAACCGGATCACGTGCTGTGAATGCACTATGATGTGAATTGAAAAAAATTGCTAAGTTGTTGCAGCCAAATATAGGATGTTGAAAGGGAAAGATGTACACTAACCTACTCTAATAAAAAAAAACTTAATCTAAACAAAACCTGAGAGAGATTTAAGACAACCAGAACTTACTACTCTTGTATGGTTTTGCCTTTCTCAAAAACTGAGGCTATGAATTGAGCTTGTAAGACAAGTAACGTAACATAAGATGCAAACCATTAGATGTGTATCTGTTGACAATTTCTGACTGTCCTGCAAAAATGAGAAACTTGATAGACTTTGCTTTACACATGAAAGCCAAATTGATAAAATCGGTTCCAGGTATGAGGCCTGGGGGGATGTCCTTTTACAGTTTGTGTGTTTTCAGTTACAAATCCAATTGATTAACTACATGTAATGTTGAAGTTGGACTGTGTAGATTGTATAAAAAATGTAATACCTCACATAGACTATCCATTTCCATGTGTCTTCTTCAGCATAGGAAAGCACATATAATTCCCCATTAAGGACTAATAAATTGCACTAGATGAAAGGTGGGAATGTGAACACCATTTAGGTGAAATTTTAAATTCGAGGAACAAAAAATAAAGTTACCAAATCATTATATGAAGAAGAGGGGTACATTATTAAGAGGGGGTTAGAAGGTACATCAAAACTCATTTATTTCTTCAGGGTTAATATAGGGTGGAATTCAATTATGTGGTTGCTGACTTTGTTATTTCATTAGGAGGAATCATATATAACATGTGCATAAAATATGAATGCAGAAAGAAAGGTGTTGTTGACAAATTACTTTAAATAAATTAACTGTCATTTATTCATAAAGAAATCTCAATGTTTCCCACAAAAGCCATGGGATGTAACTCATAACTACTAAAGAAATTTTTTACATGTGCATAAATCGAGATAAGTAAAGGAGTATAGAGGAAATCCATCATATGGCTTATAGTTTTCTTCTAGATCTTATTTTTTCCACTAAGGTACCAACTCCATCTTTCATTTGTGTTATCTAGTAGCCATAGTGTACCTACAAAATAAATGAAAAGGCATCAATAAAGATGATCAATGTTGTAATCTGTACTCATGTCTTCATCTAACTACATGCAAATGAATTTATTGACATTATGAATAACGACATATTGTGTTAATTTCAAGCCAGATAGAGGGGTCAAAATTGATAACAGAAATCATTATACAAAAGCACATAAGGTTGTGTGGCACCATAATCATGATCATACAAAAAAGAATGAAAAGAAAAATCACTCTGGATACATAAGAGATGGCCAAGTAAGATCTGAATTATTACTTCTAAGTATCTTTCTAAAGTGTGCATGTACATGTTGGTTAGCCGAATATATCAATGTGTTGTTTTCATCAGAATTTTATACTGGTCAAGGTATAGATTACCATTCAGCCACGTATAGAACGTGCAAACAATAATAGATACAGAAGAAAGAGTTAAATGAAGATAAATACAGAAACATAATTGTAGTCTTTCACCCTAGGAACAACATAATCTCCAGACCTTTTTTGGTAGCAAAGAAGGTGTCCCAAGATTGGTGATGGAGGGGAGCATGGGATATCCATGTAAAAGCGTTCTCAACATTCAGTTTATTAATTGCAAAGGTGAAACTACCATTCAACCTTAAGAAATTTAAAAAATTTGAGTACTTCATCAAAAAATAGAAAAAATAATATATAGTTGAAGAACGTATCTTTGAGTTAATAGATTGCCTTCATAGGAAGTCAAGTACAAACAATAACAAGACTTACATTAGGTAGAATTAGAGATGAATTTCACGCGATTGTTTCATCATTTCCAATGTCAAATTATAAAATAAGTCTCTAGTTCCGATGCCTTTTCTTAATGGTTACAAAGTGTACTGCCAAATACAAGTTGAGACTAAAAATAAATATGATGGAAGCATCATCTGTTAAGCTTTTCAGCTCAATTTACGTATGCATATTTTATAAAAAAAAACTTGTAGTCCACCAGTGGATAAGATTTAGAATAAAACATGACTAGCAAAGATATTTCTTCCTTCTTAATGCAAGGTAAAATTGAAAGTACATGCATGGATTTGCATATCAGTATTTGATGATCTAGAGTTACTACTTTATATATGTGTTGCCACATTTTGATTTTGACACATAGATTTTGTTAGATGATTTAGTTAGTCATGTGATCTTATTACTAATTGATGAAATGATAAAATCAAAATATTTGAAATTGTGAACAATTGGTGAAATTGTTTGATTTTAGTAATGATTTAGTTATGTTATTTGATGATGTAAATTGATATGCATATGTACGTTTTATTGTTTTGATGTCATTGATATGGCCATGAGGCCAGAGAGGTATTGTTTTGATTTTGCAGGAAATTGTAACTAAAAAAAGGGAGATAGGAGACCAAAAATGAAATAAATCTGGGTACTCGCAACATGTCAGCTTGGAAAATTGTGTTTTGTGTATGTTTTATGTTGTTTTTAAATTGTTAGGAGATCCCCATTGGGGGGTGGCCTCAAATGTGACCTTGGGTAAATGTGTTATTTTCCCTTTTGTTTTAATTTTTTTACAAAGAATGGATCATTGAAATATGTCTTTTCAAGTGTTGCAAGAACATGAACAATGCAAGAAAATAAGTTAAATTCACTTTCAAATACAGGTTACAGAACCTAAATTGAAGAAAAATAATCCCAAGTTTATTTTTGGTTAACTGCAACCATTTTCCTCCTTTAGCTGCTTCAATCCAAATTTTCAGATATTTCAAGAACTTAAGGTTTCCTGAAAACATCTTGGCACATCAGATACAAGGAAATTTCTTCCCCTTTCCAGAAATATAAAGTAAGTCCTTCTAACTCCTCATATTTTGCAAGTTACGGGCCAAGTGGGCCTTGGGAGGAATTTTTTGCCCAAAGCGGGGTCTGCAAGCCTTGGGGAAGAAATTTTCACCCATGGGAAGATTTTTTGACCAGAAGGAGAAATTTTGGCATTGGACAAAGTAGAAATGTGCGGGCATAAGGAATTTTTTTTCGCCAATGGAAAATTTATAGTTCCGCGGGCCGCAGAGGAAATTTTTCCCAAGAGTAAAGAGCTGGTGGGTTTACGGGGCATTTTGATCTAAGTTTTGTCACTTTTGCAAAATAATCACAATTTACAATTACAGGCGGGTCCGCAAGCCCACTAGAGGATATTTGCTCCAAATGAAGTAAAATATACCTAAGGCCCGTAAAGGCAACCACATGGCCATGTTTCTAAGGTCAAAGCAAGTGGCAAGGCGGATCATTAGAGGGAAAGTTTGTGAATTTTTAGCTTTTGTTTTTAGCAAAGTTGTAAAAGTATAAAAGTAAGCCACACCTCTTCGATAGCCTAGAGATGCCACGTGAAGCCTTTGTCAAGCTACGAAATTTGCAGAGTTGCAGGATGATGGGCTTTTGGGGGACTTTGGATTTTTTGCCACTTTCTTGCAAAAAGTGTAATTTCAATTTTGGGCCTGCAGAGGAAATTTTTGCCCCAAGCTGGATTTCGGGCCATGCAGGGCTGCGGGGAATTTTTGGAAAATTTGTAATTTTTTCACAAAAAGTTGAGCAAAGTTGAATTTCCAGGCCCTGGATCCATTTTGCAAAATTGCATTTTCACCAATTTTTGTGAAGTATCCTCGATTAAAATATCTTCAGAGGGGCATAATCTTTTGACTCCAGTGCTCGAAATGCGACAAATTTGAATACCTATTGGAAAGATCTCGACCTCCTCTACACCATGGAAGCATAAAATATTATTTTTAGTAGGATTTGGTGGGTGAAAATATGGAAAAACATCTTTTCCCCCCATTAATATGGGATCTGATTGCATCCACTACCAATCAGATTTTTGATTTTGGTCCGCCATTCTTCCTTCTTCAACATAACAAACAAACATGGGGGAACCAGAATGGACAGATTGTAGGTGGATTTATAGGAGCATTGATGGTTGGTGGTTGAGCTTCGAATCATATTTCCCTCCTCCTTTTCCACTTCTCTCTTCGCTTCATCTATAAAGTAAGAGCTCGGCTCTCATTGTAAATGGGTTGGATGTTTTTGTTTTGCACCCCTCCCTTCTTCCCTTGTTTGCATAGTGGAATTTGTGGAGTTTTCAAACCTCCCATTCGATTTGTAATGCAATATTGCCTCTTGGCCATTGTAATGGACATGGTATCAAATTCTTGGAGCAATAAACAAGTCTTTGGATGATTTCAACCCTCTCTTATGTTCATTGCATCTTCCTGATCTCTCATTGCAATTCTGGTTATCTGTGCATGGATATTGTATTACAGTTTTTTATGGTTTATGTTTATTGCAAAGAAAGATGTTCATCATTCCTTGGTGCATCACCTCTGTTAGATTAGGTTTATTTTCTCGCATCTTCTCAACCCTGTCTCCTTGACAAGATAAAGTAGGTTTTAGAGTAGATCCTCTATAATTTATTTGTGTGCACCTGAACAGAGGAATAGGAGCCAACCTTCATCTAAAGAGGTCTCTCTATTTCAAAGTCCCACACTTTGAGAGATGCTCCATGTTATACAATCACACTAAGAGTCTCTAACATTCAGACAAGTTGTAGACATTCGGAGGGTGTTGTTGTGATTTTGCACCAATAGTTTTGGCATGCCCGTTGGGACCAAGAGGTCTCCATTTTTATCTGCAGCAAGATTGATGTGCACTTGTTGTAAGTTTTCTATCTTGTAAGGAGCTTTGAAATTACACATCTGGTGACTCCACTAAGGGAGGTAGAATCCACTGGTTTCAGTCATCCCATGCTTGGAGGATTCATGAGAAGAATTCCAACTAGATCAAGAACTATAGAAGAAGGATTTTTTTCTATCTACACTTGTCCCCAGACAGAGCAAGGAGAGGAAGAAGAGCTCAACAGGTCTCCATCTCCACCAAATAGAACTTTTGTCAACACCTCCACCTGGTAGGCCTTTCATTCAATCAACAAGGGTTCTTAGGCCAATTCTATAATGGCACAACCCAATCCTTATGTCAATTTCACTGGCAGCAGCCCACTTGCTCTCAATGCACAAAATCCAGTCCCATTTGCAAGCATTGAAGAAACATTCCATATTTCACTAGAGAGAACCAGACAACTCCAAGTGACCACATTCAAGACATTGTAAATGTCTGTGCAATTCATGAAATCATTGAGATGGACATTGTAGTCAAAGTTGTTAACCTCTTCATTCAAAGGGAAAAGCTTTACAATGGTTCAGAAGTCTAACAACAGGCTCTATTCAAGAATTGGGGACCATATGTGCACATCTCTTCACAATCAATTTGGAGAAAGGGGGGGATAACCTATCTCTATTGGAACAATTGCCAACCATTAAGAGGGATCCTAATGAACAGTTGACAAATTTCAAATTCAGATTTCAAAGGACATGGGATAGGATTCCATTGGTCATGAGACCAACAGATCAAGGTGCTTTCCTATACTTTCTTAAAGCTTTAAATTCTGATATTTCTATGATGATTCAATCCATGGGAGGTGTAACTTTACCTGCATCCTATAACATTTCTATTAGAGCTGAAAATTGCTTAATTCAAGTTGGTAAACTTGCACCTAGGCCACCTATGCCTCTCTATCCAGAATTAGGGGAATCCAAGCACTAGTCAAACACCCACATTAGCTCCCATTCCTAACTCCAAGAAATTAGAATTCAACTGAAGCCTCTACTTCATCTTCGAGTGCCTCAAATGAGCTCTCAAGAATTCATGAAGCAAATACAAAATTTAGGTAATGAGTTGGTGACACTTAAGAGGCAGAAAGCTCAAAATTTTAGACCTCCATATCAAGCCTCAACACTCAACCCAATAGACCTCCATCTCATCCTAATAGGCCACCCATTCAAAAAAAATCAGAACCAAATCAGGAGCCCTGCTAACAAACCATTCTATCCTTACAATCCTATTGCTGCATCCACATCTAGAGCCCTTAGTACCAATACAAAATAACATGGCTCAAGAATATGACTAGTGTTTCCCATGCAATCAACCTCATAACCATTCAATGTGGTTTAATGGTGCTTTGAATCAAGATCTGATGGTGAAAATAATTGGTGTAGAACAAGAGACAGGCCAAGAAGTAAATCAGCAACAGGGATCATCTCAACAAGAGGCAACTCCAAATGAGACCACACTTGTCAATTGGCAGGTTGAAGAATTATTTGGTATGAATCAAACACCTTCTCAAAGCGTAGAAGCCAATACACGGTCCAAGAGAAATAATATTGGAGAAGGAAAATCATCAAATTTAATTGATCCACAACCCTCTATTACTCCACAAGGTTGTTAGCAATCAAAGTGCAGCTCCCAATGTGCAGGGGCAACCCAAGCCACCTCCTAGACCTACTCAAATGCCAGCTGTATTATCCCATGTGCAAGAGAAGAATATGTTAAGGCAAAGGGAAGTAGAAGAGATAGTTTCATCTCCATTCAATATCATTGAGTAGATGAAGAAAATGAATGTAAACATCTCAATGTGGGAGTCATTGGGTATCCCAGGACAAAGAGACCTATTGCAAGCTACTATGGAAAATTTTTCAACATCAAATCAGTTCACCCAATCAGCAAGAGAAAGTGCTTACCAATGCAGCTCAGCCTGAAGGAAATCATGGAGGACAACAAGGTAAAAATTTGAAGCCCCCACCATTCTATATCTCATTGATCATTGGAGATCAATTGGTGCATAATTGCATGATTGATTCTGGAGCAAGTAGCTTTGTGAATGCCAAAAAAATAGCTGATCAGCTGGGTCTTCAATATGAAGTCATTTCCAAAGGTGTGGTGCAATTGGATGGGACAAAGTAACAACAGTTGGAGTAATCAAAGATTTGAGCCTCACATTGCATGCATGCCCCAATGTGACTGTCTGCAAGATGTATCAGTCATAGACTTGCCACCACTCTTTTCATAATGTGTTTGTCAAGAGACTTCACTGCTAAAATTGGAGGTTATTTTTCTATTGATTGGTCACACATGCTTATTCTAGAACAAGGTATGGAGCTAAGACTACAATCAGATCTGATCCTATTGCAAACTTTCATATTGAGCCTCATACATCAAATCCAATCAATTCAAATTGTTCAACCTTTAATCAATAGGATCTTCCAAGCACTTATGAAGCATAGACCAAAGTTGGATGTATACCAGACTCGAATCTTGATGAATGGGAAAATAAAATACATGATTTTGACCCTTACAAAGAAATGGAAGAATCTAAATTAGGAGTCTATTGCTTGCATGAAGAGAATCATCCTCTTCCTAGACATCACTAAGCTAGATTACAAGGATGATAATGAGGTATGGAAGTTATTCTTTGATGGCATCAAGAAGTAGACAAGGTGCGTAGGAGGAGGAGCTATGCTTCTTTCACCTCAAGGCACCAAATTATTACTCAGCTTTTCGCTTCCAGTTTTCTTTACTCAAACAACACAGCTGAGTATGAGGCTTTGATTCATGGATTCATTGGGAAAGGAAGAGAAGTATAAAAAAACTTGCAAGTATTTGGTGATAGTGAGCTGATTGTGAATCAAGTTCAAGAGGAAAAAATGATGCTAAGAATGATCTATTAAGGAGCTATAAAAATAGGGTATGGGATCTCATTGAAGATTTTGAGTCTTCTAGCATCAATTCCATTCCAAGAAAGAAAAATGAAGCAGTAGACAGACTGGAAACAATTGGGGCAGCATTTGATGTTGTAGAAAGTATCAAAAGTGAGAAATATCAGCCTCATATCAAGGTGGTTTTAAGGCCAACTATCCTAGATAATAATACAAGTTGGAAATTCTTTGAGAATGACCAACAAATTTGTCAATTTTCTACAAGAAGAAGCTGAGTTCTCCTCTAGAAACCAAGACAAGTTGGAACAACAGTATGGTGACCAAGTGGTGCAGTTGAGAACCAACAAATTACCAAAAGGTCTTGTGACCTTGGATTCAATCTTCAACCCAAATGATTAGTTCTGGAAGGAAAAGGAAAACATTCAAGTAAAGGGTGAAGATTCAGAGCCCATTTTAGTAGATGAAGGAAAGACATTACAAATTGGAAAAGTAAGTACTCCACAAGAGAAAGTTGAATTTGTTCAACTTTGTCAAGAATTCCTAGATGTCTTTGCATGGAATTATAAGGATTTAAGAGGTTTCAACCCAAGATTGGCTGAGCATACAATTGAATTAAATCCTGAATCCAAGCCTGTCAGACAGAAGCAAAGGCCAGTGAATCCTCACATTGAACCTCTCATGAGGAAGGAGTTGAATAAGTTGATTGAGGTTAGCATCATCTTCCCTATAAAGCATTCAAGTTGGGTTCTAAACTTGGTGCCTTGTGAGGAAAAGAAATGGAGAAATCAGATTGTGTGTAGACTTTCGTGATCTAAACAGAGCATCACTCAAGGATCATTATCCACTTCCATCAATGGAACAAATCTTACAGGTTGTAGCTGGTTCTGAAAGGTTTTCATTGTTAGATGGATACTCAGGCTATAATCAGATAATGGTGAAAGAAGAAGATCAGTTCAAGACAACCTTCACCAAAAAATGGGGTACATATGCTTACAATAAGATGCTATTTGGACTATGAAATGTTGGAGCAACATTTTAGTGAGCTATGGATCTGACATTCAAAGGCTTAATCAATAAGATAGTGCTAGTGTATCTAGATGATATCACCTGTCTTCTCAAAGAATGCAGAAGACCACATCTTTCACCTTAGGCAAGTATTCCAAAGATGTAGAAGGTTTGGGGGTGTCATTGAATCCAAAGAAGTGTGTATTCTTGGCACATGAAGGAAAAGTTTTGGGCCACATTGTCTCAAGAGAAGGGATAAGAATTGATCATGAAAGAGTTGAAGCCATCCAAGCACTTCCATTGCCACAACACAAAAATTATCTCCAAAGCTTCTTGGGAAGAATAAAATTTGTTCGAAGATTTGTGCCTGATTTTTGCCACTCTTGTGAAGCCTTTGATAATGATGTTGAAGAAGAGTCTTGCATTCAAATGGACAGTAGAAGGAAAAGAGACTTTTGAAGCCATCAAGCAGGCAATATCACAAGCTCCAACTCTTATCAACCTAGACTTCTCAAAGGAATTCATGTTGTATGCTTTTGGAGGGTCAGACACAATCTTAGCTATCTTGGTTCAACTGCCTAACATAGAGAAGGTTCAGAACAATCCCATAGCATTCTTCAGTTAGAGCCTGGAAGATTATGAGGTAAGGTATTCTTTTATTGAAAAGCATGTCCTTGCTGTCATTAGGAGTTTGAAGAAGTTCAGACACTTAGTCTTGAAGAACAAGATTCAATTATTAGTGTCTCATGTTGGTGTCAAGGACTTCCTCCTGAACAAGGATTTGGTTGATAAGAGAGCAGGTTGGATCACCTGTGTAATGGAGTATGATATTGAAATAAAGTGACCAAGCTGGTTTGTGGCAAGGTTTGTGTGAGCATCTCACTTCCAAGCAACATACACTGAGGTCAACAGATGAAGAAGAGGCTATCCTACTATTACAAAATGATCAAGAGCACCTAGCTAACAATGCACCCATTCCATGTTGGACCCAAAATTTGGTGCATTTTCTCCAAAAAGGTTCGGTCCCTCAAGAAATGAGCAGAACAAAAAGAAGGTACTTTAGATTACAAGCTATCCCGTATGCGCTTATTGATGGCGTTTTTGTTCAAAAGGGGACATCAATGGCGTCCTATTAAGGTGCATTGGGGACAATCCAAATTGAGAAGAGTCATTACATGAGTTCCATGATGGAGAAGCAGGAGGCCACTTTGTCTCCTCGAGTAACAACTCTCAAAATTATTAAGGTTGGTTACTATTGGCCTACGGTGTTTAGTGATTGCTACTCATGGATCAAGAAATGAAAGAAATGTGCATTCTTCATAGGCAAGGAAAGACTAGCAACACTTCCACTACACCCAATTTCAGTTAACCAGTCATTCATACAATGGGGATTGGACTTCATTGGGGTCATCAATCCAAATTCAATTCAAGGCCACAAGTGGATACTTACAACGCAACTGACTATTTCACCAAGTGTACTAAAGCAGTGGCACTTAAGGAGGTAAATGAATCCAATATCTTGGATTTCTATGAAGGGATAGTCACTAGGTTTAGAGTCCCTACCACTATCATATCAAATAATGCATTGGCATTCCTTGGTACAAGGATCACTGAATGGGTTGTCAAAAATGGTGTATACCTCAACACTTCATCAAACTATTACCCTCAAGGTAATGGCCAAGTAGAGTCCACAAACAAGAACCTACTAAGGATTATCAGAAGGACTCTTGATGAAAATCAGAGAACTTGGCATACAAAGTCTAAAATCAGTCTCTATGGGTTGATAAGATCAAACCTAAGAGATCTATAGGTAATCCTACCTACAAGCTAATCTATGGGAAAGAGGTAGTTTATCCTATATCATTAGAGCTTCCCACATTGGAACTCATGAAGAAACTGCAGCTGTTTGAGTTTGAACCCATTGAAATCAGGTATGCAGAGTTAATGGAAGTGGAGGAAATAAGAGAACATGCAATGCAACTGATGGAAAAATGATCAGGCCTTATCAAAATATGGTTTGATAAGAAAGCAAGAACAAGGACCTTTCATGAGGGGGACTTAGTTCTAAAGTGGGATGCTGATCAGTACAAATCCAGACAAAAATTCCAAGTTTGATGCCATTTGGAGTGGCCCCTACATGGTCACAAGATGTAAAAGTAGCAATGCCTTCCAATTGTCTACATTGGATGGTGAAGAATTGCAGATTCTAGTCAATGGGATCTACCTCAAACACTGCTACTAAAAGGAAAATTTCTCACCTTGTAAACATATTAGTCTAGGATTTCCAATTTCTCTAAGTGCGTATGCACATAGTCTTGTTGTTGTTTAGGTTTCAATTCCCTAAGTGCTGGTGCACATGCTCTATTACTTATGGTTATGCTTGTATACGAGTCCATCTCACTCATGGAAGAGACTTGTGGCCACAAGAAATTAAATCTGCATAGATTATCCATATTGGAGTAGTTATAGATGTTTTTATTGCACTCCAATAGATCAGGTTTGCAGAAAATCAAATGAGAGAGAAGGCTTCCAGGTTTCAGGAAGTTTCCTACTCTCACAAATCTTGAATCTAATATTTTCTTGCAAAGATAAGAGTGCATGCAACATATTTTCAAAGTTCCAGATCAGATTTTTAATTATCAGGTAGACTCCATGCCTAATGGATGCTTCAAGGCCACTGATATTTTCATCTAGTAGGCAAATGTCCCCTATGAGTCGCCAAATTGTTATCCAAAATAAGCTCATGCTTATTTTTGGTTAACTGCACCCATTTTTCCTCCTTTAGTGCTTCAATCCAATTTTTTAGATATTTGAAGCACTTAAGGTTCCTTGAAAATATTTTCATCAGATAGGCTTCCCCTTTCCAAAAATATAAAGAATTCCTTCTAACTCATATTTTGCAAGTTATGGGCCGACTGGACCTTAGAAGGGAATTTTTTCCCAAAAGCAGACCAACGGGCAGTTTTTAAGGATTTTTGCCATGGGAAAATTGTGGACTGGCATGGCGACAGGAGAGATTTTGGTACTTAACACTTTTTGTGAAAGGTGCAAAATGCAATTGTGGGCCCGTGATCCCATGCGAAAATTAATAGAAAAATCCTAAGGCCCATAAAAGGGACATGTGGCCGTGTTTTAGGTCAAAGCGGGAAGGCAGGTCATGTCGGATGAAACTTGGAGAATGTTGGCGTTTTATTTTAAAAGATTAAAAAGTATAAAAGTAAGCCACACCTCCACCGACACCCAAAGAAGCCACGTGTCAGGCCTTTGTCAGCTGCAGAGAAGTGGGCCGATAGAGAAACTTTGGATTTTTTTTCCACTTTCTTCAAAAAAGTGCAAATTCAATTTTAGGGCCTGCTAGAGATTTTTTGCCCCAAAGTGATTTTGGGGTCTATGGGGCTACAGGAGGATTTTTTTTAAAATTTTGGAACTTTAGTACAAAAGGCATCGAAAGTGAATTTTGGGCCCGTGGATCCATTTTGCAAAACTAGTTTTTCGCCATTTTGTGTACGGATTTCAATCCAAAATATTCAGAGGGGCATAAATCTTTTGATCCAGTAGCTCAAAATTCGAAAAAATTTGGTACCATTGTGAAAGGTATCTCGACCCTCCACTATGCCATGGAAGCTTAAAATATTATCTTTAACAGGATTTCGTGGGTGATAATTGAAAAAAAGTCATTTCCCCCCATTAATACGTGGATCTGATTTGCTTCAAATACCAGGATTTTCAATTTTGGTTGGCCATTCTTCCCTTCTTCAACACGAAACAACAAACATCTGAGGAACCAGAATTGGACAAATTGTAGGTGGATTTGTAGGAGCATTAATGGCTTGTGGTTGAGCTTCTAATCAGATTTCCCACCACCTTTTCATCTTCTCTCTTCGCTTGATATTTTAAAGTTAGAGCTTGGTTCATTGTAAAGGGTTGGAAATGTTTCATTGTTTGACACCCTCCCCTTCTCTTCCTTGTCTGCAAGTGAATTTATGGAGTTTTCAAACCTCCCATTCAAACTGTAAATGCAATCTTTCCTCTTGGCCACTGTAATGGACTGTATCAAATTCTTGAAGCAATAATATAATTATGTGGATGATTTCAACCCTCTCTTATGTTCATTGCATCTTCATGATCTCTCATTGCAATTCTGGTTATCTGTGTATGGATTTTGTATTGCATTTTTGATGGTTTGTGTTTATTGCAAAGAAAATGTTCATCATTCCTCGATGCATCACCTTTGATAGATTAAATTTTATTTCTTGTATTCTCTTAACCCTATCTCCTTGGAAAGTTAGAATACGTTTTAGAGTAGTACCTCTACAATTTATTTGTGTGCACCTAAATAGAGGAATAGGAACCAACCTTCATCCGGAGAGCTCACTCTATTTCAAAGTCACACACTTTGAGAAATGCTCCATGTTATGCAATCACACTAAGAGTCTCAAATCTGAGTTGTAGACACCCAAGGGTGCTGTGATTTTACACTAACAATGACCAAAGGGGGTTTATAATATTGGTGGATTGTACTTGATTTTATGTTTGATTTGAAAGGATATTATTAGTTTTAAGTGTTGTGTACTCAACCTTGCATGTCAAACTCGGATTTGGGGTTAAGGGCGATTTTTGGAGGCTTGTGGACAAGTTAATTGTGTCCCACACCTCTTAATTACACCTACCAACTATCCCTATGGGTTGAGGAGTCTAAAATAGACCCGATTATGTGATTTGTAAGAAAACAAAGGTGATATTTATTGCACTTTCTTACATGAGTTTTTAATTGTGTCCTTTAGAGGTGTGGGTAAGATTTTGTGTGTGTAAGAGGCTTGTCATTTTCTCAACCACCAATTTATTGATTTTTGGGTTTGGGGTTTGACCATGTGATGTGGAGTTGAGGAGAAGTGATGTGGCATCCTACATGGAGCCACTGGAGCTTGTGCATGTGATTGGATACTCTTGCAATGGCATGGTAGGGACTTCACCCATGTATTCTTATTACTATTTTGTTGTGCACATGATTGTAAATGGATAATTTTTGTATGTTTTTGGTTTTGGAAAATAGAATGGAATTTAGGTTGTGTAGGAGAAAAAGGAAATGGGGATATTTTGGAGGGAGGCATAAGAGTATTGTTGTATATCTTGGGAGGGAGTTGGGTTAGGGTCTCCCACCTTTGTAGATAAGTGAAATTTTTGCTTATCTTGTATATCTTATTGGGAGAGGCATAAGAGTTTTGAGGGAGGCCTAACAGTCTTGTTGGTATGTGATTTGAGTTTCTTTGAGGCTTTAAGGTTGGAACTCAACCCCTTTATGAGGCATAAGTGAATCCACATGTTTTTTTACTCTCTCTTTGCTTGAATATTGAGCCTTTTTTCTTGGGAAACTTTTATGTTTGTTTTGATTTTGTATTGTGAATTTTCTATTGAAATTTTGTTGAATGGTTGATGTGGAAGCCTTGTAAAAGTTGCCTTGGTTGCCTTATATCTCTCATTGCTTCATTGTTGGGGCTCGGGGACCAATGAGGAGGAAGGATTCTCCTCCTCATTAGATTATTGGTTGGGAGGAGATCATTTCCTACTCCCCTATTTGGTTGTTGTGTTGGATATTGGAGGAAATAATGGAGTTAAAGTGAAATTTTGGGACATTATTGTATTTAGAAGACAAGAGGAGATCCTAACCTTGTAGATTTTTTTTCAAGTTTTATCCACTTATGGGGAGGGCTTTTGTAACTTGTATTTTAAAGCTTCCTCTTCTTGTTAAGGTTCTATGTAAAACTATTTTGTAATGGTTATTCAAGAAGTGCTCATGTTTGAAAGGAGGCATGTGAAGTTGCATATTGTTATTATTATACCTCCTTTGACTTGTATATTTTTCCAAGAGTGTATTGGATGTAATCTTGTATTTTAATGAGTTAGTCTTGAAAAATGAAATTATTAAGACTTGCATTATTTTAGTCTAGGTAAGAACTTTGAAATGGTTTTGGTGATGACAATAAAGGTTCGTCAATATATAAGCTTATAATTAGGAGTGGTATTGTAAATATAATTTGAAATAAATGGTGTTACTAAATGGAGAATGTATGTTGAAAATGATACTTGAGATCTTGGAATTGATTTTATTAAATTGCAAAAAGAAAGGAATTATTTTCTTGTTATATTGTAAAAGCAAGCATTTTGAAAGATGGAAGTCATAGCTAAATATCATAAAAAGTTATAAGAAAAGCGAAATAGACATTTAGTGTTTTAAACAATGAATATATTCTCTTCATTTTTTGCATTGGGTTAGATAAGAAAAGCCATTAGTTTCTCTATTTCACCTATAAATAAATAGATAGAAATTTTACAATCTTCTTGCCTATATTCTACTATATAACTCAATCTTAATGAACGCATAAATTAAAGTAGAACAAGTTATACCATGCTAATCATATATATTTATAAAACTTATAAAAATAATAATAATAATAATTATATAAAACCGAATGGATTTTATGCATTGGAGTGGGCTATATATATATATATATATATATATATATATATATATATATATATATATATATATATATATAATATAAATCAAATTTCCTTAGGTTGAATAACTATGGGGGTTTATAAAATAAAAGGGGGTTAGGAGGGGGTGCACGCTGCCCCCACCCCAACCCCATACATTACAATATAGGGGGGGGTGGCGTGGGATCGGCATCCCCCAACATATATTAAACCTGCTATATACCAAAACTGTAGCATCCTATGTAACTCGTTGTGCATGATATTTGGGGGCCGACAACACTATTATAAGCTAGTCTATAATATATATATATATATATATATCAGGTTGCCGTCATTAATTCGACAGCATACTTCAAATCCAAATTTTGAAATATAGTAAATTCCAAATAATTTTAAATAACAATGCTTATTTAAATAGGTATAATAATGTATATACATACATACACATACACATACACATACACATACACATACACATACACATACACATACACATACACATACACATACACATACACATACACATATACAACCCTCATTCTGTGTATATATCACTAACTAAACCCAAAAATAAAATGGGGCAAAAATTCCCATACTCGAATAGGGTAAGCTCAAGAAAATCCACAAATAACAAATAATAATATGAGAAAACCCTAGGAGAAGATTGCAAATGAAAATAAACAACTAAAATTGTGTATATCCACCCATGCACCTTGAGCAACCTTTCATGGCCTCTATCCTCCTCTTGCTCCCAAACCTATAAAATGAAAATGAGAAAATTGGGTAAAGAGATGAATAAGAATATCTCATAAGGATGATTAGGGTTATAATGAATACCTAAGATCTAAGGGCTTGAAATGAATAAATATAAGGGTATGGAATCAATCCTACATTTGTTAGGTGAGGATATGTTTTTTTGGGAATATGTTTTTAAATTAAATGCAGGTGTAATTTGTAGAGGGGGCTACTTAATACTTTAGTGTTTCAAATTAAGATGTAACAATCTTGGTATGGTTTAGTAAATGATGAAATGGCATAAAACTATTGAATTTAAATGAATTTGTGAATAGATATTAAAGTCAAATGACTTAAGGGGATAAATTTAATTAAGGGCCATTGTTTAATAAATGTGGAATACGGTTATTAATTGAATAAGGGAAAGAAATTTAAATCGAACAAACTAATTAATGGATACATCACTAGATGATTATAACTGGAAATATCTTTGGGAGCCGATTAATATTATTTAATTATTAATCTAAGTTGGATCAACCTAATGTAATATAGAAAATTATAGATAGAAGTTAGATAAATGCACTCTAGGGTTAACACCCTTGCGCTCAAAAAAAATTATTCCATAAATTTCCTAACTAATTATTGGATTTTTATTTTGAGTTTTGTGCGGGAAACATTTGAGCATTACACTTGGTATCAAAGTCATGGGATCAATGCTTGGACCCTTGGGAACAATTGGAAACATGAATAGTTAACCTAACTAAAATTACAACTAGATCACACAACATTAGATGATATTTTAATACATACAAAACCTGGAAAACTGAAACAAAAACCTAGGTGATGATAAAATAACTCCCTTCTTTGTTTTTGTAGAAGATGCAAATGAGATGAGGGGATATTTCACATGGATTTATATATACAACATCGAGAGAAGGAAGTTATTGATATATTACTACAGATCCTACAAACCTTCCAGGAGGTCAATACAGCTATACGAGGTGGAGTAGTGGGGGGACGAGCTAGTCAGCATGACATAGAGCCATCAATAGAGAATTGTATCACTTCATTATACAGTGTGGAGTATAGAGTGGAGAAATCCCATGCGGATTCATCTAGAATAGTTTCACCTCAAAGGGGACATGAAGATAGGGCTACAGGACACAAAGATAAATTGAGGAGCCCTGGGATGAGGGATGATCATATAGAGAAACCTAGGGTTCAACAGATATTAGTTGTAGATCATATCAGGGAGATCATGAGGCTATAATCGTCTCATTATGCTGGTGATACATGAGGTTTTCAAGAAGAGGTTTGGTTAGTTAGCCGAGAGGATGCTTAATATTTTCCCATGTACTATCAACACGAGGCTCATGTTGCGATTCATTTTCTCATAGATAGAGGAAGTTTTTTGTGGAGGATTGATGAGTAGAAGCTCCACATAGAGTCAGATATGGTTACTTAGGATCTCTTCGAGGAGTGGTTTCAGGAGTAGATAGATATCCAAGAGGTTTATTTAGTAAAGGATTGATGAGTTTCATGACAATATTTGAGTATGAGAGTTGATTTCTATACTTGCTTCAATATGTAGACTACATGTAGGATGAGCAGGTTAGGATTCATAGGTTCATCAAGGGCCTGAAATTAGATTTGGAAGGTGCAGTGTGCATTCATTTTCCATATACCTTAGGTGAGACCATTGAGAAGGCCTACATTGTAGAGGAAACCAAGTGGAGGACACAACAGTTTAGAGATAGAGTGAGGAGCCGTATTCAACAGATGAAAGATAGTAGGTCGAGGGGGTAAGATCCTCCTCCTCATGGTAGACATGGCTCATCGCAATCTTATTTCATGCCACCACAACAACCACCTCAACAACATCAGTCATAGCATACTTTTCCACTGTTTAGACCTCCCTAGAGATTTGATACTAAGAGAGGATGGAGTATGACGTCTCATCCTAAAGGACCCATTAGGACACAGGGAACACCTAGAGCTTATTTAGTTGGAGCTTGCGACCACAACAATCCATGGCATGATCATTAGGATCAACAACTCAGACCACTAGAGTACTTTTTGGAGCTGCATCTCATTAGAGGGGACCAAGTAGCTGTTATGGATGTAGTGTACTTCAACACCATTATAGAGAGTGCCCTCAAAACCCTAATAACAAGGGTAAGACACCTATTTTAGAGCCTACCATTTGTGACATGGCTAGGACTCACATGATTTATGCAATAATTGAGAACCACCAGGTAGAGCACCAAGGTACTGTGATTGAGACTACAGGTAGTATTGGTGGGATCCCTACATCTATATTGTTTGATTCTAGCTCTTTTGATTTTTTTATTGCACCATCATTAGTAGAGTGATGTAGGTTGGTGGCAGTTAGGTAGGGCCTTGGTTGGGACGTTGAGATGGCTTTTGGAGCCAAGCTATCAGTTGAATCCTTAGTTAAGGAGTGTGTAGTGGAATTAGGACCCTTTACCACTACCTTGGATCTTCATATCCTTCATTTGGGTTCTTATGGAGTTATCTTAGGTATGGATTTTTTATCTGCACACAGGGATAGAGTTGATTATTACAACAAGGTTATATCTTATGCAGGCAATTTTGGACTGGAATTGGTGATAGTTGGAGTTAGAATACCCATTTCTATTCACACCAAATCTACTATGCAGCTGAAACAGTGTGCGGGAAAGGGATATCAAATGTATGCCATTAGAGTTAGTGATAGGTCATAGGATGAGTCTAGTGGACCTTCAATTGATGATCATAAAATTTTGAGGGAATTTATAGATGTTTTTCTAGGTGAGTTACCAGGGTTACCTTCCCCATGTGAGATAGAATTTCATATTAATTTGGTTTTCGGAGTGAATCTTATATCACGCGCACCATATAGGATGACCTCCCCTGAGGTATGTAAGCTCAAGTTTTAGTTAGAGGGCCTTCTTGAGAAATGCCTATTTTTCCTAGTGTATCTCCTTGGGGTGCACCAGTGATTTTTGTGAAGAAGAAGGATATATCCTTGCATTTATATGTGTAATACAAGTAGCTGAACAAAGTAACGATCAAGAATCATTACCACCTTTCGTTCATTAATGATTTGTTTGATCAGATTAAGGGGGATACAATGTTTTCCAAGATAGATATTAAGTCTAGGTATCATTAGTTGAGGATTGCAGAGGTGGATATCCACAAGATAACTTTCTGTATGATATATGGATACTATGAGTTCATAGTTGTGTCATTCGGTCTGACGAATGGCCCCTCAGTGTTCATGAATTCGATGAATGGGGTATTTATGATTTTTTTATACCACTTCATGCTCGTATTTCTTGATGACATAATGATATAATCATGCACGTGTGAGGACCATGAGGGGCACCTTTTACAGGTCTTTCAGTGTCTTTGAGAGTAGAAACTATATGGGAACCCAGATAAGTGTGCATTTTTCCTGTCAGAGGTTTAGTATTTATGCTAAAATATTTCTGGGGAAGGTATCATAGATGAACCTTCCAGGATTAGAGATATCATGGATTGGCCAAAACCTACCAGTGTGACCAAGGTGCACAAATTTATGGGATTGGCAGGTTATTACAGGAGGTTTATTTAGGATTTCTCTCGTATTGCACATCCCATCACTTCCCTTTAATGGAAAGGGAATAAGTTTGTTTGGTCAGATAGATGTGAGCAGACCTTTAAGACTCTGAAGGAATGCCTTACGACAACACTTGTTTTAGTAGTGTCAGATCCTTAGAGATATTTCTTTGTATGCACAGATGCTTCCTTGGAAGGGTTGGGAGGTTTTTTGATGCAGGATGGCCATGTAGTAGCCTTTGAGTCTTGAAAAATCAAGGATTATGAGCTCAATTATCTGACTCATGACCTTGAGCTTGCAGCAATTGTTCATGCTTTGGTTCGATGGAAATATTTCCTTTTAAGGAGGTTCATTCTTAGGACTTATAACTTGAGTCTTAGACATCTCTTCTAACATCCCAATATAAATGCTCATCAATGTCATTTGATGAAGCTCCTTTATGAGTATGATATGGAGATATAACATGTGAAGGGGAAGAAGAATGTGGTTATAGACGCCTTGATTTGTTGGAGGCATTTTGTTATGGCTACAATAGTTGGTACAGACTTGAGGAGTAGGATCTTGTAGCAACTTCCACATGACACCTTATACCTTTCAGCTAGAGCAAAGATTGAGTCTCAGAGACCCCTTGAGGGAAAGTTTGATGGATTTGCATTGGAGGAAGATGGTATTCTGCAACATAGAGGTTGGATCTACATACCCAAAGATGGAGGATTACATCAAGATGTCTTTGTTGAGGCACATCGTACACCCTATTCAACCCATCTAGGGCTAAAAAAGATGCATGTCACTTTGAGACATATGTACCATTGGAGAGGGCTGCGGAGAGACGCAGCTCGATTTGTGTCTCGTTGTTTAGAGTGTCACAAGGTGAAGGCTGAGAATCAACATCTAGCTATCCTTCTATATCCTCATGCCATACCAGAGTGGAAATGGTACACCATTTCCATGGATTTTATAGTAGGGATACTTACATCGAGATACCACCATAATGCCATCATGGTCGCAGTGGATAGATTGACGAAAGTGGTTCATTTTTCTCTAGTAAATACCACCTATACGACCAGTATAGTAGCGCAAGTGTACTTGGATGATATTATTAGACTGCATGGGATTCTGTGGATGATCATTTATGACCATGATCCCTTATACCCCTCTCACTTTTAGACTACCATGCAGGATGCTCTCAAGATGAATATCAATTTCAGTGCAACCTATCACCCTGAGACAGATGAACAGATAGAGAATGTGAATAAGATTTTAGAGGAAATGCTTTAGATGTACGTCATGTACTATGAATCAAGAGTGGAGGATTATTTTTACTTGGTAGATTTTTCTCACAACAAAAAATTTCACAGTTCTATTGGTATGGCTTCATTTCTTGCACTGTATGGTAGGGAGTGTAGGCAATTGTTGAGTTGGGATAGGTTAGAGAACATGGTATCTCTTTGGCTAGCTTTATTATAGGATATAGAGCAGCACGTTGTCATGATTAGATAGATATTGTAGGAGGCTCAAGATAGATAGAAGAATTATGTAGATCAGAGGAGGACATACCATAGTTTTGAGGTGGGCACGAAGGTGTTTCTTTGTGTCAAGCCTCATAAGAGACCTATTTATTCTAGAAAAGGCTCTAAGCTAGCTCCTATATTTATGGGTCCCTTTAGCTACCATCTAGTGTTGCCTCCCAGCTTGTCTTGTGTCCATGATATATTTCATGTTTCTGTTCCTAAGAGGTACATTCTAGATCCTTCTCATGTATTGGCTTGGACCACATTGCAGGTGCAAGATTAGGGGCCGGTGATGATGGAACCCATGCAAATTTTAGAGTGTAAGACCTAGGGCCTTCGAGGCCATGAAATTTATCAATTTTATGTTCAGTGGGATCAGTACGATGAGACAAATAATTCATGGGAGGATGCCACAACTTTGAGATCATAGTTCGCACACTTGTTCCAGTGACTTCTAGGAGGAAGTCAAGTCTAAGGGGAGGGGGATGCAGTGCCCACTCCTCCTTGAAATTGATCTAACTATGATTTTTGGATACTTTATATTGGAGCCATAGACATTGTTATCATATTTGATCAATAGACATTGATAGATGGAAATTACTATATTTTATTATCCTATTTGATATACAATATGGATGTTTTATACTTTTGACATGATGCGACTTATATGATGGATTACATGCATGGATTGACCTATCAATATTTGATGATCTAGAGTTACTACTTTACATATGTACTGATACATTATATTTTGATACATAGATTTTGTTAGATGATTTAGTTATTGTTGTGATCTTATGTTAATTGATGAAATGATAGAATCAAAATATTTGAAATTGTGAACAATTGGTGAAATGTTTTGATTTAGTTATGTTATTTAATGATGTAAATTGATATGTATATGTACGTTTTATTATTTTGATGTCATTGATATGGCCACGAGGCCAGAAAGGTATTGTTTTGATTTTGTAGGAAATTGTAACACAAAAAACAAAAGGGGATAGGAGACCAACAATGAAGGAATTTTTGGTATTGGCAACAGGTTCACCTTGGTAACTTGTGTTTTGTGTATGTTGTTATGTTGTTGATAATTGTTAGGAGGTCCGCATTGGGGGTGGCCTCAAATGTGACCTTGGGTAAATGTCTTTTTTTCCATTTTGTTTTAATTATTTTGTGAGTATGTGATTTATTTTAGTAATGTGATTCACCTTTATTATTGTTAGTTAATGTGATCCATTTAAGTTGATTAATCTTGATTAATTATTGTAATGTGGGATGTGACCAAAGGGGTTATTTAATGTTGGTAGATTTTCCTTGATTTTATGTTGGATTTGAAAGGATTTTATTAGTTTTAAGTGTTGTGTACTCAACCTTGCATGTCAAACTCGGATTTGGCCTTAAGAGCCATTTTTGGAGGCTTGTGGGACAAGTTAAGCTTGTCCCACACCTCTTAATTTCACCTAACATATATTCCTATGGGTTAAGGGGTCAAAAATAGACACTATTATGTGATTTGTACAACAAAACGCTGATATTTATTGCACTTTATTACATGTGTTTTTAATTGTGTCCTTTAGAGGTGTGGGTAGGAGTTTGTGTGTGTAAGAGGCTTTTCATTTCCTCAACCACCAATTTATTGAGCTTTGGATTTTGGGTTTGACCAGGTGATGTGAAGTTTAGGAGAAGTGATGTGGCATCCTACATGGAACCATCTCACCCTCATAGTTCCCTTTTCTATTTATTCAATTTTTTAATGATGATTTTGGGGTTAGATGTTTTATTTTATCTCTTACATTTTTGTAGGATCTTGCTTTTGGAGTTATTTTTGGAATATTGGGAATTGGTTGGTGCTTTACCGAGACTTGGAAAAGTGTGGAGCTTGTGCTTGTGATTGGATACTCTTGCAATGGAAAGGTAGGGACTTCACCATGTATTCTTATTGCTATTGTATTGTGCAAATGATTGTAAATGGATGATTGTTGTATGTTTTTGGTTTTGGGAATAGAATGGCCTTTAGGTTGTGTAGGAGAAAAAAGAAATGGGGATATTTTGGAGGGAGGCATAAGAGTATTGTTGTATATCTTGGGAGGGAGTTGGGTTGGGGTGTCCCACCTTTGTAGATAAGTGAAATTTGTGCTTATCTTGTATGTCTTATTAAGGGAGGCATAAGATTTGAGGGAGACATAAGAGTTTTTAGGGAGGCATAAAAGTCTTGTTGGTATGTGATTTGAGTTTTTTAAAGGCTTTAAGGTGGACACTCAACCCCTTTGGGAGGCATAAGTGAATCCCCATATTTCTTTTCTCTCTCTTGGCTTGAATATTGAGCCTTTGTGCTTGGAAAACTTGTATGTTTGTTGATAATTTTGTATTGTGCTTTTGTGTTGAAAGTTTGTTTGAATGGTTGTAGTGGAAGCCATGTAAGTTTTCCTTGGTTTCCTTATACCTCTTATTGCTTCATTGTTGGGGCTCAGGGCCAATGAGGAGGAAGGATTCTCCTTCTCATTGGATTATTGGTTGGGTGGAGAGTGTTGCCTACTCCCCTATTTTGTTGTTGTGTTGGGTATTGAAAAGATAGTGGAGCTCAAGTGATGTTTGGGACTTAGTTTCATTTTGAATAAGACAATCAGAGGTCCTAATTTTGTAAAATATTTTCCATGTTGTCTCCACTTATGTGGAGGGCTTTTGTAACTTGTATTTTAAGCTTCATTCTCTTGTAAGAGTATTTTGTAAAATTAATTTGTATTGTATATTCAAGAAGTACTCATGTTGGAAAGGAGGCATGTGAATTTGCATCTTGTTGATTATTATAATTACCTTCAAATTTGTATATTTTATCAAGAGTGTATTTGATGTAATCTTGTATTTTAATGAGTTAGTTCTTGTAAAATGAAATTTATCAAGTCTTGTATTATTTAGATGAAGTAAGGAACTTGAAATGGTTTCGGTGATCACAATGAAGCTTCCTCAAATATAAGCTTATACTTAGGAGTGGTATTGTAAATCTAATTCAAAAGAAATGGTGTTATTAAATGGAGAATGTATGTTAAAAATTATACTTGAGCTCTTGGAAATGGATTTCATTGGTTATTGTGATAAGAAAGGAATTATTTTCTTGTTACTATTGTAAAAGTTAGCATTTTGAAATGTTCAAAGTTATAGTCAAATATCATACACTAAGTTATAATAAAAGGAAATAGATGGATTAGTGTTTTAAATCCAATGAAATAAATTCTCCTTATTATTTTGGGTTGAATAATAAAATTATAATTACCTTGGACTGAGAAAATTTTACAAGTATAAATTTGTAAAGTTATACTTCATGTATTTAAATTTCAATATCCGAATGATTTGCGATAAAATGTTTAAAGTCTTCTAAGTATATCAATATATACGTGACATGATAAATATATAGTATAAATTATAGGGTATGACTATATATATACCATGATAATATTATAATAAATTATAAAAAATTGTAGGAGTGTAGTTACAATTATACATAATTATACACTATATAACATTATTTAATATATATAATGGATACTTAATATGGCTTATAAAATAATTTTATATTATAAAATATAGATGTATATATATATATCGACTATATTAGATATATATATCCTTATATTATAGGGCGCCGCCCCCATAACTCATATATATATGTATATGATCAATAATGTGAAAGTTATAAAACTCATAAAGAAAAATAAACTACCATAGATATATATGGCTTTTATGCAATTCAATTTTATATTAAAATAAGCATATAAATTGGGTGCGCATTTCTGTAACTGGTCGACCCCATTATAAATAAATATAAATAAATTGTATAAACCTAGACGCCATAAATCAATGCGAATACATATTAAATTTGGGTATATTTCAATAATTAAGGTCCATGTCGCGACCTTACTATATGTGTATACACACATAGGATTTATACAAATATGGTAAATTCCAAATAATATATTAATAAAACATATATATGTATATATATGGGTATATATGTGTATATACATATATATATATATATATATATATGTGTGTGTGTGTGTGTGTGTGTGTGTGTGTGTGTGTGTGTGTGTGTTTGTACACACACACACCTCAAAACTTGCATCATTGTATAAAACTCACCTTTTAAACCAGAAATAAAATGGGACAAAAATGCCCATACTCGAATAGGGTAAACTCAATAAAATACACAAATAACAAATAATAATATGAGCAAACCATAGGAGAGGGTTGCAAATGAAAATAAGAAACTAAAAATGTGTATATCCACCCATGAGCTTTGAGCAACCTTTCATGGCCTCCATCCTCCTCTTACTTCCCAACTTGCAAAATGAAAATGAGAAAATAGGATAAAAAGATGAATAAGAATATCTCATAAGGATGATTAGGGTTAGAATGAATACCTAATATCTAAGGGATGTAAATGAATCATTCTAAGGGTAGGGAATCAATCCTACATTTGTTAGATGAGGATATTTTTGTGGGAATATGTTTTTAAATTAAATGTATGTGTAATTTGTAAAGGGGGCCACTTAGTACTTTAGTGTTTCAAGTTAAAATGTAACCCTCTTGGTATGGTTTAGTAAATGATCAAATGGCATTAAACTATAGAATTTAAATAATGACTTTGTGAATAGATATTAAAGTTAATGACTTAAGGGGATTAATTTAATTAAAGGCCACTATTTAATAAATGTGGAATACAATTATTAATTAAGGGAAATAAATTTAAACCAAAAAAATTAATTAATGGATACATCACTAGATGATTATAACCGGAAATATCATTTGGAGATGGTTAATAATATTTAATTATTAATCTAAGTTGCATATTGACCTAATGTAAAATAGAAAATTATAGATAAAAGTTAGGCAAATGCACTAGTGACTACATGGTTAACACCCTTGTAAAAAAAATTATTCCGTAATTTTCCTAACTAATTGTTGAGTTTTTATCTTGGGTTTTGTGAGGGAAAAATGTGGGCGTTATAAAACGGATCCCAAGTAGGCATTGGTTTGAAAATATGGAACAAAAATGAATAAAAAAGATGGACATGACATTCACCCTATCGTTGATGAGCAGCATGTATGATCCCTCGATGTCCTTTGATGAAATGATATCATACATGGCATCCCTCGGGTGGATTGAAATAATCCCAGTAAATGAATCAAAATATTGTTAGTGTCGTTGATACGTCTAAAATTTGGATAGTGACAATCACAATATGTTGCCATAGACCCATGATCTTTATACTTGTAAACATGGATTTCAACATAAATATGAAAAATAAGACATGTATATGTTAAGATTGAATATTTTACCACGTGCATTTCAATAATCCTTATAAAAAGAGACACATTCATAAAATATGGATAATTTAATGGCACGAATAAGAAAATTCATGGAAACAAACAAAAATGTCAGAAATGTCTTAAAAAGTCAGAGGGGGAAAGCGTATCATTGTAAAATATTCTTTTGGCATAAATATTCACTTCCGAATATTCAAAAAAGCATAATTAGTTTCTCCCACATGAAAAAGGAATTGAAATCTAGTAAACACTAGGATCTATTTATAGTAGGTGGAAACAAAATAACTCTCGACTATTGTAAAATTAAGGAATTAGTTTTGTAAACTCTTTACCCATATTCTGTTAATTTGGATGAGAACAATGAAGCCTTCATCCTTGAAAAATACATTAATACATGAATATTATAAAATATATTGTTAAATATGAAGTATTTTTGCAATCGATTTTAACATTAGAAATCTGTGAAATAATAAAATAAAATAAATGTGTATAAAAAAATATTATCCATTAACAATCCATAAAAAATCATAGTTATGTTGTCAAAGGAGAGAAAAATTGGGAGAGGAAGAGGGGTGAAGATGAAGGGGTTAGAGGGTGAAGAAATGCGAGGTCAGTAGAAATAGAAAGTAGAAAAAATGGCACTGAAACAAAAATGTTGAACAACATGGCGCATATATGGAAATCCTTTGAAGGAGACCAGGGTTGATGTTAATGACAGTGCAGAAACAATTTATAGATATATATGTGAATGTAAGGAGTGGTAGACAAATATATCCGAAGTGATAATGTGTTTTTAGTTCTATCCATAGAATTTAAAGACATAAAGACGTGAAGTGTAAGTAGCATCCAAAGGTTGCGACATCATGTGAAGTTCTCCCCATCAATGATTGTAATGACATTGCTATTCAACTATCATCATAAAAAATGGGACAGGTATGGTTTGTTGTTGATTTTGATCAGATGGAGGAAATTAATCACTTGCATGAGCCACATCGTTTCCACATATGAGATTATTCATGTCCATATAAATCGACATATTCTCTATATTTTTAAGTCCTGTAATATTTTCTGTATGAATGACTCCCACCTCTTTCTTCTACAAATGATGGAAGAGCCTTTTGAAATGGGGGATCTTATTGCAATTCCATCTCTGTTAGATGAAGTAAATAAAAATTTACAGTCAAATGATTCTC
This sequence comes from Taxus chinensis, assembly GCA_019776745.2. Classification (NCBI taxonomy): domain Eukaryota; kingdom Viridiplantae; phylum Streptophyta; class Pinopsida; order Cupressales; family Taxaceae; genus Taxus; species Taxus chinensis. Next base: position 305,269,864 of record CM034146.1, read on the forward strand.
TTTTGTCAAAGTTTAGATTCACATGTTCCTTTTCGGAGGGCATAGGAGAAGTGGAAGCTCTTCATATGGATAACTTTCTGTCATAGCATCATTGTAGTGCACAAGTGAAGTTGAAGAACTTATTTAAAACAATTGTTTGATGTGGTATCACTATAGTGCATACACGGTCCAATTACTCATGTTTCTAAAACTGTTGGATCAAAATTGAATAATATTGCGTCATTGAAGTATGGCTTTCATCTACGTTGTCTAGTTGTTCTCCACTATTAGAGGGGGCAAGGCTACTTTCAATTGTAAATACTTCCAGTGCAATTATAATATTTATTTAATATCAAGGTAGGAGACTAACTCAGATCTGTCATTGTTTTTCTATACTTCCTAATATAAATAAATGGATTCCAATTAAATTTTAAAACACACATACACACACACTTTAGAATGAATTAATTATGGAATAATTAAATTTTATGATATTATATTTATGTATTTATTTATTATTTGTTCAAGTTAGAGGCTTCTTTGTGCTCAAATTTCGTTAGCTACTTCTTTTTTGTCTTTATAAATTTCAACTCTTCAACCTTATCTTACATTTTCTAACTTTTTTTTTTTTCATTTTATCTCTCAATTTGTCCCTATTTCTCCTTCTCCCCTATTTTCCTTACAATACTAGACAATGAACATTTTCATATAATCCAAAACTGTAACGCCCACAAATTTGATGTTAAAACCACATAGAGGTCTAATAATTTAATGGAGAAATTAAGTGATTTTTTTTATTTTTCATTTTTAAATTATTAAACATTACTTGTAGTTGATTAAATTCTCATAATTTATTTCCACATCTTCGTAATGTAATTGAGTTCAAATTAATAATTAAATATTATTAATTTATCTTCCCAAAATTTTTATAGTTTATAAGCCTTCTATTATATTCCCTTACGTTATTAGCATATTTACAAACATTTAATAAGCTTGTTCCATTTAATTTATTTAACTATACTTTTGTTAACAAATCATCTAAAAACCGCTTTTAATTTTTTAACAAATACCATGTACATTTACTTAAATTAATTTCTACCCCAAGAAGTCACCACTTGACTTAACCACTAAGTGGCCCCATTCAACCAATTACCCATACCATTTTTAATTTAATTTCATTCCAACAAATTTCCCATCAATTAAGTGATGTAGGGTTTATTTTAATCCATTATATTTGATCTATTTGGGCCATTGGATCAAGATTGCCCTAAATTTCCTTATGATCTTATTTTATTTACATTTGCCCTAATTTTATCTCATTTTCACTTTTGAAGAGAAAGAGGAGGAGGAGAAGCCATGGAGGGTTTTCTCTCCAATATATTTTGTATTATTTTTGTGTTAAAATGAGAGATCTCCCCATTTCTATTTGTGGGTATTATTTACCTTTTTTTATTTATGTTATTTGAACTATTCTCTTGCAGGTTGGATGTATAAACATTCTGTATATACTGATTTGATAGATACACATAGACAGATATATATATATATATATATATACCGAACCACCATATATTTGTTTATCTTAATAGAAATGAATTCCCCACTCTTTAGTTCAAAAAAATTCCAGCATAGGCCATTTGACCCAACATTCAATTCAACCCTCGTTGTTTATTGATTATTTAATCTTTTGTTTTTAGTGTTTTTTCCATCGATTACAATATATCCACACTAAGCTTTTAAACTTAATGAAAAATATATATATTTATAATTTAAATAATTATCTAAATTTAGATTCATAAGTTTATATTAATAAATGATTATAATTTTTTTTTGTTTATTAATATTAATATATATATAATTCATGTGCTCAATATATTTATAATCTATATAAAATATAAATTTATATATAAATGCTTATGAATATGTATATTTATATTTATATACTCATTGTTTTTCTTTTTTTAACAACCTACCTATTTAAGTTTGTAACTATAACAAATTTCAAGGACATGTGCAATTTATACAAAATCATATATATTTAAATTGGTGATATAGTGGAGCCAATATCATTGCAATAAAATGTAAAATTTGATTATAAAATAAACTCAATCATTGCGCCCCCCCCCCCCCCCCCCCCCCCCCCCCCCCCCCCCCTTTTTTACACAATTTAGGTTGGAGAGAAATAAAGGTGTAATCATACTTAAATGAACTTCTTTCTCTATTTTTCCTTTTAAATTTCAGATTTTTCCAACAATACAAAAATGAAATCAACATTCACTATTCACACAAACACCATTCCTTTTTAATGAAATCTACAATACAACTTTTAAATTATTTCAACAATTCAAATGTGCTATTTCTTACAATGAGAATGAGAAAGTGCCTCTTTTTTTTCTTCGCAATGAAATCATACCAATACAATATTACAACTTACAACAAGGTAATAATACACTCTTTTCTCAATAATCTAAGTTAATTATTTTACAATCTAATATTTCTTCTTTCAAAAAATTTGGAAGGGTATTATACAAGATTACAACTTTCACTTTACAACAATTGGGATAACAATACAAAGATGATCTTTTTTTTTTGGCTCCAACCAAATATAACTCCTCCAACCTTTAACTTCTACATTTTTCTCATTCAAAAAATTTGAATCTCAATACAATGAAATGGGATTGTCATGCAACTTTGACAACTTTTACAAAATGGCTTCCAAAAAACATGCAATAGACAACACATCAAATAAACACACTCAACCAAGATTCACAATTTTTCAACAAAAACATACGCTGAAAGACAAGCCAAGAGGAGAAACGAGTATGAGAACCACCTTATTTTTCATCCCAAGTGATATAGGCACTCCACCCAAAATCATCCATGTGCATAGCGCAAAATACTCAAATACACCCTTATCACTCCCCTTGCAAATATGCAAAATATATCCTTGTTTTCCTTTTCTCTCCCCATAAGTGGAACTCCTATGCACACTCCCTCCAAAATAAATTCCCCATAACTCCCTTTTCCCTCCCCAATGGTCTCATACTTCCATATCCCACACTCTTCTTAAAGAAAACTACCCATTCCAAATATATCACATTCACAACACTCATGCAAATACTCATACAAATCACAATTTTTTACAATTTTTTTCATAAATTAAGAATTAAAAAAGTGGAGATCCTACCTCTCCATTAAGCTTTCAAAAAAATATTCACTTAAACATACTTTCAACACCTTAAAACCGAGCACTATTCAAATGCAACTCCAAAAAGGTTCCAAGTATGCATCTCAATACCTAAATTTCAAAATACAAGAGATGAAAATAAAACAAGTAACCCCAAATACATCAAATTCATCCAATACATAGAAAAAGGAGGTGATGATGATGAGGTGGTTCCATATAGGATTCCACTTCATCATCCCTCCATTCCACTCAACAAGTCAACACACCAAAATCAATGCAATTAAATCAACATCTAAGGCTTATGATATGCACATTACACTCCAACATGCTCTCCATACCATTCAAGGAAAAAATAAATGTGGTAAGTGGAAAGGTGATTTTATTTTCTCTTTAACACTCAATAATTCATTAAAAGGGTCAATATAAGCTCCATACTTCATAAGTATGGTTGGTGGGTGAATTTGAGATCTAAGGGACAAGGTTAATTTATCCCACAAGTATCAAAAAGTGGCCTATGAGGCCAAACCCGAGTTTGGGAAGGGAAGAAGAGTACACACCATGTAAAAGAAATTAATTCATTCCACATCAAACACAATTCAAGGACTATCTACTCTATTTATTACCCAAATGTAATCTCTTCCTTTTTAGTTTAAAATTTAAGTTAAATTAGCTAATTAAGACACATTAACAAGTGCCCAAAAAAGTAACTAGATTTTCCAATAATTAAATACATACCCCATAAAATGAAACACACACATTTAACAGAAAGGAATCATTACACCCCACGGCCACACACGTGAGGTCACCCCCCATGGGAGACCTCCTAACTAAGCATGCAATAACACAACATATACATTAAACACAAGTTTTCAATTTTGGCCATATTTCAAAACACCCAACATCCTTCTCTTGTTGGTCCCCTATCCCCTTTCGGTGTATAATGATATATGTTTCTAGCAACTGCAATCAATACCACCTTTCTGGCTTCAAGGCCATATCAATATGTCATTGAAATACAAGCATATAAGACATCCATCATTAAATCCTCCACACACATCAAGTAGTAAAAAAACCATATACATATATCAATTAACATTGTTATATAACGTAGCTATAACATTATCATCAAATTTATGATCTTTTTTTTATCAATTATTTGTAATCACTTAACACTTCAACTCTATTATAGTAAATAATTCAAAATCATCAATAATCCAATTTACATTCTACAATAATCATGAAATTATCTATATATACTATAATTCCCAACTACTAGATACACTCAACAACAAATTACCAATCCCTAATATAATCGTATTGTTAGCAATTCAAAAAATCAACGAGACCACATGGTTAGTCCAACACTTTGAATATACTCAATACGTCAAGAATCCAATTGTTAGTATATAACAAAGTTACCATTCTGGATTATCATCATATCCATAAATGTCCATCAAGGTACATAATACACCTATACAGTTCAAAGTAACAATCAAAATTCAATAGTAGTCATGATGTCCCTCGTATCTTAATAACATGTTAACTAAAATATAATAATAAGGTCCATATCTCTAATAATCTGAAATTAAAATCATAGTCTAATCAATGTGGAAGAGGAGTGGGCATTACATCCCCCTCCCCTTAGATTTGAAGTCCTCTTGGAATTCATGAAAAGAAGTAGGGAAACAATTCATAAGAATATAAACTACGCCCTTCGTGGGATTTAGTTATTTCAAAATAATGTGGGTTCTTGGGACCCTAGTTTGGTCCATCACTATTGAAAAAAGAGAAGAGAGATTGATAGGCATAGGTAATAACCTTCTCCAAACAAGGTTTCAAGAATTTAATTCTACATAGTAAACTCTTATGTGGTTAACCTAGTTAAAACACAGAGCATCTAAATAGGAAAATTTCCAATGGAATCCCAAAGAATAACAACCAAGGTCAAAGAAGATCAGGAAGGGTTACTCACATACGATATCCACATAGTCACACATGGATACAACACATAAAAAAGGGAAGGATAAAAACTCCATTTAGGTTGGATCATACTTCAATGTTCTTTATTTTAGATAAGGTTAACAACTACCAATCTTGAATTTCAATTGTACATGAGAAAACACACCTACTCATAGGTCTAGCAAATTCAAACCCATGCAAGACGAAGTTCAACAATCAAGGAAACACCTAATTTTAACAAAATCATTTACACAAATGTAGATTATTTTTTGGAAGTAATTTATGTAATTCGAAAGGATTCAATTTAGTCTTCATGGTAATTCTAGCATAATATTGACCACAAGGTTTCTATAACTTGAAGTTTACTCAAATATCATACATACAAACACTAATCCTGATTTAGAAACTTCAAACAATTAGATAATATGTCCACTTTGAATGAAGGGTATTCTTTTCCCAACCGAACATATCAACACAAAAAACACTGATATCTTTATGTAATAAAATGAAATTAATTAATTTTAAATCTATCCCTAGCTCAAAAGAATATTACAACATTCGCAAGCATAAAATTAAAATCCATAGGAACACTCAAGTGAGCTATGAGAACTAGGCAACAAGAGAGGTCTAACTTCAATTTACTAGAGCAACACAGAAGACATTCTTGTAGAAACTTATGAAGACAAACTTGCACCATTCTCTTCCTTAAGGGACAAGAGGAACAACATCAAGGTTTCCCAAAAGGAAGGAAAATTTCAAAAATTCCTTCATATCCTTAACATATGTTACCTAAGCTTTCCAATAAGCCTAGGTGTAACGCCCTCAAATTTTGACGTTCTAAAACCACATTAAACCTTAAATAATTATCTAGAAAGTTACAATTTTTTTTAAAAATATTGCAAGGGTGAAAAAATCTATAGTATGTTTAATTAATTCCTACCATCTCCCTACTACATTAAATTGGAAGGATCAGGTTTAGATTAATAATTAAATATTATTAATCCATTTCTAAAGTCATTTTTTCAGTTACAATCCCCTAGAAATGTTTCCATTAATTCTTTTCCTTAGTTAAAGAGTTTCCCCCTCTTAAAATAACATTCAAACTCACATTTACTAAACCCTTATCCTTAGTTACCTTAGTCCCCTTAAATTCTTATCTTTAACTTCCATTGAAACAGTTATTAAAACATACTAGGAGATGTCCCCATAACCCAACTTAACATACTTTAGATTTATTTAAAAATGGACCCATAAAATTACATATCCTCACCCAACATTTGCACATACATTTGGATCAAATCAATTATGGCCACTAGGTCCTAGAGTTCCAACCTAACCCTAACCATCCTTAAGGGATTTTATTAAACCTTTTCCCTTGCCCTAGCCTCCTCATTTGGTCACTTTTCTTTTCTTTCATTTGCAGGTTGGAGGAGTGGAAGCCATGAAAGCAAGGAGGGAACCATGAAGGGATTCATTTGGATATAGCTTAGTTTATTTTATTCATAGATTGTTATAGTAATTTATTTCTATTTTTTGATTGTAGAGGTTTCCACCTTAAATTTGGAGTAGTTATATAGTTATTTCTATTTTTGAGTTCTTTATTTGGGAAAATCCCTATTTCTAACTAATCTATGATATTTAATACATGTAAATTCCCATTTAAGATTGACATGCTTAAAACAATGAGTTTATACCCATATGGTTTGTTGGTGATTTCCTTTTTTACATTTTATAAGTTCATATTTTCACAAAATTAAGTTCAAAGTTTGTAGAGTTGTGGATTTTATTTTTCCGCCAACAATAGTGATGAAACCACCTCCCTGAGTTGGTCAGCGGTCCTATGACCGCCACACTACCTGGATGACAATTAGGAAACTGCCACCTTGCCTAGGTGGTAGTTCAGAGACTGCCGGACAAAGCAGATAGATGGTTTGGATACTGCCTCTCTGCTCAGGGTGGTGGTCCTAATCTTTCGAAACAAAACCATCCTTTCATGAATTTTTCCAAAAATAATGCTTACAAGGGTGATTTATAGTTTATCCTTCGCTTAAATTTATATGCCTAAAGAAACTAGTTGAAAGGTTGAAACATTAATTCATTCCATGGCTTATTTCACTAAATACAAATATTTTCTATTTCAATAGCACATAAGAAAACAACTACAAGAATATTTTTCCAATAAAATTTCTTTTATGCTCAAATGAAGGATTGAAATTCAATCTATTTTTAAGTGTCATTTCTTTCCTTTCCACAACAAGAATGTAATCTTTTAACAAGGTAATTCATTATAAATTAGTGCATTTTTTCAATATAACCACAATTACTTATACAAAGAAAGCACAAGAAACTATATTACATTCCAAATTTGCTAAGAATAAATTCTTATTGATTTATAATTTCCAAGTTCTTACTTCTTTCTTACAATAATGAAAAATCCTACAAGTAATAATGAAGTTCCTTTTTCTTTTGAGCATAGCTCATTTTCTTACAATGCCAAAAGTTTTCTTTCCAGCAATAAATTACAACTTGATAAATAAAATATACAATAAAATTTTTCTTTAAAATACAAGATTACTAGCCTTCCACCTTAAGTCGGAACTACAAGAAAAATTTCTACAATGAAATATTTCCTTTTTGACTTCTACAAATTCTCCAAGTCCCAAATATTCAACAATAGCTCCACCATTTCTTCACTTCAATCAAGAGAACAAAAATGGGGGAGTAGGAAATACTTTCCACCCAACCAATAATTCAATGAGAAGAATAAGTTATCCTCTTCATTGGCCCCCGAGCCCCAACCAAAGTGAAATAAGGAATGGATACAACTCACGGAAATAAAAAAAATTCTTCCACATCACAATACACACTTTCAAAATCATTTAAAAACATTCAAACACAACGATAAAAATCACAAAAATGAAACTTTCAAAATACAGAAGGCTTGAAAACTCAAAGCCAATGAAGCAAGGAATATATGGGGAGAACACTTATGCCTACCAATGGGATTAGTTTCCCACCTTAAGACCCTTCAAAACACAACTCAAAACCCATACACAACTCTTATGTCTCCCTTAAGATCCTATTATGCCTCCCACATTCTCTTATGCCTCCCTTAAGATCCTCTTATGCCTCCCACATTCTCTTATGCCTCTCTACAATCTCTTATGTCTCCCTAAAAAGAACCAAGTAAGAAAAGAAATATTTTTTCTTATCAAAGGTGGGGCACCCAACCCAACTCCCTTTCAAAACATGAAACAAAATTTGTATGCATCCCTACACTAGAAACTCCCCATAGCGTTATCCTACACCATACTTAGGCTATCTACCCATGATCCCAACAAGCAAACAAACCATTCACTTGTATGCAATACACACATATAAAATAAAACAAGTAAAATAAGGTGTAATTCCTACCTTTCCATAGTAATAACTTGATTAAAGAATAACACTCCAAGATCCTTCAAGCTCAATCCAACTCCAAAAATCTCCAAAACTTCAACAAGCACTCCGAAAACTCTCTAACTCCAAAATACAAGTGCACAATAAAATGAAGTAACCCCCTAACAAAAAAATTAACTTGCATATATAGAAAAAGAGAAGAGGAGGGTGAGGTGACTCCATGTAGGATGCCACATCACTTATCCTCAACTCCACCTCATAAGTCAAACCTCAACCCTAAGGCATAATAAATTGGTGGTTGAGAGAAATGACAAGCCTCTTACACACTAAACCAAAACCCACACTCCCCAAGGAAATAATTTAAAACCCATGTAAGAAGAATGCAATAAATATAACTTTTTTCCCTTACAAAACACATAATAGGGTCTATTTTTGACCCTCCAACCCATATGTATAGTTATTATACGAAATTAAGAGGTGTGGAACAAGCTTAACTTGTCCCAAAAGCCTCCAAAAATGGCCCTTAAGCCCAAATCCTAATTTACCAAGTAAGGTAGGGTGTAGAACACTCAAGGTCAAATACACTCAACTTAAATCACAAGATTCAAAGGACCAACTACTCTAATAAATGACCCCTTTGGTTACATCCCCAATTAACTTAATAAACATGATTAATTAACTTAATTAAGGCACATTAATCAACAATGATTAGAAGAATTACATCACAAAATAAATCACATACTCCACAATAAATAAATAAAAAGGAAGAATTACACATATAGCCCATGGTCACATTTGGAGATCATCCCACCATGGGGACCCCTTAATAGTATAATAAAAAACATCAAACATTACACAAGTTGTCATGGCGATCCTCGTTGTATCCATACAATATTCTATTGAGGTTGGTCTCCTAACCCTGTTTTGATTGTTTTGATACAATTACCTACAAAAAAACACAATACCTCATTCAGACTCTTGGGCGCATCAATTACATAAAAGATAAAATATATGCACATCCATCAATAAAAATCTTCATATAACTAAATCATCATCTAAACTAAAAAAACTATCATTTGTTTATAATTTCAACAACATCTCAAATCTACCATTCCATCGATAACATCGAGATCATGAGATTAGTTCAAACATCAAATCATTGTCAACATGATGAGAATTCTGTATGTTAGTAAATATATATGCTAAAAAAACATCATAATTATTAATATAAAATGTCTCTCTATATCTCTAAGAATCCACAAAAATCATATTATGATTCACAATCCATCAATAATCAGAATATATCTGTCATCAAACTTCATGCTAAACCAAAATGATATGATAATATCGATGTCTATAGTCAACATTAATCGAAATCAAAATATAATACATGTCAAAGAGGAGTGGGCTCTACATCCCCCTCCCCTTAGAATCAACTTCCTCCTGGAAGTCACTGAAATAAGTTTGGAAACTTGGCTCGTAACAACATAGAATCCTCCCATGTAGTAGTAGTCTCATTATACCTATCCCACTAGAAGTGCACCTCGTCAATCTATTGGCCTTGAAGGCCTAGAGTCCTCCGATCTAAAATATGCATGGGCTCCACCATTAGCTTCCGCTTCTCCTGCACTTGTAATATGGTCCAATCCAATACATGAGAAGGATTCGGGATATATCTCCTAAGGACTGATATATGGAACACATCATGCATATGAGACAAGTTGGGTGTCAAGGGTAGATGATAAGCTAAGGGACCGATCTGCTCCAGGATCTTGAATGGACCCACAAATCTAGGAGATAACTTAGAGCCTTTTCCATAATGGATAGGACTCTTATGAGGTTTGACATGAAGTAACACCTTCATGCCCACCTCATAACTATGATCAAATCTCATCTTATCTGCATATTTCTTTTGCCTAGCTTTTTCCTCCCGCAACCTCTATCGGATCAAAGAAACTTTGTGCTCCATGTCATGTAACATAGCTTTCCCAATAGATACTTTGTCCTCAAGTGTGTCCAAACTCAAAGGTGTCTTGTAATCCTTATCATAAAGTGCCTGAAATAGTGTCATCGCAATAGAACTCTAGAAGTTTTTGTTGTATGCAACACAACCAAGTACAAGGACTCCTCCCACCTCAAATGATGATCCATGATGTACATCCAAAGCATGTCCTCTAAAATCTAGTTCACCCACTATGTTTTACCATCTTCCTCTGGGTGATATGTTGTACTGAAATCGATACTCATCCCAAGGGCCTACTGTATGGTAGTCCAAAAGTGTGATGTGAATAAGGGATCATGATCATAGATGATCTTCCATGGAATCCCATGCAATCTAACAATCTCATCCAAGCACACTCTCGCTACTACACTACCTATATAGGTGTGTTAACCACATAAAAATGATCCACTTTCGTCAATTTATCCACCATGACCATGATGGCATCATGGTGGTATCCCAAAGTCGGTATCCCTACTATGAAATCCATGGAAATAGTGTCTCATTTCCACTTTGGTATAGCATGTGAGTAAAGAAGGCAAGATGAATGTTAATGATTAGCCTTCATCCTCTAACACTCTAAACATCATGACACAAACTGAGATATGTCTCTCAGAAGACCTCTCCAATAGTATAGTTGTCTCAAGGTGGCATGCATCTTATTCACCCCTGGATGTGTTGAATAAGGTGCACGATGAGCCTCTGCCAAGATATCATATCTCAAACCTCCATCCCTAGGTACATATATCCAACCTCTGTGTCTAAGAAGTCCAACTGACTCTACTGTAAAACCCTCAAACTTCCCCTCAAGGGGTCTTTGAGACTCAACCTCTGATCTAGCTGCAAGGTAGAAACTGTCAAAAAAACATGCTTTACAAATATATACCCACTAAAGTTTCCATAACCAAATGTCTCTATCTACTCAGAGTTTCAGCAGCAACATTCTCTTTCCTCTTCACATGCTTTATCTCCATGTCTTACTCACATAACAACTCCATTCAATGCCACTGATGAGTGTTGAGATTGGGTTATGTGAAGAGGTGACGTAAGATCAAATGGTATGTCTTGAGAATAAACCTCATGCCAAGAAGGAAATTATGCCAATGCACCAAAGCATCCAAAAATTCTGCAAGATTAGGGTCATGAGTAGGATAATTAATCTCATGATCCTTGAGTTTTCAAGACTCGAAGGAAACCACACGGCCCTCCTGCATCAAAACACCACCTGATCCTACCAAGGAAGCTTCCGTACACACAAAGAAATCCCTTTGAGGGTCTAACACAACAAGAATTGGTGCAAACGTAAGGAATACCTTCCGCGTACTTAAGGTCTACTCATATCCATCTAAATAAAAAAACTTCTTCCCTTTACGGTGAAGTGAAGTGATGGTGTGTGTAATCCGAGAAAATTCTTGAACAAATCTTCTGTAGTAAGCTGCCAACCCCATGAAATTGTGCACCTCAGTCACATTGGTTGGCATGAGGAAATCCATAATACCTCTAATCTTTGAAGGATCGATGATGATACCTTCACCATAAATGATGTGACCTAAGTACTGCACCTCTAACTGAAAGAATGCACACTTCTCCAGGTTCCCGTAAAGTTGCTTCTATCTAAGACACTGCAAAACCTGGAAAAGTTTCTCCTCATGCTCCTTATGTGTGTGTGACTAAATCAAAATTTCATCAAGGAATATGAGAATGAAGTGATCTAAAAATTTCTAGAATACCCCATTCATCAAACTCATTAATATTGCGGGGGCATTCACCAAACCAAAATTCATTTATTTGAACTCGTAGTGGCCATATATCATATGAAAGGCTATCTTATAAATATATGCCTCTGTGATCCTCAGCTAATGGTATCTAGACTTAAGATATATCTTGGAAAATACTATGGCCCCCTTCTTTTGATCAAATAAATCATCAATATGTGGAAGGGGTTAACAATTCTTGATCGTTACTTTTTCCAGTTGACAATAGTTGATACACAATCTCAAAGATCCATCCTTCTTATTTAAAAAAATTACTCGTGCACCCCAAGGGGATACACTAGGATGGATTAGGCCTTTCTCAAGAAGTCCCTCAAGCTACAACTTGATCTCATAGAGCTCAGGGGTAGTCATATGATAAGGAACTCGAGAGATAGGTTCTACTCATGGAAACTAGTCAATCTAAAAATCTATCTCACATAGGGGAGGTAACCCTGGTAGCTCCCCTAAAAAGACATCTGGAGACTTCCTCATGATATGATGATCATTAAGTGATGCCCCACTAGACTCATCCTGTGATCTATTGCTCACTGTGAAAGCATACAACTAGAAACCTCGTTGTGTACACCGCTTAAGCTAAATAACAGATATGGTGTGAATAGAGGTGGGTGTCCTAACTCCCACTATCATTGTCTCCACTCCTAAATCATCTACACATGATATTATCTTAATGTTACAATAAACTCTAGAACTATATGAAAATAACCAATCTATGCCCAAAATAATCCCATAGGACCCCAAAGAAAGGATACGAAGATCCAAGGTTGTGAAAAAAGGTCCTAGGTCAACTATGCACTCCTTGAATAAGGAGTCCACTATGAGATTTTCTCCAGAAGCCATCTCCACATCACAATTACGGCTTTTCCTAACTGCCACCAACATTCATTTCTCAACTACAAATGGAGAAATAAAACAATATGAGGAACCTGAATCAAATTAAACAAAAGTAGAAATTCCATCAATGCTACCTATAGTCTCAATCACCGTGACCTAGTGCTCTTCCTAGTGGTTCTTAACCACTGCATATATCATGTGGCTCCTAACCTTATCACCTAATGTAGGCTATGAAATTTGTTTCTTACCCTTGTTAGTATGGTTCTAAGAGAGATCTCTCTAATTATTCCCAAGTACACCACACCCATAGTAACTACTGGGCCCCCTCCAATGAGAAGCAGATCCTGTAGGTACTCCAGTATTCTGTGCCATAGATCCTGACGATCGTGCTATGAAATATTGTAGTTGTTGCTAACAAAATCCTACTAATTAAGTTCTAGGAATGCTTGTGTCCTGACTAGTCCCATCGAAGGAGACCACATACTGCGTCCCCTCTGAGTATCAAATCTCTATGGAGGCCTAAATGGAGGATGAGTCTGTTGTTGTTGCTGCTGAGGTGGTTTTTGTGGTGGCCTAAATGAAGACTATGAAAAACCATGTACGCCACAAAGAGGAGCAGACGACCCCCTTGATATTATATCCTACTGTTATCACCGAATCACAGCACCCCTGTGTTTATACAAGTACATATACTTGAACTCACGGTGTGATTGGATAACATGGGTACTATCTCAAAGTTGTGGGACTTGCTACTTGAGATAGACCTCCAGAGAAAGCTGGTTCTTGTTTCTAAGCTACCTGCCACAATCTACTCTAATGCAGGGGAAACTAACTATTCTAATCTAAATTTCCAAGGGACCAGGGAGAGAGAATGCATAAAATGAAATCCTACACTAAAGTGGTGATACACCAGAAAAGGAGGGTGTGAGATTAGTCTCCAAATGCGTGAAATACAAAGGTAAAGTGCACACTAGAAGAGGTGATGACAGTTCTCCATAATCTAGCAAAATGCATTCACAACGATATTCTAAGCATACACAATGATAATGGATCCCTGCAAGAACATAATAATAGACACAATATTCTTGTAGAAATATTAAAGGGGCAAGAAGAATGCAAGAAAACACAGCAGGGGAAGATATATCCACAAACTGATATTTTATTGCTTCATGATATGCACAATTCAATCTATTACAGGATAAGGGCCTGGATCACCATGCAAGGAGTCCACTACAAGGGCCTACAGCACATTGGCTTCACAAAGCAATTTTGACAGATCTTTTCTATCTGAAAACTCCCCCCTTACAATGAGCCCAACACTCCAATTTATAGAAAAAATGAGAAGAGAGAGAGAGGGAAAAATGAAAATCCTGAAATCTGTCCTTCAACCACTTGTAAGAGGAATTAAATGGATTAAAATGATTATATATTACTTGTAAAAGGCTCCCCATACTGTCCCAGGTCCTGCAGCAGAGAAAGAATGATGACCATGCCTCTTAATTGTACTCCCAACCACCAAATGAAACACTGTTATGAACCCAGCCACGTTTTCTTAAAAATATTGATCAATCTCCCATAAAATCTAGAATTTATTGATTTTTTTGCATCGATCTTGGAGCCATGATTCCAACGGTACCAATTTTGTGCGATTTCGTTGAGAAATGCAAAAGTTATGGCCTTCTGAGTGTGGGTAGCTATTTTGGGTTTGGCAGGCGTTTTCTATCATTTGACGGTAATGAGTATTAATTGACAAGAGCCAAATATGTTTCTTTCCTTTTTTGGCATAGAGGATGTCATGCTCGTTCCAAAAAGTCCAATTTTGTGAAAATTGGAGCTCGGAGTCAAAAGTTATGGCCGTTTGAAGTTTCACGGGTCAAACGTTGACTTTTCTTCTTTGCCTTTGGCCGCTTCGGCTTTTCGCATCCCGTTCGTACTTTTGTCCCAGCCGTCCCAAACAAAAATCTCCTGCTTCGGCTGATTCAGGCTTCCTTGTTCCTATTGCAGTGAAGACACATGGCGAGATTCCATTCGCTCTCGGCTCTTTCAGCTTTTCGCGTCCCACGCATACTTTTGTCCCAACTGTCCCGGACGAAAGTATCCTATTTCAGCCAAATCGGCTGGTTCGCGTCCTTCGCGTACTTTTGTCCCAACTGTCCTAGACTTCCTAGGACAAATATCTCTGAACCGCCCGAAATGGACTGACTTGCGCCAAACCGGCCGATCCGCGTCCCACGCGTACTTTTGGCCCGGATGTCCCAGACCGCGCGAAACAAGACTTAGGCAATTTTTTCCCTCTTTCGGCCAATTCGGCTTTTCGTGTCCCGCGTGTCCCGACGTCCCAACTACTGCGCAGACCACCTGGTGGCTTTTCGACCGGTTCACGTCCCGACGTCCCAACTGCTGCGGAGACCGCCTGGACTAGGACTTAGCCGATTTTCTTCATTTTTTTGGCCCCAAGCTTGGTACGACAAACCTTGATACAACCCGAACCCTTCAGCCCCGAAATGCTTTAACACAGTCCCACAACCTTATTTTTTCATTTTTTCCATTTTTTCTAACTCGTTGGGATTTCTTCTTGGATGGGAGAGTTAGAAAAAGCTGAGGGGACCTCGAAAAACATGATTTTGGGCTTTGAATCAATCTACTTGCTCGGGACTAAATAATTTGATGCATGTTATCAAAATTACCTTGAGGGGCAAATTTTGGATAACACCTACATCTGCTAGATACGAATCCGATCTCTATCTTTGACATGCTACATCTTTCCCATGGTCTCCTCCATAAGATAGGCCTTCTCAACAACCTTTATTAATGTTTGCAGACAATGAATAAAAACTCCCCCTCCTAAGTGTAGGTTGAGGCCCCTGACGAACCTATAGATCCTCATTTACTCGTTCTACATATAGTTGACGTACTGAAGCAAGTCCAAGACCCAACTCTTATACTCTGCCACTTTCATGGATGCATGATGTAAGTCATCAAACTCATCTATTAGTTGATGAATAAAACTCCTGCATAAGTATCAACTCCTGAAACATTCCTCAAAGATCTCCCATGTAACTGTCTTGGAATCCACATGGAGTTTCTACTCCTCGGTCCTCCACCAAACCCTGACTCTGTCTCTAAGAAGGTGGATGGAAACATGAGCCTTCGTGCTGCTAGTACATGAACATAGATTTAAACATCCACTCAAGCTGACCAACCATGCCTCTACCTAAAATCCCCTAGTGTCTCCTGAAAAATGATATGGATGGAGTTTCATAATCTCTCTGATGTGATCTACTATTGTAGACTATCTGCCTCTAGGTCTCTCAGCATGATCATCACACTGCCTAGGGATCTTGGATCTATCTTTGTGTCCTATATCCCTATCTGCATGACCTCTCTATGGTGAATCTCATCTAACTGAATCCAAGAAAAGCACTATAAGAATAATTTTCCAATCAAATTCCTTTCAAGCTCAAATGAAGGAATGAAATTCAATCTATTACTAAGTGTCATTGCTTTTATTTACACATCAATAATGTAATCTTTTAGCAAGGTAATTCACTATAACTTAGTGCATTTTTTCATTACAAACACAATCACTTATTCAAAGAAAGCATAAGCATGTATATTACATTCCAAATTTTCTAATAATACATTCTTATTGATTTAAAACTTGCAAGTTCTTCATTCATTCTCAAAATAATACACTCTCCTACAAGTAACAATGAACTTTTTTTTCTTTTGAGCATAACTCATTTTCTTACAATGCAAAATTCTTTCTTGCAAACAATACATTACAACTTGATAAATAAAATATACAATACAAACTTTATTTAAAATACAAGATTACTAGCATTCCACCTTAAGTGGTAACTACAAGAAATGTTTTTACAATGAAGGATTCCCTTTTTGACTTCTACAAATGCTCCAAGTCCCAAATATTCAACAAGAGCTCCACCATTTCTTCACTTAAATCACAAAAACAAAAATGGGGGCGTAGGAAACACTCTGCACCCATCCAAAAATCCAATGAGGAGAAAAAGTTATCTTCCTCATTGGCCCCCGAGCCCCAACCAAAGTGCAATAAAGAATGAATACAACTCATGAAAACTAACACAATGCTTCCATCAAAATACACACTTTCACAATCATTTAACACACATTCAAACACAAGGATAACAATCACAAAAATGAAAATTTCAAAATACACAAGGCATGAAAACTCAAAGCCAATGGAGCAATGAATCTATGGGGAGACCACTTATGCCTTCCAATGGGATTAGCTTCCTACCTTAAGACCCTCTAAAACATAACTCAAAACCCCTACACAACTTGTATGCCTCCCTAAAGATTCTCGTATGCCTCCCACATTCTCTTATGCATCCCTAAAATCTCTTATGTCTCCCTAAAAAAAAACAAAGTAAGAAAAAGAAGCATTTTTCTTATCAAAGGTGGGTCACCCAAAACTAATTCTTTCCCAAAACATGAAACAAAACTCTTACGCCTCCCTACAATATAAAATCTCCATATCCTTCTCCTACACCATACTTAGGCATTCTAACCATGATCCCATCAAGCACAAAAACCATTCACTTGCATGCAATACACACATATAAAAGAAAACAAGTAAAACAAGGTGTAGTTCCTACCTTTCCATAGTAAGAACTTGATCAAAGAATCACACTCCACACTCCTTCAACCTCAATCCAACTAGACAACAAGCACCAAAATTACAACAAGAACTCCAGAAACTCTCTAACTCCAAAATACAAGTGCGCAATAAAATTAAGTAACCCCCAAACAAAAAAATAAACTTACATATATAGAAAAAGAGAAGAGGAGGGTGAGGTGGCTTCATGTAGGATGGCATATCACTTATCCTTAAATCCACCTCACAAGTCAAACCTCAACCCCAAGGCACAATAATTTTGTGTATGAGATAAATGACAAGCCTCTTACACACTAAACCAAAACCCACACCCCCTAAGGACATAATTTAAAACCCATGTAAGAAAAGTGCAATAAATATAACTTTTTTGCCTTATAAAACACATAATGGGGTCTATTTGTGACCCCCAACCCATAGGTATAGTTGGTATATGAAATTAAGAGGTTTTGGATAATCTTAACTTGTCTCAAAAGCCTTCAAAAATGGCCCTTAAGACCAAATCTGAATTTCCCAAGTAAGGCAAGGTGTACAACACTCAAGCTTAAATATGCTCAACTTAAATCACAAGATCTAAAGGACCAACTACTCTAATAAATGAACCCTTTTGTCACATCCCCAAATAACTTAATAAACATGATTAATTCACTTAATTAAGGAACATTAATCAACAATGATTAAAATAATTACATCACAAAATAAATCAAATACTCCACAACAAATAAATAAAAGGGAAGAATTACACACATAGCCCATGATCACATTTGGAGGTCATCACCCCATGGGGACCCCCTAACAGTCTAATAACAAAACATCAAACATTACACAAGTTGCCATGGTGACCATCATTGTATCCGTCTAGTATTTTGTTGTGGTTGGTCTCCTAAACCCCTTTTAATTGTTGTGATACAATTATATGCAAAAACCACAATACCTCCTTCAGCCTCTTGGCCACATCAATCACATCAAAGATAAAATATACACATATCCATCAATAAACATCCTCATATAACTAAACCATCATCTAAACTAACAATTCTATCAGTTTTTTATAATTTCAACAACATCTCAAATCTACCATTTAATCGATTTTTGCAATTAGATCATTGGAAGATTAATTCAAATGCTAAATCATAGTCCATCTATAACGAAATATTCATCCTATTTCATGTATGTTTATATGCTAACAACATCTCAAAACTTATCAATAAAGGAATGAAAAATCTCTACTGTCCCAAAAAAGTCCACACATCAGTAACATATCCTATGAGTCAAAATCTCTTGCAATGGCTCAGAATATCTCTATCTATTGAACATTGCTCATTAAACTCACATATTGAATATGCATAATGATCCATAGCAGCATATTGCTCCCACACATCATTCCAAAAACTTTCCAAAATCCCAATAGACTGTCGATGTATGGGACCGTTCATTTAAGACCAAACTATGAGGAGATTCTGCTATGTTTGTGGAGCCTATTTTCATGTTTGAGTGTGGTACACCTTCTATGTGTTACACTCAGGTATTTTTACGACGGTCCCACTCGTCGGTGAGCGGGTCAGGGGGATTCGGGGGTGAAGCCCCCGAAGCAAATTTTCATGGGTGGTTTATTAACCCATGGGTAATGGGTAACCATTATGGGCTGTTTTTGGGCCCATGGTTTTTTTTCGGTACCCATTGTTTTGATACCCATGGTCTTTTTCCCATGGTTTTGACACCCACGGTTTTGTATCAAACTGTTTAAGAAGTTGTCTATTTATATGGTCTTATGCATATGATAGATAGACAAGCAAATGTATTGCAGATGTGTTTTGAATTCGGGTGTGAATTCTGTAGAGTTTGTTGAGCATAGCTTCAAATGCATCTGGGTATTGTATTGAGAGAGTGGAGGCTTGTAATAAAATCTGAGCAAGTGATTCTTGGTAGATGTAGCCCAAATTTGGTGAACCACGTTAAATATTGTCTCTCTATGTTGTGTTATTTATTCTGCACTTTTATTTGATATTTGTAATATTTTCTGCATATTAGTTTCTATTGTTGCGATTCTGTAAGGGATTATTCTATATATTTTAACTCTTATTTCCTAACAATTGGTATCAGATCCTAGTTTGGTTTGCTAAAGTTTTGAATTGTAGGGAAATTTTTTAGCTTGAGTGGGAGCTATGGAAGATGATGGAAGATCTAGGGTTGATAAATTCAACGGGTAGAATTTCAGTCTTTGGAAGATGCAGATGGAAGATTACCTTTATCAGAAGGATATTTATACTCCGTTGTCTGAGAAGGTGCACAAACCCTCGAGTATGACAGATGTGGAATGGGATTTGTTGGATCCGAAGGCACTTGGAACGATCTGGCTGTGTCTTGCATCTTCGGTATTATTTAATGTTTCAAAGGAAAAGACTACAAAAGAACTGATGGATGCATTAGGGAAGTTATATGAAAAACTCTCTGCCTCCAATAAGATATTTTTAATGAAAAAGTTGTTTAATATGAAGATGTATAAGAATAGTTCAATAGCAGTTCATTTAAATGATTTCAATACACTTGTGGATATGCTAGCTTGGGTTACAATAGAATTTGATGAAGAAGGTAGGGCTTTATTAATTTTGTTCTCTTTACCTGAAAGTTAGAATAGCCTAGTAATGATGGTAAGAAATTCGGTTCCAGCTAACTCGAAGTTGAAGTTTGAGGATGTTGTAGGGGTGATTCTAAGTGAGGAAATGTGAAGAAAAATATATGGTGAATCTTCTTCTTCAAGGAATGCTTTGACAGTGGAAACTAGAGGGAGACAGAAGAATAGAGGAAACTGTGGAAAATCAAAGGATCGAGCAAGGTCAAAATCCAAAAGCAAGATAATATGCTGGCACTGTGGAAAGTTTGGGCATGCAAAGAAGGACTGTTGGGAGCTTCGGGATAAGAAGAAACAACATGAAGAAAACAAGTAGGCAAATGTGGCATCGGGTAATGTATGTCAGGATGCTTTGATTCTTTCTTTGCATAATATTACTGAATCTTGGGTTTTAGATTTAGGGGCTTCTTTTCATGCTACTCCACATAGGCATTATTTTGTTAATTATGTTCAAGGGGATTTTGGGCATGTTTTTCTTGGTGATGATGAGCCTTGCAGTATAGTTGGAAAATGTTCTATTCAGGTTAAGATGCAGAATGGGAATACATGGCTATTGAAGGATGTTAGACATGTGCCTACATTAAGGAGAAATTTGATATCGGCGGGGCAATTGGGAAGTGATGGTTGTACTGTGATATTTACAGCTGACTCTTGGAAGGTTACCAAGGGTGCTCTTGTGGTGGAAAGAGGTAAGAAGGTTGGAACCTTGTATTTATCCACTGATAGTACTAATGATTGTAATCTTGTGGCTTCAGATGCAGATACAAAATTATGGCACTATAGGCTCTATCATATGAGCCATAAGGGCATGGACATCATAAAGAAGAATTTTCTTGGATATACAGAAACAGGTTTGGAGTTTTGTGAGGACTACATATATGGGAAACAGAAGCGAGTAAGGTTTCTCAAGGTTGGACCTACGAAGAAAGAGAGTAAGTTAGAGTTGGTACATTCTGATGTGTGGGGGCCAGCTCAGGTATCATCTCTTGGGGGTTCATGTTATTATGTTACTTTTATTAATGATGCAACAAGGAAAGTTTTGGTTTATTGTATTAGAAACAAATCTGATGTATTTGACACTTTTGTTAAATGGAAAGCCTTGGTAGAGAATGAAACAGGTCTTAAGCTAAAATGTCTCAGGTCAGATAATGGAGGGGGAGTATTACAGCAATGAATTTAATGATTGCTGTTCTAAGAATGGAATCCGCAGGCAAAAGACGGTTCCAGGAACTTCGCAGCAGAATGGGGTATCAGAAAGGATGAACAGAACAATAATGGAACGTGCTAGGAGCATGAGGTTACATGCAGGACTGCCTCTTTCTTTTTGGGCAGAAGCGGTGAGCACAGCTGTGTACTTGATAAACAGAGGACCCTTAAGTGCCTTGGATGGAGGCGTACCTGAGGAGGCTTGGTATGGTAAGAAAGTTCGATTATTCATTTCTTAGACTCTTTGGATGTGAGGTGTTTGTTCATATAGACAAGGATGATAGGACCAAGCTAGAGGCTAAATCAGAAAAATGTACTTTCATTGGTTATGGCGGTGATGACTTTGGATTTAAATGTTGGAGTATTAAGGACAAGAAAATAATTCGGTCTAAGGATGTGGTCTTTAATGAGAAAGTCATGTATAAGCAACAGTTGCAGGAAAACAGGGAAGAATCCAAGAAAGAATATGCAGTGGTAGAGGATCTTCCGGATGGGAAAGTGACCCATGAATCAGTTCATGAACCTACTCAACAGGAACCCCAAACTCCTATGGTGAGGAGGTCTTCTAGGGTAAGAAAAGAACCTGAACGTTTTTCTCCTTCTCTTTATTATTTATTACTCACTGATAGTGGAGAGCCAGAGAGCTTTGATGAAGCAATGCAGGTAGATGCCAGTAATAAGTTGGAGCAAGCCATGGATGAGGAGTATAAGTATCTCATGGAGAACCAGACTTGGGATTTGGTGAAGGTACCGGAAGGAAAAAGAGCATTGCAGAACAAGTAGGGTGTACAGAGTTAAAGATGAAGAAGGAGGAAAGAAAAGATATAAGGCCCGGTTGGTGGTCAAGGGGTTTGTACAGAAACAAGGTATAGATTTTGATGAGATATTTTCTCCTGTAGTAAAAATGACTTCTATTAGAACTGTTCTTGGAATAGTGGCAGCAGAAGACTTGCACTTAGAACAGTTAGATGTAAAGACTGCATTTCTCCATGGTGATTTGGAGGAGGAACTATATATGCAGCAACCAGAGGGCTATGAGGTCAAAGGTAAAGAGGAGATGGTGTGTAAACTAAAGAAGAGCTTGTATGGACTTGAAACAAGTTCCACGTCAATGGTATAAGAAGTTTGATAGCTTCATGATGGAGCAAGGTTATATTAGATGTCATTCTAACCATTGTGTGTATACAAAGAAATTTGAGGATGGAAGTTATATTATCCTGTGTTTGTATGTTGATGACATGTTGGTTGCAGGTAAAAACATGCAGGAAATAAAAGTACTCAAGAAACAGCTAAGTGAATCCTTTAATATGAAGGATTTGGGGGCAGCCAGACAAATCCTTGGTATGAGGATAACTCGGGATAGGAAGGAACGGAAGTTGACTTTATCTCAGGAAGAGTACATTAAGAAGGTATTGGACAGGTTTAACATGCAGGATGCTAAACCGGTTGGGACTCCTTTGGCAGGCCATTTCAAGTTATCAAAGGAGCAGTGTCCCATGACAGAGTAGGAAAGAAACTAGATGTCCAAGGTACCTTACTCATCAGCAGTTGGCAGTTTGATGTATGCTATGGTGTGCACTAGGCCTGATATTTCCCATGCAGTGGGAGCTGTGAGTAGATTTATGAGTGATCCAGGTAAAGAGCATTGACAAGTAGTAAAGTGGATCCTTCGGTATTTGAGAGGGACCATGGAGACAGTTTTGTGCTATAATGGATCAGACACCACTTTACGTGGTTATGTAGATTCAGACATGGCTGGAGATGTAGACAGCAGGAGGAGCACGACAGGTTATATTTACACTATAGGTGGGACAATAGTGAGCTAGATTTCACGACTACAGAAGCTGGTGGCTTTGTCAACCATGAAGGTTGAGTATGTTGCTACCACAGAGGCAAGCAAAGAGATGATTTGGTTACAAAAATTTCTTGAGGAGTTGGGGCATAAGCAGGAGGAATGTAAGTTACATAGTGATAGTCAGAGTGTTATACACCCTAGCTAAGAACTCTACTTTCCACTCCAGGACGAAGCATATACAGTTGAGATATCACTTCATCAGGACAACTTTGGAGGAAGATAAGTTGAAGTTGAAGAAGATTCATACCAAGTTAAAATCCTGCAGACATGGATGACCAAGGTGGTCACAAGGGATAAATTAAAGCTATGTTCAGCTTTGGTTGGCCTTCGCGGATGACAGTGAAGGGTTGAGAAGCTTGCTCAGTGAAAATCAGTCTCCAAGTGGGAGATTGTTATGTTTATGGAGCCTATTTTCATGTTAGAGTGTGGTACACATTCTATGTGTTACACTCGGATATTTTTACGGTGGTCCCGCTTGCTAGTGAGCGGGTCAAGGGGATTCGGGGGGGTGAAGCCCCCTTGATGGATGGGGGTTCACGGGCGAAGCCCCTGAAGCAAATTTTCATGGGTGGTTTATTAACCCATGGGTAATGGGTAACCGTTATGGGCTGTTTTTGGGCCCATGGTTTTTTCAGTACCCATTGTTTTGATACCCACAGTTTTTTGCCCATGGTTTTGATACCCACAGTTTTGTATCAAATTGCTTAAGCAGTTGTCTATTTATATGGTCTTATGCCTATCATAGATAGACAAGCAAATGTATTGCAGATGTGTTTTGAATTTGGGTGTGAATTCTATAGAGTTTGTTAAGCATAGCTCCAAATGGATCTGAGTATTGTATTGAGAGAGTGGATTTTTGTAATAAAATCTAAGCAAGTGATTCTTGGTGGATGTAGCCCAAATTGGGTGAACCACGTTAAATATTGTCTCTCTGTGTTGTGTTATTTATTCTACACTTTTATTTGAGATCTGTAATATTTTCTGCATATTAGTTTCTACTGTTGCGATTATGTAAGGGATTATTCTGCATATTTTATCTCTTATTTCCTAACAAGGTCACCATTGACCTATTCCAAACACGATCAAGGTACCCCTCAAGAAACTGGAGATACGGACTCATTCTTAAAAGACCACAATCCATACACTCATGGAGATAAGAGGAAACAAACGTATGATAACCTGGAAGAATCCTACAAGGGGAATCACACACATTTATGTTTAATGAAGTACAACACAACTAGAACACCTCACTATCAACAAGGTGTTTCATTAATCAGGGTAGGATGATAGACGTAAAGGTTCAAATAGTTTACACCTTTCGAATGATGGGATGTAGGATCAATCAATATGAACATAATCAATCAATTCATTCTAAGAAGGGTGCTAAGATCCCTTAGGCATACCTCTAAAACTTCACACTACCCAAAGAGAGGATCCAAAAATTACCTGGCATATAAAGTTGTGGTATAATAAGTTTACTTATTTTTTTTCTTTGATATGACAAGGGGTGGTATGGAAAATACTCCACCATATCCCAACTGAAAATCCTAGGCCGCAAATAAGATTAGGATATTATTTCATTAGCTTCGAGGGTAATCTTTAAATTGGTTCAAACTTTTAGATTATGTTCTTTATAGATTTTAGGGTGTGAAAAATCAGTTAATGTAATCAAGGTTGTCTATTTACACATTCTAACTTGTGTTCAGTCTCAAATAAAATTACTCGTTCCAAAAACCAAATTATATGACACAAGTTACAGTTACATTCACTACAGCTTATTTCTTAAAACTTTTCTTCAGTTAATAGCATTCTTTTTATTACGATATCCCATATCTTGTGCCATTGAAGGTCATAACCAATGCTGACATGATACCTCAACACAATAACTAGGTGAAAAAATTATTTATTTTTCTTTTATAAAGGGTAAGGGAGGATTCTTTCCAATTTTCACATAGTTTCTTTCTTCTTGTTTTTGTTTATTTCTTCTATTAAGATACAAAGATAGAGTAAGAAGCCATTTTTCCCTAATGTTCCAGCTTACTTTTTTTTAAGTTTGAAAATTCCAAGCCCCTCAAGTAAATTTCTAATATGCTTTAGGTTCAACACATTACCAGTTGAAGTTTTAATGAGTAGGAAGGGCCAAACATATCACATTGTTCAATTTTATAGAAATACGAGATCGTCAACCAAAAGGAACACAACAAGATTACATAGATTTTATGAAACAATCAAAGGAATCACTGATGCACTCCAAATGGGTATCCATAATAATTAATAAGAGATGTGATGAAGGCTCACATTAAAGATATAAATTTACTTTTACAAGTTCAAGGAGTTTAGATCAACACGAGGGAAAAAATAATGCTTATAGTTTAAACTAAAATTAGGTTCACAATATTAGAAAGAGAGAGAGTTTCTGAAAAAAAATCATACTTCTACAAGGTACCATCAACCCAACATCTAAAAATTGCTAAGGGGGAGATTACCCCATGGACACACCACTTCCTCATCAAGAGGGCATCACATACCAAGAGGATGGTAAGTCAAACTTACTCCAACATGATTTCTACTACCAAGGGTTATAGCCTTAGAAGGAATAGCATGACATAAACACAAATAGGATTAGAAACATAAGACCTATAACACGAAAATATCTAAGAGAAAATTCCGAAAGGATGACAAGGCATCCATATCTATCTTACCATACCTCAATACTAATAGATTATAATAGTGGCATTAAAAGAAGAATTTTAAGAGATCAAGACAAGATTAGGTATATCTATGAGTAATCGAGAGAAAAAACAAACAAACTTACTTAAGCACAATGCCTGAAGGGGCTTAAGTTTAACCATATTTACCAAGGAGGACATACAGTCCATTGTTGATCTTTTCTAAAATAAAACAAGGAAACAACGTTAGAACTTAGTATGCCCATCGGCAGACCATCACATTCTGACAATACATTATCCACAAATGAGTTTCGAAGAGATACTCCGTCCTTTAACAAAACCCATAAGTCCATAGCATATAACACATTTTTTCTAACAAGGAACAAATCTCCTACAAGGGTGTAAATTATACACAACCATCGTCCAAACTATGCAAAAATATACGCAAACGACATGGACTACTCTCTCCCTAGGAAGGATGATTATAATGAAAGAGGTCACTCCAAAGATCCTAGACACACTAAATCACACCCACTACTGCAAAACTAAAGGCATGACTTGAAGCTTCTTAAGGATAAAAATCAAGAAATCCTAGGGTGTACTCCCACAGGACAATGAGAGATCACAATACAACAAGTTTAGAACCAGACTCATCAATCAAGCGAGAAGAGAATCACGTAACATTCATTGTCAAAATTTTTTGCTAAGGGGCCATCGATGACAAATAAGACCTCCGAGTCACCAATCAAAAGGTAAAATCCTAGAAATATCATAAATCAAATAAAATGGCTAAGTACCCACATTACAATCCTTGAAAATATTAGTAATTAAGATAGAATTAACAAGAAGATTGTTTGAGCTTATCAATCAAATCATAAAAAATAAAATGGTGGTTCACTTGGTATAAGAACATCGATTTTATGAATGTAAAAACACATGAAATGTCCACATCACATTCACTTTGTAAGCCCTTAATGGGCCATCTTGTAGGGGTACTCTACATCGAGCTCAAATTTAAGATCACACATACAAAAATGGATCAAATTTGACACCATTGTCCTCAATATATATTCACCCATATAGGGGATTACAGTCCACAAGTGAGGAAATAAAAACAAAATCACCTATCCAGCTAGATGAAAAAGGATAATCTCTAAAACAACTAGTCAAAATCT
Organism: Taxus chinensis; assembly: GCA_019776745.2. Taxonomy (NCBI): domain Eukaryota; kingdom Viridiplantae; phylum Streptophyta; class Pinopsida; order Cupressales; family Taxaceae; genus Taxus; species Taxus chinensis. Next base: position 305,297,184 of record CM034146.1, read on the forward strand.
AGTTAGTCCTTCCAAACCAACCCCTAAATGTTACCTCTAGAACTAATTCCACAAGAATTGCATGATACAAAAATCAGCACTCCAAATAAGGGAGGGTCTCAACATAGTCAACACATCACACATCTATAACCAAGAGTCCATGAACACAATAACCAACACTATTCGTAAGGAAAACTCAATTTCCTATCACTCAAGAAGTCCAAAATAATATAAAATTGAGTTAGCATTCCCCGTTAACCGGGTTTGACAACATGCCCACTTAGGCGACTATAACAACGCAGAATTTTATAATATTTTTTTAATTTTGTTATTATTGTTTTAATCCTAGAGGTTCCAGTGTCCTAGGTTTAAGTCTCATTAACTTGTTTTTGTATTCCCATAATTTTCACAGGGTCCAATTGCATTGAACCCATGACTTTGATACTAGGTGTAATGCCCACAAATTTGACTGTTAAAACCACACCAAGGTCTAATTATTTACTGGGGAAAATTTTACGCGATTTTTTTTAGTTTAAATTTTTTTTTACTAAACATTACTTGTGGTCGATTAAATTCTACATAATTGCTTTCAACATCTTTGTAATGTACTTGAGTTCAAATTAATAATTAAATATTATTAATTTATCATCCCAAAATATTTTACAGTTTAGAAGCCTTCCATTACATTCCCCTAGGTTATTAGCATATTTACAAACATTTCATAATCTTGGTTCATTTAATTTATTTAACTATACCTTACGATTACTAAATCATATAAAAGCCCCTTTTAATTTGTTAACAAATACCATGTATATTTACTTAACTTAATTCCAACCCTAACAAGTCACCACCATGACCTAACCACTAAGTGGCCCCATTCAACCAATTACCCATACCATTTTTATTTAATCTCATTCCCATGAAAATTCCCATCACTTAAGTGATGTAGGGTATAATATCAATCATTGTATTTGATCTATTTGGGCCATTGGATCTTAGATAAGGAACCCTAAATTTCTTTATGAGCTTCTTTTATTTCCACTTTGCCCTAATTTTATCTCATTTTCACTTGTTTTAGGTTTGGAGGAAAAGAGGAAGGAGGAGAAAGCCATGAGAAAGCTCCATTTAGAGGTTTATGGATAATTGTATTTCTTGGATGCATTACACATTTTGCATCTTAGTTTTTGTGTTTAAAATGAAAGATTTTACCCTATTTCCCAGTTTTCAAATTTTTATTTACCCTATATACTTATTTTATAGTTATTTGAAATTTATCCCACTGAAGTCTGTAGTTATACTCCTATTGTATCTATACTTATTTGAGTATATATACCCATATATATGTATGCATGTATCCTAGTGTATTTTTGTATGTAGATGTATATGTATATATACATAAATTTGATATCTATATATATATATAACATAAATTAAATATATATATAGTTCGGCTGCATATAATGATATGTATATATTATTTGCACAGTTTAGAATGGGTAATGGCCGTGGCTAAATGCAGGGCAAAGTTTAGTGTTAATAGGGTTGAGCCGATTAACCCCGTATTTCAGGTTTAAATAGTATATTGGGTGTGGTGGGGTGCCTCCCCACCCGATAGTTTTAGTGTAGGGTTTACGGTATTAATATAAAACGTCCAATTCCTCACCCCATCCATATTATATTCATAAAAATTTGAGCATAGGCTTATTCGCCCCATATCATTCAAGCCTTCCCAACCACTTTTTGTTTAATTATTATTTAATTTTGTTTTCTTTAGTCTATTATATCAAACAAATTACAATATGGCCACACTGAAGCATTTAAAATTATAATATTAGGCTTTCACATATTAAATTTAAATAGTTATTTCAAAATCGTTATATATTATATATATATGATTATATATTGTTGTATGTATGTATGTATGTTTATTAAGGTTTACGTATAGCATAGTAATTCAATGCTTTAATAATATTTATAATCCATATATAAAATATAAAGATATTTATATATTAACTTTCAATTTTATTTTCTGATTAATTTTATAGGTAATTTATTGTTTAAGTATATAAATACATTAGGTTAAAATATTCACTTCTATTAGGAAATATGGACAATTCATATGCTGCAATTTATTAATATCTCTTTAATCAAAATTTGATATGAGTGGATTCCAATATATATTCTTAAGTAAATGTGAAAATGTTGATTATAAAATAAGGACTTATCTACCCCCCTCCCCCGCCGCAAACTCATTTATAAAATTTTACAAATGGATAGAAGATTTAGAATGTGTAACTCATACTAAAAGAAACCTTCCTTCTCTATTTTTCCTTGGTAAAATGAAGACATTTCCAACAATGACATACATTGCATTTCAACATGAATTCTTCACACAAGACAACCATTTTTTTAATGAAGACTAAAATGAGACAACTCTTAAATCTATTTCAACAATTCGAAATGTTTCAGGATTTCAATTACTAATTTCCAATGAGAATGATAAATTATCTCATTTTCTTTTCCTTGCAATGAACTCATACCATTACAATATTGATAAATTACAACAAGGTAATAATACACATTTTTATCAAGAATTCATAAGTTCATTATATTACAATACAATAGCTTTTCTTTCAATAATAGGAAAGGGTAATTATAAAATTATTACAACTTTCACTTTTTCAATAAATGGGATAACATTACAAAGGCTCAATACTATTTTTGGCTCCATCAAAGTATAACTCCGTCCAATCCTTCAACTTTTCCCACTTTGGATCTCCATCTCTTCAAATTTGAATCACAATACAATGAAATGAGAGTAGGTGACGCTCTCCGCCGAACCTATAATCCAATAAGAGGATAATTCATCCTCTTATTGGCCCCCAAGCCCTGACCAAAGAATAATGGGGAGTGTTATGTAACTTTGACAACTTTTACAAAATGGCTTCCACAAAACATGCATAATCCAGAAATATACAACACATCAAATAGAAACACAAACAAGCAAGATTCACAATTTTCCAACAAACACATAAGGTTGACAACAAGCCAAGAGGAACAAGGAATACAATAACCACCTCCTTTTTCCTCCCAAGTGATCTAGGAGCTCCATCCAAAGTCCTCCATGTGCACAACACAAAATACTCAAATACACCTTTTATCTCTCCCCTTGCAAATATGAAAAATATGTCCATGTTTTCATTTTCTCTCCCCATAGGTGGAACTCCTACTCTCACACTCCCTCCAAAATGCATGCCTCATAACTAATTGTTCCCTCCCCAATGGTCCCATGCTTCCATCTCCCACACCCCTTCTTAAGAAAATCTACCCAACCCCAATACATCACATTCACACACACTCATGAAAATACTCATACAAACACAATTTTTCTCAATTACATACATATATTAGAGAATAGACAAAAATAAAAGAACATCGTACCTCTCCATTTAGCTTTCAAAAAGTTCCTCAGTCACAACAAGATTTCAAGCACCTCCAACCCACGAACACAATCCAAAAATTCAACTCCAAAAAGGATCCAAACATGCAATCCGAAGACCAAAATTTAAAAAAAATGCAAGTGTACTAAAATTAGATAAGTAACCCAAAATCCATCTAAATTCAATCCAATAAATAGAAAAAGGAGAGGTGAGGATTATGAGGTGGCTCCATGTATGATGCCAACTTCATCTATCCCTCCATTTCAACTCAACAACGTCAACACACCAAACAATCAATGCAATTAAATGAACAATGTAAGGCTTATGACATGCACAAATGTACACTCCAACATGCACTCCATACCTTTCAAGGACACACTAAATGTGGTAAGTGATAAAAGTGACATTAATTTAATCTTTTAAACTCAAAAAATTCATTAAAAAGGTCAAAAAATTAGCTCCATACATCATTAGTATGGTTGGTAGATGATTTTGAGTTGTAAGGGACAAGGTTAACTTGTCCCACAAGTCTCAAAAACTGGCCTATAAGAAAAAATTATAAATTGGGAAGGGAAGAAGAGTACACACTACCTAAAATAAATTAATTCATTCAACATCAAACACAAGTCAAGGACTATCTACTCTATTTATTACCCAAATTTCACCTCTTTCTTTTTAGTTTAAAATTTAACTTAAATTAGCTAATTAAGACACATTAACAAGTTCTAAAAAAAGTAAATATATTTTCAAATAATTAAATACATATCCCAAAAAATGAAACACACAAATTTAAAACAAAGGAATCATTACACCACATGGCCACATATGTAAGGACACCCCCACGAGATACCTCCTAACTAAGCATGCAATAATATGACATATACATTAGACACAAGTTGTCAATTTTAGCCATGTTGCAAAACACCCAACATTGTTCTGCGGTTGGTACCCTATCCCCTTTCAGTGTATAATGATATAATTTATCCTGCAATCACAAATAACAATATACATACTTATTTGTCCTCAAGGCCATATCAATATGTCATGGAAATCAAAGAATATAAGAAATCCATCATATACAATCCTCCGCACACATCAAGCAATACACCACGCACACACGCACACACACACAGATATATATATATATATATATATATATATATATATATATATATATATATATATATATATATATCTATCCATTAACATCATTGTATAACGTAGCTAAAACATTATCATCACATTTATGAATTTTTATCAGTTATTTTCCATCACTTAACACATCAACTCTACCCTAGTAAGTAATTCACATTCATCAATAATCCAATTTACATTATATAATAATCATGAAATTGTCTATATATATATCATAATTCCTAACTATTACATACACTCAACAACCCATTACTAATCCCTAACACCATCATATTGTTAGCAATTCACAAAAAACAATTATACCTACAATGGTTAGTCCAAGACTCCGAATATACTCAATACATCAAGAATTGAATTGTTAGTATATAACAAAGTGACAATTCTGTATTATCATCATATCCATAAATGTGCATCAAGGTCCACAATAAACCTATACAACCCAAAATAATAATTAGAACTCAATAGTAATCATGATGTTAGTCGTATATTAACAACATGCTAAATAAAATATAATAATAAGTTCCATGTCTCTAATCATCCGAAAATAAAATCATAGTGTAATCAATGTCGAAAGGGAGTGGGCATTTCAAAAACTATAAGCCATCTCATTTTCCTACTCTATACTGAAATAGTCACCAATTTTTTCAAATTTTCCACAACAAACAGAAAGACACCGCATGACTCAACAAGATGGTGAATCAAAATGGGAAGTACCATAATAATAAGAAGATGATGATGATGTCTTAGAGATACTTTTATAACAATAATGTAATAAGGGGGAATGTTTGTGTAACTTCTATTATGTTGGTCTTCCATCATGGTGGTTCACTTTTCATATTCCACCTGACTGTATAGCTCCACACACACTTCCACATGTATATATTCACCTATTTTGTGTTGAATAATAATATCCAATGTAATTCGATATTACTGATTCATTTAGTCAATGATCTTGTTAAAGTATGAAAAATATGTTAGCACATGAATCGATCTACTCTTTAATGAAGAAACCATTTCATGATGGAACCTAGACACAATAATATACTAATATTTGTCAAAAGAGTCTCAAGGAAATATAAATGAATCTTAAGTATATATACTCCAAAGGGCACTTAAGAGAGGTTTTACTATAGGAAATATCGATCTACAAGCACTCTATTCAACACTATAGGAAATATTGATCTACAAGAACTCTATTCGACACTAATGAAAGTAACTCTAGACTTGCATTCAATTTTACACGAGAAATAATATAACTACATGGAGTTTGAGCCTCTCATTTAGGATATTTAATACAACAATTCATTAAAATAAAAGTGTGGGTTGGTTTCGGTGAATATAAAATTTGAAATTTTCAGGAATGGCTCTAGAGAATATTCCCCCTAACCCTAAACCTAAGTCTGATGGTGATGGAGATAACGTTTCTATTCTAGGAAAGGGTGAGGGGAGAGGAAACCTTTGGAATCTGGTTAGTGAGGGTAACCATGATGTATTGTCTGCAGGAAATGTTGGATAACAAGGGGTTGGCATAGCCTCTATTATATTGTGTCCAGTGCAAAATTCCTTTACCTCTATGTGTGTCAAGGTTTACATGGTGGGTCGTGCAGAAAGGATTCCCAGTAGTTTTAATGGATTTGACTATTATCTAGGTTTGGATAACTCTTTTACATGTATTCCTTCACGGAAAGAGAAATATTTTATAATTTTGATCCATAGCGGCTATGTTTATGGTGGTTTAATAGGGGAAGACGGGCCCTTTTTTAGCAGGAAACAATGGTGTTGTGCTGGTTGTATCTTTGGCAGGTGATAATGTTGGTCAATGTAGCCCTAGCCATCGACCTTCTTGCTCCCTTGTTCATGCTTTTCAGGTGACAGAGTATATGGTGGTGGTGGAAAAATCTAAATCAATTTTTATGGAGGTAGCGCCTGTGGGTGTCGTTGATAATGGGCTAAATAAAGGTTGATTTGGAGGAAATAGATTTATTTAAGTTTCTAAATCCTTTTCCCACTCCCTTCAAAACCTATGGAGTTTTCTAATACATCTTCTATTCGAGCTAAGGTACTGAAACCTAAAGAATATTTCTAGAAAAGTGGACTTATTCACAATTTTAATAATCTTTTCCTAAGTCTTTTAGCACTTCATGAATAAATATCGACTCATTTGAGGCCTGTTTTTGAATGTAAACTAGAAATTTACCGTAAATCTAGATTTTTTTTCATTATTTTTTTGATAAAACCTCATACAAAGATCTTATTTCTGAAAATGTTTGGGATTTTCAGTCTCTCTTACCACTCATGAAGTTGTGGTTCCCTCTATTTAATCCTATGGTTCATACTTTCCATGTTAAAATTGTTTTGTTTTGGTTTTTATGTTTCCTTCTCCAATTTTAGACTGAGAAGTTTTTACTTTATATTGGGATACCTTAGAGAAATGCTTAGCTATTGACCTAAAGATGACATTATATGATTATACCTCATATGCACGCATATTGGTAGATATGAATACTTATGTTGATTTTCCTGCTACTATTGAGCTCAAATTTTAGGATATATTCTAGCTCAAAATTTAGACAATGAAAGATTCCCTTTCAGATTCAAAACTTGTTTTCCTTTTGGCCTCTAAGCATCAAATTGTCAAATAGTGATGAAATAAGTTAAAAGTAGCACCTTTTGATGGAAGAATTTAGATCCTAGTCACTTGGTGGTTTATAGTCACTTGGATAGTGATTCGGATGAAGATTCATAGAAATAGGTTGATTTGGTTTCTAAGAATGAGGAGAAGATTCCTTCTTCTACCCCAATAGAAGAGGTTTCTCTCCAGTGTTCTGAACTGAATGAAAAAACTAGTTCCCTTCCTCTTGTTTGAAAGGAGTTTTAAACTCTTGTGGATAAGGAGAATTTTGAAATTATCATTCTGATTCACAATAGTGAAAATGTGAATGCAAACTTTGGAGGTGGTTGGACTTCAGTGAGAAAAAATAAGGAATGGAAAAATGATCCTCTTAAGATGCATTAAAGATCCCATGGGAAGATGTCTCAGGGATAATTTTGTCTCTTGTTTACATTTTTGTTTTGTTGCACTATTGGTTTGGTTGTGTTTTTTTATTCCTCCTTGTCACTAGTAAATACAACCCTATTCGATCCTCATCGATATATCTTTGTCTCAATTGGAACATTTTGTAATGGGTTAGGGTCCACCTCAACCCTTTGTTTACCATTAATAAAAACGAGGGCGCGGGGGGTGGGGGGGGGGGGTTGGGGGTGATTGGTGACTAAGTTTAGTCCTTCTTAACCACACACAATTTTTTATCTAGTGTATATTCGATTGTTACTATATGAAATAAGGGTTTCATCATTCAATGAGAAGGAATAAGTATTCTAGAAAAAATTTAGGAAGCCATTAAATAAAAATTTGAAGTGACCATGATTGACAGATAAGAGCAGAGTATTTTCAGACAATATTGTCTAACCGAACTATAAAATTTGAAGCTATTTTTTGAATTTGGTGCTATCATCTAGGATGGTTTTAACACTCCATTTTAGATACAAATAAACTTCGTCTGGGGGAAATTATTGTCTATTTTACATTATTTTATATCCAAATCATATTGTGAATTGGAATAAAAGTCAAGTGCACTTATATTCGTGTAATTTATTATATTAAACATGTGTCCTAATTGAATGAATATTCTTGATATAATTTTACATGCACTATTATATTTGAATGGTTAGATAATTTATTTATTAATATGAGTGGACATTAGTTTTCAATATTTCAATCCTAATTAGCATAAAATTATATTTAATTTGTGTGTAATCAACTACATAGTTTTAATTTACATGAAACATAAGATAAACGATTATTAGTGATGGTGCATTCAAATTTTTAGGATCAAATTTTCTATTTTAAATTAGAGGGACATCATACATCTATATTTTCGTTTTCATAATCTATAGTGCAACAATTAGTTTTTCTGCATTGTGGATTGATTGGTACACCCCTTGTCGTATCATATTAATTTAAATATTTATCATATTCAAATCACATTTTCCACCTCATTAACCAAGAGGTGGATGTTACAATTTTATACCAGGAAAAAAATTATTATCTTTGGTTAAGAAGTAGATATTTTAGTGAATTTATAGAAGCTCAATAGTTAAACCATTTACCGAATGTAACCCAATAAAACTTTAAAAATAAATTAATAATTACAACATAGTTTGCATATCAATAAATGTGTTCGTTCATTTTCATATGTCATTTTTTAATTTTCAATTTTATAAATTGTTATCAATGATTCAATATACTTGGCTTTTTAATTTGTTTTATGTACTCAAATGGAACATGTGTTGATATAATATTTCAACTAAAAGATCATACCTCAAAGGTAAGTACATGTAAACATTTCCAATCTAATAAAAGTTTTTGGTCAAACTTTTCCTACGTATTAAAACCTAATCATTTAATTTTAGGCACTTTCATTAGGACATCCTAGGCATGAAATTAATGTTCGATTATGTGAAAACAATTAAAAAAGGATCTCATATATAAATGATACCCCTAAATGTTATTTTAAGACTATCAACACCAATGCAATTATTATAAAAAGCAAGCATCCTAATTATTTTAAGAGGATTTCAAAATCAATTCATAAGCCAAATTATAATTTGGAGTATATGTAGGTTTGAATTTTCATGCTTCAAAGTGTTTAGTTCTAAACGAGGACCATCTTAGTTACATTTTATTCCTCATTATTTCATTAGTCAATCATATAGGATCACTAGAGAAGTAGATATATTTTACTCGCATGGGTACACCTACATGATCCTTCATTCTTCTTATATGTAGTGTAGTCATTTCACTCCACATGGATTGTGAGGTTAGTTTAGGCTTATTTTTAGAATTATCTCTTAATGCCTGTAAATCTATTATAGGGTTTGAATCTAAGAGATTTTGAATAAAAGAGTGTCACATATATTTTGGAGATATTTTGAAGACAAAAGAGATGTGAAAAAACATGAAATCCTTGAAGTTTGCATAGATAGCATTCATTTATTTCAATGGTGCTGAAAATTTTTGTAGAAAAAATTATCCCATTTAGTTTTATCTATCCCTAACACATTTTTAAGCAATCAAAATTTTCAATATGTTTAGTTAGTTTGATCATGCTCCTTGATTCTAAGATTTCAGCATAATTATAATTTAACCAAAGAAAATTGCATCTTTTCTTACATCGATATTTATCCTAAGATAGAAATATAAATTGTACAAGTGTTTTAATTCATTTAGTCCTTTATGTCTAAAATAGTTAAACCACTCGTATGTATTTAATCATTATTATTTTCTTATGATAGTCTCCAAATTTATAAAAAATCATATATTTATGTAGAAGGAATAATTTATTATCAATCTTCTCCTAATACATATGAATTTTGGCTTAAAATTTTACATAGAATAAAAACATTCACACAATAAACACTCATTTCGTCGTTATTTTTCATCAAATAATTAAATTAATATTTATCCACGAGAAAAAAATCCTATCATTAGACAATCTTTAATAACATCCTAAAACTACTCACTTCACATATACAAGTTGTTCTAATGTTTCAACTAAGCAACTCCTATTTAGGTAATTTTTTAAAACCATCCAATCAACTCATAATAAACTAACACATTTATAAATGCTCACTAATGTAAGCACTAACTAATATAGTCCTAAGATCACCCTATTGGTGAAAACATGGAGAAACAACTCCTCAAAATAAATGAAATCAAAAAAGTATGCCAACATTGATACACTGGATATCTACTGCAAATGATCACCTACATAAAAACTATCAACAATTTTTACTTTCACTTCTACTAAATTCTCTGTCACCAGAATATCACACTTACACCAATTCAAAAACATAAAATAAATAAAAATTTCTCTCTTTCACTTCTTGTGAGTGCCCCATTAGCCATTCGATGAAGAAATATGACAATCAAATGATGTTTATAGTGAATTACTATCATATACAACTATTTACAATATCTATGATTTACACATTCTTGTCTTTTCAATCTTAGTAGGGGAATGATTATGATGTTGGTTTTTTCACATACCATAAACAATTGAAAAAATGATGCCACCAAAATAGAATGTGACCTTGTCATTAGTCACATGTGAGAGGTGATTATTAGCCTCCTTCCTCTGATGCCTCTAACCTCCATTAAGTTGTTGCTTACTAAGCTGATTGGAAATTAAAGGTCAAATATTTTCACATTTTTTTTAGTTTTAAAAATCCCCCGTGATGTGAAATGTTTGAAATAAGATGTTGGTTTCCACCCAAAATGCATCCATTTACAAATAAATTATTTGACGCTTTACATCTATAGACACAAACATTTTCTTTCTTCACCCTTAACCTAGATAAGATGATAAATACGACAAATAAAGTAATTTGAAATTACTTTTAATACAAATACATAATGAAAAAAATAGACTATTTTGACACTATATTATGAAACACATTGAGCATAGAAAAAATAAATTAAATACCAATTTGTTTCTTATTTAAAATAGTTGAAACCTATAATTATGGGTTTACACTATTATAATCTATTAAATAACAACAAACACTAAAGAAAAAAAGAAAACTCATAACATAATAGAGATAAATAATTAGTGACCCAATATGTATAAACTAATACCAAAGAAACCCTATTTTTTTTATAGATATTTAAATATTTGGTTTAAAATGTCCATAAGAAAAACTTCTCAATCACAAAATTCCTATGTTGCGTATTTTTTGAAGCTTTGTATCTTGTTGGAGTGCTCCATATGTGATGGATTTGAACTTTGGATGATTTTTTTATTTTCTTTCTCCCTTATGTAGTTAAATTCTCCTTTTTTTAGATTTTTGGTATTGGTTTTCACCAACAATACATCTAAATCTTTTTTGTTACACAAGATTGAAATTCTAGGCACAAAACACATCAGTTTGATATCAATTTTTCCATATCTACAAGCATAATATGAGCCAATGATGTAAAAATAGAAAAAAATCATATCTCAAAAAAATACATTAATTTGATATAATGTGAGTAAAATATATCTATTTTACTGAGCATTATCTACTGGTATTTTTCTAACAATATTTCATGATCATTTTTTGTTGCACTTATACATGATGCTGATTTAAAACCATTCTAAAATTTAAAGTTATTTTCTCACACAAATAAAAATCTATAAGATTATTTCAACACATTTTTATCAGACTAATGGATTTCATCTACAAGGAATATTGCGGGTATCAAATCATGCACTTATTACTATTTTTCCATGCCACCATGTATGTTGTTATATGCATGAATCTTAGGTAAGAAAGTATTATCTGGTGAAACAATCCCTTTTCCATCCAATTGTTTTGATTTGATCTCTCATATATTTCTCTTCTACATCTATCATTTCTATACCCATTTCTGGTCAGGTCATAGGTATCCATATTTGTCTGTATTTTCAAATCTATCGTCATTTAACTCAGGACACCAGTGCCCATTCTAGACACTAGCGCCAAGGCACCTGTGTCCACACTAGGTGCTATTATCCTATTTATTATTTTTAATTGTTTTGACATTTGTGGTCGGCCTTTTTAGATTTCTAATCCTTATCCTGAGCTCATATTTTTTCTTTCATGTCACTACTATCTAAATTCAAACAAGATATTCATATATATACATAACATACACACTATTATTCTGGTTGGAGATTCTAAGGGGAAATCACATCTAAATATTATGACCATCATCAAAGGTACTAATTTTTTGGGCTGCATACTCTGCATAACTTATATAGGAAGGGGAAGTGTTGAATTCCATCTCACAAATTTGAATCAAACCTAGCTATATCCCGCTATCTTGGCATCATTGGCGTGAGGGAAATATAAGGAAATTATTTCACACATAAACACAAATAAATTTGTGGAGTCTATAATGTAGTGCAACACGTAGTCATAAGTTCACACTTCAGGTGACCATTGGGGTCATTCTAACTTCAAATATTGAATATTTCATTCCAATTTGATGTGTTTTTTAGCTCGTGGAGGTAGCTTGGGTTTTTTTATAGGTTATAAGTACCCCAGGTGATCAAAATGTGAATATCAAGTGATCAATAAAGAGTAATTATGAAACCCTAAAGATAAAAAGGAAATCAAATTCTAAGAATTTGTGTAGTCACCGATGCCCAGAAGTGGTTTTTGGCACCCTTGTCCTAACCCAAGTGCCCATGTCTATATTTTTCATGAGTTGAAGAATTAATAATGAGTAGGTATGACCATTTTCCTCACCCGTTCATCAATTTTCCTAGTTCATATCTGTGTAAGAATTAATGTAAATCATCTAAGTCTCTCATCTCTCCTATTTTCTGATAAGACTGCATCATTAGAGTGCTTAACATCTGTATTTTATCATATTAGTTACTCTAAAATTAGATATAATTCAATTTTGTTAAATCATTTGGTAAACCCCTCTCTTGTTCGAACTTCTTTCCCTAGGATCCCAAAAACCCTCATGGCTAAAAAGAGATTCTCTTTTCTCAAGCAGGATATGGATTATACCCATGTGAAACCTATCTTTAACGATGCTACTACAAAATTTGAACTTCGTGATCTTTATCACAATGCTAAATGTGATTCCAAAAACCCTCCATAATATTATTTCTTTCCAAGACACCATTCCTCTTGGCCTTGACACTCCTCCTGTTTGTATGCTCTCTAATGACCAAAGTTATGCTTCATGTTCTCCCTCATCTTCGAAAGTCACCCATACTATTGTACCTTCTTCTCCTTATCTTGTAGTACTTGATAATGTTAATGTAGATCCTTTGTTTGGTGATATTTTCTCTTGTATCGATGCCAATAAATCTAATTCTAAGGTTACAAATGTACATGAGTATGATGATGCTTCCATTAATAGTTAAGATGAATGTAAAGCTATATCTCTTACTCCTTCGATTTCTGAAAATGTTTCCAATGATTGCAATGATAAATATCATGTTAGCACTACTACCACTTCTTTATATGTTGATGATATAATGGATGAGAGACACTGGTAGATTGAGTGGGAATGGTAAATGGTTCGATGAACTATTGACCATGTTTGTCTAACTTGGTACCTAAAAATCTGTAACGAAGCATATATTAATAGCCATGACCATATTTGAAGAAATGAGGATGAGATGTACATGAAATGGGATCTTCTAGTGAATTTCCAATAGTATTAAAAAAGGTGAATGGGGAGGGATGTGCTAAGGCCTTATAGAGAACACCTTGATAGAGGAATTTAAGATGTGCATGAAGAGTGGAAGGGACCACATGCATAACATGGATCCAAGGATGCCCAAGAAGGATGTTATAATTAAGATTAATATGCATCATATGGCATGGGATAGGTAAAGTGTAAGACCCAAAAATAATGGGAAGTGTGATAGTACCTAATAGAAGTTTAGGAATGTTTTCAAATCCATAGATAGTAAAATATGAAGGAAACAAGGAAGCTTCGGAAAGGCCAATTTGGTGAAGGAATGCTAGATTATAGATATTAAGCTCAGATCCATTATCAGCTAGAGCTCATCTATCCCATACATTATTGATACAAACATGAATATAAAAGGGTGGATCATTATCTAAAATAATTATTTCATCGAATACCAAGGTCTAGAACACCACTTTGTAAAAAAAATATGCCTCCTACACATGGAGATTCTATTTTTAGTAAGTCATCACAAAGAGCATTTTCGACAAAGGCATTGTGCATAGAAGTCATCCAGAAAGAAAATTTGAGTGATCAGGGTCAAAATGGGTGGAAAATTGTCATTTACTAAAGATAGTAAATCCCCCTTTTGTGTCGTGGAAGTGTTCCAATAGTCATGAATTTCAAGATTCACAGGTCATCTAGAATCCACATCAGGAAATCTCAAAAATGTTTTTTGACACTCATTTTATGCTCCATATTATTGGTGTATCATGTGCAAGATTGAGTTTGTAATCATCATCATCAAATTATGTAGGTTATGCTTCATTTGGACTTCCAAATCAGCACAATGGGATTGTCATGGTTTTATATTCGAAGTTCTTGTTCCATTTTCTAATTCAGGTGTGTAACCAGAATAACCAAGGAGTAATGACACTTCATGGCTTGAAATTGTTGTTTCATGGATTCAGAATGGGCATAATTCATCATCGTTAGTGGTGTACTCATTAGTGCTCATTTATTTCTTTCTCGATGAGTACGGGTAATTGTATCATTCCAAGATCAATTTTTGTCATCAAAACATGACAGGGTCAAGCTTCAACCTTCATCCTCAACTACTTTAGAGTGGACCTCAGTGAGCAATGCCTATGGTCATCGAGTTGATCATTCAACAATGCTTCTAAACACTCAAGTTCAAGGTTTCCATGAATCATCCGAATAATGTCTTGTATGGCATAAAAGGTTCAAGGATTCAAAGTTTGTTTCATTGGAGCATCACATAATATTAGTCAGGCAGCGAGGTGGATCAGTGAGGCATATTCTTCAATGGACCTATGTTCTTCCTTAAATGATAAAGCTATAGTAAATTTATGGTGCACATATTCAAGAGAAGTATGAGGATGAATGTAAGTATTACCTAAAAAAAATTGATTTTATTTTCACATTCTAGATTAACCTACAAAAAGGAAGGTATGAAGACACTCATGGTGGAACGATGTTAGGCTAGTGAAGCTAGTAATAATGAAGGAACTAAGAGTGTTCGAATGAGGGTTTGGGTTCAAAAAGTGATATAATTTAAATTGAATTAAATATTATTTCATACTAACTACTGTAATATGCGATAATATATAGTAAGATGCAAAAAGAAAAGCATGTATAATGTGAGACCCTAAAGAAGACAGGGAGATAGGGATACGTAGCTGATTTCTGAGAAAATTGGAAGTAATTTGGGTAGGTGAAATAATGAAATAGATTGTAGATAGTTTCATTGATGCTGACTACAAATTTTAGAACTCAAGAATGGTGTAGGACAAGGGTGCCCACATGAGGCCAGGTTTTCCTAGGCATTGGTCATTAGATCTAGGAACTTGTGTGTTTGCAAATGCACAAGATACAATTTCTTCTATGTTGTAAGGGTTTCATTGTTGTTTCCTATTTTGCGCTTGATATTTTCTCTTTGATCACCAAAGGTACCTAAAACCTAGAAAATAAGATGTCTACCTACACATGTCCACAAGTAACATCAAGAAAATGTAGAATGTGGAGTCAGACTAACCCCAAAGGTCACCTCAAGAGTGAAATTATTTATGAGCATTTAACTACATCCCAAACCCCACGTAGTTCTATGTGAAAGCATGTGTAATGATGCACTATGATTCCCTTATGAAAGTTTGACTATATAGCGAGATAGATATAAAATGCTCCATATTCAAATGTATGGGATGGAATAGAATATAATTCCCATCTGATGTTGTGTATGCCGAAGTTATGCAACCTTTTTCTCTTGAGTGAATGTGCTAAATGGATTCCTTTGATGCTATTTATGCCTTTTGGATTCAAGATTAGGTGGTAGTAAGTAATGTTAGTGATTGGCCCCTAATTTTTGAGAAGTAACTAAGTATATATATGATTCCCTTGTTTGAATTTTGTAATTAACAATTGCAAGGCCAACCCATAAGTGAAAAAGATGCCTAAAAGATAAAAGAGACCCAAAAAGAGAGAGTAAAGGTAAGAAAGGTTTAGGAGCACCCATGAGGAAAGAATGGCCTAAGTGTTAGTGTCCTAACTAGGCGCGAATGGTTGTGGCTATAAAAAATAAATCAGTCAAGTTTTGACATGGATTTAGGGTGTGTAAGACCAAAGAGATAGTAAGAGATAAAGAAAAGAGGGAAAATATAGTTATCAACCACTATTTTTCTTTCTTAGGAATCATGTATACATTAGTATGCTTTAGGACCTAAAAATGTACCCAAGTGCGTAATTTTATGTCTATATTTTCCCCGACTTTATGTTCTTGAGTGAATACTCGATAAAATAAATTATATAGAAGATGCATACCTTATGATCTTGTAGAGTAGAGAGTTTTTGATAGCGTGGCGAGTGGACAAGTGGAGCGTGGAGTGATCACAAAGTGAAGCATGGAGACTATGAAAGGGAAGTGGACCCTAGGGGTGAATTGCATGTGTTGCAGCATGTTGTTATAGCTTGTGTGAGATTCTTTTTGTTTTGTATAAGGATGGAACTAGAAAATAAGATAAAAAAACTAGTTAAAGTTCTGTATATGATAGATCACAGAAACATGTATATGTAATGCCCATAATTATCACACACAAATACAACAGTAAAATTATCTAGATAATTATTTTTTAACTAACATTTCTCACTACACAACACCAAAAGGTCTCCAAGTAGAGAAATTCAACTACGCATTAGTCACTTACATAAGTCATCAAATTACATAGACACATGACACACCATATATATGCCGGTGCCACACTTTCCCCACTGAAGAAATTCTAGTAATGACCCAACCATAAGAAAGGGACTCAAGGATTGCCAAACACACAAACCATCATTACAATGATTACATATTAGATACGATAAACATTCAAGGAAAATTATTGTGCAAGGATAATTTTATACTTTTTCCACCTACAAATTCTTAAATTCATTTCGCATTCAACTTACAGTTCAACCATTTAAGTTGGCTCTTTATGTCTTACGAAAATATCCATTACTTACATAATTATTTGGAATATTTCAAATTGCATACAAATTTATTAATACACTCATTCTTATGTTAAGCTTATGTTTCTCAAACGCTTATTCAATGTTTAAATTTTACCCTTACTACAATAGCGAATCTGACGTGATGTCAAGACAAAAATCTTAGGATTTGAGGCAGATTTAGATTCAATATATTTTTATCACACCAAGGAAATTCATATTTTTTTAACACAAGTAAATGTCTAATTGAGTTACAAGGACTCCACGAGTGACATTATTCCTAACCTCGAATCTCACTTTACTCTTATATGCTTTAATCTAACATAGTAGTATGGTCTACATATTGACATCACTTTAGAACAAAATAGTTAGAAAAGTACTTGTCTAACATCTTGAAGAAATACATGATTGGAAGCATTATAAAATACACATGAACCACAAGTGATTTGTTTTTAGGGTAAGATCCTATGTTTCAACATTTCACAATTCCACATGTGAAATTTATTGTATTCTTAATGTCATAAAAGGGAAGGAATTACAGGAT
This sequence comes from Taxus chinensis, assembly GCA_019776745.2. Lineage (NCBI taxonomy): Eukaryota > Viridiplantae > Streptophyta > Pinopsida > Cupressales > Taxaceae > Taxus > Taxus chinensis. Next base: position 305,315,044 of record CM034146.1, read on the forward strand.
CAATTTTCTGGTTTCCTAGGTTCTCTAAAGTTAATGTAACACCCAAAATGTTGACACACACAATACAATAACAAAATTATCAAAATATATATTTTTTGACTTTAAATTATCACAACACAACACCATATGGAATCAAATATAAAAATTCAACATCACATTAGAAACTTAAAAAAACATGGACCCATATATACAACGTGATAACTTAGGGTACACATCAATGTCTTACTCAAATGGCGTAAACCAAGACAATGACCCAACTATAGTAAGACACAAAGGATAGGCATGCTCCATAACATGGCCTTTTTTATAGTCTACATATTTATTAAATTTGTTTTTCCATTATATAACCTTATAGGTTTCTAGTGAATTAGATTGGTAAGGGTATAAAATTTCCTTTTTCTAAAACTTCAAATACTTTATTTTTTATAGCATTAGCCTTTAAAAGAGAATACACTGTTGATTCCTTTCTCAATTTCCATTAACTATCCATAGATCATTTGTTAATGAAATTCATTTTAAACACCTACAAGCCTCCTAATATTCATTCTTATGCTAAAGGTTTGTTTCAGGTTTTTTTTTTAATTGACGTTAAATTTTATCCTTGTTACAAAAAGGAACTAACAAGATGCTAAGGTTCTTCTTTTCGAGATGTATATTCAATGTTTAAAATTTACCTTTTCTAGACAAGGGGAACTATCATCAGGTCAAGGAATATATGTTAAAGTTTAAAAGGGTGATTTAGATTCAAGATATCTCTTCCCATAAACATCCTTCCATCATAGTACCTTATTTTTCCTATTACAATTGATATAGTTCAATAACCTGCTTGAATCCATTCAACATTTCCACATCAAGAAATGTTATCTAGATATATATATATATATATATAATATTTTTTTTCTTAAAATTTTGATCTCACCAAGGGCAATTCATATTTATTTTTAACAACATCAAAGTGTCTAGTTGAGTTATAAGGACTTCAAGCATGACATTATTCCTAACCCAAAATCTCGTTAACTCTTGTAGTCTTTACACTTACAATGTACTTTTCTCTCACTATTGATATTTTTTGAACAAGTGAAATTAAAATGATATGTAATTTACACTCAGGGATTCATGATGATAAGAAGTTGTGAAACTGCACATATATACTTATTTCATTTCACTTATACCATCAAGAATCAAAGGCATATAACAAGACAACCCAACAACTATATGCTTCTCAAATGCCTTCCAAGGAACAATTTAAATCATTGTGTGAATAAGCATTAGTGTTTCCTTCACCAAATCTTAAGAGAGGCATTATGATCTCCTAGCTTCAAAAGCATTTAGGGATGGTTGATAAACTACCCCATATGAGAAACACATGGTAATCTGCTACAACATAATAAGGGAAAATTTTATCTAAGAGGGAAAAAAGGGGTTCAAATGCAAAAAATATAAAATTTTACGCATTCAACAACCTTTTAAATCCATACTTACAATCATTGATAATCATACATCACATCCCATTTTTCCAATAACATCAATAGAGATCACTCCATAAATAACATTCATTAGTGCTCGAGGGTTTCTACATCAGGTACCACAAGCTAAAATTAGAGAAATCAAATTTCCATGTCTTGCAAGGTATTCATGCCACTCGAGGTATTCCAAGAATAGATTTTATCACTTTCGTTTAACATCTATATTATAAATGGTTCTAATAGATTTGGTTCATTTATTTGACTACAAATAAAATATATCACTCGATAGTTAATTCCAAATATCCTATCATATTCACATTATAGGATTTGATTCTTAAATGGGAAACTATGTTTTCTTATTCACTTGTTCTTGCTTGGATCAAATAACGTCCCCTTCACCTCATAAGAAATATTTAATATGTTGCAAGTAATCTCCATGACCCTTGAACTATTTAGATCGACATCACAAGGGTGATTTGCCAATCGAGGGAAAGTTAGAAATTTTACTTTACAATTAAAAACTTAATAGTGAAATAATGCACAACCTAACTATCTTTGTTGTCCCACCCACTGTTCATTACATTCCACTTCTAACATTGTTTAGTGTCTAAAGAAAACCATGAGATTTCAAGCTCAACATGTCTTCTTGTATGACATTAAAACAATGTTATGCCTCACACTAAGGAATCTTACACACTTTCATACCTATGTGAATGCTCTCAACTTAGTTTCTAGGGAGGAATACACAAACACATACAAATACCTCTAAGTCTCTAAGACTACGAAGGATGTTTGGAGCTAGCCTAACTTGGAACTTACTAGACAGGGTCATTACATTTAACAAAGGTAAATATTTTAGCTATATGTTTATTTGGTCACTTTTCACTCAATATGAAAACACACACAAATGTAGGTTGATATGTTTATTTGAAGATTAATTGATTTCCTATGTCATTGCAACACTAGCAGATAGGTAAAAAATATGTCATTTTAAATTACTTGCTAACAAATTTAGTAGCACAAACATATCCAAAATGCTCGGTGAAAATAAACATTTTAAATGACAAGATTCCAGTTTTATCCTTCTATATTTATTTTGACACTAAAAGAAGGAATCTTCGACATCTTCTCCCAAAGTAAATAATACAATCAACTTCGTTAACTTAACATAATATTTACAATTACAACTAAGAGTAACATTCATTAAATAGGCAAAATTATACTACGTACGAAATAATACATTTTCCCAATACGAAACACTATTATTTTCATCATGGAGATTATGAAAATCATACATTCTATTCATAAAAATGTCACCAAAATATTCTAAACAATTACATTGCCTTCAAATAATATGCTAATAAAAGACACAAATGTCATTTTTATCACTTCTTTTATTCAAGTACCTGCAACCAATGTTGTGTCAGTCCTAGGACCGAGTATGGAAATCCCTTACACTCAAGCATAAATACACATGTTCATCATTTATAACAATTTCGTTTAAATAGAAGAGATAGGGAGAGGTAGGGGAGGAAGAAGATGCAATTCATTTCTCATGCATTCATAGTTTAACTTTCATTTGTGCTTAACATTTTAATTTCATTCAAAATATCATGACCATTTCCTTTCATTTCTATTTTCATTTCATTCCAAACCAAATTACATTTCCCCATTCATTTACGTTTTCAAATCAACCAAAGTTTCATAATTATTTCTAGAGAGAGAACAAGGTGGAGAGAGAAAAAACACCATACATTTCAAAAATAACTCATAGAAAATAATATTCTACATGACATTAGGAAAATATTATGAGGTCACATGTGTCGCTAGCAGTCAACAAGACTCACAGAATGTGATTGGAGCTAAAGTAACAAGTTGAGGAAACTAACCCAAATAGCAAAAATTCTTACCAACTAGGTCTTAAATACTCTCATTCTAAGTTCGGTTGCAAATTTTTATGATTCATAATTACTCCCCCGTATATAGATAATTATTCGTGGCTAGAAGAGTTTGGTTACGTCAAGCAGAGATCAAGTTACAAGGGTAACTCTAAGACAAGATATTGTAATTCTGTCAACAACTCTTAATACACATTGACTAGTGGGTCCCAAAACCCACTTGCAAAATTAGTTTCCGAAGGAATTTTTGAAGGAATGAAATTATTTTATGATTCTCTGGTTGGTAGTCTAGAGTTATGAGGTAGTTTATTTCAGTTTTGCTCAAGCCAAATGACAAATGTAAGACGAAACCGATAGTGTTTCATTAAAACGAACACATCACACAAGTGACTATTAAGCTAAGAGGGTTTAGGAATACGAATTGCAATGATGCTAAATAAATTCAAATGAATTGGATAAGTAACCCCATGGTGTCCCAAGTTACCACTGATCATGCTAGGAGTTTCAGGTTTGTGGTATACTTGGGTGTAACGCTCCATGCGCGTGACTTTCAAGATAAGAGTTTTTTCTTAAAAAAAAAATTGTTGTTGATGTTTTGAGGGTTCACATCAAGGAAATTAGTTTTCATTTTTTGGAATTATTCTCCCAATCCTTCAACATTTAATTTTGAAAAATCTGGTAATGATGAAGCAAAATTTAATGCAAGCGAAAAGGGAAAACCCATACCTATATTCAGCATTTGCTAGAGGATAATAACATGGGGCTTTTCATCCTCTCTTTAGGTTGGTGACTTGTATTTTCTTACGAGTTCCCAATGTATTTTTCTGAAAATTCATTTTATACATATCCAGCTAGTATGGCATTCCATGAAACCCTTTTTTCCTTATTACACAAACACTTCACATACTCGGTCTAAAACTCTTATTTTTTACGGAGGTTGGGGAAACTGGAAAAAATAAGTTTTCCAATGTTATTTTATGGTTTTCTATTCCATATCCAGAGAATATTCAACCAACCATTTTGTATGGATCCTTCAATCCATACATTCCCTAAGACCATGCTGGCCAATTGTGCCACAAAGCATCGACTCCCTCAACATAGTGCTATTAAATGGACAAACAGAGGAGGAGTTTCATGTGGAGGAGATAAAAATATTGATCTTGTAGAGACATATGTAGAATAAGAGGAAATTTAATTTCCTATAACCACATCTCAGAGATAAGATTAGGGGAAAATTTTTGGACTGAGAAGAGACAAGTAGAGGGTTTCACGCAGAGGGGGAGTGAAAGAGACAAATCTAGAAGAGAAAAAACTGCAGAGGAATAAGTGAGATAGTAGAAAAAAAAATTTATAGACATGAATGTTGTTGAAATGGTTAAAATAGATGTAGTATAGGTTTTCAAAAGAATAATAAGTAAAGTAATTATAGCTGGACATTACACCAGAATGAAGAGCCTCCCAAACCGTAATCTTCTTATTCTTTTGCATACAATAGCATGACAATGACAAAACAAAATTTTCCTTTCCTCTCAGAGACTAACAAACCTACTTCATAATTAACTATAGACCCATATCAATGAATTTGTATACAATAAAATGAGAACATGTTCGGGTTATGAATTATCTCCTTGTGTAGTGTTGCCTTGATCCATAATATACTGATTTTACGAAAGCTATGTGAGAGCACCATTTAGCATAGTTCCCTATCACTCTTTTGTTTTTAATTTAATTTTGAGAGATAAAATTTACCACTTATAGTAAATATGAGCTTTGAATATTTCACTCACTGTAACAATCCAATAATTGTTAAATTCCCAATCTTACCACGAGGTTTACCAAGGTTAAAGCCTATAGATAAAATAAAGTGTTTGTATTATTCTGCAAGGAAACTGAGAGGATAAAAATGTGTTTAGGGGAGTAACTCTCCACTTGCTGGAAATGGCACCCCTTACCCTACTGCAAGCCTGCCATATTCCTGACAAGGGCAACTTCATACAGATTTTGCATTCTGCCACACACAATACTACCAGTTTTTGTTTTTATATAAATATTTATATTTTTTTATGGTTTTTGGGTTGGGAACTACATCTCCATCCCCTTATAAGATCATTTTTCTTGGCGTGACACATCACCAAAAGTCAAAGAAAACATAGGAAAGAAAGTAAATAATGATGCATGTCTTTTACAAAACATCTTGTCGATATAACGAGGCCAGAAGGAAGCAACAAAATTTTAAAATATCTTAAATTTTAATGTTATTTATATTGGTACATAGTTAACTTTCACTTTACTACTCAATTACTATTTTATTTTACATTATTTCTTAATCTCAAACTCTTAGTATTCATTCTTTAGAATTTCAATTGTCTTATGTTTGCGGGTGCCCAACAGTAATTTTTCTCAAGATGTCACACAAAAATCAACACAAAAAAAATGACCCGCGAGAAATATTACTACATATTTTAATGGTTGTATCACATCACAAGACCTCTAATTCCACCATGGAAAGACAATATGTAGTCCACATTACGAAGAATTCCTAACAATTATGTCACACGCATAGATCCAACACACACAAGTGACTAACAAAAAATGAATCATGAAGCTGATACAAAGGAAAATGGTATCACATGACCCAAAAATCATGACTATACCTACACAATGCAAAGAAAATATCCAGTAGTACATAGTAACCAAGGGGAGCATCAAACCTCAATCATAACAATGCCTAACAAGACTCATAATAGTATATATAACTCGTAACACGAACTCCACACATCACAAAACATCACCAAAAAACTCCATATATATGCCCAAGCATCACAAATCAAATCCATATACCTCCCAAAGCATCACGAAACAACTCCATATACCTCCCAAAGAGAAAGAATCATAGTGTCAAAACCAAGCTGGGTCGGTCAACCATAGAGCCCAATCAAGAGTATCAGGTCACTCAACAATAGATTTCCATACAAAATATTGGGTCACTCAACCATAGATCCCTATCTCATTTCTCCATATAATGAGGCTGGGTCACCTTATGGCCCTGGGCACATAGAGCCCTGTCACCCCTAACCCAAGTGACAAAATAACTCGTGGTTCAACAACCGGCTAGTTATTTGTAACTCCTTAGGGCACACCCCCATACAAAGAAATGGGTCCATAGGTTCAACCAATCTATGGTGAATCCCATGAACCTATTCCAAAACATCACGACATTAGAACCAACATAACAATCTGTCTCAAATGCCAAGTGGCAAAAATCCCAAGCCTTGGGAAAGGCTATAAATATTTTAAACATGAAAATAAAGTTTAAAACTAAGAAAAAAATGGATAATTAGCAATAGTTAGCGAAAAAACCTCATGTTTGTGCAGCAATCAAATAAAAAACCTTAAACATAAGCACACATCAATCAAGAAAACTGTTGGTTCTAACAAAAAAAGAGATAATGATCAATTTAGGAATAAAATATGTATATATAAATAGCACATTAAAATCATTAAATGGCCTTATCCGGCCACCAAAAGGGTAATCATCAAGTTGCTGGAAAACGGATGTCGAGCGTCAGCTCAAAAAAAAATATATGTAACAAAAAATGAGTATATCAAATAATGTAACTTTCATCATCTCTTCCTGAATCATCCCTCCAGACTCCCACAAGGCTCAACATAGTCAAAATAACATAGGATTGTTTGATGGACAACCTAATTGGAAAGAGAAGGGGATGTTAGTTTGCATAAGTTGAGCCTAAGGTGGTGCGCACCCACAACATACTAAGCAAGCTTGAAGTATACTAAATAGAAATAAGTGCATTTTCAGTCTATATAAGACTCCAATTCCTCACTCATACTTAGATCAAGATTATGAACACTTGATCCACACCTCCTGTCTATACAGATACACTCTTGATGGTTTCTTCCCTTAGGGTCGTCTAGTGTAAGCTTCACAACATAGCACATAACTACATTACTAACAAAATGGGGATTCACAGACATTAACCGTAGCATCTTACACATGGTATATATACAAGGCAATCAAAATAATTACTTTCACGGGTTACAATACATCATGTTTTAGCTTAATGCACCCAAAGTGCAAGAACTATACAATACAGGTCATACATTCACCATATGCCCCTAAATCACATGAACCATCACATGTTAAATGAATTGTACATATGATGACCACAATGACTAACATTACAACATATATTCAATTGCAAAAAAACATGGTGACACATACAATTCATCACAACATGGTGGTAACATCACAATACAATCCAATTCAATCTACACCAATTTTTTCATGCAACACATCAACACACCTACATATCAAAGAATAGCCAAAACACTCCAATACTCCGCAATCTGCAAAAACATTATTTTCACACAAAAAGAGGTTGTACATCACACATGAACTCCTCATTGAATCCACAAAAAGGATAGTGAATAATATCATCATAAGCACATCAACATGATAACAAATACACACTAAGTGACATGCACAACACGTTCATTCATAATATCACAATTACAACATCATTCACATTACTCTTCACATATCCAACACCACTATGCAATATCATCAGTACTCCAATCTATCCCAGAGGTTCGAGAGCATGAATCTCCACTCTGATACCATATGTAACACCCACAATGTTGACACAAAAAATACAATAACAGAATTATCGGAATAATTTTTTATTGACTTTAAATTCTCACAACAAGACACCATATGGACTCAAATATAAAAATTTAACATCACATAAGAGACTTACAAAAACATCGACCCACATAGACAACTTGATAACTTAGGATACACATCAATGTCTTACTCAAATGGTGTAAACCAAGACAATCACCCAACTACGATAAGGCACATAGGATAGGCATGATCCACAACATGGTCTTTTTTTATGGTTTACATATTTATTACATTTGGTTTTCCATTATATAACCTTATAGGTTTCCGGTGAATTAAATTGGAAAGGGCATAAAATTTCCTTTTTCTAAAACTTCAAATACTTTATTTTTGTATAGCATTAGCATTTAAAAGAGAATGCACTATTGATTCCTTTCTCAATTTCCATTAATTATCCACAACTCATTTTTTAATGAAATTCATTTTAAACACCTACAAGCCTCCTAATATTCATTCTTACGTTAAAGGTTTGTTTCACAAAATATGTTTAATTGACATTAAATTTTATCCTCATTATGAAAAGGAACTAAAAAGGTGTTAAGGTTCTTCTTTTTGAGACGTTCATTCAATGTTTAAACTTTACCTTTGTTAGAAAATGGGAACTATCATGAGGTCAAGGAAGATATGTTAAAGTTTAAAAGGGTGATTTACATTCAATATATCTCTTCCCATAAACATCCTTCCATCATAGTACCTTATTTTTCCTATTACAGTTGATATAGTTCAATAACTTGTTTGAATCCATTTAACATTTCCACATCAATAAATTTTATCTAGAGTTATATATATATTATATATATATATATATATATATATATATATATATATATATATATATATATATATATTCTCGAAAGTTTGATCTCACCAAGGGAAATTCATATTTATTTTTAACAGTAGTAAAATGTCTATTTGATTTATATGGACTTAAAGCATGACATTATTCCTAACCCAAAATCTTGTTAACTCTTGTAGTCTTTACACTTACAACGTACTTTGGTCTCACTATCAATATTTTTTTAACAATTAAAATTAAAATGATACGTAATTTACACTTAGGGATTCATGACTATAAGAAGTTTTAACACTGCACCTATCTACTTATTTCATTGCTCTTAGACCATCAAAAATTAAACTCATATAACAAGACAACCCAAAAACTATATGCTTATCAAATGCCTTCCAAGGAACAATTTAAATCATTGATTGAATAAGAATTAGCATTTTCTTCACCAAACCTTACAAGAGGATTTATGATCTCCTAACTTCAAAATCATTCAGGGATGGTGGATAAAAATTCCCATATGAGAAACACATGGTAATCCACTACGGCATACTAAGAGACACATTTATCTAAGAGGGACAAAAGGGGTTCAAATGCAAAATCTATAAAAGTTTACACATTCAACAGCCTTTTAAAGCCATACTTTCATTCATTTATAATTGTACATCACATACCCTTTGTCCACTAACATCAAGAAAGGTCATTCAATAACTTACATTTATTATGCTCGAGGGTTTCTACACCAAGTACCACAAGCTAAAATTAGATAAATAAAATGTCCATGTCTTGAAAGGTATTCATGCCACTCAAGGTATTCCAAGAATACATTTTCTCACTTTCGTTTAACATTTATCTTATAATTTGTTCTAATATATTTGGTTCGTTTATTTGACTACTGATAAAATATATCACTCGATAGTTAATTTCAAATATCCTATCATATTCACATTTTAGGTTTGATTCTTAAATGGTAAACTATGTTTTCTTATTCACTTGTTTTTACGTGGATAAAATCACATCCCCTTCACCTCATAAGAAATATTTAATATATTGCAAACAATCTCCATGACCCTTGAAATGATTAGATTGACATCACAAGGGTGCTTTCCCAAACAAGGGGAAGTTACAAATTTTTCTTTACAGTTAAAAAATTAATAGTGAAATAATGCACAATCTAACTATATTTTTGGTCCCACCCACTATTCATTACATTCCACTTATAACGGTGTTTAGTCTCTAAAAAAACCATGAGATTTCAGGTTCAACCTATCTTATTGTATTCCATTAAAACAATGTTATCCCTCACACTAAGGAATCTTACACACTTTCATACCAATGTGAATGCTCTCAACTAGGTTTCTAGGGAGGAATAAACAAACACATACAAATACATGTAAGTCTCTAAGACTACGAAGGATGTTTGGAGCTAGCCTAACTTGGAGCTTACTAGAAAGGGTCATTATATTCAACAAGTGTAAATATTTTGAGCTACATGTTTGTTTGGTCACTTTCCACTCAATATGAAAACACACACAAATGTAGGTTGATATGTTTATTTGAAGATTAATTGATTTCCTATGTCATTGCAACACTAACAGATGGGTCAAAAATATGTCATTTTAAATTACTTGCTAACAACTTTAGTAGCACAATCATGTATCCAAAACTTTCATCTACAATACACATTTCAAATGAAAAGATTCTAGTTTCATCCTCCTATATTTAATTTGACACTAAAAGAAGGACTATTTGACATCTTCTTCCAAAGTACATAATATAATCAACTCCATTAACTTAACAGAATATGTACAATTACAACTAAGAGTAACATTCGATAAATAGGAAAAAGTACAACTACGTACGAAATAATACATTTTACCAATACGTAACACTATTATTTTCATCATGGAGATAACGAAAATAATACATACTATTCATAAAAATGTCACTGAAATATTCTAAACAATTACATTTCCTTCAAATAACATGCTAATAAAAGACACAAATTTTGATTTTACTACTCCTTTTGTTTATGTACCTACAACCAACGTTGTGTTAATCGTAGGATTAAGTATGGAAATCCCCTACACTCAAGCATAAATCCACACATTCATCATTTCTAAATTTTTTGTTTGAATAGAAGAGAGAGGGAGTGGTAGGGGGAGGAAGAAGAAAGAGTTTATTTCTCACACATTCACACTTTCACTTTCATTTGTAATTAACGTTTTAATACCAGAGAGAGAGAGAGAGAGAGAGAGAGAGAGAGAGAGATAAATAGATAGATAGAGAGAAAGTAAAGAGACACTAAATATTTCATTCAAAATATCATGACCATTTCCTTTCATTTCTATTTTCATTTCATTTCAAACCAAATTACATTCCTTGATTCATTTACATTATCAAATCAACCAAAGTTTCGTAATTATTTCTAGAGAGAGAAGAGGGTAGAGAGAGAAAAAACACCATACATTTCAAAAATAACTCATAGAAAATAATATTCTATATGACACTAGGACATTATTATGAGGTCACATTTTTCACTAGAAGTCAACGAGACTCACAGAATGTGATCAGAGATAAAGTAACAAGTTGAGGAAACTGACCCAAACAACAAAAATTATTACAAACTGGGTCTAAAATACTCTCATTCTAAGTTTGGTCACAAATTTTTATGATTCATAATTACTCCCCCATATATAGATAATTCCACATGACTGGCGGAAGTCAGTTACGTCAAACAAAGATCAAGTTATAAGGGTAACTTTGGGACAAGATATTGTAATTCTATCAACAAATCTTAACACACAGTGACTAGTGGGTCCCAAAACCCACTTGTAAAATTAGTTTCCGAAAGATTTTCGAAGGAATCAAAGTATTTTATGATTCTATGGTTGGTGACCTAGAGGTATGAGGTACTGTATTTCATTTTTTCTCAATCGAAATGAAAAACGTAAGCCGAAACCGATAGTGTTTTTTTAAAACAAACATGTCACACAAGTGACTATTACACTAAGAGGATTTAGAAATATGACTTTCAAGGATGCTAAATAAATTGAAATGAATTGGCTAAGTAACCCTATGGTGTCCACCATTACCAAGGGTCATGCTAAGAGTTTCGGGTTTCTGGTATACTTGGGTGTGGCACTCCATGCACATAACTTTCAAGATCAAAGTTTTTTTTTAATTTGTTTATTTGTTGTTGATGTTTTGACAGTTCACATCGAGGAAATATTTTGTCATTTTCTAGAATTATGCTTCATATCATTCAACATTTAATTTTGAAAAAGATGGTAATGATGAAGCAAAATTTAATGCAAGAGAAAAGGGGAAATCCATACTTGTATTCAATGTTTGTAGGAGGATAAAAATATGGCGATTTTAATCCTCTCTTTAGGTTGGTGACTTGAATTTTCTTGCGAGTTCCCAATGTATTTTTCTACAAATCCATTTTTCGCATATCCAGCTAGCAAGGCATTACATAAAACCCTTTTTTCGCATTACAAAAACACTTCATGTTCTCGGTCTAAAACTCCCACTTTTTCCACAGGTTGGGGAAACTGAAAAAAATAAGTTTTTTAATGTGGTTTGATGGTTTTCTATGCCATATCCAAAGAATTTTCAACCAACCATTTTGTATGGATCCTTCAATCCATACATTCCTTGAGACCACACTGGCCAACTGTGCCACCAAGTATTGACTCCCTCAACATAGTGCTATTAAATGGATAAACATAGGGGGAGTTTCATGTGGAGGAGAGAAAAAATATGATCTTGTAGAGACATATGTGGAACAAAAGGAAATGGGATTTCTTATAACCACATCTCAGAGATAAGATCAAGGGAAAATATTTGGACTAAGAAAAGAAAAATAAAAGGTTTCACATATAGGGAGAGTGAAAGAGACAAATTTGGCGAAGACAAAAGTGTAGAGGAATAAGTGAGATAACAGGAAAAATAGATTGATAGACATGAATGTTGTTGAAATGGTTAAAATACATGTAGTACATGATTTCAAAAGAAGAATAAGTAAAGTCATTACAACTGGACATTACACTAGAATGAAGAGCCTCCTAAACCATAATCTTCTTCTTCTTTTTGCATACAATAATAGGAAAATGACCAACAAATGTTTTCTTTCCTCTCAGAGACTAATGAACATGATTTAGATATAACTATAGACCCATATCAATGAATTTGTATACAGTAAAATGAGAACATGGTCGGGTTATGAATTATCTCCATGTGCAGTGCTGCCTTGACCCATAACATACCGATTTTAGGTCAGCTATGTGAGAGCACCATTTAGCATAGTTCCTCATCCCTCTTTAGTTTTAATTTAATTTTGAGTGATAAAATTTACCACTTATAGTAAAACTAAGATTTGAATATTTCACTCTTTGCAACAATCTAAATTCCCAACCTTACCATGGGTTTTACCAATGTCAAAGCCTATAGATCGAATAAAGTGTTTGTATTATTCTGCAAGGAAAATGATAGGATAAAAAGGTGTTTAGGAAAGTCACTCTCCACCTGATGGAAATGGCACCCCTTACCCTACCACAAGCCTGCCATATTCCTGACAAGGGCGACTTCATACACATTTTACATTTTTCCACACATAATACTGCTAGTTTTTGTTTATATATATATATATAATGGTTTTTGGGTTGGCTACTTCAGTTAAAATATTTCAAATCAATTTTTTTTGCAAGCAGTTACTTACTATTTTCTACCCACAAGTCAACCCCTTAATTAGCCAAGGTTTGGTTTAATTCCAATTGCACCTAAGAATCTACACCCCAACTATACATGAGTTTAAGGTGAGAGTACATATTTATGCTAAACAACCTTTATGAAAGACCAAGGTGTTCTGTTGTTAGTATCCAAGGTAACAAATTTATTTGCGAGGAACTATAAAGATTATTAACAAGAGTTTAAATCATAGCACCACTATTTCACTAGCTCCATTCATGTCATCTGGATCTCACAAGGAATTCATTCGATGATGAAGTTTAATTATTAATCTAAGTTTGTAAGACAAGGTATTCCTCTAGGATACCAAGGAAGTGTTAGTTCCACTTACTCCAAATAAAGTTTGACCATGTCATTCCTAACTGACGGGTTTACGACGATGTCACTAAACATACAGGTTATGACTATAACTGAAAAATTAGGGATCTTATTTACTTATACTAGAAGGTTTCATAGATTGTAAAGTTGTAGTTCATTATACAGGTTCAATTTCTTTTGAGCTAAAAAAGATCATGCAAGAAGGTTAGATATGTACTAGTTTTAAACTAAGGTTGTCTATTGTGATTATATTTCTTTATTACATTTTCAAGGTAAAGAATACAACACACCAATTATTTATTACACATTGGAAATACACTATAAGATATAAAATTCAAATTCATTTAACATATATATATATCAATCTTTTGTACCATACATAAATTTGAATTAAAATGTACATTTCCCAAGTCATCCCTAACACTAACAACTCATACATATCACCAAATTTCAAATATAAATTTATTTGTAACATGGAAAGACATTATGCATGTATATACATTCTACACTAACCTATATAAATTACAATAATAAACAATGATTTACACCACACCATTTTTCCATCTTTCTTGCATCCTGCAAAACCAAGTGTGCATGAAATCAATGATAAATTGCTGGCATGACATCCACCTAGATCTAGCATAATTAAGGTTTTTAGTTTTACATTTACATAATATTAATAATTTGCATTCGAAAAGGGGGGTTAGATACACCTATTTATTTCATTTCATTGCACCTTATTTTGTAACCAAGGAGAGAGAAAGAGATAGGGAAGAGAGAGATACACTATTTTGCCAAAAGTTCAATTTCACACAATAAGTCACATGATAGATTTTCAAACAGTTATTTATAAGTTTCAAAAATTTTCCACGATGGTTTTGCTACCCGCTGGAGGTCCTATAAATTTCTTTCATTTTTTTCACCTTTTTTGTTAGTTGTAAAAACATTCAGTTAAGCCTCAGAGGCTAAGAAACCACTTTCAAACATTGTCATCTGATGATTAATCACACCATGGGTAAATTTTTACGAATCCTCCTATACACTAAGAATTCACAAGAACTAATAGAATTCAGAACCGATGAACAATTTACGATTAGCGGCCATTTTTTTGAGTCCATCGGTTGTAACTAGCCTAGATGCAAATGATCAAGAGTTAGCTCGAGGGATCAAAAACCTCGTCCAAAGCTAACGTTTGATGGATGAACTTGCAACAATAAATTTCATACAAGTCCTGCTATATATGGAGAATTCAACAGAGTTAACATGACTAAGAACTAGTAAACAGGTTGCAAATGGCGACCTATTTTCTGGAGCCCCCGGTCAAAGTAGAGTCAGTCAAACCTAGTCAAACAACAACATGAGGCCTGCAAAATGCCTTTCCAAACTCCCTAGAAGAGTGTTTTTTTTTCCAAACTGAAGGTTGCAAGAAATTTTCTAGTAAATTTACTAGAGGTTTGCAAAGGCAGAAAGACATTTCGTTGCTCAGGGTTCGAACGGTGGTTTAAAACAAAAGCCAACTTTTTTAGTTTTGGAAGCTTCCTAAAAGTGCAAAAAAAGAGCACTAGCACACTTAGAGGAGCTGTGAAGAGAGTGAAAATAGTCAAATGAGGTTGAGATATTACTTGACGTGACTCTCTACATAACAAAGAACACATATGATGCTTGAAAAATCCTTTCTAGGGCTCAACGTGTTGTTTTGCAAGTCTCTCAAAATTACGTGTTCTAACTTTGCAAGGTATATGGAAAGGGTTGTTTTAGTTGGCGACTCTTCCAGTTATCACCAATAACAGTGGACACGAACACCTAAGTTTGAAACCCAGGGTCTAGTAACATAGAAGGTTGTGGTTGCAGCCACAGATGAAGATCAAACTACAAGTTGGTAAAGTAAGACATGAGGAGGATTTTTGTTCTTTCACGCTAATAGTTTGGTTACGAAGTTTTCCAAATTGTGTCTAAAGGAGGGGTTTAAGTTTATGCTCATCTACCAAGATTTATTTTGGTTACCTAAGTTCCATATTTCATTTTATTATTTTACAAAACAAGTTTATATAAAAATAAATGAATGTGAGATATTCCAAAGTTTTAGATTTATTTTGTTCCAAATGAAAACTAAAGAACAAGAATGGAGAGATGAACCATGCTTGGAGAAATTAAGATGGTAAAAATTGAGGGAATCAGTTCTGCGTCATAGTTACGCATTTCTTCAAATGGTTGCACACATTCGAAAAGCTTATCCATCTTCATTCACAGCTGCTCCACATACCCTTTCCACACAGATATTAAATCATTAAAATGAGCTCGGGTAACAAGGCAGTGAAAGTGCATAATAAATATGGTAACTAAGATAAAAAAAACAAGCTCTAAGTGAGAAACACACTGAGCTAGATCCAAAAATGGTTAGTCAATTGCAAAAAAAATTATTTTGAGCCCAAAACCAAGATAGTACCAACACTAGGGACTGACACAAGCATATATATTGAAGATAGAGCATGGATTCAAGAGTGGGTGGAGATTTTCATGGCGCAATCATCTGCAGCTAGTAAATAAACCATACCGCAGAGTTGGAAAAGCCATAAGATGAACCATGCAAAGGAAACTCTCCAATGCAAAACATCAACACCATGAGTTGGTCTACTATTGCAAGACACCGAGAAACGATTGGGTGAGCCACCAAACAAGGAATTTAGCTTCAGATCTGAAACCCACATGTTAGTGTAAAATCACAGCACCCCTGAATGTCTACAACTTGATGGGTTAAGACTCTCAGTGTGATTGTATAACATGGAGCATCTCACAAAGTGTGAGACTTTGAAATCGAGAGAGCTATCTGGATGAAGGCCGGTTCCTATTCCTTAGTTAAGGTGCATACATTCATATTGCAGAGGATCTACTCTAAAACCTACTCTAACTTGCCAAGGAGACAGGGTTAAGAAGATGTAAGAGATTAAATCTAAACTAACAGAGGTGATACACAAAAGGAATGTTGAACACCGGCTTTGCTATCAAACACAGACCATTAAAATGTAATACAACCACCATGCACAGATAGCCAATATTGCAATGAAGGATCAGATAAAGGAAATGAACATAAGAGATGGTTGAAATCATACACAGATATGTATTGTTGCTTCACAAATTGATACATAACAGTACGATGGCCAAAAGGCAAAAAATTACATTACAGTCTTAATAGAAGGTTTGAACTCCATGAATTTTTCTGAAGACCAGAGAAGAAGGGAGGGTGTAAAATCAAAATGTTCAACCCTTTACAATGAGCCAAGCTCTTACCTTTATAGATGAAGCGAAGAGAGGAGAAGGAAAGGAGGCGGTAATTCTGATTTGGAAGCTCAACCACTAGCCATCAATGCCTACAAATCTACCCACAATCTCTCGAGTATTCCTCTCCATGTATTTTTGGCGTGTTGAAGAATGAATAATGGCAGATCAAATCAAATTTGATTTGGTTGTTGAAGAAATCAGATCATACATTAATGGCAGGAAAGACATTTTCCTATTTTTCACCCACCAAACCTTGTCAAAATTAAAATTTCAAGATTCCATGGCATAGAGGAGGTTGAGACCTGTCCAATGGTACTAAATTTGTTTAATTTTGAGCACTGGATCGAAAGATATGCCCAATTGAATATTTGAATCGAATCCGTACAAAAATGGCAAACAAAATAGTTTTGCAAAAAACGGATCCACGGGCCCGAAAATCACTTTGGTGCCTTTTATGAAAAAACAAAAAATTATAAAAACCTCTTGCAGCCCTGCCGGCCTGAAATTCACTTTTGTCCAAAATCCTCCATGGGCCCAAAATTGAAATTGTGCTATTTGCAAAAGTTGTAAAATTTCCAAAGTTTCCCTGATAGCCCGCTTCCCCGCAGCTGACAAAGGCTTAACATGTAGCTTCTCTGGGCATCGGCAGAGGTGCAGCTTACTTTTATACTTTATGCCTTTTCAAAACAAAAGCAAAAAATTCAAACTACCTCTGGTGACCTGCCTTCCCGCTTTGACTTGAAACATGGCCAAGTGTCCCTTTGCAGGCCTTAGGCATTTTTTCTTCATTTGGTGCAAAGACCCTCCGTGGGCCTGTAATTGTAAATCGTGCACTTTTGCACAAAGTTGTAAAAGTTCCAAAATACCCCACAGACCCATTGGTCTGCAATCTTCCCCTTTGGTGGAAAGTCTTCCCCAGGCCCACCGGCTTGCTTTGGCAAAAAAATTCTTCCAAGGCCCGTCGGCCCGTAACTTGCAAAATATGAGGAGTTAGGAGGACTTCTTTACATTTCTAGAAAGGGAAAGAAATTTACTATCTGATGAAGATGCTTTCAAGAAACCTTAAGTGCTTGAAATATTTAAAAAATCAGATTGAAGCACTAAAGGAGGAAAAAATGGGTGCAGTTAACCAAAAATAAGCATGAGCTCATTTTGGATAACAGCACCCAAGCAAAAACTCGAGTAGTAAGTTGAATAATGGCAAGGGGGGTGGTAAGAGCTTGAACCACATAGTCATAATCACCCAAATGCATGGGCAATGAAAAATAACTAACCCTTCATTGCAAATAATAACAACTAGTTTTTATTACCATATGTATTCAGATGAATATGCAGATGGTATGTAGAAATATGTTACAGGGAGCACCAACAGCGAGTTCGAAGGGCATTAATTTGTTAGATTTGATGACATGATTTCACAAAAAAAAAAATTGACTAGAATGAGGCTGGGACTATTTTGTGTCAAGAAGAAATGAATCCCTACAAAACCACTCTATCCCATATCTGCATTTCTCCATGGATGAGCCTATTCTAAAAAAATAATGACTAGATGAATGAATCACCTCCCTACAAATGTGGCATTCCATGTGACTACATATCTTTAGCTGGGCAATTGAAGAATGTAAATATGCCTTCGAGGACATTCATACTCTTTTGGTATAGGATGGAGTGTGCAAGAAAATGTAACAGATCAGGTTTGAGATCTATTTTCTACTCACGTGAAACAGTGAGACTATCCTGTGAGAAAAAAAAAGCCTTGTATTCTATGCTTTAGTTGCTACAACTATCCAAATATTGCTAAACTTACCATGGTTCCATGAATAGAGTCTCTGGATGTCAAAAGAAATTACAATTTCATTATGTAATGGGAGAAGACAGGTCTGACAGGCCATACAGATGCCCATGTTCCTTTGGCACAATTCCACACGCCTCCATCAACTTCACTTACTCATCCACTTGCCCATGCCATTCACACACTTCTTTGCTAATATATATATATATATAATTTAATTTTAATGTTATTTATAGTTGCTACTACTATATATAAGTATCTAAAAGAGTTTACAAGTGTGTAAAATTATTTCCACATGTGAGTGAACTTTTTCATCATCAATGCATTAATTGGTGTTATATTGAATAGTATTGTAAACACCTAACTTTAGTTGTATATGCGCACCGACATAATGTATTTTCAATATTAAATTATAATCTATTTTGGTTTTGTTGTATTTTATTGTTTCCTTTCATTTTCGAGATAACATAATTTCCTTTTCGATTGAAATCCATTTTGTATGTGCCTTCTTTGTTTCGGGCCCTACATCCTACTCCAATCCTTTCAAACCTAGTACCCACACTTGAAAAAATTATATTGAAAATACCTATTGACCTTTCACAATCACTTAAAGATGTTGTTACTAGTTTATTAACTAACAATTAAATTGAAATTGCATTGTTACATCAAAGGAAAATGTCAAATTTAAGACCAGCCATGATATTGCCATAGTCACTACATTATAGTGAAATGTTTAATGACTTCATGTTTGGTGGGGTAATGATGACTTGGGGATGCATAACTATTCAATGATGCTCACAGAGAGCCTATTAAGTTAACCCCCTCTAAGAAATATGTTGACCTAAAGCTGGAAATCCTTGAATCAATCATTGACCGAGCTAAGGCTAGATTTAAAGTTGCGCTAGAAGGAAGGTTCACTAGATGGAGGCTGAATATTTACCTAGTGAGACAGTGGCGTAGAAGGAAATGGGCTTATAGAGTTGAATTCAAGGTAGTTGTGAGTGAAGCCTTTATTTTTTGCTTCCAAGATGAGTTGGAGTTGCAAAACATATTACAAGGTGGTCCATGGTTCTACAGATATGTTGTTGTTATCCTCCATCGTTGGGAACCATTAATGCCACAAAATTTTACTTTTTCAGTCCCTTCTTGTCTAGAATATTCTCCCTACTCTTCCCTTGGAATTATGGGATTCTTAGCTTTTCTAGGAATTGCTAAATCAATGGGGGTGTTGATTGCTATTGACCCTACCACTAGGGAATGCTCCCATTTGACATTAGCTAGGTTATGTATTAATGTTCCTATAGGTTCAAACATTACCAAAATAATATTTTTGAATTCTCCGGATGTGAAATGGGAATAGTATATTAAAGTGGAGAGTTCATTATTTTTTATAGCAGGTGTAGGAGGGTTAAATATGAGACAATGGTGTGTTGTGAAGAGGAGGAACCACTGTTGGAGCATGCCTTCATCTAGGTGGATGAAGAGTCAGTGGAGGATGTGTCTGAATCAGATAGTGCTAGTCACATCAAGGAGGAATTTGATATAGGTGTAAACAAATCCCTGTTCATGGTGCCCGTGGAGCCAGGTTTGGATAGGGTTGGAGGGGGTGACCAACTAGTGGAAGTTTCACATTGTCCTTCCAGTCAAGGTGGCGGGTTGGTCAGTTAATTTTACGAGAGCTAAGAAATTAAAATTTTGACTTGACATATTCCTCATTAGTTGGTCCTGGTGGATAGCTGGATGGTGGCACAGCTTTGGGGGTGAACAATGTTGATGGGGTGGGATTCATTTTATTGGATTTGGGGATGAGTGTTGAGAACAATTCTATATTGAAGGAGGGGTTTACAGACTCCACATTGGATGGGGGTGGGTGGACTTCGATCCATCCCAAAAATATTACTCGACGGGTCACTCAAGGTTGTTCTTGGATACCCTCTTGAGGTGTTTCAGGAATATTTTTTTTATTTGTGTTGGTGTGGGTGGTGGTTTTGTTTCTTTCTTCGAGGTTGTGTTTATTTTTCCTAGTTTCTGGTAGAGGCCATTTATTTTTTCCTCGTTGTACTATATTTTTCTCCTTTATATTGCATGGGTTTCTACATCCCCCACGGTTCATTTTAAGAGACCTCTTAGAAATCAGAGGTGGAGAATACCTGGCGAATATCCCCGGAACTGGTTTCGTGGGAAGGCAAATTTTTTGGGGGTTGTATGAAAAAATTCACCTGATTGTCAAGTGGCGTGACAGAAGGCTACAGACGCGCGATAGGAGATTTTGCTATTGCGCGTCAAGAAAATGTAGTGACGCGCGTCAACAGACCTTAGTGACGCGTGTCAACAAGGTTGTTGACGCGCGTCACTAACAGGGTTCATTTTAAGAGACCTCCTAGAAATCAGAGGTGGAGAATACCTGGCGAATATCCCTGGAACTGGTTTCACGGGAAGGTGAATTTTTTAGGGGTTGTATGAAAAAAATTCACCTGATTATCAAGCACTACGACAGAAGGCTACAGACGCGCGACGGGATATTTTACTGTCGCGCGTCAAAAAAAATGCAGTGACGTGCGTCAAAAGACCTTAGTGACGTGCGTCAACAGACCTTAGTGACGCGCGTCAATAAACCTATTAACGCCCATCACTGAGGATGTTGCGGATAGCACCCTCGGTGATGCACGTCAATAGGTTTATTGACGCGCGTCACTAAGGTCTGTTGACACACGTCACTAAGGTCTTTTGATGTGTGTCATTGCATTTTTTTTGACGCGCGACAGCAAAATATCCTATCGCACGTCTGCAGCCTCTGACCTCTGCTTTCTCATCAAAAAATCTCCGTGTTGCGCATCAACAAACACTTTTTCGTGCGTCTGCTATGCGTCAATATCTATTGTACCTCCTTGTCGCGCGTCGAAAAATGCAGTGACGCGCGTCAACAGGCCTTAGTGACACGCGTCAATAGACCCTAGTGACGCGCGTCACTAAGGTCTATTGACGCGCGTCACTAAGGCCTGTTGACACGCGTCACTAAGGCGTCAACAGGCCTTAGTGACGCGCGTCACTAAGGTCTGTTGACGCGCGTCACTAAGGCCTATTGACGCGCGTCACTAAGGCGTCAACAGGCCTTAGTGACGTGCGTCAGCAGGCCTTAGTGACTCACGTCAACAGACCTTAGTGACGCGTGTCACTAAGGTCTGTTGACGCGCGTCACTAAGGCCTGTTGACGTGCGTCACTGCATGTTTTTGATGCGCGACAACAAATATCCTGTCGCATGTCTGCAACCTCTGCCCTCTTCTTGCTCATAAAAAAAACTCCATGTCGCTCGTCAACAAAATATTTGTCAGGCATCTACTATGCGTCAATATCTACAGTATCTCCTTGTCTGCAAACCCTCCTTGTCGAGCGTTAATAACTTACCCCCTTGTCGCGCATCTATAATACGGGATATATCATATTGTTGAAAAATGTGAAGTAAAAGTGTTCTACCTGGCGAATAATCTAGGTTTATAGGGATATTTTTCAAGGGTAGGTGAAGCCGACCCCTAAAAAAATTAAAGTGTAATTTTTAGGCGAACAGGTCACTGGCGCGTGCCAAAAAATTTGCCTTTTCAAAATTTTCAAAAATGGAATATTTGCCATATTACGAATATTCGCCACTAAAATTTTCCCTGGTCACTAAGGTCTGTTGACATGCGTCACTGCATTTTCTTGACGCGCGACAAAAAAATCTCCTGTCGCGTGTCTGCAGCCTCTGACCTCTGCTTTCTCATCAAAAATCTCCGTGTCTGAGGTCTTTGTCACGTGTCAACTCTGCACTTGTCTCGCGTCAACAACGCATTTCCTGTCGCGCATCCATTGTCTGAATATACTGTCGCGCGTCAACACTGCCCTTGTCACGCTTCAACACCTCCTCTGTCGCGCATCACCACTGCCCATGTCGCGCATCACCACTGCCTGTATCGCGCGTCACCACTGCCCATGTCGCACGTCACCACTACCCATGTCGCGCGTCACCACTACCCATGTCGCGCGTCAACACTTCCTCTGTCGCGCATCACCACTGCCCAAGTCACGCGTCAACACTTCCTCTGTCACGCGTCAACACTTCCTCTGTCGTGCGTCAACACTGCCCAAGTCGCGCGTCAACACTTCCTCTATCACGCGTCAGTACAACTGTTGTCGCGCGTCAACAATCACAGGCTAACAGTAATCTGAATCTCTGGTGCTTAAGGGTATGCAAGTTAAAATTTCACAGTATTGGTAATTTGTTAAGCTACTTGAGGTATACTATCTGGCGAATCAGCTAGGTTTTTATAGGAGATGTTTTCAAATGAAGGCGAAGCCGACCCCCCAGAAAAAATATACTATATATTTTAGGCGAACAGGACACTGACACACTCTGAATAATTCACCTTTTCAAATTTTCATAAAATGAAATTTTCGCCATATTACGAATATTCACCGCTAAAATTATCCCTGACATCCCCTCAAAACCAATTTCTTACCCTATCTAATAAAAAAAATCTTAATCATTTGTAGAACTTGTAATTTATGTTTGATGTTTGTGTACTGTGATGAAATGCATCTTTGAAATATTTAATTATTTCAAATCCTGTCGAAGTGATTAATATGACATCCTAGATCCATAAAATAAAATAAAAAAGTTATTCAAGTGAACCTATATAGAGAGACGAAACATCATCTAAAATTCCTTGGAGACATTTGTGGCTTGTAGAAACATTATGACCTAGTATAACATGAGAGTGACAGGATTGGACATGGAATTTTAAATCCCATCGTTTCTATATCCACAATGATTATTTCTCTTGAGTGCCTCAAATGATTACTCCCTCTACTTTTTTGTAGCATACAAGCACATATTTTAATATTCTATAACATTGACTTGGTGATTTGGCTTCATTTTCATACCCTAATCACCATTGTTATAATTCTAAATCGATTGAATTGTTTCAAAGTGTCAAAATAGCATAAATCAAGTTTCATTAAGAATGCCACTTATCAGAATCTAATTTATTATTTACATTTTTAAATTTAATTATGATTTGGTGTAATTCTATTTTATAAACATGTTATTACATGGGCGATTTGTTTGATTATTGCAATTTCTCTTGCTAATTAGTAAAAATGTCCTAAACACATTTATTTGAAATAGATTGAGCAATATTGATCTCAATGCTTTAAAAATATTGGATTATTCAAATTAATTAATTTCATTACCTTTTTATAAATAGTAAAAGGAGGGTTTTGCCAAGGTCCCTACCCTATTACAGACATGGATCTACCATCCTAATACAACCATGAAAATTTCAAGGAACAATAAAAGACCAAAATCAAAACATCTCAAACATCCAGAACCCAGGAGCGACCGAAAACCAGAATAAAACCACAAGAAAATGAGGACTAAAATAGAAAACGAGAAGTGCCTAGGTTTCTGCATTAGTACCATGACTCCTTTTCACGCTCGAAGGGTGACAAAACTAAATGTTGTGTTCTCTTCTTGACACTTGTCCATCCTTCTTCACCTTCTTTACTAGTTGATATATCTAATTTACCAAAAATTTTAGAGGCCACCTTAACATTTTTACCTTGCTTAGAAAGGAGATCCACTTCCATCACCATTCCAACCAAATCGTTATGGGGCTGCTCAAATATATAGTCATCAATACCCTATCCCACCAAAGAAACTTCTTAAACCGAAAGAACATCTTCTTTGGTTACAACGCCTATCAAATCCAACTTGGATGGCAGAGAATTTGAAATGAGTAACGGTGGGATAATATCCTTCTTACCCGTGGCCCCTAGATAAATATCAAAGTTTCCACCTGCCTTCACCAAATTTGAAATTTGGTCCACGTCAGCAGGGGAAACCGAGGTCTGCGAGCCCCATGCGTCAGACTGTTCCATCATTCCACTACTATATATCGTATCTCCAGTCTCTATCCCCAGGTCAACAACAAGCTCGTGGACGCCAGACTCGGGGGAAATCAGCTGTGGCGCAGTATTTACCTCATCCTGCTCACTTGACTTTTGATGTTACGTTTGGGTAATCCTTTTTTCATTGCATCCATAAAACTCATGACCCACTCTCCCGCATTTGCTATAGAAAACAAATGAATCCTTGTAAACAGGCTATTACTTCCAGACCCCATCTCTAGACACCAATTTTATGGCCTCCAGTGGGGAAGAAATAGTAGAAACATTAATACACATCCTAGCTGCAATGAATCTAGACCTGAATATTGTGGTTGGGTCCAAAGCAGTCGAATCCCCAATTGCTTTAGCCATTCTTGCCAACACATCCACTTCCGAGAACTCCAGGGGCAGCCATTGAAGCCTTCCCCAGAAAAGACATGTAGTTAGAATGTTGGTTTTTGATCTTGGCTTCCTTCTAACAATGGAGAGAGTGGTTCTCCTATAGAACCAGTCCACCCTGCATAACATGAACCAAATTTTCTTTAAGGGAGAAGACAAACAAGAATTTTTTTTCAGACGAGGAAAAAATATTAACTTGCCCCGAGATCTTCCATTTCTTCCTGATCCATCTTCTAACTTGATCAATATTTGATTGAATCCCAGAAAAACACCGCATCAGGGCAGAGCTGAACCTCCCATGCTCTGTGTCCACCACCGTATCCTGTACTTTCAGCCATGGAGAATCCTGCTTCCATTCAGGATCAAGCTCATGTAATGGCTCCATCAGCTGTTTTTTGAAAATCTTTGAAACCCACGAGGTCTCTGCATGCTTCCATTCCGAGCTCTCTTCCTTTGCTTTCATTTCCATTCTGAGCTCTCTTCCTCTGCTGCCATTTCCATTCCTCTGTTTCCATTACCTTATTTATTTATTTCCTAGTGATTGGTAACAAATGACATGAATTTAACTATATCACTTTTTTAAGGATTCACAAGAAAATGGGATCCAAAATGTAGTGTATAACTAATATATTATAATTTTCAAATTAGCTTTTCCAATTTTTTGGCTGATAGGCCCTTATTGGTGAACTTTCTTGGGAATATTTTAAAAAGGGAATGGAAGTATATCCACGATGTGTACAATAACCTTCTCCATGGTAGCAGCTATGTCGTTTTCATCGCCACGTTTCATTGATATCTTTGCTTGGGATTCTCATTTTACTTTAATGAATCAAATCGATATATTATTTGTAGGCATTTACTTATTAAAAATTCCTCACTATCGTTAATATGAGGTAATGGCGATTCCTATTTTTTCATCAAATTGTTGTCGAGGGAAAAATCTATTTAAACTCCAAAGATTTTTGTTTACATTCTACAAACGGAATTGAAGCTGACTCCTTCCACAATAGATATAGATTAATGTATTTAATCCAATGATTCAATACCTATTTATTCTCTCATGGCTGATTCTTTAATGGCGGAAGAATGCCATCTGAGGGAACTGAGTTGGTGTAATGCCCCGTTCGGCGTGTACCCTAGTTCTTGTCTCTATGACCCTCTTGTGGAGCGTCGAACGGCTGTGTGTAATTCTGATGTCTTGGCTCCATGGTCGGTCTTTGCTTCTTGTTCGCCTTCGAACTTTAACATCTAGTTTATCCCCTTGGTTGTTTAGGCATGTTTCTTGTCGTTTCAATCATTTATATTATAATTAAAAGAAATTGTAATTTCGCTCCACCGGCTTGTAAATATTTTGGTCCATTTTCTCTGCTGCTTGGCGTGGCATGGTGGTAATCTTTTTCCCTTTATTTTATTGATCGTATGTGCAGGCTGAAACACATTTTTTTCCTAATGCTTTGACCACTCTCTTCTGGGTCGCCATCTCTTGTTTTCTGCGTGGATTCTTGTTGAATTTTGTTGTTATCTGGCAAAGTGGGTGCATGGGAATGAAGGCCACCTACTCCTTTAATTATTTCATTTATGCTTGGTTTGCCCCACGTGCTGTGAGTAAGAAATATCTCTGCCCTGTTGGTAGTGGGCCGCATACTTTAATTTTGGTTGTTCCTGCAAATCTTTCCCAGATTTCTTGTTGTTGCTGCATGGATTTTTGCTGAGTGTGCAAGACTTTTGGAAGCCTGTTTACCTGCTGGCCACACCACCTCCCATTTATTTATTATTCTTTTGATTTGCTATCTTCTTTGACCTTTGTGGTCTGCCTCCACCATCCTGCTTTGCTCATGTGAGATTCTCTGGTGAAAGATCCGCATTCGGGGTTGTTGGTAAAGGCTTTGAGCTTTCAGACAAAAACTTTGATGGTGGTGCCGGTGGTCATTTTTGCACCCATATTTGGACAGGCTGCGCATTCTGGAAATGGTTATCTCTGTAGGCCATTTTTTTTACCGGCCTTGCTTGGCATACCTTCAGTCGATGTTTCCTTGAGACCACTCCTCATTGAGGATTTTCTTTCTTTCCAACAATTTTTCCTGTCGTGTAGATTCTTCCAACCTTGCATACATGGGTGTTGAAGCACATGCTTCTATCTCTGAAAAATATGTGACCCATTTGTGCTTTGATGGATGTTATCACCCTGTACTAAACTAATTTTACACTCCCTTGTGTTCTGTCCTGTGTCTGTTGCTATTCCATGAGACCCCCAATCGATTTGTGGCATTTTGTCATGTTTGGCACACTTCGTGGATTCACTCTCTCTTTGCATACGTTATTTTGGAGGCGTCTTCTCCTTCAAATTTCTATTATCCTTGTTCCTTGTGCTTGTTCGATGTCTCTGTCCTACTCTGGTGCCCCATCTTTAACGCAGGCATGTTGCAGAATAATAGAAGCTTTTTTTTTTTGGGTGCTTCCAACAAGCAGGTTGTCCAACTATGTTATTATCTGTTCAGTATCGACTGCATCCTCAAATTCGGGTCTCTCCTTCAAGATATATTTTTTATCCAAATCGACTATGTGACAGTGAGGGTCCTTGATCCGTGGTTGGCTGGACTTCAATTTTCAAAATCTGTCTGAACATTCTCGGAAGCGTCATACGGGACCACCGCCTGATGCTGTCGTGTTTACTTGCGTTTTTGTGGACTTTCTCTATCTCCACACACCTCTAATGGACTCTGCAATTTCATGTCAGTTTCCCAAATTTCTCACGGGCTTCGGACACACGAATTTTTTTTTGGTAGAATACCAGGTTATATGGAACAACGTTTATGAACAAACTTGTTTCTGCATTGAAGATAGATAGCGGTAAAACCACATTGGTTATGACACAAATTTGAAGTGCTAATGTGGTCTTTGAGTAAAAAAAAAGGGGTTTTCAAAATCTGTGCCACATGCCAGGCAGGGTATATTGTGAAAGCTTGTGTTTTCAGTCAATTCGTCGAGAATGTTCTAGCTCCTGATAACTGCAAGTATAATTGTGCCTTACTAGCTGGAGCTTTGCAAAAATGGTTTAAGCTCCCAATATTCGCTGGAGGGCCGTTCCAATAAGCATTTGAGTTTTTGTTTACAAGGTTAAGTCCTGATAGAGATCAGCAAATTCTGTGTTGCATAGCCTCCATGGCACATGAATGCATCGGGAGAACTCCAAAATTGTTTCAAAAGAGCTCTCCTATTTCTACCCTTTTTCCCCCAAGAGCTTGGGTTAGAAAGCTTGTCGCAGAATACTTGGAGTCTGTACCAAGAGATTTTTTTGGTTATAAAGCCATCTTCTTCTGCTTCGTCTCAGACTAGGGCTGCTCCTAATATGAGAGCACCAAGGTTAGGAGGTCCAAATCAGAAACAATCAGATGCATATGGAGATGGTGGAGGTGTTTGGATGAATGACGAAGGATCAAGTTCAATTGCCAAAAATGGGGCCTACAGAAGTTCTAGGGCTAATCTTGGAGCGGTGTTGGGAGGATGATGGCAAGTATTTTAGACCACCCACCCTGGCCGTGAACTCCTACCTGTGCCAACGTGAAGATGTTCGATGTTTGGGCGCCCAACGAGCTTGAAGAAAATGGAATTAGGCTTGGGTTGCTGTTGCAGGCCCTGTCCATCTTGTTATCGACTGCGGGAGCTTAATCAGGCACGATATTCTCTATACCATTGATTCTTATGCTGTTATTTAACTGATTCATTAAATAACTCTACTCTTCATATAAATGTCTCGTGTGATGGTATGCTGTTTGGTTTCCACTTCCCTAGCTCTTTTGTATTTTTTTGGCGTTAGAAATGATTGCGCTGGTTGAAGCCTTTTATATTGTTTTCTGGGTTTTAATAAATATTAGTTGG
Organism: Taxus chinensis; assembly: GCA_019776745.2. Classification (NCBI taxonomy): domain Eukaryota; kingdom Viridiplantae; phylum Streptophyta; class Pinopsida; order Cupressales; family Taxaceae; genus Taxus; species Taxus chinensis. The sequence goes on from CM034146.1 coordinate 305,344,236, forward strand.
GTGAACTTTGTTCTTAAGACTAATAAAACAAAAGAGGTGGGGGTCCTGTAATGAAAATTCCCGAGTTCTTTGTGTTGGTCTCACGATTTGAATGTTTTATCAAACATTGTCATTGGACTCAACTTTATAGTTCCTGTTTTGTTCTTATTCTTGTTTCGGTTCGAGATCTGTAGTTCTGGTTTATGTTGGGTATTTGCGAATTAGCGATTGAGTACTGTGAGTGCATTGTGTATAGGTGAATGATTCTATTCCTGTCTCTATCCTTTTCTTTTAGTTGTTTTAGGTTCTAGTAACCCTTCCCGGTTGGCTTGGTGTGTGCTTAGCTTGACTGATTTTTGAATTGAGCCAAGTTGATATTACTTTCAACTAGGTTAGTTGCTTTTGTTATTTGTTTTGAATCGCTCGAAGAAATACTTTTATTCTTCGAGTGTCATGGTTGATCTTCATAATTTGATATCAATTCATGTTCACCGTTTGGAGATTGTTGTCTTTGGAATCACCTTCTCTCCCTTGGTGACTATTGTATGTTTTGAGGAATGTAGCTGATCCTATGGAATGTCTTCTTTTGACGTTACTCACATTTCTTTTGGATAGCTTAAAATGTCAGAGGAAATACTCTTTTTCTTACCTTGATTTTGTTTCACACATGTTGGAGGATACGAGATCTACTTGATCATTAGTGAGGAAGTTTTCAAATCTTAAAATTGGGATGTTGGTTTTATGCGTAAGAAATTACTCTACGTTTTGCTCCGTAAAGATGTTTATATTTCATTCTCCTGTGACTTAGAGGTTGGTGTATTTGGAAACTCATTGGTTGACTGGTTTTGGTGATGCTCGTTGTGATACGACCTCCTTGCTGTCATTTTAGTAGAATGGTTATGTGTTGACCAGAAAGGTGAAAGTCAACTTGTTGTTGATGACAGATCCTTTGGAAGCTATGTATCCTGTGTTGTGTTCATGTGAATGATTGAGTAAACCTCCTGTAAGATTTATAATGGTCATGTTTGGTCTTGCCAAGTTTGTCCTTTTTCTTAAGACATTCTCTTGATTAGAAGAAAGTTTAATAGAAGGATTGTTAGGATAGGATGTGGCCCATACGGGGTCATTTGTGCATTTCATCCCTTTTCTTTTCAATTTATTTATTCTGTACTGACATAAAATTAACTGTTTTAGGCACATCACCTTAATATGAATAAGTCATGTTGGTTTAGATATTCTCATGTCGATTGATTGTTTGGGATCTTCCAGTGGCATAGTGAATCCTTGGCTTGGTGAACTAACTTAAACAAATAGGGACAGATCACGTTTGAAATTAATTCTCTTCTTGTAATTGTTTTTGTTTCGAAATGTTATCTTGTTAAAATGACGGTCATTATTGTGATATGGGTGAAATTCACTATGATGTTTATTAACTGCTCCTATGAGAAAATGATAATTAAATAGAGTTAGTGCCGTCCCTTTTTATTTAGACATTTTTATGCTTTTGGACAACTCTTTAATTGCTCTTGCTTAGACTCATGGATTATTGTTTTCTTCATCAACAGTGCTTTTCTTCCTTGAAACAGTTAGATAACAACATATTGTCTTAATGTTATAGCTTTTATCGTGCTCAGTTCTTGTGAACTGATATGTGCTAACAAATGTGTAGGAGGATTTTCTGAGTAGAAGAGGAAAAGAAACACGTGTAGAAAGGGGATTCCAGCCTTCTTAGGAACTACTGTTGTACGAATGTTTTTCTTTTGTTTTAAAACATTGGTACGGAAATTGTGGAGACTATTTAGAAGGCATTGCGTTATAATTTTGTATTGTTATCATGTAGGTTGTTGTTATCGTTTGAAAGTCAATTTGAGAAATATTATTGTCAATAAAATTAAATGAACTTGTTTTGACATGCATACCCTTTGTTGAATTTTCACTGTTCAGAATATGATTTATCCTTGAATTTTCAAACCTAAATATAATTATCTAAACTTGAATCAACTTACATTGCTTTAGTTACCTTGGTCATGTGTCGTTTGGTAGAGGACTATGTTTTGAATCTAGCAAAAAGAAAAGAGAAACAAATATACTTGGTGACCCCACGTAAACTAATCAACAACCTCTTATTGTGGTGAATCCTTAGAGCGGTCTTAAGGTGAAATCAATGATTAAATCTTGGAAGATAATGAAATTATACTAAATAGAAGGAACTTGATTAAGAAACTCTTCGATCTATCTTACCCGTTGAAAATGTAAACAGTATATTTATGTCTATCTCTTCAAGTGAAGCCCAAGTGAAACCTTTAATATTTCTGGTTAGACTCTTGACCCCAATGAAATCTTTATTAACAAATAATAAGATCTTAATGATGAATCCAAGATTTAGACAGTCATGTACTGAAATAAAATAAAATAAAATAAAAATGACCACTTGAAAAGATAAAACATATATGTTTAAAAGCACAACGTTGAATTTTTTTTGGTGAAGTTAAGAGCCTTGAGAAACTAACTGCCTCCTAACCAATGAATAAGTAAATCAAGTAAATGAAGCAACCTCTTACCATCCAATAATTGGTTTACACTGTATATTAACATTAACAAGGTAGGGGAAAATTCTTCAAAGGAGACATGAACTTCAGATTCTCCTATCATGATTCCTCTGGGAAAAGTAAAGAATGTAAAAGCACTTACAGCTAAAACATGATTCTAAAGAAACCTTCTGTGGGAAGACCTAGTTTGTAAAATTGCATACTTTAGATGAACCATTGTGTCCTTAGTGTGTGCCTCATGTTTATCTGTAACCAATGTGGGTCCGTGTTGTGGAAAGCATGTCTTTAGTTGGTTGTATTCCCTAGAGAACTTGTGTAGTGTCATATTATCTTCAAGCAAGTCAAAAAAAAAAATCCTATCTTTTACTGTGTTGTTCGTGTGTTGAATTGTTGGGGTGTTACACTTGGTATCAGAGCATAGGTTCATGCTCTCAAACCTATGGGCCGGATTGGTGTTGTATGGTGATGTTACATGATGGTGGTTGTGTTACATGATGTTACTACATGATGATGATGATGATGTTGCATGGTGGTGGTAGATATTGGGAGAGTAATGTGATTTAAACGTGATGTGATTAATGTCGTAATTGTGATATTGTGAATGCACATGATGTGTATGTCACTCAGTGTGTATTTGTTATCATATTGATGTGCTGGGGATGGGAGTATTCTCTCTCCTTCTTGTGGATTCTATGAAGAGTTCACGTGTGAATTACTGTTTGTGGCGTGTGAAAAGAATTCTAATGTGGATGGAGTGTTAAAACATTGTGACATATTGTGATATGTAGGTGTATCAATGTGTTGTATGACAAGATTATTTGTTATCATATTGATGTGCTGGTGGCAATGGATGTTATGTTGTGATGTACTATGTCCATCATATATATGAGTTGTGTGATATGTAATGATTCATGTCGTGATTTAGGGTCATACGGTGAGTGTATGAACCCTATCGTATTGTGATTACACTTTGGGTGTAGAATGTGGTAAAGTGATGTATTGCACCCTGTGAATGTATGATTGTGATCTACCCCGTATACATACCATACATGAGACGTTATGGTAGCTATGTGTGTACCACCATGGTGTTAGTGATGTAGTTATATGTTATGTTGTGAGCCTTACGCTAACCGAACCTGAGGGAAATCAGTAGACTGTGTATGTATGGAGTGAGAAAATGTGTACCATTGACCAGTCACTCGAGCCGAGTACAAGATAGTAAGTGGAGCCTTACATAGGCTGAAAACCCACTTTCGTTTGTTTGGTATGTGTGACACTTGTTCAACGGGTGTCATGCATATTGTGTTTCGCGGACACCTCAGGCTCAGTAGATGGTGACTTGTACTCTTTTCTCTCTCCCGATATGGTTGTCGTATGGATTTAACCTATGTGACTTTGACTATGTTGAGCCTTGTTGAAGTTGTGGCGAGATGATTCTGATTGAGATGAGGACAGTTGTATTATTGATATGTATTTTACGAGCTGAGGCTCGATGTTCCGAGTGCTAGCAACTCGTTGAGTACCCCTTGGTGGCCAGATAAGGCCACACAGTTATCGTAATGTGGCATTATTATAAGTTGATTTTATTCGTAAATTGAGCTTTTTACCTTATTTTGTAAGGACCAGCAGCTTTTCTTGATTGCCATGCCTTACAATTTTGGGCATTTCCATGGTTTGTGGGACTAACATGGGGATTTTGATACTAACTATGGCTATTTGGCCATTTTTTTTGCTTGATTTGGGGTCTTCTTTTAAATTTGGAATTTTTACTGCCTTGCCCAAGGCTTGTAATTTGCCACTTGGCACTTTGATTGGATTGTTGTGCTGGTTCTATTGTCGTGATGTGTGGAATAGGGTCATGGGATGCACCATGGAATGGTTGGACCTATGGACCTGCTTCGTTGTATAGGGGTACGCACCAAGGATTACAGATAACTAGTGGGTTGTTGAACCACACGTTATTATGTCACTTGGGTTAGGAGTGTTCGAACTCTATGTGTCTTGGACCATAGGGTCAACCGGCCTCCTTGAGGTAGGCATAAGATTTTGAGGAAGGCATAAGAGTTTGAGGGAGGCATAAAAGACTTGAGGGAGGCATAAGAGTTTGAGGGAGGCATAAGGGGCTTGAGGGAGGCATAAGAGTTTGAGGGAGGCATAAGAGACTTGAGGGAGGCATAAGAGTTTGAGGGAGGCATATGATATTTGTGTGTAGGGTTGATGTTTCGGGATATATGTTGTGTTATTGTGATGTTTTGGTAGTGGTTTTTTGATGTATGTGTTACTCATGTCAGATGGATATGTGTTATGATGTTATGGACACGTCATTGATTCCCTTGTGGACACTATGTACCTGTAGCATTTGTTTGGAGTTATGTGAATTTGTTTCATCGATGCAAATTGAGGAAATGTCTGGTGGATTGTAGTACTTTTTGTTCAAGTATTTAATATGTCGGTCATAGATGTGTGACAAGTACTATGTTATGTGGACTGTGCCTATTCTATTCCGTATTTGTGTAACCTTTTGTGGTGTTATACAATCTTGAAGTATATACTTGTGTGCTTGTGAATCCGTAGGGTCTTGTGAACCTGATAGGGTGTTGTGTTAGCAGTTCATGTTGGGCACCCACAATAAGGAATAAATCAAAACTCTTCAATGATGATATTTTTGTTTAAAAGAAACTAAAACTAGAAATAATGATAATGGAAAGAGACTAATGAAACGATGAACAAGAAAGAACTACCAATCTTCACAGAACATTGAAAGTTAAAATTTCTTCCAAATGTTCCTAAGGTTACTTGTGACCGTGTTTTAATCAACTAAAATTTTTAAACCATAGGGTGTAATTTCTCATTTACATGTTATTTCTATTATCCTTGTTCCTTGTACTTGTTCGATGTACCCTAGTTCTTGTCTCTATGACCCTCTTGTGGAGCGTCGAACGGTTGTGTGTAATTCTGATGTCTTGGCTCCATGGTCGGTCTTTGCTTCTTGTTCACCTTCGAACTTTAACATCTAGTTTATCCCCTTGGTTGTTTAGGCATGTTTCTTGTCGTTTCAATCATTTATATTATAATTAAAAGAAATTGTAATTTCGCTCCACCAGCTTGTAAATATTTTGGTCCATTTTCTCTGCTGCTTGGCGTGGCATGGTGGTAATCTTTTTCCCTTTATTTTATTGATTGTATGTGCAGGGTGAAACACATTTTTTTTCCTAATGCTTTGACCACTCTCTTCTGGGTCGCCATCTCTTGTTTTCTGCGTGAATTCTTGTTGAATTTTGTTGTTATCTGGCAAAGTGGGTGCATGGGAATGAAGGCCACCTACTCCTTTAATTATTTCATTTATGCTTGGTTTGCCCCACGTGCTGTGAGTAAGAAATATCTCTGCCCTTTTGGTAGTGGGCCGCATACTTTAATTTTGGTTGTTCTTGCAAATCTTTCCCAGATTTCTTGTTGTTGCTGCATGGATTTTTGGTGAGTGTGCAAGACTTTTGGACGCCTTTTTACCTGCTGGCCACACCACCTCCCATTTATTTATTTATTTTTTTGATTTGCTATCTTCTTTGACCTTTGTGGTCTGCCTCCACCATCCTGCTTTGCTCATGTGAGATTCTCTGGTGAAAGATCCGCATTCGGGGGTTGTTGGTAAAGGCTTTGAGCTTTCAGACAAAACTTTGATGGTGGCGCCGGTGGTCATTTTTGCACCCATGTTTGGACAGGCTGCGCATTCTGGCAATGGTTATCTCTGTAGGCCATTTTTTTTACCGGCCCTGCTGGGCATACCTTCAGTCGATGTTTCCTTGAGACCACTCCTCATTGAGGATTTTCTTTCTTTCCAACAATTTTTCCTGTCGTGTAGATTCTTCCAAGCTTGCATACATGGGTGTTGAAGCACAGGCTTCTATCTCTGAAAAATATGTGACCCATTTGTGCTTTGATGGATGTTATCACCCTGTACTAAACTAATTTTACACTCCCTTGTGTTTTGTCCTGTGTCTGTTGCTGTTCCATGAGACCCCCGATCGATTTGTGGCATTTTTGTCATGTTTGGCACACTTCATGGATTCACTCTCTCTTTGCATACATTATTTTGGAGGCGTCTTCTCCTTCAAATTTATATTATCCTTGTTCCTTGTGCTTGTTCGATGTCTCTGTCCTACTCTGGTGCCCCATCTTTAACGCAGGCATGTTGCAGAATAATAGAAGCTTTTTTTTTTCGGCGCTTCCAACAAGCAGGTTGTGCCAACTATGTTATTATCTGTTCAGTATCGACTGCATCCTCAAATTCGAGTCTCTCCTTCAAGATATTTTTTTTATCCAAATCGACTATGTGACAGTGAGGGTCCTTGATCCGTGGTTGGCTGGACTTCAATTTTCAAAATCTGTCTGAACATTCTCGGAAGCGTCATACGGGACCACGGCCTGATACTGTCGTGTTTACTTGCATTTTTGTGGACTTTCTCTATCTCCACACACCTCTAATGGACTATGCAATTTCATGTCAGTTTCCAAAATTTCTCACGGGCTTCGGACACACGGATTTTTTTTTTGGTAGAATACCAGGTTATATGGAAACATCGTTTATGAACAAAATTGTTTCTGCATTGAAGATAGATAGCGGTAAAACCACATTGGTTATGACACAAATTTGAAGTGCTAATGTGGTCTTTGAGTAAAAAAAAGGGTTTTCAAAATCTGTGCCACATGCCAAGTAGGGTATATTGTGAAAGCTTGTGTTTTCAGTCAATTCATCGAGAATGTTCTAGCTCCTGATAACTGCAAGTATAATTGTGCCTTACTAGCTGGAGCTTTGTAAAAATGGTTTAAGCTCCCAATATTCGCTGGAGGTCCATTCCAGTAAGCATTTGAGTTTTGTTTACAAGGTTAAGTCTTGATAGAGATCAGCAAATTCTGTGTTGCATAGCCTCCATGGCACATGAATGCATTGAGAGAACTCCAAAATTGTTTCAAAAGAGCTCTCCTATTTATACCCTTCTTCCCCCAAGAGCTTGGGTCAGAAAGCTTGCTGCAGAATACTTGGAGTCTTTACCAAGAGATTTTTTTGGTTATAAAGCCATCTTCTTCTGCTTCGTCTCAGACTAGGGCTGCTCCTAATATGAGAGCACCAAGGTTAGGAGGTCCAAATCAGAAACAATCAGATGCATATGGAGATGGTGGAGGTGTTTGGTTGAATGACGAAGGATCAAGTTCAATTGCCAAAAATGGGGCCTACAGAAGTTCTAGGGCTAATCTTGGAGCAGTGTTGGGAGGATGATGGCAAGTATTTTAGACCACCCACCCTGGCCGTGAAGTCCTACCTGTGCCAACATGAAGATGTTCGATGTTTGGGTGCCCAACGAGCTTGAAGAAAATGGAATTAGGCTTGGGTTGTTGTTACAGGCCCTGTCCATCTTGTTATCGACTGCAGGAGCTTAATTAGGCACGATATTCTCTATACCATTGATTCTTATGCTGTTATTTAACTGATTCATTAAATAACTCTACTCTTCATATAAATGTCTCGTGTGATGGTATGCTGTTTGGTTTCCACTTCCCTAGCTCTTTTGTATTTTTTTGGCGTTAGAAATGATTGCGCTGGTTGAAGCCTTTTATATTGTTTTCTGGGTTTTAATAAATATTAGTTGGGTGAACTTTGTTCTTAAGACTAATAAAACAAAAGAGGTGGGGGTCCTGTAATGAAAATTCCCGAGTTCTTTGTGTTGGTCTCACGATTTGAATGTTTTATCAAACATTGTCATTGGACTCAACTTTATAGTTCCTGTTTTGTTCTTATTCTTGTTTTGGTTCGAGATCTGTAGTTCTGGTTTATGTTGGGTATTTGCGAATTCGCGATTGAGTACTGCGAGTGCATTGTGTATAGGTGAATGATGCTATTCCTGTCTCTATCCTTTTCTTTTAGTTGTTTTAGGTTCTAGTAACCCTTCTCAGTTGGCTTGGTGTGTGCTTAGCTTGACTGATTTTTGAATTGAGCCAAGTTGATATTACTTTCAACTAGGTTAGTTGCTTTTGTTATTTGTTTTGAATCGCTCGAAGAAATAATTTTATTCTTCGAGTGTCATGGTTGATCGTCATAATTTGATATCGATTCATGTTCACCGTTTGGAGATTGTTGTCTTTGGAATCACCTTCTCTCCCTTGGTGACTGTTGTATGTTTTGAGGAATGTAGCTGATCCTATGGAATGTCTTCTTTTGACGTTACTCACATTTCTTTTGGATAGCTTAAAATGTCAGAGGAAATACTCTTTTTCTTACCTTGATTTTGTTTCACACATGTTGGAGGATACGAGATCTACTTGATCATTAGTGAGGAAGTTTTCAAATCTTAAAATTGGAATGTTGGTTTTATGCGTAAGAAATTACTCTACATTTTGCTCCGTAAAGATGTTTATATTTCATTCTCCTGTGACTTAGAGGTTGGTGTATTTGGAAACTCATTGGTTGACTGGTTTTGGTGATGCTCGTTGTGATACAACCTCCTTGCTGTCATTTTAATAGAATGGTTATGTGTTGACCAGAAAGGTGAAAGTCAACTGTGTTGTTGACGAAAGATCCTTTGGAAGCTATGTATCCTGTGTTTTGTTCATGTGAATGATTGAGTAAACTTCTTGTAAGATTTATAATGGTCATGTTTGGTCTTGCCAAGTTTGTCCTTTTTCTTAAGACATTCTCTTGATTAGAAGAAAGTTTAATAGAAGGATTGTTAGGATAGGATGTGGCCCATACGGGGTCATTTATGCGTTTCATCCCTTTCCTTGTCAATTTATTTATTCTGTATTGACATAAAATTAACTGTTTTAGGCACATCACCTTAATATGAATAAGTCATGTTGGTTTAGATATTCTCATGTCGATTGATTGTTTGGGATCTTCCAGTGGCATAGTGAATCCTTGGCTTGGTGAAGTAACTTAAACAAATAGGGACAGATCACGTTTGAAATTAATTCTCTTCTTGTAATTGTTTTTGTTTCGAAATGTTATCTTGTTAAAATGACGGTCATTATTGTGATATGGGTGAAATTCACTATGATGTTTATTAACTGCTCTTATGAGAAAATGATAATTAAATAGAGTTAGTGCCGTCCCTTTTTATTTAGACATTTTTGTGCTTTTGGAAACTCTTTAATTGCTCTTGCTTAGACTCATGGATTATTGTTTTCTTCATCAACAGTGCTTTTCTTCCTTGAAACAGTTAGATAACAACATATTGTCTTAATGTTATAGCTTTTATCGTGCTCAGTTCTTGCGAACTGACATGTGCTAACGAATGTGCAGGAGGATTTCCTGAGTAGAAGAGGAAAAGAAACACGTGTAGAAAGGGGATTCCATCCTTCTTAGGAACTACTATTGTACGAATGTTTTTCTTTTGTTTTAAAACATTGGTACGGAAATTGTGCAGACTATTTAGAAGGCATTGCGTTATAATTTTGTATTGTTCTCATGTAGGTTGTTGTTATCGTTTGAAAGTCAATTTGAGAAATATTATTGTCAATAAAATTAAATGAACTTGTTTTGACATGCGTACCCTTCGTTGAATTTTCACTGTTTAGAATATGATTTATCCTTGAATTTTCAAACCTAAATATAATTATCTAAACTTGAATCAACTTACATCACTTTAGTTACCTTGGTCATGTGTCGTTTGGTAGAGGACTATGTTTTGAATCTAGTAAAAAAAAAGAAAAAGAAACAAATATACCTGGTGACCCCACGTAAACTAATCAACAACCACTTATTGTGGTGAATCCTTAGAGCGGTCTTAAGGTGAAATCAATGATTAAATCTTGGAAGATAATGAAATTATACTAAATAGAAGGAACTTGATTAAGAAACTCTTTGATCTATCTTACCCGTTGAAAATGTAAATAGTATACTTATGTCTATCTCTTCAAGTGAAGCCCAAGTGAAACATTTAATATTTTTGGTTAGACTCTTAACCCCAATGAAATCTTTATTAACAAATAATAAGTTCTTAATGATGAATCCAAGATTTAGACAGTCATGTACTGAAATAAAATAAAATAAAATAAAAATGACCACTTGAAAAGATAAAACATATATGTTTAAAAGCACAACGTTGAAAACAGTTTGGTGAAGTTAAGAGCCTTGAGAAACTAACTGCCTCCTAACCAATGAATAAGTAAATCAAGTAAATGAAGCAACCTCTTACCATCCAACAATTGGTTTACACTGTATATTAACATTAACAAGGTAGGGGAAAATTCTTCAAAGGAGACATGAACTTCAGATTCTCCTATCATGATTCCTCTGGGAAAAGTAAAGAATGTAAAAGCACTTACAGCTAAAACATGATTCTAAAGAAACCTTCTCTGGGAAGACCTGGTTTGTAAAATTGCATACTTTAGATGAACCATTGTGTCCTTAGTGTGTGCGTCATGTTTATCTGTAACCAATGTGGGTCCCTATTGTGGAAAGCATGTCTTTAGTTGGTTGTATTCCCTAGAGAACTTGTGTAGTGTCGTATTATCTTCAAGCAAGTCAAAAAAAAAAAATCCTGTCTTTTACTGTGTTGTTCGTGGTTTGAATTGTTGGGGTGTTACAGTTGGCTTTATAATCATCCCTCTTCAGCATGTCCAAAAATATATACATATGGGAGTTAAATACATTGGGCATGTGGCCATGAAGGCTTTTTAAAAAGAACTGTTTGATTTTAGAAGAATGATTGTCAACCACTAGGGTAAAAAAAGAAATTCTAATGTAATATAATTGTAAGGGGAGGATGATCATGTAAAATATATGGTTGACATTGTAAATTCACTAGCAAGTTGATCAAGATTCAAATCAACAGGGTCCACATCAAAACACTCATTTGGGAATGTTGTGAAATTTTTGGCTTCATTTTTAATTTTTTTACATTTAATCAAAGCATTTGGTTTCTTTCTTTACATCCAATTTTTTAAAAATTGGCACTGTTTAATATATATATATATACTATTTTATTTGATCAATGACCTTTTAAAAAATGTTACGTTTTTTTTTCTACAAAGGAGAATTTATAAATTTTGTAAGGTCTATACAATAATTACATTAATATTATGTATATAAATTTTTATATTTAAACACTCTTACATTTTAGTTTTATATTTAAAATTGTAATTCTTTTGTTTCAATTGAATTAATGGTAAAGAATTTGTGTTCTTAAAAGAAAGATCACAAGATTAAATCTAATAAGATCTCATAAACAATTTAAAACACAATTAGCTAGTATAAAGTAGACCCATATACAATAAGTCAAGGTACTCCCATATAATATAATACTGGGAAGTAGGTAGATTATAAAAATACTTTTTCTTTTTTCTCTCTTTACCAAATTGTATATCTTGATAGTTAGTATATATCTATATGATAACTATACCTTTTCAACAATGACTAACAAACTACAAACTACCTAATGATATAAGCATTCACATTTCTAACATAATCCATGTTTTGGTGGATGATATATTGGTTGTTAATTTTTTTATCATCCTTTTTATCAAAATTTTTACCTTGTTATTTAATACAGTTATATGATGGAAACATTATGTTAATTATGGCTTGCCAACCACAAACTATCTATTGATATAAGCATTCAATTTTCAGACAAAATCAGTGTATCTTTAGTGTATTTATATGTTGATTTGTGGTACGGAAAAATCATCCACGGTGATATCATAGTAATGAGTGATTCATTGAAATTGAAGAAATTTGGTATGTTGGCAATGAAAATAAGGGTCAAATTGAATTTGATGTGCATAAACATCATTTCTTTAAAATAAGCAATCTAGAATGCATGGAACACTTGCAATGCATAATGAAGGAAACATTTTTATTCCATCCATCATTGCCATGTCTTCTGTCACACAAGTATAGAGATATTTACATTGTGCAAGATATTACATTATTTCAAAAACAAGGGTTTTTTTTTAATGTATGGGCCAGGGGGAGAGACGCAAGTGTTTGGGAAGATCCTTAAAAATTTGAGCCTGAGAGACTTATACAAAAAGAAATATTAATGTAAAAGGTCAATTGTTTGAGTTGTTACCCTTCAACATAGGAAGGAGGAGATGCCTAAACATTTCTATAGGACTTTGTATTGTGGAGTTGGCACAAGCCCAATTGTTGCATTACTTTGATTGTACTGTGGATGGTGAGATTAATATGGATTAAGTCTTTGTGGTTACAATCCCTAAGTAAATCCATCTCCTTTCTTGTGCCCATTGGAAAATGAATATGAACAATATTTAGATTAATATTTTGAAGATATGATACATAATTTAAATAGATTAAACTCGTCTATATAGTGAGGCATTCAATCTTTCCTAAATTGGTTGTTATGTTATTAGTATCTTGATGTCCTTTAAGCCTCAATAGTCAAAGTATATACGTGTGTCTCACTTGGTGACTAAAAATATTTTAAAAATTTAAAATTTTAGATAAATTATCGATGCACAATCTCTTTGGTATATTTAAGCTCTTGAAAACCATGTCTGTTCATTTTATAAATTCTTGGACATGTTTTGGTTATGGGCCATATTTTACTTAATATACTAAAATTGTAAGAAAGTGGGACACAATTATATGCTTTAACCCTCAATCTCTACTTCGTTATGAAATATAAGAATTTGACACAATTTTTGGAAAAATGTTTGAAGTGTGCAATGGGGGAAGTGAAAGTTTGGTGAATAATGAAGGTTTAGTCATAAATTTGCGACCAAATAGCCCATATCTTCTTTTCTATGCTAAATTAAAAATCGTAACAATAGAAAAATTGTAGAATGTTCATTATTCTAAAAAAAGCTTAATTTTGGCCCCAATACAATGACGATGTTCTAAATTTAAAAAATTGTAAAGAATGTTATATGAACTAATGCTAACTGAAAAACAAGTCATATTAGTTTCCTTAAAAAATACAACTGATTCAACTCTTAATTGAAATAAAGTGTCAAAAAAATACTAAGAAATCTATGAGGGAAGAATCTAAAGACTCGATACCCAAAAATCCAATTCTATCCTTTAATATCTAATGATTTGTATCCCACCTAAAAAACACATCCTTGAGCTACAAAAAAAGTAAACTATATTTTTCTAAAAATTATAAATTGAAGTAATTTATTTATTAAAACTGTATTTGTAAAAAAAATGAATTCATTTGTAATAAATAGACAATAAAAGATGGGTCTAGACGTCAAGCAAACGTGAGCTTAGAAAAATGTAGCCACACATTGCATTTAATTACTTCTATTCAATTTTGTATATGGATATTCTAAGACCATGGAAGTTTGGAATAGATGGCTTTGAAAAACATGAAATAAAATAATTAGATGCAATCATTGGTAAATGTAGACTCTATAAATCTAACTCACTTTTTGTTGGTTTCACTACGAAACATAAAGATTATAATGTCATGTACACCTTGTAACACCCGTATTAAATGGACAGTGTTAAAGAGGTCACATGTTATCCCTCTGTTAGTATAGGATTTCAGATTTTTTAAACAATTTGGTAATCAATATTCAAGGGAAGTTAATACACAATTTGTTACATGTGTACATGTCTCAACTCTTATTGCTTCAATGAATCATATCAGACTACAAATTAAATGAAACACTTCAATAAATTATGTTTTATAAAAAGAAAATTAAATAATTAATAGGTTGATGTATTTAATTTTTTTTCTCAATATAAATGAAATAAAAAGAATTAGAATTCATCTTCGAAATAGAAAATGATAATTTGAAAGAAATCCACTGGAAATAGATGGAAGTATTCTTTGATAGATGAAAGGTGATTGGTTTTTATTAATCTATATGTATTTGATATATTATTACAGTTGTTTAAAGCATCCTTCATTGTCACATAAATATATAAGTTTCCCTTAAATATATCTTGCAGAAATGATGACCCTCCAAAGCTACGTACATGTATGACTATGATAAAGGTGTTCAAATCAATTAAGTTTTTATATCACAAATAGCCCACTACTTATATTTTTCTCACTGAGGTTATTCAATTCCATAGATCGAAGAGCCATTTGTACCTATTTTTTAGAAAACATTCTTTGAAGATGATAAACATCATTAAGGTTTTAGGAATTAATATTTAACAAGAATCCAATGTAATAAGATAAGAATGAAGTGTACAAATAATGCATAATTACTATATTTATGAGGTGATGAAATTTACACAGATGTAATGGTTTTTATATTTATTAAGAAGGAAATTACTGTAATCTTATTAAAAAGAATCAACTAGAGGAGTCATGATAATTTGTAGGAGAAAATATACATGAATAAATAGATTAAAAAACATAAAATCATTAGATATATTGTAAATTAAATTTTATTTTTTATTCCTAAATTTGTATATAAAATAAAAAATTATATTTCTCTTAAATGAAATATCTTATATGTAATTGTAAGAGAAAGGGACCAGAATAAAATATATACATATACTAAAAATACCAATTGATCTTATGTTGTTGCTAGTTTATTAACTAACAATTAAATTGAATTTGCAGTGTTACATTACAGTGAAATGACAAATTTAAGACCAGCCATGATTATGACATAGTCGCTACGTTACAGTGAAATGATTAATCATCTGTAACACTTGTAATTTATGTTTGATGTTGGTGTACCGTGAGGAGATGCATCTCTGAAATATTTAATTCTTTCTTCTGAAAGCTCGCGTTCATGCAGTCTTAACATTTCCAAACTGTCTATTTTTCATGTCCAGTCATTCGTAAAGCACACGCAATTGCCGTTTTAACACGCCGAGACTGGAAATTAGGTCGTGTTCGACTCGCACATAAAATAAAATAACAATAAGCATGCAAATCGCACCAATAAACTATATCGTCTTCCTCCTGTCATCCAAGTTGAAGCTTTTGACTCTGTTTGTTATGGTGGTCCTGGTAAAACAATTTTTATTCAAGCTTTTTGTTTATGTTAGTTCATTCAATGAATTTGCTTTCAGGGGGGACAAGGGGGACCGGGGTTTTTTGAATATTTGCCACAGGCACTTAATGTCAAAATAATTGGTCAGGACGATTAGAACATATGATTATATTTAAGATCTTCAGCGCCTGTCGTACCAACAACACAGAGGAGATACCTGCAATTTGTATTATTTCTTCTCCTATTTTGTTTTTTTTGTCAAGATTATTAATAACAAAATTATTATAAACGATGGTATCAAAGTGAGTTACTAATAATGTTGCAGGATTATAAGTTTGTGAAATTCATCATAAAGAACAACGAGAGATTAAACTTGAAAGAAAATTCATCAAATATCTGATTATCAACTTGTGGACCCTACACAAGTTGACCCTAAATTTGCGTACTTTTCTCAATTTGTGCAAGATATTGATTTGAAATCAATGCCATTGTAAGCAATATCTTAAACAAAGTGAAAACAATAAGGTTCTCAAGTTGTTAATCAAATATATGATCAATTTCACAAACTTATAATTTTGCAATATTTTATTTTTATAATTGGTAAAAGGAGGGTTTTGGCCCTATCCAGTTACAAAGAAGATCGAAATCCGAGATATAGCCTTAAACACAACAAAAGTAAATAAAATAGCTTCCCAACAACGAAGGAAACAACTACGTAGGAGAAACAATTTTCTTGTAATTTGATTTTCTCTTTCTAAGCATCATTTTCCAACCTTCAGAAACAACATCAATAGGTAAATTAACTTCAAAAGCATCAATCGGCTGATTTGTAATATTTTTTAAAGGAAAGAAATGAGCATTTTCCTTAGCCGTTTTGTCAAAGTTTGGTTCATCCCTGTTGCTCGTTTGAATTTCCACATTGGATTTTTCTTTGTCTTCAACATGAATATCTCTAAGTGTTATTGCAAGATTAGTTGATGCTCAAATTAGTCTTGCCCTGTTTGTCATTAAAATCCCTCAGTTTGTGGCCTCTGTCACGTTTTTTATCTCCCCATGTTGGTGCTTGAAGACTCTGTCCTCCATTTGGTTGCCATGATTAGTCCCTTCCTTGGTCGAAGATCACTTAAAGATCCAGAATTTGTTTTTCGTTTCTCTATCCATCTGAAGGTGTCTGTAAATTGGGCGTAAAACTTGGGATGTTCCTTTCCTTCCATTTTCCATAGTCGTGTGTTGTTGTCCCTGACATTTTTGTCCCAAGTACCTAAGGAAACGTGATTGAATGTAGCTCGGAGGATCATGTTTGAACCTTACAACATTTCCAAATTCTCTGTCCTTGAAGAAAATTTCATCTCCAGGCTCAAACGGTGGTTTCCCTGCATTTTTACGGTTTGACGGGTGTGTTTTTCCCGTCAAATTTACATCTCTACATCAGTGGAAACGTGGCCCTTTTTGGTTGGATGCGGCTTGGTGGGGCACTCTAAAAACTTTGTGGATCATTTCAACCCAAAACTTGTCCACGTGGAGGAACAACGCTCGTTTGAAGACTCACCTTTTGGTTTGGCCTTGGAGTTGCGCCAAGGGGACACGTGGAGGATTCCGCTACTTTCCCAGACTTAGACAATTTTTTCATGCAACTGGTATAGTTTTGGCGGGCCGTGGACACGTGGTGGGTTGACACTCATTTGAAGATCTACCTTAGGGTCCCACCTTAACAAATGCGACAGAGGGATAGGTGGAGGCTTCCACTGGCTCTGCTCTATACTTAAATTTTTTAAAGAAATTTTCTAAGGCCTGGGACACATGGTGAGCCAGCGCTCATTCAGAGTCTTCACTCTTAGGGACCATCTTGAAGTTGTGCCATAAAGACAGGTGGAGGTTTCCGCCGGGCCTTCCTTTACTTAGACTTTTCAAGAAACTTCCTAAAAGGCCTAAGACACGTGGAGGGACTGCACATGTTTAGGGACTGGCCCCTAAATTGTATTTTGAAGAAGTGCCAAGGGGACACTTGGAGGCTTCCGCTCACTTTTCCTTTTTGCTTGGACTTTTCAACGGCCGAAGAAGACTGTCTCGGACCTTAGACACATCGCGCCTTCTGCTGAACTTTCAAATTTTTTAACAAGCTCTACTAAACTGAGACACGTGTTGAAGTAGAGCTTGCTTGGGGTCTCTACTTTTCAGGACCATCTCAAAATGCACCGTTGAGATGCGTGGCAGTTTGAAATTTCAAAAGGCACGAAGGCAGGCCATCGGAGGCAACTTGGATTTTTTTCCCCTTATTGTCAAAAAGATTAAAGTCATCAAAATAACCTGCAACCTCGACAAAGA
Source organism: Taxus chinensis (assembly GCA_019776745.2). Taxonomy (NCBI): domain Eukaryota; kingdom Viridiplantae; phylum Streptophyta; class Pinopsida; order Cupressales; family Taxaceae; genus Taxus; species Taxus chinensis. The sequence continues at coordinate 305,362,007 of CM034146.1, forward strand.
ATAGTCAAAATTTGCTTCAGTCAACGGTGGAGGTGCAGACTTTAGGGGGAAATTTGGAAAATTTTCCTTTTTTGAGAAGGGGGGTTCAAGTGTAAAAAGGAAGCGGAGTTTTGCTAGGACCCACATCAGAAACTAAAGGTGGAAGGGTGGAGTAGTGGGGAAAATTTGGAAAATTTTCCTTTTTCCATAAAAGAGGTAAAATAGTATAATCGAGTCATGGTTCCTCTGGGACCCACATTGGGACATGTGTCAATCCCGTTCTTCAAAGGCGGAGGAGTGGAGCAAATTGATAAATTTTCCATTTTTTCCCAAAAGGTGTAAAAGATAAAAAAGAACCCCCAAGCCCGTCTTAACTTGGATCTCCCACATGGATGGTCCAAATTCAAAAGGGAGATCAATGACAACTGTGCATTTGTATCTAATTTTCCACCATTTTTGTTCCAAAGCTCCTGGGGATGTGAATTTTTATTGTTTTTTATCATTTCTTGGTGTCTCCTACATGCCAAATGAAGAGGAAAATTAATTTGATATCCTGGTTTGGTGGGGAAGATCTGAAAACATCTTTTACCATTAAGATGTAATCTGACTGTCGGATTTGATCTTATTTTCTAATCTTTCTTTCCTTGGCACGTAAGAAACCAGTTGATATCTTGATTTGGTGGGGAAGATCTGAAAACATCTTTTACCATTAAGATGTGATCTGACTATCGGACTCGATCTGATTTTCCAATCTTTCCTTCCTTGGCACGCAAGAAACTAGATTTGACAGATTGGAGGAGGAAGTAGTTTCCGCGTGAAGTGAAGAGTGACTTACTAGGTGAAGAATTGAATGCTAGAAATATTTGAAGAGATTTTCCCTCTGAGCACCTGACAAACATTTTGCAAATTTGATTCTGGGAATCACAATCAAAATTGTAACAAGCAATGGTGCTTTAAATGTTTTTGGTTTTGGGGGGAAAACTCTGTCGTAGATTAAATGTTATAAATTGCATGAATTTGTCATGCAAATGGTTGGAGTGTTAGAGGTCGGGAGTTAATTCCTAAGAGAAAAGTTTGACAGAGCCCATCTTTCTGAGAAATCATCTGAGGAACCTGTTTATTTCTTTTGTGTTAAATTTGATCATGTCAAGGTGGTTGCAAGTGTACAACCATTGACAAGCTCTGAGATTGTTCTAGAAACTTTCCCTTGCTGATGCATTTAATCAAATTTGAGTTAATCTGTGTTTGATTTTGAGAAAAATTGTGTCTGCTTCATTTCTGAATGTCTGCAAATAGTTTTTCTTGTTCCCATTGCAATCTTACATTGAAATATTTGTGAATCACACAAGATCTTATCCTTGTGATAGTTTGGTGTCATTTGTAATTTCATTTATCAGAAGAGCTTTCATTTGATAGTGAAATAAACAAATTTAAAATCACTTTACTCCTAGCATGATGATAAGATTGTTTGTTATCCTTTGAGGGTATCTTAGGTGTGATAAAACAAAGGTTGACAATGTTCAATTAAGTTTTTCAATTTGAGCCTTCATTTTGGATTCTTAAAGTTTGTGTGAAAATGTGCTGATCTGGGCCTCCACTAAAGCACACCTTCTAGTTAAAGGAACATTTTAGCTGTTTTGAAGCATTCTATTGATCAAGCCTTCCATTTTTTGTAAAATCTCTCAAATATCTGGCGAATCAAAGTCCACTCTGCCTCACCTCCCACCAAAATTCATTTAAAAAACAACCAATCCTACCCATACTACCCCTGTTTGTCCTATGTGTGTACAAATGCATAATTTCTATTACCAAAACATGCAGAAGAAATCAGGTTTTTCATTGTCTTTAGTAGCCTGAACCTTGCTTAGAAAATATCTCCATTATCTAGGGTGACAACTCGTGAGAGTTATATTTTTGTTGTATTGATCATGTTTTCTTCAAGGTCTTCTTAATAAATTTGCAAAGAAGGACATCTCCATCTCCTCCACAAACAACAGGCTACAAAAGGGTCCTCTCACCCTAGTTGAAAGGCACAACCATAAAGTAGTGAGGATAGATCAAATCCTCTTAAGGGTGCTACCCATTTCTCCACACCTGAGTGACAAAGAGCAAGCTGCATTTCTTCCCCAGCTACAAAATGACACACAACATGATTTTCTTGTCTCTAAGCTTCCTATTAAATCTGTGATGCTTCTCAGCTTCTGAGGGAGAATCAATTTGGGTACCAACACCATTTATGGCACTGTTGCCGGGGACATTGTGATTTGTAGTTCATATTCAGACCCTGGTAAACATTTCTTATATGCTCTAAGTGCTAGTACATTGTTTCAACATCATCCTGTGTTCAGGCCTATAAGAAGTGTTCAAAGTTACAAGTGTTGTGTGCAATATTTCCAGTTTCTATAGTTATTGCACTAAGTTTCATTGATAAATCTTGGTAAAGGAAGGTCAGATCTTTCCATTTCCAATTTCTAGTGTTGACAGACATTTGAGAGATCATAGTTTTAGTGCATTTGCACAACTAAGGTGGAAATCCTTAGTGGTGACTCCTTGTTGATCTGATTTTTTTGATAAATACCAGTGTCTTAGCCTCTGTCAAGTGAGATTTGTTACTAATATTTACAAAGATGGAAGGAAGAAGATATTTCTTTGCTAAGGATCCTACTAGGACATTATTTCAAGATCTAGGAAAAGAAAATTTAGAAGGAAGAAGAGCCTAGAGAGTTTTTAGAGATCAGCAGTGAAGAAAAGAGATCTCCATTGATGAAAGTGATCACCCTATCATTGAATATTGCCATTCAAGTGCTTCTAAATTAGGTAGTCTTTTTGTGGAATTGAATTCTCCATCTAGAGAGGGGCCTTCATTTGAATTTGAAAATTTTTTCTTCTCATTCTACCCCTGTGTTTTCCAAGGTTGATAGGGTTTTCCAAGTAAAAAAGCCTTTAGAGGATATCCATTTTGAAAGTTATACTCCTGCGTTTCAAAGACCCCTTGTCCCTTATCAGTTTGATTCTCCCCCAAGGTCACCTCCTCAAAACAACATGGACCATCCCCCACCCAGACCTCCATTTGTTGTAAATACCTTTGGTCCTATAAATTTTAGAGGGATGGCTGGTTATCCAAATGCAGTTCCCCAAGATGTAAGAAATAGACTACCAAAGTTCCAAGGAAATAATGCTATAACTGGTGATCAACACTTAAAGCTTTTTATCAACATGATGGAAGACTTTGAGATTGAATTTGAAGATGTATATATCAAATTGTTTATCCATACTTTGGAAGAAGATGCAAGGGACTGGTATAAAGCTTTCCCAGATAATTCCATTGATTCTTGGACTGAAATGAATAATGCATTTAGATTGCAGTATGGTGACAAAACGGACCCTAGGTTTCTTTTGTCAGAATTTGAAAATATTAAAAAGAATCCTAATGAATCAGTGCATGAATTCAACACTAGATTTAATAATACATTGAGGAGATTGACTGTAAGTTTAAGGCCATGTGATGAATCTTGACTTATAAAGTGTTCAGATGCATTTGATAAGAAAGTTGCTTACTATTTAGCTAACAAAAACCCTACCAATCTGAGATAGGCCTTTACCATGGCTCTGCAAATTGAGAATAACATTAAAGCAATTGGAAAACCTCCTAAGAGGGAAGGTGTGAAACTGGTTAACCTAGAAAAACCTCAAGCAAGTAAGGCTGCTGATTTGGAGGAAGTTGTGAAAACTTTGGCAGGAGCTGTCAAAGAAATCTCATACAAATTAGCCCGGGCAGAGAAAGGAATTGGGCAGAGTTCACAAGGTCAGCATAAGCAACAAGGCCAAGACAGATTTTCCAATCATCCTAGAAATGAGCAGAGATCTGATGACAAAGGCAAGGGACCCATGGGATCTACAAATAGACATCCCCAAGCTAGGGAAAACATAATGGTGCCTGATCCTTTGGCTGTTAGAGTTGTTGTTATTGAAGAAACATATGTAATTGATTGGTGTGACAGATGTTTCATGCCCCATGCTCCATGTGAAGTAGATCAGCAAGTAGAAGAGGAAGCTGATGATGATAACACTGATTATGATGCATGCATGATGGAGTGCTCTATAAGCTCACAACAAGGAGCAACTTCAACTGAGGTAATAAGTGCTAGAACTGCTGCTGATTTTTGGGATTGCATTCACCGGGTACCTCTTCTTCCTCCCTCTCATACTTTAGAAATAGATACTGTACAAGCTTTTGAATTTCCAATAATGACTTTGAATATTTAAGAGCTTTAATGATAAAGAAGTATGATGGAGGAATCCCATCTGAGGAGGATAGGCAGTTATTGATGAATGTTGTTGTTGCTCAAGAAAAGGATTATAATACTAGGAGTAGAGTTGTCAAAGGAGCAGGGCCTCAAGCCAAACCTAAAACTCCATTGCTTACTAGTATTCCTAAAGAGGTTCCTAAGAAAGATACACCTTCCAAAGGCCTTGTTGTCCCAAAAAAGATTCATACTTCTCCTCATGCCCAAACTATCAAAAATCCCATGCCATCTGATGAATTTGTCAATCTCCCTTCCAATGTTGCCTTGCCAAAGTGTGTTCCATATGACATTGCCCAAGTTTTGAGTCAAATCAAAGTTAGTGTTCCAATTGTTGAGATTCTTAGGATTCCTGAGCACAAGAAGAGGGCATTTGAGTATTTGGGATTGAAAGAAGAGAAGAGTACCCCAGGCAGAAATGTAAACATTGTGGAGACTCCTCCAATCATTGAAGAGCTAGAAACACCACCAACATTGGAAGAACTAGGTGAACCACCTGAGGTTTATTTGGGAACATCCTTGGTAGAGTCTCAGCTAAATGTAGATCCATTCTTCACCACTCTGATCATTAAGGACAGATTGTTACACAACTGTATGTTTGATTCAGGAGCATCATGTAATGTTATGCCTCTAGAAGTCATGAATGAACTGGATATCAAAGTAACAACAACATATGGGAAGTGAACTACCATGGATTCCAGAGAGGTGTCAGTGGTGGGATGTGTGAAAGGTTTGGTGGTACAACTTGCAGCTTATCTAGGTAGGAACTTGAAACTTGATGTTGTTATTGTTGATTGCCCAGCCAAGTGGGGTATGTTGTTGTCCAGAAAATGGGCTGTAAGTGTTGGTGGGAGTGTTCAAATGGATATGTCCTATGCCACCATCCCAATTGAGGGAAGCCTTGTCAGATTGTATGGAGAAAAGAAGATGTTGCACCTCATTGAAGATCCCAACCATGCATTTTATGAAGTGTTGTACACAAGTGTTGATGCTGATAACTTTGTTGGATTTGCTGATGGGAAAGAGAACAAAATGGATCAATGTAAGCGTCTTGAACAAGTAGGCTCTCCATGGACTTTTTTTTTTATGGAGCTTGCTCCAAATTTGGAAATGGTGCTAGTGTAGTTCTGATTTCTCCAAGCTTGGAAGAGTTTGTTTTTTCTTTCAAACTTAACTTTGAGTGTACTAACAACATTGCTAAGTATGAAGCATTGTTGTTAGGTTTGAGAATTTCTTGGAAATACTATGTTAAAGACATCATTGTTAAGGGAGATTCAGAACTAATTGTTAAAAAAATTAGAAAACTATATGCTACTAAGAATCAGAGAATGAAACAGTACAAGCATGCAGTCTGGGACTTGATTGAGATGTTTGATTCATTTAACATTGTGCATCATGATAGGAAGTTCAATGTTATGGTAGAAAAGCTTGTAGTATTGGGATCTCAGTTTCATAATTGTGCAATGTCCCCATATTGTGAATATGATGTTGAAGTGTTAACAAGGCCATCTGTCCCTAACAACATTAAACATTGGAAATTTTTTGATGATGATGCTCAAGTCCAAAGATTTTTGTAGAACAAAGGGGATTTTGTTGATAAATGTATTGATTGAGAGCCAATGGTGTGTGCAGTAGAGGGTAAAGAAACATTTTTTGGCAAAGACATCATCCAACTGAAAACTAATACCATTCCTAAAGGGTTGGTTGCTCTTGAATCAAAATTTGATAATGCTGATTGCATTATTAATAGACATATAGCAGCCTCAAGGGATGTTGAGGAGCATGACCTTGGTACAAAGGAGAAACCAAGGAAGATCTGGTTGGGAAGCAATCTGAACAAGGAGGAAAAATAGTCCTATGTCCAATTGTTGAAGAAATATCAAGACTTCTCGGCTTGGTCTTATTCTGAGTTGAAGGCATATAGAGAGGATTTGTTTCAACATGAGATTCCTTTGGAATCTAATGCAAATTCATTTAGGTAGAAAAAGAGGCCAATCAATCCACTCCTATCTCTTAAAATGCAAGAAAAAATGAAGAAACTGAGGGATGAAGGGATCATTCAGCCGACAAGGTATTCTTCTTGGGTTGCCAACTTAGTGCCAATTAGAAAAAAGAATGGTAATATCAGGCTGTGCGTGGATTTTAGAAATCTAAACAGAGCATCAATGAAGGATAACTATCCTTTAGCAAACACGGAAAACATGCTACAATCAGTGACTGGTTCTGAGCTGCTTTCTACCTTGGATGGTTTCTCTTGCTATAATCAAGTTGTTGTAAAGGAATCAGAAAGAATTAAGACAACCTTCACCACTCCTTGGGGTACTTATGTATATGTTAGAATGCCCTTTAGTCTGATGAATGCTGGAGAAACCTTTGAAAGAGCAATGGATGTTGCTTTTGCTGGCTAAATTAATGATTTTATTGTTGTTTACCAAGATGATGTGACTATGTTTTCCAGAAAGAGAAGTGATCACTTGTAGCACTTGGAAAAAAATGCTGATAATATGCAGAGAGTAATTCCCACTAAAACAACCCACTTGAGACCCAAGAAACAACCTAGGATTAGTTAGGAAAATTATGGAATAAAGTTTTTTGTTAAGAGAGTCTACTACCAGGTTACAAGGCAACAACTATCCGTAACAGGTTTTGGGACAATTCAAAACCACTAAAGTATATTTTCCTTTTTATTAATAATTATTAGAGGTCATAAGGTCCAAAATTTAGGGTTAGAAATTTCAATTAGCTTCAGAGAAAAAAATTCCTCGCCATACCCATTCTCTAACATGCTTAAAATTTCAACTTTATTTTTCCCATACTTAATGCATTAAAATTTTTCCTAAATCACTCGCATTGGATAGGAAATTTCCTCACCTTTCCAATGATATAGAGAAGTCCTCCTAACTCCCCCTAAAACTCAACTTATGGGCTGATGAGCCTTGGGGTGAAATGCTTCCCAAGAGCTGGCCTGCGGGCCCAGGTGTGAGAATTTTCCCTTTCTTGGGTCAGTGGAGTGGAAAAGAGTTTTAGCGCTTTTTCCATATTTGGTGCAAAATTTTAATTTTCCTCCGCACACCCGCGAGCCTGAAGAGGACATGTGCTGACATGGGGAAGCACGGGAGGAAAGTCAAGCCGTCGGAGCAGTTTAAGGCATTAAGCCTTTTGGGTCGCAAAATGCTAAGGGAAAAAACTTCTTGCATGCCTCTGCATATCCCAGATGATGCCATGTGTCATCACCCTATTGTCCACAGGCCAGCAGGGAGGCGGAATAAACTAAGAAAAATTTCCCAATTTTTTTTAAAAAGTACTAAGGTTGACAAAGGTTTCGCGCCTCCACCATTTCCTTGTGATGCCACATGGCATCACCTGATTGGGCGTAGGCTGACAGGACAACAGGGAAAACTTGGAAAATTTTCCCAATTTTTTTTGGATCTTCTAAGTTTAAAAGAGGTCCGCCCCTCCGCCAACACCTCGTGGTTCCACACGGCAGCCTCTGATTGGCTGTAGGGCGGCAAAGAATATTTTGAAAATTTTCCTAAGTATTTTAAGGGAAAAATTCGGGCCGTGGGCCCGCCAAGGAAGGAAAACTTCAGAGGGCCATAACTTTTGAGAGAGAGCTCAGTTTTGGGAAAACAAGGACTTTTTGGAAAGATCTCAACGCCCTCTTTTCATAGGGATCATCAATTTTTTATTTTGAAAAATTTTAAGGGGTCAATTTTATGAAAACGTCCGGTAGGATTTTTAAAAGCAAATAAGTAAATTCTAACTTGTGAATTTTATTCAATCTGATCTTCTTCCTCTCTCAAAATGTCAAATAGACATGGAGGATTGTTCTAAGAGGAATTTTAGGATGTATTGGAAGGTAATTTTCCATGATTGATTTCCAATTTGTATTTTTACAACTTCTGACAGCAAAAAGACTGAAAATTTTGGGCCCGATTTTGCAATGTTTTAAAATATTTCCTTAAGTGTTTTCTTGTCAATTTGAACTCATTTATACCCTGGCATGTTCAATTTTAATGTTTCAATGTTGATTATTGTTTGTAGGCTTGAACTGTGCATTTTAGAGAAGTAATTTCCAGTTTTAAATTATGAAACAAAGATCAGATTAAAAAGGGTCTGTCTAACTTTTTCATCATTCAAGTATGGAAGTTCATTATAATCCTAGTCAAATCCATTTAGTTGATTCAACAACCCATTTAATAGCTAACATGTAAAGTATGATTTCAAATTTTTTCAAATTTTCAAAAGAACAAAGTAATACAATTCCTTCATACATATTCCTTTCTTGAACAAACAAAGATTTCAATAACATTTAAAGATCAGATTTCAATGCAACAATACAAATGAAAAAAGGTATTGCAATCCTTTATTGATTTTAAATACAACTTTACATCTCTCAATTCCTTGAATGCAAATAACAGATTTCAATTTCTTTCTTTCAAATGAACAGGACAAAGTATATATATCTTTCACATTTCAAATTTACAACTTTCATAGCTCAATACAACATCTTTCCATATCAAAAAATTTACAAATTCATCCACTTCAAGTGGGAAAGGTTACAATGGGATTTTTATTTCACAAGGTACTGTCAAACTATTTTTCTCCTCTGCTCCAGAACAACAACATGCATTCTTCTCATTCATCCAATTTGATCACAATAGGAGTAGGGGAAAGGCAACACTCTCCACCCCACCAAGACATCCAATGAAGAGGAGAAGCCATTCTTCTTCATTGGCCCCCAATCCCCAACCATAATGTAATAAGAAATGTATTTCAACTCATGGAAACAATAGGTTTCCACATCACAAAGCAATCTTTCAACATGCACATTTCAAATTAAAAACATAGTCCAGAACAAAACAACATTTTTGCAAGCACATGAAAGACAACAAACAAAACTCAGGCTTCACCATGCAAGCCAAAGGAGCAAGAACTATGGGGGAAGCTGTTTATGCCTCCCAATGGGAATTGGGTATCCACCTGTAATACACTGCCAATATAAAACATCTCACATATCCTTATGCCCCACACAATCCCTCCTTATGCCCCCCCAAAAAATTTCCTTGTGGCCCCCACAAGTAAGAAATGAAATCTATTTCTATTCCATAGTGGATCCCAATCCCAAACTCCCTCCATAATAAATCTGATGCCATTGGAATTCCCTTATGCCCCCCAGTGACTCCCCATAGCCTTCTCCTACACCATTCCTAGGCAGTCTACCCAACCAGCCAATAAACACACAAAACATCCACCATTCACACAAACATAACAATAAATAAAAGCATATATGAAGAGCTAAGCTCTTACCTCTCCATTGGTAGATTTTGTTCCAATACAAAAAGCTTTCAATGTCAAAATACAATCCCAAAATTAGCAATGCGCAAGTATGAAATGCTCTCCAATCTCCTTCAAAATCAAGAAGAGATCCCAACAGCCAAGGAAAATTCACCCCAAAATGAATTATGCCCCAAAATGAAAAACCAGTAACCAAATAACCCCCAACCAGCCAAAGAAATTCAAATTTAAGGAAGAGGGAAGAGAAAAGGATGAGGTGGATCCATGTAGGATGCCACATCACACATCCTCAACTTCCACATCAAAATTCAACTTCATTCCCCCAAGTATAATAAATAGGTGGGTGAAAATATGACAAATTACTTACACACTCAAACCAAGCCTACACCCCATAAGGTCTAGAAATTTAAAACATGAATAAAGTGCAATTAAAACATGCAACTTGACTTATTAAAATGCATTAATAAGGGTCTAAAATCAACCCTCCCACCATAGGCATGGTTGGTAAATAAATTAAAAGGTATGGGAAAAGTTTTATTTGTCCCATAAGCCTCCGAAAACATCCTCTAAGGAAAAATTCGAATTTCCAACGAGGTGGAGTGTTTCATACTCCAAAATATGACTTACACAGCTCTTACACATAGTTACACGTCACTTACCACATTTAATACAAGAGCTAACATATTCTATAATAACTTTTTTATATCCCAAATTTGATTTATTTATTTACTTTAACATTATGATTACTCACATTAATTCTCCACAATTAAAAGAATAAAGAAAGGGGTAAATGTATCACAAAATAAACACATGCAAATAATAATAAAAAAGAACCACATTAATAAAATACACATAACCCCTTGGTCACATTCATAGGAAATCCCCCCCATGGGAATCCCTAACAAAATACAAAACACACAACAAAATACATTTTCCATGCTGACCTTGTTGAATTCATCTAGAATTCTGATGCGGTTGGTCTCCAATCCCCCAATGTTTGTTGTGATAGTTTAACCTGCAAAACAAAAATACCTTCTTTGGTCTCGTGGCCATATCAAAACATCCAACATGATATAAATATAATGACAAAATCATCTATACATAAGAATCACAATAACATCACGACAATAAAAAATATCACTTACAATTTATATCAATAACTATATCATCATCATATAATGTCCATTTTCTAGGTCTACTCACAATATCCAAAAATCACATGTCCTAACAACATTCATAATATATCCATGTCAAATAGTATATCATTATCCACATATAAAGTGTCTCTAATAATCATCATGTATCATAACTAAACCAAGATCAATAATAATCCATGGTCCAACATCTAACATCATACTAAATCAAAACTATAATAATATCCATAATATAGTCAGCAGTATCATGATCAATATCAAAAGTTTCAAAGGGAAGTGGGCACTACACCCCCTCCCCTTAGACTCGACTTCCTCCTGGAAGTCACTGGAAAGAGAGATAGGAACAATTGCAATAGAAAAAGGATCACTCCACTATGGGATTGCTTGCTTTCAATAAAGGTGGGTTTACAAAGCCCCAAGTTTGGTCCAATGCAATTCAGCAAGAAGAAGGGAGATTTTACAAGATGAGTTCTAAAATTTATACATATCAGGCTACGAACATTGAAATCTAGAGAGTAAATTTACGCTATCAACCAAGATACCAAACATAACACTATCACATGAAGAGTTAAAAAAGTGTCTTAAGAGTAACTACCAAGTAGAGGAATAATAAGGAGAATTCCATGAGTTTGAGAACGACCATGTAGTTTCCCAAGGAATACAACATACTACATTAATAATAGTTAAGGTTTCTACACGTTTAAGCCATGATTTCAAGGTTCGTTGTCTAGACAAGGCTAGCAAAAATCAACTATGACCAAATTTGTATGAGGAACAAGTCTACTCAAGGTCCCACAATTTGAGGATCACACAAGATGAGGTTAATCAACAAGGACACCTAAATAAACAAAACATTTAAAATCAAGGAACTATTCTAGGAAAGCACTTCTATAACTCGAGAGGGTACAATTAACTTTTGATGGTAATAAAAGCGAAGTCAAGACCACAAGTTTTCTTATAGTCTTATTTTTTTATAGTTTGTTTTAAGAATCGAACACACCATACTAACCAAATCTAAAGAATTCAATCGTTTAGCAAAAGAAAAATATATACAGATTTATATATCCCCTAACAACTAACATATCAATACAAGTACCATACATTATAGCACAATGGGATTTTTTAATCTTATTTCCTACTCAAGCTCAGAATAACCATAAAGAGAGCACAAGAAACACCAAGGACCACTTAAGTTCGCTAGGGAGAAGAACAAGTAACATGGGGTCCAATTACAATCCAAGGGTGCATCGTATCAAGAGCGAATAACATCATCTTGGACTTTCCATCCTAGTGGAAAAGGGGCAACAACAAAAAGGTGAACCAAGAAAATATGAAGAAAATAAGACTTCCCAAAGTTATTTTATATCCTTAACATATGTTGCCTTAAAATTATAATAACTTAGGTCTCCAAGGACAACACGTAAGGAGGTTGCTTGTCAAATAATAGATAAGTCTCAATCCAAAAGGACCACAGCTCACATTCATCGAGCTACGGGATGATAAGGGTATGATGACCCAAAACTCCCATAAGAAAGACACATACATCTATGAACAAGAAGTACTAAGCAACTAGAACATTTTGCTATCCACCAGGTGTTTTCACAATTTCAGGTAGGCAATAGAACTACAGGTTCAACTATACATTGCACTCAATACACATAAATCTTACTTATTTTATAACTCAACTAATTAATTCAAAAGTTGTAATTTCATTTTTTTGTTTTAACACATTCATTTACAAGTTTTCTTAATTAAAATATTCCTTTTTATTCTAATATCACATGTTTGCATAAGGATCACCACTAAGGTGGCCATGATATCTCGTCATTCTGTATAGGCAGACAAACAAAATATTTATTCTACTACTAGGGGAGGTAGATGGAAAAAGTTTTTTTTTACCTTTTATGTTCTTCTACATGGTTTTTATTCCTTCTATTAATCTGCCAAGGTTAAAGAAAGGACCATTTTATCTTTCTATGTTCTAGTTTATTTGTTAAGCTTCAAGGCAAAATCTCCTCAATTACAGTTTTATGATGTTTGCGTGAGTCAATTTGTCAATAAAAAAATTAATGAGAAGGAACGGTAAACATATCACATTATTACTTTTATGGGAGAAAGAGGTAATTCAACACATCACCTTTTTAATTCTAAGGAGACAAGGGATGTTCAACATAGAAAGCACATTATTAATTTGGTAAGAACTAGGAAACAATCAACCAACATGGATCAGAACAATATTTCAAGGATTTATCGAATAATTTCAAGCATCATTAAACATTCTTAGTGGGTCTCCACAAGTCTCACAATAAAATTTCAAGGAAGGCTCATTAAAGAGGTATAATCTTACTTCTACGAATCTATTAATGTTTAACAATTTTTGTTGTTTAGGATGGAAACATTTTACTCCCCTAATAGCCAAAGAAGGTTTTCCAATCAATTCTCATGTCCCCACAAGATACCACAAGCCAAGCAACCAGATGACAATGCAAATTTACTCTAAGGACACCACATCCACACTAGAAAGCATCAAATGCAATGGGGCAACCAACTAATTTACCAAATCATGGACGTTACAACCAAGAGTTATAGTTTTTAAAAGGGGAAGTACAATATAATAACCACCGAGGTTAACTATTAAGATCTACCAAACTAACATCTCTAAGAGAAAGGTCCAAAAGACCCAAAGCATCCATAAGTGTTTCCAAGTAACCCAAAGATTAATAAGTCATAAAATGTTGTTCATAGTAAAGGAAATTCAAGGTAAGGGTAGACTTATTTATAAGTCAAGAGAGCAAAACAAGTACACTTAAATAAACACACTACCTAAAAAGGGCTTCAATCTATCCATAATTACCAAGATGCATACATTCGACAAGTCAAAACTTTCTATGATGCAACCATGAACCCATGATACAATTTAACATGCCATCGATGTGAAGTCACTATCAAACAAAAACTTTTCCCCTAACATTTACAATCAACCAAAAGGCAATCCAATTCTATCAAAATATTAAAGCCCATAATTAAACACTTCTACTCTGACGAGGGCCAAGATATTACCAGATTGTAAGAGAATCATCGATACCACTGTCAAACTGCCATCTAGACCACACTACACAAAAAAATTTCTTTGTAGCAAGGTTAAGAAATGAAAATGGTTGCTCTAAGATCTTAGATACACCCAAGGTTTTGTGCATCCAAAACCAAGGCATAAATTTTACCACCTAAGAGGACATTCAAGACACCTAGGGTGTACCCCCATATGCCAAAATTTCACCATACAAGAAGCATAAAACCAACTCAACAACATGCAATAAGGAACCACGTAAAATTTAGCTAAGTATCTAATAACATAATGAGCTCTGAGTCACCAATAAAAATAAAGTATAAGAAGTGTTGAAAATCAAGGAAAGTGGCTAAGTAGCCACATTGTAAAGTCTGAAAATTCTCGCAAAAATTATAAATAAATAAAATATCCTCAGATCTTTCAATCCAATCATAAAATAAGATGTTGGTCCTTGATAAAATAACACAAGATTACGAATGTAAAACACAAAAGTTAACACCACATTCACTCTGCAGCCCTTCATGGCTGCTAATAGGGGTACTCTGCCTTGAGGTCAAATCCAAGAACACATACATAGGATTGGGTCCTAAACAACACCCAAACTTAGTGTCCACTCTCTCATACAGGTAAAAAAATGGAAAACTGACAACCAGGCCCTCTTTCCTAACCACTGAAGGAAGGAAGCTCTAAAAAACTTCTAATTAACTCTTTCCGACCCAAAATACAACCACTATTGTCCAACCACAAGATTCACATCATACAATTTTTCATTCCAACAACTCCAATAACGAAGGGTCTCAACAAAGGGCTTAACGCATAATATAATTAATTCAAGTGTTAGGACTTGTAAAACAACACATTTTCAAAGGGGAACCAAGTTTCCACTACACTAGAAGTTCACAAAAATCAATTTAATTTAAGATTCTTAGTTATGCGGGTTCATAAAAATGCCACTGAGCGAGTACAACAATTTAAACAACTTATTATTTTATTATTATTTTAAATATGGTAGTTCAAATGAACATAGTAAAATAATATTTCTTCATTCCCATTTTTTTTTCAATTTTCCAAAAAAGTTTATTTTTCTTAGATTCAAAAGTGTGCTAGGTTTATAGTTCATGTCTCAAGTTTTCTCATGTGCCTAATGGTAAAAGTTTGAACCTCAATCTGATGCCAAGTGTAACGCCCACTAAAACAACCCACTTGAGACCGAAGAAACAACCTAAGATTAGTTAGGAAAATTATGGAATCATTTTTTTTGTTAAGAGAGTCTACTACTAGGTTACAAGGCAACAATTGTCCCTAACATGTTCTAGGAAAATTCAAAACTACTAGAGTATATTTTCATTTTTATTAATAATTATTAGTGGTCATAAGGTCCAAAATTTAGGGTTAGAAATTTCAATTAGGTTCAGAGGGAAAAACTCCTCACCATACCCATTCTCTAACAGGCTTAAAGTTTCAACTTGTTTTTTCTCATACTTAACACATTCAAAAATTTCCTAAATTACTTCCATTGGATTGGAAATTTCTTCACCTTTGCAATAATATAAAGAAGTCCTCCTAACTCCTCCTAAAACTCAAGTTATGGGTCGGTGGGCCTTGGGGTGAAATTTTTCCCAAGAGCGGGCTTGTGGGCCCAAGGGTGAAAATTTTCCCTTGCATGGGTCGACAGAGTGGGGAAGAGTTTTAGCACTTTTTCCCTCTTCGGCAAAAAAGAGTAATTTTCCTCCGTGAGCCTGAAGAGGATACGTGTTGGCTTGGCAAGGGTCAGGTGGAAAGTAAGTCCAGTGGAGTAGTTTAAGGCATTAAGCATTTTGGGTCACATAATGTGAAGGGGAAAAACTTCTCGCATGCCTTTGCCTGGCCCAAATGATGCCATGTGTCATCACCCTATTGGTTGTGGGCTGGCGGGGAGGCAGAGTAAACTAAGAAAATTTTCTAAAGAAAATTTTAAATGTGCTAAGGTTGAAAAATTTGCTGTACCTCCACCATTGCCTCGTGACACCACATGGCATCACTTGATTGGTCTTGGGCTGGCAAGGAAAACTTGGAAAATTTTCCCAAAATCTTCTGGATGCGCTAAGTTTAAAAGAGGTCTGCTCCTCCACCAACACCTCATGGTGCCACGTGGCAACCTATGATTGGCTATGGGCCGGTGGGATGGTGGAGAAAATTTTGAAAAATTTCCCAAAACTTTTCCTAAGTGTTTTAAGGGAAATATTCGGGCTGCAGGCCTGCCAAGGAAAGTTTTCCCAAAATTTTCTACCAAGGAAGGAAAACTTCAGAGGGCCATAAATTTTTACAGAGAGCACAGTCTTAGACAAACAAGGACTTTCTGGAAATCTCTGGATGCCCTCTTTGCACACAAACCATTTATTTGTGATTTTGATAAAGTGTAAGGGGTCAATTTTAAGAAAACATCCTACAGGTTTTTTAAAAGAAAACAAGTAAATTCTAACTTGTGAATTTTATTCAATCTAATCTGCTTCCTCTCTCAACATTTCAAATAGACATGGAGGATTGTTCTAAGAGGAATTTTAGGATGTATTGGAAGGTAATTTTGCTTGATTGATTTCCAATTTGTAATTTTTACATCTTCTGACAACAAAAGCACTCTGAAAAGTTTGGGCCTGATTTTGCCACTGTTTTAGAATATTTCATTTGGTGTTTTCTTGTCAATTTGAACTCATTTATACCCTGGCATGTTCAATTTTAATGTTTCAATGATGATTATTGTTTGTAGGCTTGAACTGTGCATTTTAGAGAAGTATTTACCAGTTTTAAATTTTAAAATAGAGATCAGATTAAAAAGAGTCTATCTAAATTTTATCATCATTCAAGTAGGGAATGTTCATTCTAATCCTAGTCTAATCCATTTAGTTTATTAAACAACCCATTTAATAGCTAAAATACAAAGTCTTGATTTCCAATTTTGTTATATTTTCAAAAGAAGAAAGTAATACAATTCCTTCATACGTATTTCCTTTCCTTTCAAACAGAGATTTCAATTCACATTTAGAAGATCATATTTCAATGCAACAATGCAAATGAATAAAGGTATTGCAATCCTTTATTGATTTCAAAAAAATACAACTTTACATCTTTCAATTCCTTGAATGCAAATAACAGATTTCAATTTATTTCTTTCAAATGAATAGAACAAAGCATATATATCTTTTACATTTCAAATTTACAACTTTTATAGCTCAATACATCTTTCCATATCAAAAAATTTACAAATTCATCCACTTCAAGTGATAAAGGATATAATGGGATTTTTATTTCACAAGGTACTGTCAAACTGTCTTTCTCCTTTCCTCCAGAACAATAACATACATATTTTCTCATTCTCCAATTGTAATCACAACAAGAGTAGGGGAAAGGCAATGCTCTCCACCCAACCAAGACATCTAATGAAGAGGAGAAGCCATCCTTCTTCATTGGCCCCCGAGCCCCAACCACAATGACAATAAGAAGATGTGATTCAACTCATGGCAACAACAGGCTTCCACAACACACAAGCAATCTTTCGACATACACATTTCACAATTAAAACACAGTTCCAAAAAAAATAACAGTTTACAACTACATTAAAACATGACAAATAATAACTCAGGCTTCATCATGCAAGCCAAAGGAGCAAGAAACTATGGGGGAAGCTTACTTATGCCTCCCAATTGGGAATTGGGTATCCACCTGAATAACAAACTGCCAAAATATAATATCATAGCCCTCACATATCCTTATGCCCCCAAAGTACCCAAGTTCCTTTTCCTTATGCCCCCCCAAACAATTTCCTTATGGCCGCCCCATAAAGTAAGAAATGCAAGCTATTTCTTTTCCATGGTGGATCCCAAATCCCAAACTCCCTCCACAATAACTCTGATGCCACTAAAGCATTCCCTTATGCCCCCCCACATGTGATTCCCCATATTCTTCTCCTACACCATTCCCTAGGCAGTCTACCCAACAGCCAACAATCATACAAAACATTCACCATTCACACAATACATACAAGATAAATAACAAGCAATATAGGAAGAGCTAAATGCCTACCTCTCCATGTATAGCTTTTGTTCCAAATAACATTTGATTTCAATGTCCAAAACACAGTCCTAAAATAAGCAATCTCCCAAGTATGAAAAATGCTCTCCAAACTTCCTCCAAAATCAACAAGAGCTCCCAACACCAAGGAAAATTCAAAATGAATTATGCCCCAAGAATGAAATTTCCAAAGTAACCAAGCAACCCAAAAACAAGGTAAGAACAATTTGAATTTATAGGAAGAGGAAAGGAGAAGAGGATGAGGTGGATCCATGTAGGATGCCACATCACACATCCTCAACTCCCAACACCAAAAATACAAACTTCCATTCTCCAAGCACAATAAATATGTGGGTGAAAATATGACAAGTTACTTACACACTCCAAACAAGCCCACACCTCAAAGGACTGGAAATTAATAACATGTAAGAAAAGTGCAATTAAAACATAGCAACTTGACTTAATCAAAAATACATTACAAAATGTATAAAATCAACTCTCCACCATAAGTATGGTTGGTGAATTAAATTTAGAGACAGGATAAGTTTTACTTGTCCCACAAGCCTCCAAAAATCAGCCTCCAAGGACAAATTCGAATTTCCAAGGAGGTGGAGTGTTTCTTACTCCAAAATCTAACTTACACAACTCTTACACATCACTTACACATCATTTATATCACATTTAATACAAAGAGCCAACAACTTCATTAATTACTTTCTTATATTCCCAATTTGATTTATTTATTTACTTTTAACAATATGATTACTCACATTAAATCTACACAAATTTAAAATTAAAGAAAGGGGTAAAAGCATCACAAAATAAACACATGCAACAATAATAAAAAGGAACCACATTAATAAAATACACATAACCCCTTGGTCACATATCAAAGGAAATCCCCCCCATGGGAATCCCTAACAAAATACAACACACACAACAAAACATAGTTGCCATGGTGACCTTGTTGAATTCATCTAGAATTCCAATGTGGTTGGTCTCCAATCCCCCGATGTTTGTTGTGATATTTTAACCTGCAAAACACAAATACCTCCTTCGGCCTCATGGCCATATCAGAACATCCAAAATGAATATAAATATAATCACAAAAAACCATCTATATGTATGAATCACAACAACATCAAAGCAATTCAACAATATCATTTACATTTTTATCAACAACTATATCATCATCAATAATTTCCATTTTCTAGGTCTACTCACAATATCCAAATATCACATGTTCTGAACAACATCTCATAATATAACCATGTCGAACAGTATATCATCATCACATATCCGAAATGTCTCTAATAATCATCATGCATCATAAATAAATCAAGTTTCAACAATAATCCATGATTCCAACATCTAACATCATACTAAATCAAAACTATAATCAATGTCCATAATATAGTCAACAGTATCATGATCAGTATCAAAAGGTGTCAAAGGGAAGTGGGCACTACAAGTTGGATTCTCTTGAATAGCAATTGTGATAATGTTGATTCCATTATTAATGATCTAAATAGTCTCAATGATGGTGAGGAAATTGACATCTAGGTACAAAAGAGAATACCAAGTTGAAGATTCATGCTTTCTTCAATTATGGCAACAAGGATGAAATACATTAAATCTCTATGATAATGAGTTGATGTACGATCTTAATATATGGATCTAGATTAGCATGGTTTTTTAAATGACCTAAAGTCCACATTTACTCATCATTTGGATCTAGAAGGTACTACTATTCCTTTCAGCTATGGGTAACATTTTATATCACATCAGGTGCCAACTATTAACCTTGGAAAATGTGCCTGAGGCCAAATGACAATTTTGCTCACATAGAATTTCATTCACAGTTAGACAGGAAGATAAATTTAGAAAAAAAATGATTGGCCACATACTCATGATCAGGGTAGGCCAAAATCCAAGTGTTCTGAGCATTTCTAAAATTATTACTCCTCAACCTATTTGGTCATGAACGATCTTATTAGTCACCCTTAAAAAAATCATTTCTCAAAATCATAGTCAATGTTAAATAGCGAAACATAAGATAACACCTTGTTTTGAGTTGTATACCCATTACAGTTACCTTCCCATACTCAAATCAATAGCCAAGATTCTAATATATCAAAGTGGGTGATAAATTGTCTATAGAACATTATTTTATATGTTAAAATTTATGAATTAAAATTAATAGATAACAACCATTGCAAATGAATTAGGTGATGAGGGTTTCTCAAAAATATTTCAATGATCATAAAATGTAATAGCCTAGTGTACATCGAGCACTTACTTGTAAGCAATGGTCAAGTTCACATCTTAGATTCCATCCTTATAAGAGACTCTGACAATATCATAACTCTATAGTTGAAATGCACAAGAATCACTTGTTAATAAATGCTTTCATTGAGCCCAAATTTTGATAATATGTGACAAATTTGTTACCATTTAGCTATCTTCATTTAAGTGGTTTTTTATATTAAAATAATAAATCTTGTAAATATGCAACTATTGATAACTACATTTTTGTGTTTTATTATCATATTATTTTTTCTACTAGAATATGTCCATGTAGGATACAATTGGAAATTAACCATCTGATCAAGTTTATCTTGTTAGGGTTTATGATATTAAGTCTAGTGTAGTTAATTTCATTCTACTCATGAGCTCATAATTGCATTTATGATTGACCAATTCCATTATGTTGCCAAGTCTCATACAATATCATATCTAAGAGTCCCAACATTGTTGAATTTTTACATATATTTACCTGGAGATAGAGAAAACTATTTTCAGTCAAAAGCAGATATACCTTTACATCTAATATGTGTGCAGTCATCCAAATAGGCTAATGGAGTGAGATCACTATTCTAACCAAATTAATATGTTTTTGTATCAATTGACTTTGAGAATGACATATGTATCATAATGTAATGGCCCTTCATTATGAACACTATCAATTCTTTAGGGGTTGGCCCAATTTTTTTAACAATTGTTGAATATAATTTTATGAAATATATGTATCATTTTACATTAGAATCATCCTAGAGTCCACTCTTAACATTTTAAACTTTTTAAAGGAAATCTAAAAAATATATAAAGAAAATAAATGGAATAAAATATACATTGATTATATGCCTATATTGTAAAGGGATATTATCTATGAACTCTAACGAAGATGAATGGTCCAATACGTTAAAAAGAAACTCATCTAACCTATTGGCAGCTCCTTCCAAAATGGCTCTTAAATCTCTACACAAATAGTTATGATCTGTGTCATTTTGAATATGATTCATTTCTTACTCTTATGTAAATAAGTTCAATAATAGTTAAGATGACTGTGTGGGAATGTTTTAGTAATTCCCCTTTGCCCATGGTAGAGGCAAATTAACTTGATTTTCATTGTTTCATCGTAATCTCCTCCTGGTTAATAATTCATTGCTACATTATGTATTGTGGGTTTTTGGTGCCCTTAAAAACCACATTTGTCACCTAAGAAATAATCATTGGAAAGTGGCCTCCAACATGGGGAATTGGATTTCACTTCACATTGGTAATTTCATATAGAGATTCTAGGAATGATCCCTCTCAACTATGGAAATATAAATTATTAAACAAGTTCCACATGAACTTGCACCAACTTAGATCACTAATACCTTCTCTATTCTAGGTAAATCCTCAAATTATTCTCTAAAAGTGTTCACTGACACTCATGATCATTAGCTTATTCTTTTCGGTGGGTCTAAACTCTAAACGATCACTTGTTTAAGTCCTAAGGCTATTATGCTAAGCTATTTATTATGGGCTACTTTTGGATATGGTAAGCTATTTTCCATTGACATTGCTTTCGTGATGAGGAATTATTTTATCATCTTAAGGACAGTCCGCAATGAATTGAAGATATTGGATATCTCAACGGCTCACCAAGGCACTTCTAAATTGTTCCAAATGATCATATGAAGCCCTTTAAGTGGAGGTTAAGAGGCTTGCCATAATTAGTTCGTCATACTTGTATGAATGAATAAAATCCCTGCAAAGGGTATCATGCAAAACTAGTTAATTTTGCATGAAATTCATGACTAAGGACTCATTACTCAGATATATGTGAAGTTTGGAGGTCTTTAAAATTGTTGCTTGTGCACAAATGGATTAGAGTTAAACCCATGCGGAGCTGTCCGTGTGCCGAGGAGCCCTCAGCAGCCGGTAGGCATGTGACATCTGCCTCCAGCTTTGGCAGTGGATGCAATGGGTAAGTCAGAGTCTAGCAATTTAGATCATGAGTTGGCAATATCATTAGGATAAGAAAAGAGCTAAACAAAAGGAATTTTCGTGGTGAGAAACTTGGTTTGTTGTTCGGGACCCTAATTGAATCCGTGTTGCAGAGCGCTGGCGTAGAAAAAGTCCCTGTTGGAAAGCTTATGGTGTTATGCTAGCAGTCTTCGAAATGGGGTCATCCATTCCGTTGCATAGCAATTTTTCCTCATATTAGTTCATTCAAAAACTAGAAGATCAAGAAGTTAGTCCATATGATGCTCGCATTAAGCAAATTTTTGAACTTGATGAAGAAAGGAGGGCATCTCACCAAAGGCATGTGAAGTTCAAAGAAAAATTAAAGAAGTTATTTGACAAGAAGGTCACTCCAAGAGCTTTCAGCATTGGGGATCTTGTGCTGTTATGGGATAGCAGGCATGAAGATAAAGGCAAGCATGGTAAATTTTATGCATTATGGATGGGCCCTTACTCCTTTGACATTCGAATTGGTGAACATACCTTCTTCTTGAAAGATTTGGATGGGGAATTTCTCAAATTTCCTATTATTGGAAGGCATTTGAAACATTTCCTGGATTGACTCCCTAGAAT
Source organism: Taxus chinensis (assembly GCA_019776745.2). Classification (NCBI taxonomy): domain Eukaryota; kingdom Viridiplantae; phylum Streptophyta; class Pinopsida; order Cupressales; family Taxaceae; genus Taxus; species Taxus chinensis. The sequence goes on from CM034146.1 coordinate 305,384,722, forward strand.
CAAGGTGAGCATGATTTGTATAGTGTATAGTTCGTTGGTTGCTTCCTATCTTTTGTGTTTTTTCTTGTTCTAGTCCTTGTTGACCTAGTTTTGCTGGTTTCTCAATTCGTTTTTACGAGATGGTTCTAGTTGTCTACTCTACAAGCTGACTCCTTTGCCCAATGGATGTTTTTGGCACTTGGTCTATTATTTGGTTCTTGTGGCACTCACAGGGAGTGTCCATCCCTGAGTTGCAGCCGATGTTGGTGCTCAAGTTAGTCTCACCCTGTTTTTCATTAAAATCCCTCAATTTGCATCCTTTGTCACATTTTTTATCTCCGACTCTATCCTCCATTTGGTTGTCATGATCAGTCCCTTCCTTGGTCAAAGATCACTTAAATATTTAGAAATTGTTTTTTGTGTCTCTTTCCATCTGAAGGTGTCTATAAAATTGGGCGTAAAAATCGGGATGTTCCTTTCCTTCTATTTTCCATACTCGTGTGTTATTGTCCCTGCCATTTTTTTCCTAAGTACCTTAGGAAATGTGATTGAATGTAGCTCGGAGGATCATGTATTAACCTTACAACATTTCTAAATTTTCTGTCCTTGAAGAATATTTCATCTCTAGGCTCAAGTGATGGTTTCCCTACATTTTTATGGTTTGACGGGTGTGTTTTTCCCGTCAAATTTACATCTCTACATTAGTAGAAATTTGGCCATTTTTGGTTAGATGCAGCTCGATGGGGAACTCTAAAAACTCTTTGGATCGTTTCAACCAAAAACTTGCCTCTGTGAAGGAATGAAGGTCGTTTGAAGAATCACATTTTGGTTTGGCCTTGGAATTGCACCATGGGGACACATGGAGGATTCCATTGCTTTTCCTAGAGTTAGAAAAAAATTTCATGCAGCTGGTACAGTTTTGACAGGCCATGGACACATGGTGGGTTGGCACTCATTTGAAGATCTATGTCAGGGTCCCACCTTAAAAAATGTGACAGAGGGACAAGTGGGGACTTCCATCAGCTCTACTCTGTACTTAAATTTTTTAAATAAAATTTCTAAGGCTTGGGACACGTGGTGATCCTGCACTCATTCAGATTCTTCGCTCTTGGGGACCATCTTGAAGCTACACCATAAAGACACATGGAGGTTTCCGCCAGGCCTTTCTTTACTTAGAATTTTCAAGGAACTTCCTAAAAAGCCTAAGACATGTGGAGGGATCATGCATGTTTGGGGACTGGGCCCTAAATTTTATTTTGAAGAAGTGCCAGGGGGACACTTGCAGCCTTCTCCTCACTCTACCTTTTTGCTTAGACTTTTCAATGGTCAAAGAAGACTGTCTCAGACCTTAGACATATGGCGCCTTCTGCTGAACTTTCAAACTTTTTATTGGGCTCTGTCGGACTGAGACACGTGTTGATTCCGTTCTTGCTTGGGGTCTTTACTTTTCAAGACCATCTCAAAATGCACCATTGAGACGCATGGAAGTTTGAAAAGTCAAAAGTCGCGGAGGTGGGAAATCAGAGGCAACTTGGATTTTTTTCCCCTTATTATCAAAAGTCATCAAAATGACCCGCAATCCCAACAGAGAATAATCAAAATTTACTTAAGTCAATGGAAAAGGTGCAGACTTTTGGAGGAAATTTGGGAAATTATCCTTTTGTGAAAAAGGGGGTTCAAGTGTAAAAAGAAAGTATGGTTCCACTGGGACCCACATAAAAAACTAAAGGTAGAAGGGTGGAGTAGCGGGGAAAATTTGGATAATTTTCCTTTTTCAAAAAAAGATGTAAAATAGTAGAATCGAGCCACCGTTCCTCTGGGACCCACATTGGAATATGTGACAAGCCCGTTCTTCAAAGGCAGAGGGGTAGAGAAAATTATTTTTCCTAGGACTTTGATGTTTGATACAGCCTCGAGAGATGTTGAAAAACTTGACATAGGCACAAAGGATAAGCCTAAAAAAATGTGGTCAGATAGCACCTTGGATGGAAAAGAGAAACAATCATATGACCAACTATTAAAGATGTATCAGAAATGCTTAGCGTGGTCATATCCAGAATGGCAGGCATTCAAAACATTTCTTTGATTGATTTCTTAGAATCGAAGTGTGCACACCATTGTATAGTGTATAGTCTTTTGGTTTCATTCTGATTTTGTGTTTTTCTATTTTGGTTCATCCTGGTCCTTGATGGTCATTTTTGTTGGTTTCTTAGTTTGTTCCTAGAGGGTTGGCTTGTGACTCCGTTGCCCAATGGTTGTTTTTTGGCACTTGTTCTATTATTTGTTCTTATGGCACTCACTGGGAGTGCCCATCCCCGAGTTGGAGCTGATGTTGGTGCTCAATTTCATCTCGTCCCGTTTTCTCTAAAAAATTATTTAATCTGCGGGCTCTGACATTTTTTCTATTTCCCCGAATGGATGTGTGAAAAGTTTTCTTCATTTGTATGCTCTTAAAAGATCCTTCTCTATGGTGGTGGATCACATTTGGGCATTATATCATTTGTAAATTCTTTTTCCTTAAATAAAGATTCATTTCCGAGCAAAAATGGTGAATTTCCCCTGCATCTTATTGTCTGAAAGGTGTGTTTTCCTTGTCAAAATTTATCTCTAATGTCTATAGATACGTGTTCTTTCTTGATTGGATGTGGGTCGATGGAGGATTTTAAAACTTTAAGGCCCTCTTCAACTCAAATATTGTCCATGTGGAGGGTTGGCGTTCATTTGAGGATCCACCTCTGGGACCTACCTTAGCAGTTGCACTAAGGAGACACGTGGTGATCCCGTGCTTGTTTAGAGTCTCCACTTTTGGGAACCATATCAAAATTGCACCAAAGAGACATGTAGAGGTTTCTGTCGGCCCCTCTCTATACTTAAAATTTTCAAGAAACTTTCTAAGGCCTGGGACATGTGGAGGGCCCACACTTTCTTGGGACCTTCCCCTGTACTTTACTTTTAAAGAAGCGCCAAAGGTACACGTGGAATTTTCCGCTTACTCTTCCCTTGCTTGGACTTTTCAATGGCTGAGGAAACTTTCTCAGACCCTAGGCACATGGCACCTTCTACTAGTCCCTAAATTATTTCAACAAATTTTTTGAGCTAGGACATGTGCTGAGTCTGCACTTGTTTGGGGTCTCCAATTTTGGGCACCATATAAAAATTGTGCCATTGAGACATGTGGAGGCTTCCGCTAGCTCCTTTTATACTGATACTTTTTCAAAGGCTAAAAGGCAATTTTCTTGGGCCCAGGGCATGTGGAAGGCCCGCGCTTGTTTGGAAACTTACCTCTGTACTTCACCTTTGCAGATGTGCCAAGGAAAACCATGTACGACTCTAATCTAAAGTTGAGAAAGGGAAGAATCAATGGTTGATGTGCATTACATTTGATTTTGCCACCATTTTTGCTGCAAGAATCTTGGAGATGTGAATACGCATTTTTTTTCACCATTTTTTGATGAAATTCCTTGTCATTATTGTCTACAAAGTGCAATTGAATGGATTTAGAGCTTAATTTGTGAGTCTAAGGATTTTAAAGGTTGATATCTTAAAGTTGGAATTTATCAGCCACTTGCAAAAATGTGAATTACCAGAGAAGCTGGATACAGAGCATAGTTGTAGAGGAAAGAATGGGAAAAGGATGAAATGATGGAGGTTGTAGGCGTAAAGGATGAAAAACGTGTTGCCAGAGGAGATGACTAGGTGCCCCAGTTAAAACAATGATGGAAATATTTGCAATGATTCACCTTTTTTAACAACTAGCAACCTTTTGTTGTAAGTCTGTTAAACATCATTTTCTGGAAATCATGAAAAAACATGTAACCAACAAAGGTTCTTCAAATATTATTTTCTTGGGGGAAAATCTTGGATGTAAATTGAGTATTATAAAAATCATTCTTTAGTCATGTAAAAGGTCAGGGGTTGAATTCCTATGAGAAAATTTGATAAATCCTATCTTCCTAAGAGACCATCTAAGAAACCTGTTAATCTCTTATGTTTAATATTTGATCATGTCAAGTTGGTTGTAAGTGTAAAACAATTGACAAGCTATGAGATTGTTCAAGAAACCTTCCCCTGCTGATGAATCTAATCAACTTTGAAATAATCTGTGTTAATCTTGGGCATATTTTTGTCTGCTTTATTTTTAGAATGTCTGCAAATAGTATTTCTTGTTCCTATTGAAATCTTGTGTTAAAATACCTCTGAATCACATAGGATCTCATCCCTATGATAGTTTAGTGGCATTTGCAATTTCAAATGTATGAGAAGAGCCTTATTCTTGTAATGAGATAAACAATTTAAAATCACTTTACTGTCATTTTTTTGATAAATATTGTCTGTAATCCTTTGAGTGTATCTTAGGCATGAGGAACCAGGGGTATTTAATGTTTAATTGAGTCTTTATCTTGAGCCTTCATTTTAAATTCTTGGATATTGTGTGAAACCGTGTAAACATGGGCCTCCATTGATGCACACCTTCTGGTTGAAGGAATATTTTAGCTATTCTGAAGCATTATGTCATTTAGTTTTCCAATTCTTGTGAAGGTTCTCAAAGATTTGGCAAAATCAAGTTTATCCAACTTAATCTCCCACCAAACATTATTAAAAAAAAATGAATCCTACCATAACTACCCCTGTTTTCCCTATATATCCACAAATGAATAAATTCTACTGCCAAAATATGTAGAAGCAATCAGGATTCCATAATGTCTTTAGTAACCTTAACCTTGTTTAGAAAATATCACCATCCTTTAGAAGTGACAACTCGTGAGGGTTAAATTGTGGTGCATTGATCATATTTTCTCAAGGTTTCCTTTAAAAATTTTGCAAAGAAGGATATCTTCATTCTCCTTCACCAACAGAGGTTACAAAATGGGTCCTCTCACCCTGGTCAAAAGGCACAGCCAAAAGTAGTGAGGATAGATCAAATCCTTTCATATGGTGCTATCCATTTCTCCAACATATGAGTGACAAAGAGTCAGTTGAATCACCTCCCGAGCTACAAAATGACATACATGATGATTTATTTATCTATAGGCTTCTTGTTAAATCTTTGATGCAACTCAGCTCGCAAGGGAGAATCAATTTGGATACCAAGAGTACCAATTATGGTAAACTAACCATATTTAGTGTTAATTAGCTTTAGTTAAGATAAAAAAAAGTTAACTTTAATATTCAACCTAATTTAGAATTAGTTATGAATCGGTGTTTTATGTGATAACTGTCAATTTAATGCAAATATGGCTAGACAATATTTAGTGACAAACAACATGAGATGTACAAAAAACAAAGGGAATTGATCCCACCAAATAAAGATTACAAAACCTTGCTCACTAGAATTATACACATGCTACAAGAATGGATAATCAGAACGTTAAAAAGTATGAAAAATGGATAAAAAATGTGATCACTGTGTTTTGCTTGGCTTTAATGTGTAGTGCCCACTTCCCTTTGACACCTTTTGATACTGATCATGATACTATTGATTATATTATAGACATGATTATGGACTTTATTATAGTATGAAGTTAGATGTTAGATCATGGATTATTGTTGACCTTGATTCAGTTATGATGCATGATGATTATTAGAGACTATTTTATGTATTGATGATGATATGTTATTTGACATGGTTATATAATGGATGTTGTTCAGACATGTGATATTTGGATATTGTGGGTAGACCTAGAAATGAAAATTATTTGATGATGATATAGTTATTGAGTAAAATTACAAATGATTTTGTTGGTTGCTTGGATTTTTTTGTGATTCATATATCTAGATGGCCTTGAAATTATATTTATATTCATTTGGGTGTTCTAATATGTTCATGAGGCTGAAGGAGGTGTTCATATTTTGTAGGTTTAAAATATCACAACAAACATCGGGAGGATTGGAGACCAGCCACATTAGAATTCTAGATGAGTTCAACAAGGTCACCATGGAAACTTGTGTTTGTTTGTGTGTTTGGTTGTGTCAGGGATTCCCATGGGGGAATCACCTTTAAACGTGACCAAGGGTTATGTGTATTTATTTATTTGGTTCCTTTTATTGATGTTTGTATGTGTTTATTAACTGATGTGTTTATCCCTTTTATTTAAATAAATTATGGTATATAATGTGAGTAATCATGTTGTTAAAATAGATTTATCAAATTGGGTCATAAGAAAGTAATTATTGGAGTGGTTTAATCTTATATTAAATGTTGTAAGATATGTGCAAAAAATTTGTAAGTGATGTGTAAGAGATATGTAAGTAAAATTTAGAGTATGAAACACTTTATCTTCTTTGGAATTTGAAATTTTCCTCAGACACTGATTTTGGAGGCTTGTGGGACAAGTTAAAATTTTCCCATACCTCTTAAACTAACATACCAAACATACCTATGGTTGGAGAGTTTAAATCTAGCCTTCATCATGTATTTTTTGTAAGTCTAGCTAAATGTTTTAATTGTAGTTCTTGCTTGAAATTAATTTCATTACTTTGGGGTTTGGGCTTGATTTGAGTGTGTAAGTAAAACTGTCATATTATTCACCTACTTATTTATTGTGCCTTGGAGATTGAAGTTGACTTGTGAGTTAGAGTTGAGGATGTGTGATGTGGCATCCTACAAAGATCCACCTCATCCTCCTCTCTTCCCCCTTATATATATTTGAATTCATTTTTTTGTTTGGGGTTACACGCTTTTGGTTTCTTTACTTTTGCATAATTATCATGGAGCGAGTTCTTTTTCTATTTGGAGCTCTTGTCTTTGGAGAAAAGTTACATAATTTTTACGGACCCATGTTTCATTTATCTTGGGCTATTTTGTATTGGAATGCTTGCTGTTGGGAACTTGAAACAAACTCCATTATGGAGAGGTAAGAGCTTGGCTCTTGAAATGCTCTTCTTTTATTATGCAAATTTTATTGTTGTGAATGTTTTGTCTTGTGTGTGGGTTGTTTGGGTAGATGGCCTAAGGATGGTGTAGGAGAAGACTATGGGGTATTTCTGTAGGATGCATAAGTGTTTTGGGGTGGTATAAGTGTGGAGGGAGTTGGCATTCGGGTTCTACCTCACAAATAAATAGCTTGCATTTGTTTACTCATTATGGAGTTCCATAAGAGGTTGGGGAGGTATAAGGAAATGTGAGGAATAAGGGGTACTTGGGGGGGGGGCATAAGGGCATGTCAGGGAGTTGAAATGATATACATACATACATACATACATACATACATATAGTACATACATATATATATATATATATATATATATATATCCATCAGCATATATATAATATGTTTTGGCGGTTGATAAAACGTTTTGTTTTACACGTGGACATTTAAAGTGATACAAAATAACCCAGGAGATGAGTGGAGATTCCTTGACAGCGTGGAGGCATAACGTGGCTTATATTTTTCATTTGGTGAGTGGAGGAGTATTAGCAAAACCCAGTTAAATAAAATCCGTGTGGAAGTATTCATGGTACATTCTTGCTCCTTTGGTTTGAATCCCATGAGGAAGATTCAAGTGAAAATTTTTGCATTTGAAGTTGTCTTTAAAAAAATTATATATATAGTACCATTAGTGTTAGCTAACAACGAAGGACAAGAAGCAAATCATACAAAACTTTGTTTTGGATCAATAACATGGTCACCTTAGTTTTTTATCAATGTGAAATGAAGAAGCCCCTGAGAGCTGTGAGTTCAGAATGTAGTGTTGTTGAAGCTTATTGTTGCCATGAGATGAAACACATTTCTTATTGCATTTTGGTTAGGTCTTGTGGGCCAATGATGAAGAATGGATTCTCCTTTTCATTGGATGTTCTGGTTAGGTAATATCTAAAGATTACATTTTTACAAATAGTAACTCAAACACACTATTAATAATGTTACAAACAATATATTCGTAACATTCCCCCTAGTCTATTGTGATCAAATGGAAATATAGAAAATGGAGGATATTCATGTTGCTGTTCTGGAACAAAGAAAGAAGAAGTTTGATAGTCCTTATTGAGAATATTTTATATTGTAACCTTTTCCCACTTTGAGGTAGAGGAACCTGTACATTATTTGTGATGGAAAGATGTTTTGTATTGGCCATGAAAGTTGTAATTCAGAATGTGAAAGAAATGTACTATGTATTCTGCTTTTGAAAGAATGTGAAAGAAATTATAATTTTGGTTGTTGTATTTGAGGAATGAAATAAGAAGTGTAAAGGTATCTTTCTTGAATCAATAAAATATTCCATTAATTCTCTCAAATGACATTATTATGTATTGAAATTGGATTGTTGATTTATTTTAAAATTATGATTGGAAAGATGAAAAAGGTGAATATGTATGGAGAAATTTCATAATGCTCTGTTTTTTAGAAATGAATGTTTTAGAAATCAGAATCGTAATCTAGCATTTGAACACTTTTATTTGAATCAACTTAAGGTGTTAGATTAGATTTGGAATGAATTCTAATACTTAGAAGATGATAAATGAAAATTAGATCTTTCCGAATTTGATCTTTGTTAGATGTGTTTCAAAGCTACAAAATACTTGTAATAATCAGAAAATGTTAAGTATGACTCTGCCAACTTCAAGACAAAAATGAAGAAAATCCTTTATTTTGAAGGATTATGGGGACAAATCCAAGCCCCCGGACAAATTGAACCTAATATGATCAAAATGATCCCAATTAGACCTTAACATTTATGAAATTAATATAGAATCTTTCAAATTCATCGCAATCACCTTGGGAAAAGTTCATTACGAAAAATTATAGACATCTTGCTGCAGCAGAAAGAGGCCATCACTTTAAAAGTCTCAAACAAAGCCTTGTTCTCAAACCCTTACTGTAGTAAGAAGAATCAGAAGGGTTCCCTAGAGAATCCAAATCCAACGTAACCTAAACAACAACAGAAAGATCAAAATTCAAAGAGATGGTGTCACATTTGCAGAACCAATACTCAAATAAGTTAACACTCACAATCCAACCTAAATTCCTCTATGTCTGTTGACATGTTGAGAAATAAAAAATGTCGAATTGAACAAAAGTTTTTTGTTACACAAATAACCAACCAGAGATCGAGTTTGGATTGAAAAAAGTACCAGAAGGAATAGGGAATGTCACCATTCCTCTGGGACCACGAAAGTGTAATACAAAGGTACTATGTGTTTCTTGCTTGACTAACAATCAGTTACTTCTCATCACCATAAGGTTGATTTCTTGTTCAAAAATTAAAATGATTAACGACTAAGGTTCTTACTAAATAGTTTGTAAAAGATAAATTTTCTTTAGATACTATTATTCCAGTAGCTTTAGAAATAGACTACCCTATGGAATTTTAGATATGGAAAAGTTATGTGCCAGATGAGTTCAAAAGCAATTCTGTGGACTACCCAAATTGTGTTCCTTCATTTTCCCAAGGAAAACAACACATAGATCCGTTTCATTCAAGCACCTTCCATGCCAAATACCGATCTATGTCCCATTGTCTTTTTTTTCAGGATACAAGTAATTGTTGACCACTTCAAGATGTGGGTATATTTCTTTGGAACTTCTATCATTGTGTTGTCAAAGAGTCCGGACAAAAAGATTGAGGGGGGGAATTCACATCAAAGAATTCCTTGGCCTTCCTAAACCATCACGGCATTCACCTAACTGCTCCCTACATGCCCCAAAAAAATGGCAAGCAATCACACAATGATGGAGAATGCTTCAACTACAAAGCTAGGAGAACGCTATTGGGTAAAGAAGACAAATGGATATATATCTTCTCAATGGGGCAGAACAAGATGCTAGAAGAGGTATGGAGTGGTATAAAGCCCAATTTTCATTTGCGAGTTTTGGTTGCATAGCATAATGATCATGAAGTCCCAGCTCAGAAGAGAAAGAAGGTAGAGCCAAAAATAATCTCGTGTATCATTCTTGGCTATAGTACTACCTCAAAGGCGTATCGTCTCATGGATCCTGAGACAAAGAAAATATATGAGAGTCGTTCTGTGACAAGTCATCCCAATAGTATCATCAAAAGCTGATTTGTGTCTGAATTTGAGCCAGAGGAGACTACTCAGAGAAAAGAAATGCTATCAGGAGAACTATTTGTTCTTGGAGAACTGGAGAATGTGACTCCACATCAAAAAAAATTTATTTGGCAACTTTTTCCTCCATCCTCGCCGCCCGAAGGATTTGGAGCCAAACCTCGTTATAATCCAGGTAAAATTTATCTGACTCATGAGCTTCATGATGGGCTCCGAAGATAAGGTGTTGAGTAACCCCAAGTGCTACAATTATGTCAACTCGAGTGGAGAGGGGAGTTACATCCCCAGAATAGAAGTACTCGCTCAATGCACTGACGCATAAGGTCGATAATTACCCATAAGCTACAGATGAATCACCTAATGATGTAGAAAATAACTCACAGGGCTCTTCAAACGAAGGTAGCAAAAGGAAATTGCAGTCCATGAAGAAATCTTGATGATTGTGAAGATCAAGTACCATAATGTTTAATTTTAGACCTCTTCACAATTGCTTTCCTTTCAAATGACCCAAAAGGATTTGGACCAAAGATGAGCCTAAAAAGGTACCCCGTACAAAGGGGAAATCACTTTAAAGACTGAAGAAGATAGCTCCCAGAGGGAGGCGAGATCTTAATGTGTCACCTTTTCGCATGGCTTCACTCGTAGCCCCTCAGACTCTACAATTTCTTCCCAAAGAAGAAATTGTCATTCTGGTTGATGTAAAAGATCCTATGCTTCTGGAGTTCAGAAAATCAGGTTGACACTGTGCTACCCACTCAATAGAGGAAATACAAAATTTTGTCCACAAAAAATCAAAAGGTAATGCTCACATTTATTCCTAGAATGTGAAGAGGAAAACCCCGCATCCCCACCCTTGCCTTGGCTACTCTTTACAAAAAAGTATTTCTGAACTCCCAATCTCTGCGCAGCAGGTCATGCCATTCTAAAACTGCAGCTTCATCAAAGCATATTCTGCGAAGATAGAAAACCGAGGAAAAACATCCCAATTAGGGGGCTCGACAAATAAGAAGAACGATCAATTTTTCTTATAGGGACACGTCGACTTGGAGTCACGCCAATGAGGTGTTAGGAGTCAAATTCATAATTCATCTAAAGAAAGGAGGCGGGTCAATGATTGTATAAGGCTGAGTATGAGACTTTGTATCCTGCCTCCCCATAGCTAATGATATGGATGACATCACATTTTGGCATCATCTGACATTAGAAGTGGAATCTAGTCTTTGGGTAAATTCTGGATCCTTGAAGCACTTTTGTATCCATAAAGGTATTTCTAAAAGATGCTCACTATATACGGTGGCAAAGTGAAATTTAAGTCTTCCCTTAACGTGTCCTAATTTGGAAGGTATGGATACATGCATCATAAGTCAAAAACATGGTCATTCCTCTTGACGCACAAATCTGGGCTTCCATAGAACACATAGTTCTCTCCTTGGGCAATCAAAAGAGGCACATATCATTTGATTCCTTGATGCTTTTAGAAAAAATACTTAATGTCTTAAGTCCTTCCAGTAGCTCAACTTCCCGCCGAGGCTTGTGTTGAGATGTGAAGCTTAATTACTTCATTTTAGCATGCAATTGGAACTTGTTGGAAAATACAGTAACCGACATCGATTAGGGCCAAATAGGTATTGATCAGGGTAGACCGGCATCGGTTAGGAAAGTAAGGAACTGGCAGTGGTTGGGTAGAACCGGCGTCGGTTACCTGTGCAAGGAAGTTTTAATTAACTCTCGGGAATTATATCTATTTTTAGCATTAAAATAGATTTATTAATTGTAATTGCATAGCTAAGTGCCCTAAGTCTATAAACCACTATATAAGCATAAAATCTAGAGTTTAGAAGTAAGAGTATGGATCATAATTACTAGATGATTATGTGAGAGAGAATTCTTGGTGAAGAAGGAAAAAGTTTGATGGAAAGAAAGTACTGAACATCTGAGAGGTGTGGAAGATTGTAAATCTTCATTATATATCTTGTCAAAGATTTGGATAATAGATTGGATTGTTTCTTGGTGGACATAGCCCACACTGGGTGAACCACGTAAAATATGATGTTTATTTATGTCTCTTGTTTTGTATATTTCTTCTGGTAGAATATCTACGTATATTTGCATGTATGCTTCGATCTGATTTATTGTCTATACAACCAGTGTGTTAATCCCAAAAACTAGTATCAGAGCTTTGTTTGAGGGTTTTGTGTGTTGACATATTTACTCACAGAGGGTTTTCTGATTGAGTGGGAGCTACAACAATGGAAGAAGAAAATAAATACAAGGTAGAGAAATTTGACGGCTGAAATTATCAATTATGGAAGATGCAGATTGAGAATTATGTGTATCAAAGAGATTTGTACCTACCATTGGATGAGAATTCTATACCTATGAAGATGAGTGATGAAGAATGGAAGATTCTTGACAGAAAGGCTTTGGGATTTATAATATGAAGCCTGACAACATCTGTGGCTTCTAATATTATAGAAGCGGCTTCTACGGTAGACTTAATGAAATCTCTTGCTAATTTATATGAAAAACCTAGTGCTTCAAATAAAGTTTATTTGATGAAGAAACTATTTAATTCTAAGATGCATGAAGGCGAATCTACCTCTAGTCATTTGAATGATTTCTAATCTATTATAAATCAATTAAAATCAGTTGCAATACTGTTTGATGATGATTTAAAAGCACTTTTATTCTTATGTTATTTACCTGATAGTTGGGATAACTTGGTAATGGATGTTAGTAATACAACATCTTCTAATGATATTTTGAAGTTTGATGATGTGGTTAGTATAATATTGAATGAAGAAATTCATAGGAAGAGTACATAGGAAACATCATCTGGAAATGATTTGAATGTAGAAAGTAGGGGCAGGCAGAAAGAGATATCCAAGAGTAAGAGCAATGGGAAATCAAAGTCAAGGGATATCAGATCTAAATCGAAAAGTAAGGGAATTGCTTGTTGGAAATGTGGAAAGAAAGGACATGCAAAGAATTATTATTGGTCAAAGGATAAAGAGAACCAACAACCAGACAAAGGTAAAGAGGTGAATCTTGCTACATTAGAGGTAATGCAAGATGCTCTTATTATTTCTTTAGATAGTATAATTGAATCGTGGGTTTTAGATTCAGGAGCTTCTTTCCATGCAACTCTCAATAAGGGTTATTTTAGAAATTATGTCCAGGGCAATTTTGGACATGTTTATTTGGGTGATGATGAACCTTGCAATATTACTGGTAAAGTGGAATTTCATCCAAAATTGTAGAATGGAAATGCATGGGTATTGAAAGATGTGAGGCATGTGCTAAGCCTGAGGAGGAATCTTACTTTTGTAGGGTAACTAGGTGAATCTGGTTGCATGGTTACTTTTACAGGAGACTCTTGGAAAGTCACCAAGGGTGATTTTGTTGTGGTAAGAGGTAAGAAGGTAGGAATGTTATATTTATCTACCTGTACTATTGATTCATTTTCAATATTATCTACTTTAGATTTAGATGCATACATGTGGCATAACCGGTTGGGTCATATGAGTCAAAATGGAATATAGATCTTAAAGGCTAAGGGTATGTTATCATATTTGAAAGATTTAGATCTTGATTTCTGTGAGCATTGTATCTTTGGAAAGCAAAAGAGATTGAGATTTCTCAAAGTTGGGGCAACTAAGAAGGAGTAGAAATTAGAGCTTGTACACTCATATGTGTGGGGACCAACTCAGGTAGCTTCTCATGGAGGATCCCAGTATTATGTTACTTTCATTGATGATGATGCAAGAAATGTATGGCTTTATTGTATTAAACGTAAATATGATGTTTTAGAGAATTTTAAAAGATGGAAAGCCATTTTTGAGAATGAATCAAATTCTAAGTTAAAATTCCTTAGATCTGATAATGGTGCTGAAAACTGTAGCAAGGATTTCAATTATTATTGTTCAGTGAATGTGATACGTAGAGAAAGAACAGCTCCAAGAACACCACAAGAGAATGGTGTTGCAGAAATAATGAACAGGACAATCATGGAATGTGCTAGAAGCATGAGTATACATTCTGGATTGCCCTTGTAGTTTTGGGCAGAAGCAGTTGATACAGCGGTTTATTTGATTAACAGTGGCCCTTCAAGTTCACTAGATGGAGGAATACTAGAGGAAGCTTGGACTGGAAAAGAGGTATATCTTTATTTTCTTAAAGTTTTTGGCTTAGAAGATTTTGTGCATGTTGATAGGGAAAATAGAAAAAAATTGGATGCAAAATCCAAGAGGTGCACTTTCATTGGTTATGGATCTGGTGATTTCAGTTTCCGTTTTTGGGATTTAGAGAATTATTAATTTTTTAGGTGTTGTGATGTTGAATGGAATGAAAAGAGAATGTATAGGGATCAAATTTTAGTACCCAAGGATGAGAAAATTGAGAAGTTTATTGATGAAAATGAACTCTCACGTTTTAAAGAAACACCTACAAAAATACACAGTAATCGTGGTCGGTTAGGCCCTAACCGACATCGGTCAGATGAACCGCCGATGGTTATAGAGGATCCAAACCGACATCGGTTAGAACAACCAATGTCGGTTAGAGGTGAGAGGCGTCGGTCATTGTCAGAAGTTAATACTAATGTCCAGGAGGTTTAAATTGAGCCTCTGGCACCCCAAACTCCTTTCAGAAGGTCACAAAGAGTAATTAAACTTCCAAAAATATTTACACCTTCTCTTTTTTATTTATTATTGACTGATAGTGGTGAACTAGAGAGATTTGAAGAAGCAATGCAGGATAAGACTCACATTTAATGGGAGCATGGCATGGATGAGGAGATGGACTCTTTGGAACAAAAGCAGACTTGGGATTTGGTTAAGTTTCTAGTAGGTAAGAGAACATTTTAGAACAAGTGGGTTTATAGAATTAATGAAGAAGAGGGTGGACAAAAAAGGTACAAGGACAGGATTGTAGTAAAGGGGTTTACACAGAAAGCATGGATTTACTTTGGTGAAATATTTTCTCCTATTGTTAGGATGACTTCTATTTGTATTGTATTGAGTGAAGTTGCAGTAGAAGATTTGCATTTAGAGAAACTAGATGTGAAGACAACTTTCCTTCATGGTGATTTGGATGAAGAGATTTATATGCAGTAGCCGCTTGGGTACGAAGTCAAGGGTAAAGATAAATTAGTGTGCAGGTTGAAAAAGATCCTATATGGGCTCAAGCAAGCTCCAAGGCAATGGTACATGAGGTTTGATAGTTTTATGCATGAGCATGGTTACTTGAGATGTGAATCTAGCCATTATGTTTATTTCAAGAAGCTTGAAAATGGGAGCTATATTATTTTGTTACTGTATGTGGATGATATGCTTATTGTATGATCTAGTATGCAAGACATTGGTGAGCTTAAGAGAAAGCTATCTCACACATTTGCTATGAAGGATTTAGGAGCTGTAAAAAGAATCCTTGGCATGCAAGTACATAGAGACAAGAAAAATAAGAAGTTGTATTTGTCTCAAGAGGATTATATCTACAAAGTTTTAGAAAGGTTCAACATGTAGAATGCAAAACTTGTTAGCACACCTATGGCTGGACACTTTGAATTGAGAAAAGATAAATGTCCTTCATCACATGATGAGGTCAAATACATGACACGAGTGCCATATGCTTCAGCAGTTGGAAGTCTCATGTATGCTATGGTTTGTACCAGACCAGACATTAAAACCACAGGTTAAATGTGACAGTTATGAGTAGATATATGGTGAATCCAGGTAAAGACTTGCAAATATTGGAAAGTAACGTCACAATGGACAACTCAAGTATTTGAAATTTGACATCTATATATAGTTATATATGGAGGTTATGGATATTTCATTAATGGCTATGTTGATTAAGATAATTGGAAATCTGGATGGTATGGAGGAGCACTACTGGATATATTTTCACAGTAGGTGGAATGTTAAAAAGTTAGCTAGATTTTGAGATTTGACAGAAGGTTGTGGCCTTTGTCTACTTTAAGAGGTTAGAGTATGTTGAACAGCTACATTTAACCCCTAGCACAGAGATGATATGGATGAGTAGGTTCCATGGAAGAGTTGGGAAATGAGACCCAAGGGTTAGGTACACAAACAATTTGATGAAGTCAGAGTGGATGACTTTGGAAATGAACTCATCATTTCATTCAAGATATACAACTACATTTAGTTGAGATTATGAAGTCATATCACAGAAATTAGAGGATAAACAATGATAGATAGAAGAGGATGAGTTCATGTTAAGTACACTGAAGATATGCTTCATGGCCTAAGCCATTAGGAAAAAGAGTATCCTTATCTATCCTACAATACACAATCCCTTGGTCTTCGAATTTGAAATTTGACAGACCATTTACACATTTTTAACTGTAATTATCGCAAGAATGGCGTTCCCCCTATGGGAAAGGGCTTTGCGAACTTTCACGGGACTAGCATAATTGTTGACAGTTGTTTGGACGTTTTTTTTCAATTACTTTAAATTTGAGCAGGCAATCTGAACAATTTTTGTTGTTTTTAGCAGAGTGAACTCATCAGTTGCATGTTTTGAATTGCATCCCTGACTCCAATTTTTTTATCGTGTCAGGGCAAAAGTTTGGTTCGATCAAGGAAGCCACATGTCGGCATCTCGACATCAGCTACCTGTATGAGGATGTATATTAATCATACTCCCATGTGAACCCTCCTAATGTCTCGATTTTCAGCATTAGGAATTAATTATATTGAGTAATAGCCTACATTGGGATTAGGCTAAGTTACCTAAGTCCTATTTAAAGGACTATGAGTAATCATTATGAAGCTAGGGAATGTATGTATGAAGTAAGAGTCTTCTACTTGGTAGAGGTGCAAAAATATGTGAGAGAAAATGTCCCCCTGAAGTGGATTCCCATCTTGGGAGAAAGTGGAGTTACTTCCATCCTTAAGGAGCATTGTATGGAAGATTGCCCTAAACCTTAAGGGTATTATTCTTGTCATATATTGATATTGGATTATATACATTGGTTCATATCAAGTGGTATGTAGCCCACACTGGGTGATCCATGGGAAATTTGTGGGATGAAATCCTAATGTCTGGTGATTTGTCTATATCTTCTGAGATCGACTATATAATTATTTGCATGATATTTTTTGTGGGGAGTGGATACATAGTTCAAGTGATCTTCCGGTGTCCGAATTTCAAGATTTCTTTGGAGCTGTTTTGCAAAAGTTGTGTCCGTTTTAGGGTTGAAACCCTAATTCTAAGGTTTCATCTGTCTTCTGAATAATGACAAATTAGGAAATAATTTTTCCCCGGGTTGTTGGTAATATATTAAATGGTAATACCACTGAAATTTCAGAATTGGTGGATCTATTTTGACAGAGTTATTTCAGTTTTATTGTTTTGCACTATTTTGGTCCACAAGCCGCAATTTGAGGAATTTTCAGAATTTATTACATTTTCAGAAACCTCTCAAAAATTAAATTGGAGTTTGTGTTCTGTGATTTCTGATTTTTGCCCGACCTTTAGCCGAAATGGTTAGAAAAAGTTTTGATCAAAAGGGTCTATTCCTAAAACCCTAGTTTTGTGGATCATGGGGATGGTAGCTTTTTTTGGAGATGGCAGGATTGATGCTAGAGAATGGTGGAACAAATTTAGGGTTAAATTCTCTAAACCATCAAATATTTGGTTATTCCAATCCAATGTGGATTAGTGGCCCTGCACAGATTTGGTTTTCTGAGTTAGAAAAGGAAAAGTCTAATTGGTCTTTGGAGGAACTAGAACAAGTTTTCATAGACAGATAGGAAACAAAAGAAGAAGAAGACAAAGCAGAAGAAAAAAAAAAAAAAAAGTAGAAGAAGTAGAAGCAGAAGAAACATCAGAAAAAGAGGAAGAAGATGTTGATGATGAAGCTGCTTGTAACGACCCGAAAATTCACACACGGACGAACACAGTAAAATACAGGATAAATTTTTTTATTTTTGACTTGCTTGACACATAACATGACGCAACATGTCATCACCAAGGATACAACTAACACTGTGAACAACTTGATACAAGGATGGCCATAAAGGTAGCACGGAAACGTTCACACCTATCAAGGACAATACATTTTTTTTTCTTTTGACAAGACAACATAGAAGTCCAATCACAGAACACACTTACAGTTAGGGCCAACCACAATGAGATATTCTTGAGGGTTATTTATTTTAAAAGGACATCTTGCAATTCTTAGCTTACGTTTTCAAGGAGGCTCAAGATATGATTCATACAATTCATCTTACCAAGCTAAGTTTATTCCTTTGACACTGAGTAATTATCTTTAAATCTTCTCTATTATGACATTTATTTGCTTAATTCGTTTATCAAGAAAAAAGGAGTATTTAAATTCCACAAGGCCATCTGCTCACCACTAACGCTACTAAGATTCGTTCTTGCCCACAAGACAACATGGTTTTAAGTTCAACACACTTAAGAGAAGAGATACAAGGTGCCTTCGAAAAGGGTTAGAGGGAGAAGGTCGAGATGAAACATCTTTAGGACCTCATTAGTTATTGCCAGTATTTAATTGAAGCTAGGGCTCTTAACCAGAATTATCAACAACTTTACTTAGGCTTCGCTAAAAGTATTAACAAGGAGTAAAAATTTACTTTCCAAATGGCGGTGAGAAAGATGGTGAGGTCTCCAATTTGTTTTCTCTGGCTTATTAAATCTTATCATCTTCAAACAACTAACAGTTCATATCATCTTAGGGTCATTTTACAAATTTCACCATAAAAGGAATAATGTTCACTAGAGGAGCTAGGGTTATCATGTTATAAAGTTTACCTGCAATGATAGTCTTGCCCTTGATTACTTAAAGAATTTCTTGCTCTCAAGTTGGTGACCCCTACGTTACTTTATTTGAATACAACTTTTTAATTTAACTTCCAGAAGTATTAAACAATCCCATGTTAGTTTACTTATGACACTTTATTACTAAGTCATAGCAAGGTTTAACTCAAAATTTATTCTCAAGGCAAGGTTGTAGCAACACTCATTTACAAGAACAAAACAAGATTACATCAATTCTTAAAATACTGATACTCCAACAAAGTCACTCAACAACAATAACCAAATTTTCTTATAATTTCAATGATGGTCAAACAATACAAGGTTTCCAAAGTTCAGATGACAAAGTCCACAATACTTTATACTAAGACATTAATCCTCTTTTAAACTTTCCACTGGACGTTAACAATAGTTGAACAACATAAAAAGGTTTCGAGCAAAGGAACTTCTCAACTGAGGTTGATGACAAAAGTCTACAAATCTATCCCTCATCTACACGCAAAATCCATCTGCAGCAAATTTTCTACAAGAGTCAGTTCACGAGAACTGAGCAAGATAAGGCTACACAAAACCACCATAACTGTTATCTATCAATACCATAAAACGAAACACTTTATTACAAGAATTTGGGTCAAACCTCTAAACACTATCAACACTTCAAGTTATAATAAAGTCTTCCAACATGCCAATCAAAGAAGGAGAAGACCTTGTACTTCAGTTAGGAGTAAAGACAACGAAATTATAGCAATTGTAAGAGAATGGCCCTTGGCCCTATAAGGAGAAATAAACAATCTAGTAAAACAGAATTCCCATCAAATAAGTAATTAAACAATAATTACAAGATTGCGATTTGATATAAATAGACCAACCATCTAGAAATTTATCAAAGGTACCAAACGCATAGGAACTAAAATAATATATTTCTAAAAGAACAAGAGTTGATCGGCCCAAGAAAGGGAGAACCACGGGTTTCAAAAATTAACACAAAAAGCCATGTATAATTGAGTTTCAAACCTGAAATCAAATAGAGTATACACACAACATAAGTTTCGAAGCGAAGGAAAAGTATACTAGTTTTGACCATTAACTCCAAGAGATTTTCCAATCATCCAAGAAGGGTCAAAGTCTTACAGGCTAGTAGCAAACACGCGAGAGAAGAAGGGAGTTCCGTTAAACAAGAGTATATAATAATGTCATCAACAAATTTTATAACACTAAAGATTTACAAACCTCCACAACAATACTAGTGTTTGGTTAATTTAAAATAAATTACCTATTTCCCAAAACAACCATATTTTAAGGCAACCCTTGGTAACATAGTCAACCGTCACAAAGGATACAAACATAATTTCTAAGTGACATTATCAAAACAAAACTCTTCTGCTATGAATCCATAATACTATCAAATGAAAGAAAGTTTTTTTTTCCCGAAGATTAATCACATTTAAGGAAATTTCCATCACAAAATATTAAGGTACATTACGTGCATAAAAACTGACCAATATTAATTAACAAGCAGTTAACACTACAATGGGAGAAATAATGCAAGTTAGGAAAAATATAGAAGAGCACCATCAACAACAATTCCGAGAGGGAAGATTAGACCAAAACTATTCCAGTGTCAACGAGGGTACTGGATTCGCACAAAGAAACCTCGAGCTTAGTTGATCCGAAAGGCTAGTTATGGTTCAAGTTGAAGGGATGGTCAAGGTACTTCCTGAGGATGGCCTTAAAAGCCTAGAAACAAGATGAAAGATATATAAGAGTCTAAACACACGAGATGGCAAAACACATTGCACACAAACCTTTTCATTCTACCAAGTTTTAATACCAAAACTCTAAGCTGGCTAGCCCAAGCATTGATCACACTAATCCTACAACCTTTCCTTTCTCGATGCCAAAAGGTTATCAAAGGGACTTGCGAAGGAGCTAACAAAAAGCGTCAAAAGACAACTTGGGTGCTAGGGAGGAGCTTCATAGTTATCGTAAACTTACTTCCATGATATCAAAAATACTAGTCTGATCAACATAATAACTTGCAACTCAATCGCAGAGAAGAATAATACATAAGCAAACAAAAAAAAGTCTATCACTCAAGCAAGAGAAACATAACACCCAGGGGAGAGGGCACACGCATCCTTTCGACCAACATACTGACAACGATAAAAGCTAAAACAAGAAGAAACAAGTAGAAAGGGGAAATCTCCCATCATGACATCCAACTGACAATTCAATGCAAGGAAAAAGTGTTTCGATTTCACAATAATTTTAAATAAAATAGCAGTAGAAAAGTGTAGAAATATCTTGCCTTTTTTCTCCAGATCCAGTAGGTTTCATGGACACCGCCCGGATCAGCAACAACAACCCAAGCCAAATTCCATTTTCTTCAAGCTCGTTGGGCGCCCAAACATCGACCATCTTCACGTTGGCACAGGTAGGAGTTCACGGCCAGGGTGGGTGGTCTAAAATACTTGCCAACATCCTCCCAACACCGCTCCAAAATTAGCCCTAGAACCTCTGTAGGCCCCATTTTTGGCAATTGAACTTGATCCTTCGTCATTCATCCAACACCTCCACCATCTCCATATGCATCTGATTGTTTTCTGATTTGGACCTCCTAACCTTGGTGCTCTCATATTAGGAGCAGCCCTAGTCTGAGACGAAGCAAAAGAAGATGGCTTTAAAACCAAAAAAAAAATCTCTTGGTACAGACTCCATATCCAAAAAAAATAGTCCCTAGACTCAGCATCCTCAATTAAGGCTGACCAGTCACTAGATTGCTTCACCAGGCATTACCAATACTCTCTACAAGAACATTTCCCCCTTTTTTTTTATAAAGTGATGGAACCGCTTTGCCTCTCTCACAACAATTTACGTTGCAACAATCTTGGACAAACCTGGTGCAGTGTGGCAGAGGAATACTTTTACTTTCCCTGTTCACTCAGCACATGTTCTGAATCTGACAAATATCCTGCTACCTTCATCTCCCAAGACATTTTCTCCAACATTGCATAGATCTCCTATGCCTGTGGGTGTGATCTGTCACCAACACAAAAAGCATGCGCCATTTTATTGGCTTCGCCGAGTTGAGCACGTGCTACGGGCCAAGCTAGGTCCCGCGCTAGGAAGGTCTCATGTTAATTTTACAACCAAATTGTTTATACATTAACTCACCATATACCAACTCTGTGGGCTATGGCCGAGCCAACCAGGATCACCCAAACTTAATTCCACATGCAAACCGAGTGATCCATTCACAACACAACAGTCTTGATACCGCCAAGCTTGATAGGCCAACAAAAACGAGCCAAAGTGTGACCGAAGTCACCGGAATCGAACACAAGAAGGAGACAGACACTCATCTACGGGCAGAGTGGAAGAAATGAAACAGCAAGGCAATTTGTGCTTCGTGAATATTCTGATAAAAAATAGATCCGCCTGTATGAGATACTCTTCCATGAGTTACAACGTAAAACAAGTAAGAAATCAATAGAGAATCTTAGTAATAAATTTCATCAGGTCTCCTGGTAATACTCTCACTGTCACATAATCGATTTTGATAAAAAAATACCTTGAAGGAGAATCCTGAATTTGAGGATGCAGTCGATACTGAATAGATAACAACATAGTTGGACAACCTGCTTGCTGGAAGTGCTCACAAAGGCTTCAGCCATACTGTAACGTGCCTGCTGCCAGGTTAAACACTGTTGCAGGTCGCTGCTGTGGATCACCGACCAGAACACACCTCGCAGTGCCCAAGAAAGTGGAGGTAACATGCCTGCTCCCCCAGCCTGAAGCTCCATCTACACCCACGCGCACAGGAAGGAAAGGCAGAGACAGGAAGAAGACGCCATGACAGAGAAGGTTCGTGGCAGGAACAGGAACAACACTGCGCAAAAGGACCAAAACAACACTCCAAACACGTTTTCCCTCCATCAATGCCTGCAGCTCAAGAAAGACGCACCTCCCAACCATACGCATTGAATAAAGGATCCAAATGAGATCCAGGTGAGTAAAAATGGGACTCCACCGACTCCCATCTCCCTCACACAAGGACAGAAAACATAAATTTCCATCCACTACCAGCTACAACCTAGTTGACTTCATTCTTACTTCAATTTCCATCCTGATATGCCACACAATGCTTATGTTTTCATTGAGAGAAAGATTGTATTATCTAATTAAGGCCAATCACCCTTGCGGTCAATTAGGAAAAAAATGGTCCTACTTTGAAAATTCAAGTATATCTTGTCTTTTAGGAATATAGCTACAAAGCTAACCCCATGATTTGAAGCTCGGACACAAGACATAATGATTACCTCACGCTCCTGGCTCTGAAAGGCATCTACCGTAATGATATATAAACCTTTTCCTTCATCATATTTGAGGACAACATCAAACTCTCAGTGTAAACATTTCAGCTGTAGCTTGTAAGGTGTGATAATTCCCACAGAAACCTTTATGCCTGCCAACTTAGTGACTCGTTGAAGAAGCTCATATAATTGCAAAGCTAGGCAAGGGAAAAAATATAAAGGCGCATAGGCTAGGAGAAGAGTAAGATAAATGTTTTCTTCATTCAGTTGGGTGGAATGCATTAACTGCACAAGACTAGCCACAACGACCTCCTCCTTCCAATCTCACGCAAAAGGACAAGGACATAATAGTGAAATTCGATGCCGAACAGGGCATTACATAATGCAAAAATTTATCTTCTTAACATAATTGACCTTCGTATATTTCTTTGCGACAACTGTTGCTTCGAGGCTTGTTTGTAGTCTCACCTTAAAAAAAATAGTATCCCATAATTTTTCTGACTAATCCTAGGTTGTTCTTGGGTCTCAAGTGGGTTGTTTTAGCGGGCATCACATAATGTCTCTCACTATTTTTGGTTTTACTATTGATTATTAAGAATTTTTTCTTCTTGCTTAAAATCCTATGTGGCTTTAACACTAGAGAAGATTTATAAAAACTTGCAATGTTAATGGGGTACGTATTATGCCTTCATTATTATTATAAGAGTCCTCGTTTCTTGAACAAATTCATAGTTAGCACTCAACGCAATTCAAAACATAATTAAATATATGCAAGTGTCCTAAATCTTATCTTTCGATGCGTGTAAATCAACTAGTGCATGCTAGAATGCTCTCTAAATGGTTGAATTCTATTTTTGTAATTTGAATGCTTTTGTAAACAATAAGTTCCTCTCTTACAACTTCAATATAACTCCTATAATTTATTTCTTTGTTTAGGAATTTCCTTGTCCTTTATGCATTCATGCACTCTTGTATCTATATGCTTCTCAGATTCAAATTAGAAATCTGTTGGAATAATCAAGAAGACCTAAAAGGAATGATGTGAGTTAATTTGTTCTTGTAAGTCTATATAGGTGTGCTCCAATTTAATTGGAATCCATTTATTTATATTAGCAAGTATAGAAAAATGATGACAACTCTCAGTTAATATTCTACCTTGATATTAATTAATGCATAAAATTTAATAAAAAATGATATGATTTTGTATTGAATAATAATAATAATAATTAGATTTAATAGGCCACGATGTCGAGTGGCCTGTTCTTGGGTTTGTAGGTAGCTTATAGCAGATGGGACTACCTCGTACTCACATGTAAGAGGAACCTAACTGTGCTACAAATGAGGCATACATACCCTACCCCCTGTAGGTTTCACTACAAGAAAATGGGTGAGTTATCCACAATTTGTTCACAATTTTGTTGTGGATATTTCCATTAAAATTGTGAATCCGATTTTGTGGACTTTGCCCACAAATTTTTTGTGGAAGCATTAAATTGTAGAAAATTTGTGGTAATTACATGAAATATGAAAATAATAGATCTTGACAATGTTTCAATAATAGATTGTGACAATGCTATAATAATATATTGTGACAATGCTACAACTAAAAAATTATGAAAATATCATAATTCAAAAGGTATGACATGACCATAACTTGGAATAGAGATTTCGTTTCTTAGATTGAATAATAATTAGATTTTATAGTCCACAATGTCAAGCAACCTATTTTTGGGGTTGTAGGTAGCTTATAGCAGATGGGACTACCTCGTACTCACATGCAAGAGGCACCTAACTGTGCTACAAATGAGGCATACATACCCTAACCCCCTACAGGAATACTTTTTTTTTTGTAAGTAAAGTTTCCTAGTACCCTTTTAGACACTTAGAACTACATATATCATGCTAAAATTTTAAGCATGTTGGGTACATGAACTTTTTTGATAAAGATATGTAACTAGAGACCCACATGTCTCCTACTAGTGCAATCAAGAAAATTTCAAACCCTTTGAATGTTGATCAAGTATATGGGTTATTTCAAAGTTATTATTTACTTCATCAATTCAAGCTTTTAAAATCCTGGAACAATAAATTTTGCCATATTGAGAGATGTATCCCCATTTGATATTCATTCCATAACAATTGGTGTATTTTCCAGGTCATTTTTTCAGCCAAGTTTAGTTGACGTTTCTGATACTAAACTACATTATTGGAAAATAATTACATTACAAGTTTATATTTAGATCTAACATGATTAAACTATAAAAAATTGAAGAAACAAGAATAAACAAGGGCATCGTAATTACTAGTTAGGATATTGCAACATTAGCTGAGCTTGACGTTTTCTATTATAAAACCTTCCCAACCAGCTGAATAGAATTTTGGTTCAAGAAAACATGCCATGAAAGCTCAATAAGGTTTTGCATTTAGAATGAGATTATTAACCAGTCATATCTTAATAACAAAGAAAACTTGAATATGTATCTCTAGTACATAAACATGATGGATAAAAGAAGAAAGGTGTTTTATTAACCAAAATATCGAATCCATTGAATGTTGATCAAGGATTTGGGTCTTTTGAAAGGAAAGTTTTATTTTATCAAGTCAAGCTTTTAAATTCCTGGAACACTAAAATGTGCAAGACTGAGAAACGTTTCTCCCATTTGATATTCATTCCATAACAATTGGTGTATTTTCCAGTAATTTTACCAGCCATGTTTTTTTGACGTTGATGATACTAAAATACAGTAGCGGAAAATAATTTCATCACAAGTTTATATTTATATCTGATTGGACCATAAAAAATTAAGAAATAACAAAAAAAAACAATACAAGGGCATCATCATTAGGATATTGCAACACTAGCTGAACGTGAGGTTTCCATTATAAATCATTCCCAACTAGCTGAATTGAGGTTTGGTTTAAGAAATCATGCAATGAAAGCTCAATAACCAGTCATATCTTAATATACCAGAGAAAATGAGAGAGAATACAAAGTTGAATATGTATGTGTGGTACATAAACATGATGGATCAAGGTAGAAAGATCTTTTATTAACCAAAATAAAAGATGAACAAGGGGAATCCTACCACATTCTACATAAACAAAAGTACGTGTGAACAAGACAACAACTACAAAGGAGGAGTTTTGGGTTGCAAAGATTCTGATGTGCTTCATCACACTTGACCAAACCAATATTTTATACACATAATTGAACAATCCTGCTTGGTTTCTCACACTGACGAAATATATACTAACCAACTTTAATTCTACAAGAAAATGGGCGAGTTATCCACAATGTTTTCACAATTTTGTTGTGGATATTTCCATTAAAATTGTGAATCTGATTTTGTGGACTGCACCCACAAATTTTTTGTGGAAGCATTAAATTGTAGAAAATTTGTGGTAATTACCACAAATTGGACAATAATAAATTTTGACAATGTTTCAATAATAGATTGTGACAATGCTATAATAATATATTGTGACAATGCTACAACTAAAAAATTATGAAAATATCACAATTCAAAAGGTATGACATTACCATAACTTGGAATAGAGATTTCGTTTCTTACATTGAAAATTATTACTTTTTTAGGCAAGTAAAGTGTAGTTATATAATCTATAATTTTAAAAAATATATATATTGTGATCTAGTTAGATAAGAAATATGTTATAGTTTTTGTTAAATTATGTTGTGTTAAAAGATTTAGATTTTTTTTTCAAAATATAATTATTAATTTATTGTTTGTGATTATAAAATTAAAATAATAATAGTTCTATAAAATTAAATATATAGAATAATGTGTAAAATATTTTTTTGTAAATTAAAAAAATATTTTAAATCATGAAAAATATGTAAAGTAATATTTTCATTATATATTATTTATTATATACCTTTGTTATATACTTTTAATTATAATAAAACAATTCAATTTAAAATGTTTAGTTATTTAAAGACTGTTTTGTTATTACAAAACTACACACACACACACACACACACACACACACACCAAAATGGAAATGAATGTTCTTGTGAATAAAAATTGGATTTGTGGATTATTCTAATATATGCACTTATATTTTCCAAAGGCGGATTTTTGGTGGTATAGATCAATAAATCACTAATATCCCACTTTAAACTACTATACACATCAAAAAAGAATATTGTGAGCTTTGAAAACATTGAATAAATAATTTAAAAATAAAGTTTATTTTAATCCACTTATCTAATCTATCAATAGGCTTAGTTATAGATTCATCATGATCATTTCTCAGAGCTTGACATCAATACATTCCAAAGTCCTACAAAAAACATTATTTTTTTTAATTTTATATGGTAAATATAACACATTCTAGAAAACAAAATAATTTCACATGCAATTAATATTGATTGCTAACCTCTCGTTATAGGCTGAGGTCGATCTGATATTCCATATGCTAGATGCATGTATTTCTGTGAGTTTTTCATTTTGTAGAATATATGAATATCTTCCACTTAGAATTATTTGACCTTATCTACGGGTTAAAAAAATCCAATTAATGACAAATGTTAGTTTTGATTCTAAATTTAAGGCATGATTAAGGCTTGCCTGATTTCCTTTAGATACTTAAGGATTCGAAATGAATATTTTAATATGTACATGATTTGGGATAGTTAGTTGGCCTAAAATAATTTAGGATTCAAATAGCCATGTAGCATATTTAAATTTTTATTTTTTTAGAAGGTACAATTCAAATTAAATATATTCAGTGATGAATAATTTTATTAAAAAAAAAATGCAAATTATATTAATAGTAAAAAATATTAATTAATTAAAATATTTTAATTTTATTAAAAGTAATTAATTTTTTTTAGTAAAATGAACTATTTATATTTTTAATTTAATAATTTATCCACAATTAATTTTTAGATATAAATTATATTAATTTTTATAAGTAATTTTTATAAATAAGAATACATGTAGTCATTAAAAAATTATTGAGATTGAGATTAATGTGACTTAAATTTCTATAATTCTATTTCAAATGAATTAATATTCATTTTGTAATATTGTTTACTTTAACAAAATATAATGAACTCAACATAAATATTATTTTACATATTAAAATTGTAGTGATGTTATTCTCTCTCAAATATATATATATATATATATATATATATATATATATATATATATATATATATATATATATATATATATATATAATTTTTACAACATTTACATTGTATTTTATAGTGTGTATAGCTTCATAGTAATAATAAACAATTTTAAGGAAATATTAAATATTAAATTTATATTTTAAAATAGAGAAATTTATTAACTACAAATATTTATGTTTATTTATTTAAAATATGATTTTCATAATCAAATTTGACATAGAAACCCAAATATTTATATTAAACTAATTGTTACAGTAATAACGTAGATTTTGTAATAGTTATATTTATAATATTTTAATCATTTACATAGCTAATGTAGTTTATCCGTAAAAAAAATTCACAATTATGTGAGGTTTAATGGAGCATTCTATTCCTATATTATTTTTTTATAAAAGTTATTGATAATCTATAACTTGTACTATACATTATTAGGTGTATGTTTATGGACATTATGCTACAAGATGGTTGATCTATAATTTAAAATTTTATATCAGTTTTATTAATGTGGAAAAAATATGTATTTATATATGTTTTCTACCACAAATATTTTTTAACATGGATAATTCACATTTTTATATTTGATTACCATGCATTGTAGAAAATACACATTTTCTATTTCTCACAATAATTAAATTGTGGAATATCCACAAGTATTTCACAATATCTTTTTATTGTGGATACCATTGTGAATAAATGATCCCATTTGATTTGAATTTCTGACCTCTATTACAAGAACACATGTACTTCACCATTAAGCCAACTCAAGTGTACTAATAGTAGTAAATAAAAGCAAAACACTCCAGATCAACATTATTTAATTACATTTTGGATTTGATACGTCAAGCCCTTAGTACAAAAGGAATATACCCTCGGGCCAACATATATATACCATGAAGTTGCAGGGGCAAAAAGTCAAATGAAGAAAACAAAGCTGGCGATGTATTTTTTATTTATTTATATTTTTTTAGGTTAGATCAGATGGTGGAGATGTTTTTCTTATTCATTTCTACTTTTGAGGTCAGTTCAGATTGTGTTTTCTTTTTATTTTGTCTTTCCTTGTCGATTTCATGGTGGGGCTTTGACCCTAGCCCCTCTTCCCTTGTGAATTTCTCCTCTCTTTCCTCGCATTTGGATTTCACTTGCTGTTCAACCGTTGTTGATCTATTTATGCTTTGCTTACCACTATGATATCCGTGTACTGATTAATGCATTGCTTTTCTTTGGCTTTCTGAATCCTAAATGGGGAATAGTGGAACGAATTCTGGAGTTGTAGTGGGGGGCTGGTTATATGTACTACTTCCCCTCAGCTGTAAAGGGCGTAGTAGCTTATATCTGTTAGGGAGCAATGGACCAGATAAGGATATTTGTGCATGGAAGGAGTACTGGCCAATCTATGTTGTTGCTGCTGGACTTTGCGCTGCTGCACTGCTCATCTCCCGGTGGACTAGTACTAGTTCCGGTGGGTGTGCTTGGGCCGGAATAAACAAGAAGCTGAGAGGAGCCCGACCAGGCATGGCTATTCCGGGGCCCCGAGGGTGGCCCATTATTGGAAGCCTAATGGAAATGAGTGGCGGCCATGCTCACCGTAAGATTGCTGACTTGGCTCGTGTTCACGCGGCCAAAAAGCTGATGGCCTTCAGCTTGGGGTCGACCCGGGCTGTCGTAACGTGCGACCCGGAGGTGGCCAGAGAGATCCTCACCTCCTCTCACTTTGCGGACAGGCCCCTCATACAATCTGCCCAGCAGCTAATGTTTGGGAGGGCTATCGGTTTTGCACCCAGCGGCGACTACTGGAGGATGCTGCGTAGGATTTCGGTTGCTCATCTGTTTACCCCGCGAAGAATTGGTGCGCATGAAGGCGGGCGTCAAGCAGATTGTGAAACCATGGTGTGTAACATACGCAACGAGTACATGAACAACAAGGGTGCCGTCCAACTGCGTCCACATCTCCAAGCTGCGGCTCTCAACAACATCATGGGAAGCGTGTTTGGTCGGAGATTCGATTTCAGCAGAGAGGGCGAAGGCGAGGAAGTAAGGGAGATGGTGGAGGAGGGGTTCCGACTGCTGGGGGCATTCAACTGGGCGGATCATCTCCCGTACCTGCGAATTCTCGACCCGCTGCGAATCCACGCCCGCTGCGCGCGACTCGTTCCTCGGGTCAGGGCATTCGTAAAGCATATCATCCATGAGCATCGGCAGTCGGCGGGTGGCAGGGACACTACTACCGATCAGTCGGACTTTGTGGACGTCCTCCTTTCGCTTCAAGGACACGACAAGCTCCACGACGACGACATGGTTGCACTTCTATGGGTACTATACAACACTGGGAACTATTCCTCATCTTCTTCCTTTTTATATTAATACTAACACTAATTATACGAGCATTTGGAGACCTTAGTATTTAATATGATCCCGCGGTGATATGTTACAGGAGATGATATTCCGCGGCACAGAGACAATCGCTTTAGTTATTGAGTGGACCATGGCCGAGCTGGTTTTGAACCGGGAAATACAAAGCAGAGTTCGGGCGGAGGTGGAACTAGTGGTGAAGGATCGGGGAGTTGTGCGGGAAGAGGAGATTACCAGGCTTCCTTACCTGCAAGCGGTGGTGAAGGAGAGTCTAAGAATGCATCCACCGGGGCCTCTGCTGTCATGGTCTCGCCTGTGCACGGAGGACGTGGATATCGCAGCCGCGGATGGAATGCGAGTTCCAGCGGGGACGACAGCCATGGTGAACATGTGGTCCATCACACACGACCCGGACATCTGGGACTCTCCTCATCAATTCCGCCCTGAGAGGTTCGTCGGGGAGAAGGAGATGATGGTAGAACTAGACATTCGAGGTAACGACTTGAGGCTTGCGCCATTCGGTGCGGGTCGTCGCGTGTGCCCAGGTAAGAATCTGGCCCTCGCCACGGTTCACCTGTGGGTGGCCAACCTTGTTCACCACTACACGTGGCTTCTTTCTCCCCAACACCCGGTGGACCTCACTGAAATTCTTAAACTATCCTCCGAAATGGCCACACCCCTCACTGCGATTCCCGTCCCCAGGGTCCCTTACTAACAACCGCTTGTTTCTTATTCACTATAGTACCCTGTATTAGTTTAGGGATTCACTGTTATATTAAGAGCATCTATGAGTTCTTATTGCCCATCTTCACTACCTTTCATGATCAGTATATATTCTGCTGCGAGGTTGGTCAGTATATATTTCGTCAGTGTGAGCAACAAAGCAGGATTGTTCAATTATGTGTATAAAATATTGATTTGGTGGAGTGTGATGAAGCACATCAGAATCGTTGCAACCCAAAACTCCTCCTGTGCAATTGTTATCTTGTTCACTTTTGTTTATGTAGAATGTGGTAGGATTCCCCTTGTTCGTCTTTTATTTTGGTTAATAAAGGATCTTTCTGCCTTGATCCATCCTGTTTATGTACAACACATACATATTCAAGTTTGTATTCTCTCTCATTTTCTCTGGTATATTAAGATATGACTGGTTATTGAGCTTTCATTGCATGTTTTCTTAAACCAAACCTCAATTCAGCTGGTTGGGAATGTTTTATAATGGAAAACTCACGCTCAGCTAGTGTTGCAATATCCTAATGACGATGCCCTTGTATTGTTTTTCTTGTTATTTCTTCGTTTTTTATGGTCCAATCAGATCTAAATATAAACTTGTGATGAAACTATTTTCCACTACTGTATTTTAGTATCATCAGCGTCAACAAAGCATGGCTGGTAAAATTACTGGAAAATACACGAATTGTTATGGAATGAATATCAAATGGGAGAAACGTTTCTCAGTCTTGCACAATTTAGTGTTCCTGGCATTTAAAAGCTTGACTTGATAAAATAAACCTTCCCTTTCAAAAAACCCAAATCCTTGATTAGCATTCAATGCATTCGATATTTTGGTTAATAAAACACCTTTCTTCTTTGATCCATCATGTTTATGTACCAGAGATACATATTCAAGTTTTCTCTGTTATTAAGATATGACTGGTTAATAATCTCATTCTAAATGCAAAACCTTATTGAGCTTTCATGGCATGTTTTCTTGAACCAAAATTCTATTCAGCTGGTTGGGAAGGTTTTATAATAGAAAACGTCAGGCTCAGCTAATGTTGCAATTTCCTAATTAGTAATTACGATGCCCTTGTTTATTCTTGTTTCTTCAATTTTTTATAGTTTAATCATGTCAGATCTAAATATAAACATGTAATGCAATTATTTTCCAATAATGTAGTTTAGTATCATAAACGTCAACTAAACTTGGCCGGAAAAATGACCTGGAAAATACACCAATTGTTATGAAATGAATATCAAATCGGGAAACATCTCTCAATATTGCACAATTTATTGTTCCAGGCATTTAAAAGCTTGAATTGATGGAGTAAATCTTAACTTTCAAATAACCCATATACTTGATCAACATGCAAAGGGTTTGAAATTTTCTTGATGGGAACACAAGGGTGCACTAGTAGGAGACATGTGGGTCTCTAGCTACATATCTTTATCAAAAAAGTTCAAGTACCCAACATTCTTCAAATTCTAGCATGATATATGTAGTTCGAAGTGTCTAAAAAGGTACTAGGAAACTTTACTTTAAAAAAAAAAAAAACCAAAAAATTAAAACAATGTTCATTTTCAATGGTCTAATTTCTTGACATGAATATGCATGTCCCATAACAATACTGCATCATTTTTTTTCTTATCGAATTCTAATTTTGGAATATTGTGGATATTTACTAGCCATACAAAATGTTCACACTAAACATTACATGTGTTTGCAATTATGACTAGTTAACCAACCAAAAAAATCACCTAAAAAATATGGTAAACAAACTATTAGCTTGTTCACTAGTCAATTTTGTAAAAAAAAATTGACGGATAGGCTCTTCCAAAAAAATTCAAACTAAACTACATTGTTCTAGGGTACTTGTGTTTTTATTAATTATCGATCTAAATTGTTTTTTATTAGTGTGTTTTATCATATTATTCTTTCTCTTTGTTGTGTTCCCTCTCTCTAGTTATGGGTTCTGCCGAAATATGCATCTATATATAGTTCTACACAAGTATTGTTTGGATAAGGGTAAAGGGGATTTTTTTTTACTGTG
Source organism: Taxus chinensis (assembly GCA_019776745.2). NCBI lineage: Eukaryota > Viridiplantae > Streptophyta > Pinopsida > Cupressales > Taxaceae > Taxus > Taxus chinensis. Next base: position 305,418,103 of record CM034146.1, read on the forward strand.
ACTCTACCTGTAACGCCCACAAATTTACCAGCATGAAACTCAAGACAAACATTGGTCAAACTAGAAAAATTATGGAATAATTTTTTTTTAAAAACCTACTTGCAACACTTGGTTAAAATTTATAGACACACTTTCTCGTTTTAAAATTACATTAAATTAATGTTATTAATTTTCCGAATGAGGGTCCACGATTGCCTTACCTTCCTTTAAATAAAATAATAAAAAATCTCTCAATACAATTAAATTAATTAAGTATTCTAAAGCAAGACTTAGGTTCCCCTACCATTTGTTTTAATACAATTTAATTCAACCTTAATTAAACTTTGTCAAATTAATATGAAGGGTATTGTGGTCTAGTCATTTAATTAATAAATTTTTACCGCACCCACAAAGGGCTTCAATGCTTGAATTAAATAAAAGTCTCCAGTAAAATATTTGGGTTACAAAGGTAAAAGAAGTCACCCACTACAACACTTAAGTGGCCCCAATTAAATCCTACCCATACATTTTGAATTTGGGAATTTATTTCACCCACTTCCCACCTACTTTTTGGAGAGATGAATCTCATCCATTGGAAGGATTCATTTGGAGCCTTTAGATTTAGGGGTCCATCTAACCCTAAACTTAGTTATGAAAGACTCGTTTTCATTTCATTTGACTTATTGTTTTTTCTTTTTGTTTTGCAACTCAAGCTCAAGAAGGAACAAAAACAATATTTTGTTGGGGATTCCATTCACACCCTCTCCTAGGGTTTGCACATATTTTATTATTTTTTTAACTTATTCTTTTTGTATTTGCCTTTTGGGCATATCAGTATTTACCTTATTTTAGGGACATGGTTGGGATGATGGCTATATACCTAATTTATAGGGGTACACACACACACACACCATAATTTATTAAACCAAAAATAAAAATACGGGTATTATTGTATATATCTCTGTGTGTGTGTGTGTGTGTGTGTGTGTGTGTGTGTGTGTGTGTGTGTGTGTGTGTGTGTGTGTGTGTGTATTTGTGTTTGAAAAAGGGTTTGGCCTGCATATGCATAAAAAATACTAGTGGCCACACAAAAAAATGTAGACTTCGAGAATGGACCAGTGGCTACCCCAAACAAGGTTTATATGTTTTAAAGAATAATGGGTGGGAGAGTCACCAACCCTACCCCCCATCCCATATAATATGGGGCGGGAGCTGTTGTCGGTGACCCTCCTTCTCCCACCCAGTTTTTTATTAACACAAAAAGAACAAAGCCCATAGGGACCATGGCAAAAGCCTTTCACTATTTTAACAATTTCTTTTTTTTAACTATGTTCTTTTATTTATTTTAATAAACTTTATACACACACACACACACACACACACACACACACACTATAGCAATAATATTTTTAATATCACTATTAATATTTTAATATTATTTCTATTATCGATAATTAATAATATCTATACTATTAATAATATCAATTAATATTAATCTTTTACTTACAATTTTTCTAATTTGATAGTAATATTACCAAGTCTTAATTTATAATTTCACTTCATCCATCATTACCTTATTTAATATTTGATTAAAAATAAAATTAATTTAACTTAACAACACATTTATATAGTCAATTAGATCTATGGTCTACTTTGAAATTATGAATTTCCCTTGCTTAACTAGATTTAAAGGGATCAATTAATTATTTGACAAGATGAATAACAAACCAAATTTTAAAGTATTTTCTATCTATTCATATAAAGTTTAAGATTTCTTTCAACCAATACAAAAAAATGAACAAATATAGGTTAGCTTGCTATTATATGCCTTTCAAGTAATACAATAGGAATTAATAATTCTTTCTTTTACAACATACAAGTTTCAATTATTCCCACAAGTAACTTCTAACAAGATTTAAAACAAGAACAACATGCCTATTGAAGATAATAAAACAATTAAAATGACAACCAAGTTGTTTTCTTTTCAATCACATTTCAAGTATTTTCTTCATCCATGATACACAAGCCTTTCAAGGAACTTGGTTCAATTTAATCAATCTAATAGTCACCCATTCCAACAAAAAAATGAAATGATTTCCAAATTTTTTTGTTTCATTTACAATATCAACTAAGATTACATTTTTTTTATAATGAAACAACTAAAAACTTCACTTTAAACAAATACAAGTTTACAAGCCTTCCTTACACAATGAAGGCAACATAGTAAAACATAACAAGAGAGTTTATTTTTCTTAATTCATTTCTCTGAATGCTACAAGAATGCCTTTATCTTCTAATCTCCACCTTCTTCCAAGATCAAGCACACAACCAAAAATGGGGGAGTAGGCAACACTCTCCACCCAACCATTACTCCATTGAGGAAGTGAAGCCTACTTCCTCATTGGCTCCTGTGCCCCAACAATGCGACAGTATGGAATATTTGACAACTATGGAAACAAAGAAAATACTTCCACACTTACTTTCACACAACATTCACACAATAAAATAACCACAAAACATTCATTTTTCAACACAAACTTCTCAGCACATTGGCTCTAAAACAAGACAAGTAGAGAAAGGAATATGGGGTTACCCTTGTGCCTCCTAAGGGTTTGGATGCCCACCTCCAAAAACCTCCAAAACACAATCAACGCCAAAATCTCTTATGCCTCCCTACAAATAAAAATATCTCTTATGCCTCCCTCACTCTTATGCCTCTCTCTCTCTTATGTCTCCCACAATGAAATAAATAACAAGATGAGAACAAGGTGGGACACCCAACCCACTCCCTCATGATTACCCAAGATAAAATCTTATGCCTCCCAATAAATTTTATCCCCATTTAACTTTCTCATACACATCCTACGTACATTTCACTACCAAACACATCATGTAATACAACATTCATTCAACACATAAAAAAAATAAGATAGAGAAGAAAACAAAAGGGTGAAGGCCCTACCTTGCCATAGCAAGAATCCAGTCCACAAAAATGTCCCAAAATCCTCCAAGATCAAGCAATTCCAAACAATATTCAACTCCAAAAAACACTACAAAAAGTAAGCATTCCAAAATGAGAGAGTCAAAACCAAGCAACCCCGAAAACTTCACAAAAATTATAATAAATAGAGAAGAGGGAGAGGGAGATGATGTGGCTCCATGTAGGATGCCACATCCTTTCTTCTCCATCCCACATCACCAAGGTCAAACCCATACCCCAAAGCATAATAAATTTGTGGTTGGGAAAATGACCGCCCTTTTACAAACTCAACCCAACCCACACCCCTACGAACAAAATTAATTACCCATGTAAGAAAAGTGCAATTAATTGCCCTTTTCCTTCATTAAACACAAAATAGGACCTAAAATAATTCCATAACATCATAGGCTAGGTGGGTGGTTGACTTTGAGAGGTGTGGGACAAGCTTAGCTTGTCCCAAAAGTCTCCAAAATAGCCTAAAAGGTAAAAATACGAATTTCTCAAAGAAGATTGAGTACACACTTCCCCAAAACAAATTAAATTCATTCCAAGCCAACACACATTAAGGATACCAACTCACATTTATTTCCCCACCCTTTTTCCACTTCTTATTTAGTACTAGATAAACACTTTTAAATTAACTAAGAGGGGTGCAAAAACAATTATTAAAATTGACTCCACATGCTAATAAAAATACAATAACTCACAATTAACTAAAATCAACAAGATAAAATTACAATCATTCCCAAGGTCACTTTTGAGGTCACCCCCAAATGGGGACCTCCTAGAAAACTACAACAAAAAACAACATACAAATACATGTGTTTCCATGGTGACCTGTTGCCAATACTTCATATTCTTTCATTGTTAGTCTCCAATCCCCCTTTGGTTTAATGTGTTGTGAACACTTGCAAAAGTCAACACAATACCTTTCTGGCCTCGTGGCCATATTAACAACATCGAAATAATAAAAATACATGCATATACATATAATAAATTATCGCAACTTAAACCAAGACAATTAATTTGCCATCATTCACAATTCCAATTATTTCAACTTCATTACTTTATCAACTAGCAATAAGATCAGGACATCAAATACATCATCTAACATCATATAATTATCGAAATAAATACATTAGTCCAATATAAGCTCAAAATCAACAATTTGATATATCCAAATATGCATCTAATCCATCTTATAAATCATGTAATAAGTCTAACATCCATACTGTCTATAAATTAATTAATCAAAATAACAATGTTCATCTATCAATATCTAAACTGTGATAGAAAATTTCATAACACTAGTCTACGCTAAGCAATATCATAATCATATAAATGTCGAAGATTCCGTAACACTAGTCTAGTCTATGTGGAGCTTCCACTTCTCACTCTTCCACCAGACACATGATCCATCCCTCAGAAGATGAATCGCAACACGAGCATTCGTGTTGCTAGTACATGCATAAATATTGAAGCACCCACTCAAGCTCACTAACCAAGCCTCTTCCTAAAAACCACATGTATCTCAACAATAATGAGATGGTCATAGATTTAGGATCTCCCTGATATGCTCTGCCACTGATGACTATCGACCCCTAGGTCTCTCTACATGTTGATCCTCCCTCATCCTAGGCCTCCGAGATCTATCTCTATGTCCTGAAATCCTATGTCCATGTCCCTTATATAGTTGAATCAACTCTACCTGACTCCACGCAGGAGTTCTCTGGCATATGCTCATCGTTGTGTCATGGAGATGCACTAGCCTTTACTGATGGCTCTTTATCCTGTCTGGTAGGTCATCCTCCTAAACATCCTATGCGTATAGTGACATTGACATCCTGTGACATCTGTAATATCTGAGGAAAAATGACCGCTACAGCCTAATCTAGAGGTGGTAATTCTAGGTCTACGTGAAAGAACCCCTCTTCTGGTCTGTGCCTCTTGCATAGACCAAGGTGAGAGTTAGTTCATCATTCTAAGTTTTATTTCAGTTTTTTAAGTTTTCTATATTATACAAATAACATACAATTTTGTTGTCTAGGTTTAGAGTTGTGATAGGTTTAATTTTCATGTCTTGTGTTTTCAAATATGCCCAAGGGTCTAATATTTGAACCCATGGATCTGATACCAAGTGTAACACCCAAAAAGTTACCTGCACGGAACGTAATACAAACATAGGAAAAACTAGAGAAATTATGGAATGATTTTTTTTTGTAAAACCTACTCACAACACTAGGTTAAAATTTACAGTCACATTTTCTCATTATAAAATTACATTAAATTAATATTATTAATTTTCCGAATGAGGGTCCACAATCCCTTTAGCTTCCTTTAAATAAAATAATAAAAAAATCTCTCAATACCATTAAATAAATTCATTAGTATAAAGAAAGACTTAGCCTCCCCTACCATTTGTTTTAGTATGATTTAATTCCATCTGAATTAAAATTTCTCAAATTAATATCAAGGGTATTGTGGTCTAGTCATTTAATTAATAAATTTTTACTACACCCACAAAGGGGGTCAATGCTTGCATTGAATAAAAGTATCCAATAAAAAATTTGGGTTAGAAAGATAAAAGAAGTCAATCCCTAAACCACTTAAGTGGCCCCGATTAAATCCTACCCATGCATTTTGAATTTTAGAATTTATCTCACCCACTTCTCACCTACTTTTTTTAGGGATGAATCTCATCCATTGGATGGATTCATTTGGAGCCCTTAGATTTAGGGGTCCATCTAACCCTAAACATAGTTATGAAAGACTCATTTTCATTTCATTTGACTTATTGTTTATTCTTTTTATTTTGCAAATTGGTGGAGGAAGGAGGTGGAAGCTATGAGAGGCAATATCAAGCTCAAGAAGGAACAAAAATAATATTTTCTTGGGGATTCCATTCACACCCTCTCCTAGGGTTTCCAGATATTTTATTATTTGTTTAACTTATTCTTTTTGTATTTTCCCTTTTGGGCATATGGATATTTGTACTATTTTAGGGAAATGGTTGGGATGATGCATATATACCCAATTTATAAGGGTATGTGTGTGTGTGTGTAGAAGAGCATTTATTAATAGTTTTATTCAAACACCATTATTTATTAAACCCGAAATAAAAATACAGGTATTATTGTATATATATGAATATGTGTGTGTGTGTGTGTGTGTTTGAAAAAGGGTCCGGCCCACATATATATAAAAAACCTGTGACCACAACAAAGAAATGGAGACACCAACAATGGACAAGCGGCTACCCTAAATGCAGTTTATATATTTTAAAAAATATTGGGGGGAGGGTTGCCGACCCCACCCTCCATCCCATATAATATGGGGTGGGGTGTGGGATTGGCAACCCTCTGCCCCCCCTCCCCACCCAAATTATTATTAACACAAAAAAAACCAAGCCCATAGGGGCCGCCGCAAAAGCCTTTCACTATTTTAACAATCTCTCTTCTTTTTCAACTATGTTCTTTTATTTATATTAACTACAACAATAATATTTTTAATATCACTATTGTTAATACTTTAATATTATTTCTATTATCGATAGTTAATAATATTCATATTATTATTAATATCAATTAATCTTAATCTTTTACTTAAAAATTTCATAATTTGATAGTAATATTACCAAGTGTTAATTTATAATTTTGCTTCATCCATCATTACATTATTTAATATTTGATTAAAAATAAAATTAATTTAACTTAACAACACATTTATATAATCAATTAGATCTATGGTCTACTTTGCAACTATGTAGTTCCCTTGCTTAACTAGATTTTAAGGGATTAGTATATTATTTGACAAGGTCAATAACAAAAATTAATTTAAGGGCTTTTCCATCTACTCATATACAGTTTAAGATTTCTTTCAACCAATACAAAAATATGAACAAATATAGTTTATCTTGCTATTATATGCCTTCCAAGTAATACAATAGGAATTAATAATTCTTTCTTTTACAACATACAAGTTTCAACCATTCCCACAAGTAACTTCTAACAATATTTTCCAATAGTTTTAAAACTAGAACAAAACGCCTATTGAAGACAATAAATCAGCTAAAATGAGAGCCAAGTTGTTTTATTTTCAATCACATTTCAAGTCTTTTCTTCATCCATGATACACAACTCTTTCAAGGAACTTGGTTCAATTTAATCAATCTAATAGTCACCCATTCAAAAAAACAATGAAATGATTTCAAAAAAAAAAAATTCATTTACAATATAAAAAAAGATTACATTTTTGATAATGAAATAACTAAAAATGCCACTTTCAAAAAATACAAGTTTACAAGCCTTCCTTACACTATGGAGGCAACATAGTAAAATATAACAAGAGAGTTTTTTTTTAATTCATTTTTCCAAATGCTACAAGAAGGCCTTTATCATCTAAGCTCCACCTTCTTCCAATATCAAGCACACAACCAAAAATGGGGGAGTAGGCAACACTCTGCACCCATCCATTACTCTAATGGGATAGTGAAACCTACTTCTTCATTGGCCCCCAAGCCCTAACAATGAGACAATATGCAATATTTGACAACAATGGCAACAAAGACAAGTCCTCCACACTTACTTTCACACAACATTAACACAAGAAAATAACAAGAAAACATTAATTTTTCAACACATAAACTTCCCAACACATTGGCTCTAAAACAAGCCAAGTAGAGAAAGAAATATGGGGATACTCTTGTACCTCCAAAGGGTTTGGATGTCGGTTGATGAAAAATTATAGAACCCTCAAATAGCCTTAGATTTATGAGTGGGGCATTTGGTCTAATCTACATAACATTGGATCATCTCTCAAACTATGGGACTTGTGGGCTTGAGATGACCCTCTAGAGAAAGTTGGTTCTTATTCCAAAACTACCTGCCACAAGATACTCTAATGCAAGCAAACTATGTAATCCTAATCTAAGTTTCTAAGAGACCAGGGAGAGAAAGTGCATGAAAACAAGGCCTACACTAAAGCAATGATACACCAAAAAAGGACGGTGCTAATAACAAACCCAACTGCTTGAAATTGAGAGAGCTGAGCAATGAAGAGGATGGATAAGATGTATCACATACCAAAGATAAAGTTCACACAAAACACAACTTCAAACCCATTAAATAAAGCCCTCAAAACCTACAATAGACATTAGAAATATGCACAGTATACCCTGTAATGGTGAGAGGCAAGAAGAGACAATAAAATAAGCATAGGATGGACAAAATGCATCATGAAATATATTTTATTGCTCCATGAGCTCACACAGTACATCATTAGTGGGCAAGAGATAAGAAAATGCCATTAAAAAGAAAAGAGAGGAGGCTTAAGCTCAATATTCCATCCTAGGGAAGGAGAGAGGGGGTAGGAGAGAAAAAATGACCAACCTTTAGAATAATTCCCCTCTTTACAATATATAGGAAGAATTAGAGAAGGAGATGAAAATAATTTTCAAATCCTACTCCAACCACCCCAAAAGAGCATTGAATTTCACCTACATCAATGATGGGTTCCACTGTAAAACCTATGCCTCCATGTGTTGTTCATTGTTGGGAAAGAAAGGAAGCCCATACTTCATTATGGTGGTAGGTGAGAAGTCTGACAACCTAAAAAATGGAGGACTGTATTTTGAACTTTGTTTCGCCCAAATCAAGATATCCAGTTGAACGATATGGCCATCCAAAGGTCAGGGTCAGGTGTTCCACGAAGGATCTCACAATATCTTAAAAGATCTAAGAATTTAAAATTCTTGGTTGGATTTATGATTCATCTTTCATTGTTGGACCCTAGACATGTGGAGGGCCTGCGCTCATTTGGGGACATGCCTTTTAAGCATCATACCAAATGTGTGCAGAAGAGAAATGTGGAGGCTTCCGCTAATCTTTTCAAAACTGCTTTGGGTTTGGAGTCTATCCGTGTGAGATTCTCATGGAAGCCCCACGCATTCTTAATATTTCACTACCTTTTAGGGTCTTGGAAATGCGACGTGATGACGCTTGGCATCATCCGCAAATATGCTACTTCATTCTTTTGGGTAAGTAAAGGGCCCCACTATATATAATGTCAAAACCCCTTTTTGGGTGGGACCTTTATAGTTAGCTCCACGTGGAAACCCTACGGGATTTCAAGACTTTACCCCCTCCTTTCACTCTTGAAGTTGTGATGGTTGGACAGTTGGCATTGTCCACAAGCCTGATTTGATTTCCTTGTGTTTTGGCTAAGTCCCTTTTGTTTAGGAGCAACTATGTTGGACCCTAGACACGTGTAGGGCATGTGCTCATTTGGGGCCTACCTTTGGGTTTTACCTTTTAAGTTACACTGAGCTGACACATGGAGGCTTCCATTGGCTCTGTTGCATTGCTTAGAGTTTTCAACAGCCAGTGTAACTTTCTCAGACTCTGACCACGTGGAAGGAATGCGCTCATTTGGGGACCTACCTTTAGATTTTACCTTTGAAGTTGCGCCACTGAGACATGTGCAGGCTTCCACTGGCTTTGTTGCATTGCTTAGAATTTTTAATGGCCAGTGCTACTTTCTCAGACTCCAACCATGTGGAGAGTCACCACACATTTGGGGACCTACCTTTGGATTTTACCTTTGAATTTGTGTTGATGAGGCGCATGGAGGCTAAGCGCATCCCTAGGGTCCCCACTTTTGTCACACCTTTTGAAGGTGTGCTAAGTTGACACATGGCACCTTCCGCAGTTTTGCTTCTTTGCTTTGAGTTGAATCACTCCGGGATCAATTTTGAACCCTCGATTTTGAAGTTCAAGATTTGTGCGCAGGGCACAGAAGGGAAACATAGGGAAAGTGTGTGCAAGGAGGGAGTGTTGAAATATAGGGTGTATGTGGGTGCGCAAGAGGAAGAGAAGGGATGACCGATTTTAAGGCATGTCTGTAGAAGGGCCCACAAAGAGGGTGTAAGGGGAGGCGTGGGAGGCGTGCATGCAATAGGGAAGCATGAAATGGGAAAATGGAAGGAGAGAAGAATGTGAAATAATAGTATGGAAGCAAGTCACGAATATTCAACTGAGGTAGGGAGTGCGACAGAAGAAATAAAAGAGGGTGTGTGACAGGAAGTCCCAAAACTTAGCTGATTTGGAAGGCATATGTGGAGGGGTGCATGGGAGAGTTGCATGGTGCGAGGAGTGTACGGAAGGACTTCAGCCTATAGAAAGTGCCACATGAGCAAGCCTGTGGTTACACACGCTGAACTATGAAGCAGAATATTCGGAATGAAAGTAAAAGTCATCCAAATAGCTAGGAGAATTATTTGGATAGTAATTCCCAACTCAAAAAAATCCAAAACACAATCAACCCAAAAATATCTTATGCCTCCTTACAAATAAACATATCTCTTATTCCTCCCTCACTCTTATGCCTCCCTCTCTCTTATGTCTCCCACAATGAACAAAATAATAAGATGAGAACAAGGTGGGGCACCCAACCCACTCCCTCTTAATTACCCAAGAGAAAATTTTATGCCTCCCGAAGAATTTCATCCCCATTTCACTTTCTCATACACATCCTAAGTACATTTAACAATACCTAATACATCATGCAATACAACATTCATTCAACACATAAACACATAAGAAAGAGAAGAAAACAAAATGGTGAAGATGTTACCTTGCCATAACAAGAATCCACTCCAAAAGCAAGTCCAAAAATCCTCCAAGCTCAAGCAATTCCAAGACATCTTCAACTCCAAAAAACACTCCAAAAAATAATCATTCCAAAATGAGAGTGTCAAAACCAAGCAAGTAACCCCCAAAACTTCACAAAATTCTAATAAATACAAAAGAGGGAGAGGGAGATGATGTGGCTCCATGTAGGATGCCACATCGTTTCTTCTCCATCCCACATCACCAAGGTCAAACGCATACCGCAAAGCATAATAAATTGGTGGTTGGGGAAACGATCACCCTCTTACACACTCAACCAAACCCACACCTCTTAAAGACAAAATTAATTACCCATGTAAGAAAAGTGCAATTTATTTCCCTTTTCCTTATTAAAAAAAAAAAGTAGGACCTAAAATAAGTCTCTCACATCACAGACTAGATGGGTGGGTGACTTTAATAGGTGTGGGACAAGCTTAGCTTGTCCCACAAGTCTCCAAAATAGCCTAGAAGGTCAAAATCCGAATTTCTTAAGGAAGATTGAGTACACACTACCCCCCCAAAAATTAAATTCATTCCAATCCAACACATATTAAGGCTACTAACTCACATTCTCCCCCCCCCCCCCCCCCCCCCCGCCCTCTTTATCACATCCTACTTAATACTAGATAAACACTTTTGAATTGACTAAGAGGGGTACAAAACACAATTAATAAAAGTGACTCTACATGCTAATAAAAATACAATAACTCACAATTAACCAAAATCAACAAGAAAAAATTACAAACATTCCCAAGGTCACTTTTGAGGTCACCCCCAAATGGGGACCTCCTAGCAAACAACATATGAATACACGTGTTTCCATGGTGACCTGTTGCCAATACTCCATATTCTGTCATTGTTGGTCTCCTATCCCCCTTTGATTTATTGTGTTGCAAACACCTGCAAAAGTCAAGACAATACCTTTCTAGCCTCGTGGCCATATTAACAACATTGAAATAATAAAAATACATGCATATACATATAATCAATTATCAAAACTTAAACCAAGACAAGTAATTTTCTATAGTTCACAATTTCAATTATTTCAATTTCATTACTTTATCAACTAGCAATAAGATCATGACATCAAATACATCATCTAACATCATATAATTATATTGCATTAGTCGAATATAAGATTAAAATAAACAATTCGATATATTCAAATATGCATATAATCCATCGTGTAAATCATGTCATAAGTATAACATCCATATTGTCTATAAATTAACTAATCAAAATAACAATGTTCATTTATCAATATGTAAACTGTGATAGAAAAGTCCATAACACTAGTCTATGCTAAGAAACATGATAATCATATAAATTTCTAAGAGGAGTGGGCACTACACTACCCATGTACAAAGAGGTTATAAAACATAGATTTATCAATCAAACACCAAAGGAACAATATAGAAGTAGTTGCATAGAAACACTAACACCAAAAGAAGACATAGGGTAATGACAATTTGAGATTTATTTGAAGAGGAGTAGTGGTCATTTAATAGTATGTTTTTTTCTATAAACCACTTTCCATTCATCCACAAAGCCATAAACATTGGTTCAGATACGTCATGCAAGAGGACTTACATAGAGTTTATCGGCTCAAAATTAATGTTAAAAGGAGGAACATTCTCCTTAGCCTCTTCTCCAAAAACATTTGTTTTAATATGGACACCAATTTATGTTAATGATTTTTAAAGAACTGAGTCCACAAAGTCCTTCAAATATGTCTTTGAGTCTAAATCCACCTTTGAATTCACGTCCAATACAAAATGATTCGGGAGGGCATCTTTTCGCTAGGTGGTTCTCTCATTCTTTCATTTCGTTATGTAACATTATGTAGTAATATGTCCCAAAGAAAAGCATGTCTGCAGCCAATGGGAATTCCTTCATAGTCAAAGGGTTGGGTCCATGTTATGTCTTGAACTTTAAGTTCTATATTGGTAGGAAGGTTCTTAGAAGTGTCTTGATTAAAAAGGATTTAGGAAAAGGTTGTATGAGTGAAATATGTGGTGCAGAAATCAACATTAAAGACTATTCTTAAAGCATTTATAATGGATGTAAGGCATTGTGAGTCATAAAATTGAAATGGTAAGTGTTTCATTCTAACCCAGACTTTTTTGAATGAATTTTTTGTTTATGAGTGGATTGAACGAGGGAAACTGAGGTTTCATGACCAAATAATGGGATTGGAAAACCCAAAGGCTTTCAGCTATGACATTTTGATCCCAAATCCTAGTAGAAAAACCAAAAAAAATTCATATTGGAAAAGGTTCGATGTATAACTTGATAGGAGAGAATGAGAGAAAAATTTATCGATTGCATTTCCTAAAACAAAATAGAGATGTCAAATATATCCAAGAGAGTGATTACTAGAAGGAGAGGGATCTGTGGAACCATCAACCAATTATATACCACGAAGGAATAACCAACCAAGTGAGTTTACAATAAGAACATTGTATTATGCTAACATTCCCCCCCTTATTACATTATTTTTACAAATGTACCCCCGAAATAGTTAAAATTTAACCTTGCCAAGAGACTTGGTGAGGATATCTACAATTTGAGAATCTATCGAGCAGTACTGGAGTTAGATATGGTGGTTCAAAACTTTTTCTTGAATGTAGTGACATTCAACCTCAATGTGCTTCGTTCTCTCATGGAAAACTAGATTTTTCCCAAGCTTTAACACACCTTGATTTTTGTAGTGAATGATGGGAGGATTTTCTCCAGTAATTATAATACCTACCAAAATGTGATGTAACCAAATCATTTCACAAAGAACTCCTCATGCAATGCAATACTCTACCTTAGTGGATGATATAGAAAAAACAATTTTCTTCTTACTGATCCACGAGATAAGTCCATACCAGAGATGAAAAATAGAACATGAAATTTATTTTATGTAATCAACAGATCCAACATAGTCTAAGTATGTATATCCCTACAAGAATAATTGAGAGTACCGCTCATCTTCTTTAACCATGGAAGGTACCACCACTAATACACCTCTTAAACTTAGTCTATATAATCCACAAAATCCTCCTTATCAATTTACCAACGCCAACCAACATAATAATAAAAATCCCCTCATAATCAATTCTTTCAAGTGTGAGCTAAATTTTCCCTCATGAACAATAAATATATGCATATTATATGACGGGTGCCTTCAATTTTCATGATGTTATTTCAATATTTTAGTTTATTGGAGTGAGATTACGCCTAAAGTTTATGATATTTATTTTTTCATATATGAATAACATGTTTCTTAACATGTTACTCATGTGTTTGGTTTGTTTTATACCATGATATATATTAGGCACAATGTCTTTACCACTCAAGTTTGGGATGTCATGATTTTTACCATGCATGTGGAAAATCAAATGATTCAATATTCAAGCATAATATATCTTAAGATTAAAATGTTCTATTTATATGTCTTGAGTCCATGTGGGGCATATTATTTGTGACCTAACATAACTTTTTTTAAATCACATTTTATATAAACATATATAGAACATTGATACTACGAAGGGTATATATTTCTAGGATACATAATGGTATCAAAATAATATTTCATGCATGGTTCATCAAATCTCTTTCATTGGATATTTTTTTTTCTCTAGCTCATCTCAAATTCTAAAGTGGGGTATATATATCCCATGAATCACATTAAGAAATGTGTTCCTAGGGTATGTACATTAGTATATTTAATAATAAAAATGCCGGAATAATTTTTTTTTTGACTTACATTGCTTGATACATGATAACACAAGGGATCACTTAGGAAAACACACAACACATGATGCATTTGCATAAACATTAACCCATATAGAAGACATTAAACCATGTGATGCACATCCAGGCCAATTTTTTTTAGAAGACCAGGCACAATATAATGATTCCAAAATAGTATATTCTTATAGATAGGGTCTTCCCATGACACGATACTTTTAGAATTTCATAGTTATTACAATGATGATTACATCTTCAACTTAATTCATAGAAAGGCTCATAATATGTGAATCTTATATTCCTTCTCATGTTGCTAGATTTCCTTTTATACTGTTTAACATTTATCTTATGATATAACTCATTGAATAAGGATCATCTATATTATTTCAATTACTTGTTTAATTCACACATTTGTAAAAAGGGTATTTAGTTACACACAAGGCTATTTACATACACACAAGACTAACATCCATGACACCAAACTTTCATAGTTTACAATTTCATTACCTCTATATTTCGTTATTGGCCTTAATTGTTGAAAATATCTTTCATGAGGTCCTTCATTCTTCTTAAAACTATACTATGTTATCCTTACTTTACTTAACTTTTCACTTGTAGTCACTCCTTCTAATTTTTCTTGTTTCCTCTATCGCAATAGAAAGATGTAGCCATATTGTTGATACGGACATATATTCCCACATGAGCCACTTTTTTTTTCCCTAAGGATTATATTCAAAGTTGCATGTTTGTTAGGTTTGTAATTTAACTCAGTTGCAACAAGGTTCACATGAAGAAGTGGGGTTTATTCGTTTAAAATGAAATAAAATACACGTTCTTTTTATATTAGCATTTAATTACGAAGGTTATCTAATTTTTATTTAAGTAAATACCACTAACTGTATATCCTATCTACTTCATTTAAATGTTTAGTCGTCCAGGTCTTAAGGAGTATGATTTTACACTCAACCAAGTTTGGATTGCTGACAATTAAGTATTAGATGCGTGTTTCCAAGAGACATTAAATAATAAATTTTACACACCTTTCTAAGGTTATAACTAGAGTGATTGAACACCCTTATCTCCAAAATCATATTGAAACTCTAGGTACATTCGACACTTCTTGTTAAGCCGACATTCTTATTAAGAGAGTGATTAAATGGGATTCACACTTATTATTCTCATGTGTAAGTAAATAAAACATAGGACATGTTTGAATCATTTACATTCATCTTTAAATGATTTCACATAATTTGCTTTAATTAGTGTTTTGAAATTTTATGAGTAACTGTAATGCCCACAAATTTCCCGTACAAAACCCAAGATAAAACTCAAGAATTAGTTAGGGAAAATTTACAAATTTTTTATTTATTTTTTATTAGAGGATTTCCCCAATGTATTCACAAATAAGATTTAATTATTTCACAATTAATAATTTCCTCTTAATCATATGGTTTTCATAAATAAATTAACAATTAATTATTATTATAGCTTCGTTCAATTGTTTCGTGTTTAAATCCCCTTCTAGGGTTATCATTAATTCCCATTTAAAATACTTGGCCAAGTTATTCTTGTTACTGTTTCCTCATTTAAAATTTCACTTAAAATTTTAAGGGTTTAATATTCCCTAATTTGATTCAACCAAATTCTTTCATATAATTTCCTACATATATTTAAGTTCATATTAATTTATTTCGTAACATTCATTATTTAATCTACCCTTTTTACCATTTTTAAAAAAAATACCCTTACTAGACTAGTACCATTTATTTATTTAAATTTCTAACTAAAGGTCTCAACTTATACTAGGCCATTAAGTGGCCCCATTCATTAGAAACAAAAACATTTAATTAGAAAACATATTCCCACAAATATCTTCACCTAACAATTGTAGGATTTATTCTCATCCATTAGATTAATTCACTTAGAGCCCTTGGATCTTAGGTATTCATTCTAACCCTAAACATCCTTATGAGGTGCTCTTATTCATTTCTTTTACCCTCTTTTCTCATTTTTGTTTTACAAGTTTCGGAGGAGAACGAGAATGGAAGCCATGGAATGGTTGTTCAAGCTCAAGGATGGATATAAACTATTTTTTGTTTTTTATTCCATATGTAACCATCTCCTAGGGTTTGTTCATATTGTATTTGTTATTTTGTATTTTATTTGCATTTACCCTATTCAGGTAAGCACATTTTTCCCCGTTTTTATTTTTGGTTTTTACATGGTAATAGACACACAGGTGGGTTGGGTGTGTGTGTGTGTGTGTGTGTGTGTGTGTGTGTGTGTGTGTGTGTGTGTGTGTGTGTGTGTGTGTGTGTGTATTTTCTTGTTTTTGAAAATACATTTTAAACAACCTAAAGGTTTATGGCGATGACCTAGTTATGGCTTGCATATTTTTATATTTATTGATACACGCACACAAACACACACACACACACACACACACACACACACAAAATAACAATGATATATATTAACAAATAAGGGTTGAACACATATGTAAATACGTAGGGGGGATTGCATTAATAGGTTGCGGCCTATTTTTTGTTGGTATGGTTTGATATAATTTTAGTGGGGGTCATTGCCACACCCACCCCACCCCTTATACAACATATAAGGGTTGGGGTGGGTGTGACACCCACCTCTTTCCCTTACAAAAGAAAACCCATAGTGGTTGCGGCCTGTGCGGCCACAAAATCATTTTTTTAATAATTAAAAACTTAAAAAAATTCAATATGGATACTATTAACATTTTGATTACTTTAGATTTTATATATATAACTCATATATACAGATAAAATAATATTATTATTAAATAAAATAATATGTATTAAGAATATAGATATTATTTATATACTCGTAGGTATTATATATATATATATATATATATATATATATATATATATATATATATATATATATATATATATATATATAATTAATCAACTACACATACTATATCATTTAAGTTCATTTTATATTGAGGATAAGGTATAGGAAGTTGTTAAATTTTATTTCTATTCTCATATGTAGATACTTGAAAACAAAAAAAATTCCGTTTTCCAACCCAGTAAAAATTGATTATTAAATTATCCCAAGTATTTTTTCTTGCAAAATAATTTGAATATGAGAATATGAAATATACTTAAATGAAGTTCATTCCCTATTCCATTTAAAACAAGTTTTCTAATAAGGTAAGAAGAATTAGCATTCACTTTTCATCCAATCACACTACCCTTTTCTGATTAGGTTTGTAATAAAACTTTGAATAACATTCAAATTCGCAAGAATTTTTATTTCCATTATAAACCATTAAAAGGTTCTTATTTTAACTGAAATAATGCAAGTATTTATAAATTTCATTTGACAAGACTAACTCATTAGAATACAAGATTACATTCAATGCACTCTTTGTAACATTTACAAGTTGATAAGGTATAGTAACAACAAGCCTAAACTTTACCTACCCCTTTTCAATATACATACATTTTGAAATCTTAATACAAATCAATCTTTCACAATACATTTACAAAAAATTGAAACCTTTAAAATGCAAGTTACAAGCCCTCCACTTAAGGGGAGAGAACATGAAAAATATTTTGCAAAAGTAGGAACTGCCCTTGTCTTCTTCAAAGTGCAACTAAGTCACAATACTTAACTGGAGCTCCACCATTATCTTCACTATCTAACACAACAACAAAATAGGGGAGTAGGAAACAAGCAACAACGGGTATAAGACAACCAAGGAAACTTTACATGGCTTCCACAATCAGCATTAAAACAAACTTTCAACACAATAAGCACAATACCAAAGTCACAACAAACATGCAAGTTTCCCAACCACAATATCTCAATACTCAAGCCAAGAGAGAGAAAATAAACATGGGGATTCACTTATGCCTCCCAAAGGGGTTTATTTCCCACCTTAAAGCCTCCAAGAAACTCCAATCACATACCAACAAGACTCTTATGCCTCCCTCCAAAAAAAACTCTTATTCCTTCTTCAATAAAACATGTAAGATAACACAAATTTCACTTATCTAAAAATGTGGGACACCCCAACCCAACTTCCTCCAAATATTCACAACAATACTCTTATGCCTCCCTCAAAAATATCCCCACTTCCTTTTTCTCCTACAAAACCTAAAGGCCATTCTATTCCCAAAACAAAAACATCCAACAATCATCCATTTACCATCATTTAATCACAAAATTGGAATAAGAATACATGGGTGAATTCCCTACTTTACCATTCCAAGAGTAACCAATCACAAGAACAAGATCCAACCCTTTAAAAATCCCAAGCAAGCACAAGCCAACTCCAAATATTCAGACAAGCACTCCAAAATAAAGCTCCTTCAAAAATGGAAGAGAGAAAATAAGACATCTAACCCAAAAATCATCAAACAAACTTGAATAAATAGAAAAGAGAGGAGAGAGAGGTGATGTGGCTCCATTTGAGATGGCACATACTTATTCATCCACTCCACATCATAAGGTCAAATCCCAAACCCCAAAGCTCAAAAAAAATTTTGTTGAGGAACGACAAGCCTCTTACACACACAAACTCAAACCCACACCTAAAAATAACAAAATTAAATTCTCATGTAAGAAAATGCAATAAATATCCCCCTTTTTCCTTACAAATTACATAACAGGATCTATTTTTTACCCCTTAACCCATAGGGGTAGTTGGTACGTGAAATTAAGAGGTCTAGGACAAGCTTAACTTGTACTACAAGCCTCCAAAAATGTCCCTTAAGACAAAATCCGAATTTGACATGGAAGGTTGAGCAAAAAACACTTAAAAACTAATAAAATCCTCTCAAATCCAACATGACATCAAGGAAAATCTACCAACATTAAATACCCTCTTTGGTCACATCTCACATTACAATACTTAATATAGATTAATCAACTTGAAAGGAGTATACTAACACAAAATAATAAAGTAGAGAACAATACAATAATAAATCACATACTCACAAAAATAATAAAATGAAAAGGGTAAAAACACATTTTCACTTTGTCACATTTGAGGCCACCCTCCCAAAAGGGAAACTCCTAAAACTTTATCAACAACAAACATCATATAAAGACACAAGTTGCCAAGGTGACATGTTTCCAATACACAAAATTCTTTCATTATTGGTTTCCTATCCCCTTTTGTTTGTTGTGTTACGATTTCTTGAAAAAATCAAAACATTACCGCTCTGGCCTTGTGGCCATATGAATGACATCAAAAAAATAAAACACACATATGCATATTAATTTACATCATCAAATAACACTACTTAATCATCACTAAAATCAAGCAGTTTCACTGATTGTTCACAATTTCAAAATGTTTCAATTCTATCATTTCATCAATCAAAAATGGGATCACGAGACTCGCTGGATCGTCTAACAAAATTTATGTATCAAAATCCATTGTGTATGTAAACTTATAAGGTAGTAATTGTTGATGGTGAATCACATCACCCCTGAATGTCTGCAACTTGATGGGTTGAGACTCTCAGTGCGATTGTATAACATGGAGCTTTTCCCAAGTGTGGGACCTTGCGAAATCAGAAAATATCTTCGGATGAAGGCCGGTTTCTATTCCTCTGTTCAGATGCACACGTAAAAATTTAGAGGGTTTACTCAAAACCTAATCTAACTTGCCAAGGAGATAGGGTAAGAAGATGCATAAGAATAAAACCTAGACTAACAAAGGTGATGCACCGAGGAATGAAGAACACCTATCTTGCCAATAAACACAAACCAATAAAATGTAATGCAAGATCATGCACAGATAACCAAATTGCAGTGAAAGATTAGAAGGATGCAAAATGAACATAGAGAGGGTTGAAAATCATCCACTGACATGCATTATTTACTCCAAAGATTTGATACAATTCACTACAAAATGCCAAGAGGAAAAGTTGCATTACAGTTTTAGATGGGAGGTTTGAACTCCACAAATTCACCTGCCAAAGAGAAGAAGGGAGGGGAAAAACAAGAATGTCCAACCTTTAGAAAGAAGCCCCTCCTTACAATTTATAGGAAGAATGAGACAGAAAAGAGAGAGGAATTCCACATCTACCCCAACCACCTCTAGGTTGCATTTAATTCATCTCATTATGGTAGTAGGTGAGAACCCTAACAAACCCAAAAAGTGGTGAACTGTATTTTGCATTTTTAATTCATCTATTTTGCATTTTGCATTTTGTATTTAATTCATCTCATTGTGGTGGTAGGTGAGAACCCTAGCAAACCCAAAAAATGGTGAACTATATTTTTCATTTTTGAAGAACTTTTTCTCATCCAATTAAATATATCCAGTCATAGTTGGATAAAAGGACCTCGTAAGATTTTCGAAAATTCCAACCTTGTGTTAATCCGAGATCCCTGTGAAAAGTTATGGCCTTCTAAATATCTGCGCCAGGGTCTGCTTCTTGTCAGCGCTCAAAATGTTGCACCTCCTGAAGGTGTGCCTTGGTGCATCCATCTTCATGTCAACATACCCTTATGTGAGCCAAGGAGTGACTTTTTCCATGTCGACACTCCTTGCTGTGCACCCTTTACCTGCGCCTTGGCGCATCCATTTTTGTGTCGACATCCTCTGATGTGCACCCTTTACCTGCGCCTTGGCGCATCCATTTTTGTGTCGACATCCTCTAATGTGCACCCTTTACTTGTGCCTTGGTGCATCCATTTTCGTGTCGACACTCTTTAATGTGTGCCCTTGACCTGCGCCTTGGCGCATCTATTTACATGTCGACATTCCTTGTTGAGAACCTTTTACCTGCACCTTGGCACATCTGTTTACATGTCGACATCCCTTGCTGTGCGCCTCTGACCTGTGCCTTGGCGCATGCCATTTACATGTCGACACTCTTTGTTGTGCGCCCTTGACCTGCGCCTTGGCAGATCCATTTACATGTCGACATCCCTTGTTGTGCACCTCTGACCTGCGCCTTGGCGCATCCATATTTGTGTCGCCATCCTTTGCTGTGCACCCTTATTTCCACATTCTTCTGTTTGTCTATATCTACCTCGGGGGAAGATATTTACAACAGTAACTCTAGGTCATCATCAATACTGAAATATAATTCCATGCATATAATTCACACTACGGTCACCACATATTCGTAATCAAATTATCTATAATATCTTAACAAAATATTAACCAGATATAATAATGTCCATCCATCAATGCGTACTGAAAAAGTATGATAACAAAGTCAAGGCCCAGAATTCAAGGTAAGAAAAAATCTAGTAGAATCAATGTCGAAGAGGAGTGGGTACTACCATAACCCATTTGTTAATAAGGATATTTACATGCTCATGAGCTTACTAACTCTCATCCTACAGAATTTCCTCAAGAACAAGATCACCTAGTTAAAAAGCATACATCCATTACACATTAGGAAAAGTGGGGAAAAATGGGAATGCTCCTTC
Source organism: Taxus chinensis (assembly GCA_019776745.2). Taxonomy (NCBI): domain Eukaryota; kingdom Viridiplantae; phylum Streptophyta; class Pinopsida; order Cupressales; family Taxaceae; genus Taxus; species Taxus chinensis. The sequence continues at coordinate 305,439,907 of CM034146.1, forward strand.
ATTTAAAGGATAATGGTTCAAATTATGGATCACATGTCGTGGATTTAGTCCCTCACCACAAGATGGTTTAAACACATTATATGAATGATCTAAAATTCATTTTTCTCCAAGAACACAAATTATGGTTACATTCCAACACTATAATCATAATTAAATAAGTTTCTAAGTTTCACATTTAATTGTGAATATTACACCATAGAACCTAAACTATAATAAAAATTGTGTATCGAGTTCATTTATGATCTCAATTCTTAAGGGTAACTTCCAAGGTTAGTTGGAAATATTCACCACTCAACATGTATGTTGGTCCAAAAGAGTTTTACATTATGTTTATTGTTGGTTCTCTTAGGAGACCTACCCTAGGATAACACATTCTCCTTACTACACACCCAAATATCAAACATATGAGGGAACAACATATACCAAAACAAATTTAAACCATGACATTCCTAATTTCTAGGTTTATGACAATGTTGCTAAGCATCCAAGATATGGAAATTAAATCAAACTAGGGACCTTAGTTACTTAAGCTAGAAGGTGCCATTGAGTGCAAGGATTTTAGTTCATTCTAAGGTGTTAGTCTTCTATGCTAAAAGGAACAAACAGGAAGGGTAGTTATGCATGAATTTTATACTAGGGTTAATAGTTTTGGTTAGATTTCTTTACTACATTTTAAAAAAACCACACACCAATTATTAAATCATCAATTGCACTATAAGATATTAAATTAAATTTTATTTAACACATTTATCCAAATTTTACAATACAAATTTTTGGATTTAAATAACACCCGTGTTTATACAGACATTTCCCTTAAACACTAACATCTTTAAAATGTTAAAAAAATTCACTAATAAACCTTTCAATACTTGGAAAAATGTTGAAATATCTTCTACAACTTCACTTATCACATATATCTAGTGCCCCATTTTACCTTATGTAAATCTGAATCAAAAGAACATATATAATTAAATGTACATTTGCCAAGACATCCCTAAAACTAGTATCTCATTCGTATCACCAAATTTCAATAACAAATTTTTATTATAACATAGCAATACATAAACATTTATTTCCATTAACATACATAAATTACAATAATAGAAAATGAATCACAATGACGCCATTTCTCCATCTTACTTGCATCTTGCAAAACCATGTGAGCATGAAATCAACGATAAATCGTTGGCATGGGATCTACCTAAATCTAGCATAATTAACGTTATTTTTTTTCCATTTACAAGATCATAAAAATACACATGTAATAAGAGAGGGTTAGGGGCATATAATCATTTCATTTCATTCCATTCCTTAACTAAGGGAGGAGAGAGAAATAAATAGGGAAGAGAGAGAAGAGAGAAATATTATTTTTTCAAAAGTCAAAATTTCACACAAGTCACAAGATAGAGTTTCAAACAATTATTTACAAGTGATAATAAGTTTCCATGATGGTTTGCTACTTGAATGGGGTCGTACAACATTCTTTTTACATTTTCCTGCTAGTTGCAAAAAATTGTCTCATTTTGGCTCAGAGGCTAAGAAAGTGCATTCAGAATCTGTCTTCCGATAAGCAAATTCATGATAGGAGAATTCCTACGTGTATACCTATATATAAATAATCTAAAGGGATTGAAGGAGTCCAGAAAGAGAGAATGGTGAACAATTAGGTGAATGGTTTTCTTGAGCCACCAGATGTAATAGATCAAGTTTGTCCTATTCAAACAACGACCGAATGCCTATGAAACCCATTTCCCAAACTAAGCAAAGAAGTGATTTTCCCAAACCGAAGGTTCTAAGAAATTGTATAATAAAAATACTTTGGGTTTGTGAAGGTGGAAAATAATTTCATTGTCCAGGGCCCACATGCTGAGCCGATACGAATCACAACTAAACACATTTTAACAACTTAAAAGTGCAAAATAAGGTAACAGAGATCCTAGATGAACAACAGAGAGAGTATAAATGGTTGATTGGGGTCAATTTAAAGCTTGATGCACCTATCTTCAGAGAAAGGAGCACATATAATTGTTGAAAACTCTTTTCTGGGGTTCTGAAGGTGGTTTTGTGTGTCTCCCAAAATCACGGTTTACTAGTTTTTACAAGGAAACATTTGTCATCTTTACAAGGAACTCAACGTCAATTTTTCAATAAAAAGGGTGTTATAGTAATCTAGTTTATTTCTGAAGTTTATTAGGTCATCTCAAAAAGAGGTTTTAAGTCCATGGTTGACTACCAAGGGATTATTTGGATTGTGCAAGTTATGGTATGTCGTTTTATTGTTTTGAAAACAAGTTTATTTAAAACAAAAAAATGTATGATAAACTTATGGTTTAAAATTTTATCTTGTTGCAAATGAGAAACTAAAGAACAAGAATTATAAAATATAAGGAGAGATCAAACATGCGTTATGGGAAAATGAATTGGTCAAACATTTGGAGCTCGGTTCTGAATTTCAAAGAGGTGTTTCATCAAATAGTTTTCATGCATCTGAAAACTTTTCCACTTTTGTACATGTTGCAAAAATGTGAGAAAATGTTATCGAGATGAGTTCCAGATTAGCTGTTGGCATTACTTGCGACCATGGAAGACCTTGTCACCCAAACCATTCATGCAATCCAAAAATGATTGTTATATACAAGAACACATTCTTTTCAAGGAAATTTGACAAACTATGGGCACGCCAAGTGCAAGCTACCACATTCTGTATACAAAAATACCAATGCAAGGTAATACAACATTTGAAAAGATTCCTCTCCCTTTTTTCTTAGACGTAGGTCCATACATGACTTCCAACGGATTAATAACAACAAGAAAACAAAAATTTAGTCCATACATTTTTCTTTGACATCTATCCATGTATTGCGCTAAATAAATTTCCTAGCGTCTGAGTGAAACAACTAGCCCCAAATAATTATTACAAGAGGTATTTAGATGAATATGAAGATGGTATGCATGGAAATGATGCAGGGAGCACAAGCAACACTTTTGATGGGCATTTTTTTGTGAGATTTGGTGAGGTGATTTCACAAAACATTGTTTGATTGGAAGGAGTTTGGGACTATGTTGTGTAGGGAAGAAAATGCATCCCCACAAGTCCTCTCTATCTCATGTATGCTTTTCTCAATGGATGATCCGATCTTCAAGTAAATAATTACCAGATTTCCTGTGATAGGAAAGTTTGAGCGGTATAGCACTCAATCCAAATCCATCCATCACGAGACCTACGTCATGGCCACAAGCATAAAAAAACCCAATTCTGTGTATATCCTCCAACCATTACAGTCCATGAGGCCACATTTCTTTTTGGCATTCATTTGAACAATTCACATTCCAGGTGCATGTTTCCACACTTGCATACATATCTACTAGAGCACTTGTAACTATGAAATATGATAAAATTCCTCTATCTTTTATGCTTGGATGGATGTCCATAGCCTGTTCATGAACTCACATTTTGACACACGCTGGGAATATGTGAGAAAATGTAAACTAATCCGGTTAGAGACCTGTTTATTACATAGGTGGAATAGTGATACTGTCACGTGAGGAAGCCCATATCTTCTGAACTTTCGTGCCCAAAATATTATCCCATGAGAAGCTGCCTCATTCTTTCATTTGGTCAAACATTGCAATTAACCAAATACTGCTCAAATTTTCCATGTTTCATTGGGTTTTAGCCTGTTAATGTTTGTTGATCTCAAATAAAAATTTTGTATCATTTTGCAAGGAAGAGTACAAGTATGAAAAAATGAGTTTCCCATGCCCTTTTCACATGCCAACACCTAACCCATCACTTCCAGTAGCTCACCTGCCACACGTAATCCCATTTTTTTAATGTTTTAATGGTTTTTTTTTTGGTATTGTTGAGCAATAAATTTCCCTCCCCTTTTAAAATAATAATCCTCGATGTAACACAATGCCAAAGCTAGAAGGATACGCATGCAAGAATGACAATAATGACACATGTCATTTAAAAAAATCATTGTTATCTCAATTTTGCTCTTGTGGAAAAATTGATCAAACATGACCCCGCACAGGAAAATCTAAGGGTCAGCTCTATCATGTGAGCCATATTTCAAATATCAAAATTGATCCCGAATCCAAGGAGTAGATAGATTCAAAAAAGCAGGAGTAGGGTTGGAAAATGGGGCCGAATGACATCAAGAGAGATCAAAGCTCAAAAATAGAAGATTGAATCAAGGGGCTCGATGTTTCAGCCTTAGCCACATATGAGTCGACTCAGGGCCAGACAACAGACTCATGGAAGGTGCCAGGTTTTGACTCAATACAGCTTCAAAGATAAATCCAATGAACATGTCCCAAATGAGCATGGGCTCGCCGCGTAGTCCAAGTTAAAAAGTGGAGAGGGCCCAAATCGGCAATTGAAAAGTCATAGGCTAGCGAAAAGTACCTGTTATCACCGAATCACAGCACCCCTATGTTTATACAAGTGCATATACTTGAACTCACAGTGTGATTGGATAACATGGGTACTATCTCCAAGTTGTGAGACTTGCTACTTGAGATAGACCTCCAGAGAAAGCTGGTTCTTGCTCCTAAACTTCCTGCCACAATCTACTCTAATGTAGGGGAAACTAACTATCCTAATCTAAATTTCCAAGGGACCAGGGAGAGAGAGAGAGCATAAAATGAAAGCCTACACTAAAGTGGTGATACACCATAAAAGGAGGGTGTGAGAGTAGTCTCCAAATGCGTGAAATATAGAAGCAAAGTACACACTAGAAGAGGTGATGACAATTCTCCATAATCTAGCAAAATGCATTCAAAACAATATTCCAAGCATACACAATTATAATGGATCCCTGCAAGAACATAATAATAAACACAATATTCTTGTAGAAAGATTAAAGGGGCAAGAAGAATGCAAGAAAACACAGCAGGGGAAGATACATCCACAAACTGGTATTTTATTGCTTCATGATAGGCACAGTTCAATCTATTACAAGATAAGGGCCTGGATCACCATGCAAGGAGTCCACTACAAGGGCCTGTAGCACATTGGCTTCACAAAGAAATTTTGACAGAGCTTTGCTATCTGAAAACTCCCCCCTTTATAATGAGCCCAACACTCCAATTTATAGAAAAATGAGAAGAGAAAGAGAAGGGAAAAATAAAAATCCCGAAATCTGTCCTTCAACCACTTGTAAGAGGCATTAAATGGAGTAAAATAATTATATATTACTTGCAAAAGGCTCCCCATACTATCTCAGGTGCTGCAGCAGAGAAAGACTGATGACCATGCCTCTTAATTGCACTCCCAACTACCAAATGAAACACTGTTATGAACTCGGCCACGTTTTATAAACAATGTCCATCCATCTCTCACCAAATATAGAATTTATTTATTTTTTTGCATCGGGCTCAGAGCCATGATTCCAACGGTACCAATTTTGTGTGATTTTGTTGAGAAATGCAAAAGTTATGGCCTTCTGAGTGCACGCAGCTATTTTGGGTCTGGCAGGCGTTTTCTGTCATTTGACGGGAATGAGCATTAACTGACTGCAGCCGAATATGTTTCTCTTGATTAAATATATCTACCCTCATCAAAGTCCAATTTTGTGAAAATCGGATCTGGGAGTCAAAAGTTATGGCCGTTTGAAGTTCACGGGTCAAATGTTGACTTTTCTTCTTTGCCTTCAGCCGCTTCAGCTTTTCGTGTCCCACGCGTCCCTCGCGTACTTTTGTCCCAACTGTCCCAGAAAAAAATCTCTTGCTTCAGCTGATTCAGGCTTCCTTGTTCATGTTTGTGGTGAAGACACGTGGCGGGATTCCATTCTCTCTCGGATCTTTCGGCTTTTTGCATTCCACGCATACTTTTGTCCCAGATGTCCCAAACTGTCTCGGATGAAAGTCTCCTACTTTGGCTGATTCGGCTGGTTTGCATCCTCCGCGTACTTTTGTCCCAACTATCCCAGACTGCCTGGGACAAATATCTCCAAACCGCCCGAAATGGACTATCTTTCGGCTTTTCGACCGGTTCGCGTCCCGCGCGTACCTACGGCCCAGATGTCCCAAACCGCTCGATAACAAAACTTGGTGATTTTTTCCACTTTCGGCCGGTTCACCTTTTTGCATCCCGCACGTCCCGACGTCCCAACTACTGTGCGGACCGCCTGGACTAGGAATCAGCCAATTTTCTTCATTTTTTCGGCCCCAAGCTTGGTTTTTTGTAATTTTTTCACCTTTTCTAACTCGTTGGGTTTTCTTCTTGGATGGGAGAGTTAGAAAGAAGCCGAGGGGGCCCCAAAAACATGATTTCGGGCCTTAAATCAATCTATTTGCTTAGGACTAAAGAATTTGATACATGTTATCAAAATTACCTTGAGGGGTGAATTTTGGATAACAGTACCATGTGTCCAAATGGTGCACCTTCAAGGGTTGAATCCAAATCCAGATACCCAAACAAGTGCTAGGGATTCACATGTCTAGGGACAAAAAAGTGGAGTAGGCCCAAAATGAGTAAGTATAAAGAGCGAGCGGACGATGACACGTGTTGCATCAAGGAAAATTCAAAGGGCGTGACCCAAAGTGGAGACTCACATGAGCGTGAGCCTTCCACATGTCCCAAGTTCAAAAGGAGATAGATTCGGGGGTTGAATAGTCAAAATGGGATAGAGCCAGTAGAAGGAGCCAAGTGTTAGCATGATGCTAAGTCAAAAGTAAAATTTGGAATGGGTTTTTAAATGAGCGCTGAGCCTCCACGTGTCCAGGGTAAGACTCATCGCCATGCCAAGTAAAAGGGACTTAGAAAAAATACAAACGAATAGAGAAATCCATGGAAGGTGCCACGTGTCTCTTCAGTGCATCTTAAAAAGGTAAATCTAGAAGTGGTACCCAAACTAGCGCCATTTCACCACGTGGCCATGTTAAAAAGTTAAAGCAGAAACACGGGTCGTCGGAGGCAGTTTGAATTTTTTTCCTCGAGAAGGCGTAAAGTGAAAAAATGAGCCACACCTCTACCGACACCTATAAGAGCCACGTGTCAAGACTAAATTGCAAGCAGGAAGGTGGTCCTTAGAGTGATTTTTTTCCCAAATGGAAAATGTGGACTGATGGGCCCGAGGATGGTTTTTTGGCAAAAAGAATTGTGGGGGTGCGAGGTAATGTTTGCATTTTGTATTTTTTGTACCAAAAGGAAAAAAGTGAGTTTTGGGCCTACGGACCCATTCTACTAACTATTTTTCACAATTTTTGTATGGACCCGACTTAAACATTCAAATGGACATATCTTTCAACTTAGTGCCAGAAATTCAACAAATTTGGCACCGTTGGAAAGGTCTCGACCTCGTCTGCACCATGGGAGTCTAAAACTTTAATTTTGACAAGCTTAGGTGGGTGAAAAATAGGAAAATGTCTTTTAAGCCATTAATGAAGAATCTGATTGCTTCAACTACCAAATCTGATTTGATTCGATTTTTCGCTCTTCCTTATCCAACACGCTGAACAGACATATAATTGCAGACTCGACATATTGTATGTGGATTCACAGGGGTCATTGAGGGATGTTGGCTGAGATTTCAGAGAAGGATTCAATGCATTTGCAGGGTTCATTGGAACAAATTTTGATTTTCCCTCCTCTCTCTCTTATTCTTTCTATATATTGTATAGGAGGGGCATATTCAAAGTTTGTTCATATTTTCTTTACTACCACACCTCTCTCTCTTCCGTAGGGTAGAATTCAGAGTCTAAGCCTCCTTATATTGATTTGTAATGGCATTTTCTTGCCTCTTTCCCATTGATGATGTACTATGTAACATTTTGGAGCAATAAAACTTGTTTCGTGATGCATCTATCCATCATTGGCTCATTTTATTGTCTCTTCTTACCTTTGATTGTTACAAGTTCTACTATGCATATTATGATGTTTTTTGTAGTTTCTAGGAGTTGTGCTTAATGTGTCTTGAAGTGGTGTCCGTGTGAATCTATATTTGGTCTGTGGTGCATCTTGTCCACCCTCTCCTTTTCTCACCTCTCTCCACTTTAGGAAGTTTGGGTCTGTGATTAGCCACTTCCTTTTCTAGTGTATCACCACTTAGTGTAGGCTCTCTATCACCATCTCTCTCTCTCTCTCTCCATGTCTCCTTAGAATGGTTAGATTAGGATAGAATAGTTTTGGCCTACACAGGAGTAACTTGGGGCAGGTAGATTAGGAAGCAAGAACCGAATTTCTCTGGAGGGCCATATCAGGTTTGCAAGTCCCACAGCTTGAGAGATGGTCCCGTGTTGTGCAATAACATTGAATGCCCACTCAGATACCAGACCATTTAGGGGTGCTATGATTCTGAACTAACAGTTTTGGCACGCCTAGTGTTACAGGTCTAAAGCACCTTACCACTTCATATTTGTAGGTTGGTGTGTTCCTGTTAAGATTTAGCCTTCTAAGGCACATGTAAAACACATCTTGTGACTCCATTTGGTCAAAAATCCCATATCTAAAGTTGCAAACCTTTTTCATCCATTTACACCCATCTTCATTCACCTTTCTTTCCACATATTTCATTTTATTCCATTTCATGAAGTTGTGAAATCATAACTTCATTCCCTTCATGGAACTCACACTTGTAGCAAAAGCATTTCCCAACTCCTCTAGATCAGCATTATGATTAGATCCATAACCATTATGCTTACTCATATCAGTAGGGTCAAAACTAGTTTGGATATGGAGCTTATCAAGATCAAGGGGATGCATATAATGGTGAAAACTACATGGAACGTTTTGATCTGCTGGAGAAGATTCAAGGGATGGAGGCTAGCATGGTGCAGTCCAAGGCTACAACATATATGAAGGAATTGAAGATTTGTTTCAAGGCACCTTGTCCATGGGCCAACCCTATTCCAAGACATTACAACCCTCGGGAGAAGCTTGACTTCATGGTTAAAGTGTTGCCTCAACTTACACAATGGATTGAGGAGATTTAGGCTTATGAATTTGACACAAGAGAACCTTGTCAATGGTTGAGTCCACCACCTCCTAGCTTTTATTTTCCTCTTCCTCAATCTTTATCATTTCAGCATGATCAAGAGTCAAGCTTCCCATCTGCTACCCTAAGTGTTGATTTCTCTTCTCCATCCCCTGATCTTCAATCCCACCTCTATTCCTCTACCATTTTATCTCCCAAGTATTCATTCCCTCTAAAAAAAAAGGAATTTCCACTTCCCTCACCACAGAAAACAATAGTATAAAGGGTTTAACCCCAACTAACCACTCTTCCTACTTTCCCAAGTCCATGTTAGGAAGATACTCAAGAATCCAGTCCAGTAGAACAACAAGAAGAGGAACACAACAAAGAATAAATGATAGAAGATCTGAAGTGTTGGGTTGCCAAGTTTGGGTTTACGAAGAACCCCTTGATGGTTAAGCCAACAGAGGAGATCAAGGTTGAAGAGCCAGTGGTGGTTAAGGCTGAGTATGTAGCAGAAGAAGAACAAGAACAAGAACAAGAAGATTAGAAATCTATTTTCTCTAAATGCAATGTCCATAATGGAACTTTTTCTTAGGATAATTCTGATCCAACCCAAGCTACATATTTAGTTATGAACGAGGAAGAACAACCAGCTCCCAGTCCAGTTAAAGAGGAGCATATGGAGGTGACCAAGACAGATTTAGAGGCACTAAATCATGAGCTGGTTACACAAGAGATTACATACCCCTCTCCCATTCAACTTTTCCAAAATTCTAACTTTTTGGAAGAGCCTAAACTCACTAGCTTCATGTTTGAAGACAAAGCTTCATATGGTGAAGGTAACAAAGATTTTAAGATCACCATGCAAAAGGGAGAGACCTTGCTATAGCAGGACAATAAAGAGTTTGATTTCCTATCATAATCAAAACAATGTTTTGATTTGAAGGAGCCAATTAAAATTGCAATATTTTCTCCCCCATCATTCATTCTTTAACCACAAGAACCTACTGTCATGGAATAAAACATGCAAGCACAACCAGAAGTTTGCAACATTCCTCCTGAATCAAAGTTGGGATATTTTGATCTTCCAAAAGTCACATCTGTTGTAGAGGAAGGGAAAGAGTATGAGGTTATCATCCCTCTCACATCAACCATCCAGGAAGATCTGCAAGAAGAATCCATTTTTGGGGTTAAATATCAGAGAAGTGGAAAAATTCACCTTGCCTAATCAGATACTTGGCTTCATTGGAGCCAAGGGAGAAGCCAAAATAGGTCATGCCCACTTTAGGGCATGAGGATGAGTATCAAAGCACCAAGGGTCACCATAAACACCTCCAAGAGTCTAATGTAAATCATCTTGAGGAGGTATTTTCTATTAATGTTGATACCTTTATGATATGGGTGGAGGATCGACCCCTTGTCAGTTTTTCACTCATCCAAGCAGCCATATTCAGTGACAAACCATTTAAATGGTTGCTCCTTTTGAAAAAAGGAAGCTACTTCTCCTTGTCAGTTGCATGATTTGTTTGAGTCACTTTTCTCTCTGGTTAGTATAGGAGTAGGAGTAGATTTTGTTTTTAGCAAAAGAATTGCTTTGAACACACTCTGCATGTCTCATTTGAGGCATGTATGATTTTTTTCTTTTTACATAAGTTTTGTTCATATTTCTCTGGAGGTGTAGAGGTCATGCCCTTCATTTTTCATGACAGAGAGACCCATAGTTTCCTATAACAGTTGCTAGTTATAAATAAAACAAAAATATAGAGAAACTAAAATACGATTCAAGACAATCCATTCTTGGGAGCAGGTAAAGCCCTAACAGGGTGAGTACAGGGTCAACAGGATGCAGGCAATCAGGGAGAATTTTCAAAGCAAAAAGGATTAGTATCAGGCTATCATTCTTGACTCCATGCCCAATGGATGCTTTAAAGCTACTGGTGCCTTCATCTAGCAAGAATATGTCCCTATGAGTCACCAAATTGTTATCTCAATTTTCCCAGTGAAAAAACTGATCAAACACAACCCCACACAAGAAAATCTAAGGGTTGGCTCTATCGTGTGAGCCATACTTCAAATCTGAAAATTGATCCCAAATCCAAGGATCAAGAAGATTCAAAAATGGAGGATCAAGTTTTTCAAATGGGGCCAAACGATGTTAAGAGAGATTAGAGCTTGACAGTAGAAGATTGAATCAAGGGGCTCAAAGTTTCATACTTATCCACATATGATTCGACTCGGGGCAAAAAAATAGACTCACGGAAGGTGCCAAGTGTTGACTCGGTGCAACTTCAAAGATAAATCCAAAGAGAAGATCCCAAATGAGTGCAAGCTTGCCATGTAGTCCAAGTTAAAAAGTGGAATAGAGTGAGCCCAAATCGGTAATTGAAAAGTCATAGGCCAGCAAAAACTACCACATGTCCAAATGAAGAATCTTCAAGGGTTGAAGCCAAAGCCAGAGACCCAAACAAGTGCCATGCCTCCACATGTCTAAGGACCAAAAAGGGGAGTGGGCCCAAAATAACTAATTATAGAGAGCTAGCAGATGGCAACACATGTTGTATCAACACAAATTTGAAGGGTGCGAACTAAAGTGGAGACTCAGATGAGCAAGGGCCTTCCACGTATCCTAGGTTCAAAAGGAGAAAGAGTCGGGGTTTTTTTGTTGCCCTCAAAATTCACCTCTTTTGAAGTCAAGTTTTGAGAATTTTGAGTCGGTACCTTGGAGTATTGTATCGTGTCTTGGATTGTGTCGAGCCTGGTATTGTTTGCAGTTTTCCATTCCATGGAGAACAATTTGAAAGTCGAGCATAATGGTGGAGTTTTTCCCCTTCCTTTTATTTCTTCCCGCAGTTGGGAATGAGAAGCTTATCTTCCTCGTTAATGTTTTCCCCAGCATCCATGGGTAGTACATGGACATATCTCATTAGATGAGGCATGACCATGTTTCAAGTGATAGCGGAAGCCTCCACAAATCTATACGGCACAACTCTAAGGGAAAGGCCCAAGGGACAGTCCTCAAATAAGTGTAGGATTTCCACATGTCCCAGGTCCAAAATGAAGACAGAGTAATCCCAAGTCGGCTACATATGGAAGGTTTAGTAGATGGTGCCACGTGCGTCATTAGCGTAACTTCAAGATTCAATGCTAGGGGCAGTTGTCAAACTTATTGCATTCCTCCACGTGTCCTAGGTCCAAAAAGAGAAAGAGCCTATCATTAAAATTGACTAAGTAAGAGCGGGTTTGTGAAAGCCTACACGTGCCTCAACGATGCAATTTTAGAAGTGAAACCAAATGGCCATTCTCTAAATGAGTTTCAGCTCGCCACATGGTCAAATTCAATGGAGAGACAGAGTTGGCCATTGGAAATTCCAAGACTGGTGGAAGGATCCATGCATCAGCTTGGTGTAATTTCAGGAGATGTATCCAAAGAGGAAACTCAAATGAGTACCAGCTCGCCACGTGGTCATAGTTAATGGAGAGACATAGTTGGCGGTTGAAAATTTCAGGACCGGAAAAAGGAGCCACGCGTCAGCTCGACACAATTTTAGGAGACATATCCAAAGCATAAACTCAAATGAGCGTCAACTCTCCACGTGTCTAGGGCTTAACATAATTCAAATGGGAAGCAAGCATGAATTAGATAAGTATAAAATAACCAGAGAAGCTCTCCATGTGTCATCCTCATGTAACTTCAAAGGAAAAATCTAGAATAAGGTTCCAAATGAGCACTAGCTCTCCATGTGTCCAAGGTCATATATACGGTCCCGCCAAACAAAAGGCATCCGTAGGCCTACTTCAAGTTAAATCTCTACCACTTGGATGGCTTGAATTTAAAGGTTTGCAAAGGTAGGGTGGATGGCTAGGATTCAATGCATTTGGTTTTACCACTAGGCATAGAAACAGATGAGGCATTAGAGAAGTTCAGACAATAGTTTATTGAATCAGTTTTCATGATTTTTTCTATAACTGAATGTAACTATTCTTGGAAACTATTTATCGACTTTTCCATGCCATGGTTTAGGGTTGGATCTTGAGACTCTGTAAAGGTAATAGATTTGAAGTAATCAATACATAAGTTTTTCCCCTTTCTTTCTCTACTTTTCTTCTTTCTGTGTCTAAAACATAGGATTCATTCATCTTTTATGATAGGAAACTTTGTGTTCTTGTTTATAAGATTTCTAGAAATTTGTGTCTGTGGAATTATATTGGTAATGAAAGTGAATGATTCTATTCTATAACTCCCTGGTTCAATACGTATAAGGTGATACTCTGCCATCTATATTTCCTAAAGGTATTGTTATGTTCTTCCTTCCTCACCTCCTTAATTATTCTATCCTTTCGTATTGATGATATTTGGGCATAAAACATTTCAAAGTATCAGGATTCGACACTTTGAAAGTTGTACATTTGTATATAAGTTTTGTTACTTGCTTTCAATAAGGGAACTTCTCCCATTAAATAGAAAGGAATTTTTGTCCCCTGACTGTGGTTGTTAAAGTACATTTTTAAAACCCAATAGTTTTTGGCAACTCTCTTGGGGATTTCATTTCAAACAGATCCCTTTCTAAAAGAACAATTTCAAGATCATTGTTGGTCTAGAAACTTTATGGTATACACGTGGGAAGAAATCTCTCAGGGTTGAAGATTCCCATTTTCAACTTTTGGAGCAACAAAACTTCTCTCTTCTAGAAAGAAGGAATAGAGGGACTCATTCTACAAGCACACCTCCTACTAAAGACAAAAATTCCAAGGATAGCGTTCCTCAGGAGCATCTCAGTCCTAATATCCATGATTTGATACTTGTTGGTGTTTCAGTTCCCCTGCAGTCAATGTTTTTAAAGATGGCAGTTATTTTACCTTGGGGACAACAGGTTGGGCCTCTTGCTCTTCCTCAACCATTATATGAGTTACCTAGGGGTAACAGGAAAAGTTTTCCCAAGTTTTAGGGTGATGGAAAGGTTCATCCGGATGAACACATTACACCCTTCATTGTTACATGTGGTATTCTTGGGGTTGAACATGAAGATGTATCTGTTAGGATTTTTGTGGAGACATTGTAGGACAATGCTAGTGATTGGTTCTACCATATTCCTGTTGGGTTTATTAGTAATTTGAATACCATGAAAACTTAGTTTGAGCAGCATTTAAAACTAGCTAAGGATGTGCATGGTCTGTTAGCACAAATTTCTCATGTCAAGAAGGATCTATTTGAGCCCATGAGGGATTTTGTGGCTAAATTCAAGAAGATAATTGATAAGATTCCATAGAACACTCATCTAGTGGATCAAATCTAAAAGTTCTTCTTCCTCAATGCCCAGTTTCCTGAAGTGAGTTATGCACTAAGGAGAGCTAACCTTGCAACTTTGGATGTTAATCAACGTTTGGTTATTAGTTTTGAAGATGATTTGATCATGTATGTTAAACTAAAAATAGAATCCTCTAAATCTAAAGGTTCTTCCTCTTCCTCTTCCCCTGGAGCCAATTCTGATCAATTAGTACAAAAGCTTGCAAATGATCTCATTTCTCTCAAGAAACAAGTGGCTTAGCATACCCCTTACCAAGATGTTCTAAGGAAGAATTTTCAGCCCAAGAACCATATGCCTTCTTCTCAGACTAGATTGGATATTGAAGGCCCACCCATCAAGGTTTCAATTAATGTAACTTGTGAAGTTGATGAACCTGATAATGGGGAGTGTACTGAACTCTATGAAGAACAAGAAGAATAATTTGAAGAACTAGAAGAGCTTGGTGGGTCTCAAGTTCATTTCCTCAACACTGAAGGTATGGATGATGAAGATGAATATGATGAGAGAGTGGATGATATGAATAGTGAGTCATATGCTGTTATGACTGGGGAGAAAAAAAATAGAAAAGAGAAAGTGGTGCAGCCTTCTATGAATTCCAAGGAGATTCCTACAACTATTCCAATTATTCTAAGAAAACGATCTCCTATTCCCACTGCCTCCACACAAAAGGTGAGTAATGCTAATCCTCATTCTTCTACTTCTATTTCCCAAAATTGTTTCGATTCAAACTCCAAAACTGATAGATCAAGAGTCTCTCAAGTTCCTAGAAATGATGTCCCATCTACCTCTACATCTTTTGATATCATTGATCACCTAAAGAAGAATAAAATCCAACTTTCAGAGGTAGATTTTTACTAGACTCATCAAAAAGCTTTTGCTAAAATGGTAAACTTTGTAAATTCCAAATCCAAAGTCTCATCTAGTACTTCTAAAGTAATTTTTCCCACCCCCTCTTCCTCACCTCAATCAAGCCTTGTGGCTGCAGTCACTTCCCCTAATGAGAAAATTGAACCATTCTATGTGACCCTTCTTATAGCTGGCCATAAAATCAGTAACTGTGTCATAGACTCAGGAGCATTAGATAGTGTAATACCTATAAAGGTAGCTCATGCCTTGGGTCTGACCCTAACACATGCCTTTGGTTCTTGTTATTCCATGGAGAGAAGGGAAGTGCCTTTGGTTGGGAGAATTAAAGATGCACAAGTAGCTTTTCCTACTTTTCCAGAGAAAAGGGTCTGAGCCACCATTTTGGTAGCTGATATTCCTCCTTCATATGGGATTTTGCTAAGTAGAATTTTTTTTAAGGAGGTAGGAGGAGAAATTCAAATGAACTGGTCACATGCTTTGATCCCAGTCAATGGAAAAATGAAGAATCTACTACCTGAGAAATAGACTGAGTACATTGTGCAAAAGACTAATGACCCAAAAGCATAAATACTCTATGCAGATTTAGGGCATGGTAACTATATGATCATGTCACAAGATGAGGCAAAACTTCCTAAGTGAGTGATTCATGATCCTAATGGCATTTTAGGTTTGGAGTTTGATGGAATCTACTCTTCAGGTGGTTCTAGGGCTGGTGTAGTGATAACCTCTCCAGAAGGGAAGATTCATCCTTTTTCTTTCAAGCTCTATTTTGAAAATACAAACAATACAACTAAATATGATACGATCATACTTGTATTGAACATGGAAAAAGAAATGGAAGTGAAGAATCTTTGTGCTCATGGAGATGCAAAGATGATTGTGAAACATGTCAGAGATCTTTATCAAGTCAAGAACAAGATATTAAAGCATTATAGGAAACTTGTATGGGACTCCATTGAGTTTCTTGATGCTTTCTCCATTGAATTTTTGCCAAGAGAAAGGAACACTAGAGTTGATTCTCTAGTTGTCTCAGGATATTTGATGATTCCTCACCCAAATTTCTCTCAAGAGAAATTTACCATTGAAATGATTCATTGGCTCAGTGTACTAGATAATGCAAACACCTGATAGGTTTTCAATGATGATCAACATTTTCTCTCTTTCTTGGATCTTAGGGATAATTTTGACCAGGTGTATTTTTAAGGAAGTGAGACCTTTCCTAGAGATTGTGTATCTTCCAATCAAGGGGATATCAAGGAAGATACACATCAAGATGGTGGCATAAAATTGAAGGGTAACAAGATCCCTAAGGGGTTGGTGAGTTTAGAATACCTGTTTGATAAGCACGATAGGTACATTAAGTCAAAAACTTCCCAAGGAGCTTGGCAGTCTACTGAGTATGAAAAGATTAATATTGGGAGTCTTGATGAACTCAAGATGGTGAATATTGGGAAATGTTGTACTCAAGAGGAGAATAAGAAGTCTGTAAATCTTCATAAAAGGTATGTTGATGTCCTTTTCTATTCGTATGATGATCTCAAGGATTTTCAGCCAAAGGAGATGCAACATTTTACCCCTTTGAAACTTGGGATCAAACCATTCAAGCAGAAACAAAGGTAGTACAATCCCAAGGTTAGTGGCACTATTTTTCAGGAGATTCAAAAGTTGTTAAAGGAAAAAATCATATTTCCTATACACCATTCAACATGGATCACCAACATTGTTCATGTCAGGAAGAAGAATTGTGAAATTTGCATCTGTGTGGATTTCAGGAATTTGAATCAGGCCTCTCTGAAGGACAAATATCCTCTTCCCATGATGGATCATGGTTTGCAAGCTGTCACAGGGTCTGAGATGTTGTCTCTTATAGATGGATTCTTTTGATACAATCAAGTGGAGGTTTTTACCCCAGATCAACGCAAAATTGCTTTCACTACTCCTTGGGGCAACTTTGCTTACAAGAGAATGCCTTTTGGTCTTATCAATACTAGTGCCACCTTTCAAAGGGAAATGGACTTGGCTTTTGGTAGTTTTAAGGGAAAGTGTGTGGTTGTGTACCTTGATGATTCAACTATTTTCTCCAAAACAAGGGCATTTCACTTTCAGCACCTTGAAGCAGCCCTCCAGAAGTGTAGAGAACATGGAGTCTCTCTCAATCCAAAGAAGTCTGTCTTTTGTGTCACTGAAGGTAAGATGCTGGGGCATATTGCCTCTAAAGAGGGAATCAAGATAGATCCAGAAGAGTTCAAGCAAATAAACAAATTCGTCTTCCCATAAGTAAAAAGGGTGTCCACTCTTTCTTTGGTAAGATCAACTTCCTGAGGAGATTCATTCCTAATTTTGTAAAACTTACTATGAGCATTACTAAGACCCCCATCTTATCATGTTATGATTTGAATAAGGACTTTATCATCTATTGCTATGCTACAAAGAATACCTTGGTTGTTTTCCTAACTCAAAAGGATTCTAAGGATCATGAGCTTCCAATTGCATTCATGAGGTATTTTATGAAAGCTCATGAATTGAAATATACTATGATGGAGAAACATGATTTTGCAGTGGTCAAATTTGTCAAGCAGTTTCATTTCTATATTATTAATTCTCACTCTATTGTGCTTGTTCCTGATACAACCATCAAGTCTATTCTCACACAACAGGAGTTTGGAACTAAGAGAGGCAATTGGGTAGTAAAGGTCCAAGAATATGACCTGGATATCAAGCCAACTAAGCTAGTCAGGGGTAAAGGCTTATGTGAGCTTATTGCTGAAGCAGATAATGCAGAATTGTCCAAAGAAGCAGTTGATGTTCCTGTTGTCCTTTTCCTCAGTTCAAAAGATGAGTGTTATGCTGATATTGCACACTTTCTTACTTATGGAGAGTGTCCATCCCACTTGAGTGCGAAGGAGAAGAGGAATATTAGGTTAAGGTCTACACAATATGTGTTATGGGAGAATATTTTGTTCAAGCAAGGCATAGATGGATGATTCTTGAAGTGTGTGGATGAAGAGCAATTGAAGAATTTGTTCTCAACTTTTCATGAACAGGCTTGTGGAGACCACTTCTCTTCTACTGTCACTACTCACAAAATCCTTCGTGATGGGTACTATTGACCTACATTGTTCAGAGAGGCATCCAAATGGGTAGGTATGTAATGTCCCCTTTCTGTAATCTCCACTTTTCCTACACCAAATGGCCTAAGGGCCAAGTTGATTCCAAACTGCAGTTAGACACAGGGGACTATGGATGTTGAAAGTTTTTAGGAAGGGGCCCTGTGGTTTTAATATCCCAGTTTTACATTTGGAGGTCACTTTTGGACATGAAAACTCAAAAAGGATAAAAATTAACTATAGTTACTCTTATTTTACTGGCCCCTCAATGGAATGAAATGTGCTTAGGGTTATGGGGACTTTTTTTATGAGGAGGAGTATATAAGGAGACGGGGGAGGAAGAAAAGACACTTTTATTGCTTACATTTTAGCCTCCTTCATTTACAGTTGTTGCTATTGTGAATCTATAACTTGTGGAGTCAAATCCCATAGGGACCCTAGCTTTGGTGGTGAGAGACTCATCCTTAGATGGTAGGGCATTGTTTGGTAGTGAGAGATATACCCTAGTCTGTCATTTTGGAGCCACTTTTAGGGTTGTGTGGTAGTGACATTATCAGAGGTTTAAGAGGAAGGATTTTGAGGGTTTTGGGGGAATTTGAGGAAGAAAATAAGAGGGGATACAGATCAGATTCACGGCATCCATTTGGGCTAGGTGTGGTAGCATGTTGAAGGTGCCTCCATCGTTTCCCAACCTCATTCGATGTGAGGTGACTTGCAGCCTTTATTTGGGGGTTTTCAAGTCAGCCATTTTCAGATATGAAGGTTGAACTATTACTGCATATATCTGTTAATGTTATTTCCAAATACCCTTATTATTGCTCTTGTATTTAGAGGGTTATTAACCTTTGAAGTTTTCCAGCAACCTAGGGCATTCTGTAATTTTTCTAGCAGCAATATATTATTCTAAAAATGTTTTCATAGTGTTTATTATTATTGTTGCAAGCTTCCCACAAACTTTCATGCACTGTGGGAAAATAATTTGTGTGATATCAATTTAATACCATTCTCTATCCTAAATGGATATTTTTAGTAAAAATATGAAATTATACTCTGCTGTAATTTTCCCATATTTTGTGCATTGTTAAGTAGTATCCCATAGGGGATATTTCAGTGGTATCAGAGCTATTGTTTATCTAGCATGTTGGGATTGAAAGATGGGGGACAAAGACAATGAGTATATAGTGGTAGAGTTGATGAAACAATTGTTCACCAACATGGTAAAGTAGCAAGAGACTACCAATCTCTATTTGAGCCAGCTCACTAAGAGATTAGCACAAGACATGTTTGATACTCATGTGGAAAGAGGAGAAAATATCAAAATGGGAAAATATGGTCAAATAAATTAGGGTGTACATTCAGGAAAGTGGTCCCCCCATTCTTCTACCAGGCCTTTGGGGTTTCAGGAACCTTCTATCTTGAAGGATCTGAAAGTTCATAGGTACGGAAGCTAGGGGATATTGTAGATGAGGAGTCTTTTTGGGAAACGTACCAGAGATTAAATGATGGATTTTGTGACCACATGCCATTCTAGGAATATTGAAAAATGAAGATTGATAGTAGGCCTGGGAGATATTACCATACATAGGTAGTAGAGCTGCAAAGGAGGTTGGGACAAATTTATGTTCCACATTTCAACAGTTCTCACAAGTGTACAACACAGTCTTTGATGTAGAAGTTGAAAACATACTTCAACTTGAATCCTATACGCAAGAAATATGTAATTAAGTTTGCAATCTTACATCTAGAGGGAGATGCTCATGATTGGTTGCATCTTGGGTTGATTACACAGGGACACATATACATCATGACTAATGCAGATTTCATAAAGAGGCTAGTGAGTAGATTTGATAAGAGGGATCCTGATAGGTATTTTAGAGAGTTGACTCATTTGAGGCAGACTAGTTTCATGGATCAGTATATCATCAATTTTTAGAGACAATCGGTCATGGTACTTGATGTTATAGAGATGAGGTTGATTTCCCTATTAACAGTAGGTTTGATAGATGTTCTTACTAGATTTGTGATGGCATTTGAGCCTTCTTCGTTGCATGAGGCTATTAGGAGAGCTCATGACCTAGATTTATCCATTGCTAAGTCAAGGTTTCCACCTCAAGTGTATCCTAATGGTTTCCCTTCTAGAACCAAGGGTTCGCAGCTGAAGGTACCTACACCTAGGAAAGATACAGCCTGAAGACCATTTGGGTCTCGAGAGGACAAGGAGGAATTGAGGTGAAAGAAACTATGTTTCAATTTCCACACACCTTGGGTTCTAGGACACAATTGCAAGGGTAGAGGGAGGGCACAATACATAGAGGTCTTTGAGGAGATTGATGGTGATGAGGAGTTGGACACACAATCATTAGAGGATGATGATGATGAGGCATTAGATAATGCGGGTGTGGAGCATGATAGTAATACTTTCCCTCAAGAGACTATCACCACCCTGTCTACTACCCCGAGGTAGAAGGCATTCAAAGTTAGGGGAATTTGGTAGGGAAAGTGAGTGGTGGTACTCATTGATAGTGGTGCAACCCACAATTTTATTGATGCCTCATTAGTTGAGATATGGGGGTTACAGATAGAGGAATTTGAGGGCTTCAACGTGGTTATAGCCACTGGAGATTCTATGAGATGCACACGATGGGTTCCCCAATTGAGCATCACGATGGATAACTATACAGTTACCAATTATTTCTATATCATTGGTATTCGAGAGACCAACATAGTGCTTGGGGTACAATGGCTCCATTCCCTTGGTGAGTTTTAAACTAACTTCCAGATGATGGAGTTGAAGTTTATGTCCAAATGGAGGAATGTAATCTTGAGGGGCTTATCTTAAGGGGCACCCTGAGTTTTTATGACGAAGAGGATCGAGATGATCTATAGGCATGACGGGGTAGATTGGGTAGTACATTGTTTAGTTTCGACCAAAAAATCAGAAGATGGACAACATCAATACCATGTGGATATATAGGACCTATTGGAAAGACACAATGTCGTGTTTAGTGACATACCTCCAAGAATACCTCCATATAGGGGATTTGAGCATGTGATTAAGCTCTAGGATGCTAGACTGGTGGTCACTTCTCCTTACCATCACCCCAAATGGTTTAAGGATGAGATTGAGAAGACTATATAGGAGCTCATGGATATGGGGCATATTAGACTAAGTTCCAGCTCTTTTGCTTCTTTGGTGGTTTTGGTAAAGAAGAAATATGGGACCCTATGGATGTGTATGGAATAGTAGGCCTTGAATAAGAAGACAATAAATAAAAATTATCTCGTACCATGCATTGATGAGTTGTTGGATGAGCTACATGGTGCAATCTATTTTTTGAAAATACATTTGCGTTCTGGATATCATCAGATCAAAGTTAGGGAGAAGGATGTGCATAAGAAAATGTTAAGATGCCATTATGGTCACTTTGAATTCTTGGTGATGCCTTTCGGATCATGTAATGATCCAGATACATTCTAGTCTTGCATGAATCATGTGTTCAACCACCACTTGCGAAAGTTTGTATTGGTTTTCTTCGATGATATTTTAGTCTACAATAGGACTTGGGAGGACCATATCAGGGACTTGAGTGAGATATTGGGGATATAAGAAACTAATTAGTTATATGCGAAAGCCTTTAAGTGTGAGTTTGGAATGACTGAACTTCTATACTTGGGATATGTAATTTGTGGGGGTACAGTGAAGGTGGATAGAGGGAAGATACGGACAATCTTGGATTGGCCGCCACCTAGGAAATTGACACAATTGAGATGGTTCGTGAATGATTTCTCTCAGTTTCCTTTTCCATTGACCAATTTGACTAAGAACGGGGATTTTTCTTGGTCAGACATAGCACAATAGGTTTTTCATCACCTCAACGAGGTGATGAGTTCATGTCCCGTTCTCACATTACCATACTTCTCCTACCAATTCATTCTAGAGTGTGATGCATCAGGAGAGGGTGTTGGGGTAGTTCTCATGTAGGATAGGCATCCCATTGCCTATGAGAGTTAGAAATTGAAACCTTTGGAGAGAGGGTATTCAATTTACGATAAAGAGATGTTGGCCATCATGCATGCCTTAGCCAATTTTAGACAATACCTTGTGGGAATCAAATTTGTGGTTCTTATAGATCACAACAGTTTGAGGTTCTTCCTGGGATAGAAAGAGCTTAATGATCGCCAACAAAGATGGGTGAACAAGGTGCAAACCTATGACTATGACATAGAGTATACTAGAGGTAAGAATAATATTGTTGTAGATGCTTTATCTAGGAGGCCTTACCTCACTATTATGCTTAGTTCTATGTCTAAGATTTCAGTGGATTTGAAGGCTCATACACTTGCTCAGTACTCCAAAATGTAGTTTTCTTGTGAGATCATGGATGGTATTATATAGGACAACCAATACAGCTCAGTAGTGGATGATCTCATTTTCTATGAGGATAGGATTTTCCTTGTACCAGGATCTAGAGTGAAGGATAGGATCCTTTGTGCAGTACATGATACACCACTAGATAGACATCCTGGGAATTTTAAAACATAGAGGTTCATCAAGGAAATATTTGGATGGAAGGGAATGAAGGACAATGTACTTA
This sequence comes from Taxus chinensis, assembly GCA_019776745.2. Taxonomy (NCBI): domain Eukaryota; kingdom Viridiplantae; phylum Streptophyta; class Pinopsida; order Cupressales; family Taxaceae; genus Taxus; species Taxus chinensis. Next base: position 305,462,706 of record CM034146.1, read on the forward strand.
ATCATGTCAGAAAGTGTATGGTTTTCCATCAAACCAAATCCAAGCATTCTTTCCTAGTAGGATTACTTCAACATCTCCCCATTCCTGAACATAAATGGGAAAGCATATCTATGGAATTTATCACTGGGATTCCCTTAGTTCATGGGCATAGTTTCATTTATGTTTTAGTTGATCGGTTAACTAATTATGCTCACTTTGTTTCCCTACCCAAGGGGTATGAGGAAGTGTATATGACTCGGATCTTCTATACGAGTATTTTTAGTCTACATGGGTTGACTAAAAACATTGTCAGTGACAAGGAAAATATCTTCATGAGAACCTTTTGGTAGGATATCTTTAGACTAGTAGGTACATAGTTAACTCCTTGCACTAGCTACCACCCATAGACAGATGGGTAGATGAAGATAGACAATAAGAGGATAGAAGGCTACATGTGGAGTTATGTAACAATAAACGACCGAGAATGGATTAAATGGTTACACATGGGTGAGTATTGCTACAATAGCACCTACCAGATGAGCATAGGTATGACCCCTTTTCAAGCCTTGTATGGGTATGAGGCCAAGACATTTGTAGATTTGGTATTACTAGATAGCTGAGCTCCCAAAGCTTGAGATTGGTTATAGGATAACTAGGATATTGTGAAGGCTCTCAGAGAAAATCTTTAGAAGGCACATAATCAATAGAAGGTATATGCATATCAGAATAGGATAAAGAGGTATTTTGAGCTTGGGGATCTAGTGTTCCGACCTTTACAACCATATAGGAAATCCTCATTGAAGCAGAAGGGTGCAGAGAAATTTAAACCACAATTTTATGGTCCATATCGAGTAGTTCATGAAGTTGGGGCAGTGGCATATGAGCTAGAGCTACTAGATCATAGTAATATACATAAAATACTCCATGTTTCATGCCTTAAGAAGGCACTTGGACCATATATTGTACCATATACAAAGTTACCACCACTAGATGAGGAAGGGAAGTTGGCGTTGGAACTGGAATCCATTATTGAAATGAGATAGAGACTGCCAATTGAGGATACTACTTGGGAGGGAGAGTAGATTTTCCAGCATCCTAATTTGCATTTACTTGAGGACAAGAAAAAATTGGGAAGGGAGGACTGTAATGTCCCCTTTTTGTAATGTCCCCTTTTCCTACGCCAAATGGCCCAAGTGCCAAGTCAAGTCCAAACCATGGTTAGACCTAGGGGACTGTGGATGCTGGAAGTTTTTGGGAAGGGACCCCGTGGTTTTAATATCCTAGTTTTGCATTTGGGGGTCACTTTTGGAGATGGCGACTCAAAAAGGAAAAAAAGTAACTATATTTACTCTTATTTTATTGGTCCCTCCATGGCATGAAATGTGCCTAGGGTTATGGAGGCTCGTTTACCAATGAGAAGTATATAAAGAGACGAGGGAGGAAGGAAAGGAACTTTTTTTGCTTAAATTTTAGCCTCCTTCACGTGCAGGTGCTTCTGTTCCGCATCTACAGCTTGTGGAGTCAAATCCCATAGGGACCCTAGCTTTGGTGGTGACAGACCCATCCCTAGCTAAAATGGAATTCTTTGGTAGTGAGAGATCTACCCTAGTCTTTCATTTTGGAGCCGCTTTTAGGGTTGTGTGGTAGAGACATTATTAGAGGTTTAAGAGGAATGATTTTGAGGGTTTTTGGGGAATTTGAGGAAGACAATCAGAGGGGATCCAGATCCGATTCATGGCAACCATTTGGGCTTTGTGTGATAGCACGTTGAAGGTGCCTCCATCATTTCCCAACCCCATTCCAAGCGAGGTGAATTATAACATTTATTTGCAGGTTTTCCAGTTGGTTGTTTTTAGATATGAAGGTGGAACAATTACTACCTATATCTTTTAAAGTTATTTCTAAAGATCGTTATTGTTTCTCTTGTATTTAGAGGGTTACGAACCTCTAAAGTTTTCCATCTGCCTAGGGCATTCTATAATTTTCTGGAAGGAATGGGTAAGTGCAGGAAGTTGATGGACAAATATAGGGTCATCCGTGGACATCATATTGCAAATAACAACATAATATCAACTTGTAGGGATTATTAGCAATACATACACTCAAAATTAGACAAAATTATATTAATATGAATCGTAGAATCTAGAATCTAGTTTCTAAAATACTAATTTTTGTAAAAAATGGACAAGATTAGATATATTAAACACTCAAAATTCAATGACTTGGTATTTTTTTTTTTAAACGCCGATAAGATTATAGTCCGTTTGCCCACAATTTGGATGACTAAAAATTGATATATATATTTTTCCTTTGGTGAGAAGTTATATGCCACTATCTATCTTAGGATGGATTTTATTTTGTATTTTTTTGAGTAATATTTTATTTTTTATGATTTTTTCCGTGAAAGTGGTATGAAAACATAAAGAAAACAGAGCACTTTCCGTTTGCCGGCCATAACTTCATCAAAAAATATTGAAATCAAATAATTTTTTTTTTGAACATGTATAAAATTTCACCACGGTTGGGATGGTATAAGTTTTATCACATTCTGATAAGTGAAACAAATTTTGCAGTCTTAAACGTAGACATAAACATTCACAGGAAAAAGTGTCTTAAAGACCTACTATTAGTAAAAAATTATAAAATGATATTTATCCTCTTCTATTCACTTTAAAATCAGTATTTCTACAAAGCTAATAGTCTCCCCTACGCAATGGTACCATTTTTATGACATAGTTTTTACTTTTTGGCATGGTTCAAGTCCGCGGAAGACTAAATTTGATGTTTTGCTGTTTTTAATGTAAAATTCAGGATTTGATGTCCACTTAATTGTCCCCCAACTTGGTGCACTTACCCGAATATGTTATTCCAAAAATGCTTTCATAGTGTTTATTATTACTTTTGCAAGCTTTCCACAAAATTTCATGCACTTTTGGTAAATATTTTGTGTGATATCAATTTAATACCATTTGTTGTTCTAACTGGACATTTTATGTAAAAATCAGAAATTTTACTCTGCTACAATTTTCCCATATTTTGCGCATTTTTAAGTAGTATCCCATAAGGGATATTTCAAGGTAAGTGTGAATCCTGTCAGATTTTTTTAGGGAGACCTAAGATGGTTTATGTACCACTAAATCCAGTAGTGATTGATGAGCTCTTTCAACAGTGGGGATTGGATTTCATTGGAATTCTTAACCCACCTTCCAGTGCTGGACATACTCACGTGTTATCTTCTACAGACTACTTCACTAAGTGGGTAGAGGCCATCCCACTCATAAGAAATACTTCTTAAGGTAGTGTGTAATTTCATTAAGAAGAACATACTGATAGGGTTTGGGGTACCGAACAAGATTGTGACTGATAATGCTTCAATTTTTTCTTCTTCTAAGTTGATGGATTTCTGTTATGGTTATTAAATTTCCCTTGGTCACTCTTCAAAATACTACCCTCAAGGGAATGGAAAAGTAGAATAAACAAATAAGAATCTTGTAACCATCATTCAGAAGCTTGTCAATGACTCTCAAAGGAATTGGCAAAAAAACTTTATGATGCTCTCTGGATAGATAGAATTACACCCAAAAGAGTAATTGGAATGTCTCCATTTCAAGTGGTGTATGGTGTTGAAGCTCAGTTGGTAGTGACAGTGGAATTACTAGCCTAACACTGAATGAAGGATATCAAAGATTCAAGTTTTTCTAGTTCCTTGGACAAGAGGATCATGTACCTCCAGAAGATGGATGAAGACAAGTTACATGTTTTTGATAGGATATCATCTCATCAACTGAAATTGAAAGCTCTGTTTGACAAGAAATCCAGAAAAAGAGATTTTCAAGTGGGAGACATTATTCTGCTATGGGACAAAAGGAATGAACCTTGAGGAAGCCATGGTAAGTTTGATTCCCTTTGGCTTAGTCCTTTTAAAATCAAGCACTTTGCTAGAGAAAATTAATTCTATTTGGATTACATGGATGGTTCTCCTCTCCCACTTCCCTATAGTGGCTAGTATCTTAAGTTGTTCAAGTCCTAGGTGACTAGGAGGTCCTTCTATATATTCTATAAAGTGTTTTAGTTTTGGGTGGTTCCTTTGTATTTTGTTTTTGTTCTTTCTTTTTAGATTGTTTTCTTTTCGTTTGTTTTATCTTCTATGTTGGTTTTCCTTTGACTCTAGTTGCCCAATGGATAAGGCACTAGTCTACTTTCCCCGAGATTTTCTATGGTTCTTGATCTTTCCTCGTTCCTCTAACAAGTCATACCTAGAAAGAACCAGCTATTGTCACCTTAAAATTCCCCTATTTTGAAGTCAAGTTTCGAGAATTTGGAGTCGGTACCTTGGAGTATTGGATCATGTTGAGCCTAGTATTATTTGTAGTTTTCCATTCCATGGAGAAAAAATTGAAAGTCAGGCATAATGGTGGAGTTTTTGCCCGTCTTTTTATTTCTTCCCACAGTCAGGAATGATAGGTGTATCTTCTCCGTTAATTTAATTTTTTCCCCAGCATCCACAGGTAGTACATGGAAATCTCTTATTAGATGAGGCATGGCCATGTTTTAAGTGACAATAGAAGTCTCCATGCAGCCAAATAGCACAAATCCAAGGGCAGGGCCCAAGGGAGAGTCTTAGGTCCAAAATGAAGACAAACCAAGCCAAAATCGGCTAAGTATAGAAGGTTCAAAGGATGGCGCCACATGCCTCATCAGTGTAACTTCAAGAGTCTAATCCTAGGGAAGTTCTCAAAATTACGTCAGTCCTCCATGTGTGCTACGTCGAAAAAGAGAAAGATTAGATCGTTAAAATTGACTAAGTATGAGCAGGTCAGCGAAAGCCTCCACGTGCCTCAACCATGCAATTACAGAAGTGAAACCAAATGTCCAATCTCCAAATGAGCATCGGCTTACCACATGGTCAAAGTCAATGGAGAGATAGAGTTGGCCATTGAAAATTCCAAGACTGATGAAAGGAGCCACGCGTCAGCTTGACATAATTTAAGAAGACATATCCAAAGCAAAAACTTAAATGAGTGTCAGCTCACCATGTGGTCAAATTCAATGGAGACATAGATTTGGCCATTGAAAATTCCATGACTGGCGGAAGAAGCCACGTGTTAGCTTGACACAATTTCAAAAGACATATCCAAAGTGGAAACTCAAATGAGAGCCAGCTCTCAACATGTCTAGTGGTCAACATAGGTCAAGTGGGAAGTAGTCCCGAAATGGTTAAGTATAAAAGAACTAGTGGAGCTGTCCACATGTCAGCCTGGTGCAACTTCAAAGGAAAAGTCTAGAAGCAAGTTCCAAATGAGTTCCTGCTCTCCACATTTCTAGGATCAAATATATGGCCTCGCCAAACAAAAGGCAAAAAATGTAAAAGGCATCTACAGGCCTGCTTTAGTTTAAATCTCTGCCATGTTGACGGATCGAATTTGAAAGTTTACAAAGGTAGGGTGATGGATGTGATTCAATGCTTTTTTTTTTACTACCAGGCATGGAAATGACCGAGGCATTAGAGAAGTTTAGACAACGGTTTCTTGAATAAGTTTTCATCATTTTTTCTGTAACCAAATGTAACCGTTCTTGGAAACTATTTATTGGATTTTCCATGCCATTGTTTAGGGTTGTATCCTGAGACTCTGTAATGGTAATGGATTCGAAGTAATCAATATAGAAGTTTTTCCCGTTTCTTCCTCTGCTATTCTTCTTTCTGTGTCTAAAACTTGGGATTCATTCATCTTTTATGATAGGAAACTTTGTGTTCTTGGTTATATGATTTCTAGAACTTTGCGTCTATTGAATGATATTGGTTATGAAAGTGAATGATTCTATTTTGCAACTCCTTGGTTCAATACGTATAACCTGATACTATGCCATCTATATTTCCTAATGGTATTGTATTATTTCTCCCTTCCTCACCTCCTTAATTCTTCTATCCTTTCGTATTGATGATCTTTGGGCATCAAACGTTTCAAAGTATTAGGATTCCAAGCTTTGAAATTTATACATTTGTATATAAGTTTTGTTTCTTTATTTCAATAAGGGAACCTCTCCCATTAAAGAGGAGGGACTTTTTGTACCCTGACTATGGTTGTTAAAGTACATTTTTAAAACCCAACATGTTTAAATAGTCAAAATGGGGTAGAGCCAACCAAAGGAGCCAAGTCTCAACACGACGCTACTTTAAAAGTAAAATTCGGAGCGGGTTTTCAAATGAGCATTGAGCCTCCACATATCCAGGGTCAGACTCATGCCCCTGCCAAGAAAAGGAACTTATCCAAAATACAAAGGAATAGAGAAAGCCATGGAAGTTTCCATGTGTCTCTTTGGTGCATCTTCAAAAGGTAAATCTAGAGGCAGTCCCCGAACTAGCGCCAACTCGCCACGAGGCCATGTTGAAAAGTCAAAGTGAGAAGACTGGTCATTGGAGGTAGTTTGAAGATTTTTCCTCGAGAAGGTGTAAAGTGAAAAAATGATCTGCACCTCCACTAACACCTATAGGAGCCATGTGTCAATCCTAAATTGCAAGCGGGAAGGCAGGCCTTGGAGTGATTATTTTCCCAAATGGAAAATGTGGACTGACGGGCTTGAAACTGGTTTTTTGGCAAAATTAATTGCGGGGCTGCAGGGAATTTTTTACATTTTATATTTTTGGTGCAAAAGGTGCAAAGTGAGTTTCAGGCCCATAGACCCGTTCTGCTAACTAGTTTTCACCATTTTTGTATGGACCCGACTTAAACATTCAAATGGCCATATCTTTCGATCTAGTGCCCAAAATTCAACAAATTTGGCACCGTTGGAAAGGTCTCGACATCGTCTATGCCATGGGAGCATAAAAATTTAATTTTGATGAGGGTAAGTTGGTGAAAAATAGGAAAATGTCTTTCAGGCCATTAATGCAAAATATGATTGCTTCAACTACTAGATCTTATTTGATTTGATTCTCCGCTCTTCCTTCTTAAACACGCCCAACAAACATAGAGCGGCAGACTCGAAAGATTGTAGGTAGATTTGTAGGGGGCATTGAGGGATGGTGGTTGATATTTCAGAGTGGGATTCAATGCATTTGTAGGGGTGGTTGGAACAAAGTTTGATTTTCCCTCCTCTCTCTCTTATTCTTCCTATATATTATACAGGAGGGTCATATTCAAAGTTTGTTTATCTTTTCTCTGCTGCCCCCTCTGTCTTTCTTCCTTTAGGATAGAATGCAGACTCTAAGTCTCCTTCTATGGTTTTGTAATGGAATTTCATCTCCTCTTTCCCACTGATGATGTATTGTGTAACATTTTGGAGCAATAAAACATGTTTTGTGATGCATCTGTCCATCCTTGGTTCATTTTATGTCTCTTCTTACCTCTCATCGTTGTAGGGTATACTATGCATATTTTGATGTTTTTTGTGGGTTCTAAGAGATGTACTTAATGGATCTTGAAGTGTTGTCCATGTGAATCTATCTTTCATCTATGGTGCACCTTTTCCACCCTCTCCTCTGCTCACCTCTCTCCACTTCAGGCAGTTTGGGTGTGTGATTAACCACTTCCTTTTCTAGTATATCACCACTTAGTGTAGGCTCTCTTTCACCTTCTCTCTCTCCCTATCCCCTTGGAATGATTAGATTAGGATGGAATAATTTTGGCCTGCATAGGAGTAGCTTGTGGCAGGTAGATTAGGAAGTAAAAATCAACTTTCTCCGGAGGGCCATCTCAGGTTTGCAAGTCCCACAACTTGAGAGATGGTCCTATGTTGTGCAATCACACCAAATGCTCACTCAGATACCAGTCCATTTGGGGGTGTTGTGATTCTGTAGTATCAATAACTCTTCAGTACAGTGTGACCACAAGGAAGCAAACTAATTTTGGTAATACCTTAATTTTAATGTTTTGTGAAGATTGGTATTTCCAGTTTACATTGCTACTTAGTCTTTTCATTTAAAGTATTTCTTAATCTCAAAATCTTAGTATTTCAATTCTTAGGATTTTAGTTTATGTATTTTATTTTTTGGGTTCCCATCTAATACTGACATCACAATGGTACACCGGGCAAAAATACAACACTATTGGTCCACAAGACATATCTCTACATACGTACATAATTGTATCACATCATAAGAACTCAACCAAACCACGGAAAGGAACATAAATGGTCCACATAACATAGTACTTGTCACACATGCCATTTACACAAAGTACTTGCAACATAAGAAGACTACACCAACATGGAATTTCCAATATGTACATGTTATCTAATTTCCCTCTCCTAGTGAAATTGATAAGCAGGCAGCCTAGAAAATGCACACCAGACCGGAACAGAGACAACCGGTTGATCGAAGGGGGAGTTGCATAGAAGAAAGAGGAAATACTTAGAAAATCAACAAAAAATGTGGCAAAAAGTAATATTTTGTCCCACGTAGTCCATGGGACAACTGGGAAAAAAGTACTTGAAATGCCCGAAAAGCCAATTTGGTCGCACCCAATTCATTGTGGGAAAAGTGGAAGATTATGTCTTGAGCAATCCAAGGGATATTTGCAAAGAAAGTATGCATGGGCCCAAAAAATATGAAATAGCCACAACTAGTGAAGTGTGGAGATGGTGGAAAAAATGTCCCAGATAGCTTGGACAAGGGGACTTGAAATAGCTGAAATATAGTGGGAGAAAGGTGCAGAGAAGTCAGTAGTTAACAACCCACCAGGCCCGGTCAACAACGGATACATGAGGAAATAATATCACAGGTCAGGTGATAAAAATAAAGGAGACCCGCATGGTCCAAGTACTACAGGGACGTGATTTTCCCGAAAACTTGCAATACCCTCTATTGAAAGGGAAAGTGGAATGCCCAACTCCTGAACTTCAAACAAGCATAACTTTTGACTCATAAATCTGATTTTCACAAAATTTAAATTTTTGGAAAGGGTGGGATGGTAGAAAGAAAAGAAACATATCCATCTCCAAAAAAATAAATTCTCATTCCCGTAAAATGCAAGAAATCCCTCGCAAACCCAAAATAACTTCTCACACTCAGAGGACCATAACTTTTGCAATTCTTAATGGATTTTCCCAAAATTAGTCTTGTTGGAATTGTGACTCTGATACTAAATCATAACAATCAATAAATCTAGAAATTGATGAAGAATTGATGGTGATTTTTAGTGAAAATGATCCAATTTCAAAACAATGATTTTATTAGTGGTTGGGAGTGCAATTAAGAGGCATGGTCATCATTCTTTCGCTGTTGCAGCACATGGGGTAACATGGGGAGACTTTTGCAAGTAACATACCATAAATTGCACTCAATTATGACAACTTGCAAGTGGTTGAAAAGACAAATTTGGGATTATGATTCTCTCTCTCCTTCTCAATTCTATAAAATGTAATCATGGGCTCATTAGTAAAGGAGTTGGTAAATTTTCTCTGTTGCCCCCATCTCCCTTTTTGCTTCAATAGGGTGGAATGTGGAGCTTAAGAATCCTCTCTTTGCTTTGTAATGGCATTTTCTTGCCTCTTTCCCACTAATGATGTACTGTGTGAATTCATGGAGTAATAGATATTTGTTTTGTGATGTATTTTACCCATGATTCACATGTTTTATCACCTCTTCTTGCCTCTCTTCATTTTAGGGTATACCGTGGATATCTCTTGATGTCTATTATAGGTTTTGGGAGCTGTTTTTAATTGGAAACAAATGGTGTTTTGTGTGAATTCATCTCTCATCTATGGTGCATATTTTCCACCCTCTCTATTGCTCACCTCTCTCCATTTTAGGCAATTGGATTCTTGGCTAACAACCTCCTTTTCTTGTGTATCACTGATGTTAGTGTAGGTTTTATTTTCATGAATTCTCTTTCCTTAGTCCCTTGGAAGGTTAGATTAGGATTAGTTAGTTTGTTAGCCTGCACTAGGAGTAGCATGTGGTAGGTAGTTTAGGAGTAGGAACCAACCTTCTCTGGAGGGTCATCTCAAGCCCGCAAGTCCCAAAACTTGAGAGATGATCCAATGTTACAAAAATTACACTAAATTCCCCACTCAAATCTACGTCCACTCAGGGGTGCTGTAATTTCATGTCAACCATACACATATAAAGGTTTCACGTAAGTGGAGACAATAACTGTAGCTACATAGTGTCCAGATGGAATCAATATCTTACCATAAATGAGGAGCATCAACATTAACATTACAAAACATAACCAAACTCACATGAGCACACATAAATCATAATACCAACACCATATACCTCCCAAAATATCAAAAAAACAACTCCATGTGCCTCCCAAAATATCACGAGAAACTACATATACCTCCTAAGATCACAAACAAAATCAAAATACCTCTCGAAGCATCACAAAACAACTCCATATACCTGCCAAACATCACAAAACAACTCCATATACCTCTCAAAGCATCACAAACAACTACATATACCTTTCAAGCATAACAAAACAACTCAATATACCTCCTGAAGCATCACAAAGAAAATACATATACCTCCCAAGCATCATAGAAAAACTTCATATACCTCCCAAAGTATCACAAAAAACTCCATATACCCCCCAAAGCATCACAAAACAACTCCATATACCTTCCAAGCAATAAAATAAAGATAAATTTTACTTTTAGCTCCACAAAAGAGGCTGGTGACCTTATGGCCCTGGGCACATAAGGTCTAAACACCTCTAACCCAAGTGACATAATAACTCATGGTTTAACTACCCACTAGTTATCTGTAACTCCTTGGGGTGTAACCCCATACAATGAAGTGGGTTCATAGGTTCAACCATTCCATGGTGTATCTCGTGACCCTATTCCACACATTATGACATTAGAACCCGCATAACAATCTATTTCAAATGCCAAGTGGAAACAATCCAAAGCCTTGGGCTAGGCTATAAAACTTTGAAACATGAAAAAAAATTCAAAACTAAGTAAAAAAATGGCCAAATAGCCATAGTTAATGCAAAAATCTACATGTTAGTGCTATAACGAAATAAAATGCTCAAAAATATAAGAACACATCACTCAAGAAAATGGTTGGTTCTAGCAAGAAAAAAAAGATTCAATTTACGAATAAAATACGTATAAAAAAGTAGTACATCAAAATAACTATGTGGCCTTCTACGACCACAAAAGGGGTACTCAACATGTTGTAGGAACTTGAACATATCAAAGGTGTACTCAGCTCATCAAATAACATTTGAAATAATACAACTTTCTTGATCTTTGTTTGAATCATCCCTCTAACTCTTCCACAAGGCTCAAAATAGTCGTAATTACACTTAGTTTGAATCCATACAATAACCATATAGGGAGAGAGAAAGGTGTACATGTCACCATCTACTGAGCCAAGGTTTACGTGAAACACAATATGCATGACATTCGTTGAGAAAGTGTCATACATATCAAACGAACGAGACTTTTTTTTTCAGCCTATGTAAGACTCCACTTCCTATCTCATATTCAGCTTGAGTTACTGGTCAACAATACACATTTCCTCACTCCAAATATACACCTTTTACTGATTTCACTTAGGGTCGGTTAGTGTAGGGTTCACAACATAACACATATCCACATCACTAACACAATGTTGATTCACACACATTAACCATAACATCTTACTCATGGTACATATAAAGGGTATAACACAATCATTAATTTCATGGGTTACAATACATCACATTACCACATACTACACCCAAAGTGCAATCACTGTACAATAGGGATCATACACTCTCCATATGCCCCTAAATCACGACATGAACCATCCCATATTACATAAATTATACTTATGATGAGCACAATGTGTAAATTACAACATAAAATCAATTGCTATATAACATGGTGACACACACAATTCATCACAACATAGTGGCAACATCATGATACAATATAATTCATTATACACCAATTATGTCATGCAACACATCAACACACCTACATACCATAGAATAACAAGAAATTCAAACACTCTACAATCCACAATAACATTATTTTCACACACACCAAGGTGAAACATCATGCGTGAACTCCTCCTTGATTACATGAAAAAGAGAGTGAATGTGCTCATCACAAGCACATCGACATGGTAACAAATATGCACTAAGTGACATTCACAACATGTGTGTTCATAATATAAAAATTACAACAATTGTCACATAACAACATATATCATATTAATCCTCCAATCTCCACCACCACCATGCAAAAATCATCACAACTCCAATATGTCCTAGAGGTTCGAGAGCATGAACCTCCGCTCTGATACCAAATGTAACACCCACACTTTACACACACAATTACAACAATAAAAATACTAGAATAATTTTTGTTAACTTATATTGCTTGATACATGACAACACAAGGGCTCACTTACGACAACACACAATACATGATATGTTTTCACAAACATTAACCCATATAGAAGACATGAAACCACATGATGCATTCGGGCCACTTTTTACTTTTTCAAAAGACAAGGCACAACATAACAATTCCATAATAGTATACTCTTATAGATAAGGTCTTCCCATGACACGATACTTTTAGAATTTCAAATTTATTACAATGATGATTAAATATTCAACTTAAGTTCTAGAAAGTCTCATAAAATGTGAATCTTACATTCCTTCTTGTGCTACTAGATTTCCTTTTATACTATTTAACATTTAGCTTAAGATATAACTCCTTGAATAAATATCATCTATATTATTTAAATTACTTGTTTGATTCACTCATTTGTAAAAATAGGTATTTAGTTACACATAAGGATATTTACATACACACAAGGATACCATCCATGACACCACACTTTCATAGTTTACAATTTCATTACCTCTATCTTTCATTTATTGTCCTTAATTATTGAAAATATCTATCACGCAGTCCTTCGTTCTTCTTAAAACTATATTATGTTATCCTTACTTTACTTAACTTTTCACTTGTAGTCACTCTTAATTTTTCTTATTTCCCCTATCACAATATAAATATGTAGCCATATTTTTGATAGGGACATATATTCTCACATGAGCCAATGGTGTTTGCCCTAAGTATTGTCTTCAAAGTTGTATTTTTGTTAGGTTTGTAATTTAAGTCACTTGCAACAAGGTTCACAGGAACAAGTGAGGTTTATTAGTTCAAGAGTAAATAGAATACACATTCTTTTTATATGAACATTTAATTACTAAGGTTAACCGATTTTACTTTCAGTAAATACCACTAACCGTATATCCTATCTATTTCATTTAAATTCTTATTTATCTAGGTCTTAAGGATTATGATTTCACACTCAACCATGTTTGGATTCCTAGAAATTAAGTATTCGATGCGTGTTACCAAGAGACATTCAATTATAAATTTTACACACCTTACTAAGGTCATAACTAGAGTGATTAAACACCCTTATCTCCAAAATAATCTTGTAACTCTAGGTACATTTGACACTTCTTGTCACATCGACACTTTTGTTTGAGAGGGATTAAAAGGGATTCACACTTAGTATTCTCATGTGTAGGTATCTAAAAAATAGGAACTATTTTAATCATTTACATTCATCTCAAAATAATTTCACTTAATTTGATTTAATTAGTGTTTTGAAATTTGTTTGTTGTGTTACAATTTCCTTCAAAAATCAAAAGAATACCTCTCTGGCCTCATGGCCATATCAATGACGTCAAAAGAAAAAAACACACATATACATAACAATTTACATCATGAAATAACATTACTAAATCATCACTTAAATTAAGCAGTTTCACTGATTGTTCACAATATCAAAATGTTTCGATTTTATTTTTTCATCAATCAACAATGGGATCACGAGACTAGTTGGAAAGTATAACCAAATTTATGTATCAAAATCAAATTTGTCTGCAAACTTAAATGGTAGTAACTGTAGGTCGTAATCAATACTGAAATATAATTCCATGCATATGATGCATACTACGATAATCACATATCCATAATCAAATTATCTATAATATCTTAACAAAATATTAACAATGATTCAGAAAATGCTTTAGTAAATGTTAAGGCTAATTAGGAGGAAAATTTGGATGCCCCTTCCCCCACTATTTTGGCTGAGATTTCAAATCATAATGAAGGTAAGGGGGGTGGGGCTCCTCACCTAGATCTCTGATTCCTAAGTTGAATCATAATTCTAAAAATAAGGAGGTTCTTGAAATTCGATTACCTATCCATTCTGATGAGAATGTGGATCCTAATGTGAACAAAGGTTTGAAGATGGTGATAAAAAAAATAAAGGAAATAATGGATATTCTCCTTCATATATGAGCCTTAGATCTCAAAAAGGGAAGCTCTAGGGTAGTTGATGAGACCATAATATGTTTGATTAATGTATAATATATGATCTCATCTTATTGTCCTTTTTATTAAGTTTGATTTCATTTTGTGACTTTTAGTTGATCCGATATGATTTAGGATGTAATTATTTGTCATTTTATTGATTGTGATTCTAATGTTTCAAATCTCTTAAATTCCTACTGAAGTGTGTGTTTGAAATTTAGTTTTGTAATAAAGCACGTCTAATCAGTTAAGAAAATGAAGTAGGAAATGTTCAGTATGTTTTCCATAACATATGTTCCCACACAGCTTAGTTCTAGATCTTCCAAGCTAGTTCTAGAACTCCATCACACGCTCAACATATAGTTCCGAAACTTTCAGACTTAGTTTCGGAACTCCAGCATTTAGTTTTGAAATTTTCATAATTAGTTTCAGAACTCTTAGGTATAGCTCCGAACTCTCATGGTTTTGATCCTTAATGATTTCCTATGGTTTTGAGACTTCTCTGAAGTTTCGAAACTGATGGAAGTTATTTATTCTAACCACATCCAGAGATTTTGCATCTATGACCTGTCCTCACCAATTTGGCACTATGATAATTCTCCACTGGGAACTCCTCATGCTATGATTATTTAGTAATGCACAACTTTTAGTTTGGTGGATGTAATCTAGAAACACAACAACAAACATAACACAAGAATACCATAGACTATGATACAAAGGATGAATGAAAAATTTGAAATATAAGTATAAATTATAATATCAACATGAAATTGTTACAATCTCACCCATGAGGTACTTCAAGCGTTACTAACTTTACTTGCCTTACAACAATAACTATGGGAGAAACTTCACAATTACACCTCTTAATGGCTTATTTAACACACTTTATAAATGATGGCTTCCTTCACACACTCACTCATACAATATTTCTCACTACTTCCTTATATGCTAATTGAGGGGGGATGGCCTCTCTATTTATAAAAATTTCAAGCTTATCCACCTTATCTCTAATATAGGATAAGAAATATACTCTGACAAATCATATTCCATACCTTAACTCTTATCTTTACATGTAAGCTTATCTTTTAAGATAATATAAACCTTATCATTTCACATGGGTTCCACTTTTGTAGACTTTTTACAAATAAAATACACAAAATATTTATGACCTCACTCCTTGTCCTTATTACCAATATAATATTTCTGATTCCTAATCATGAAGACCCTACTTCTCTACTTACCCTAACTTTTACATTTTAACATTACTGAACCACTTACAACAAATATTTACTTTTTACCACAACATTCCTATTGTACTTTGACTATTACCTTACTATACATTACTGGGAGCGTCATACTGGAAGTGCCGTTATCTTCTATCGGATGCTACTACTAATTATACTTAACAACATCCTATTCCTAATACATACATTAATGAAATAGAAATTACGGAGGAAAATTTTAGTGTCGACATCTTCCCCCTTCCTAGCTTCTACTTCGTCCTCAGAGTAGACTATCCTGGTGCTTGGAAACTATTTAACTTGTCGTGGTTGACCCATTTCGTATTAGGAGTGACATCCAATTCATCCAGTCGATATGTACCATTTTCATGTAAAATTTTTATTTTGTAGGGCCCCATCCATTTGGGAAGAAATTTTCTCTTCCTTCTTTTTTTGTATCTGGAATCATATACTAGAGCCAAGTCATTCACATGAAATGGAGACCAATGGATATTTTGATCAAAGTATTCCTTCTGCTTCATTTTCTTCTTATAGCTTGTATCCTTCACCATTTCCCTCATTTCCTCTAGCAAATGAAGATGTACCAACGTTTCCTTTACTGAATTTCTTTCATCCATCCTTTCATTTTTCATAACTCTCACAATAGGAATATCAAACTCAATAGGAAGAACTGGATCAATGCCATAAGCCAACTGAAATGGGGAGTATTATGTTGTTGACTTTGATGTTTCCCTATATACCCACAATGCTGCATGAATCCTTTTATCCCATTTATGTACCTCCAAGGATGCATATTTTGCTAGAATTTGACACAACACATAATTTTTTCGTTCCACCTATCTATTTGTGCTTGGCTTGTAAGTTGTTTCCTTCCTATGCTTAATAGAAAACTTGTTGACTAGGGCTTATACCACCTCATTAATAAAGTGGCTTCCTTGATCTATTACAATTTCTAATGGACAACCAAATCTGGTGACAATGTATTCATATATGAACCTTGCCACTTCATCCATGGAAGTTGTTTTCAATGGTCTAGCTTCAACCCACTTGGTTAAATAATATGTGGCAACTACAATATAATTATTTTAGCATGGGGTAGTTGGAAGTGGACCTACAATATCTATTCCCAACTTTTCAAAGGGACCAAGTGGAAGAATAGGGCATAATGGAGATGATAAAGTGTTATGGTTACCATGTGTTTAACAAATATCATATGTATTACAATAATTATAACAATTTCTAAAAAGAGTGGGCCAGTGATAACCTGCATCAAAGATCTTTCTTGTTGTAAGTTGTCCAGAGAAGTGTCCTCCACATGTACCATTGTGGAATTATTCTATTAGCTCCTTCCCTTGATCAAATCCAACTGACCTCTTGTACTATCCATCAGGTCCTATTCGAAATAATACTCCATGTAGAATAGACTATGGACAACTGGCTTGAGTAATCTTCCTCTTAGTATTTGCATTGGCACCATCAGGAAACTTGAATTCATTCAAAAAATTCTAAATATCTATGTATTCACTAGGGATTGTGTCAAGGGATAACAATGCTGCATCTGGTAAATCATCATCATCACAAGATGAACCTAAACCATCATAGGCTCGATAGAGTGCATCTGCATTGACATGCTTCTTTCCTAGCCTATCTATAATATCAAATTCAAATTTTTGTAGCAAAATTATCCATCTTTCTATCCTCCTTAATGGGTTAGGCTTATTTACAATATATTTTGGAGCCTAATGATATGTTACAACTGTAAACTTCTGCCCTAACAAGTAATTTCTAAGATATTTTACATAAGAAATGATAGCTAGAGCCTCTTTTTAATTTACAGTATAATTTACCTCAGCACTCCTCATTTGTCTACTCCCAAATTAAATTGGATGATCATTCCCAGTTTCATCATTTTGGCTCAGAGTACTTCCTAGTGCTGCATCTGAAGCATCAATATACACAATGAATGGCTTGCTCCAGTTTGGATTCTTTAAAACAGGTGAAGACACCAAAGCCTCCTTCAGTTGTTCAAAATCTTCATGCACCTTCTTTCTTGGTTCATAAGTAACATCATTCTTCAAGAACTAGGTTAGTGGTTGTGTAATCTTTGAGAAATTCTTGATGAACCTTCTATAGTAACCCACATGGCCTAAAAATGATCTAAACTTACTTCTATTCATAGGAAATTGTAACTCTTTTATTTTTGAAACTTTATCAGGATCAGTACCAACACCATCTCTAGATACAACATGCCCTAACAAAATGCCTTTAGAACATCCAAAGACACACCTTGTAGGGTTTAGTGAGGCTTTTTCTTCATCAAAACTTTGAAATGTTGTCTCTATCTGGTGCAGGTGGTCCATCTTCCTCCCATAGATGTAAAGACCATACAGAAATACTCTGATGAAGTTTCCAATGTAGGGTTCAAACAATGTATACATCAAACGCTGGAACTTTTCCGGAGCATTACACAACCCAAAAGACATAACTCTATAAGTAAACGTTCCCCAAGGAGTGGTGAACATGGTCTTCAACTGATCTTTCTCCACTATACGAACATGGTTGTATCCACTATATCCATTAGCAAAACTATAGAACTCCTGGACAACTACTTTGTCCAAGATCTGATCTGAGTATGGAAGAGGGTAATGATCCTTATTTGTTACCTTGTTGAGCTTCCTATAATCAACAAAAATGCGTAGCTTCCCATTCTTTTTTATTGAGATCATAATGGGAGAAACCCATTATAAATTCTTCACATCAAATATGAATCCTGAATCAAGCAACTTATCTATTTCTTCTTTTACAGTCTTGGAAAAATTAGGATTCCTTCTATATAGCATTTTCTGTATGGGCTTAGCACCATCTACCAGCTCAATAGAATGTTCTACCCAACTTACTTGAAGAAGTTCCTTATAATAAAAAGTGAATAAGTGTATGTACCTTCGAAAGAGTTGGAGGTAGAATTCTTTATTTGTTAGATACGATCATTAATTTCTTCTTTAAATCATTTTATGGGTTCATGAATCGGTGTGACTGGAAGGATATCCATTACCAAAAAATCAACCTCACTTTCTTCATCTTCTGTGTCCACTTCCCTGGTACTAGAGTAATCAGAGGATGTCCAATCATCAGTTTCATCACTTGAATCTATAGGTTCTACCTTATGATGCTAAGGGATCACGTTTATCTTCACCCTCTCTTTGCATAAACTCTCCTTATCCATGGCCTTCTCAACAAAATTGGGTACACAATGGTACCATTTTTCATCACTTGAAAGTCTACCACACATACAACACCCATAACAGATATTGCCACATTTTAAACAACACCTTTTAGTTTAGTTTTTCCATTATTTAATGACCTTAACATAAGTGTTGATGGGCGATCAATTTTTAAACCCAAGATATTCATTACAGACTTGTTCATTACATTAACTGCAGCACCTCCATCAACTAAGACATCATGAATTGAAATACCATTACATAATACCTAAACTTGTGGAGTATAGGGATCTTCCTCTACCTCCAAAACAGGGACCTCAACCTCCTTCCTTCGTCAAGAATTGAGTCCACTTCGCAGCTCCCGCGTCTTCTCAGAAGACATAGCCATAAGTTATGGAATATTTTCAGGCCTTTTGGATAAAGCTTCTAAGATGGAGTAGTGTCCTTGTACCTTTGAAATCAGAAAATCCTATACATCCAACTTTCTTCTCCTATGTTTCTTACTAGTTTCTCCTTTCATCTTCTTAGGATCATTTCCATCTTGGTTATCTTTTTGTTTCTTTATTTTTGTTACAAACACATCTGCTTTATTATTTATGCTCCTGTCTACTACATCAAAAGAATTTATAGTTTCTTTTCCTTTATCGTTATCTCTTGTACTAGATGTAGAAGCTCTATCTGGACAATTATACTTATAATGACCCTTTTTATGACAACTATAACATACAACTTCAGAAATATTTCTTTTTGGACCTCTATCTCCTCCTTGAGAACTAAATTATTTTCCTTGAAAAATATTAATAGTTAATTGGCCCATCTTCCTAAGCAGATCTTCATACTCAGTAGATGTACTAGGAGAAATATTTGTGCTCACTGAGAGTGGTTGTGGATTCTGGACCAAAGGTGTTAGTGTAGGCTCTACCTTAGCAACAATGTCTTTGGGCTCTTCTTCCATGCTTTCTTCTTGCCTTCTTGTAATCTCCTTTGCTTATTCGAGGGTCATTGGGTGGTCATAATTCACTAATTGTGTGATCTTTGGCTTCATCCCAAGAATGAAGTACTTACAGAGGAGATTATCCACGTCATTGATCAACCCATCATCTAATCTTTCCTTCTAGATCTAGGCATCGAGCTTCCTCCTTAGCTCTAGAACATGAGCATGATAATCCCTTATCTTATCCTTCTCTCCTTGCGATAGCTTTGTGATATCAATCATGAGATCTACATATTTCTATTGTTCACCAAATTCGTCAAGAAAACTTTTAGTTAATAAATCCCATGAGTTTTTCACATTATCACCTAGTGTTTTAAACCACCTAAGGGTTGAACCATCCAAAAAGGTAGGAAAAGATTCATTCCATTGTTCCTTTCTTATGAGGCCATTACAAATACAAGATCATTTAAATTCTTGAATAAAAGAGGTAACATATTCATTAGATTGGGCTAAAAAAATAGGAATCTTCCCCATATTCAAAAGTAACCACAGTGAAATACCAACCCATAAGTACAATCAACAAGACTTATGTGCACAAATAATTGGAATCACTATAATAGAAAGTGACTTTACACCTTTTTATAGTAAAATAGGAATGACCACGGTAAACTATGTTAAAACTTGACTTACTGCAGTAAAAACTGACTTTACTGTGGTAAACACTATTCATGGTAAAAAGTGAAGTTACTGCGGTAAATACTATTTATGATAAAAATTGAAGTTACTGAGGTAAATACTATTCATGGTAAAAAGTGACTTTACCATGGTAACTACTATGCACAGTAAAAAATAAGGTTACCCTTCAAATGATTTCTGACTAAGGGGGAATATCTCTCCAGAAAATCTACCAACAAGGAATGGTCCCAGCAATGGAACAAGAATGTCCTCACCAATCTGGCACTATGATAATTCTCCACTGGGAACTCCTCATGCTATGATTATTTAGTAATGCACAACTTTTATTTTGGTGGATGTAATCTTGAAATAAAACAACAAACATAACACAAGAATACTATAGACTATGATACAAAGGAATAATGACAAATCTGAAATATAAGTGTAAATTATAATATCAACATGAAATTGTTACAATCTCACCCATGAGGTACTTCAAGCATTACTAACTTCACTTGCCTTCCAACAATAACTATGGGAGAAACTTCACAATTACACCTCTTAATGGCTTATTTAACACACTTTATAAATGATGGCTTCCTTCACACACTCACTCATACAATATTTCTCACTACTTCCTTATATGCTAATTGAGGGGGTTGGCCTCTCTATTTACAAAAATTTCAGGATTATCCACTTTATCTCTAAGATAGGATAAGAAATCTACTTTGACGAATCATATTCCATACCTTAACTCTTATCTTTACATGTAAGCTTATCTTTTAAGATAAGATAAACCTTATCATTTCACATGGGTTCCACATTTTTAATTTTTTTACAAATAAAATTCACAACATACCAATATAATATTTCTAATTCATAATCATGTAGACCCCACTTCTCTACTTACCCTAACTTTGACATTTTAACATTGCCAAACCACTTACGGAAAATATTTACTTTTTACAACAACATTCATATTGTACTTTGACTGTTACGCATACTATACATTATTGGCGGCATCGTACTGACAGCGCTGTTATCTTGTATCGGACTCTACTACGAATTATACTTAACAACATCCTATTCCTAATACATACATTAATGAAATAGAAATTATGAAGGAAAATTTTAGTGTCAACAGACCCTTTCAATTAAGAAAGGATGAGAATATTTCTAAATTCAGATCGAGGGATAGTTATCTTATAGCTATCTAATTAGCCACAATTCGACTCATCATCTATTCTGGGCATGATTCCATTTCATCAGAATTGTTGAGACAACTGTGATTATAAAATGCATATAAAAGTAGACATGCAGTAGGTAGATAGAATATGCTATGAAATATATATAGAATAGAGAAGAGAAATATAGACCAAGTACTTAAATCCAATACATTTTGTAATACCGAATGTTTTATCAATAAAATAGCCATTCTTATTTGAGAGAATTCTGAGTTGTTAAATCCTAATTCAAGGAGGAAGAAGGGCCCACTCCCCGAAGAATCAGGATATTTGTTTATTTTGTATTTATATTTCTTTAGCCAATTGCTTAGATCTGTTAATTTTGTATTATTTTAATTATTACAGTAAAAATTTGTTGTATACTTATTCCTATAGGTGTTTTGATAGATTCTTATATTTCTTGCAATTATTTTCAAGCATTCTAAATTCAGTGTGCTTATTTTCAGAAGTAAGTGTGTTTAATTTCATAACTAAGTGTGTTTCCTTTCAGCAAAGCTTTTAGTGTGTTACTTTCAGCAAGTTTTCATGGTATGATTTAAATAAGTTTTTACAAAGAATTCCTTAAGACATTGAAAAGATCCCCCCAAAAATAAAAAAATAACTATAGTTAACTACTAAATTGATAAAATTACTCTTGTTGCATATAGCTTTAGACACACCTCTGGTTTGATATGACATCAACAAGAAGTTGATTAAATGAAGGGAATAACGACACCCGTCATTTTTGGCACCATTTATGGGGATAAACTAATTGGAACTTTCTAATTAAGTGTTAGCAAGAGCAACAAATAATACATCTAGTAGTAAAAGGATCTTACCTACTATATCATAAAATATATGAGTAGACCAAGAGACTCACAGGGAAGATTCCTCCCAAAAACATCTTCAAAATAATTCATATCATCCCCTATCATACAATAAATAGAATTGCCACCTTTGGAATTCTTAGATCAGTCACCTGAAGGAAGTGGAACTTTTAGGAGAAGGCTTATTACTCAAGATCCATTTCAGGTGAGTTTTGATTCTTAATTGAGTAGTCAACCTCCTAATCCAGATTTTCACCTTCCCTAAAGCATACCAATTAATAGATTAATTGAGAGGAAAATTTAGAAAATATTTGAAAAATGGCACGAGAAGCTAAGAGAGTACCTGATATGACCTTTACCTATCCAATCCAATTAGGAGATGATGATATATCAATGAAAAATATCTCACCTACACATTTACCCACATTTAGAGGGATGTCATCTGAAGATCCTGACCAATTTTTATTTGACTTCAAGGTACTATGTCAGACCTATGATTATAAAACAGATAATCAAAAAATCAAGTTGTTTCCATCAACTTTGAAGGATGTAGCAATGATGTGGTTCACGGGATTACCATCCAACTCTATTAGCACTTGGGAAAAAATGGAGAATGCCTTCGTAGATAAATACTAGGATTATTATAGAGGGAGAAATAGGAAGGAAGAATTATTCAAAATCAAGCAGCAGGAAGATGAAAACATAGAAGACTATTTAGACAGATTCCTCTTAGTTAGCAAAAGATGTGGATTTGTGCTTTAAGAGGAGTTAAGTAAAACCATTTTTATTAAAGGCTTGGATGATGAATCTAGAGAAGTCGTTAACTTGATAGGAGGTGGAGACATTGATTAGATAAGAATGAAAGGAATTAAAGAGATTTGTAAAATCTATTCCAAAATGAGAGGTGGACCTAGAAAAGGAAAATCAGTGAAAAGTCTTAATCCAGATATGAACAAACTAATGGATGAGTTAGCAAACTTTAAAACAAACATTTTAGTGCAATTAAGCTCTACTATGGATGGATTACAAGCTAAAGAAAATGCTAAAACTAAACCATTGGCTATGGATTGTCCTAGATGCATGAAGAAGTATGAACTAAGAGACTGTCCTTTCGATAAAAAAAAATATCTTATCTGTGAATCTAAATAACATGATACTGATGTTTTCTCTTTACTTCCAGTTATTAAGAATTAGCTTAAATAAACCAGTGCCTCATCTATAATAGAAGAATTGAATTTTGTTCAGAGACAACCTAACTGAGGGCAATTTATGCAAAGATCAGTCCCTAATCCATGGACGATGTCATGGGCTGCTACGTCAGTACCATAAAATTAGGTACAACTACCATGGGTACCTGAACCAACTTGGAACCCTCAAGATTGGGAAAATCAAGGTTGGTATGCTCAGGGACATCAACAACCATGGGCTGGTCAAGGAAATCCTTATCCTTGGTCACAACCTAGGTGGAACCCTAGTAATTATACTCAAAGAGGAACATATCCAAATTAGAATCAACAAGCCATCATGGGATCCCCTCCACAAAATTCACAACTTGAGAATGTAGTCCAAAAACTAGTAGCAAATCCAAGAAACAAACAAAAAACTCTTGTTTATGAAACATAACAGAAAAATAAGTTGATTTACATGCTACGGATTGTAAGGATATTCAAACTAGATTTGGGAAAATCATTAACAGTCCACCCCTTATAATGACGGAAATGAAAAAATAAAATGAAATTCCTAGTAATTTTGTTCCAAAAGAGGATATAGAAAGAAAAGAAAAGGAGCCAGATAACAACACTACTGAGACTCAATTTCCAGAGAGGTTTAAAGAAGCTATAGAAATCATGGAGTCTGAATTGGTACAGGAACTAAAGAAATTCAATATTGAAATACCACTGTTATAAGCAATTAAAGATATTACATAATTCAACAAATTAAACAAAATGTTATGTATGAATAATACTAGAAGGAAGAAAAAGTACCCCAAGACTATCAAAGTAGATGGGAAACTTGTTGATTTATTAGCAGGAAAACTTTTACCTCCCAAATAAGGAGATCCTGGAAGTCCTGTTATTTTTGTCTCTATAGGAAATAAGGATATACATAATGTTTTGGTAGATTTGGGAGTGGCTATCAATGTAATGATAGCAGATACTCTAAAAACATTACCATTAACGAGTATACAACCTACTAATACCATATTGCAGATGGCAGATCAGTCTGCAGAAAAACCAAAAGGAATTATAGAAGACATGGAGATTATGGCGGAGTCATGGGAATATCCAGTTGACTTCCTTATATTGTAGCCAAAAGGTAAGACATTGGGTTATCCCATTATTTCGGGTAAACCATAGTTAGCTACATTTGTTGCTTTAATAGATTGCAGGTCAGGTGATATGAAAATCTTGAATGGTAATAACTCTAAAAAAATTTCCTTATATCTTACCACATGACCTTTTACTGACAATCATGAACAGTTATGGGTTGATTCTCTTGAAACTAATAAGAAAAATTTGTCTTCTTTGGCTATGATCACATTGTAGGATCATATAAGAGAAGTAAAAGAGATGATTAATCCAACATTGGATGAGAACTTGCTTTCTTTGAAGTAATCAGAAATAGTTATGGAACTTATTAACTTAGTTCTAGAACCTGCGAACTTAGTTTCAGAACCTGTGAACTTAGTTCCAGAACCTGCGACTACAGTTATGAAACCACCACATTTAGTTCCAGAACGATGACAACACCAGTTATCTTTGATTGGAAATAATTTCCCTCTAGAGGAATGAGATTTCTCGTGGGGAGAGGATGAATCAGTAGCTTCAGTTTCAAGTACATCAGGAAGTGGTTAAGAATTTCTGGAAAGTAGCAGTGACGAAGAATTTAGCCTGCAAAGAGATAAGTATCATAATTTTCATTACTGTCTTTTTTCTAGTATTTTGTCTCAAGGAAATTTTGGATATGTTGCTACATACCATATGTTGTTACCACATGCATGTCCATTAAATACTTTAATGAAACCCTTCCAAAAAATCAATTCATCACATATTGTAACCAAGCATGTTGAAATTCAACGGGGTAAAACTTTAAACATTAATAGTTGGTTGAAAGATGATGAAGAAGCTAAATTGATTGATGTTCTAAAAAATAATATTAAAGCTTTTTTTTGGGACTATAAATACGTGAAGGGGATTCACCCAAGTATTTTCACTCATCACATATATACTGAAAACATTAAACCAGTTAGGCAACCTCAAAGAAGGACTAACCTAGCTTTAAGGGATATAGTGAAACAAAAAATTGAAAAACTATTACAAGTAGGTTTTATCTACCCTATCTCAGATAGTCAGTGGGTATCTCCTCTTGTAATTGTTCCCAAAAAGAATGGAAAATGGAGAATATGTGTTGATTATAGGGAACTGAACAAAGCCACAATGAGAGATTATTTTCCCTTACCATTTATAGATCAAGTCCTAGATAACCTTTCATGTAAACAATACTTTTCTTTCTTGGATGACTTTAGTGGATACAATTAGATCAAAGTTACTGTTGAAGATCAGGACAAAACTACATTTACATGTCCATGGGGAACCTTTGCCTATAGGGTGTTACCATTTGGTTTATGAAATGCTCTTGCAACTTTCTAGAGAGTTGTACTTACAATCTTTGCTGATCTAACAAATGATTGTGATGAGGTATATATGGATGAATTCACTGTACACGGAGATACATTTGAATATGCATTGAGAAATCTAGATAGAGTGTTAACAAGATGTGAACAACACAACCTATATCTTAGTGATGAAAAGTGTTTGATGATGGTGGATGAGGGGATTGTATGAGGACGCCATATTTCAAAAAGAGGAATTCAGGTGGATCAAAACAAAATTAGGATCATTTTAGATTTACCTATTCCTCATACCCCCACATATATCATATCATTTCTAGGGCATGCTGGGTAGTATAGTTGGTTCTTTATAAAAGATTTTAGTAAAATTACTGCGAACATGTTTAATTTGCTAACCAAGGACTGTGAATTTCCTTAGGATGAAAAGTGTCAGTATGATTTTGAATAAATTAAAAAAAAATAATTAGTGCCCCAATATTGACAAGACCAAACTAGGAAAAGCCATTTCATATCGAAATAGATGACTCAAATTATTCCATTGGTGCAGTTTTGGGACAGAAAGATGAAGAAGGAAAGATGTATTGCATTTATTATCTTAGCAAGACTCTTACTCCCATTGAAAAGAATTACACCACTACTGAAAAAGAATTTCTTGTTGTGATTTATGTAATCAATAAATTCAAATTTTGCATTACAGGGTATAAGATATTTGTACACATAGATCATTTAGCAATTAAGTATTTAATGAACAAACTAGTGGTTGGAGGAAGAATAATTAGATGGTTATTACTTTTTCAAGAATTTGATATTACCATTTTAGAAAATCCAGGTAAATATAATGTGGTAGCTGATTTTTGTCAAGACGAACCATGACAAGGGAGAAAGATCCAGTCAAGGATAACTTTCTAGATGAACAATTATTTGCAATCTTAGCAAGTACAACATGGCTTGCTGATATTGAACATTATCTTGCAACAGGGAAGTTTCCTCATTCTTTCACTAAGAAACAAATAAAGAAGTTAATTAAAACAAGTGCACAATTTAAATGGTTAAATAGAATGTAATTTAAATGTGGTCTTGATTTTGTTTTGTGCAGGTGTGTAAGAGAGGATGAAATCTTTGACATCCTTAGAGTATGTCATGATGAACCAAGTGGAGGAAACTATTCAATGAAAAGAACAACTCATATGATACTTGGCACTGGTTATTATTGGCCATCTCTGTATAAGGATGTGAAGAGATATATCAAGAGGTGTGATTCTTGTCAAAGGATAGGAAAGCCATCTTTCACCAATTAAATGTCTCTTTAGCCTCAAGTTGTGGTTGAACCATTTGAGAGATGGGGATTCGATTTTGTTGGTCCCTTTAATCCTACTTCACAAGGGAAGGAATATATTCTTGTGTGTACTAACTATGTGATAAAATGGGCAAAAGTGCAGGCATTGAAAAATGCCACTGAAGAAGCAGTTGCTGATTTCCTTTGGAATAAAATTATGGTAAAGTTTAGAGCACCAAGGAGCATATTTTAAGATAAGGGACCACAATTCATGTTTAATACGATCTAATATTTCACAAGGTATTACCAAATCAATCATAGGAAGTCATCTCCTTATCACCCACAATCAAATGGACAAGCGGAAGTAACAAATAGACAATTGGAGAACATCCTTACCAAAATAGTTGAAGCTAGGAGAAAAGATTGGGTAAAGATAATACATGAAGTTGTCTGGGCTTATAATACAACTTGGAAAACTACAACAGAGTTTTCACCATATGAGTTATTCTATGGGAAAAATCCCTTGTTGCCTATAGAGTTTGAACTTCAGATATTGAGGAGAGAATTTAAGGTGGAAATTCAGTTGGATGAATTAAGGATGAAAGCACTTCAGTAAATAGAGATAATTCAAGAGCAAAGGAAGCAATGTCATGACACACATATCAAGAGAAGTTGATTCAAAGTAGGAGACTGGGCATTTCTATTCAATTCTAAGTACAAAAATTTAAGGGAAAATTGAGAACCAGATGGTTGGGACCCTATCAAATTGAACAAATATTTGACAATGGTTCTATTCACTTACTTCCCATTGATGATAGTAGCAGAACACTCTTGGTCAATGGACATAGGCTAAAACTCTAAAGGAAGCCTCCCACTAAGGATGAACTCTTGAGGAAGATTGAAGAAGACAAAGAATTTGATGATGTGGAAGAACCCAGTTCTTCCAAAACGATCAAATAACTAGATGATAGATCCATAATAAAGGAAAGAAGATGAAAACCAATAAATGACATTTTCTTTCCCATAAAAAATTAAAAAAAGGAAAAGAAAAAAAGAAAAAAGAAAAAAAGAAAAAAGAAAAAAAAAGAAATTCTCTCAAAGGTCAATTGAAAACCAACAAATGGCGGTTGACCTCTTCTTTTGGATAGTTCAAGTAAAAGGGAATTCTTTTGAATTCCAGATGTCTTATCTAACCATGTTTTGTTCAACTTGTAGGAATGAAAAGTCATCATAGCAAAAGGATTACATCATTAAGGATGGTAATTATATCTTTTAACTTATTTAAGGTTGAATTAAATGTTTGCATGTGTAATTTGACCTAATTTAAAAGTTGATATGATGATTCATCTATTTATACATTATGATTACAAGTGTGTAAACATGAAGATGATTTGCATGGAATAAGTGGCGGTAGGGTTATCATTAGTAATCATTATTGCAAAATCAAGTGAAATAAGTTGCAGAGGTATTTTGAGGAAGGAGCAGTGAATTAAGTTTATGTTCCACTGCAAAGAAAAAAGAATTCGATAGCTAAGAACAGAGGTTCTGTAGCTAATAATAGAGGTTCTGTAGCTAAGAATAGAGGTTCCATAGCCAAAGTCATTAGTTCCGCAGCTAAGCAAGAGGGCCTACAACCAATTTGCAAAAAATCAAAAAATACACAACTCGAGCCGATATGGGGATTAAAAATAAATCAAAACTATAGGACGATTCCCAGCTACTCACAGATGAAGAAGTGGCATCTATCTTTGAGCATGCAGTATGGCTAGAGTTCCTGAAGATATTTTCAAAGTATAATGATGAATTGGTAGGAGAATTCATCATAAACCTAGAGAAATACAGGACAAAGGTGAGAAATATTTTTATTCCTTTTTTTATAAATACTGTAAGTAATGTGTCTAGAGTGCCAATTGTTCATGTCCCTCAACCTACCAAAGGGACTTTGAAAGAACTGGTTGAAGTCTTACTACAAGAGGGAGAAACTAAACCCTAGTACATCTACAATACAAATGAAATCATAAAAGGGTTCAGAAAGGCCAGTTTTCGCAAACCCTTTGATAGGGTAGCATTTTGGATAGTGAAATACTTAACCTGCGATGGTCAATTTGGGTCTGTGGGAAAAGAAGTCCTAAAAATTCTCATATATCTGAAGTATGGAGCCAAAAAACCTAAGTACATAATAAACCTTCCAAGGTTTCTTTTTTATTCTATCCAGATCATGGCTTAGAGGTATTGCTAGGGTGTTGGGACAATAATGGATCATGATCTAATTCATTTAATATGCTAGCATCATTTCCTATTAAAGAAAAATGGAGAAAAAAATTGGGACAAGTTTCTGGAAAATTCAAGAAAAACCCTAATATTATCAAAAAAACAATTCTAGTCCCATTCTCTCCTTCAAATAATCTAGAAATTGATTACCTTGTAGAAGAACAGAGGGAAATGGAAAGAGAGAATATACCAAAAAGAATATGGTCTATGAGAAAGATCAAAACAACAGAGCCTTCTATACCTTTGAAGGAAATTCCTTCTTCTACAACAGCTTCAAGGGAGCTAATATCTATCTCTGATGGTGATAGCTCACCCATGTAAGAGAAAGAAATAATAGTAAGAAGAAGATCTAGAAGGAAATCCACCATTGGGCATGTTGAAATTCCCCAGAGAAGAAAAATTCATAAGAGGTCAAGGGAAACCCCAAAGGGAAGGAGTGAGCAGGAAAAGATGGAAAAAGAAGTTACTGATATTTTGGGCAGCATGACAATGACTCCTCCTGAGCCAAGCCAAGATGAGATGGACAGAGGAGACGAGAGACTTAAAGAGAATTTTTTTCAAGAATTGGCTGAACCATCAACATTGCCACATGAAGAGTAAAATTTGGCATCCTGGAGAAGAAAAGGAAATTTTCCTTTGATAAAGGAAGAATGCCTAACTCCTCAAGTAATTTTAGAGGAAGAAGAAAGACATCAAGTTAAACATGCCATGTTCTTGTGTAGAGCAGAGCTCATTATAAGAGAAAAGGATGAGGAATTGGACTTCCTCAAACTCAAATTAGAATAAAGAGAAATGATCCTTATAGCTAGATAAAAACTCAGCTTGCAGCCAAGACTGAGGAATTATCAACAACCAAGAAACAATTGATAGAAAAATAGGAAGAATGTCAGACTTCTAGAAAATAGAGTGTTGTGTCTATAGTCTCTGCACAGAATGATTTAACCTATTTTACACTCAAACAACTATGTAATGACACTTGCAGGGAAGTCAGAGAAGCCAAAACATGAAATGAATAATTTAAGACCAAGATGGAAGAAGAAAAGAAGGTAAGAAAATTTTTATAAGGAGGAAGGAAATAAATATAAATGTCTTGCAAATATTCATATGGTCTATATTATGAGTGAAAAATTGCTTGCCTGTAGGAGGCCCTCTCCTACATATAGTTTGTTTTTAGAAGAGAAGTTCATTCGCTAGCAGCTGTCACGGATTGCATGTGGAATTCCACATGAACTAAAAGATGAATCAAAATTCATGGAAGCTTACTCTCTATCCAGTTTTGAGAAGAAAAATCTTCTGTGTGAATTTTATCTTTGTGATTTTATACTAGAGAAAAACACAAGATTTATGATTAATTTGTATGTGGGGGAGAGCCAGCTCAATGCATTTGTCTCTGTTCTACAAAATAAAATTTCTTGGAAGGAAAGGGAATATGAAATTTTATTGAAAGCTATCTCAACAGGTCTCTATATGAGAGGCCACTGTGGTAAACCTTCTACCTTCCTCATACATTTTAGAACGCATGCCTTTGATGAGAGATTCAAGACACATTATCTTTCCATTCTACAAAAGAGTATGGATGCCTTCACCTCCTATGAGGAGGAAAATTTTGAAGATATTTATGAAGGATGCTCAAATAGGTGGGAACTCCTTATTGTTTCCTTGAGAACAAGGAAAGTAATATCCCCTACAAATCTGATCTGGAGTTTAGAAAGGGAAAAAACATTATGTAAAATAATTCCATAGTTTAATGAAACCTACATGAAAATATGGATGGGAATGCGAACAAGTCCCCCTTTACTTCTCACCCCATGTCTCCTTTTTAAAATAGAGAACCTCAAGATCTTACTTAATTTGAAGAGTGTGAGAGGAAAATAAAAGCATGAGCTGGGTACAGTACATCTAAGTTTAAGCATTAGAAAATCTAGTTTCGTCCATTTGATCTGAGTAATCAAATGGAATGTAGAACATAGAACCCCACTTTTGAAGAATGAAGTTTGTAAAGGGACTTACAAACAAGTAAGTTTGGGGGAAATGATGAGGCCAGAATATGTTTGATTAATGTATAATAAATGATCTCATCTTACTCTACTTTTTATTAAGTTTGATTGTATTTTGTGACTTTCAGTTGATCTGATATGAGTTAGGATGTAATTGTCTATATTTTGATTGATTGTGGTTCTAATTTTTAAAATCTCTGAATTCCTGACAAAGTGTGTGTTTGAAATTCAGTTTTGTAATAAAATAGGTCTAATCAGTCTATAAAATGAAGTAGGAAACATTTAGTATGTTTTTGGTAACATTTTTTCCCACACAACTTAGTTCTGGAACTTCCAAGCTAGTTCCAAAACTCCATCACATAGTCATCATCTAGTTCTGGAACTTTCAGACTTAGTTCCGAAACTCTAGTATTTAGTTTTGGAATTTTCAGAATTAGTTTTGGAACTCCTGGGTATAGCTCCAGAGCTCTCACGGTTTCGATCCTTAACGATTTCTTATGGTTCTAAAACTTCTCTGAAGTTCCAGAACAGATGGAAGTTATCTATTCTAACCACATCTGGAGATTTTGCATCTACGACCCTTTCAATCAGGAAAGGATGAGAACATTTCTAAATGCAGATCCAGGGATAGTTATCTTACAGCTATCTGATCAGCCACAATCAAACTTAGCATCTATTTTGGGCATGATTATGTTTCATCAGAATCAATTAGATAGTTATGATTGTAAACTGTATATAAAAAAAGACCTACAGTAGATAGATATATGATAGATAGAATATGATATGAAATATATATAGAATAGAGAAGATAAATATAGACTAACTACTCAGATCTAGTACGTTTTTTAACACTGAATGTTTTATGAATAAATTAGCCATTATTATTTGAGAGAATTCTGAGTTGTTAAATCCTAATTCAAGGAGGAGCAAGGGCCCACTCCCTCAAGGACAAGGATATTCATTTATTTGGTATTTATATTTCTTCAGCAAATAGCTTGGATCTGTTAATTCTGTATTGTTTTAATTCTTCCAGTTAAACTCAATTGTATACTTGTTCCTGCAAGTGTTTAGATAGATTCTTACATTTCTTGCAATTGTTTTGAAGCATTCTAAATTGAGTGCGTTTATTTCTGAAAGCAAGTGTGTTTACTTTCATAAGCAAGTGTGTTTATTTCCAACAAGTGTGTTTGTTTCCATTCTGCACAGTGTGTCTCCTTTCAACAAAGCTTTCAGTGTGTTAATTTTATCAAGTTTTCATAGTAAGATTTAAATAAGGTTTTACCAATAATTCCTTAAGACATTGAAAATATCCCCCAGAAAATACAAAAATAACTATAGTCAACTACTAGATCGATAAAATTACTCTTGTTATGTATAGCTTTAGAAACACCCCTGGTTTGATATGACATCAACAAGAAGTTGATTAAATGAAAGGAATAATGACACCCATCAGCAATTAGCTTGCTCCTTGGGGGTGGTCAAGCCTCTTTGACTTTCCTGTTTAGGGGCCCTTTCTTCCTTTGGCACTTCCTTCTGTGAGGTTTTGGTTTGTTGGTTTTGTTTCTCCTTTGTCCTAGATGGGTCTTGTTTCTTTGATGTTTCTCCTTTGTGCCTTACTGTTTTTATCTTTCGGTCTTGTTCATGGTTGCAGATCCCTTCAAAATCTAATTTTTACCATAAAAAAATATTAACTAGATATAATAATGTCCATCCATTAATGCCTACTGAACAAGTATGATAACAAAGTCAAGGCCCCAAATTCAAGGTAAGAAAAAATCTAGTATAATCAATGTTGAAGAGGATTGGGCACTACAATAACCCATTTTTTAATAATGGAATTTACATGTTCGTGAGATTACTAGCTCTCATCCTAGGGAATTACCTATAGAAAAATATCACCTAGTTTCACAACATACATACATTATGCATTAGGAAAACTAGGGAATAAGGGGAATACTCCTTCATTTAAAGGATAACATTTCACATTAGGTATCCCACGTCGTGGATTTAGTCCCTCACTAAAAGATGGTTCAAACACATTATATTAATGATATGATATTATATTTTATCCAAGTACACCAATTATGGTGACATTCCCATAAACTAATCATAATTTAAGAAGTTTCTAAGTTTCACATTTAACTCTTAGTATTGTATTGTAGAAACCAAATGATGATATAATTTGGGTATCAATTTCATTTATGATCTCAATTCTTAAGGGTAACTTCCAAGGTTAGTTTGAAATATTCACTACTCAACATGTATGTTGGTCCAAGATGGTTTTAAATTATGTTTAATGTTGGTTCTCTAAGGTGCCCTACCCTAGGAGAACACATTCTCCTTACTACACACCCAAGTATCAATTGTATGAGGGAACTACGTATAGCAGAACAAAGTTAAACCATCATTCCTAATTGCCATGTTTATGAAAATGTTGCTAAACATAAAGGCTATGAAAATAAATGTAAACTAGGGACCTTATTTACTTAAGATAGAAGGTGCCATTGAGTGCAAGGATTTCAGTTCATTTTAAGATGTTAGTCTTCTATGCTGAAAGGAACACATAGGAAGGGTAGTTATGCACAAATTTTATATGAGGGTTAACAGTTTTGGTTAGATTTCTTTATTACATTTTAAAAATAAGAAACACCACACACCAATTATTTAATAATCAATTGCACATTGGAATTGCACTATAAGCTATTAAGTTCAATTTCATTTAACACATTTATCCAAATTTTACAATACAATTTTTGGGATTGAAATAACACCTGTGTTTATACGGACATTTTCCTTAAACACTAACATCTTTAAAATGTTACAAAACTTCACTAATAAACATTTCAATACTTGGAAAAATGTTGAACTATATTCTACAATTACACTTATCATATATATCCATCCCCCTTATACCATATGTAAATCTGAATCAAAAGAACACCTATAGTTAATTCTCACATTTCCCAAGACATCCATTAAACTAATATCTCATTGATATCACCAAATTTCAATAAAAATTATTTAATATAACATATAAATACATAATAATTTCTTTCAATTAACATACATAAATTATAATAATATAAAATGAATCATAACCACGCCATTTTGCCATCTTACTTGCATCTTGCAAAACCATGTGAGCATGAAATCAAGGATAAATCGCTAGCATGGGATCCACATAAATATAGCATAATTAACATTATTTGTTTTCCATTTACAAGATGATAAAAATACACATGCTACAAGAGAGGGTTAGGGGCATATAATCATTTCATTTCATTCAATTCCTTAACTAAGGGAGGAGAAAGAAATAAATAGGGAAGAGAGAGAAATATTATTTTTCCAAAAGTTAAAATTGCATCAATTCACAAGATAGAGTTTAAAATAGTTATTTACAATTGTTAATTAGTTTCCTTGATGGTTTTCTACTAAACTGGGGTCCTACAACTTTCTTTTTACATTTTCCTGCTAGTTGCAAAAAATGTCTCATTTTGGGTCAAAGGCTAATAAAATGCATTGAAAAACTGTCTTCCAATAAGAAAATTCATGATGAGATAATTCTTACATGTCCACCTATATCCAAGAATCCATAGGGACCAACGAAGTCTAGAACTAGTCAATGATGAACAATTGGCTATTGATTTTCTTAAGCCATAAGACGTAATCAATAAAGTTTAACCTAGTCAAAAAGTAAGTAGAGGCCTACGTAACCCCTTCACAAAACTAACCAAGGAAGTGATTTTACCAGAAAAAAGGTTCCAATCAATTGTATAGTCAAAATACTAGGGTTTTACGAAGGTGGACAAACATTTCATTGTTCAGGGCCCACACGGTGAGCTGATACGAAACCCAACTTTACAATTTTTAACAACTTCCTAAAAGTGCAAAATGAGGTAACAAGGATCCTAAAGGAGTGGGAGAGAGAGTATAAATGGTTGAGTGGGGTAAATTTAAAGCATGATGCGCCTTTCCTCATAACAAGGAGCACATACGCTGCTTCCCACCTCTTTTCCAGGGTTCCGAAGGTGATTTTGTATGTCTCCCAAAATCACGGTTGATTGGATTTTACAAGGAAATATTTGACATCTTTACAGGGAACTCAACCTCAAATTGTCAATAAAAAGAGTGTTATATTAATCTAGTTTGGTTATAAATTTTTTTAGGTCGCCTCAAAAAGAGGGTTTAAGTCCATGGTTGACTACTATGGGATTATTTAGATTGCACAAGTTACGGTATGTCATTTTATTGTTTTTAAAAAAAATTTATTTAAAACAAATAAATGTATGATAATCCTATGGTTTAAAATTTTATCTCGTTGCAAATGAAAAAATAAAGAACAAGAATTATGACAGATAAGGAGAGATGAACCATGACTTAGGGGAAAATGAATTGGTCAAAGCTTTGGATCTCGGTTCCACATTTCAAACAGACATTTTTTCAAATGGTTTAAATATGTTCATAAAACTTCTCCACTTTTGTACATGCTGCAAAAATGAGAGCAAAGGTTATCGAGTTGATTTCCACATCAGCTACTTATATTACATGCAACCTTGGAAGACCTTGTCACCTAAAAAAATTACAATCTAACAATCATTGTTATCTACAAGAACACATTCTATTCAAGGCATTTTGACTAACTATGGACATGCCAAGTGCAATCTGGCACATTTTTCATAAAAAAAATACCAATGTGAGGTAATACAACATTTAAATAGATTCCTCTCCCATTTTTCTTAGATGTAGGTCCATACATGAATGCCAATGTAATGCCCCTTTTGGTGTTGACTCCTTTCCTTATTGTTGAACCTCGTTGCCAATGATGAATGGTCGTTTTGTACCCTATTGTCAAGTTTGAAGCTCACATTGTGAACCCAAATTATTGGTGTAGGTGCGGCCTTTGGCGCTACGGGAAAGTTACCGTAGCAACCAACTTCATTACTCGTACATTAGTCCTTGTTATTGTTGTGTTGACGGTTATGCCTTGGATCAATTTCAGTGATCCAAGGCATACCTCATATCCTTTAGTGCTCACAATCCTTGTTTCAAAGTAAAGTTGTCTCTTTTCATTCCGTTATACCACTTTGTTTTGTTGTTAATGCTTTTGCAATTTTTACAATACTTTGCTTCATCTCCGGAAGACCTTATTGATGATTTATTGTATCTTGATTATCGGGTTGTGGAGGATGTTTTGTTTATGGTGCTTATGGAATCGTAAATCTTGTATATAGGTATTTGGATTTTTTTTAATAAAGGTACCTAAATTTTGGCTAACTTAGAAAAATTACTCTCTTTTATATATATTTTTTAAATTAAAGAGGGGATCTTGGCACCTTGGTTTCGTGGAGTTGGGAGGAGGTTTTTGGGGGCACTAAGTTATTTGAAAGGACTATTATTTAATGTCAAATGTTTAACTTCCTTACCTACCACCTCTCATTTTCCTTAGCAGCAACTTGCCTTATTTGTGGTTTTCACCAAATGGAGATAATTGTGCTGAACTTCATTCTTTTTATTCTGCTAAAATCTAGCCTTGTGCTAAATTTAGTGTTTGAATCAATTTTGGTGACTGGAGGGTGGTTGAAGACCTATCAAATATTAAAAGCATTAATGAATGACACCCCCACCCATTTCTCCACCCTGCTAGCCGCGTGGTTTGGAGGAGATTTATTGAAAAGGGGTGTGAATATTTTAGCAGTTTTAGTTCGGGAGTATTGAAATGCCTTTTTGGCCACGTGTTTCTTTGGAGAATAATTACACTTTGGGAAAATTATTGAAGCTCCAATTAAGCAGGTTAAGTCTAGACTTTGCAATAGTTTGCTACCTTTCTACAACTTCATGAAATAAATGTTCCTTCTTCCTGAAATGGTATCTAGTAATGGGATTTTGTGGTTGATTTTTTATTACCTAGAGTGTACTGATTGCCCCTCTTTTTCTTCTCTTGAATCACTGTTGTTTTTTGGATACTAGTTTACAAAAAAAGGGAAAACTGTATTCTTTTTACTCTGTTATTTTAGTTGGATATGATCAATGTTATACTACGGGGAATTTCTTGAACCCACCTCCCCATAGGGAAAACTAGTAATGGGTTTGGATGGTAAAAATGCTTAGTTGCCCTGATTACTTGTAAATCTTGGCGCAAGGGGGACATAAGTGTAATAGTAATTAATACTTCTATTGGGTTTTTCTTGAAATAGTTATTTATTAGTCTATTCATGAGTGGATATAAAATTTTGAGTGAATCTAGTTTTATCAACAAGGAATATTTTATTTTATTCATTTTTTGAGGTAATCTTGTCATCACTAAATGACTCCTAAAATTCAGTACTCTGGTGGGTTGTGTTTTGATTTAACGGTATTTTGAAAGTGTGTATTTTCTTCTGATTAAAAACAGAGGTTTTAAAACCTTGTGTGGGTATTATTATTTACTACTTGTTAGCTGCACCTCTATGGTGACTTTCTAGATATTGGCTGCCTATTATATGTTGAAACGTAGAAGTATAGAAATTGGGAACATAAGTATTTTATCCTTGATATTGTACCTCATTATTTTTTTGTTTCTATGAGGTAGTTTCTTTGTTTCATGGTGTGGGTTTTGGTTTTCATCCCCAATTCTCTATTATGATATTTTTGGGGACAGTTATTAACCCTTATCTCTACCTTCGATATAGTTACTATAATATGAATCCATAATCGGTTAGGAAGATCTACCATTATGATTTTTTCTTTTGAGGTTCTCATTTCATATGTTGTATACCTGAATCTTTGAGCTGGTTGTATGTACATTATAATTTACATCAAGTAACCTATATGACTATTGTGGCCTCTTCGATCAATTAATATTTTTAGTCTGAAACTTTTATATATTTCCTATCTTGAATGTGATGTCTTTTTCTTTGGAAACTATGGTTGGATCGACCGGGTACTTGGGTTTTCTCTTATTTGAGTGTTCTCCTCACTCAGAGTGGATTTATATCCTTGGAAAGGAATCTTCGTAAACCTGGCCCTATTATAATTACTCATATGTTACCTCGGTCAAATTATTCCTTACTAAGAGGCTATTGATAATTTTTGAATAATTAGTGAACATATTATTAATGGTCATAAGTTTATGACCAAACTTCGGTGTTGGTTTTAGAATTCAAAATGTGTTTAGGATGAATACCCTCATTATTGAAACAAGACTCTTGTTAAATCATGACATTTGATGATACGTTATGAGGATAATCATGAGGTTATGAATGGTATATTTATTTAAATGCATTGTTGTCCTATGTCGGAAATTGCTAAAAGATTATTAATGACATTCGGGGGTACCTTTCCTTTATGTTATTTAGATAAGTTGTTGATTATGATGGGGTTTTGTGTTAAGATTAATGGTTGTTTTTTACTCTTTTAAATTCATTTGAAGAGTGGCATTTATTATGTTAACTTGTTTTACTTTTAAAAGATCTTGTAAGAAAGCGGTGGTAAACTTATTTTTTAGATTGCAACTATGGATTTTTGTTTTGGGTTACAAATCCCATTATGCTATGAAACCCATAAGGATGTTTAAATGGTAACCTCTTCTTAAATGGAATTGAAAATAGGAGGCATTTCACTTCCCCGTACTTTGTTTATCAAGTAACTTGATTTTCAAGTAATTCCCATTTTGAGTTTTGTCGGATATCTTTCATCTCTTATCGTTACATTATGGAGTCTCTTTTCGATGAGAGAAATTATTTCGTGGGTTGAACATTAATTGTTAACTTCTTTGATCACGTGATGGTTTACCCTTCTTATACTTGTTTGGTTGCTCTAGATTTTAGGCCAATAAAACCTCCATCCTAGAAGGACTAATTTACCTTTCTGTTTCACATCTATGATTGTATCTAGTATGTTTTGGGATTCTTAAATATTTTATTGATTGATGGGATGAGTATTATATTTCAATCACATAATCTATAGGATTACATGATTGAAATCCCAATACTCTTGACTTTTGTTCCTAGTTTTTAAAGTCTATGGTCTTACCTTAGTTGAGATATTTTTCATAAAAAGAATATTTGACTTAGTTCTTGTTGGTTGGTATAAACCTTTATCTCGTGTGAAGAATTTTTATTAGTGGTTTGTTATTTGATTCATTTTTGAAATAGAATGTTCCTTTCATGTTATTTTTAAATGCTAGCTTACTGTTGCAATGTGTATTCTTATCATGCTCAATTCTCGTAAACTGACTCAAGATTAATACTTGTGAAGATGGCTTGTGTGAGTAGATAAAGGAAAAAATTGTAAAGGTATCATCAGTTGATTTATGAATTTTCCTTGTACAAATGTCTAATGTGTTGTAAATCTTGCAATGGTTCTTGTAAAGGAGTTTTGGAAGGCCTCTTGCCTTGTATTTTCTGTATTTGTGAAATAAAGTTGTCTTATCCTTTTTTAGAAAAATTTCTAATTATTATTGTGAGGAATAAAACTCGATCATCACCTTGTTATGTGTATTTTCTTTATGATATTATTTCAGTCATGAAAATTTTGTAGCGTGGCTTGACTAATTTTGTTACCTTCTTGTTCTCATTCAAATTCAATTGAATCTTTTGACACCTTTGGTTCGTGTGCCGTGTTGAATAGAAATGTTATAACCGTGTTTAGTTTTCTAGATCAGTAACGGTAATTTCTTCTTTCGAGTCATAAAACTTTCATGTTTAATAATTGTGCATTGTATTGGCATCAATGTTATTCTAGGCATTTTTAGTGGGTTGACAATCCTTTTTCTAAAGTTAATAAAAAATAAAATAAAATGAATACATAGATGAATAAATAAATAAGATAATAATGAAGTTGTGTTTTCTTTGTAGATAAAAATGAAGAGTCTTTAATTGGAAAGAAAGGAGTTTTCTACCAGTGTAAAAGAATCCACCCTCACTAACCTTAAGCTATGAATTATATTTTATCCTCCTTGTTGTGAAACTTTAATTATTTCTAAAAGTAATTTCATTGTTGGATTTTGGGGATATAATTAGATCTTATTTAGTAGGGGAGTTTGTTTAAGAACACAATAAGTCTTGTGCTTCCTTTTTGGAAACCCCATGAGTATCCTTTGTTGAACTTAATCAAGAGATTGCTATATGAAGCTTTTACCCAAATCCATTTGAACTCTTAATTCTCATTAAAAGAACAGTTTATAACTAAAGAGATCATGATGATGAAGTAAATTGACCTTTTAACTCTAACCTTTTCCTTAGAACATTGTAATCTTCTCCTAAGCATGGTTAATTGCTGATCCTTGCACAAGGAGTTTGTAGTTCTGAACCTTAATGACACTCCACTTCAGTTAGATCTTATGTTTATCACCTTATGCAATGGAGGTTTGAATAAAAATTTAGTAGCTTGGGTATGATTAAGCAACCTTTTGAGAGATGGAAGGTGTCCCTTTTGAGAAAATGAATTTATCTAGTTTTGTCAGTCTTTAAATGAACCTCATTCAAAAAACTTGATCTTAAGCTAACTAGTCTTAAATATAAAAGTAATAACTTCACCTTTCTAATAAGAATTTCTCAAATCAAACATGAATCTTTTAGATTGTAAAGTCAGGACTTGAAAGACATTTTTAGTATATACATAACCTTAAAGGATTATACACCGTGGGGTGTACTCAATTATGACTATGTATTGTGGTTGATTTGTTTTGTGGTGCCTTGTCAAAGAGAAAAGTGAACTATGCTTGATGGGTGTTGGATGTTTCTATTTTTCCTATGTAGTCATCATTGTGTTAGGTTATTCGAAGAGTTATTTGTGATCTTTGTGACCACCTGTAATGTTGTTCTATACTTCGAAGAAGTAAAAAAAAAAGTTATCATGTATTTTTTAGATGTTGTCTTGTGTGTCTAAAATAGTGGGTGTTACAGCCAATAGATTAACAACTAAAAAAGACAAAGTTCTTCCATCCATTTTTTTTATAGTTTTCCATGGCCTCCACTAAAGCAAGCTCATAGTATCTGAATCTACCAACTTGCCCCTAGTAAGTATTAAAGGAGGTATTCAGAAAAATATGAAGATGGTTTACATAGAGATTATATAGGGAGCACAAGGGGCACTTCTGATGGGCATTTGTTTGTGAGATTTGGTGAGGTGATTGAAAAAGACACTATTTGACTAGAAGGAGGTTGGGACTGTGCTTTTGGGAAGAAAATGCATCCCCATGAGTCCTCTCTATCCCAGGTTTTCTTTTCTCAATGGATGAGCCGATTTTCAAGTAAAAGATGACCATATTTCCTATGATAGCCCAATTTGAGCTAGTATAGCACTCAATCCAAATCCATCCATCACGAGACCTATATCATGGCCAAAAGCATAAAAACACCCATTTTTTGTATATCCTATAGCCATTGAAGTTTACAAGGCCACATTTCTTTAAGGCATTCGGTTGAACATTTCACATGCCAAGTGCATTCTTCCACACTTGCATACATATCTAGTGGAGCACTTGTAACTACAAAAAATAATAAA
This sequence comes from Taxus chinensis, assembly GCA_019776745.2. Classification (NCBI taxonomy): domain Eukaryota; kingdom Viridiplantae; phylum Streptophyta; class Pinopsida; order Cupressales; family Taxaceae; genus Taxus; species Taxus chinensis. Next base: position 305,504,746 of record CM034146.1, read on the forward strand.
ATTAATGTATCTTTTATGCTTAGATGGATGTCCATACCCTGTTTAAGAGCTCACATTTTGACACAGGCTGGGAGTATATGGGAAAATGTAAACTGATCTGGTTAGAGATCGGTTTATTGCATAGGTGGAATAGTAAGACTTTTGCGTAAGGAATACCATATCTTCTAAACTTTCGTGCCCAAAATATTATCCCATGAGAATATGCCTCATTCTTTCATTTGGTCAAACACTATAATTAACCAAATACTGTAATTTTCCATGTTTCCTTGGGTTTTAACCTGGTTAATGCCCGCGGATCTAAAATATATTTTTTGTATTATTATGTAAGGAAGAGTACAAGTCTAAAATGATGTGACCTGCCCATGCCCTTTTCACATGCCACCACCTAACCCATCACTTATGGCAGCTCACCTCCCACACCCAATCCCAATTTTTGTTATGTTTTAATGTTTTTATTTTTATTGTTTTGTTTTTTTGTTTTTTTGGACACTACATGATAAATTGGAGGCATGTGACTCATAGAATCCTTGCATCCTTTTTTTATTAAATGGAGGCCAAGTGGAGGCCTGCATCTCATAAGGTCTTTAAACTCCACACATATTTATTTAGAATTATACTCAAGGTTGTATTCAATTTTATTTAAAACATAACTAACTATTTAATTTATTTTTAAATTAAAATTTTATGAAAGATTTAACTTAGAAGTGCATTTTAATGATTTTACATATATTTCAAGGCATTTAGTTCCTTGGATATTCCTATTAGTTTATTAATATTACAATAGTTTATAATTACTTAGTCATGCATGCACATATAAAAAGATTTTTTTTGGTAGATTATTAGGTAAATCAAGTCTTTTGTAGGAATCTCAAGGCGTACAAATTTTTATATCTAAATTGTCTTATTTTAAAATTTGAAATCAATGCACAATATGCATGCATGCACACACACAAACACACACCAATGTGTGTCAAAATGTAAACACCTAAAAATGGCTCATAAGCATTTATCTGTTAAAAAATATACAATTTCAACATGTTTTTTACTCATCAATTATTGGTCATAATTAGGCATTATTGCAACATTTTGTGGGTTGTAATGTCTCCCCTTCTTTGTCCCACATTTCTCTTCTCTTTTTTTATTCATATTTGGAGCATGCCAATGTTTAGTATGTTGTTTGGAGTGTCCCACACTCCTTGAGTTTCAATGGCTCATTTTGGTTATGGTACATGTCTTTAGTTTTCTTTTTAAGTCTTTCGTTTATATTTTAGTTTTCCAATAAGGATATTAGTTTGAATTTCAAATGTATATATAAACACAAGGCATTGTACTTTCTTAACAACATGGAATCTAAATAATTCATAACTTACATTAATTTATTGAGAAATTACAAGAATTTTAAAGGACATCAAGTAATTGATATTGTTTATTCATGTTAGAGAAATCATTTAAAAATTTAGATTTATACATTCTATAATACTTGTTTATATCATTTGTGAATTGTTACATCTATACGAACATTCTTTTTGATACTCTCACTACCTAAAACCTAAACAAAAATCAAGATAATTATATTATTCTCTAATTTTATATAATCCTTGAATAACTTATTTTCTTAATATTTTCTCAACATTTGATCTGAATAAAGACACAAAGATGGATCTTTGTCGTAAAGGTATTAAAGAAAATTAATATCATTAACTGATGCCATTAAGGATTTAAAACACAAAAAAATGATGTGATTCTTCTAAATTTTCAAGGTTGAGTAATTAATCCAATATCACCATATCTCAAAAATTTTAGCTTAACCTTATGACATTTTAAATACACTCTTTATTTCAATTTAATTGAAATCCTTTTGTCCTTTACCATTAGTATAAAACATTATTTTTCATAAAAAAATTACATAAATACATACATGATGTAAAATCATATGATACGAGTGAGGGAACTATATCATCATCCATGCATTATTATGTGCTACGTTAAACAATATTGTAAACACTTAACTTTAGTTAAATATATGCACCAACATAACATAATTTCAAGAGTCAATTATAATCTATTTTGGTATTGTGGTATTTTATTGTGTCCTATCATTTTCAAGATAACACACTTTTATTTTTGATTGAACTCCATTTTTTAATTTCCTCTTTGTTTTAGACCATATGCCTTACTACAATCCTTTCCAAACTAGTACCCACACTAGACTAAATCTCTCCCCTCCATAAAATTTGGACTCTGTAGGAAGTTACTCAGCCTTCAAACTTCAATCGTTTAGTTTTTGATTGATCTGAGATAATTTGTGTGATTTACATTTGTTTTTTCAAAATTGAGAACCATAAGGAGTATAATGTGATCGGTGTAACTCCCATAAAAACAACACACTTTAGACCCAAGAAACAACCTAGTATTAGATAGGAAAATTATGGAATAATTTTTTTTGTTTAAAAGTGTCTTCAACCAGGTTACAAGACAAAAATTGTCACAAATAAGGTTCCAAATCAATACTAATTTACTAGTTTTTTTTCTCTATTAACAATTATTAAAGGTCATAAGGTCAAAATTTAGGTTTAGAAAATTCAATTAGGTTAAGAGGGTAATTTCACAATACACCAGTCTATAACTAGATCAAAAGGTTTAACTTGATTTTTCTTAGAATTAAATATCCTAAAACTTCCCTAAAAAATTCCCATTGGATAGAAAATTTCCTCACCTTTCCAGTGATATAAAGAAGTCCTCGTAACTCCTCATATTTCTCAAGTGATGGCCCGGCGGGCCTTGGGGTGAAAATTTTCCCCAAGAGCCGACCTGCGAGCCTAAGAAAGAAAATTTTCCCATGCGGGAACCGGCAGAGTGGGGAGAAAATTTGGCACATTTTCCTTCTTCGAGGAAAAAGCACAATTTACCTCCACACACCCGTGAGCCCGAAAAGGACACGTGTCCGCTTTACCACACACCGGTGGAAAATCGGACCATTGGAGCGATTTAAGACATTATGTCTTTTCAGTTGAAAAGCGCTAGGGATCAAAATGGTCCGCGCCTCCACTGACACCTAAGTCACTAGGTGTTGAGCTCTAATTGATTATGGGCTGGCGGGGAGGTGGAGGAAGCTTAGAAAAGTTTCCCAAAAAATTTCCAAAGCGCTAAGTTAAAAATGGATCTGCTCCTCCGCCAACGCCTCACGGTGCCATGTGGCAGCCTCTGATTAGCTGCGGGCTAGTGGGGCAGAGGGGAAAATTAGGAAAATTTTCAATTTTTTTTTTAAAGGCTAAGTTTAATGTTGTAGACCCGTGAAAGAAAGCCAATGGGCAAAACTGGGGCAGCGGGTCCACGAGGGAAATTTTTCCAAAAATTTTCTTTCGGACTTAGGCGATTTTTGACCAAAAACAAAGGCCTACATGTTAGCGGAGCGGTGAGGAAATTCATTTATTTGGTGTTATTTTGACCTAAATAGCTAAGGGAGAAATCAGGATCATGAGTCTGCCAAGGAAATTTTTCCCAAATTTTTTTTTTGACAGTTAGAATTATTACTTTTTTGACGCCAAATGAAGAAAAAACTCCTAAAGGCCATAACTTTTGATAGAGAGCTCGGTTTTAGGAAAACGAGAAATTTCTGGAAAGATCCCGATGTCCTCATTACAAAAAAATCCCAATATTTTAATTTTGATAAAGTTTAAGGGGTAAATTTCATGAAAATGATTTGTAGGCTTTTAAATGACAAACTAGTAAATTTTAACTTATGGAATTTTAATCAATTGATCTTCTTCCTCTCTCAAATTGTCCATTAAACATGGAGAATTGTTCTTAGATGGATTTAGGATGGATCTGGAAGGTAATTTTGTTTTATTGAGCTCCAATTTAAAAATCTACAACTTTGCCAACAAAATGATAGTGAAACGATTTACGCCTGAGTTTCGTAAGTTTTCTAAGTATTCCTTAAGTGTTAATGTCTAGACGAATTATTGTAGATCTTATTATGTCCAATTTAATGTTTCATTTGTTATTTCTTTGTTGCAGTTTTGGTCTGTGTATTTTGGATTAAATAATTTCTAGTTTGAAAATACAAAACAAAGATCAATTTTTAAAGGGGCTATTTGCCATTTTCTTCTTCCAAGTATTAGAATACATTCCAATTCCAATCTAATACATTTAGTTGATTGAAATAAAAATATTCAAACCAAAATACAATTCTGATTTCAAATTTTACACATTTCAAAAGACAAAATTATGTATTTTTCTGACATTTATTTCTTCCTTTCAAACAAAGACTTCAAATACATTGAAATGATCAGATTAAATACAACAATACAATTTTAGAAAGGTAATACATTCATTTATTGATTACAAAAGACAAATTAAATCTTCTTTCTTTCATTCATCAAATTCATCATACATAATACAATTCTTCCTTTCAAAAATAGAAATGGAGTGTATCTCTTTCACATTTCAATTTACAAATTTAATATTCAATAAAAAATATTTCCATTCCAAAACATATACCAGTTCATCCACTTCATGTGGGAAGGTTACAATAAGATTTATCTCAACAAGGGTTTGTCAATTGTTTTATTTCATTGTCCTTTACTCCAGAACAATAGCATGTAGATTTTTCATTCTTCCAATTCTGATCAAAACAAGAGCAAGTGAAAGGAAACACTCTCCACCCAACCAAGAAATCCAATGACAAGGAGAATCCATCCTTCTTCATTGGCCCCCGAGTCCCAACCACAATGTAATAAAAGATGTGATCCAACTCATGGCAACAACAGGCTTCCAAAAACACACAAGCAACATTTTCAGAATAAAAACACAGTCCAAAACAAAATTTAGTTTACAACTACATTAAATCATGACAAACATTACTGAGGCTTCATCAAGCAAGCCAAAGGAGAAAGAAACCATGGGGGTTGCTACTTATGCCTCCCAAAGAGAAATGGGTATCACCACCTAGGAACAAACCACCAAAATATGTATATATATCATTTCAAATCCCTGACATGCACTTATGCCTACCCCAAGTACACCTTATTCCTCACATTTTTGTATGTCTCCCCAACATCTTATGGCACCCCAAAATGAGTAAAGAAATTCAAGATATTTCTTTGTAAGGTGGAACCCAAATCCCAACTCCCTCCACCCTTATACCTCTCTGAACACACTTGTGCCTCCCACAAATAACCCCATAGTCTTATCCTACACCATTCCTAGTCCATCTACCCAACAACCCACAAGCAAGCCAAAACATTCACACATGAACATCTTTATAAACAAAAGAGAATCATTTCTAGAGCCAAGCTCTTACCTCTCCATGATCGAGTTTTTCCAAGTTCCAAAAAGTAGTTGTTTCTAATCAAACAATCCAAAAATCCAACAAACAACATGAATGCAACAATCTTCAAACTTCTCCAAAAGCAAGAGCTCCAAAATCAGCAAGGAATTTTCCCAAGAATGAAGTCTCCAAAGTGAAGCAACCCAAAACAAGGCAAGGAGTTAAAATTTTATAGAAGAGGGAAGAGGAGATGATGAGGCAGATCCACGTAGGATGCCACATCACACATCTTGAATGCTAACCCAAAATTCAACTTCATTCTCCAAGCATGATAAATAGGTGGGTGAATAATAAGATAGTTTACTTACACAGTCAAATCCAACCCACACCCCAAAGGACTGAAATTAAATCATGTAAGAAAAGTGCAATAAAATCCTACAATTTTCTTTCTCAAAAAGCATTATAGGGTCTAATCTCAACTTCCCAACTGTAGGTATGGTTTTTAATTAATTTTAATAGGTATGAGAGAAGTTTAACTTGTCCCAAAAACCTCTAAAATCATCCTCTAAGGATGATTTAGAATGTCCAAGAAGGTGGAGTGCTTCACACTCAAAAGTTAACTTACACACCTCTTACAACACTTTAAATCGAGGCCAATAAATCTATTAATTACTTTCTTGTGTCATATTTGATTTTATTTATTTTAACAATATAATTACTCACAATATTTACACATCATTTAATAATTAATGAAGGGGGGTTAAAAGCAGCACACAAAAAAAAACACATGCAAACATAAAAAAAGGGACCAAAATAAAAAGGAAATACATAAAACCCCTTGGTCACATTTAAAGGTGATCCCCCAATGTGAATCCCTAACACACACAAATAGGCACAAAAAAATACTAGTTGTCATGGTTGCCTTGTTGAATTCATATAGAATTCCAATGTGGTTGGTCTCCAATCCCCCAATGTTTGTTGTGATATTTTAACCTACAAAACACAACTACGTCTTTCGACCTCGTGGCCATATCAAAACATCCAAAATAATATAAATATAATTATAAAAATCATCTAGATATATGAATCACAATAACATCAAGCAATCCAACAATATCATTTGTAATTTTACTCAACAATTATATCATCATCCAATTATTTCCATTTCTAGGTCTACTCACAATATCCAAATATCACAAGTCTACACAACTTCCATAATATAACCATGTCAAATAGTATAACATTATCAATATCTAAAATGCCTCTAATAATCATCATGCATCACAACTAAATCAAGTCAAAAATAATCCATGATCCACATCTATCATCATAATATAATAAGGTCCATAATCCTGTCTATAATATAATCAACGGTATCATGATTAGTATCAAAAGGTGTCAAAGAGAAGTGGGAACTACAAATATCCAAAATGTCTCTAATAATCATCATGCATCATAACTGAATCAAGTCAACAATAATCCATGATCTCACATCTATCATCAAACTATAATAAAGTCCATAATCATGTCGATAATTCAATCAACAGTATCATGATTAATATCAAAAGTGTCGAAGGGAAGTGAGCAGTACATCCCCCTCCCCTTTGACTTGACTTCCTCCTGAAAGTCACTGGAAAGAGAGATAGGGACAAATGAAACAGAAAAAGGATCACTCCCATTATGGGATTTCTTGCTTCAAACAAGTGTGGGTCCACAGAACCCAAGTTTTGTCCAATGAAATTTAGCAAGAAGAAGGGAGATTGTAAGGATTGAGTTCTAAAATTTCTGCATGCAAGGCTACGAATATTTGAAACTAGAGAGTAACTTTACGCTATCAACCAAGATAGAACACATAAAAATATAACATGAAGAGTTAAAAAGAGTCTTAAGAGAAACCACCAAGTAGAGGAATAATAAGGAAAATTCCATGAGTTTGAGAATGACCACATAGTTTCCCAAGGAATGCAACATACTACACTAACAAAAATTAAGGTTTCCACGAAGGTTAAATTATGCTTTCATAGTTTGTTTTTTAGACAAGGCTAGCAAAAATTTTATACGAGAGACATGTCTACTCAAGGTCCCACAATTTGAGATCACACAAGATGAGGTTAATCAACAAGGAATGACACCTAAATCAACAAAACATTTACAATCGAGGAAACTATTGATGGAAAGCACTTATATAACTCAAGAGGGTACAATCAAATTTTCATGGTAATACTAAGAAAATTTAGGACTAGAAGGTTTCCTATAGTCTTATTTTAACACTTTTGTTTTAAGAATGAACACACCACACCAACCAAATCTAGAGACGTCCACCATTTAACAGAATAAAAATATATATATCTCCCTTAGAAACTAACATAACAATGCAAGAGGCACCATAAATTATAACATAATGGGATTTATTTATCTTATTTCCTACTCAAGCTCAGAATAACCATAAAGAGAGCACAAGAAACACTAAGGAGCACTCAAGACAACTAGGGATAAAAATAAGTAACAAGGGGGTCCAACTACAATCCAAGGTGCATCGTGATAAAAGTGAATAACACCATCTTGCACTTTCCATCCTAACGGCAAAGGGAAAACAATAACAAAGTGACACCAAAAAAACAAGAAGAAAAAAAGATTTCCCAAAGTTATTTTATATGCATAACATATGTTGCCTTAAAATTACAATAACTTAGGTCTCCAAGGACAAGACAACACTCAAGGAGGTTGCTTCTTAAAAAAGAGATAAGCCTCAATCCAAAAGGGCCATAATTCACACTCGTCGAGTTTTGGGATGATAAAGGTATGATGACCCAAAACTCCCAAAAAGAAAGATACATAAATTTATGAACACGAAAGTACTAAGCAACTAGAACACATTACTATCCACCAGGTGTTTCACAAATCCGGGTAGGTGACAGAACTACACATCCAACTAAACATTGCACTCAATACACATAAATCTTTCATGTTTTATAACTCAACTAATTAAGTCAAAAGTGGTAGTTTCATTTTCTAAGCACATTCCTTTACGCGTTTTCTTAATTAAACTTCCTCCTATTATGACATCACAAGTTTGTGTTATAAGGACCACTAAGGGTCATGATATCTTACCATTCTGTAAAGGTGGAAAAGAGAAAACGTATTTATTTTACTCTTAGGGGAGGTAGATGGACAAGTTTTTTCTCTTTCTATTCTTCTACATGGTTTTTATTTCTTCTATTAACCTACCAAGGTTAAAGAAAGGACCATTTTCTCTTTCTATGTTCCAGTTTATTTTTTAAGCTTTAAGGCCAAATCTCCTCAATTATAGTTTTATGATGTTTGGGTGAGTAAACTTGTCAATTAAAAATTTAATGAGAAGGAAGGGTAAACATATCACACTATTACTTTTATGGGAGAGAGAGGTAAATTAACACATCACATTTTTAATTCTAAGGAAACAAGGGACATTCAATCATAGAGAACACATTATTACTTTTGTACGGGCTAGGAATATATGAAATGACATGGATCACAACAATATTTCGAGATTTTTCCACTAATTACAAGTATCACAAAACATTCCTAGTGGGTTTCTATAATTCTCAAAAGAAGTTAGAAGAAAGGCCCATTAAGGAAACATAATTACTTTTACTACTCTACTAGGTTTTAATAATGTTTTTTTTTTGGTGAAAACATTTTACTCACATGATAAGACAAGTAAAGTTTTCAAATCTACACCCATATTACCACATGATACCACCAACCAAGAAATAGAAATGAAAAGGAAATATTTTGACTATAATAACACCACATGCTCACTAGAAAGCATCAAATGTAAGCAAACAATCAACTATCTATTCAACATGGCTTTACGACCAAGAGTTATAGTTTCGCAAGAAGAATCACAATATAAAATACCACCAAGATTAAATTATAAAGGTTTAATTACACTAAAATCACCACTTTCATAGTCCAAAAGACTCAAAGAATCCATAAGTGACTCCACATGATCCAAGATTAATAGGTCATAATTATTTATAGGTCGAGAGGGAAAACAAACACACTTAATTTACACACATTACTTGAATGGGATTAATTATAACCATAACTACCAAGATGCATGCAACTCTCAAGTCACTACTTTATATAATGAAATAAGGAAATCTTGATAAAACTCAACATGCCATCGAAGAAAAGCCAATACTGGACAAAAAATTTCTGACTAACATCCACAGCCATCTAAAAGAAATCCAATCCTAACATAATTCATCAGCCCACAATTAAACACCTCTACTCCAATGAGGTTTAAGATCCTACCGGATTGTAAGGGAATCACCACCACTGCTAACAGACTGCCAACTAGAACACACAACACAACGAACTCTCTAACTAGTAAGGTCGAGCAATGAAAAATTCACTCTAAGATCTTAGACACACTCAATGTTCCATGCATCTAAAACCAAGGCATAACTTTAAGCACCTAAGAGTAAATTCAAGAAACCTAGGGTGTACCCCCATACGACAAAATGTCATAAGGTAATAGCGTAGGACCAACTCAACAACATGCAAGTGAGAATCACGTAACATTTAGCTAAGTAGCCAACAGATAACAAGCTATGAGTCACTAGTCAAAGTAAAATCAAATAAATATCGGTGATCAAGGAAAGTGGCTAAGTAGCCGCATTGCAAAGTCTAAAAATTCTTGCAAAAATATAAATAACAAAAAGAGCCTTAGAGCTTCTCAAATCAATCAAAAATAAGATGCTGGTCCTTGATAAAATAACACAACATTACGAATGTAAAGAAAAAAGTTAACACCATATTCACTTCGCAACCCTTCATGGCCGCCAATAGGGGTACTATGCCTTGAGGTCATTTCCAACGACACCACATAGGATTGGGTCATAAATGATACCCAAAGTTAATGTCCAGTCTCCCATTCAGGTAAGAAAATGAAAAATTGACAACCAGACCATCTTTCCTAACCAATGAAGGAAGGAAGCTCTAAACAACTTCTAATTAACTCTTATCGACCCTAGAACACAACCACTATTGTCCAACCACAAGAAACACACCATATAATTTATCATTCCATAAAATCCAATAAGGAATGGTCTCAAAAGGGCTTAACACATCATACAATTAGATCAATATTTAGGACTTGTAAAACAACACATTTTCAAAGGCGAACCAAGTTTCCACTACACTAGAAGTTCACAAAAAAATCAATTTAATTTGACATTCCTAGTTACCCGGGTTTAGGAAAAATGCCACTAAGCAAGTATAACAATTCAAACAAATTATTATTTTATTTTAATTCTAATTTTGGTAGTTCAATTGAACAGAGTAATGTAATATTTTTTTTTATATACGTATTTCTTTTTCTTTTTTTCTTTTTTTTTTCAATTTTCAACAAGGTTGTTTTCTAGATTTAAACATGTGTTAGGTTTATAGTTCATGTCTCAAGTTTTATACCTTGCCCAAGGGTCCAAGATTTGAACCCATGGCTCTGATACCAAGTGTAACGCCCATAAAAACGACCCACTTGAGACCCAAGAACATACCTAGGATTAGCTAGGAAAATTATGGAATAATTTTTTTTGTTTAAAAGTGTCTTCAACCAGGTTACAAGACAACAGTTGTCACAAACAAGGTTCCAGATAAATAATAATTTACTAAATTATATATTTTTTCTTTATTAACAATTATTAAAGGTCACAAGGTCAAAATTTAGGGTTGGAAAATTCAATTAGGTTAAGAGAGTAATTTCACACTACACCAGTCTCTAACTGGCTTAAAAGTTTCAAATTGATTTTTATCAAAATTAATGCTCTCAAAAATTCACTAAAACATTCCCATTGGATATGAAATTTCCTCCCCTTTCTAGTGCTATAAATAAGTCCTCCTAACTCCTCATATTTCTCAAGTTATGGGCCAGCGGGCCTTGGGGTGAAAATTTTCCCCAAGAGCGGGCCTGCGGGCCTAGGAAAGAAAATTTTCCCATGTGCAGACCAGTGGAGTGGGGAGAAAATTTGGCACATTTTCCTTCTTCAGGGAGAAAGCGCAATTTACCTCTGTGCGCCCACGAGCCTAAAGAGGACACGTGTTGGCTTTACAATACCCCGACAGAAAATCGGGTCGTCGGGGTGATTTAAGATATTATGTCTTTTCAGCCGAAAAGTAGTAGGGATCAAAATGGTCGTCTCCTCTGCTGACACCCAGGGCACCATGTGTTGAGCTCTGATTGGTTGTGGGCCAGTAGGGAGGCAGAGGAAGCTTAGAAAATTTTCCCAAAAATTTTCTGAAGCGCTAAGTTAAAAAGAGATCTGCTCCTCTACCAACGCCTCATGGTGCCACGTGGCAGCCTCTAATTGGCTGCGGGGTGGTGGGGAATATTCAGAAATTTTTTCCAAATTTTTTTAAATTCTAATTTTAATGTTGCGGACACATGAAAGAAAGCCAAATGGAAAAAGTGGGGCAACGAGTCCATGAGGGAAATTTTTCCAAAATTTTTCTTTCGGACTTAGGTGATTTTTGACCAAAAAGAAAGGCCTGCAGGTTAGTGGAGCAGCAGAGAAATTCATTTCTTTGGCATTTTTTTGACCAAAAGTGCTAAGGGAAATTTTGGGCCTATAGGTCCACCAAGGAAATTTTTCTAAATTTTTTTTTTCAATTAGAATTATTATGTTTATGATGCCAAATGAAGAAAAAACTTCAGAAGGCCATAACTTTTGATAGAGAGCTCGGTTTTGGGAAAACGAGAACTTTCTAGAAAGATCCCGATGTCCTCATTACACAAAAATCACAATATTTTAATTTTGATAAAGTTTAAGGGGTCAATTTCATGAAAATGATCTGCAGGATTTTAAAAGGCAAACAGGTAAATTTTAATCAATTGATCTTCTTCCTCCCTCAACTTGTCCATTAATCATGGAGAACTATTCTTAGATGGATTAAGGATGGATCTGGAATGTAAGTTTGTTTGATTGAGCTCCAATTTGAAAATCTATAACTTTGACAACAAAACGATAGTGAAACGATTTGAGCCCATGTTTGCTAAATTTTCTAAGATATTGCTTAAGTGTTAATGTTTAGATGAATTCATTTAGATCTTATTATGTCCAATTCAATGTTTCATTTTTTATTTCTTTGTTGCAAGTTTGGTCTGTGTATTTTGGATTAAATAATTTCTAGTTTGAAAATAGGAAACAAAGATCAAATTTTAAAGGGGCTATTTGCCATTTTCTTCTTCCAAGTATTAGAATATGTTCCAATTCCAATATAATACATTTAGTTGATTGAAATCTAACTATTCAAACCAAAATGTAATTTTGATTTTGAATTTTACACATTTCAAAAGACAAAATTCTATATTTTCTCATACGCATTTCTTCCTTTCAAACAGAGACTTCAAATACATTGAAATGATCATATTCAATACAACAATGAAATTTTAGAAAGGTAATACATTCATTTATTGATTCCAAAAGACAACTTACAACTTCTTTCTTTCATTCATCAAATTCATCATACAAAATACAATTCTTTCTTTCAAAAACAGAAATGGAGTATATCTCTTTCACATTTCAATTTACGAATTTCATATTCAATTCAACATATTTCCTTTACAAAACATATACCAGTTCATCCACTTCAAGTGGGAAGGTTACAATAATATTTATCTTAGCAAGGGTCTGTCAACTATTTTATTTCATTTTCCTTTGCTCCAAAACAATAACATGTAAATTTATAATTCTTCCAATTCTGATCACAATAAGAGTAGGGGAAAGGAAATGCTCTCCACCTAACCAAGATATCCAATGACAAGGAAAATCCATCCTTTTTCATTAGCCCCCAAGCCCCAACCATAATGCAATAAATGATGTGATCCAACTCATGGCAACAACAGGCTTCCAAAAACACACAAGCAACATTTTCAGAATAAAAACACAGTCCAAAACAAAATGTAGTTTACAACTACATTAAAGCATGAAAAACATTATTGAGGCTTCATCAAGCAAGCCAAAGGAGCAAGAAACTATAAGTATTATTGCTTATGCCTCCCAAAGAGAAATGGGTATCATCACCTGGGAACAAACCACCAAAATATGTATATATATATCATTTCAAATCCCTGACATGCCCTTATGCCTCCCCTAAGTACCCCTTATTCCTCACATTTATTTATGTCTCCCCAACCTCTTATGGCACCGCATAATGAGTAAAGAAATGCAAGATATTTATTCGTAAGCTGGAACCCAAATCCCAACTCCCTCTACCCTTATACCTCTCTGAACACACTTGTTCCTCCCACAAATAACCCTATAGTCTTCTCCTACACCATTCCTAGGCCATCTACCCAATAGCCCACAATCAAGCCAAAAAATTCACACATGAACATCTTTATAAACAAAAGAGAAGCATTTCTAGAGCCAAGCTCTTACCTCTCCATGATCGAGTTGTTCCAAGTTCAAAACAACAGTTGTTTCCAAGAAAACAATAAAAAAATCCACCAAACAACAAGCATGCAACAATCTTCAAACTTCTCCAAAAGCAAGACCTCCCAAATCAGCAAGGAATTCACCCAAGAATGAAGTCTCCAAAGTGAAGTAAGCCAAAACAAGGTAAGGAGTTCAAATTTTATAGAAGAGGGAAGAGCAAAGGATGAGGCAGATCCACGTAGGATGCCACATCACACATTTTCAATCCTAACCCAAAATTCAACTTCATTCTCCAAGCATGATAGGTAGGAGGAGAGAATATCCTCCAAGGATAGTTATATTTTGGGACTCAAAGCCAACCCACACCCCAAATGAATGGGAATTACATCATGTACAGAGAAGTGCAATAAATACCAACAATTTTCCTTCTCATAAAGCATTCTAAAGTCTAATCTCAACTCCTGGCACCCCATAGATGTGGTTGGTAGTTACAATTTAGAGGGATGGTGGTTCATGATAAAAATTAACAAGGGATATCAAGCCTCATTGAATAATTAGCATTTGCAAGGATGATCTACCTCAAATTTCGCTACTTTTTGGATTGAAATCACATATACAACAATTTAAATTACACACCTGATAACCATATCTTTTAATTCAAGGCCAACATATTTTCTTATTAGATTACTGATATTATAAAATCAAACAAGAATTCCTTTATCTCCAAAGCCAGAATATAGATTTTACTCACAATATTGACATAGCAATTTGCCATAATCTGGGATAAAGTTGTGGGGTATTTGAGGATTGTCTCAAAATAAAACATCTTACAATATAAAACACTTTGGTTAGAAGGGACCAAAAGAAAGAGTGAGTCTAGTTCCAAGCCTTTTGTCACATTTAAAGACAATCCCTAGAAAAGTGAGATCACTAAGGTTTCACAAACACACACATAGAAGTGACTAGTTTGGGATGAAGAAACTCCCAAATCAATTCAAACTAGAAAACCAATGTGGAAATACTTAGTGAATAACACACCACACGGAAGTGAGAATTGATATTGGTTAACCAAACAAAAGGACTAATACCTCCTATTGTTGAAAATTTTTTCACTTATGTAAAAATTGGAAAGTCGAAAATTCGTTGATACGATGGATAGCCATTGGTGAAGTATACCTAAGCTAAGGAAGTTTCATCATGTTATTATTTACTGCTGAATTAATTAATGATTAAGTGAAATATACAGTTATGTGTGCTGTTACAAAACGTAACAAATCACATAGTCTGCAATTTCATGACATATCTTCAGCAAAAGAACACAAGCCCCAAAGGATAATTGTGTTGTCTTGATGAAGACGAAATCCAAATTACAAAGTAGGTGAAGTGCTAAAGTTTTGAAGCAGCAAACAAAAAGTGTACATTACAAAAAAATCAGAGTTCATTACTGAATGTTACAAGTTCCTATCAATAATCTTTCCTTCATGATTAAGACATTCAATTATGTTACTAAGTTGTTTAGTTCATTATACAATCCATACAGAAAAGCTAGAAATGCACAAAGAAATATACAACTCATTTTAAAAATTTAATTTTTTATTCACAAGGAGAGTCAAATGTTTCCCACACAAGCCATGGGATGTAACTGAAAAGTAAAAGTATAGCTACTAAAAAGAAAGGTACACATGCATGAAAGAGAAAGAAAAGGAGTATGAGTGAACCCATCATTGCCTTGGGGTTTCTTTTCTTTGATTGAAGCATCTTCATCTCCTTCTTTTGTTTCTCCTTCATCTCCATGATAGAATCCATTGTACCTAAAAAGAAGAAAAGTTAACTGTCAGTTACGAGCTCAAGGATCAATTCATATTCCTACACTATCCTACTTCATGTGCATATGAATCTTCTCCTAAGCAGGAGATGTATTCTACTTGAAGGAATAAACTGCATGCATGTTTTATTCACTCAGAAATGAAGAAAGAGAAAAGAAAGAAGAAAACATCGACATAAGAGAGGCCAAAAAGGCCTAATTATTTTCTAACTATTTTCCTAAGTGTGCAGGTATAGGTTGCATCCAAAGAGAAAATAGACAAGTCATAAGTGCATGAAATAAAATGAAGAATAGTGCAACTCAAAGTTCTAATAACTGTTCTGAAATGGAAGAAGTTACAATATGAGAAGAGAGAATGGCAAATAGAAGTTACATTTTTCAGTTTGTAGCTAAAAGAAATGGGTTGAAGCAAAATTTGAAAGCTGATGTTTGGCTAAAAGAGAAGATCACAGTTAAAACAAGATGAAGACAAGATTCTTGGAAAAAATTTGACATGGCTTCGCCATGTAAAATGGACATTTACAACTTTCCATCATGTTGTTTTTAACTACTACATGCTTAAAGGAATGATTTAAATCAAGTAAGTAATACAGAAAAATACAACAAAGCATGCTATTATCAAGATAACACAACTATGATGTCTCATTTTATTTACCAATCCAGCTTCAAACATTACGTGTCAGAATTATGTATTCTGAAATTAGAAAATACAAACTACTATGCTGGAAATGGATGGAAGAGAGAATTATAGAAAAAAATTGCCACGGCTTCACCATGAAAAATCAACATTTTAAGTTTTTTAGAATGCTACAGGAAATGTTACTAAAAATCAAAGCTAGAGCCTGCTATCAAGAAAGGATAACAAGCTTTAAAGATTACAAGAAATGAAGTTGTCCATCAGATTATTATACAATGTTGAGACTAAAAATAAGTTTGTAAAATACTACAAGTAATAGCTTCAAGGATCAAATTGAATGTATGATTTTCAAGTTACAAAAATAGAAGCTTAATTCAAAATGAGAATAGACATCTTGCCATATCAAAGAAGTACATAATAGTCTATGAAAGGAAATTGGCATCAGAATGGACATATGTAGTTGTACCCATGAAGCTCAAGTATAGTATTTAAATCACAAAAGAAATGGAACTACATTTTTTCGACAAGAAACATGAATTGTTCAACATGCAAGTGTTTGTAACACCGAATAAGTGTCCAGTGAATAATCATGTACGGAATACAGAGGTTCAGAAAAAAATGAGGAAGTGGTAAAGTCAACTTGTCATAAAAAGACAATATGGAGCCATCCTATATACATTGTTTTCAGGAATATGATATTACATTATTTTCATATAGTCAAGAACATTGATAAACATTCAAGTAGTCAATAGATGTGATTTTTAGATAAACAATTGCATTTAAACACTCATCTCTTGGAGAATTTCGGAATATTCAAGTGATCTCAATTTGAAAATGTTTTAAAGCAAGTATTCATACACATAAGAGGTGCCATAGAATATTCAAAGAATCAAGTTGACCCTGAAACAATGAATTGTCCCATTACAAATGGATTCTCCAGAATACAAAATCTGAGCCAAAGATTTCATAATAGACCTGAAGTAATGTACATAACATATATTTGCATAAAGCCCATTAACCATCAGGTTTCTACAGATATTCTCAACAAATGCAGATTAGATAACAGTTGTCCATTGAGGTTAGAAGTTCACAAAGAAATTACACAGAGAAGAGGCAGAAGTATCGGTAGCCCAGAATGAAGAAATTAGATTCATGTCCACCATAGTAAAAACAAAGGAAGGTACAAAGTAAATCAAAGATTCATAACACCAGAACATGATAATCACATAGTTTTTTTCGAGCTCATTTTATCAGATGGTCGAGCATGAAAAATGACTACAAAAACAAGGAAATACGATTAGAAGTGCATGATGAAACTTACCTTCCCTCATCAAACGATTTTACAGGTATTTTCCAGCACAGAGTTGAAAATTTTCTCAAGGTCACATATCTAGAGATACACAGAACTAAAAAAAATATAGATCTATAATTCATGCTGCAGACTTGGGCCGAAGAATACACTCACCATAGATAATCAAATGGGAAAAATTTTGAGCAACCACGATGATGAAGTGAGAGGTCCACCATGCCCACGAGAATTTTCAAACTCGGGAGTCAATCAGGAGCAGAAAAAATCACAGAACCCCCATAATATTTCTAAGATTTCAGTGATATATCTTAAAGAAGAAAATAAAATAGAAGTATACAGCATACAAGAGACATAATTATCTCACCTATAATGAGGTATGAATGGCCAATAGAATGACAGAGATCTCAAAAAACAGATTAAGAATCGAGCTTTAAAAACTCCCCTTGGAGGCCATCTACAGAAAACCAAATCTATAGAGCTCGAGAGAATATGGTAGACAACGTTATCAGAGAAACTTCTGTTTACAAAGCTTCATACAGAGCTCAGCTGAACTATAAATCTAAACTCAAAATCCTACTTAGGAGAGATAAAATCTGAGAACTTCAGGGACATAAAATGGATAGAGATATCTTAAATGCCTTCACTCATAGAGCCCCAACAGATCAAAATGACAGAAAAATATCAACGTTGAGCTCTCATGACTGCACAAGAAAAACTAGTAAATGAACTAGATAAATCTCAAATAAAAAGAAAATGTTGGCCATGAAAACCTGCAGATAGCTCCAGAGAAACAAGAAGCAATAGAGAACCAATTTGGGCCGAGTTTGAAAGAACAAAAAAATGGCGTCAAGCCAAAAAATTTCTAAGGCTTCACCACTCTCAGTGAGCAAATGCGAAATGAGGAAAATGGTGGAGTTTGAGTTGTTTTAACTCACCCACCCGAGCTTAGAAAACCTAACTCAACTTGAGTTAATAGTTCAATGGAAAAGATCAAGCCGTGCAAATATCAAGGGCCAAAAACAATCTTCAAAAATCGAAGCAAATCACCATGATCAGGATGCCACTGCCCACATTAAATGCCAGTCAGAAAACCCTAACCACAGGTCATGGATCGACGGTGTTAGATACAAAGGTACAAAGATCAATGGTAAAGAATACGTCATGAACATTCAAAATCAACCACCAGGGTTATAATCAACTTGACCAGAGTTACAGAAGCTACTGACCAAGGCACTAAGGGTGAGTCACCATGGAGAAGGGGAAAACCCACGTGTCCACTGAATTAATCATTGCAAATGACTTTTAAAGTCTAACCTTAGTGCATGCTTCGAATAATGTAAAAGGGCCGACCAAATCATATACCATGATTACCAAAAAGGTGAATTTTATAATATGCCAAGGCCGACAAACTCAAAGGTGGCAGACCATATAGTATGGTCATTCCAAATAATCAAAGGTGGCCGAGCATTCTGTGGTGGCTTTTATAAAGTGCCCAACATATTTTTTAAAACCATAGTATATGCTAAGTCCACAAAGAGTGGCCAAACCCAATAAGGACAAGAGTTCACAACCACAAGTGGTCCCCACTTCAAGGAGCTAAAATTGTTTTGCAGAGTATCACTCATGTGACAATTTTTAAAGGAGATGTCAATATCATCATAACATGTGCACATAGCAAGTGGTCCTCATAAGAGGAATTATTTTTTGCAAATATTGCAAGTAGTGTAATTATTTTCCTCACGTATAGGGAGTTGTATTTTTGCATGCCTTCACAATAGGACAAACTAGAGAAGAAGATAGAGTTGCATGTTGATGGAGAGAGACTTGCCTAACAAGCAACCTCATTCTTAGCAAACTATTCACCCTTCTTTTCTTAAAAATAGATCAGTGAACTGTAGTTTGACTGTAATGTAAGTAAGGCTAATAATGCCTATTTGTAATTGCATGCTCTATTTTTCCCTTTATCTACTATTTTTAATAAAGGATAAAAATAAGATGCATGGGTGAGTACAAGCCTTAGGAAATTTTTAGGAAGAGGGTGGATTTTATTTTTGCTATATATTGTGTGCCTTTGCAAAGCACAAGAGACTTCTAGAGGACTTTTTGGATATATGAGTACTGAAGTAAATTTTCCCAGTTTTATCCTCTGAGTGTGAAGTATTTTCTGCCTTTCTAAGTTATGTTTCAGTCTTTTGTATGTTTCTATTAGTCTTGTGAATCAAAATTCCCTGATCAATCACCTTAGCTTGCTGAAAATTTACTCTTTTTTGCTTAATTTTAATGTGCATGTTAACTTATTAGTACTTTTGTGATCTTCCATTAGTACAATCAAGTGTTTTTCCCTTATACATTCTACAGAAAAACTATTGGTTCGTGAATCAAGAATCCTTCCCAAATCAGTTGTGCATATACTCAGTCAAAGCCCTCATACAAATTTGATGTATCACCATAGTTTTAATCATTTTACAGTCATATTTTACTCTCAAACTCCCAGAAATCATTTTAGAATACACCAATAAGGAACCATCCTTGATACCAAAGACTCACCTCAAAATAGGTATACCCACAGAACTGAGTTGTTTCCATTTTATCTACGAAAGAGAGAGATAAATTATGTAAGCTTAAAAAACCTGCAACCATCTCTCTACGGGGTGCACTTTCGAGAGATAACAATTTTTGGTATGCCAGGTGGGATGACGAATCAGATCTGCATGCAAGTTATAGATTTAGAGCAAATCTACAGTCAGATTTATAGCAAATTAAAAGTTACTTCTAGTAGCAAGTTGCAACACTTTATTTTAAAGATTCTGAGTATCTTTTTGGTGACTCCGCATAACTAATTTCATATCAGTATTGTAGCATGTTCCATGCCTAAAGTGACTACAGTATCATCATGAAGAGGAATTCCTTCTGAGTTTGTTTCTTTACCATTGAATTCTGCTAGGAGGATAAGAGATGGTAATACTTTACCTTATAATAAACCTGGTTTTGATAATCCTCCTCCTAGTAATCCTTCACCACGTATCAATTTATCAATTAATATCTTAGTTTTTCAATATGGCTATCCAACCACAAAGGAATTTTGTGACCTTTACTAATGGAAGTCTATTAGTAATCCTAGTTTACCATGACATTCTTAATGCTACCATGAAAAGTTTTCCATCATTCACGGGTGAAAATTATGTTACACAAGCTGAACATATCAAAGATGTTGTAGCCCTATGTGCAGTGCATAACATCATTCATGAAGACGTAACTTTAAGATTTTTAGCTTGCATATTTTAAAGGAGTGGGCCTTGTAATGGTATAGAAACTTAGAAATTGGAAGCATCAGAACTTGCGATAACCTATGTAAAAAGTTACTAAAACAATTCACAGGATAATTCACATCATTTGTCTCTCCTTGAACAGTTGTCTACTATTAAAAGAGGTCCAAATGAGTTTATGTCTAGCTTCAATATCCATTTTTTCCAGAACTTGGGAGATAATTCCAACAAGTGTCGATCCTTAAGCTGATCATACTTTCCTTTATTATCTTAGAGCATTAGATACAATGATATCTTAACTATGGTTCAGTCAATGGGTGGAGAGACACTTCCTAGTAGCTTATGATATCGCTATCCAAGATGAAAATAGTCTTATTCAAGCTGGAAAATTAGCACCAAGACCATTATTGTCATTATTGGCAGATTTAGAACCTTTTCCTTAGCCTATTACAATCATAGAACCTACTGTTATAGCTCAATTAAATAATTTATTTAAATACTTTTTAGACTATGGGAAATAAATTGACTTCAATTGAGGACAAAATTGCATTACATAGCAGACTCTATCAGGCTCCTTACTCAGCAAAATCAACAGAATCAATAAAATAGGTAGGCCTACCAACATAATCAAAATTATAGGTAACCTTACCAGCGAACGCAATTTGACCCAAAGGCTCCTAGTTCATCTAACGCTTTAGTCCCAGTTAATATGGCTACAGAACAGTGGTGTCAACCTTGTAACCAACCTCATTCAGCTACAACATGCCCAAATACTTGTTGTTATCACCAAATCACAGCACCCGTATGTTTATACAAGTGCATATACTTGAAACATCATGGTGTGATTGCCTCAACATGGGTACTATCTCCAAGTTTTGGGACTTGCTACTTGAGATAGACCTCCAGTTCAGAAAGCTGGTACTTGCTCCTAGACACCTGCCAGTCAATCTACTCTAATGCAAAGGAGGACTAACTCATTGCTAATCACTAAATTTCCAAGGGACTCAAGGGAGAGAGAATGCATAAAATGAAAGCCTACACTACAGCGGTGATACACCAGAAAAGGAGGGCCTATGCGAGAGCCTACTGTCTTCAAATGCGTGAGATACAGAAGCAACAGTCTACAGCTAGAAGGGGTGATGACAGTTCTCCATAATCTAGCAAAATTCATGTTTATAACAATATTTCAAATATACAAAATGATAATGGATCCCGTTGATAAGATCCATAATAATAGAGCTACAATATTCTTGTAATCAAGAAGACTGTTTAAAGGGGCAAGAAGAATGCAAGAAAACACAACATGAAACAGATATCAGTTTTTGTTAACTTGTATTTTATTGCTTCTTGATATGATACAGTTCAGTCGGTCTGTAAAGATAAGTTGCATGGATCACCATGCAAGGAGTCATTGTTGATGTACCTGCAACAGCATAATGGATTCACAAATCAATTTTGGTAGAGCTTTGACTACTCTAACTACCCCCCCCCCCCTTACAATGAACCCAACATTTACTCATCTCATAGAAGCTAGCTAATGAGCTACAAAGAGAGAAGGGAAATATAGAAATCCCAAAATCTGAAGTTCAGAAGACAATTGTATGGTGGCATTAAATGGATTAAGATGATTGTAGAATTGCTTGTAAAATACTAAAGATAGTGTAAGTGGACGTGGTTCAGAAAAGAACGAATGAATGACTCATGACTCTTAATTGCAACCACAACGACCAATTCTATTTATCACTAATTATTGGAGCACATCTAGTCCTACGTTTTATGACAAATCACAGCACCCCTGATTGTCTCATCAACTCGATGGGTTGAGAGATCAATGGTGATATTTTTTGCGTATAACGTGGAGCCACAATTCCAATGGTACCAATATTGTGGGATTTGTTAGTTGGGAAATCGGAAAGGCATTGTCATGGCATTCTTTCTGAGTGCGGGCAGCTACATGGGTCTAGCAGGGTTCCTTTCTGTCATGTTAATGGATATAGAGCATTTAACTGTACTTAATACCTATTAAATGGTTGAAGGATAGATTTTCTACTCACATTAAATTAATTCCCCCCTCTCAGTTCTCATCTTTGGCTATAAAGGACGTCGTTGGGCTCATTGTAAAAAGTCCAGTTTTTGTAAAAATCAAAGCTCTAACAAAAGTTATGGCCATTGTGGAGCCGATGGAATGAAGAACCCTTGTCTTGCCAATTCTTTGCCAAACCGGCCATCGGTAATCACAGGCCACGTGTACTTTTGTCCGGCTTAACCAGATTTGAACAGTCCCATATCAGGAAGCAATGAAAATGAACACAGCTTCCTGGTTATGTATCTTCCACTGCTGTGTTTTCTTGCATTCTTCTTGCCAAAGATTGATACGCGTCTACACTATAAGATTACTTTTGTCTATTAGCCGTTCATGCAGGAATCCATTATCATTACTGAACTTTTGAAATGGGATTGTTGACCGAATGTGTTTTGCTAGAAAAACTTTCATCACCTGCTCCAGTGAAGAACTTTGAAATTCCAAGAATTTCCAACCGCATTTGAAACGACTCTCAGCACCCTCCTTTTCAATTTATCGGCCGCTTTAGCCTATTATTTCGTGTCCCTCGAAAATCTAAATCTACCCTGGTCCCGTAGACTGCTCTAGATTAAAATAGTTATTTTCTGATTTTCATTAGAGTATTTTGGTGGTAGGTGAGAACCTCGGTAGCAACCCGCTTTCTCTGGTACGACCTGAACCCTTCAAGTGGAAATTCTTTAAAACAACCCTTTGATATTTTAAGCATTTTTTCCAATCACACCGTAAGTTCAAGTATATGGATTTGTAGTTCGACATAAGGGGAGTTAGTAGAGATTTCCGATAAAGGTAGTTTGGCCCAAAAACACTTCGGGTTGAATCTAATCTACTTTAGCTCCAGTTAAGACTGAATAAGTTGATGGCCATCTTGTAATCAAAATCTACCTTCAGGGTGAATTTTGCTTCAACAACTGTTTTTATGAATCATGAATCTTGTTGCACAACCTTAATCTGAAACATTGGTTCATGCCTCAACTGGATGAGTGGGTAGAAAGGAACTCATGTTCAGAAAGCACCTGAACAAAATTTAGTCAATTTTAATGAGGAGGATTTCATTGCAAACACTACTAGGGCTCAAGGGAATCCATGTTGAAAGTCAAAAGACAACAAAATAGGTGCTATCCTACCTACTGTCTCTGACAAGACAACATCTACAACTCCAAAGTCAACCAGTTGACCCTTGTTCCTAAAAAAAATATAAGTGTTCTAGTTGATAAAGGCCATCAAAAACATCAACATCCTGATCCAAGAAGACTGTTTATACCTTAGATATCCAAGGTAGTTGAAGCAAGAATCAGTTTTCTCTAAGCGCCTACTCTAAGACAGTTGAATCTATCTCTAAAACGTGTTGACTTCTTTTAACATTGTTGATGTAATGAAAAAGCATAATGTTAATATCTCAATGTGGGATGCCTAAGTATTCCTGGACAACAAGATTTACTTGGCTCATGAAGCTAGCTAAGTTGCGGATTTCTTCAAATATACAGTAGTAAAGGAAGTTCAGAAGACAGACATGGTCCTTAGAATGTTTGAGCAAGATCCACATTAAAGAAGTTAAGTGGATGGTTCATTAAATTTTGAATGCTCATGACATTTAAGAAGCCACCACCATTCTATTTATCACTGATATTGGAGAACATCTAGTACATAATTACATGGTGGACAGTGATGCAAGTAGCACAGTTATGCCAAAAGTGATTGCAGAAAAATTAGGTTTGCAGTATGAGCCTACAGAAAGGAGCATCTTACAGCTTGATGGAACTGCAACTAATACGGTTGGTATAATAAAAAATTTAGAAGTGACATTACATGCTTGCCCAAATGTTTCTATTCTGCAAGATGTTACTGTTGTGGACTTACCTCCATACTTTGCCTTATGCTTATCTAGAGATTTCACAACAAAAATAGGAGGTTATCTCTCTTCAGATTGGTCCTTATTTTTCACTACTCGTTATGGTACTAAATTTACTATCAATTCAGATCCATTAGTCAGATTTCACATTGAGCCTCACTCTTCAAATGCAGTGGCTAATTATTCATACCTAGATCAATTTGACATAAATGAGGTAGCTCATGTTTCAGTATTGGATGGTGTTTCTAACATGTTTATGGATGAAAATATAGTGGAAGAACATGCTCATGATCCTTTTAAGGAAGTTGAAGAACACCTGTTTGGTGTGTATTGTATGCATGAAGAAAATACACCACTTCCCTTGTTGTCCAAAACAGAAGATTCGGCAGAAGGGATTTGGAAGCTTCATTTTGATGGAGCTAAGAACAAGAAGGGATAGGGAGCAAGTCTGATGCTCACTTCCCCAATGAATGAAAGGTATTTCTCAGCTTTGAGTCTCCAATTTTCATGTACTTGTAACGTAGCTGAATACGAAACTTTAATTCATGGCTTACTTTGGGCCAAAAAGAGAGGTATCGGCATGCTACAAATTTTTGGTGACTTTAAATTGGTTAATAATCAAGTCAGAAACTTCAATGTTTGTAAAAATCCATTAACGAAGTCTTATAGACACAGAGTTTTAGACTTAATGGAATATTTTGATGCTATTAACATTCAGTCTATTCCTAGAGTTGAAAACAAGCATGCAGACAAACTTGCAGCAGTTGGGGCTGGTTTTGAAGTGATGGAACAAATTGAAAATATGAAAATCCAGCCTCATATAAAGTTAATTTTCAGGCCCTCAGTACCTGATAATGATTCAAATTGGTAAGTTTTTGAAAGTGATGATCAAATCTGCAGGTTTCTACAACAAGAAGCTGAGTTTTCTGTAGTTAATCAGGATAAATTACAGCACTTATATGGTGACCAGATTGTTCAGTTGAAGACAAATAAACTACCTCAAGGTCTAGTCACATTAGAAGACATCTTCAGCACTGATGATCAGTTAAGAAAGGTCAAGACTAAAATGTCAACTCACACTAACGATTACGAAGAGATCTTGGTTGATGAAGGGAAAAAGCTATTTCTTGGAAAGGTATGTTCCTTAACTGAAAAATAGTCATTTATTAATCTTTGCAAAGAGTTTAAGGATGTTTTTGCTTGAAAATACCAAGATCTAAAAGGATTTGATCCCAGTTTAACACAACATACAATTGAGTTACAACTACAAATTCTAAACCTGTTAGACAGAAATAGAGGCCTGTGAATCCCACAATAGAACCTCTGATGAGAAAAGAATTATCTAAGTTGATTGAATCAGGCATTATCTTTCCACTTAAGCATTCAAGTTGGGTAGCCAATCTTGTTCCTGTTAGGAAGAAGAATGGTGAAATCAGACTATGTGTAGATTTCAGAGATCTTAATAAGGCTTCATTAAAAGATCATTACCCACTCCTAAATATGGATCAGATTTTGAGAAAAGTCTCATGTTCAGATAGACTATCTCTTCTAGATGGTTACAGTGGATATAATCATATTTTAGTTTGAGAAGAAGATAGATACAAAACAAATTTTACCACTAAGTGGGGTACTTATGCTTACAAAAGGATGCCTTTTGGTCTTTCAAATGCTGGTGCAACGTTTCAACGTGCAATGGACATGGCTTTTCACAGCTTATTAAATAAATGCATCCTTGTTTATTTAGATGATGTTACTGTATTTTCAAAAGATTCTGAAGAACATCTAATGCACTTAAGGCATACTTTTCAGTTGCTGCAGGTAATTTGGAATATATTTGAATTCACTGAAGTCTATATTTTCAGTGCATCAAGGAAAGCTACTTGGTCATATTGTTTCTAAGAAGGGTTTAGTAATTGATCCTTTCAGGATCGAAGCCATATCACAGTCATTGCCTCATCATAAGAAGGCATTACAGAGTTTTCTTGGAAAAATCAACTTTGTTAGAAGATTTGTTCCAGATTTTGTAGCATTGGTTAAACCACTTAAAGCTATGCTGAAGAAAGAGAAAACTTTCTCTTGGACCAGCGAAGGAAGAGAAGGATTTGAAGCAATCAAAGCAACTATCTCTCAGGCTCCTACTCTTGCAAATCTAAATTTTGATAAAGATTTTACAATGTATGCACTTGCAGGAGCTGAAACAATCTCAGCTATATTAACTCAAGTCAATGACGAAAATATTGAGCAGCCTATTGCTTTCTTTGGACAGAGCTTGCATGATTACGAAACAAGGTACACATTTTTTGAAAAGCAAGTACTTTCAGTAGTTAGAGGACTAAAAATTTTCCAAGTATATGTCTTTCGAACGATAAAATCCACGTTCTTGTTTCTCATCCAAGTGTGAAAGCATTCTTACTAAATAAGGAATTGAATGAGAAAATAGAAAACTAGATAACAAAGGTCATGGAGTATGATGTTGATATTTGGGTTGCTAAGACAGTTTGAGGGAAAGGTTTATGTGAGCATCTAATTGCTGATATGGAAAAATAACAAGTTATAGAACCAGATGATTCAAAACAACATGCTGAAATTGCGTATCAGTAATCAGAAATTATGGTTCAACAAGAAAATCAACAACCTAAGCTCACTCATGAGATTCAGGAATCAAGATGGATGACTGATTTGGTTAATTATCTATAGCAGGGCACCTATCCAGAAGGTATGGACAAAAATAAATGAAGGTATTTCAAATTACAAGTTGTACCTTATATCTTCATTGATAATGTGTTATTCAAAAAAGATATAAATGGAATCTTGCTGCGGTGTGTTGATTATGATAAAGTTCAGAAAATACTGTCAGAATTCCATGAAGGACCTACAGGAGGTCACTTCTCATCACGTACCATAGCCTTAAAAATCATGAAAGCTAGTTACTATTGGCCTAGGATATTCAAAGATTGTTTTGAATGGATTAGAAAGTGTAAAAAATGTGCTTTCTTTGTTAGAAAAGAACGTCTAGCTTCACTGCCCTTGTAGCGTATTTCAGTTGATCAACCTTTTATGTAGTGGGGTCTTGACTTTATTGGCATGATAAACCCACCATCATCACAAGGACACAAGTGGATCTTAACTACTACAGATTATTTTACACGATGGATTGAAGCAATAGCCTTGAAAGATGCTAATGAAGCTTCGATACTATCCTTTTATGAAGGAATAGTTTGCAGATTTGGTGTTCCAACAACTATCATATCAGATAATGCTTTAGCATTCCTTGGTGCAAAGATAACAGATTGGGCTATCAACCATGGAATATATCTAAGTTCTTCATCTAATTATTACCCACAAGGTAATGGCTTAGCTGAGAGTACTAACAAGAATCTGTTAAGGATCATCAGAAGAATTCTCAAGGATAATCAAAGAGCTTGGCATCTGATGTTGAATTCAGCATCTTTGGGCTGACAGAGTGACTCCTAAAAGATCAGTTTGGTAATTCACCATACAAACTTGTGTACGGGAAAGAAGCAAGAATGCATATTTCAGTTGAGTTACCTGCATTAGATTTGCTGCATCAAATGGAGCTGCTTGAGAATGAACCATTATAGGTTTGTTATGCAGAGTTAATGGAATTACAAGAACTAAGAGATAAAGCCCATTTGAATATGGAGAAGAATCATAAACAAATGAAGAAGACTTTTGAAAAGAAATCCAAATTCAGAGTCTTCAATGAAGGAGATATTGTGTTAAAGTGGGATGTTGATCGTGTAAAGCCAAGAAGACACTCAAAGTTTGATACACTCTAGAGTGGTCCTTACATGATTTCAGCTTGCAAGGAACACAATGCTTTTAAGATTTTGAAGCTAAATGGAGAGGAACTTCCCATTCCTGTGAATGGTATGTTTCTCAAACACTGTTATTGAAAATCTTATAGTGATTGTTAGAGTAGGATTTCCCTTCAATAAGTGCAGTTCCTGCACATTGCAATGTTTTTCAATTCAATAAGTGCATTCATGCACGTGATCTGGTTTACCAGATCCTTTCCCAGCTTTAGTTTGTTTTGGAAGGGTTGGACCTTTTGAAAAAGGAAAATTTTGGTTACATGCTTAGACTCCATGCCCAATGGACAAGAGCAAGGCACTAGTCTTTAAGCTAGCAGGTAACTTTCCCTGCAGGATCGCTAAAAGTGTTGACAATTTTTGTACTTGTGCAAAAATGGGCAACTCGAAACTTTGTTGTTATGTTGAAAAGTCTTGGGTAGAGTATACCTAAGCTAAGGAAGTTTCGATGTTATTAGTTATTACTGAATTAATTAATGATTAAGTGAAATATGTAGTTATGTGTGATGTCTCAAAATAGAACAGATCACATAGTCTACAATTTCATGCCATCTTCAGCAAAAGATCACAAATCCCTGAAGGATAACTGTGTTGTCTTGATGAAGACAAAAAATTACAAATTAGGTGAAGTGTTGAGTTTTGAAGCAGCAAACAGAAATGAAGATTACAGAAAATCAGAGTTCATTACTGAATGTTACAAGTTCTCATCAATGTTCTTTCCTTCATGATTAAGACATTCAATTATGTTACTGAGTTGTTTAGTTCATTATACAATCCATACAGAAAAGATAGAATGCAAAAGGAAATACACAACTCATTTTCAGAATTCAATGTTTTATTCACAAGGAGAGTCAAATGTTTCCCACACAAGCCATGGGATGTAACTGAAAATTAAAGTATAGCTACTGAAAAGAAAGGTACACATGCATGAAAGAGAAAGCAAAGGAGTATGAGTGAACCCATCATTGCTTTGGGGTTTCTTTTCTTCGATTGAAGCATCTTCATTGCCATCTTTTGTTTCTCCTTCATCTCCATGGTAGAAACCATTGTACCTAAAAAGAAGAAAAGAATTAACTATCAGTTACAAGCTTAGGGATCAATTCATATTCCTACACTATCTTACTTCATGCATATGAATCTCCTAACAGGAGATGTATTCTACTTGAAGAACAAACTGTATGCATGCTTTATTCACTCAGAAAGAAGAAAGAGAAAAGAAAGAAGAAAACATGGACATAAGAGAGGCCAAAAAGCCTAATTATTTTCTAACTATTTTCCTAAGTGTGTAGGTACAGGTTGCAGCCAAAGAGAAAATAGACAAGTCATAAGTGTATGCAATAAAAGGAAGAATGTAACTCAAAGTTCCAATAATTGTTTTGAAATGGAAAATGTTACAGTGTAGAGGAGAGACTAGTGATAGAAGAATATGTTTTAGTTTGTAACAAAACAAAAATAGAATTTGAAAGCAGGTGTTTGGCTAAAAGAGAAGGTCACAGTTGAAAGGAATGAAGACAAGACTCTAGAAAAAATTTGATAGGGCTTCGCCATGTAAAGTGGACATTTACAATTTTCCATCATGATGTTTTTAACTACTACATGCTTAAAGTAATGATTTAAATCAAGTAAGTGATATAGAAAAATGGAAAAGCATGCTATGATAAAGATAACACAACTATGATGTCTCATTTTACTTACCAATCCAACTTCAAACATGAAGTGTTATAATTCTATATTCTGAAGACAGAAGATATAACTATTATGCTAGAAATGGATGGAAGACAAAATTCTAGAAAAATTTTGCCAGGGCTTCGCCATGAAAAACCAACATTTTAATTTTTTTTAGAATTCTAGAAATTTTACTATAAAGGAAATAGAGCCTCTATCTAAAATAAACAAGCTTTAAAGATCAAATTGAATGCAAGATTCACAGTTAACTAGACCAGAAAACCACAAAAGGTCAAAAGGATCTCAACTTCACCATGGCTCAGCTCAGCAAAGCTGAAATACAGAACATAATAGTTTAGGTTGGCATCAGAATGGAATAAGGTACCCAAAGCTCAAATGTAGAGAAATCCTGCAAGGTATTAAACATCAAAGAAAAGGAGTTCTACACAAGGATGAAACACCGAATAAGTGTAGTGTCTAATCATTAGGGAATGCAGAGATTAAAACAATGGGAAGTGGTTTTCAACTTGTCAAAGAAGACATTATAATCCTCCATATAGATTTTAGAATAAAAATGAAGAATTCCAAATACCCACACTGATAAACCTTCAGATCTAGTCAGGTTTGATAAAAATAGGAATACCCTTTTAGTATTCGGAACATAAAAAAAAACGGAAAAGTTTTGAATCATAATTCATACACATATGAGTTGAAGAAATATTCAATTATCTCAGAAAATATCTTTCCCATTAAAATAATTTTCCAATTGTGGACCTAAGGAAGTATAGATAGATTTTGAAATTAATTGAAAAACCCATTAAATCGGTATCAAGAATCAGAATAAGAAATAAGAACTTACCATTTAGTTTGGAAGTTGAAAAACCTTCGAAGGATGAAGGATCAGAGCCCAAAAATAAGAACTCAAAATAGTTTCTAGCTCGAAACAACCAAGGCTGATTCCCTAAGGTCACATTAAATGAAATAAAAATGATTATCAGTTTCAGATGTCGAGATTGTAATGACTAAGTAACAACGAAACTTATAAGACGGGAAAAATTACCTTCCCTCATCAATCGGTGACGCACATAGCAAGAGATGACGGGCACCTCGAAAGGAAAACCCGTAGAAATAATAGAACAGATCTGAACTCGAAGTTCACAACAATGGCAGCCCACTCTTCAACCACCTTGCTTAGAAAACTCTAATAGAGTAGATACAACTCAGAACATTATAAATCCAAACTCAAAATCTTACTCAAGAAAGATGAAAGCTGAGCTTCAGGGACATAAAATGACCGAGAGGTCAAATGCCTTCACTCATAGAGATCCGTAAATTCAAAGAAACCATTTCTCATAGCTATCTCAGATTTCAGATCAAAAGAAAAAATATGGCAGAGATATAAAACACTTCTGCTCACAAAGCTTCACAAGCTTAGCTCAACTTGATCTCACGAAGATATCAATGATAGAGCTCAGAGAACTTTGAACAATGATGAAATCTCTTAAAATATTGCTCAGAAAACCCCAAAAGATCAAAATGACAGAGAAATATCAACGTTGAGCTCTCATGACCCCATGGAAAAAGCTCATAAATGAAATAGATAAATCTCGAATAAACATAAAATGTCGGCCATGAAAACCTGTAGATAGCTCTAGAGAAATAAGAATCAACAGAGAATCATTTTGGACTGAGCTTGAAAGAACAGAAAAATGGCGTCAAGAAAAAATTTCCCCAAGGCTTTTCTGCTCTCGGCAAGAAAATGTGAAAAGACCAAAATGGTAGAGTTCAAGTTTGTTTGACTCACTAACCCAAGCTTATAAAACCTAACTCAACTTGAGTTAATGGCTCAATGGACAAGATCAAGCCGTGCAAAGATCAAGGACCAAAAACAATCCTCAAAATTTTAAGCAAATCACCATGATCAGGATGCCACCACCCACATTAAATGTCATTCAGAAAACCATAACCACAGGTCATGGATCAACAACATCATATACAAATGTACAACAATCAATGGTAAGAATAAGGCATGAACATTCAAAATCAACCACCAGGGTTATAATCAACCTGACTCAAGTTACAGAAGCCACCGACCAAGTCACCAAGGGGTGAGTCACCATGGAGAAGGGGAAAACCCACGTGTCCACTGAATTAATCATTACAAATGACTTTGAACTTATAACCTTAGTGCATGCTTTGAATAACGTAGAATGGCTGACCAAATCATATACCATGATTACCAAAAAGGTGAATTTTATAACATGCCAAGGCCGACAAACTCAAAGGTGGCAGACCATATAGTATGGTCATTCCAAATAATCAAAGGTGGCCGAACATTGTGTGGTGTCTTTTATAAAGTTCCCCACATATTTGTTAAAACCATAGTATATGCTAAGTCCACAAAGAGTGGCCAAACCCAATAAGGAAAAGAGTTCACAACCACAAGTGGTCCCCACTTCAAGGAGCTAAAATTGATTTGCAGAGTGTCACTCATGTGACCATTTCTAAAGGATACATCAATATCATCATAACATGTGCACATAGCAAGTGGTCCTCATAAGAGGAATTATTTTTTGCAAATATTGCAAGTAGTGTAATTATTTTTCTCATGTATAGGGAGTTGTATTTTTGCATGCCTTCACAACAGGAAAAACTAGAGAAGAAGACAGAGTTGCATGTTCATAGAGAGAGACTTGCCTAGCAAACAACCTTATTCTTAGAAAATTATTCACCCTTCTTTTCTTAAAAATAGATCAGTGAACTGTAGTTTGACTGTAATGTAAGGCTAATAATTCCTATTTGTAATTCCATGCTCTATTTTTCCCTTTATTTATTATTAAATAAAGGATAAAAATAAGATGCATGGCCGAGTACAAGCCTTAGGCTATTTTTAGGAAGAGGGTGGATTTTATTTTTTCTATATATTGTGTGCCTTTGTAAAGCACAAGATACTTCTATAGGACTTTTTGGATATATGAGTACTGAAGAATTTTTTTTCTAGTTTTTCCCTCTGAGTCTGAATTATTTCTTTCCTTTCCAAGTTATTTTGTAGTCTTGTGTATGTTTCTATTAGTCTTGTGAATGAAAATTCCCTGATCAATCACCTTACCCTACTGCAAATTCAGTCTTTTCTGCATAATTTTAATGCGCATGTTAACTTATTAGTATTATTGTGATCTTCCCTTAGTACAATCAAGTGTTTTTCCCTTATACATTCTGTAGAAAAACTTTTGGTTCGTGTATCAAGAATCCTTCCCAAATAAATTGTGCATATACTCACTCAAAACCCTCATACAAATTTGGTGTATCAGCTTAGTTTTAATCATTTTACAGTCATCATTTACTCTCAAACTCCCAGAAATCAGTTCAGGATACACCAATAAGGAACTGACCTTGATACCAGAGACTCACCTCAAAATAGGTATACCCACAGCCTGAGGTGTTTCCATTGTATCTATGAAAGAGAGATAAATTGTGCAAGCTTAGGAAACCTACAACCATCTCTCTACAGGGTGCACTTTCGAGAGATAACACCTCCTTCGGCCTCGTGATTATATCAGAACATCCAAAATAATATAGATACAATTATCAAAATCATCTAGATATATGAATCACAACAACATCAAGCAATCTAGCAATATCATTTGCAATTTTACTCAAATAGTATATCATTATTAAATAATTTCCATTTCTAGGTCTACTCACAATATCCAAATATCACAAGTCCACACAACATCCATAATATAACCATGTCAAACAGTATACCATTATCAATATCCAAAATGCCTCTAATAATCATCATGCATCACAACTGAATCAAGTCAACAATAATCCATGATCTACATCTATCATCATACTATAATAAGGTCTATAATCATGTCTATAATACAATTAGCGGTATCATGATTAGTATCAAAAGGTGTCAAAGGGAAGTGGGCACTACAAATATCCAAAATGTCTTTAGTAATCATCATGCATCATAAATGAATCAAGTCAACAATAATCCATGATCTCACATCTAACATCAAACTATAATAAATTCCATAATCATGTCGATAATACAATCAACAGTATCATGATCAGTATCAAAAGTGTTAAAGGGAATTGGGCACTATAGTCGGTATTAGTGAGAGCCGTGCAATTGTGAGTTAAAATTATAGAGTTGAGTTAATAAGGCAATTTAGTGTGCTTCCAATTTACTATTGATCAAGATGTGTGTTCTCTCTGAATTAATTAGCACTGTTACTCTTTTTTTTTGCAAAAATCCTATTACCTTAAAGGCTTATGGAGTGATAATTCCTAAAATATTGTGAAGCGAACTAGTTGGATAATAATATTTTCAATATTCTTCACATTTATTTTGGACAGTATCCCCTACTTCCTCATCGTAGCCTTCAATGTATACCAAATTCTTCTCAACCAATTTATTTTCCATGATACACCTACTCTAGTAGTAAAACAAAACCCATTGACATTTTTTCTTCAATTGATTAAGGAATTAATTTGTTAAGCTAAGGTAACAATGGTGTGCTAATATTGCATTCTGGTTTTGCATTAAATGCACATTGTTTGACAAACTCTCTTTCATTTTCCCTACAAGAAAAGACATTAATTGACCCACACAATGAGCTAGGATTAAACATGCGAACATCATGTTGACTATCATCCTTGAGCCAGCTAAAAATGTCATTTAATTTTTCCTATGTGATACTGTTGATATAATCTTTAACAAGCTCCATGTTTGTTGGAGTTTTTCCAACTAGATAAATTAGTTCCCTTTCACACTATTAGAATATATCATATCATTGGTGAAAACTAGGAAAGTAACAATAATCTCTTTATTCTTATTTTGAGTATATAATCATCTAACCAAGTGAGCTATCTATGTTTTAGATACATATATGCCATTATGACCATCTGCATATAATAGGTTTTATGCCTATCAAAGAAGTTCTCCATTTTGATTTATCTATGTGACTATGCCATTCACATGTAAATTTCACATCTCCAGCTTTGGTTTTATTTTTTGACTTACCATATTAGAGCCTGACCAATTTTTGCAGCTGTACTAAATTAGAATTAGGGATATTTGAAGGCCATGTTTTAACTATATGAGATTCAATGGACTGTGAATGTGATTGTTGACTATAAAAGGATGCCATGATTTTTTTTTTCATTTCATTCTCGTTGTCACTCAATTTAAGTCAACCTTATCTCGAGTGTATATTATCACCATTTTTGA
Source organism: Taxus chinensis (assembly GCA_019776745.2). Taxonomy (NCBI): domain Eukaryota; kingdom Viridiplantae; phylum Streptophyta; class Pinopsida; order Cupressales; family Taxaceae; genus Taxus; species Taxus chinensis. Next base: position 305,540,150 of record CM034146.1, read on the forward strand.
TTGCATGTTACACAAATCATACTCTAGATAACGTATTCAAGGATATATTGAGGTAAAATCCTCAAACTGAGGATCAAATAATACAATTTTAGAATTCATATCCTAATTATTATTTCTTGGGTGGCATTACCCTTTCCTTTTCCTCTAGCTTATGGACCTTCCATGGTTTTACAATCTAATGTTTAAGCTTAAGCTTAACATTAGGGTTTAGTTTTGAGAGTGATATCTATTATACAAATAAAAACACAAAGAACCGACCCTATATTTTTCTAAGCTTAAAAAAATTCTAAAAAAAATGAGCGAGTAATATGTAATCATGTGGGTCATGTGGTTTTGATTTATTCTTGTTTGTGTTGGGTATTCGTCATTGTTTATTGGAGGAATAAGGGAAATTTTTGTGTTGTTTTAGAGAAAACAAGTGGATTTGTGGCTAGTATTAGTTGAGGTATAAGAGTTTGTTATGATGTAGGGAAAAGGAAGCCTATTGAATTTGATGTGGTGTGTGTTCTTTGGAGGAACAAAAATCTAGCAAGGATCCCTTCTTGGAGGGATAAGGGGTAGTTTTAATGATGACCTCTTGCTTATGTAATCCTCTTAGGTAGGCTTTGTTTATATGAGTTGTCTTCCATTATGAATCCAATCACATCTCACTTTGTGATACATGTGGGGTCCATGTCGGTATAAATTCCTTGTGTGATGTTGAATTACCTAAATCCTTCCCGTGTGGTGTTGTGTATATAATAATGAAAGTCAAAAAACATTATTCTGGTATTTTTACTGCTATATTTGGGTTCCTATTTTTTGTGGGCATGAAATTTGGTATCAAAGCCGAGGTTCATGCTCTTGAACCTATGGGATGAATTGGAGGTTGGGGGATTATGCGTGGTGGTGCAGGATATGGGAATATTAATGTGATATATGTCATGGTGTGACCAACATTCTACTTTTGATGTTATGAATGCACATATTGGCCATGCCACTTCAAGTAGTTTTGTTATAATGTTTATGTGCTTATGACAAGAGAAATCACTCTCTTCCAAGAATTCAATGACAATTTCATGTGTGATGTACTACCTTGTTGTGTGAAAGGAATGTTATTTTGGATTGTGAAGTGTTGGAGTTCTTTATTATTCTGTGAAAGAGGAAGTAGTAGTCTAGAGAGAAGGTATGAGGGCATGAGAGAGTAAAGTTTGGGGTTCACAGAGTTTAATATAATAGACATAGGGTTTACAGAGATAGGGAGTCAAGCAACTAAATCATCAAGTAGGGAAGAAATAGCACAACAATTGGAAAGTGTAAGGATTAAACACCATGGTTGGGTGCACGACACTAAGGAGTAAGTAAGTAAGTGACCTTTAGCACTTGGGGCACATTTTTAGAGGGTTTCACACTTTTCAATTTCAAAATAATGATGGAACCACGAAGGGCACCCAAAAAAAAACATGTGGAATAACCATAAGAGAAATGGTTCACATAAATTCAATACATGCAATCCTGAGTCGATAGTGGGACAACCATTGGTATCACAAATCAAGAAATGTAAAATCATTGAATACAATCATTGAACACCAGGGCATGTGAATGACATAAACAAGGATGTTTTGTGGGAGTTACCCACTAGGAATGCAGAAGGGTAGGTTATTATGGATGATATAGTGCAAAAGGATATTTAGAAGGTAGCGGTTATTCAGTTATTCAAGTTGTCATTTTTTGGAAGACTTGTGGACCTTTTTTAGTTGTTGATGTCACGTGTGCATGAAGATTAATTCTACTTCACAAGAAGGATGATGAAGCTGACACCTAGGTTGACTGGAAGAATGACCAGGTTATGTGATACTTGTGAGGACATAGGCCTTGATCTATGAGATGAAACAAAGATTGATGAAATAGAAACAAAATTGGAGTATGAAAGGGGAAATAAAGCCTCGAGTGTTGATAAGGTTCTTCACCCTACTACAAGGCTATTGACATACTTTGTCAGGTGCAAGTTAGGATCCTCTTAGCATTGTGGTGAGGTGAATGGGAAATTATTTTATATTTCGCATATGATGTCACAAAAAAATCGTTTTCTATAATATTACATAATATGTAATACCCACATTTTTAAACACATGAATACAACAGTAAAAATACATGAATAATTTTTTTTACTCACATTGTAGTTCACACGACACTACAGGGGATCACTTAGGACAACACATAAGAAAATATATGTTTGCAAAAACAATAACCCATAAAAATATCATGGAGATAAGTGATGCACAACAATATTCTATTTTGTGTGTTTAAATGACAACACACAACATAATGATACAACCACAGTACAAACTTATAGATAGGGTCTTTACATGTCACTATATTTATAGGATTACACATTTATTACAATCATGTTTCATTATTTGGCTTAAATTCTAGAAACACTCATAATGTGTGAATCATACATTTCCTTTTCTTTTTTCAAGATTTCATTTATATAATTTGACATTTAACTTATGGTATATCTTGTTCAATAAGGATCATGTAAATTTTTTCAATTTTTTGTTTAATTTATTTTTTCATTAACAATATATTTATTTACATACAAGACTATTTGCGTACACACATGGCTATGAGGTATTGTGTCTAGGATTCACTCCCAAGGGCATGCATCTTGATATTTTATCATACCTCTATTACACAATGGAATGAGGGTAAGACGATGTTAAGTTCACTTTCTTTTTGTGTTTAAGATGTTGGTATCCAAATTTTTTCTCCTTTTCAATCTATTCAGCATACACATTTATATTCGAAGGATAGAGAGAGACTTAGAGTTGCATGTAGATCACAGATGCATAATACATTTTGTAGCCAGTGAAAAGATCTTGTGCAACGATCATGCCATTATGTTACTTGGATTTGTTGAGAAATTTGATAACACCATCGAGCTTGGTTGGGTAGCAGCTATCGTCACTATTTTAGGTTGAGAACCTTTCAACCAAGGTATGAGAATTGTTGGTGTCGAATCGCAGCACCCCTGGGACTCCGCAACGCGATCGTTTGAGACTCCCAGTGCGATTGCACAACATGGAGCTTTTCCCAAGTGTGGGACCTCGCGAAATCGGAAAAGCTCTCCGGATGAAGGCCGGCTCCTATTCCTCTGTTCAGATGCACCAATAAAACGCAGAGGTTTACCCCAAAAAACCTAATCTAACTACCAAGGAGACAGGGAGAGAGAAATGCATAAAAATAAACCTAAGCTAAGGAGGTGATGCACCGAGGAATGAAGAACATATGTTTTGCCAATTAAACACAGACCACAGAAATGCAATGCAATATCATGCACAGATAAACATATTCACAGTGAAAGATCAGGAGGATGCAAAATGAAACACATAGAGGGTTGAGAAACATCCACAGTCATGCATTTATTTGCTCCGAAGGTTGATACAATACACTGCAAAAAATGCCCAGAGGCAAAGGTGCATTACAGTTTTCAAATGGGAGGTTTGAGCTCCACAACTGCACCTGCCAAAGAGAAGAAGGGAGGAGGCACAAAACAAAAATGTTCGACCCTTAAAAAACAGCCCCTCCTTACATTTTTATATGAGGAAAAAGAGAGGGAGAAGAGAATGATTCGGATCTGCCCCAACCACCTCCAAAACTGCATTCAATTCTTCAACAACCATGGTGGTAGGTAAGATCCCCAACGCCTGTCGGGTTCGGAAACTCCCTTATGCATTTGCATCGGGTATAGAGGACTGCTCGACATGCCTCTGATCCGTGCTCTTCCGACGTGTTTACCCGATCCAGAAACCCGAATTCCCTTGCTGTCGGATTTTGAAGACCCCCCGACATGTATTTGATGCGCCATGTTGTTCCGCCCCCGAAATCCGAAATGCATTGCGTCGGGATTTGGGACCCTTGCGACATGCTCCTTCACCGTGCATTTCCGACGTGCAAACCCGACTATTAAACCCGATTTCCTTTGCGCGTCGGAATTTTTAACCCCCCCGGCATGTCCTTTGGTGTCGGGTTTTGGTGAGCTCCCGACATGTTGAAAACCCGACTTGTTTTCCCGACCCGAAAACCCGATTTGCTTGTTTTTCGGGCTTTTTTAACCCTGGCGACATGCCTTTTGGTGTCGGGCTTTTTAGAACTCCCGACATGTTTCTGCGCCCCGAAACCCGACATGTTTCTGCGCCCCGAAACCCGCTTGTCTTCTGTGCGTCGGGTTCTTTTCGGCCTTATCCGGCATGTGCCCTCTCGCGCCCTGTTTTCTCCTGGGATCGGGCCTCGTGGATCTTGCGGCATGCCTCCCTTGCTGTCGGGTTTCGCTGCCCCGCTTTCTCCCCCGGTCCGTCCTGTTCTTCCTCCCGCTTCCTGCTGTCTCGGGGGCCGCGTTCTGTTCTTCCCGCTGTCGCGGGGGGAGGAAAATATATACAACAATTTGGCGACTCAACGGGATTACCTGCCTGCTAGGTAGAAGATCAGTGGCCTTTTAGCAATCCATTGGGCATGGAGTCATAAGCGATAACCTGAACCAACCCGATATCCGATCCTGAACCTGATACCGCAACTCTTTCTCTGAGAGCACACTGAACTTAAGAATTGTTCTCACCAAAACCTCTGCAATGAACCATGCCAGAGCAAAACCAACACCACAAAAACTATGTACAAAACTAGAAATCATACATGCCCCAAATGGAACATACAGAGTGTGCACAAGCACTTCTTCTGCTGAAAGCAAACCTACCTACTCTACTCTAACTGGAAGCAAAGGCAAGCTAAACAAACCCTGCAACTGGTTGTGAGAAATAGCTTCCTTTCTTCAAAATTGGCAGCCATGCAATTGATTTGGAGCTGATCATGGCTGTTAGGATGAGTGGAAAATCAACAAGAAGCTGGTCTTCCACCCAAATCATCAAGGTATCAGCTGAAGGCAAATCCAATACCTCTTTTAGTTGCTCTGCATTTGAATTGAAGAGGTATGGCAGCTGATCCTTGGTACTTTGTAGCTCATCCTCATGCTCAGAAGCAAGCATGACTGGTTGTGGTCTTCTCCTTTGGCTCCAATGAAGCCAAATACCTGATTGGGCAAGGTCTGATCCGTTTGATATGCCCATAGCTCTGATTTTCAACTCCAAAAATGGAGTTCTTCTTGTGGACCCTCTGAGATGGATGACGTGGAAGAAATGGTGGAATCCTTCTGTCCTTTCTCTTTCTCCAATGAAGGACATGGGAGATTAAAATTTTCCAATTTTGATTCCAAAGAGCTGCTATAAGATGCAGGCTGCTGTAAATGAATGTTATCCTTCATGACAGCAGACTCGAGTGTTTGGAATGTGGAAGATGAAAGAGAGAATGGTGAAAACTCAACTGGATCTTCTCCATCAAAACAGTCCTCCAAATCTGACAGGTAAACTGCCTCATTGCTGTCCCGCTGTTCGGGTTCAACTTCCTCCAGGGTGTCCTTTGGATCTGCAACTTGACCACCATGGTTTCCTTCACTCTCCAATATTGAGTTTGGAAGATCAAACTCTTTTTTAGCACTAGAACTCGAGAGAGATGAAGTAGAAAGAAGAACTGAAGGTCCTCTTGTAGCCTGCTTTGTGCTCATAACCCTTGGATCCGCAATTTTCTCCTCCACAACTAAGATGTGCTCCTCTTCTTTTGCCTTTGGAGCAGCTTCTCCTTCCTCCGATTTTCGAAGACAATCTTGCTCTTGATATGAGCTCCTCCTCCAGCATGAAGTTTGTCAAGTCAAACTCTTCGATCTGCTGCTCTAGAGGACAAGTTGGGACTGCAAGATCTCGGAGCTTCTTCTGCTGCAACAGAATCAGTCCCTGACCACCATTTGTTCTCCAACCTCAGCCTCTTCTGTAGGCTTAACCATCAAGGGGATCTTTGTCATCCCAAATCTAAGAGCCCAACTCTTCAGACTTTGAATTTCTTCCTCTTTGTTGGCACTCTCTTTTTGCTGTTGTTTTCCTTGGCTGGTATTCCGATTTTCATCCTCCCAACATGGATTAGGGAATGCAATAGGAGGGATAGGTTGAAACTCAACTGATTTGACAATTTTGTGTGGTGGTGGAGGCGGTGAAACCTCTTGTTTCTTTGGAGTGGAAGGTACTTCATTTAGCTCTTGTGGAGGGGGTTTGGATTTGGAAGAGAAAAGGCAGAAAAACTGAGATGGATGGAAGACTAGGGGGTGGAGGGATGGATTCAACATTTAGGGCAGCAGATGGTGAGTTTAAAACTTGACACTGCTGAAATGATATAGATTGAGAAGGAGGAAAAGAAAGAGTATGAGGTGGTGTGCTTACCCGTTGACAAGGTTGCATAATACTTCTCTCATACACCTCTATTCCTTCAATCCACCTTGTAAGTAATGGCAGTGTTGCAATCATGAAGTCTAACTTCTCTTGAGAGCTGTAATGCCTTGGAAAAGGTCCCACCCATGGACAAGGTGCTCTGCAACCAATTCCAAATGCTTTCATTTGTGCCTGAGCCCTAGATTGCACCATGTTTCACCTCCATCTTTTGGATTTTCTCCAGCAGATCTGCATTTTCTTCTTCGTTGTCTTCATTGCATGCGTACCCTTGCTCTTGGAAAGCTCCATAGCCAAACTGATTTTGGCATTGCTGCTCATATGGGTATGCATGTTGATCCTGAACTTGACCAAAATGCTGATTTGGAGGATTTGTAAAACATGTTGGAGGTGTGATATATTGCTGCTGTTGATGTGGATTCCATGATGGAAATGAAGTCATGGTTGCACAACTTCATGGAATGGAAAAGAATGAAAGAGGTGGAAAGAAGGATGGGTGGAAATGAATGTGAACGGGTCTGTAACTCAGAGAAATGGGTTGCTGATCAGGTGGAGTCGCCAGATGTGTTTTTGAAAATGCCTCTAAAAGGCTGGATGTTGCCAAGTTACACACCAAACACTGGCAATATCGAAATCGAGATTTAAAATTTGAAGGACCCGGAGGATGCAAACTTCAGTTCGGAACTCATGTCATGTTGTGCAGCTGTGGATTCCCGAAAAGCACAGGCGGGAACTCCAGGTCATGCAATGCAACTCACAAAACCCGAATTGCCATGTGTCGGAACTTGGAACATGTCCGACATCCCTCGGAAAACCCGAAATGACTGCTGGGTCTGCTTTGATGTTCTCGGACCCCGAAAACCCGAAATCACCAAAAAAACCCGAAATTTTGAAAATCAAAATCTCAAAAAACCAAAGAATACCCTTTTGAAGATAACCCTCGGATCTACCAACCTGGTGAAAATTTTGCCTCGTTCTGAGCAAGATAAACCCTTGAAAAATGATTTCGGAGTTCACGCTTGGAAGATGCAAAAAATCTGAAAATTGAAAAACACTGCAATTTCTTGTGCCAAAAATTCATGAAAAACTCCTTCAAATTTTTTGGTGGAATGACCTCTTGGTCCCACCGGGCATGCCAAAACTGTTGGTGTCGAATCACAGCACCCCTGGGACTCCGCAACGCGATCGTTTGAGACTCCAGTGCGATTGCACAACATGGAGCTTTTCCCAAGTGTGGGACCTTGCGAAATCGGAAAAGCTCTCCGGATGAAGGCCGGCTCCTATTCCTCTGTTCAGATGCACCAATAAAACGCAGAGGTTTACCCCAAAAAACCTAATCTAACTACCAAGGAGACAGGGAGAAAGAAATGCATAAAAAAATAAACCTAAGCTAAGGAGGTGATGCACCGAGGAATGAAGAACATATGTTTTGCCAATTTAAACACAGGACCATACAGAAATGTAACACAACACCATGCACAGGTAGCCAACAATGCAACAGTGAGAGATCAGGAAAATGACAACAATGAAATACATGAGAGGATTTAAGTTCACATCCACAGACATGCATATATTTGCTCCGAAGGGTCGATACAGTACATCTGCAAAAAGAGGTCAAGAGGCAAAAAACGTGCATTACAGTTCCACGTGGGAGGCTTGAGCTCCACAACTCCACTTGCCAAAGAGAAGAAGGGGAGGAGGCACAAAACAAAAAATGTTCGACCTTTAAAAAATAGCCCCTCCTTACATTTTTTATATGAGGAAAAAGAGAGGGAGAAGAGAATGATCCGGATCTGCCCCAACCACCTCCAAAACTGCATTCAATTCTTCAACAACCATGGTGGTAGGTAAGATCCCCAACGCCTGTCGGGTTCGGAAATCCCTTATGCATTTGCATCGGGTATAGAGGACTGCTCGACATGCCTCTAATCCGTGCTCTTCCGACGTGTTCACCCGATCCAGAAACCCCGAATTCCCATGCTGTCGGATTTTGAAGACCCCCCGACATGTATTTGATGCGCCATGTTGTTCCGCCCCCGAAATCCGAAATGCATTGCGTCGGGATTTGGGGACCCTTGCGACATGCTCCCTTCACCGTGCATTTCCAACGTGCAAACCCGACTATTAAACCCGATTTCCTTTGCGCCGTCGGAATTTTTAACCCCCCCGGCATGTCCTTTGGTGTCGGGTTTTGGTGAGCTCCCGACATGTTTCTTCAACGTGAAAACCCGACTTGTTTTCCCGACCCCGAAAACCCGATTTGCTTGTTTTTCGGATTTTTTAAACCCTTGCGACATGCCTTTTGGTGTCGGTTTTTGGTGGACTCCCAACATGTTTTTCCGCCTGTTTTTTTCCGGTGTCGGGCTTTTTAGAACTCCCGACATGTAGAAAAGACAAAGAAATCATGGAGATTCACAGTTACAGATGTGTTTCAGAGAAATAGGGGGAAAAATCATATTGAGACTCATAATAGCCGTTGAACCCTGCTTCCTTCTGCATGTTTAGGTGATGAGTATTGTGCATTGGCATACACACATGAAAAAAAAGGGTAGGATGGGTAAGATTAGTCGTTTTTTAATGAATTATTTATGGGAGGTGAGGTAGGGTGAAACTAGATTCACTAGATCCTTGAAGAACCTTACAAAATGGAAATTCATACCAACAAAATGCCACTGAATAGCTAAAATGTTTCTTCAACTAGAATATGTGCTTCAATGGAAGCCCACATTAGCACTCTTTCACACAATCTCTGAGATTCTATCATGAAGGCTCGAATTAGAAAACCCAACAAACCAGCAAGGTCTAAGCCAAATCATGACTAAGGTACACCCAAAGGCTTACATATAATCTCTATCAACAAATGAGAGATAAGTGATTTGAAATTGTTTATTCCAACCTAAACGAAAGCTCTTCTGAGAAATGGAATTGCCGATGCAACTAAACTATCATAAGGATTGAGGCTTGTGTGTTTGAATTATATTTTATCACAAGATTGCAACGGAGAAAAGAAAAACTATTTTCATACATTCAAAAGTAAAATCAACACATTTTACTCAAGACAACACATAAATAACTCGAATTCGATTAAATCTATCAGAAAGGGAAAGTTTCTAGAATAGTCTTAGAGATTTTCAATGGTTGTACACTTGCAACCACCTTAACATGATAATATTTTAATACAAAAGAGATATACAAGCTTCTTGAATGGTTTCTCAAAAGGGATGGGCTCTATCAAGATTTTGATTAGAAAAATTAGTCCAAAACCCTCACACTCCAACCATTTGCATGAAAAATTTTTGCCATTTATAGAATTTACAACAAAGCCTCCTCTCCCAAAAAGATAAAAATGTTTAATGCACCAGTGCTCACCATGATTCTTTCGTGATTCATAGAATCAGATCTGCAAAAGTCTCTAGGTGCTCGAGAGGGTAGATTTCATTGAATTCCTCCGGCATTCAACTCCTTACTCTAGTAGATCACTCTTCCTTCAATTTGCCAACCACTTCTGCCCCTAATCTATCAAATTTGGCCCCTTGCATGCTTGGGAAAGGAAAAATAAAAAATCTGATTGGGCACGAAAGTAAGACCATTTTAATGGCGAAAGACGTCCTTCAGATCTTCCCACCAAACTTCCGATAGTAACATTAACTTCCTACTTTGCTTGACGTGTAGAAAAGACAAAGAAATCATGGAGATTCACACTTACAGATGTGTTTCATAGAAATAGGGGGAAAAATCATATTGAGACTCACAATAGCCATTAATCTTTACATTGAATTTGGGCCGTCTACATGGCAGATTCAAACTTTAGAACAGACCCTAGGACTTCCCTTGACTTTTTACAATTTTTTGAAAAAATGGAAAAAATATCCATTTTTCTCCACACCTCCACCCTTAGGATACGATTCTGAAACATGTCTAAATGTGATTGGAATGGAACCATGGCCAAATTATGCCATTTTACTCTCTTTTTGGAAAAAGGAAAAGTTTCCAAATTTTCCCTGCAGCTCCGTCCTTGGGAATGAGCCTAACATGTGTCAAAATGTGATTGGAGCGGTGCCACGCTTCCTTTTTTACTTTTGACTATTTTTTCTGAAAAGCAAAAATTTTCAAATTTCCCTCGAGAGCTTGTACCTCCGTCATTGATCGGGGAAAAACATTGACTATTTCCCTCATCGGGCTTGCCGGCAATTTTGAAATTTTAATCCTTAAGGAGGCAAAAAATCCAATTTGCCTCCAATGGCCCGCCTCCCTGTCTTTTTGATTTTTCAAACTACCACGTGTCACCCTCGCGTACCTTGAGGTAGTCCCAAAATTTTGATACCTTGAATGAGCGTGGACTCGCCATGTGTCCTATTCTGGAAAGGTTTGTCTAAATGTTTGAAGATTAGTGGAAGGTGCCATGTGTCATGCTCTGAGGCAGTCTCCTTTTGGTCATTGAAAAGTCTAAGTAAAATGTAAATTAAGTAGAGGCCTCCATGTGTCATCCCAGTGTTTCTTTAGAATAAAACTCAAGGGCCAGTCCCCAAACATACACGATTCCTCCACATGTCTTCCTGGCATAGCTTCAAGATGGTGCCCAAGGCGAAGAATTTGGATGAGCGTGAGCTCGAAACATGTTCTATTCCGCCAAACTACTCCAACTACATAAAAATTTGTCTAAGTCTGGGCTAAGCAGCAGAAGCCTCCACGTGTCCTCTCGGTGCTACTCCAAGGCAAAACCCAAAAGCAGATCTTCAAATGAGCACCATGCCTCCACGTGGACACATTTTGAGTTAGAATTTTTATGAAATTTCTAAGTTCCTAGCTGAGCCGTGTCTAACCAAAAGGTGCCACATCCCCTGCCGATGCTAGAATGCAAGTTTGACCATGAGAAATGCCCATCAAACCGTAAAAAATAGAAAAACAATTATTTGAGCCTGGAAATGAATTTTTCTTCAAGGACAAAAAATTTATAAATGTTACAGGGCTCAAATACATTCTTTAGGGATGCATCAGTTCACTTTTATTCAAGTACTTAAGGTAGAAATGATAGGGAAGATGAATCCTGACCGTGGAGAACATAAAACATGGAGGAAACTGAGTTTTTGAACGAACAGAACATGAGAGACTCAAAATATATAATTTTAAGTGATTTACAACCTAGAAACTAATTAAAATGGCCATAAATATTAACCAGGCACAACACGAGGAAGGGGAAAGTGCCAGAGGCCGTAAACAAATAAATTTTCATAGGTAAATGGGGCGAGACTATTTTGAGCACCAACATAAGGATTTAGGGTCACATTTCTATTACTCATTTATAAATTGATAGTGGATTTAGTACACAATAGTAATCATATGAAATAGGTTCTTTATTCACAACAAGAGGGTTAAACCTCACTGTAAGGAAGATCTTGTTTTAATTTACTGGATGGACAACATCTCACACCTACACTTCTCAAGGCCAAGCTTGAATTATAATTTCACTATAGTTATGCTCCAACAATTAGTTAATTATTCGAAATAACTTAACACAGAAAAAAACTCTTTTTTTGTTTCAAGATTAGGTTTCTGGAGCATCACTTATGATTCCAATTCTTAAAGTTGACTTCAAAGGTTAGTCGATGGTTCTTCCCACCCCACACCCTTCCCTTAACACGTATGTCAGTCCAAACGGGTTTTACACTATGTTTAATATTGTTTCCCAAGGAGTACTATGTTAAGAGAACATATTCTCCTTACTACCACATGATTACCAATCCTAAAAGAGAACCACATACTCTAGATATTGTTTGACCATGTTGTACTAATCATTGGTTTCACGACGATGTTGCTAAGTATACAGGATGTGACGACAACTCAAAATTGGGCTCTTATTTACTTAAGCTAGGAGATGATATCGAGTGAAAATATAAAAAAACATTCCAAGGTTTTTGTCTTCTATACTAAAATAAATCTCACAAAAAAGGTAGTTATACATGATTTTTATAGTAGGGTTGATTGTATCATTTAGATCTCTTTATTACATTTCTAGGGTAATAAACACAACACACCAATTATTTGATCATCAATTACACACTGGAATTGCACTATAAGCTATTAAATTTTATTTCATTTAACATATATATATATATATATATATATATATATATATATTCAACTTTTACAATACAAATTTGGGGATCAAAATAACAGCCATGTTTAGATGAACATTTCCCTTAAAAACTATCATCTTAAATTTTTTACAAAAATTCAATAATAACCCTTTAACACTTCACAAAATGTTGAATTATTCTCTACAACTTCACCTAACATATATATCAATCCCCTTTTACCATATGTAAATCTATATCAAAGAACACCTATAATTAAAAGCCCATTTCCCAAGCACCCTTAAAAAAACATCTGATACATATTACCAATTTCCAATAACAAGTCCTTACTATAACATAGCAATGCATATATACATTTTTTTTCATTAACATACATAAATTAAAATAATCCACATTTAATTACAACCATGTCGTTACGCCATCATACTTGCATCTTGCAAAACCATGTGAGCATGAAATCAGCAATAAATCTCTAGCATGACATCCACCTAGATCTATCACGATTAATGTTTTTTAGTTTCCCATTTACATACTAATTATAATAAATTTCATTTGAAAGAAGAGGTTTAGAGACATATATTTATTTCATTTCATTTCACTTCATTTCTTAACTAAGGAGCGATAAAGAGATACAGAGAGGGAGAATCACTATTTTGCCAAAAGTTCAATTTCACACAATAAGTCACATGATAGAGTTTTAACCAGTTAGTTACAAGTGCCAACAAGTTTCCATGGGGGTTTGGTAACCCGATGGGGTCCTACAACTATATTTCTTTATGTTTTCTTGCTAGTTGTGAAAATGTTCAATATAGGCTCGAAAGCTAAAAAACAACTTTCAAATGTTGTCCTCTGGAGATAAAACACACCATGAGTAAGTTTCTATGTTTCCTATTATACACCAAGAATTCAAAATAACTGATAGAATTTAGAATTGGTGAATAGTTTACAATTGGTAGCCAATTTTCTGAGGCCAACAGTCCTAATTGACCCAATTGTAAATGATCTAAAGTCAGCTCAAGGACTCATAAAACCACATCCAAAAATAACATTCAATAGATGAATGTGAAATGATAAAAATCATATAACCTCCCCTATGTATGGAGAATTCACTAGAGTTGACGGGAATCGAAAATGGAAAATAGTTTTCAAACGGTGATGGGTTTTTTGGAGCCATTAGTCATAATTGGTCCATTTTGACCTAGTTAATAGATGAGCGAAGGCCTACAAAATTCCTTTGCTAAACTATCAAGAAGAGTATTTTCCCCCAAACTGAAGCTTCTAGGTAATTGTCTAATAAAAATACTAGAGGTTTGCGAAGGTGGATAAGCATTTCATTGTCTAGGGTTCTAATGGCCAACCAATATGAAATCCAATTTTTCAATTTTAACAACTTCCAAAAAGCACAAACATGGTAATAGGGCTCCTAGAAGAGCGAAAAGAGAGTATAAATAGTTGATTGGGGTCGATCTTAAAAGTCGAGGCAATTCTCCTCATAATAAGGAACACGAACAATACTTTACATTCCATTTTTGGGTTTTAGAATGTTGCTTTGTAGGTCTATGAATATCATGATTTAGTATATTTTACGATGGAACATTTGGTGGGTTTACGAGGGAACAAACTAAGCTTGTCAACAAAAGGGTGTCACAGCTATCTAATATGGTTACAATGTTTTCCAAATCATGTCCGAAGGAGGGTTTAAGTTATTTCTTGACTACCAAGTGTTATTCGGGATACATAAGTATGAGATGAAAATTTACCACTTTTCCAAAACAAATTTATATAAAAAAATAGAATGTCTAATAAATGAAAGGTTTTTAAAATCATTACTCTACAATTGGAAAACTAAAGTATGATAATTATGAAGGACAAGGTGAGACGAACCATGCCTGCAGACTGAAGCCATTGAATGCTATGGGATTTGACTCTACATATCTAATAGGTATTTGTTCAAGCAGTTTGTGCGCATCCACAATTCAACCATTTTATATTTTCTCCAACACTTCAACACCCGTTCTAAAAAATTATTTGAGAATCCCCCACAATAACCATAGTCTATGAGATCAAGTCATCTCCTAAAGCCCACTTTGCAATAATGTTTTGACAAGGGAACATGAGTTGCAATAAGATGGTTATTGTCCTCAAAATGGGGAAAATCTTATATGAATAAAATTATCTCTAGATTCATTTGTGTTCTTCAAACATAGAGAAAATCCATTCACCCATTCCATCTCCAAACCCCCAAGTAACCAACAAGAAAATAAACAACTACCACATAGGAAACGTAGTTCCCACACATCTAAATACACAACCACCATGGGTTAACAACAATAAAAAATGAATCTTAAGAGGTAGGAGCATTCCATATAGCCTCTTCAACAAACCCATTTTGTGTATAGCTTGATCTACTTGATTTACTACCTTTGCAAGAACTAAGTAATAAACTTTCTATGATTTTTTTTTATTTTTCTATCTATTTTATTTCATCAATGTAAGCTACACAAAGAGATGGGTAGGTCACCATAAGGATCAAAATTTATTCATCATGAATATCACAAGATCTCTTATGTATACCACACAACTGACAAGACACCACGTATGCAAATATTAGGTCTATAACTCCCTACAAATGCATTCACAATGATCCCTGGCTTTTTTTTTCTATTCTTGTAAGGAATCTTGCACTTTGTAGCCATCCAAAATTTCTTGTGTTTTTTCCATATCCAAATTTTTTTTGGAGCTTTAAGGATTTATTGTAGTACATCATTCCTCTGACTATCCTAGAGATTTTTTTCCCTCTATATGATGCCCAATACTGAAGCTCATAAAATTTCTATGGGAATACTAAAACCTCTTCTTCTGATTGACATTGGATTCTCTCTAGGAATTTCTTCCACCCATATGGATAATTTTTATTTTTGGCAAATAGAGAATTATTTAAACACCATCTTCATTCTCTTAATAAAGCACATTTTTCGAAAATAGAACCTCCTCCTTATAATATGGCGTCATAACACTGAATGATAACATATGATGAACTTTGGGTGTATTAAGCATATCCATAAACCAAGAGTTTGTAAAGAAGGCAATACGACACTAAGCTTCCAATTTCTCAGGGTCATCCATAGTTGATTCCCTGACAGTTAGAACTAAGTGAAGCCTCTTGATCTATTCCATCCAAGCATCATTTGTTGGAAAAATCCACTAGACTAGAGGATGCAAATAACTGTGACTTATTTTGAATTTTGGTTCCATACTCCTGCCTTGAATGTGAATCATGGCTTAGATCTAAATAACCATCCCCATCTTCAATGATATCCCAAGTGACCACCTCCAACATGTCTTGAAGAATAATAATAGCATGATATTTATTCTCATCATTATTAAAAAAAAATTGTATAAGGTCTACAAACTTTGTGTACAATAATTGAATCTCCTTCATCTTGAATTTCTTCAACAGGGTACCATCAATAATACTGGCTTCCACTTTGTCAAAAATATCACTAGTCACATGTTCTTCATGTTTACCAATAAAAACTAGTTTGAGAATGTGTCTAAGTGACTTATAGCATTCTTCAACCGCATGCTTCATGTAATCATTTCCATGTACTCTTTTTTTTTTGGATCTTCATAACCCCCTTTAAAAATCTTGGGTCATGTAAGATGTTATAGGTATCTTATTATCAATAAAGAATGGTTGTCATTGGATATTAAATAACTCACTATCTAAGGAATAAGGAATAAGTAATAGATCCATTTCCTTGCAATGTTCTATGCATGCTTCAATTATCCCATTACTACTAAACTTATAACAATGACATGGTTTTAGCGTGATTATTGCTTGTGGATCTCCAATAGAGTACATGTACTATTATGTAGGAAAAATGAAAGGTTTGGAGGTCCTCTAGGCTGCCCTTGTTCCTTGTTAGGGAGGACCATGTCTTCCCACTACTACACACCAATAGAAATGGCCCTCCTTCACCAAGCCAAGCCTCCCATTACTCCCCCAACAACCACTCACCCACCAACACTTCACTTCATGTACGCATCCCATTATCATTATTATTTTTCCATTATTAGGTTTCTTCTTTTGTTTTATTAATTTTTAAAGTTGGGCACTACATTTCCCTACCATTATAAGAGAATTGTCCTCGATGGAACACAATGCCATGGTTATCTAGAGAGGTGGGTAAGAAATGATATTCAATAATGATAAGTCTTTCCTAGGGAAACAAACTATGTCACTGAAACATGACCAAAAGATAGAATTCAAGTCTTGATGATTTATTAATGTTCTATGAACATTTGCAGTTCTCCTTTACTTTAGTACTTAGTATTTTTCTTTAAAGAATTTATTAACCTCAAAAAATTAGTGTTTCATTTTTTAGGATTTTATTTTATGTACTTTTCTTGGGTGCCCATCTTATACTAACATCACTATGTGACAAAAGTACCAAACACAACATTAATGATCCACAAGACATATATCTACATACTTCTACGATTGTATCACATCACAGGAACTCAACAAATCATGGAAATATTGTACATAGCTTTCACAACATAGTACTTGTCACACATGTGCTCCTGAAAAAAATGCACTCATAACATAAGCATACTACAACAACATCGAACCCCCAAAGGTACAGATATAAAAGTTTCACACAACTCTAAACAATAACTGTAGTTACATAGTGTCAAATAAGGGGGTCAACATATTATCATAAATGAGGAACATTAATTATCAACATCACAAACATAGATAGACTCACATGGGTACACATAAATCATAACACCAACTCCCAAAACATCACAAAACTCCATATACCTCCCGAAGCATCACAAAACAACTCCATATGCCTCCCAAAGCATCGCAAACATAAAAATAAAGCTCCAAGTGCACTAATCACACACACACAAGTCTCTTATGTCTCCCTCAAGTCTCATATGCATACCACAAGTCTCTTATGCCTCCCTCAAGTCTCTTATGTCTCCCTAAAAAAAGTCGGTCACCCTGTCGCCCTAGGCACATAGAGTCTAGACACCCATAACCCAAGTGACATAATAAATCTTCATTCATCAACCCACTAGTTATATGTATCTCCTTGGGACGTACTCCCATAAAATGAAGCGGGTCCATAGGTTCAACCACTCCATGGTGAATCCCATGACCCTATTACACATATTACAACATTAGAACCAACATAATAATCTATTTCAAATGCCAAGTGGAAAAACTCCAAAGCCTTGGGCTAGGCTATAAAATATGTAAACATGAAAAGTAAGTTTAAATATAAGTAAAGGAAATGGCCAAATAACCATAGTTAGTGTAAAAATCCACATGTTAGTGCAAAAGGGTAAGTGCACCAAGTTGGGGGACAATTAAGTGGACATCAAATCCTGAATTTTACATTAAAAACAGCAAAACATCAAATTTAGTCTTCCGCGGACTTGAACCATGCCGAAAAGTAAAAAATATGTCATAAAAATGGTACCATTGCGTAGGGGAGACTATTAGCTTTGTATAAATACTGATTTTAAAGTGAATAGAAGAGGATAAATATCATTTTATAATTTTTTACTAATAGTAGGTCTTCAAGACACTTTTTCCTGTGAATGTTTATGTCTACGTTTAAGACTGCAAAATTTGTTTCACTTATCAGAATGTGATAAAACTTATACCATCCCAACCGTGGTGAAATTATATACATGTTCTAAAAAAAAATTATTTGATTTCAATATTTTTTGATGAAGTTATGGCGGGCAAACGGAAAGTGCTCTGTTTTCTTTATGTTTTCATACCACTTTCACGGAAAAAATCATAAAAAATAAAATATTACTCAAAAAAATACAAAATAAAATCCATCCCAAGATAGATAGTGGCATATAACTTCTCACGAAAGGAAAAAAATATATATCAATTTTTAGTTATCCAAATTGTGGGCAAACAAACTATAATCTTATCGGCTTTTTAAAAAAAAAATACCAAGTCATTGAATTTTGAGTGTTTAATATAGCTAATCTTGTCCATTTTTTACAAAAATTAGTATTTTAGAAACTAGATTCCGGATGCTACGATTCATATTAATATAATTTTTTCTAATTTTGAGTGTATGTATTGCTAATAATACCTACAAGTTGATATTATGTTGTTATTTTCAATATGATGTCCACGGATGACCCTATATTTGTCCATCAACTTCCTGCACTTACCCAAAAAACAAATAAAATGTACAAAATATAAGAACATGTCAATTAAGAAAATTGTTTTTTCTAGCAAGAAAAAGGAAAATGTTCAATTTATGAAGAAAATATATATAGAGAAATAACACATCACAATAACTATGTGGCCTTATATAGCCACCAAAGGGGTACTCAAAAAGTTTCTAGCACTCAAACATTGAGTCTAAACTTCTAAAATAACATATGAAATAATACAACTATCATAATATTGTTTTGAATCATCCCTCCATACTCCCACAAGGCTCAACATAGTCAAAATCACATAGGATTGTTTGACGGACAACCCAATAGGGAAGAGAAGAGGATGCTAGTTTTCATAAGTTGAGCCTAAGGTGGTCCGCATCCAAAATATACTAAGAAATATTGAAGTATAATAAACAAATAGAAGTGGGTTTTAAGTCTATATAAGACTCCACTTCCTCACTCATACTTGGATCAAGATTATGAAAACCTAGTCCAAGTTTCCTCTCTCCACACATACACTCTTACGATTGCTTCCCTTAGGGTCCTTTACTGTAAGGTTCACAACATAACACATAACTACATCACTAACATAATGGTGGTTCAAGCACATTAACCATAACATCTTATGCATGGTATATATAGGGTATAACATAATCATTACTTTTATGGTTACAATACATCACGTCTCCACACAATTCACCCAAGGTGCAAGTAATGCATAGTAGGGGTCATACGATCAACATATGCCCCTAATTCACGACATGAACCATCACATATTACAAATATTATACATCTGATGAACACAGTGACTAACATTATATCATATAGTCAATCGTAATACAACATGGTGACACACATGATTGATCACAACATGGTGGAAACATCACGATACAATCTAATTCAATATAGACCAATTTTTCATGCAACACATAATCACACCTACATATAAAAAAATGATAAGACAATCCAGAACTCTTCCATCCATAATAAATTAAGAAATTGTTTTCACACACACCAAGGAAACACCTCACACTTGGACTCCTCATTGAATCCAAAAAAAGGAGTGAAAATACTCTCATCACAAACACATCAACAGGATAAAAAATATTCACTAAGTGACATGCACCACTTGTGCGTTCATAATATCACAATTACAACATTGGTCACATAATAACATAATGAAACCAAGATTGATGAAATAGAAACAAAATTGGAGTATGAAAGGGGAAATAGACCCTTGAGTTTTGATAAGGTTGTTGACCCTGCCACAAGACTAGTAGCATACTTGGTCAACTAAAAGTTAGGATCCTCTGAGCGGTATGGTGAGGTAAATGGGAAATTATTATATATTTCACATAGGATGTCACACAAAAATCAAGTATAATAGTACACAATACATGGCCATTGAAATTGTAGAAGAGGCAAGGGTATAGATAGATAAAGTGGAGAAAATAACTTGAGAATCCATGTTGTTTCTTATTGTCTTATGGGAAATTGGTGTACCAGATGGACAAGAGGATGATATGTAGGTACACCCCATAGTGGAAAAGTCCCTTACAAAATAATTTTCCCAATTTACACGTGAATTCACTATCTAAAATCATGAAAATTGGTATATTAGAATGCAGGAGAAATTTGAAAATGAGTGGCATGTGCCTAATGAGTTGTTAGCAGTGGTAGGCCAATAGGAAAAATTTATAGTCATTAAATACTTTAGCCTTGCAATATTTACAATGAAAAATGGTGACATGTGGACAAGATGAAAATTACCATTTTCATTCACCACCAAGTACTTCAAATATGTAGTACAAAAAATTAAGGATACACGTCATTTAAGGATTGATGTAGAAAAGGTTAATTCAAAATGGAATAGTTTGTGCCAAGCGTATAAATACAACTCCAAGCCGAAATACTTAGAACTAATAAAGTCAGACAATTTGGATCTCGATCCAATTATAGTATTGATGATTAACATCATTGTATACAAAGTTTTTTGAACCTAAAGCCAAAGATGAAGGATGGTAAAGAATTTGAAGTATGTGACTCCCACATGCCATAGAAATGAAATAAGAATAACATTAAAATTCCAAAGAGAATATGAGAGGATACCCCATTGCAAGAAGAAGAAGAGGAAGATACTACATTGGATTAAATCCAAAGAAGCAGAGTGTAGAACAAGTGAAGAAAATAAAGTGAGGGTAAAATCTCTTCACAGTCAGCTGAAGGGTCTCCCTTTGTAACAACTAAATAAAGTACATTGAATAAAATGAAGAGCCACAAGAGGCCTTGAGTCATTTTTGAGAATGAGAAGGACTTGGAGAAAAAGGAATTTGAAGAGGAAGCACATGAGGATTCTGAACACAGAGAGGATGAGTGAGAACCAAACATGCATAATGGGATCTAGCACAAATAAGTGCCAGTAAATGAAGAGGAGAAGCAAAATACGTAAGATGAGGAGCTTGAAGTAGATAAAGAAAAGGGTGATGAAGAGTATATTATCAAGGAGGATAAGGGCACTAGTGTAGAAAAAAGATAACAACCATTTTTTAGTGTGAAGGATCCACCAAGGAGAGCACACAAAAAATACAAAGGGAAGATGGTAACGACCCCCTAGCCATATTTTATGTCATTCATTGCTAAACCTACAAAGGTATTAAGGGATAGATTCAAGAGTTTAGTCCCCAAAGAAGAATTGTTTGGGTGGGACCTAAATAATAAGGATAGAGGATTGTCACGCAACAGAAAGATGTTTTATGGAACATGCATACACATGAAGAGGAGACATAATTTGATGTTAGTGAGATGTATTATTCCAAATTGAAGTTGAGGAAGGAGCCAAGGACAATATACAATGTCATTGAACCCACTAAGCTGAATAACTAGAACACATGTAATGCGATGAAAAAAATTATATTTGAACTTACTCGTAGGAATTTGGATAAAGGGTCTACACTTCAAGTTTTTGTAGGATATAATAAGGGAAAAGAGCAGGAAATTCAGAAGCTCAAAGAGGAGATAGGAGAAAAATATAAAATCGTAGATGTTTCATATAATAAAGTTGGTAGTATACTAAAGATCATCACAATTGCATGCCCTAAACTTGTAACGCAAGACTAGAATGTGTATTCAATGAAGTTTTACTATATTAAAGACGTTGGTGGGATGTTACTCCATAAATTAAAGAGTAGTGCAGGGCCATAAAAAAAATAACTATCCAAAGTAAAGAATAAGAATAAGAAGGAAATTGAGAAAAAATACATCAAAATACGAGATGTTGATCACCGAGGTCAAGAAGACCACTAAGAAGGGAGAAATGGAATTTGATAAATGCAAAAATTTGGACAAAAATATAAGCATGTATGTTATAGATGAGGAGGTAGAGATAATATAAATTAAAGCTAAAATGAAGAATAATAAGCTTGAACGGGATAATGTCATGGAATAACTAGTAGCGCAAAGACACTTGCTCAAATCCATGAAAGAAACACTTGAGGAAAGGCTCAAGGAAGTTCAAATTGTGGTCATTTGGAGGATGTATTCCTTAGAAAGTGTGGCCATGGACCTAGATTTTGTAGTGAAATAATTGAAGGAGAAAGTTGATGAGATGGCATTGAAGAAAATATATGATATTGTTGAGGTCATGCCAGAAAAAGCTACAAAGGAGATCGCATGGTGGAAAGAGCTAGATAATATCTTGAATAGGGAGTTTTCGTATCTTCTTCATCCACCTTAAACTTGAGTATGGATTTACAAATTCACAAGATTCACATTCTTTGATTCATGAGGCAAACTCCCTTATTCTTTATTCTTCAGGATCCTTCAATTCTTTTATTCATTCATTCTTTGGAGAAACATGTTTATTTTAGATATTACTGAGGAAAGACAATACCCTTAATGTGGGGAGATGTTGAGAGGAGAAAATGGCTAAGTAATAGCCATGTTTCGAGGTTAGAGACCGTGCACAAAGCGTGCACAAAGGGGCACACAACATAGAGAAGGGTTGGTGTACAAAGGTATATGCAAGGGTGAATAGGGATTCAAGATGTAGCCTATTTTCCAGAACATGGCTAAGTATAGAAAAGAAGCAGATGAAGTGACACTCAAGAAAGAACTAGAAATAGACAATAACAAGATATTTTGTAATACACACAAGGGGATATAATTATGGAAAAACACATGAAGGTAAAGACAAGGATGAAACATGGAGATGGGATAATTATATGTATTAAAGCATGGTTAAATAAAGTTGTTTACAACTTGATATATTGTAAAGAAGAGTTAGAAAATCATGCAGGCTATATTTAAAGCATGCCTATTATTAGGAAAGCTACATGTAAAAAGTGAAGGTAAAATCCTCATGATGTATAAATAGGTGATACAGTATTCTATTTGCTATTTCTAGTGGGGATGATATTATGATACGCCATTGATGGTATTTGGTATACATGCATGGTTCATTACTTAACCATAGTAAATATATGATGTAATCAACACTCTTATTATGTGAACAATTATTTTTTGTCATGGTTAATTTTATTTACATTGCAAGGATTACTAGATATGAACATGGCTTGATGGGTATTCAAATCTTAATAGTCATTATCTATGAATGATTTCGTTATTGCATGTGTTGAAAAAATTCTAAGCTATGATGTATCCTTTTCATGAATGGTTATTATCATCAATATGCATATCTAACATCTTAATAAGAAAATAAATGAGGTACATGGAGGTTGCACATTCTTTAGATGAGCTTCATACTTGTATGTATGAAGTGTCAGCTCACCCAGCTAAGTATTGAAAAATAAAAGAATACAAGAAATATATACAATCATATATTCAGTTATGATAGTTTGTTATAATAGGTCGGTTGAGTAGCTATGATCCATATACATTATTAACAATGTAATAGATAATATTGTGCTAACATTCCCCTCTTATTACATTAATTTTACAAATGTACCCCAGAAACAACTCAAATTTCACCTAGCCAAGTGACTTGGTGAGTATATCTACTACTTGAGAATCTACAGGGTAGTACTAGAGTTGGATATGGTGGTTCAAGACTTTTTCTCAAATGTTATGACATTTTACCTCAATGTGCATTGCGATTTCATTAAAAACTAGATTCTTCAAAAGATTTTACACACCCTAACCATCACTAAAAAGGATAGTTGGATTTTCTTTAGGAATTTAAAATTTCATCTAGGATGTGAAGTAATCAAATCTCTTCACATTCATCTCCTTGTGTGGCATGATATTCAACCTCAGTGGAGTAGAGAACAATGACAATTATTTTTACTAATCCATGAGATAGGTCCAAATCCAATGTGAAAAATAAATCCTATAGTTGGATTCATGTCATCAATAAATCCAACATAGTTTGAGTCAGTATATCTGTGCAAGAAGAACCAAGATTTATTATTATATTCCATATAATAATAAATTGTACCTCGCATTTAAATCAAAACATCGATCACTTAAAATTTAATGAAACTTCTTCATCTCCTGCATAAATCTTGAAAGAAAGAATGTTTATAGTACAATAATTTCATATCTAAATATAAACTCATGATGCAAAACTTGGCCCATATTGCATTAATGTATTTTAGAATCATCAAGGTCAAATGAATTGGTTGATAAAATAAATGGAATACACCAATTTAATTATATTGAATATAAAACAGGAGAAATGTTTCTCAATATTACACAATTTATTATTGTAGGAATTTACAAGATTGGCTTTCATAAATGAACCTTAACATTAAAAAGACTCATATCCTTGAACAACATTCAAAATATTTTATATTTTTTTTTATGGCAACACAAAGGTACACTAGTAGGAGACAAGTGGGTCTCTAGCTAGAGATATTTATCAAAAAAATTCATGTACTGAATATGTTTCAAATTCTAGCATGATATATGTAGTTATAAGTTTCTAAAAAGGTTATAAAAATATGAAAATTTCCTCCAAAATAAAAATAAACTAAAGTACTATTCTTATTCAATGGCCTAATTTCTCCTCAAGAACATACACGTCCCATAACAACATTGCATCACTTTATTCTTATAACCTTATGATTTTATAATGTTGTAGGTATTTAGTAGCCATACTAATCATTCACGATAAACATTACATGTGTTTACAAGGTTGTCTAATTAACCAACCAATAAAGCATTTGAATAACAAAGAATAATTGTATGATAAATTCTAGGAATAGGACACAAAATATATACAATCATATAGTCGGTTATAATAGGTCATTTGAGAGAATTCCAAATGGCTATATTATTAACAATCTAATAAACAATGTTATGTAAGATTCCCTCCTCAATACTTTTATTTTACAAATCTACACCAAAATTAGATAAAATTTCACCTTTCTAAGTGACTTGGTGAGTTTTAGACACTAAATCATCCACTTGGGTACATTTCTAGTTCCTAAAAGCATACTAGCATTCATATGATTCCTAAGAAAGAAAACTAATGGACCTAATGGAACTAAAAGCATACTAGCATTCATTTGTTTCTTTTTTCTATTTTGTCTTATAGATCGTATAACCTAGTCAAGATTTTATTGATTTATATTTTATGGCTTCAGACACTAACGCCTAGCCAAGACATAAGCACCCACGAGGTCATTTCCCCTCTGCACGCCCCTGACACTTTTTCACTTTACTCACTCCTTTCGAGTATCTTTTATCTTTTGGGAATATTTTTCACTTATGGGTCGGGCTTCCAATTCTCAATCATGAAATTCAAATAAGGGAATCATATAAATACATAGTTATTTGTTCAAAATAAAATACAAAGCATTAATCATTACTGTTAAAACCTAATATTACATCCAAAAGGAACCTAATGAAATCTAAAGCATTCATCTAGCACCCATTCAAGGCACAAGGGACCGCATACTCTTCATACACAACGTAGGAATGACATGCTCATTCTATTCCATCAAAACATTTACATATTTTAGCAAATTTAGCTCGCTATCAAGTGAAACTTGCATAAGGGCATCATTTTTACACTACCTCACAAGAACTACATGAAATTTAAGATGTAATGTAATTCTCAGTCGTAAGTTCACTCTCGGGGTGACCTCTAAGGTTAGTACGACTCCCCATATTGCATCTTTCTTTTCTAGGTTTGATGCCCCTGACAAGCTTCTGCATGTAGCTAGGGTTTGTTTGGAAGGTTACATGTACTCTCAGTTATCAATGAGAAAATTTAAGGAAACCAACATGAAGGGATAATGAAACTCTAGTGACACTATAATGCCAGCAAATTTCCCACTCGAACCCATGATAAAACCGAAAAAAAACTGTGAAAATTATGAAATATATATTTTTTAAAGGTTATAAGGCCTTGGAAAGGATTTTAATTAAATCCTGATTATAAAATTTTAAATAATTACAATATAGTCGGAACTAAAATAATGATTCATGTTTTAAACCCAATTTAAAATGATGTTACAATTTAATTCTTTCTCTTCTAGACTCAAATATTTTATTTAAATAATCCTCATTTAGATTTTTATTATTTAACTCCATTAATCCACTTTGAATTTATTATTTAAATGGCCATTACCAATTTTAAATTTAATTAGATGAGGATATTAATCCTCTAGTGTTAATGGCATGCAAATTATTATAAAATCATTATCTCAAAAGGGGAAAGGTGCATAACCAATCTAACCCCTTAGGCCCCCATTTAACATTACAGACAAATATTTTATTTGTTTCATTCCTACCTAAATACCTCGTTGGTATCCAAATTTGTTCTCCTTTTCAAGCTGAGAAACAACATAGATTCGAAAGGGAGCTTAGAGGCAAATACATCATAGTGTGTGTTGTTTTGTAGCCATGGATGACATCTAACTGGCCCTTTGTTACTCATATTTGTGGAGAGATGGATAGCACCTTAAAGAGGATTTGACCTATCCTCACTACTTTAGGCCATGCCTCTTCGACTAGGGTAAGAGGACCCTTAATGTGACCTCTTTTTGATGAAGGAGATGGAGATATCCTTGTTTTACACAAATTCTATGAAAAGAACCTTGGAAAAATACGGTCAATGCTCCATGATTTAACTCTTAAGAGTTGTCACTTCTAAATGATCAAGATACTTTCAACACAAGGCTAAGGTTACTAAAGACATTAACAAATCTTGATTGTTCTACATATTTTTGCAAGTAGATTTTGTTCCTGTGTTGATACACAGGGAAAATAGGGGTAGTTTAGGGTGGATCAATGGTTTTTAAATTATTTTTGTGGGAGATGAAGTAGGATAAAGTTGATTATACTATATCTTCGGAGGGACTTTACAACAATGAACAAATTCAACAACAGAAAGCTTCAAAACAGTTAAGATGTTCCTTCAACCAAATGTGTGCTTTAATGGAGGCCCAAATTAGCACGTTTTCACATAATCCTTGAGACTCCAACACAAAGGCTTGAATTAAAAGACTCAATTAAACACTAAAGTTTCTTATTACTCATGCCTAAGGTACACCCGAAGACTTACATACAATATTTATCAACAAATGATAGTGAATTGATTTTAAATTTGTTTATCTCATCCAAGATGAAGGCTCTTCTTGAAATGAAATTGTAAATACCATTATACTATCACATTGTGTGATTTCACAAAAATTTCAATGTAAGATTGCAATAGGAATAAAAGAAACTATTTGCAGACATTCTGAAACAAAGCAGACACAAAATTGTTAGAGATTAGACACAAAGTAATTCCAAAATTGCTTAGATTCATCAGCAAGGGAAAGCTTCGAAAGAAATCTCAGTGCTTGTTAATGGCTATACATTTGCAACCAACTTTACACAACATAAAATCTAAGACAGAAATAAAATAACATGTAATCTCGCCTTTGGTCTCTTTGAAAGATGACTTTCTCAAAAATTTTCTCAAGAATTCAAACTCTGACCATTTTCAAGAGTATTCTCATTGCATTTATATATTTTTGCTCACTCAATTTTCCCCCCAAAAGAGAAGAATATTCGAGGGACCTTTTCTTGTTGCCAATTTGTTTCAGACAATGACGATTAACGAATTCAAATCCGCAATCTCCCAGGTGGACCAATTGTGAACTGATCACATTTCCTGGGCTCTCGACTAATGACTAGGATGCCATGCCATAACTTTTTAGAATTAATTTTAATCACTCTGATTCTATCTTGCAAGAAATCCCCTTTATAATCATTTTTCAAAGCCTCTGCATAGCTGGAATTGACAGGTCATCCCTTTTTTCTCTCGAGGCAACGACTTTTTCACCTTTAGCACCTGCACTTTCATCATTTCATCCTTTTCCCCTTTTTTTCCTCTGCAATTTCTACCCCACATCCATTTCCTCTAGTAATTCCTGTTTCTTTGAGTTCATAAGTAATTCCCTCTTCAAAATATTAAACTTAAATACCCTTTGACTCACAATTT
This sequence comes from Taxus chinensis, assembly GCA_019776745.2. Classification (NCBI taxonomy): domain Eukaryota; kingdom Viridiplantae; phylum Streptophyta; class Pinopsida; order Cupressales; family Taxaceae; genus Taxus; species Taxus chinensis. Next base: position 305,568,211 of record CM034146.1, read on the forward strand.
AAGTTTTGAATCCATTCAATGGCACCTTACCGACAGACACGACAAATAATTTCATCAAAGAATGATGACAAATAATTCATTCAACTTAAATAATATTCATACTTAAAGGATATTTATTTGAATTTCAAAATAGTTAGAAGGTGCCCATTTTGATAAAGAAATGCAAGCCATAATAAACCATTTACAAGAATCTAACCAATGGAAAATATTACATTCAATAAACTATTGATATAATTTACAAGTAGTAGGATCATACTATCCCAAGCCATAACTCCACGTTTATTTTCCCAACAAGATCATTTCATCCCTTGAGTCCACCATCTTCATTAATTCATGCACAGAACAAAATGGGCGAGTAGGAAACACTCTCCACCTAACCAAAATATTCAATGAGGGAGAGAAGCCTTCTTCGTCATTAACCCCTGATACCCAAAAAGTAAGTAATGAGGGATATTAGACAACCATGGAACTGAAAAATGGATTCCATGGACAAATTCAACAAGACATAAATGAAATAACACAATAACAACTTTGCAATAAATCAAAAATTATAAAAAAAAAAGGCTTCATACTAAATCTATGGAGGAGAAAGGAACATGGGGGTTCTTCTTATGACTCCGAAGGGATTGGGTGTTCACCTAAGAGTTTGCAAAACTCCATCACAATACATACAACACTCTTATGCCTCCCTCCAATAAGATTCACCACTCTTATTCCTCTCTCAAGAAATCACCCCAATCTTATGCCTCCCTCACTCTTATGCCTCCCTCAAGAAAATAACAAGATAACCACAAAACATATTTATCAACTAGGTGGAAATCGCAAACCAATTCCCTCCTAAAATACCCAATAACATTTCTCTTATGCCTTCCTCAATGTTTACCCCCATTTCCATTTCTCCCACAACCTAAGAATCAATTTTATTTCACATAATCATAAGAATACAACAAATCAACATCTACACATAAGAGCAAAAAATAATTAGTAAGGTAAAAAATATACTGAATATCTACCTTAAAAATGATGAGTATAAATATACAACAAGCTCGAAGCCTTCAAAAATCCCAAGAAAACAACATCCACTCCAAGCTCCATTCCACATTCTCAAAAAAGCTCTCAAAAATTACAAGCATTCCCTCAAAATAAATGAGCAACTAACTCCCAATTCATTCCAAAATCTCCAATAAATAGAAAAGAGGAAGAGGAAGATGATGTCGCTCATTGTAGGATGCCACATCATTTTTTCTCCATCCCACATCACCCAAGTCAAATCCATACCCCAAGGCACAATAAATGGGTGGTTGAAAGGTATGAAAAACCTCTTACACAAACCACTCCCACTCACACTCTTAAGGACAATGAAATAAACACATGTATGAAATTGTAATTAAAACTCATCTTTTGCCTTCTAAAATACATAATGGGGTCTAATTTTGACCCCCCAACCCATAGGTAGGGTTGGTATAAGAAATTAAGAGCTGTGGGACAAGCTTACCTTGTCCCACAAGCCTCCAAAATTGGCCCTTAAAGCCAAATCCGAATTTCCCAAGTAGGGTGGAGTGTACAACACTCAAAATCACATACACTCAACTAATAACCACAAGAACAAAGACCCAACAATTCTAATACATGAATCCTTTTTGTCCCATCCATAATTAGCATAACAATCTCATTAGTTCACTTAATTAAGACACATAAACCAATTAATGATAAAAAGGGAATTACATCACAAATTAAATCACATACACCAAAATTAAATAAAACAAAGGAAAATAACTACACACAAACCCTTTGTCACAATTGGGGTCATCCCCCCCATGGGAACCCCGTAGTAAAAACAAACAAGACAACAACATTACACAAGTTGCCATGGTGACCATTTTCCAAAACCCCAAATTCCTTCCTTGTTGGTCTCATATCCCCCATAGTTTGTTGTTGTGATATAATTACATACAAAAATCACACAATACCCCTTTGGTCTCATGGCCATATTAACAACTTCGAACTAATAAAATGATTATATCTACATATCAATTTCAACATTAAATATCATAACTACTATTGCTAAGACCAAGTAATTCAACAATTACTCCAATTTTCAACATTTTGATTTTACTCATACATCAGTTCGTAGCTAAGATAATAAACCAACAAAATCAACTAAATTAAGCAATACTTTCACTCATTCACAATTTCACCAATTGTCCAATATCAAAGAACTCACAAAATAACTCTGAACATCATAATAAAAATCAATATGAAAATAATTCGAAATATGAACATATATCTAAAATGACAACACATCATTATCCTCCATACTGAATTTATATCAAAACTTAATCAGTTCGGTTACAATAATATATATCCATCAAATTCCATATCAAAATATGTTAATGTCATTCGTTTATTAATATTTAAAGGTACAATGTGCAATGGTGTCTATGTGTTCAGTCACATTGTTAGATTAAATATAACAAAACAATATCGAAGAGTAATGATATCAGAATCTATTTATAACAAGGAAACCATTCTAGCTAATTGTTTTATCCTTAAATTCCTCTCAATTTCATAATACGACCATATAGTAAAAAATGATAACCTAAACAAAATAGTAATCACGATGTCCCGCACATTTTTATTGTATGATAAATAGAATACAACAACAAGGTTTTGAGATTATAATCAATTCAAAACTGATAACATGGTTCACATAGAGATAAATAGGAGTTGACATTACCTCCCCCTCCCATTAGATTTGACTTACTCCTAAAAGTCATGGAGAACAAGGTAGGAAATTATGCAAAAGAAATAGGATCACACCATTGTTTAAGTTTCTTTGCTTCAAAAAAATGCGGTTCTAGAGAACCCAAGTCTGGTCCAATGCAATTCAACAATGAGAAGGTATTTTATAACGGATGAGTTCTAAACTTTCTTCAAGTAGGATTGCAAGAATTTAATTCTATAGAGTAAATCTACATGACCAACCAAGCTACAACACATAACATCAAAATGAGAATGATCAAAGTATTCTCAAGAATAACCACCAAATTAAATGAATAACAGAGAGAATTCTATGAAATCGTGATGACCAGACTTCACTCATGGACACAACATATTGCAATAATAAATGTTAAGGCTTCCACTTAGGTTGGGTTATAGTTCGATGTTCATTATTTAAACAAGGCTAGAATAAAATAAACCATGACCAAAAATTTGTATGAGAAACATGTCTACTCAAAGGTCTCACAATTTTGAGATCATAAAAGATGAGGTTTAACAACAAGGAAGGACACTGAAGATAGCCAAACATTTATAATCAATAAAGATATTCATGGGAAGAACTTCCATAACTCGAAATGATTCAATTAATTTTTCATGGTAATGCTAAGAAAAATCATGACCACAAGTTTTTCTATAACTTGATTTTACACTCAAGATCAAACACACAACACTAACCTCATTTAGAAATGTCAAAAATTTAGAAAATATTTCCACTAGAAACTAACATATCAATACAAGAGGTACCACCCATTCTACATAACAAAATGGAATTTATTTATCTTGAGTCCCGCTCAAGCTTGAAATAACCACAAGAGAGCACATGCATAAATCGTAACACTAAAGAGCTCTCAACAGAGATAGAGAGAGGAATAAGTAACAAGAGGTTCCAACTACAATCCACAAGTGCATCCTACCAAAACTGAGTAACACTTTATGGAAACAACTTGAACTTTCCTTCCCAAATGAAAAAGGGGAAACAACAACAAGGTGTCTTAAGAAAATAAGAAGAAAAGAGGACTTCCTAAAGTTATTTCATATCCTCAACACATGTTGCTTTAAAATTACAAATAACCTAGGTCACCAAGGGCTGAATTAACACACAGGGAGGTTGTTTTTCTTAAAAAAAACAAGAGATGAGATCCAATCCAAAAAGGCCACACTCACACTCCTCAAGCTACGAGGCAAAAAGCACACGATGACCCAAAATCCTACAAGGGAAAAGAACATATGTCTATGAAAAATGGATTACTAAGCAATTATAACACATCGCTAACAAAAAGGTGTTTCACAAATCTTAGAAGGAGAAAAAACTAAATATTCACTTATACATCGCACTCAATACACATAAATCATAGTCATTTTATAAATCAACTATTAAGTCCAAAGTTACAGTTTATTTTGTTAAGCACTCTTCTTACATTTTTTTCCTAATTAAAATCTTCCTCCTATTATGGCGTCACATATTTGTGTCATTAAGGAGCACCACTAATGTTGGCATGATATCTCGCCATTCTGTATATGCGGAGGAAATTGTTTATTTTACCCTAGGGAAGGTAAATGGACAAAGTCTCCTTCCTGTTCTTCTACATAGTTTTATTGATTCTATTAATATACCAAGGTTATAGTAAGTAACATTTTCCCTTTTCCTAATGTTCTAGTTTATTTGTTAAGTTTCAAATTCAAATCCCCACAATTAGAGTTTTATGGTGTTTGGATGATTCATCTTTTCAATTAAATTTTAATGAGAAAGAAGAGTCAACCATACCACATTATTAATTTTATAGGAAAGAGAGATAAATCAACACATCTCATTTTTAATTCTAAAGGAGCAAGAGACATTCAACATATAAAATATGTGACGCCCGCGAAAAATGATGTTCTAGGAACAAGTTGAAACCTTAAAGACTTATCCCGAAAGTTATGACTAATTTATTTTTTTATTAAGTTATAAGAAGGTTACAAGGGTGTTTAACCCTTACGGTTCATTAAACTAACTTATACCAATAATATCAACCTTAAAATAGGGGAACCAGGTCTAGTTCAAAGATTAAATATTTTTAATTTATCTCTAAAGTCAATTAATTACATTCGTCTAGGAAGGTTCCATAATTTAATATGCTTGGTTAAATTCTTTTATCTCTTTACTGAATAATTAATCCCAACATGGTCAACCTTATACTTAGTCATTTTGTTTCATTATCCCAATAGCTTTAATATCCCACATTTCATTGATTTACTAAAACATACTAGGAACTAGGAAAAATACTTGCACCCTAAGGTAATCAAATGGCCCCATTCATTCATCTACACATACCATTACATTTTATTTAAACATCTATAAAAAATATATTCCTACCAAACAAAAGTAGGGTTGATCCTCAACCCTTAGATCAAACCAATCTTGGCCATTAGATCCTAGGGTTCCAAACTAACCCTAAAAATCCTTATGAATTCTTATTAAAACCTTTCCTTTATTCTATTCTTCTCATTTGGTCTATTTTCTTTTGTTAAAATTGCAGGTTGGAGAGAAGGAAGCCATGGGAGCAAGAGAGGAAGAACTATGGAGGATTTTCTTCAAGATCAAGATTTAGATTTGTTTAGATTATAGTTTTATTATTGTAGTTATTTCATTCAAGGATAGAAGAAAGTTTTCCTTTCCAAACTGGTTTTATTTCAAGCCATTTGTTTTTAGGGTTCTTTATTTGGGGAAAACCCTACCCCCATTAACATAAATGAAAAAGAGTGATTTTAAGTTACCTTTTAAAGATTAAATTACTTAAAACCATGATATTTTCCATTGTTTACTTGCTGGAGGGGTCCTTAGTAAATTTACATGCTTACAATTTTTGTTATTAAAAGTTAAAAATTTGCACAAGCGTGGAACTAGAAAATTTCCATGGTAAGTGACCAGGACCGCCACCCAAAGCAAGCTAGCGGTCCTGGGACCGCCGCCCTACCTGGGTGAAAAACCATGAATCACCGCCTTACCGAAAGTAGGTGGTTCTGAGACCACTACATTTCCTGAGCAAGGTGGGTTACGAGACTTCCACTATGCACAAGGTGGCGGTCCTATTTCTTAGAAACATAACCATCAAACTCGAGATTTTCCAAAAACCAAAAGTTGCTAAAAATACTCTAAGATTCATTCTAAACTTAAATTTTATATGCCTAAAGTTATTCAATTGTAATATTTAGCTTCATTTATTCATTATCTTTGTTAAAATTACTCATTTTAAAGTATTTCTATGTTCAATAATAGCAACAACATCTACAAGAGTGAATTTCATTTTGTTCAACTAATTTTTCTTTCAATTCCTATGGAAGTAAAAAGATCTAATCTACTTTAGTATTGTTATTTTTCCTTACTACAAATAATGTCCAACATAAATATATTTCATTTTTTTTGTCTCATTCCAACTACATAGTTTCAAATTCTTACAACTCAGCTTACATACAATGTTTTTGCATGCATGATTTTTACATATTAAAACTTCTTAGCTTTCATAAAATATAAACAACGATACTAACAACTTACATGAGATAAGAATTTACTTTTATAGCATTCATGTTTTCGACATTTTACTAACTTTACAAACTTCATTTCTGTCTTTCCCTTTTCAAATACATCTACAACAATGAAGGTAAACTTTCTCTTCTCACAATACAACTTTCAACTAAACTATTACACAAGCTTTCCATTTTGAATCTTTTCTTTCCATACTATAATTTAATGAGAAGGGAGTTTTACAACTTTTCAATGAACTTTTTCAAATAAAATTACAACTTGAAAAACTACATTTCCTTTAAAAATATATAATACTACACATCTTCCACCTTGAGTGGGAATAATAAGAAGGCTTAATCACAAGGAAGGATTTCTTGAAGGCACCAACAAAGCTCCAACTTTCACATCACCAACAAGATATCTCCACCAAGCTTCATTTGATCACCACAAAAAAGGGGGGAGAGGCAACACTCTCCACCCAACCAAGAATTCCAATGAGGAGAAGAATCCATCCTCCTCATTTGTCCCTGAGCCCCAAACACATTGCAATGAAAAAATGGATTCCACTCATGGAAACAAACAAGCTTCCACAACACATAACCATGTATTTAAAACCCATTCCAAACACAACCGAACTCAATGCTTCAATCACAAGAAGGAAACAAAAAAATATACAAGGCTTCAAAATGAAAAGCCAAAGGAGAAAGAACCTATGGGGAGGTCACTTATGCCTCCCAATGGGAAATGAGTTCCCACCTTAAAAAAAACCTCCAATAAACATCTCAAACCCCTACACACTCTTATGCCTCCCTCAAGAACGTCTTATGCCTCCCCCATTCTCTTATACCTCCATACAATCTATTATGGCTCCCTAAAAAAAATAACCAAATAAGAAATGCATGTAATTTCTTATCTAAGGTGGGGCACTCAACCTAAACTCCCTCAAAAGAATGAAATAAACTCTTATTCCTCCCTACAATGAAATCTCCCCATAGTCCCCTCATACACCACACTTAGACAATATACCCAAGCACCCAACAAGCATTCCAAAACACTCAAAATAAGTACATATGCATACAAAACAAAAGAAAGAATTTAACAAGAGTTTAGATCCTACCTTTCATGTTAGAGATTGATCCAAGAGCCATACACCAAGCTTCTTAAAGCCCAAAAAACACCAAGAAGCTCTAACAAATCTACAATCACTTCCAGATTCCTCTAACTCCCAAAAGGAAAGAGCACAAAATAAATAAAGTAACCCCCAATCAAGCAAAAGAACTTGATTAAATAGAAAAGGCAGAGAAGAGGGTGACGTGGCTCCATGTAGGATGCCACATCACTCATCCTCAACTCCACCTAAAAAGTCAAACTTCAAACTCTAAAGCTCCGTTAATAAGTGAGTGAAGAAATGACATATTGCTTGCACACACAAACCAAGTCCACACCTCCTAAGGACAAAATTAATTACAAGAAAGAAAGTGCAATGAAAAGTTTACCTTGTTGTCTTCCCAAAACACCTAGTGGGGTCTAATTTTGACCCCTAACCCATAGGTAGGGTTAACATAGCTATTTGAGAGGTGTGGGAAAATTTTGACTTGTCCCACAAGCTTTCAAAATTGGCCTTTAAGGCCAAATTCGAATTTCCATGAAGGGGTAGAGTTTACAACACTCAATATCCCCAAGAAATCAACTTCCAACACAAAATCCAAGAGAAATCTAACCTAATAAATAATTTACTTTGGTCGCATCTATAATTAGTTTAGGACAAGATTAACTTAACTTTATTTATGACACTACAACCCATTAATAATAAAGGTTAAAATACATACCCCAAATTCCAAATAATTAATACAATGAATTACATCACTAAAATCACATACTAACATCAATTAAAGGAAAATAAATAAAAGACAAAACATAACCCCTTGGTCACAATTTTTCCCTAACAAAAATTCCAACACACACAAAAATACATGCTGTCATGGTGACCCTTGTTGAACTCACCTAGAATTCCAATGTGGTTGGTCTCTAATCCCCCATAGTTTGTCATGATATGTTTTCCTACAAAACATACAATACCCCTCTGGCCTCATGGCCATTTTTAATGATGTCGAAGTAAAAAAATCCTTACGCCTAACTTTCAATTTCAAACATCAAAATCATAATCTGCTATTGCTAATACCAAGTAATTTTACATTCCCATTTTCAACATTTCAATTCTACTCATACACCAGTTTGCAACTAAGATCAAAGACAAACTGGATCATCAGATTAAAGTAATATTTTCATTCATTCACAACTTCACCAATCTCCAATATCAATTAAATCGCAAAAATAACTTTAAATATCATAATAAAAAACCAATATGAAAATGATGCGAAATAATGACATATATTTATTTGACAACATATCATTTTCTTCCATACTGAATGTTTATCAAAAGTTAATTATTTTGGTTACAATAATGTCTATCCATCAATTCCCATATCACAATGTGTGAGTGTCGCTCATTTATTAACATTTATTGGTAATAAAGCATAATAGTGTCTATGTATCTAGTCACAGAGATAAATCAATTACAACAAAACAATATTGAAGAGTAATGCTATAACAATCAAATTACGACAATGCAACCATTCTAGCTAATTGTTTTATCCTTAAATTCCCATCACGGTCCACAGTATGACATATAGTTAAGAATAACAATAACGAAAAAAACACAATGGAGTCATGATGCCATGCACAACTCATTTGTATACTAATTAGAACAAATCAGCAAGGTTTATGATTATAACAATTAGGAAAGATAATCATGTTTCATTTAGTGTTGAAGAGAAGTGGGAATTACATCCCCATCCTCTTAGATTTGAATTCCTACTGGAAGTCATGGAGAATGAGTTAAGAAACAAAGAAAAATAAATAGAATCACATTCTTTGTGGGATTGCTTTGCTTTAACAAGTGTGGATCCATAGAACTAAAGTTTGGTTCAATGTAATTTACCAAGAAGAAGGGAGATTGAAAAGGGTGAGTTCCTAAACTTTCTTTGAGTAAGGTTGCAAACATATAATTCTATATAGTAAATCTACGTGATCAACCCAGCTCCAATACATAGCATCAAAACATAAAAATGGTCAAAGGGGGTCTCGAAAATAACCACCAAGAAAATGGATAACCGAGAGAATTTTGTGAACTCAAAATGACCATATAGTCTCCCATGGATCCCACATACTACAACAACACAAGTTAAGGCTTACACTAAAATTAAGTTACGCTTTCAAAATTTTTTATCAAGACAAGGCTAGAAAATATCAACCATGACCAACAATTATACGAGAAAACATGTCTACTCAAAAGGTCTCACAATTTTTGAGATCACACAAGAAGAGGTTTAACAAGGAAGGACACTTAAGTTAGCCAACACATTTACCATCAAGAAGACTATTCATGGAAAGCACTTCTACAACCCAAGAGGGTACAATTAATTTTTTTATGGAAATACTAAGGAAAACATGACCTTAAGGTTTTATAAAACTTGATTTTACATTCAAGAACGAACACACAACACTAACCTAATTTAGAAATGTCAAACATTTAGAAGGAATTTACAATACGATTAACATATAAATACAATAGGCACCACTCACTCTACACAACACAAAGGGATTTATTTACCTTAAACCTTGTTCAAGTTTGAAATATCCATAAGAGAGCACATGCATAATTCATAACACCAAATAACACTCAAGGGAGCTAGAGAGAAGAAAAAACTAACGAGAGGGGGTGCAACTACAGTCCAAAAGTGCATCACACCAAAAGAAAATAAAAACCTTATAGAAACAACTTGCACTTCCCTTCCCAATGGAAAAAGGGCAACAACCAATAGGTGATTCAAGAAAAAAAAGGAAGGAAAGAGGATTTCTCTAAGTTATCTCATATCATTAACATATGTTTCCTTAAAAATAATATTACAATAGCCTATGTCACTAAGGACTAAATCAACACACACGGAGGTTGTTTTTAAAAAAATAAGATATAAGACCCAATCCTAAAGGCCATAACTCACACTCATCGAGATACGAGGAAAAAAGCTTATGAAAAACCAAACTCCTACAAGGGAAAGGCACATACATCCGTCAACAAGGGAGTACTATGCAATTGGAACACATCACTATCAACAAGGTGTGTCACAATTTCGGATAGGTGGTAGAACTAAAGGTTCAACTATACTCAATACATAAATCTTAGTTATTTTATAAATTAACTTATTAAGTCCAAAGTTATAGTTTTACTTGTTAAACACAATCCTTACAAGTTTTCTTGATTAAAACTTTCTTTTATTATGACATCACAAATTTGTGTTATAAAGAGCACCACTAAGGGGGCATGATCTTTCACCATTCTACATAGGCAGAAATAACATTTATTTTACTTCTAAGGAAGGTAAAATGAGAAAATGTTCCTTTATTTTTTCTTTCCACATAGTTTCATTTCTTTATTAATCTACCAAGATTACATCAAGAAAACATCTCCTTTTTCCTAATGTTCTATTTTATTTATTTACTTTTGTCTCAAAATACAAGTTCCACAATTAGGGTCTCGTTATGATCAATGAATCATTTTACCAAATAGATTTTAATGAGAAGGAAAAGGAAACCAAATAACATAATTACTTTCATAGGAGAGAGATATGGATCAACATATCACATTTTTAATTCTATAGGAACAAGAGGCATTAAACATAGCAAACACATCATTTATTTCGTAAGAACTAGGAATCTATCTTTCAACATGTACCACACCAATATTTCAAGGTTTTACCAAATAATTACAAGCATCATTAAACATTTCTAGTGGGTCTCTACAATTTCAAATAAAGTTACAAGGAAGACTCATTAAAGAGGCATATTTACTTTTATGAATTTACAAGGTTTAAAAATTCTTGTTGTTTAGGTTCAACCATTTTACTTGCATAATAAGAATAGGAAAGTTTTCAAATCAACACCCATATTTCCGTAAGATAGTACCAGTCAAGAAACAAGATGACTATGAAAAATTTACTCCAAGGACACCACATTCCATTAGAAAACATCAAATACAAGAGAACAATCAATTAATCTATTCAAACATGGAATCTATGACCAAGAGTTATAGTTTTAAAAGAAGGAGCACAATATAAGCACCACCAATATTAAAATATTAAGATATACCAAAGTAACATCTCTAAGAGAAAGGTTCAAATGACCCAACAACATTCATAAGTGTCTCCACGTAATCCAAATATTAATAGGTCATAAAGGTTTTACTTATGACAATCTAAAGTGTTAAGACAAGGATAACATTATTCATAGGTCAATGAGAGAAAAATAGGAACACTTATTTAAACACACTGCCCGAATGGGCTTAAATCTAACCATAACTATTGAAATGCATACAACCCACAAGTCAATACTTTCAATAAAGAAACAAGGAAACCATGATAAAACTTAGCATGCCATCATGGAACATCACTACCAACAAACACTTATCCAATAGAATATACAGTCAACCAAGAGTCAATATGACCTCACACAAACCATAAGCTCATAACAAAACACATCTATTATGACGAGGAGGAAATCTCTTACCAGGTTGTAAGAGAATCACCACCAAAACTATCAAGCTGCCAATAAGACCACACTACACCATGATCTCTCTCTCTCTGTAGAAGATTGAGTAATGAAAGAGTCACTCCAAGATCCTAGGCACACTCAGGGTTCCGTATTTCCAAAACCAATACATAACTTAAGGCTCATAAGAGAAAGTTTAATACACCTAGGGTATACCTCGATACAATGGAATGTCACAAAACAAACAACGTAGAACCAGCTCAACAACATATATGAGACAGTCACGTAACATTTAGCTAAGTAGCCAACAGATAAACGAGCTCTGAGTCACTAGTCAAAGTAAAATGCAAGAAATATTGGCAATCAAGGAAAGTGGCTAAGTAGCCACATTGTAAAGTCTTAAAATTCTCTTAAAAAATATAAATAACTAAAAGAGTCTCAGAGCTTCTCAATCCAATCGTAAAATGAGGTGCTGGTCCTTGATAAAATAACACAAGTTTATGGATATAAAAATATAGAAGTCCATATCACAGTCACTTTGCATCCCTCCTTAGCCACCAATATGGGTACTATACCTTGAGCTTAGTTATAAGAATGCATATACAAGGATGGATCAAAAGAGACACCAAGAATTAATATTCATTTACTCATACAGGGATTAAGTCTCCAAAGCAGCAACCACAACTAGCTCATCCAACCACTTGAAGTAAAGAGGTGAACTTTAGCCGACTAAAACAACTACTATTTTACTCTTTCTGACCCCAGCACACAACCACAAATGCTAAATCACAAGACTCACACCATAAAATTTATCATTCCAACAAGGAAGATTCCAAAAGGTTAATTGCATCGTACGACTAAAGAAAAAGTGAGAACTCATCAAACATCATCTTTCAAAGGAAACAAGTTCTTGTTAGATCATAATTTCGTAAGAATATCCATTTAATTTTAACATTTTCATTTATCTAGGTTTGACAAAACACCACTCGGAGAGTTCAACAATTTGAACAATTTTATTATTTTATTATTATTTTAATCACGAAGGTTCAAGTCTTGCTAACTGGTTTTTGTTTTCAAAGTCAGCCCAAGGTCCAAGAGTTGAATCCAGGGCTCTGATACCAAGTGTGACGCCCACAAAAAATTATGTTATAGGAACACGTTGAAACCTTAAACACTTATCCTGAAAGATGTGACTAATTTTTTTTATTAAGTTAGAAGAAGGTCACAAGGGTGTTTGACCCTTAGGGTTCATTAAACTAACTTAAACCAATATTGTCAACCTTACGATAGAGGAACCAAGTCTAGTTCAAAGATTAAATATTTTTAATTTATCTCTAAAGTTAATTAATTACATTCGTCTAGGAAGGTGCCATAATTTAAATTTTTTGGCTAAATTATTTCATCTCTTTAATCAATAATTAATCCCAAAATGTTTAACTTTATACTTAGTCATTTTGTTTCATTATCCCATTAGCTTTAATATCCCACATTTCATTGATTTACTAAAAGATGCTAGGAACTAGGAAAAATACTTGCACCCTAAGGTAATTAAATGAACACATTCATTACTCTACTCATACCCTTACATTTTATCTAAACATCTATTAAAAAATATATATTCCTACCAAACAAAAGTAGGGTTGATCCTCAACCCTTAGATCAAACGAATCTTGGCCATTAGATCCTAGGGTTCCAAACTAACCCTAAAAACCCTTAAGAATTCTTATTAAAACCTTTCCTTTATTCTATTCTTCTCATTTGGTATATTTTCTTTTTTTTGATTGGCAGGTTGGAGCAAAAGAAGCCATGGGAGAAAGAGAGGAAGAAATATTGAGAATTTTCTTCAAGATCAAGTTTAGATTTGTTTAGATTGTAGTTCTTTCAGTCAAGGATAGAAGGAAGTTTTCCTTTCCAAACTAGTTTTATTTCAAGCCATTTGTATTTGGGGTTCTTTATTTAGGGCAAACCCTACCCCCATTAACATAAATGAAAAAGAGTGATTTTAATTTACCTTTTGAATATTAAATTTCTTAAAACCATGAGATTTGCCATTATTTGCTTGTTGGAGGGGTCATTAGTAAATTTACATGCTTAAAGTTTTAGTTATTACAAGTTAAAAAATTTCAGCGGTGCGGAACTGAAAAATTTCCTCCGTAAGTGACCAAGCAACCGCCTAGAGAAGGTCGGTAGTCCTGGGACCTCCACTCTACTTGGGTGACAAACCATGAACTGCTACCTTATGGAGTGGCAGTTTTGATACCACCACCTTGTCTGAGTGGCAGTTATGAGACCACCGCTCTACACAGGGTGGCGGTCCTGTTTCTTAGAAACAAAACCATCAAACTCGAGTTTTTCCAAAAACCAAAAGTTGGAAAGATACTCAAATGGTCATTCAGAACTTACTTTTACATGTCTAAGTTATTCATTTGCAAGGATTAAGTTCATTTACTCATTTCTTTGGTATCAATTTACCCAATTGAAACATTTCCTATTTTTTTAATAACAACAACATCTACAAGAGTCAATTTCCATTTTATTTACAATCTTTCTTCCAATAATGCAATGGAATGAACAAGGTAGTCTAATGTTTTCCTTTGCATATTTTTCAATTAACACAATGGAATATACTATTTCTTTTCTCCTTCAACTACAAGTTTCAACCATTCTTACAACAAAAAATTGAACAAGGTTTTTAATAAGTTTTCAAATGAAAGTTACTAACTTTTCCATAAAATCTATACACTTTGGTGAGAAATAAAACAACTACCATGAGATAAGATGATTCCCTTTTATAGCTTCTTTTCTATTTCAACAATACTAGCTTTACAAACTCATTTCTATCTTTCCCTTTTCAACATCCATCTACAACAATGAAGGTAAACTTTCTCTTCCCACAATACAACTTTCAACTAAAAAATTACATAAGCTTTCCATTTTGAATCTTTTCTTTCCATACTATAATTTAATGAGAAGGGAGTTTTACAACTTTTCAATGAACTTTTTCAAATAAAATTACAACTTGAAAAACTACATTTCCTTTGAAAAAAATACAATATTGCACATATTCCACCTTGAGTGGGAAAAATAAGAAGGCTTAACTACAAGGATGGATTTTCTTTGGAGACCAACATAGCTCAAACTTTCACATCTCCAACAAGATCTCTAGCAAGCTTCATTTGATCACCACAAAAATGGGGGGAGAGGCAACACTCTCCACCCAACCAATAATTCCAATGAGGAGAAGAAACCATCATTCTCATTGGTCCCTGAGCCCTAACCACATTACAATGAAAAAATAGATTCAACTCATGGAAAAAAACAAGCTTCTAACCATGTATTTAACAACCATTCAAAATAAAAACAAATTCAACTACAAACACAAGAAGTAAAGCAACAAAAGTATAAAAGGCTTTTAAAGGGAAAGCCAAAGGAGCAAGAACCTATGGAGAGGTCACTTATGCCTTCCAATGGAAAATGATTGACCACCTTAAAAACCTCCAAAAAACATCTCAAAACCATACACACTCTTATGCCTTCCCTCATTCTCTTATGCCTCCCTAAAATTTCTTATGGATCCCTCAACAAAATAACCAAGTAAGAAATGCAAGAAATTTCTTGTCCAAGGTGGGGCATTCAACCAAAACTCCCTCCAAAGCATGAAATAAACTTGTTATCCGAAATTCACCCCTCAAGGTAATTTTGATAACATGTATCAAATTCTTCAGTTCTGAGTAAGTAGATTGATTCAAGGCCCGAAATTGTATTTTTGGGGGCCCCCTTGGCTTCTCTCTCACTCTCCCATCCATAGAAAAAATCCCAACGAGTTAGAAAAAATGAAAAAGATAAGGTTGTAGGATTGTTTTAAAGAATTTCAGGTCTGAAGGGTGTGGATCATACCAATGCGGGTCGTACTGAGGTTCGTCGTACCAAGTTTGGGACCAAAAAGGGAAGAAAATCGGCTAAGTCAGAAATTTTTTTGTCCCAAGCTAAGTCCGCAGGACAGTTGGGACGTCAGGATGCGTTGGGACGTGAAAAGGTGAAACAGCTACTAGCAATAAAAATCATCGATTTTTTTGTTTCATGTGGTTTGGGACAGCAGGGACAAAAGCACGCGCGGGACACGAATCGGCCTATTTTCTGCAAGACGGTCTATTGCGAGCAGTGCGGAGATTTTCATCCAGGACAGCAGGGACAAAAGTATGTACGGGACACGTGGGACACACAAAGGTGAAAAAGCCACAAAAGGGGACAAGGAAGCCTGAATCGGCCAATGCAGGAGAATTTTTCTGGGACAGCTGGGATGTGCGGACCCGATTTTGCCGAAATAGCTGCAGCAAAGAAGAAAAGTCAACGTTTGACCCGTGAACTTCAAACGGCCATAACTTTTGACTCCGAGCTTCGATTTTCACAAAATTGGACTTTCTGGAACGAGTACAAAGTCCTCTACGCTAAAAAAGAAAAGAAACATATTTGGCTCTTTTCAGTTTATGCTCATTACCGTCAAATGATAGAAAACGCCTGCCAAACCCAAAATAGCTGCCCACACTCAGAAAGCCATAACTTTTGCATTTCTCAACGAAATTACACAAAATTTGTTCCGTTGGAATCATGGATCCGAGCACGACACGCAGAAATCAAGAAATTCCAAAATTTATGAGAAATCGGTGAGAATTTTTTATAAAACGTGGGCAGGGTTCATAACAACATTTTATTTGGTAGTTGGGAGTGCAATTAAGAGGCATGGTCACCATTCTTTCTCTGTTGCAGCACCTGGGACAGTATGGGGAGACTTTTTCAAGTAATATACAATCATTTTACTCCATTTAATTCCTCTTACAAGTGGTTGAATGATAGATTTCGGGATTCTCATTTTTCCTTCTCTCTCTCTTCTCAATTTTTCTATAAATTGGAGTGTTGGGCTCATTGTAAAGCGGGGGTAGTTTTTGTAGCAAAGCTCTGACAAAATTTATTTGTGAATACAATTTTCTATATGCCCTTGTTTTGGAATCCTTGCATGGTGATTGAGGCCCTTATCTTGTAACCGATTGAACTATTAATATCAGGAAGCAATAAAATATAAGTTTTTGGATGCATCTTCCCCTATTGTGTTTTATTGCATTCTTCTTTCTCCTTAAACCATGATTACAAGAATATTGTGTGTATTATTATGTTATTGAATGGATCCATTATCATTTTGTATGTTTGAAATATTGTTGTGACTGTATTTTGCTAGATTATGGAGAACTGTCGTCACCCCTTCTAGTGTGCACTTCACTTCTGTATCTCATGCATTTGAAGATTACTCTCACACCCTCCTTTTCTGGTGTATCACCACTGTAGTGTAGGCTTTCATTTTATGCATTCTCTCTCCCTGGTCGCTTGGAAATTAAGATTAGAATAGTTAGTTTCCCCTGCATTAGAGTAGATTGTGGCAGGTAGTTTAGGAGCAAGAACCAACTTTCTCTAGAGGTCTATCTCAAGTAGCAAGTCCCACAACTTGGAGATAGTACCCATGTTATCCAATCACACCATGAGTTCAAGTATATGCACTTGTATAAACATAGGGGTGTTGTGATTCGGTGATAACAAAACTCTTATGCCTCCATACAATGAAATATCCCCATAGTACCCTCCTACACCACACTTAGGAAATCTACCCAAACACCCAACAAGCATTCCAAAACACTCAAAACAAGAACATATGTATACAAAATAAAATAAAGCATTTAACAAGAGTTTAGATCCTACCTTTCATGTTAGAGCTTGATCCAAGATCCATACACCAAACTTCTTCTAAAAAATCCACAATCACTTCCAAATTCCTCTAACTCCCAAAAGGAAAGAACACAAAATGAATGATAACCCCCAATCAAGCAAAAGAACTTGATTAAATATAAAAGGGAGAGAGAAGGGTGAGGTGGCTTCATGTAGGATGCCACATCACTCATCCTCAACTCCACCTCAAAAGTCAAACTTCAAAGTCCAAAGAACCATTAATAAGTTGGTGAAGAAATGACATATTACTTGCACACACAAACCAAGCCCACGCCTCCTAAGGACAAAATTAATTACAAGAAATAAACTGTAATGAACATTTTATCATTTTGTCTTCCCAAAACACCTAATGGAGTTTAATTTTGACCCCCAAACCCATAGGTAGGGTTGGCATAGCCATTTAAGAGGTGTGGGACAAGTTTGACTTGTCCAACAAGCTTCTAAAATTAGCTTTTAAGGCCAAATTCGTATTTCCATGAAGGGATAGACTATACAACACTCAAGATCCCAAAGCACTCAACTTCCAACACAAAATCCAAGAGAAATATAGCCTAATAAATAAATTTATTTGGTCTCATCTATAATTAGTTTAGGACAGTATTAAATTAGCTTTAACTAAGACATCACAACCCATTAATAATAAAGGTTAAAATACATACCCCAAATTCCAAATAATTAATACAATGAATTACATCAATTAAAGGAAAAATAAATAAAAGACAAAACATAACCCCTTGGTCATAATTTTCCCCTAACAAAAATTCCAACACACACACAAATAAATTTTTCCATGGTGACCCTTGTTGAATTCACCTAGAATTCCAATGTGTTTGGTCTCCAATCCCCCTGTAGTTTGTCGTGATATGTTTTCCTACAAAACACACAATACCCCTCTGGCCTCATGGCCATATTAATGATGTCGAAGTAATAAAACACTTGCCTCTAACTATCAATTTCATAATCTACTATTGCTAAGACCAAGTAATTTAACAATTATTCCCATTTTCAACATTTTGATTCTACTCATACATTAGTCTGCAACTAAGATCAAAGACCAACTAGATCATCAAATTAAAGCAATACTCTCATTCGTTCACAATTTCACCAATCTCCAATATCAATTAAATCATAAAAATAAATTTGAACATTATAATAAAAAACCAATATGAAAATGATTCGAAATAATGACATACAATTATCTTACAACACATCATTTTCTTCCATGCCGAATGTCTATCAAAATTTAATTAGTTTGGTTACAATAATGTCTATCCTTCAATTCTTGTATCAAAATGTTTTAGTGTCATTCATCTATTAACATCTACCGGTAATAAAGCACAATATTTTCTATGTATCCAGTCATGGAGATAAACCAATTACAAAAAAACAATATCAAAGAGTAATGGTATCACAATCAAATTACAACAATCCAACCATTCTAGCTAGTTGTTTTATCCTTAAATACCCATCAGGGTCCAAAGTGTGACATATAGTTAACAATAACAATAACAATAACCAAAACACAATGGATTCATGATGCCCTGCACATCTCATTTGTATGCTAATTAGAATAAAGTAGCAAGGTTTATGATTATAACAATTTGCAAAGATAATCATGTTTCATTTAGTTTTGAAGAGAAGTGGGCATTACAAAAGACATCATTAATTTTGTAAGGACTCGGAATCAATCCACCAATATGAGTCACACCAAGATTTCAAGGGTTTACCCAAAATAATTACAAGCATCACTAACACTCCAAGCGGGTCTCAAAAAATCTCAAAATAAGTTACGAAGAAAAGGACCCATTAAAGAAACATATTTACTTTTACGAATTTAAGAGGTTTAACAATGTTTTTTATTTAGTTTCAAAAATTTTCTCACATAATAAGACAAGGAAAGTTTCCAATTCAAAAATCTTATTTCCACAAGATACCACAAACCAAGTAAAAAGATGGCAAGGAAAATTTTACTCCAAAGACACCGCATTTCCCATTAGTAGACATAAAATGTAAGAGGGAAATTAACTAATCTACTCAAACTTGGAGTTTACGACCAGGAGAAGTAATTTTAAAAGAAGAAGCATAATATAAGCACCACTGAGATTAAAATATGAAGATCTACCAAACTAACATCTCTAAGAGCAAGGTACAAAAGACTTAAAACATCCGTAAGTGTCTCCACGTAACCCAAAGATTAATAGGTCATAGAGTGTTATTCCTAACAATTTAAAAATTTAAGGCAAGGGTAGACCTATTTAAACGTGAACAAGAGAAAAAAAACACACTTAATTAAACACATTTCCCAAATGGGATTACATCTGACCATAATTACCAGGATACATACAATCCACCAATCAATACCTGAAATAAAGAACAAGGAAACCAGGATACAACTTAGCATGCCATTGATGGAACATCATGTCCAAACAAACACTTATCCACTAAAAACTACATTCATATAAGAGTTAGTCTGATTCTAACACAATCCATAAGCTCATAACCAAACACATCTACTCTGATGAGGATAAAAGCTCTTACCAGGTTGTAAGAGAATAACCACCACCATTATCACAATGCCAACTAGACCGCATTATATAATGAACTCTCTCTCAAAGAGTCTATATGTACTGCATCTATAAAATACTTCAAAGAGTCCCCGGTAGTGTCGCCACTAGTGTTGCTATCCAAATTAGTTCTCCTATTCAAGCTGAGCAACAACACAGATTGGACATGGAGATTAGAGATAGATAGATCATAGTGTGTGTCATTTTATAGCAAGGGATGAGATCTAATTATCCCTTTGTCACTCAAATTTTTGGAGAGATAGATAGCACCTTCAAGAGGATTTGACCTATCCTTATTGACTTTACTAATTTTAATTTTTTAATCAGCTTTTAATTATTATTAGTTTCAATAAAATTCTAATTTTTATTAATTCTATGTAATAGACACAACTAAATGTTACAATATACCATACAAAATATTTTTCAAACAATAAAAAATACAACTTTACAATTATTAATATAATTATTGATGCGCCCCGAATTAGCAGGAATTTGACAAGGTCATAACTTGAGCTCCGGGTGTCCGTTTGAGTCCGTTTTTTTTTTGAAACCACGTGTTTTGATGAGACGAACGCAGCAGCAATCCGCCCTACCGGTTGGGGCAAGTTTTCGACACATTTTCGGGCCCTAAATCCGCCATCTTGAGGCCGAAAATTAGGATTTAAGTTATAGTTTGGTTTTTTCCTATTTTTGAGCATTAGTTAATTTTAGTCTATTAATTGCATTTTGAGTTAGAAAGTTGGCAATTCCTCTAATTTAGGGATGTAGAAGATGCGTGGCAATTTCTGTGCCCGTAGGAATAAGCATGCGAACTTACTAAGAATAGCAGGTTCTAGTAAACTGCTAAAAATAGTAATTTCCACCACCTAGAGTAGATTTAGTCAGAGTTAGCTAGAGTTTACTTGGAAACTCGAGTTGAGAGTTATTTTCCTATTTAGGAAACATTGTAATTCATTATTTGCTAACAAAGAAGGAGATCAATTTTCTTTTGGAGTTCATTTTATTGCACAAGCTACATTATTGTCACTTCTAAAACATGGAGATATTTTCAACACAAGGCCAAGGTTATTGAAGACATTAAGAAATCCTGATTGTTCTGCATATTTTAGTAAATAGATTTTGTTCCTTTTTTGATATACAAGGAAAACAAGGGTAGCTCAGGATGGATTCATGGTTTTTGAATGATTTTGGTGGGAGATTAAGCAGGATAAAGTTGATTATACTAGATCTCTAACAAACTTCAAAACAATCGACAAATCAACAATAGAAAGCTTCAAAATGGTTAAGATGTTCCTTCAACTAGAAGGTGTGCTTTAATGAAGGCCCAGATCAGCACCTCTTCACACAATATTTTAGAATCTAGCATGAAGGTTTGAGTTAAAATACTCAATTAAACACCAAAATATCTTATCAATCAAGCGTAAGGTATACCCAAAGACTTACAGAAAATCTTTATAAACAAATGATAGTGGAGCGATTTTAAATTTGTTTATCTCATCAAAGGATGAAGGCTCTTCCTAAAATGAAATTGTAAATGCCACTAATTTTCCCCATGGACAAGATACTATGTGATTTTACAAATATTTCAATGTAATATTGCAATAAGAACAAAAGAAACCATTTACAGACATTTTGAAACAAAGCAGACACAAATTTCTAGAGATTGAACACAAATTAATTTAAAAATTTCTTAGATTCATCAGCAGGGGAAAGCTTCGAGAGAAATCTCATTTCTCTTTAATGGCTATACATTTGTAACCAACTTGACATGATAGAAAATCTAACGCAGAAAGAATTAATAGGCTATCTTGGATTGGTATCTCAGGAATACAGCTTTCTAAAATTTTCTCTTAAGAATTCAACCCCCTGACCTTTTGCAAGAGTATTCTCATTGCATTTATACATTTCACTCACTCAAATTTCCCCCCCAAAAAAGAATAATATTTGAGGGACCTTTGCTTGTTACCAATTTGTTTCAGACAATGACATTTAACAAATTCATATCTGAAATCTACCAAGTGGACCAATTATGAATTGATCATGTTTCTTGGGCCTTTGACTAATGACGAGGATGCCATGTCACAAATTTTTGGTAGTCCTTCAAATCATTCTAATTCTGTCATGTGAGAAATCCCCCTTTTAATCATTTTCTGGATGCTCTGCACAGTTGGATCTGACAGGTAATCTTTTTCATTCTTGAGGCAACACCTTTTTCACCTTTTGCACATGCAACCTTCATCATTTTATCCTTTTCCTTTTCTTTCCCTTGCAACTCCATCCCGCATCCATCTTCTCTAGTAATTCCCATTTTAACAAGTGCCCGAGCAATTCCAACTTCAAAATATTGATCTTAACAATCCTTGGACTCAAAAATTAAGTTTTGACTCCATTCAATGGCACTTTACAGATAGGGACGACAAGGAATTTCAAAAAAAATGATGAAAATAGTGTGTATTCACATCTCCATGAGTCTTAGGGGAAAATGGTAGAAAAATAGACACAATACACAACTGTTGATTCTACCCCTTTTCTACTTTATATCATAGCCGTCCACATGTTTCCTTAGCACAAATACAAAGGATAAGTATATGGTCAAGTTTCCAAACTAGCGCGGGCCCATCCACGTGTCTCAATCCAACAAAATTTGTCCAAAAAAACGTTGAAGGTTCAGCGAAAGGTGTCATTTGTCTAGGGTTTGTATGCATCAATACGGGGAGATAGAAAGCACGACAGAGCCCCACATGTAAACTAAAAAATTTCAAGGAAAAATAGGGCGAGACTAAATTGAGCACCAACATCAGCTTCAACTCGGGGATGGGAACTCCTTGCAAGTGCCACAAGAACAAATAGAAGACCAAGTGCCCAAAATAGACCATCGGGCAATGGAGTCAAGGAATAAGATTACAAAGTAGAACAATAATAACAAGTTCCCCTAAGGACGAACCAAGAAACCAACAAAATGGCCACTAAGGACTAGGACTAGGTACAATGGAGTATACCTTGATTCTGAGGAATCAATCAAGGAAATTTTTCAAATGCCTTGCATTAATGGGAAATTCAAGCAGTTCCCCATCTAAGTCTTTTAGGAAGAAGGTATTTTCACCTATTTGAATGTCAATTGAATAAGGGCCCATCCACAATGCATCAAATTTACCATGATTGCCCTTATCTTCATGTCTGTTATCCCATAATAGCACAAGATCCCCAATGCTGAAATCTCTTGGAGTCACCTTCTTAGTTCTTGGAATTGGAACCTTGCTGATGGCTTCCACTCTCTCTAGATCTATCATGACCCCTTCCTTTAATACAATGTGACCAAGTAGCTTCACCTTTTGCACTTTAAAGTGGCACTTATTGGGATTCAATGATATGCCATACTCTCTACACCTCATCAGCATTCTCTCAAACTGTTGCTAGTGATCATTTCTTTTTCGAGAAAACATAGTTACATCATTTTGATAAGCAACAATGAAATCATTAATATAACTAGTAAATGCTACATCCATTGCTCTTTGGAAATTTTCTCCAGCATTTATTAAGCCAAAAGGCATCCTGACATAGACATAAGTTCCCCAAGGAGTGGTAAAGGAATTCTTTATTCTTTTTGACTCCTTCACAACAACTTGATTATATCCAGAGAAACCATCCAGAGTGGATAACAATTCAGAACCAGATACAAATTTTAGCATATTCTCCATTTTTGGTAGAGGGTAATTATCTTTCAAAGATTCTTTATTCAGGTTACTAAAGTCTACGCATAGCGTTATATCACCATTCTTTTTTCTAACATGCACTAGGTTTGCAACCCAAAATGAGTACCTTGTAGGCTGAATGATCCCTCCATTCCTCTACTTATTTAGTTCTTCTTGCATCTTCAAAGAAAGGAGCAGATTGATGGGCCTCTATTTTTTCCTGAAAGGCTTGGCATTAGATTCAAGAGGAATTTCATGTTGGAACAAATCTTCCTTGTATGCCTTCAACTCAGAGTAAGACCAAGCTAGGTAATCTTGATATTTTTTCAGAAATTAAACATAGGACTACTTCTCTTGCTTACTGAGATTGCTTCCTAACCATACTTTACATGGTTTTTCCTTTATGCCCAGGTCGTGCTCTTCCACATCTCTTGAAATAAACATACTTATTTTAATAATGCAATCAACATTATCAAAGTTGGATTCAAGTGCCACCAAACCTCTCGGAATTTTCCTTTCCTTCAGCAACACACACCATAGGTTCCCAATCTATATTTTGGTCAGAAAACTCGCCTTGGTTCTCCAGAAACTATTTCACCTGGGCATCATTATCAAACACTTACCAATTTTTAACGTTATCAAGGAGAGATGGGCTTGTTAGTATTTGAACTTCATACTCACAAAATGAATACACTGTACGATTCCCAAATCTAGATCCTAACACTGCTAACTTGTTTACAATAGCATTAAAATTTCTATCATGGTACAAAATATTAAATGATTCAAACATCTCAATCAAATTCTACACTGCATGCTTGTATTGTTTCATTCTTTGATTTTTAGTAGCATACAATTTTCTAATTTTCTTGACAATCAGTTTTGAATCTCCCTTAACAATAATATCCTTTACATCATACTTCCAAGTGGTTCTTAATCCTAACAACAATGCCTTATACTTTGCAATATTGTTAGTGCATTCAAAGTTAAGTTTGAAAGAAAAAACAAACTCTTCCATGCTTGGAGAAATCAAAGCAATACCAGTACCATTTCCAAATTTAGAGTGAGCTCCATCAAGCAACAAAGTCCAAGGAGATCCTACTTGTTCGAGAAACTTACATTGATCAATTTTGTGTTCTTTACCATCAGCAAATCCAACAAAATTATCAGCATCAACATCAGTGTACAATACTTCATAAGAGGCATTGTTGGGATCTTCTATCAGATGTAACATCTTCTTTTCTCCATATAATTTGACAAGGCTAGCCACAATCGGGATGGTGGTTTAGGACATATCCATTTGAACACTCCCACCAACACTTGTAGCCCATTTCCTAGACAACAATATACCCCATTTGGTAGGGCAATCCACAATAACAACATCAAGTTTCAAGTTCTTACCCGGATAAGCTGCAAGTTGTACCACCAATCCTTTAACACATCCAACAACTGACAGCTATCTAGAGTCCATGACAGTACATTTTCCATATGTTTTTTTCACTTTGATATCAAGTTCATTCATGACCTCAAGAGTAATTACATTACATGATGCTCCCAAATGAAACATACAATTGTGTAGAAATCTATCCTTAATGATCAGAGTTGTAGAAAATGGATCAATATTCAATTGAGACTTAACCAAATATTTTTCCAAATAAACCTCAAGTGCTTCCCCAAGATCTTCCAATGTTGGTGGTGTTTCTAGTTATTTAATGATTAGAGGAGTCTCCAGAATGATTACATTTGTGCCTAGGGTACTTTTCTCTTCTTTCAATCCCAAATACTCAAATTCCCTCTTCTTGTGTTCAGGAATCCTAAGCAGCTCAACAATTGGAACACTAAATTTGATTTGACTCAAAAAATGGGAAATGTCATATGGAACATACTTGGGAAAGGTAGCATTGGGAGGGGGATTGACAAACTCATTAGATGGCATGGGATTTTTAACATTTTAGGTATGAGGAGAAGTATGAATTTTGTTTGGGACAAAAAAGCCTTTGGTAGATGCATATTTCTTTGGAACTTCTTTAGGAATACTAGTAAGCAATAGAGTTTTGGGTTTGGCATGAGGGCCTGCACCTTTGACAACTTTACTCATCGTGTTATAATCTTTCTCTTGGGCAACAACAACATTCATCAATAATTGTCTATCCTCCTCATATGGGATTCCTCCATCATACTTCTTTATCATTAAAGCTCTTAAGTATTCAAATTCATTATTAGGTATTTCAAAATCTTGTACCGTATCTATTTCAAAAGTATGAGAGGGAGGAAGAAATGGTACCCGGTGGATGCAATCCCAAAAACTTGCGGCAGTTCGAGTACTTATCACTTCAGTTGAAGTTGCTCCTTATTGTGAGATTGTGGATAAACCCATCATGCAAACATCATCATCAATATCATCACCATTATTAGCTTCTTTAACTTGCAAATCTACTTCAAATGGAGAATGGGGCAGAAAACATCTAACACACCAATCAATTGCATTGGCTTCATCAACAGCAACAACCCTGGTAGTTAGAGGATAAGGAACCATTATACTTTCATGTGCTTGGGGCTATCTATTTCCTCCTCCTATGGGTCCTTTACCTCTGTCATCTGACCTTTGATCACCCCTAGGATGATTTCCAAATATGTCATGATTTTGTGCCTTTTGCTGACCTTGTGAACTCTACCCAATTCCTTTCTCTTCCTGGGCTATTTTGTAATAGATTTTCTTTGATAGCTCTAGCCAAAGTCTTCACAACTTCCTCAAGATCCATAACCTTACTTGATTGAGGCTTCTCTATGTTGATCAATTTAACACCCTCCCTCTTAGGAGGTTTTCCAACTACTTTAATGTTGTTCTCAATTTGCATAACCATGTCAAAGTTCCAAGGTTCGTATCCCTCAAATAGTAAGTAGCTTTCTTATCAAATGCTATCTAAGTACTTTATCAGACATGATTCATCACATGGCCTCAAATTAACAGAAAGTATTCTCAAATTTTTATTAAATCTTGTATTGAAATCATGCACTGATTCATTAGGATTCTTCTTAATGTTTTAAACTTTGATAAAATAAACCTAGGGTTTGTTTTATCACCATATTGCATTCTAAAATAATTATTCATTTCTTTCCAAGAATCAATGGAATTATCTAACAAATATTTGTACCAGTCCCTGTCATCTTCTTCGAAAGTATGGATAAACAATTTAATGTACACATCCTCAAATTCTATTTCAAATTCCTCCATCATATTGAGAAAGAGCTTCAAGTGTTGATCATCAGTGTCTGCATTATTTCCTTGAAACTTAGGCAATCTATTTGTTACATCTTGTGGCACAACATTTGGATAGTCAGCCATACCTCCAAAATTGATGGGGCCAAAAGTACTAAGACCAAATGGAGGTCTGGGTGGAGGTTGATCGATATTATTTTGAGGAGGTGATCTTACAGGAGAAACAAAATGATGAGGAGTGAGAGGTATGTGTTGTACAGGGATGCAATTATCATAATGACTTCTTTCCAAAGGCCCTGTTTCTTGGAAAAATCTATCAGATTTGAATAATAGTGGGGAATATCGAGAAGAAAATGTTTCAAATACAAAATAAGTACCCTCTCCAGATGGAGAATTCAATTAAACAAATATTCTACCTGATTCAGAAGCACTTCAACAAGTATTGCAATCTTCAATCACAGGCTGATCAATTCCACCAATGGATATCTTTTTTCTTGATGCTTGATCTCCAACAACCTTCCAAATTCTTATTCCTTCTGAATTACACTTTCCCTACTATTGAAACAACGTTCTACTAGGGTCATTGGCGAAGAAATATCTTCTTCCTTTGAGATTTGTAGATATTAATGAAAAATCTTAATTGATATATGTTAAGACACTAGTATTTATAAATAATTTAAACAACACGGATTCACCACTAAGGATTTGTTATCCAAAATTCACCCCCCAGGGTAATTTTGATAACATGCATCAGGTTATTCAGTCTCGAGCAAGTAGATTGATTTAAATCCCAAAATCATGTTTTTTGGGGCCCCCTTGGCTTCTTTCTAACTCTCCCATCCAAGAAGAAAACCCAACGAGTTAGAAAAGGTGAAAAAAATGCAAAAAACCAAGCTTGAGGTTGAAAAAATGAAGAAAATCAGCTAAGTCCTAGTCCAGGCGGTTCGCGCAGCAGTTGGGACATCAGGACGTGTAGGGCGTGAAAAGCTGAACCGGCCAAAAAAATGAAGAAAATTACCTAATTCTTGTTTCACACAGTTTGGGACATCCATGCCAAAAGTGCGTGTGGGACGCGGATCGGCCAGTTTGGCGCAATTCGGTCCATTTCGGGCGGTTCAGAGATTTTTGTCCCAGATAGTTTGGGACATCCGGGATAAAGGTACATGGAGGACGCGAACCAGCTGATTCAGCCGAAGTAGAGGACTTTCGTTTGGGACAGTTGGGACAAAGGGACGCGTGGGACGTGAAAAGCTGAAAGAGCCGCCAACGAATAAAATCTCGCCACGTGTCTTCACCTCAAACAAGAACAAGGAAGCCCGAATCGGCCAAAGCAGGAGATTTTCGTTCAGGACATCCGGGCCAAAGGTACGTGAGGGACGCATGGGACATGAAAAGGCAAGAGGGCCACAAACAAGGACAAGGAGGGCCGTGGACGAATCAGAGTGTGCCACGTGTCAGAAGAGGAAAAGTTGGAAATTTGGCTAAGTGTTTGGCGCAAGGTAAAAATGCGCCCCTTAGGCCCGAACCAATAAAATAGTGGCACGTGTCCAAGTTTAAGGGCCCGAAACGAATTTTCAGAGGATGAGACCATGAATGAATCAGAGCTCGACATGTGTCATCCAAGTGGCAGAGCACGGAAAAAATTCAATTTTCCCACCGATCCGTTTTGGCCTGTTTTTGCCCTAAATCTTCAGATCGCCATAACTTTCGATCCAGAGCTCAGATTTTCAAATTCTTTATATCAATGGAAAGTTGGTGAAATTCTCTACACGATTCCAAGGTCAATATTGCATTTTGGTTCAGTTTGGAGATAGGAAATCAAGAAACATATATGGCGCGTGGTAATGGCCAGAACTGACGTTTCAACAACCAGTTTTAATGCAGAATGGGTCGCATTCTTCTCTAGCACGGCCAAAAATGTCAGGGCATGGGTCTGTAAGGACACCCATGATGTTTTAATGCATCTTCATTCAATTAGGAATGGCTCCCATGTTTTTTCACGTTTTCTCTCTCCTGGGCTCGACCCATGCATTGTAAAAAGCCAAATTTGGCTCATTTTTAAAAGGTGGTTCATCTTTTCAGCTCTGCCCTCCCTTCTTTTCTTCTCCAGGGTTGAAAATGGAGTTCGAACCTCCTCCCCTTCTCTGTAATGGTATTTTTGCCTTTTACCAATAAAATGATGTTCTGTGCAAACTTCTGAAGCAACAAAAACGTGTTTCGTGATGCATCTGTCCATCCTTGCTCGTTCTTTGCTTGTCTTTCTTCTTGCCTCGCTTCATTGAAAGTATTTTTTCATGTTTTAATACTCATTACAGGTTTGGAGCTATGTTCATGGAGTTTTGGGACATTTTCTATGTGAAATCTATCCTTGGGCCTATGATGCATCTGTCCATCCTTCCCATCGCTCACCTCTCCTTGTTCCATGGCAGTTTTGATAGATGTTCAACATTTTCCTTCTCTGGTGTATCACTATTTTAGTGTTGGCTCTGTTTTTCCCTTTTCTCTCTCTCTCTCTGTCTCCTTGGCATGGTTAGATTAGGATTAGATTAGCTTACCTGCACTGGAATAGCTTATGGCAGGTAGTTTAGGAATAGGAACCAGCCTTCTCTGGAGATTCCTTTCTCATTTTTGCAAGTCCCACACTTGGAGAAAGGATTCCATGTTGTGCAATCACACTGGATGCTAGTATGATCAAACTAGAAATCTGATCAACATCCAGGGGTGCTGTGAATTTGCACTAACAGTTTTGGCATGCCCGGTGGGACCTTAGAGGTCTTCCACTTCATCTTTTGCAGGTTGGTGTGTTCCTGTGAAGATTTCAGCCTTTGGAGGTACTTTCAAACACATATGGCGACTCCATCTGATCAGCAACCCATTTCTGAAGTTGCAGACCTGTTTTTCATCCATTCCCATCCATCCTTCTTTTGATCCCTTTCATTCTTTTCCATTCCATGAAGTTGTGCAATCATGACTTCATTTCCATCATGGAACTCACATTTACAACAACAACAATGTTTCCCACCTCCAACATGTTTTTTAAATCCTCTAAATCAGCATTTTGAACAAATTCAAAATTAGCATACATACCCATATGAGCAGCAATGTCAAAATCAGTTTGGCTATGGAGCTTTCCAAGAGCAAGAGTATGCATATAATGAAGACCATCAGATGCAAGATGCTGGTCTGTTGGAGAAAATCTAAAAGATGGAGGTAAAGATGGTGCAGTCCAGGGCTCAAGCACAAATGAAAGCATTTGGAATCGGTTGTGGAGCACCCTGTCCATGGGTGGGACCTTTTCCAAGGCATTACAACCCTTAAGAGAAACTTGACTTCATGATTGCAACGCTGCCATTGCTTGCAAAGTGGATTGAAGAAATAGAGGTGTATGAGAGGATTATTCAGAAACCTTGTCAACGGGTAAGCATGCCATCTCATGCCTTTCCTTTTCCTCTTTCCCAATATGTTTTATCTCAGCAGTGTCAAGTTTTAAACTCTCCATCTGCTGTCCCAAATGTTGATCCCATGTCTCCACCTCTCAGTCTTCCACCACACCTCAATTGTTCTTTCATTTTTCCTTCCAAACAGTCATCCCCTCCACAAGAGCTAAAAGAAATACGCTCTCCCCCAAAGAAACAAGAGGTTTCACCTCCTCTACCACCACAAAAAATTACCAAATCAATTGAGTTACAACCCATCCCTCCTCTTGCATTCCCAATTCCATGTGGGGAAGAATAAATTGTAAAAATCGGCCATGAAGGACAGCAAGAAGAGGAGCCCAACAGAAAAGAAATGACAGACAACTTGAGGGTTTGGGCTGCCAAATTTGGGATGACAAAGATCCCCTTGATGGTTAAACCTAAAGAAGAGGCTAATGTTGAACAAATGGTGGTTAAGACTGATTTTGTGGCAGCAAAAGAAGAGCAAAAAGAAGAAGCAGATCAGCAGTCAGTTTTCTTAGAAAGTAGTGTCCATGTTCAGGCACTCTATTTGAAGGGAATGCTGATTCAATTCAAGTTGCACAATCAGCCATAAAGGAAGAAAGCTCAGAAGAAGATCTTGCAGTCCCAACTTGTCCTCTAGAGAAGCAGATTGAAGAGTTTGACTTGAAAAACTTCGTGCTAGAGGAAGAGTTATATCAAGAGCAAGATTGTCTTCAAGTAGTAGAGAAAGGAGAAGCTGCTCCAGATCCAAAAGAAGAGGAGAACATTCTAGTTGTGTAGGAGAAAATTGCAGATCCAAGGGGTTTGAGCACAAAGCAGGCTACAGGAGAACCTTCAGTTCTTCTTTCTACTTCACCTCTCTCAAGTTCTAGTACTGGAGAGGAGTTTGATCTCTCAAACTCAATGTTGGAGGGTGAAAGAAACCATAGTGGTCAAGTTATAGATCAAGAAGACACCATGGAGGAAGTGAAGAATTTGCAGTAGGACAGCCATGAGGCAGTTTATCTGTTAGATTTGGAGGACTGTTTTGATGGAAAAGAGCCGGTTGAGTTTCCACCATTCTCTCTTTCATCATCCACATTCCAAACACTTGAGTCTGTTGCCATGAAGGAGAACATTCATTTGCAATAGCCTGCATCTTATAGCAACTCTTTGGAACAAAGATTGGAAGATTTTAATCTTTCATGTCCTTCAATGGAAGAAGAGAAAGGGCACAAAGATTCTACCATTGCTTCCACACCATCCATTTAATAAGGTCTACAAGAAGACTCCATTTTTGGAGTTGAAAATCAGAGCTATGGGCATATCAAATGGATCAGACCTTGCCTAATCAGGTATTTGGCTTCATTGGAGCCAAAGGAGAAGCCACAACCAGTCATGCTTGGCTCTAAGCATGAGGATGATATGCAAAAAACCAAGGATCAGCTGTCTACCTCTTCAATTCAAATGCAGAGCAACTAAAAGAGGTATTGAATTTGCCTTCAACTGACACCTTGATGATTTGGGTAGAAGGTCAGCTTCTTGTTGATTTTCCACCCATCCTAGCAGCCACACTCAGCTCCAAATCATTTGCATGGCTGCCAATTTTGAAGAAAGGAAGCTATTTTGCACAACCAGTTGCAGGGTTTGTTTAGCCCACTTTTGCTTCGTGTTAGAATAGAGTAGTTAGGTTTGCTTTTAGTATAAGAAGTGCTTGTGCACACTCTGCATGTTCCATCTGGAGCATGTATGATTTTCAGTTCTATACATAGTTTTTGTGGTGCTGGTTTTTCTCTTACATAGTCCATTTCAGTGGCATTTTGGTGAGAATGACTCCATTTCAGTGGGTTTCCAAGTGGCTCAGAGAGGAGGTTTTCAAAGTTCAAATCAGTTGCAGGTTACAACTCATGACTCCATGCCCAATGGATGCTTCAGGAAACTGGTAACTTCATCTAGTAGGTAGATGACGCCGCTGAGACACCAAATTGTTATCCAAAATTCACCCCCCAGGGTAATTTTGATAACATGCATCAGGTTATTCAGTCCCGAGCAAGCAGATTGATTCAAAGCCCAAAATCATGTTTTTTGGGCCCCCCTCAGCTTCTTTCTAACTCTCCCATCCAAGAAGAAAACCCAACGAGTTAGAAAAGGTGAAAAAATTGCAAAAAACCAAGCTTGAGGCCGGAAAAATGAAGAAAATCGGCTAAGTCCTAGTCTAGGCGGTCCGCGCAATAGTTGGGACATCGGGACGTGTGGGGCGCGAAAAGCCGAATCGGCTAAAAAAATGAAGAAAATTGCCTAAGTCTTGTTTCACATAGTTTGGTACATCCGGGCCAAAAGTACGCATGGGACGCGGATCGGCCGGTTTGGCGCAAGTCGGTCCATTTCGGGCGGTTCAGAGATTTTTGTCCCAGACAATTTGGGACATCCGGGCCAAAGGTACGCGGAGGACGCGAACCAGCTGATTCGGCCGAAGCAAGGGACTTTCATCTGGGACAATTGGGACAAAGGGATGCGTGGGACACGAAAATCTGAAAGAGCCGCCAACAAATCAAATCTCGCCACGTGTCTTCACCTCAAACAAGAACAAGGAAGCCCGAATCGGCCGAAGTAGGAGATTTTCATTTGGGACATCCGGGCCAAAGGTACGCGAGGGACGTGTGGGATGCGAAAAGGTGAGAGGGCCAAAAATAGAGACAAGGAGGCCTGCGGATGAATTAGAGCGTGCCACGTGTCAGAAGAGGAAAAGTTGGAAATTTGGCTAAGTGTTTGGTGCAAGGTAAAAATGCGCCCCTCAGGCCCGAACCAATAAAATAGTGGCACGTGTCCAAGTTTAAGGGCCCGAAAGGAATTTTTATAGGATGAGCCCATGGATGAATTAGATCCCAACATGTGTCCTCCAAGTGGCAGAGCGTGGAAAAAATTCAAATATTTTCCCGCCGATCTGTTTTGGCCTGTTTTTGCCCTAAATCTTCAGATCGCCATAACTTTCGATCCAGAGCTTGGATTTTCACGTTCTTTATATCAATGGAAATCTAGTGAAATTATCTACATGATTCTAGGGTCAATATTGTGTTTTGGTTTAGTTTGGAGAGAGGAAATCAAGAAACGTCTCTGGCATGTGGTAATGGCCAGAACTGACGTTTCAACAACCAGTTTTAATGCAGAATAGGTCGCATTCTTCTCCAGCATGGCCAAAAATGTCAGGGCATGGGTCTCTAAGGACACCCATACTATTTTAATGCATCTGCATTTAATGAGGAATGGCTCCCATGTTTTTTCACGTTTTCTCTCTTCTGGGCTCGACCCATGCATTGTAAAAAGCTAGATTTTGCTCATTTTTAAAAGGTGGTTCATCTTTTCAGCTCTGC
The DNA here is from genome assembly GCA_019776745.2 of Taxus chinensis. NCBI lineage: Eukaryota > Viridiplantae > Streptophyta > Pinopsida > Cupressales > Taxaceae > Taxus > Taxus chinensis. Next base: position 305,602,142 of record CM034146.1, read on the forward strand.
CCTCCCTTATTTTCTTCTACAAGGTTGAAAATGGAGTTCAAACCTCCTCCCCTTCTTTGTAATGGCATTTTTTCCTTTTACCATTAAAATGATGTTCTGTGCAAACTTCTGAAGCAACAAAAACGTGTTTCGTGATGCATTTGTCCATCCTTGCTCGTTCTTTGCTTGTCTTTCTTCTTGCCTCTCTTCATTGAAAGTATTTGTGCATGTTTTAATACTCATTATAGGTTTGGAGTTGTGTTCATGGAGTTTTGGGACATTTTCTGTGTGAAATCTATCCTTGGGCCTGTGATGCATCTGTCCATCCTTCCTATCGCTCACCTCTCCTTGTTCCATGGCTGTTTTGATAGATGTTCAACATTTTCCTTCTCTGGTGTATCACTGTTTTAGTGTAGGCTCTGTTTTTCCCTTTTCACTCTCTCTCTCTCTCCTTGGCATGGTTAGATTAGGATTAGACTACTTTAGGTCGTGCCTTTCAACTAAGGTGATAGGACCCTTAGTGTAACCTCTATTTCATGAAGGAGAAGGAGATATCGTTATTTTGCACAAATTTTATGAAGAAAACCTTGGAAAAGTACGGTCAATACTCCATAATTTAACTCTCAAGAGTTGTCACTTCTAAAAGATGGAGATGCTTTCAACACAAGGCTAAGGTTACTGAAGACATTAGGAAATCTGGATTGTTCTACATATTTTAGTAAATAGATTTTATTCCTTTGTTTATATACAGGGAAAACATGGGTAGTTTAGGATGGATTCATGATTTTTGAATGATTTTGGTGGGATATTGAGGGCAAGTGGGCTACTGCTAGTGAAATTGACAAAGGGATTTAGTGGCTGCACCATTCTAATCGGCTTGAGAACCCTTGTTGATGTGAGAAAAGGCCTACCAGGTGGAGGTGTAGAAAAAGTTCGGTTAGGTGGAGATGGTGATCTTTGAGCTCTTCTTCCCCTTCTTTCTCTGCTTGGAGATAGGTGCAGATAAACAAACAATCCTTCCTCCCTAGTTCTTGACCTGGTCTGTATTCTTCTCATAAATTTTCCAGGCTTGGACTTCTGAAACCAGTGGGTTATGCCTCTTTTGGAGTCACCAGATGTGTGATTTTAAAGCCCCTTCAATGCTAGAACTTACAAAAAGTACACATTGATCTTGTTGTAATGAAAGTAAAGACTTCTAAGGTCCCACCGGGCATGCCAAAACTATTAGTGCAAAATCACAGCACCCCTAGATGTTGATCAGATTCCTAGGTTGATCATACTAGCATCCAGTGTGATTGCACAACATGGAATCCTTTCTCCAAGTGTGGGACTTGCAAAAATGAGAAAGGAATCTCTAGAGAAGGCTGGTTCCTATTCCTCTGTTTAGATGCACTCGAAAAATGCAGAGGGTTTACTCAAAAACTAATCTAATCTTGCCAAGGTGACAGGGTAAGAAGATGCATAAAAATAAACCTAAGCTGACAGAGGTGATGCACCGAGGAATGAAGAACACCTATCTTGCCAATAAACACAAACCATTCAAATGTGATGCAAGATCATGCACAGATAACAAAATTTGCAGTGAAAGATCAGGAGGATGCAAATGAACACAGAGAGGGTTGAGAATCATCCACAGACATGCATTATGCATTACTTGCTCTAAATATTGACACAATACACTACAAAATGCCAAGAGGCAAGGTTACATTACAGTTTTAAATGGGAGGTTTGAACTCCACAAATTCACCTGCCAAAGAGAAGAAGAGAGGGGCAAAACAAGAATGTTCAACCCTTAGAAAGAAGTCCCTCCTTACAAATTATAGGAAGAATGAGAGAGGGAAGAGAGAGGAAATCCAGATCTATCCCAACCACTTCTAGGCTACATTTAACTCATCTCATTATGGCAGTAGGTGAGAACCCTAGCAAAAGCAGCGAACTGTATTTTGCATTTAAGCTGGTTGTTGAAACGTCATTTCTGGCCATTATCACGTGCCAGAGGTGTTTTTTGATTTTCTCTCTCCAAACTGAACCAAAATGCAAGATTGACCCTAGAATAATGTAGATAATTTAACCAGATTTCCATTGATATAAAGAACGTGAAAATCTGAGCTCTGGATCGAAAGTTATGGTGATCTGAAGATTTAGGGCAAAAACAGGCCAAAATGGATTGGCGGGAAAATATTTGAATTTTTCCCGCGCTCTGCCACTTGGATGACACGTGTCAAGATCTGATTCGTCCATGGGTTCATCCTCTGAAAATTCCTTTCGGGCCCTTAAACTTTGACATGTGGCACTATTTTATTGGTTCGGGCCTGAGGGGCGCATTTTTACCTTGAGCCAAACACTTAACAACTTTTCAACCTTCTGACACATGGCACGTTCTGATTCATCTGCGGGCCTCCTTGTCTCTTTTCATCCATTTCACCTTTTCACATCCCGCGTGTCTCTCGCGTACCTTTGGCCCGGATGTCCCAGACAAAAATCTCCTGTTTCGGCCAATTCGGGCTCCCTTGTTCCTGTTTGCGGTGAAGACACGTGGCGAGATTCCATTCGCTCTCAGCTTTTTCAGATTTCTGCATCCCACGTGTACTTTTGTCCCAACTATCCCAAATTCTGCATAGACCGCCTGGTGGCTTTTTGGCTGATTTGTGCTCCAACGTCCCAACTGTCCCAAGGACCGCCTGGATGAGGACTTAGCTGATTTTTTCTCTATTTCGGCACCAAGCTTGGCTTTTGCAAATTTTTTACATTTTTAAAACTTGTTGGGTTTTCTTCTTGGACAGGAGAGTTAGAAAGAACTTGAGGGGACCCGAAAAACATGATTTTTTTCCTTGAATCAATATACTTTCTCAGGATTGAAAAATCTGATGCATGTTATCAAAATTACCTTGGGGGGGTGAATTTTGGATAACAATTTGGTGACTCAGCGGGGTCACCTGCCTGCTAGGTAGAAGATCAGTGGCCTTTTAACAATCCATTGGGCATGGAGTAATAACCTGAAACCAACTTGATCTCTGATCTCGATCCTGATACCGCAACTCATTCTTCGAGAGCACTCTGAACTGTCGAAATTCAACCTGAGAGTGAAAAAACCTGTGCCAAAGCACTTAGGGAAAAAGAAACCTAACTACAACAAGACAATGTGCATACGCACTTAGAGGAATTGAAATCTAGGCTAATATTTACAAGGGTAAAACTTTTCCTTTTTAGTAGCAATGTTTAAGATAGATTCCGTTAACTGGAATCGGGAGTTCTTCTCCATCCAATGCAGAAAATTAGAAGGCATTACCACTTTTACATCTTATGACCATGTAGGGGCCACTCCAAATGGCATCAAACTTGGAATGCCTTCCAGGTTTCACCTGATCTGCATCCCATTTCAGAACTAGGTCCCCCTCCTGGAAGGTCCTTTCTCTTGCCTTCCTGTCAGACCATCTTTTTACTAAGGTCTAATCCTTTTCGATCGTCAGAACTGCATGTTCTCTTATTTATTCTAATTCCATCAACTCTGCATACCTGGCCTCCATTGGTTTGAACTCAGACAACTCCAACTGCTTCATGAGCTCCAATGCTGGAAATTCTAATGATATAGGCAATACTGCCTCTTTCCCATAGACCTATTTGTAGGGAGAACTACCTATAGACCTCTTTGGTGTTATCCTATCAGCCCATAATGCTGATTATAACTTGGTATGCCATGTCCTTTGGTTTTCATCCAGAGTTCTTCTGATGATCCTTAGCAAATTCTTGTTCATGGACTCTGCCTTTCCATTACCCTGTGGGTAATAATTTGAAGAGGTGCTCAAATAGATTCCATTCTTGACAGCCCATTCTGTAATCTTGGAACCTATGAATGCTAATGCATTATCTGATATGATAGTGGCCGGCACACCGAACCTGGTCACTATTCCTTCATAAAAGTCTAGTATGTTAGACTCACTTGCCTCTTTGAGCGCTACTGCTTTGGTCCACTTGGTGAAATAGTCCGTCATCATGAGAATCCACTTGTGGCCTTGGATTGAGTTTGGGTTGATGACCTCGACGAAGTCCAATCCCCATTGCATAAATGGTTGGTCAACCAAAATTGGGTGCAATGGAAGCGCTGCTAGTCTTTCTTTTCCTGTGAAGAGTGCACATTTCTTGCACTTTCTTATCCATGTATAACAGTCACTGAACACTATGGGCCAATAATACCCTGCCTTCATTATCTTGAGAGTTGTTACTCATGGGGTGAAATGTCCTCCGGAATCTCCATCATGAAAATCTCGTAACACCCTCTCAATTTGACCTGTCCCAATGCACCTCAATAGAACTTCATTGATGTCTTTCTTAAACAAAACACCATCAACAAGCACATATGGAATGGCTTGTAATCTAAAGTACCTCCTCTTTGCTTTACTCATTTCTGGAGGGCATAAGCCTGTCTGTAGGAAGTGTATCATATTCTGAGTCCAACAGGGAGTGGGCACATCATCATTTTCTTGTTCTTGACCATCTTGTAGTACCAAGACAACCTCTTTTCCATTACCTGCTTCAACTTGTTGACTCAAGGCTAGTTGTTCGCATAGTCCCTTCCCATGTACTAGTTTGGTGACCTTAATCTCGATGTCATATTCCATGACACAAGTTATCCATCCTGCACGTTTCTCATTCAGATCCTTATTTAGAAGGAAGTCCTTGACTCCCGCGTGAGAGACCAATAATTGGATCTTGTTGTTTGAGACTAGGTGCTTGAATTTCTGTAAACTCCTGATCACTGCAAGTACATGCTTTTTAATGAAAGAGTACCTAGTTTCGTATTCCTCCAAGCCTTGACTGAAGAAATCAACTGGTTGTTCTAATCCTTCTTTGTTTTGTTGTCCCAGGATTGCAGAAATTGTGTCTCCACCACCAAAGGCGTATAGCATGAAACCCTTGGAGAAGTCTGGATTGACAAGAGTGGGAGCTTGAGATATAGCCTCTTTTATTGCCTCAAAACATGCCTTGCCTTCAAATGTCCACTTAAATGCCATGCTCTTTTTTAACATCAGTGTTATTGGCTTTACGAGAGCTGCAAAGTTTGGAACAAACCTGCGGAAAAAATTGATCCTTCCCAAGAAGCTTTGAAGAGCCTTCTTGTGACTTGGCAATAGCAACGCTCGAATTACTTCAACTCTTTCCGGGTCAATCGTCAATCCCTCCTTTGAACAATATGGCCTAGAAGTTTTCCCTCATGAGCTAGGAATATACATTTTTTGGGATTCAATGATACCCCAAATCTTCTACACTTTTGAAATACCTGCCTCAGATGAAAGAGGTGATCCACCACATTTTTGGAGAATACAGTGATGTCATCAAGATATATAAAAACTATTTTATTGATCAACCCCTTGAATGCCATATCCATTTCCCTTTGGAAAGTGGCTCCAGCATTTGATAGGCCAAATGGCATCTTCTTGTAAGCATACGTGCCCCATTTGGTGGTGAAAGTCGTCTTGAACCGGTCATCTTACTTCACCATTACCTGATTATACCCTGAGTAGCCATCTAGGAGAGAGAATCTCTCCGAACCGGATACTACTTGCAATATTTGTTCCATTGAAGGAAGTGGGTAATGGTCTTTAAGAGACGCCCTGTTGAGGTCTTGGAAGTCCACACACAATCTGATTTCTCCGCTCTTCTTTCTGACCGGAACCAAGTTTGCAACCCAGCTTGAGTGCTTGATTGGAAATATAATGCTTGCCTCTATTAGCTTATTTAACTCTTTCTTCATTAGAGGCTCAATGTGAGGGTTGATTGGTCTCTGCTTTTTCCTGACAGGCTTGGATTCTTTATCCAACTCAATACTAGTATGTTGTGCCAACTTTGGGTTGAAACCTCTTAGATCTTTATAAGTCCAAGCAAAGACATCTGGAAACTCTTGACAAAGCTGAACAAAATCAGATTTCTCTTGTGAGGTACTTACTTTTCCAATTTGCAATGTCTTGCCTTCTTCCACTAAAATAGGCTCTGAATCTTCACCCTTTACTTGAATGTTCGCTTTCTCCTTCCGGAATTGATCATTTGGGTTGAAGATTGACTCCAAGGTTATGAGGCCTTTTGGTAATTTGTTAGTTCTTAGCTGCACCACTTGGTCACCATACTGCTGCTCCAGCTTGTCTTGATTCCTCGCAGAGAACTCAGCTTCTTCTTGCAGGAAATTAACAATCTGCTGATCATTCTCGAAGACTTGCCAACTTGTGTTATTATCCGGAACAGCTGGTCTCACAACCACTTTGATATGAGGCTGAGATTTTTCACTTTTGATATTTTCTACAACGTCAAATGCAGCCCCAATTGTTGCTTGGTTCTCTTTCCTTGGGATGGAATTGATGCTAAAAGCTTCAAAATCTTCAATAAGATCCCATACTCGATTTTTGTAGTTCTTCAACAGATCAATTTTAGTAGCATTTTTTCCTTTGACTTGGTTTATAATCAGCTCACTATCACCAAATACTTGTAAATTCCTGATGCCTTTCTCCTTTGCACAGTGAAATCCATGAATTAAGGCTTCATACTCAGCTGTGTTGTTTGAATAGGAAAACTGGAAATGGGAGGCTGAGTAATACCTTATTCCTTGCAGTGAAATGAGCATAGCTCCTCCTCCAGCACCTTGTCTACTCCTTGACCCTTCAAAGAACAATGGCCATACTTCATTCTTTTCCTTATGATCTAGCTTGGTGATGCTGGGGAGAGGTTGATTCTCTTCATGTAAACAATAAAATCCTAGCTCAGATTCTTCTATTTCTTGATAAGGATCAAAAGCATGCAACTTGCTTGTCCATTCATCAAGAGTCAAATTTGGGATGCTTCCAACCTTGGTGTCAGCTTCATCAGTGCTTGGATAATCTTCTTGATCAAATGCTGAACAGTTGGTATTGATTTGGCTTGGAGTGTAAGGCTTAATATGAAAGTTTGCAATAGGCTCAGATCTGATTGTGGCCTTAGTTCCATATCTTGTTCTGAACAACATGTGTGACCAATCCGCCGAAAGATAGCCTCCAATTTTAGCAGTGAAGTCTCTTGACAAGCATAATGCAAAGAGTGGTGGCAGGTCTATGACTGACACATCTTGTAACACTATTACGTTGGGACATGCGTGTAGTGTGAGGCTCAAACCTTTGATTACTCCAACTGTTATCACTGCTGTCCCGTCTAATTGCACTACTCTGTTGGATATGGTTTCATACTGAAGCCCTAGCTAATCAGCTACTTTCTTGGGCATCACTGAGCTACTTGCCCCAGAATCTATCATGCAATTGTGCACTAACTGGTTTCCAATGATTAAGGAAACATAGAAAGGAGGGGGCTTCAACATTTTACCTTGTTGTCCTCCATGATTTCCTTCAGGCTGGGCAGCATTTGTGAGTACATTCTCTTGCATTTGGACCTATTGATTTGAAGTTGGCCAGTCCTTCATCACAGCTTGTAACAAATCTCTTTTTCCTGGGATAGATAGTGATTCCCACATTGATATGTTTACATTTGTCTTCTTCATCTGATCAATGATACTGAATGGAGATGAAGTATCCCTCTGCTGTCCCTTGGCCTGCACATTCATTCCTTGCACATGGGCAGCAGCAACTGGCATTTTGGTTGGCCTAGGGGCTGTTTTGGGTGCCCCTTGCATGTTTGGAACTACATTTTGTTTGCCAGCGGCTTGTGGAGTGGTAGAAGGTTGTGGATTACTTGGAGCTAATGGCTGTCCTTCACCTAAATTTCTCCTTTTTGACCTTGTGTTGGCCGCAACACTTTGAGAGGGTATTTGATTCATGCCACAAAAATCCTCAACTTGCCAATTGACAAGAGTAGTTTCGTTTTGGAGATGTTCCTTACTGAGGTGCTTCTTGCTGCTGATCCTCTTCATGGTTAGACTCTTGCGACCCACCAATGGTTTACACCATAAGAGCTTGATTTAATGCACCGTTAAAGCACATCGATTGGTTATGTGGCTGACTGCACGGGAAACACCAATCATATTCTTGGGCCATGTTATTTTGGACTGGCACCAATGCTTTAGAAGAAGATATGACATTGGGGTTATAGGGCTAAAATGGTCTATTAGCAGGAGGCCTTACTTGGCTTTGATTTTGATTTGCAGCCTGAGTTGGTGACTTATTTTGTTGGTATGGGGGCCTAGTCTAGTACTGTGCTTGAGGCTGATACGGTCTAGCACTTTGAGCTTACTGTCTTTTGATAGTAACCAACTCATTTCCCAAATTTTGTAATTGTTTCATGACCTCTTGGAGTTCATTTAAAGTACTAGAGGATGAAGTAGAAGTCTCATTTGAACTTTGATTTCTAGGAGTGGGAATAGGAGCCAAAGTGGGTGCTTGACTAGTGCTTGGATTTTCTAAGTTTGGATACAAGGGCATGGGAGGCCTAGGAGCCAGTTTACCAGCTTGAATAAGACAGTTTTCAGCTCTAATGGCAATGCTATAAGCAACAGGTAAGGTTGTGCCTCCCATAGATTGAATTAACATAGAAATAGTAGAATTCAAAGCCTTAAGATAGTATAGAAAAGCACCTTCTGCTACTGGCCTTACTGCCACTGGAATCCTCTCCCAAGACCTTTGAAATCTAAAGTTGAAGTCAGTCATCTGTTCATTGGGAGCTCTCTTGATAGTTGTCAATTGTTCTAGTAGAGACAAATTGTCTCCCTTTTCCCCAAACTGCTCATGGAGAAATATGCATAACTAATTCCAATTTGTGATAGAACCAACTCCAAGGCTCCTAAACCATTGCAATGCCTTCCCTTTGAATGAATATGCCACCAATTTGACAGCCACATCCATTTCATTTATCTCATGGATTGCACAGACGTTAGCAATGTCTTTGACAAAATCACCAGGAGTGGTATGATTTTCTCTAGTGAAAAATGGAATGTTCTTCAACGCTGCAATTGGAACTAGATTCTGTGCATTGAGGGCAAGTGGGCTACTGCCAGTGAAATTGACAAAGGGATTTGGTGGCTATGCCATTCTGATCAGCCTGAGAACCCTTGTTGATGTGAGAAAAGGCCTACCAGGTGGAGGTGTAGACAAAGTCCGGTTAGGTGGAGATGGTGATCTCTGAGCTCTTCTTCCCCTTCTTTCTCTTCCTAGAGATAGGTGCAGATAAACAAAAAGTCCTTCCTCCCTAGTTCTTGACCTGGTCTATATTCTTCTCATAATTTTTCCAGGCTTGGACTGCTGAAACCAGTGGGTTATTCCTCTTTTGGAGTCGTCAGATGTGTGATTTTAAAGCCCCTTCAAGGCTGGAACTTACAAAAGGTGCACATCAATCTTGTTGCAATGAAAGTAAAAACTTCTAAGGTCCCACCGAGCGTGCCAAAACTATTAGTTTAAAATCACAGCACCCCTGGATGTTGATTAGATTCCTAGGTTGATCATACTAGCATCCAGTGTGATTGCACAACATGGAATCCTTTCTCCAAGTGTGGGAATTACAAAAATGAGAAAGGAATCTGCAGAGAAGGCTGGTTCCTATTCCTCTGTTCAAATGCACACGAAAAATGCAGAGGGTTTACTTAAAAACTAATCTAATCTTGCCAAGGAGACAGGGTAAGAAGATGCATAAAAATAAACCTAATCTAACAGAGGTGATGCACCGATGAATGAAGAACACCTATCTTGCCAATAAACACAAACCAGTCAAATGTGATGCAAGATCATGCACAGATAACAAAATTTGTAGTGAAAGATCAGGAGGATGCAAATGAACACAGAGAGGGTTGAGAATCATCCACAAACATGCATTACTTGCTCCAAAGATCGACACAATACACTACAAAATGCCAAGAGGCAAGGTTGCATTAAAGTTTTAAATGGGAGGTTTGAACTCCACAAATTCACCTACCAAAGAGAAGAAGAGAGGGGCAAAACAAGAATGTTCAACCCTTAGAAAGAAGCCCCTCCTTACAATTTATAGGAAGAATGAGAGAGGGAAGAGAGAGGAAATCCATATCTACCCCAACCACTTCTAGGTTACATTTAACTCATCTCATTATGGCGGCAGGTGAGAACCCTAGCAAAAGCGGCGAACTATATTTTGCATTTAAGCTGGTTATTGAAACGTTATTTCTAGCCATTATCACATGCCAGAGGTGTTTTTGAATTTTCTCTCTCCAAACTGAACCAAAATGCAAGATTGACCCCGGAATCATGTAGATAATTTCACCAGCTTTCCATTGATATAAAGAACACAAAAATCTGAGCTCTTGATCGAAAGTTATGGCGATCTGAAGATTTAGGGCAAAAACAGGCCAAAATGGATCGGCGGGAAAATATTTCAATTTTTCCCACGCTCTACCACTTGGATGACACGTGTCAGGATCTGATAAGTCCGTAGGTTCATCCTCTGAAAATTCCTTTCGGGCCCTTAAACTTGGACACGTGGCACTGTTTTATTGGTTCGGGCCTGAGGGGCACATTTTTACCTTGAGCCAAACACTTAGCAACTTTTCAACCTTCTGACACGTGGCACATTCTGATTCATCCGCAGGCCTCCTTGTCTCTTTTTCGGCCATTTCTCCTTTTCGCATCCCACAAGTCTCTCGCGTACCTTTGGCCTGGATGTCCCAGACGAAAATCTCTTGTTTCGGCCGATTCGGGCTCCCTTGTTTCTGTTTGCGGTGAAAACACGTGGCAAGATTCCATTCACTCTTGGCTCTTTCGGCTTTCTGCATCCCACACGTACTTTTGTCCCAACTGTCCCAAATGCTGCGCAGACCTCCTGGTGGCTTTTCGACTAATTCGTGCTCCGACGTCCCAACTGTCCCAAGGACCGCCTGGACTAGGACTTAGCTGATTTTTTCTGTATTTTGGCACCAAGCTTGGCTTCTACAAATTTTTTACATTTTTAAAACTTGCTGGGTTTTCTTCTTGGACAGGAGAGTTAGAAAGAACCCAAGGGGACCCTAGAAACATGATTTTTTGCCTTGAATCAATATACTTTCTCGGGATTGAAAAATATGATGCATGTTATCAAAATTACCTTAGGGGGGTGAATTTTGGATAACAGGACCTTTGGTTGTTACCAACTTGCCTCAAAAAAGTGATGTTTAACAAATTCAGATCTAAAAGCTTCTAGGTGGACCAATCATGAAATGATCACATTTCTTGGGCCCTTTACTAATGATTAGGATGTGGTGCCATAAATTTTTGGTAGTCCTTCTAATCATTCTGATTCTGTCATGTGAGAAATACCCTTTTTAATCATTTTCCAGAGGCTCTGCATAGTTGGATCTGATAGGTAATCCTTTTCTCCCTCGAGGCAACACCTTTTTCATCCTTTTCTCCTACAACCTCCATCATTTCATTCTTTTCCATCTCTCCATATCTCTCTTCTCTGGTAATTCCCATTTTTGCAAGTGCCTGAGCAATTCCAACTTAAAAATAGCGACGTTAACAATCCTTGGACACACAAATTACGTTCTGAATCCATTCAGTTGCACTTTATCAACAAAATTGACAAGTAATTTCATCAAAAAATGATGAAAAATAGTGTGTATTCACATCTCCAAGAGTCTTAGAGGAAAAAAGTAGAAAAATAGGTGAAATGCACAACCGTTGATTATGTCCCTTCTCTACTTTAGTTTATAGAATTCCACATGTTTCCTTGGTGGAACAACAAAGGAGAAGTACAGGGGCAAGTTTCTAAAGAAGCACGGGCCTTCCACGTGCCTTGGGCCCAAGAAAAAATGTGTTTTGGACTTTGAAAAAGTTTCAGTAAAAAAGGATCCAGCGAAATCCTCAACATGTCTCAATAGTACACTTTGAGATGGTCCGTAAAAGCGGAGACCCCAAAAAAGTGTTGGCTTACCACATGTCTCATTCCAGTAGAGTTTTCATAAATTTTAAGGATCAGCAGAAGGTGCTATGTAGCTAGGGTTCGAGACATTTTTCCTTAGCCATTGAAAATTCCAAGCAAGTGAAGAGTGAGCGGAAGCCTCCAAGTTTCCCCTGGTGCTTCTTCAAAATAAAATTTAGGTGCCGGTCCCCAAATAGGCGCGGTCCCTCCACATTTCCCAGGGCTTAGAAAATTTCTTTGAAAATTTTAAGTATAGAGCAGAGTCGGCAGAAGCCTCCACATGTCTCCCTGTCACAATTGTTAAGGTGGGACCCTGAGGTAGATCCTCAAATAAGTGCCATCCTTCTACGTGTCCATGGTCCGCCAAAACTATACTGACCGCATGAAACAATTGTCTAAGTCTGGGCAAGGTATAAGAAACCTCCACGTGTCTCCCCGACATAATTCCAAGGCCAAACCCAAAGATGAATTTTCATATGAGCGCCGACCCTCCACATGGAAAATTTTTGAGTTGAAGTGAGCCTTAGAGTTTCAAAGTTCCTCGCCAAGCCGCATATAACTAGAAAGGGCCACATTTCCACAAATGTTGAGATGTAAATTTGACATGGAAAAACAAACCTGTCAAACCGTAAAATGCAAGAAAATCACCATTCAAGCCCGGAAATAAATCTTTCCTCCATTATAGAGAATTTAGAAATGATATAAGGCCCAAATATGATCTTCCGAGCTGCATCCAATCACATTTTTGTTAGAGTAGGTATTTACCTTAGTTCATGTTCACCTAGGTACTTTATTTACCTTTATTGTATTTATCCTCACCCACTTATGTGTGTGGATATTTCTTTTATCTTATTTAGATATTAGGAGATATTATCTAGTTGTTAGGTATAGTTATTTCCTTGATCTATGGTATTGACTAGATCCTTGATGTCTAGTTCTCTCTTAAATATATGCTCTTGACTATTTCTTTGATGACTAGTTATTTCCTTGATTTATGGCTTGATCTACGACCTTGACTGGTTTTTAGATTGTTATTCCTTACCTATTTAATCAAGGCCCATTCTCAATGTATTGCATTGAGTTCCATAATAATATATGATATTGCTGCTCATTTGTTTGCAAAGGTTTATGTAAAGTTATTCTAGAAAATTACTTTCATCTTATTGATCGTGGTTGGCTTGATACAATCTGGTTATCATTCCTTTCAGTTTCCATAGATATTTGGGACAAAAATGATAGGGACAACAAAACATGACTGTGGAAAATGGAAGGAAGGGAAAAACCCTGATTTTATGCCCAAGTTACAAATCTTCCACATGAACAGAGGAACAAAAAACAAATTCTAGACTTTAATTGATCCTTGACCAAGGAAGGGACTGATCATGGAAACCAAATACAAGACAGAGTTTTCATGCATCAATACGGGGAGATAGAAAACATGACACAACCCACAAACTAAAGAAATTTAAGGACAATTGAGGCAAGACCAAATTGAGCACCTACAGGCCCCATTTGATATTACACACACATATTTTAATTAAAACATTATCACTTAAATACCCCATCACTTAAGTGATGTAGGGTGCATCCTACACCATTAGATCTATTATTTCCTAGCCCTTAGATTTAGGTTAGACTAAAGAAACCCTATATATCCTTATGGGCTCTCTTATATTCATTTTATAAATCTAAACTCTCATTTCTCTGGTTTTGATTTGTAGGTTAAGGAAGGAGGAGAAGATGAAGCCATGGATTATTGTTTCAAGATCCATGATGGATACACACAAGATAAAGATTTGTGTGCATCCCTCTCCTAGGTTTTATTTGAAATTTATTTATCGTTTGTATTTTCTCATTTCCCTTATCTTTTTTGTTTTCTATCCTATTAGGGTTGTGGGTATTTTCCCATTTTATTCTGGTATACTTATATTTTCTCTTTTTTTTTATCGCAGGAATATATATACATACGGTATATGTATCATTTGAATGTTAATACATATGTAAATACATGTATATATTCGAAAATATATATATGTATTTATCTTTATATTCCTGTCTTTTAAAAAAATAACGAGGAAACTATTATCCAGCCTAAAATATACGTTTTTAACAAACATTTTAAATAAACATATATATATAATCTACTTTCACTAAAAATATCAACTGAGAAAAAATCCTGGCTACGACCTAAGGAAAGCACATGTCTAAAAAAAAAGATGACTGAGAAATATATATATATATATATATCTACTTTCGTTACAAATATCAACCGAGAAAAAATCCTAGATGCGACCTAAGGAATGCACAGGTCTTAAAAAAAGGTGACTGAGAAAATATATATATTGTTTTTAAACTTTTGGTTTCTAATTCAAATGTATTTAGAATTTAATAATAATTTTGAATATATATATATAATATTAATAATATATCAATTCCTTATTATAATATTAATATAATGATATTTTCATTTTGAAGGTAGTCAAAGTATAGTATTATTATATATCAATTTTATAGAAATAATATATATATATATATATATATATATATATATATATATATATATATATATATATATATATATATATATATATATATATATATATATATATATTTAATTACAAATCAAGTTCCAATTAAAATTTATGGAATTGCAAATAGAATGGGGGAAATTACACATTGCAATTGTAACGTATTGAGAGTAAATATTTTTCCTACACTTAAGCAACTATAGTAGAGCATAATTTTGTGTATTTGTCAACTCTAACAATTTACCACATTCCTTTCCATATATATAACTATTTTAAGGGTTTAATCAATTGTGGTTCATCCATTTGCTTAATTCAAATCCTATTGCAACGAGGACATTATACTATAAAAACAATTTCATATATTCCGTCTTATACATCATTTGAATAGGAGATTAATAAACATACCCAAATGAAATTTATCTCATCCAAACTAGATTGCCAATAATGTCAAAATGATCAACACTCCCTTCTCATTAAACTTAAATAAAATTCATACTTAAAGGATCTTTATTTGCATTTCAAAATAGTTACAAGGTTCCCATTTTGATAAAGAAATGCAAGCCATAATAAACCATTTACAATAATCTAACTAATGGATAAGATTACATTCAATAAACTATTGATACAATTTATAAGTAGTAGGATCATACTAGCACAAGCCATAACTCCACATATATTTTCCCAACAAGATCATTTCATCCCTTGAGTTCACCATCTTCATCAAGTCATGCACACAATAAAATGGGGGAGTAGGCAACACTCTCCACCCAACCTAAATTTATAAAATGAGGGAGAGAAGACTTCTTCCTTATTGGCACCCCAAGCCCCAACAAGAAAGCAATGAGGTCTATTAGAAAACCATGACAACTCAAAAATGGATTCCACACACATATTCAACAAGATGTGAATAAAATAACACAATACCAACTTTGCAATAAATGAACAATTATACAAACAAAAAGGCTTCATACTAAAGCCATGGAGGAGAAAGGAACATGGGGGTTCTGCTTATACCTCCCAAGGGTTTGGGTGTCCACCTAAGAGCCTCCAAAAATCCATCACAATACATACACCACTATTATGCCTTCCTCCAACAAGATACACCGCTCTTATGCCTCCCTCAAGAAAGAAACCCACTCTTATGGCTCCCTCACTCTTATGCCTCCCTTACGAAAATATCAAGATAAACACAAAACATATTTATTAATTAGGTGGACATCCTATCCCAACTCCCACCTAAAATACCCAATAACATTTCTCTTATGCCTCCCTCAAGTTTTAACCCCATTTCCATTTCTAACATAGCCTAAGAATAAATTCTATTTACCACAATCATAACAATACAACAATCAACATCTACACATAAGAGCACAACAAAGTGGTAAGGTAAAAACAAGGGTGAAGATTTACCTTACAAATGAAGATTATCAATATACAACAAGGTCCAAGACTTCCAAAATCCAAAGAAAACAACATCCACTCCAAGCTCCATTCCCCATTCTCAAGCAAGCTCTCCATAAGCATTCCCCTAAAATAAATGAGCAAGTAACCCCCAATCCATCCCAAAAACTCTAATAAATAGAAAAGAGGAAGAGGTATATTATGTGGCTCCATGTAGGATGCTAGATCATTTATTCTCCATCCCACATCACCCAAGTCAAAACCATGCCCCAAGGCACAATAAATGGGTGGCTGAGAGGTATGACAAACCTCTAACACACACCATTCAAACCCAAACTCTTAAGGAAAGATAAATAAAAACATGTAAGAAAGTGAAATTAAAACTCACCTTTTACCATCCAAAACACACAATGGCATCTATTTTTCACCCCTCAACCCATAGGTAGGGTTGATATAAGAAATTAAGAGGTGTGGGACAAGCTTAGCTTCTCCCACAAGCCTCCAAAATTGGTCCTTAAGGCCAAATCCGAATTTCCCAAGTAGGGTGGAGCGTACAACACTCAAAATCACATACACTCAACTAATAACCACAAGAACAAAGACCCAACCACTCTAATACATGACTCCTTTTTGTCCCATCCATAATTAGCTTAATAATATCATTAGTTCACTTAATTAAGACACATAAACCAATGAATGATAAAAAGGGAATTACATCACAAATTAAATCACATGCACCAAAATTAAATAAAAGAAAGGAAAATAACTACACACAAACCCTTGGTCACAATTGGGGTCATCCCCCCATGGGAACCCCCTAACAAAAAAAAAAAAACAAGACAACAACGTTACACAAATTACCATGGTGAATAGTTGCCAATACCCCACATTCCTTCCTTGTTGGTCTCATATCCCCCGTAGTTTGTTGTTGTGATATAATTACATACAAAAATCACACAATAGCCCTCTGGCCTCATGGCCATATTAACAATGTCTAACTAATAACATGATTATATCTACATATCAATTTCAACATCAAATATCATAACTATTACTGCTAAGACCAAGTAATTCAACAATTACTCCGATTTTCAACATTTCAATTTTACTCATAAATTAGTTTGCAAGTAAGATCATAAACCAACTGAATCATCTAATTTAAGAAATACTTTCACTCATTCACAATTTCGCCAATTCTCCAATATCAAAGAAGTCACAAAATAACTTTTAGTATCATAATAAAAATTAATACAAAAATAATTTGAAATATCAACATATATCTAAACTATCAACACATCATTATACTCCATATTGAATGTCTATCAAAATTTAATCAGTTCGGTTATAGTAATATCTATCCTTCAATTTCCATATCACAATGTGTTAATGTCATTCATCTATTAATATTTAAAGGTACAATGTGCAATGATGTCTATGTGTTCAGTCACAGTGTTAGATTAAATATAACAAAACAATATCGAAGAGGAGTGATCTCAAAATCAATTTATAACAAGGTAATAGTTCTAGCTAATTGTATTATCCTTAAATTCCCCTCAAGTCCATTACAAGCAATACACAACTATCTGTGAATTTTTTTCCATGAATATGACCATACAGTCACAATAATAACCAATAGACAATAGCAATCATGATGTGTCACACATTTTTATTGTATCCTAACTAGAATACAAAAACAAGGTTTTGAGATTATAATCAATTCGAAATTGATAACATGGTTCAGAATAAGTAGTATTGTCTCGTGTGGGTCTTCACAGAGTTAAAGAGGAGTGGGGCATTACATCACCAAGGGTCATGAGGTGTCCAATCAACATGAGATTTCTTAATGGGAAAGATCTCGGAAACAAATTTCAAATGGATGGAAATACAAAAATATCATCGATGTCATTTTTACCCCACCATTGTCTCTCCGCATTAGATATCTCTAGCCTGTATTGTCTAATTAAAAAACCTAAATGTAGTAGAAAAAATAATAAAATATAGTAAAGCCATGTATTCCATATATTCTAAAAAAAATTTCTTTTAGATGTGTAAGGGCCAATTTTTAGCACCCTAGAACTAGCAATAAGTGAAAGACATTTCTTGAGCAACCCTTCCAACGCTATTCTTAAACTTGACACTATATCTGATTTAGTGGAGTCATGTTTTCTCATTGATTTGGAATCTTTTTAACTCTACTGTTGACTTACACACAAAATCCTTGAAGAAATTTAAAAATTAAAAAACATGCTTTAGGTATTCTTTGTCAATTAAGAAAATAATGATTTATAATGTTATAAGCTTACTCAACAAGCGGTGAGTGGCAAGGTCTAATGTCTCTACCTACTCTTTTGTAGTTGGGAAGCATAATTGTCAATGCAATACACTTGTGGTTACCTTAAATCACACTTACATTATAAACAACCATAACAATGTGATTACATTAATTTTTGGATGTTACAAATCCAATAAAATGTAGGGATAGGTTATTAATTTATTAAAAATCATATATCTACACAAAAGGTGTAATTTATAATCATAGTATGAGATATGTCATGGGATCAATGGATGTAATGACACACCGTTGAGTCAGATATGTCAACATGTATTGAAATTGTGTTTGGTGTAAGAAAAAACTTTAACTGTCACTGTCTAGTTTAAACAAAATTTAAATGTCATGGATCATGAGGTGTCTAGTCAACTCAATGTTTTTTAAAGGGGAAGATCTCACAAGCGGTTTTCAAATGGACGTAAATACAAAATATCATCGATCTCATGTTTTTCTCTACCCTTGTGTCTTTCTTCATCAGCTATCTCTATCTTGTATCATCTAATCAAAAACCTTAACGTTTTAAGAATTTTAATAAAAAATAGTAAAGCCATGTTTTTCCATATATTCTTTTTTTATAAAAAATTCATGTGTGTAAGGACTAGTTGTTGACACCCTAGAATTAACATACAAGTTAAAGACACTACTTGAATGACCCCTTCAATATTATTCTTAAACTCGATACTACTAAACACTCATATTCTCCTCGCTATACAATTTTTTAAAGTGTATTATTGTTGATGTTGACTTACACACGCAAAAGTCTTGAAGAAATATTAAAAATAAAATAATTCATGCTTTGCATATTCTTTTTCAATTAAGAACATAATTTTCAAAGCTTACTCATCAAGTAGTAAGTGGAAGGGTGTAATGCTTCTGCCTACTGTTTTGTAGTTTGGAAGCACAGTTTACCTTCTTTGCAATAATAACAATGCTCAGCCGTGGAATTGCAATGTTTATGGATAAATGTCGTGTATCTGTGATGCAAAACCATTTTCCCATAAAAACAGGAAGTGACATTGCGACGTCTTTTCTTTGGACTCATTTAAAGACGAACGTTTATTTAAGGTCGCACAATCGGAGAAAGCGAGTGTTTATTTTGGTCAAAAAGAGATCCTTTTTATTGCTATAAAATAGGACGCACGCGCTCTATGAATTCAACTCTCTTCTTCATCGCATTTCCCAGTCTAACTATCATTGGACGACGTGTTGTTCGCCATTTCCCGTGTCTACACTTGACCATCAAAACACAGTGCCTGACAATTCTTTCCACATTAATAAAACATTCTTTTTAACTTCTTCAACACGCTTTAATGGCTTCTTTCTTATCTGGTCAGGGTATCTCTGCTGTAAATACCCAATCTTGGGTATTTATTTATAACTAGATTCCAATGGAAGGTGCCGCGCGTAGAAGTTCTTGGCGAATATATATTCAACACAGTACGTTTAAATATAATCATATGTCCTGATCGTCTTTACCAATTATTTTGAATTTAAGTGCTTGTGCTTGGTCCACCTTGTCCCCCCTGAAAGAAAATTCATTGAATGAAGTATCATTAACAAAAAGTCTGAATGAAAATTGTTTCGCCAGGACCACCATTACAGAGAGAGTCAAAAGCTTCAACTTGTATGACAGGAGGAAGATGATATAATTTATTGGTGGGATTTGCATGGTTATTTTATTTTATGTGTGAGTTGGACATGGCAATTGCGTGTACGGTAGTTGGAAGGACTCGACATGTTTGGAAATGTTATGACTGCGTCAACACGAGCTAGTTTGGTTAACTAGCTAGAGATGTGACAAATAGGCAATTATGAGGTTAGATGCTCTTTGTTGTGAGTAAGATTTATGTTAGTTTGTGTGTGTTTTATTCCAACCCAATTTCAAAATTCGAATTTTGACTTGGGAGGCCTTTTTGGAGGCTTATGGGACAAGCTAAGCTTGTCTCATGCCTCTTAAATTTACCGAACAACCTTACTTATGGGTTGAGTAGTTTATTTTTGACTTATTTATCCTTTTTGCAGTCTAAAAGACTGAAAATATTTGCACCTTCTTCTTGTCACAATAAATTCTGTCCTTATAAGGCATGGTGTGCAAGTTTGTGTGCCATGTGGCCGCTTGTCATTTATTGTCTTGGGCATGGTGTGTTGACTTGAGTGTAGGAATGGAGGAATGATGAAGTGGCATCCTACATGGAGCCACTTCATCATCCTCAAATTCCATTTCTATTTATTGATGGATTTTAATGGAATTGAGGTTACTTGTTCATTTTATTTGTTGTGCACTTTTGGATTAGGGAAATGTAATGCCTCGTATATCTAGCCTTGGTTGGATGCGTAGATGAAGGAGACGTTAGGAGGAGGCACAAGTTTTGAGGGGAATTTTATTTATCTCTCATGTGAATTAAATCATTGCCAAATATTGGTTAAGCTTTGTTTGCGTGTAAGAAGGAGGATTTTGGGAGGTGCTAGTTTAGAAGGGACTGATTTTTTAAAAATGTGTTTGAATGCGTATTAATGAGGAACAATATGAATGCTGCCTACTCCCCCATCCTCCCTGGTAGCGGCTTGTCCTAGCACATGGCCCCACCCCCCAAAATTTATTTTGACATACTTGGCGTGGGTTGTGGAAGGAATTTTTTAATATTTTTTTGGGGGCCTTGTTCTGACTGGAACATCCTTTCTAATGCTGGCCACCTATTGTTTCCCTGGTTTTTTGTTTTATGCCATGCTTAGACCACGACTTGGGTAGTTAGAATGCTTTTCTGGAGGATGGGTTTGGCTATGTCCATTCTAGAGGGAAGTGAACTATGTAATTTGGAGACCCATTGGTTGCATACAATGAACACAGAGCCATTTAGCAGATCCTTCCTGTGTGTATCCTACAATCATGGATATCCGTCGAGGCCACACCTCTTTGAGGAATTTTTTTTCAAACACTCTTCATGCCTCATGGATGCTTCCACTCTATACATACGTGGCTTCTGAAGCTCAGACTTCTGCATCTGACAAAAATATGATCTCTATTGTGCTTCGATGGATGTCTGTATTCTACCTTAGCGTCCCATTTTGACACAGGCTGGGAGGGCATTGGAAAGGTTGTGGGGTCTTACTTTTCTCCTGATAATTGTTTTTATTTGAGGCATTTGTAGCTCATTGTTTTAGAGCTCCTTCCCTGGCCATGTATCCCAGCAGGAGCCAAAACGTAGCCATGAACAGGGAGGAGCGACCAACATGTTGAGCACAGTGAATTTTCGAATGTGTTGCAGCTGCTTGAGCCTGGATTTGACGTGGCTGCATTGAGGAAGCTCCAATCTAGCATGTTAAGTATAACCCCTGCAATATTCTGCTACTTTTTAATAATTTCTTGAAATGAATGTTTTCTTTTCCTATAATGGTGTCTTGAATAGGTGATGTGGGTACCTTTGTTGCCTGTTACGGGAATAAGGAATAATAAATAAATAAAACAATATATTTCTTTTCAATCCTCCTTGCCAGGCGAGCTAGTTTTTGTGTTTTGTATTTGTGATCTATGGAGAAATGTCTTGGCCAAAGGGCATGGATCACATCTCCCTTACTTTCGGATTCATATCATAAGACATTTGAGTATTTATCTGATGTATATTTTTGGGTTTTCCTTATTCTTACAAAATAGACATTGAATAATTATAGGCATTATGTTTATTTGTATATATACTTTATTTCTTATATTGTCATTTCAAGAAGAAGTGTATGTGGTTATGACTTTTTTTACTGTATATGCATTTAGGATAGGGTAGAATGACCTAGGTTTCCACAAATTCCACTCTTTCATTATAATGCTCTTCTGAGATGAATATATGCAAGCAAATGGTTTCATGTGGGATTGTATATACCATATAAAAAAATATTTAAAATTTACATTATTTGTTGAAGGTTATTGGGAAGGATTAACGACTAGGGTACATACCTTCAACTGTGCATGCCTAGTTATTTTTTCCCCTTGTATGCATTAGAGAAAACTCACATATCGGTGTAGTATATATCTACTGTATAAATCTTTTGTGGCTCGAATAGGTATTTCGAATACCCAGATAAGGAAAGGTAAATACATATATCTATGTAGTATCTCTTTATATATATATTTTGTGTAGCTTCTTAGAGCTGTTAGTGGACTTTGAATACCCGAAACATGCTTAAGCCTATAAGTGGCTCGGCATTCATGAATATTGTTTCCAAATCTTTCCATGTATGTTGAAATTTTATATTTGTGTCAAATGGATAAAATAGTTGCATACTTGTACGAACTCATCTGGGATTTTCCTTAAAAATAGGTCACTATATTAATTGGTCGCATAAGTTTTCTCTATCCTTTTATTGTTACATTATAAGTTGAGTAAATTAATAAATTCTATTTTTCCTTGTGTATTGTTCATTTTATGAGTTATGAGGAATTTGATAAGCAAATGTGAAAACTTGGTTCCTTTCCTTAGGAGGTAAATTAGGTTAACTGTGAGTTGTTTTCTAAGTCAGGGTAACCTATTCGAATTCATTTTTAATAGTGTGTAATATTGTTATTCTCTATTTATTCTTTGCTTTAGAGTTTCACCTCCATGGTACACGTGACTGAAGTTGTTCCAAGTTAGTGATTTACACACCAAGCTGGGAAGGCCTAGTAAATAGAGGCCATGAGCCGTAAGGTCGAACCCTCATGCTACTAATTTTTTTGTTTTCATTGAAGGGTCTTACTAGCGTTTGTGTGGGGAGTTGTTCTTAAATGTTGTAAAATATATATCTTGGGTTTCCGAGACCTCTTGGAGTACCTAGATGAAGAGGAGTCTTCTTAAGTCAAACCCCATATGGGTATTACCTTGTACTAAAAAAAATGTGTAGTTTATGGCCTTCATGAAAGAAATGATTGTTAGAGTAGGTATTTACTTTAGCTCATGTTCACTTAGGTACATTATTTACTTTTATTGTATTTATCCTCACCCACTTATGTGTGTGGATATTTCTTTTTATTTATTTAGATATTAGGAGATATTATCTAGTTGTTAGGTATAGTTCTTTCCTTGGTCTATGGTATTGACTAGATCCTTGATGTCTAGTTCTCTCATTAATCTATGGGCTTGACTAGTTATTTGATGACTAGTTCTTTCCATGATTTATGGCTTGATCTATGACCTTGACTAGTTCTTAGATTGTTATTCCTTGCCTATATAAGGAAGGTCCATTCCATTGTATTTCATTGAGTTTCATAATAATATATGATATTGGTGCTCATTTGTTTGCAAAGGTTTATGTAAAGTTATTATGTTGAATTGCTTTCATCTTATTGATCATGATGTTTGATTAGAATTTTTGTTCTTGGCTTAGCACTATCTGGTTATCATTCCTTTTATGGTATCAGAGTAGGAGATTGCTATTCACATATGTCTGTAAGTTTTATTTTGCAAATAAATTCTTTATATATTCATATATTTGGGATTTTCTCATATTTTGTTGATGTGTGCATTTTTATGCAAAATAGAGGCTTCCATTGGATCCGGAAGGTAGAAAAACCCTAAGATCAGCTGTAAACTTAACCATTTTTAGAGGCAGTTAGTTTTTTGGTTTTTTTTTGTTGTGCAGAGAAACATACTGATTTGCCTCAGGATTCACGCCGTACAAAAAAGTAAATATAGAAATATTTATTGGTTTTTCTGGGTTTTTTGAGATCTGATTTGGTTATTTTTTGTTACAGTATAGCATTTTTCAGTTTGTGCATAAGAGGTCTTTTTCGAAAAGACGTTTCTTTCCTTTTGTTGCAGGGGTCCACGGATGCTGCGCAAAACCTATTGAAATCCTTAGCCCCTGGTCATATGGTATGGTCATATGAGGGCTTAAAGCTTGTGATTCCTAATACTAGGTGCTTAATAGTAGAGCATACTATTGGAAAACTTGTAGCTTTTGATCGGTAACTCTGTTTTGAGTTCCGTTTTTTGCAAAAGAGCATGGTTTTTTATGCTATTTCCATTGGATCCTTTCTTTGAGGAGATTGATGAGGAGGTTAAAGATGCCATTAAGGATCCTGTTCCCACTGATGTTGTCACTATGCCTAAGTGGGATTGTACTACAGTTTCTGAGTCAACACCTTGTTGATGCAAAACCACAGCACCCCTGGATGCAGATCAGGCTTCTAGGTTGATCACTCAGGCATCCATTGTGATTACACAACATGGAAACCTCTCTCCAAGCGTGGGACTTGTGAAACCGAGAGAGGAATCTCAAGAGAAGGCTGGTTCTTGCTCCTAAACTACCTGCCACAAGCTCTTCCAGTGCAGGCAAGCTAATCTAATCCTAATCTAACCATGCCAAGGAGATAGAGAGAGAGAAGGGAAAAACAGAAAAAGCCTACACTAAAACGGTGATACACCAGAGAAGGAGAATGTTGGACATCTATCAAAACTGCCATGGGACAAGGAGAGGTGAGCAATGGGAAGGATGGACAGATGCATCACAGGCCCAAGGATAGATTTCACACAGAAAATGTCCCAAAACTCCATGAACACAGCTCCAGACCGGAAATGAACATTCAAACATGCACAAATACCTGCAATGAAGAGAGGCAAGAAGAGAACAAGAAAAAAATGAGCAAGGATGGACAGATGCATCACAAAACATGTTTTGTTGCTTCAGAAGTTTGCACAGAACATCATTCCATTAGTAAGAGGCAAAAACGCCATTACAGAGCAGGGAGGAGGTTCGAACTCCATTTTCAACCCTAGATAAGAAAAGAAGGGAGGGAAGAGCAGAAAGAATGAACAACTTTTTTTCATTTGAGCCAAATTTGGCTTTTTACATTGCATGGGTCGAGCCCAGGGGACAGAAACATGGGAAAATGTGCCAGCCCAGTCCTCATTGACTACAGATGCATTAAATCAGCATGGAGGATCCTACCAACCCATACCCTGTCACTTTGAGTGATTTCGGAGGAGAATGCGACCCATGTGCATTAATTTGGCCTCTGAAATGTCAATTTTGGCCGTGCTCACGCGTCAGCGCCGTTTCTTGATTTTCTCTCTTCATAATTCACCAAAACTCAAGATTGATCCCAGAAGCATGTAAATAATTTCATAAGCTTTCCATTGATATAAAGAACGTGCAAATCCGAGCTCTGGATCGAAAGTTATGGAGGTCTGAAGTTTTAAAAACAGGTGAAAACGTGTTTTGAAATCTTTCCCACGTTCTGCCATTTGGATGACACGTGGCAGGCTCTGATTGGTCGCGTGATTCTCTCTCCTCTACCTTTCGGCTGGCTTTCATTTGAAATTTCCTTGTGGGCCCTAGCTGGGACAAGTGGCGCTATTTCATTGGTTCGGATCAGTGCTCGAAAAATCGTCCTTTGACTTTTTGACCTTTTCCCTTGTGACACGTGTCATGATTTGGTTGGTTCTCGGCTCTTTTGGCTCCTTCACGTCCACCACGTCCATTTGTCCTAGATGTCCCAGTGCTCCTTGTGCTAATTTCGGCCGAACCGGCCGGTTCGCGTACCTTTGTCCTACTTGTCCCACTTTGTTTCAAACTGTTTGTGCTCATTTTGGCCGATCCGGCCGGTTCGGGCCTTTATGTCCCAAACGTCTCGAGCAACACTTAGTCGTTTTTCTTCCTCTTTCGGCCGGATCGACTTCTCGCGCCCGCCACGTACTTCTGGCCTAATTGTCCCAAATGCTTAGCGGGCCTCCTGGAGGCTTTTCGGCCGATCCGCATCCTTCTGTCCCACATGTCCCAAAAGGCAACCTTGAGCAGGACTTAGCCAATTTTCACGAATTTTCTTGGATCAACCTACTTCCTTTCTGCAACTTTTTCACATTTTCTTAGAGCTTACTTCTTCCTTCTTCAGCCAGGGGAGTTAGAAAAATATCTGGGGGAACCTCAGAAACATGATGTTTGCTCTGAATCAATCAATGTGCCTGGGACTTGAATATTCTGATGCATGTTATCAAAATTACCCAGGGGGTGAATTTTGGATAACAATTTGGCGACTCAGCGGGGTCATCTACCTGCTAGATGAATGATCAGTAGCCTGAAGCAATCCATTGGGCATCGAGTCATAAGTAGCATCCTGAAAACTGATCTGAACTTTGAAAATCTCCCCTTCTGAGCCACTTGGAAACCTACCGGGCATGCAGTTGTTCTCACCAAAAACCACTGGAACGAACTGTGCAAGAGCAAAACCAGCAACACCAAAACTATGTACAAAACTGAAAATCATATATGCCTGAAATGGAACATGCAGAGTGTGCACAAGCACTTCTTCTGCTGAAAGCAAACCTAGCTACTCTACTCTAACTGGAAGAAAAGGCAAGCTAAACAAACCCTGCAACTGGTTGTGCAAAATAGCTTCCTTTCTTCAAAATTGGCAGCCATGCAATTGATTTGGCACTGATCATGGCTGTTAGGATGGATGGAAAATCAACAAGAAGCTGGTCTTCCACCCAAATCATCAGGGTATCAACTGAAAACAAATCCAATACCTCTTTTAGTTTCTCTACATTTGGATTGAAGAGGTATGACAGCTGATCCTTGGTACTTTGTAGCTCATCCTCATGTCCAGAAGTGAGCATGACTGGTTGTGGCTTCCCCTTTGGCTCCAATGAAGCCAAATACCTGATTGGGCAAGGTCTGATCCGTTGAGTATACCCATTGCTATGATTTTCAACTCCAAGAATGGAGTCTTCTTGTAGACCCTCTGAGGTGGATGTCGTGGAAGAAATGGTGGAATTCTTCTGTCCTTTTTCTTCCTCCGATGAAGAACATGGAAGATTAAAATCTTCCAATCTTGATTCCAAAGAGCTACTGTAAGATGCAGGCTGCTGCAATTGAATGCTCTCCTTCATTGCAGCAGGTTCTGGTGTTTGGAATGTGGATGATGGAAGAGAGAATGGTGAAAACTCAACCGGCTCTTCTCCATCAAAACAGTCCTCCAAATCTGACAGGTAAACTGCCTCATTGCTGTCCTGCTGTTCGTGTTCAACTTCCTCCATGGTGTCCTCTTGATCTGCAACTTGACCACCATGGTTTCCTTCACTCTCCAATATTGAGTTTGAGAGATCAAACTCCTTTTCAGTAATAGAACTTGAGAGAGATGAAGTTGAAAGAACTGAAGGTTCTCATGTAGCCTGCTTTGTGCTCAAACCCCTTGGATCTGCACTTTTCTCCTCCACAACTGGGATGTGCTCCTCTTCTTTTGGATTTGGAGCAGCTTCTCCTTCCTCCAATGTTTGAAGGCAATCTTGCTCTTGATTGAACTCTTCCTCCAGCATGAAGTTTGTCAAGTCAAACTCTTCAATCTACTGTTCTAGAGGACAAGTTGGGGCTACAAGATCTTCTTCTTCTGTTGCAACAAAATCAGTCCTAACCACCACCTGTTCTCCAACCCTAGCCTCTTCTGTAGGATTAACCATCAAGGGGATCTTTGTCATCCCAAACTTGGCAGCCCAAACCTTCAAGTCGTCTATCATTTCTTTTCTGTTGGGCTCCTTTTCTTGCTGTCCTTGATGGCCATTCTTTGTAATTTCTTCTTCCCCACATGGAATTGGGAATGCAATAGGAGGAATGGGTTGAAACTCAACTGATTTGACAATTTTGTGTGGTGGTGGAGGCGGTGAAACCTCTTGTTTCTTTGGAGGAGGGGGTGTTTCTGTTAGCTCTTGTGGAGGGGATGACTGTCTAGAAGGAAAAAGGAAAGAAGAATTGAGATGAGGTGGAAGACTAGGAGATGGAGGGATGGATTCAACACTTGGGACAACAGATGGAGGGTTTGAAACTTAACACTGCTGAAATGAAACAGATTGGGAAAGAGAAAAAGAAAAGGCATGAGAAGGTGTGCTTACCCGTTGACAAGGTTGTTGAATACTCCTCTCATACACCTCTATTTCTTCAATCCACTTTGCAAGCAAAGGCAGCATTGCAATCATGAAGTCAAGCTTCTCCTGAGGGCTATAATGCCTTGGAAAAGGTCCCACCCATGGACAGGGTGCTCCACAACCGATTCCAAAAGCTTTCATTTGTGCTTGAGCCCTGGACTGCACCATCCCCACCTCCATTTTTTGGATTTTCTCCAACAGACCAGCATCTTGGATCTGATGGTCTTCATTGTCTGCATACTCTTGCTCTTGGAAAGCTCCATAGCCAAACTGACTTTGGCACTACTGTTCATATGAGTATGCATGCTGATCTGGAGGATTTGTAAAACATGTTGGAGGTGGAAAATACTGCTATTGTTGATGTGAATTCCATGATGGAAATGAAGTCATGATTGCACAACTTCATGGAATGGAAAAGAATGAAAGGGATGGAAAGAAAGATGGATGAAAATGGATGGAAACGGGTTTGCAAGCTCAGAGAAATGGGTTACTGATCAGATGGAGTCGCCAGATGTGTTTGCAAGTGCCTCCAAAGGCTGAAATCTTCACAGTACACACCAACCTGCAAAAGATGAAGTGGAAGACCTCTAGACTCCCACCCGGCGTGCCAAAACTGTTGTGCAAAATCACAGACCCCCTGGATGCATATCAGGCTTCTAGGTTGATCACTCAGGCATCCAGTGTGATTGCACAACATGGAAACCTCTCTCCAAGCATGGGACTTGTGAAACCGAGAGAGGAATCTCCAGAGAAGGCTGGTTCCTGCTCCTAAACTACCTGCCACAAGCTATTCCAGTGCAGGCAAGCTAATCTAATCCTAATCTAACCATGCCAAGGAGACAGAGAGAGAGAGAGAAGGGAAAAACAACAAAATCCAACACTAAAATGGTGATACACCAGAGAAGGAGAATGCTAGACATCTATGAAAACTGCCATGGGACAAGGAGAGGTGAGCAATGGGAAGGATGGACAGATGCATCACAGGCCCAAGGATAGATTTCACATAGAAAATGTCCCAAAACTCCATGAACATAGCTTCAGATCTGCAATGAACATTCAAACATGCACAAATACCTGCAATGAAGAGAGGCAAGAAGAGAACAAGCAAAAAACGAGCAAGGATGGACAGATGCATCACAAAACACGTTTTGTTGCTTCAGAAGTTTGCACAGAACATCATTCCATTAGTAAGAGGCAAAAACACCATTACAGAGTAGGGAGGAGGTTCGAACTCCATTTTCAACCCTAGAGAAGAAAAGAAGGGAGGGAAGAGCAAAAAGAATGAACAACTTTTTTTCATTTGAGCCAAATCTGGCTTTTTACATTGCATGGGTCGAGCCCAGGGGATAGAAACGTGTGAAAACGTGCCAGCCCAGTCCTCATTGACTGCAGATGCATTAAATCAGTATGGAGGATCCTATCAACCCATACCCTGTCACTTTGAGTGATTTTGGAGGAGAATGCGACCCATGTGCATTAATTTGGCTGCTGAAATGTCACTTCTGGCCGTGCTCACGCGTCAGTGCCGTTTCTTGATTTTCTCTCTTCAGAATACACCAAAACTTAAGGTTGATCCTAGAATCATGTAGAGAATTTCATAAGCTTTCCGTTGATATAAAGAATGTACAAATCTGAGCTCTGGATCGAAAGTTATGGAGGTCTGAAGTTTTAGGGCACA
Organism: Taxus chinensis; assembly: GCA_019776745.2. Classification (NCBI taxonomy): domain Eukaryota; kingdom Viridiplantae; phylum Streptophyta; class Pinopsida; order Cupressales; family Taxaceae; genus Taxus; species Taxus chinensis. The sequence continues at coordinate 305,631,770 of CM034146.1, forward strand.
AAACAGGGGAAAACGTGTTTTGAAATCTTTCTCGCGCTCTGCCATTTGGATGACACGTGGCAGGCTCTAATTGGTTGCGTGATTCTCTCTCCTCTACCTTTCGGCAAGCTTTCATTTGAAATTTCCTTGTGGGTCCTAGCTGGGACACGTGGTGCTATTTCATTGGTTCGGATCAGTGCTCGAAAACTCGCCCTTTGACTTTTTGACCTTTTCCCTTGTGACACGTGTCATGATTTGGTTGGTTCTCGGCTCTTTCGGCTCCTTCGCATCCACCGCGTCCATTTTTCCCGGATGTCCCAGTGCTCCTTGTGCTGATTTCGGCCGAACCGACCTGTTCGCGTACCTTTGTCCTACTTGTCCCACTTTGTTTCGGACTGTTTGTGCTCATTTCGGCTGATCCGATCGGTTCAGGCCTTTATGTCCCGAACGTCCCGAGCAACACTTAGTCATTTTTCTTCCTCTTTCGGCCAGATCGGCTTCTCGCGCCCGCCGCGTACTTCTGGCCCGATTGTCCCAAATGCTTAGCGGGCCACCTGGAGGCTTTTCAGCCGATCCGTGTCCTTCTGTCCCACACGTCCCAAAGGCGACCTTGAGCAGGACTTAGCCAATTTTCACGAATTTTCCTAGATCAACCTACTTCCTTTCTGTAACCTTTTCACATTTTCTCAGAGCTTGCTCCTTCCTTCTTCGGCTAGGGGAGTTAGAAAAATATCTGGGTGAACCTCATAAACATGATGTTTGCTCTGAATCAATCAATGTGCCTGGGACTTGAATATTCTGATGCATATTATCAAAATTACCCGGGGGGGTGAATTTTGGATAACACACCTTTCATAGAGGATCTTCCACCCACTAGGCATCATCACGCACATTGTAAAGGTTCTAGAATTTTGTGTTAGGTAGTTTCTGAGGATCCACAGTATTTTTCAAAGGCTCATGGGATACCAGAGTGGGATGATGCAATGGTAGCTGAGCATTCTTCTTTGATGAAGAATCATACTTGGGATTTGGTATCTCTTCTTAAAGGAAGAAAGATGTTTAGGTGTAAGTGGGTATACTGAACCAAATACGTAGCTGATGGGTCCATTGACAAGTATAAGGCTCATATTGTTGCAAAGGTTCTTTCACAAGTTGAAGGTTTGATTACTCTGAGACTTTTGCACCCGTTGCCAAGATGGATTCTGTATGCCTTATACTTGCTCTTGCTGCATCACATGGCTGGCCCGTATACCAGATGGACGTGAAGAGTGCCTTCTTACATAGAGATCTACAAGAGGAAATATACATGAAGTAGCTGGCTGGATTTGTTCAGGGTTCTTCTCTTGTTTGTAGGCTCCGAAGGTCTCTCTATGGTCTCAAACAAGCCCCTCATGCTTGGTATGAGAAGACGGATTCTTTTCTTCTATCTAATAGCTTTGTTCGTTGTTATTTCGATCATACAGTGTATCTCTAGCATGTTGGCGAGGATATTGTTATACTTGTCTTGTATGTTGATGATCTATTACTTACTGAGAACTCTTCTTCCCACATTCAAAGTATTCAGAGGGATCTTTCTACATAGTTCGACATGGAAGATCTTGGGCTATAGCATTATTTCCTTGGTTTGTAGATTTCTCAGACAGATTCAGGAATTCATTAGAGTTAGGAAAAATACACCCGTGATCTTCTTCGGTGCTTTGATATGGTTGAGTGCAAGCCAAGTCCATCTCCTTCTTAGTCTGGGGTTACTCTTACATCCACATGTACCACACCACTTTGTGATCCTACGTTTTATAGGCAGTTGGTTAGAAGTCTCATGTACTTGACCCATACTCACCCTGATATTTCATTTGTAGTAGGGCTTATATATCGGTTTTCACATTCTCCTCGTAGTAGTCATTGGCAAGATGCTAAAAGGATTTTATGCTATTTACAAGGCACTTCCCACTTTGGCCTATGCTATGCTAGGGGTTCTACTCAGTTGGTTGGGTATACCGATTAATATTGGGTAGGTTCTATTGATGATAGGCGTTCTACTTCTTGCTATCCTTTCTATCTTGGTTCTTCTCTAGTTGCTTGGGCATGCAAAACACAACAGGATATTGCACTTTCATCTTCAGAGGTAGAGTATAGGGCTACAGTTACAGCGAGTCAGCAGATTCTTTGGCTTCGCTAGTTATTGACAGAGTTTGGATTCCCATAGGATTTATTGACTGTACTTTGGTGTGACAACCAAAGTGCAATTCACATTTCTCGCAACCTAGTTGAGCACCAGCAGACCAAGCATGTCGAGAAACACATCCACTTCATTCAGCAACACATTTAAGATGGATTTCTTTACTTGGAGTACCTTCTGACTTAGCAGCAGGTTGCAGACATCTTTACGAAGCCTTTTGCATCACCTCGCTACCTTGAGTTGCGTGGAATGCTTGGGGTTTTGGAATTTGTTCTTGGGGGGTGTTCATGAGAACATATTCCTTCTTCTTCTTCTTCTTTCTCTCTCCTTATAGCAGGATTCTTTCCTTATTTTGGTTCGAGATTTCTTCATGGATATATTGTACATGAGTACCTCATTAGGCCTAGTAGCTAGGACTCATACTGTGGACATGTCACTTCTATTTTGGCCCCTAGCTTCACTTGAGGGGGGTGTTAGAGTAGGTATTTACCTTAGCTCATGTTCACCTAGGTACATTATTTACCTTTATTGTATTTATCCTCACCAACTTATGTGTGTGGATATTTCTATTTATTTATTTAGATATTAGGAGATATTATCTAGTTGTTAGGTATAGTTCTTTCTTTGATCTATGGTATTGACTAGATCCTTGATGTCTAGTTCTCTCATAAATTTACGGACTTGACTAGTTCTTTGATGACTAGTTCTTTCCATGACTTATGGCTTAATCAATGACCTTGACTGGTTCTTAGATTGTTATTCCTTGCCTATATAAGTAAGGTCCATTCTTATTGTATTTCATTGAGTTCCATAATAATATATGATATTGCTGCTCATTTGTTTGCAAAGGTTAATGTAAAGTTATTCTGGTGAATTGTTTTCATCTTATTGATTGTGATGTTTGACTAGCATCTGTGTTCTTGGCTTGGCACGATCTGGTTATCGTTCCTTTTAATGATGGTGTTGGGTTGAAACCGTGACTTGAGAGTGTCTATGTATATTCATAGGTTGGTTCGGTTAGATTCAATAACTTTTTGTCTGTAATATAGAACGTGAGTATAACCAATGTGTGAGGAGATGATAGATTGTTTAGATGTGTACTAAGGTTCGATATTCCTGAGACCAATGAATCCTAGTAGGTTATAGTTCATTAATGATTTCATACTATTAAGTTGTGTTGTTATCATCTCTGAGATGTAATTTTAGTGGTCATAGCATCCTTTATTGATGAAGGAATGGGTTCAAAGGTATTGTTGTGTGTCTCATTCAAATGAAAATCTATTGATTGAGTGGTTTATATCCTTATTAAATATTGGGTTCTTCATTTAAAAGGAGGGTTTGGTTATTAGATTTTAATCATGTAATCCATAGGATTACATGATTGAAATCTCAATATTTTGAGCCCTTTTTATTTAAATCTATAAGGTCTTGCCTTGATTATTTGATATATCATTCTTACTAGAATATTTGGCTTCCTTCTTGTTGGCTAGTATAAATATTTATCTCGTGTGAAGAATTTTGATTAGTGTTCTGTGCTTGATCCATTATTGAAATAGAATATTCCTTTCATGATTTTGTTAAATGTTAGCTTACTGTTAGATCGGGTAGTCTTAACATGCTCAGTTCTCACAAACTAGCTTGAGTTAATACTTGTGCATATGGATTATGTGAGTAGATAAAAGGAAAAATTTGTAAAGGTTTCATCGATTTGATTTATGAAGTTCCTTGTACGAATGTCAAATGTTTTGTAAATCTTACAATGGTGCTTGTAAAGGATTTTTGAAGGTCTCTTGCCTTGGATTTTTCAGTATTTGTGAAATAAAGTTGTCTTATCCTTTTGTAGCAAGACTTGTAATTATTTTTGTGAGGAATAAAACTCGATCATCACCTTGTTATGTATAATTTCTTTATGATATTATTTCAGTCATAAAAATATTGTAGCATGGTTGAAAAATTGTCTGAACTTATTGTTCTCATCCAAATTCAATCGAATCTTTTGACACCTTTGGTTTGTGTGCTACGTTGAATAGAAATTTTATAACCATGTTTTGTTCTCTCGATTCGTAATGGTAGTTTTTTCTTTCAAGTCTTAAATTTTTTTGGTATATAACCTCCCCCCAATGGTCTTCGAATCAATGAAATTCTATGTATATTTTAATGGGTGGTAATATTTTTTCTAAAGTTAATAAAAAATAGAATAAAATGAATAAGATAATAATGAAGTTGTGTTTTTATAGGTAAATTCAGGAGTCCTTAATTGGAAAGAAAGGAGTTTTATACCAGTGTAAAATAATCCACCCTCACTAACCTTAAGCTACATATTAAACCTTATCCCCTTTGTCGAACCAAATCAAGAAATCAATAAATGAGGTTGTTACCCAAACCCTGTTGAACTCTTAAGTCTCTTTAAAAGACCGGTTAATAACTAAGGAGATCATGATGATGAAATAACTTGAACTTTTCTCTCTAACCTTTTCCATGGTTCTTTGTTATCTTCTCTTAAGCATGGTTAATTTGTTATCCTTGCACCAGGATGTTGTATTTCCGAACCTTAACGATATTCCACTCTAGTTGGCCCTTACACTCATCGCATTGTGCAATGAAGGTCTGGATCAATTTTTTGTAGGTTGGGTTTGATTAAGCAACCTTGTGAGAGATGGAAGGAATCCATTTTGATCAAAAAAATTTAACCAATTTTATATAGCCTTTAGATGAACCTCATTCCGAAAACTTGTTCTCGAGCTAATTAGTCAATAGTATAAAATTAATAAGATCACCTTTGTAAGAATAAATGCTCAATTCAAACCTGAATCTTCTAGTTTTTAAATTTAGGTCTTGAAATATGTTTTTTAGCAAAATGCATAACCTTAAAGGATTTTACACCATGGGGTGCACTTAACTGAGACTGTGTATTGTGGTTGGTCTTGTTTCGTGGTGCCTTGTCAAAGAGAAAAGTGAACTGTCCTTGATGGGTGTTGGATATTCTGTGTTCCATATGTAGTCATAGTTGTGTCGGGTTGTTTGAAGAGTTAGTTATAACCTTTGTGAACTCCTGTAATGTCGTTCTATAATTCGAACAAGTAAAAAAAATTATCTTGTATATTTCTATGTTGTCTTGTGTGTTTTGAAAGTAGATGTTACAGGAAATACTTGTTGGATTTTCTTGGAATTTTCTTTGCTTGAAGGTGTCAAAGTTTTTGGAGTGAAGATTTTTGGAAATTGATGGAGAGGTAGGCTCCCCACCTTTATTATTTTGGTTATTATGGATGTGGATGTGGAAATGTTGTGCTTGTTAAATTTTTTTAAGTCTTGTGATGGTGATTGTGTGTGGTTGGGTAGTATGCCTTAAGTTGGGCTTGGGAGAATGAGTTATGGGGCCATTAAGGAGGGAAAAGGGAATTTTTTGAGGCATACATTTGGTGGGAGTGTGATTGGGAGTTTCATCTATGGGGAGTGAAAATGAAATCATGGTAATTTTGTTGCATACTTGCAAGGGAGAGATAAGGATATTGTGTTGTTTGGTTTTTGCACTCGGAGGCTTAGGGAAAAACTCCCACTTAACTTGGGAGGTAAAAGGTGGTGGTTTGTCATAGTCCTTACTCCATTTGGTTTTATTTCAAACCTTTGTGTTGGTTGAGAAGTTGTAAACTTGTTGAATATGTCATTTTGGTTGTGTTGAATGTCTTGAATGTATTTTTATTGTGGAAGCCATATTTGTTGAAAGTTGTCAAAAGTTTCTGAAGACCCTCATGCTTCCTTGGTTAGGGCTTAGGGGCCATTAAGGGGATGGATTCTCCACTTAATGGATTAAAGGTTCGGTGGAGATCATTTTCTATTCCCCCTTCCTTTGTTTTTAAATAATTGTTGTGAAATATGGAAGGGTGCTAGATTGGAGCTACATTTGGGAGAAGACATGAGAAGTGGAGACTTTTATTTCGGCCTTGTTGAAAGTATTTAGGTTGTAATTTGTTCATTTTATCATCCCCATTTTGAGTGAAATATTGTAAATTTGTAAGGTTGAAAGAAAGTTGTATTTGTACTTAGAAATCTCTATAATTTGTAACCTCTTCTAAGAATGTTTGAAAGAGGAAATTGCATTTTTCAATTGTCTTAGTCTTTTGAAAGGAAAATACCAAATTTTACATTGTTTTGGTGAGTTAGAAAGTTTGATATACGCTGAAATGGAAATGCATTTTTTAATGTAAGTTATTTTCACTAGTTCCCAAATGTGACATGTTTCATTACAAAAGTATTGAGAATCTTGAGTGAAATACACTTGTTTTTTTAATTATTGGAAAATATTTTTTTGAAAGGGACTATACCCTTGTATAGCAAGGCTCTGCAAACCAGATTAAAACATTTAAGGCCCACATGGAAGTAAAGAAACCAATCTACCAAGAGAAGTTCAAAAAACAAACAGAACAACAAGAAAAAAATAGCAGATGAACAACAAACAAACAGTTGTTGTCCAGCTCAGAGATAGCCAAACAATAGAACTATCTTGAAGGAAAGGTAGTTTTTCTAGAAAAGGAATTTTTCTTTTTCCTAACAGTGATCCAAGCATAAGAAATTTCCTGCATAGGAATAAGAACTTCAAGGTCAGTTATCGGTTGATAAGTATTGCTTGAACTAGGGGGGACCTCAGCCACTAAAGACATGTTATGTAAAAATAGGGTTGTCATTAAGTATTGATTGAAATACACTTGTTATGTGAAAAAAGGGTTGTCATTTTAATTGTCATTGTGGGAAGGAAAAATGATAATAGCTTATTTCTTCTTATTGAAAAGAATATGTTTTGGGAGAATATATAGAAGTTTTGTTACCTTCTTATCAAGTGGTAAGAAGGAAAATGGTTTGTTAAAACCTTTAAGATAAGTGAAAATCTCCCTTTTTCTAAATGTATAGGGTTGTGTAAGAAATCATATTTATTCTTCCAATTTTAATCTTAGATGGAATAAACACAAAAAAACATATAATTATATAAGTGAATAAAAATATATGTATTTTCCTACTAAAATGTAACTATGATTGAGTTAATTTCGTAGGAATGTTTTACAAAATTCCTTTATGTATATTAAACTAATTATTGTACTCATTTATCAAAACAATTTTTTTTAACTAAGTTCAATTATTTGATATTATTATTATATCAATATTATTACAATTTAAAAATAATAGTGAAACCAAAATATTAATAATATATATACATTTATATATATAGTATTTATTAATATTAAAGTATTTATTAATATATATGTAAATAAACCTTTTATCAAAATTGAAGCTCATTAAATTTTAACAAAAAACTTTGATAAAGAATGAGGATTTTCCAATGGGAAATGGTCGCGTGGGATTTAGAATCACGTACCCACTATTGTTTGTTTTAAATAAAAGTGGAGGGCAGGAGGGTCTTTGAACTCATCCCCCAACCTATTTTATATGGGATGGGGGGTGGGGTCGGCGACCCTCCCCCCAAACTCTTTCAATGTTGCTTTGTATATTATCCCAATAACTATTTTTTATAACAGTTGGTATTAGTTTTCTTTATCCGCGGTTTTCAATATCACACACACACACACACACACACACATATATATATATAGAAAACAATAGTGGCCACGTGGGTTTAAATCCCATGCAACCCTTTCCCATTCCAAAATCCTCATTCTTTATTAAAGTTTTTTTTTTAATATAATGAGCTTCGGCGTGTGCGTGTGCGCGTGTGCGTGCACGTGTGTGAGGAATATATATACATACACATATATACCCAACAATAAGTGTATTTCACACTAATTACGAAAACCAAATTTGTAAAATAGGAAAAATACCCATTTTCCTAAATAGGGTGTTGGTGCTCAGATTTTTCTCAGCCCATTTGCCATTATTTTCCTCTGATTTCGTGTTGTGAAACATTTTTTCTCTTGATGTGGATGTTCTGAAGCTTCTACCTCCATTAGAAATGCTTTGAGTTGTTTGAAAAATCCATTGTCATGTCCCTCCTTGAAGAAATCTCTGAGTCTACCCTATTTTTTCCCTAATTTCTTCAAAATCCATGGGCTTTGTCATTTTTCCTATTATTCCTAAACTATGGAAGCTCGAGAATGGTTGATTTATATTTGTATGCCTTTGAAAATCCAAAATCCATGGTCTAAAAGATGCTCGGAATCATGATTCACTTGTTTTTTGTTTCAAAGAATTTTCATCCATCGCGAAAAATCAGGTTCTAGGCGTGAATGGTGATTTTCTGTATTTTGACGGTCTGACGGGTGTATTTTTCCTGTTAAATTTATTCCTCAATGTTTGGAAGTCACGTGGCTTATTTTGGTTGGTTAGGGGATGGTGGGAAGATTCTTTAACTTATCGCTTCTTCCTTTTTTGGCAAAAAGGCAAATTTGGTCCTCTAGCTCCGCTCAAATAAGATTGGTTCTTTTGGTGCTTAGGTGGCTTTTTCTGATTGGATGGGGCATGACGGGTTTGTTTTTTGAACTTGATATTTTTGGCTACTTTAGAAAAAAGTTTGAACCTGCCCCGTGGCCCCGCTAAGGCTTTGATTAAAGCAAATTTTGAAGTGGCAGGGAAGAAGTCTCACTTTGACCCCGCAGGAGGACACGTGGCAAAGCTAATGATGGAGATGCGAGCCTTTGGAGGTAAGTTGGATGTTTTTCCCTTTTAGAAAAATGGGGTAAAATTCTAAAATGGAAGGGAATCCCCGCCAAATCATTTTGAAGCGTTAAGGTTTTGGAAGTTATGCCACAATGACATGTGGAGGTCTCTGCCGAGTCTTCTTTCCTTAGAATTTTTAGCATTTTCTTAAAGGGCCCGATACACGTGGTGAGCCCACGCTGATTCAAGGTCTCAACTTTTGGGGACCATCTCAGAATGCGCCATTGTGACATGTGGCAGTTTAAAAAGTCAAAGGGCAGGGAAGCGGAGCATCGAAGACAACTTGGATTTTTTGCCTCTTGTCATCAAAAGGATTAAAATCTCAAAATGGCAGGCCATCGGAGGCAAATTTGATTTTTTGCCTCTTGTCATCAAAGGGATTAAAACATCAAAATGAACCATAGGTGTGATGGAGGAAAGTCAAAACTTGCTCCAATAAGCGACGGAGGTGCAGACCTTCAAATGAAAATTGGAAAAATTTCCTTTTGTGGAGAAAGGAGTTAAAAGTGAAAAAGGAAGTGCAGTTCCTGTTATCTCTCGAAAGTGCATCCTGTAGAGAGATGGCTGTAGGTTTTCTAAGATTGCAAAATTTTATGTCTCTCTTTCATAGATACAATGGAAATACCTCAGGTCTGTGGGTATACCTATTTTGAGGTGAGTCTCTGGTATCCAGGCTGGTTCCTTATTGATGTATCCTAAACTACTTCTGGGGTTTAAAGGATAAAATATGACTGTAAAGTAATTAAAACTAAGGTGATACACCAAATTTGTATGAGGGATTTGACTGAGTATATGCACAATTGATATGTGAAATATTATTGATGCACGAGCCAATATTTTTCTACAGAATTTAAGGGCAAAAACTTCATTGTACTGAGGGAAGAATATCACAACAACACTGATAATCTAACATGCACATTAAAATTATGCTTTAAATATTGAATTTGCAGTAGGGTAAGATGATTGATCAGGGAATTTGCATTCACAAGACTAATAAAAACATACACAAGACTGCAAATAATTGGAAAGGCAAAAAAAAATTGACATTCAGAGGGAAAAACTAGCAAAAATTGCTTCAATACTCCTATATCCAAAAAGTACTCCTCTTGTTCTTTACAGAGGCATGCAATATATAACATAAATAATTCTCCCACCTTTCCTAAAAATAGCCTAAGGCTTGTACTCGCGCATGCATCTTTTTTTTATCATTTACTTAATAATAGATAAAGGAATAAAAACATAGCATGTAGCTACAAATAGGAATTATTATCCTTAATTACAATATAGTCAAGATGAAGTTGATTGTTCTATTTTTAGGAAAATAAGGGTGAATAATTTTCTAAAATTAGATTGCTTTCTAGGAAAGTGTCTCTCCATGGGCATTTAATTTTGTCTTCTTCTCTGTTTTGACCTCTTATGAAACATGTAAAAGGAACTCCTTTATCATGTGTTATCTCCATGTGGGGACCACCCTTTAATATATGTATGTGTCTTCATTTGAGTTTGGCCACCTTTGTGGACTTAACACATTACCATGGTTTAGATACATAAGGGGCACTTTGTAAACGTAACCCCACCATGCTTAGCCACCTTTTGATTATACATGACCATATAATACATGTCAGCTTTGTATGTCTATAATTTAAAAATTCACCTTTTCGGTGATCATTGGGTATAATTTGGTCGCCTTTTGGCATTATTGAGAGCATACACTATGGTTAGACTTTGAAAGTCATTACAATAATTTTGTTTTAATCTGATGATGTGGGCTAGCCCCTTCTCCATGGTGACTCACCCCTTCATGTGCTTTGTCGGTGGAAACCTAACTCAGATTGAGTTTTCTTTGAAAGTTGAAATGGTTTTAGGCCATTGATTTTGTGTCCTGTCTGATCACAGACCATCGATCTCTGACCTGTAGTTAAGGTTTTGGCCCAAATTAAATGTTGTTTGTGGCATCTTCCCCAGGAGGTTTGTATTGATTATTGCAATTGATCTAAGGACATTGATCTTGTGTCCTTGATGTTTTGTGATCGTTGATCCTTGATCGTGGTCGAGTTAAAGTTAACCGACTTCTTGGGTTCGGGTGGTAAAGGGAACTTAATCAAGAAAGATCACTTCATTTGGGTTTTGGTGATGTGGGTGAAGCCTTCACAAAAAATTAATTGACGCCATTGATGGTTACCCTGAAGCTCGACTCTGTTCTGTTTGGTCTTTGTATTGGCCTCCATCGTGAGTTCTGAAGCTCAGTTCTTCTTTGTTTTCAGAATTTTTGCGTGATGTTTCTTTGTGGTCTATTTTCCACCATGATCATTTTATTCGAGCCCAGTTCTATTTGGTCTTGCATCACTACTTGATGAGTTCAGTAAGCTTTCCAATCCATGAGTTTTCACTAGTATTTGGTTCTCACCAGTTCAGCTTAAAAACTGATACTCGTTTTCTCTTGCATTTCTTCATATTGATCTCTTGGATGACTTTGGTCGTTTTCGAGTTGAACTCATTCTGGGAATGGTCATTTTAGTTCTGAGATCAATTATATCTCAAGGGTTTTCTCCACTTTGATATAACCAATAAGATTTTTACTTCTTTCTCTGACTTGGTACCCATTAATGGGTCCGCGGTTAAAAAACAGAATCTTTATTTTTCTTTCTTATAGTGCAATTTGAAGGTGATTGACCTTAAAAGAATGTTAACCTCTGAAATGCTTGAATACTTTTCAATTCAGATGTGTGTTCTATTTGACTTAAAGCTTTTCTATCTGAGCCTTTTGTTCTGAATAATAAAATGGATATTCTTATTTTCTCAAACATGTCAGATCCGAATGTTTACTATTATGAGTATTAGAACTCCTTCATTCCTTTTAATTTTGCAATTAGTTCTTTAGGATAATAATATTTTCTGAAAAGTTGAAATCCACTTCATACAATCTTAGTTTTGCATTTTTTGATTTCATTCAACCATTAATATTCACCTCGTCTATGATCTATTCATTTCATAAAAACACTCGGAGTTTTGTAAGCTGATTCCTTTTGATAATTTCGCTAATCATTTTTATTTTCACTGATTTGGTTCATCGTCACTTGAGGAATACATTCTTTTTACTGTAACTTCTCTTTTGTGCCTCGAATTATTGGTTTTAATAACTCAAATCTCGGTATTCCTCCTTTGATATGGATATTTACCCCATTCTTTCAACTGAAGATGGAGATTATGTGCTCTGAAACTGTAGATGAATTCTCCTCTGAGATCAAGTTCTGATGTGGACGTTCCTTTTAACTCTTCTCTATATAAGCTTTCCACTCCATCATTTGAGATAAGGTTTTATAATAATAACGCCCGGTATTTACAGTGGGGTCCTCGGCTAAAACATTACTATTGCATTCTTTGATCATGGGCCTCGAGTTATTATTGCCTCTCTTACGCTGAGCTTGAATTGGTACACTCTTCCTCATCTATTCTTTAAATCTAGGTTACTTCGGCCTTGACTGTTCTAAGTCTATCATACTCCAATGATATTGCAACATATCTATATTCCTTCTGAATGAGTTCTATCTTCGTAAACTGTGAATACTGCATTCAATTTGATCTCTGAAGCTATTACCTGTAGTATTTTGTGTATTTGATACTTGATTAATTTCAAGACTGTACTTATAGAATGTTCTACTTGTAAGATTTATCTAGCAAATTCATCTCTCTTCAGCTATTTTAGGCTTATAATGAATTTTCCAAAATCCTTCAGTTTAATGACTGAAAGTATAGTTCCCACTGTGTTTGATCTTTATTATAACTTTTGTATGCCTACTGAAAAATGTAAAATGTCCATTTTACATGGCAAAGCCCTGTCAAAATTTTCCCATAATTCTTTAATTTATTCCTTTTCAGCTGTAGTAGTTGTATTTTCTGATTTAGGATATAGAATATAACACTTTTCTGTTAAATCTGATTTACTGTTTGGACATCGAATCATATTAACTATTGTCTTAATCATGTCACGCTTTCTTGCTTTTCTGTATCATTTATTTGATTTACATAGTCATTTTAAAGAATGTGATAGTTGAAAATAGCATGATGAAAAGGTGTAAATGTCCATTTAACATGGCAAATCCCTTTCAAAATTTTCCCAAAATCCTCTTTTCATTCTATTTCAGCTATAGTCCTTTCTTTTCAGTTACATCAGCTTCTTGGAATCTGATTCTTCCTCTTTAGTTGAAAACTAAAACATGTATTTATATCTTCTAGTCTCTCTTTTGTACTGTAAATTCTTCCACTTCAGAACGGTTACTAAAACCTTGAGTTACATTCTTTCTTCCTTTCGGCATGTACTTATGACTTGTCAATTTATTCTTAGCTACAACCTATACCTGCACACTTAGGAAAATGGTTAGGAAATACTTAGGCTTTTTGGCCTCTCTTATGTCCATGTTTTCTTATTTTCTTTTCTCTTCCTTCATTTTTTTAGAGTGAATAAAGCATGTATGCAGTTTGATATTCAAGTAAATTACATCTCCTATTATTAGAGATTCATATGCACGAATTAGGATAGTGTACGAATATGAATTGATCCTTGAGCTCATAACTGATAGTTATCCTTTTCTCTTTTTTAGGTACAGTGGATTCTACAATGGAGATGAAGAAAAAGTTGTAAATGGAGATGATTCAATTGAAGAAAGAAACCCCAAGGCAATGATGGGTTCACTCATACTCCTTTACTTTATCTTTCATGTATGTGTACCTTTTATTTCAGTAGCTGTACTTTACTTTTCAGTTACATCCCACAGATTTTGTGGGGAACATTTGAAAATTCCTTATGAATAAACCATTGATTTTTTTAATTGAGTTGTATATCTCTTTCTGCATTTTAGATTTCTGTATGGATTGTATGATGAACTAAACAACTCAATCATATAATTGAATGTCTTAAACATGAAGGAAAGAACATTAATGAGAACCTGTAACATTCAGTAATGAACTTTGATTTCTATAATTTGCACTTATGTTTGCTATCCCAAAACTCAACACTTTACCTACTCTGTAATTTGGTGTCTTCATCAAGACAACACAGCTGTCCTTTAGGGCATTTGCATTCTTTTGCTGAAGGTATCATGAAATTGTAGAATATGTGATCTGTTACGTTTTGTAATAGCACACACAACTGCAGATTTCACTCAATCATTAATTAATTCAGCAATAACTAATGACATCAAAACTTCCTTAGTTTAGGTATAATCCACCAATGCCTTTCATCGTAATGATGAATCTTTAAGTCACCAATTTTTGCACAAGTGCAAAAATTCTTAGCACTTCCTTTGGGGCCCACCTTAGGACACGTATCAAGCCCATTTTTTAAAAGCAGAGCTGCGGGGAAAACTTGGAAAATTTTCTATTTTCCAAAAAGGGGGTGAAATGGCAGAATTTGGCCATGATTCCTTTGGGACCCACCTTGGGACACATGTCAAGCCCATTTCTCAAGTGTGGATGTGTGGAGAAAAATGTGAAAATTTTACATTTTTCCAAAAGTTGTAAAAGGAAAAAAGGAACACGTAGGCCCGCTCTAAAATAAGTCTCCCATGTGGATGGTCCAAATTAATAATACAAATCAATGACAACTGTGTCTCTATATCTGATTTTTCTACCATTTTCACTCCATAGATCCTAGGGATGCATATTCTTGTGGGCTTTTATCATTTCTTGGAGTCTCCTGGATGCCAAATGAAGAGGAACATTCATCCGAGATCCTGGTTTGGTGGGGAAGGTCTGTAAAATTCTCTAGCCATTAATATGCAATCTGACTATTGGATTCAACCTAAGTTTTATTTCCTTGGCACGCAAATGACCTGTTGATAATTCAGGTTTGGTGAAAAAAATCTGGGGACGTCTTTTAAAATTAAGACAAGACCAGACCTTTTGGGCTCTATCTGATCTTCCATTTCTTCTCCCTCGGCACGTAAAGAACCATATTGGATAGAATAGGGGTGGAAGTGGTTGTCAAATATAAGGAAGAGTGATTTTCTAGAGGAAGGAGTTGAATTTGGGAGATTTTTGAAGAGATCTTACCCCCTGGGCACCTAACAATTTTTTGTAGATTTGATTCTGGGAATAATGATCGTGATCATGGTGAGCACTGGTGGAACTCGATGTCTTGATTTTTGGGGGGGAAAAGGCTCTATTGTAAATGTTATAAATGGCACAAATTTATTGTGTAAATGGTTGGAGTGTCAAGGGTCAAGACTGATTTTTCTAATAGAAAAAATGATTGATAGAGCTCATCCCTTTTGAGAAGATGTTTGAGAATCCTGTATATCTATTTTTTATTAAATTTGATCATTTCAAGGTGGTTGTGAGCATACAACCATTAAAAAGCTCTAAGATTATTCTAGAAAATTTCCCCTATTGATAAATTTAATAAAACACGAGTTACTCTGTGTGGATCTCATGTAAAATGTGTTTGTTTTACTTCTAAAACATATGCAAATAGTCTTTCTTGTTCTTATTGCAATCTTGTATCAAAATATGTCTCAATCACATAGGTCTTAATCCTTGTGACAGTTTAGGGGCATCTACAATTTCATTTCTCAGAAGAGCTTTCATCTGGGAGTGAAATAAACAATTTAAATTGACTTTTCTCTCATATGTTGACAGAGATTGTTTGTAAGCCTCTAGGTGTACCTCAGGCATGATTGGGCTAAGATCTTGATGTTTTTATGGGATTTCCAACTCGAGCCTTCATGTTAGAACCTCATATATTATGTGAAAAAGTGTTAATTTGGGACTCCATTGAAGCACATATTCTGGTTAAAGAAACATTTTAACTGCTCTGTGGCATTCTGTTGGTTTAGTCTTCCATTTTGAAAAAGCTCTCAAGGATCTGGTGAATCAAGTCTGTCCTGCCTCACCTCCCACCAAAATCTAGATAAAAACAACTAATCCTACCCATACTACCCCTGTTTTTCATGTGTGTATACAAATGCACAAATTTTACTACCAAAACATGTAGAAAAAATCAGGATTCCAAATGTCTTTAGTAGCTTGAACCTTGCCTAGAGAATATCTCCACTATCTAGAGTGACAACTCATGAGAGTTAGATTTTGTTGCATTGATCATATTATCTTCAAGGTCTCCTTAACAACTTCATTAGGAAGGATATATCCATCTCCTCCATAAACAACAGGCTACAAAATGGTTCTCTTACCTTGGTTGAAAGGGACAACAGACAATAATGAGGATAGATCAAATCCTCTTAAGGTGCTACCCACTCCTTTTCAAAGCATGAGTGCTAAAAGGTCAGATATACTGCTTCCCTAGCTATAAAATGATATACATAATTATCTATCTACCTCTAATTGTCCTATCAAATCCATGATGCTGCTTGGCCTTTGAAGGAAATTAAATTCAGGTACAAACACACTTTTGGTGCCATTGTCAGGGACTTAGTTGAGTTGCTAAGACTATTTGCTGATTCACTGTTAGTTCATATCTATTTATCCCATCAACAACACACTTTTGATGTCATTTCCGGGGACATAGTGATTGCATTTCATATTCAAACCCTGGTAAAACACTTCTTATTTGCTCCAAGTGGTGTGTGCAACTCTTTTATTTTTCACACCTAGTGCACTAGCTTTCATTGATAAATCTGGGTAAAGAAAAGCCATTTTCTTTCCATTTCTAGTTTCTAGTGTTGACAGAAATTTGAGAGATCATATTTAGTGCATTTTCACAACTAAGGTAGAATTCCTTAGTGGCGACTCCCTATTGATCTGATTCTTGATGAGTACCAGTGTCTTAACATATGTCAAGTGAGATTTATTACTAATATTTGCAGAGTTGGAAGGAAGAAGTTCTTTATTTCCTAGGGATTCTGCTACGACACTATTTCTAGAGCTAGGGAAAGTAAAGTCAAAAGGAAGAAAATATTGGAGCCTTGTTGGAGATCAGCAGACGAGAAAAAGGATCACCATTGATGAAAGTGATCAGCCTATTATTGAAGACTACAATTCAAGTGCTTCTAAATCAGCTAGCCTCTTTGTGGAATTGAGTTCTCTAACTAGAGAGGGGCATTCATTTGACTTTGAAAAGTTTTATTCTCATTCTACCCCTATATTTTTAGAATTTGATAGGGATTTCCAAGAAACAAGGCCTTTAGACGATACCCATTTTGAAAGTTATACTCTTGTGTTTGAAGAACCCTTTCCCCCTTATCAATTTTCCACCCCTCTCAGGTCACCTTCTCAAAACAACATGTCCTTTCCCGCACCCAGACCCCCTTTTATTATGAACACATCTGGTGCTATAAATTTTACAGGGATGGTTAGTTATCCAAATGCAGTTCCCTAGGATGTGAGAAATAGATTACCAAAGTTCCAAGGAAATAATGCTATAAATGGTGATCAACATTGAAAGATTTTTATCAATATGATAGAAGACTTTGAGATTGAACATGAATAGGTATATATCAAACTATTTATCCATACTTTGGAAGAGGATGCTAGGGACTGGTATAGAGCTTTGCTAGATAATTCCATTGATTCCTCGACCGAGATGAACAATGCATTTAGATTGCATTATGGTGACAGAACTAACCCTAGATTTCTTTTGTCATAATTTGAAAATATCAATAAGAATCCTAATGAGTCAGTACATGATTTCAACACAAGTTTTAATAAGACCTTGAGGTTATTTCCTGTTAGGATAAGGCCATGTGATGAATCGTGTTTGATCAAATATTGAGATGCATTTGATAAAAAGGCTGCTTACTACTTGAGGGACAAAAACCCTACTAATTTGATGCAGACATTTACCATGGCTCTACAAATTGAAAATAACATCAAGGAAATTAGAAATTCTAAATAAAGAGAGGGTGTAAAACTAATTAACCTGGAGAAGCCTCAAACAAGTAAGGTTGCTGATTTGGAAGAAGTTGTGAAGACTTTGGTAGGGGCTATCAATGAAATTTCCTACAAACTAGCTTGGGCTGAGAAAGGAATTGTGAAGAGCTCACAAGGTCAACATAAGTAGCAAGGCAAAGATTGGTTTACAGATCACCAAAGATCTGATGATATAGGTAAGGGACCTGTTGGATTTGGAAATAGGTAGTCCGAGGACAAGGAAACTAGAACAATACCTTATCCTCCGGCTGCCAGAGTTGCTGTTGTGGAGGAGACAAATGTCATTGATTGGTGTGATAGATGTTTCATGCCCCATGTTCCATTTGAGGAAGATTAGCAAGAAGAATTAGATTATGATGATGATGTTTGTATGATGGGTTGCTCCACGAGCTCACAATAAGGGGAAAATTCAACTGAGGTAATAAGTGCTAGAAATGCCACTGATTTTTGGGATTGTATCCACTGGGTACCTATTCTACCTCCCTCTCATATTTTAGAAATATATACTATACAGGCTTTGAATTGTCCAATAATGACTTTGAATATTTAAGGGCTTTAATGATAAAGAAGTATGATGGAGGCATCCCCTCTAAGGAGGATAGGAAGTTGTTGATGAATGTTGTTGTGGCTCAAGAAAAGGAACACAACACAAGAAGTAGGGTTATCAAAGGGATAGGGCCTCAAGCCAAGCCAAAAACTCCATTTCTTTCAAATTTTCCTAAAGAGGCTCATAAAAATTATGCATTTGCTAAGGGCATTGTTGTCCCAAACAAAAATCATACCCCTTCTCATGCCTAAGCTATCAAAAATACTATGCCACCTAATGAGTGTGCCAACCTTCCTTCCAATAGTGCCTTGCCAAATTATATCCCTTATGATATTGCTCAGGTCTTGAGTCAGATCAGGATCTCAGTTCTAATTTTTGAGTTGCTTAGAATCCCTGAGCACAAGAAGAGGTTGGAGTATTTTAGATTGAAGGAATAGAAGACTGCCCTAGGTAGAAATATAAACATTTTGGAGACCCCACCAGTCATTAAAGAAATAAGAGCACCTCCAACATCATAAGAGCTAGATGAACCACCTGAGGTTTATCTGGGGATATCCTTGGTAGATTCTCATCTGAATGTGGATCCATTCTTCACCACTCTGATCATTAAAGACATATTGTTACACAAATGTATGTTTGACTCAGGGGCATCATGCAATGTTATGCCTCTTGAAGTCATGAGTGAGATGGATATCAAGGTAATACCACCATATGGAAAGTGTACTGCTATGGATTCTAGAGAGGTTCCAGTGGTGGGATGTGTGAAGGGTTTGGTGGTACAACTTGCAGCCTATCCAAGTAGAAGTTTAAAGCTTTATGTAGTTATTGTTGATTGCCCAGCCAAGTGGGGTATGTTGTTATCTAGAAAATGGGATGCGAGTGTTGGTGGGAGTGTTCAAATGGATATGTCCTATGCCACCATCCCAATTGAGGGCAGCCTCGTCAAATTGTATGGGGAACAGAATATTTTGAACCTTATTGAAGACCCCAACAATGCATCTTATGAAGTTCTGTACACAACTATTGATGTTGATAACTTTGTACAATTTGCTGATGGAAAGGAGAAAAAGATTGAATAATGCAAATGTCTTGAATAGGCAGGCTCTCCTTGGAATTTATTGTTTGATGGAGCTTTCTCTAGGTTCAGGAATGGTGCTAGTGTTGTTCTGATCTCCCCAGGCTAGGAAGCATTTTTCTTTTCCTTCAAACTCAACTTTGAATGCACTAATAACATTGCTGATTATGAGGCATTGTTGTTAGGCCTACGGATTTCTTAGAAATATGGTGTTAAATACATCATTGCCAAGGGAGACTCATAATTAATTATAAAACAAGTCAGAAAATTGTATGACACAAAGAATCAACGAATCAAATAGTATAACCATGCAGTGTGAGTTTTCATTGAGATGGAATTCTCAAGATAAAGATGCAAATGGGTGAACAAGTTGCAATAATATGACATGGATATCCAAACCATGAAGCTAGTGAGAGGTTTGGGCTTGGCTAAGCTTATGGCTAAGAGAAACTTGCAAGCTATTGAGGTAAATGATGTTGAAGAAGGTAGGGTAGATTTCTTTGAGAAACTAATGAGATCTTAGTGGTACAAGGATGTGATTTTTTATCTCAGACATTTATATTGCCCTAAGTATTTGAGTAAGAACTAGAAAAGGGCCCTTAAGTTGGATTCCTAGAAATATGTTACTACTTATTATGGGTTAGCTTGGAAGAACCCTAAGGGAGACCTCTTAAGGTTCATTACGAAATATGAAGCCCCAAACATAATTAGTGATCTCTGAGGAGGATTTTGTGTGGGGCACTTTGCTGGAAGAGTCACATCTCACAAGATATTGAGGGCTGGTTATTGGTGGCTAATCCTCTTCAAGGATAAAACTCTTTTTGTTAGAAGATGTGAGAGTTATCAGCGCTTCTTTGGAAGACTGAAAGCTTTAGAATCCTTTCCTTTACAGATTGTATCAATTGAAGCCTCGTTCAAGCAATCGAGAATGGATTTCATTGGTTTGATTTCAGACCCTTCAAGTGCTGGCCATAAGTGGATTCTTGTTGCCACTGATTACTTCACCAAATGCGTGGAGGAAATCCCCACAAAAAGAGAAACACACCAAATTTTCATGCATTTTCTATTGAACCATATTATTTGTAGGTTTGGGGTTTGAGTCAAGATTGTTGTTGACAATGCCATGAGATTCAAAGCTAAACTCTTGGTGGAAATGTGCAAATAATATGGGATCAATTTGACATATGCTTCTAATTACAATCCCCAAGGAAATGGATAAGCAAAGTCTAGTAATAAAAATTTATAGAATATTATCAGGAGAACCTTGGACCTAAACAAGAGAAAATAGACTAAATTACTATCAAAAGAGCCACTGGAAAGATTCCATTTGAGCTGGTGTATGGAACTTAGGCCCTACTACCCCTCCATATGCAATTATCCTCATATCAATTCATGCAACAACTGGAAGATCAAGAGGTAAGTCCATATGATGCCCGAATTAACCAGATTGTTGAACTTGATGAAGAAAGGAGGGCATCCCAACAAAGGCATGTAAAGTTTAGAGAGAAGTTGAAGAAGTTGTTTGACAAGAAGGTCACCCCAAGAGCTTTCAATGTTAGAGATCTCGTGTTGTTATGGGATAACAGGCATGACGATAAGGGCAATCATGGAAAATTTTAGCCTTTATGGATGGGTCCTTACTCCATTGATATCAGAAATGGTGAAAATTGAAACATTTTTTGGATTGATTCCCAAGAATAAAGGTTAACATCATATGTATAGTGTATAGTTTGTGGGTTTGGTTTTAGTTTTTCATGTCTTTTGTTCATTCTGGCCACCGGTGGCCTATTTTTGTTGGTTTCTTTGTTTATTTTTGGGGGATGGTCCTAGTTTTGTGCTCTGCAAGCTGAATATTTTGACCAATGGATAGTTTGGCACTTGGTCTACCTTTGTTCTTATGGCACTCGTAGGGAGTGCCCATCCCTGAGTCAGAGCCAATGTTGGTGCTCAGATTTGTCTCCCCCCATTTTCCATTATTTTCCTCTTATATGTGTGTTGTGAAATGTTTTATCTCTTGATGTGGATGTTCAGAATCTTATACCTCTATTAGAAATGCTTCGATTTGTTTGCAAAATCCATTGTCATGTCCCTCCTTGAAGAAATCTCCGAGTCTTCCCTGTTTTTGCCCTAATTTCTTCAAAATCTATGGGCTCTGCCATTTTTCCTATTTTTCCTCGACCATGGAAGCTTGAGAATGGTTGATTTATATTTGTATGCCTTTGAAAATAAAAAATACATGGTTAAAAATATGCTCAGAATCATGATTCACTTGTTTTTTGTTTCAGAGAATTTTTATCCTTAGCGAAAAATCAGGTTTTGGGCGTGAATGGTGATTTTCTGTATTTTGACGGTCTGACAGGTGTATTTTTCCTATCAAATTTATTCCTCAATGTTTGGTGGTCACGTGGATTCTTTTCATTGGTTAGGGGACGGCGGGAAGATGCTTTAGGAAGGACACGTGGCAAAGCTAATGGCGGAGATACAGGCCTTGAGAGGTAAGTTGGATTTTTTTCCCTTTTGGAAAAATGAGGTAAAATTATAAAATGGAAGTACTCCCCCGCAAAACCATTTAGAAGCCTTAAGGTTTTTAAAGTTGCACCATAATGACACGTGGAGGTATTTGGAAGGTCTTCTTTCCTTAGAATTTTTAGCAAATTTTTAAAGGGCCCGAGACATGTGGCGAGATCGCACTCATTCAAGGTCTCAAATTTTTGAGACCATCTCAGGATGCAATATTGTGACACGTTGCAGTTTGAAAAATCAAAAGGTGGGGAAGCAGACCATCAGAGGCAACTTGGATTTTTTCCCTCTTGTCATCAAAAGGATTAAAATCTCAAAATGGACCGCAAGCCCAATAAGAAGAAGGTCAAGGTTGGCATTGAAAAATTCTAGAGGTGGGCCATCAGAGGGAAATTTTATTTTTTTCCTCTTGTCATCAAAGGGATTAAAACATCAAAATGGCCCATAAGCCTGATGGAGAAAACTCAAAACTTGCTCTAGTCAGCGGTAGAGGTGCGGACCTTCGGAGGAAAATTGAAAACTTTTCCTTTCGTGGAAAAAGGAGCTAAAAGTGAAAAAGGAAGTGTGGTTCCTTTGTGGCCCACCTTAGGTCATGTGTCAGGCCCATTTTTTAAAAGTGGAGCTATGGGGAAAACTTGGAAAGTCTTCCCTTTTCACAAAAACTGGTGAAATGGCAGATTGTTGCCATGGTTCCTTTAGAACCCACCTTAGGAAAAGTGTTAGTCTCATTTCTCAAGGGCGTAGGTGCAGAGCAAAATGTGAAAATTTTACATTTTTCAAAAAGTTGTAAAATGAAAAAAGGAACGCACTTGTCCATTCTAAAATGAGTCTCCCACTTAGACGATCCAAATTAAAAATAGAAATAAATGGAAAATGTTTCTTTGTATATGATTTTTCTACCATTTTTTCTCCATAGCTCTTGGGGATGCATAATCTTGTGGGTTTTTATCATTATTTGGAGTCTCCTACACGCAAAATGAAGAGGAACATTCATCCGGAATCCTTTTTTGGTGGGGAAGGTCTATAAAAGTCTCTCACCATTAATATGCAATTTGACTGTTGGATTCAGCGTAAGTTTTCTTTCCTTGGCACACAAATGCCCTATTGATAATCCGGGTTTGGTGAAAAAAATTTGGGGACATCTTTTACAATTAATATGAGACTTGACCTTTTGCGCTCAATCTAATCTTCCATTTCTTCTCCCCAGGCACGTAAAGAACCAAATTAGACAGAAAAGGGGTGAAAGTGGTTTGCAAATATAAGGAATAGTGATTTGCTAGAGGAAGGAGTTAAATGCGGGAGATTTTCAAAGAGACCTACCCCCCTCGGAACCTAGCATTTTTTTGTAGATTTGACTATGGGAATACTGATCACGATCATGGTGAGCACTAGTGGCACTCATGTCTTGATTTTTTGGGGGAAAAGGATCTATTGTAAATGTTATAAATGGTACAAATTTATCATGTAAATTTTTGCAGTGTCAAGGGTCAGGATTGATTTTTCAAATAGAAAAAAAGCTTGATAGAGCTCATCCCTTTTGAAAAGCTATTTGAGAAGCCTTTATATCTCTTTTGTATTAAATTTGATCGTGTTAAGGTGGTTGCGATCATACAACCATTGAAAAGCTCTGAGATTATTCTAGAAAATTTTCCCTAATGATAAATTTAGTCAAACTCGAGTTACTCTGTGTGGATCTCATGCAAAATGTGTTTGTTTTACTTCTGAAATGTCTGCAAATAGTCTTTCTTCTTCCTGTTACAATTCTGTATCAAAATCTGTCTCAATTACACATGTCTTAATCCTTGTGACAGTTTAGTGGCGTCTGTAATTTCATTTCTCTCAGAAGAGCTTTCATCTGGGAGGGAAATAAATGATTTAAAATCACTTTTCTCTCATTTGTTGACAGAGATTGTCTATAAGCCTCTGGGTGTACCTCATGCATGATTGGGCTCAGATCTTAATGTTTTGATGGGATTTCCAACTCGAGCCTTCATGTTAGAACCTCATAGATTGTACGAAAAGTGCTAATTTGGGCCTCCATTGAAGCACATATTCTTGTTAAAGAAACATTTTAATTGCTATGTGACATTATGTTAGTTTATTCTTCTGTTTAACAAAAGCTCTCAAGGATCTGATGAATCAAGTCCATCCTGCCTCACCTCCCACAAAAAATCATCTAAAAACAACTAATCCTACCCATACTACCCTTGTTTGTCATGTGTGTATACTAATGCATACATTTTACTAACAAAACATGCAGAAACAATCAGGATTCCAAATGTCTTTAGTAGTCTGAACCTTGCCTAGAGAATATCTCCACTATCTACAGTGATAACTCGCGAGAGTTAGATTTTGTTGCATTGATCATATTTTCTTCAAGGTATCCTTAACAACTTCATTAGGAAGGATATCTCCATCTCCTCCATAAACAACAGGCTACAAAAGGGTTCTCTTACCTTGGTTGAAAGGCACAACCTAAAATAGTGAGGATAGATCAAATCCTCTTAAGGTGCTACCCACTCTTTTTCAAAGCCTGAGTGCTAAAATTTCAGATAGAATGCTTCCTTGGATACAAAATGACATACATAATTATCTATCTACCTCTGAGCATCCTGTCATATCCATGATGTTTCTTGGCCTTTAAAGGAGATTAAATTCAGGTACCAATATAGGGTAAATGCAAAAAGAAATTGTTTTACAACAATGAATAAATTTAGAACAAATAAAAAATGATTTTTACAAACAAACCTTAGAAGAGGGTAGAATAGAAATGGAAAAAAAAAACTTGGGATTGAGTGTATCCATCCCAAGCTCCCTTTCCTCTTCCATGGCTTCCTCTCCTTCCCTAAAACCTACAAAATAGAAATGAAAAAATGAGTAAAATGAATGAATAACAAACCTCCATATAGATGATTAGGGTTGTTTGGAATACTTAGATCTAGTGGCTTAGAGTGATCCTATCTAATGGATAGGAATGTTCCCTAAAAAAGTTAGGTGAGGGGTAGGTGTGAATATGTTAAATGAAATGTATGGATTAAATTTGAATGGGGCCACTTGAATGGTGTTGAAGTTAAGTCTAATTTTGTATTTCATTATGATTTATATTAGTAACTTTTAAAAATAAAGAGGCCATAATTTTGTGATAATTAAGTAAATTCATTCCTTTAGTAATTTAGACAACATTTATAATTGAGAATTGAATTTAATAGTATTGTTTAAATGGAAGGGAAATTTAGACCTATACCTTTTTATAGTGAATTATTAAATGACTTTAGGAACCACATTATTAAATTAATTAAGGATTATAGGAATGAAATTTTTAAACCTAACTGAAGACTAAATATTATTATTTAATTTTTTTTGCAACGATCATTTGTTAATCAAGTAATGGAACTAAATGTTTCTTTCAGTTTTTTAAAACTATTTAGTAATTTTTATAAATCAACTGTTTGTTTGTCTTGGGTTTTACACTTTATAATTTTTGGGTGTTACACATATATTTCTTCTAGTTCAAGAATTTTAGCTCCATAAAATCTCTCTGAATGTGTTTGATATGTCAAAAAACTTACAATTACTTCTAATAAATAGACGACTTCATCTAGCAATAAAACACTCAACTCAAAAAAATTGAGCTAAAAATCACATGCTTTTGTGCAATACAAATATTTTGATTTATTTTCTTTATTATCTTTTCCTAAAAGTAGAAATCTAAAAGAAAACTACCTTAAAATATAATAGCATGTAAAAAGAACTACTTTTTGCTTTTCTTGGGGAAAAATTAAATTGTTTTTTCTAACACTCCCCCTTGATTTTGACCTTCAAATTTTTATTCTTCTGGAGACGTTGAGTGTGCACTTCCAAAGCTGACATATTATTGATCAAAAACTCCCAAATAACTTCTCAAATACTTAAAAACTTCATCTCTTAAATCTTTTGTAAAGATATAAGTAAACTTATCTTCAGATCTCCAAAATTCAAGACAAATTTCCTTATTGTTAATCAACTCTCTGATGAAGTGATACCTCATGTCTATATGCTTTCTCATCTTGTGAAAAACACGATTTTTGGACAATTCTATTGCTAAATTGTTGTCACAAAAATATGTGTAGCATTCTCTTGATTCTGCCTCAAATCTTTCAACACTCTTCCTATCCAAAAACCCTGACATGATGCTCCTATTGTTGTTATAGACTCTACTTCTACTGAAGATAGTGTGACTATGGGCTGCTTCTTTGATGCCCATGAAACTACAACTATTCCAAATTGAAAATCATAGTCAGATGTGCACTTTCTGTCATAAATACTTTTGACATTGTTACTGTCTATGTAACCTATGAGCTTGAACTCATTTGATGTTGAATACAAAATTCCATGATTCTTAGTTCCACATACATACCTCAAAATAATTTTTCCATATTTCCAATGTGAATATTTCAGATATTATATGAACCTTGAGATGAAGATCACACCATACATAATATCGGGTCTTGTGGCTGTCAAATACATGAAACTTCCAACTAGTCTTTTGAACAATCTGGGATCTATAAATGGTTTGTTATCATATTTTCTTAACTTCAAACCTATTGCAACAATTACTAGTGCTGGCTTGCAATTTAACATGTTAAATCTCTTCAAAACGTCATTATCATACCTTTCTTATGAAATAGAAACTCCAACTTCTGATTGTTGAATTTATATGCCCAAAAAAAAGTGCATGAGGCCTAGATCTATCATCTCAAATTCTATCTTCATAGCTGATTTGAATGAAATTATAGAGAGATTTCCAGTGATGGTTAAATCATCCACATATAAACAAACAATCAAAATTTTATCTTGCCCATTGATTTTGATGTATAAGGTAGGCTCACTACTACTCCTTCTAAAACTATTATGTATCATATAAAAATCAATCATGTTTTATCAAGCTCTTGGTGCTTTTTTGAGACCGTAAAGAACTTTTTTCAACCTGTATACCTCTCCTTCATGATATTCAATCTCATAACCTTCTGACTGATTCACATAAAATTCTTCTTCTTCAAGCAAACCAATCAAGAATGCTTATTTTACATCCATCTGATAAATAGGCCATTTTTTTTAGCTGTAATTGCTAAACCATTCTTACCGTGTCCAAACGTGCTACAGTTGTAAATATCTCATTGTAATCTACTCCATATTTCTATGAAAAAACTATGGCAACAAACCTTGCTTTATATTTCTTTACTTTACCATAAACATTATATTTGGTCTTATAGAACCACTTCACTACTATCATGTCCTTTTCTTTTGCAAGATCTACTAATTCCAAAGTCTAATTCTTCTCTATGACTTCTATCTTATCATCCATGGCTTGAACCCAAACTTCGTTTTCTATAGCCTCTTCAAAGTATACTGGATCTGTAGCTTGAGAAAAAAATTCAAAAATTGAAAAGGCATTAATTATATCAACATTATAAATCCCACTAAGACTCCTTGTTTTCCACTACAAATGGCTATCTGATGATGGATTTTTTTTATTGAATGAGTAGCTTCTGGTGTTATTTTTGGTGTCTGTTGGATGGTTAAAGATGACTTAAATCTGGGAGATATCCTAGATGTATATGGAGGTGTAGCTTGTGCTCCAACTTGTGGTGTATGTCCAAGATTCGAAGAAGATACAATACCTTGTTGCTATATGAATTAATCTTCCATATAATCATGAGGAATAGTTTCTACTACACTTATTGTTTTCTCAATACTTCCATCCCATGCCTCATTTTTGACAAACTATACATCTCTGTTGATTATGACCTTTATGGTAACTGAATGGACAACTTGTAAGCTTTTTTATTCTCTCAATATCCACAAAATATGCATTTTACTCATTTCTTGTCTAATTTCTTCCTTATATAATCATGCACATGTGTGTATGCCACACAACCAAAAACTCTAAAATGAGAAACATTGTGTTTCATATTTGTCCAAGCTTGTTGAGGAACCATGTTTCAAAAAAATTGGTTGGACACCTAGTTATGATATAAACAATAGTTGTTACTTCTTCTGCCCAATACTCATTTGAATAATGTTTTTTCTTCATCATACTTCTTTCCATCTCCATGATGGTTTTATTATTTCTGTTTGCCACACCATTCTGTTGTGGTATATACCTCGTACTAAACTACTTGTGTATACCATAATATTTGCAAAAATTTAGAAAAGTATTGGAAACATACTCACCTCCTATGTTTGTCCTTATAACTTTTATGTAGAACCCACTTTTCTTTTCCACTAAAGCCTTAAACTACTGAAATATATCAAAATTGTAATGCCCCATTGGATGTTACTCTAGTTCATACTTTGCTGACCTTGTTGCTAAGCATTGAACATTGTTGTGCTTTTGTTGATCATTAGTTGGCTTCGCCATTGTCACAGAGAATAATTAGCATCCTCCCTCTTCATTGTGCCTTCTTATTTCATTGTCAAATTCACCAATCTAGGTTTTTCAAAATTAAGATTTTGTGTAAACATATCGTTGTCCAATTCACCCATCTAAGTTTGTCAAAATTACGATTTGGTGATTCCTATGAAAAGAGGAGTTCAATCCCTTTTCCAAAGTTCTCATTTTCCCAAATCCAAGCTTCCAGTCGAAAGTTATGGCCTTTTGAAAGTTTTTACTTCACTTAGTTTTTTAAAAAAAAGAGGGAAATTTTCGTAAATTGGACCCGCGGGCCCAAAATTTATCGAGGGAACTTTTTGCAAAAAAAAGAAAAAAGTCACAAATTCCTCCTCGGCCCCACAGCCTCACCAATTCACTTTTGGGAAAACGCTTCCACGGATGCATGGGCTAGCACATTCAAACTTTATCTTTTTGAAAAAGGGTGAAAAATATTAAGTGTCCCTGCCAGTCTACTTTCCCGCCTGTCACTATAGGCCTAACACATGGCTTCTTTAGGTGCCGGTGGAGGCATGGATGGTTTTAGACCCTTATCGCTTTAAAAAAAAAAATGGAAAGAATTCTTAAGTTTCCCTGCAACCCCACCTTCCCACAAGTAACTGTTGAACTGACACATGGCTTCACTTGGCATCAGCAGAGGCATGGGTTGTTTTCAACCTTCACACTTTTTAACGAAAATGCCAATATTTCTAATTTTTTCCTGACGGTCCGCTCCCCTGCTTGATATTTTTGGCAAGACAAGGGGCATCCCTGGGCACTGGTGGAGGCACGGGGATTTTTGAATCTTTTTACCCTTTCAAACAAAAAAGAGTTAAAATCCAAATTACCTCTGAGACCTGCCTTCTTGCGTTGGCTTAAAAATGTGCCTCATGTCCCTTACGGTTTGGGAAAATTTTCTTCCCCAGGCTCGCCTTTGGGAAAATTTTCTTCCCCAAGCTCATAGGCTCGCTTTTGGGAAAAAAAAATTCCTCAGTCTCGTAGGCCCGCCTTTGGGAAATTTTTCTTCCCCAGGCACACAGCCCTGCCTTTGGGAAAATTTTCTTCCCCTAGCCCGTAGGCCTACCTTTGGGAAAATTTTCTTCCCCAGCCTCGTCGACCTGTCACTTAAGAAATATGAGAAGTTAGGAGGACTTATTTATATCATTAGAAAGGGGAAGAAATTTTCTAGCTAAGGGAAATATTTTCAAGAAACTTTAAGTACGTTAAATATGTGATTAGGTTGACGTTCAAGGATGATTGTGAGATTGGGTAAGTGAGAGATTACCCCTTTTTAGCTTAAATGTGTAACTCTAAAGCATGGGTTGACCTTTTAAGGGGTCACGTTAGGGGATAAGAGAATTTTTTCTAACCCATGTAAATAAGAACCTTGTTTATTGTTTAGACCTGGTGGAATTACTTTGGCCCCTTTGAACCTCTAAAATTAATTAAGGAATATTTAAATATAGTAATAATTTAATTATTTATGAAAGTAACACCTAAGAGATGTTTAACTATATTGGATTAATTATACTCATTAATTTTATAATGTGGATCTAATCTATGTTACAATGGGAAAATTTCTTCTTTAAATTATAATCGACTTTGGATCCTTGTTGTGACAACTATTACTTAAAGCGTAGTAGTGGTCACACTTTTCAAAATAAAAACATTCCATAATTTTTATATCTAAACCTAGGTTGTTCTTGGGTCTCGAGTGGTTGTTTTAGCAGGAATTACACCACAATTGTCTCTCTACATTAGATATCTCTAGCCTGTATTGTCTAATTAAAAAACCTAAACATAGTAAGAAATATAATAAAATATAGTAAAGCCATGTTTTCCATATATTCTAAAGAAATAATTTCTTTTAGATGTGTAAGGGCCAATTTTTAGCACCCTAGAACTAGTAGATAAGTGAAAGACATTTCTTGAGCAACCCTTCCAGCTTTATCTTAAACTTGACACTATATCTAATTTAGTGGACTCATTTTTTCTCCTTGATATGGTTTTCTTTAACTCTACTATTTTTGATGTTGACTTACACACACAAAATCCTTGAAGAAATTAAAAAATTAAAAAACATGCTTTAGGTATTCTTTGTCAATTAAGAAAATAATTATTTATAATGTTATAAGCTTACTCAATAAGAGGTGAGTGGTAAGGTCTGATGTCTCTACCTACTCTTTTGTAGTTGGGGAGGATAATCATCAATGCAATACACTTGTGTTTACCTTAAATCACACTTACATTATAAAAAACCATAACAATGTGATTACATTAATTTGTGGATGTTACAAATCCAATAAAATGCAGGGATAGGTTATGAATTTATTACAAATATTATATCTACAAAAAAGGTGTAATTTATAATTATACTATTAGATATGTCATAGGATTGATGGATGTAACGATACACCGTAGAGTCAAATATGTCAACATGTATTCAAATTGTGTTCAGTGTATGAAAAAACTTTAACCGTCACCATCTAGTTTAAATGTCACAGATCATGAGGTGTCTAGTCAACTCAATGTTTTCTAAAGGGGAAGATCTCACAAGCGGTTTTCAAATGGATGTAAATACAAAATATCATCGATCTCATGTTTTTCCCTACCATCATGTCTTTCTACATCAGCTATGTCTATCTCGTATCATCTAATCAAAAACCTTAACGTTTTAAGAATTTAAATACAAAAATAGTAAAGCCATGTTTTTCCATATATTTAAAAAAAATAAAAATCTTTCATTTGTGTAAGGACCAGTTGTTAACACCCTAGAATTAACAGATGAGTTAAAGACACTATTTGAATGACCCCTTCAATGTTATTCTTAAACTCGATACTATATTTGTCTAAACAATCATATTCTCCTGGTTATGTAATTTTTAATTTTTTTTAAGTGTAGTATTGTTGATGTTGACTTACACATGCAAAAGTCTTGAAGAAATATAAAAAAATAAACACTTCATGCTTTGCATATTCTTTTTCAATTAAGAACATAATGATTTATAATTTTCAAAGCTTACTAATGAAGAGTTATTCGGAAGGGTGTAATGCCTCTGCCTACTCTTTTGTGGTTTGGAAGCACAGTTTACCTTCTTTTCAATAATAACAATGCTCAGCTATGGAATTGCAATGTTTATGGATAAATGTCGTGTAGCTGTGATGCAAAACCATTTTCCCATAAAAAAAACAGGAAGTGACATTTCGACGTCCTTTCTTTGGACTCATTTAAAGACGAACAATCGGAGAAAGAGAGTGTTTATTTTGGTCAAAAAGAGATCCTTTTTATTGCTATAAAATAGGACGCACGCTCTCTATGAATTCAACTCTCTTCTTCATCGCATTTCCCAGTCTAACTATCATTGGACGACGTGTTGTTCGCCATTTCCCGTGTCTACACTTGACCATCAAAACACAGTGCCTGACAATTCTTTCCACATTAATAAAACATTCTTTTTAACTTCTTCAACACGCTTTAATGGCTTCTTTCTTATCTGGTCAGGGTATCTTCTCTGTAAATACTCAGTCTTGGGTATTTATTTATAACTAGATTCCAATGGACGGTGGCGCGCGTAAAAGTTGTTGGTGAATATATATTCAACACAGTACGTTTAATTATAGTCTTATGTCCTGATCGTCCTTACCAATTCTTTTGAATTTAAGTGCTTGTGCCAAATATTCAAAACCCTAGGTCCACCTTGTCCCCCGCCGAAAGAAAATTCATTGAATGAAGTATCATAAACAAAAAGTCTGAATGAAATGTTTTTCGCGAGGACCACCATTACAGAGAGAGTCAAAAGCTTCAACTTGTATTACACGAGGTAGATGATATAATTTATTGGTGGGATTTGCATGTTACAGTTATTTTATTTTATGTGTGAGTTGGATACGACCTAATTTCCAATCTAGGAGTGTTATTCATATGCGTGTTCTCTTACAAATTATCATGGCTCCTCTAGTTGATTCATGTGTGCATTCTCTTACAAATTACCAAGTGAAACACACGTGTATACTTTGACCCTAGAGAGTTAAAAGGACATCGAGATACTACTAACCTAACTATCTATTTAAGAAATATTGAGTTTTCCAATTTAGATGAGTTTAATGTATTTGAATTATGTATCACATCTTCATAAATATAAATATAATATTGTTGGAAGTCGTTTTCCAATGGGGACATTAAATAACAACTAACATAAATAAAATAAAGAATTGCAAATAAAACATATTATTGCAAACTCAGATCAGCACTTTTGTGCATATTGTAATGCCCACTCCTCTTCGACACTATTTCATTTTGATGTTGTTAATGTTGGACTAATACTTTGACATTTGAGTATTATATTTTAATCAGTAGACGATGCCAATAGAAATATTTAGACTATTGACATTATGTGGTTTACATTTTTTATTATGATGCACATGAAGGTGATGATAGACAGTTATATATGTTGATTTGCGATACCCTGATTTTTATACTAACATGTCGTAATTTGGATGCATAGCATATGTTGGAGGTTTTGAATAGAAATATGATTTTTATGAATGCCAAAATCGAATTAATTGTATGATGCTAGATGATAGAATTCCTAATGTCGAATGATGATTATTGATTTTATATGTATATTGTCTCGATGTTGTTAATATGGCCGAAAGACCAGAGAGGTATTTTGTTTGTGTTGCAGGACATTTTATCACATACATCGAAGGGGATAAGAGACCAACCACGGAAGGATGTCGGATGTTGAGCAACACAACCAAAATTTGACAAATTATGTAATGATGTAGTGTGGTGTTTTGGCATGCC
This sequence comes from Taxus chinensis, assembly GCA_019776745.2. Classification (NCBI taxonomy): domain Eukaryota; kingdom Viridiplantae; phylum Streptophyta; class Pinopsida; order Cupressales; family Taxaceae; genus Taxus; species Taxus chinensis. The sequence goes on from CM034146.1 coordinate 305,664,829, forward strand.
TAGTTTGGAGGTTTCCCATGGGGGATGACCTCACATGTGTGGGGATGGGGTAAAATGTTTTCCCTTTCTTTTAATTTTTGTATGTTCTTTATTTGTGTTTTATGCATTTAATTTTTGGTAATGGTTTTCACTTTATTAACATTAATAGTTGTGTCTTAATTAAGCTAACCCTTCTTATTTGGTTAACTAAAATAGAGATATGACAAATAGGTAATTATGAGGTTAGATGCTCCTTGTTGTGAGTAAGATTTATGTTAGTTTGTGTGTGTTTTACTCCACTCCAACTTCAAAATTCAAATTTTGACTTGGGAGGCCAAAATTGGAAACTATACAGTGGAACAGAGCAAGCTTGTCTCATGCCTCTTCAAATTTCCGAAATTTGAAGGCACTACCTATGACATATTGAGTACATTTATATTATAAAGACTAATGGAAAGCACAAATAACAATATCTGGACTGTAAAAAACCTGTGGCAACTATGAGAATACCTTGCCAAATGTAGTATTGAATTGCATAACAAGTATTGTCCTTATAAGTGTCACAGTCCAACACAGAAATTGTAGTGCCCTGCTAACCTGAAAATTGTCATAGTTCTTACATGCTCATTTATTTTCTTGGGCATGGTGTGTTGACTATGAGTGTGGTAATGGAGGAATGATGGAAGTGGCATCCTACATGAGAGCCACCTCATCATCCTCATTTCCATTTCTATTTATTGATGGATTTTAATGGAATTGAGGTTACTTGTCATAATCAACTTCTTGTGCATCTTTTGGATTCCCAAACAAAGCTCCCGATTGTCTTCTTCTTTCTCAGCCTTGGTCCAGAGTGCAGTTTTATGATATGATGCACGTTAAGGAGGCAGTTCAAATAATTTTGATGGGGATAATTCTTAATCTCTTCACCAAATTACATCATTGCCATATTATGGTAAAAGCTATTTTTTCAGTGTAAGAGGAGATTTTAGGCATCATGTTTAGTCGGTACTCTTTAAATTTCAAAATGGAACATTTGAGCAACGTCATTTATGAGGAACATTATGCAGTGAACAGATTCCCTATCCTCCCTGGTAACAGAATGTCCTAGCACATGGCCCCATCCCCCAAAATGTACTTATGAATGCTTGGCATGGAAAGCATAAATAAGCCATGTTTTTATATTTTATTTATTTTTAAAACTAGACACAACCTGATTATGCTGGCCACCTATTCTTCCCAATTGTTATCCTTCAGTGCATGCTTGAGGAAAACTTGGGTTTATTGATATCCAGTAAAGTTGGAAGAAGCGCTTGCTACGTCCATTTTGGATGTCTGAGAACATTTATATAAATTTGGGCACTTTGCAAGGCAAATATAGCAACATGCAATGCTACAAAACCATTTAACAGGATCGTTGTAACCAAATGTTAACAGGGTAGTGATCCTGCAATCATGGAGAAAAATTAAGGCTGCAATCTTTGAGGCATAATTTTAACAGTCTTCATGGACCTCGTGGATGCTTCCACTCTATAATCATGGCTTTGAAGTTTACTGCTGCATTTGACAAGTACCAATTCGATGTCATCCTTTGTCGCTTCAGTTTGTAGACTGTTCTTCAAATTCCTCCATAGCACTCGACAACTGAGCTGCTAGTCTCTTTATCACCTGGACTGCTCTACCACTAAAATACTTACCCTTTTACAGCTCGGAGTGTAGATTGGTTTTTCAATTCCTCCAGGAGCTCTACGACTAAACAACTAGTCCCTTTACCATCAGGAGTTAAGTTGTTCTTCCAACACCCCCCTCTCAAGCCATACTTACGTGCTTGGGACTCCAAGTGGCTCTGATACCGTATTAATTTCCACGGACTAGCTATGATTCAACCTAGGACCTCTCATTTGCTGTTAACGTGCTCCACCGCCTTAGCTAATCGTCCGTATACGACCAACATATGGATCAATTCTCCAAGCCACACCTATGTGTTTGTGGCTTTCCTAATCTAGAACTGATAAAGGAATAATTTCCATGGATCAATTAGGACTCGAACCTAAGGCCTTCTCATTTACTGCTAGGGTACTCTGCCACTGAGAGAGTACCCTAAGAAAACTAAGTAAACCCTAAGAAAAAATAGTAAACCCTATTGGAGCCAAAATTTCACCCCTCGCATATGCACTGAAATTGTATCAAGCAAGATAATTCGACAGTTTTAAAAACGCTCAAATACACAGTAAAAACATATCAAAACGATCGATTTCAATTTTAAACGTTTTTCTTCAAAATTTGGTTAATAATTGTGTGGGGATAAAATCGAACCAGAAGGGTTGAAACATTGCGTTGGGCAGGATTCAACGGCAACCGCAACTGTATGGATGGTTGAAGTGCTCCAACGCACTGAACAGATTTGTCGCTGTGAAATAGCAGAATCTTTGAAGAAGAATCTGTGCCTGCCAAATTTCATTTGACTTGTGGAGGGATGGAAGGAATAATTAAAAGGCACAGGCGCCTCACGGGTCCCTCTGAGTCGTGACTTTGGTTTTGCCTTTGATGTTATGTGACATCTTCTTTTCGCAAACCGTGGTTGGCATCTTTTTGTTTTATATCTAGGTAATAGCTTTTTGCTCTCACATTTTTTTAATAAAAAACACTACTTTGTTTTCACAGCAATAATATTTTTTATTTTATTTTATTATTTTCCTTTGTTTTTTTCTCAAATTGTTTTTGTAATGTCGAAATTAAAGTTGTCTTAACTAGCAATTGCACCACGTAAAATAAAAGGATAAACATTAGAGGGGCAGTTGGGAAATGAATAAGAGAATACAAGGAGGAGAATTGCATGTGTAGGGAAAAAATTGGAGGAAAATTTAGGTGATCCTATTCTTTGTTTTGAAAAGTCACATATGGATGATGTACCATTTGTGTGGAGGTCAAAATTTAAAGAGAAAAATGGTAAAGTCAGCGAAAAGTGGTCGAGTTCAACGGGTCCTTAGGTCAAGGCTAATTGATTAACTAAAACTAACTAAACTATGGGAAGTATAATGATAGTTAATCTAATCTAGGAGGACTTACACGCTATAAATAAGTGCACTAAAGAAAAATAAAGTAGTTATATAATTAGACTAATGAAAATAAAACCCTAATGTGCAAGAGTAAAGTGAGGAAAGAACTCAGTTGATTGCAGGTGGTTGTCGCAGACTGTCGCATGTGTGACAGGGGATTCCAGAAGCAGTAAGGACTGCACAAGGGTCTCAAAAAGCATGGATCTAGAAAATCTGCACAGACTGAAGCACCTAGGAGGATACTAGGGCGCCCCGGGGCGCCCTGGTATGGCAGAATAGGCGCCCTGGTCTCTGAAAAGGCTCTGAAGTTGATTCTTTCTGGGACGGAACATACGCCATAACCTGCGTTGTCTACCGCACTGGATTTGTTGGACTGCGCCGAATGTACCAAATATAGAAAGATGATATTGAAGACCTGCAAGAGACAAAAGAAGTATCAAAACTCTAAAAAAATAAAAGATGCAAATGAATGGGTTGCACTAACCTCAACTGCCACAACAGTGGGCTTACTAAACTAAGCGTTGCACTACATTTCAGACCCAAATGTAGTTTTTGTGTGTGTGTGTGTGCGTGTGGCGTGCCCTATGTGCTCTTGTGTCAGTCACACTTTATGAAATAGCGAGCAATAACTAAATGTAGAAAATGTAATAGTATGTGTACATGGAATAGAATAGAATCCATCCCCCTATGAAGTGTGTGTTGATGCAGATCTCCTAGCCTTAATGCATGGAACTATGTGGATGCAAGTGATGTAATGGACGCAACTTTGTTGGGGTTAAACCATATAACAGTGTTGCACAGATCTATAATCAGATAAAGCATACAAGCAATGAATGCGGAAATAACCAAAAGATAAGAGAAAGATTACACCAAATTTAAAGTGGTTCACCCAGTGTGGGCTACGTCCACCAAGAAACGACCATTATTATTATTCATTTCTTTACAAAGGAAATCCAACACCTCAATGAAGATATATTGTCTTCCAACACCTCACAAGATGTTCAATGTTTTTCCCTCACTCAACTACTCTTTCTTGCTCACCAAGAAAAATTACATGCAAAACAATTGTTATTTTCTTCTCTTCTTCTTATTTATCCTCATACAATGCATACATGCATATATAGCTATTCTGGCTAACTTAACTATGCTTTTACAATCAATAAATCATCTTTAAAACAAGTGATTTATTTTAATTCTCGTCAAAAAAATAAAGCACCATCGCACAGGTAACCGTCGTTGGTTACTGCCTGACCGTCACCGGTCACTGCCTGACTATCGTCAGTCACTGCCTGACCTAGACTGACCGACGTCAGTTACATCCTAACCAACGCCAATTACTCCCTAACCGACGCCAATCATTGTCATAACCATTAACATGTAAAAGCAAGTTTCTTGTGAAGCAGTTTAGCTTCATACTCAACAATCTCCCACTTGGAGATCAATTGAATGCACTGTACTGTGTGTTGGTACCCCGAATTTACTCTTCTTCACAAACCGAGCGGCATCATGGATTTAACAGAACACTTAAAAGCAGATAAATGATTATGTATGTCATTTTATAGCTGGGGAAGCAATTTATTTGACTTTTAGCACTCGGGCCTTGAAGAAGTGAGTAGCACCTTGAAAGGATTTGATATTATCCTAACTATTTTAGGTTGTGCCTTTCAACCAAGGTAAGAGAACCTATTTTGTAACCTCTATTATTGAAGGAGACGCAGATACCTTTCTTTTACACAAATTTTATAAAGAAAACCTTGGGAAAATATGATCAACACACCAAATCTGACTCTCACGAGTTGTCACTTCCAGATTATGGAGATATTTTCAATACAAGGCAAAGGTTACTAAAGACATTTGGAATCCTGATCTGTTCTACATACTTTAGCAAATGGATTTTGTTCTTTTGTGGATATACAGAGCAAAACAAGGGTAGTTCGGGGTAGGATTGGTTATTTTGAATAAATTTTTGGTGGGAGATTAACAAGATAGATTGGACTTTACCAAATCCTTGAGAAACTTCACAACAAATGAAGAAATCAATAACAGAAAGCTTCAAAATAGTTAAAACATTCCTTCAACCAGAAGGTGTGCATCAATGGAGGCCCAAACATGCACTTTTTCACACAATCTTTGAGATTCTAGCACAAAGGCTCGAGTTAGAAGACCCAATAAAACATCAAAATCTAAGATCAGTCACACCTGAGGTACACCCAGAGGCTTACAAACAATCTCTGTCAACATATGAAAGAAAAGTAATTTTAAATCATTTATTTCATTCCTAGATCAAAGCTCTTCTGAAAAATGAAATTGCAGATGCCACTAAACTATCACAAGGATTGAGATCTGTGTGATTCAAAGAGTTTTTGGTACAAGATTGCAAAAAACAAGAAAAACTACTTACACGCATTCAAAGATAGATAAAGACATAGAATAACTAAAATTTTGATCAAATTTATCAGCAAGGGAAAATCTCCAGAACAATCTCAAAGCTTTCAATGGTTGTACACTTGCAACCACCTTGACATGATCAAATTTGACACAAAGAGAGATATACATGACTCTTTAGACGGCTTATCAAAATGGATGGGCTCTGATAAGATTTTTCTACTTGGAGAAAATCAATCTTGATCTTTCTCAAAACTCCCAACCATTTACACGATGAATTCATGCCCTTTATAACCTTTACCAAAAGAGCTCCTTCCTCGTAAAAGATAAAAACTTTAAATGCACCAGTGCTCACCATGATTCTTTTGTGATTCGCAGAATCAGATCTGTAAAAGTCTCTAGGTTCTCAAGGGAAAATCTCTTCAAATATCTCCCACATTTAACTCTTTCCTCTAATAGATCACTCTTCCTTCAATTCGTTAACCACTTCCACCTTAAATCTCTAAAATTTGATTCCTTGCGTGCTTGGGAGAAGAAAAATGGAAAACTAGATCAGGTTTGAGAGTCAGACCATTTTAATGGCGAAAGGCATCTCTAGATATCTCCCACCAAACTCTAGATATCAAAATTAACTCGCTCCTCTGTTTGGAATGTAGAAAATAACAAGAAATCATGAAGACTCGCACTTCCAAGAGTTTTACAGAAAAAATGGGAGGAAAATCAGATTTAGACAATCAATAAGAGTTGATCTTTGATTTTGAATGTGGGCCATCCACGTGGAAGATGCAAAAACAGGATCGGGGGCTTCCTTTGACCTTTTCTAACCTTTTTGAGAAAATGGAAAAATTTCCCATTTTTCTTCGCACTTCCACTTCTAAAAATTGGGCCTGACACGTGTCCTGAGGTGGGTCCCAAAGGAACCACGGGAAAATTCTACCATTTGAATCTCTTTCGGAAAAAAGGAAAATTTTCCATGTTTCCCCCGCAGCTCCGCCCTTCCACTTCAAGTCCCTAATATTGGTCCCAGCGGAACCCCGACTCCTTTTATGGCTTTAACTCCTTTTCCCTCAAAGGGAAAATTTTTCACTTTTCCTTTGAAACCTGCACCTCTGCCATTGACCGGGGAAAACATTGACTATTTCCCATCGGGCTTGTGGTCCATTTTTGATATTTTAACTTTTATGAGGCAAAGAGGTAAAAAAGTGTAAGTTGTCTCTGATGATCCGCTTCCCTGCCCGTTATGACTTTACAAATTGCCACGTGTCACAATGGTGCACCTTGAGGCGGCCCCAAAAATTTGATACCTTGAACAAGTGTGGGCTCGCAACTTGTCCTGCTCTAGTAAAATTTGTTTGAAGGCTTGAAGCTTTGCGGAGGGCATCATGTGTCAAGCTCCGAGGTAGTCTTCCTTGGTGATTGAAAAGTCCAATAAAATATGCAAAGTGGGAGGAATGCCCCACGTGTCCTCATGAAACTTCTTCCAAATGGTGCCCAAGATGAAGACCCTGAATGAGTATAGGCTCGCCACATGTTCTTGTTCCACCAAACTATTTCCATCTACATAATTTTTTTTCTAAGCATGGGAAAGCAATGAATTCCTCCATGTGTCCTCCTGGTGCTAATCCAAGGCAAATCCCAAAAGAAGATCTTCAAATGAGCGTCGTTCCTCCACGTGTCTTGGAATTCTTGAGAACCTTGTGAAATTTTTCTAAGTATGGGAAACCCAGTGGAAGCCTCCATGTATCTCTTTGCTACCAACCCTCCACGTGTCCTCTTGGCGCTACTTCAAATCCAAACCAAAAATTTGATTCTCAAACGAGCGTTGTTCCTCCACATGGACACATTTTAAAGTTAAGGATTTTTATATAATTTTTCAAGTGTCTGGCCGAGCTGCATCCAACCAAAGGATGCCACATTTCCCTTTGGATACAAGGATGTAAATTTGATCCAGGGAAACCCCCGTTAAACCATAAAGCATAGAGAAACAACCATTTGAGCCTAAAAGTGAAATTTTCTTCAAGGAGAGAGATTTTAGAAATGTTTCAAGTCTCAAATACATTCCTCGGGGACACATCAATTCATTTCTCTTTGATTATTTAGGGGAAAAATAGTAGGGACAACATATCTTGACAGTGGAAAATGGAGGAAATGGGAAAACACTAGTTTTGAAGAAACATAACATGGGAGACTCAAAATACAGAGATTTTCCAAAGGAACAAAGGAACTATGAGACAAATATGGACCCAGACACGATCTTTGACCCAGGAGTATATTAAAATGGCAATAAATACTGTCCAAACACAATACTGGGAAGGATAAAATGATATAGGCCATGAATCAATAAATCTTCAAGGGCACAAATGGGGTGAGACAATTCTAAGCACCAACATTGGCTTTGACTCAGGGATGGGCACTCCCTGCAAGTGCCACAAGAACAATAGTATAACAAGTGCCAAAATATCCATTGGGTGAAAAAGTCATCTCGTAGAGTAGAGAAATAAATCCATCTCAAAAAATAAACAAAGAAGCTAGTAAAAATAGGTCACCACGGACCAGGACGAGTAAAAACACAGAAAATAGGATGCACACAACAAACTATACACTGTACAAGAGTTGTTTAGTTTGATTCAGCATAATCAATCCAAGAAATGCTTCAAATGCCTACCATTAATAGGCAGTTCGATCAATTCACCATCTAGATCCTTCAAGAAGAAGGTGTGTTCACCAATTCTGATGTCGATGGAGTAAGGGCCCATCCACAATGAGTCAAACTTTCCATTCTTTCCCTTATCCTCATGTCTGCTATCCCATAGTAGCACAAGATCTCTAATATTGAAGTCTCTGGGAGTAACCTTACTATCAAACAATTTCTTCAACTTTTCTCTAAACTTTATATGCCTCTGGTGGGATGCCCTCCTCTCTTCATCAAGCTCAACAATCTAATTAATGCGGGAACCATAAGGACCTATCTCTTGATCTTCCAGCTGCTGCATAAATTGATATGAAGACAATTTCATATGAAGATGTAGTAAGTCCTAAGTCCCACACACCAACTCAAATAGACTCTTTCCAGTGACCTTCTTGACAGTGATCCTATCTGCCCAGACAAAAAACTTCAACTGTTTACCCCACCTTCTCTTGTTTAACTCCAAGGTTCTTCTGATAATCTTTAGCAAATTCTTATTGCTGGACTCAGCTTGTCCATTTCCTTAGGGATTATAATTAGAGGAATATGTCAGATTGATCCCATATCCTTTACACATTGCCACCACAGGTCTAGCCCTGAAACTCATGACATTATCAGCTATGATTTTGACTGTACTCCAAACCTACAAACACTATTATTTAGCACAAAATCCATGACAACTTGGTGTGTATCCTTCCTGGTGGGGATTGCTTCCACCCACTTAATAAAGTAGTTAGTGGCTACAAGAATCCACTTATGACCAGCACTTGAAGGGTCTGAAATCTCACCAATGAAGTCCATTCCCCATTTCCTGAATGGGGCTTCAATTGACACAAGATACAAAGGCAGGGAGCCTGAAGCTTTCAGTATTCCAGAGAAATGTCAGTAACTCTCACATCTTCTGACTAACATGGTTACATCCTTGAAAAGAGTTGGCCACCAATAACAAGCCCTTAGGATCTTATGTGTTATGACTCTTGCAGTAAAATGCCCCACACAAACTCCTCCATGGAGATCAATAATTATTTTGGGGGATTCATCTTCAGTGATGCATCTTAAGAGGATTCCTTCTAGGTTATTCCATGCCAACCCAAAATCAGTAATGACATATTTTTGGGAATCCAAATTAAGAGCTCTTTTCTAGTTCTTATTTAAATGCTCATTGCAGTTTAAGTGTCTGTGATAGAACATTACATCCTTGTACCACTTAGAATTCATCATTTTTTCAAAAATAGTTTCCCTTTCCTCTTCAACATCATTTACCTCAATGGTCTGCAAGTTGTTCTTACCCATAAGCTTAGGTAACCCCAAACCTCTCACCAAATTCATGGTTTGGATGTCCATATCATACTCTTGCTACTTGTTCACCCATATACATCTTCTACTTGAGACTTCCATCTCTGACAAGATTTCTCTTACCATGGTATGGGGAACATAAGCAACAAATTTTGAACTTAAAATATAAGGCCTAAAAATATTTGTTGCTTTGACCAAGGAAAATGCTTGCTTTTCCATGATGGTTTATTTTAATTCTACCCCTTGCAGTGCCTTACTAAAAAATTCAATTGGCCTCTCATCCCCTTCATCATCCTTCTATAGAATGACAAAAGCAATAGTGTTCTATGAAGCAAAGGAGAACGGTTGTAAATGCTTCTTATAATCTAGGGCTACCAGAACAGGTGCATGCTTCATTGCCTCCTTTATCCCATTGAAAGCTTGGATGATAGCCTCCTCCCACTTGATGACCTAGTCCTTCTTTAACATGGAAGTGATTGGAATGGTCAACTCATTAGAGTTTGATATGAATCTTCTAATGAAGTTTATCTTCCCAAATAAGGACTTAATTCCTTTCTTGGTTATTGGAATTGGGACTTTGCTAATGGCCTCTACTCTTTCAGGATCAATCATCACTCCTTCTTGTGACATTATGTGACCAAGGAAATTTTCCTTATGCACTCCAAAATGGCACTTCTTTGGATTAAGCGAGATGCCATATTCTCTACATCTTATCAGCATTCTCTATAAGTGCAGCAAGTGATCACCTCTCTTTCTAGAAAATATAGTTACATCATCCTAATAAACTGTAATAAACTTGTTGATGTAACCAGCAAAATAAATATCCATTGCTCTTTGAAAGGTGGCTCCAACATTCACCAGACCAAAGGCCATCCTGACATAGACATAGCCCCCCTAAGGAGTAGTAAAGGTTATCTTGATCCTTTCTGATTCCTTTACCACAACATAGTTATAACCAGAGAAGCCATCTAAAGTAGAAAGTAACTTAGAACCAATCACCAACGGAAGCATGTGCTCCATGTTAGGTAAAGGATAGTTCTACTTCATTGAGGCCTTGTTTAGATTCCTGAATTCCACACACAACCCGATGTCACCATTTTTCTTTCTTACTAGCACTAGGTTGGCAACCCAATAAGAATAGCTTATGGGTTGGATAATTCCTCCATCTCTTAGCTTCTTCAACTCCTCTTGCATTTTGAGAGATAATAGGGGATTAATTGTCCTCTGCTTCTACCTAAATGGTTTAGTACTGGGCTCCAAGGGAATCTCATGCTAGAACAGGTCTTCTCTGTATGCTTTGAGCTCAAAATAGGTCTAAACCATGCAATTGGCATGACTTGTTTTAAATCTTGGTGCTTTATTGGGTCCTCTGACTCGAGCCTTCATGACAGAATCCCACAGGATGTGTAAAAGAGTGTTGATATGGGCCTCCATTGAAGCACATATTCTAGTTGAGGAAATAATTTAACCTTTTGTGGCATTTTGTTGATTGAATCTTTCCATTTTTCATAAGCTCTCAAGGATCTGGTGATTCAAATCCATTATATCTCCACTCCCACAAAAATTCATTTAACAACCAATCCTACCCATAATACCCCTATTTGTCATGTGTGTACACAAATGCATAATCTTTGTTACCAAAACATGCAGAAATAATCAGGGTCTCAAATGTCTTTAGTAATGTTTGCCTTGCTATGAGAATATCTCCATAATCTGGACATGACAACTCGTGAGAGTAAGATTTGGTGTGTTGATCATATTTTCCCCAAAGCCTTCTCTATAAAATTTATGCAAAAGAAAGGTACATGCATCTCTTTTCAAATATCAGAGGTTACAAAATAGGTTCTCTTACCTTGGTTGAAAGGCACAACCTAAAATAGTTAGGATCAGATCACATCATTTTACATGTGCTACCCACTCCTTTTAGAGCCTGAGTGCCAACAAGTCAGATAGATTGCTTCCCTGGATACAAAATGACATGCATGATTGTCTATCTACCTTTGAGTTTCATGTCAAACCCATGATGTTGCTCGATCTCTGAAGGAGGTTAAATTTGGGTACTAACATAAATGGTGCCATTTTCAGGGACTGTTTTGAATTACCGAGAATAGTTTGTTGATTTAATGCAGTTCATATCTATTTGGCCCATCAACAACACCAACATAAATGGCGTTGTTGTCACGGATCTGATTTACGTTACCGGGAACTCATTTCAATTTAATCCATGTGCATACATATTTGAAGCCATATCTATTTGACCCGTCAACAACACCAACATAATTGGCACCATTGCTAGGGACTGTTTTGAATTGCTAAGACTAATTATTTCATTCAATGCCAGTTTATATCTATTTGACCCGTCAACAACACCAATATAAATGGCATTGTTGTCGGGGATTTGATTTATGTTGCCAGGAACTTAGTTCAATATAATCCATGTGCATACATATTTGAAACCATATCTATTTGACCCCTCAACAACACCAACATCAATGGCACCATTTCCAGGGACTCTCAGTTCATACTCAAGCCCTAGTAAACATTTCTTGTATGCTCTAAAGTGCTATAAATCCATTTTAAAAATCATCCTGTGTTCAGGTTTGTAAGAGGTTTCAAAGTCACAAGTTTTGTATGGAACTTCTCTTGTTTCCACAAGTTTTGCAATGGTATTTATTGATAAATTTTGGTAAAGAAAGGTCTTATTTTTTCATTTCTAGTTTCTAGTGCTGACAGACACTTGACAGATAATTTTAAGTGCATTTGCACAACTAAGGTGAAAATCCTTAGTAGCGACTCCTTATTGATTTGATTCTGATAAGGACCAGTGTCTTAAACCTTTGCCAAGTAAGATTTGTTACTAATATTTGCAAAGCTGGAGGGAAGAAGATTTGTCTTTTCTAGGGATCTTGTTAGGACATTGTTTCCAGAGCTAGGAAAAGCAAAATCAGAAGGAAGAAAAGTCTGGAGAGCTGTTGGAGATCAGCAGACAAGAAGGGGGATCTCCATTGATGAAATTGATTAGCCCATCATTGAAGACTTCCATTCAAGTGACTTTTGATCAAGTAGCCTCTTTGTGGAAGTGAATTCTCCAGCTGGAGAAGGGCCTTTATTTTATTTTCAAAGATTTACTTCACATTCTACACCTGTCTTTTCTAAAGTTGATAGGGTTTTCCAAGAAGCAAGGCCTTTAGAGGGTGTCCATTTTGAAATCTACACTCATGTGTTCCAAGGACCCTCTACCCCTTATCAATTTTTCACCCATCCAAGATCACCTCCTCAAATCAATATGGCTCAACCTAGACCTCCATTTGTTATAAACACCTTTGGACCTATAAATTTTGTGGGAATGGTTGGTTATCGAAATGCACTATCTCAAGATGTAAGGAACATAATGCCAAAGTTGCAAGGAAAAAATGCCATAACTCATGATCAGCATCTAAAGCTCTTCCTCAATACGATGGAAGAATTTGAGATTGAACATGAAGATGTACATCAAATTGTTTATTCACACTCTAGAGGAGGTTGCAAGGGACTGGTACAAATAATTTCCAGATAACTCTATTGAATCTTGGATTGAGATGAGCAATGCATTCATCTTACAATATGGTGATAGGACTGACCCTAGGTTTCTTCTATCAGAATTTGAAAACATCAAGAAGAATTCCAATGAGTTAGTACATGACTTCAATACTAGGTTCAATAGGACCTTGAGGAGATTTTCTGTTAGGATAAGTCCATGTGATGAGTCATGTTTGATCAAATATACTGATGAATTTGATAAAAATACTTCTTACTACTTGAGGGATAAGAACCCTATGAACTTGAGGCAAGCATTCACTATGGCCCTACAAATAGAGATAATATCAAGGAAATAGGAAAACCTCCTAAGAGGGAAGGTGTGAAGCTAGTTAACCTAGAAAAACCTCAGATAAGCAAGGATATTGATTTGGAAGAAGTGGTGAAAACTTTGGCAGGGGTTGTCAAGGATATCTTCTATAAGCTAGCCCGAGCTGAGAAAGGAGTTGGGAAGAGTTCACAAAGACAACACAAGCAATAAGGCCAAGAGAGATTTAAAAATCATCAAAGAGCTGATGACAGAGGAAAAGGACCTGTTAGATTTGGGAATAGCCAGCGCCAAGGCAGAGAAAATAGAATGGTACCTAATACTTTGGTTGCCAGAGTTGTTGTTGTGGAAGAGACAAAAGTCATTGATTGGTGTGATAGATGTTTCATTCCCCATGCTCGCTTTGAAGAAGATCAGCAAGAATAAAATGCAGATGATTATAAGAGTGATGATGATTTTTGCATGATGGGATGCTCCACAAGCTCACAACAAGGGACAACCTCAACTGAGGTGATAAGTTCTATAACTGCTGCCACTTTTTGGGACTGCATTCATAGGGTACCTTTTCCTCCTCTCTCTCTCATACTTCAAAAGTAGATGATGTAGAAGCTTTTGAATTACCCAATAATGACTTTGAATATTTAAAGGCTTTAATGATAAAGAAGTATGATGGAGGAATTCCATCTAAGGAGGATAGGCAATTACTAATCAATGTTGTTATGGGTCAAGAGAAGGATCACATCACAAGAATTAGGGCTGCCAAAGGTTCAGAGTCTCAAGCCAAGCCAAAAAATCCCCTTCTTTAAAACATTCCTTAATAGGCTCCTAAGAGAGATGCACCTACTAAAAACCCGGCAGTTCCAAACAAAAATCACACCCCTCCCCATGCCCAAGTTGTTAAACATCTTGAACCATGTAATGAGTGTATTGGCTTCCCTTCTAGTGTTTCCTTACCAAGAAATACCCAATATGATATTGCCTAAGTTTTAAGTTAAATAAAAGTCTCTATTCCAATTTTTGAGTTGTTTAGGATCCCTGACTAGAAAAAGAGAGCATTTGAATACTTGGGATTAAGTGAAGAGAAGACATCCCTAGGAAGAAATGTGAACACTATGGAGAATCCTTTGGTCATTGAAGATTCTGAGACACCATCAGCATCAAAAGAGCTAGCTGAACCACCTGAGGTTTATTTGGGAACATCTTTGGTAGACTCTCAACTGAATGTGGATCCATTCTTCACTACTTTGATCATCAAGGATAGGTTTCTCGATAACTACATGTTTGACTCAGGGGCATCCTGCAATGTCATGCATTTAGAGGTCATGGATGAGCTGAATATTAAGGTAACAACAACATATGGGAAGTGCACTGCCATGGAATCTAGAAAGGTGCCAGTAGTGGGATGTGTGAAGGGTTTTGTGGTGTAGCTTGTAGCCTACCCAGGTAAAAATTTAAAGCTTGATGTTGTCGTAGTTGATTGCCCAGCCAAGTGGGGTATGTTATCTTCAAGAAAATGGGTTGAAAGTGTTGGTGGTAGTGTCCAAATGGACATGTCTTATGCCACCATCCCAGTTGAGGGTAGACTTGTCAAGATATATGGGGAGAATAAAATTTTGCACCTTATTGAGGATCCCAACAATGCATCCTATGAAGTATTGTATACAAATGATGATGCTGACAGCTTTGTGGGATTTGCTGATGGAAAAGAGCACAAGATTGAGGATTCTAAGTGTATTGAGTAGGAAGGCTCTCCTTGGACTTTATTGTTCGATGGATGTTGTTCCAAATTTGGAAATAATGTCGATGCTGTCCTAATTTCTCCAAGCCATGAAAGGTTTGTTTTTTCCTTTAAGCTTAACTTTGAGTGTGCTAACAATATTATTGAGTATGAGGCATTGTTGTTAGGCTTAAGAATAGCTTGGAAATATGGTGTTAAGGACATTATTGTTAAAGGAGACTAAGACCTAATTGTAAAACAAGTCAAAAAACTATATGCCATAAAGAATCAATGAATGAAGCAGTACAAGCATGCAGTTTGAGATTTCACTGAGATATTTGATTCATTCAACATCATGCTTCATGACAGGAAACTCAATGACTTGGAAAACAATCTTGTAGTGTTGGGGTCTTGGTTTGATAGTTTCACAATGTCCCGATATTGTTAATATGATGTTGAGGTATTGACAAGACCCTCTGTCCCCAAAAACATTGATCATTGGAAGGTTTTTGATGATAATGCTCAGATCAGAAGATTTCTACAAAACAAGGGAGGTTGTTTATCAATACATTGATTTAGAGCCAATGGTATGCATGACAGAAGGAAAAGAAACTTTGTATGGCAAGGGCATCATCGAGCTAAAAACCAATACCATTCCTAGAGGGTTGGTTGCTCTTGAGTCCAATTTTGATAATGTTGATCGCATTGTTAGCAGGTGCATGATAGCCTCAA
Source organism: Taxus chinensis (assembly GCA_019776745.2). Classification (NCBI taxonomy): domain Eukaryota; kingdom Viridiplantae; phylum Streptophyta; class Pinopsida; order Cupressales; family Taxaceae; genus Taxus; species Taxus chinensis. The sequence continues at coordinate 305,680,524 of CM034146.1, forward strand.
GGGATATTGAGGAGCATGATCTTGGCACAATGGAAAAACCAAGGAAGATTTGGTTGGGCAGCAATCTCAGCAAAGAGGAAAAGCATTCTTATATCCAATTGTTGAAAAAATACCAATGAGGTACACCCAGAGGCTTACATATAATCTCTATCAACAAAATGAAAGAAAAGTGAATTTAAATCATTTATCCCATTCCCAGATGAAGGCTCTTCTGAGAAATGAAATTGCAGATGCCACTAAACTATCACAAGGACTAAGATCTATGTGATTGGACTATATTTATGTACAAGATTGTAATAGAAACAAGAAAAAATACCTGTATGCATTCAGAAATGAAATAAATACACTTTACTCAATATTGACACATAATAACTCAAAGTTTGTCAAATTTATTAACAAGGGAAAGTTTCCAAAATAATCTCAAAGCTTGTCAATGGTTGTACACTTGCAACCACCTTGACACGATCAAATTTGACACAAACAGAGATATACAAGATTCTTTAGATGGCTTCTCAAAATGGATGGGCTCTGTCAAGATTTTTCTGCTTGGATAAAATCAGTCTTGATCTTTCCGAAAACTCCCAACCATTTGCACGATGAATTCATGCCCTTTATAGCCTTTACCAACAGAGCCCCTTCCTTCTAAAAGACAAAATTTTTAAATGTAACAGTGCTCGCCATGATTCTTTCGTGATTCACAGAATCAGATCTGTAAAAGTTTTCAGGTGCTCCATGGAAAATCTCTTCGAATATCTCCCACATTCAAATCTTTCCTCTAGTAGATCACTCTTCCTTCAATTTTACAACCACTTCCACCCCATATCTGGCTCCTTGTGTGCTTGTGAGAAGAAAAATGAAAAAAAACCAGATCAGGCTCTAGAGTTAGACCATTTTAATGGTGAAAGGCATCTCCATATCTCTCCCACAAAACTATAGATATCAAAATTAACTCGCTTCTTTGTTTGGCATGTAGAAAATAGAATGAAATCATGAAGAATCACACTCCTAGGAGTTTTATAGAAAAAATGGGGGGAAAATCAAATTTAGACACTCAACAACCGTGGATCTTTGATTTTGAATGTCCATCCATGTGGAAGATGCAAAAAAAGGCTCGAGGGATTCCTTTGACCTTTTCTGACCTTTTTGAAAAAATGGAAAATTTTCCAATTTTTCTCCGCACCTCCACTTCTGAAAAATGGGCCTGACAGGTGTCCTGAGGTGGGTCCCAAAGGAACCATAGAAAAATTCTGCCATTTGACTCTCTTTTCGAAAAAAGGAAAATTTTCCAAGTTTCCCCTGTACCTCCACCCTTCCACTTCAAGTCCCTAATGTGGGTCCCAACGGAACCCCAGGTCCTTTTATGCCTTTAACTCTTTTTCCCTCAAAGGGAACATTTTTCACTTTTCCTCCAAAATCCCACACCTCCGCCATTGACCAGGACAAAAAATTGATTATTTCCCCTCGGGCTTGTTGGCCATTTTTGATATTTTAACCTTTATAAGGCAAAGAGGTAAAAATTTTAAGTTGCCTTTGATGGTCTACATCCTTGACCATTATGAATTTTCAAATTACCACGTGTCACAATGGCGCACCTTGAGGTGGCCTAAAAAATTTGATACCTTGAATGAGCGCGGGCTCGCCACGTGTCCTGCTCTGACAATATTTGTTTGAAGGCCTGAAGCTTTGCGTAGCGCATCACGTGTCAAGCTCCGAGGAAATTTTCCTTGGTCATTGAAAATTCCAAGAAAATATGCAAAGTGAGTGGAATGCCACATGTGTCCTCATGTGCTTCTTCAAAATGGTGCCTAAGTTGAAGACCCTGAACGAGTGCAGGCTTGCCATGTGTCCCTATTCCACCAAACTATTTCCATCTGCATAAAAAAATTTCTAAGTATGGGAAAGTAGCAGAAGCCTCCATGTGTCCTCTTGGTGCTACTCCAAGGCAAATCCCAAAAGTAGATCTTTAAATGAATGTCATTCCTCGATGTGTCCTGGACTTCCCAAAAACCTATTTGAAATTTGTCCAAGTATGGGAAACCGAGTGGAACCCTCCACGTGTCCTCCTAGTGCTACTTCAAAGCCAAAAAAAAATTTGATTCTCAAACAAGCATCATTCGTCCACGTGGACACATTTTAAAGTCGAGGCCTTTTATATAATTTTTGAAGTGTTCGACTGAGCCACATTTCCCTATTGATACAAGGATGTAAATTTGACTGGGGAAAATGCCCGTTAAACTATAAAGCATAGAGAAACGACCATTTGAGCTAGAAAATGAGGTTTTCTTCATGGAAAGAGAAGTTAGACTATTGCAAAGCTCAAACATGATCCTTAGGGACACATCAACTCATTTCTCTTTGAGTATTTAAGGAAAAAAAGACAAGGACTTCAGATCTTGACTGTGGAAAATGGAGGAAATGGGAAAACACAAGTTTTGAAGGAACAAAGCATGGGAGACACAAAATGCAAAGATTTTTTAGAGGAATAAAGGAACCATGAGACAAATATAGACCCACACATGATCTTTGACCCAGGAGTAGATTAAGATGGCAAAAAAGACTAGCCAAACACAATACGAGGAAGGATAAAATAACAGAGGCCGTGAATCAATAAATCTTCAAAGGCACAGATGTGGGGAGACCATTCTAAGCACCAACATACACATTTTTTTTGTGTGCCACGTTGAATAGAAATTTTATAACCATGTTTAGTTCTCTCGATTCATAATGGTAGTTTCTTCTTTCAAGTCTTCAAAATTTCAGGTATATAACCCCCCCTAAATGGTCTAGGAATCAATGTAATTCTATGTATATTTTAATGAGTGGTAATATTTTTTCTAAAGTTAATCAAAAATACAATAAAATGAATACATAGATGAATAAATGAATAAGATAATAATGAAGTTGTGTTTTATAGGTAAATTTAGGAGTCCTTAATTAGAAAGAAAGGAGTTTTCTACCAGTGTAAAAGAATCCACCCTCACTAGCCTTAAGCTACATATTAAACCTTATCCCATTTGTCGATCTAGATCAAGAAAATGGTAAATGAGGTTGTTACCCAAATCCTGTTGGACTCTTAAGTCTCTTTAAAAGTCCAGTTAATAACTAAGGAGATCATGATGATGAAATAACTTGACCTTTTCTCTCTAAAATTTTCTATGGTTCCTAGTAGTCTTCTCTTAAGTGTGGTTAATTTTTTATCCTTGCCCCAGGATGTTGTATTTCCGAACCTTAATGGTATTCCAATCTAGTTGGATCTTGCACTCGTCACGTTGTGTAATGAAGGTCTGGATCAAGATTTTGTAGCTTGGGTATGATTAATAAACCTTGTGAGAGATGGAAGGTGTCCCTATTGATTAAACGATTTTAGCCAGTTTTTCCAGCCTTTAGATGAACCACATTCCGAAAACTTGTTCTCGAGCTAATTAGTCAATAGTATAAAATTAACAATTTCACCTTTGTAAGAAGAAATGCTCAGTTCAAACCTGAATCTTCTGGTTCATAAAGTCACGTTTTAAATACATTTTTTAGAAAAATGCATAACCTTATAGGATTTTACACCATGGGGTGCACTTAACTCAGACTGTGTATTGTGGTTAATCATTTTTCGTGGTGCCTTGTCAAAGAGAAAAGTGAATTGTCCTTGATGGGTGTTGAATGTTCTGTTTTCCCTATGTGGTCATAGTTGTGTCAGGTTGTTTGAAGAGTTATTTGTGACCTTTTTGTTCTCCTATAATGTCATTCTATACTTTGAACAAGTCAAAAAAATAATCCTGTATTTTTCTATTTTGTCTTCTGTGTTTTGAAAGTGGATGTTACAAGAAAAGCTTGTTGGATTATCTTGAAATTTTCTTGGCTTGAAGGTGTCAAAGTTTTTGGAGTGAATATTTTTGAAACTTGATGGAGAGGTAGGCTCTCCATCTTTTTTATTTTGGTTATCATGGATGTGGATGTGGAAATGTTGTTCTTGTTAAATTTTTTAAGTCTTGTGATGGTGATTGTGTGTGGTTGGGTAGTATACCTTAAGTTGGGCTTGGGAGAATGAGTTATGGGACCATTTGGGAGGTAAAAGGGAGTTTTATGAGGCATGCATTTGATGAGAGTGTGATTGGGAGTTTCACCTATCGGGAGTGAAAATGAAATCATGGTAATTTTGTTGCATACTTGCAAGGGAGAGATAAGGATATTGTGTTGTTTGTTTTTTGCACTTGGTGGCTTAGGGTGAAAATCCCACTTCACTTGGGAGGAAAAAGGAGGTGGTTTCCCATATTCCTTGCTACATTTGGTTTTCTTTCAAACCATTGTGTTGTTTGAGAAGTTGTAAACTTGTTGAATATGTCATTTTGGTTGTGTTGAATGTATTTTTTTTGTGGAAGCTATATTTGTTGAAAGTTGTGAAAATTTTCTCAAGATCCCTCATGCTTCCTTGGTTGGGGCTCGGGGGTCATTAAGGGCATGGCTTATCCCCTAAATGGATTAAAGGTTCAGTGGAAAATGTTTCTTATCCTCCCATCCTTTGTTTTTTAATCATTATTGTGAAATTTGGAAGAGTGTTAGATTGGAGCTACATTTGGAAGAACACATGTAAAGTGGAGTATTTTATTTTGGGCTTGTTGAAAGCCTTTATGCTGTAATTTGTTCTTTTATCATCCCTGCTTTGAGTGAAATATTGTAACTTTGTCAGGTTGAAATAAAGTTGTATTTGTACTTAGAAATCTCTATAATCCGTAAGCTCTTCTAAGAATGTTTAAAAGAGGAAATTACATTTTTCAATTGTGTTAGTCTTTTGAAAGAAAAATACCAAATTTTACATTATTTTGGTGAGTTAGAAAGTTTGATATAGGTTGAAATGGAAATGCATTTTTTAATGTAAGTTATTATCACTATTTCCCAAATGTGACATGTTTCATCTTTTTGGCTACTTTGGAAAAGTGTTTGAACCCATGCCATGGCCCCGCCAAGGCTTTGATTAAAGTAAATTTTAAAGTGGAAGGGAAAAATTCTCACTTTAACCCCATAGGAGGACATGTGGCAAAGCTCATGGCGGAGATGCGGGCCTTCGGAGGTACATTTTTCCCTTTTGAAAAAATGAGGTAAAATTCTAAAATGGAAGCGCGCCCCCACAAAATCATTTTGAAGCCTTAAGGTTTTTGATGTTGTGCCACAATGATACGTGGAGGTCTCTGCTGGGTCTTCTTTCCTTAGAATTTTCAGCAACTTCTTCAAGGGCCCAAGACACGTGGTGAGCCCACGCTCATTCAAGGTCTCAACTTTTTGGGACCATCTCAAGATGCACCATTGTGATACGTGGCAGTTTGAAAAGTTAAAAGGTGGGTAAGTGGACCATCGGAGGCAACTTGTATTTTTTACCTCTTGTCATCAAAAGGATTAAAATCTCAAAATGGCCCGCAAGCCCCACAAGAAGAAGGTGAAGGTTGGTGTTGAAAAAGTCAAGAGGCGGGCCATCCGAGGAAAATTTTATTTTTTTCCTGTTGTCATCAAAGGGATTAAAATATAAAAATGACCTGCCAACCCGATGGAGAAAATTCAAATTTTTCTCCACTTAGCGGCAGAGGTGCGAACCTTCAGAGGAAAATTGGAAAATTATCCTTTGTGGAAAAAGGAGTTAAAAGTGAAAAAGGAAGTGCGGTTCCTTTGGGGCCCACCTTAGGACACGTGTCAGGAGCATTTTTCAAAAGCGGAGCTACTGGGAAAACTTGAAAAAATTTCCCTTTTTTAAAAAAGGGGTGAAATGGCTGAATTTGGCTGCAGTTGCTTTAGGACCCACCTTAGGACAAATTTCAGACTCATTTCTCAAGGGTGGAGGTGTGAAGAAAAATGTGAAAATTTTACATTTTTCCAAAAGTTGTAAAAGGAAAAAAGGAACCCGTAGGCCTGCTCTAAAATGAATCTCCCATGTGGACGGTCCAAATTCAAAATAGAAATCAACAACAACTATGTCTCTGTATCTGATTTTACTGCCATTTTTGCTTGAGAGCTCCTGAGGATGCGTATTCTTATGGGTTTTTATCATTTCTTGGAGTCTCCTGCATTCCAAATGAAGAGGAACATTGATCTAACATCCTGGTTTGCTGGGGAAGGTCTGTAAAAGTATCTCACCATTAATATGCAATCTAACAATCAGATTTGGCCTGATTTTTCTTTCCTTGGCATGAAAATGACCTGTTGATAATCTAGATTTGGTGAGAAAAATCCGGGGATGTCTTTTACCATTAAGATGAGACTTGACCTTTTGGGCTCGATCTGATCTTCCATTTCTTCTCCTTGGGCACCCAAAGAACCAACATGGATAGAATAGGGGCAGCAGTGGTTAGTGAATAGAAGGAAGAATGATTTGCTAGAGGAAGGAGTTGAATGTGGGATATTTTGAAGAGATCTGCCACCTAGGAACCTGATGAATTTTTGTAGATTTGATTATGGGAATCACGATCGTGATCATCGTGAGCACTGGTGGCACTCAATGTCTAGATTTTTTGGGGGAAAAGGTTTCATTATAAATGTTATAAATGGCAAAAATTTATCATGCAAATGGTTGGAGTGTCAATGGTTGGGACTGATTTTTCTAATAGAAAAAAGGCTTGATAGAGCCCATCCCTTTTGAGTTGCTATTTGAGAAGCTTGTATATCTCTTTTGTATTAAATTTGATCGTGTCAAGGTGGTTACAAGCATAAATCCATTTATAAGCTCTGAGATTGTTCTAGAAACTTTCCCCTACTAATAAATTTAATCAAACTTGAGTTACTCTATGTGGATCTCATGCAAAATGTGTTTATTTTACTTCTGAAATGTCTACAAATAGTCTTTCTTGTTCTTGTTTCAATATTGTATCAAAATATGTCTCAATCACATAGTTCTCAATCCTCTTGATAGTTTAGTAGCATCCGAAATTTCATTTCTCAGAAGAGCTTTCACCTGGGAGTGAAATAAATGTTTTAAAATCACTTTTCTCTCATCTATTGACAAAGATTATCTGTAAGCCTCTGGGTGTACCTCAGGCATGAGTGGGCTCAAATCTTGATCTTTTGATGGTATTTACAACTCAATCCTTTGTGTTAGAACCTCATAGATTGTGTGAAAAAGTGCTAATCTGGGCCTCAATTGAAGCACGTAGTTTGGTTAAAGAAACATTTTAACTGCTCTACTGCATTATATTGGTTTAGTCTTCCATTTTGTAAAAGATCTTAAGGATCCAGTGAATCAAGTCCATCCTACCTCACCTCCCACCAAAATCTATCTAAAAACAACTAATCATGCCTATACTACCCCTGTTTGTCATGTGTGTATACAAATGCACAAATTTGACTACCAAAACATGTGGAAACAATCAGGATTCCAAATGTCTTTAGTATTCTGAACCTTGCCTAGAGAATATCTCCACTATCTAGAGTGATAACTCGTGAGAGTTAGATTTTGTTGCATTGATCATATTTTCTTTAAGGTCTCCTTAAAAAATTCATTAGGAAGGATATCTCCATCTCCTCCATAAACAACAAGCTACAAAAGGGTTCTCTTACCTTGGTTGAAAGGCACAACCGAAAAATAGTGAGGATAGATCAAATCCTCTTAAGGTGCTACCCACTCCTTTTCAAAGCTTGAGTGCTAAAAGGTTAGATAGACCACTTCTCTGGCTACAAAATGACGTACCTAGTTATCTATCTACCTCTGAGAATCTTGTCAAATCCATGATGTTGCTTTGAATTTGAAGGAGATTAAATTTAGGTGCCAACACGTTTTTAGCGCCGTTGCTAGGGACTTATTTTAGTTGCTAAGACTATTTGCTGATTCACTACCAGTTCATATCTATTTAACCTATTAAAAACAAGCTTCTGACACTGTTGTCGGGGACATAGTGATTACAGTTCATATTTAGACCCTGGTAAAACACTTCTTATATGCTCAAAGTACTATGTGTAATTCTTTCAATTTTCACACCTAGTGCACTAGCTTTCATTTATAAATCTGGGTAAAGAAAAGTCATAATCTTTTCATTTCTAGTTTCTAGTGTTGATAGACATTTGAGACATCATATTTAGTGCATTTGCACAAATAATGTGGAAATACTTAGTGGTGACTCCCTGTTGATCTGATTCTTGATGAGTATCAGTGTCTTAACCTCTGTCAAGTGATATTTGTTACTAATCTTTGTAAAGATGGAAGGAAGAAGGTCTTTCTTTGCTAGGGATCCTGCTAGGACACTATTTCTAGAGCTAGGGAAAGAAAAGTCAGAAGGAAGATAATCTTGGAGAGTTGTTGGAGATCAACAAACGAGAAAAGGGATCTCTATTGATGAAAGTGATCAGCTTATTATTGAAGAGTGCAATTCAAGTGCTTCTGAATTAGGTAGCCTCTTTGTGGAATTGAATTCTCCAACTGGAGAGGGGCCTTCATTTGAATTTGAAAATTTTTCTTCTCATTTTTCCCCTGTCTTTTCAGAAGTTCATAGGTATTTCCAAGAAACAAGGCCTATAGGGGATACCCATTTTGGAAGTTATACTCCTGTATTTAAAAGACCCTCTGCCCCTTATCAAATTTTCACCCCTCCAGGGTCACCTCCTCAAAACAACATGCCCTTTCCCCTACCTAGACCCCATTTTTTGTGAACATCTTTGGTCCCATAAATTTTACAGGGATGGTTGGTTATCCAAATGCAGTTCCCCAGGATGTGAGAAATAAATTACCAAAGTTCCAAGGAAATGATGCTATAATTGGTGATCAACATCTAAAGCTTTTTATCAATATGATGGAAGACTTTGAGATTGAACATGAAGATGTATATATTAAAATATTTATTTGTAGTTTGGAAGAGGATGTGCGGGAATGGTACAAACCTTTTCCAAATAATTCCATTAATTCCTTGACTGAGATGAAAAATGCATTTAGATTGCAGTATGGTGACAGAACTGACCCTAGATTTCTTCTATCAGAATTTGAAAATATCAAGAAGAATCCTAATGAGTCAGTACATGATTTCAACAAAAGTTTTAATAAGACCTTGAGGATATTTCTTGTTTGGATAAGGCCATGTGATGAATCATGTTTAATCAAATATTCAGATGCATTATATACAAAAGTTGCTTACTACTTGAGGGAAAAAAACCCTACTAATTTGAGGTAGGCATTCACCATGGCTCTGTAAATTGAAAATAACATCAAAGAAATTAGAAAGCCTCCAAAAAGAGATGGTGTAAAACTAATCAACACAGAGAAGCCTAAAAAAAGTAAGGTTACTGATTTGGAAGAAGTTGTGAAAACTTTGGCAGGGGCTGTCAAAGAAATTTCCTACAAAATAGCCCAAGATGAAAAATAAATTAGGCATAGTTCACAAGGTCAACACAAGAAGAAAGGCATAGATAGGTTCAAAAATCACCAAATATATAATGATAAAGTCAAGGGACCTATTGGATTTGGAAATAGGTTGTCCCAAGCCAGGGAAAATAGAACGGTACCTATTCCTTTTGTTGCCAGAGTTGTTGTGGAGGAGATAGATGTCATTGATTGGTGTGAAAGATGTTTCATGCCCCATGCTCCATGTGAGGAAGATCAACAGGAATAAGAAAAAGAAGATGATGATAATGATTATGATGTTTGCATGATAGGTTACTCCATGAGCTCACAGCATGGGGAAACTTCAACTGAGGTAATAAGTGCTAGAACTGCTGCTGATTTTTGGGATTGCATCCACCAGGTACCTATTCTTCCTCCCTCTCATATTTTAGAAATATGTACTGTACAAGATTCTTTGAATATTAAAGGTATTTAATGATAAAGAAGTATGATGGAGGCATCCCATCTATAGAGGATACATAGTTGTTGATGAATGTTGTTGTGGCTCAAGAAAAGGAACACAACACAAGAAGTAGGGTTATCACAGGGATAGGACCTCAAGCCAAGCAAAAAAATCCATTGCTTTCAAATGTTCCTAAAGAGGCTCCTAAGAAATATGCATCTGCCAAGGGCCTTACTATCCCAAACAAAAATCATACCCCTCCTCATGGCCAAGTTGTCAAAAATCCTATGCCACCTAATGAGTGTGCCAACCTTCCTTCCAATGCTTCCTTGCCAAAGTCTGGCCCTTATGATATTGCCCAGGTCTTGAGTCAGAAGATCTAGATGAACCACTTGAGGTTTATTTGGGGACATCCTTGGTAGATTCTCAGCTGAAAGTGGATCCATTCTTCACCACTCTGATCATTAAAGACAGATTGTTACACAATTGTATGTTTGACTCAAGGGCATCATGTAATGTTATGCCTCTTGAAGTCATGAATGAGCTAGATATCAAGGTAAGAGCAGCATATGGGAAGTGTACTACTATGGATTCTAGAGAGGTGCCTATGGTGGGATGTGTGAAGGTTTTGGTGGTAAACTTGTAGCCTATGCAAGTAGAAATTTAAAGCTTGACATAGTTATTGTTGATTGCCCAACCAAGTGGTGTATGTTGTTATCTAGAAAATGGGCTACGAGTATTGGTGGGAGTGTTCAAATGGATATTTCCTATGCCACCATCCCAATTGAGGGCAGCCTCATCAAATTTTATGGGGAAAAGAAGATGTTGTACCTTATTGATGACCCAAACAATGCATCTTATGAAGTTTTGTACATAATTGTTGATGCTGATAACTTTGTAGGATTTGCTTATGGAAAGGAGCACAAGATTAAAGAATGCAAATGTATTGAATAGGCAGGCTCTCCTTGGACTTTATTGTTTGATGGAGATTTCTCCAGGTTCGAGAATGGTTTTGGTGTTGTTCTGATCTCTCCAGGCCAGGAAGGGTTTGTCTTTTCCTTCAAACTCAACTTTGAATGCACTAATAACATTGCTGAGTATGAGGCACTATTTTTAGGCCTAAGGATTTCTTCAAAATAGGTGTTAAATAAATAATTATCAAGGAAGACTCGAGATTAATTGTAAAAAAAGTCAGAAAAATGTATGCCACAAAGAATCAGTGAATGAAACAATACAAGCATGCAGTGTGGGATTTCATTGAGATGTTTGATTCATTCAACATTATGCTTCATCATAGGAAGTTCAATGATTTGGTAGACAAAATTTCAGTGTCGGGGTCTTGTTTTGAAAATTGTGCAGTATCCCCATATTGTGAATATGATGTTGAGGTGTTAACAAGACCATTTGTACCTGACAATATTAAGCATTGGCAAGTTTGTGATGATGGTGGTCAAGTCGGAATATTTCTGCAGAATAAAGGAGAGTTTGTTGATCAAAATATTGATTGGGAGCCAATGGTGTGCATAGCAGAAGGTAAAGAAACCTTTTTTGGAAAAGGCATCATCCAACTAAAGACTAATACCATTCCCAGAGGGTTGGTTTCTCTTGAGTAAAATTTATATAATGCTGATCACATTATTAATAGATGTATGGCAGCCTCAAGGGATATTAAGGAGTGTGACCTTGGCACAAAGGAGAAACCAAGGAATATTTGGTCAGGCAGCAATCTCTGCAAGGAGAAGAAGCATGCCTACATCCAATTGCTAAAAAAGTATCAAGAATACATGGCTTGGACTTATTCTGAGCTAAAGGCATACAGAGAGGATCTGTTTCAACATGAGATTCCCTTGGAGTCCAATGCAAAACCATTTAGGCAGAAATATAGGCCAATCAATCCACTGCTATCTCTTAAGATGCAAGATAAATTGAATAAATTACGGGATGGAGGGATTATTCAACCCAGAATGTATTCTTCTTAGGTTGTAAACCTAGTACCAGTCAGAAAGAAGAATGCTGACATAAGGTTATGTGTGGATTTTAGGAATCTGAATAGAGCATCAATAAAGGATAATTATCATTTTCCAAACATGGAAAACATGTTATGGCTTGTGAATGGTTTTGAGCTAATTTCTACCCTGGATGGTTTCTCTTGTTATAACAAAGTTGTGGTGAAGGAATCAGAAAGAATTAAAACAACCTTTACCACTCCTTGGAGGACTTATGTATATGTTAGGATGCCCTTTGGTCCTGATTAATGCTAGAGCCACTTTTCATAGAGAAATGGATGTTGCTTTTGCTGGTTACATCAATGAGTTTATTGCATATGTATCAAGATGGTGTAACTGTATTTTCTTCATGAAGAGAAGTGATCACCTGCTGTACTTAGAAAAGATTTTGATAAGATGCAGAGAATATGGCATTTCAATCAATCCAAAGAAGTGCCATTTTTGAGTGCAGAAGGTAAAATTGTTTGGTCACATTGTGTCACAAGAAGGGTGATGATTGATCCAGAAAGGGTAGAGGCCATCAGTCAAGGTTCCTGATTCTCAAGGACCAAGAAAGGGATTCAGTCCTTCTTTGTGTAGATAAACTTCATCAGAAGATTTATATCAAAAAAATGTTGAGTTGACCATTCCAATCACTTCCATGTTAAAGAAGGGACCAGGCCATCAAATGGGAGGAGGCTTCCATCCAAGCTTTCAATGGGATTAAAGACGCATTAAAGCATGCACCTGTTCTAGCAGCTCTAGATTATAAGAAGCCCTTTTAATTCTTCTCTTTTGCTTTAGAGAACACTATTGCTTTTGTCCTGCTGTAGAAGAATGATGAGGGGGTTGAAAGGCCAATTGCCTTTTTCAGTAAGGAATTGTAGGGGGGTGAGTTAAAATACACTGTTATGGAGAAGCAAGCATTTTCCTTAGTAAAAGCAACAAAAGTTTTCAGGCCTTATATTCTAAGTTCTAAAATTATTGCTTATGTTCCCCACATCATGGTCAAGGACATCTTATCAGACATGGAATTCTAAAGCAAAAGGTGTAGGTGGGGTGAACAAGTTGCAAGAATATGACATGGATATCCAAACCACAAAGCTGGTGAGAGGTTTGGGCCTAGCTAATCTTATGGCTGAGAACAACTTGAAAACTATTGAGGTAAATGAGGTAGAAGAAGGTAGGGTAGATTTTTTTCAAACATTGATGAGTTCTAAGTGGTACAAAGATGTAATTATTTATCTCAGAGATCTACACTACCCTGAGTATTTAAGTAAGAACAACAAAAGAGCCCTTAAGTTGGCTTCCCAGAAATATGTCATTACTGGTTATGGGCTAGCTTGGAAGAATCCAGAGGGTGTCCTCTTAAGGTGCATTACTGAAGAAGAAGCTCCCAAGATAATTGTTAATCTCCATGGAGGAGTTTGTGGGGCGAATTTTGCTGCAAGAGTCACAACACACAAGATCTTGAGGGCCGATTATTGGTGGCCAAATATTTTCAAGGATATAACCTTGTTGGTTAGAAGATCTGAGAGTTACCAATGCTTATCTGGAAGACTGAAAGCTTTAGGCTCCCTTCCTTTATAGACTTGTATTAATTGAAGCTCCATTCAAGCAATGGGGAATGGATTTCATTGGTTTGAAATTTCAGATCCTTTAAGTGCTAGCCATAATTGGATTCTTGTAGCCATTGATTACTTTACTAAATGGGTGAATGAAATCCCCACCAAGAAGGAAACACGCCAAGTTTTCATGGATTTTTTGTTGAACCATGTCATTTGCAGGTTTGGGGTGCTAGTCAAGATTGTTTCTAACAATGCCATGAGCTTCAGAGGTAAACCCTTGGTGGAAATGTGCAAAGAATATGGGATCAAATTGACATATGCATCTAATTACAACCCCCAAGGAAATGGACAAGCTGAATCCAGCAATAAAAACATGTTGAAGATTATCAAAAGAACCTTGGAGCTGAACAAGAGAAAATGTGGTGAACAGTTGAAGTTTGTTGCTTGGGCTGATAGGATCACTGTTAAAAGAGCCACTGGAAAGATTCCATTTGAGTTGGTGTATGGAACTTAGGCCCTGCTGCCCCTGCATATGCAATTATCTTCATATCAGTTCATTCAACAACTAGAGGACCAAGAAGTAAGTTATATATGATGCTCGCATTAACAAGATTGTTGAACTTGATGAAGAAAGGAGGGAATCCAACCAGAGGCATGTAAAGTTCAGAGAGAAATCTGAAGATTTTTATTTGACAAGAAGGTCACTCCCAAGAGCTTTCAATGTTGGATATCTTGTGTTGTTATGGGATAAGTAGGCATGAAGATAAGGGCAAGCATGGAAAAGTTTGACTGGCATTATGGATGGGCCCTTACTCCATTGATATTAGAATTGGTGAGCATACCTTCTTCTTGAAGTGATTTGGATGGTGGGTAATTGCTTGAATTGCCTGTTAATAACAGGCATTTGAAAAATTTCTTGGATTGATTCCCCATAATCAAGGTGAACATCTTTTGTACAGTGTCATAGTTCATGTTGTTTATTTCTTGTATTTTTCATGTTTATTGCTCGCTCTGGTCCTTAGTGACCTATGTTTGTGCTGGTTTCTCTATTTCATTTTGGGGGGGGATGGCTCCTGGTTTCCCTGCTCTGGAAGCTGACTCCTTTACCCAATGTATATTTTGGCACTTGTTCTACCTTTGTTATTATGGCACTTGCAGGGAGTGCCCATCCTCGAGTCAGAGCTGATGTTGGTGCTTAGATTTGGCTCGCCCCGTTTGCCATTATTTTCCTCTGATCTGCATGTTGTGAAACATTTAATCTCTTGATGTGGATGTTATAAATCTTCTACCTCCATTATAAATGCTTCAAGTTGTTTGCAAAATCCATTTTCATGTCCCTCCTTGAAGAAATCTCCGAGTCTACCCTGTTTTTTCCCTAATTTCTTCAAAATCCGCGGGCTCTACCGTTTTCCCTATTTTTCCTCGACCATGGAAGCTCGAGAATAGTTGATTTATATTTGAATGACGTTGAAAATTCAAAATACATGGTCAAAAAGATGCTCGGAATCATGATTCACTTGTTTTTTGTTTTAGAGAATTTTCATCCTTAGCGAAAAATCGTGTTCTGGGTACGGATGGTGATTTTCTGTATTTTGATGGTTTGACAGGTATATTTTTCCTGTAAAATTTATTCCTCAGTGTTTGGCAGTCACATGGATTATTTTGGTTGGTCAGGGGATGGTGGACAGATATTTTCACTTATCACTATTATTTTTTTGGCAAAAAGGCAAATTTGGTCCCGTAGCTCTACTCAAATCTGATGGGTTGTTTTGGTGCTTACGTCACTTTTTCTGATTGGATGGGGCATGATGGGTTTGTTTTTTCAACTTGATCTTTTTGACTACTTTGGCAAAAAAATTAAACCCGCCCTACGGCCACGCGAAGGCTTTGATTAAAGTGAATTTTAAAGTGGTAGGGAAAAAGTCTCACTTTGACCCCACAAGAGGACATGTGGCAAAGCTAATGGCAGAGATGCGGGCCTTCAAAGGTAAGTTTGATGTTTTTACCTTTTGGAAAAATGGGTTAAAATTCTAAAATGGAAGTGCACCCCTGCCAAATTATTTTGAAGCCTTAAGGTTTTTGAAGTTGCACCACAATGACACATGGAGGTCTCTACCGGGTCTTCTTTCCTTGGAATTTTTAGCAAATTCTTAAAGGGCCTAAGACATGTGGAAATACCACACTCATTCAAGGTCTCAAGTTTTGGGGACCATCTCAGAATGTTCCATTGTGACACGTGGTAGTTTGAAAAATCAAAAGGCGGGGAAGCAGACCATCGGAGGCAACTTGGATTTTTTATCTCTTGTCATCAAAAGGATTAAAATCTAAAAATGGCCTGCAAGCCCGATAAGAAGAAGGTTAAGGTTGGCGTTGAAAAAGTCAAGAGGTGGGCCTTTAGAGGAAAATTTTATTTTTTACCTCTTTTCATCAAAGGGATTAAAACATCGAAATGGCCCACAGGCCCGATGGAGAAATGTCAAAACTTGCTCCAGTCAGCAGTAGAGGTGCAGACCTTTGGAGGAAAATTGGAAAAATTTCCTATTGTGAAAAAAGGAGTTAAAAGTGAAAAAGGAAGCACGGTTCCTTTGGGCCCCCCTTAGGACACGTGTAAGGCCCATTTTTCAGAAGCAGGGCTACTGGGAAAACTTGGAAAAAAATTCCCTTTCAAAAAAAGGGATGAAATGGTAGAATTTGCCCGTGGTTCCTTTGGGACCCACCTTAGGACACGTGTTAAACTCATTTCTCAAGGGTGGCGGTGTGGAGAAAAATATGAAAATTTTACATTTTTCCAAAAGTTGGAAAAGGTAAAAAGGAACCTGTAGGCCCACTCTAAAATGATTCTCCCATGTGGATGGTCCAAATTTAAATAGAAATCAACGGTAACTGTGTCTCTCTATCTGATTTTTCTACCATTTTCACTCTAGAGCTCACGGGGATGCATATTCTTGTGGGTTTTTATCATTTCTTAGAGTCTCCTGCATGCCAAATAAAGAGGAACTTTAATCTAACATTATGGTTTGGTGGGGAAGGTCTATAAAAGTATCTCACCATTAATATGCAATCTGACAGTCAAATTCACCATGAGTTTTCTTTCCTTGGCACGTAAATGACCTGTTGATAATCAAGGTTTGGTGAGAAAAATTCGGGGACATCTTTACCATTAAGATTAGACCTGACCTTTTGAGCTTGATCTGATGTTCTATTTCTTCTCCTTGGGGATGAAAAGAATCAGATTGGATAGAATAGGGGTGGAAGTGGTTGGCGAATAGAAGGAAGAGTGATGTGCTAGAGAAAATAGTTGAATGTGAGAGATTTTTGAAGAGATCTCCCCCCCTGGGCACCTGGTGAATTTTTGTAGATTTGATTCTAGGAATCATGATCGTGATCATGGTGAGCACTGGTGGCACTCAATATCTAGATTTTTGGGGGGAAAATTCTCTATTGCAAATTTTATAAATGGCACAAATTTATCGTGCAAATGGTTGAAGTGCCAAGGGTCAGGACTGATTTTTCTAATATAAAAAAGGATTGATAGGGATCATTCCTTTTGAGAAGCTGTTTGAGAAGCCTGTATATCTCTTTTGTATTAAATTTGATCGTGTCAAGGTGGTTTCAAGTGTTAAACCATTGACAAGCTCCGAGATTATTCTTGAAAATTCCCCCTGCTGACAAATTTAATCAAACTCAAGTTACTCTATGTGGATCTCATGCAAAATGTGTTTTTTTTACTTCTAAAATGTCTGCAAATAGTCTGTCCTTGTTCTTGTTGCAATCTTGTGTTAAAATTTGTTTTAATCATATAGCTCTCAATCCTTATGATAGTTTGGTGGCATCTTCAATTTCACTTCTCAGAAGAGCTTTCATCTAGGAGTGAAGTAAATGATTTAAAATCACTTTTCTCTCATCTGTTGACAACGATTGTCTATAAGCCTCTGGGTGTACCTCATGCGTGATTGGGCTCAAATCTTGATTTTTTGTTGGGTTTTCCATCTCAAGCCTTCGTGTTAGAATCTCATAGATTGTATGAAAAAGTTCTAATCTGTGCCGCCATTGAAGCACACATTTTGGTTAAAGAAACATTTTAGCTACTCTGTGGCATTCTGTCGATTCAGTTTTCCATTTTGCAAAAGTTCTCAAAGATTACAGTATAATCAACTTTATCCTGCTTCACCTCCCACCAAATTCACATTTAAGAACAGCTAATCCTACCTATACTACCCCTGTTTTGTCATGTCCTGTATAAAAATGCACAAATTTTACTACCAAAACATGTAGAAACAATCAGGATTCTAAATGTCTTTAGTAGCCTGAACCTTGCCTGGAGAATATCTCCACTATCTAGAGTGACAACTTGTGAGAGTTAGATTTTGTTGCATTGATCATATTCACTCCAAGGTGTCCTTAACAACTTATTAGGAAGGACATCTTTATCTCCTCCATAAACAACAGGCCGCAAAAGGGTTCTCTTACCTTGGTTGAAAGGCACAACCTAAATAGTGACGATAGATCAAATCCTCTTGCGGGTGCTACCCACTCTTCTCCACATCCTAAGTGACTAAAAGGTACCAGTTAGATCTGCATCCCCAGCTACAAAATGACATACATTAGTGATCTATCTGTCTCTGAAGCTTCATGTCAATATCAATGTGATGTTTCTCAGACTTTTGAGGGAGAATCAATTTGGGTACCAACAGGGTGTAGTGTAAGAAGTCTGGTGCCCACATAAGGATACCTTTTTCTTCAACAATGAGCAAATTTAGAACATGTAATTGAAATGTTTTAGGGTTTAGTGGAAATCTAACGTGTTAGGACCGTAAGCTAGAATGTTAATACAATGTAGTGGAAATCTACCAAATAAGGAATAAACTTGAGATTGACTGTATCCATCCCAAGCTCCCTTTCACTCTTCCATGAGCTTCCTCTCCTAGAACTTAAGTCTGCAAGATTAGAAATGAAAATTTTAATAATTATGTAATGAATAACAAATATCCATAGAGCTGATTAGGGAAGACCCTGGAATACTATAAGATCTTATGGCTGTAGATTGATCATGTTATGTGTGCCTAGGAATCGTTCTATACAAAAGTTAGGTGAGGGGGTAGTTGAGCATAACGTGTTTCAATGTTATCTATACGGATTATAGTTTGAATGCAAACACTATTAGTTGTGTTGAAGCGTAAGTCTATAAGTGTATCTCATATAGTGTCATGTGTACTACAATGTAACTTTTAAGAATAAATGATTCTGATATTTTTAGTGTTGTATTTGTGTGTGTAAAATGTGGACGTTACAATCATCCTAAAATATTCGGCAAGACATATTCTAATTGAGAATTGAAATAAAAATTACTGTTGGGATTCAAGGGATTGTTTCTACCTAGACCTTTTTAAAGTAAATGAATAGATTGGATTTTAGGAACCAGCATTTATTAAATGTAACTAAGTCATCTATAGGAATGAAATTTCTACAACAAATAACTGAAGACTAGATATTATTATTTAATTTCATTGCAGATGATCATTTGAATGGTAATCAAGAAAAACGAATCTACCAATGGTTCATCTCTATCTCTTGGAGCTATTTAGTCAATGTTTACAACAGTATCAACGGTTATACAGGATTCTCTGGTTTATTCTCCTCAATGTTGATCCATAATCTGAGTGTTAAACAGGGATATTTCTTCTATGTTTCCAGAACTTCAGATTTACCTTGCAAATCTCTCTTAATGTATTTGATCATGTCCAACAAACTTACAATTACTTCTAATAAATAAACGACAGTTCGTGTGAACAATGTTGCACGGTACAGACTCATACGGTTATGTTCAAAAAATCATTTTGATTGTTGTGCAATACAAATAAGTCATGCAATTTATATGTCGAGTTATTAGCTTCCTCTACTCAGTAGCTAATCTAAAAGAATACTACTTTTGCATATAATAACGTGCAGGAAGGCAACTGCTTGTCGTTCTTTTCTCGGGTTTATGATGTTCTGTATAAATTCTAGATAATCCCCCTGATATTTGAAATAGATCTCTTGATAATTACAGCTTGCTTCTGGAGACATTGATTGTGCATACTTCAAGATTTCGGCGGTGCTTTACCTTTTTGATGAACTACTCTCAAACAACTTCTCAAATATTCAGGGGTGAACTATCATTTCCCAAAGCTTTTGTTGTATGTATATCAGCAGAGTTATTCTTCCGATTTGCAATATTTTAGATGAATTTCAACTAAATTGGCAATCCCATCTCTGATGACGTGAATTCCTCATTATTTATTATGCACTTAGATGCATCATGTGAGGACACATGAATATTGGATAAGTTTCTTCATTGCTGAATTGTTGTGGGAAGATTTTCTCTGTAGCAAACCTTTATGTGATTTAATTCACTGAGGGAAAAAACTTCTCAACACAGTTCCTGATCCAAAGAACCTAACATTATACTTATAATGTTGTCACATACTCTGCTATCTTCTAAACCTAGTGTGACTGATGGGCTGACTCTTCCAAGCCCATAAAACATACAACAAATCCATAGGATGAACATCATTTTCGGACTGTAGACATTTTTCTAGCATAAGTACTTAAGAAAATATTTTTACGTCTATGGTGTTCTATGAGTTTTTATTTATCTGATGTTGATATATAAAATTCCACGATTCTAAAGTTCCACATACATACCTCAAAATCCTTTTTCCATATTTCCAATGTGAAGATTTAGATATTCTATTAACCTTGAGATGAATATTCGTACCATGGACATAATATCTGGTAATCTTTTTTTTAATCAAATACATGAGACTTCCAACTAGTCTTTTAAACAATGTTGGATCTTACAAATGGTCTGTATGGAGAGCATCTATACTATAAATTTAAACCTAATGCAACATTAATGTTAGTGTTGGCTTGCAATTAAAAATGTTAAATGGATAACAAAGTTGACAGTTATGATATTCATCATGTGTTCTATGTGAAGCACCCACAAAACTCCAACTTCTGATTAGTTGAATTTTTAAGCCCAAAATATAATTTAGGAGGCCTAGAACTTGAAATCATACTTTGAAATTCTATCTTCATAGCTGATTTGAATGAAAATGTATAGAGATTTCCACTGATGATTAAATCATCCACATATAATCAAACAATAAAAATTGTATATTTCTCATTGATCTTGATATATAAGGTAGGCTCGCTGCTAATCCTACTAATTCTATTATGTATCAAATAAAAATCAATCATGTTGTATCAAGATCTAGATGCTTTCTTGAGACCATAGAGCAATTTTTTCAACCTGTATACCTTTGCTTAGTGACATTCAATCTCATTACCTTCTGACTGATTCACATAAACTTCTACTTCAAGAAAACTAGTCAAAAATGCTTATTTTACATTCATATGATAAAAAGGCCATTTGCTTTGAGCTGCAATTGCTAAACCATTCTTACCATGTCCAAACGTGCTATAGGTGCAAACATATCATTGTAATATAATCCATATTTCTATGAAAAACCTATGGCAACAAGCCTTGCTTTATATTTCTTTACTTTACCCCGAGAAGTATATTTGGTCTTATAGAACCACTTCACTACTAGCACGTCCTTTCCTTCTACAAGATCTACTAATTCCCATGTCTGATTCTTCTCTATGACTTCTATCTTATCATCCATGGCTTGAACCCAAACTTCATTTTCTATAGCCTCTTCAAAGTATACTGGATCTGTAGCTTGAGAAAACAATGCCAAAATTCAAAAAGCATTAATTGTAACAACATTATAAATCTCACTAAGACTCCTTATTTTCTAATACAAACGTCTATCTGATGATGGATTTTTTTTATTGAAGGATTAGATTTTGGTGTTATTTGTGGTGTCTGTTGGATGGTTAAGGATGACTCAAATTTGGGAGATATCCTGGATGTAGATGGAGGTGTAGCTTTTTCCTACAATTTATGGTGCATATCCAAGATTCGAAGAAGATACAGTACCTTGTTGCTATATGATTTAATCTTTCATATCATCATGAGGAATAGTTGCTACTACATTGAATGTTTTATCAATACTTCCATCCCATGCCTCATTTTTGACAAACTATACATCTTTGTTGATTATTACCTTTACGGTAAATGGATGGACAACTTGTAAGCTGTTGTATTCTCTCAATATCTAAAATATATGCATTTTAATCATTTCTTCTCTAATTTCTTCCTTATCTAATCAGGTACATGTGTGTATGCCATAAAACAAAAAACTCTAAAATGAGAAACATTGTGTTTCATCTTAGTCCAAGCTTGTTGAGGAACCATGTTTCAAAAAAAAATTGTTGGACATCTAGTTATGATGTAAACAACAATTGTTACTTCTTCTGCCCAATACTCATTTGAATAATGCTTTGCCTTCATTGTACTTCTTGCCATCTCCATGATGATTTTATTATTTCTCTCTACCACACCATTTTGTTGTGGTATATACCTGGAAGTAAAATACTTGTGTATACCATGATACTTTTAAAAATTTAGAAAAGTATTGGAAACATACTAACCTCCTATGTCTGTCCTTATAATTCTAATGTAGTACCCACTTTGCTTTTCCACTAAAGCCTTAAACTGCTAAAATATATCAAAATTGTAATGCCCCTTTCAACGTTACTCCAGTTCATACGTTTGTGACCTTGTTGCTAAGCATTGAACGTTGTTGAGAATAATTAGCATCCTCCCTCTTCATCATTTCTTCTTGTTTCGATGTCAAATTCACCCATCGAAGTTTGTGGAAATTAATATTTGGTGTAAACACATTGTTGTCTAATCACCCATCTAAGTTTATTGAAATTAAGATTTTGTGCTTCTTATGCAAAGAGGAGCTCAATCCCTTTCTAAAAATTCCTCATTTGCCCAAATCTAAGCTTCCAGTCGAAAGTTATGGCCTTCTGAAGTTTTTACTTCGCTTAGTTAAAAAAAGGAGGGAAATTTTTGTAAATCAGACCCGCGGGCTCGAAAATTACTTAGGGTGCTTTTTGTAAAAAAGGAAAAAAGTCACAAATTCCTTTGCATTCCTGCAACCCCGCCCATTTCATTTTTGGAAAAACACCTCCGCAAGTTCACGGGCCTGCACTTTCAAACTTTACCTTTTAGAAAAAGGGCGAAAAATCTTAAGTCTCCCCGCCGGTCGGCTTCCCCGCAGGAAATCTTGGGCATGACATGTGGTGTCCTTGGGTGTCGGTAGAGGCGCGAAGCTTTTTGAACCTTTTTTCCCTTTTAAAAAAAAAGAGTTAAAATCCAAATTGGGCCCCCTCTAACAACCCGCCTTCCCACGTTGGGCTTAACAATGTGCCACGTGTCCCTTGTGACTTTAGGGAAAATTTTCTTCCCAGGCCCCGCAGGCGTGGAGATTTTTGAACCCGCCTTTCAAACAAAAAGAGCAAATTACCTTTTCCTTCCCACGTGGGCTGTGCAGTGTCCCACCTTTAGGGAAAATTTTCTTCCCCAGGCCCGGGGGCCCGCCATTTCCCCGGCCGCACCTTTAGGGAAACTTTTCTTCCCCAGACCCGCCTTTGGGAAAATTTTCCTCCCTAGGCCCACCGGCCTGTAACTTAAAAAATATGAGTTAGGAGGACTTCTTTATATCATTGGAAAGGGGAAGAAACTTCCTATCTAATGGAGATGTTTTCAAGAAAACTTAAGTACTTTAAATATGTGAAAAATTATGTTGAAGTGAAAAGATTAGTCTGAAAGTGGGTAAGTGGGAAATCACCCCTTTTTAACTTGCATGTTTAACTCTAAAACATGGGTTGACCTTTTTTAAGGATCACGTAAGGGGATAAGAGAATGTTTTCTATCCCATGTAAATAAGAACCTTGTTTATTGTTTAGACTTGGTGGAATTAAATACCTTGGGTATTTAATTGCTTTGGTCCCTTTGACCCTCTAAAATTAATTAAGAAATATTTAACTATAGTGTAAATTTAATGGTTTATTAAATTAACACCTAGGAGAAATTTAATTATATTGATTTAATTACACTCATTAATTTTGTAATGTGGACCTAATGTTTGCTACAACGAAAAAATTTCATTTATTAAATTATAATGGACTTTGAATCTTTATTGTTGCAGTTGTTGCTTGAAGCTTGGTTGTGGTCATGATTTTCAAAAAAAAAAATATTCCATAATTTTTCTATCTAAACCTAGGTTGTTATTGGGTCTCGATTGGTCGTTTTAGTGGGCGTTACATATTCACTGATATATTGAGAGTACAATATATGGATAAAGGGCCTCCTTCATTCAAGGAATCAAACATCATCCTCAATCCCTGAACTTGCTCATAGTCCTCCAGAAATCTCTCCCAACAACTTAGCACCTAGAATCTATCACTCTCCTATTTCTAAGGTGAGATAATCTCACGTTTACAAGTTTATTCACTCACAAATTTATCTCTAATATAGGATTTTTTATTTAACATCTCATTCAAAATATATAAACTAATGATAAATCCATAATGTGAGCACCAACACATTATTTTCCTAACAGAAACTCTAGAAGGACATGATTGATAAGATGAGCATGTCCCTACTTGACGGTTTTTTCTAATGGGACATAAAAGCTATGTAAATACCTAAATTATTTTTCACATGAGATATGTGAGGTTTTTTAATTGGAATTAATGTTCATGTAGGCGTCTGAGAATCAAAATGAGAAATGACAAGTCTGAAGATAGCTTATAATAGTCTATTTAGCTCTATTTGTGTGTAAAAGTCATGTGTAAGGAATGCAAGTGAAATATAACATCATCAAGTATGGAAATGAAACATTTGGGTGTCTAAAATTAGAGAGGAAATTCTCTTAATGAAACATGACCACACAAAGGCTCATCTAACAATCTAATTGTGCCATCCAATAGAGAAGTATATGCCACATGATTAACATTAGAATTTACATCATTGTATTGTATAGATTTATTTTATCATTTTTCATGGCATGCATGTATAAGATAACACTCCTTAACTTCAATCAAAAAGAGAAATATTATAACATCACTCCAAAAAATCATTGTTGTACTCATCAAGCCTAGTGATAAGTAAGATAATCTTAAGAAAATGATTAGGAAAGGTAATTATGTTAATTACATCATATGATAGAGGTGGAACCCTACCATATGATGGAGGAGCGATCTAATTCATTACAAACATATAAAAATAACATGTATGGCATTTCATTTACAAAATCATGAATCAAAAATATGTTTCTAATCTAAAGGCATACACATATGAGGAAAAAGCGTTCAAATTAATTCCAAAATTTTGAACCAAATAAATCAATATTTCTAAGAACTATTGATGAATTCTACGAATTGAAAAGAGGCTTAAATGGTCAACACAATGTAAATAATAAAATCCTTTCAAGTTTTTTTGAAAATAAATGCATCATTTCATTCTTAAACGAATTTTGGTGAAAATAAGGAAACCCAAATTTCAAAACATCTATGTTGAACTTTAGGTAACAAAAGTGTTTTTTCATTAAATCGATGCGATTCAACAAAATCCTCAAAGAGATTTGAAAATAGATCCACTTTTAATAAGATATCATTCAAAAAAATGTGAAGACAGGAAACAAACCTAACAGGGAAAAAATATTAAACCTTAGGGGAAATGATAGAGTTAAAAAATCACGTAATAAGGGAAAATTAGGATTTAGAATTGAAATTTAATCAATACATTGGAGAAAAATTTGAAACCAAAAAGGTGAAAATAGATTGTGTATTCAAAAGTAAAGTTAAAAGGTTCACAAAAGTGTATATATAAATTACATCAAGTATTATAAACATTGATTTATACTTAAAGGGATATCTTAATATAATCCAAATTAATTTTAATCTTGATAATTGTGATTTATTGTTCACTTTAAGAATGGAAAAGCAACATGTAGGATATAGAAATACAAAAAGAACGGTAATACATGCTATAATATTATAAAAGAAAAATATCTTATGTTAAATATGAGACATTCAAACGTTCATTAAGATTCTTAGGAAAATCAAGGGGTTGACAACATGCACATGAAAGGTTTGAAAAAGACGGGATTCCATTTTGAGAATTAAAGTTTTTATAGAAGATTGTATCATGTTCGCATTTGTTTAGGGGTAATCTATCTCATTATGATTGTCTAGAACTCAAATTTTAGGTGTGGGTTTTTCAAGATCTATACATGTCAAGTTTTAGCACTAGAATGTTTCTATATAGACGAGTTATCTTCTCTTTTGTTAAACCCTATCGTAACTCAACTTGAAGTTGAGAAATCTTAAAAAATGGTTAGTGTTTTGATTTGTATTGAACCCAACCACCATAATGACTAGTTGTTGACTACATAACACTACTCTAAAGAGGCCTTAAACTTATGTAGTTGCCTCACAATTATATGATGAAATGAAGATATCAATATCATATTAGATGAACTTGGAATAAAATATTCAATTTGGTTTTGGCTCTTGACAACATATCTTGTAACCTTTGTATGATGTAGATTTATGATATAAGACTACTCTTAGAAGATACTTTATTTCTCTTGCATAATGTCACCAAGTAAAAAGGTGATATGTAGATGGACCCCATGTGATCGATCTATGTTTTGAATGGTGTACTACCTGATGTCTTTTCTTATATAGTTTATCTTCATTAATTTTCCCTCTCAAACGACCCTAAAATCATGTTCATATTGACTTAAACAAGCTAACCATTTAAAATTATGCATACTAAAAAATAAAAGGACAAGTAAATGTAACAAGTTGTAACGCCCGTTAAAACAACCCACTTGAGTCCCAAGAACAACCTAGGTCTAGTTAGAAAAAATGGAATAATTTTTTTTGAAAGTGTTTACAACCTTGATACAAGACAACAGAGATGACAACAAGATTCAAGATCGATTCTAACTACCAGCTTATATTTTCTTACATCAACATTTATTAAAGGTCACAAGGTCAAATTTAGTGTTAGAAGGTTTAAAAAGGTTAAGAGGTTAATTTCACACCATACCCTACTCTCCAACAGGCTTACAAGATTCAACCTAATTTTTCTCAAAATAGCGCATTCAAAACTTCCCTAAAACATTCCCATTGGATGGGAAATTTCATCACCTTTCCAATGATATAAAGAAGTCCTCCTAACTCCTCATAAAACTCAAGTTATGGGATGGCGAAACTTGGGAGGAAAATTTTCCCAAGGGCGGGCCTGCGGGCCTAGGGAAGAAATTTCACCTGGGAAAGATTTTGGACCGGTGGACCTGGGGGGATAATTTAGAACTTAACACATTTTAACAAAAAGTGCCAACGTAGGAAGGCAGGTCACCGGAGGCATTTAGGATTTTTGACTTTGTATATTGAAAAATAAAAAATATTTAAAATGAGCCATGCCTAGACAATCCACGTGTCATTCTAAAAGCTACACGTGGGGAAGCAGACTTCTAGGGGAAACATAGAAATTTTGGATTTTTGAAGAAAAAACGTAAAAGCTTAAAAAAAATCCATGTCTCTGCCGACACCTAAAGAAGCCATGTGTCAAACTAACAATGACATGTGGGGAGGCGATTGGCAGGGAGACTTAGGAAAATTAGAATTTTACAAAAAATGAAGTTTGAATATGCGGGCCCGCAAGCCCGTGGAAGTGTTTTGCCAAAATTGAAGCTTACGGGGCTGTGAGGCTGCAAAGGAAATCTAGCAAAAGTAAGTTTTTTGAACTTAGAATTTTTTTTCCGAAAAGAAAGTTTGGGCTAGTGGAGTGGAAGGAAACTTTGTGTCGTTTTATTTTATTTTGGGGGGAAAAGCGCGAAAAGTATTTTTCAGCCCGTGGATCCACTTGCGAATATTTTATTATTATTGTTTTTTTTACAGTTAGTTTTTTTTTTGAAACATAATTGTTAAAAAAAATTCAGAAGGCCATAACGCTCAACTAGAATCTCAGATTTGAGAAAATAAGGAATTTTTGGAGGGGGGTCGAACTCCTCTTTACACAAGAAGCATAAAATCTTATTTTCAACAAACTTAGATGGATGAAATTTAAGAAAACATCTTTCCTACCATTAAAATGTGAACTAAAATTTTCAACTGCTAGATTTAATTTGATCTGCCATTCTTTTTTCTTTAACATGTCAAAAAGACATGGAGAATCACACTAGATAGGTGTAGTGCCCACTTCCCTTCCACACCTTTTTGGTTATTATTTTTGAGACGGTCGACTACACTTATGGATGTTATTGTAGATTTTTCATTTAGTATGATGCTAGATGTTAGAAATACTAGACAGTTGATTCAATTCATATATGATGCATGTGGATCATTAGAAAAATTTTATATTGATTTTATATGTTGTCGACATGATTATATGTATATTTATGGTATGCAATATTTTTGTCACATTGAGTAGGCCTTGAAAATTGAACTAATGTTCTGATCATTTTGACATGGATGAAACATAAGAATAGAGATGTTGTTAGAATTTGTAAATGATATCGTATTTTCCTAGATGATATTTGATTTGTATATAGGTGATTATGGATTTATATTGTATATTTTATCATAGATGTTTTTAATGCGGCCATGAGGCTGAAGGAAGTATTTATGTGTTTTGCAGGTAAAACTGTATCGCTAAAAAAAAACAACCCACTTGAGACCGAAGAATAACCTAGGATTAGTTAGGAAAATTATGGAATAAATTTTTTTGTCTAAAAGAGTCTACAACTAGATTACAAGACAACAGCTATCACTAACATGTTCCAGATCAATTCTAATCTACAACAGAATATTTTTCTTTCACTAATAATTATTTGAGGTCACAAGGTTCAGGATTTTAGGGTTAGAAGGTTCAATTAGGGTCAAAGGGTAATTCCTCACCATACCCACTCTCTAATAGGATTAAAGATTAAACTTGGTTTTTCTCAAAATTAATACATTAAAAATTTCCCTATATCATTCCCATTGGATGGGAAATTTCTTCACCTTCCTAGTGATATAAAGAAGTCCTCCTAACTCCTCATATTTTCCAAGTGTGGGCCAGCGGGCCTTGGGGTGAAAATTTTCACCAAGGGTGGGCCTGCGGGGCTAGGGAAGAAAAATTGCCCCAAGGGCAGGTCTACGGGGCGGTGGGAAACTTTTTGGAAATTTTCCTGTGTGAGATGAAAAACTAACTTTGCACCTGCGCCCCCGCGAGTCCTCCAGGGACACGTGGCACCTTCTAAGCCAACATGGGTAAAACGGAGCAGCGAAAATATTTTGGAAAAATTACTGCGGTGGGTGAGAATTCAATTTTATGCCTATACCCCTACAATTCTGTAAGCAACACATGGCATCTCCTAAGCCAATGTAAGGAAATAGGGGTGGCAGTGAGAAATAAGGTTTCGCACCCTGAAGGCAACAAGAGATAAATTCACCTACACCTCTGCTGATGCCTCATTATGCCATGTTGCAGCCTCTGATTGGCTTCAAGTCAGAGTGGAAAATTTGAAACAAATTCCCAAAGAAAAATTGAAGCTCAAAGGGAAAAAGGGGCCCCCTCCTCTATCAATGCCTCATTGTGCCACGTGGCAGCCTCTGATTGGTTGCGGGCAAGTAGAGAAAATTTAGAAAATTTTCCTAAATTTTTTTGAGAGTGCTAATTTTAAAAAGAGATGCACCCCTCCTTTGATACATCATGGTGCCACATGGCAGCCTTTGATTATTTGTGGGCTGGTGTTGTGGCCACGAAAATTTAGAAAAATTTCCCAAAAAATTTCGGGAGTGTTAAGTTTAAAAAAAGATCCGCCCCTCCCTTAACACCTCATGGTGCCACGTGGTAGCCTCTAATTAGCTACAGGATGGTAGGGTAGTGGGGAAAATTTGGAAATTTTCTCCAAAGCTCTTAGGGAAAAATTCAAGCCCGCAGGGCCACCGGGGAAATTTTTTCCAAATATTTTTTTTTGACGCCAAGTGAAGAAAAACTTCAGAAGGCCATAACTTTTGTTAGAGAGCTCAGTTTTGGGAAAATGTGGAATTTCTGGAAATATCTCAACATCCTATTTACTTAAAGATCATAAATTTTTTATTATTGATAAATCTTAAGGGGTAAATTTTGAGGAAACGTCATGCAGTATTTTACATTATGAGCTGGTAAATTTTAACATATAAGATTTTTTCAATTTGAT
Organism: Taxus chinensis; assembly: GCA_019776745.2. NCBI lineage: Eukaryota > Viridiplantae > Streptophyta > Pinopsida > Cupressales > Taxaceae > Taxus > Taxus chinensis. The sequence goes on from CM034146.1 coordinate 305,709,983, forward strand.
CTTCTCCCTCTATCAACATGTCAAATCGACATGGAGAATTGTTATTAGATGGATTTAATAAGGATTTCAAGATTCAATTTGTCTGATTGATTTGTAATTTGAGAATTTACATTCCTTGACAGAAAAATGACTGTAAGAGGGTGGACCCTGATTTTGCAAGGTTTTGAAGGATTTATCCTTAAGTGTTATAGTCCAATTAAATTCATTTAGGACACACTACTTCAATTTAATCATTTAATATATTATTTCATTGTTGCAAGTTTGAATTGTACATTTTATGTAAAGTAATTGCCATTTTGAAAATACATAGTAAAGATCAAATTTAAAAGGGTTTAACTGCCATTTTCTTCTTCCAAGTATTATAATGTGTTGCAATTTAAATCTAATTATTTTATTTTATTCAATTTCAACCATTCAAAAAGAAAAACAAGATACAATTCTGATTTCCAACTTTACACATTTCAAGAGTTAGAGTTTTGCATTTTCCTTCATACGCATTTATTTCTTTCAAACAGATATTTCAATGCACATTTTGATGTTCAATATTAAAACAACAAAGCAAATTGAGAAGGTAATGCAATCCTTTATTGATTCCAAAATACAACTTTACAACCTTTCTTTCATTCTTCAAGTTCACTATACAGAATACAATTCTTTCACATTCTTTCAATGGTTGAAAACAAATTTTATTTATTTTACATTTCACTTCATAACTTTCATAAAAAAGTACCACATCTTTCTATTACAAAACATTTACAAGTTCCTCCACTACAAGTGGGAAAGGTTACAATAAACTTTATCTCAGCAAGGGACTATCAAACTATCTTTTTTCTCAGCTCCAGAACAACAAGTGCATATATCTCAATCTCCCATGTTGTAATCACAACAAGAGTAGGGGAAAAGCAACGCTCTCCACCCAACCAAGACATCCAATGAAGAGGATAATCCATCCTTCTTCATTGTCCCTTAAGCCCCAACCACAATGCAATAAAAGATTTGATCCAACTCATGGCAACATCAGGCTTCCACAAACACACAAAGAACACTTTCACAATAAAACACAGTTCCAAAAAAAGAATGTAGTTTACAACTACATTAAAATATAACTAACAATACTAAGGCTTCATCAAGTAATCCAAAGGAAAAATAAACTATGGGGGATGCTTCTTATTCCTCCCAAAATGGGAAATGGGTATCACCACCTGAATTACAAATTGCCAAAATATAGTATATCATAGCCCTGACATTCCTTATGCCTCCCTAACCTCTTATGGCACCACATAACGAGTAAAGAAATGCAAGCTATTTATTTGTAAGGTGGAACCCAAATCCCAACTCCCTCCACACTTATACCTCCCTAAAACACACTTGTGCCTCCCACAAATTAAACCCCATAGTCTTCTCCTACACTATCCCTAGGCCATCTACCCAATATACTACGAATATATCAAATATTCATAAATTAACATTAAAATTCATACAAGAAGAGCATTTCAAGAGCCAAGTTCCTACCTCTCCATGGTGAAGTTGTTCCATGTTTCAAAACAAAAAGGTTAACCCAGTGCAAGAAATCCAAAACAACCAAGCACAAGCATGTAAAAATCTTCCACAAAATCCTTCAAGCAAGATCTCCCAAAACAACAAAAGAATATGCCCAAGAATGAAGTCTCCAAATTCAAGCAACCCAAAACCAGGCAAGGAATTCAAAATTTATAGAAGAGGGAAGGGAAGAGGAGGAGGTGAATCCATGTAGGATGCCACATAACACATCCTCAACCCTAACCCTAAAAGTTAAATTCATTCTCCAAAGAAAAATAAATAGGTGGGTGAATAATATGACAGTTTTCTTACATACTCGAAAACAAACCCACACTCCAAAGGACTGAAATTACAACATGTAAGAAAAGTGCAATTAAAACCTACAAATTTCCTTCTCAAAAAGCATTATAAAAGTCAAATTTCAACTCTCCAACCATAGGTATGGTTGGTAAATAAATTTAAGAGGTATAGGACAACTATAACTTGTCCCACAAGCCTCCAAAATCAGCCTCCAAGCACAATTTCGAATTTCCAAGAAGGTGGAGTGTTTCTCACTCAATATTTAACTTACACATCACTTACACATCTATTACAACACTTTAATTCAATGCCAAAAACTAAATTAATTACTTTCTCATGATATATTTTAATTAATTAATATTAACAACATGCTTACCCACAATATTAATACAAAATTTAATAAATAAAGAAAGGGGAAAATGCATCACAAAATAAAAACTTGCAATCATTAAAAAAAAGGGTCTAAAAAATTAATACACATAACCCCTTGGTAACATTCGAAGGTGGTTCCCCCCATGGGTACCCCTAACAAAACAACCACACACAAACAAAACAAATTTCCATTGTGACCTTGTTGAATTCAACTAGAACTCCAATGTGGTTGCTCTCCAATCCCCCAATGTTTGTTGTGATATTTTAACCTGTAAAACACAAATACCTCATTCAGTGTCATGGCCATATCATAAAATCCAAAATAATATAGCTATAATTCCCGGAATCATCTAGATATATGAATCACAACAACATCAAAGCAATCTAATAATATCATTTACAGTTTTATCAACAACTTTATCATCATCCAATAATTTCCATTTCTAGGTCTACTCACAATATCCAAATATCACATGTCTGAACAACATCCATAACATAACCATGTCAAATAGTGTATCATCATTGATATCCCAAATGCCTCTAATAATCATCATGCATCGTAACTAAATCAAGTCAACAATAATCCATGATCTAACATCTATCATCATACTATAATAAGGTCCATAATAAAGTCCATAATATAATCAACAATATCATGATTAGTATCAAAAATGTGTCAAAGGGAAGTAGGCACTACAAAAATTATTCACAACAAACATCGGGGTGATTGGAGACCAACCACATTGGAATACTAGGTGAATTCAACAAGGGTCACCATGACAACATGTATTTGTGTGTGTGTTTGAATTATGGTTAGGGGGAAATATTGACCAAGGGGTTATGTTTTGTCTTTTATTTAGTTTTCCTTTTAATTGATGTTAGCATGCGATTTTAGTGATGTAATTCATTGTATTAATTATTTGGAATTTGGGGGTACATGTATTTTACCCTTTTTTTATTAATGGGTTGTAGTGTCTTAATTAAAGCTAATTTAAGCTTGTCCTAAACTAATTATAGATGTGACCAAAAGAATTTATTTATTAAAGTAAATTTCTCTTAGGTTTTTGTGTTGTAAGTTGAGTGCTTGGGGATCTTGATTGTTGTACACTCTACCCCTTCATGGAAATTCGAATTTGGCTTTAGAGGCCAAATTTGGACGCTTGTGGGACAAGTCAAATTTATACCACACCTATTAAATTCTTATACCAACCCTACCTATGGGTTGGGGGGTAAAAATTATACCCCCTTTAGGTGTTTTGGGAAGACAAAAAGGTAAAAATGTTGAGTGCACTTTTCTTTCATGTAATTAATTTTTTCCTTAGGAGGTGTGGGCTTGGATTATGTGTGCAAGTAATATGTCATTTTTTCACCCACTTATTAATTGTGCTTTGGAGTTTGAAGTTTGAATAGGGTGAGGTGGAGTTGAGTAGGAGTGATGTTGGCATCCTACATGGATCCACCTCACCCTCCTCTCTCCCTTTTCTATTTAATCAAGTTCTTTTGCTTGATTGGGGGGTTACTTCATTAATTTTGTGCTCTTGCATTTTTTGGAGTTAAGAGGATTTTGGGAGTGCTTTGGTTCTTTGTGAGAGCTTGTTGGTGATTGTGGATTTGTTGGAGCTTATTGGTGTTTGTTTGAGCTTGTAAGAAGCTTGGTGTATGCTCTTAGCTCTTAGATCAAGATCTACCATGGAAAGGTAGGAGCTAAACTCTTGCTTAAATGCTTTCTTTTATTTGTGTATGCATATGTTGCTTATTTTTGAGTGTTTTGGAATTGCTTGTTGGGTGCTTGGGTAGATTGCCTAAGGGTGGTGTAGGAGGGGACTATGGGGATATTTCATGTATGGAAGGCATAAGAGTTTATTTCATGCTTTGGAGGGAGTTTGGGTTGAGTGCCCCACCTTGGACAAGAAATTGCTTTGCATTTCTTACTTGGTTATTCTTGTATGAGGGAGCCATAAGAGATATGTAGGGAGGCATAAGAGATTACTTGAGGGAGGTATAAGAGTGTATAGGGGATTTGAGATGTTTATTGGAGGTTTTTAAGGTGGGCACTCATTTCCCATTGGGAGGCATAAGTGACCTCCCCATAGGTTCTTACTCCTTTGGCTTTCATTTAGATGCCTTATATACTTTTGTTGTTTTTCCTTCTTGTGTTTGTAGTTGATTTTGGTTGTGGATGGAATGGTTGTGAAATACTTGTTTTTAGTGTTGTGGAATATTTGTTTGTTGTCCATTTTTGGGATCCACCTTTCATTATAATGTGGTTGGGGCTCGAGTGGCCAATGAGGAGGATGGACTTCTTCTCCTCATTAGATATTCTTGGTTGGGTGAAGAGTGTTGCCTCTCCCACCATTTTTTTGTCTAGATCAATATGAAGCATGAATGGAGCTCTCTTATTTGTGGTATGAAATTTGGAGCTTTGTTGGTGGAGTCCTTCAAGAAACTCCTTCCTTGTGATAAGAGTCCTTGTAGTGTTATTCCCACATAGAGTGGAGGAACTTGTAATATTGTATTCCATTTTTATCTTATATTCTTGTATGATTTCCCATTTTAAGTGGAGGGTATTGTATTGATCTTGTGAAGGAAAGTTTCATTCAAATATTTTTTATTGAAGTTATATAGTGTGTTGAAAGAAACAAAAGAAGAAATATTTGTGTTGTAATGTTATTTTTGTGAAATAGAAAAGAAAACTATCGTCTTTATTTGAAGTTTTAGTTTGTTGTGAGAAAAGAAGTTCCTTGTGTGAAAACGAGTTGGGCTATATTCATGAGAAAAGAAAGTTTACCTTCAATGTTGCAAGTTGCTATTATTGTAACATGTGAAAGAATAAATAGTAGAAGTTGTAAGATGTACAAATAAATGTATGCATAGTAAATTTAAATGTTTAACAACGTGGTTGTAGTTATTTTGAATACATGAGTTTGAGTGAAAAATGAAAGGGACAAAAAAATTGAGATAGGGAATTGTTGCATTTTGTATCAGAAAAATAACCATGTAGAAGTAGATATAGATCTTTTATTTTACTCTTGGATTTCAAAGGAAATCAGTTGAACAAAATGGAAATGATCATTGTAAGTTGTTATGCTTTTATTGAAACAAGATAATGATTTAAAAATGAGAAATTTTAACTATGAAATGAATAAATGAAGTTAAATCTTACAACTGGAAACAGATAGGTGCATATAAAATCAAGTCCAGAATGTATTTTTTAAACATTTGTCGTAACTTTTGTTTTTTGTAAAAATCTCGGGTTTGATGGTTTTGTTCCTAAGGAACAGGACAACAGCCCTTGTGCACCGTGGCGGTCTGCATAACCGCCACTCAGGCAAGGCGGTCATTCTCATAAACTGCCACTTCGATAAGGCGGCGATTCATGGTTTTTCACCTAGGTAGGGTGGCGTTCCTAGGGTTTTTGGCCTACTCTGGGCGGCGGGGTCTCTGTCACTTACGATGGAGAATTTCATAGTTCCACATCTGTGTACTATTCCTAACAGTTGTAATAACTAAAATTTTAAGCTGGTAAATTTAACTAAGGACACTTCCAGCAAACAAACAATGGACAAATCTCATGGTTTTAAGCAATATAATCTTCAAAATGGAAAACTAAAAGTGCTAAATATTACTCATTAATATTAATGGAGGAAGGGTTTTCCCCAAATGGAGAACCCTAAATGCAAATGGCTTGAAATAAAACTAGACTTGTAAAGGAAAACCTCCTTCGAATCCTTGAATGGAAGTAACTAACAATGATAATTTACTACAATCTAAACAAATATTAAGCTTGATCCTCGTTGAAGAAAATCCTGCCATGGTTTCCTCCTCTCTTTCTCCCATGATTTCCTTCTCTCCAACCTACATTTTTTTTAACAAAAAAAAAATACCAAATGAGGAGAATAGAATGAAGGAAAGGTTTTCATAAGAATTCATCAAGGCTTTTTAGGGATTGTTTAGAAACCCTAGGATCTAATGGCCAAGATTGGTTTAATCTAAGGGTTGAGGATTCAACCCTACCTTTTGTTTGGTAGGGATATATTTTATAAATATTTTTAATTAAAATCCTTAAGGGTATGTGTAGATGAATGAATGGGGCCATTTAATTACCTTAGTGTGTAAAGTCTTTTTCCTAATCCCTAGTATGTTTTAGTAGATTAATGAAATGTGGGATATTTAAAGCTAATGGGATAATGAAACTAAATTGACCAAGTATGAAGGTTGATTCATGTTGGGATTGAATCTTTGACTGAAAGAAGAAGAAATAATTTAACCAAGAAAAGTAAATTATGGTACCTTCCTAGTTGAATGTTAATTAATTGACCTTAGAGATAAATTAGATTTTAATATTTAATCTGTGGATCTAGTCCTGGTTCCCCATCTATCATTAGGGTTGAGAATTTAGTGGTGTAAATTAAATTAATGTACCGTAGGGTTTTAATACCTCAGTAACCTCTTTGATCTGCTTATAACTTAAACAAAAAAAAATTATGTCACGATTTTCGAGATAAGTGTTTAAGGTTGTCTGTGTGTTCCGAGAATGTCTTTTTTTGCGTGGTGTCATAGTATAGACTCAGATCACTAAGATGGATTAATAGGAGAAGGAATTTATTATGCACCGTTAGCATTTCAAATCAGGTTGTGACAGTCTTAACTCTTTTCTTTGTGAAGGCATTTTTCTGCCTCTTACCCGATTAATCATACTAGCTAAATAAATTTCTTGAGCAATATAATCAGTTTTGGGGAGTGCATTATTAGAGTAAGTTCAAGCCTTGAAGTTAATTATATAAAGTCTTCTACTAGAACCAAAAATTGAAGTTGTATGACTTTTCCTGTTATAGTCCTTCTGAAGCTTGATTGAAGAGTAATATAGTGATCTAAAAGAAATGAAGGTGCCTTGAACTGGGAGTAAAATAATCTATTTGAGGGAGTTGGTTGGGAGGACTTTAAGGAGCATTGAAAAGGTGAATCCAGATCCAGATAACTTAGAATGTTTAAATTTCCTTTAAAGAAAGTGATGAAAACGGGAATAATATAGAGGAATGCAATAATTTTAACACAGGCATTTCCATCCTTCAACAGAGAGTTTACAATATATTTACAACAACAAATTTTAAGCAAGAATAACACCATTTGATGGAAGGTGAATCAACATTCAATTAAATGAAATAATTCCTTTTACACTTCTTTTATGTTTGCCAAAATATACCAAATAAATCTTTTTCATTCCTTTTCACATTCAAAAACAACTTTCATATCCAAAAATAGAGCAGCTTTTCACTACAAATATTATTACAAATTCATCCACTTAAAGTGGGAAATTTTTACAAGGAAACCCCAAAGGGGACTGCGAAATTTGTCTTCATCCTCAACTCTAGAATAACAACAAGAGAGATCCACCAGTATATCTTTTGATCATAACAAAAAAGGAGGAGAGGAAACACTCTCCACTCAACCAAGAATTCCAATGAAGAGGAGAATTCGTCATCCTCATTGGCCCTCGAGCCCTAACCACAAAGCAATAAGAAATATATTTCAACTCATGGCAACAAGACATACTTCCACAACACAAAAACAATTTTCACAAACAGAACACGGTCCAAATACATACTACAGTTTGCAACCACATGAAGAACAACAAACAATACTCAAGCTTCATCATGCACAAGTCAAATGAGCAAGACCTATGGGGGAAATTGCTTATACCTCCCAATGGGAAAATGGGTGTCCACCTTAAAATAAACCCACCAATATATTAATCTCAAAACCCCTACATGCCCTTATGCCTCCCCTAAGTACCTCTTATACCTCTCATTCTTTTATGCGTCCCCACACTCTTATGGCACCCCATAACGAGTAAGAAATGCAAGCTATTTATTTTACAAGGGGGAACCCAATCCCAAACTCCCCCATAATAACACTTATACCTCCCCAAAAATATTATGCCTCCCCACAAGAGATCCTCATAGTCTTCTCCTACACCATAAGTAGTCAATCTACCCAACCAACCAACAACATACCAAAATATTCAAAGCATTCACATATGCATAAAATAAAAGAATAACATTTTAAAGAGTCAAACTCCTACCTCTCCATGGTAGAGTTTGCTCCAAAAGTTCAGCAACAAGATTTTTCCAATCCAAACAGTCAAAAATCTCTAGCAATCCATAAGCATTCAACAAAAATCTCTAACTCTCTTCAAAATTACAAGAGCTCAAAACTAAAAAAGTAACCAAAATGAAGTCACCCCCTGAAGTAACCCCCAAAACAACAAAATGACTCGAATAAATAGAAAAGGGAGAGGAGGATGAGGTGGCTCCATGTAGGATGCCACATCACTCATCCTCAACTCCACCTCACAAATCAAAATTCAAACTCCAAAGCATAATTAATAAGGTGGGTGAATAAATGACCTTTTAGTTACACATACAATCCAAGTCCACACCCCAAGGACCAAAATTAATTTCATGCAAGAAGGTTCTATAAAAACTTACAACTTACCTTCCTAAAATACATAATAATGCCTAATTTTGACTCCCCAACCATAGCTAGGGTTGGTGTAACAATTTAAGAGGTGTGGGACAAGTTTAACTTGTCCCACAAGCCTCCAAAATCAACCTCTAAGGACAGATCCAAATTTCTAAAGGAAAGTGGAGTGTTTCCCACTCAAAGCTACCTACACATTATTTACAACACATAACCCAAGAGCCATCAACTCTAATAAATGCATTCTTTTGACCTATTTTAATTAATTTAACAACATGATTACTCACTAATCTTGACACAAATTAAATAAATAATAAGTGAAAATACATCTCCAAATAATCACATACAAAAATTAAATAAAGGGAACACAATAAATTAATACATATAACCCCTTAGTCACATTTGAAGGTGATCCCCCCATGGGAACCCCTAACAACAATTCAAACATACACAAATAACAAATACATGTTACCATGGTGACCCTTGTTGAATTCATCTAGAATTCCAATGTGGTTGGTCTCCAATCCCCTGATGTTTGTTGTGACATGTTTACCTACAAACACATAACACCTCCTTCGGCCTCGTGGCCACATCAAAAAATTCAAAATAAATATACAATATAACTCCAAAATCATCTATATATGAATCAAAATATCATCTAGGCAAGTAACAATATCATTTACAATTTCATCAATAACCATATGATCATAAGATTAGTTCAATTTTCTAGGTCTACTCAATATGATGAAATATCACATGTCTGAAACACACACACACACACACATAATCATGTCAATCAACATATCATCATCAGTATAAAATGTTTCTAATAACCCACATGCATCATATATGAATCAAAATCAACAACATTCCATGATCTCTAACATCTAACATCATGTTAAATAAAAAGCTACAACAATATCCATAAGTATAGTCAACAGTATCATAATCAATAACAAAAGGTGTCAAAGGGAAGTGGGCACTACATCCCCCTCCCCTTAGACTTGACTTCCTCCCGGAAGTCATGGAGAGAGAGGTAGGAAACAATGCAACAGAAAAAGGATCACACCCTTTATGGAATTGTTTTACTTCAAAGAAGAGTGGGTATACAGAACCCAAGTTTTGTCTAATGCAATTCAACAAGAAATAAGGGAGATTTTAAGGGATGAGTTCTAAACTTTCTTCATTCAAGGTTATGAACATTTAATTCTAAGGAGTAACTTTATGCGGTCAACCAAGATACCACACATAACATCATAACATGAAGAGATCAAAGGGATCTCAATAATAACCACCAAGTAGAGGAATAACAGGGAGAATTCTGTGAGTTCGAGAATGACCACATAGCTTCCCATGGAATACCACATACTACAATAACAAAAGTTAAGGTTTCCATTATGGTTAAGTTATGCTTTCAAAGTTGGTTGTTTAGACGAGGCTAGCAAAATAAACCATACACAAAAAAATTGTACGAGAACATGTATACTCAAAGGTCTCACAATTTGAGATCCCACAAGATGAGGTTTAACAAGAAGGAAGGACCCTTAAATTAGTAAAACCTTTACAATCAAGACAACTATTCATGAGAAGCACTTCTATAACTCGAGAGGGTACAATCAACTTTTCATGGTAATACTAAGCAAACTCATGACCACAAGGTTTCCTATAATCTGATTTTACACTAAAAAAAAATCAAACACACCACACTAACCAAATTTAGAGACATTAAACATTTAGCAAAAATATATCTCCACTAGCAACTAACATATCAATACAAGAAGCACCATTCACTATAACACAATGGGATTCATTTATCTTATTTCTTGCTCAAGCTCGGAATAACCATAAAGAGAGCACGAGCATAAATCATAACACCAAAGAGAACTTAAGGTAGCTAGGGAGAAGAACAAGTAACAAGGGGGTCCAACTACAATCCAAAGGTGCATTGTATCAAAAAGTGAGTATCATCTTATGAAAACATCTTGTACTTTTCTTCCCAATGACAAGAGAGGTAACAACAACAATGTGTCTCAAGAAAAACAAGAAGAAAAGAAAGACTTCCCAAGGTTATTTCATATCCTTAACATATGTTGCCTTAAAATTACAATAACTTAGGTCACCAAGGACTAAGTCAACATGCAAGGAGGTTGTTTTTCTCAAAAACAAGAGATAAGGCCCACTCCAAAAGGGCTACAACTCACACTCGTCGAGCCATGAGGCAACAAGCATCCTACGGCCCAACTCCCACAAGGGAAGCACATATGCCTATGAACAAGGGAGTAATTCGCCATTAGAACACATCACTATTAACAAGGTGATTCACAGTTCCGAGTAGACAGTAGAACTAAAGGTTCGACTATACATTGTACTTAATACATAAATCTTACTCATTTTATAAATCAACTTATTAAGTCAAAAAATTTACAGTTTTATGGTGTTTGGGTGAATCATCTTATCAATTAATTTTTAATGAGAAGGAAGAGTCAAACATATCACATTATTGCTTTTATGGGAAACAACATATCACGTTTTCAATTCTAAATGAATAAGAGACATTCAACATAACAACCACATCATTAATTTTGTAAGAACTAGGAATCTATCAACCAACATGGATCACAACAATATTTCAAGGGTTCACCAGATAATTACAGGCATCATTAAACATTCTTAGAGGGTCTCTACAAGTCTCAAAAGAAGTTACAAGGAAGGCCCATTAAAGAGGCATAATTACTTTTACGATTCTACTAAGGTTTAACAATGTTTGTTGTTTTGGCTAAAACATTTTACTTGCATGATAAGACAAGGAAAGTATTCAAATCTACACCCATATTTCTGAATGATACCACCAACCAAGCAACATATGACACTGCAAACTTTACTCCAAGGACACCACATTCCCACTAGAAAGCATCAAATGCAAGCAGACAATCAGCTAATCTATTCAACATGTACTTTATGACCAAGAGTTATAGTTTTAAAAGAAGAGCATAATATAAACACCGTCGAGATTAAAATATCAAGATCTACCAAACTACATCTCTAATAGCAAGGTCCAAAAGGCCCAAAATCATCCCTAAGTGTCTCCACGTAACCCAAAGATTAATAGGTCATAGAGTGTTATTCATAGCAATTTAAAATGTCAAGGCCAGGGTAGGCTTATTTATAGGTCAACGTGAGCAAAAAAACACACTTAATTAAACACATTGCCCGAATGGGCTTAAATCTAATCATAATTACCAAGATGCATACAATCCACAAGTCAATACTTTTTATAATGAAATAGGGAAATCATGATAAAACTTAGCATGCCATTGATGAAAAGTCACTACCAAACAACCACTTTTCCACTAATATCTACAGTCAACCAAAAAGCAATCTGATCCTAACACAATCCAAAAGCTCATAATTAAACACCTCTAGTTTGACGACGATCAGGCTCTTACCAAATTGTAAGAGCATCACCACCACCGCTAATAGTTTCCAACTAGACTGCACTACACAACGGACTCTCTAAGATCCTAAACACACTCAAGGTTCTGTCTTTCCAAAACGAAGGCATAAATTAAAGCACCTATGAAGACATTCAAGGCACTTGGGGTGTACCCCCATATGATGAAATGTCACAATACAAACAACGTAGAACCAGTTCAATAACATGTAAAAAGAAATCACATAACATTTAGCTAAGTAGCCAATAGATAAACGAGCTCCGAGTCACCAATCAAAGTAAAATACAAGAAATATCGGCAATCAAGAAAAGTGGTTAAGTAGCCACATTGTAATGTCTGAAAATTCTCGCAAAATATACATAACTAAAAGAGTCTCAGAGCTTCTCAATCCAATCATAAAATAAGATGTTAGTCCTTGATAAAATAACACAAGTTTACAAATATAAATATAGAAGTCCACATCACAGTCACTTTGCAGCCCTTCATGGCTGCCAATAGGGGTACTATGCCTCAAGCTCCGCTCTAATGACACACACACAAAGCTAGATCAAATGTGACACCAAGACCTAATATCCACTTACTCATACGGGGATTAAGTCGCCAAGGCGACAATTAAATCTAGCTCGTCTAACCATCAAAGGAAAAAGGAAGCTTTAGAGGATTAAACAACTTCTAATTTACTCTGCTAGAATCCCGAACAAAACCACTAGCACTAGGCCTCAAGAGTCACACCATACAATTTATCATTCCAACAAGGAAGAGTCTCAGCGGATTTATCGCATCATACAACTAAAATAAGGGTTAGGACTACTCAAACAATATTTTTTTCAAAGTAGAAACAAGTTCCGCTACACTAGAAGTTCACAAAAATATCAATTTAATTTAACATTTTCAGTTACCCGGGTTCGAAAAAATTTCGCTAGGCGAGTACAACCATTCAAAAATTTTTATTATTTTAATCACGGAGGTTCTAATTTTGTTAATTGGTTTTCAGGTTTCAGTGTCGGCCCAGGGTCCAAGCGTTGAACCCACAACTCTGATACCAAGTGTAACACCCGCTAAAATGACCACTCGAGACCCAAGAACAACCTAGGTTTAGATAGGAAAAATTATGCAATAATTAAAAAAAAATGTGACCACTACCAGGCTTCAAGCCACAGTTGTCACAACAAGATTCAAAGTCCATTATAATATAATAAATGAAATTTTCTCGTTGTAACAAGCATTAGAACCACATTACAAAATTAATGAGGGTAATTAATCCCAACATAGTTAAGTTTCTCTTAGGTGTTAATTTAATAAACAATTAAATTTACACTATAGTTAAATATTCCTTAATTAATCTTAGAGGGTCAAAGGGGCCGAAACAATTAAATGCCCAAGGTTTTTTTTTTGAATTTCACTAGGTCTAAACAATAACCAAGGTTCTTATATACATGGGTTATAAAAACATTCTCTTATCCCCTAACACGACCCTTAAAAAAGGTCAACCCATGCTCTAGAGTTAAACATTTAAGTTAAAAGGGGGTAATTTCCCACTTACCCACTCTCAGACTCATCTTTGCTCTTCAACCTGATTTTTTACATATTTTGCAACCTGATTTTTAGATAGGAAATTTAATGAACTTAAGGTTCCCTAAAAACATTTCTATTAGATAGGAAATTTCTTCTCGTTTCCAAGATATAAATAAGTCCTCCTAACTTCTCATATTTCTTAAGTTACAGGCTGGCGGGCCTGGGGAGGAAAATTTTCCCAAAGATGGGCCTAGGGAGGAAAATTTTCCCAAAGGCGGGCCTGCGGGCCCAGGGAAGAAAATTTTCCCAAAGGCGGGCTTGCGGGCCTAGGGAAGGAAATTTTCCCAAGCCACAAGGGACACGTGGCACGTTGTTAAGCCCACGCGGGAAGGCAGGTTGTCAGAGGTAATTTAGATTTTAACTCTTTTTGTTTGAAAGGGCAAAAAGGTTCAAAAACCCCCGCGCCTCCGCCGACGCCTAGAGATGCCACGTGTCCAGCCCAAAAGAAGCAAGCGGGAAAAGCAGACCGTTGGGGAAAACTTAGAAATGTTGTCGTTTGTGTTAAAAAACGTGAAGGTTAAAACAACCCGCGCCTCCACCGACGCCAACCGAAGCCACGTGTCAGTCAAACAGTGACTTGCGAGAACGCAGGCCAGCGGGGAAACTTAGGATTTTTTGCCAATCTTTTCCCAAAAGCGGTAAGTTCTAAAACAATCCGCACCTCCGCCGATGACTAAAGAAGCCATGTGTCAGACCCAAAGTGACAGGCGGGGAAGCGGACCGACGGGGAGACTTAAGATTTTTTTTCGCTCTTTTTCAAAAAGGTAAAGTTTGAAGGTGCGGGCCCACGAACCCGTGGAAGCGTTTTCCCAAAAGCAAATTGGCGGCGTTGCGGGGCAGCGGTGGAATTTGTGAATTTTTGCATTTTTGCAAAAAGTGCCCTAAGTAATTTTCGGGCCTACGGATCCAATTTACAAAAATTTCCTTTCTTTTGACAGTTAGTTTTTTTTTTTGAAACCAAACGAAGTAAAAACTTCATAAGGCCATAACTTTTGACTAGAAGCTCGGATTTGAGAAAATGCAGACTTTTTGAAAAGGGCTCAAACTCCTCTTTGCATAAGAAACATCAAAATTCATTTTTGAGAAACTTAAGTGGGTGAATTTGACAAAAACGTCTTTCCTACCATTAAAACGTGAACTGGACTTTTTGACTTAACATAATTAATTCGATCCACCATTATTTCTTCCTCAACATGCCAAACCGACATGGAGGATTGCACTTGGAAAGATTTGGACAGATTTTACAGGGTTTAATTGATGGATTGAGTTTCAAAACGAGTATCCCCTTTTTTACTGCAAAACATCTGAGTTTTGGTCTAAGTTTGATTAATTGAAGTTTGGTGATTTTATTGAGCAATTCAACTATTTGAAAAAAGTTTTGATCTTCCCTAGCTTACATTATTATTTCAATTTTTCTTTCAAGTTGTAGAGTACTCTGTAATTTTTTCTGATAAATATTTGCAGTTTTACAATGAATCAAAATAGAAATCATACTTAAACTCAAATGGATCTACTTTTCGTTATCATCCTCTAAATATTTAAATTCATTCAAATCTAATTTACAAAGTTTAACTTTACTTCAATCAATGTGTGAAAACCCAAAATGTAGTTCTACTTTCAAATCATGCATTACAAATGAAACAGAGAGATGTAATATTTCTTCATACGTAATCTTTTTTCAATTTTCAAACAGAGATTTCACAATATATTTCAAATGAAAACCATACCATTTGTGGTAATTAAACAACTTCTATTGAAATCCAATAATTCTTTCACAACTTCCTTTTTCATTCATTAAATACAACTTACATAACATACATCTTTCAAATTCGAAACTAGATTCCATTTCAAGGACAAAGCAACTTTCCACCACAAATAATATTACAATGCCATTCACTTGAAGTGGGAAATTTTTACAAGGAAACCCCAAGGGGACTGCAAAATTTGTCTTCATCCTCAACTCTATAGAACAACATCAAGAAGATTCACTATATATCTTTTGATCACAACAAAAAAGGAGGAGAGGCAACGCTCTCCACCCAACCAAGAATTCCAATGACGAGGAGAATCTGTCCTCCTCATTGGCCCCCGAGCCCCCAACCACAAAGCAATAAGAAATATATTTCAACTCATGGCAATAAACATACTTCCAAAACACAAACAATTTTCACAAACAGAACACGATCCAAAGACATACTGCAGTTTGTAACCACATGAAGAACAACAAACAATACTCAGGGTTCATCATGCACAAGCCAAAGAAGCAAGACTTACGGGGAAAGTTGCTTATACCTCCCAATGGAGAAATGAGGTATAAGAGGTACTTGGGGGAGGCATAAGGGCATGTAGGAGGGTTTATTTTAAGGTGGAAACCCATTTCTCTTATGCCTCCCCACACTCTTATGGCACCCCATGATGAGTAAAGAAATGCAAGCTATTTCTTTTACAAGGTAGAACCCAATCCCAAAATCCATCCACAATAACACTTATACCTCCCCAAAACTCTTATGCCTCCCCACAAGAGATCCTTATAGTCTTTTCCTACACCATACATAGGCAATCTACCCAACCAACAAACAACATACCAAAATATTCAAAACATTCATATATGCATAAATAAAAGAATAACATTTTAAAGAGCCAAGCTCCTACCTCTCCATGGTAGAGTTTGCTCCAAAAGTTCAACAACAAGCTTTTTCCAATCCAAATAGTCCAAAAGCTCCAACAATCCACAAGCATTCAACAAAAATCTCTAACTCTCTTCAAAATTACAAGAGCTCAAAACAAAAAAAGTAACCAAAATGAAGTCACCCCCTGAAGTAACCCCCAAAACAACAAAAAGACTTGAATAAATAGAAAAGGGGGAGAGGAGGATGAGGTGGCTCCATGTAGGATGCCACATCACTCATCCTCAACTCCACCTCACAAATCAAAATTCAAACTCCAAAGCATAATTAATAAGGTAGGCAAATAAATGACCTTTTACTTACACACACAATCCAAGTCCACAACCCCAAGGACCAAAATTAATTTCATGCAAGAAGGTGCAATAAAAACTTAAATTGTCTTCCTAAAATACATAATAATGCCTAATTTTGACTCCCCAACCATAGCTAGGGTTGGTGTAACAATTTAAGAGGTGTGGGACAAGTTTAACTTGTCCCACAAGCCTCCAAAATCAACCTCTAAGGACAGATCCAAATTTCTAAAGGAAAGTGGAGTGTTTCCCACTCAAAGCTACTTATACATTACTTACAACACATAACCCAAGAGCCATCAACTCTAATAAATGCATTCTTTTGACCCCTTTTAATTAATTTAACAACATGATTACTCACTAATTTTGACACAAATTAAATAAATAATAAGAGAAAATATATCACCAAATAATCACATACAAAAATTAAATAACCGCTTGGTCACATTTGAAGGTGATCCCCTCCCCCATGGAAACCCCTAACAACAATTCAAACATACACAAATAACAAATACATGTTGTCATGGTGACTCTTGTTGAATTCATCTAGAATTCCAATATGGTTAGTCTCCAATCCCCCGATGTTTGTTGTGACATGTTTATCTGCAAACACATAACACCTCCTTCGGCCTCGTGGCCGCATCAAATCATCAAAAATAAATATACAATATAACTCCAAAATCATCTATATACGAATCAAAACATCATCTTGGCAAGTAACAATATCATTTACAATTTCATCAATAACCATATGATTATAAGATTAGTTCAATTTTCTAGGTCTACTCAATGTGGAAGCCATATTTGTTGAAAGTTTTCAAAAGTTTCTCAAGATCCCTCATGCTTCCTTGGTTGGGGCTCAGGGACCATTAAGGGGATGAATTCTCCACTTAAAGGATTAAAGTTTGGGTGGAGAGCGTTTCCTATTCCCCCTTCCTTTGTTTCTTGATAATTTTTGTGAAATTTGGAAGAGTGCTAGATTAGAGCTATATTTGGGAGAAGACATGCAAAGTGGATACTTTTATTTTGGCCTTGTTGAAAGCCTTTATGTTGTAATTTGTTCATTTCACCATCCCCACTTTGAGTGAAATATTGTAACTTTGTAAGATTTAAAGAAAGTTGTATTTGTACTTGTAAATATATATATATATATATATTGTAAGCTATTCTAAGAATGTTTGAAAGAGGAAATTACAGTTTTCAATTTTGTTAGTCTTGTGAAAGGAAACTACCAAATTTTACATTGTTTTGGTGAGTTAGAAAGTTTGATATAGGTCTAAAGGGCAATGCATTTTTTTTAATGTAAGTTTTTTTCACTATTTCTCAAATGTGACATGTTTCATTACAAAAGTATTGAGAATCTTGACTGAAATACACTTGTTATGTAAAAAGATGGATGTCATTTTAATTTTCATTGTGGGAAGGAAAAAGGAATAATAGCTTATTTCTTCTTATTCAAAAGAATGTGTTCTGGGAGAATATAGAAGTTTTGTTACTTTCTTATCAAGTGGTAAGAAGGAAAATGGTTTGTTAAAACCTTTAAGACAAGTGAAAATCTCCCTTTTTCTAAATGTATAGGGTTGTGTTAGAAACAATATTTATTCTCCCAATTTTAATCTTAGATGCAATAAAAAAAAAAAAAATTATATAAGTGAGTAAAAGTATATCTATTTTTCTACTAAAATGTAACTATGATTGAGTTAAATTTGTAGGAATGTTTTACAAACTTCCTTTATGTCTATTAAACTAATTATTGTACTCATTTATGAATTTTATTTTTTTAATTAAGTGTAGTTATTTGATATTATTAATATATCAATATTATTACAATTTAAAAATAATAGTGAAACTTAAATATTAATAATATATATATATATATATATATATATATATATATATATATATATATATATATATATAGTATTTATTAATCTATATGTTAATAATTTTTTTATCAAAACTGAATCTCATTAAATTTAAAAAAAAAAATTAATAAAGAATGAGAATTTTGGAATGGGAAAGGGTTGTGTGGGATTTAAACCCACGTGGCCACTATTGTTGTTTTTAAATAAAAGTGGCAGGGGGAGGGTCACCGAACGCATCCCCCAACCAATTTTATATGGGATGGGGGGTGGGGTTGGTGATCCTCCCCCCAAACTCTTTCAACATTGCTTTGTATATTATCCTAACCACTATTTTTTATAAGAGTTGGTATTAATTTTTTTTATCCGCGGTTTTCAATATCATATTTTTACACATGCATATATATCTATAAACAATTATATGTAGATATATATATTTAAAACAAACAATATTGGCCACATGGGTTTAAATTGCATACGACCCTTTCCCATTCCAAAATCCTCATTCTTTATTAAAGTTCTTTTTTTAAAAAAATTTATCGAGCTTTGGTTTTGATAAAAGGTTTATTAACATATATATTAATAAATACTATATATATGTGAGAAATATATACATACGCATATATACCCAACAATAAGTGTATTTCACAATAATTATGAAAACCAGATTTGTAAAATAGGGAAAATACCCATTTGCCCAAATAGGATAAATGCAAAAGGAAATTGTTTTACAACAATGAATAAATTTAGAACAAATAACAAATGATTTTTACAAACAAACCCTATGAGAGGGTAGAATATAAATAGAAAAAAAAAATAAAAATAAACTTGGCATTGAGTGTATCCATCCCAAGCTCCCTTTCCTCTTCCATGGCTTCCTCTCCTTCCCTAAAACCTATAAAATAGAAATAAGAAAATGAGTAAAATGAATGAATAACAAACCTCCATAGAGATTATTAGGGTTTTTTGGAATACTTAGATCTAATGGCTAGGAATGTTCCCTAGAAAAGTTAGGTGAGGAGTAGGTGAGGATATGTTAAATGAAATATATGGATTAAAATTGAATGGGGCCACTTAAGTGGTGTTGAAGTTAAATTTAATTTTGTATTTCATTATGATTTATATTAGTAGTAAATTTTAAAAATAAAGAGGCCATAACTTTTTTATAATTAAGTAAATTCATTCCTTTAGTAATTCAGACAACATTTATAATTGAGAATTGAATTTATTAGTATTGTTTAAATAGAAGGGAAATTTAGACCTAGACCTTTTTATAGTAAATTATTAAATGACTTTAGGAACCACATTATTAAATTAATTAAAGATTATAAGAATGAAATTTTTAAACCTAACTGAAGACTAAATATTATTATTTAACTTTTTTTGCAATGGTCATTTGTCAATCAAGTAATTGAAATAAATGTTGCTTTCATTTTTTTAAATTATTGGGTAATTTTTATAAATCAACTGTTTGTTTGTCTTAGGTTTTGTACTTCAAAATTTGTGAGCATTACACATATATTTCTTCTAGTTCCAGAGCTTTAGCTCAATAAAATCTCTCTAAATGTGTTTGATATGTCAAAACACTTACAATCACCTCTAATAAATAGATGACTTCATCTAACAATAAAACACTCAACTCATAAAATTAGAGCTAAAAGTCACATGATTTTGTCAATACAAAGATTTTGATTTATTTATTTTATTAGATTTTCCTAAAAGTAGAAATCTAAAATAAAATTACCTAAAAAAATAATATGTAAAGAAAACTTCTTTTTACTTTTCTTGGGGAAAAATTAAACTATTTTTCAACACTCCCCCTTAATTCTGACCTTCAAAATTTTATTCTTCTAGAGCTGAGTGTGCACTTCTAGATCTGACATATTCTTGTCACAAACTCCCAAACAACTTCTCAAATAATCAAAAACTTCATTTCAAAAAGATTTTATAAAGATATTAGCAAATTGATATTCAGATCTACAAAATTCAAGACAAATTTCCTTATTGTTAATAAACTATCTGATGAAGTGATGCCTCATGTCTATGTACTTTCTCATCTTGTGAAAAAAATAATTTTTGGACAATGCTATTGCTGAATTTTTGTCACAAAAAATCTGTGTAGCATCCTCCTGATTCTACCTCAAATATTTAAACACTCTTCCTATCCAAACTACCTGACATTATGCTCTTATTGTTGTTACATACTCTGCTTCTGTTAAAGATAGTGTGACTATGGGCTTCATCTTTGATGCCCTTGAAACTACAACTACTCCAAAGTGAAAATCATAGTCAGATGTGATCTTTCTATCATAAATACTTCCGGCACTATTATTGTCTGTGTAACCTATGAGTTTGAACTCATCTGATGTTGAATAAAAAATTCCACGATTATTAGTTCCACATACATACGTCAAAATCCTTTTTCCATATTTCAATTGTGAATCTTTTGGATATTCCATGAACCTTGAGATGAAGCTCACACCATACATACTATCTGATCTTGCGGCCATCAAATACATGAGACTTCCAACTATTCTTTTGAATAATGTAGGATCTACAGATGGTATGATGTCATCTTTTCTTAACTTCAAACATAATGCAACAGGTGTTGGCACTTGCTTGTAATTTAACATGTTAAATCTCTTCAAAATGTCATTATCATACCTTTCTTGTGAAATAAAAACTATAGCTTCTAATTGTTGAATTTCTATACCCAAAAGATAGTGCATGAGGCTTAGATCTTTCATCTCAAATTCTATCTTCATGGTTGTTTTGAAGGAATATGTAGAGAGATTTCCAGTGATGATTAAATCATCCACATATGGAAAAAAACTCAAATTTTTACCTCGCTCATTGATCTTGATGTATAAGGTAGGCTCACTGCTGCTCCTACTAAAACTATTATGTATCAAATAAAAATCAATCATGTTGTATCAAGCTCTAGGTGCTTTCTTGAGACCATAGAGAACTTTTTGCAACTTGTATACCATACCTTCATGACATTCAATATCATAACCTTCTAACTGATTCACATGAACTTCTTCTTCAAGAAAACCAGTCAAGCATTCTTATTTTACATCCATATGATAAATAGGCCATTTGTTTTGAGCTGTAATTGCTAAACCATTCTTACCATATCTAAACGTGATATAGGCACAAAAATATCGTTGTAATCTACTACATATTGCTATGAAAAACCTCTGACAAAAACCCTTGTTTTATATTTCTGTACTTTACCATCAACAGTATATTTGGTCTTATAGAACCACTTCACTAATATCACATCCTTTCCTTCTGCAAGATCTACTAACTCTCAAGTTTGATTTTTCTCTATGACATCTATCTTATCATCCATGGCTTGAACCCAAACTTCATTTTCTATAGCCTCTTATTATTATACTAGATTTATAGCTTGAGAAAACAATGCAAAAAATAATAAATGATTAGTTGTATTAACATTATAAATCTCACTAAGACTCCTTGTTTTCCACTACAAATGGCTATCTGATGATGGATTGTTTTCTATTGAAGGAGTATCTTCTAGTGTTATTTGTGGTGTCTACAGATGGTCTGATGGCATATTTTCTTAACTTCAAACTTAATGCAATAGGTGTTTGTGCTAGCTTGTAATTTAACATGTTAAATCTCTTCAAAATTTCATTATCATACCTTTGTTGTGAAATAAAAATCCAGCTTCTGATTATTGAATTTCTATGCCCAAAAAATAGTGCATCAGGCTTAGATCTGTCATCTCAAATTCTATCTTCATGGTTGTTTTGAAGGAATCTGTAGAGAGATTTCTAGTGATGATTAAATCATCCACATATAGAAAAAACACTCAAATTTTTACCTTGCTCATTGATCTTGATGTATAAGGTAGGCTCACTACTGCTCCTACTAAAACTATTATGTATCAAATAAAAATCAATCATGTTGTATCAAGCTCTAGGTGCTTTCTTGAGACCATAGAGCACTTATTGCAACTTGTATACCATACCTTCATGACATTCAATCTCATAACCTTCTAACTGATTCACATGAACTTCTTCTTCAAGAAAACCAGTCAAGAATTCTTATTTTACATCCATATGATAAATAGGCCATTTGTTTTGAGTTGTAATTGATAAACCATTCTTACCATATCCAAACGTGATATAGGTGAAAAATAATCGTAGTAATCTACTCCATATTGCCATGAAAAACCTCTGGAAAAAACCCTTGTTTTATATTTCTGTACTTTACCATTAGCATTATATTTGGTCTTATAGAACCACTTCACTACTATCACATCCTTTCCTTCTGCAAGATCTACTAATTCTCAAGTTTGATTCTTCTCTATGACATCTATCTTATCATCCATGGCTTGAACCCAAACTTCATTTTCTATAGCCTCTTCTTATTATATTAGATCTATAGCTTGAGAAAACAATGCAAAAAATAATAAAGGATTAGTTGTATCAACATTATAAATCTCACTAAGACTCCTTGTTTTCCACTACAAATGGCTATCTGATGATGGAATTTTTTGTATTGAAGGAGTAGCTTCTAGTGTTATTTGTGGTGTCTACAGATGGTCTGATGGCATATTTTCTTAACTTCAAACATAATGCAATAGGTGTTGGCACTGGATTATAATTTAACATATTAAATCTCTTCAAAATTTCATTATCATACCTTTGTTGTGAAATAAAAAATCTAGATTCTAATTATTGAATTTCTGTGCCCAAATAATAGTGCATGATGCTTAGATCTGTCATCTCAAATTCTATCTTCACGGTTGTTTTGAAGGAATCTGTAGAGAGATTTCCAGTGATGATTAAATCATCCACATATAGAAAAACACTCAAATTTTTACCTTGTTCATTGATCTTGATGTATAAGGTAGGCTCACTACTGCTCCTCCAAAAACTATTATGTATCGAATAAAAATCAATCATGTTGTATCAAGCTCTAGGTGCTTGCTTGAGACCATAGAGCACTTTTTCAAACTTTTATACCATTCCTTCATGACATTCAATATCATAACCTTCTAACTGATTCACATGAACTTCTTCTTCAAGAAAAACAGTCAAGAATTTTTATTTTACATCCATCTAATAAATATGCCATTTGTTTTGAGCTGTAATTGCAAAACCATTTTTACCATATCCAAATTTGATACAGGTGGAAAAATATCATTGCAATCTACTCCATATTTCTATGAAAAACATTTGGCAACAAACTTTGTTTTATATTTCTATACTTTAGCATCAGTAGTATATTTTGGCTTTTAGAACCACTCCACTACTATCACATCCTTTCCTTCTACAAGATATAAGTTAATTCTCAAGTCTGATTCTTCTCTATGACGTATATTTTATCATCCATGGCTTGAACTCAAACTTCATTTTCTATAGCCTCTTCAAATTATACTATATCTATAGCTTGAGAAAACAATGTAAAAACTGAAAAAGGATTAGTTGTATCAACATTATAAATCTCACTAAGACTCCTTATTTTCCACTACAAATGACTATCTGATGATGGATTGTTTTGTATTGAAGGAGTATCTTCTAGTGTTATTTGTGGTGTCTACTGGATGGTTAAAGATGACTCAAATCTTGGAGATATCCTAGGTGTAGATGGAGGTGTAGCTTATTCTACAACTTGTGGTTTATGTCCAAGATTTGAAGAAGATGCAATACCTTGTTGCTCTATGATTTCATCTTCCATATCATCATGAGGAATAGTTCCTACTACACTGACTGTTTTCTCAATACTTCCATCCCATGCCTCATTTTCGACAAACTGTACATCTCTGTTTATTATGACCTTTATGGTAACTTGATGGAACAACTTGTAAGCTTTTAAATTCTCTCAATATCTGAAAAATATGCATTTTCCTTGTTTTTTGTCTAATTTCTTCCTTATCTCATCAAGCACATGTGCGTATACCACATAACCAAAAACTCTAAAATGAGAAACATTATGTTTCTTCTTAGTCCTTGCTTCTTAAGGAACCATGTTTTAAAAAAATTAATGATGTAAACAACAGTTGCTACTTCTTCTGCCCAATACTCATTTGAAATATGCTTTTCCTTCATCATACTTCTTGCCATCTCGATGATGGTTTTATTATTTCTCTCTGCCACACCATTTTGTTGTGGTATATACCTGGTAGTAAAATACTTGTGTATACTATGGTATTTACAATTTTTTTGAAAAACATTGGAAACATACTCAACTCCTCTATATGTCTTTATAACTTTGTTGTAGTACCCACTTCGCTTTTCCACTAAATCCTTAAACTGCTGAAATATATCAAAAGTGTAATGCCCCATTTGACATTACTCCAGTTCATACTTTGGTGACCTTGTTGATAAGCATTGAACGTTTTTGTGCTTCTGTTGATCATTAGTTGGCTTTAACCTTGTTGTAGAGAATAATTAGCATCCTCCCTCTTCATTGTGTCTTCTATTTTCGTTGTCGATGTTTCCAGTTGTTGGTCCCGACAATGTCCTTTACGATGCTCGTATTTAAGGAAATTTTTGTTCTCAAATTATCGAGCATGATTTTCCATCATTATTAACACGAATAATAATTATATTTAAGTTCTAAAATTAATAATAAGAATTATAATGACGATATTATTAATTTATTTGTTGATCGATAATTATTTTCTTTTATTATTATTTTATTAATGATTGTTATCTATATTAATATTAATTATCTCTATGTCACTTTTTTGTATCATTTTAATCACTCTCATAGAACGAACCACATTCCGCACTGAAGAAGGGATTATCCCTTCATGGCATCATGATTATTCATTGCCTCATGTTTTCTTTCAAAACGTTAACCTCTAGTTTTCTCCCCCTTGGTCGATTAGGCCTGCATGTAGGTTGTTTTAATCATTTAAATTAAAGGAAAATATGATTTTTTCTCCCTCCAACATGCCTGTTTGTATGCATTTTAATCTTCTTGGTTGGCATAAGATTATTGGGTTCCTTTCTTCCTTGGTTTTTGACTTGTGAATGCATGGAAGTGGATGGAGGTTGTGTGTGGTGTAAGTTTTGAATGGGATACTAGTTTAGTGCCCAAAATTAACCCTTTCACCTACCACCCTTTACCTATTTAGTAGCAACTTGGCCTTGTACATGGCCTTCACCAAATGGAATTTATTTTGTTGCCAAGTGCTATTCTTTTTCCACCTGTTAAAATTTGGTTTTTTGCTAAATTTAGTTGTTTGAATCCCTTTTGGTGAGAGGAGGGTATTTGAGCACCTTTCAAACTTTAAATGCTTTAAATGAATGGCACCCCACCCATTACTTCTGTAGTGCCCACTTCCCTTCGACACCTTTTGATATTGATCCTAATATTGCTAACTATACTATGGACATTGTTATAGTTTTGATTTAGTATAATGTTAGATGTTAGATCATGGATTATTGTTCACTTTGATTCATATGTGATGCATGATGATTATTAGAGAATTTTTATATATTGATAATGATATACTATTTGACTTGGTTATATTTATGGATGTTATTCGGAGATGTTATATTTGGATATATTGAGTAGACCTATAAAATGGAATTAATTTGATGATGATATAGTTGGTGATAAAATTGCAAATGATATTGTTAGTTGCCTTGATGTTTTTGTGATTCATATATATTGATGATTTTGGAATTTTAATTATATTTATTTTGGATGTTTCTATATGGCCATGAGGCCGAAGGAGGTATTTGGGTTTTGCACATTAAAATATATCACAACAAACATCGGGGGATTGGAGACCAACCACATTGGAATTCTAGATGAATTCAACAAGGTCACCATGACAACTTGTATTTGTTTGTGTGTGTTTGATTGTGTAAGGGATTCCCATGGGGGGGTCACCTTTAAATGTGACCAAGGGTTATGTGTATTTATTTATTTGGTTCTTGTTGACATTTTTTGCACTTGTGCAAAAATGTTAAACTCGATACTTCGTTATGATGGAAGGCATTGGTGAAGCATACCTAAGCTAGGGGAGGTTTTAGATTATGTCATTATTGTTGATTTAGTTAAATGATTACATGAAATCTACAGCTATGTGTATTGCTACAAAACATAACAGATTACATAGTCTGTAATTTCATGACTATCTTCAGCAAAAGAACACAAATCCCCGAAGGACAACTATGTTGTCTTGATCAAGACATCCAATTACAGAAAAGGTGAAATGTTAAGCTTTGGAACAACAAACATAAGTCCAGATTGTAGAAATCAGAGTTCATTGCTGGATGTTACAGGTTTTCTTTATGTTCTTTCCTTCATGATTAAGACATTCATTTATATTACTAAGTTTTTTAGTTCATCATACAATCCATATAGAAAGCTGAAATGTGAAAAGAAATATACAACTCATTTACAGAATTCAATGTTTTAATCATAAGGAATTTTCAAATGTTTCCCACATAAACCATGGGATATGAATGAAAAGTAAAGTACAACTACTAAAATAAGAGGTACTATGCATGAAAGAGAAATTAAATGAGTATGAGTGAACCCATCATTTCCTTGGGGGTTTTCTTCGTTGTTTGAAGCATCTCCATTCCAGCTTTTGTTCCTTCTTCATATTCATTCTAGAAGTCATTGTACCTGAAAAGAAGAAAAGATAATACTGTAAGTTATGAGCTCAGAGATCAATTCATATTCCTATACTATCTTAATTCGTGCATTTGAATCTCTTAAAAATAGGAGATATAGATTACTTGAAGATAAATTGCATACATGATTTTCTCACTTAGGAATAACGAAAGAAAAAGAAAAGAAAAGAAAAACCCATGGACATAAGAGAGGCCAAAAATCCTAGATATTTTCCAACTATTTTCTTAAGTGTTCAGGTGTAGGTTGTAGCCAAGAAGAAATAGATAATTCTAAAGTACATGTTGGAGAGAAGGAAGAATGCATGTCATGTTTTAGCAACTGTCCTACAAAGGGAAGAAGTTACATTATAAAAGAGGGATTGGTAAATAGAAGTACATATTTTAGCTTGCAACTAAAGAAGAAGAATTAGATTTCAAGAAGCTGAAGTTAACTAGAAAGAAAGGCTTACAGCTAAAACAAAATGGAAAGAAGATTCTAGGAAAATTTTGGCAGGACTTCACAATCTAAAATGGACATTTACAACCTTTCATCATGTTGTTTTTAGCTATTACATGCTTTAAAATAATTATGTAAATCAAGTAAGTGATACATAAAAGTAGTAAAGCATGCCATGATCAAAATAATAGTTATTATGTTTCATTTTCCAGCTACCAAATCAACTACAACATTAGAGTGTTACATTTTGTATTCTGAATTAGAAAAATACAACTATTATAGCTAGAAATGGAAGGAAGAAAGAATTCTAGAAAATGTTTGCCAGGGCTTAGCCATGGAAAATAAACGTTTTAAATTTTCTAGCATCCCAACAATACTACTATCAAGGGAATAAAGCATTTAACCAAAATAAATAAGACTACAATATTTCAACAAAACATCTAAATCAAGAGGTATGCCTTCTAATGGTTTTACAAGAATGAGAAACTGATTAAGAATAGTCAGAGTACTAATAATGTAAGTCCCATTATCAAATGAACAAACCTATCTATGTATCAAGAAAATGTCAAAAAATATCTAAGTCATAGTAATCAAGAAGGATCAAAGCTGAAATAAATGGCAGAATAGATGTTTCTGAAAGAGGAGCTACAAGTGCAACCAGAAAACTTAAATTTTACATAATGATTCAAGACCTTTTCTCAAAAAAGGGATAGATGAAAGTGTACAATATTCTACAGTATACTTCATAGCCAAATTTAAAGGCAAGGTTCATGGTTAAAAAGAACCAGAATAACACACAAAGAGTCAAAAGGAACTCAACTTGACCATGGTTCAGCACAACAAAGTTGAAACTAATGGGAA
Source organism: Taxus chinensis (assembly GCA_019776745.2). Taxonomy (NCBI): domain Eukaryota; kingdom Viridiplantae; phylum Streptophyta; class Pinopsida; order Cupressales; family Taxaceae; genus Taxus; species Taxus chinensis. Next base: position 305,738,470 of record CM034146.1, read on the forward strand.
GAATTTACTAAGTTTGAATCAGAACAAAAGAAGGCACCAAAAGCTGAAATAGAGAGAAAACCCCAAGGTACTAACATTGAAGTGAAGTAGTCTACACAAGGGATGAATATAGGTAACATGTGAATAGAGGAATTTTTAGCATTCAGAAGGTTAAAAATTATACAGGTACAAATAGAGGAGCTCAAAAATAAGAAAACTCATGCATTTCCAAAGATGAAGAGGATTAAAACATTTCATAAAATCATGATCCCCATTACAAATCAGTTTCAAGTTATATATCCGAGAAAGAAAATATAGTTCCTAACCTTAATCAAAAAAATCATTAATAGGTACTAAAATCAGAGTAAGAAACAAGGACTTGCGGTTTAAATAGAAGTTGAGAAAACTCTAAAGAGATTAAAGATCATCAAGCTGAGAACCTAAAGCAAGTTTCAACTCAGAGACCAATCTTATCCTAGAAATCACGAAAAGTGCAAAGAAAAAAAATGAGTATCAGTATTTTGATGTCGAATTGGTAAATAAAAAGTAACAGTCGTTCTTGGGAAGTCAGAACTTACCATCCTCTTATCAAACAGTGATAGCAGTTGTACATTTCAAAGCTCAAAAGACTTCAACAATGGTGGCCAAGAAAGAAGACCGAGATCTTTTGGAAGAAACCCAAGCTCGAAGTAAATGACACTGGTGAAAATCGATTAAATATTGAGAAGAAAGATGATTTACAGAGCTCAAAAGGGAAAATAATGGTGTTCACAAACATCACTAAGTTCTACCAACTCAGAAAAAGCATCCACAGTCAAAAACTGATCTAAAGGTTCATAAGAAAAACACGGCCATAACCACGATGCTTCACTTTGAAAGCTCGGGGCAAAGAAATCAGAGACTTCACAAGTACACAGAAGCTCGAAGTTGAAGATAATGGTGGTAAATACCCATAAATACTTTTCTTAGAAAACTTGAATAAAGAAGAAACAAAAAAGGTACAGATTCACTCAAACTCAGAGACGATAGCCATAAAAGTGGTACAGAGAACGAGCATGAAACCAAGGCACAACCGACTACAGAAATCTTAACCACAAAATGGTAGATTCATCCAAAGAACTCACACAAGAACTCAAAAAACATGAATATATGAACACTTCAAGAAATCTTAAGCAATACCAACCAGGTTTTGAACTCAAAGAGACCAAAGAAAAGAAAATTTGAGCTTCAACAACTCAAAAATGGCAGTCTACACAAAATTTTCCAGGGCTTCGCCACTCTCTGGGAGCAAACTAGATGCAAAATGACAAAAATGATGGAGTTCGAGGTGAGTTGACTCACCCACTTGACCTTGATTTAACCTAAGTCACCTAGAGTTAGTGATCAAATGATCTGAATTCAACAGGTAAAAATATCAAAGGTCAAAAATTGATATCCAAGATCAATGCAAACCATCATGGTCACTTGCCAACAACCGCATTAAAATCCAAGTAAAACACTAAACGAAGATCAAGATCGATGGTTCACAAGAATCCAAGTGCAAGAATCAATAGTCATATCTAATCACCATGGTCAATGTATTTAAGACAAAGCTCCAGCGTGAAATGTGAAGGGGTGAGTCACCGTGGAGAGAGGGCCAGCCCACGTCATTGTTATTCAAATAAAATTCATTGCATTTGACATTTCTAAGGTCTAAAAACCTTAATACCATGAAAATCAAAACCGACAAACAATGATGGCATCAAAAGGTGAGTTGGTACATACATGCCATGGACAAATGCCAAAGAATCATCAAAGGGGGCCGAAAAGCTATACAATGCAATGATAAGTGAAAAGTGGCCGAGCAATGTAGTATGACCATATGTTATGCAAAGATGGTCAAATTTCCAATCAAACCAATTGAAACATGTAATCATGGTGACCTAATATATTAGTAAACCATGGTGATGTGCTAAGTCCACAAGAGTGGCCAAACCATGGTGAGATATTACCATACTACAAGGGTGGTCCCCACTAGTGGGAAGGTTAGAGATAATTTATAGTGTGTTATCCATGTGATCACTAGAAGACAGAACAAGTATCAACATTAGAAACAAAAGGTGGTCCCAATCACAAAAGAATTTTAGATGAATTATTTTGCAAAGTATTACAAATAGTGTAATTTATTTTATTCACTCACAGGGAGTTTATTTTTTGCATGCTTCAAAAGAAGATAGAGCAGACAAGAAGATGAATTCACATGCACAAGGAAAGAGACTTACACAACAAGCAAGCTTATTATAGGCAAATTATTCACGTTTTTTTCTTAAAAATAGGACATTCAATTGTAGTTTGACTGTAATGTGATCAAATGTTATTAATGCCTATTTGTAATTGAATGTTCAATTTTATTCTTTTATATTTTATTAAATAAACGATAAAAATAGGATGCATGGGTGAGTACAAGCCTTAGACTATTTTTAGCGAGGGGTGAAATTTATTTTGCTATATATTGTGTTCCTTTACAAAGAACAAGGAGGAATTTTTTTATATAGGAGTACTGAAGCAAGTTTTGCCATTTTTACCTTCTGAGTGTGAAGTATTTTCAGCCTTTCCAATTATTTACAGCCTCATGTATGTTTCTATTAGTCTTGTGAATGCAAATTCTCTGAACAATCATCTTACCCTGCTATAAATTCAGTATTTTTTGCATAATTTTAATGTGTATGTTAACTTATCAGTGTTGTTCTGATATTTTCCCTCAGTACAACAAGTGTTTTCCCTTAATTATTCTATAGAAAGCTGTTGGTTCATGCATTAAGAATCCTTCCCATATCAATTGTGCATATACTTAGTCAAATCCCTCATAATTTGGTGTATCAAATTAGCTGTAATTCATTATTTACAACCATCTTTTACCCTTAACCGTAGAAATTAGTTTAGGAAACATCAATAAGGAACCGACGATCATACTAGAGACTCAACTCAAAATAGGTGTACCTACTGACCTGAAGTTTTTCCTTTCTAAGGATAACAGTTCCTTTGTTTAGTGTGTATGTAATTAATAAGTGATGTGTCCCCCTTTTTATTTAAGTAAATTGTGGTAAATTAATGTGAGAAAACATATTGTTAAATATTAATAAATCAATTGGAACATAAGAATCTAATTATTGGACTTCATGGCTCTTGTATTAAATGTTGTAAGATATGTGTAAGTAATGTGTAAGTGATGAGAAATAACTGTGTAAGTTAATTTTAGAGTATGAAATACTACACCTTCTTTTGAAATTCGAATTTGTCCTTGGAGGCTGATTTTGGAGGCTTGTGGGATGATTTAAACTTGTTCCATACCTCTTAAATATGCATACCAACCTTACCTATGGTTGGAGAGTTAAAATTAGCCATTATTATGCATTTTTGTAAGTCAAGTTGTAAGTTGTAAATCCACTTTCTTACATATTTTTAATTTCAGTCCTTATGGGGTGTGGGCTTATTTTGGAGTGTGTAAGTAAACTGTCATATTATTCACCCACCTATTTATTATGCATTGGAGAATGAAGTTGACTTTTGTGTTAGAGTTGAGGATGGGTTAAGTGGCATCCTACATGGATCCATCTCATCCTCTTCTCTTCCCTCTCCTATAAATTCAAATTTCGTTAGCTTAATTTTGGTTGCTTCACTTTTCGATGCATCTTTTTGGGTGACCTCTTTTGTTGTTTTGAGCTCTTGCTTTTGGAAAAATTGGAGATTTTCGGTATACTTGTTCTTGGTTGATATATGGATTGCTTGCATCAGAAAAAGCTTACTGTTTGGAACTTTGAACAACTCCACCATGGAGAGTTAGGAGCTTAGCTCTTGAAATGATCTCTTTTCATTTTTATGCATATGTGAATGATTGACTATTTGAATGTGTTGTTTTAATTGCTGGCTGGGTTGGTAGAATGCCTAGGGATGGTGTAGGAGAAGATTATGGGGTATTTTTGTTGGAGGCATAAGTGTTTTGGGGAGGTATAAGTATAGAGGGAGTTGGGATTTTTGTTCCACCTTGCAAAAAGAAATATCTTACATTTCTTTACTCGTTATGGGGTGTCATAAGAGGTTGGGGAGGCATAAGGAAATGGGAGGAATAAGAGGTACTTTTGGCAGGCATAAGGGCATGTAAGGGTTTTGAAATGATATATTTTTTTGGTTTGTTCTTAGGTGATGATACCCAATTTATCTTTGGGAGGCATAAGCAACATCCCCCATAGTTTTTTGCTGCTTTGGCTTGTATGATGAAGCCTGAATTTTGTTTGTTATGTTTTAATGTGGTTGCAAATTGCATTCTATTTTTTACTGTGTTTTAAATGTGAAATTATGCTTGTGTGTTGTTGAAGCCTTTGTTGTAATCATTTGAAACACATATTCTATTGCATTGTGGTTGGGGCTCAGGGTCCAATGAAGAGGGAGGATTCCCCTTTTCATTGGATGCCTTGGTTGGGTGGAGAGTGTTTCCTTTCCCTTGCTTTTGTTGTGATCAAACTTGAAAATGGAGAAACTTCATGTTGTTGTTCTAGAGAAGAGGAAAAAGAAAGATATGACAGTCCTTGTTAAGATTATTCTTATTATAACCCTTTCCCACTTTGAAGTGAATGACCTTGTACATTATTGGTGATGGAAATATGTTCTATATTGGCTATGAAATTTTTTATTCAAAATGTGAAAGAGATATACTATGTTTTCTTTTTTTGAATGAATGTGAAAGAAATTATATTCTGTATATTGAAATTGAGGAATGAAAGAAGAAGTTTTAAAGGTATATTTTTGAATCAATAAAATATTGTATTAATTTTCTCAAATGGCATTATTAGGTATTGAAATCTGATTGTTGAATTTATTTTGAAATTCAGTTGGAAAGATGAAAAATTGAATGCGTATGGAGAAATGTCATAATGCTCTGTTCTTTAGAAATGAATGTTTTAGAAATCAAAATTGTAATTTGGCATTTGAACAATTTTCTTCAATTAACTTAATAGGTTAGAATTGGTATTGGGATGAATTTTAAAACTTAAAAGATGATAAATAAAAATAGACCCTTTCGAATTTGATCTTTGTTAGATAAATTTTAAACTCTGTAAATTAATTAGCAAATTGAATACAATTACCCTGCAACATCAAAAAGGAAAAATTAAATATAAAATTGGACTTATAAGATCAAAACAACCCGAAATAGACTAAAACACTTAAGATATTTTTAAATAACCTTTCAAATCAAACAAAGGCAAAATTGCAGTCTTGTTGCTGTGTAAATATTGGTAATTTCAAATGCAAATCAATCAAACAAATTTAACCTTGTAATCTATTCTAAAACCTTCTGAGTAAAATCCTCCATGCCTGTTTGGCATGTTGAGAAAGAATTAATGGAAATTTTGAAAAAATATGATAAGATAAAAATACCAGTTCACTTTTTAAGTGAAAGAAAAACGTTTTCTCAAAATTGACCCTTAAAACTGATCAAAACAAAAATCTTAAGGTTTAAGTGTAAAGAGGATGTGTAGAGATTTCTAGAAAGTCCTCATTTTCAAAAAACTGAGTTCCCTATCAAAAGCTATGGCCTTTTGAATTTTTTACCTCATTTGTCTTAAAAAATAATCTAACTGTCAAATTAAATTACTAAAATATTCCCTAGCAGACCCGCAGGTGAAAATATTCCTTTTTAACTTTTTTCCTTAAAAATGCAAAAGTCATGAAGTTTCCCAGCACTCCGCATGCCCAAAACCATCTTTTTTCATCAAAAATAATCTAAGTTCAAAAAATGAAAATTTGGAAAAGTTTCCCCGCAGCCCTACCTCCTCACACTTCGCTGTTGGAAAACATTTCCGTAGGTGCGTAGGTCTGCAACCACTAACTTAACCTCCTTTAAATTTTGTCAAATTTTCCTATTTTTCTCTGCGGCCCCACACCCCCACCCTTCTTTTGTAAAATCTATTTCGTGGGTGTGCGGGCTCATGCAAACAAAATTAACTTTTAAAAAAATTGGTGAAATTTCTTGAGTTTCTCCGTTGGCCCGTTATCCCGTAGTTAATGATTGGATGAAACATGGCTTCATGAGGTGACCACAGAGGAGCTGAGGTTTTCTTAACCTTTGCGCTTTTACCATAGAGGAGCGGACGTGACGGCGGAAGAGCAGAGGTGCATAGGAGATATAGATTACTTGAAGATCAACTGCATACATACTTTACTCACTCAGGAAGAAGGAAATAAAAAGAAAAGACAAGAAAAACCCATGGACATAAGAGAGGCCAAAAAGCCTATATATTTTCTAACTATTTTCTTAAGTGTGCAGGTGTAGGTTGCATCCATGAAGAAATAGATAAGTCTTAAGTACATGTTGGAGAGAAGGAATAATGTAAGTCATGTTTCAGCAACTGTCCTGCAAAGGGAAGAAGTTACATTACAGAAGAGGGACTGACAAATAGAAGTACATGTTTTAGTTTACAACTAGAGAAAAAGAATTAAATTTCAAGAAGCTGAAGTTAACTATAAGGAAAGGTTTACAGCTGAAACAAAATGAAAAGAAGATTCTAGGAAAATTTTGGCAAGGCTTCGCCATCTAAAATGGACATTTACAACTTTTCATCATGTTGTTTTTAGCTATTAAATACTTTAAAAGAATTATGTAAATCAAGTAAGTGATACAGAAAAGTAGAAAAGCATGACATGATCAAGATAACAATTATTATGTTTTAGTTTCCAGCTATCGAAATCATCTTCAATAGGAAATTGTTACATTTTGTATTATGAATCAGAAAAATACAACTATTATAGCTTGAAATGGAAGGAAGAAAGAATTTTGGAAAAAAATTGTTAAGGATTCCCCATAGAAAATCATACATTTTATAGTTTTCCAGCATGCCACAAATACTACTATCAAGGAAATAAAGCCTTTAAGAAAAATAAATAAGACTATAATATTTCAATCAAAGATTTTGAATCAAGTGTTATGCCTTCTAATGGTTTTACAAGAATTGAGAAACTATTTACAACTTCTAGAAGGCCACATTAAAGGTACAAAAATCTCATGAAATCAAGAACAGTCAAAGTACTAATACTGTAATTCACAATAATCAAATGAACAAACCTATCTGTCTATTAGGAAATTGTCAAAAAATATCTAATTCACAGTAATCAAGAAGGATTGAAGATGAAATCAATGGAAGAATAGATGTTCTGTGATAGAGGAGCTACAAGTGCAACCTAAACAACTTCAATTTTACATAATGATTCAAGACCTAGAGCCCAAATAAAGGGACAGATGAAAGTGTACATGTTATTCTACAGTATAATTCATAGCCAAATTTAAAGGCAAGATTCATGGTTAAAAGGAACCAAAATAACACACAAAGAGTCAAAAGAATCTCAATTTGACCATGGCTTAGGAAAACAAAGCTGAAACTAATGGGCAGAAGTGACTGAGTTTGAATCAAAACAAAAGAAGACACCAAAACCTCAAATAGAGAAAAAACTCCAAGGTACTAACATTGAAGTGAAGTAGTCTACACAAGGGATGAATACAAGTAACAAGTGAATAAATCCATTTTTAGCATTCAAAAGTTTAAAAAATTATACAGGGAAAAATAGAGGATCTCAGAAATAAGAAAACTCATGCATTTCCAAAGAGGAAGAAGATTCAAGCATTTCAAAAAATTTCATGATCCCCATTATAAATTAGTTTCAAGTTGCAGATCTGAGAAAGAAAATACCGTTTTTGTCCTTAATCGAAACAACCCATTAATGGTTACTAAAATCAGATTAAGAAACAAGTACTTACAGGTTTAAATAGAAGTTGAGCAAACCCTCAAGAGATCAGAGATCATCGAGCTCAGAACTCAGAAGCAATTTTCAACTTAGAGACCAATGTTATCCCATAAATAATAAAAAGTGACAAAGAAAAAAATGAGTATCAGTATTTTGAAGTCAAACTAGTAAAGAAAAAATAACAATGTTCTTTGGGAGGTCGAAACTTACCATCCTCTTATCGAACAGTGATACCAGTTGCACATTTCCAAACTTGAAAGACTTCAATGATGGTGGCCAATAGACCACTCAAAAATTTCAAGACACAAAAACCTCTCAGAGAATCCTTTTCCCAGAAAATCCAAACTCAGACTTTGCTTAGAAATAATTAATCGAGCTCAAATAAGTCAACGATGGCATCCAAGAAAGAAGAAAAAGATCTTTAAGAAGAAAACTAAGCTTGAGGTTCATAAGAAAAACATGGCCATAACCACAATGCTCCACTTTGAAAGCTCAGGGAAAATAAATCAAAGACTTCGCAAGTACACAAAAGTTTGAAGTTGAAGATAATGGCAGTAAATACCCATACCTACTTTTCTCAGAAAACTTGAATAGAGAAGAAACCATAAAAAAATAGATTCACTCAAACTCCAGAAACCATGAATGCAGAGACGACGAGATCCAAAGATGATTACAAATGGCATCAAAAAGCTAAAAAAATTTCTAGGGCTTCACCTATGAACTAGACACAAAATGAAAAAATGAAGGAGGTTCGATTTGGTTTAACGCATCCACCCAAACTTTGGCTTATTCTAATCATAAGCAAGGGTCAGTGATCAAAAATCAATATTTGAAAAGTACGAAGATCAACGCTAAGGGATAGATCTCTAGAAATCGAAGCAAACCATCAAAGCCAGATGTCACCAACCATATTTAATGCAAACCTAAAAACCATAACCACAGGTTCAAGATCGACGGTTTGTGATTTGATAATACAGAGATTGACGACCCGAAATCATTACCAATTTTCAAAGCAAAATCAACCTAGGTTAAAATACCACCGAAAAATGCATATGAGGGGCGACGGTTCATCAAGAATCACGAAGGTCATAGCCAATCATAGTGGCAAATGTATTTAAGAAAAAGTGTCAGCGTAACATCTGAATGGCTTAGTCAACGTGGATAGGGGTCCAAGCCCATGTCATTGTTAATCAAAGCAAAAGCATTGCATTTCACAAATCTATGGTCTAAAAACCTTAATACCATGAAAATAAAAATTGACAAAAATGTATGGTCAAAAGGTGATGTTGTACATACATGCCATGGTCAAATGGTGAAGAATCAAAAGGGGGCCGACAAGCTATATAATACAATGATAGTAAAAAAGAGTGGCATGACCTTATAATATGACCATATGTTATGCAAAGGTGGTCGAATGTCCAACAAACCAAGTGAAACCCGTAATCAAAGTGGAAACCTTCTATTATTAGTCAAACGAACAATGATTTGCTAAGTCCACAAGAGTGGTGAAACCATGGTGAGACTAATACTGAACTACAAAGGTGGTCCCCACTATTGAAGGAGTTAGAGATGATTTTGAGTGTGCTATCCATGTGACCATTAGAGGACAATGAATGTCAACATCACAATATGAGCATTCAATGATTTTGAGTGTGCTATCCATGTGACCAAGATAGATTTTTTGGATGATTTATTTTGCACAAGTATTGCAATTATATGTAATTTATTTTATTCACTCACATGGAGATTATTTTTTGCATGCTTCAAAAGACTATAGAGGACAATGAAGTTGAATTCAATTGCAGAAGGAAAGAGACTTACCTAGCAAGCAAGCTTATTATAGGCAAATTATTCACCTTTTTTTCTTAAAAATAGGCACATTACCAATTGAATAGTTTGAGCCTGTAATGTGATCAAAGGCTATTAATGCCTATTTGTAATTGCATGTTCTATTTTATTCCTTTATCTGTTATTAAATAAAGGATAAAAAATAGGATGCATGGGTGAGTACAAGCCTTAGACTATTTTTAGGGAGTGGGTGAAATTTATTTTGCTATTTATTGTGTGCCTTTGGAACAAGGAGGACTTTTTTTATATTGGAGTACTGAAGAATTTTTTTCCTATTTTTCCTTTTGAGTGTGAATTATTTTCAGCCTTTCCAATTATTTGCAGCATTTTGTATGTTTTTATTAGTCTCGTGAATGCAAATTCCCTAAACAATCATCTTACTCTGCTGCAAATTAAGTATTTTCTACATAATTTTAATGTGTATGTTAACTTATCAGTGTTTTTGTGATATTTTCCCTCAATACAACAAGTGTTTGTCGTTAATTATAATGTAAAAACCTATTGGTTTGTGCATCAAGAATTCTTCGGATATCAATTGTGCATATACTCAGTCAAAGCCCTCATAGAAATTTGGTGTATCACCTTAGTTTTAATTAATTTTTTACAGCCATTTTTAACCCATAAACCACAGAAATCAGTTTAGGATACATCAATAAGGAACCAACCTTGATACCAAAGACTCAACTCAAAATAGGTGTACCCACAGACTTGAGGTGTTTCCATTGTATCTACGAAAGAGAGAGATAAAATTTGCAAGCTTAGAACACCTATAGCCATCTCTCTATAAGGTGGAATTTCGAGACAAAACAACTTTTGGCAAGCTCGGTGGGACAACGAATTACATCTGCATGCAATTACAAATTCTACATAAGATTTACAGTAGATTTACAGTAAAAAAAGGTTACTTTCAGGAGCAAGCTGCAACAATTTATTCTATATATTTTATGATCTTTTCACGACTCTGTAAATCTGATTTCAGACCAGGATTGCAGTATGTTCCATGCCTAAAGTGACAACAAGATCATTGGCAAGAGGAATTCCTCCTGAGTTTGTTTCTTTACCTTTGAGGGAACTAGAAGGAGAAGAGTTGGTAATAATTTACCTTATAATAGACCTGGTTTTGATAACCCTCCTCCTAACATTCCTTGCCTGAATCAAATTTCTCTATTAACATCCCAGATTTTTCCGATGAAAATCCAACCACCTAGAAATTTTGTAACCTTTACTAATGGCATCCCATTAGTAATCCCAGTTTAGCATGTCATCCCTAATGCTGGTATGGAAAGTTTTCCATCATTCACTGGTGAAAATTAGGTGACACCTACATAGCACATTAAAGATGTCACAGCCTTATGTGCAGTTCATAATATTACTCATGAGGATGTAGCTTTGAGACTTTTAGTTGCATCTCTTAAAGGACAAGCCTTGCAATGGTATAGAAATCTAGAGATTGGATGCATAAGAACTTGGGATGACTTAGGTGATAAATTGTTGAAATAATTACAAGACAATTCAGATCATTTATCTCTTATAGAATAGTTGTCTACCATTAAAAGAGCTCCCAACGAATTTATGTCAATTTTTAACATCAATTTTTCTAGAACTTGGGAAAGAATTCCAGCAAGTGTCAAGCCCTAAGCTGATCATACTTTTCTTTATTATCTTAGGGCACTAAACAATGATATTTCAACTATGATTCAGTATATGGGAGGAGAGACACTTCCACCAGCCTATGATATCGCCATCCAAGCTGAAAATAGTCTTATTCAAGCTAGAAAATTAGCACCAAGACCTTCAATGCATTTTTTGGTAGATTTAGCCCCTATCCCACATCCTATTACAATCATATAAATTGTTGTTGTAGCCCCATTAGATAACATATTTAAATATTTACAGACTATGGGAAATAATCTGACTTCAATTGAGAATAGGCTTGCATTACCTAGTAGACCTTATCAGGCTCCTTATCAGCAAAATCAGATAAATCAACAAAATAGGCAGCCTTACCAACAGAATCAAAATTATAGGAAGGGCCTTACCAACAAAGGCAATTTGACTCAAAGGCTCCTAGTTCATCTAATGCTCTAGTTCCAGTTAACATGACTACAAAAGAGTGGTGCCAATCTTGTAATCATCCTCATTCAACTTTAAATTGCCTAAATGCTTTTCTAAATCTAAATCTTGTTGAACAACCTCAATTTGAAGCATTGTTCATGCCTCAAATGGAGAGTGGGCAGTAAGAAAATTATGTTCAGAAAGCACTTGAACAAAATTTAGTCAATTTCAATGAGGAATATTTCATTACACTTACCACTAGGGCTCAAGGAAAAGCTGCCGAAAGTCAAAAACAAAAAAATAGGCCTGTTCTTCCTACTGTCACTGATAAGACGACGTATACAGTCCCAAAACTAGTTAACAGTTCTGTTGTTACTCAAAAAATATCAAGTGTTTCAGTTGATAAAGGACAACAAAAATAGCTACAGCCTAACCCAAAAAGATTGTTTATACCTTAGATATCAAAGACAACTGAAGCAGAATAAATTGTTACTAAGGCCTATGCTAAAATAGTTGAATATGTCTCTAAACCTGTTGCTTCTTTTAAAATTGTTGATGTAATGAAAAATCATAATGTTAACATCTGGATGTGGGACACTCTAAGTATTCCAGGACAACAAGATTTACTTTCTCATGAACTAGCTAAGCTCGCAAGATTTCTTCATAAAACAACTCAATTTGTTGAAATTCAGAAGGAAGACATGGTCCTGGGAACATTTGAACAAGACCACATAAAAGAGGCTAAGTGGATGGTTTAAAAAGTTTTGAATGTTCATGAAATCAAGAATCCACCACCATTTTATCTATCACTTATTTTTGGAGAACATTTAGTTCATAACTGCATGGTGGACAATGGTGCAAGTAGCACAGTTATGCCAAAAGCTATTGCAGAAAAATTGGGTATGCAATATGAGCCTACAGAAAAGAGTGTCTTAAAACGTGATAGAACTGTAACTAATATAGTTATTATAATCAGAAATTTAGAGGTAACGTTACATTCTTACCCAAATGTTTCTATTTTGCAAGATATTACTATTATAGATTTACCTCCATACTTTGTTTTATGCTTATCTAGAGATTTCACAGCAAAGATAGGAGGTTATCTCTCTTCAGATTGGTCCTTCTTATTTTTCACCACACGTTATGGAAACCAGAAGTTACTATCAATTCAGAACCATTGGCTGAAATTTCACATTGAGCCTCACTCTCTAAATGCAGTGGCTAATTATTCAGCCTTAGATCAGTCTGATTTTGATGATGTAGCTCAGGTTTAAAAGCATTAGATGGTGTTTCTAACATGTTTATGGATGAAAATATAGTTGAAGAACATGCCCACGATCCTTTTAAGGAAGTTGAAGAACATCTGTTTGGTGTGTATTGTATGCATGAAGAAAATACACCACTTCCATTTCTGTCTAAAATAGAAAATTCAGCAGAAGGGATTTGGAAGCTTCATTTTGATGGAGCTAAGAACAAAAAAGGATAGGGAGTAGGTTTGATGCTCACTTCCCCAACAAATGAAAGGTATTTCTCAGCTTTGAGTCTCCAATTTTCATGCACTTGTAATGTAGCTGAGTACGAAGCATTAATTCATGGCTTGCTTTGGGCCAGAAAGAAAGGTATCAGCACATTACAAATTTTTGGTGATTCTGAGTTGGTTATCAATCAAGTAAAGAATTTTAATGTTTGTAAGAATCCATTAATGAAGTCTTACAGACATAGATTTTCAGACTTAATGGAAGATTTTGATGCTATTAATATTCAGTCCATTCCTAGAACTAAAAACAAGCATGCAGACAGACTTGCAGCAGTTGGTGCTAGTTTTGAAATGCAAGAACAGATTGAAAATAGAAAATTCAACCTCATATAAAGCTAGTTGTCAGGCCCTCGATACCTAATAATGACTTGAATTGGCAAGTTTTTGAAAGTGATGATCAAATCTGTAGGTTTTTGTAGCAAGAAGCTGAATTTTCTGTAGTAAATCATGATAAATTACAACATTTATACGGTGACTAGATTGTTCAATTAAATAAAAATAAGTTTCCTCGAGGTCTAGTCACATTAGAGGACATATTTAGCACTAATGATCAGTTAAGAAAAAACAAAACCAATATGTCAATGCATGCTTATAACTATGAAGAAATTTCAGTTAATGAAGGGAAAAATTTGTTTCTCGGAAAGGTATGTTCCTTAGCTGAAAAATAGTCATTTATTAATCTTTGCAAAGAATTTAAAGATGTTTTCACTTGGAGATACCAAGACCTGAAAGGGTTTGATCCCAGTTTAGCACAACATACTATCAAATTGCAGCCAAATTCTAAACCAGTTAGGCAGAAACAGAGGCCTGTAAATCCCAAAATAGAGCCTCTAATGAGGAAAGAGTTATCCAAGTTAATTGAATCAGGTATTATCTTTCCAGTTAAGCATTCAAGTTGGGTAGAAAATCTTGTTCCTGTTAGGAAGAAGAATGGAGAAATCAGATTATGTGTCGATTTCAGAGATCTTAACAAAGCTTCATTAAAAGATCATTACCCACTACCAAATATGGACCAAATTTTGAGAACAATTTTTTGTTCAGATAGACTATCTCTTCTAGATGGATACAATCCCAGATACAATCAGATTTTAGTCTGAGAAGAAGATAGGTACAAAACAACTTTTACCACCAAGTGGGGTACTTATGCTTACAAAAGGATGCCTTTTGGTCTTTCAAATGCTGGTGCAATGTTTCAACGTGTAATGGACATGGATTTTCACATCTTGCTAAATAAATGCATTCTTGTTTATTTAGAGGATGTTACTGTATTTAAAAAAAATTATGATGAACATATGATGCATCTAAGGTAGACTTTTCAGTTGTGCAAGTAGTTTGGAATATCTTTGAATCCCAATAAGTCCATCTTTTCAATACATCAAGGTAAATTACTTGGCCATATTGTTTCTAAGAAAGGTTTAGCAATTGATCCTTTCAGAATTGAAGCCATATCACAGCTATCATTTCCTCATCATAAGAAGGCATTACAAAGTTTTCTTGGAAAAATCAACTTTGTTAGAAGATTTGTTCCAGATTTTGTAACATTGGTTAAACCGTTGACAACTATGTTAAAGAAAGAGAAAATATTCTCTTGGACCAGCAAAGGGAGAGAAGGGTTTGAAGCAATCAAAATAATGATCTCTCAGGCTCCTACTCTTGCAAATCCAAATTTTGATAAAGATTTTACAATGTATGCACTTGCAGGAGCTAAAACAATCTCAACCATACTAACTCAGGTCAATGATGAAAATATTGAGCAACCTATTGCTTTTCTTTGGATAGAGCTTGCATGATTACGAAACAAGGTACACGTTCCTTGAAAAATAGGTACTTTCAGTAGTCAGAGGACTAAATAATTTCAAGTACATGCTTTCAAACAATAAAATCCATGTTCTTGTTTCTCATCCA
Organism: Taxus chinensis; assembly: GCA_019776745.2. Taxonomy (NCBI): domain Eukaryota; kingdom Viridiplantae; phylum Streptophyta; class Pinopsida; order Cupressales; family Taxaceae; genus Taxus; species Taxus chinensis. The sequence goes on from CM034146.1 coordinate 305,753,570, forward strand.
AGTGTGAAAGCTTTCTTTCTAAATAAAGAATTGAATGAGAAAAGAGAAAACTGGATAATGAAGGTCATGGAATATGATGTTGATATTCGTGTTGCAAAGACAGTTCGAGGGAAAGACTTGTGTGAACATCTAATTGCTGATATGGAAAAACAACAAGCTACAAAACCAGATGATTCAAAACAACATGCTAAAATTGAGTATCAGCAATCAGGCATCATGGTTCAACAAGAAAATCAACAACCTGAACTTACTCATGAGATCCAGGAATCAAGATGGATGATTGATTTGGTTAACTATCTATAACATGGCACCTATCTGGAAGGTATGGACAAAAATAAATGAATATATTTTAGATTACAAGTTGTCCCCTATATCTTTATTGATAGTGTGTTGTTCAAAAGAGATATAAATGGAATCTTGCTGCGATGTGTTGACTATGACAAAATTCAAAAGTTACTATCATAATTCCATGAAGGACCTACAGGAGGTCATACATGTTAGCTCTAAAAATTATGCAAGTTGGTTACTATTGGACTAGCATATTCAAGGACTGCTTTGAATGGATTAGAAAGTGTAAAAAATATGCTTTCTTTTTTGGAACAGAACATTTAGCTTTACTATTGTTTACTTATACCTATATTCAAGGTTTCTATCATGTTTTGAATGGATCAAAAAGTGTAAAAAATGTGCTTTCTTTGTTGGAAAAGAATGTTTAGTTTCACTTCCTTTATAACCTATTTCAGTTGATCAACCTTTTATGCAGTGGGGTCTTGACTTTATTGGCATGATAAACCCACCTTCATCACAAGGACACAAATGGATCTTAACTGCTATAGATTATTTTACATGATGGACTGAAGCAATAGCCTTGAAAGATGCTAATGAAGCTTTGATACTATCCTTTTATGAAGGAATAGTTTGCAGATTTGGTGTTCCAGCAACTATCATATCTAGATAATGCTTTAGCATTTCTTGGTGTGAAGATAACAGATTGGGCTGTCAGCCATGGAATTTACTTAAGTTCTTCATCTAATTATTACCCACAAGGTAATGGCCTAGTTGAAAGTACTAATAAGAATATTTTAAGGATCATCAGAAGAACACTCAAAGATAATCAAAGAGCTTGGCATCTGATGTTGAATTCAACACTTTGGGCTGATAGAGTAACTCCTAAAAGATCAGTTGGCAATTCACCATACAAACTTGTGTATGGAAAAGAAGCAAGAATGCCTATTTCAGTTGAGTTACATGCATTGGATTTGCTACATCAAATGGAGCTGCTTGAGAATGAACCATTACAGGTTCGTTATGCAAAGTTAATGGAATTACAAGAGCTAAGAGATCAAGCCCATTTGAATATGGAAAAGAATCAGAAATAGATGAAGAATACTTTTGATAAGAAAGCCAAATTTAGAATCTTCAATGAAGGAGATATTGTGTTAAAGTGGGATGTTGATCGTGCAAAGCTAGGAAGACACACAAAGTTTGATACAATCTGGAGTGGCCCTTACATGATTTCAGCTTGCAAAGAACACAATGCTTTTCAACTTTGGAAGCTGAGTGGAGAGGAACTCCCAATTCCTATGAATGGTATGTTTCTCAAACACTATTATTGAAAATCCTACAGTGATTGTTAGAGTAGGATTTCCCTTCAATAAGTGCAGTTTCTGCACATTGCATTGTTTTTCAATTCAATAAGTGCATTCGTGCATGTGATTTGGTTTACCAGATCCTTTCCCAATTTTAGTTCATTCTAGAAGGGTTGGACCTTTCAGAAAGGTATTTTTTGGTTACATGTTTGGACTCCATGCCCAATGGAAAAGAGCAAGGCACTGGTCTATAAGCTAGCAGGTAGCTTTCCCTGCAGGATCAGCAGAAATGTTGACAATTTTTGCACTTGTGTAAAAATGGGAAACTCGAAACTTCGTTATGATGGAAGGCATTGGTGAAGTATACCTAAGCTAAGGGATTTTTTCAGATTATTCGTTACTATTGAATTAGTTAATGATTACATGAAATTTGCAGCTATGTGTGTTGTTACAAAACATAACAGATCACATATTCTGTAATTTCATGACTATCTTCAACAAAAGAACACAAAGCCCCGAAGGACAGTTGTGTTGTCTTGATCAAGACATTCGACTATAGAATAGGTGAAATGCTATGTTTTGGAACAACAAACATAAGTGTAGATTGTAGAAATCAGAGTTCATTACTAGATGTTACAGGTTTTCTTAATGTTCTTTCCTTCATGATTAAGACATTCAATTATATTACTGAGTTGTTTAGTTCATCATACAATCCATATAGAAAGTTGAAATGCAGAAAGAAATATACAACTCATTTACAGAATTCAATGTTTTATTCATAAGGAATTTTCAAATGTTTCCCACACAAGCCATGGGATGTAACTGAAAAGTAAAGTACAACTACTAAAATAAGAGGTACACATGCATGAAAAAGAAAGTAAAGGAGTATGAGTGAACCCATCATTGCCTTGGGGGTTTTCTTCTTTGTTGAGAGCATCTCCAATTGAGAATTTGTTCCTTCTTCATCTTCATTGTAGAATTCACTGGACCTAAAAAGAAGAGAAGAGAAAAATATCAATTACGAGCTCAGGGATTAATTCATATTCCTATACTGTCCTAATTCGTTCATATGAATCTCTTAAAAATAGGAGATATAGATTACTTGAAGATCAATTTCATACATGCTTTACTCACTTAGGAAGAATGAAAGCAAAAGAAAAGAAAAACCCATAGACATAAGAGAGGAAAAAAAGCCTAGATATTTTCTAACTATTTTCTTAAGTGTGCAGGTCCAGGTTGTAGCCAAGAAGAAATAGATAATTCTAAAGTACATGCTGGAGAGAAGGAAGAATGTAAGTAATGTTTCAACAATTGTCCTAAAAAGGGAATAAGTTACATTATAGAAGAGGGATTGGAAAAAGTACATGTTTTAGTTTGCAACTAAAGAAGAAGCAAATCAAATTTCAAGCAATTGAAGAAAAGTTGAAGTTAACTAGAAAGAAAGGGTTACAGCTGAAACAAAATGGAAAGAAGATTCTGGGAAAATTTTGGCAGGACTTTTCCATGTAAAATGGACATTTACAACCTTTCATCATATTATTTTTAGCTATTACATGATTTAAAAGAATTATGTAAATCAAGTAAGCGATATAGAAAATTAGAAAAGCATGCCATGATCAAGATAACAGTTATTATGTTTCAGTTTCCATCTACCAAATCAGATTCAACATAAAAGTCTTACATTCGATGTTCTGAATTAGAAAAATACAACTATTATAGCTAGAAATTGACGGAAGAAAGAATTCTTTAAAAAAAATTCCAGGGCTTCTCCATGGAAAATCAACATTTTAAATTTTCCAGCATGCGAGATATACTACTATAAGGGGAAAAAAGAATTTAACCAAAAGAAATAAGACTACAATATTTCAACAAAACATCTGAATCAAGAGTTATGCCTTCTAATGTTTTTACAAGAATGAGAAACTGTTTACAAATTGTAGAAGGCCACATACAAGGTAAAAAGATCTCATGAAATCAAGAATAGTCAAAGTACTAATACTGTAAGTCCCATAATCAAATGAACAAACCGATATATCTATCAAGAAAATGTCAAAAAATATCTAATTCATAGTAATCAAGAAGGATCGAAGATGAAATCAATGGCAGAATAGATGTTTATGACAGAGGAGATACAAGTGAAACTAAACAACTTAAATTTTACATAATGATTCAATACCTTCACCCAAAAAAGGGATAGATGAAAGTGTACAATATTCTAAAATATATTTCATAGCCAAATTTAAAGGCAAGGTTCATTGTTAAAAAGAACCAGAATAACACACAAAGAGTCAAAACGAACTCAGCTTGACCATTTTTCATCACAACGAAGCTGAAACTAATGGGAAGAATTTATTGAGTTTGAATCAGAACAAAATAAGACACCAAAAGCTGAAATAGAGAGAAAACCCCCAGGTACTAACATTGAAGTGAATTAGTCTACACAAGGGATGAATACAGGTAACAATTGAACAAAGCCATTTTTAGCATTCAGAAGTTTGAAAATTATACAAGTACAAATAGAGGAGCTCATAAATAAGAAAACTCATGCATTTCCAAAGATGAAGAAGATTCAAACATTTCAGAAAATCATGATCCCCATTACAAATCAGTTTCAAGTTGTAGATCTACAAAAGAAAATATAGTTTATGACCTTAATCGAAAAACCAATTAATGGGTAGTAAAATCAGAGTAAGAAACAAGGACTTGCGGTTTAAATAGAAGTTGAGAAAACCCTCAAGATATCAAATATCTCCTAGCTAAGAACCTAGAGCAAGTTTCAACTCAGAGACCAATGTTATCCTAGAAATCACGAAAAGTGCAAAGAAAACAATGAGTATAAGTATTTTGAAGTTGAACTGGTAAAGAAAAAGTGATAGTGGTGCTTGAGAGGTCAGAACTTACCATCCTCTTATCCAACAATGATACCAATTGTACATTTCAAAGATCGAAATACTTCAATGATCGCTACCAAGAAGACAAATATCTTTTTGAAGAAACCCGAGCTCGACAGATAAATACCAGTGTGTGAAATCCCCATATTGAGAAGAAATCTAATTTACAGATCTCAAAAGGGAAAATAATGGTGTTCACAAACATCATTGAGTTCTACCAACTAAGAAAATACATCCACAGTCAAAAATCAAGCTCGAGGTTCACAAGAAAAACATGGCCATAATCTCCATGAAATCTTAGGGAAAAGAAATAGAGATATCACAATGAAGAAAGAAATCTAAGTTAATGAACCCTTCTACAGAATGTAAACGACAAAATAACCTAGGACTCAAAAAATCAAAAATAGAGAAGAAACCTTTGATAGTAAAGATTCACTCAACCTTAGAGATGATCAGACAATAAAAGGAAATGATACAGAGAAACAAGATCAAAACCATAGGAACAAGTGACCATATTCAAGCTCGAAGATCACAAAAATGGTCACAAAAACCCCACGACCACTTGCACAAAAACTCAAATAAAGTAGAATATATGAAAATATGAACGCTACAGGAAACCGATTAGGAAAACTCATAGAGATCAAACAAAAAGGAAGCTGAGCTTCAAAGACTCAAAAATGGTGGTCAACAATTTTTTCCAGGGCTTCACCCTGTAGAGAAAACCAATGAATGAAGTGATCATTCAAGTTGAGTTTGAGGTGTTTTGACTCAAAGCTCAAGAGTTGAGTTAATTTTGAAGTCAACCACAGTTAGTGATCAAATGGTCTGATTTCAATAGGTACAAGGATCAAAGGATGAGAATTGATCTCCAAGATCAATGCAAACCATCATGGTCAATTTCCAACAACCACATAAAAATACAAGTAAACCCGTAAACGAAGATCAAAATCAATGGTTCACAAGAATCAACAAGAATCAATGGGCTAATCAAAATGACACAGATATCGTACGGACAAAGTGCCAGCATAAAATGTGAAGGGGTGGATCACCATGGAGAGGGGGCCAGCCCACGTCATTGTTGTTAAAATAAATATAATTGCATTTGATCTAGGGTCCAAAGTAATCTTAATACCATGATCAAAACTGCCACAACAATGATCAACAAAAGGTGCAGTTTACATATCATGCCATAGTTAATTTTCAAAGAATCATCAAAGGGGGCCGACAAGCTATACAATGCAATGATAATGGAAAAGTGGCTGAGCACTATAGTATGACCATATGTTATGCAAAGATGGTCAAATTTCCAATCAAACCAAGTGAAACCCGTAATCTTGGTGACCTACTATATTAGTAAACCAATGATGTGCTAAGTCCACAAAGAGTGGCCAAACCAAAATGGTGAGACTAATGACTGAACTACAAAGGTAGTCCCCACTAGTGGGATAAGAGATAATTGAATTGGCTATCCATGGTCACTCGAAGACAGAACAAGTATCAACATCAGAAACAAAAGGTGGTCCCAATCATGATAGAATTTTTGATGAAATATTTTTCAAAGTATTACAATTAATGTAATTTATTTTATTCACTCACGGGGAGTTTTATTTTTGCATGCTTCACAAGAAGACATAACAGACAAGAAAATAAATTCACATGCACAAGGAAAGAGACTTACCCACCAAGAAAGCTTATTATAGGAAAATTACTCATCTTTTTTCTTAAAAATAGGACATTCAAATTTAGTTTGACTATAATGGGATCAAATGCTATTAATGCCTATTTTGTAATTGCATGTTCTATTTTATTCCTTTATCTATTATTAAATAAAGGATAAAAATAAGATGCATGGGTGAGTACAAGCCTTAGACTATTTTTAGGGAGGGGGTGAAAATTATTTTTTCTATATATTGTGTACCTTTGCAAAGCACAAGGAGGAATTTTTTGATATAGGAGTACTGAAGCAATTTTTCCCAGTTTTACCTTCTGAGTGTGAAGTATTTTTTACCTTTCTAATTATTTGTAGCCTCGTGTATGTTTCTATAAGTTTTTGGAATGCAAATTTCCTGAACAATCATCTTACCCTGTATTGTAAATTTCATATTTTCTACATAATTTTAATGTTCATGTTAACTTATCAGTGTTGTTGTGATATTTTCCCTCAGTACAACAAGTGTTTTCCCTTAATTATTCTATAGAAAATAGTAGGTTCATGCATCAAGAATCCTTCCCATATCAATTATGCATATACTCAGTCAAAGTTGTCATATAAATTTGGTGTATCACCTTAGTTTTATTTTATTTTTTATAGCCATCTTTTACCCTTAAACCCCATAAATTAGCTATGATACATCAATAAGGAACCTATGTTGATACCAGAGACTCACCTCAAAATAGGTGTACCCACAGACCTGAGGTGTTTCCATTATATCTAGGAAAGAGAGAGATAAAATTTACAAACTTAGAACACCTGCATCCATCTCTCTACAGGGTTCACTTTCGAGAGATAACAGATCCTTTGTTTAGTGTGTATGTATTTTATAAGTTATGTGTCCCCCCTTTTTTAAGTAAATTGTGGTAAATTAATGTTATAAAAAATATTGTCAAAAATTAATAAATCAATTGGGACATAAGAAAGTAATTATTGGAGTTGTTGTCTCTTGTATTAAATATTGTAAGATACGTGTAAGTAATGTGTAAGCAATGTGTAAGTGATGTGTAATACATGTGTATGTTAATTTTGCAGTATGGTACAATCCAAATTCTTTTGAAATTCGAATTTTTCCTTGGAGGCTGATTTTGGAGGCTTTTGGGACAAGTTAAACTTGTCCCATAACTCTTAAATTTGCATACCAACCTTGCCTATGGTTGGAGAGTTAAAATTAGCCTTCATTATGCATTTTTTAATCAAGTTGTAAGTTGTAATTCCACTTTCTTACATATTTTTAATTTCAGTCCTTATGGGGTGTGGGCTTATTTTGGAGTGTGTAAGTAAACTGTCATATTATTCACCCACCTATTTATTATGCATTGTAGAATGAAGTTGAATTTGGTGTTGGAGTTGAGTATGTGTGAAGTGGCATCCCACATGGATCCACCTCATCCTCTTCTCTTCCCTCTCCTATAAATTTAAATTTCCTTGGCTTATTTTTGGTTGCTTCACTTTTCGATGCATCTTTTTGGGTGACCTCTTTTGCTATTTTGAGATATTGCTTTTGGAAGACATTGGATATTTTTGGTATACATGCGCTTGGTTGATATTTGGAATGCTTGTATCGGAAAAAGCTTACTGTTTGGAACTTGGAACAACTCCACCATGTAGAGGTAGGAGATTAGCTCTTGAAATGATCTGTTTTCATTTTTATGCATATGTGAATGATTGACTGTTTGAATGTGTTGTTTTAATAGTTGGATGGGTTTGTAGAATGCCTAGGGATGGTGTAGGAGAAGATTATGGGGTATTTTTTTGGGAGACATAAGTGTTTTGGGGAGGTATAAGTGTAGAGGGAGTTGGGATTTTTTTTCCACCTTGCAAAAAGAAGTATCTTGCATTTCTTAACTCATTATGGGGTGCCATAAGAGGTTGGGGAGACATAAGGAAATGGGAGGAATAAGGGTAACTTGGGGGAGGCATAAGGGCATGTCATGGTTTTGAAATGATATATTTTTATGGTTTGTTCTCAGGTGGTGATACCCAATTTCCCTTTAGGAGGCATAAGCAACATCCCCCATAGTTTCTTGCTCCTTTGGCTTGTATGATGAAGCCTGAGTTTTTTTTGTTATGTTTTAATTTGGTTGCAAACTACATTCTCTTTCAAATTGTGTTTTAAATATGAAATTATGCTTGTGTGTTGTGGAAGCCTTTGTTTCCATGAGTTGAAACACGTCTTCTATTGTATTGTGGTTGGGGCTTAGAGGCTAATGAAGAGTGAGGCTTCCCCTTGTCATTGGTGTCTTGGTTGGGTGGAGAGCATTTCTTTTCCCTTGAATTTGTTGTGATCAACCTACAAAATGGAGAAATTACATGTTGCTGTTCTGGAGAAGTGGAAAAAGAAAGATTTTACAATCCTTGTTAAGATTATCCTTATTGTAACCCTTTCCAACTTTGAAGTGGATGACCTTGTACATTATTGGTGATGGAAATATGTTCTATATTGGCTATGAAAGTTGTACTTTGAAATAAAAAAGATATATACTTTGTTTTCTTTTTTTGAATGAATGTGAAAGAAATTGTATTCTGTATATTGAAATTGAGGAATGAAAGAAGCAGTTGTAAAGGTATATTTTTGACTACATAAAAGATGGTATTAATTTTCTCAAATGGAATTATTAGGTATTGAAATCTTATTATCGAATGTATTTTGAAATTCAGGTGGAAAGATGAAAAAGTGAATGTGTATGGAGAAATGTCATAATGCTTTGTTCTTTAGAAATGAATGTTTTAGAATTCAAAATCGTAATTTGGCATTTGAATAATTTTATTCAATCAACCTAATAGGTTAGAATTTGTTTTGGGATGTATTTTAAAACTTAGAAGATGATAAATAAAAATAGATGCATTCGAGTCTGATCTCTATTAGATAAATTTCAAACTCTGCAAATTAATTAGCAAATTGAATAGAATTACGCTGCAACATCAAAAAAAAAATTTAAATATCATATTAGACTTATAAGATCAAAACAACCCCAAACAGACTAAAACACTTAAGAAATTTTTTAACGAACCTTTCAAATCGAGCAAAGGCAAAAATATAGTCTTTTTGTTGTGTAAATATTGGTAATTTCAAATGCAAATCAATCAAGAAAATTTAACCTTGTAATCTATTCTAAAACCTTCCTAGTAAAATCCTCCATGCCTGTTTGGCATGTTGAGAAAGAAACAATGGAAAATTTTACTAAGTTAAAAATATTAGTTCAGTTTTCAAGTGACAGAAAAATGTTTTCTCAAAATTGACACTTAAAACTTATCAAAATAAATTTTTTAAGGTTTCTGTACAAAGAGAACATTGAGAGATTTACATAAAGTCCTCATTTTCAAAAAACTGAGTTCCCTATCAAAACTTATTGCCTTTAGAAGTTTGTACTTCATTTGGCTTCAAAAATAATCTAACCGTCAAATTAAATTATTAAAATATTCCCTGGCAAACCCGCGGGTGAAAATCTTCCTCTTTTATTTTTTTCCTTAAAAACACAAAATTCATGAAGTTTCCCACCGCTCCGCTAGCCCAAAACCATCTTTTTTTGTCAAAAATAATCTAACTTCGAAAAAGGAAAATTTTGAAAATTTTCCTCGTGGCCCCACCTCCTTATACTTCGTTGTTTGAAAACATTTCCACAGGTGCACAGGCCCAAAACCACTAGCTTAACCTTCTTTTAATTTTTTCAAAAATTCCTATTTTTCTCTACGGCCGCACACCCCCACCCTAGTTTTGTAAAAGCTATTTCCCGGGCGTGCGGGCTCATGCTAACAAACTTAACTTTTAAAAAAATTGGCAAAATTTCTGAGTTTCTCTACTGGCATGCTAGCCTGTAGCCAATGATTGGCTGAAACATGGCTTCACAAGGTGACAGAGGAGGAGTGCAGGTCTTCTTAACCATTTTTCTTTTACCACAAAAAGTCTTAAATTCTTAAGTTTCTCCACAAGTCCATTTTCCCCACACGAATCAAGGCTTAACATGTGCCACCATGGGTGTTGGTGGAGGCACCGATCATTTTGATCCCTTAACGTTTTTCGGCAAAAAAAAGATAAATATCTTAAATTATTCCGGCGACCCACCTTCCCTTTGGGTTGAAGTTTTTGGACACGTTTCCCCTTACAAGCTCACGGGCACGTGGAGGTAAATTGTGCCATTGTCCCAAAAAGGAAAAAGCACTAAATTCCTTCCCCGCTCCGCTGACCCGCATCTAGGAAAAAATTTCTTCCCCGCTAAGCTGCTCCGCAGTTATCCTTAGGCCAAAATTTTTCTCCGAAGCATACAGGCCCAAGTTAGGAAAAATTTTCCTCCCTGGGCCTGCAGGCCCACTCTTGGGGAAAATTTTCATCCCTAGAGGAGTTAGGAGGACTTCTTTATGAGGAGTTAGGAGGACTTCTTTATATCAATGGAAAGGTGAGAAAATTTCCCATCTAATGGGAATGTTTTCAGGAATTTTTGAGTGCATTAAATATGAAAAAAATTCACGTTTAATATTTTAAGAGAGTTCTAGGAGTGGGTAAGTGATAGTTTACCCTTTTATTTTAAATGTTTATCCTCCCCCTTATTATCAGACCTTGTTAATTGTTGAAACCTTGTAGAATTAACTACCTAGGGTATTTAATTGTTTTGGCTCTTCTTAAGTGGGAAATTTTAGCAGGCGTTACACTCAGTATCAGAGTTATGGGTTCAAAATATTGGACCCTTGGGCACACTAGAAAACTTTAGACATGAACTTTAAACCTAGTACAATATTAAACCTAACACACTTTTCAAATCTAGAAAACTTTTTTTTTTGGAATTATATATGTTAGTAAACATGGAAGACTAAATGAAACTTAGAATAATAAACTAACTCTTGCCTTGATCTATGTAGGGAGCGTGGACCAGGTGAGGGGTATTTTCACATAGACTTAGATTTTCCACCACCGGATCATGTTATTACAGCCATCCTACCACATATTTTATAGACACTTCAGGATGTTAATGTCACTTTACGTACAGGGTCGGTTGGAAGACATTCAGACAGATATGATGGAGAGCCATCTGTGGATGCCCATGCATCTCCTCGACACAGTGAGGAGCATAGAGCAGAGAAATACCATATAGAGTCAGGTAGAGCAGAGTCACCACATAGGGGACAGGGTGACCAGACTCCTAGACATAGAGATAGATCTCTTAGCCCTAGGCTTATGGATGAGCATGTTGAGAGGCCTAGGTGTCATCAGACCACAGCTGCAGATCACATCAGGAATATCCTAAAGCTACGGCCATCTCATTACTCTGGTGTTACATGTGGATTTCAGGCGGAGGCCTAGTTAGTGAGCTTGAGTGGTTGCTTCAAGCTCTGTCCTTGTTCTAACATGAAATCTTGTGTTCTGATCCATCTATTAAGGGATGGAGCAGGCATATGGTGGAGAATAGAGGAGTAGAAGCTCCATGTTGATTCAGATACAGTTACCTTGGATCTCTTCGAGGAGTGATTCAGGAGCAGATATTTGTCACAGAGGTTCATACAGTAGTGGATAGATGAGTTTTATGACCTCCGGTAGGCATCTCTTATAGTGTCTGAGTATGAGAGTAGGTTATCTGGATCTACTCCAGTTTGTTGATTACATGCAGAATGAGCAGGTGTGGATCCAAAGGTTCATCCGGTGCCTAAATCTAGACATTGGACGTGCAGTTCAGATCCATTGTCCACAAAATTTAGCTGAGGCCTTTAAGAAGGCCTACATAACAGAGGAGACTTGGGGAAAGACCCAGAAGACTAGAGACTAAGTCCGGAGCCACATACAACAGATGTAAGATAGTAGATCAAGGGGGTCAGCTTGTCCTCCTCGAGGTGGCCAGAGTTCTTTGCAGTCATCTTTTAGACCACAACAATAGAAGCAGTCCCGTCCACCTCACAGACTTCCACAAAGATTTGATGCATAGAGGGGTCGGAGTACGGGGCCTCCTCCTAGGGGTCCCATCAAGAAATAGGGTGTACCTAGAGCTCAATCAATAGGATCTCGCCAGTAGATATTGTAGCAAACCATAACTAGATCAACTAGATCCATAACATAGAATTCTAAGGCACCAACTGAACTTGCTACTAATGGGAGAGGATTAGGTGGTTGTTTTGGTTGTGGTGTTTCCAAAAAGGTTTAGAGATACTTCACTCAAAAACCTAACAAGGGTAAGACACAAATGTCAGAGCTGATTGTTGGTGACATGGGACGCAATCATCAAATTTATGCATCAGTTGAGATCTGTTAGATAGAGCATCAGAGTATAGCTATTGAGACTATAGGTAGCATTGGTGGTATTCCTACCTCCATTCTATTTGATTCTGATTGGTCTGATTCCTTTATTACACCATATTTAGTAGAACGATGCAGGCCAGTGGCAATTAGGTGTTGTATTAGTTGGGACGTAGACATGGATTTTGGAGCCAATATCTCTGTAGACTCCTTAGTTAAGGAGTGTGTAGTGGATTTAGGACCTTTCACCACTACCTCGAATATTCATATCCTTCTGTTGGGTTCTTACGGAGTCATCTTTGGCATGGATTGGTTATCTACACATATGGCCAGGATGGATTGTTACCATAAGACTATGGCCTGTGCTAATGATCTTGGAGTGGAGTCAATGATTTTTGGGGTCAACAGACCCATTTCCATTCGCACCATCTCTGTTATGCATATTACGGTGTGTGCGACAGAGTTGTCACATGTATGCAGTAAAAATTAGTGACCAATCTAAGGATGGGTCTAGTTGACCATCACTAGATGGCCATCCAATTTTCAGAGAGTTTACAGATGTCTTTCCTGGGGAGCTACTGAGGTTACCACCCCCAAGTGAGATATATTTTCATATAGATCTACTTTCGGGAGTAGATCCTATCTCACGAGCATCTTATCGGATGACCACCCCATAGCTTTTGAAGCTCAAGTTGCAGTTAGAGGGCCTTCGTGAGAAAGGACTTATCCATCCTAGTGTATCCCCTTAGGGTGCACTGGTGATTTTTTTGAAGAAGAAGGATGAATCGTTGTGGTTGTGTATTGATTATCGCCTGTTAAACAAAGTAATGATCAAGAATCATTATCCCCTTCTGCACATAGATGATTTGTTTCATCAGATTAAGGGAACCAAATTTTTCTTGAAGATAGATATTAAGTTAGGCTATCATTAGCTGAGGAATATAGAGGGGGATATTCATAACACCACCTTTCGTATGAGATATGGGCACTATGAGTTCACAGTGATGCCTTTTGGTTTGACGAATTCCCCCACAGTGTTTATGAGTTTGATGAATGGGGTATTCAGTAATTTCTTAGATCACTTCGTTCTCATATTCCTTGATGAAATTTTTATTTACTCACATACGCATGAGGAGCATGAGGGGCACCTTTACCAAGTTCTTCAGTGTCTACATGAGCAACAACTTTACGGGAACTTGGAGAAGTGTTCATTCTTTCAGTCAAAGGTAAAGTATCTGGGCCATATCATTCCTGGGGAAGGTATTGCATTCGATCCTTCCAAGATTAGATCTATTTTATGATTGGCCAACACCCACTACTGTATCAGAGGCATGTAAATTCATGGGATTAGCAACTTATTATAGGAGATTTGTTCAAGACATCTCTCAGGTTGCGCATCACATCAATTCCCTTCAGTGGAAAGGGGTTAAGTTTGACTGGTTAGATAGATGTGAGTAGGCCTTCAGGAGACTGAAGGAGTTCCTCCCAATAACACCTATTCTTGCAATTTCAGATCCATGAGGTGAGTTCTTCGTATGCATAGATTATTCTTTGGAAGGAGTTAGAGGTGTATTGATGTAGAAGGGCAGAGTAGTGGCCTTTCAGTCTCGCAAACTCAAGGATTATGATATCACTTATCCAACTCATGATCTTGAGCTTGCAGCAGTGGTTAATGCTTTGGTTCAATGGAGACACTTTCTTCTTTGTCAGAGATTCACACTCAGGATAGATCACTTGATTCTTCACCACCTCTTCATGCAGCCCAATCTCAACGCTCATCAACGATGTTGGATGGAGTTGCTTGATGAGTACGATATGGAGATTGAGCATGTGAAGGGGAAGGAGAATGTTGTTGCAGACACTCTCAACAAATAGAGACATGTGGCTATGGCCACTTCAGTGGGCACAGATTTGTAGAGCAGGATTTTTAGTAGCTTCCTCTTGACAATTTCTACATTTTAGCAAGAGCAGAGATCGAGTCTCAAAGACCCCTTGAGGGGAATTTTGATGTTTTTTCATTGGATGTAGATTACCTTCTCAAGAATAAAGGTTAGATTTATGTTCCTAGAAATGAAGGCTTGAGACTGGATATTCTGATAGAGGCACATTACGCACCCTATTCAGCCCATCCTAGGGTGAAGAAGATGCATGCCACCTTGTGACAACTACATAATTGGAGAGGAATTCACAGAGATGTGGCTCAGTTTGTCTCACACTATTTATAGTTCTAGAAAGTGAAGGCTAAGCATCAACATCTAGTTGGCCTTCTCTTTCCTCATGCTATACTGGAGTGGAAGTGGGACACCATTTCCAAGGACTTCATTATTGAGCTACCAATGTCGAGATACCACCATGATGCCATCATGGTCACAGTGGATAAGTTTACAAAAGTGGCTCATTTTTCTCTGGTGAAGACCACTTATACAACTAGTGTAGTGGCACGAGTCTATCTGAATGAGATTGTTAGGTTGCATGGGATTCTGTGGAAGATTATATGTGACCGCAATCCTTTGTATACTTTCCATTTTTGGACCACCATGCAGTATGTCCTCGACACGAGGATCAATTTCAGCACAACATATCACCCTGAGATAGATGGATAGACTAAATAGGTGAATCAAATTTTAGAGGACATGCTTCAGATGTATGTGATGGATCAGCACTCGAAATGGGAAGAGTTCCTGTACTTGGTGGATTTTTCCTACAATAATAGTTTTCATGGTACTATAGGTATGGATCCTTTTCAGGGTTTGTATGGTAGAGAGTGCAGGAAACCCCCTAGGTGGGACAAGTTAGTGGACATGGTTTCTCTTAGAACAACTTTATTGCATGACATGGAGCAGTAGGTGGTTATGATTAGGTAGAGATTACAGGAGGCACAAGACAGGCATAGGAATTACACAGATTAGCATAGGACCAACCGTAGTTTTGATGTGGGCATGATATTGTTACTTCGTGTCAGGCCACATAAGATCCCTATCTATTATGGAAAAGGTTCTAAGTTAGCTCCTAGATTCATGGGTCCTTTTGAAATCTTGGAGTGTATCGGCCCTTTGGCCTATCGTCTATCATTGCCACCTAGCTTATCTCATGTACATGATGTGTTTCATGTTTTAGTTTGTAGGAGATACATTACAAATCCTTATCATGTGCTAAATTGGACCTCTTTATAGGTTCAAGATCAGGGGTAGGTTATGGTAGAGCCCGTTTGCATTATAGATCGTAGGACCTTGGGCCTTTGAGGTAGAGAGATTGATCAGGTGCGAGTGGAGTGGGACAGATATGATGAGACTGCAGCTACTTGGGACGATGCTACATTGTTACTAGTTAAGTTCACACATCTGTTCCAGTGACTTCAAAGAGGAATTCGAATCTAAGGGGAGGGGGATGTAATGCCCACTTCCCTTTGACACCTTTTTATATTGATCATCATACTGCTGACTATACTATGGACATTGTTATAGTTTTGATTTAGTATGATGTTAGATGTTAGATCAAGGATTATTGTTGACTTTGATCCATATGTGATGTATGATGATTATTGGAGACTTTTTTATAAATTGATAATGATATACTGTTTGACCTAGTTATATTTATGGATGTTATTCAGACGTGATTTTTGGATATATTAAGTAGACCTAGAAAATGGAATTAATTTGATGATGATATAGTTGTTGATAAAATTGCAAATGATATTGTTAGTTGCCTTGATGTTGTTATGATTCATATATATTAATGATTTTGAAATTTTAATTATATTTATTTTGGATGTCCTGATATGGCCACGAGGCCGAAGGAGGTATTTGGGTTTTACAGGTTAAATTATATCACAACAATACTCAAGGGATTGGAGACCAACCACATTGGAATTCTAGATTAATTCAACAAGGTCACCATCGCAACTTGTATTTTTTTTTGTGTGTTTGATTTTGTTAGGGATTCTCATGAGGGGGCATCACCTTTAAATGTGACCAAGGGTTATGTGTATTTATTTATTTGGTTCCTTTGTTTAGTGTGTGTGTATTTTATAAGTGATGTGTCCCCCTTTTTATTTAAGTAAATTGTGGTAAATTAATGTGAGAAAACATATTGTTAAAAATTATTAAATCAATTGGGACATAAGAAAGTAATTATTGGAGTTGGTGGCTCTTGTATTAAATGTTGTCAGATATGTGTAAGTAATGTGTAAGTGATGTGTAACATATGTGTAAGTCAATTTTTGCAGTATGAAACACTCCACCTTCTTTTGAAATTCGATATTTTCCTTATAGGCTGATTTTAGAGGCTTGTGGGACAAGTTAAACTTTCCCATACCTCTTGAATTTTCATACCAGCCTCACCTATGGTTGGAGAGTTAAAATTAGCCTTCATTATGAATTTTTTTAAGTCAAATTGTAAGTTGTAATTGTAATTTCTTACATATTTTTAATTTTAGTCCTTATGGGGTGTGGGCTTATTTTGGAGTGTGTAAGTAAACTGTCATATTATTCGGCCACCTATTTACTATGAATTGGAGAATGAATTTGACACCCACCTATTTATTATGCATTGGAGAATGAAGTTGAATTTGTTGTTGGAGTTGAGGATGTGTGAAGTGGCATCCTACATGGATCCACCTCATCCTCTTCCCTTCCCTCTCTTATAAATTCAAATTTCCTTGGATTATTTTTGGTTGCTTCACGTTTAGATGTGTATTTTTGTGCAACCTCTTTCGGTGTTTTGAGCTCTTGCTTCTGGAAGACATTGAATATTTTTGGTATAATTGTGCTTGGTTGATATTTGGATTGCTTGCATTGGAAAAATATTACTATTTGGAACTCAAAACAACTCCACCATGGAGAGGCAGGAGCTTGGCTCTTGAAATGCTATCTGTTCTTTTATGCATATGTGAATGATTGATTGTTTGAATGTGTTTTTTAATTGTTGGTTGGGTTGGGTAGATGCCTAGGGATGGTGTAGGAGAAGATTATTGGGTATTTTTGTGGGAGGCATAAGTTTTTTGGGGAGGTATAAGTGTGGAGGGAGTTAGGATTTTGGTTCCACCTTGCAAAAATAAACAGCTTGCATTTTTTTACTCATTATGGGGTTCCATAAGAGGTTAAGGAGGAATAAGGAAATGGGAGATATAAGGGCATGTCATGGTTTTGAAATGATATATTTTTGCAAGTTTGGAATCGTTCTTTGGTGGTGATACCCAATTTCCATTTGGGAGGCATAAGTAACATCCCCCATAGTTTCTTGCTCCTTTGGGTTGTATGATGAAGCCTGAGTTTTGTTTGTTATGTTTCAATGTGGTTGCAAACTACATTCTATTTTCGCACTTTGTTTTAAATGTGAAATTCTTCTTGTGTGTTGTGGAAGCCTATTGTTGCTATGAGTTGAAACACATCTTCTATTGCTATGTGGTTGGGGTTTGGGGGCCAATTAAGATGGTGGATTCCCCTTATCATTGGATGTCTTGATTGGGTGGAGAGCATTGTCTTTCCCCTGCCTTTGTTGTGATCAAAATTAGAAAATAGAGAAACTTCATGTTGTTGTTCTGGAGCAGAGGAAAAAGAAAAAATTGATAATCCTTGTTAATATTATTATTATTCTAACCCTTTCCCACTTTTAAGTGGATGACCTTGCACATTATTGGTGATGGAAATATGTTCTTTATTGGCTATGAAATTTGTAATTTGAAATGTGAAAGAGATATACTCTATTTTCTATTTTTGAATGAATGTGAAAGAAATTGTATTTTGTATATTAAAATTGAGGAATGAAAGAAGAAGTTTTAAAGGTATATTTTTGAATCAATAAAAGATTGCATTACTTTTCTCAAATGGCATTATTAGGTATTGAAATCTGATTGTTGAATGCATTTTGAAATTCTGTTTTGAAAGTTGAAAAATGTGAATGTGTATGGAGAAATGTCATAATGCTCTGTTCCTTAGAAATGAATGTTTTAGAAATCGAAACTCATAATTTGACATTTGAATACTTTTATTCAATGAACTTAATACGTTAGAGTTTGTTTTGGAATGAATTTCAAAACTTAAAGTATGGATAAAATAAAATAGACTCTATTCAAATCTGATCTATGTTAGATAAATTTCAAACTCTACAAATTAATTAGCAAATTGAACAAAATGACCCTGCAACATCAAAAAGACTAAATTAAATACTAAATTGGATTTGTAAGGTCAAAACGACCCCAAACAAACTAAAACACTTAAGAAATTTTTTAAGAAACCTTTCAAATTGAATAAAGGCAAAATTACAGGATTTTTGCTGGGTAAACATTGGTAAATTTGAATGCAAATCAATCAAGACAATTTAACCTTGCAATCTATCCTGAAACCTTCCAAGTAAAATCCTCCATGCCTAGTTTGGCATGTTGAGAAAGAATTAATTAAAATTTGTAACAAAATTGATAAGTTAAAAGTACCAGTTCACTTTTTAAGTGACAGAAAAAAGTTTTTATCAAAATTAACCCCTAAAAATTTATCAAAATTCAAATTCTTAAGGTTTTTGTACAAAGAGGATGTCAAGAGGTTTCCAGAAAGTCCTTGTTTGTGAAAAGTTGAGTTCCCTAATCAAATTTTATGGCCTTCTGAAGTTTTTTACTTCATTTTTGGCTTCAAAAATATTCTAATTGTCAAATTTAATTACTAAAATATTCCCTAGCAAACCCACGGGCAAAAATCTTCCTTTTGCACTTTTTTCCTTAAAAATGCAAAATTCATGAAGTTTCCCACCGCTCCGCTAGCCCAAAACCATCTTTTTTTTGTCAAAAATAATCTAACTTTGGTCAAAAAAGGAAAATTTGGAAAATTTTCCCCGCAGCCCTGCCGCCCCTACCGCTCCTTAACCCTTTGCATGTTGGAAAACATTTCCACATGCACGTTGGCCCGCAACCACTAACTTAACCTTAACTTTTTAATTTTTTTGAAAAAGTTACTTGTTTTTCTCCATGGCCCCGCACCCCCACCCTTCTTTTGTAAAATCTCTTTTGCAGACGTGTGGGCTCACGCTAACAAACTTAACTTTTAAAAAAAATTGGCAAAATTTCTTGAGTTTCTCCGCTGGCCCACTGTTCTGCAGCCAATTATTGGATGACATGTGGCTTCACGAGGTGATGAGCGGATGATTTTCTAAACCTTTGAATCTTTTTCTTTAAAACCTAATGTTTGCACCAATGGCTGAACAACCAATGAGATTCTTAACATTCTTAAGTTTGGTAGAGGCACATGTTTTAACCCCTTTTTCCTCGTCTTTAGTTTCTCGAAGTCTATTCAGGCCCCGCTTGACACGTGGTGACACGTGGCATTTGCAGGCAGGCACTGATCATTTTGACCCCTTAAATTTTTTCAGAAAAAAAGCTAAATATATTAAATTCTTTTCCGGTGACTCACTTTCCCTTTGGGTTGAAGTATTTGGACACGTGTATCCCCTTAAGAGCTCGCAGGCGCACGGAGGTAAACTTGTGCCTTTCTCCCAAAAAGGAAAAAGCGCTAAATTCCTTCCCCACTCCATCGGCCCGCATTGGGAAAAGTTTGATTCCCCACTCCGCCATTCAGCACTTCTCCTCTAGGAAAAATTTCTCTCCGAAGCCCGCAGGCTAGAGTTAGGGAAAATTTTCCTCCCCAGGCCCGCAGGCCCTACTCTTGGGGAAAATTTTCATCGCAAGGCCCACCGGCCCATAACTTGAAAATATGAGTTAGGAGGACTTATTTATATCATTGGAAAGGTGATGAAATTTCCAATCTAATGGGAATGTTTTCAGGAAGTTTTGAGTGTGTTGAATATGAGAAAAATCAGGTTGAATCTTGTAAGTGAGTTCTGGGAGTGGGTAAGTGAGAATTTACCCTGTTGTTTTAAATGTGTATTCTCCCCCTTATAATCAAACCTTGTTAATTGTTGAACCCTTGTAGAATTAAATACCTAGGGTATTTAATTTTTTTGGCTCTTCTTACACTCTGAGTTTAATTAAGAATTGTTTGGCTTAGTGTTAATCTAATTTTAAATGGTTATATTATCACATAAGGGAAATTTAACTATGCTCGGGATAACTTTTACTCTCTTAGTGTTTTGTAAGGTGATTTGATAATTGTTGTAATGGACTCTGAAAATTTTTTCGTGGACACTAAAAAAAATATTCCATAATTTTTCTAACTAAACCTAGGTTGCTCTTGGGTTTCAAGTACGAGATTTTAGCGGGCGTTAGAACTTCACCCTGTTGGCCACTTATTTTCATTTATTGGTTTTATTTAAATCCTCGGCTTGATTTTGGGGGATAAATGCCAAACTTAATCCACTAGTTGTATGGGTGGTTTGGTGAGGAGATTGCAGACTAGAGGCAAGCATGGATTTCTAGCCAGGGCAAGAAAAGGCAGAGGTTGCATGTTGTGGCTATATAGTGGCTCTGCCATGTGTGTGCCATTGTGGAAGTTCCAATCAGGCATGTTAAGTCTAAACCTTGCAATGTTTTGATACCTTTTTAAAATACCATGAAATGAAAGTTTCTCCTTCCTAAAATGGTGTCTAGAAATGGGATTTTGTGCTCGATTATTAATTTCCTTAAGTGTACTAGTTGTCCCTCTATTTGTTCTTTTGAATCGCTAGTTTTTTATGACTGGCTTGCAAAATGGGAATTGTACCTTTTTAATCTTTTAGATTTAGTTTGTTGTGGGAAATTTTCTACAGCTAGGTATTATTTCAATCACTTTCCCATAGGGCGAACTGGTAATGGGTTTGGATGGTACGAATGCATAGCTTCTCTGAATCCTGGTAAATCTTGGATACAAGGAGACAAATATGTAATAGTAATAATAGCTCTTTGGTTTTTGCTTGAAATATTTATATATTATTGTATTCATGCATCTAAATAACATTTTGAGTGAATATGATTTTTTAATCAACAAGGAATCTTGTATTTTATCCTGTTTTGGGAAGTAATTATGTCATGTGTAAAGGACTCTTGAAATTTGGTACTCTGCTAGGCTGTGATTTTGCTTTATCGGTATTTTAAAGGTGGTTTATTCTTTTGATTAAAAAAGAGTTTTCAAAACCTTTTCTATGTAGTATTATTTACTACTTTGTTAGCTTTACCTCTTTCATGACTTACTAGATACTAGCTGGTAGTTATACACAGAAACGTGCAGTATAGGATTTTGGAACCTAAGTGCCTTATCCCTTAAATCATACCTCATTATTTTAATGTTCCTCTGAGCTAATTTCCTTGTTACATGGCGTGGGTTTTGGTTTTCATCCCCAGTTCTTTGTTATGATATTTTGTGGGATATTTATGAACCCTTATCTCTACCCTTGAGATAGTTACTATGATATGAATCCATAATCATTTGGGAAGATCTATTATTATGATTATTTCTTTTGAGGTTTTCATTTCATATGTTTACATACCTGAATCTCTGAACTAGTTGTAGGTAGATTAAACTTTACATCATATAAAATTTATGACTATTATGGCCTCTTTGATCAATTAATTTTTTCATTCTATAATGTTTCTAAGTTTCCGATCTTGAATGTAATGTCATATTTATTTTTGGGAACTATGACTGGATCGACCGGGTACTTGGGTTTTATCTTCTTTGAGTGGTCTCCTTGGTTAGAGTGGATTGATGTCTTTGGAAGGGGAGCTTCGTAACCCTGGCCATGTTATAATTACTCTTACTTTAACTTGGTTGAATTATTCCTTGCTGAGAGGTTATTGATAATATGTGAATTGTTAGTGAACATATTATTAATGGCATAAGTTTATGACCAAACCTCTATTTTGAACTTAGAATTCGAAATGTGTTTGGAATGACTGTAGTCATTATTGAAATAGGAATCTTGTTAACTCATGAAATTTGATGATACATTATGAGGATATCAGTAAGGTTACGAATTGAATATATTTATATAAATACATTACTGGCGTATGTCAGCAAATTGTTAAAAAATACTAATGACATTTGGGGGTTACTACTTCCTTTATATCAATTAGATAAGTTGATGATTATGATGGGGTTTGTTTTTAGAATAATGGCTTTTGTGACTCATTTAAATGCATTTGAAGAGTGGTTTTGATTATGTTAAAAAGTATTGCTTTTGAAAGATCTTATAAGGAGGAGGTGGTAAACTTCTTGTTTAAACATGGTGGAACTATATAACCTTAGATTTAAGGAATGTTATGATTGGGATAGGGGCTCATTGAAAATCTTGACTTTTGAATTATCATTAAGATTCTAATCATCATCGGTGGGAATGTCACTATGCAATAATAATAAAATAAATAATAAATTGTATGTCCCATGATGATACTTAACACATCTATCAATTTTTGTTGGGTAATACCACATCTATGGATAATCGAAAGAGATATTAAAATCAAAACTTCTCATTACCTTATGGGGTTTGTTTATATCAACCTCAGAGAGTCATAGTTTGAGAGATATGAAGGCTTTAATTAACTAATTATTTAAGATCACGTAGATGGATGTACACAAGGTACACTCATGTGAAATTATGCTCTAAAGATCTTACGCTATTTAAACCTCCCTTTTAGGTTGAGATATGTAATTAACATTAATGTGTTAGACATCTAGTTTTTTTATCTACTAAATTTTGGGATTCTAAAAGCAGGCTTTAAGTCGAAATTGAATGGATTAGATATGTCAAGATAATTAGTCAACATAATCTATAGTGATTACATGATTGATAATGGTCTCAGTTTCACTCTTTGACTTTTACTATCCTGACTTATAAGTGATCAAATGAGATCTTGCCTTGGTTAGTTCAAAGGTAACTGATTCTTAACTAGAATATTTGGAAAAAATAATGTTGAGAATAGAGAATCTTATGGCTCTACTATCAACAATTTTGAATAGTGGTTTGTGCATATTTATAAGCATAGTCTTGTAGCATAGGACATAATCCAATGATGATATTCATTAAATGCCTTAGTCATAATGTTTAAAAAATTGTAGCATGGGATCAACCTCAGTCCTCAATGAATTGAATGAAGATAAATTACTCGTGCAGATGGAAAATGTGAGTACCTAAAGGGGTAAATGCTTGATAATGAATGAATCGGTTTGAATATCATTAAGTCCATTGTAAAGAAAAATACTCAAGGGTTCTATAAAATATCTTGATTGGTGCTTGTAAATGTGTCATTACAAGTGTAATCTTTCCAAAAAAAAAACTATTATGAAATAATGAAAGTGATTTTCTAACAATAACCTTTTACATCATAAATATAAATCTTAGGATCAACACATTACCCATGAGGTATAAAGGATTCAAAGACCACTTTAGGTACAAGTGGGTTATGAAGAAATTGATAAGGAATCATGAGAATAGTGTAGAGTGAACTTGATTGTATTTGTAAACTTCTTGAGCTTAGTCAAAATATGAATCGAAGGGTCTGACACCTTTGATCTTGTGTGTCTATGAAAAATAAGAAATGTGAGTACAACTATAGGTGTATATAGGTATCGTAGGATTAGTAGTGACATGGAAAATAGTGATATCAAGTCACTAAGAGGTGGGGTATATATTAATCCCCTAAAGATATAAGCATTGTAGATGGAATAAATGTGTATGTAATGATAGTAAAAGATGTGTGAATATAATCAAGAGTCGAGGAAATTGAGGTATGATTGAGTTGGTATCAAGTATAAATAAGATAATAATGAAGTCATGATTTTGTAGATAAAATTAAGAGTCTTTAATTGGAAAGAAGGGATTTATCTACCATTGTAAAATAATCTACCCTCACTAACCTTAAGATACGGTTTAAAACTTATCCTCATAGTTGTGAAATGTTATGTAATTTTTAGAAAGTAATATCATTGTTGGCTTTTGGGGATATAGTTAGATCTTAGATAGTAGGGGAGTTTGAATAATAACACATTAAGTCTAATACTTCCATTTTGGGAACCCCGTGTACATCCTTTGACAAACTTAATCAAGATAATTGCTAAATGATGCTTTTACCCAATCCAGTTGAACTCTTAAGTCTCATTAAAAGATCGATTAATACCTAAAGAGATCATGATGATGAAATAAATTTTTCTTTCTCACCCTAACCTTTACCTTTGTACATTTTTATATTCTTTTAAGCGTGGTTAATTGTTGATCCTTGCACAAGGAGGTTGTAGTGTCGACACTAAAATTTTCCTCCGTAATTTCTATTTCATTAATGTATGTATTAGGAATATGATGTTGTTAAGTATAATTAGTGGTAGCGTCTGATAGAAGATAACGGCGTCGTCAGTACGGTGCCGCTAATAATGTGGAGTACGGTAACAGTCAAAGTACAATAGGAATGTTGTAAAAAGTAAATATTTGTCGTAAGTGGTCCGGTAATGTTAAAATGTCAAAGTTTGGGTAATTAGAGAAGTAGGGTCTACGTGATTAGGAATTAGAAATATTATATTGGTAATAAGGACAAGGAGTGAGGTCATAAATATTTTGTGTATTTTATTTGTAAAAATTCTAAAAATGTGGAACCCATGTATAATGATAAGGTTTATCTTATCTTAGAAGATAAGCTTAAATGTACAGATAAGAGTTAAGGTATGGAATATGATTCGTCAGAGTGGATTTCTTATCCTATCTTAGAGATAAGATGGATAAGCCTAGAAGTTCTATAAATAGAGAGGCCACCCCCCTCATTTAGCATAGAAGGAAGTAGTGAGAAATATTATATGAAGTGTGTAAAGGAAGCCATCAGTTTAAAGGTGTGTTGAAGAAGTCATTAAGAGGTGTAATTGTAAAGTTTCTCCCATAGTATTAGTGGAATGCAAGTGAAGTCAATAACACTTGAAGTACATCATGGGTGATATTGTAACAATTTCATGTTAATATTATAATTTACTTTGATATTTCAGATTTGTCATCATTCCGTCTTATCATAGTCGATGGTATTCTTGTGTTATGTTTGTTGTTTTGTTTCCAGATTACATCTACCAAACTAAAGGCTGTGCATTAGTAAATAATCATAGCACGAGGAGTTCCCGATGAAAAATTATCATAGTGCCGGATTGGTGATGACATTTTGGTTCCGTTTCCGGGACCATTCCTCGTTGGGGGATTTTCTGGAGAGATATTCCCACTTAGTCAAAAATCAATTGGAGGGTAACCTTGTTTTTACTGTGCATAGTAGTTACCATGGTAAAGTCATTTTTTCCATGAATAGTAGTTACCATGGTAAAGTCATTTTTGCTGTGAATAGTATTTGCCACAGTAAAGTCACTTTTTACCATGAATAGTATTTATCGCAGTAACTTCACTTTTTATTGTGAATAGTGTTTACCACAGTAAAGTCTATTTTTACCGCAGTAAGTCAACTTTTACCATAGTTTACCATGGTCATTTCTATTTTACTGTAGAAAGGTGTAAAGTCACTTTCTAGTATAGTGATGCCAATTATTTGTGCACATAAGTCTTGTTGATTGTACTTGTGGGTTGGTATTTCACGGTGGTTACTTTTGAAAATGGGAAAGATTCCTGTTTTTTTAGCTCAATCTAATGAAGATGCTTCTTCTTTCATTCTAGAGTTTAAACGATCTTGTATTTGTAATTGCCTCATAAGAAGGGAACAATGGACTGAATTTTTTCCTACCTTTTTGGATGGTTCAACACTTAGGTGGTTTGAAACACTAGGTGATAATGTGAAAAATTCATGGGATTTATTAACTGAAAGTTTTCTTGAAGAATTTGGTGAACAACAGAAATATGCAGATCTCATGATCGAGATCACAAAGCTATCCCAAGGAGAGAAGGAAAAGATAAGGGATTATCATGCTCGTGTTCTAGAGCTAAGGAGGAAGGCTCGATGCCCAGATCCGGAAGGAAGGATTAGCGGATGGGTTGATGAATGGCGTGAATAATCTCCTATGTAAGCACTTCATTCTTGGGATGAATCCAGAGATTAGATAACGAGTGAAGTATGACCACCTAGATACCATTGAACAAGCAAAGGATATTGCAAGAAGGCAAGAAGAAATCATGGAAGAGGAGCACAAAGAAATTGTTGCTAAAGTAGAGCCTACACCAGCACCTTTGGTCCAGAATCCACAACCACTCCCGATGAGCACAAATATTTCTCCTAGTACATCTACTGAGTATGAAGATCTGCTAAAAAAGATGGGTTAGTTAACTATTAATCTTCTTCAAGGAAAAAAATTTAGTTCTCAGGGAGGAGATAGAGGTCCAAAAAGAAATATTTCTGAAGTTATATGTTATGGTTGTTATAAAAAGGGTCATTATAAGTATAATTGTCTAGATAGAGCTTCTACATCTAGTAAAAGGAGATAATGATAAAGGAAAAACACCTGTGAATTATTTTGATGTAGTAGATAAGAGTAGAAATAATGAAGTAGATGTGTTTGTAACAAAAAGAAAGAAAGAAAGAAAAAGATAATCAAGATGGAAATGATCGTAAGAAGATGAAAGGAGAAACTAGTAAGAAACATAGGAGAAGAAAGTTGGGTGTGCATGATTTTCTGATTTCACAGGGGCAAGGACCATACTCCATCTTGGAAGATCTGTCTAAAAGGCCTGTAAATATTACATATGGTAAACTCTTGGCTATGTCTTCTGAGAAGAGGCGGGAGCTGCGAAGTGGACTCAATGCTCGATGAAGGAAGGAGGTTGAGGTCCTTGTTTTGGAGGCAGAGGTAGATCCCTATGCTCCACAAGTTGAGGTATTATGTAATGGTATTTCAATTCATGATGTCTTAGTTGATGGAGGTGCTGCAGTTAATGTAATGATCAAGTCTATAATGAATATGTTGGGTTTAAAAATTGATCGCCCTTCAACACTTATGTTTAGGTCATTAAATAAGGGAAAAACTAAACCAGAAGGTGTAGTTTCAAATGTGGCAATATCTGTTATGGGTGTTGTATGTGTGGTAGAATTTTAGGTGATGAAAAATGGTACTGTTGCGTACCCAATGTTGCTGGGAAGACCATGGCTAAGGAGAATTCATGCAAGAAACTACTAGAATGAAGGCTTCATGACACTTGGACGTGGTAGAGAGAGGGTGAAGATAAATTTGATCCCTCGACATCATAAGGTAGAACCTGTGGATTCAAGTGATGAAACTGATGATTGGACATCCTCTGATTACTCTAGTACCAGTGAAGTGGACACTAAAGATGAAGAAAGTGAGGTGCATGTTTCCGTCATGGATATCCTTCCAGTCAAACCAACTCATGACCCCATAAAATTATCTGAAGAAGAAGTTGATGATCATCTCCAACAAATAAAGATTGGTGATGCTGTGATGGAAAGTCAGAAGGAATCCTACCTCCAGCTCTTTCGAAGGTACATACAGCTATTCACTTTTGATTACAAGGAACTCCATCAAGTAAGTTGGGTAGAACATTGTATTGAGCTGGTAGATGGTGCTAAACCCATAAAGCAAATGCCATATAGAATGAATCCTAATTTTTCCAAGACTGTAAAAGAAGAAATAGATAAGTTGCTTGATGCAGGATTCATATTTGCTGTGGAGAATTTAGAATGGGTTTCTCCCATTGTGATCTCAATAAAAAAGAATGGGAAGCTATGCATTTGTGTTTATTACAGGAAGCTCAATAAGGCAACAAAGAAGGATCATTACCCTCTTCCATTTTTAGATCAGATCTTGGACGAAGTAGCTGGCCAGGAGTGCTATAGTTTTGCTGATGGATATAGCGGCTACAACCAAGTTCGTATAGCAGAGAAAGATCAGGTGAAGACCACATTCACCACTCGGGGAATGTTTGCTTATAGATTTATGCCTTTTGGGTTATGTAATGCTCCAGCAACATACCAGCGTTTGATGAATAGGGTGTTCAAACCCTACATTGGGACCTTCATCAGAGTATTTCTGGATGATTTTTACATCTATGGGAGCAAGTTGGACCACCTGCACCAAATGGAGACAGCATTTCAAAGGTTAGATGAAGCACAAGCCTCACTAAACCCTACAAAGTGTGTCTTTGGATGTTCTAAAGGCATTTTGTTAGGGCATGTTGTATCCAGAGATGGTGTTGGTACTGAAACTGATAAAGTTTCAAAAATCAAAGATTTACCATTTCCTATGAATAGAAGTAAGTTGAGATCATTTTTAGGCCATGTGGGTTACTATAGAAGGTTCATCAAGAATTTCTCAAAGATTGCACAGCCACTAACCCAGTTCTTGAAGAAGGATGTTACTTATGAACCAGAAAATAAGGTGCATGAAGCTTTTGGACAATTGAAGGAAGCCCTGGTGTCTTCACCTGTTTTGAAGAATCCAGATTGGAGCAAGCCATTCATTGTGTACACTGATGCCTCAGATGCAGCACTAGGAAGTACTTTGAGCCAAAAGGATGAAAATGGGAATGAACATCCAATTTACTTTAGGAGCAGACAAATGAGCAGTGCTGAGGTAAATTATACTGTAACTGAAAAAGAGGCTATGGCTATCATTTTTGCTGTAAAGAAGTTTAGAAATTACTTGCTAGGGAAAAATTTTCTAGTTGTAACAGATCATCAGGCTCTAAAATATATTGTAAATAAGCCTAACCCATCAGGGAGGATAACAAGATGGATAATTTTGCTACAAGAGTTTGAATTTGATATTATAGATAGGCCAAGAAAGAAGCATGTCAATGCAGATGCACTCTCTCGAGCCTATGATGGTTTAGGATCATCTTGTGATGATGATGATCTCCCCGATGCAGCATTGTTATCCCTTGACACAATTCCTAGTGAATACATAGATATTTGGAATTATCTGAATGAATTCAAGTTTCCTGATGGTGCCAATGCAAAGACTAAGAGAAAGATTACTCAAGCCAGTCATCCATATTCTATTCTGTATGGAGTATTATTTCGAATAGGGCCTGATGGACAGTACAAGAGGGAAGTTGGACGTGATCAAGGGAAGGAACTGCTAGAAGAATTCCACAATGGTACATGTGGAGGGCACTTCTCTGGACAACTTACAACAAGAAGGATCTTGGATGCAGGTTATCACTGGCCCACTCTTTTTAAAGATTTTTATAATTATTGTAAGACATGTGATATTTGTCAAACACATGATAACCGTAAGACTTTATCAGCTCCATTATGTCCTATTCTTCCCCTTGGTCCCTTTGAAAAGTGGGGAATAGACATTGTAGGTCCACTTCCAACTACATCATGCCAAAATAAGTATATTGTAGTTGCCATAGATTATTTAACCAAGTGGGTTGAAGTTAGGCCATTGAAAACAACTTCCATGGATGAAGTGGCAAGGTTCATGTATGAACGCATTGTCACCAGATTTGGTTGCCCATTAGAAATTGTAACAGATCAAGGAAGCCACTTCATTAATGAGGTGGTAGAAGCCCTAGTCAATAAGTTTTCGATTAAATACAGGAAGGCAACAACATACAAGCCAAGCACAAATGGACAGGTGAAATGAACAAATTTTGTGTTGTGTCAAATTCTAGCAAAAGATGCAGCCTTGCAGGTACATAAATGGGATAAAAGGATTCATGCAGCATTGTGGGCATATAGGGCAACATCAAAGTCAGCAACAGGATACTCCCCATTTCAGTTGGCCTATGGCATTGATCCATTTCTTCCTATTGAGTTTGATATTCCCACTGTGAGAGTTATGAAAAATGAAAGGATGGATGAAAGTGATTCAATAAAATAAAGGTTGGTACATCTTCATTTGCTGGAGGAAATGAGAGAAATAGCAAAGGATACAAGCCATAAGAAGAAAATGAAGCAGAAAGAATACTTTGATCAAAAGATCCGGTGGTCTCCATTTCATGTGAATGACTTGGTTCTAATATATGATTCGAGATACAAAAAAAAGAAGACAGAGAAAATTTCTTCCAAAATGGATGGGGCCCTACAAAATAGTATCTGTGCATGAAAATGGTACGTACCGATTGGAGGAATTGGATGGCACTCCTATTACGAAATGGGTCAACCATGACAAGTTAAAGATTTTCCAAGCACCAGAATAGTCTACTCCGAGGACGGAGTAGAAGCTAGGAAGGGGGAAGATGTCGACACTAAAATTTTCCTCCGTAATTTCTATTTCATTAATTTATGTATCAGGAATATGATGTTGTTAAGTATAATTAGTGGTAGCGTCTGATAGAAGATAACGGCGTCGTCAGTACGGTGCCGCCAATAATGTGGAGTACGGTAACAGTCAAAGTACAATAGGAATGTTGTAAAAAGTAAATATTTGTCGTAAGTGGTCCGGTAATGTTAAAATGTCAAAGTTTGGGTAATTAGAAAAGTAGGGTCTACGTGATTAGGAATTAGAAATATTATATTGGTAATAAGGACAAGGAGTGAGGTCATAAATATTTTGTGTATTTTATTTGTAAAAATTCTAAAAATGTGGAACCCATGTATAATGATAAGGTTTATCTTATCTTAGAAGATAAGATTAAATGTACAGATAAGAGTTAAGGTATGGAATATGATTCGTCAGAGTGGATTTCTTATCCTATCTTAGAGATAAGATGGATAAGCCTAGAAGTTCTATAAATAGAGAGGCCACCCCCCTCATTTAGCATAGAAGGAAGTAGTGAGAAATATTGTAGGAAGTGTGCGAAGGAAGCCATCAGTTTAAAGGTGTGTTGAAGAAGCCATTGTAAAGTTTCTCCCATAGTCTTGGTGAAAAGAAAGTGAAGTCAATAACACTTGAAATACCTCATGGGTGAGATTGTAACAGTTTCATGTTAATATTATAATTTATTTTGACATTTCAGATTTGTCATCATTCTGTCTTATCATAGTCGATGGTATTCTTGTGTTATGTTGATGTTTTGTTTCCAGATTACATCCACCAAACTAAAGGCTATGCATTAGTAAATAATCATAGCACGAGGAGTTCTCGGTGAAGAATTATCATAGGCTGGATTGGTGATGACAGTAGTTCCAAACCGTAATGGCACTCCACTTCAGTTGGAGCTTACGCTCATTGCCTTGTGCAATGGACGACTGAATCAAGATTCAGTAGCTTGGGTATGAATAAACAACCTTGTGAGTGATGGAAGGTTTCCCTTTTGATAAATAAAATTTATCTAGTTTTTCCATTCTTTAGATGATCCTCATTTAGAAAACTTGTTCTCAATCTAATTAGTCAATAGTATAAAAGAAATAAGTCCACCTTTGTAGTGCCCACTTCCCTTTGACACCTTTTTTGATACTGATCATGATACTTCTGATTATATTATGGACATGATTGTGGACTTTATTATAGTATGATGTTAGATGTTAGATCATTTATTATTGTTGACTTGATTCAGTTATGATGCATGATGATTATTAGAGACATTTTGGATATTGATGTTGATATATTGTTTGACATGGTTATACTATGGATGTTGTTCGAACATGTGATAATTGGATATTATGAGTAGACCTGGAAATGGAAAATATTTGATGATGATATAGTTGTTGAGTAAAATTTCAAATTATCTTGTTTGTTTCTTTGATGTTTTTATGATCCATATATCTAGATGTTTTTGGGATTTTATTTTCTATTATTTTGGATGTTCTGATATGGCCACGAGGCCGAAGGAAGTATTCATGTTTTGCAGGTTAAAATATCACAAAAAACATTGAGGGATTGGAGACCAACCACATTGGAGTTCTTGATGAATTCAACAAGGTCACCATGGCAACTAGTATTTTTTTATGCGTGTTTGTGTGTATTAGGGATTCCCATGGGGGGATCACATTTAAATATGACCAAGGGGTTAGGCGTATTTATTTGTTGGTTCCTTTGTTTATATTTTAATGTTTTTATTTTGTGGTGCATTGACCCTTTCATTATTCATTAAATGGAGTGTAATATTGTGAGTAATCATGTTGTTAAGTTAATTAATTAAAATATGTCATAAGAAAGTAATTAATAGAGTTGTTGACCTTGAATTAAAGTGTTGTAAGAGATGTGTAAGTGATGTCTAAGTTAAATTTTGAGTGTGAAACACTTCATCTTCTTCGAAATTCAAATTTTTTATTTAAGGCGGATTTTGGAGGCTTGTGGGACAAGTTAAACTTGTCTCATACCTCTTAAATTCATTTACCAACCGTACCTATGGTTGGAGGGTTGATTTTAGAATTTTATAATACATTTTTGTAATTCAAATTGTACGTTTTAATTACACTTTTCTTACATGGTTTAATTTCAGTCCTTTGGGTGTGGGTTGGATTTGAGTATGTAAGTAAACTGTCATATTATTCACCCACCTATTTATTATGCATTGGAGAATAAAGTTGACTTTTGGCATTGGGGTTGAGGATGTGTGATGTGCAATCCTACATGGATCCACCTCATCCTCTTCCCTTCCCTCTTCTATAAAATTAGAATTCCTTGCCTTGTTTTGGGTTGATTCACTTTGGAGACTTCATTCTCGGGTGAATTCCTTAATGTTTTGGGGGGCTGCTGTTTGGAACTTGGGAAACTCCATCATGGAGTGGTAAGAGCTTGGCTCTTGAAATGCTCTTCTTTTATGAATGTATATGTTAATGTCTAAATTTTTTGGCATGTTTGTGGGCTGTTGGGTAGATGGCCTAGGAATGGTGTAGGAAAAGTCTATGGGGTTTATTTTGTGGGAGGCTTAAGTGTGTTTTAGGGAGGTATAAGGGTGGAGGGAGTTGGGATTTGGTTTCCACCTTACAAAGAAATAACTTGTATTTCATTAGTCATTATGGGGTGCCATAAGAGGTTGGGGAGGCATAAGGAAATGAGAGGAATAAGGAGTACTTGGGGGAGGCATAAGGAATGTCAGGGTTTTGATATACTATATTTTGGCAGTTTGTAATTCACGTGGTTATACCCATTTTCCCTTTTGGGAGGCATAAGAAGCATTCCCCATAGTTTCTTACTCCTTTGGCTTGCTTGATGAAGCCTCAGTAATGTTTTCCATGCTTTAATGTAGTTGTAAACTACATTCTATTTTTAGACCGCCTTTTTATTGTGAAAATGTTGTTTGTGTGTTTTTGGAAGCCTGTTGTTGCCATGAGTTGGATCACATATTTTATTGCATTGTGGTTGGGGTTCGGGGGCCAATGAAAAAGGATTGCTTCTCCTTTTCATTTGATGTCTTCGTTGGGTGGAGAGCTTTTCCTTTCCCCTGCTCTTGTGGTGATCAAATTAGAAGAAAGTGAAATCTACTTGTTGTTGTTTTGGAGCTGAGAAAAAGACAGTCTGATAGTTCCTTGTGAAATGAAACCGTATTATAACCTTTCCCACTTGAATTGGATGAACTTGTAAATGTTTTAAATGGAAATATGTTATATTGATATGAATGTTGTATATTGTAATGTGAAAAAGATAAAATCTATTTTTAGTGTTTGAAGGAATGTGAAAGAATTGTATTCTGTATGAGGAATTTGAGGAATGAAAGAAAACTTATAAAGTTGTATTCGAAATCAATAAAGGATGGCACTACCTTCCTCAAATTGCATCATTGTACTTAATTTGATCATCTAAATGTGAGTTGTAATCTCTTTTTGAAAGAAATAAATGCGTATAAAGGAAGTGTAATATTCTGTCTTTTGAAATATGTAAAATTTGGAAATCAGAGAGGTATTTTAGCTTTTGAATAGTTGAATTGAATCAACTAAATGTATTAGATTAGAATTGGAATGAATTCTAATTCTTGGAAGATGAAAATGGTGAATAGATCCTTTAAAATTTGATCTTTGTTTTGTATTTTCAAACTGGCAAATACTTTATCCAAAAAATACATAGTTCGAACCTGCAATAATGAAATAACAAATTAAACGATTAAATTGAAGTATTATTCCCTAAAATAATTCAATTGGACAAAAATACTTGAGGAATTCCTTCGAAAACTTAGCAAAATCGGGCTCAAACTGTTTTGATGTCGTTTTGCTGTCAAGGTTGTTTCTGTAAATTGGGAGTCAATAAAACAAAATTACCTTCCAAACCCATCCTAAATCCATATAAGAATAATTATCCATGTCTAATTAACATGTTGAGAGAGGAAGAAGCACAATTGATTAAAATTTCATAAGTCAAAATCTACGAGCTTGCCTTTGAAAAGCCTCCAGATCGTTTTCTTGAAATTGAATCCTTAAAATTTATCAAAATCTAAATTTAATGATTCTTGTGTAAAGAGGACGTCAATAGATTTTCATAAAGTCCTTGTTTTCCCAAAACTGAGCTCTCTATCAAAAGTTATGGCCTTCTAATTTTTTTCTTCATTTGACATCAAAAAAAAAATTGGGAAAATTTTCTTAATTTTCCCCATCGCCCTGCAGCCAATCAAAGGCTACCACATGGCACCACGAGGCATTGGTGGAGGAGTGGATCCCTTTTTAACTTAGCGCTACGAAATTTTTTTAGGAAATTTTTCCTAATTTACCCCACCACCCCACCGGCCCGAAACCAGTCAGAGCTTGACACATGGCACCTTGGGTATCGGTGGAGGCATGGACCATTTTGATCCCTAGCGTTTTTCAGCCGAAAAAAAATAATGTCTTAAATCACTCCAACGACCCAATTTTCTGTCGAGGTGTTGTAAATCTAACACGTGTCCTCTTTGGGCTTGTAGGTGCACGGAGGTAAATCACACTTTTTCCCCGCAGAGGGAAAATGTGCCAAATTTCCTCCCCACTCTGTCAGTCCGTACATGGGATGATTTTCTTCCCTAGGTGCACTGGCCTATAACTTGATAAATATGAGGAGTTAGGAGGACTTATTTATATAATTGGAAAGGTGAGGAAATTTCCTATCCAATGGGAGTGTTTTAGGGAAGTTTTGAGAGTGTTAATTCTGAGAAAAATCAAGTTGAGTATTTTTAGCCAGTTAGAGAGTGGTGTAGTGTGAAACTACCCTCCTAACCTAATTGAACTTTCTAACCCTAAATTTTGACCTTGTGACATTCAATAATTATTAATATAAAAAATAAAACAATCTATTAAATTAGTATTAACCTGGAACCTTGTTTGTGACAATTGGTGTCTTCTAATCTTGTTGAAGACACTTTTAAACAATTTTTTTTTTCCATAATTTTCCTATTTAATCCTAGGTTGTTCCTTGGGTCTCAAGTGGGTTGTTTTTATGGGCATTACAACCTTTTTTAGGAGAATTTCTCAAATAAAACATGAATCTTCTAGATCATAAAGTCAGGTCTTGAAAGACATTTTGAGTAAATACATAACCTTAAAGGATTTTACACTGTGGGGTGTACTTAACTTCAACTGTGTATTGTCGTTGGTCTTTTTTTTGGTTCCTTGTCAAAGAGAAAAGTGAACTGTCCTTGATGGGTGATGAATGTTTCCTTGTTTCCTATGTGGTCATTATTGTGTCAAGATGTTTGAAGAGTTAGTTGTAGCCATTGTGACCACCTGTAGTGTTGTTCTATACTTCGAACAAGTCAAAAAAAATATAATTTATTTTGCTATGTTGTCTTATGTGTTTGGTTTGTAGTCATTAAAAAAATAGTATGATTATTAAAAAGTACACCCATGTCTTCCTTCTATAGTCATTAATGAATGTCATAAAATATGAACAACCTACAATATAATTTTTTTGCACTGGTCCACATAAATTTTAGTGAACAATTTTAAGTGGTGCACTTGTTCTTCTTATTTTTCCAACTGGGAAGGACTCCCTATGTTGCTTCCCAAAATACAACCTTAAGAAAATCTATCTGGTTTCTGAATAAAATGAAAAAAAATCACCATATTTTTTCTGTGTAATAAATTCAAACCACTAAAGTATAAATGACGAAACCTGAGATGCAATAGCCATGATTCATATTTTTCAACTGACTAAAAAGTTGATTCAATCTCCTTAGTTCCGGAATGATATGTAATATGAGCTTCGGATGTGTCTGGTATAATCTTCAAAGGAAACATTATGTATTTTGTCGTCATCACTTTACAAATCACTTGGGTACTTGGATCTTTATTCACAATCACACATTCATTGTCTTCAATGAAAAATTTGTATCCCATTTGTACCGATTGACCATTGCTCATAAGATTGTGCTTAAAACCTGCAACATAATAAACATCCGACATAATATTCTTCTCCCCCTTTTTAGTTAGAATTTCAATTTTTCATTTGAAATTTATAGTCACTATATTATTATTCCCAAGGGTAACTTCTGTCTTTATTGACTCATCAAAATTAGAAAATAAATCTAAGTTACCTGACATGTGATTACTACAACCAAAATCCAAATATCGCATATCACTAAGACTCTCTTGGGATAAATTACACTCAATAAGCGATGATTAAGAAATATTTTTGCATGTAATAAATATGGAGCTTGGAGTAGAGCTTCTAACCTAATTTTTATTCTTCTTGTTCTGATCATACTAATTTTTCCTGCATTCAAAAGTATATTGCCCATATCTCTTGCAATAGTGACAGTACACATCCGATTTATCTTGTCTCTAACCAAAAAATGATTATGATTTTGATATTGACTACGTCCTCTTCCACTTGAGATGACATTATTCCTTTGCCTCTCAGGTTCAAATTTCATCTTCCTCTTCCATGATTTCCTTATACTTGTGTTGAAAAAGATTCATCTACAACTACATGTGATGTATTTAACCTCTGTTAATGATTTATTAGTGATGCATGCAACTCATCAATTGAAAATTGACTTAGACCCTTACCTTCTTCAATAGAAACTTCTAAAGGATCAAATTTTGTAGGAAAACTTTTAAGAAATTTATCGATAATCCTTTTGTCTTCAATATTTTCACCATGAGATTTGATTTGATTGACTAAACCAATTATAAAAGTAATGAATGATTCTACAGAATCTAAATATTTCATTGACATATTTTCACAATCTCTATGAAGTGAAGCTTGGCAGTTTTTACTTTCACTTTACCTTGATACACAACTTAGAGAGTTTCCCATGAAATTTGTTCTTTACTAGTTGCTACCACTCTGGATAAGATGCTTTCATGCATGGATTGATGAATGAAGAAAATAGATTTTGTGTCTTTCTTTCTTAATTCCTTCAAAGTGTCTTTCTCTGTCTGCGAGAGTGTGTTATATGTTGTTGCATTTGCGGGCTCTATGTACCCAGTCTCTATGATTTCCCACACACCTTGAGATATGAATAGTGCCTTCATTTTTTAATAACCAATACTCGTAATTCTTTCTTGTAAATTGTGATGTCTGCAGACTGATATAAAAGCTATACCTTGTTGTCAATTTGAAACCTGTTGAAAAAATCCACGCTCCGATACCAATTTGTAGACATTAGGCACATAAAATAACAACTAACAGAAAATAAATAAATAATTGTAAATAAAACATATTATTTCAAACTCAGATCAACACTTTTGTGCATATATTTGTTCTTCTAGTTCCATAGCTTTAACTCAATACAATCTCTCTGAATGTGTTTGATATGTCAAAACACTTACAATTGCCTCTAATAAATAGATGGCTTCATCTAACAATAAAACACTCAACTCATAAAAATAGAGCGAAAAAAAAAACATCCTTTTGTGTAATACAAAGTTTTTTATTGATTTGCTTTATTAGCTTTTCCTAAAAGTAGCAATCTAAAAGTGAACTACTTGAAAAATTAAAAGCATGTAGAAAACAAGCTATTTTTTGCTTTTCTTGGGGCAAAATTAAACTATTTTTTCTAGCAATTTTCATACTGACTATAATCCCAAGGAATTTCTGCATATTAATCTCACCATCCACACTCCGATCAAAGTAATTCAACAACTAGGCTTGCACCAAGTCCACCATAAAATGTCTTATGAAAATTTGCGGGCATCCCCTCCTGTTTAAGCTGAAAGATAACAACTCAAATGATTGACCTCTTACATTAATAATTTCTTCCTATAAATTTGCCAGGATAGATTGTTTTCTAGATTGTTTTCTTCAAGCAATGATGTTTACCCAAATCAACTTCATTTTGACCCTTTTTTTCGTTGCCAACATACTCAATTTCTTCAATGACTTGCTCATTTCTCTACTATATCATTGTGGATGATGTTTTTCGTACTAGCAATCAACATATCATACACTAAAAATACACTATTTTTTTCTAAAAATTGAATTCGTATATCAATAACTAGTTTGTAGTTAGCAAGTCATAGTTAACATAATGTTTCAATGGTATAGTTATATTAAATACTAAGGTAGATTTTTTTTTAAAAAAGATTAAAAAAAAAAAGCAACCACCAATATATCATGCACCAGTATTTGGATTATGTTGGAAATGTGAATGCATATATCATTAGGTAGTTTGTAGGCGGCTAGTTAGAGTTGAAATACTATAGCCGTCATATAGATATATATTGACTAGTAAGATAGAGAATTTGGTAAAGAGGAAAACAAAGGAAATGTCTATTTAAAATCTACCTAGTTCGTACTAGATTATATGGGAGTACCTTGGCTTATTGTATATGGGTGTACTTCATGCTAGTTAATTGTGGTTTTTATTATTTATGAGATCTTATAGGATTTAATCTATTGGTCTTTCTTTCAAGAACACAATTTTTTTACCATTAAGTCAACTAAAAATTGAATTAAAATTTTAAATATTAAACTAAAGTATAAGCATTTTTAAATATAATAATTTTTTTGGTAAGATTATGTAGGAAGAGAGCCTTAGCTCATTGTGACATCACCAGCCCACACCGGTTGTGGAACCATCAAAGGATAGAAGTTTAAGCTCTTCGAGTGAGCCCACAGATTAAACCACATTATCGTGATGCCCTATCAACACAAAATCCATCACCAGCGGAGTGCGCCATCTTAACACAGATGCGAGATTTGAACCTTGAACCTCCCAATTAACAGGAGATCAAAGATCTATTACACCACTACATCATGGATTATTTTAAATATAATAAATTATATACATAAAATTAATTTTATTTAAATAGATGTCCAAGGAAATAATATATTATGTCCATGGACAACATGGATGGGAACAACGATGAGAACAACAACAACAACAACATACATTGGGGGTCTGCATCTGGGGATTTTTCGACTCCCAAGACTTGGGTGATTAGACTCTATGGTGAAGTTCAACATGAGCTTGTTTAAGATTTTACCCTCTTGGTATGATGGTGACCCTCATTTGGAGATTCTAGAGGCCATTGTAGATATGGCTAAGTATAGATTTAGATATACAACAATGGGTAGTTTTGTTGACTTAAGACCCGACATTGATTTTGTGAGAGATTGGTGTAGGAGGAAACAGGCTTGCAAGATGAATGTGAGGGCACTAGCAGGGGATGGATTCCCTTTTTGCTTCCAAGAAAAGAAGGATTTGCAAAGGGTGTTTCTAGGAGCCCTTTAGTTTTATGGGACAGCTTCCATTAGCCTAGTATGATAGAGACCGGGGCTGCCTTTTGCGTTTTCATTTCAGGAACTCCCTGTTTGGATCCGCCTCCCAGCTCTTCCCTTGGAGTTCTGGGAACCTAATTGTTTTGGGGAATAACGAGATCGATGGGGGTGTTTATTACTGTCTATCTTGCTACTAAAGCCAGATCAAGATTGGTCTATGCTTGGATGTGTATCAATATTCTAGTGGGCGCTAAGGTGCCCAAGCGAATTTTCTTGAACTCTTCCTGTGGAAAATGGGAACAAGTAATAGATTTTTAGTGCTCTCCCATTATTTATGAAAAATGCAGGAGGGTTAATGATTTGAAAAATTCAAGTTGCCGCAGTTCTCGACCATCCCAGTTGGAAAATGATTGTAATTCTGGGTTGCCTATCCCTGAGGTTGTAGATGAGTCGGAGGGGGAAGATTCGTCTGAAGAAGAGGATGTGGAAGAGATTGACAAAGAGGAGGGATCGACGGATCCACCTATGGTTGTGTTGTCAGGGGGTGGTTCTTGGTGGAGGGGTCGGTGTTGCTGTTTTCAGCGCAGCTGGAACGGATGGAGGTGGTGTCTGCATGGTGTTGGCTGAGATGTGTGTTGAAGGGGGCACTTCAAACGCTTCCATTGGACAGGATTGGCCCAATTCAAATTCAAAATCTATAACTAATACGGCTGGTTGTACCGTTTCAAAACATGAAATTAATGTAGTTGTTGAAGACGTTTCCTTTTAAAACTTTGTACCTTGTAACTTATCGGAAGGTGTGAAGACTGGCGGGTGTTGTTTGGAGAAATACCAGTGTTTATTGGGTGACAGGGGAGGTAAGCTTGAGGTGGTCCTCGGGTTGAATGAAGATGGCTGGGTTGCCAAACGTCGAGGCTGATGGCTGGAGTTTGGTCTAACCAAAACACAAATTCATTTGGTGCACTCGTCTATCACGGTGCCATACTTGTTCTGATGTCATGTCTTGAAGGTTCTCTCCCTCGTTTTTCTAGGACAAGCTTCTTTGTTCTAGTTTTTATTTTAGCTATCTTCGGCTTCACTTTTTTTTTGTTTAGGGTTTGTGGATCCCTTTAAAATCAAATCGTGTTTTG
The DNA here is from genome assembly GCA_019776745.2 of Taxus chinensis. Taxonomy (NCBI): domain Eukaryota; kingdom Viridiplantae; phylum Streptophyta; class Pinopsida; order Cupressales; family Taxaceae; genus Taxus; species Taxus chinensis. Next base: position 305,794,416 of record CM034146.1, read on the forward strand.
GTTTTCACTCTAGTTGCAGGTGGTGGCTTCTCCTTATGTTCTTCATACCACTGCTTTCAAATGAATAATCTTGAATTGGTTTATCAAACTATATCAGGTATGTTGATACCACTGTTAAAAAATAATGAAACTTGAATTGATCATTAAAAAACATCATACATGTTTATTTCTACACGTTTAGAGGAAGTGTGGAAGCCCAATAGATAAGGCGAATGGAAGGTCGTGGAACGTGGAAATTCAGAACAAGACAATGGAATATGCCAATAACTTTAACATCTTCACCTTTGGTATCATGTTTTGACCCTCCATATTGGAACATGACCAATTTTGGAATTGTAATGAATTGGAATTAGGGTTCTTTGGAGGCCTCATTTAAAGTGGATGAAAATTAGTAGACTGTGAAAGTGATTGTAAACTATAAAAGGATGCCATGAGATTTGTCTTATTGTGTTTTAATTTTCGCTGAATTTATGTCTATCTCATCGAATGTGTCTTTTATCGACATTTTTTATTGCATATTGCATAGATCATACTCTAGATGATTTATTCTTTGATATATTGAGGAAAATCCTAAAACCGAGAGTTCAATAAATACCACTTTAGAATCCATATCCGAATTATTATTTCTTAGGGTGGCATTACCCTTATCTTTTCCTCTAGCTTGTGGACCTACCATGGTTTTAGGGTCCAAGGTTTAACCTTAAGGTTTAACATTAGGGTTTATTGTTTAGCGTAATATCCATTAAAAAAAAAAAACGTAAGGAACCAACCCTTTATTTGTAATCTTTCCAAAAATGTAAAAAATATGAAAAATTCCAAAACTTTGTGCCTCAAAAAATGAATTTTTGAAAAATAATAGAAGAATAATAAATCAGTCATAAAAATAAAGTAACAATGAAATTTGGAGGGTATACTTTTGGTAAGATTTAAAAACATATGTAAATAATTAAACAAATTTGCAATGATGTTCAAGATATAAGAAATTCTTTAAAACTAGCAGTTTTCTTCGCAATGTTACCAAATTTAAAGTTGTACTACCACTTGTAATGGAATTACTTAAATCTAAAAGAAAATTAACACAATTTTGAATTAAATAAGACCACTTTAAGAAGTTATTTTCCATGACTTTATGGATTCATGAATATGATTATACGCGTACATAATATGTGTATGTAATTATTGTATTTCATTGATAATTATCTCACTTATAGTTATACTATTCTATTAGATTGTTTTATGGGTTCATCGAGTGTGTATAGATAGTTGAATAAAAAATCATGAAGAGAAAAATAAAGAACCAAATGAACCACATGATCTGAACAACTCTACTAGTTGACATACATGACCACCCATTATACTCTTCGTAGTTGGTTCCATCACTTTGCGACCATGTGTGTACATAGGGACCATGTTGAACACATTTGGACACACCAAGTCCCTAACTCTAATGTGTTTCAAAGATGGATATCTTAAAAAAATAATATTAATAATTAACTATACTTTGTGTTTTCAATATTCTTAAATAATGTTAATAATTTAATAAAAAAATAATAGCAACAGTGGAAATTGTGTAAATATTGGTAAACTAATATATACATAGATAAAAAAATGTTATTAACAATTGAGGAATACAAAGTTTGAGTGCTAAGAGAACTCTAACTTGGGCGAATAATCAATAAATACATAAATATAATAGTACAACATTTAATTAAGCCCATAATCAATTAATTCTTTTAGGTTTATAAGTGTGTGTTGTAATTTAATTGGAATCCATTTATTTTTATTTTTAAGTATAGCAAACGATTTTTTTAGATACGGTAAATATCGTTTGATTTTGAAGGGATTAAAAAACCCTTTACAAACCAAAATATAAGTATCAAGACACAAAAGTTAGACAAAATGAAGCGGTCAACAAGACCATCAAAGAGAGAAACAAACAAACCAAGAGTGGAACCAGGAGAAAGACCGCCATAGAAAAGGAAGGCCCCAAGAAGGTCAAATTCACTTGACCACCACCCAGCTGCAAACATCTTATCCATGGTTCACCCCTCCATGAGACCATAGATTCTTCTTTAGAGGTTCATTAAGATTTTTTCCTTTCTTTTTCTTATTCAAAACCTTCCATCCTTCACCCATATTTGGATTTGCATTCTCATTTTGATGAATAGGTAGAATAACTTCAATAGAATCCTTGTTTGTTGGGATTTGAATATTCAAGGAACTAGGAGGTTGTGATGGAACACCAATCTCCTTTTCTTCACTATGCTTCAGCTACTGAACAGGCCATGAGGAAATGAGATTATCCTCGCAACTTTTTATTGGTACAGCAGGTTTGTCACATAGGAAAAATAAATTGATATTATATTCAACATAAATTACAATCAATACTAAGGCTAATAAATAGCCATGGAAATAGAAAACTGACCTCCTACAAACCAGGAAGTCACACAACCAAACAACCCGTTAATATCATTACGGGTATAACAAAAATATATTGTTGAAATAATATAACAAACCTATATTATTAATAATGAGTTATAATATAACTCATATTAATAATATTACAATATATAATAATGAGAGCACTAAATGATAGATTTCCTTACATTCCCCCCCTTAGTGCGAACATGGGGAAAACCTGCCTTTATACTTGCACACGCTCATGATCTGGTGATTTTCACAGGATGATCACAAACCTCAGGGATGGTTTTCCAAACGGTTAACCAAAAACTGAGAATGGTGGTTTTGTAATTGGTTTACCACGAACGACAAAGTGATGGTTTTGCAAATGGATTACCAACAACCAAGAATGGTGGTTTTGCTATTGGTTTACCACAAACCACAAATGAAGGTTTTCAAGTGGTTTACCTACAACCACATCATGATATGCAAAGTACTATTCTTAGCCCTCATCAATATCTCACTGTAGGGAATAACATAGGAAATTTTGTTGAAATCTGGTGCTCATACATACATAGGAAAAACTGACATAATGCAAATGGAACATTGGATCATGTTCCCCCCCTCAATGTGAAATTTCCACTTATTCAATCACGAACACTGCAAACAGGAACACTAATACTGGAACTCTGAAAAATATGACAAGAAGCACACGACACAAGCTAAAAGAAAATACACCACAAAAATGTCACCAAACCATCTGTGTGGCCCCGTCGTTGGTGACTGACGAGAGGTCACTGAATGACCTCCAATCTCTGATGCCTTCTGCCTCCGATCCTCCATTACATACCACATAGGTCAGAGAAATGTGCTCAAAATTCTTTTCCGAACTTCTCATTTTTCGTAATAGATGGTCTTTGTATTCTTTAGCTGTCAACCTTTTTCTTTTTAGAGATCTAGGTTGTTCAAATTCACTGTCACCTTCATATCCTTCTCCTAAATTTAGCATAGCTAAATTTTCTTGATCTTGTATATTTTTTATGTCTCTCTCCATGGTAATTGGCTACATGAGAATACATTGTTTTCTTCTTTTCTTAACCATTGTGAGATAGGCTTTGGATACAACCAAAAACGCACCCCTTTTTACAAATAATTAAAATTTTAATATAGCTAAAAGCTATTGATTAAAATTTTGACATATAATATTAAAATAACAAAATGAATTTAAAACTTGACAAGACAATAATCCTAAAATCACCTATTTAACATTGACTACCTATATTCACCTAAACACAATTTTAACAATGTTGATACTTAGACAATACTAGATGACTTTGATTCGACACTTTTAGAAAGAAGAGGATTTTTGACAAACATAAAATAAAAACTATAAATGGTCGTGATACGTATAGAATGGACTACTAAGAAACTATAAAGACATGAGACAAATCTACCTAGAAACTACACCACATAGATAATAGAACCTAATAACAATTAACATCATACTTTGCTCTTGACTAAAGGAAAGTTTCAAAAAATAGACCTCACGACCGCCAATTGAGAATACTTGGCATGATTCAGTTTCTTTGTTTTGCAATGCAATAATGTAGTAGTGGGAAATGTGCTTCCACCATTTAAGACAACATCAAATGCGAGGCCGTAGAAATCAATGCCGGATTTTCATTAGTTACCATGAACTTGAGGCTTGCCTATGTATTCGCAGACAATGTGCCAAGAAGGAATTAAAGGCGGAGTCTTCCATGTGGAAAAAAAATCATGCCGGTTGGCAGAGCAGGATGTTGGATTCCCGTGATTTTAGATCTGAACTGTTGTTGCATAATTGTAATTAGATGAATGCACTACCAATATCTGAATTGGAATTCGATCTTGAAGAGAAATATCTACATGGATTGACAGGACTTGTAACCATTAAATAATAGCTAAAGCTTGATACAAAGAAACAAATGCTCTTAAATGGATTCCAACAAACTGCTCAAATTTGCATCATAAACTATCGATCCAAGGAAAACAATTTTGAGCGAAGATTTGAGTACAATGATTTTGGACTCGTTTTCTCAACTGTTTAACATACTGATTTACACACGCATACTGATCTGATGTAGAATAGACATTGAATGCGTGGACACCAAATTCAGCAAATAAACTTGCAATACGGCTCAAATTTAATGCAAAAAAATGAACACCCTCTCCTTATCTACAACACATGTCCATCTCCAGGTTTGCAAATAAATGATACTCAAGACAAATTTATGAATGCAGACTTATAAGACTCTCATTCAGATGTTCTCGCTCTGATACCAAATATTGGTACAGCAGGTTTGTCACACAGGATAAATAAATTGATATTATATTCAGCATAAATTACAATCAATACTAAGGCTAATAAATAGCCATGGAAATAGAAAACTGACCTCCTACAAACCAGGATGTCACACAACCAAACAACCCGTTAATATCATTACAGGTATAACAAAAATATATTTTTGAAACAATATAACAAACCTATATTATTAATAATGAGTTATAATATAACTCATATTAATAATATTACAATATATAATAATGAGAGCACTAAATGATAGATTTCCTAACACTCTTCTCTTCATTAATCTTGGCAGTATCTTCATGCCCAAGAGAAACCTAGTCTGAAACAATATCCAAATAGCCTTGGACAACTAGATGATCTAGATTAAAATATATCCACCATGAGACCCAACCCTTAAACTAATTTTTAACAATGGGGCAAGTCGAGGCCAAATGGACAAGAGAAAAACAAGTTCTTCAATGAAAAGGAAATCCTTCGTAATCAAGAATTTTTGTCCAGATTAAATATTTGAAATTAAACTCCATTGAAACTAGGAAATCAAGAGATGTATCCAAATCCACCAGAATGCAAGAATAAGTAGTGTGGTCAAAATATTTGGTTCTAGAGTCAATAGCAAGAAATTTGAAGGGGTTGGAAAACAAATCATAAGTTGAAGGGTTTTTTAACATTTCATGTTAGAAGTGACTATGCTACATTGATTTTGAGACCTTAAATATAATTCATTAATATTATTTTACACTTCATACATAACATTTATCATAGTGGTCACCATAGAAGGAAAGAAAGTTATAATAGATTATGTAGAAATAAATGTTCTAGGAATAGAAGAAAATTGTTAAGTATTGGAAAAGTAGAGGGTTCTTGATCTAATATATAATTGAACATGTTGGTGAAAAATGAGAAGTAGCCTCGTGACAGTCATCCATAGAAGGCATGGAAGAAAATGAAAACATGTATGTCAAGAGGAGCATAAGGAGGAAAGATAATAGAAAAAAAACACATGGCGACAAACCCTAACCGAATCTCCTCGATCCCTAATTGCCCATATTCAATCCATTACATGGGTAATGATGGTGAGACAAGCTCCCATTAGGCTATGAATGAATCGGCTGGAAAAGCTCAAAGCCCAAAACACAACACCCACCCTAACTAGTGAAATGGAGGTTCGGGCTCGGGAATCCTAAGAAAATATTTCATAGGTAGATACAAAATTGTCCAAAACACTAGCTATGCTCCCTAAAACCCTAAGAATGTCAGAGGAAATAGCACTAGGAACATGTAGAGAGATGGCCGTGCTAGGATGATCTCTTGCCCCCATTACAGAAAACAATGACTCATAAGGATCTATTTACTGAAATCACTAGACACTCAAATAAGATTAATAATAGGGATATTTTGAAGGCCGGATCTGGCATTAGTGCTACAAAAGAGGAAGAAAGGGAACCCAATATTGAAGATTCTATGAACTCAATGGGAGGCATACTCTCCCCCATCCATATCTAAGCCACCCCTGTGTCAGCTGAGGCTAAATTTAATCACTCATTTAGTGAGATCTTACAGCAAAATACAGTTACTAAGACCATGAAGCCTACTGATAATAATCCCAGTGTGATATTTGGGGATGAATCCCTTGAAAAAAAATTGTTTTATCAAGATCATGCCCTAATATGAAAATTCCTTGGTCTTTGGACTAGCGTTCATGTCCTTCACGATTGGACCTCCAGGAATTGGATCCCACTGCTAGAAAGAAGGTAGATCTTTACCCCTATATTAAGGGAATTTCCATTATTACTTTTACTTTCATAGCAGATAAGGACATCATTTCCAAACACCTTTGGGTCTGTCAGAAAAGGTATCTTATAATAAAACCCTGGTATCCATCATTCAACCCTCTCACTGAATATTTCTCCTGCAAATTGATCTTGATTAGGTTACCTCACTTACTCCTTCAATTTTAGGATCAAATATGCCTAATATCCATTGGAAATTCCTTGGGAAACATCATTAATATTGATTCCCAAACCTCTGATTTCACACATACAACCTATGCTAGAATCCTAGTTGAGATTGATACTTCAAAGGAAGTTCAAGCCCAAATTGAGCTTAAAGTGCAAAATTGTACTTAGAATCAGACTTTGGACTATGAGGGCTTGCCTTTTAGATGCACACGGTGCTTTTCTTTACGACATTCTGTTTTTGATTGCGAGATGATAAAACACAAGAATGAGAAGACTAGTGGGTGGATAAATGCTCTCTGGGAACATCTAGTTTTTTAATCTAACGACATACTTGACTCTGACGCTGATGAGGAGGATAGGACATAATTGGTCCCTATAAACCACTTGAGAGAGATGAGAAACCATAAAAATAAGAAGCTATCTGGGACTGACTCTCTGAGGACAGAAAATTCAAAAGGGCATGTAGCGGCTAAGAAGAATATTCTTCCTACTTATCTTTGTACAAACAATGCGTTTGAGCTGATCATAGATCTAGAAGTTAGTATTCCTTTCTAGAAAGTTCCTAATGAGTGGATCATAGTTTGTAACAAGAAGAAAACTTCATGGTTTTGCTACCCTCCAGGAGTTGATTAATTGTTGTTACAGTGCAATTTCTTTGTTGTGATTTTGTTGTTGGCTTTTGGCTTTGGTTCTTTTCTTGGCAGATTGTTATTTTGATGTTGGCCTTTATTATAATATCCTGATGTAGATCATCTTTTTTGGGGGCATTTGTAATATCTAGCTTTTGATCCTTGTGTACAAGGGTATAGTCCCTTTCAAAATACTATTTTCCAATAATAAAAAAATAGATGAGAAGGTAAAAGAGGTTTCTCAATAGGATATTGAAAAATGGGCCCATTAGTATGTAATTGACCTTGATTCTTATATTGTATATCTAATATTACACTTATTATATTAATTATTTCATTAGGACATTCCAAGAGATGTTGTCTGGGATCATCTAAGTATTGTATTCTAAATTGATCCTATGTGATAACTTGTTTTATTTTAATATTTCTACCATTGATAGAGATAATAGAACCATTCAAAGAATGTTGATCTATATGATTCTCAAGTTGATTTGAATTCAAGGTGAGATTGTGTCTCATTTAGAGAAACCATCTTGTTTTTTCATATGAACAAAAGGATGAGTCAAGGGAATTTTTATGAAGTCAACCAGATTGGAATTCAATTTAGTGCCCACTTCATCTAGTTGGGGTTTTAATTCTATTGAATTTGGATGACATAAAAGATATATCATGTAGAATAAAAATGCATAAACAATACTACACACACAAGTGATAGGGCTAATACATTAGAACAAGTAAAAAACTAAACAGTCAATTTTATTCCACAAGAGGTAAGAGTAATCAATTATATCATAAGAGCAGGTTCACCAAAAGAAATATTCTAAAGGTTTATTACTTGATCCAAGCTCATTTCACCATAATGTGGTAATGGAAAGTTGTTTTTGTTGATGAGGTTTAGTTTAGATAAAAAATTACTTCTGAATTTGTTACGTAATTCCATATAAAAATATAAAGAAAGGAGAATAATTTTTAGATAGAGTAATGAATCAGTGTTTTATTTGATAAAATTCATTTTTATACAAATATGGCTTTACAATTATTAGTGACAAACAACATGAGACATGAAAAAAGCAAGGTGAGTTGATCACAAAAAATGAAGATTACAAAACCACATTCACTGTTATGTATAAATGGTATGGAAATGGCTAACCAAAACTTTACAAAGTACATAAAATAGATAAAATATGAGATGATTATGTTTTATTTGTCTTAAATGTCTCTCATTGTTTTTGGTTTTATCGTTGATTACTATGAAATTTATTTTCTTGTTCCAAATCCTAATGCGACTTCAACACTTAACAAGCTTTATGAATAAATAAATATAGTAACACAACTTTCCTCTCATCTCAGTTTGGTGTTGGTTCTCATTTTAGATTGGTTTGGACGAGCTCTGCTTTATATTCTTGTCTTGTTGCACTTTTGGTTTTGGGCTTGACCCTGTTTAAGAATAAACTTGGCCCTTCTTTGTACGTCTTCTTTGTTGGGTCTTCATAACCTAAGGGCATTTATCTTTAGCTCGCCCGGATCTGTATTGGGTTCTCTGTTTTTGAATCTCGTTTTCATTTTGTTTGGTGGGATTCCTTCAATTTTTGTGAGCTCGATCGGTATGCACTATCATTTCATGGCTCAACTCATCATGGGTTCATGTTGGCTCGCTTTTTGATTTGGTACCCGATATGGGTGACTTGTAAATCTGGTTCGAGCTCATAGTATTAATGGGGCTCAATGGTGTACATTGTTAGCTCGTGTTTGGGGAAGGGATCGTCTCAGGTTTTCCTCAAGATCAACTCAGCCTTTAGATCGGTTAGAGCTCAACATGGTAATATTTGCATTAGTTTTCTGACTCGGACTGCTCATTGGGTTTCATCTAACTCGTTGAACTTCTTGTTCTTCGATATGTGTTCTACTTGACTCAATAAGGTAACTTTAACCTTTATCCTTATTTATCTCGGCATTATTTATATGATAAACTCACCATGATTTTACCAAGATTACCCCTAGGTTTTGCTTTACGTTGTTTGTGGCTCGAACTGGCTCTCATATCAACTGAGATGAGTTCTCTCCTTGAATTCATTGTGTGGTTTTACTGGTCTTAATCTAGCATGTTCTTTCTAGACCATACCCGTTTTTTTCTTTTTTCTTAAAATATTATTTCTCTGAAGCTCTATAAACTGTAAGACCACCAATGAGGGTCTGAAATTATTGCATCATGGGAACACCATTTTAATTAAAACTTGATAAAACTTGGATGTTCATTCTCTTATTGTAAAATCAGTTTTCTTGTGAAGCTCTTATTATGTTTTCTTGTAGGTTTGAAGTTTGCTGAATAATTATGCGTTAGGGGCTTGCTGAATAATTCTAGGTTTTAAATTTTGAGGTAAACATGGATTTGGGGTTGTTTTGGATAGGGGAAGATGGTGAAGTTGTTAATGGAAGCTGCAACGCTTAAAGGGTCCACTCTTAGACCGCTCGTGGATGTGGTTATTGACATCAATCCTAGGTAAAAAAATTATCCTCTCCATTTAATTTAATTTTGAGAATATTTGCAAGCCTATTACATTACACCAAAATTCCAATCAATATCTTTGCTAACCCAACCACAACACAAATCCCAAGTTCCATTAAAACCCGAAGCCCACTTCTCCTGTTATTTCCCTCTTATTTTTGTTTGCAAGCTCTTTGCCTCCTCTGTTAATCAATCATGGCCACATTCATATGGAAATATGTATGTCGCTTCCTACTCCTTCTCTAACAAGGAAAAATGTTTTTCAGCATAGGCATATGCAGAGGTGGGTCATGATAGAACTGTGAGGGTAAAGCTTATCCTGCACAAAGAATGTGCATTTGGTGAAGAGTTCAGTGCAGTAGGAGAAGAACACATTTTGGGATCATGAGATCCCCTATCTGATGTTCCCATGACCTAGTCTCCTAATCATATTTGGAAAACACCCACCATGGTAAATTTAACTTTGTCTTAATTAACCTTGTGTCTACTTAAGACCCATAATGTCGTTGCGACCATAAATGTTATGGATTGTGTTTGTGTGGGATATAATTCTAGTCAGGAAGAATATTTATTTAAAGTTCATACTCACATATAAGGAGGGAGTGATCCAGTGGTAGCCATGCCCTTAACAGGTATTGATACCTTGGAAACCACAACTACTTTATTGGTTTCAAGGAATATGGGAATTTCATGTAGGCGAGGAGTTTACAATGTAATGAGAATGGTTTCATACAGTGCCCTATGTGCTCCTATTGAGAAGGCTTTTGTCAAATATTCCTTTACAAGTTTAATTATATTAATATTTCTCTTCTTTGGAGAGATTGGATGTGGTCTCCAGCTCAAATTTTTGGGAAATTAACCATACAATCTCCTTAGATTTCATAAGGACCTTCTCCTGAGAGCTTAAAGAACAAATAACATATCAGGAATACTACTTCTACCTTTTATCCCCGTCAAGAATTTAAATACTTTAATCAAGAGGTTTTTTATTGAAAGACATGTACCAAAAGGGTTCATGCGCTTTTGACCACCTCCTCTCAAAAATATTTAGGTTGTGATGGATTTATTTTTCCATGTTAGGTTTGTGAAAAGAAATTTCAAGATAGGGTTTGCTACATAGAGGGAGAAGAAGGAGGTATTCACATGCCTCCTTTGGGCATTTTGCATATTCTATTTTCTAGGTTGTGATTTAGGTTCTTTCTAGGTTGTGATTTATTGTAGGACATTTCAGTGTCTTTCCAGTTGTGTTCTTTCTAGGGTGTGATTTGGTCTCATATGTTATATTCCTCCAATTGTATTGTACTAACATTGTGATGTCTTGTGGGTGTTTTTTTCTATTTTTAGATTTGAGAATGAACCTTATATTAGTTATGGAATAGAAAATCTATCTGAATCTTAAAACAAGGTATATGTGAGGTCTTTTCCTATAAAATCTAGCAGAGTGCCCCATCCCTTCAATGTCTACGAGTGAGGTTTTTGAAGGATACATGTTCAACTCTACAGTTCCACTTCCATTTCCACCATCAACTCAATGTCATCCTCATATTAGTTTCCTTTAACTATTTTTTTACTTTAGTTAATAAACTGCAGACTGAGCAACTCCTTCAGTCATAGGAGTAGTTCTTTTTCATTTAATTCCCTATTCTCTTCCTGTTCGTAGCTTCATTTCTGACTAATAAACTGTAGTAGTTAGATTTTTTATATTATTTATGTCTTCTCTCTATGAACATTTAATACATCAGAACACTACATAGTTGAATAAAAAAATTATTTTCTCTGAGCTTTGTTGTTCATTCACCTTGTGAGTAGATTTATTATAATTATTGTTTCCATTTTTAATTTTATTTACTTAGTATAGTATAAGAGATTAAGTCTGTAATCTTAGGTATTAGATTTTGTTGCAGGAATATTTTCTTTTTACAAAAATTGCAAGTTAACGATTCTCTCCAAGAATTATCACCATGTCAAATGGTGGAAATTTTTCATTCTAGCTTCTGGTGTTTACTGAAGACAACTATGATTACTAGAGTATAAAGATGAAGAACCTATACTAATGAAGATAAGAATGTTTTAAATGATTTAACAACAAATCAACAAATTCCATTGAAAGAAGACAAAAAGAAGGACAATTGAGCTCTTTTTTCTATCCAATATGCATTGGATATATAAATTTTTTCCCATATAGCTGGTATGAAAAAGTCAAAGGACACATGTGAGACCCTAAAAACTGTATACCAAGGATCTTGTTATGTTTGTGGAGCCTATTTTCATGTTAGAGTTTGGTACACCTTCCATGTGTTACACTCGGGTATTTTTACGGCAGTCCCGCTCGCCGGTGAGCGGGTCAAGGGGTTTGCGGGCGAAGCCCCGAAGAAAATTCTCATGGGTGGTTTATTATCCCATGGGTAATGGGTAACCGTTATGGGCTATTTTTTGGGCCCATGGTTTTTCGGTACCCATTATTTTGTAAAACCACTTCTTCAGCTACCCATAGGTTTATGGGACAGTTTTGTTTTTCACCCATTGTTTGATACCCATGGTTTTTTGTAAAGCTGCTTAAGTAGTTATCTATTTATATGGTCTTATGCATATGATAGATAGACAAACAAATGTATTGCAGATGTGTTTTGAATTTGGGTGTGAATTCTGTAGAGTTTGTTGAGCATAGCTCCAAACGGATCTGGGTATTGTATTGAGAGAGTGGAGGCTTGTAATAAAAATCTGAGCAAGTGATTCTTGGTGGACGTAGCCCAAATTGGGTGAACCACGTTAAATCTTGTCTCTCTATGTTGTGTTATTTATTTTACACTTTTATTTGAGATCTGTAATATTTTTTGCATATTAGTTTCTACTGTTGCGATTCTGTAAGGGATTATTCCACATATTTTATCTCTTATTTCCTAACAGATCTTAAAAAATAAGGTTGGTAAGACTTCTAACCCTTCAAAGAGATTTTGAAAGTTTAAGTATGAAGGAATTTGAGTCCATTCAAGATTTTATTACTAGGGCTCAAAGTATTGTGATCCATCTTAAAAATCAAGGGGAAAGTGTCACATAAAATTAAAATTGAACGAAATATTTTGAGATCTCTTCTTCCAAAGTTTGATCCTGTGGTCATAACCATTGAAGAAAGTAAAGATCTAACCACATTCAAAGTTGCAGATTTGATAGGTTCTTTGCAATATCATGAGGATTGTATGCAAGGCTCTACAGAGAACCTAGTTCAATCCTTCTAGTTTGCTGTAAGAATTGAATAAAAATCTACAACCCCTTCTTAATCAAACAAATATAAAGGAGAGTATTCTACATCTAGAGGATGTGGCAGAGGAAGAGGAAGAAGTTCTATGGATTGTAGAAGCATCCAGTATCAATAATGTGAAAGGTATGGACATTATGAATATGAATGTAGAAATAAAGAATATGATTTGAATAAGTCAAGAGATGAATTTACTGAAGAGTCTTTTGAAGAAGCAAAACACTCTACATTATTCGCTTACAATTTGGCAAAAGAACCTCAAAATGATGTTTGGTTCTTACATAGCGGTTGCTCAAATCATATGAAAGGTTAATCTAATCTCTTTGTCGAATTAGATTAATTTGTAAGGAGTCAAGTAAAATTTGGTGATGATAAAGAGGTTGATGTAATGGGAAAAGGTACCCATGTAGTGAAGAATAAGAAAGGAGAAACTACATTTATTCATGAGACTTTGCATGTGCCCAAATTATGATATAATCTTTTTAGTATTGGGCAGCTTGTAGAAAAAAATTACAAGGTTGTGTTTCAAGATAACTGCTGCAAAATATTTGATAAATCAGCTAACCATCATCTTGTAGCAAAGGCTTGTATGACAGATAATAGATTATTTCCTCTCACTTTGGATTACACTAACATGCATACCTTGAAGGAAACCATAGATTATTCACGGTTATGGTACCAACGGTATGTTCATTTAAATTTTAAAGGAATAATTTTGCTTCATAAAAAAGGCATGGTGAGAGGACTTCCTGCAATTCATGAAAAAAGAAGAATTTTGTTCATGGTGTGCACTTGGTAAGCAACATCGAGACAATTTTCTAGTGAACAAATCATGGACTGAAAAATCTCCTTTCAAGTTTATGGATAGTGACTTTTGGTGACATGTAAGAGGAATTTTTGGGTAAGAATATTTATTTTCTGACATCTATTGATGATTTCTTACACCACACATGGATTTATTTTCTTAAGCATAAATCTGAGACGTTTTAATGGTTCAAGTATTTTAAGGCTATGGCAAAAAATCAATGCAGGTATTCTCTCAAAATACTCAAAACAGATAGTGGGGAAGAATTCACTTCCAATGAGTTTTATGATTTTTGTAATAGTCATGGAATCAAGAGACAACTTATGGAAGATTATACCCCACAATAGAATGACATTGCAGAAAGAAAGAACTATACCATTATGGAGATGGCACAAATTATGTTGCAGTCCAAAAACCTTCCCAATTGTTATTGAGGAGATGTAGTAATAACCACAACTTATATTTTGAATCGAAGCCCAAAAAAATTCCTTCAGAATATCACTCTTAAGGAATCCTAGAGTGGACACAACCCCTCAGTAGTTCACTTTCATGTATTTGGTTACACTGCTTGTGTTCGCATTCCAAAAAAGAAGTGGAAGAAGTTGGATGCAAAATCCCAACTTTGTAACTTTATGGGCTATTGAGATTTCACAAAAGGATACAAATTCTATAATCTTGATAGAAAGAAATGGATTATTAGTCGAGCTATGGTTTTTGATGAAGGGGGAGTATGACAATGGAAAAAATGAGATAAAAAAACTACACCACTCATCATGGTCATTGAATATCTTTAACAAGTTCCACCTCTCCACACAAGATCAAGTGGAATTTCAAGCCCCATTTCACCAAGTTCACCAAGTTCCTCTTCAGGTGAAATTTCTAGTCCACAATCAAGTCCAAGTTCTTCACGAAAGGTATGAAGTTTAAATGAAATTTCTCAAAGGAGTTCTAATGGGAATTTGGTTTCCAATTTTGTTTTGTTTAGTTCTATTCAAGTTGAACCTTTTGTGTATCAAAAATTTATGAAAGAAAACATATGGATTGATTCTCTGAATGAAGATATGCATGTAATTGATAAAAGAATACATGGTAATTAGTACAACTTCCTAAAGATAAACAAGTGATTGGTGTCAAATGGACTTATAAGGTGAAATACCATGCTGATGGTTCTATTAATAGACACAAGAAAAGATTAGCTGCCAAGGTATTTGAACAAACTCATGGATTAGATTATTTAAATAATTTCACTCCATTTGCAACATTTGATACAATCAATATTATATTGGCTATTGCTGCATTACACAAGTGGTCAATCTATCAAATGGATGTAAAATCAGCTTTCCTAAATGGTTTTATTCATGGGGAAGTCTATGTGGAAGAACCTATTGGTTATGAAATTACAAGAAAAGAGCCTATGATTTACAAGCTAAAAAAGGATTTCTATGGGTTGAAGTAATCACCTTGTGCTTGGTATGCAAGGATTGACAGTTATTTATTGAAGAAAGGATTCATTTATAGTTCCTCAGATCCAACCCTCTATGTCCAACATCTTGGTAATGATATTCTAATTGTTTTCTTTTATGTTGATGATCTCATCTATACAGGTAATAGCCCATCTCTCATAGAGAAATTTCAAGAAGAAATGAAATAAGAATTTTATATGTCAGATCTAGGACTCATTCATTATTTTCCTAGAGTGGACGTGCAAAAACATCTCAATTATATCCATTTCTAAAACCAAGTATGTGGCTGATCTATTGAAGTGGTTTAGAATGATGTCATGCACTTCAGTTTCAACTCCTGCCTCCCTTGGTGAAAAATTAACCAAGGAAGATGCCAGTACCAAATTCGATGCTAATTTATATAGAAGTTTGGTTGGGCACTATACGCACCCAAAATTGCATGTGCCACATTTTCAAAAAATGGTTACAAAAGTTTCTAATGATGATTCATGTCCTTTTAGAAGGTTTTCGAGTTATTAAAACCATTCACAATGTATATTTGTAGCCTAGACATCCTTATTTAGGTTTTCCATGCTTTTTTCTAGCTACCCACTTCATTTTGTGCATGTTTTCACCTTTAGTGCTAGGACTGCCATTGTGTTTAGGTAGCAATTCTGAAATAGCTTCCTAGGTAGGGTGGCGGTCTTGCTAACTTTTTCCAGAATCCTTCATGCATAATTTTAATACGCATATTTTCACTTAACTTGACTTCTAGGGCACATTTATGAACCAAATTTCCTAAAAATAGTCTTGATTGCTTGGTATTGCTTCCATATCTTATTTTTAAATAGATTTAGTTAGTTTGAACTGCCTCTTCACCCAATGATTTGGCACTCCAAGGTTTTCGTGTGCATGAATGCATGTCCCAACCAATTCCTATATATTCCATGTTTGTATTCAAGAAAAGGGCTAAGAATTTTGTGTATCTTGCATAGTATTGCTGCCACAATCCTAAAAGAAATTACATAGCCAAGCTTTGTTCACTTGTGTTATTTCTCTTCCACTTGCATTGCAACCAGCCTGCCTACAAGATGCCATTTCTCAAGCATCTTCTTTTGCACTTTTTCTTGCATTCCCAATTCATTGGACTCATACAAACACATAGAGGAAGAAAGAGACAAATTGAGGGGAAAAATAAAGATACAACTAGATTTGCAAAAGATCTTGCTTATCCAGGTTAGAGTTATTTGTTTGTTTGCTCCATTTGTCAAATTATCATTTCTGAGTTATTAATTTAAAATACATATCAAATATAGTAGCAAAATTGTTCATTTCAGTTTATTTAGAAATTATATAAAGAGCAAATCATTATAAAGCTTGCTCTTTGACATTACTAGGGAAGTAATGGGGAACAATAACTCTTATAGGGTTATGATTTGTTCTCTGCCTCCGAGGTATGGTTTGAAGTGTTTTGATTAAATTATTTTAGTTATTTTAGATCTAGGTTCACATTCTCACATATGTAATTAGACATAACTGGCTGATTTATTGTATTTAGTTTCGTTTATTGGATTAGAAGCATTCTTTTAAAAAAATAGAAAAGATAAAAAATATTTACTTTTATTAGATTAGTTTTCTTCTATTTTTTTTTTTAGATATGATGTGAAAATACCAAAAACATAGAGTAAATTTCCTTTGATAGTTAGTTTGTTCCATAAAAATAAATTCAATTCATTCCGCGTGACCATCAACGGTCAACAACAAGAGAAAATGTTTGGTTGTGATCCATTTGTCCCACAACCCAACGGGCTAGATTTGTTGATCGACGTTGTTATTTATGCTTGTTAGTTTTACACACGCCTGCTAGGTATAATGAGAATATATAAGAATATAACAATTATTGGAATGCTCTTGGAAATAGGGCTTGATTATGGTCATGACCATTAAAGGAACTGTTGACAATTTTTACATTTGTGTAAAAATGGGCAACTCAAAAATTTGTTATGATGGATAGCATTGGTGAAGTATACCTAAGCTAGGGGGGATCATATCAGTTTATGTCGTTACTAGTGATTTATTTAAAAGATTACATGAAATTTATAACTATGTGTGCTGTTACTAAACGTAACAGATCACATAGTCTGTAATTTCATGACCTTCCTCAGCAAAAGAACACAAGCCCCAAAGGACAGTTTTGTTGTCTTGATGAGGAAATCCAATTGCAGAATAGGTGAAGTGTAAAGTTTTGGAACAACAAACATAAGTGCCCTGTAAGTTACGAGCTCAAGGATCAAACCATATTCCTACACTATCCTACTTCGTGCATATGAATATTCCCCTAATAGGAGATGTATTCTACTTAAAAAATAGAACTGCATGCATGCTTTATTCACTCATAAAGTAGAAAAACATGGACACAAGAGAGGCCAAAAAGCCTAATTATTTTCTAACTATTTTCCTGAGTGTGCAGGTGCAGGATGTAGCGAAAAAGAAAAATAGACAAGTCATAAGTGCATGCAATAAAAGGAAGAATGTAACTAAAATTTCCAACAAAATACTCTAAAATGGAAGAGGTTACAGTATAAAGGAGAGAGTGGAAGATAGAAACACTTGTTTAAGTTGCAGGAGAAGAGGGAGAATCAGATTTCAAGAAGCTAAAGCTAAATGGAAAGAAGGGATTACAGCTAAAACAGGATGAGAGAGAAGATTCTGGGAAAATTTTGATAGGGCTTCGCCATGTAAAATGGACATTTACAACTTTTCATCATGTTGTTTTCAATTACTATGTGCTTTAAAGGAACTATGCAAAACAAATAAGTGATACAGGGAGCAGAAAAGCATCACATGATCAAGATAAACAGCTAACATATTTTTAGTTCTCAAATTACTATATCAGTTCAGCAAGAAAAGTGTTACTTTCCATATTCTGGATCAAAAAATACAACTACTATTTCTGGAAAAGGCATTATAGAAATGATTCTGGAAAAATTTTGACAGGACTTTGCCATGAAAAAGTAACATTTCAAATTTTCCAGTAAGCATATAAGTAAGAAACACTACTATTAAAGATATTTAACCATTGGAAACAAGGATTATGCCTGAAATAGTACTCACAAGCTTCAAATTAGAGCAATGATCAAGATCATAAGTGATGTAGGATCAAAAAGTACATATATGAATGCAAGGAAGCATGATACAGATTTAAAAAACTTATTAATTCCAGCTCATTTTTGCAAAGGGAAGATAACCACATTCGAGAAAAGGTCCAGATCCAAGGATATCAAGGTGAAACACATATGCTCAAAAGAATATTTCTTTCGTACTACTACCAAGTTACAAAAGGACAACAGGTTTACAATACAATGGTGGATCAATTATATACTCAAGATCTCATAACAAAAATTATTCACAGATCAAACCAAGTGACTGTGATAAGAAGAATGAAATTTGTAGAAATGGGAAAGAATGAAGAAGTCCAAACACCCACATCAGTAAGCCTTCAGGTCTAATTATTTCAGAGAAAAAGAGGTACCCCATAAGCATTCAAATCACAAGCATAGAAAGAAAACCTTGAATCAAAGTAAAATGCACATTCAGGATAAAGAAAGTTCCAACGTTTCTTTCAGAAGTCAACATTCCCATTGAAAATATTTTTCATGTTATAGATCTAAGAGTGAAAATTACAATTTCTGTCTTTAATTAGAAAACCCGTTATTGGGTATCAAAATTAGAACAACTAAGTACCTACTGATTAAATTTGAGTTTCAAGATAATCTTACAAAGCCCAGCTATTCTGAGTTACAGTTTCCAAATGAAGCAAGTATTAAGTTCCCAGAATGCTACAATATAGCTTCAAAGCCAAGATTAAACACATGATTCACAGTTTAAAAGCACAGTAAAATATTGCAACACTTCAATAGAATAAGATATATTGGACTCATGGAGTCATAGTTCTTAAGTGAAAAGGAAATTTTCGTACAAAAGGTATATAAAATTTAGCACTTGAAGGGATCAAATCAGGAAATGATAAGGATCAAGCTCATTACATCCAACTGAAGGAAATCTAGTTTATCAAATAGTCATGCTTTGAAAGGGTAAATCAAGTAGGTATAGTTGAAGAACAGAAGCTCTATAAGAAAAGGCTAACTACTAGATACTTCAGGGTTGAATTATCAGGTCATGGCTGAGCCTTTCAAAGTCTTTTTGAAAGTATAAAGAAGATGGAATGTAGAACATAATGAAGAATATGCAGGGTTTTTCAGAAAAGGTTCAAGGATTAACTGAGAACAAATTTTGAATAAAAAACTCATACATACCTAGGTCTGAGAAATACTCAAGAGTTTTAGAAATTTGTCATTCCCATTAAATACATATTCAAGTTGCAGTATTAAAGTAAAAGGTACATATCCTAGCCAATGAACGAATACCCATTAATGATTAGAAAGGAATTAGAGTAAGAAACAAAACTCGCCAATTAACACAAAACTATTGAATCCTCATTAACCATTGAATTAAGAACAGGAAAAACGAGGACCCAAAATGTTTTCAACTCAAAACCCCCAAAAGAACCACGAAGGCATGAGAAAAATATCAGTGTTTTGAAATCAAGATGATAACAATGATGCAATTGAAAAGCTCAGAGAATGGAAAAACTACCATTCCCTCATCAAAATAGTGATGCTCATCACACAGGGACAAAGTAGTGAAGCTTCAACTTCTCAATGATTACAAACAAGAAGAACACATAGATTCTTTTCCACAAAAAATCCAAGGTCGAAAAGGAGAAAAATGAGTCTCAGAACAACCATAGGGAGCTACAGAAGGCTGAAAGAATAAGAAATCCCGAGCCCACAAAACTCAATGATAGTGGCCAAGAGAGAAGGTAGCTTGTAGAACTTACAAGAAGGGCTCTAGCTCAGAGATCACAACAAGGAAAGGAACTCAGATCACATGAACTCTTCATAACCCAAAGCTCAAAAGTAATCAAAAATGGTTTCCACTAAGCATTGCAGAGAGTTCAAGAGCCAAGATTGGCGAATAATGTCACAAAATATAGATTCAATACCTATTTGCGGTGAAGACCGAGCTTCAAAAAGAACAAAAATGGCCTCCAAGAAAAAATTTCCAGGGCTTCACCCGCATACCAAAAACCCAAATGAAATGATCATCAAACCCAAGCTTTTCTTTACTGTCCAAGCCCAAGTATGGGTTAAGTTTGAAATTAACCATTATTTAGGATCAATGATCAGGATTCATCAAGTACAAAGATCAAATGGCTGAGGATCATGCTCAAAAATCAAAACAAATAACCAAGGTTAGTTCTCACCAACCACATTAATTACAGAGTTACAAACCCTAACCAAATGTTATAGATCGATGGCATCAAGCCAATCAATACAAAGATCAACGGTGCAGGTTCCATTTCAAACATCAAAGAAAACTCGGCCTAGGTCAAATTGCCACCGACAAAGTGTATGAGTGGTGAGTCACTATGGAGAAGGCGACAACCCACGTGTCCATCAAACAAATAAATCATTTGCAAAGACTTTATAAGTCTAAACCATAGTGTATGCCTTCAATCAAAATTTGAACAAATTATTCCAAATGAGCACCAAAAAGGTGAATTTCAAATTATACACTACCAAACATGCAACGACCAACACATATATACATGTGTGTATTTATCAAAAGGTGGTGGAGAATATAGTGGCATGTTCCATGTAAAATGCTCGACCCTTTTATATTTCGAAGTCCACCAAGGTGGCCAAACCAAGTGAATTGGAGGTGTTCCCCACTTCAAGTTGGTAGAGGTAATTCGCAGTTTGTCACTATTATGACCTTTAGAAACCAAGGAGATGTCAACATCATCAGACCATGTGCACATAGTAGGTGGTCCCTTCAAAATGAATTATTTTGCAAAGTATTGCAATTAATGTAATTATCTTGCTCATAGGCAAAGAATTGATTTTTGCATGCTTCACAAGAAGACAGAATAGAGAAGAGACAATTTGCATGCCATGGAAAGAGACTTGTCTAGCAAGTAATTTTATTTTTGGCAAAATTATTCACCCAACTTTATTAAAAATAGAACAGTCAACTTCAGTGATTGAGATGTTATGGAAGGCTATTAATGCCTCTTGCACTAGTTTGTATTATTTTATCCTTTTATTAAATAAAGGATAAAATTAGGATGCATGGGAAAGTACAGCCTTAGGCTATTTTTTGGAAGGGTGGGAAAATTTTATTTTTTGCTATATATTGTGTCTTTTCAAAGCACAAAGAGCTTCTATGGGAATTTTGGATATAGTATTACTGAAGCAATTTTTTACCAGTTTTGCCTTCTATGTGTTAAGTATTTTCTTCCTTTCCAATTATTTGCAGTCTTGTGTATGTTTCTATTAGTCTTGTGAATGCAAATTCCCTAACCAATCATCTTACCCTGCTGCAAAATTCAGTATTTTCTTCTAAATTTGATTGTCCATGTTAACTTATCAGTACTGTTGTGATTTTACCTCAGTACAACCAAGTGTTTTCCCTTAAATATTCTATAGAAAACTATTGGCTTGTACATCAACAATCCTTCTCATAGAAATCATGCATATACTCAATCAAAGCCCTCATATAAATTTTTTGGATCACCCTAATCCAGTTATTTCACAGCCATCTTTTACCCTTAAACCCAGAAAATCAATTTAGGATACATCGATAAGGAACTGGTCTTTTAATCCCGAAGACTCAACTCAAAATAGGTAAAGCCACATACCTGAGATGTTTCCATTATATCTACAAAAGAGAGAGATCAATTTTTGCAAGACTAGAAAACTTGCAACCATCTCTCTATAGGGTGTACTTTCAAGAGATAACACGACCATAACCTCCACGAGTTTATGGTTCTGATCCCTAGGTCCCACAAATCAATGGGCCTATTGACTAATTAAACATTGAAAATGGTTTACATGCATTGGTATTTAGATCATCTCCACTTCCACCTGACATCATTGCAAAATTTTCAGTATTGAACATAACAACTAATTAGGCTAGGACTTCATGGACAAGACCGTACAACTTGCCATAGGCCATGTGGTTTCATTACGCCTCTCTTGTCACTTCCATGACCTTGTCTATAAATCTATACGAGGTGCACATAGGTAACTTTCCTCGTGTTCCACAAGTATCAAACATAATATCGGTAGAGCTCGATATTGACTGAAGCCTCTGAGTAGCTATTCTATCATATCGATCCATCACACCACTTCAGCTTAGGACAACATTCTTTTCCTTAGACTCACAGATCTAGATATTACATGTTGAAGACATAAGGTTCCCTCGTTATCCTTCTCACCATTACTACATTCACATCCATTTCTATTCTACATCAGATGTCTCGGCATGACCTCAAGAATTCGGGTGTGAAGAAGGTCATGTGTTGATTTTATTTCATAAAAATTAGTGAACTTGACATAAAGAGGTAGTCTCTAAATGTTTCCACTTTATTCGTCCATCTTCCTCTCCCCCTTTATTCTATAGGTATTTTTATACCCCCTTAATATATCATGATACGATGAATATTGTCAACCCCTCCCGGGTTTCAATGTCTATAACTATCAAACATGTAGAGAACAACAATCAACTTAACTCTCTATATGGGAAGATAATCATTCAATTGCTTAGGCTCAAAATCTTCTTCTTCAGGGAACCAATGTTGGTTCCCATGTATGTATCGAAGAGATTGACCAAATCACATAGAGACATCATCCTGAGCAGTCAAATTCTAACAATACAACTTTCACTAGAGAGGCAAGTTCATCTCCTTGGGTTTTGTTTCAAAAACCCATTATCATGTAGTCAAACCAACTCCCACCTCTAGATGAGAATTACTTAGCATGATACGCCAGAATCAAACAATGTTTCTAGAATATAAACTAGGATTTTGATAGGTTATAAGGACATGTTTATGTATCACTCCAAAACAATAACACTACCCCTCCAACAATGGAAAACATTTCCAACGAGGGGTGGAAGAACAACGAATAATTCATAGTAGGATACCAACATCCTCAACGACCTCCAAAAGTTCAACAATAATCACTAAAACAAAAAACCACCCCATCAATGGGTGACATCATCTTGACGTCAGTAGACAAATTCAAAGAGTTAGATATTTCCCAAAATACTACAAATTCATACCCAAGGAAAGTAAGAGTTTCTCACTATCCGCATAATTATGGACAAGTACCTACTATGTAGAATCCTCTTGTTTAGATGGGCTCTCCAATCCCTGGATATTTTTTTACTGGGATGGGGGCCTTAGGTATTCCCCCTCACACCACACATGGATATCTATAAATGACACTAGTCAGAAGTGCGTTCATAAATTCCATACCAGCTAGAAATTCAACGTTCCCTGGATTTATGCCTTCAACTCCATATCAAAGTAGTCAACCCCCTTACGGACACATGTACTCTAAACCACCACACTAGGATATGTACACTTACCCAAGTCCATATGGACAGCCATAAGGGATGCCATATTCCCTAAAAATATTTATGTTGTACCATTTCAGCAACTGATGCAACCTCCATGTCCCCAACAAGTATCTTCAATGGTTGAAACATATGAAATGTGGACCTATTTTGAATATTTTAAGGAGCTGCTAAACTTATCCATCTGAACTATCATGATCCCAAGAACCTTTCCCGATCTTCTAAATTTCAAAGGGGAGGGCGATCCTAATGCAAACATCAAATCTTATGCAACAGACATTCGAGAGCTACTCCCATGGTATGTAGTTGTTGCAAATATTTTACCTAAGATGCTAGAAAGCATCACTCTTGAATGGTACTATAGGATACATGAGGCTTCAATACACTCCTTCAAGCAACTCGTGTTAGAGTTTATCAAGGCTTTTGATATGAAAAAACTTGTAAGGAAAGGAAAAAAATAATTCCTTCATATCAAACAAGATCACAACGAATCCACAAACCACTTTATTCAAAGGTGGCAACAAGTTCTATACTCCTCTACAAGCTATCCAAATATGGATCAGACAGAGCTTTGTAATTTGTTCCTCCACTCCCTCAAAAGAGAGACAAAGGAAGAAGTCCAAAAGTTCCCATTAAGGAGATATGAAGAGGTATTAGAGATTGTTATCTATATTGATAAAACATCCATTGATAGTGGTCATAAGACTTACGGAACAAATGGGAGGTTAGTCACGGGTTATCCAATTTTTCCCCTCATCCAAAATTAGACAATCACGAATTGACACAATGAGAAAATAGAGGGATTAATTTAGTCTTGGGAGCTTTCATTTCAAGTTTGGTTGGATATTTTGAAGTAGGTTGAGAAAATGGTAGAGGGATTTGGGAAATGAAGAAACTTAAAAAGTGCAAAGTTTCAGATTTCAGAGGTGGGGCCTTTCAGAGGTTACGAAGTAGGTAAAAACAAGAAAAAATCCCAAAAGTCTGAAATTCCGAGGTATAAAAAGGCTAAGCGGTTTTCATATTCAACTCCCCTTTTGGGGTCAATGACACCATGGATCAGGGATTTTAGAGTCCAAACTCCGAAGTCTAATTTTTAGACTTCAGAGGTTTAGAGGTTTGGGGTCTTCACCAATTAAAATGCAATAATGTAAGCCAAATCTTGAAAGTCTAAAATGCCGAAGTCTAAAAGAGTTCAGTGTTTCAGTGTCAAACTTACTTTGGGGTCAACACAGTGGGAATTTCCATATTTTCAGAGGTCCTGGTTATGAAGGTTCATTTCAGGATTGAAACAACAAGAATTTTGAAAGGTACAAGGTCCAAAATGTGAAGTCCAAATTTTAGACTTCAGACTTTTAAAGGTTTTTTCAACTCTTGAATGATGAAAAATAACATCAACCTCCAAAGTCAAGATTCCCAAAAGTCCAAAATTTCAGATTTTAGAGGTTGTAAGGAAATTCAGAGTCCGAAGAACTAGACCAACCACTCGCAAGTAATGCAGTATGGCACCGCAATCTTTAGATGGACATAAATTTTCACTCGGAGCTCGGATTTGCACAACAAAGTAATTTTTGGAAATATCTCAGTGTCCTCTACACTACTACACTCAAATCCAAGCTCATGTAATGGCCATTCGAGAGCTCCTCCTATGGGATGCATTTTGTGTGAATATTTTCCCTAGAATGGAAGAAGGAATCATTCTTGATTGGTACTATAGGATATATGAGGCTTCAATACACTCCTTTAGGATATATAGAGTTTGTTAAGGATTTTGATATGAACAAAATTTTAAGGAAAATAATCAGATAATTCCTTCATATCAAACAAGAACACAATGAGTCTGCAACCCACTTCTTTTAAAGGTGACGATAGGTTCTCTACTCATCTGTAAGCACTCCAAATATGGATCTGACAGAGCTTTATGATTTTTTTCTCCACTCCCTCAATAGAAAGATAAATAAAGAAGTCCAAAATTTTCCACTAAGGAGCTATGAAGAGGTGCTAGAGGGTGCTCTCCAGATTGATCAAATAGCCATTGACAGTTCTCATAAGAGTTATGGGACAAATGGGAGGTTAGTCACCCCTAACCAAAATAACGTCGGTTACTCTAACAATGCAAACAATAATCAAGGACCAAAGGTCCATAATAAGAATCATAGGGTTACAACTAATAGTGTTACCGATCAGCCCAAGAAACCCAATGATGTTATTTCTCCCAATAAAAATACTACCAACAAAAAAAATAATGGCAATAATCATAGAAACAATAACTTCTCACCCTCAATCAATGAGGTAGATTTCAATGGTCCTCAACAACAACCTCAACAACCAATACAAGTGCAGCCCCAAGCCCATAATCAATACCCAAGTGGGTATTCAAACCAATTCCAAAGACATTGGAAAGGCTTCCCAAATTTTAACTATAACAATTAGTAATTGAAAAATAACCATAATTTCAGACTGCAAGAAGGTGCAAATCAAATTCCTCAAGATTATGATCCCAATTTGTATTGCAATTTCCATAGGGTTTGTTGGAATTATGCAAGATAATACCACTATTACAACAAATTTCTACAGTGTTTGATGGAGGATCACATGTAATTATTCACTAATTTGTTTTTGGCAAACCTAACAGTGCCAACTCATAACACTTACACGGGGCTGGTATCCTGACAAAACACATTTCTTAGGATATTTAGCGACCATCTCCCCACGCACCCAAAATATGGTAGAATAGATCCCAACTTCATCAAACTTATAGGTAGCACCTCATTTGGATTGTCGCCAAAAAATAAAAATTGTGGGATTGGTAGAGTTAAACACCAAACCTCCTATTAATGCTGCCACTAAAACCAAATATTATTCTTTGCAGCCTATCCCGATCTACCTGAATATATCAGATGAAATTTGTGATACACTAGGCAAGCCCATAGGATCTTATGACATGATCAATGACCTGACCAAAACCTTTTCTCACATTTCCTTCTTAGATATGTTAAAGAATCCCCCTACTCACAAAGTAGCTTTATTAGAGGTACTAGGTCTTGGGCATTTGATTAATCTCACACCTCTTATAGAAGCACAAATAAATCATGTAGACTTTGATTTTTATCCTTAAGGGCAGCCTGAAAGAGATGTTGGATTCATATTTGACATCAAAAAGATGCCCAACAATGCTGAAATAGCTCGTAGAGGTGATCCAACTTTTTTTTTACAAGTTTGGATTTACAAAAAACTATGTAAAATGTGTGATGATTGATGATGGGGAAGTGGTCAATATATTCCCTTTATCTTTCCTCTAAAAGTTACGTTATCTAGAGACCAATTTCTCCTCAACATGAAACATGCTGAGGGGCTATGATAGCCTCAAAGAAACATTAATTGGAACTATACTATTATCAGTCACCCTTGTACCTAAGATAGTTCTAACCAAGTTATATAGTATAGATCGTGAAACCAACTATAATCAAATCCTCAGTCTTCCTTGGATTCATTGCATGAAGATAATTCCCTATAATTTTTTTAGGAAGTACGATTCCTACATTTACGGAATGTATTCGCGGAGCAGGGTAGGTGTGATACTTACCAACCGTCAGGAAAGGTTCATGCCCTTCGTCATTAAATTTAATTTTAAATACAGTAACTATGGAGTAGAATGTGAGGCTCTCCTTCTTGGTCTCATTGTAGCCAAAAGGATGGGTACTCTTAATATTAGGGTGGTGGGTGATTCGCAATTAGTTGCAAATCAACTATTAGAAGTATATGAGACTAGGGCTCAACATCTACAACTCTACAAGACTATCATCCTTGAGTTAAGTATAGGTTTTTTTCTCATTTCAATAGAGGCTATACCCAGAGATAAAAACCTCCTTGCCAACTCTATAGCAATTTTTGCTTCTCGTTTTACCCCAAACAATAAGTTAGAAGACACTAGATTTACGGTTCTGGTTCGTACTGAACCTCTGGTTCACAAGATACCAAAAACTCCGATTTTGACTTATGTAGAAGCTGAGAATGAGTTTATCACTTTAGATTACATTGAAAATGAAGAAGAAATCCTAGGGTATTTGAATGCGTACACAAAATTGGATCCCTCTCATTGAAAGATTGGTTTTTCTCTCATCCCACACTCTTCCTCTTACTTTGAAGGTCCCACGATAGACTCTTCCTCCATAGAAGTCTTTAAGGTCTATGAAGTAGAAGAGGAAGGATATTTTGACATAACTCCAGCCACTCCTAAACTTGAAGAGGGTAATGCTTCTTTAATAGAAGGAAAAATTGATATAAACATCAGGACAGAGGAGGAAAAAAAAATCTTGAAGATGGGATCCTCTTTAGCACCAGAGGAGATAGAAATACATACATGAGTCCTTGAGGAGCATGAAAAATATTTCACATTTAGGTACAAGGAAATGACTCGAAGTATACCACATATTGTTGTTCACAACCTTGTCACTAAGCTGGATGCTAAGCCAATTAAACAAAATTTGAGACCCAGGAAGACAAATATGGCCCTCATGGTGAAGAAAGAAGTGATGAAAATCCTATAGGTGGAGTTCATCAAGCAAGTCGACTAGTCACAATGGTTGTCTAACATCCTCCATGTTCTTAAGAAGAATAGAAAAATCCATGATTGCATATATTTTCATGATATCAAGAAAGCTTGTCCCAAAGATGATTTCCTGTTACCATCCATCCATGTTATTGTTGACGCAACAACTTGTTATCAATTGTTGTCTCTCATGGATGGGTTTTCTAGATGTAACCAAATCAAAATCTTTGAGGAGGATTAGACAAAAACTATATTCATCACTCCTTGGGGAACATATTGTTATGTTGTCATGTCATTCAGACTTAAGAACGTTGATGCCACATACCAACGAGAGACGATGTATATATTCCATGATCTTATCCATAAGATTTAGGAATCCTATGTGGATGATCTTCTTGCTAAGGCTAGAAAGCGTTGTGATTACCCTGGGGTGCTTCGTATCATTCTTTATCATTTAATCAAATACAACATCATGCTTAACCTGTAAAAATGTGTATTCGGTGTAATGACAGGCAAGCTATTGCAATACATCATATATTCATGAGGGATTGATGTAGACCTAACCAAAATATGAGTTGTATTGGAAATGACTACATCGTCAAATGATTCTGACATCATATATTTTCTTAGAAAATTCAATGCAATTTAAATTTTTATCCCTTATCTAACCTTTTGTTATTCACCTAATCAAAAATTAATTTTAAAAGGATTACAACATTGATTAGAAAAAAAAGTGCAATGAGGCATTTGAGTTGGTTAAATGATTTTTTTTTATCTCATCCTACACTCATTCTACCTAAATCGTATCACCCCTTGATCATTTATTCATGAGCTACAGATGTCTCATTAGCCTGCATTTTATCTCAATAAGATGATGATAAATGACAACGTGAATTCTATTTTATTAGTTGAACATTTTTTGACTATGAGACACGTTATACACAGGTAGAAAAGAAATTACTTTCCATAGTCTTCACAAAAAAATGCTTTAAAAATTACATGCTAAATCAAGAAACAAGGATTATTGTTACATCGGATCATTTATGAACATTTATTACGCAAGGGTCCTTATCTAAGAAAGTTTGATGCTTCATAACTCTTATGGGCAAGTTTGTGTTAACATTTGTTAATCATAAGTTCATCAAAGGGAAAATCATTGCAGAGTTGTTGCCTGAAAACCCATTAGATGGAGGAAATATAGTAAATCTTGAATTCCCTGACAAGTGTGTGTATTTTGTTGAAACCAAGCCTCCCATTTCTACATGCCCATAGTACATTAACATCAATAATTTCATAGTGTATCATAAGTATTCGGAAGGGGCGACATCAAAACAAAGAAGATGATTGCATGTTATAACCACTAAGTATGTTATCTCGGAACATGTACTCTATCATAGAGAATTTGATGCAATGTTGTTAAGATGTGTTGATGAAGAAGAATCTGAGAATATTCTTTATGAATCACATAGTGGAGTATGTGGAGGCCACTTCGGTGGCCACACCACTACTCAGAAGATACATCGGATGGGTTAATTTTGGCCCATGCTAGAACATGATGTGCTATATTTTTTGTACAAATCTGATAAATGTCAAGAGTTCTCCCGTGAGATCCACATACTAGTACAAGCTCTACAACCAATTAAAACACCATGGCCCTTTTCCACGTGTGGCCTCGATTTTATAGGGAGTCTCTCTCCTTCATCAACTAATGGTAAAAAATTCATAATCATGGCCACAAAATAACTTACTAAGTTGGTAGAAGCCATGCATCTTACCACCGTGTTTGGATGTGTAATCACTCAGTTCATTTTGAACACAATAATTTGTATGTACAGGGTGCCACAAGTCATTATATTTGATAATGGAACATATTTCAAAAATGAGGAAGTATGTGAATTGTGTGAAAAGTTTAAAATAAATCACCATATAGCTTCTCTCTATTACCCTCAGGCCAATGGAGAGGATGAGGTTACAAATAAGATGTTAAAATCCATTCACCTTAAGATGGTCAAGGATAACAAACAAGATTGGCATTTAAAGATATTTCTTTCCTTATGGGGCTATTAGACATTGATAAGAATGTTGATGGGGGAAACCCCATTTTCCTTAGTATTTGGTGCAGAAGAGGTTTTACTACTTGAGGTTGAGATACCCAGTCTCCGCATCTCGCTACAAGGAATTATGGGGGAAGAGGGATATCAAGAGGCGTGACTCTCTCAATTAGAAAGTCTTGATGAAGCTAGGCCAAATGCTGAACAATGACACAATGTTTACGCTGACCAAATGGCTCAAAAATACAACAATAAAGTATTCAAGCATGGAATATATGAGGGATATTTGGTTCTAAGAATTGATAGCTGAATAGAAAAAAAGATTTGCGAAGGAAGGAAATTCAGGCCCAGGTGGTTGGGTCCATATAGAGTAATAAAATAAAAATGAGGTATTTTGCCTGTGTACACTAAAGGGTGAGGATTTTAAAGAATATGTAAACTCTCTTCACCTAAAGGGGTACTATGCATGATCTATTATAATTTCCATATGTACATTACTACATCCTCATTCCATTTTCATTTTCTAGTAATTTTTTAAAAAATTTGATTAATGGACTTATTCTTATAGCAATTCCTAAGAAATTGTGAAAACATTGGAAAAACATTCAAATCGTGTCTCTTAAAGTATTCATGATGTCATCAATTATTTCCAAATCATTTCATCAATCTAAAAAAGATAAGACAAAGCTTTGACAGTAAGCATACCAAGGCTTGCATACTTGGTTTTGTTTAAAGTTTCTTCTAGGTTAGGTTTCTTTTCCTATAATTTGTTCTAGAAGCTTTGTGGTGTCACATCTATTTGGAAATAATAATATTCTAGACATTTTACCTAGATAAATAAGTCAAATGAAAATCCATAAAAAAAAATTATTT
Source organism: Taxus chinensis (assembly GCA_019776745.2). Taxonomy (NCBI): domain Eukaryota; kingdom Viridiplantae; phylum Streptophyta; class Pinopsida; order Cupressales; family Taxaceae; genus Taxus; species Taxus chinensis. The sequence goes on from CM034146.1 coordinate 305,825,716, forward strand.
TACACATTTTTTTCCCTACCAACCATTAGTGTTGAGCCTATGTCTCTTGCTAGTGATGTAGGCTTGGGAAAGGAGAGAAGTGACCTTAGTCGCCTATGTTGTGTCCATGGTGATGATCCCATACTTTTCACTGGTAGCATGGGGCAAGGTGTAGGGGGTCTCTTTGAAAAACTTGAAAATTACAAACAGTTCATTCAAATATTGTGAAATCATAAATAGAAACAAAGTGAATTAGATGTCCAAAAATTCCAATAGAGTTTATAGCCTCAAAACCAAAAATTTTCAACCAATTTTCCATATACGGATCTAAGTTTAGATTAACTAAAAAGAAATTAACATTCTAAACTATTACAACAAACTTGAGTAGAGTAAGGTTGTATTTTCTCAATTTGGTTTTGTCAAATCCTTGTCTTTCTCTCATCATTACCATTCAACAAATTTTCATAGCTTGTACCATTTCTGGATCTTGGTTTTGAGCTTTCGTATCTTACTGGTTGCATCAAGTTAGGAGCGGGGAAATTTCATTCACTTATCATACCACTATTTCACCATGTAATGAAAAAATAATACGAAGTACCAATAGTTGCTTAGAGAAAATAAATTTCAATATTACAATGTGATTGCATTATCGTATTTAACCATTAAAAAACAAAAAAAAAGAGAAAAAAATCATTTTGTTTGCATTCATATCCACTGCATACATTTTGAAAAACAGATAAAAATGGAATTTATAAGCATCTAGAATACACATGTGAAGTGAGCCAAGAGGAATTCAACTTAGATACAATGAATTACGAAACCAAAAATAATATTCTATATATATCATAATAAATCAAGTTTTTATACAATGCCATCATGCGCTAGGCTTGGTCAAAACACTCGCAATGAGCCCGAAATATACAAAAAAAATCATATAATGCCCAAAAAAATAGCAACCAAGCAACAAAAGGAACATTGGCCTATCATCCTTGTGGGACCCCTCAGATGGTCCATGATTACGTCTAGGATTCCTACTGCGGCTATGCCGAAGAGAATGTACCAAATGGTGGGAGTGCTCGTGGTGGCGGAAACTAGCTATGGTCACATTATGAGGGCGACTCTGCCTCATTAAAAACTTAGTTGTCTCATATGCGGTCACCTGAGTATGGAGAGAATCCATAACCTTCACTATGCTCTAGATTGGTGCAAACACATCAATGTGGCTACTGGCCACAAGTGGATGTCTTATATCCTCGGTTAGTTCATCTCGGGTTTTCCCCGAAGGGATCAACAAGGTGTCCATGCACACCCATTGAATAAGATTTCACCACTCCTATGCAGTCACTACAAGTAGAAATAAAGAAGAAACGACAAGTTAGAAAGTCACAAAAATAAAATGAAAAGAAATAACAACTAACATTTCCGACTAACAAGGTCAAAGAGAAGAGGATCAACATACTCGAGTCTCTAGGAATCCATCTAAGCTCAGTGACTGATGCTTCTATTACCAATGGTTGCAGGACCTCCCCAAAACTGGAGTCAAGATGTTTTACCACCACATAATTTTCATTCCCTTCTCCATCATGATAAAGCATTCCCTTAGAGACAAGTGTCTCCTTCTTTGTGGCCACCTCCTCCCACTCCACTCTCAAAATAGCCCAAGTATCATGCCACTCAGGATTTCTCTCCTCCTCCATGTGAGCTTCCCTGGCAACGTCACCAACTATCCACTTTTCATCATTCTCCTCTCTACCAGTCTCCTCTTTGTCAGTATCCTCTCTCATCTCATCCCCTATATAATCCTTAGAGTTGGAGTGTATGTCTATAGGATCATCCTCCTCTTTGATGTGAGCAGGAGTGGCCTCAATTTAGAATATGGGTGTACGAGCGGCACGAGCTGCCCGTCGGGTATGAACAACTCTCCTAGCTATGATAGGCAATCCCAGAACCACTGATGTCCAGCCTAGATCTCCATGTGGACCCTTTCGGGCCTCCTTTTCATTCCTATACATAGGTGCCACCATGGGAAGCATATCGATGTAAGGAAGGACAAACTGCTGGGGAACTTGGCCAAATGGAAAAATCTCAAGATTCCTCGTCCTATCAACTAACTGACCAGTAGTGGAAGAAGCCTCCATTGTAATCCCTTCCTGTCCCCGTAACCTTTCCATGTCATGGTATGGGGTAGCAACCATGTTTGATGTAATCAAAGAAGCCACTGGCTATTGTGGAACTCTAAGAACTATCACCCCTTTTAACTTGATAGCCTTGACAACCCCCAGATCTTGTACTATCACTCCCCTCCCATAAGGGACAATCCACTCATACACCTAACTCATAACCAATGAGGGGTAACTCAAAGACTGCCCCTGTAATATGACAATCCAATAGAGGTCATGATAAGTTCCTCCAAGTATATATATTCCCTAGGTGTAGATACAACCATATGCCTCAATTTACGTAATGATAAGAGCCCAAAAATAGAGTAGTGTGTCACCTCCCTTGTCCTTAACCAACTGTTAGGCTAAGATACCCATGATGGCCTTGCAAATAATAAGGCGGGAGTAGTAGGAATGGATGAGAGCTTGATCCCCTTCTTCAAACCTAATGAGGCCACGACATCCCCCACATAGTTATCCCATAGCGTCATCGAGGCTCTAGATCCTATTGTCTCAAGATCCAATTGTATTCCTAGTATTAGAACCCCAAGAATATGGTACACATCCTCTAGGGTAATCATCCAGTCACCCCTAGCACCCGGCTACGACGAAGGTATTCTAGTCTACATCCCAATAATAGAACATGTCACAAAGTATGTGACTGGTAGGAGTAACATGGGGTACCCGTGCAATCCTCCATATGCCCGCTCTCTAAAGAGTATCAATCTCATCCTAATTCAACTGATCCAATATCATTGCGATCCAGTCACACTCCCTCTTATGACTCTAACAGATATACTCTTCTTGCTTCTGCATCCACCAAAACATGCTTAAGAGTAAGTTAGTGACATATTTTAAAAAGAAAGATCATAAAAAATGTAGCAAATTATTAAAAATAAAAAAAATATAAGTTATCATGGAGTTTTGTCATTCTGTTCAGAACTACTACCCGGTGCAAGGTAGCTGTTCTAGGACCGCCACCCTGCTCAAGGCGGAGGTCCTGATCTGATTCTCTGTATGGTTTTTTTTTTCCTACAAACACTCAAAAATGTAAAACAAAATCATTTTCAACGAAATAAAAGACTACCCTAAGGGCACCCCTCCCTAGAGACTCATTTAAAATAAGAAATGTCAAAAATGATCCCCCCTAGGAAAATTTGTTGACGTTTTTTACATTTTAGGTTTAAAAATGTAAAAGTGGGGAAAATTAATCTGAGACCGTGTTGGTCGATCTCCTGCTCATGGACGCATGATCGTGATCTCACAACGAACATTTTGACTATTCTTTTGACAAAAATAATCAGCGTGGGCTCAAACCTCAAAAATCACCAAGTCGATATGCACAAATGAATTTGAAAATAAGTTTGTTTAGATATATATATGTTTTTATAACTTCTCTTTGAGTGCATATGTTCACAGGGATGGAGCGTTGGCATAGGTATATTTATATATCCCCATGCAAATGGTAAGTCCTCTTGTCATTTTAATTTAGTGTTTACTTTTTGATATTTTATCTATTTGCACTTGAGTCTTCTCTTCATTTTGTAGGTAGCGGGAGTTTGGATGGAGACATTTTGACATATGGGTGTGTCAAGTATAGCTTCTATCTCCCAATTTTGGGAATGACATACTTGGACTCTACGTTTTACGCTTTTTCATGGCTAAGACGCTTCTCCGAGGTGGAAATATGTATGCACTGAAAATTACATGTGCTATATTGTCAGAAAATGGTTACAAAAGTCCCCAATGATGATTCATGTCCTTTCAGAAGGTGTTCAAGTTCCTAAAACCATTTGTAGTGTATATATGTAGCCTAGACATCCTTATTCAGATTTTCCATGCTTTCTTTGAGCTTCCCACTTCGTTCTATGCATTTTTTGGCCTTTAGTGCCAAGACCACTTCCCTACCTAGGTGGTGGTTTTGAAACAACTACCCCGGTAGCGTGGTGCTCTCATAACTGCCACCCTGTCAAGAGCAGCAATCCTGCATGCTTTTTCCAGAATCCTTCATGCATAATTTTTATATGCGCGGTTTCAATTAACTTGACTTCTAGGGCGCGTTAATGAACCAAATTGCCTAAAAATTATCTCTATTGCTTGGTATTCCTTCCATCTCCTATTTTTAAATATATTTAGTTAGTTTGAACTTCCTCTTCACCCACTGATTTGGCACTCCAAGGATGCCTTGTGCATGAAGGAAAATCCTAACCAATTCCTATATATTCCATGCTTATATTCAAGAAAAGGGCTAAGAATTTTGTGTATCTTGCATACTATTTCTGTCACAATCCTGTTATAAATTACATAGCCAAGCTTTGTTCCTTTGTGTTATCTCTCTTTCACTTGCATTGCAACTAGACTACCTTTAAGATGTCATTGCTCAAGCATCTTCTCTTGTTGTTTTTCTTGCATTCCCAATAACTTGGAATCATATGGACACATAGAGAAAGAAAGATACAAACTGAGGGAACATATACAGATACAACCATATTTTCCAAAGATCTTTCTTATCCAGGTTGGAATTATTTGTTTGTTTGCTCCATTTGTCAAATTATCAATTCTGAGTTATTCATTTCAAATACAAATCAAATAGAGTAGCAAAATCATTCATTTCAGTTGATTAATAAATTACAAATAGAGAAGTCATTAGAAAGCTTGCTCTTGGACATTACCGGGGAAGTAGTGGGGAATAATAGATCTTCTAGGGTTATGATTTGTTCTTTACCTCTGAGGTGGGGTTTAAAGGGTTTTGATTAAATTAGTTTAGTTGTTTTAGATCTAGATTCACATTTTTGCACAAATAATTAGCAATAAGTGGCTGATTGCTTGTATTTAATTTCGTTGATTAGATTAGAAGCATTGCTTTAAAAAATAGAAAAGATAAAAAAATATTTAATTTTATTAGATTAGTTTGTTTCTATTGTTTTGTTCATATATGATGTGAAAATACCAAAAATAGAGATTAAATTTCATTTGATAGTTTGTTTCATCAAAATCAATTCAATTCTTACCACATGACTATCAATGGTCCAAAAAAAGAGAGAACATTTAGTTGTTATCCACTAGTCCCGCAATCCAACAGTCCAGAGTTGTTGATCGACATTGATACAGGTTTACACTTGTTAGTTGTACTCATGCCTGCTAGGTATTTTGAGAAGATAGAACAACTGAACACATTAAACATTGCAGCTAATCAAGCCTACGATTATTGGACTGCTCCTAGAAATAGGGCTTGATTACGTGCATGACCATACAAGGAACACAGTGTCCATGAGTTTACAGTGGCGATCCCTAGGTACCACAACAAAACAAACATGTTTACCAATTAAACATCGACACCATTTTTCATGCATCAGTATTTAGATCATCGCCACTTCCACTTGACATCATTGCACAATATTTAGTATTGAACATAGCAGCCGATTAGGCTAGGACTTTCTGGACTAGACCGGAAAACCACCTATAGTGCTTGTGGTTTCATTATGCCTCTCTTTTCTCACTTCCATGAGCTTGTCTAGAAATCTATACGAGGTGCCCGTAGGTCACTTACTGCATTTTCCACAACCAGTGGATAGAATCTCAGTAGAGCTCGATATTGATTGGAAACTCCAAGTAGCTATTCTATTAGATTGATTCCATCACACCACTTCAACTTAAGACAACATTATTTTCCTTAGACTCCCATATCTTGATAATGCATGTGGAAGACATAAGGTTTCCTCGTTAGCTTTCTCACCATTACCACATTCACATTCAATTTTATTCTACACTGGTTGTCTTGGCACGACCTCAGGAAGTCAGGTGTGAAGAAGGTCACGTGTGGATTTTATTTCGTACAAGAGCCTCATGTACGTCACTACCACGAGACCGGATATTAGGTATGTTGTGGGCCTCATCTCTAAGTTTATGGAGGATCCACATGTGTGTCATTGAAATGTTGCAAAAATAATTTTTAGGTATGTGAGTGGTACACTTGATTTTAGCATTCATTATTATCCTACACATGTGCTTGAGCTATGTGGTTACATGGATTCTGATTGGGTTGGTTAAGTGGATGATAGAAAATCAACTATATTTTCTCACTTAGTTATGGAGTTGTCTCATGGAGTAGTAAAAATCATGCAACCATTACTCTCTCTTCAGCCGAAGTAGAGTATTTTACAATAACAACAACTAGTTGTCAAGACTTAAGGATTAGACAAATTTTTCAAGATTTGCAATTGGTTTAGGCACATCCAACCACTATTTACTGTGATAACACTAGTACCATTGCAATGATGAAAAATCCATTGTTTCATGCTAGGTCAAAGCACATTGAGTTTCAATATCACTTCATTCGAGACTTAGTTCAAGACAAGACAACGGAGTTATAATTTTTTCCTATAGCTGAGTAAGTTGTTGATATTTTTACTAAATCTCTACCTACAGCCAGTTTTGTTTCTTTAAGGAATCAGTTGGGACTCATCCCCATTTCACATGCAAGGGGATATTGAAGGATGCATGTTCAACTCTGCAGTTCCACTACCAATTCCACCATCAACTCCCGCTCATCCTCCTATTAGTTTCCTTTAACTAGTTTTTTACTTTAGTTAATATATTGTAGACTAAGCAATTCCTTCAGTCATAGGAGTAGTTATTTTTCAGTTAAGTCCATATTATCTTCATGTTCACGGCTTCATTCACTGCCTAATAACCTGTAGCAGTTATCTTGTTTCTATTATTTATGTATTCTCTCTATCACCATTGAATGCAGAAGAATACAACACAGTTGAATAAAACAAAATTACTTTCTCTGAGATTTTTTTTTCACTCACCTTGTGAATATATTTATTATAATTATTGTCTCCAGATTTGTTTTTATTTACTCAGTATAGCATAAGAGCTTAAGTCTGTAATCTTAAGTTTTCATGCAGACCCTCCCCCCTCAGTTAAGGATCCTTTCTGAGTTGTGGTTGTTATATATGATGTCAAATTTAAGTAATTTTAAAGTTGTTTAATGTGGTGACATACAAATATAATGGTATTTCCCTTCCCCCTGACTTTCTTGCTTATAATGGGAACCTACTTATTAAGGTATGCGTGTTTATGTGATTGGCTGTAAATCATGGAATTCATGGGTCTTTGATGGAGAGAATGAAGGACACTGTGAGGGAATTGTTTGAGCTACCGCTGGAAGAAAATCTCAAGTATGAAGTGGAAGAGGTTGAAGGCGATGGTCAGGTCTCTATGTTCTCATAGAACTAAAAATTGGACTGGGCAGATATCATGCACTAGACCACTCTACCTCTAGGGAGTAGAAAAATAAATTTGTGGCCAACAAGGCCAGTCGACCTCGGGTACCTAATTTTTTTTTCATGGTATACTGTCATAAAATAAAATAAAAAATTGGTATGGTAGCTGCTCCTCCATCCAACTTATATCATTTTCATTTTACAGCTGATGACACTGTCCTTTTTTTATAGAGCGACCATGGATGAATATGTTAACGAAATTCATAAACTTAGCACTACAATTCTGTGCGTTTTTTTGGAGCTGGATGAGCTAAACCAGACAATTTCCTTAACATGTTTGGGAAAATTTCACAGTTAATGTCATGGAATTACTACCCACCATGCCAGAGACCAGATCCAGTCTTAGGCATAAGTCCTCAATCAGATGGAAGTGGTTTGACAGTGTTGCTGCAAGATGATGAAACAACAGGACTGCAAATCTGTAAAGATGGTGCACGGATTCTTGTTCAACCCATCTCAACTACCCTCATTAACAATATTAGGGACATGCTTGAGGTATTGATGAGATCCTTTAAGCCAAAATGGAGAAGATTGTTTCCATGTGTGTTTACTTTAAAATTATTTCTACAAGTTTTATTTGATTGGCTTGACTTAAAATTTCTCGCATTAAACAAACCCGACTAACCTCTTGTTATGTGGGTTTAATATCACGTGAATTTTTTTAATTTTTGATTAGGTAATGATAAATGGAAGATATAAGAGTGTTGAGCACAAAACATTCACCAACATTCAAAGATATTGAATCTCCATTTCCATTTTTTATGATCCAGGTAGAGATATAGAAGTGGGTCTTGCTCCTGAGCTCATAGATGAGTTGCATCCTTGCCGATACAAAAGATTAATTTGTTCTAAATATATGCGATATATCATTTCTTACAAACTTAATGGGAAGAAGACAATTGAATTTTCCAAAATCAAGTCCCAAATATCCTAGTTTTAGTTCAATGTGCTGGGTTGACTGGTTGAGGTGGAATGTTGTCAGGAAGAAAACCCAGGTACAAAGATTAGCAGGTTTGAATCTCTAATACTTGATTCAAATATTAACTGCCAAAAACCCAAAAAATCCTCATTGTATCTTTTCTATTATGGGTTTACACTTGAAATTGAGGAAATCGGTGTAATGTTTATTTGCTCTGGTTGCTGGTTTTTTTCTGGCATTGATATGAGTGATACAGTAGTTTGAACATAATATGACCACTTGATTTATTACGCTGATAGGAGTTATTTGTGCTCAACATTTTCCATCTGCAATGCACCTCGAGAGAAGATATTTACTCTATGTGGCAAGACCATCCCTTACTTTGTAACTGTTAATTAAGTTGGAGAGTTGCAGTGCCCTGCAGAATTGCAGTGGCATTTGGCCGTTGTTTATGATCACCTCGCACGAGGACATAAATTTTATTTGGGGTAGAGGTATTTGGGCTTTATGAAATTTGTATTGAATTCATGTCGATTTTTTTTTAGAAAATCGTTCGTAGTGACACAACAAAACTAATTGCCTACTTTGATTTCCCCATTTACATTAATTATAAAATTACGAAAGGGAGTGTTCATGTTTTCCTTCACTTTCCCATAATTTTGATCTTGAAGTAGTTTGGAAGAGAATTGAAACATTGATCTCGGATCTTCTAATCCATTAAAATCTCCATGTGTAATTATTTGTCTTTCTTCTTTTGGAAATTAAACGTAATGTACCTTTAACTGTGAACCATTCATTTTGAGTGATATATAATACCATGTTTTATCCCAAGATTTGAATTTGAACTGTCGATACTTCATCCTGATATTTTCCATCGTTTTTCCCAAGTAAACCCTTTTCTAAAAAAAACAATATGTACTCTACGTTCACATTGTGAAAGTCTCTTTGAAGTCACAAGTAATTTAAGTAAGCTCTGGGGCATACATGTTCTGAATTAAATACAAAATTGAGCATGGTGCCATTTTTGAAATAAAACGTTATTAGTAGCCATTAAAATTTAAGTCTATCAAGAGCAGGTAATAGAATCTCTCTTTATTAACAATTAATTTTTTTTAATGTGAAAACAATGAATTGCAATCAATGGTAAATGGAAAGGTGACGAGAAAGAAGAATGACAATAAAGGAAGAATGGTTATTGCGGAGATTGACATTTGTTTACATGAGATAGTGTAACAATTTATAGAGTTAATGTCACACATTGAACACTTATGCCCTATAAAAATAATAAACCATGTTCCAAGGCATTCTAGAGAAACCGTAACGGGGAACACAATTAAGAGTGTGACCAAGGTTAGAATCCCCTTAGATGCAAAAATGGTCATCTAACCACAAACTCGTGGTAAGGTTGTGGTGAAATGAATTCAATACCTACCTATGTTATGGAAAGAATAATGTATGTAAAATTCTATGAACATGACCATAAGCCTCTATAGAACTTTAGCGATTGAAGTTTACAACTCCATCGTTTCAATTTTACAACTCCATATCCATGACAAGGCACTTAATTAGGAGATGGGCATAGAACTATTAGGAACCTAACATTTTTGGAACCTACCATCAGACAATTTTGCAGTCAAGATTCAATGAACTCCTTGGGTTCCTCTACTATGAACCTTTGCAAAAAACTAATATTGGCAGCTAGCTCCTATTTTTATTTTTGGTTTCTAATTTGACCTTGCTTCGATTATGAATTTGAATACTTGGTTCTCATTTTGGTTGTATTTACTTGTGGCACCTATTTAAAAACTAAGGAACATTGTTTGGATTCATTCTTGAGATGATTGATTTTTATGTCTGTTATTGTTGAATTAAAAGATCATTTATTATGACCTTTGAATCATAAATCTAAAGTTTATACGCTTCTAAAATCCGTAGGTGTTTTTTTTTCCACTTCTATGTTTGAAATACTTATAGCATTCTCTTTAATATTTAAGTTGTTAATTTTATATTGTGCCTCTATTATCTTCAAACACATCGATATAACAAAAAATAGAAATAAATGTATAAAACTATAAATTATGGTGAGACAAATTTCATGTATCATGCTATTAAACTAGAAACATAATTCCCTTTATTTAGTGGCACTATTAAAAATACCACATTATTCATTCATAAAGCCCTACATTTAGGTAACCTTCCAATCTTTATTGAACTCCATCATTAAGATAACCTTCAATTTTCTTATGTCTCATAGTGTTTGCAATTATAACACTTTCTATAACATTCAAGTTGTATTTAACTAATGAATAAGTGTATGGTATGTTTCGTATAGAGCTATAACACCCACATTTTACCCACACAAGTACAACAGTAAAAATAACGAAATAATTTTATTTTACTTACATTGAAGTTTACATGACACTGTAGGATATCACTTAGAACAATGTACAACACACAATATGTTTGTAAAAACATTGACTCACATAAACAACATGGATACACATTATGCACATCAAGGCCCTTCGTTTTATGAATGACAAGGCACAACATAACGATTCAAAACATAATGATTCAACTACAGAATAAACTTGTAGATAGGGTCCTTCCCACATTTATTACAAACATGCTTCAATCTTAACATAAGTTCTAGAAAGAATCATAATATGAGACTCATACCTTCATTTTCCATTTTTTCCAGATTTCTTCTATATTGTTTAACATTTAAATTTTAATGTATCTCATTAAATAAGTATCATCTACTTTATTTCAATCACTTGTTTAATTCGCTTGTTTTTTAATATGGTATTTATTTGCACACAAGACTACTAGGTAATATCCCTAGGATTCACTTTTAAGGGCATGCATCTTGGTCTTATATCATACCTCCATTACAAAATGGGACAAGTGTAAGTCCAATTGAGGTGAAGTTCATGTTTTTAAGGATTTATGGTTGTGTTTTTCTCAATCATTTAGAATTGGTTAATTAATTTAGTACCCAATAATTATTATATGAATTAGGTTATTTACCCACATCAAGAGTGTTTAATCAAATTACAAGGGATATCATGTTCACTTTCCTGTGGAATAACATCCCATGACTACACTTCCCAAGGTAAATCATCAATGTTAAGATTACTATAGTCATGCTCCAGTAATTAGTTAAGGTTTCGAAGTGTCTAAACATGTAAAAGTACTTGCTTATTTTCTTGTTTCTAGATTAGGTTTCCTGCATATCATTTTACATCCAACTTTAGAAGGTTGTCCCTAAATAGGTTCATAAGTTTTTTTTTGTAAAGAATTGTGTAGCCTATTTGTTAATAGGGATATGTGTATCCTAATGAGACTACTAGTCCCTATCTTAAGGGATTTGTCTCTAAGAACATGATCACATAGTTTCACATCACATCCATTACCTAATAGAACTAGTGAGAGAGCAAGATGGAGTAGTTTATTGTATTAAGGGCTTAAGGTTCACATTTGAGTGTACACAACGTGGATCCCTTTTATCACCACAAAATGGTTTAAAAACGTTATAAGATAGATCTAATTTTAACCTTTTTCCAAGCACATCATCTTACGTTGCTTTTTCACCAACTAATCATAAATTAAAATGTTGTTATATTTCACAAGTAACTCCTAGTATTGAACCATATAAACCAAACAATAATATAAATTGGGTATTGAATTTTTTTATGATCCCAACTCTTAAGGTGACTTCCAAGGTTAGTTGGTGGTCTTCGCCACTTAACATGTGTGTCGGTCCAAGAGGATTTTACAATATGTTTAATGTTGGTTCCCAAGGAGTAATACCTTAATAGAACACATTCTCTTTACTACAGACATGATTGCCAATCCTAGAAGGGAACCTCGTACTCTAGATAATGTTTGACCACATCGTTCATATTCATCGATTTCATGATGATGATGCTAAGTATACAGGCTATGGCAATAAACTCAACTAGGGATATTATTTAATTAAGCTAGAATGTGCCATCGAGTGTAAAGATATAAGTTCATTCTAATGTTTTAGTTTCTTATGATAAAAGGAATTACGCAAAAAAGGTATTTATGCACAAGTTTTAACTAAGGTTAACTGTTATATTTAGGTTTCTTTTCTATATTAGAAAGTTATATAACGTAACACTATAGAGATTTCATCATAAATTTCACAACGAGAATGCACTTTAAGATGTTAAATTCAATTTCATCTAACATATTTATCCAACATTTACAATACAAAAATTGGGGATCAAAATAACACCCATGTTTAGATTAACATTTCCCAACGCACCCCTAAATCTAGCACCTCATTCATATTAACAAATTTCAATAATAAGTCTTTACTGTAACATAGTAATACATAAAAAATATTGCCATTAACATACATGAATTACAATAATATACAATGAATCACAGCCATGTTGTTTCATCATCTTACTAGCATCCTGCAAAACCATGTGAGCATGAAATCAACGATGAATGACTAGCATGGCATTCATCTAGATCTAGCATAATTAACATTTTTAGTTTTCCATTTAAATGATGATAATTTTTTTAGTTGAAAAGAGTGGGTTAGAGACATATATATTCATTTCATTGCATTTCACTTCATTTCTTAACTAAGGAGAGAGAGAAATATAGGGAAGAGAGAGAAACACTATTTTTGTAAAAGTCAAATTTTGACACAATAAGCCACAAGATAGAGTTTCATATAATTATCTATAAGTTTTGAGAGGATTTCATGCCTATTTTCTAACTTGATTAGGGCTTTGCGGTCATCCTTAACATTTTCTCTCCTAGTTGTGAAACGTCCAATTTTGACTCGGAGGCTAAGAAAGTGCATTCAAAAAAATTATTCAGATAAGCAAATTAAGGATGGGAGAATTCCTACATGTCCACCTATTTGCCAAGAATCCACATGCATTGACAAAATCAAGAACTAGTGAATGGTGTATAATTGTCGGATTGTTTTTTGGAGCCACCGATCATAATCGGTCAAGTTGCAACAACCAATTCTAGCTCGAGGGCTAAGTGTAGTGCCCGTTAGCATTCAACACCTTTTGATATTGATCCTAATATTTCTGAGTATATTATGGACATTGTTATAGATTAATTTAACATTATGTTAGATGTTAGATCATGGTTTATTGTGGACTTTGACTCATATATGGTGCATGATGATTATTAGAGACATTTTAGATATTGATGTTGATATATTCTTTGACATGGTTATATTATAGATGTTGTTCAGACTTGTGATATTTAGATATTTTGAGTAGACCTAGAAAATGAGAATTGAATTAAAATTGATGATGATATAGTTGTGGATGAAATTGTAAGAGATACTGTTGATTGTCTTGATGATTGTTGTGATTCACATATATGTTGATGATCTTGAAATTATATTTATACTCATTTGGATGTTCTAATATGGCCATGAGACCAAAGGAGGTATTTGTATTTTAAGGTTTAAAATATCACAACAAACATCGGGGGATTGGAGACCAACCACTTTGGAATTCTAGATGAATTCAACAAGGTCACCATGACAACTATATTGTTTGTGTGTGTTTGATTGTGTTAGGGATTCCCATGGGGGGATCACCTTTAAATGTGACCAAGGGGTTTTATGTATTTTATTTTATTTGGTCCCTTTGTTAATGTTTGCATGTGTTTATTTTTTGGTGCTTTGACCCCTTTCATTATTTATTATATGGTGTGTAATATTGTGAGTAATCTTGTTGTTAAGTTAATTAATTAAAATATGTCATAAGAAAGTAATTAATAGAGTTGTTGGCCTTGAATTAAAGTGTTGTAAGAAATGTGTAAGTAATGGCTAAGGGATATGTAAGTTGATTATTAGAGTAAGAAACATTCCATCTTTTTTGAAATTTGAAATTGTCCTTGGAAGATGATTTTGGGAGACTTGTGGGACAAGTTAAACTTGTCTCATGCCTCTTAAATTTATATACCAACCTTGCCTATGGTTGGAGGGTTAAATTTAGACCTTCTTTATGCATTTTTGCAAGTCAATCTGAATGTTTTAATTGCACTTTCTTACATGTTTTTAAATTCAGTCCTTATGGGGTGTGGGCTTGTTTTGGAGTGTGTAAGTATGTTGTCATATTATTCACCCACCTATTTATTGTGCCTTGGAGATCGAAGTTTACTTATGAGTTGGAGTTGAGGATGTGTGATGTGGCATCCCACTTGTATCCACCTCATCCTCTTCTCTTCCCTCTCTATATATTTGAATTCCTTTCCTTAACTTGTTTTTGGGGTTGCTTCACTTTGGCATACTTCATTTGGGGTGAATTCGTTTGTTGTTTTAAGCTCTTGCTTTGGGAGAAAGTTTGCAGACTTTTTATAGGAGTGTGTTTCGTTGATCTTGGGTTGTTTTGCATCAAAATCTTGTTGTTTGGAACTTGGAACAAACTCCATTATGGAGAGGTAAGAGCTTGGCTCTTGAAATGCTCTTATTTTATTTGTGCAAATGTTATTGTTGTGAATGTTTTGGCATGTGTGTGGGATGTTTGGGTAGATGGCCTAGGGATGGTGTAGGAGAAGACTATGGGGTATTTATTTGGGAGGCATAACTATTTTGGAGAGGTATAAGTGTTTTGGGAGTTAGGGTTTGGATTCCACCTTACAAAGAAATATCTTGCATTTCTGTACTTGTTATGGGGTGCCATAAGAGGTTGGGGATGCATAAGGAAATCTTAGGAATAAGGGGTACTTGGGGGAGGCATAAGGGCATGTTAGGCATTTGAAATGATATATGTATGTGTGTGTATGTATGTATGTATGTATGTATCTAGATATCTATACATATATTATACATGTGTGTGTGTGTGTGTGTGTGTGTGTGGTGTATAGATATACCATTGGGACACACAGTACACACACACACACCACCTTGGGAAATATAAGCATATACTTTATCATTATGGGGTGTCATATAGGTTGGGGAGGAATATAGGATATATACATGAGGAGTACAGGTTTACTTGGGGGACATATAGGGCATACAGACATTTGACATGACATACATACATACATATATATATATATTTGGTGGTTGTTCTTAGGTGGTGATACCCATTTCCCCTTAGGAGGCATAAGAAACATCCCCCATAGTTTCTTGCTCCTTTGGCTTGCATGAGGAATCCTGAGTGTTGTTTGTTGTCTTTTATATGTGGTTGCAAACTGCAGTTTTGTTTTGGACTATGTTTTAAATGTGTAATTGCATGTGTGTTGTGGAAGCCTATTGTTTTCATGAGTTGAAAAATATTTCTTATTGCATTGTGGTTAGGGCTTGGGGGCCAATGAAGAAGGATGGCTTCTCCTTTCATTAGATGTCTTGGTTGGGTGGAGAGCATTGTCTTTCCCCTGCCTTTGTTGTGATCAAAATTGAAGAATGATGGATCTACATTTTTCTGATTCAGAGAAAAGGAAAAGATAGTTTCGACAGTCCTTGTTGAGATTATTATTTATTGTAACCCTTTCCCACTTTGAAGTGGATGAACTTGTAATATATTTTGTGATGGAAAGATGTTTTGTATTGGCTATGAAAGTTGTAATTCAGAATTTCAAAGCGATGTACTATGTTTTCTATTTTGAATGAATGAAAAGGAAGATTTATATCATATCTTTTGGGAATGAAACAAAAAAGAAAGTTTTAAATATATCATGTCTAATTTAATGAAAGTTGTTACCTTGTTCAAATAATTTGGTGTTCTTTGTAAACCTGTGTTTGAAAAATATTTGAAATCTCTATTTGGAAAGTGTAATCAGAATTTTTGCACCCTCTGTGTGGAAAACATGTTTTTGGAAAGAAATAGAAATTGCATTCTTGTTCTACCTGTTGATTTAAGGAAATATAACATTTTAGTGTGGTTTAGAATGAATTCATGTTTTAAACTTAGTAAATGTAAATGGATCAATTCAAATTTGAAGTAGTAGAGCTCTGTTAGAAAATTCCTCATGCTGGAAAATATTTTATCAAAAGTACAGAGTGACCCTACAATATTGAAAAGATAAATTGAATTACCAATTGAACTTGTGGGATCAAAATGATCCCAAGAAAACAAAAATACTTATGGAATTTCCACAAAACCTTTCAATTCGGGCTCAAATAGTTTCATAGCCGTTGTTGTCAAATTGGGATTTTTTTTGAAATGTAAATCAACCAAACAACTTAACCGTTTTAATCTATCCTAAAATGTTCCAAGAAAAATCCTCCATGCTTGTTTGGCATGTTGAGAAGGAATTATGGAAAATTCGAACAAATTTTACAAGTTGAAAAGTCTAGTTCATGTTTTAAGTGACATAAAGACATTTCCTTAAAATTGACCCTACAAACTTCATTAAAAATTAAATCTTAAGCTTTCTGTGCAAAGAGGACTTTGAGAGATTTCCAAAAAATCCTTGTTTGCCAAAAATAGAGCTCCCAATCGAAATTTATGGCCCTCTAAAGTTTTTACTTCATTTCGGGCTCAAAAATTAACTAACTGTCAAAATTGGAAAAAAAATCGTTAGTGGACCTACGGGCCCGAATGTTTATTTTTGTCCTTCGGGAAAAGAAATGCCAAAAACAATAATTCTCCTGCCACTCCTCTAGCCCAAACACTTCTCTTTCAGAATTTTTTTAATCTAAGTCTAAAAGTTAAGTTTACAATTTTTCCTCTATTGTCCCACCGCATCGTAGCCAATCATTGATCGACATGTGGCTTCGTTGGGCATTGGTGGAGGCTAGGATCAATTTTTTACCTTATTGCTTTCAAAATTAAATTTGGAAACAATTTCATGTTTCCTCCGCATCCCCGCTAGCCCGCAGCCAGTTAGGTGTTGCCACGTGGCTTCACAAGGCATTGGCGAAGAGGCGCATCTTTTTAAGCCTTAACGCTTCAGAAAACCTTTGGGAAAATTTTCCAACATATGTTAATTGGTTTCCAACCTGCATACAATGGTTCGCTGACACATGTCATATTCTCACATCAATGGAGTCGCGGGTGAAATTTACCCTTTTTTTCCCTTTTGGGTGATAAAATTATTTTACCTTTTTGCCCCGCTTTCTCCATGTTGGCTTAGGAGGCACCATGTGTCCATTGCGGACTTGCGGACTTGCGGGCACGTGGGTGTAAGGGTGTGTTTTTTCCCCAGGTAGGAAAATTTTCAAAATTTCTCCCTATAGTCCGTAGACCCACCCCTGGGGAAAATTTCTCCCCTATTCCTACTGACTGACTCCTCCTCCAGGAAAAATGTTCCCCCACCAGCTGATGACCCGCAGCCAGTAAGGAGTTGCAACATGGCCTCCCTAGATGTTAGTGGAGGTGCAGGTGAGAACATCACTTTTTCCCAAAGGGTGAAAAGTACTAAACGTTTCCCTGGGCCTACAGGCCCACTTGGGAAAAATCTCTCCCTTGGTCTCGAAGGCCGGCCCTTGGGAAAATTTTCCTCCCAAGGTCCACCAGGCCATAACTTGAGAATTACAGGGAGTTATAAGGACTTCTTTATATCATTGGAAAGATGGGAAAATTTCCTATCTAATGGAAATGTTTTTAGGAGGTTTTAAGTGCATTAATTTTGAAAAAAAGTAGGTTGAATCTCTTAATCCTTTCAGAGGGTGGGAGAGTGAGAAATTGCCCTCTTAATCTTAATGGTTACTCTAACCCTAGCTTTTGACCGTATAAATTTAATAATTGTTGTAATGGGAAAAATATGAGCTGAGATTTTTATTTGGCCTCTAAACCTTGCTTGTGGCAACTATTTTTTTGTAACCTGGTAGCAAACACTTTTAAACAAAAAAAAATTATCCCATAATTTTTTTCTGACTAATCCTACGATGTTCTTCGGTCTCAAGTGGGTTGTTTTAGAAGGCGTTACACTTGGTATCAAAGTGTGGTTCAAAATATTGGACCCTTGGGCACACTAGAAAACTTGAGACATGAACTACAATAAACCTAGCACACTTTTTAAATATAGAACAACTGTTTGGAAATTGCATATTTTAGTAAACATGAAGACTGAATAAAACCTAGAATAGTGAACTAACTCTCGCCTTGGTCTATACAGGAGGAGCGAACAAGATGGGGGGTCTTTTCACATACACCTAGACTTAACACCACCATATCATCTTGTAGCAGCTATCCTACCACAAATTTTACAGACACTTCGGGATGTTAATGCCACTCTACATGGAGGGACCGTAGGAGCACATTCAGTCTGACATGATAGGGTGACATCCATTGAGGCTCATGCATCTCCTCAGCATAGCGAGGATCATAGAGGAGATAACTCCCATGAGGAGTCAGTCATAATAGATTCACTGCAGAGGGGATAGGGAGACCGGTTTCAGAACACAGAGATAGGTCTCGGAGGCCTAACCTTAGAGATGGGCATGTAGAGAGGCCTAGAGGTCACCAAAATACATTGGCAGATCACATCACGGAGATCCTAAAGCTATGGCCAGCTCATTATTCTTGTGAGATAGGTGTATTTTAGGTAGAGGTCTGGTTGCTGAGCTTGACTGAATGCTTCAATCTCTACCCTTGTTCTAGCAACATGAAAGCTCGTGTTGCAATCCATCTACTGAGGGATGAAGCAGGTGTCTAGTGGAGGAAAAAGGAGCAGAAGCTTCATATTGATTCAGAGACAGTTACCTGGGATTTCTTTGAGGACCGGTTCAGGAGTAGATATTTATCTCAAAGGTTAATATAGTAGAGGATTGATGAGTTTCATGACCTCCGACAGGTATCTCTTATAGTGGCTAAGTATGAGAGTATATTTCTGGATCTACTCTAGTATGTTGATTACATGCAGGATGAGTGCGTATGGATCCAATGGTTCATATGGGGCTTGAATCTAGACGTTGGAGGTGTAGTGTGGACCCATTGTCCACAAACATTGGCTGAGGTGGTTGAGAAGGCCTACATAACAAAGGAGAATCAGGGAAAGACCTAACAGGCTAGAGACTGAGTCCGGAGCCATATACAGTAGATGCAGGACAACAAATAGAGGGGGTCAGTACGTCCTCCTCATGGTGGATAGGGTTCAGCATAGTCATGTTTTAGACCATAGTAGCAGTAGTAGTCTCACCCACTATATAGACCTCTAAAGATATTTGATGCACAGAGGGGTCAGAGTATGGGGCCTCCTCCTAAGGGTCTCATTAAGACACAAGGAGAACCTAGATTTCAGATAGCAGGAGCTCACAATCATAGACTTCAGTATTCCACATGTTGGTCATTAGGATCCATAACACACCCATCTAGGGCACCGACTGGAGCTGCTACTCATGGGAGAGGATCGAGCAGTTGTTTTAGATGTGATATTATGGGACACTTTTGGAGAGACTTCCCATAGAACCCTAATAACAAGTGTAAGACATAGATTTCAAAGACTACTTTTGGTGACATGGGGTGCAGTCATAAGATGTACATAGTGGTCAGGAACCACTAGGAAGAGCATCAGAGTAGATTTATTGAGACTACAGGTAGCATTGCTAGTATTCCTACCTCCATTTTGTTTTATTTTGGTTCTTATTATTCCTTCATTGTACCATCGTTCGTAGAGTGATGCATGCTAGTGGAAGTTAGGTAGGGTCATAGTTGGGATGTTGAGATGACTTATGGAGCCAAGATCTTTGTAGACTCCTTATTTAAGGAGTGCATAGTGGATATGGGACCTTTTACTACCACCTCGGATCTTCGTATCCTTCCATTGGGCTCTTATGGAGTCATCTTGGGTATGGACTGGTTATCTGCACACAGAGCCAGAGTGGATTGTTTCCACAAGATCATATCTTGTATAAATGATCTAGGAGTTGAGGCAGTGATAAAAGGGTTTGGGAGACCCTTTTCTATTTGCACCATCTTTGCTATGCAGCTTAAGTAGTGTGTACGATGAAGTTGTCAAATTTTTGTTGTCATAGTTATTGACCGATCAAAGGATGGGTCTAGTGGACCATCGCTAGATGACCATCCTATTTTGAGAGAGTTTTCTGATGTCTTTCTAGGGGAGCTACTTGGGTTACCACCCCCACATGAGATAGATTTTCATATAGATCTAGTTTTGGGAGAAGAGCCTATCTCACGAGCACGTTATTATATGACTACCCCAAAGCTCTATAAGCTCAAGATGCAGCTAGAGGGCCTTTTGAAGAAAGGCATAATTCATTCTAGTGTATCCCCTAAGGGTGCATAGGTGATCTTTTTAAGGAAGAAGGATGGATCCTTATGGTTGTGTATTAATTACTGCCAGCTAAATAAAGTAACGATCAAGAATCATTATCCCCTTGCATGCATTGATGATTTGTTTGATCAGATGAAGGGGGGAAGAGTATTCTTAAAGATAGATCTTAAGTTGGCCTACCACCAGTTGAGGATTTCGGAGGTGGATATTCATAAGACTACCTTCTGAATGAGATATGGCTAGTATGAGTTCACAATGGTACCTTTTGGCTTGACCAATTCCCCCACATTGTTTAGGAGTTTGATGAATGGGGTATTTAGGACCTTCTTAGATTGCTTTGTGCTCATATTCCTTGATGACATTTTGATTTACTCACGTACACGTGAGGAACACAAGGGGCACCTTCATCAAGTTCTTCAGTGTCTTCAGGAGTAGTAGCTTTATGGGAACTTGGGAAAGTGTCCATTCTTTTAGATAGAGGTGCAATATTTGGGCCATATCACTTTTGGGTTAGGTATCCCAGTCGATCATTTCAATATTATAGATATTATGGATAGGCCAGCACCCACTACTGTGGCTGAGGTGTGTAGCTTCATGAGATTAGTAGGTTATTATAGGAGATTTTTTCAGGTTTTCTCTCAGATTGCGCACCCCATCACTTCCCTTCAGCGGAAAGGGAATAAGTTTGTTTGGTCAGATAGGTGCGAGTAGAACTTTAGGAAACTAAAGGAATGTCTCACAACAACACCTATTCTTGCAGTGTTAGATCCACAGAGTGAGTTTTTCATATCCACAAATTCTTATTTTGTAGGACTTGGAGGTGTATTGATGCAAGAGGGTAGAGTGGTGTCTTTTGAGTCTTGTAAACTCAAATATTATGAGCTTAGTTATCCGAATCATGATCTTGAGTTTGTAGCAGTTGTGAATGCCTTAGTTTGATGGAGACACTTTCTTCTTGGCAGGTGACTCACACTCAGGACTGATCATTTGATTCTTTGCCACCTCTTCACATAGCCCAATATCGATGCTCATTAGCTATGTTAGATGGAGTTTCTTTGTGAGTATGATATGGAGATAGAGCATGTGAAAGGGAAGGAGAATTTGGTTATAGACACTCTTAGCAGATGGAGGCATGTGGCTATGGCCACCTTAGTGAGCACAGAGTAGTATTATACAAAAAATTCCTCATGAAAACTTCTACATTACATCCAGAGTAGAGATCGAGTCTCAAATACCCGTTGAGGGGAAGTTTGATGGATTTTGTTTAGAGGAAGATGGTCTTCTCAAACACAGAAGCTGGATTTATGTTCCCAGATATGGAGGCTTGAGGCATAACATCTTGGCATATGCACATCGTGCACCCTATTCATCCCATTCTAGGGTGAATAACATGCACGCCACCTTGAGACATTTGTTTATCTTGAGGGGACTTAATAGAGACGTGACTCAATTTGTGTCATGTTATTTAGAGTTCCAGAAAGTAAAGGCCAAGCATTAGCATCTACATGGCCTTATCTGTCCTCATGCTATGCCAAAGTGGAAGTGGGACACCATTTCCATAGAATTCATTGTTGGGATACCAATGTTGAGATACCACCATGACCCCATCATAGTCATAGTGGATAAATTGACAAAAGTGGCTCATTTTTATCTATTAAAGACCACTTATATAGCTAGTGCAATGGCACGGGTATATCTTGATGAGATTTCCAGGTTGCATGGGATTCCATGGAAGATCATTTGTGACCATGATCCTTTGTATACTTCCCATTTTTGTACCACCATGCAGTATGCCCTCGGGACAAGGAAAAAATTCAGCACATCATATCACCCTAAGATCGATGGACAAACTAAGTAGGTGAATAAAATTTTAGAGGACATGCTTAGGATGTATGTGATGGATCATTAGAAAAAATGGGAGGAGTACTTGTACTTTATGAAGTTTTCCTAAAATAATAGTTTTCAGAGTTCTATAGGCATGGCTCCTTTTCAAGCCTTGTATGGTAGAGAGTGCAACACACCTTTTAGTTAGGACATGTTAGTGGACAGGGTTTGTCTTAGACTAGCTTTGTTGCAGGACATAGAGTAGTAGGTGGTTATGATCAAGAGAAGACTGCAGGAGGCACAAGATAGGTAGAAGAATTATGCAGACCAACATAGCACCGACTGTAGTTTTTATGTGGGAATGAAGGTGTTTTATTTTATCAGGCCACACAAGAGCCCTATCCATTATGGAAAAGGTTCTAGGTTAGATCCTAGATTTGTGGGTCCTTTTGAGATCTTGGAGTGTATTGGCCCTTTGGCATACCATCTAGTGTTTCCACCTAGCTTGTCTCACATACATGATGTGTTTCATGTTTCAATTCTTAGCAGATATGTTGCAGACCCTTCTCATTTGCTTGATTAGAAATCATTATAGGTGCAGGATCAGGGGCAGGTGATGGTGAAGCCCATTTGCATTATAGATCGTAGGAACCTAGGCCTTCAAGGTAGAGAGATTTATCAGGTTCAAGTGCAGTGGGATAGATATGATGAGACTACAACTACATGGGAGAATGTTACTTTGTTACGAGTTCAGTTCCCACATCTATTCTAAGAAATTCCAGGAGGAATTCGAGTCTAAGGGGAGGGGGATGTAGTGTCCGTTTCCCTTCAACACCTTGTGATATTGATCATGATACTGCTAAGTATATTATGGACATTGTTATAGATTAATTTAACATTATGTTAGATGTTAGATCATAGTTTATTGTGGACTTTGATTCATATATGGTGCATGATGATTATTAGAGACATTTTAGATATTGATGTTGATATATTGTTTGACATGGTTATATTATAGATGTTGTTTGGACTTGTGATATTTGGATATTTTGTGTAGACCTCGAAAAAGAGAATTGAATTAAAATTTACGATGATATAGTTGTGGATGAAATTGTAAGAGATATTGTTGATTGTCTTGATGATTGTTGTGATTCACATATATGTTGATAATATTGAAATTATATTTATACGCATTTGGATGTTCTAATATGTTGTGGGTGAAAAGTGCTAAAGGCTTCCCCTGGCCTACAGGCCCACCCTTGAGACAATTTTCCTCCCATGGCCCGCTGGGCCATAACTTGAGAATTACAAGGAGTTAGGAGGACTTCATTATATCATTGGAAAGGTGAGAAAATTTTCTATCTCATGGGAATGTTTTCAAGAGGTTTCAAGTGCTTTAAATTTGACAAAAATCAGGCTGAATCTCTTAAGCTTGTAAGAGGGTGGGAGAGTTAGAAATTGCCCTCTTAATCTTAGTGATTATTATAACCCTAAGTTTTGACCTTGTAAATTTAATAATTTTTGTAATGGGAAAAATATGAGCTAATATTTTTATTGGGCCTCTAAACCTTCCTTGTGAAAACAGTTGTTTTGTAATCATGTAGTAGACACTTTTAAACAGAAAAAAATTATCCCATAATTTTTTTCTGACTAATCCTAGGATGTTCTTAGGTCTCGAGTTGGTTGTTTTAGTAGGCATTACACTAAGAAAACCTCAACCAAAACTAACCTTGGATAGATGAACATGCAATGAAAAATTTCCTACATACTCTCCTATATATGGAGGATTCACAA
Organism: Taxus chinensis; assembly: GCA_019776745.2. Classification (NCBI taxonomy): domain Eukaryota; kingdom Viridiplantae; phylum Streptophyta; class Pinopsida; order Cupressales; family Taxaceae; genus Taxus; species Taxus chinensis. Next base: position 305,849,874 of record CM034146.1, read on the forward strand.
GAGTTTAGAGAACTAAGAACTGGAAAACAGGTTACAAATGGTGAGGAGTGTTTTGGAGCCATTGGTCATAGTTTAGTCAATTTGACCTAGTCAAACAATGACCCGAGGCCTACAAAATTCCTTTACCAAACTATCTAGAATATTTTTTTCCCCCAAATTGATGGACATTTACATATTCTACAATTTCATTTCATCTTTAGCAAAAGAACAAAAAGCCCCGAAGCACAACCGTGTTATCTTGATGAAGACGACATAACTACAAATTAGGTGAAGTGTTGAGTCTTGAAGCAAAAAACAGATATACAGATTACAGAAAATCAGAGTTCATTACTTAATGTTACAAGTTCCTATCAATGTTTTTTCCTCCATAATTAAAACATTCAATTATGTTACTGAGTTGTTTAGTCCATTATACAATCCATACAGAAAAGCTAGAATGCACATGAAAATACATAGCTCATTTTTAGAATTCATTGTTTTATTCACAAGGAGAGTCAAATATTTCCTACACAAGTCGTGGGATGTAACTATAAAGTAGAGTACAACTACTAAAAATAAAGGTACACATGCATGAAAGAGAAAGAAAAAGAATATGAGTGAACCCATCATTTCCTTAAGGTTTCTTTCTTCGATTGAAGCATATTCATCACTGGATTTTGTTTCTCCTTCATCTCCATGGCAGAACCCATTATACCTGAAAAATAAGAAAAGTGAACTGTCAGGCATGAGCTCAGCGATCAATTCATATTCCTATACTATTCTACTTCATGCATATGAATCTTCTCCTAAACAGGAGATGTATTCTAGTTAAGGAGCAAACTGTATGCCTACTTTATTCACCCAGAAAGAAGAAAGAGAAAATAAAGAAGAAAACATGGACATAAGAGAGGGCAAAAATCCTAATTATTTTCTAATAGTATTCCTAAGTGTGAAGGTGCAGGTTGTAGCCAAAAATAATAAATTTCAAAGCTAGTTTCTACAGGAAAAGTTTATTTGGTACAGGAAAATAAATGTTCAGTTGCTATGGGAAAATAAATTTTCAGTTGCTATGGGTTGATAAATTTTCAGTTGCTGTGGTAAAGATAAAATTAAGGTTAGTTGCTACAGGTGAAAGCTAGTTGATACAAGTGAAGCTCAAGTACAAGATTGAAGCACAAAAGAATATGGAGCTACATTTTTGACAAAACTTGAATTTTCCAACATGCACAAGTTGTAAAAAGAGTTCCAGAAATAATATGTTATGCATAGGTTCAGAAAATAATATACATTATTTTAAAGAAAGTCAAGAATATTGTTACAGTCAACCATTTAATAGATTTGATTTTCAGAAAACAATGGCATTTCAAACACTCATCTCATGGAGAATTTCAATGTGCAAGTGATCACAATGTTGAAAGTTTAAAGCAAGTATTCTCAAAAGGTACTTCAGAATTTTAGAAAAATCAAGTTGATCTTGAGACAATGAATTGTAACAAATGGATTCTCTAGAATACAAGATTGTGCCAAAGATTTCAGAATGGACCTAAAGTAATGTATAGAACCTGTATTTTCAAAAATTCATAACCATTTTCTACAATATTCTCAGCAAATGGCTGAGAATTACAGATACTCAAAACTTAGAAAATATATATCTATAATTCATGATGCAGATTGGGTTGAAGAACAACTCACCGTAGACAATCAAACGGTCAAAAATTTTGATCAACCAGATGATGAAGCGAGAAGATCACAAGCCCACGTGAGGTTTCAAACTCAAAAGTCAATCACAAGAAGCAAATCACATAACCCAAAAATATTTCCAAAAGTTCAGTGATACATCTAAAGAAGAAATGAAACAAAAGTTATGCATTCAAGAGAGATTACCTATAAACGGCTATGGTGGCCAAGAAATGAAACCTCAGCTTTCAAAAATATACAGAGGCACGAATGGTACAGAGGATAAAAGGGTGGAGCCAAGCTTAAAAATAATAATGGCAGCTCACGCTTTAACCACCACACTTCAAAAGATGCATAAAAACTACGAAACTGAAATTATAGAGAATATTTTACAGAGAAGGATCCAAATTACAGTGAAATCTGAGCTCAAACTAGAATGGAATAATGGTGTTGAGGGGAAAATTTTCCAGGGCTTCACCGATACATCCAAAATCCAAATGAATATGCTTTAGGGTCAAGTTCCCTTTACTGCCTAAACCCAAGAAGTAATTTAACCAAAACTAAGCCACATTCAGAGATCGATAGTTTAAAAATCCCAAGGACATAGGATCAATGTCCTCAAATCATCACAAAAATCAATTCTATCTATACTCAGGATGCCACCACCAATAATAAATGCCAACTAAAGCCCCAATCACTGTACAAAAATTAACGGTCTGCGATTGGACAGGTGTCAAAGATCAATGACAGAGAACAAAGCAAAAAATTTGAAAATAAACCACCAAAGTTATAATTAACTTGATTAGACTTGATGTCGCCTCCCAAGCCACCAAACGGTGAATCACCATGGAATGGGACAACGCACATGTCCACCAAATTACTCATTGAAAATGATTTTCAAAGTCTTAACCCAAGTGCATGTTTCGAATAATTTTAAATGGGTGACTAAATCATTTGTCATGATCACCAAAATATAAATATTATAATATACAAGGCTGACATAATCAAAGGGTGGTTGAATGTATTATGATGTCTATGCCATGGCCAAAGAAGATGTTGATATCAGAACATGTTCAACAAGAGGTGGTCCCCACATGAGGAATTATTTTTGCAAATATTACCAAGTTTTGTAATTATTTTTCTCACCCACAGGGAGTTGTATTTTTCATGCCTTCAGAACATGACATAATAGAGAAGATGATAGAGTTGCATGTTCATGCAAAGAGACTTGCCTAGCAAGCAACCTTATTTTTAGCAAATTATTCATCTTTCTTTTCTTGAAAATAGAACAGTCAACTTTAGTTTGACTGTAATGTAAGTAAGACTAATAATTTCTATTTGTAATTGCATGCTCTATTTTATTCCTTTATCTATTATTAAATAAAGGATAAAAATAAGATGCATGGGCGAGTACAAGCCTTAGGATATTTTTAGGGAGAGGGTGAGCACAAGGGACTTTGGAACTACTGGAGGAATTTTTGGATATATGAATACTGAAGAAAATTTTGCTAGTTTTTCCCTCTGAGTGTGAAGTATTTTCTGCCTTTCCAAGTTATTTTGCAGTCTTGTGTAAGTTTATATTAATCTTGTGAATGCAAATTCCCATATCAACCACCTTACCCTGCTGTAAATTCAGTCTTTTCTACTTAAATTTAAATGTGCATGTTAACTTATTAGTAATGTTGTGATTCTCCCTCAATATAATCAAATGTTTCTCCCTTAGACATTCTACAGAAAAACTATTGGTTCATGCATCAAGAATCCTTCCCAAATCAGTTTTGCATATAGTCAGTCAAAGTCCTCATACAAATTTGGTGTATCATCATAGTTTTAATTATTTTACAGTCACCTTCTACCCTCAAACTCCCAGAAATCAATTTTGGATACACCAATAAGGATCTGGCCTTGATACCAGAGACTTGCCTCAAAATAGGTATACCTGCAGACCTGAGGTTTTTCCATTGTATCTACGAAAAAGATAGATCAATTATGCAAGCTTAGAAAACCTACAACTATTTCTCTACAGGGTGCACTTTCGAGAGATAAATTTTTTTAGCATGCTCAGTGGGATGGATCATATCTACATGCGAATTACAATTTATACATCAGATCTATAACATATTACAGCAAATTAAAAGTCATTATCAGGAACAAGCTACAGGAATTTATTCTAAAGATTCTAGGATCTTTTGGTGACTCTGTTGAGCTGATATAAGACTAGTATTGCATCATGTTCCATGCCTAAAGTGACTACAAGATCATCGGTAAGAGGAATTCCTTCTGAGTTTGTTTCTTTACCTCTGAATTTTGCTAGGAGAAGATTTGGTGATATTTTACCTTATAATAAACCTGGTTTTGGTAATCCTCCTCCTAATATTCCTTCACGACGTATCGATTTCTCTATTGACATCCTAGTTTTTCAAATGGTTATCCAACCACCAAGGAATTTTGTGACCTTTACTAATGGCAGTCCATTAGTAATCCCAGTTTACCATGACATTCCTAATGCTGCCATGAAAAGTTTTCCATTATACACGGGTGAAAATTATGTTACACCAGCTGAACATATCAAAGTTGTTGCAGCACTATGTGTAGTCCATAATGTCACTCATGAAGATGTAGCTTCAGTACTTTTAGCTACATATTTCAAAGGGTGGGCCTTGCAATGGTATAGAAACCTAGTTATTGGAAGCATAAGGCCCTGGGATGACATAGGTGAAAAATTGTTGAAATAGTTCTAAGATAATTCTAAAAATTTGTCTCTCATTGAACAAATGTCTACTATTAAAAGAGATCCTAGTGAATTTATGTCTAGCTTCAAAAATTCATTTTTCCAGAACTTGGGAGAAAATTCCAGCAAGTGTCAAGCCTTATGTTGATCACGCTTTCCTTTATTATATTAGGGCATTAAACAGTGATATCTCAACTATGATTCACTTAATCGGTGGAGAGACACTCCCAACACCCTACGATATCGCTATCCGAGCTGAAAATAGTCTTATTCAAGCTGGAAAATTAGCACCAAGGCCATCAATGCCATTTTTGGAAGATTTAGAACCTATTCCTCAGCCTATTACAATCATAGAGCCTACTGTTGTAGCCCCATCAGATGATGTGTTTAATGCTTTACAGACCATTGGAAATAAATTGACTTTGATTGAGAATAGGATTGCATTACCTAATAGACCCTATCAGGCTCCTTATCAGCCCTATCAACAGAATCAAAACTACAGGCAGCCTTACCAGTAAAGGTAGTTTTACCCAAAGGCTCCTAGTTCATTGAACACTTTAGTCCTAGTTAATATGGCTACAGAAGAGTGGTGTCAACCTTGTAATCAACCTCATTCAGCTGTAACTTACCCAAATACTTTTCTGAATCTAAATCTTGTTGCACAACCTCAATCTAAGACATTATTCATGCCTCAAATTCAGAGTGGGCAGCAAGAAACTCATGTTCAGAAAGCACCTGAATAGAATTTAGTAAATTTTATTGAGGATAATTTCATTGTAGTCATTACTAGGGCTCAAGGAAAGGATGCTAAAAGTCAAAAGTAGCAAAATAGGCCTATCCTGCCTACTGTCACTGATAAGATAACATCTATAGCTCCAAATTCAACTAGAAACCTTGTTGTTCCTCAAAAACTAGCAAATGTTCCAATTGATAAAGGCCATCAAAGATAGCTACAGCCTGATCCAAGAAGATTGTTTATACCTCAGATATCCAAGGCAGCTAGAGTATAATTAGTTTTTGCTAAGGTCTACTCCAAGACAGTTGATTCTATCTCTAAAACAGTTACTTCTTTTAACATTGTTGATGTAATGAAAAAGCATAATGTTAACATCTAAATGTGGGATGATTTAAGTATTCTTGGACAACAATATTTATTCTCTCATGAGCTAGCTAAGCTGTAGCTTTCTTTAAATACAACAGAAAAGGAAATTCATAAGACAAACATGGTCCTTGGAACATTGGAGCAAGACCACATTAAAGAGGTTAAGTGGATGGTTCAGAAAGATCTGAATGCTCATGACATCAAGAAACCACCACCATTTTATCGATCACTAATTATTGGAGAAACTCTAGTTCATAACTGCATGGTGGACATCAGTGCAAGTAGCACAGTTATGCCAAAAGCAATTGAAGAAAAGTGGGGCCTGCAGTATGAGCCTACAAAAAGGAGTGTTTTACAACTTGATGGGACTACAACTAATATAGTTGGTGTAATAAGAGATTTAGAGGTAACGTTACACACTTGCCCAAATGTTTCTATTCTACAAGATGTTACTGTTGTTGATCTACCTCCATACTTTGCCTTGTGCTTATCTAGAGATTTCACAGCGAAAATAAGAGGTTATCTCTCTTCAGATTGGTCCTTATTTTTTACTACACATTACAGCACTAAGGTTACTATCAATTTAGAACAATTGGCCAGATTCCACATTGAGCCCCATTCTCTAAATGTAGAGGCTAATTATTCAACCTTAGATCAGTCTGATTTTGATGAGGTACCTCATGTTTCAACATTAGATGGTGTTTCTAACATGTTTATGGATGAAAAGACAGTTGAAGAACATGCTCATGATCCTTTTAAGGAAGTTGAAGAACATATTTTTAGTGTGTATTGTATGCATGAAGAAAATACACCACTTCCCTTGCTATCCAAAACAAAAAATTCAGCAGAAGAGGTTTGGAAGCTTCATTTTGATGGAGCTAAGAAAAAAAAAGACAGGGAGTAGGTTTGATGCTCACTTCCCTAACAAATGAAAGGTATTTCTAAAATTTGATTCTCCAATTTCCATGTACTTGTAATGTAGCTGAATATGAAGCATTAATTCATGGCTTACTTTGGGCCAGAAAGAAAGGTATCAACACATTACAAATCTTTGGTGATTATGAGTTGGTTATCAATCAAGTGAAAAACTTCAATGTTTGTAAGAATCCACTAATGAATTCTTACAGACATAGAGTTTCAGACTTAATGGAATATTTCAACGCCATTAATATTCAGTCTATTCCTAGAACTGAAAACAAGCATGCAAATAGACTTGCAACAGTTGGTGCTAGTTTTGAAGTGCTAGAACAGATGGAAAACAACAAAATTCAGCCTCATATTAAGTTAATTATTAGGCCCTCAGTAGTTGATAATGGTTCAAATTGTTAAGTATTTGAAAGTGATGATCAAATCTATAGTTTTTTACAACAAGAAACTGAGTTTTCTACATTTAATCAGGATAAATTACAACACTTATATGATGACCAGGTTGTTCAGTTTAACACAAATAAACTGCCTCATGGTCTAGTCACATTAGAAGATATCTTCAACACTGATGATTAGTGAAGAAAGGTCAAGACTAAAATGTTAACTCACACTGACAATTATGAAGAGATCTTGGTTGATGAGGGGAAAAAGTTATTTCTTGGAAAGGTATGTTCCTTAACTGAAAAGAAGTCATTTATTAATCTTTACAAAGAGTTTATGGATGTTTTTACGTGGAAATACCAAGATCTAAAAGGATTTGATCCCAGTCTAGCACAACATACAATTGAGTTGCAGCCAAATTCTAAACCTATTAGGTAGAAACAAAGGCATGTAAATCCTAAAATAGAACCTCTGATGAGGAAAGAATTATCTAAATTGATTGAATCAGGTATTATCTTTCTAGTTAACCATTCACGTTGGGTATCCAATCTTGTTCCTGTTAGGAAGAAGAACGATGAAATCAGACTATGTGTAGATTTCAGAGATCTTAATAAGCCTTCATTCAAAGATCATTACCCACTCCCAAATATGGATCAGATTTTGAGAACAATCTCAGGTTCAGATAGACTATCTCTTCTAGATGGTTACAGTGGATATAATCATGTTTTAGTTCGAGAAGAAGATAGATACAAAACAACTTTTACCACCATGTGGGGTACTTATACTTACAAAAGGATGCCTTTTGGTGTTTCAAATGCCGGTACAATGTTTCAATGTGCAATGGACATGGATTTTCACAATTTATTAAATAAATACATCCTGGTTTATTTAGATGATGTTACTGTATTTTGAAAAGATTCTGAAGAATATCTATTGCACTTAAGCAAATGTGTAGGTAGTTTGGAATATCTTTAAATCCACTGAAGTCTATATTTTCAATGCATCAAGGAAAGCTACTTGGTCATATTGTGTCTAAGAAGGGTTTAGCAATTGATCCTTTCAGGACTAAAGCCATATCAAAACTATCATTACCTCATCATAAAAAGGCATTATAGAGTTTTATTGGAAAAAACAACTTTGCTAGGAGATTTGTTTCAGATTTTGCAGCATTGGTTAAACCGTTCACAACTATGTTGAAGAAAGAGAAAACTTTCTCTTAGACCAATGAAGGAAGAGAAGGATTTGAAGTAATTAAAGAAGCTACATCTCAGGCTCCTACCCTTGCAAATCCAAATTTTGAGAAAGATTTTATGATGTATGCATTTGTAGGAGATGAAACAATCACAGCTATATCAACTCAAGTAAATGATGAAAATATTGAGCAGCCTATTGCTTTCTTTGGACAGAGCTTGCATGATTATGAAACAAGGTACACATTCCTTAAAAAGAAAGTACTTACAGTAGTCAGAGGACTAAATAATTTCAAGTATATGATTTCGAACAATAAAATACATGTTCTTGTTTCTCATCCAAGTGTGAAAGTGTTCTTGCTAAATAAGGAATTAAATGAGAAAAGAGAAAACTGGAAAACAAAGGTCATGGAGTATGATGTTGATATTTAGGTTACTGTGACGATTCAAGGGAAATGTTTATGTGAGCATCTAATTACTGATATGGAAAAATAGTAATCTGTAGAACCAGATGATTCAAAACAGCATGCTGAAATTGTGTATTAGCAATCAAAAATTATGGTTCAGCCAAAAAATCAGCAACCTAAACTCACTCATGAGATTTAGGAATCAAGATGGATGACTGATTTGGTTAATTATCTACAGTAGGGCACCTATCCAAAAGGTATGTAAAAAATAAATGAAGATATTTCAGATTACAAGTTGTACCTTATATCTTGATTGATAATGTATTATTCAAAAAGGATATAAATAGAATCCTGTTGCGGTGTATTGATTATGATAAAGTTCAGAAAATACTGTCAGAATTCCATGAAGGACTTGCAGGAGGTCACTTCTCAACACTTACTACAGGTTTAAAAGTTATGAAAGATGATTACTATTGGCCTAGAATATTCAAATGTTGTTTTGAATGGATTAGAAAGTGTAAAAAATGTGCTTTCTTTATTGCCCTTACAGCCTATTTCAGACGATCATCCTTTTATGCAGTGGGGTCTTGACTTTATTGACATCATAAATCCATCATCATCACAGGGATACAAGTGGATCTTAACAGCTATAGATTATTTTACACAATGGACTGAAGCAATAGCCTTGAAGGACGCTAATGAATCTTCGATACTATCCTTTTATGAAGGAATAGTCTACATATTTGGTGTTCCAACAACTATCATATCAGATAATGCTTTATCATTCCTTGGTGTAAATATAATAGATTTGGTGGTCAACCATGGAATCTATCTAAGTTCTTCATCTAATTATTACCCACAAGGTAATAGCTTAGCTGAAAGTACTAATAAGAATCTGTTAAGCATCATCAAAAGAACACTCAAGGATAAGCAAAGAGCTTGGCATTTGATGTTGAATTCAGCACTTTGGGTTGACAAAGTGACTCCTAAAAGATCAGTTGGCAATTCACCATAAAAACTTATGTATGGAAAAGAAGCAAGAATTCCTATTTTAGTTGAGTTACCTGCATTAGATTTGCTGCATCAAATGGAGCTGCTTGAGAATAAACCATTGCAGGTTCGTTATGTAGAGTTAATGGAATTATAAGAGCTAAGAGATCAAACTCATCTAAATAAGGAAAAGAATCATAAACAAATGAAGAAGACTTTTGATAAGAAATCCAAATTCAGAGTCTTCAATGACGGAGATATTATGTTAAAGTGGGATGTTGATCGTGTAAAGCCAGGAAGACACAAAAAGTTTGATACAATTTGGAGTGGTTCTTACATGATTTCAGCTTGCAAAGAACACAATGCTTTTCACTTTCGAAACTAAATAGAGAGGAACTTCCCATTCCTGTGAATGGTATGTTTCTCAAACACTGTTATTGAAATATTAAAGTGATTGTTAGAGTAGAATTTCCCTTCAATAAGTGCAGTTTCTACACATTGCAATGTTTTTCAATTCAATAAGTGCATTCATGCACATGATTTTTTTACTACATCCTTTCCCAGCTTTAGTTATTTTGGAAGGGTTGGACCTTTCAAAAAAGGAAAATTTTGGTTACATGCTTAGACTCAATGCCCAATGGACAAGAGCAAGGCACTAGTCTTTAAGCTAGCAACCAACTTTCCCCATAGGATCATTAGAAATGTTGATAATTTTTGTACTTGTGCAAAAATGGGCAGCTCAAAACTTCGTCATTATGTTGAAAAGTTTTGGGTGAATTATACCTAAGCTAAAATTATTTTCGATGTTATTAGTTATTGCTGAATTAGTTACAAGATTAAGTGAAATATGTAGTTATGTATGCTGTCTCAAAACAAAACATATCACATAGTCTGCAATTTCATGTCATCTTTAGCAAAAGAACACAAAGCCCTAAAAGACAATTGTGTTGTCTTGATGAAGATGACATAACTACAAATTAGGGGAAGTGTTGAGTCTTGAAGCAGCAAACAATATGCAGATTACAGAAAATCAGAGTTCATTACTGAATGTTACAAGTACCTATCAATGTTCTTTCCTTCATAATTAAAACATTCAATTATGTTAGTGAGTTGTTTAGTCCATTATACTATCCATATAGAATAGCTAGAATGCAAAGGAAAATACACAACTCATTTTTAGAATTCAGTTTTTTATTCACAAGGAGAGTCAAATATTTCCCACATAAGCCATGGGATGTAACTGAAAAGTAAAGTATAGCGACTGAAAATAAAGGTACACATGGATGAAAGAGAAAGAAAAAGAGTATGGGTGAACCCATCATTGCCTTAAGGTTTCTTTCTTCGATTGAAGAATGTTCATTTCCAGATTTTGTTTCTCCTTCATCTCCATGGTAGAAGCCATTGTACTTGAAAAAGCAGAAAAGTGAACATTCAATCATGAGCTCAGGGATCAATTTATATTCCTACACTATCCTACTTCGTGCATATGAATCTTCTCTTAAATAGAATATGTATTCTACTTAAGGAGAAAACTACATGCATGCTTTATTCACCAAGAAATAAGAAAGAGAAAAGAAAGAAGAAAACATGGACAAAAGAGAGGCCAAAAATCCTAGTTATTTTCTAACTATTTTCCTAAGTGTGCAGATACAAGTTGTAGCCAAGAAGAAGAAATTTCAAAGCTAGTTGCTATGGGAAAAGTTTAGTTTCTATGGGAAAATAAATGTTCAGTTACTACTGGAAAAGTTTAGTTACTACGGGAAAATAAATGTTCAGTTGTTACCGGCTGATAAATTTTTAGTTACTGCGGTAAAGATAAAATTAAAGCTAGTTGCTACAGGTGAAAGCTAGTTGTTACAGGTGAAGCTCAAGTACAACATTGAAGCACAAGAGAAGATGGAACTAAATTTTTGACAACACTTGAATTGTCTGACATACACAAGTTGTAAACAGAGTTCTAGAAATAATATGTTACGCATAGGTTTAGAAAATAGTATACATTATTTTTCAGAAAGTCAAGAATATTGTTACAGTCAACCATTTAATAGATGTGATTTTCAGAAAAAAAAAATGGCATTTCAAACACTCATCTCATGGAGAATTTCAATTTTCAAGTGATCACAATGTTGAAAGTTTAAAGCAAGTATTCTTGAAAGGTACTTTAGAATTTCAGAAAAATCAAGTTGATCTTGAGACAATAAATTGTAACAAATGGATTCTCCAGAATACAAGATTGAGCCAAAGATTTTAGAATGGACCGAAAGTAATGTACAAAACCTATATTTTAAGAAACTCATAACCATCTTCTATAATATTCTCAGAAAATCACCAAAAATGACATATACCCAGAACTCATAAAAAATAGATCTATAATTTGTGATGTAGATTGGTCCGAAGAACTACTCACCGTAGACAATCAAATGGTCAAAACTTTTGAGAAACCAGATGATGAAGTGAGAGGTTCACAGGCCCTTGTGAGGTTTCAAACATAGAAGTCAATCAGAAGAAGAAAATCTTAGAACCCACAAATATTTCCAAAAGTTCAGTCATACATATGAAGAAGAAAAGAAACAGAAGTTACGCATTCAAGAGAGATTACCTATAAATGACTAAAGTGGCCATAGAATACAGCCAGACCTCCAAAGGTTTCAAGCCAACATACACAGCGCCAAACATGATTGTATAAATCGGATAAGTAGGGTAGAGTCTAACTTAACTAGAAACATGTGTTGGTTCTGATTTTGATCACTTTCTTTAACCATTTTATGCTTGATTAGAGGTAGTTACAAATAACCACGCATCCAATCAGTTGTAGTACTAGAGCCTATTGGTAAAGTTCCTTGATTCAACCCTTTTGCTGTGTCATTATTCCCTGTTTGAGGTACTTCGAAAGGCCTCTAGTTGGAATTGAGGGTTATACTCAAAGAAGAGGCATCACCCATCAATAGCCAAAATCCCTCATCCCCCACCCCTTCAGGGTCAATGTGTCGCGAGCAACATCAAATGAACCCAAGATGTCCATGGTTAACCCAAACCTCAGCCACAGTTAGAGACTAATAGTTCCTAAATCCCTGAATGACACAAGATCAACATGGTGTAGGGGAGGTCCACTCTGCCAGAGCCTAATACAGATGCTATCCCCAGTGGTATTTTGTGATGAAACTGCCTTCACAATAAATGCCATACGAAGATCCCTAATGCCACATGTGTTTACCCTTGGTGGTCTACGATCTCATCATGGTCCCTCCACTTTTCAGAACCAAAAAAACCAAGTGACCCAAGGAGTGAAGAAAACAAAAGAGTCTGGAATGACCAAGTAGAAGAAAAAGTAGATAGAAAAATAATTAACACTCAGCAAGTGGCTAAGTAAGGGGACATCCCACGTGTCTACCAAATTACTCATTTCAAATGATTTTCAAAGTCTTAACCCAAGTGCATGTTTCGAATAATTTTAAAGGGGCAACTAAATCATATATCATGATCACCAAAAGGTGAATATTATAATATACAAGGCCGACACAATCAAAGGGTGGTTGAATGTATTGTGATGTCTATGCCATGGCCAAAAGAGATGTCAATATCAGAACATGTTCAACCATGGGTGGTCCCCACAGGAAGAATTATTTTTGTAAATATGACCAAGTTTTGAAATTATTTTTCTCACACACAGGGAGTTGTATTTTGTATGCCTTCACAACAGGACAGAATAGAGAAGATGACAGAGTTGCATGTTTATGGAAATAGAATTTCCTAGCAAGCAACCTTATTTTTAGCAAATTATTCATCCTTCTTTTCTTAAAAATAGAACAGTCAACTTCAGTTTGACTGTAATTTAAGTAAGGCTAAAAATGCCTATTTATAATTGCATGCTCTATTTTTATTCCTTTATCTATTATTAAATAAAGGATAAAAATAAGATGCATGGGTGAGTACAAGCCTTAGGTTATTTTTAGGGAGAGGGTGAACTTTATTTTTTCTATATATTGTGTGCCTTTACAAAGCACAAGGTACTTCGGAACTACTGGAGGAATTTTTGGATATATGAGTACTGAAGCAAATTTTTCCAGTTTTTCCCTCTGAGTGTTAAGTATTTTCTACCTTTCCAAGTTATTTTTTTGTCTTTTGTATGTTTATATTAATCTTGGGAATGTAAATTCCCTGATCAACCACCTTACCCTACTACAAATTCAGTCTTTTCTGCTTAATTTTAAATGTGCGTGTTAACTTATTAGTACTATTGTGATTCTCCCTTGGCACAATCATGTATATTTCCATTAGACATTCTGTAGAAAAACTATTGGTTCATGCATCAATAATCCTTCCCAAATCAGTTGTGTATATACTCATTCAAAGTCCTCATACAAATTTGGTGTATCACCTTAGTTTTAATTATTTTATAGTCATCTTCTACCCTCAAACTCCTAGAAATCAGTTTAGGATACACCGATAAGGAATCAGAACTTGATACCAGTGAATCACTTCAAAATAGGTATACCCACAGACCTGAGGTGTTTGCATTGTATCTACGAAAGAGAGATCAATTGTGCAAGCTTAGAAAACCTGCAGCTATCTCTCTACAGGGTGCACTTTCGAGAGATAATAGGAGTAACAAGGCTCTAAGAGGATCATCGAAGAGAGTGCAAGCAGTCAAATTATTTCAAGCTAATGCTTGATGTGACTCTCTACATAACAAGGAACACATACGATGTTAGACAACTCTTTTACATGGCTCAGAGTATTTTTTTGCAAGTCTCTACAAATTACGTTTTTCTAACTTTGGAAGGTATAAAGAAAAAGGATGTTTTAGTTAAGTCACCTAGCTCTCACCAATAAAAATGGAAGTGAGCACCATGTTTTAACACCCTAGATTTGGCACCACATAAGGTTTTGGTCACGACATGGTTGAGGGTAAAATTGCAAGTCAATAGAAAAATCACGAGGTGTTGATTTATTGATTGCACTAGCCATATGGTTAAATTATCCAATCATTTGAGTATTTAATAGTTTATTATTTTACTGCAAATAAAAAAAATTATTCAAAAATTATAAGATACAAAGGTAAGGAGACCATGCATGGAGGGACACGAATTCAATCAAAATTATGGGATTTGGTTTTGTATCTCAAATACGCATTTCTTCAAGTGGTTTACACACATCCACCATCCAAAAAAAATCATTTTCTCGAAAGATTCGATCCCTGTACCATGAAAATATTTGATAATTCTCTTTAATGGTCACATCCTACTAGACCATGTTGAAAATACCATCATCATTTTAACCCTTATAGCTTTTGGATTCTATCATTCTACACTCAAGAGAGTTGAGAGTTGATTTGGCTAATTCAAATTCATGGAGAATGTTCAATGCTGGAGCATCTTCTAACTATTTGGCTAGGTTTTCTCCCATTTCAAATGGTGTTTCATCCATTATACCATGTCTTTTCCCATTGATATATGTTTTTGATACATGTAAAAATATTTTTAGATTCCTACAACTTCTTCCAAAATCTAATGTAGTGAGAAAAAAAAATAACCCCAAGCAATAGGTATACACCAGACATGAAACCATAAAATTTCATGAGTGGATCCATCTTGCCTATTAGATAAGGATTTTTATTTGCACCTGCGAATTGCATTTCCTTGAAATTTTCTAATCCTTTTCAACAAACCCATTTTGTTCATATCTTGTGGTCAATGCTATCCACAAAACCACGTTTATTTGTTTAAGACATTATGTCAAACAATTCATATGATTATCTATGCTTCCACATTTTTCATACATGTCTACTAGTGCCACTAAAACTACAACATCTAAAAATATTCCTCTATCCTTTATGATTTTAGTGATATTCATACCTTGTTCTAAAGATCTCATGTTTTAGCGTAAGCAAAGAATATGCTAGCAACATGTGACACACACGGGAGAGTGGAAGAGATAAAACTACAGATATATATGCGGGATAGTAGGTAAAGCAATCTCAAGGTCTCAACTATACTCCTACTCAAAATAAAAGATAAGGAGGAGGAAACTAATGGTGTGCAACAAACAAAAATTTGAACCGTACACAACATGGGGCTTCACGATTGAGTCAAACCTTTCTCAGAAATAGAGTTGTGAGCATTATTTAGGAAAAAATAAAAAATAATAACAATGAGCTCTCTATACATAAGGGCGAGGTCTCCAAAAGGAACACGATATGGGTCAAAGATGAAATTTCATCTCCCAAAAGCAATAAAAAAAGAAAAAATAACAACACATAAATGAAAAATGGATCACCCTAAATAAAAAAACAACTGAAAATGTAAGCATATGTCAAAAAATAGAGCCACAAAGGAATGGAAAACAACTTAGATCAAATCGAGCTGCATAAAATTGATGACAAAACCCAGATGCTAAAAAAGAGCTCAAGGCAAGGATTATTAGCGTGTCAGATTATAAAGACAGATCCCAAATGCAGAAAATGGTAGAAAATCAAAGATCTACACTCCAAAACAAAATAGATTCATCAAAATGTAGGAAACTAGAACCAGCGAGCTCCAAAACCTTGAAAAAAAATAGAGATCCAACAAATCTGCAATGTTTTATAACCAATATGAGCTTGAGTCAACCCACATGTAGGGTAAAACCAATTTTGAAGTCCCCCTGACAAGTAAAACAATGCATAGGTGATCCCCAAAGGCTCGATCTCGAACTCCTAGTAGTGAAATCTGAGTTGCCAAGCAATAAAAAATCAACCCATATTTGGATAACCAAGAGAATCATTATGCTTAAAATGAAAAGGAAACACCATGGTGCCCGGTAATGCACGAAAGTAGAACACCCAAAGGTTTCCATTTCTGATTCAGGCAAGAATGAAGCTCAAAAGTAATAAAAATGGAAGCCACAATTTTATTTTATTTTACAGAGTTTTCCTCTAACCTTCTGTACATGTTGCAACTATATAATCACTATTAAATTAATAGCATTGAACTTGGGTAGATCCACATTTTTATGCCTTTGGATCCAAAATAAATTCTATGAATTATTATGCAAGGAAAGTGATAGGTATGAATGACCACTTAGGAAGGGACGTCCATGCTCTGCCCTGTCAGGTAGACCCAACCTTCACCCATACATTTTCCTTAATTTCAACCTTCCCTCATTACTTCTCTACCAACACAACCAATGCCCAACCACTTCAAAAAATAAATACTTTTTTAAAATTTTGTTTTAAGTTTAATTTACGGTGGAACTACAACAGTATTAGGAAACACTTTCTAGGTTTATACACTTACCATATTTAAAATCAAATTATGTGCTTTTTACATTTCTACCTTGTAATTGAAAAATAATATGTTGGCTTTCCATCCTCCACTACCTCTCAATAAATCATATTAACATTCCCATTGTAGTGCCCAATCCTCTTCGTCACTATTTCATTTTGATGTTGTTACTATTGGATTGATACTTAGACATTTGAGTATTAAATTTTGATCATTAGATGATGGACTATGTGGATATTATGAATATTGACATTCTGTGATTGCATTTTTATTATGATAGACTAGATGGTGATGAGAGACAATTATACATGTTGATTTCAATATTTTGATTTTATACTAACATGTCATATGTTGGATGCATAGCCTATGTTGGATGTTTTGAGTAGAATTATGACTTTATGGATGTAATAATCGAATTAACTATATGATGCTAGATGATAGAATTGATAATTTCGGATGATGATTATTTATTATATATATATATATATATATATATATATATTTGTCTCAATGTTTTTAATATGGTTATAAGGCTAGAGATGTATATTTTTTGTGTTGCAGGATATTTTATCACATACATCGAAATGGGATAGGGGACCAACCATGAAAGGATGTCGTGTGTTGTACAACATCGTCAAAATTTGACAACTTGTGCAATGTTTTGTTGTGTTGTTGTTGCATGCCTAGCTAGGAGGTTTCCCATGGGGGGTGACCTCACATGTGTGGCCATGGGGGTAATATTTCTCTTCTTTTAATTTTTGTGTGTGTTTATTTTGAGTTATTTTTATAATTATTGGAAATTGTAGTCACTTTATTAACAATTACTAATGTGTCTTAATTAAGCTAATCCAACTTAATTTGGTTACTAAAATAAGGATGTGACAATTGGATAGTTATGACGGTAGATGGTCCTTAAAATCTTGTGGATGTAGGTTATATTGTGTTTTTTTTTGTGTTATGTACTCTTCCCCAACTTCAAAATTCGGATTTTGACTTGGGAGGCATTTTTGGAGGCTTGTGGGACAAGATAAGTTTATCCCATGCCTCTTAAATTCACCCAGTAACCATACCTATGGTATGGGGAGTTTATTTTTGACTTATTTATGCTTTTTGAAGTGTAAAAGGGTGAAATAATTGCACTTCCTACTTACCTCAATAAATTTGTCCTTGGAGACTTGGTGTGCAAGTTTGGGTGTCATGTGGGTTTTTCATAATTCTTACATGTTCATTTATTGTCTTGGGAATGGTGTTTGACTTGTTTGTTGGAATGGAGTGATGATGAAGTGTCATCCTACATAGAGCCACCTCATCATCCTCACATCCCATTTCTATTTATTGATGAAATTTGATGGATTTGGGATTACTTGTTCATTTTCTTTCTCTTGCATTTTTGGTATTTGGGGAGGTTGTTGGAGTTAATTTTGGAGTGTTCTTGGCTTGAAGGAGTCAAGAAATTCTGGAGTGAAGTTATCTTGGAATCTTGATGGAGAGGTAGGCTCTCCACCTTTGTTGTTTTTCTTATTAAATTAGTAGATGTGGGAAAAAAAATTTTTGTTAAGTCTATATGAGTGTTGTGAATGTGGTTATTTTTGTGTGGTTGGGTAGTTATCTTAAGTGGGGTATAGGAGATGGATTAATGGGACTATTGGGTAGGGGAAAGGGATATGTGAGTCATGCATTTTGAAGGGAGTGTGATTAAGAGTTTCACCTATGGAGAGTGAAAAGGAAAACACGGTCATATTTTTGCATACTTGCAAGGGAGAGATAATGATGTTTTGTTATTGTATTGTGCACATGGAGGCTTTGAGTGAAACTCCTACTTCACTTGGGAGTAAAAAGGAGGTGGTTCCCATTTTCCATTGTTCTTTTTGGCTTGTTGTACTCAATCCTTTGTGGTTGTTGGGAAGTTATTGCTTGTTGGAATGGATTGTTGGTATGCTTTGTTTGTTGTGTTATTTTGTGGATTGTATTTTGTTTTTGGAAGCCATTCTTGTAATAATTTTTCAAATGTTTCTCAAGATCCCTCGTATTTCTTTTGTTGGGGCTTGGGGTCCAATAAGTGGATGGCTTATCCCATTATCAAATGATAGGTTATTCAGGGAGTGTTGCCTATACCCATTTTTACT